>OY720675.1:248712435-251376435 GCA_963170755.1 Amphimallon solstitiale
CCACTATTCTTCCCCATAGTTTTAATGGACAACGATTTTGAAAGTTTACAGGTGTGATAAAGTGGGAGATTTTATGTGTTATAAGAACGGAAATTGTGACGATGAACGTATTCACTTGAATAGAAGGTTTCGTTGGTAAACAACAAAAAATTGAGAAAGGCAGGGTAATTTATCTGCTGCCAATTGACAAAAATGTAAGCGATTCTGAAAATGTCTTTCATCTAACCCTGTGTATGAATATGCTACGGGTGAATTTCGTATTTCCTAATTATTCTAGATTCTCAAATTTGACTTACATCTAACTGCCGACTAATTTTCGTAGTACTAGTATGGGGGTGTTCAACTACACTCGCAAGTACCATAAACGTCTCATCCTCACCAGTTGTTGCTTTTTTCGCTCTTTCTTTCATATTCAATGCTTTCTGTTCTCTCAAACCGTCCACTTTATATTTTCAAAGGTTTCTGGCTTCGGTTGACTTCTACCAGGGATCGCTGTGCATAAAGTCTGGATGCTAACAAAGAGTTTCTTTCAGATTCACCCAAAATGTCAATCATATCTATTAACTCGTCATAAGAATAATTCATTTGGATGATAACTAATAGGGATGCTTTCATAAGTTTGACATAAATGTATAGTGACTATCTTTAACAGTTGACTCAGGCAGTCAGCCGCATTCCAGCCCTTATTGGACCAATATTTGGGTGCATAGAACAGCGCCCGTAATTCTTTAATTGACCGCTAATTGTTCGTATAGTGATTATCTCAAAAATTACAAAAGATAGGTATAGGACATTGTTAACAAAAATGAAAGAGAATAAAAAAAGGAACAAAATGACTCAATAAAATACTGAGTGTTCCATTTAAAAAAAATAAGTTTTTGGTAAGTGAAAATTTCAGGAAGTAGGCTTTGGAAAAATAAAGTTTCTTGAGGTATTGTCGCGTGCAACTTTACCAAAAGATGCAGAATTTTCTTGGCTACAAGCACCACCAAAGTCAATGTTTTTACTTTTAAAAACAATGTGAAAATGATTTTTTTCCGAACACGTGTTTTGGTCAAATATTTTCAAAAAAAATTAATAACTCAAAAACTATTGGCTCAATTTTGAAAAAGAAAAAACAGTTGAACAGGCAATTTAAGGCAGTACAATGAAATCCAAAAATATATAGGGTGAGTCATTTAAAAAAATTAAGTTCCGTGCATTTCCGGTGAAACCGGAAGTGCGCCAGAGCTTAAAGTATTTTTACAATATGCGCCACAAGCAACCGTGGATCCTCCACTAATTGCTTTTTCTTTTATTTAAAACACAAAAGAGCAATCGAAGAAGCGGCTACTAATGACACCCTGTATTTATAAAATAATGTTTTTTATTTTTTTTTTTCAGTTTTATTTAATTTAGATACAATTTAGGCAAGTGAACAAATGAAGGAAGACATTTCCAAGTTGCCGATTTAATAACACGAAAACTCTTCAAGTCCAATCCGTATATAAATATCGGATGCTTGTTTATTTCCTCGAACCCAAATTGCTTCTATATTTGAATCATGTTTTCCCCTTCAACATTATTAGATACCAAAATCTAGTCATCATGAACACCTTTTCTATAATGCTTTAATACAATTTACATTTTTTTTATAAGTATATTTCGGTTCATTATAACTTCCCTTGTCATTCATTATACCTTTAAAATAATAGTAATTATGTTTAAAGAATTATTAAGCAAAAATAAAAGTATAGTTAAAATCACAAACATAAGTTACAAATATTTATGACAAACTTACTCTAATATAAATAACTGTTGATTCCTCTGCTTGGTGGTAATCTGAGATGTCATTCGCATATAGGCACCCAGCTTCACTTTAAAACTTAGGTTTTCTACTTTTATTATTATTTTGTGCTCCTTTATTAGCGATAGTGGATTTCGAAAAGGTTGACAGGCTTTTACACTTTCACATCAAAATAGTATTGTAAACTGTCTTAATGAAAATGTTCCGCTCTTTGAGCTCATTGTTTCTTTCGATACCTTAACATGACTTATGTTTAAAATTAAATTACCTTTCTCGCTCTTGAGTGTGTACCGGTTTGTGTTAAAAACAGTTCGAGAAGAATTTTAAATAAAACGTCCTATTGGCTTAACAAAATATATGTATATACAGGGGTGCTTCAGAGGTGTATAAAAGTGGACATTCTAAAAAGCGTCATGCCAGGGATCGCTTTTTACAGGAAAGGCGCTTCAATTTAAAACTTGGGCTTTTTACTTTAATTATTATTTTGTGCTTTTTTCTTAACGAGAGTAGACCTCGAAAAGGTTGACATGCTTTTCAACATCAAAATAGTATTGTAAACTGTCTCGATGAAAATGTTGTGCTCTTTGAGCTCATTGTTTCTGTGGATACTTTAACATGACATGTTTAACATTAATTTACCTTTCTTGCTCTTGAGTGTGTACCGGTTTGTGTAAAAAACCGTTCGAGATGAATTTTAAAGAAAATATACTATTGGCTTCACGAAATATATGTACATATATACAGGGGTGCATCAATAGTTAATAAAACCGGACATTCTTAAAGGCGTCGTGACAGTGATTGCTTTTTCAGAAACTATGAAAAAGCTGTAAGCGGACGCGATAAAAGCGATTCAAACTAAAAAAGATTGACGGGCCCGCTGTAAGCGGAGGACCTGCTGTAAGCGGAGGACCCGCTGTAAGCGGACTTTAGAGCTAGTTCTTAAATAAACACTAAATAATAGTGGACTCAAGATCGACTCCTAAGGAGCACCAATTTTGTTGTGTGTCTTATTTGAGATTTATGTCAGCATCATTCCACTATTTATTTTCTATTTCATATATAACATTTAATTAGTTTTAGTGGTTGTCCTCCTGCTACATTTATTTCTACTACCACCGCAAAAATAAGAATAAAGTAACTAAAGTTTGATAATAATTCATCCAATATTGTGCATATAAATTCCTAATATGAGAAATTATTCATTTATTTCTATTTGATTGATGTGTCGCAAGTATAACTAACTAACTTAACCGATATTCAGTTCTTTATTTAACGTGTTTAAAAATAATAATAAACGCTTATCTAATATTAGATTAGATTATAATATTAGATAAATAAAAACTAATATATAACGATTAAGATCTAAAATGTCAATGAAATGTCTACAATGCTTAATCGTTTGACGTTACGTATTTTAAATTTTAAAACCCTTTTAATGTATTTATTTGTTGTACATGTTTTATAAAAGTTATTAGGACACTGTTGTTACATATTTTGGAGTAAGTTTTCTCATTTTTTAATATGATTCTTATATTTTTTGTATACCTATATCAAATTATTTTTGTGTTATCGCATTTTGTATGTACATGGTGTATGTTGTTTCAGAAAAATTGTTTCTTACCTATTATCATTTCTGATGAAGACCAAAAGAAAGGTCGAAACGTTAAAAAATAAATCAAACATTATAAACTAATGTATGTTTATTTAATGCCGAAAATGCCCAATGCTCATCAAGAGTTTAAATAATATATAAATACGGCAACAAAGAATAGAAAATATATATATATATATATATATATATATATATATATATATATATATATATATTGATGAGTGTATCGTTGTTACCTCAAAAGTAGATATACGAAATACGTTGTTACTTCATATATAACGTTCTGTCCTCCAAAAATGGAAGTCATAACGATTTGCCTTGCTTTTGCTTTCAATGGTCCTTAGATGTCAGTAGAAGTCGTCTGCCAAAATTTGTTGTGGAGGTCATTTTAGCCATATATACCCGCAAAACAATCTTTTAGTTCGGGCATTTGTCGCTGACGCTAGCATCGCTTTTCAAGCTAGATACCACCCGCACGACTTCACCTCCATCAGATATATGCACACAAATTGATACGAGCCGCATCTTGTCACCTCTGATAAATGGCAACATTGAAGTTAATTCTATCACAATGTAATTCTGTCGTTATTGATGACATAGCGCGGTTTATATATTTCTTCTGGATACAGAACGTTCGATTTGACTTTCTATCAATAATATGCACAATATAACTCTGTCGCTGTTTATAATATATCGCTTTTTATATATTTCTGCTGGATACAAACTGTTCGATTTGACTTCTGTGAAATATCTGCATGGAAAGACATGCACTGCGCGATCATGTAAGAGTATTATATTTTTTGTATTTATTTAAGGAAGCATTGTATCAATAATATTTTTAAAGGCGCTACGCTTAACGAAAAGCAATTATTTACCTTTTTGATTATTATAAGCAAATATTCCTTTACGATTATTATTATTAGCAGTGTAGCAGTGTAATTAATTGCAAATAAAATTAGTAGCGATCCATTAATTAGTTTAATCGCAATACGAATAGATTTTTGCATGAGAATTTATTTGGAATTTATTGCATTCAGTTATAATATTAAAAATATATAAAAACATGTATTTCATTTCCTTTATTTGCGAATTCGCAAAACTCATGTCTTATATTCTCTATAATTTAATTTCATTATTGTTTAAAGTCTTACAATACAATACAATATAAAAAAAGAAAATAGTGTCGTTGACTCTAATAAAATATTACAGTAATTGTATACACTAGTACGTAAGACGTTCGTTACATTATTTTTTACTCCTTCTGATTAATAAGGAATAGAATCTTTGGATTCTGATGTATTTGCAATTTAATTCTACGAGTTTTAAATGATCTTAATTTCTTGTATTTATAAATTGTATCCAAATGTAGACGTTTCATAAAATTGTGATTACAACTTTTTTAAGAATACTTTTTTTTTAAAGTATGTTGGAAAGTTTTAACTAAAGAAGAATAGACTTATTTGATTTCTCTTTCTGTGAACGAAAAGAAATAGTAGTATATAAGCTTTTTGTAAGACCAGCATAGAATCACTCACAATTCTTTAATTAATATTTTAAAATATGTGTCTATTATACCCACCGAAGTGATGACAAAATTAATTATCAATATCTAATAATGTAGAAGCAAAATATTTTATAGATAATCATGAACTGTGCAATCCAACAATATTTTCATTTATACAGACGTTTCTGGAAGGACGAACCAACAGAAACATGTTTTATCCGTAAAAGAATGCATACATACCTTTAAGAGCTGATTAAATTAACATCAAGATATATTAGGCGATTTTTTACTTTTCTGAAATATAATGATTTTTCGTCGAAGATTTTACAATTTATGAAAAATTCCTATGAAATAACGAGTAACGATCGAAGAACTCTTATGGGCGCGATTAGTAAAAACATGACTCGTTTAAATGATTTCTACATATTAACGCACATTTTTAGAATTATAATCTATGAAAAACAATGTCTGACAGAGAAAAGTACTAAAAATTTATTATTTATACTTTGCATTTAAAGTCCTATTCTAAGAACTTCTATTCTCTTAATAAATCTCTATAGAATGCATATTTTGCGAGATATTTGCAAAAAAAACTAGTCGATAAGAGTAAAAGTATTACTTCCGGTCCGAATGTTTTTTTTATAAAAAAGTTGTTGAAAATAAAGATTTAAATATTTTTATACTCATAATGTATTTGCCTAGAAGGCAATACATGCGAAATATTCGCGAAAAACAGATTCTCGACAAAAACCTACTTCCGGTAGGATTTTCGGAAAAGTTTTTTGAAAACTGTTTTTTAAATTCACTTTTAAGTAAATTTGAATTCTTTAGAAATTTGCTTAAACTTAGCAACATAATATTGGTAAAATTCGATTTTTTCACAGAAATAAACTACTACTTCCGGTCTACCGATTTTACTGAAAATCTGAACAGATTTCAAGTGTGAGATTATACTCGTAAATATAAAATTTGGAAATGATAGGCTTATCCGTTTGTAAGATATGGTGGTAAGCAAAAAATGAGGTGTGGGCATCACACTACTTTCTAATATATATGTGCCTTCCAAATTTGTTATATAAAAGTTTTTTCAAATTAAGTCTTCTTAATAAACCTGTGAATGAAAGTGTTACTTTCGGTCAGAATTTGAAAATTGTTTTTATACAAAAATTTCTCCAAATCCAACTCTTAAACACTTAATAAATCTGTACAGAATGCACAATTTGCCAGATATTTTTATAAAAACATTTTTCGATAAGAATAAAAACCTACTTCCAGTAAGAATGTCGAAAATTTTTTTTATAGAAAAAAAATATAATAATAAATGAAATAATAATAATAAAATAAATTGATTTTTGAGTATTTTTGTATTCTTTAGAGATTTGTTTAAACTTACTGTCCTAAGATATTATTGAAATTTTACTTTTTAACTGAAGTAAACTACTACTTCCGTTCTACCGATTTCGCTGAAAATCTAATCAGTTCTCAAGAAGGAGATTATATTCATAAATATGACGTGTGGCATTGATAACTGTAGCCGTTTGGCCGCTATTGTGGTCAGAGGGAGAGGGAGAGAGAGAAAGAGAGAGAGAGAGAGAGAGAGTGACAAGCAGATAAACAGAATTTTTTTAAAAACCACTTTGTGGTATCAAGAGAATTCAAAACGTGGACATCTGCAAACATCTCTAGGTAGAAAATATTCGTCATCACAATACTTCCTTATACGGCGTATAAGAAAGTAAAAGAGAAAGCCTTATGTTCTTTCTTAGTTCGAATTTGCTCAATATATGTATAATAATCTATATTCTTACTTTCTTATACACTGTTGAAAGTTTTAGTCGTTCTCACAAATGTGTGTCGCTGCACAAACTAGTTGTGTTGAAATACTCACAAGGGGGTATCAAATATAGCACAATTGCTTTGAGTGAAAACAAATCACACAATAATTTATTTAAATTTTCAATCTTCCGGATTATAAATGATAGAAGGGAAAAGAGAAATGGGAAAAGTGCATACTAAAGAAGCTGTTGGGCAAGGTTATACACAAGGTATTGTGTGTATCGTAATTAACAAGCAATTTTTGTGAAATTCGATACAAAATTTTCAGCTATGTATAAGGAAGTATTCTCTCTCTCTCTCTCCCTTTCTCTCCCCCCCCCCTCTCTCCCCCTCTCTCTCTCTCTCCCTCTCTCTCTCTCTCTGTGTATGTCCTGACCACCATAGCGGTCAAACGGCTAAACCTATCAGTTACAAATTTTATATTTACGTGTATAATCTCCCACTTGAGAGCTGATTAGATTTTCAGTAAAATCGTTTAGTAGTTTACATCAGTGAAAAAATCGAATTTTACCAATATTACGTCAACTGCTAAGTTTAAGCAAATTCATAAAGAATTCAAATGTACTTAAAATGAGTTTAGGAAAAATTCTACGCAAAATTGTTTTTCGAAAATCCTACCGGAAGTAGGCATTTTACTCTTGTCGAAAATCGGCTTTTTGTGAATATTTCGCAAGTCATGCATTCTAGATAAATACATTATGACTATAAGAGTATTTAAAGCTTCATTTCCAACAATTTTAGTGTAAGAAGAATTTCAAAATTCGGAGCGGAAGTAAGACTTACTTTTATGGAATAACGATTTTTTGCAAATATCTCGTAAATTATTTATTTTAGATAGATTTATCAAGAGTACAAAAGCATTTAGAGCCGGATGGAATAGTTTTTGAAATTTCATAATTCGGACCAGAAGTAATACTTTTACTCTTATCGAGTAGCATTTTTTGCAAATATCTCGCAAAGTATGCATTCTGATTTATTAAGAGAATAGAAGTATTAGAATAGGATTTTGAATAATTTTTGTATAAAGAAATTCTCAAAATTCGGACCCGAAGTAACACCTTTACTCGCATGTTTATATTTTAAGATAACAGTATTTAAAATGTAATATAGAACAGCCTCTGTATAATTTTAAACGCACATACATATAAAAAGGTGTTGTGGTGGCCACACCTCATTCTTTTATAAATTAATATAAGTAAACTACATTTTACATTGAGAAATTTCCATAAAACTCAGTTACATAATTATCTAAAATAAAAATAAGTGAAACATATTATATCTCGTAATTGAAAAGAATTGGAAAAAAACTATCCCTCAAGAAATTCTCAACATTTAATTGCGAGACGCTCTATAACTAATTGAAATTTCATGTTTAGAAGAGTGTGAAAGAATAAAATTTTCAAAACATTCAGTATTGATATATGACATTTTTAAACATTTATATTTAGCATCTTCTAGAATTTAGATGAAACAGTATAGCCAAGTAAAACTCAACTTTAATGACCTAACGCAACGGGGATTGCAAGTTGTAAATTAATTTGCTTCTTTGCACCTTATCTTAACCGGGGAAGTACAACATTTCTTAGATTTTCAACTGTTTTAACGATCAACGCTTGGTCAGGGTATATATACCACAGTAAAATTAAATTGTCTTCTAAAGAATCATCCATTAAGTTATTAATATGACAAAACGATCTGTAAACAAAACTGTATTTCGAAATATGTAAAATTAAATATAGAAATAGCTGAATTTTGATCTAAATTCAATAGTGTGTGATTATCTAACTTATGCGCTATTTTCCGCCCTATATATGTACATATAATAAAAGTCATATGAACAGCGCTTTGCTTTCTTTTATTTTCTATATATGAATTATCAGTTGTTTGCAAGTAGTGACTTCTACACAAATTGACAACGTTGTTGGAGGTCAGTACAACGAGCGCATATCTGTATGGTGCTGAAGTCATATCGTTTGTTGTGTATCTACAAAAAATATATGCAATAAAAGTAAATATATTTTACCCCTCTTTTGAGAAACCTATTTTAGAAGTTCCCCTCATGATATATTTGAAAGTTTCATAAAAATATTGAATTGCTGTAATGTGGAGGTTAGGTCGCGCGATTTAAATGACGGAGGTGACAGCTTATTGGGTATCAATATCTATATATATATATATATATATATATTTAATATATATATATATTGTAATGGTGTCGCCAATTTAATAGTACTGCCTTTAATATTGATATGTGATAAAATTATCTCTAAGAAGTGTGTAACATTGTGTGTATGAGATATTCTCTAATTAGAAAAATCTTTAAGATTACTTTGAAAAATGATTTTTACATTCGACAATTTTGTGTGTAAATCAAGATATTCTTAATTAGAGTGTATCTCATGCATTCAATCTTCCACAAATACTTACCACAATTCAAAGAAACACCATCGAGAAGTATTTACATTACATGTGTACGTCAATTGGGTCACGTGAACCTCTCTTAAGGCAATCGAGAACGTTAAAGGAAAGGTGACGACGCAGTTAGATCTGGCTGATATTTAGAAGCGAGGAAGATAATGGTTTGAACTCGCACGGCTACATTACCCTCGCACAAGTGTATGTTTATGTGTGTGTGCTTACTATTTGCAAACGTGCATGCGGATGCGAGTGGATCTCATGATATTCCGAACGGAGGAAAATGACGCCTGAAATGTCCTCGTAGAGTGTAGCGATATCGGTCGTTGAAGTTTCAGCAAAGTTCGAGATGAAATTGAGATTTCGGTAAATAACTACCCGCACTGCGGTTACGTAATATAATTGCTATATACAGGATGCGCCCAAGAAAAAAAAACAAATGCAAACACAAATGAAATGGCTTGATCAATTGTTTGAAAATATACTCTTCCCCCTCGATAATGATAGCGAAAATAGACGGAACTTATAAAATCGCTCTAATTAAAATTTACCGGTAAGTAAGATGCCTAGAAATTTGTTCTTATTATACATTGGTCTATAGTATGGACTTAGGTTACATCGTGGTTTTCTTTCCATTTTATACAAGGTGTACCGATCTCATCAAATTATGCCCGATATTTTTAATGCTCTTTAATAAGAATTCAAATATTACTAATTTATGTCCTAAAATAAAATGAAAGTTAAATAATTTCCCTGGCTAGCTCGTGTTTTGATCTCAGGACGATTCAAGTACAGAGATCAAAAAGTAATCCTCGTACATTAAATGGTACAAACAAAGAAAACAAAGGTATTCTAATTAAATAATTTCTGCATTAGAAACCAACATTTGTATCTACCAATACGAGTATAAATAACATGTGCAATATAATATCAAAGTCAGTTAAAATAAACACACAATGATAATACCTTCTAAACTAATTCAATAAATTAGTTGCAACTATTTAACTATTGCCGTCTCTACAATATAATACATTATACATTATTTGTTTTCAGTTGCAGGTCATAAAACATTCGAAGGTCATAAATCATATAACTGTAAAAAACATTACAAAATATTAGTCTACGGTACAACATGATTTATACTAACAATAATTAAAATTCTTTTTATGTATGGCAACGGGCCATCCTTACCCTTAAATTCGTTTCATGAAACATTAATATTTTCTTTTAATTATAATGTGAAAAAATTTAGTTTTCAAATACATTTTGAACGTGCTTATTGTTTTTCTTTTTACTGTGTAAAAATAAATATATATTGTAGGAATTATTTTACTTTAACCTACACGTTCACGTGTATATATTCAAATATAATATCTGCATACATGCATCCCCTCGATTTGTCTTTCCTAAATGTTCTTGTTACTATTTTTTATTGTTTTTTATTATAATTTGTAAATATGTTTATTCTCTTTTAAAAGTTTATTATATACAAGGATTCAAATAAAAATTCAATTCGAAAGGAAGCTACTTTCTCATATATTTACGTATTGCTAATTTTGTATTATTGATTGGTATAAATTTGATAAATTTGCAATGTCTGATCTGTCATTTATTGAGAATTTTTGTTTTTTTTAATATGAATCATTTCTAATATATCTCTTGTTTGTTGGTTATGTTCTTTGTACAGAATTTTCACCCGATTGAAATCAAATTCATGTACAGTATTAGTAGTATGTTTTTTCAATGCAGTGTTGTTTTTACAGTATTTATGGCCATTCATTCTGATTTTTAGGTGTTGTTTTGTTTGTCCAATATAAACACTTTAGCGTTCCGTACATGGTATTTGATTTATTAGGTGTGTTTGTTGATCTTTCGATATTTTAGCTTTTAAGTTAGACCAAAGATTTTGTAAATTGTTTTTGTTTTTATTTGCGATTATAATATTGTATGGTTTAAGAATATTTTCTATATTTTCCCATAAATTTTGCACATATGGAATGGCTATGCAATTTTTGTTATCATTGTTGTTATTATTATTATGTTGATTATATGATATGTATGTCCTTCTTTTAATAATTTTATTAATTAAATCTATGAGATAATTATTGTTAGTTAGCGTTCGTTTCAGTTTATTCAATATTTCGGTTCTGTATATGGGGGATGTTAATTTTATTGCTCGATCTACTAAATTTATGATGACATTTTTTTTATGTGTAAAAGTTGCAGCTGAATTAAAGTTGATATATCTGACTGACCTAGTCTTCTTGGTATGCCATTTTGTAAGTATTTTATTTGTGGTGTGTTGTCTTATTAATGTTGTGTCTAAAAAATCTATTGATTTATTTGTTTCTATTTCTGTGGTAAATTGATTTTTTTTGTGGAAACTCTTGAACTGTTGTAAAATTTGGTGAATTTCTTGTTCTGACATTGCTGTTAAACAGTCATCCACGTATCTCGTAAAGAAAGGAAGTTTTATGTTAAGTTTTGGTATTACTGTTTCTTCCAGATTTTCCAATATAAGTTGGGCTATGGCTGCATATATCGGTGAGCCCATAGCACAACCATATGTTTGCTTATAAAATTTATTCTTAAACTGAAAATATGTTGAAATTAGTGTTAATTCCAGTACTTTAAGAAATTCTGTTAGTGTTATAATAGTATGTTCTTTTATTTATTTTATTATATGTAATAATTTAAATAACGTAAGAGCGTTTAAAACTGCCATGTATAAATATATTAATGTTGAATTGATTTACCTGAAAATTTGCCTGATGTGGACTGGTCGTAAAGAGGAAAAAAGGGCTATTAATTTTTGAAAAAAATAGTCGTTTTCGAGTATATGACGTCACAAAACAAAAATTACTGCAAAAATCGCTCCCTAAAAACTTTTGTTTAAAAACTTGTACTTCTAGAAAGAGTAACTCATGACGTGAAATTGTTGACGATGGATAACTTGAGTTAAAAAAATTGTTTGGGCTATTTCCATCGTTTGTGGAAACTTGATATTCCAACGTTTCGGCAGTCCTTCTACTGCCGTCATCAGGGTTCATATTTGTATAACTACTTTACCACTCGACTAATTAAGAAAAAACTATTAGCAAAAAAGGAAAGATTATTTTGACGGTAAAAATATTTTATATAATTTGACAAAAAAAAAAAATAATAATAACTACTACTACTAACTAACACGAGAAAAAAATAGCATATTGCGCAACACACTGAACCTATAAAAAAGGTGTGGATTTGACATTTGTCAAATTATGTCAAATATTTTTACCGTCAAAATAATCTTTCCTTTTTTGCTAATAGTTTTTTCTTAATTAGTCGAGTGGTAAAGTAGTTATACAAATATGAACCCTGATGACGGCAGTAGAAGGACTGCCGAAACGTTGGAATA
Source organism: Amphimallon solstitiale (assembly GCA_963170755.1). NCBI lineage: Eukaryota > Metazoa > Arthropoda > Insecta > Coleoptera > Scarabaeidae > Amphimallon > Amphimallon solstitiale. The sequence goes on from OY720675.1 coordinate 248,724,986, forward strand.
TCAAGTTTCCACAAACGATGGAAATAGCCCAAACAATTTTTTTAACTCTAGAAAGAGTAATACAAAGGTGGGAGAATTCGGGTGCCTTATTTTTTATGCACACTGTATATTTTTTTTTATTCAATGCCAATGGCAAAATAACACATAAATCCATCCATCTATATTATATGTATGTATTTATAATACTTTATTAAAAATATTTAAAAAAATTGAAAAGTGAGCTGATATAAATACGCAAAGAAGCTCTTTACTGGTCATAAAATGAGTAATACTGTCTATATTTACCACACACGTTAATGAAGTGGGTTTACGCGTTTAATTCAGAAAAGAAACACCAATTTATTAAAGCTGAAAATGTAAACTGAGAAGAACTCATATTCGTGCTGTGTGTTGGAAAAAGCGGCAACGGCAATAATTACAGGAAATTCAAACACATCCTGGACGTGTAACGCAAACACACGACGATTTAAAAACACTTTTTTTAACGAGATGATTAACATAAAACGACTACCGCTTCCAATTATTGTCGTTGTATAATTTATTATTCCATTCCGGAGCATGTACGTGAAAAATGTACATTACTTTTTTTTAATGGGATGCAGGAGAATATTAAACATTATGTAATTAACGTTAGTAGTTAATTATTTATGTTATATACAGATAAAAGAAAATTCACTTATTTACATTTATTATAGTTTAATAACAATAATTAATAATGTTATTTTATTATACGTAGCACTGAGCTTTAGGAAGGATCTAAAGCCCTAACCGCGCCACCTAGACAACAACAGCTGAACTGTCTAGTACAAGAACTTAACTGTTCCAAGCAGGATTCGTGATTGTTTCACTGTTCCGAGACAGGAATTGATGTCTGCAAGTTTCACGCAGGAAAGCAGTAAATGTACGTACTGCTACGGTGTTTTGTAACGTTTCCTGCTGTTGATGTTTATCCTTGACGTTAGTGACACCTAACGTTTGATATTCCAAGGGAATCAATCGCGTAATTTCTAGAATACATCTTATAAATACATAATGTTGATTCAAAATGAAGCTGATTTATGTATTTCTTTAAAAATTCATAGCTTATTTACAATTTTAAATATATAATATTTGTTTTACGTATAATTTCAGGAGTTCAAAATCAATACTTTTAGGAGAGTGAAATAATCTTAAAAAATATCATATAGATAAAGAATTTTATATTAAATATTGTTGAGAAAAGTAATTGAAGTAATTAACGCACAAACGTATATCTCAGTACACTTCAAACATTATTATACACTAAATAATAATCGTAAAAATAGTTTCAAATAATTTTTATTGTTCACTACAATATTGTTTCGCCAAACTTTGGCTTCATCAGGTGATGACGGAGTAATGCTTACAAAATGATTACAACGTTATACAGGGTGTAACAAAATAAGTGTAAAACATTTCAGGGGGTGATTCCTTAGCGAAAAAGAGATAGGGTCTTTCATATAAAAAAACTTCAATGGAGCATCCCTTGTTAAGATACAGCCCCATAAAGGGGGTACATAAAATTTGTTTTACAATTTTTCTCACAAACACTAAAAATGTAATTTATTTCCAATGTAACTTTTTGTCTGATTATTTGTTTACCATTTAAAAATTTATTCCCAATAGCTTGTTTCATTCGAAACAAAAAATGTCTCTTGAATTTTTTGCCCTAAAGTAATCAGTTCGCAGCAAAAAATTATTTTACGAACAACTACAGAGATACATCGTCATAATTGCGAACTGGATTAGTATTGTTATTTTGTAGTTACTACCTGCATCAAAATAAATATGATTAAAGATGAATAAACAAAACTAATTTATTAATAACAAAACATAAAACATGTAGCAATCATAGTAAATGTTCAATATGTCCACCTTCAGTCATTACACATGCGTCTAGACGTCGGCGCATTGAGCCACGTATTCGCTCAAATATTCCTGGATTCTCTCTAATTACTCTGCACGCATCGATGATGCGGTTTCTTAAGTCCTCTACATCGCGAACAGGAGTAGGATAAACCAAAGTCTGTAAATGGCCCCAAGTAGAGAAATCGAGAGGATTGAGATCCGGGGATCGAGCGGGCCAATTCTGTGGTCCTCCTCGACCTATCCAATGATTTGGATATGTTTGGGTTAGATGCTGACGTGCTGCTTGACTAAAATGGGCGGGAGCCCCATCATGCATAAAAAACATATCCCTTCTGACGCCCAAAGGAACTTCCTCCAGCAGTACTGGATGCACTTCTCTTAAAAATTGAGTGTATGCCTCACCATTTAATCTAGGAGGTAGAAAATGGGGGCCAATTAAATAATCCCCAAAAACTCCGAGCCACACGTTAAAAGAAAAGTGTTCTTGATGGTTAGCTTGTACAATAGCGTGAGGGTTTTCATCAGCCCATCTGTGGTTATTATGGAAATTAATTATCTTGTCCCGAGAAAAAGTACATTCGTCTGTGAATTCGATCGTCTTCAGAAAGTCAGGATTTCTTCTAATCATTTCCAGCATCCAATTGGAAAATTCAAGACGGTTCGGAAAATCTCGCTGTAACAGTGCCTGTACTCATTGCAGATGGTAAGGGTATAAGAGTTGTTCCTTTAAAATTCGAAATCCCGTCATATGATCAACATTTAACTCGAAAGCAATCTTTCTAGTACTGCTAGTAGGTTGCTCTTCAACCAAATTAAGTACTGCTTCTTCAAGATGTGTTGTTCTAACTTCTCGATGGCGACCACAATCCTGCGTTCTTTTGTCGAATGAACCATATTCTCGTAATCGTTGATGAAGTCGGGCAAATATTCTATGCGAAGGAAGCTGCCGTTGAGGATACATTTCAGTATATCTTCTAGAAGCTTCTAACCCATTCCTCTGCGACAGACCGTAAACGTAATGCATATCAGCCATTTACGCATTTATGTATGCCATTTTAATAACAAGTGAATTATTAAACTAACAAATTACGAACAAAACAACGACACACAATTAAGTATTAATTCAATTTCAAAAATTTACAAACTGACAGCGTGATACCACTACTAGCGGTCTACTAAATAAATTAGTTTTACATTTTCGTTTTATGACGATGTATCTCTGTAGTTGTTCGTAAAATAATTTTTTGCTGCGAACTGATTACTTTTGGGCAAAAAATTCAAGAGACATTTTTTGTTTCGAATGAAGCAAGCTATTGGGAATAAATTTTTAAATGGTAAACAAATAATCAGACAAAAAGTTACATTGGAAATAAGTTACATTTTTAGTGTTTGTGAGAAAAATTGTAGAACAAATTTTATGTACCCCCTTTATGGGTTTTTTTTTTATATGAAAGACCCTATCTCTTTTTCGCTGAGGAATCACCCCCTGAAATGTTTTACACTTATTTTGTTAAATGGTAAACAAATAATCAGACAAAAAGTTACATTGGAAATAAATTACATTTTTAGTGTTTATGAGAAAAATTGTAAAACAAATTTTATGTACCCCCTTTATGGGGCTGTATCTTAACAAGGGATGCTCCATTGAAGTTTTTTTATATGAAAGACCCTATCTCTTTTTCGCTAAGGAATCACCCCCTGAAATGTTTTACACTTATTTTGTTACACCCTGTAATATTTTATATACGTGTCGGGGTTCAAAGAGGGGGTGTTTTTACAAATTTAGAAAGACAGTAGAGGGGAGTGATTTAAATCTGTTTGTTCGTTTAGTGCCAAACCTGTTGTTCTATATCTATTAATTTCTATCTTTATTAAATTTATGGTTTAGTTCTATGCAATGGTTGACAAATGTTCAATCCAGTTTTTTATCATTGTAGCTTTTTTTGTGTTCCTTAATTCTTTGTTCAAAGGCACGTCCTGTTTGACCAATGTACACTTTGTTGCATTCACATGTTGAGTTCGACTTTCTTCCTATTTTGTCTTTGTCATTAAACAATCGGTTGAATTTTGTTGTGAATTGCTTCATATAAAAGGTCGAACTCTAGGTTGCTAAATCTAAAAGTTAATTGTGAATGTATTACCTTGAGATATGCTGAACGAATGTCCCGTTTGTTGAAAACTATTTTTACGATTATTATTTATTCTAATATACAGTTTCAACAAGTAACATCCCGTTCAATTAGTTATTATTATTATACACTGATCATGGTAAAGCATTGGAACAATTTGTGTATTTTTAGAAATACATACATTTAGATAATGAATTAAAATTATATTAATTATTAATATTTTGTTTTCTTAAATTTTACTCTAGTGTTGACTTATTACTTTTGTTTTATTTACTTGAGATTACGCAACCTGTAGGCGTATTTTACTATGCATAATATTTTATATAAAATAATCTTACTTTTTGAATTTTTATTTGTTATTTTTAGAGCGGAATGTCTTGTACTTTATTTTTGGAGGCTCGTGTATGTCAATTTGAAATTAAAATCTTAATACTTAGTTGTAAATTACGCTTTAGTTATCTAGTTAGATATTTTTTGTTTTTTTTTTTGATCGGCATAGGTATATTATATTTCTGTGTTATTTTTGAACTTCCAATATTTAATTGATTTATTGCTCGGTTTTTGTTTCTAATTAAACTTACTAGTTTGTCATTATCATACTTCCTTTAACCTTCAACTTTCGTTTGTCTTGTTCTTGTTTCATTCGCGTGCTTCCCTTTGTAATTTTGGTCATGCTCTGAGCACAGGTACGTACGCATGTTTGTGCAGCCAAATTGGACAGAGCTTTTAGTTTACATGCTTTTGGGTGTTTATTTCGTTTAGAAAAGACCCAATTACTATGTCGTTATTCTTTGGCTACCCTCATATTTTTTTTAGGCTATTGCCGATACCCAGTTTTATGAGATAAGTAACGAGAATTTTATTTATGAAGGATGATTGATTTTGGTTGGAAAAAATTGCGGTTGTGTGATTTTGGATCATTAATTAGTAGAATTCGGTTGGCGTCGACTTGGGTAAGCTTTTGTTTTAATTAATCTTTGTGTATACCCTTGTATCTTAATTTCTTGTTGTCGTTTCCTTCTTAGTGTCTTATTTATACTCCCCGTTGTTCAATTGCTTTGATGAGGCAGGATAATTGAGGATTACTTGATGATTTCTCGCTCCTTCGTAGCGATACAATTGACCAGCCATTTTGTTCGATTCCATCTCTGCCGGACCGAATTATCTTTGGAATTATAAAGTGCGCTCTCAAATAATTGAAATGATTCAACGTGTACGGACGATGAAGCTCCATACGTTATTAGCAAAGAAAAACGACGTCGAAGGCGATACATTTCAAGAAAATATAGCGAGAACGCATTCACTATTGGTCCAAGGCTGTCAAAAGAGGAATAATCTCAGGAATAATCTGGCTGGGTATCCTAGAATTTTTGGCTCGAATTTAAAAAAGTCCAAATTTACTTGGGTTTAGGGTAATGGAACGCTCAACGCTATGGATAAGCAACAGATATGCTCCTTTTACCTGACTTGGAAGATTGTGTTTTTTATACTTTTTATAAAATTCAGACCTTAACTTTATATTTTGGATAATTGAATTAATATACTAAACAAATTCCAAACTGATATGCGCATTGCTCAGTTCATAATATTTATACAAACACAATGAATAATAACATTCATTCAAGGGGCCTCTGAAATACACAATTTCACATACAGTGCGTTCGTAAATGGTTAAGATGAAATTCAAGTTAACCGCGCAAAATTTAAAATCTAAGTTGGTAAAAAAATAAATTGCCCTATCTTTATGTCATGTGGGCGTGTGTCTATTGTGTTCATTTTCTGTTAAACTTTATATTTTAATTTTTTATTCGTTATTTCTGTTTCTTCTTGTTATATTGCGTAGTTTGAGAACCTGTAGAGCTATAATTTTATTGTAATTCGACAAGGTAATATAATAAGGTAATGAGTAGGGTACTTACGCCGATTCTGGACCCACCACCCCCCACTCCTACTACCCCCCCCTCCCCGCAAGATAGGTAGAACCCTCTACCAACCCAACTGATATGGCGCCCCCTCGCAGTCGCCAACCCAACTAAAAATTGCAGATTTCATCATTACCAACCCAACTAAAATTGCAGATTTCATTATTACCAACCCAACTAAAATTGCAGATTTCATCATTACCAACCCAACTAAAAATTGCAGATTTCATCATTACCAACCCAACTAAAAATTGCAGATTTCATCATTACCAACCCAATGTGGCGCCCTCTGACGGCCACTAACCAAACTAAGAAATGGCAGATTTCATCATTACCAACCCAATGTGACGCCCTCTCACAGCCACTAACCAAGAAATGGCATCTCTCATGATTGCCATAATGCAGCATCCTCTCACGGTCACTAGCCAAACTAAGGTGACGTCAGACAAAATGGCGGACCATCAAGATGGTCTTTGTTTCTAGAGAATTCCTGAATAAATTACCAGGCTTGCTATCGCGCTTCTCAATGTACTTCAAACAGGTCTAAACATGTTTCCAGCGGAAACCGCAACGGCTGTCTGCTTCTGTGATAGCCGCATGCTTGAAATGTATATCTCACTTATAAAATAAAATAAAACAAACAATATATTTTTTAAGAAAAACAATGTATTTATTATTATTAATTAACAATATGACCAAGTTTCATACCCTCAAGATGGTCGATAAAAATATAAACTTTATATCTAAGATCGGCATACCATTTCAAAATTATAAAATAAATATACAGTATGCTACTGGACGAGATAGCAACCAAGTATGAATATACAGGACGTTTCAAAGGTAGGGATTTTTAGAAAAGCAAGATGGCGAATCCAAGATGGCCGCCAAAAATCTAATAAACTAATGTCACGTCAAGCATCCAATCTATCAAAACCATGCACTCGAACTCCTATGAAACATCATCTCAAAACCATCGCTAGAATCAGCTCACGTCATGAAGCGGTTCTGAAACCCCTATATTAAAACCACACATTCAAACCACTATCAAATCCCTCTTTTCTCAAAAAGCCATCCAACCATCCATCAATCCATCCATCCATCCATCCATCCATCCATCCATACATCCATACATCCATCCATCCAACCATCAATCCATCCATCAATCCATCCATCAATCCATCAATCCATCCATCCATCCATCCATCCATACATCCATCCAACCATCCATCCAACCATCCATCCATCCAACCATCCATTAATCCATCCATCCATCTGGACGAGATAGCAACCAAGTATGAATATACAGGACGTTTCAAAGGTAGGGATTTTTAGAAAAGCAAGATGGCGAATCAAAGATGGCCGCCAAAAATCTAATAAACTAAGGTGACGTCAGGCATCCAATCTATCAAAACCATGCACTCAAACTCCTATGAAACATCATTTCAAAACCATCGCTAGAATCAGCTCACAACCGGATCATGAAGCGGTTCTGAAACCCCTATATTAAAACCACACATTCAAACCACTATCAAATCCCTCTTTTCTCAAAAAGCCATCCAACCATCCATCAATCCATCCATACATCCATACATTCATCCATCCATCCATCCAACAATCAATCCATCCATCCATCCATCCATACATCCATCCATCCATCCATCCATCCAACCATCCATCAATCCATCCATCCATCTGGATAACATAGCAACCAAATATTAATATACAGAACATTTCAAAGGTAGGGATTTTTAGAAAAGTAAGATAGCGAATCCAAGATGGCCGCCAAAAATCTAATAAACTAAGGTGACGTCAGGCGAAATGGCCGACTATCAATATGCTCGATCAAAATATAAACTCAACTTCTAGAAAATACCCAACTCCATATCACGCATCACAACAACAACCACCACCACAACCACCCAACATAGTTTCAAACGCCACAACACCAGACCAACTTAGGAAGATACATCTAGGTCAAACCCCAACACAACATACTTTCAAACGCCACCACCGCGGATTTACATCTAAGATCGGCATACTTTGTCAAAATCATAAAATAAATATATAGTATGGTACTGGATAACATAGCAACCAAACATGAATATACAAGACATTTCAAAAGTAAGACTTTTAGAAAAGTAAAATAATGAGCCCATATTTTTAAGAAAACAATTTATTAAAAATAAAACAACTACACACATCAAACAAACCTCAACCATACTTTCAATTTCACAAATATCAAAATTTAAACAAAACAATCAAATGCAAAGGCAAGGAATGTTCTCGAGATGACCCATATAGTGCAATATAACAATGCAGTAAAACGATAGAGGTGAGATACATGGTCTATCAAAAATTTTTATTACCCACTTTTTTCAGCAATCAAAACTTTTTTGACAAAACACTATACATATGAAAATAGACATAACATTAAATATTTCCATTTTAGAGATACCCCAGTTTAATCTCAATTTTAAATAACATAAATTCTTAAATTGATTTAGTTAACTTTCTTATAATATTTAAAAAAAGGTTGAAAAAGAAAACATACTAAGTCCCACAACAGATAAAATATGTACTATCTTTTCACACTTCATGTTTAGTACCATCATTAGAAGAAATATGCTTGAGGTACAGCTTTTAATATGAAATTTAGAGGTTTTTATGCAAAATACATCACTAATCATCACTAATAAAACTAATTTTGAAACACATTGTCCACATAGCAAATACCACTTCCTGTACATTTTAAAAAATAACAATTTTTATATATCATAAAAGAACCAAACAAAAAACTAATATAAAGACAGCATTAACGTTCTAGCCAAAAGATTTACAAAAATATTAAATATATACTTGTTCTAAAAATGCTTCTATCTCTCTTTTACAGTTTATGTTTGTACAGCAGCGAATGTATTACATTCCCTTTGAAATTACATAAAAATCCATGCAATACACTTAAAACATTTGAAAAATCATGTTTGGTAAGCCCACTATATATCAATATTTAAGACAAAAAATTATTATTAATTTTCCATCTACAGAATACAGATACCCCTGCTTAATATCAATTTGAATTAACATAAATTCATAAAATGAGTCTATCTTTTACAGTTCGTGGGTTGTACTATCATTAGAAGAAATATGATTGACGAGCGGCTTTTAATATGAAATTTAGAGGTTTTTACACAAAAACATAGTTTATGCCTAATAAAAACTAATTTTGAAACACATTGTACACATAGCAAATACCACTTCCTATACATTTAAAAAATAACAATGTTTATACATCATAAAAGAACGAAACAAAAAACTAATATAAAGACAGCATTAACGTTCTAACCGAATTCGAGCCATACTTTCCCATGTTTTGTGAGCTGTTGCATTGTCCTGTTGGAAATACCCATGTAAAAGTTCGTCATCATGAAGATTTTGTAAAAACGGTTCAAGTAAATTATTTCGATATCTCTCAGCATTTATCGATCCTTCAAAAAACACAGGTCCAAATATACGCCTTCTAGAAACCGCTAGCCAAACACCAATTTTTCGCGGATGGAGAGGCGATTGAATAAACTCATGAGGATTCTCCGAAGACCAAATACGCATATTTTGTTTGTTTATATAGCCGGATAGGTGAAACCATTCTTTTTGTATATATTTGTAGAGTAAAAGCAGCATTCGATCGACTAAGAAATAGTAGCACTTAAAACATTTGAAAAATCATGTTTGGTAACCCTACTATTTAAGACAAAAATTATTATTTATTTCCATTTACAACAGATAGCCCACTATTTATCAATATTTAAGGGCAAAAAATTATTATTAATTTCCCCATTTACAACAGATTTCCGTGTTTAATCTCAATTTTTAAATAACATAAATTCTTAAATTGATTTAGTTAACTTTCTTATAATATTTAAAAAAGGGCGAGAAAGAAAACATACTAAGTCTCACAACGGATAAAATATATGCTATCTTTTTACAGTTCATGTTTTTGTACTATCATTACAAGAAATAAGCCTCGCGATTAGCTTTTAATCTGAAATTTAGATGCTTCATAAAACCACCTCAGAGACACTAAAAAATTATGATTTTCAGCTCAACCAACCATTCAAAAAGTTGATACATCAAATTCGTGAATATTAATATCACTCTACACTCTTAATAAAAAATTTAGCAGAAGTCTCACATTAAATGAATACAAAATTTATATATGCACTACATTAAATGAAGATTGAATTTTATACACTGCTTATATCACCAGAAATTTTGTTACAAGATTATATGATTAGATAGACTCATGACTAAGCCTAAACGGACACCAGGCTTTCAATATGTAGTAAAGTTTTTTTCTTCATACATTTAATATAAACTAATGATCTATCTTTAGAAAGCATCCACAGGTCCATTAGAACTTGTGGGTGGTGCAACATCTACTTTAACCCTCTTCTTAGACGGTCCGGCAACATGCTCACATGTATCCACACCCTCCCTACAAATACCGCAAACAAAATTGCGGTGGAGGGTATTCACATGTCGCTTCATGTTATCACGCCGGGTGAAGGATTTTCCGCAAATGATGTAATTCATTCTATGAAAAACAAATTAAAAATAATTAATATAATAAATTTAAGAGAATAAAAAGCTATTGAAACCTAATTTTTAATATATCGAAATCGCTAATTTATTTGACTGATCAGCGTATATTTAACTAAAAATACCTGTATTATTCAGAATTTATTTAAATTATTAAAAAAAATCTCTTTAAAGAACCATATAAAATAATTAACTTAATTATATAAATTCACATACTTATACATTAAAAACAATTTAAAGAAAGCACTAAATGCAAAAAATACTTGTATTATACAAAATTTATTTAAATTATTGAAAAAATCTTTTTAAAGAACCGTATAAAATAATCAACTTAATTATATAAATTTACACGCTTAAACGTTAAAAACAATATAAAGAAGCTACTAAATGCATATAAAATACTTTGAGGCACCCTGGATTAATTGTATATAAAAATAATATTCAATAAAATATTCAATAAAATTTGCATCATTAAATTATTAAGAATAGCCTTATAATTGAAAAACAATTTTTAAAAAGTCCTATAAAATTTTAGAGCGGTAGAAAAACTAATGGAAACTATGATCCGCGTATATTTAACTAAAAATACCTGTATTATTGAGAATTTATTGATAAAACCTTATAAAATAATCAATTTAATAATATAAATTTACGCACTTAAGCATTAAAAACAATTTAAAGAAAACACTAAATGCATATAAAATACTTGAAACATATCCTGGATTAATTGTATATAAAAATAATATTCAATAAAATATTAATAAAATTTACGCCATTAAATTATTAAAAATAGTCTAATTGAAAAAACAATTTTTAAAAAGTCCTATGAAATTTTAGAGTGGTAGAAAAACTAATGTAAAATATTGCAAGTTAATATTATATAAATTAGGCGTTCTAAATACCTTGTAGTAAAACACAAACAAGCACTAAAAACGATGTTGACTGTTCGAAGATACTGATTATAATGAAATTAAAGATGCCGATCTACGTATATATAGATACACATCTGCGTTAGATTCCCACGCAAATGGAGTGATGCATAAAGAGAAAGACCTTTTTTTTCCCGCGCATACATATATATACATATATACGTATGCGGGCAGATGCAATTAGCGGCGGGCGCATTCCGTTCCCATGGTCGGGCTGTGTTTTAAGGAATGCACTTAATTTTTTTCGGTCGCATACCTGCATCGAATGGAGGTCGTCTGGATGATCCTTTTTTTAGGGCAGGCGATGGTTAATTAATGTAAATGTATAAAAAATCTCTCGCTTACATACCTACCTCGGATTGGTGCCGTCTCGGCGGTCCTTTTATACATGTATAGACATGTTCATACGTATACTATTTTGCTATATTATTATTAATATGTATAGGTGGATTGAAATAAAAATAATAAGGTTAAAATAATTCTTTATTTTTTAGATAATTGCATAGAGTTATAATATTATTTTGCGTGCATATACATTCTTCATTAGTTTTATTATTATGATAAAAACAATGATTGACATTTTTAATAAGCTTTGGTACATCATTAAAATATTCCAAGTTAATTATGTCAATATCAACATATTGCTTAAGTAGCTCCTTTTTTTGATGTCCTTTAACATACACTCTATTATATGAGTTACAGATATTTTTTAACAAGTTAATAATATCCTTAAAATATACATAACCAGTAGAGTATTCTATATTTAAATAATTATTTTCAAGCCATCGAACGGTCCTCTGGTCTTTCTTCGATAATAGATGGAATTCAATGCTAGGTTTAAATAAAAAATGGACGCTCCTTTCTCCGTCACTTATGCTCATCTCTTTTGGATCGAAATGTTGAATCGCATAACCTTGTATGTCTATAATAAGGAATGATTGAAGTTGATCTCGAGTATCAATTGCACCTCTTTTAGCCATGAGGTCTCGCGATTGACTGAATGTTATATAATTTTCTTAACAGTGCCTGTCAGTGCACTATATTCAACGACACAATCTTGTAAAATTAACAATAAACAAGAGGTGTCCTCGCTAAACGGTAAAAATACCTAAAAATATTTCGTAAAACAAGAGTATTTTAGTTAAATATACGGAGATCCATATGAAAAACTACGAAAGTTATATTAATGTTAAATATTAAATAATTTAATTAAATGAAAACACATCGTTTCACAAAAATTATGTTTTATTAAACACTAGATATACATTTCATTTACCATAACAGTACATTATAAACCCTTCTTAATATTGATGATACAGGATCAGTTAAATTAGTATGGTTGTTAAGAAATTGGAGGAGTATTTGATAGTATTTTCTTCATAAAAGTAGTATGTATTGTAATATAAGATAGTGTTATAAACTATACAATAAATATTATTCAGTATTGGAATACACAATGAATAGCACAAATTTGAGTAGAGAAAGATAAATATTTCTAATTGCACATGTGTGAATTTGAATCTATCGGGAATATACAGAGTAATTATTTACATCTGATGGTGAAACATGGTCGCGTATTTTATATCATTCAGTAATTTAATTTGCTCTATAGCCAGACAATGAGGTGGATGCTAAGCATTAATGTGTACACACGTAATGTTATGATCGTCAGTGTAACATATATATTCAAGTCTAACACAAACTTTTTGATTTATTGAAACCCCAATAGAAATTATCACTATTTCGAGAAGAATAGTCATGTACCTGTACATATTCAAAGCCGCTGAAGTATGAGTACATTAACAGCTGTATACGCATGTCTTTATCATCCACTTTAATGTGTTACTGTAATTCCAGTTACTTTTTTTTTTATTTATACGTACATATATTGTGAATTATTACACTAATTATAAAACAAAATTAATTATAGATAGACAAACATTATGCAGGTATATTGCAAACATGTAATGCTAAAATAATCAGAGTGATATATACATACATGTAAAGAAATTTATAGTTTATTCAATCTCTTATTAAAAGAGTTATTAATATTTTTCAAATGAATACCTGGCAGTGGTGGAAAACTGTTGAAATTTGGATAGATTAATAGTTACATATGCGAGCTTCAGAATAGCTTCTGAACATGTTGGGAAGAGGTTTAAACTGCTTTCTATTCAACATGAACTCCGGTGAACTTGTTAAAAAAAAACCGGTTCTGTATCGGTTCAGCTTGACAGGAGCGGCTTTTAGAATTCTAAGTCATGAATGGCGCACCAAAGATAGGTATTTTTTTATTAAACTGTATTATCATACCCTCTTCCGAAGCCGATGCTTCACCAATTATCTTAAGGATATAATCACGGCTGGTGCTGGTTCTGCAATTCTTGCTGATCCAGCTATAGCCCTGAGGATATCCCTAAGATAAATGGTGAAGCATCGGCATCGGAAGAGGGTGTGATAATACAGTTTAATAAAAAAATACCTATCTGTGGTGCGCCATTCATGACTTAGAATTCTAAAAGCCGCTCCTGTCAAACTGAACCGATACAGAACCGGTTTTTTTTTTAACAAGTTCACCGGAGTTCATGTTGAATAGAAAGCAGTTTAAACCTCTCCCCAACATGTTCAGAAGCTATTCTGAAGCTCGCATATGTAACTATTAATCTATCCAAATTTCAACAGTTTTCCACCACTGCCAGGTATTCATTTGAAAAATATTAATAACTCCTTTAGTAAGAGATTGAATAAACTATAAATTTCTTTACATGTATGTATATATCACTCTGATTATCTTAGCATTACATGTTTGCAATATACCTGCATAATGTTTGTCTATCTATAATTAATTTTGTTTTATAATTAGTGTAATAATTCACAATATATGTACGTATAAATAAAAAAAAAGTAACTGGAATTACAGTAACACATTAAAGTGGATGATAAAGACATGCGTATACAGCTGTTAATGTACTCATACTTCAGCGGCTTTGAATATGTACAGGTACATGACTATTCTTCTCGAAATAGTGATAATTTCTATTGGGGTTTCAATAAATCAAAAAGTTTGTGTTAGACTTGAATATATATGTTACACTGACGATCATAACATTACGTGTGTACACATTACTGCTTAGCATCCACCTCATTGTCTGGCTATAGAGCAAATTAAATTACTGAATGATATAAAATACGCGACCATGTTTCACCATCAGATGTAAATAATTACTCTGTATATTCCCGATAGATTCAAATTCACACATGTGCAATTAGAAATATTTATCTTTCTCTACTCAAATTTGTGCTATTCATTGTGTATTCCAATACTGAATAATATTTATTGTATAGTTTATAACACTATCTTATATTACAATACATACTACTTTTATGAAGAAAATACTATCAAATACTCCTCCAATTTCTTAACAACCATACTAATTTAACTGATCCTGTATCATCAATATTAAGAAGGGTTTATAATGTACTGTTATGGTAAATGAAATGTATATCTAGTGTTTAATAAAACATAATTTTTGTGAAACGATGTGTTTTCATTTAATTAAATTATTTAATATTTAACATTAATATAACTTTCGTAGTTTTTCATATGGATCTCCGTATATTTAACTAAAATACTCTTGTTTTACGAAATATTTTTAGGTATTTTTACCGTTTAGCGAGGACACCTCTTGTTTATTGTTAATTTTACAAGATTGTGTCGTTGAATATAGTGCACTGACAGGCACTGTTAAGAAAATTATATAACATTCAGTCAATCGCGAGACCTCATGGCTAAAAGAGGTGCAATTGATACTCGAGATCAACTTCAATCATTCCTTATTATAGACATACAAGGTTATGCGATTCAACATTTCGATCCAAAAGAGATGAGCATAAGTGACGGAGAAAGGAGCGTCCATTTTTTATTTAAACCTAGCATTGAATTCCATCTATTATCGAAGAAAGACCAGAGGACCGTTCGATGGCTTGAAAATAATTATTTAAATATAGAATACTCTACTGGTTATGTATATTTTAAGGATATTATTAACTTGTTAAAAAATATCTGTAACTCATATAATAGAGTGTATGTTAAAGGACATCAAAAAAAGGAGCTACTTAAGCAATATGTTGATATTGACATAATTAACTTGGAATATTTTAATGATGTACCAAAGCTTATTAAAAATGTCAATCATTGTTTTTATCATAATAATAAAACTAATGAAGAATGTATATGCACGCAAAATAATATTATAACTCTATGCAATTATCTAAAAAATAAAGAATTATTTTAACCTTATTATTTTTATTTCAATCCACCTATACATATTAATAATAATATAGCAAAATAGTATACGTATGAACATGTCTATACATGTATAAAAGGACCGCCGAGACGGCACCAATCCGAGGTAGGTATGTAAGCGAGAGATTTTTTATACATTTACATTAATTAACCATCGCCTGCCCTAAAAAAAGGATCATCCAGACGACCTCCATTCGATGCAGGTATGCGACCGAAAAAAATTAAGTGCATTCCTTAAAACACAGCCCGACCATGGGAACGGAATGCGCCCGCCGCTAATTGCATCTGCCCGCATACGTATATATGTATATATATGTATGCGCGGGAAAAAAAAGGTCTTTCTCTTTATGCATCACTCCATTTGCGTGGGAATCTAACGCAGATGTGTATCTATATATACGTAGATCGGCATCTTTAATTTCATTATAATCAGTATCTTCGAACAGTCAACATCGTTTTTAGTGCTTGTTTGTGTTTTACTACAAGGTATTTAGAACGCCTAATTTATATAATATTAACTTGCAATATTTTACATTAGTTTTTCTACCACTCTAAAATTTCATAGGACTTTTTAAAAATTGTTTTTTCAATTAGACTATTTTTAATAATTTAATGGCGTAAATTTTATTAATATTTTATTGAATATTATTTTTATATACAATTAATCCAGGATATGTTTCAAGTATTTTATATGCATTTAGTGTTTTCTTTAAATTGTTTTTAATGCTTAAGTGCGTAAATTTATATTATTAAATTGATTATTTTATAAGGTTTTATCAATAAATTCTCAATAATACAGGTATTTTTAGTTAAATATACGCGGATCATAGTTTCCATTAGTTTTTCTACCGCTCTAAAATTTTATAGGACTTTTTAAAAATTGTTTTTCAATTATAAGGCTATTCTTAATAATTTAATGATGCAAATTTTATTGAATATTTTATTGAATATTATTTTTATATACAATTAATCCAGGGTGCCTCAAAGTATTTTATATGCATTTAGTAGCTTCTTTATATTGTTTTTAACGTTTAAGCGTGTAAATTTATATAATTAAGTTGATTATTTTATACGGTTCTTTAAAAAGATTTTTTCAATAATTTAAATAAATTTTGTATAATACAAGTATTTTTTGCATTTAGTGCTTTCTTTAAATTGTTTTTAATGTATAAGTATGTGAATTTATATAATTAAGTTAATTATTTTATATGGTTCTTTAAAGAGATTTTTTTTAATAATTTAAATAAATTCTGAATAATACAGGTATTTTTAGTTAAATATACGCTGATCAGTCAAATAAATTAGCGATTTCGATATATTAAAAATTAGGTTTCAATAGCTTTTTATTCTCTTAAATTTATTATATTAATTATTTTTAATTTGTTTTTCATAGAATGAATTACATCATTTGCGGAAAATCCTTCACCCGGCGTGATAACATGAAGCGACATGTGAATACCCTCCACCGCAATTTTGTTTGCGGTATTTGTAGGGAGGGTGTGGATACATGTGAGCATGTTGCCGGACCGTCTAAGAAGAGGGTTAAAGTAGATGTTGCACCACCCACAAGTTCTAATGGACCTGTGGATGCTTTCTAAAGATAGATCATTAGTTTATATTAAATGTATGAAGAAAAAAACTTTACTACATATTGAAAGCCTGGTGTCCGTTTAGGCTTAGTCATGAGTCTATCTAATCATATAATCTTGTAACAAAATTTCTGGTGATATAAGCAGTGTATAAAATTCAATCTTCATTTAATGTAGTGCATATATAAATTTTGTATTCATTTAATGTGAGACTTCTGCTAAATTTTTTATTAAGAGTGTAGAGTGATATTAATATTCACGAATTTGATGTATCAACTTTTTGAATGGTTGGTTGAGCTGAAAATCATAATTTTTTAGTGTCTCTGAGGTGGTTTTATGAAGCATCTAAATTTCAGATTAAAAGCTAATCGCGAGGCTTATTTCTTGTAATGATAGTACAAAAACATGAACTGTAAAAAGATAGCATATATTTTATCCGTTGTGAGACTTAGTATGTTTTCTTTCTCGCCCTTTTTTAAATATTATAAGAAAGTTAACTAAATCAATTTAAGAATTTATGTTATTTAAAAATTGAGATTAAACACGGAAATCTGTTGTAAATGGGGAAATTAATAATAATTTTTTGCCCTTAAATATTGATAAATAGTGGGCTATCTGTTGTAAATGGAAATAAATAATAATTTTTGTCTTAAATAGTAGGGTTACCAAACATGATTTTTCAAATGTTTTAAGTGCTACTATTTCTTAGTCGATCGAATGCTGCTTTTACTCTACAAATATATACAAAAAGAATGGTTTCACCTATCCGGCTATATAAACAAACAAAATATGCGTATTTGGTCTTCGGAGAATCCTCATGAGTTTATTCAATCGCCTCTCCATCCGCGAAAAATTGGTGTTTGGCTAGCGGTTTCTAGAAGGCGTATATTTGGACCTGTGTTTTTTGAAGGATCGATAAATGCTGAGAGATATCGAAATAATTTACTTGAACCGTTTTTACAAAATCTTCATGATGACGAACTTTTACATGGGTATTTCCAACAGGACAATGCAACAGCTCACAAAACATGGGAAAGTATGGCTCGAATTCGGTTAGAACGTTAATGCTGTCTTTATATTAGTTTTTTGTTTCGTTCTTTTATGATGTATAAACATTGTTATTTTTTAAATGTATAGGAAGTGGTATTTGCTATGTGTACAATGTGTTTCAAAATTAGTTTTTATTAGGCATAAACTATGTTTTTGTGTAAAAACCTCTAAATTTCATATTAAAAGCCGCTCGTCAATCATATTTCTTCTAATGATAGTACAACCCACGAACTGTAAAAGATAGACTCATTTTATGAATTTATGTTAATTCAAATTGATATTAAGCAGGGGTATCTGTATTCTGTAGATGGAAAATTAATAATAATTTTTTGTCTTAAATATTGATATATAGTGGGCTTACCAAACATGATTTTTCAAATGTTTTAAGTGTATTGCATGGATTTTTATGTAATTTCAAAGGGAATGTAATACATTCGCTGCTGTACAAACATAAACTGTAAAAGAGAGATAGAAGCATTTTTAGAACAAGTATATATTTAATATTTTTGTAAATCTTTTGGCTAGAACGTTAATGCTGTCTTTATATTAGTTTTTTGTTTGGTTCTTTTATGATATATAAAAATTGTTATTTTTTAAAATGTACAGGAAGTGGTATTTGCTATGTGGACAATGTGTTTCAAAATTAGTTTTATTAGTGATAAACTATGTATTTTGCATAAAAACCTCTAAATTTCATATTAAAAGCTGTACCTCAAGCATATTTCTTCTAATGATGGTACTAAACATGAAGTGTGAAAAGATAGTACATATTTTATCTGTTGTGGGACTTAGTATGTTTTCTTTTTCAACCTTTTTTTAAATATTATAAGAAAGTTAACTAAATCAATTTAAGAATTTATGTTATTTAAAATTGAGATTAAACTGGGGTATCTCTAAAATGGAAATATTTAATGTTATGTCTATTTTCATATGTATAGTGTTTTGTCAAAAAAGTTTTGATTGCTGAAAAAAGTGGGTAATAAAAATTTTTGATAGACCATGTATCTCACCTCTATCGTTTTACTGCATTGTTATATTGCACTATATGGGTCATCTCGAGAACATTCCTTGCCTTTGCATTTGATTGTTTTGTTTAAATTTTGATATTTGTGAAATTGAAAGTATGGTTGAGGTTTGTTTGATGTGTGTAGTTGTTTTATTTTTAATAAATTGTTTTCTTAAAAATATGGGCTCATTATTTTACTTTTCTAAAAGTCTTACTTTTGAAATGTCTTGTATATTCATGTTTGGTTGCTATGTTATCCAGTACCATACTATATATTTATTTTATGATTTTGACAAAGTATGCCGATCTTAGATGTAAATCCGCGGTGGTGGCGTTTGAAAGTATGTTGTGTTGGGGTTTGACCTAGATGTATCTTCCTAAGTTGGTCTGGTGTTGTGGCGTTTGAAACTATGTTGGGTGGTTGTGGTGGTGGTTGTTGTTGTGATGCGTGATATGGAGTTGGGTATTTTCTAGAAGTTGAGTTTATATTTTGATCGATCATATTGATAGTCGGCCATTTCGCCTGACGTCACCTTAGTTTATTAGATTTTTGGCGGCCATCTTGGATTCGCTATCTTACTTTTCTAAAAATCCCTACCTTTGAAATGTTCTGTATATTAATATTTGGTTGCTATGTTATCCAGATGGATGGATGGATTGATGGATGGTTGGATGGATGGATGGATGGATGTATGGATGGATGGATGGATGGATTGATTGTTGGATGGATGGATGGATGAATGTATGGATGTATGGATGGATTGATGGATGGTTCGATGGCTTTTTGAGAAAAGAGGGATTTGATAGTGGTTTGAATGTGTGGTTTTAATATAGGGGTTTCAGAACCGCTTCATGATCCGGTTGTGAGCTGATTCTAGCGATGGTTTTGAAATGATGTTTCATAGGAGTTTGAGTGCATGGTTTTGATAGATTGGATGCCTGACGTCACCTTAGTTTATTAGATTTTTGGCGGCCATCTTTGATTCGCCATCTTGCTTTTCTAAAAATCCCTACCTTTGAAACGTCCTGTATATTCATACTTGGTTGCTATCTCGTCCAGATGGATGGATGGATTAATGGATGGTTGGATGGATGGATGGTTGGATGGATGGTTGGATGGATGTATGGATGGATGGATGGACGGATGGATTGATGGATTGATGGATGGATTGATGGATGGATTGATGGTTGGATGGATGGATGTATGGATGGATGGATGGATGGATGGATTGATGGATGGTTGGATGGCTTTTTGAGAAAAGAGGGATTTGATAGTGGTTTGAATGTGTGGTTTTAATATAGGGGTTTCAGAACCGCTTCATGACGTGAGCTGATTCTAGCGATGGTTTTGAGATGATGTTTCATAGGAGTTCGAGTGCATGGTTTTGATAGATTGGATGCTTGACGTGACATTAGTTTATTAGATTTTTGGCGGCCATCTTGGATTCGCCATCTTGCTTTTCTAAAAATCCCTACCTTTGAAACGTCCTGTATATTCATACTTGGTTGCTATCTCGTCCAGTAGCATACTGTATATTTATTTTATAATTTTGAAATGGTATGCCGATCTTAGATATAAAGTTTATATTTTTATCGACCATCTTGAGGGTATGAAACTTGGTCATATTGTTAATTAATAATAATAAATACATTGTTTTTCTTAAAAAATATATTGTTTGTTTTATTTTATTTTATAAGTGAGATATACATTTCAAGCATGCGGCTATCACAGAAGCAGACAGCCGTTGCGGTTTCCGCTGGAAACATGTTTAGACCTGTTTGAAGTACATTGAGAAGCGCGATAGCAAGCCTGGTAATTTATTCAGGAATTCTCTAGAAACAAAGACCATCTTGATGGTCCGCCATTTTGTCTGACGTCACCTTAGTTTGGCTAGTGACCGTGAGAGGATGCTGCATTATGGCAATCATGAGAGATGCCATTTCTTGGTTAGTGGCTGTGAGAGGGCGTCACATTGGGTTGGTAATGATGAAATCTGCCATTTCTTAGTTTGGTTAGTGGCCGTCAGAGGGCGCCACATTGGGTTGGTAATGATGAAATCTGCAATTTTTAGTTGGGTTGGTAATGATGAAATCTGCAATTTTTAGTTGGGTTGGTAATGATGAAATCTGTAATTTTAGTTGGGTTGGTAATGATGAAATCTGCAATTTTAGTTGGGTTGGTAATGATGAAATCTGCAATTTTTAGTTGGGTTGGCGACTGCGAGGGGGCGCCATATCAGTTGGGTTGGTAGAGGGTTCTACCTATCTTGCGGGGAGGGGGGGGGGTAGTAGGAGTGGGGGGTGGTGGGTCCAGAATCGGCGTAAGTACCCTACTGTAATGTATACCTACATCATGTTTCAATAACATTATAAGTTTACTTTTCAGTTTTAAAATGGTGTTCATTTCTGAAGAAGATACCTTTAATTTAGAGAGCAGTTTCCCGATATAGATTTTAATCGTCATAATTTTGTGAATCATAAAAACAATATTATTGAGCGATTTCAAGAAAAAAATTGCATTTGTAAGGGGAAGACTTCTGGAAGACCAACAGAATTAACACAAGCAGTAATGGATGATATTGATCAATATATGACAATTAGTCCAAAAAAATCATTAAAAAAACTATCAGCTTAGACAGGTATTAAGCATTTACTATGGTATGTTTACTTATTGTAATTGTAATAATTTTAGGGCTGTTGCTTGCCACTGTCCATAAAGCTGTAAAACTTCACATTCACCCTTATAAAATAAGTGTTGTGCAACAATTATTGCCACCTGATTATGTGAATCGCATAAGATATTGTGAATGGTTTACTGAAAATTTAGCACGCAATAATAACGTACTTGTTTCCGTAGGAGTCTGGGTTACTATTTCTCGAAGACGAATAACAAGAAATGTATTTTTTCATGAAACTGCTGCAGTAGAAAGATGCAGGCGCACTATTTTACAAGAATTTCTAACACAACATAATGATGATGAATTAAATAATGGTTACTTCCAACAACATCATGCACCAGTGCATACAGCAAGAGAAACAATAACATTTCTTCAGGAATTTTACCATAATAGACTATGTCAAGGACTATGGCCTCAGAGATCTCCAGATCCAGAACAGGCTCCAAAATCTGCAAGAACTTCAAGAAGCAATTAGACATGAAATCCAAAAAATTACGGTAGAAGAACTACAAAAAGTGTTCGAAAATATGAAAAGAAGAATTAGCATATGCATATAGAAAGTGGGACGACAATTTCAGCATTTATTGTCAATGTTTTAATTTTTATTGTGAATGTTCTAATTAGTATACTTGTGTTACTATCTCATTTTTAACAAACTTTTTATGTAGTTTACCCACTTTTTAACCCAAACAAATATTTTACAGAGTGTAATCACATATAGGAATTTTTCTCTTGGCAAGTACCAATCTGTATATTTGGTTGCCTATGCTTCTTATCTCAATCACTTACGAACGCAGTGTATGTTTCATTTATTTGTATTGCGTTCTTGTCTATTAAGATTCAATATTCCGCTCGTTAAAAACTTGTTCAAAAATAAAAACACTTCAAAAAGAAAAGCTTTCTACTTTACTTTGTTAATAAAAATCTATGACACGCACAAAAGACTTTTATGTACAAAAGAGCCGGTCGTTTTCAATGTGAACCCATGGAATCGTGTTATTAGTTTTCTAATGGTCCTAAACGGGAGTTTACCACGCTTGATATTCATTATATTTCTCTTAATATTTGCAGGAGGTCCCTTTTTAGGCACACTCGAAACAACAAGAACAATAACAGAGTTTCTCCGCGACCCTAACGGATAACACCTCTTCCTCTTCGGCACATTGAGAGACCTTTCTTCTTTCAACAACGCGAACATAACGTGTACACACGTATATAAACACAATGAGAGCACACTCAGTATATTGTGCGCTTAAGTATATA
The DNA here is from genome assembly GCA_963170755.1 of Amphimallon solstitiale. Classification (NCBI taxonomy): domain Eukaryota; kingdom Metazoa; phylum Arthropoda; class Insecta; order Coleoptera; family Scarabaeidae; genus Amphimallon; species Amphimallon solstitiale. The sequence goes on from OY720675.1 coordinate 248,748,341, forward strand.
ATATACATATTCTAAACAAACATTTAGGTACATAGAGAGAGAGAGAGGGCAATAGATAAAGTGAGAGAAATCAACATCTTGCGAAGCAATAGATTTCCCTAACTATAACTAATACCCTGTATTTCCGGACTGGAATGGTGGAGCCACACGTCGCTGTCGTTTCCGGTATGTTCCGGAGGCCGGATTTCGCGGAGGCTCCCGCGAAATGCTCCTGTTTCGCTCGCCTCGTGTTTCTTTATGCTGATTCGACGTTGGTTGCCTGCCTATATTCACCCCGTACACAAGAGAGTCCGTTAGTATTTCTCCGCGTGTTCTGTACCGTAAATAAATTGTTTTGAAGAAGTTTATTTTGAATGGGAAATTATGCAAATGGTATAGTGGCTAACTTTGATTGAGACGGAGGGTGGTTGATTTCGGTTGATATAATCTTTTTTTTTTTTGGTATTCATTCATTGTATATGATGTTAAACACGAATCATTTTCCTTATACATATTTTCCTTTAGAACATATTACATATTGCTGTGATCTTGAGTCTAGAATTGAATTGTAAATAAGTTTTATCAAGATCACTTCTAGAATTAATTTAATTAAACACTATTTTATTTATTTTATAATGATCATTGTATATAAATATTTATTAAGTTAGGATTTTAGTAAATTTCAATTAATTTAAGATAAAATAATGTAAGAGAAGTATTATAAATTTTATTCAGGAAATTAATATTAAAATGAGACGTATATATCAAGTAATTATTCATAACAAAGTGTTTTCCGTAACTTCAGCGGGGAAAAGATATGATGTCGGAGATCGTTCGAGAGATTGGTCCGAAGTATATCGGATATATGCTATCAACGATTACGAACGTGTAACACATAAATGGCAATAAATACTTATATTATACATTGTATATAACGTAATAATTATTTGTAACATTTACATATTGATGTCTTTAGAAAATTTTGTACATTACAATTTGACGTAAACAAGTCGACATTAAAATAGATTTTTGTTTACATTTTTAAGTAATACATCACTTGACCGAAAGGTGCAGCACTATAGTTTGGCTTTTTGGAAGTGGATAGCGGCACAGAGCATGTCTAAGCTTTTTATGAAGAAAAATGTCAATATAAGGGTAAAACGTGAGAATTTATTAGAGATTGCTGGTGGAAACCGCTCTCAAAAATAAAAGGACCTTTAGAAGCAGATGTGAACCGCTTTTTAAAATAGAAACACGGGGTGCCTATACTTATAAACAATTAAATAAAATTTAGAACTTAGAATAATTTTGATAAATCGGGACTTATAATATTTTCCGAGATATTCAATAATAACTTAGAAAATTTTTCAATAAATTGGGACTTGTAATATTTTTATGAATTAATTTTATTATGAACTTGGAATAATTTTGCCTAAATAAAACTTTAATATTTTCAGCGAGAGTAATAATTTTTGGAAACTAGGATGTTTTATTTTAACACGCGATGGTTTTACACTATGCGTTATGGTGAAACATTTTAGTAATTGTAATAGTTTAGTTTGATATTTAATGAGAGCATTTATTTTAAAAATTTTTGAATATAAGTATAGACACTCTACGCTTGCAAGTCTATGGAAAGTCAAAAGTATTAAGTTTTTTTGTTGTTTGTAGAATATTTTTACTGTAGAAAGACATATATAGATATATTTTTTAAAATGGATGAATCTGAACAATTGTATGAGGAATTAAGGTAGTTGAATTGTGTTTAATTTGTTTGTTTTGTATATGGTGTTAAATAAAATTTTATGTGGTGATTTCTGCTGGAGTTTTGAACGAGGTTATTAATTTTATTTTTATTAATTAATGTACTTTCACAATTTTTATTTTAGTTTTTTTTTATTTGTGCTTGTGTATTAGAATTTGACGTGTTGGGTAATCGGTCAGAGATGTGTACAATGAATTAAGTAGGTGATTAATTCATAGTATGGAGCCTTAATTAAACCTAAAAACACGAATTGGTTTTTGGTGGTATTGTTTGGGAGCGAGAAAAGGCGCTAGGCAGTACTAATCAGAACAAAGTCAATATTTTAAAACGCAATTTAAGCACGTAGCAATAATTTAATATATATTGCATTAGGGCTGGACATGTAATTGTATACATTAGGGACGTGTGCAACGAGTCGAAGGAGGTACTCGTAGAACGGAGCCCTGGTTTATCAATTTATGTGCATTTTTGTTTTTGGCGATACGTCAAAACAGAGTCCATGTGTTAATATGTATATTATTTGAACCGTGGGAATTCATTATATATTTTATTTATATTTATTATCCAGTATAAGTCACGACATTTGACAGAACTTTGATTTGTTGATGGTTTTGAACTTAAATCTTCATGAATTAGTGATAACTAATGTGTTTAATGGAATATTTTCTGATTTATTTATTATCATTATAATTTTCATAATTACTGTATTAGTTTTTTTTATTTTGCTATTTTATCATAACATGCGAGGTTTAATTTTAGTATTTAAGTTACTTTAATAAATTATGTTATAAGGTTTTTCTTGTATTTTTATTTATTTTATCTGACCTGGAGACAACTTGAGAGCACTCGTTTTGGAGAAGGAACATTGTTATTATTTTCTGCCCCTGAGAAAAAAAATATCATTAGTAACCTTAAATCTGAGCTCCTAGTCTAGTATAAGGCCTAGTACTAAGATATATGCTTGATTCTGTTTTCAATTATTATTTAAATAATTTAAATCATTATTATATAATCATTAATTTCCAAGAGTCACAGCAATATTTATTTGACAATATTTTTATAATATATAATTAATGGCATTATACCTTGTCTCAGAATAAGAAGGAATGATTCAAATATCCCGCCGAAATTCTAAATACATAGTTTGAAAATACAGTAATTTGGTATGACATATAAACAGTTGAGAATGTAATGTACCGTTATATTTCCTTGTAATGCTAAATAATCTATTCAGTATGGTACTGTGGCTTTATAACAAAATTTTTAATAGCCTGCTCTTAAATTTTGAATCAAGTTAATTATTCTCAGTCGGTTATAAAATTCTATAATGATGAGCATGAATAACAAGACTTATTAATCTTTGGGTTACTAATTTATAAAAAAGTTACCTTAATATTTCTTTTAATATTAATTTAATACATGTGACACGTTCTTTTATTCAATATGTTTCTTTATCAATGTAAATCGTACTTGAAAGTGTATGCTGTCATTCTGTCAAAGAGGTTATGTCATATTCAATATAAAAAGAATTTTTATGTGTACAATTTCATATTATTGAATCGTTAAATAAAATAATAAATTACAATTTAGTATAACATAGATAAGGTAAGTAGTATCTAATCATTATTTATCACATACAATAAAAGTTCAATATAAATTTAACTCTTAATGAAAGAAAATAATACTCTCAATTATATAAATAGAATGTAAACTCTTAATCTCTCTAACACGGTAGTTTACTTTTATCTTTATAAAAGTATTTAATGATATGTAAATAAAAATAGAATCTTTCTAACAAAATTCAGATCTAATGTCAATGTATGAATTTTATTGTTATAAAATTTTACTTAACGTTTTTCATTTCTTTTCTTAAAATTTCGTCTTTTATATCACTAATTTTACTATCCATTCAAAAAATCAATAATACTCTTTTTTATCTCGATATCTAAGGATCTTTCCTTATTTAATCGACATATGCAATTTATTTTTTCTAAAATTCCATGCAGTAAATTAAGTTGCCTATCTTTATTATATCTAATTCTTGACAACATTGACTTTAATATGTATAACATTTTGTTGTTTAATTTACCACTCTTTCATTACCTATCTTTTACATATCTATACTATTAAAATAAATGTTATGCTTCTTAAAGAGTACAGTAGTAATTTACCAACTATTTTCCCTTATACTTCCCTTTATTTTGACGTTTCGATGTATTTAACATCTTTTTCAAAAAACGTAGATCATACAGAGATATGAGATTTTAGAACCTCATGTGTAGTTTTATTTAAAGACTACATATTTTAAATGTGCCGTACTATTTTTAATGTGTCTTTTAATGTTATCTAATAATACCTATTACATAGTGTGGGCAAATGTAAGTATCCCACAGGAAAAATGAAGATCCGCATTGATTTTTTCCTTATTTTATATCCTATGGGATCAGATGGCACGTAGGTGGACAATGTCCATCTCGCGGCGACCTTTAGGTGCATCCTCAATATCGAAGATATCCTGGCTGAAACCTCAATTTGTAGTCTGTCTCCTGTATGTGTCTGTGATTGTTGCTTTTCATCTCTAAGATCATCCCATCTTATTCCTTGGCTACACTGCACTGACGAGAACCAATGAGTTTAAAATACGTATCTGCAGTTGCATTTTCAGCCGAGTTACCCCATGAAATCTTTCACATTTATTATTCTAAGATCTGTGTGATCTTTGCGTATTTATTGGGTCGCACGAGTGTTAGATCTGTGTTGATGGTGATGGGTATCCCCAATAATAGACTTGCAAAATAGATATTTGGAGGTTGATTGTTGTCTAAGTGGAATAAATCAACTTCAACAATACCCAACTACATTGTGTATGAACCAGCTAATCTTGGTAGCGCCTGGGTCAAATATTTGTAAAGATGATTTTATTCAAATATGAAATAAATGAACAATCGTATATGAATCAATTGAACGAGATTTATGGGAGTAGTAGAATAGTTTAATTGATACTTATTTATGTAAATTAATAATTTTTATTCGTTTATTGTAATATAGTCGGAATCAACTTGTCGTTAATTAATTGCACACGCCTTCAATGAATCAGCAGAAAAGTTAAAACCGAATGTTGTGATTAATTATGAAATAAGGTATAGCAAGGAAGTGTGAATCAGCTGGTAAGCAAATCTGCTTATGGTTAATAATTAATTGAGCACGTGTTCAATTGCATTGTATTGTAATCAAATAATAGAAATGTTATGATTATTATTATTGGATTTTTTTTAAATTCTTGTGTATGCTTTCCTTATTTCATTTGTTACATAGGAATACACGGCAAAAGAGTAGATTTGCCCCTAGATGAAAAGGTTTCAACAATAAATATAGTTATTGCAAGAAATACGGAATTTAGCTTATGCTTTCCTTATTTCATTTGTTACATAGGAATACACGACAAAAGAGTAGATTTGCCCCTAGATGAAAGGGTTTCAACAATAAATATAGTTATTGCAAGAAATACGGAATTTAGCAAGGACTAAATTGAGTAAAATAAAAATTATACGTAAATTCTTTGATATAAATATTTTTAAACATCGTATATACGATGTTTAAAAAAATTAGTCACAGCAATATGTAAAATTTTATTTTATTCTTTCCGTCTAATAGTAGTAAGAAACAAAATTCTTTCTAATACACCAGGTGAAGGAACGAAATAGTCGATCATCGCTGAATTTTAAGAAGATTAGAATATTGTGGTGTGTGTGGTAAAGCTTTAAATATATTTGAGACACACATTTCTAATCGAAAACAATACATTAATATAACGCATTAGAATAATATCCACTTATGATAAACATTGTATTTCTGTGTTTCCGTGTTCAGAGTTAAGTTAAGCGTAGGTGCCGATGTTTCGTCCACTATCGCAAGGGACATCTTCAAAGCTACTTGTAGATTGCGAATCGCTGTAGCGTGAAGAATTAGTTCATCAAACTACAGCAATAAAAGCGGTTTTATATCTTAATTACTTTAGTTTTACCAAATCACGGATAATATTTCGGACTGCCATGTTGAAAAAAACCTTTGACAAAATCATTATGTAACGTTCATTTTAAAAAATAACGTAATTAAAACAATACTTACCGCATTTCGTCCGAGATAAACTATCCGAGATACTGTTGTACGATTTTGAAGTGGTTATGTGATTGTGAGAAGATTTGTCTGTCCTCTCTATACCTAGAAAAGAAATATTAGTGTTTTTTTAAATCTATTAGAACTAAACGGGTTTTATATTTCATATTTACGCGATAAATTTCAATTCAAAAGAATATTTTTATCTTAGTAACCATCATAAAAAAACAAAAGCAAAAATCGGAGTGCCCCAAGGAGTTGCGTTAATGATATTTTTTAATATTACAGTTTGTATTACTATACCGTGTCTCAGAATAAGAAGGTGTGGCATTATTACAGAATACCTCTATCCAGTCGCCATCTAGAACTCACTCCGACCATCCCACAATATTTTACAACTAACGTAATGAATATTATACCGTATGTGTCAATTTTCATTAGGTATAGGGATTCAATGTTTACGTGCGATTTATACGTATACAAATAATACGTGGCAACGTGTGTCACGCATACTGTCCGTCACCAATCCCGGTAACAATCGACATCACAACGATTTTCTCCGATCTTCCCAGTTCTACATTCAATGTTTAGTTGCGAACACGTTGCGATCTAGTCTGCAATAAAAGCCGTCTTATTACTGGAACGGGAAACATCAAATGGCCGCCGCGATCTCCTGATCTAGCAGTTTATTATTATTTTCAGAATCCTCTTTTATTTACCTTATTTTTAATTTTATTAGAATTACGCTTTTGTTTGTGTCATGCAGCGTGAACGCAGCTTAGTAATTCTTTGCATTTACTGAAAGGAAAAAGAAAAACAAATCCTTGCAACGCGTAAATATTATTTCTGAACGCATTACAAATACCCAAGTCAGTGGTCCAACAATTACTGCTAACTTGAGCTTGTATCTATCGCGCTCGCATTGGAGAGGAAAGTAGGGGTGCCATGTTGTCACGTATTGCATGAATTAATCGCCTATGGCTAATGAAAATTGACACATGCTGTATATCATCAACGTTCATTCTTTTCCAATAATCTATTTCTATAGATATTTCCGAACCGGGGATAAATGTGCCGGTATTAAAAACTTCATATACTTTAAACATGCTTCTATTACAACGATAGATGTCGAACGGTGGTTTTCAATTTATAAATCTACTTACGGTGACAGACAATATTATTAACACCTAAGCAAATGGAACAATTAATGGTGATTTACCTTTATTTGAACTGTCAACGTGAACACTCACCAGTCAGGATGTGTGATACGTTTTATACACCCTGCAATATTGCTTCTAGAGAAGATGTATTTACTGTCACTTGGTAAGAACTTGTTTTTCTATACGTATTTTGATTCGCGTGTGAAAAATATCAAATCCCAAGTCGGGATGTTCTCGATGCGTCCCTGGTACAGACATCATGTATCCGTGATTTCCATAGCCTACTCATAATTATTCATCAACCGGCTTTTAAACAAAATTTTAGTTAATTCGTGAAGCAGATACGAGATAGGCGCCATAAATGCTCGGCCTGATATACAAAAAAGAAACTTGGAACAATATAAGAATTTTTATTTTTTAATGTAATCTCCCCTAACTTCTACACATTTATTACAACGATTAATTAACAATTCGTTACCCTTGTAAAAATAATCTGAAGTTTTCGGTCAAAATGTTCTATAACACCTGCTTGCAATCCACTGTTGTCCTTAAAACTACGTCCTCTAAGGTCTTTTTTAAATTAAAAAACAAACAAAAATCATAAGGAGCCATTTCCGGACTATACGGTGGATTTTCTAGTTCTTGAAAGCCGCATTCGCGGATGGCAGCTTGTGAAATGGCGGCAGTATGAACGGGAGCATTGTCGTGCAATAATCCCACATCTTTTGTCAATTTTCTACGACGTTTTGCATGAATACTGTCCCTTAATTTATGCAATAAAGACGCATAATATGTGCCGTTCACACTTGTATTGTGCTATTTAAAGTCAATTAGCAAAATGCCCTCAAAATCCCAGAATATTGTGGCCATAACCTTTTTCGTTGATTGAACGACTTTCGGCTTTCTGGGACGAGGTTCATCAGGTCGCCGCCATTCCATGGACTCCCTTTTCAATTGAGGATCGTAAACAGAACCATTCTTTCATCCCCGGTGACAATGGACTCCAAAATCGGTTTTGGGTCGTCTCCACACATGTTTAAAAACAACTGCGCACATTAGACTCGACGATCACGTTGGAGAGCAGAAAGAAGTCATCTAGCACTAATATTATTCATCCCCAAATGGTCATGGAGAATTCGGCGAACACTTGTTTCTAAAATGTTTGTTATCACTGCTAATTCCTTCACTTTCAAACGGCGATCTTCTAGCACTAAATGTTCAATAATTGAAATTTGTTGATTCGTTATCATTTCAATTGGTCGACCTGACCGATCAGCATCTTTCAGGGATCCTTGTACGAAACGGAAACATTTTGCCCACTTTTTTATAGTTGAATACGAAGGCGATGAATCACCTTAACGCCGTCTAAACGTTGTTTAATGTGATAAGGTGTGTGCCCTTCTTTTGTTAAAAATGTAATGACCACGCGGTACTCAATTTTCGTTACTTCAGACTTTTGCGTGCGCTAGTCACGTTGGTTGGCTGGTTACTAAAAACTACTAGGTTTCGAACCGTCACATTTGTAGTGTACATTTCGCGTATGTGCATGCATGACGTGACGGAGTTTGAGCACGTATGAACCTGTATAAGCCTGTCAGGTCGAGAATTTATAGCGCCTACCTCGTAGCATCACTATCGAAATGCATATAAGTTTTCTTTTGTTTTTGTGTGTGGTGCTAAAATAATTTGTTTGTTAAAGTGACAGTCAAGAGACATTGGTTCGTCTAACATACATACTATGACAGGTGCCTTTCACAAAAACTTAAATATCAATTTACCTGCGTTCGGGTATCATTTTCTGAGTTTCTCTGATTCTCCATAAAGAGCATGTGCAAAACATGAAATATATTTGTTGTAATAACTGACTGGCCGCCTTCATATATGCAGCTGCATCTTTTCCTTTATTTTTATCGTGTTTTTTAGCCCATAACAAACACGAAATTACGTAATGTGATGTGGATTCTGCATTAGTTCTTCCGAGTCTCTTAGATGTAAGTAGATGTGTGACATTTCTGTCTATCACCCCAACGTGTTATTACTTCTGTTACTCTGTCCTATTTAGAATTACATTATTCATTTATGTCATGCCATGTACCCCTGGCTGCCAATCACTAATTATGAGTAATAAAATAAAATCTTGAATATGCGCACGTCAGATTCGAAAACTTCAGCAGCTGCTTGAACACGTTCACAACACGGGTCACTCAATAAAACAGGAAAACCTAACTTTGATCAAAGTCAGATTTTGCAAGAAAAAGATGCTTAGGAATCACTCTATATAAATAAAAATTAAAGGATGTTCGTCGATAAGCGCATCACTTGACAACGACTGAAGCAATTTGGCTATTTTTTTTAGTAACATTCAGTGACACCCAAATAATATCGACGAAAATTTCACAATTAAAAGTATAGGTAATGTAAAAATATTCTATTCTTTTAATTGTGAAATTTGCGTCGATATTATTTGTGTCGTGTTACTAAATGCCCGTATTTTATAAATCAATACCATTTGATCATACTCTATGGATAATAGCGATGGTTCTTTGCTTAACTGTTCACATTTTCACTTTTGTGCATTTCACCTTTTTGCATTACATCTTGTTAATCATTGACCCTTTTTAAATGAGAGCTTGCTGTCAAATTGTCATTTTAAAGAGATGATTTTATAATTTTTTTTGTTTCATTTCTACTTTGTCCTTTCTAACTAATTCATTAATGTTTTTGAGGTAGAAAAATTAATTTTGATACTTTATTTCTCGCAAATGTTGTCTAGAATCATCTGATCGATCGGTTTTCACCTAATAAATTATTCACCATGACTTTTTGTATGAATCTAATCCACCAAAGAATTTTGTCAAGCAAATTCATGTACATATATTTACATATGTATACTATGCGATAACAATCTACTAGATTAAAACACGTGTAAACCGACATGTAATACAATCACACGACATAACAAAAAAGCGACCACCTCACTGACAGCAGCAGCCTACAAGATATTTAACCAAGATAATCCCGCTTTCAATATTCCCCATGCCATTTCTTCTATCTCTTCTATGCAGCTATTCCAACCTTATATATACCTAAAAAGGACGACCGATATGCGGGGATGATGAAGATAGTCGGTCTTTCGTTAGAATAACCCTCGTGGACTGCCACGACGACTACTGTCACTTGATTAATAGACTATAGACGGAGCTCTATTATGCAGAGAGTGTACACGATCGACGGCGGTAAAGGAGCAGCAGTTCATTTGGCAGTCAGTGTTCGAAGAACGACCCCAGCGGAGCAAACGGCATGAGACTCATAATCTGATAACTGGCCTGTCGGCGGTGTTACGTACACGCATAAAGGGGTGGCCTGTAACTTACACAAAAGAGGTTTGCATGTCACACCCCAAATCACTTATTCAATTAAGGGCTGTATCTGTTTTTTATCATCATTATTACTGCGTAGGATTGGATTGAAAAATAGTCAGAGTGATTTTACTCGAAGGATCAATATTCTTTAAAGAGGGAGACGCTAAATCAACTACCACACTTGAGCTAATAACTTATCGGTGAATACTGACTGGTGAGATTACTTGGATGATGGAATATCATTGGAAAATAAAATTATAAATAATATAAGATTATGCTACGTTATTTGAAGGATGGTCTGTCATCTATGGCAGAGTGTTACGGTCTAAAACTATTCACTGTATATAGATATATTTTTAAACTCCCCTTTTTGCATAAAAATCGTCTTTCCGTGGATTATAGTGTTTTGTTTAACCTTTGAGCTGTCGATCTCTCAGGTTACATGTGTACAACAATTAATAATAGTAATAATAATAATAATAATATATCTTTTATTTTCAGTTCTCGCAACAATAGTATAACATCCCAGATAAAGATATTAATGTAGAACTAAAAAATCACAGAGTGATAGTTCACCCGTGATCTTCCACTGTCACCCTGAAATACAATGAATAAAAAAGAATAGAATAATACGTTTGCCTAGTACTAACTTAACCTAACTTAATCCAATGTGATGTACAACATAAGCAAATTTAAAAAAAAATTACGTATTGTATTCAGAACTTATACATTTGTACAATCAAATCAATATTCATCCAATATTGGAAAATAAAAAATTAATAATGGGAAATTAATTATCCTGAACATTAAATAAGTACGCCCGGTATCGCGCAGCAAAGGTGCTAAACGAACTACAATAGTACCCCCATATCCGCGGGGGTTTGGTTCTGTGGTCTTCCGCGGATACTGAAAACCGCGGATAGTAGCAAACGCTTTATTTTCGAGTACAATATGAAATATGAAGCAAAGTTAAAACAATGAAACAAGAAAAAGTAAGTTATATAATATTTATTTAAAATAAATAAACAATAAATAAATAAATATTCTTGTGCTGTGGCACAAATAGAATTTAAGTTTAATAAATATATAAGTTCATACATATTGCAGTAGCAGTGGTAGCATAATTGTATGAAGAAAATAAATGTAGTATTGCCACACGTTGGACACTGCCATAAAATATATGCAGTAGTTTTGTATTAATTGAATAATGACAATAATTATGCTATAACCCTGTACTAATGATACAATACCATATATATATATTTTTATGAATGCAGAGATTACAATCATTTAATTATAACTACTCCAATAAATATTTTAATCTTAATCCCTGTTGACATTCATACTATTTTTGTAGGTTCTAGCAGTGATCCTTCCTTTATTGGTCAGCAACATTTCTTATTTAAATTTAAATAGGATAAGGTGAATAATAAATAAGTATTTAAAATTCATAAACATTATATTCACATAAATACAAGTTAAATAATCAACACAATAAAAATTTCTATTTATAACACGTGGTTGTTAGGAATCTCTTTTTATTTCTCCAACACACAAAAAAAAATTTAATAAGAAATACACATTGCTTTTATCCTTTATGTGGATTCAATAAAATATTATTTATGCTGTCTTTGAGCTTTTAATATTGTATTCGTTGATTTTAAAAAAAATAATATTTTTCCCTTACGACGCTAAATTTTATTTCCACAGAGACATCCATTCACACGTAATGGCTCCGAAGATCTAAAATCCCGCAAAGAACAAACACCTTGAGTATAACCTTTACCAATCCCCATATGCAAACACTTACACGTTGTACATATTACAGATTGGCTTTTGTCCATCAAGAATACCTGTATCCCTACCTATTCAAAATATTTGAAATGTTATTAAATTCTCCAACATAAATTGTTAATGATCACAAGTAAATATTTTCACATAGTACTTCCAATGCCCTTCTACACCATTAACAATTTTCCCATGATTTTACAAAATTAATTTTATTTAACAAAATAATATTTTATTTGAGTATTAATGATGTCTAATGCTTTACTAGAAATGAATATTCACACATAGCATCTCTAGCGCACGTCGTACACCATCAATTATATGAATCATAAATTTATTTCGAATCAAACTTACTTATAATATTGATATAAATCATTAAATTCTTGTTGGTTCATGTCTACCATTATGATAAATTTCTTTCTAAATATGAACTTAATCAAAGTAAAAAAATGAATTAATAATAATAATGACTACTAAACTAAACTTTACTGACTAAATCTTTACTGATATCAACAAAATTAACTTAATACATTTACTACAATGATTTAACGCAGTGTATTAAAACGCCTGCAATCACACGCTAACCAAATTTTTGCGTCCGGCAAGTTTAAAAGAACGACAGCTTCTTCGCATCTATCGTCATTCGCGCCTTTTTATCACTTCACCTAAAACTATCCGTATTTTCTTTTTGTAGATGTCTTCGTTGGAAATAATTGGAAATACATTGAATACAGATGGGATTCTTCCTTTTATGACTGAACCATCAGGAACACTGACCTCGACAGCATTATCCCTATCCTCCAGCCACATAACTGTCAACAACGGTAACATTATTTTTCTTTGTAGATTTATTCAGATTAAACCAGATTTATCCTGTTATTTCTGAAGCCTTTACTTTATTTAAATCGTGTCGAATAAAGAACACTTTTTTGTATATCCTTTTAAAATGCTATTAAATATAAGTATCAGGTATTTATTGTATTGTTAAATGTGACCATAAAATGTCTAATAGATAACAATTTTTTTACAAATTTATTTACTACGTCTATTCACTTTGAATGATGTTTTCATGTCTAGCATGTCTAATTTCACCTTTTTCATACAATTTTACAACATTCAAATGGCTAACTCTTTTTACTGTTCCATCTTTCATCATCACTCTTTCTCTGTTATTTATTTTTAGTACATTGTTAAGCTTGAAAAGTGGTTCACTTCTCAATATATTTAATGCCACTTTTACACAATGCGAAAAGTTTGGTTCGGCCTTTGTATACTCAAAACACATCTTGTGCTCCTCTTTTCTATAAATATAGAATACATGTATTTTTGTGTTTATTTCTATACCTTTTCATATATATTTATTTCAATCTCAAATTACTATATACCTTTCATCATAACGTTGCGCCTTAGAGGTTATGCAACTCATAATTCTTTTTATCAACTATATTTACAACTAGAAATTTATTTTCTTATTCTAATACTTAATTGTCTAACTATTTTAAAATACTTAAACTATAAGGATCACGGCAATATGTACATATATGTAGTACATATTTACATACACAACAAGAAAATATACAACAAGAAGGGGATGACTCATATATACGACGATATATCGACAAATGCTCCTATAACTTTTATATTTATTGATATAACGCGTTTTCTGCTCATCATAGGTAAATCGTGGATGACTGAAACCGCGGATACGGAGTCAGCGGATAACGGGGTACTACTGTATCTCGAATTATACACCCTGGCAACCTGGCATGAAAAACCACGTTCACACAACGCTGTCGTAGGGGCGGGCGGCGTAATGGCACTTCGAGAAAATCTCAAGTTTAAGTGATGTACATCAGCGCGAAATGAAATTAGATCGTAAAGATATGAAGGTTGCTTGATATTAATTATTGCGTTAATACAATTTAGCAGTTTGCAAGAGTCTGCGGTTATCCATATTGAGCTATTTCAACTTGGACAGTTTGTGCGAAACTCTGTAAAATTTCCGTATTCCAAATTCTTAGTTCAGAAATCTTAAACAAGATTTCTGAACTCGCTGTATACCGTAATATTACGTAAGTCTTGTGTTAAGCATGGACCATACAGCAGAGCGCAGCAGGAAAATTGTGCAAGCGCAAGTGCCTAACATAACAAAGACTTCATATGTGTAGACCAATAGTGTCTGTGAGGGTAAATAAGTTTAATGTTAGCATAAGCTTTCTGTATGTAGGTTTTTATTTGTGAATTATGTCTGAATGGGTTTTCTAGAAGCAATCCCAAACTTTTAGCTTCGTCTTTGACTGGTATAATATCATTAAATATCTGCAACCTAACATCTGTCTTCAATTTATATTTATTAATTCCTGTTTTTTCGTTATTTCGTAAGATTTTGTCTTTTATTAAAAATTCAATGTTTTGGGTTCTGTGTCTTATTAATAGCAAAATATTAATTAATATTTGGTAGAATTTTATAAAGCCTCATTTGTATGTATTGTTTAATTTGCCTTTGATTTTGAATAAATGGAGTTAAATTACGTTTGGAAATGTATGTATAATTAAGTGAGCTGGTGGTAGTGAAAATTGTTAGATACACACTTCCTTTGCGATGAATTAAATTTTGCGTTTTGAGTAATTTTAATTGATTTCTCTCTTCTAGAATTATTAGAATGATAATCTAATTTTCAATAAATGTAATTTCAGACGCCTCCGCCGCTATGCCGCTTGTCTTTGTGATATATTCCTGTTTTGAAAGACTTGTATCGTTTTTCTTTCAATTGGATGTTCTTGTTTTAGAAGTAATAAAGAATAACTCCTCACTGAATTTACGTTATACGTGGTTATTCACAAATGAAATAACACTACACTGTTATATACAACTTTATTTACAATTAAATAAAATAACAATGCGAATAAATGTAGGATTCTTGCATGATAGCTAACTCCTAACAAGTTGAGTTTCGTTGATAAACTGATTTCAATTTTCTGTTACAAACAAATTCAGTATTTAGAGTGGGGTGGTAAGTTTACAAAACCGTACCTCCTCTATTGTTGTCTGGAAAAACCGAACATTAAAGGGTTGTAAGTTTCATTAAAGGTTCTCGGAAGGAACAAATAGCAATACAATTATCAAATATAAATATATGAGCCCTACTGTGCGTTTACGGGTTTCTTCTGAAATCCGGCAAATGTTTATGAATTTTCAAGTACTACAACGGCATGATGTTAATAAAAGAAAGAAAATAAATGGTAATTTAAACAAAGCATTTTACTGATTTTCGAGAACGGACAATAGAGAAGTTTCTAAGAAAGAGATTACATTAGAAGACTGATGTCCATCTTGGTCTTTCCAGATTTAATTTTAAATATACATTATTTTACGATTATGAAGTAATAAAATGACTGTAAGTACTTATACAGAGAAATATACATGTTCTAATTAATTGTACCTTTGTAAAATAAAGCGAATTGAGATTAAAACTAAACATATATATGTTTTACATAGAACTGAGAATATTACTTTATAAAAAAGGAATAAAAGAAAAATAATAATAATAATCGTCCTTTTTAAGCAGCTACCTAGTCACTTTATCATAGTCTTCTAATTTGACAAGTCACTCGTTCTTTCTTTTGGAATAGTTAAGCCGTTTTAGGATTAGTAACCTCTGTTGAAAAATTGATGTATTAAATTACCGTATCGTAATATAACGTTGACTGCGGCGGTTTATTTTCTCTCAGAGGTATTATTTAGAAAAAGAATGATTTGTTGGTGTGCAGACTTGGAAGCCTGAGTTTTTACTACTTACGTATTTCTACAGATTTTCAAGTAATGGCTAGTTTTAGAGACAGAAACTTATTCATTATTTAATCCACCTGGTCGGGAGTAAATATTGTTTCTCTGAGTTGATCAGGTGCTTTTCTTTACTTTCTTAAACTTAATGTTAATTGTTTAAAGATGGCAGCACACGTGGTCATGCGTCATATATCCATGTGTTTTTATTAATAATGTCCTATTTTCTTTTATTATTTTAAGGGACCTATTGCAAGCTCAGTAGTTTCTTTATATCTAGTACTAGCTAAAGACCATATTTTACTGGTGCTAGTAGGACATTTCCTTTACGTTGGTGTGAGACAATTAGAACTTCCAGTGATTTTTTTTTAATACTTTGGGAGCTGTAATTACCAGCAAATTTTATCCTGGATTTGTGGTTCCAAATTGTTTAGGCAGACCTTAAGTCTGAGGAAATATTTCCGGATGTATGTGTTATTATCACCACTGTTCAAGTGACTTATGTAATTTGTGCTGCTAAAAAAATTTACTACTACTTTGTTTAATCCTTTTTTCACAGGTGTCTTCTGAATATACAGGAATTGTGGTTCTATGTTTCTCTTTTTTCTTTTTTTGTGTGATTTTTTTTCAAATTATGTGTGTTATCACACTCATAAAGACACTCTAGACTTGCTACAATTTATAAATAATTCGACCATGGCGTCACCTATCAGGTCCAGATTTTTTGATTTTGTCTTTTAGTACAAAACCAACTTATATTGTGAATATGAGTCATTTTGGTCTATAAATATAGAATTTGTTAATAGCTTGACTACAGAGCTATCTATCGGATCCTAGCATAGCTGTAAACTATCGTCTCGACAAATCAAATATATCGTGTGAAAATGAGTCACTGTATTCCATAAATATAGAATTTGTTAATAATTTCACTACAGCGCCACCTATCGGGTCCTGATTTTGTGATTTTCTTTTTTAGCACAAAATCGACCTAGAGTCTTTTGGGTTCCTAAATATAGAATTTATTAATAACTTGGCTACAGCGCCACCTATCGGAACTTAGCATAGCTATGAACCATCATCTCGACGGAACAAATATATTGTGTATGACCCAAATCGGTCAGGTCAAACAGACGCACCAACCACTGTATATTATTTCGCTACGTGCACAAATGTTTGACAGCTGATTGTCAAATTATGAATCAAGTCATTCGGTTATATAGTGACGAAAAATTGATAGATAAATAGAAATGAAATTAGTACATTTGTTGCTCAGATCGCGAAACAACATAAAAGTAGAATAAGTGTAATTTTATTTTAATTTAGACTGGAATGCGTTTTTCTAGATTTTTCTCCAGTTCTTTCAGATTTTTTTTTAATTGAAAACGGTCAATTGAGTTTTCATCTCGGGAGCATAACGTACAAAACTAAAAAAAATAATCAACCAGAATTTTCCAATTTTCCGGGCAACTTTTCCAATTTTTCTTACTCTAAAAACCATATTCGAACTATTACGAACATTTAAAAAAGATATTCAATTGGATGCAGCCCTTCTCAAATGATGCGCTTACCAAAGGACAGCATTTGATTTTTATTTACCTATATAAATTGCTAGTGTAAAGACATGTATATTATATTATACTATTGCCTTTCTAGCTAAGCTCAGATGGTAGAAATTATAATTAAGCATGAAAATAAATAATACTCTCAGGATTGACCTCCTTGGTAAAAGTTATTTTACTATTTATTTCAAAATAATATTTTATTCAAAACACAATATAATGTTTGTTGGGTAAATAATTTACGTAATAATGTAAACTCTTTTTACAACTAAACAGCAATTCAATTTCAAAATTAACTTCTCCTTAATGAAAATCAAAATAAAAATGATTTTTTATAACAAAGGATAGATTAATTCTATTATCTTATATTCTTATTCAATATTTTTCTACCTTTTATGTCAAAATTTATAAATCATCTATTTTTGGTTATAAGTAACCAGGATATTTTTCTTAGTTTCCATATACGTATTTGATTTTTCATAATAATGAAATTTTTTTCTGTATAGTAATTTAAGTTGCCTATCTTATCTTGACAATATTTCTAACATTGTGATTTTTTTTTAATCTTTCATTAAGAAGTGAGATTACAATAGATTTAGATCTTATCTAACATTTTATACTTTTCACTACTATACTAATAAAATTCTTCTATTCTATATACCAGGGGTCTCCAAACTTTCCAGCCTTAGGGCCATACTGATTACTCCAGTAAGTTCCGAGGGCCAAAACCATATTATCATTGTTGCCGGTGGTAAAAAGTGAAATAGTCCACTGATGAAAAAAAGTCCGAAAAAGTACGCAACGTTTAAAAAAGGCTGCAAAACGGCAACACTGCATATTATTAATTTTCCTGTCATTATCTGTAATTTCTAGATTAGTCGTAGAGTACGAGCCATGAGGAGTAACGTGACACGACATCTGGTGGACACAAGCGGAAATAGGTAGTACCTTCTATCGCTAACAGATGGCGCTAATAGCACGTACAGAATAATCTCGTTGGTTCGACAAAGTTCTGGTGTCTTCCACTCACTTCTAGATGGCAGTAATTGGAATATATAAGAAGGCTAGTGGCGCAACCACAAGTCAGTTCCTATGACACTGTTGTGAAATAAAATAGTGCGTACCTCCTTAAAACGTGTTTGTGCGTGTTTAAGTTTAAGACATCTTTGTAACAGTATTTTGATTTGAATTGTTGCTTTTGTGTGTGATTTAGTAGTATGGAAAAGAAGCGAAAAATTGATAGTGAATGCAGAAAATTCAAAGATCAGTGGAACATTCAGTATTTCGTAATTGAGTCCAGTAAGAAGGCGCTATGTTTGATTTGCAATGAAAGCATAGCCGTTCTCAAAGAATATAAAATTAAACGTCATTATGAAACAAAACATTTTCAAAATTACTCAAAATATACAGGAAGTTTGCGGACAGAAAAATTCGAAGCTATGAAGCGCGGATTGAAATCGCAGCAATCTTCATTTACAAAACTCAAAACTGAACAAGAGGCTGCAACGCGTGCCAGCTTTCGTGTGGCTCTTGAAATTGCAAAACGTGGAAAACCATTCACCGATGGAGAAATGATCAAAGAATGCATAATTGCAGTAGCCGAAGAAATGTGCCCTGAAAAGGTAAATTTATTAAAAAGTGTCAGTATGTCAGCAAACACTGTGGCTCAAAGGGTAGAAAACATCGCTGAAAATATATCCTCTCAACTGTTCGACAAAAATGGACATGTTGAGTGGTTTTCTTTGGCCTTGGATGAGTCAACGGATGTGTCAGATACTGCTCAGGTGTTGATTTATATTCGAGGAGTAGATAAAAGCTATGAAGTGCATGAAGAACTTCTTGATATGAATAGTATTCATGGCACAACTACTGGTACAGATATTTTTAAAGGAGTTGAAATGGCCATTAATCAAAAGAACCTTCGATGGAAAAACTTGAAATGTATTACAACTGATGGAGGCAAAAACATGAGTGGGAAAGATAAAGGAGTGGTCGCTCTTGTGTCAAAGGCTGTAGAAAATGACGGTGGTTTAAAACCATTAGTCTTACATTGTATCATTCATCAACAGTCTTTGTGCGGAAAATGTTTGGATATGTCTGAAGTTCTGAAACCAGTCATATCAACTGTTAATTTTATCAGATCTTTTGGGCTGAATCACCGACAATTCCGACAATTTATTGAAGAGATTGGAGAAAATGACTTACCTTATCATACTGCCGTACGTTGGCTTAGTTGTGGGAAAGTCCTTCAGCGCTTTTTTGAACTTCGAGCAGTGATCGAAATTTTTTTGAATGAAAAGCATCGCCCTCTTACTGAATTACAAAACAACGCATGGCTGTGGAAGTTAGCATTCTATGTTGATTTGACTAAACATGTGAACGAACTGAATTTGAGATTGCAAGGAGAAAACCAGCATCTTCCTGATTTATACACTAATATAAAATCATTCCGGAAGAAATTGATACTGTTTCAATCACAACTACGAAGTAAATGTTTTTCACATTTTAAAACATGTGAAATATTCAGCCACACTACTGAGACTGAGTTTCCTATCGATTTTGCAATCGAAACTTTGAGTGCTTTGAAAATAAATTTTGATACTCGTTTCTCGGACTTTGATGCCATTGCGAATCAAATTAAGATTTTTCAGAATCCTTTTGATACTGACATTGAAACCCTAGCCCCGGAACTTCAAATGGAAATAATTGATCTACAGTGCAGTGATATAATTAAGAACAAATATCAAAACTCATCTTTGTTGGAATTTTATAAGAGTCTTCCACTGACACAATTTGATAATTTGCATAAATTTGCTCGTGGGCTGTTTTCTGTTTTTGGTGCTACTTATTTGTGTGAGAAGACCTTCTCCAAAATGAAGTACACAAAAAATGTTTACAGATCTAAATTAACTGATGAGCATCTTAAATCTCTTTTAATAATTGGTACAAGTAAAATTAGTCCACAACTACAAACTATTGTCAGTGGAAAATCTCAATTACACAAATCTCATTAGTATTTCATATGTCATTATGCTTGTTATAAGTTATGTTTTTATTTAAAATGTATAAAATGTTAGTTGGATTATTTCAATAATTTGTTAGTTATTATATACTGAAGTAAAATTTTCTTCATATTATACATGTCTTTACTTATTACAATTCTGTGCTTCTTTATCCAACTTATCACAAAAACAATAACAATAAGCCTACAACAATGTTATGAGTAGTTAGCCCATGCCCATATCAATGTAGATGTCATATTAATAATTATTCAACATAAAATTAGAATACTTCAGTAAACTAAATTTAATTTGCTATAAAAAATATGTTCTCTAAAAGGAGTTTTCAAGTATGCTAGCTCTCCGCGGGCCGGACAAAATCTGTCCGCGGGCCGGATGTGGCCCTCGGGCCGTAGTTTGGAGACCCCTGCTATATACGAATGATCCCTTATATGTATAACATAAATTAATTTTCTTGAGACGTTAATTTTTTTTTATACAATAAATGTTGACAATTTAAATCATTATAATATATTATGTATATTTATAGGACTTGTTCTGTATTCTTTATACAGAAAATAATAAATAAATAAATAAATAAACAAAGCAAAAATAAAAGAGAGTAAAAAAAGTGTTTAACATGTATCATTAGTACAGACTGGATTTTATGCAAAATGCATATTTGTTGTTTTTTGGTATATTCCTTCTATACTGTGTACTTATCCATTTTCCACTCTCAGAATTCGTTTTTTACCATCTTTTTTAGTGCATATAATGCATATTTGGACACTTTACCATAACTGCAAATGCACGTACATATTTCATAATTATTTTGCATATTTATGCATATATTCGCCATTTTCATAAGAACCATAATAAAATCTGATATTTAAAGATATTTAATTTGTTTGTGTAAACGTGAAGGGATTGCATTCCTTCAACTTTGCATTAATGACTCATTAAAAGTCCATCTCATTAATAATGAGATGGACTTTCCCAAAAATAGGATTTAACTCTACTGATAATCGGTTTACAGGGCAATTAGAACTTACGTAAGAAATCCTTTTCAGAAATATAGGTATTAATGCAGGTATATTATACCGTACGACTAATATCAATATAGAAAAAAGAAATAATTTCCTTCATAGTTTGTTCATTCGTAAACGTGTTAAGGTCTGTGCTATTTGGTGAAACAAAAGTGAATTAAAAAGTTTTGAAAATGACGAAGCTAGCTAAAGCGAAGTCATCTCTAATAAAAAATTGGACAAGTGATTGCAGTGCACTAAAAATTATTGACGAAGAAAGTGTTTTGTGCACACTCTGCAACAAAAGGGTAAGTTGAATTTTGAAATATTTTGTCAATAACAAGTTCTACAATTATGAGAATTTTTTTTTGTGTTGATAAATATAATGAAACAATTTCATAATAAATTATTATTAGATATGTTTAATTTTATGTTCTTTAAAGCTAATATATCTTTGTAATATTTCTTTGTCATAAACACCAAAATAACCAAAATCAATCAAATTTACACAACTGGAGAACAATTTATTTTTCTAGTTTTTGTATAATAATTATTATAATTGAATGTTAAAAATATATATTTGTTACACAGTTTACCTGCCAGAAGAAATTTCAAGTAGTGCAACATTTGAACACAAAATTTCATCAGAAGAGGGTTTCTGAAAATTTGAGTAAACCGCGGCAGCAACTTTTGGAGGAAAGTTTTCTCAATAATTCGAAGAATCCACAAGAAGCATTTTCCAAAGATTTGTGTAATCTTTTTGTGGGTTGTAATATTCCTTTACATAAATTGGACAATCCGATATTTCAAGAATTCCTGAAAACTTATTGCAAAGTCGATGATAAACCCATTTATGTACCCAGTTCCTCAGCTCTACGCAAGAAATACATCAACGAAATTTATGCAGATGTTTATGTTGTGTTGCAGTATTAGAAAGGAGTTGAAAAACCAAAATCTTTGGCTCTCTGTTGATGAAACTACCGACACGAAGGGCCGTCAGGTTGCTAATTTGATTATTGGAACCTTAAATGGTTCAACTCAATCTAAAAGACATTTAATTAATGCAGGTAATTTAGACAAAACAAATCATATTAGCATAGTCAGGTTTATTAATGAGTCCTTAGCGAATTTCTTTTTACCCGACAAAGTACCTTTTGAAAAATTTCTGTTAATGGTAACTGACGCCGCTTCGTATGTGTTAAAATCAGCTCAAAGTCTGAAATTTCTTTTCCCAATTTAATCCATTGTACTTGTTTGGTTCATGGTTTAAATAGGGTTGCTGAAAAAGTTCGATTTGAGTTTCCAGATGTAAATAATTTAATTAGTAATATCAAAAAAGTATTTTTAAAAGCGCCCTTACGAGTGCAATTGTATAACGAAATGCTTCCCGGCATTCCATTGCCACCAGAACCTATCTTAACAACATGGGGAACATGGCTTAAATGTGCTGTGTTTCTTGCCGATAATTACGAAGGCATCAAAAATGTTGTAACTCAATTTGATTCAGCAACCAGCCTTGCCATAGAAAAGTGTAACGTAATTTTCAATAATTCGACAATACAAAATCAGCTATCATATATTAAATCTAATTTTGCGATAATTGAGCAGGCAATTACTAGATTAGAAGGTAGAAATTTATCTTTAAATTATGGTGTTGGCATTGTAAATGATGTTGAAGAGAAAATTGGAAAAGTCAACGGATTGACTGGAAAAAGAATTAAAGAAAAATTAGCCGCAATTCTAAGCAAAAATGGAGGTTTTGTTTGTCTCATTAATACTTAGTTTTAAGAATGTACCGATCACATCTTGCGATGTTGAAAGAACATTTTCCCAATATAAACATATACTTACAGATCGCAGACATAATTTAACTATGGAAAATTTAAAGAAATATATGGTTATTTATTGTAATAAATAAATATATAATTTGTAAATACGACAATTTATTGTAATAAATAAATATTCAATTGGTAAATACGACAAATGAATTTTAATTTCCTAAAACATAATAAATAAATGCACATCATAAGGACATATTGCATATTGTAAGTGCATATTTAGGGATTTTTTAAGTGCATATTGCATGCATATTTGGCAAACTTTTTAGTGCATATTTTCCAGTCTCTAATCATTAGTTAATATAAATTACCACAAAGTAACGGTCAACAACATCTACATTTCATTTAAGTTTAATTTATGCATTACCAATACTGAACATACAAACTATGCACATTGCCAAAACGTACACACATATAGTAAACAAATATATATTTTAACCTGATACTATTAATGTAAATGTGACCATTGATATTCCAACAAACAGATTACAACCGGATTATTCTATTGACATTGTACTTGGGTTTGACAATTCAATAATCTGCACAATTGTCCCGACTTAATTGCCCTGACTTTCGTCGTATAATATAGATATACAAACAGTGCCGTGGGAATTGCCAGTGAAATACTGCTTGCATGCGTTCTGAACATCATCCCGTGCATCGGGGTTCTGATAAAGATACATGTTTCATCATTACGATTACTATTATTGTTGCATCGAAGCGAGAAGTATATCCCTCTGCCCGTCTGTGTTGTACGATCGTGCCCTAATTCGTTAAATGGCTCGAAACATATGCCTCTCTGACCTCAAAAGAGGGGAGAGCAAATGTCGACATCAATTTATTATTTATAATCTATCTATCTGGCCTGTACCGTACGTTTTTTTTTTGAAGTCGCTTTACGTTAAGCGAAATTCGAACGTTGGCTTACGGGAAAACACGCACACAATAAGTTAGTTTATTTTTTGTCGGTTGTCCGCTCTTTTTGCGCCTTTGTTTTTGATCTAGCTTCCCGTGGCAAGAAAAAAGTATCTTGATAGCGGTCAGTTTGAGTTATGCGTAAGGGGTCGAAGGACGTTGTTACTCTCTTTTTGGGTGGGCTGCTTTTTTCCTTCTTTGAAGAGAAAATACGGTCAAAATTGAAGGTAATACGTAATGATTTATTTACTACAACTTCTACACGTAAACTTTATTTTACAAAATTAAAATTATTTATGGAATAACGATGACAAAGCTATAGTAGAACCCACAAAATAATCCACTTTTGTCATTAACAAATAACAAGAAAATGGGTGTGCTTTAAACCACACAGCAGAAGTGAAAACTTCAGCAAGACGAGGTTAATAATTCGAAATCCAACTTTTTTTTTTCGTTCTATATTACATTAGGGTCATCCTGCATCGACAAATTCAGTTGCTGAGATTTAGTGTGCTTCTTTTGACGACATTTCTTCACGCGCGCATTAGACAATTCCCTTTTTCGTTTTAATTTGTCATCGAGTTGATTTTCTTCATCCATCCTGTGTAACAGAAAAGAATTAAATGCTTATAAATTCGTATACAGCAAGAGCGCGCGAGGTATGATCACCCGATGGTATACGTAAACTCGCATCTAAACGTGGTCCGATAATACATATTAGAGTAACGGCACAACATACTAGCATTGCCTGCTCATATTCGAACTCAGAGTGATCTGATTATTTTTTTGCAGATTGACAAAAAGAACAAATTAAATTTTCTCTTTAAGTGATGACGATTGCTTAGATAACTAAGTCGATAATAACGCGAAGATTGTAATACTTATAACGTAATTATGATTATCCTAATGAAATTAAATAATAATGTAGTTGTGTACAAAGTTATAGCAGTACAACTGGGTTTTAGAATGAAATAAAAACAACCCGCCTGAAACATCTGCAGAATAAACTAAGATGTCTAGAGAAAAATAAATAAATAGAAATTTCATGGTAAAAAAAAAACTATAAATAAGTATAACAGGAATACCATAAAATAACATAAAAACGACCCTTGAAATAGAAATTAAAATTAGAGATTCTCTCCAGTAAATATAACGAAATAACAACTCTGGAAAAATAAATCTATATATCTATATCTGGCGAACACAGCTAGCGGAGATCATTTGCCGAATATACGTCCGAAGAATATCGACTAGCATCGGGTGATCATACCCCGCGCGCTCAAGCTGTATAATGAGCAATTAAAGCAATGCTCTATTCTCAACGTTTTTGTTTTGCATTGGTATACAAATTATAGTAAATGGGTGTGGACGTTATTTAACACCCGGAATATACTGATCAGTTTCCGAGTCATCCATATCATTTTAATAAAAATGCTAAAACTTACCTGAGCGCGAAATATTATATTATATTATTATAGAGATAATGTCTCATACACACACAACAAATTTTTTGGTTAACCGTCCGCGAAGTTACCAATTAGCGAAAGCAACACAGGCCGCTGCCATAGCAACGGCCGCGAAATATAATCGCGTGGGAGTACGAACAACTTTAAAGGGTTCCTTGACGGAGAGATTTTCCGATACGCTTCTGGGTCGGTTCGGACGCATGTATATATATATATATATATAAATAGACGATATGAATACTCGCCTACGAGACCCGCGCTGGTCTGATGCTAACGTGCCGGCTTCTCATCCGTGCGGCTCGGGATCGAATCTGCTCGGGGACATGAATTTATTTATTATTTCAATTTAAATGAAATTAAATACCTCTATATGATATATTTCTCTCGTTCCCTTAGTCGACTCGAGCCGACTTTACCCGAACGAGCGTTACATAGCCGAGCGTGACGGCTCAGTCTTGTTCAGTGCCCACAATCAACGCAACGCGCCCAAAGAAGTATACACTTCATTAATAATAATAATTATAATCTAATGAGTACTATTGAAAGATTTTATCGGGCAAGGAAACATGGTGGAAGGAGGATTTAGAACATCCGTTATCTCCACTGGACACAAATAAAAAATCTACAAACATACTTCAGTGAATAAGCTCAACACAGCACTCTACATCATTACATTATGCAGAACAACTCTAAAGGCACACCGCTGAAAGTAGAAGAGGTGGAAACAAAAATTGAAAATGAGCAAAAAATATAGAAAGACGGAGGGGAAGATTACCATTGCAAATTCACACGGATACATGCGGACGCTTCTGTGGAGTGGATCTGGTACAATATAAGCTGACACGGTAGGATTAATGCTTGCCATTCAAGATCAGGTTGTCGCCACCAAATACTGCCGCAAACATATCCTTAAGGAAGATATAGATGATAAATGCAGAGTTTGCAAGGAAAAATCCTATCACAACAATCATATTATAAGTACGCCCCACAAAGTATCGTCGAAGACGTGGAACTTAAATTGTACTGGGCGAGACCCATCATCACCGACATAACCATACCAAACCATCTAAGACGACGTACAGAATATAGACGTAGCTGTTCCTAAAGCTGCTATTCTAGCCATGAAACGTCAGGAAAAAATTAATAAGCACTTACCACTAGCAACGGAAAGAGAAACTATGTGGAAATATGACGTAGTCACCATAATATCCGTAATAATTGGCGCATCAGGGAACACACCAAATACCCTAGATCAATCTTTGGAAAAACTTCACGTCAAGCGCAGCATCTGCAAACTAATGCAGAAGATCCTTCATATTACAAAGGTTACAGAGCGAACTTGTGGCAGACATTTTTGATTGACTTACTTAGAATAGCTCGGTAAAGATGTAGTTTTTTTTAGATAGATGTAAATTTTCCTAATATTTTTAAAAAATTGAGCCCTGTATCAAAATGTGTTATCCAAGAGGAGCAAGACTATTAATCTCCTCCAGCACAGGCAATTAAACATTATTTGATGAAATATTAATGATTCTGCTAAGATTCTTGCAGGTTTTGTAGGTCATAATAGAATAATTTGAGACTTCATGGGATTTAAATGAATACAATCGTTAATGGAATTTATATAAATTGTGAATATCTAAACTGATGGTAGTAATAGCTGCACGCCAATCAGATGGAATGAGACCGGCAAACATAGTTGTGTTGCAGTGTTTAATGCAAGACAATAGTTTTGAGGTGTAAATAGTAAATAAAATAGGGCCAACAACCGACCCTTGCGGAACTCCCACCAAAACATCACGATATCCCGATATATCGCCACCCAATTTAAGAGCCTGTCTACGATTAGACAAATAGTTTTGAGTGACTGCAGCATTACCCATGCCTATATATACCGGGTGTCTGTTTAAGCACGGCCACCGGCCATATCTCGGCAAACGTTTATCGTACAACCTGGTGGAAAAAATCTTGATAGTAAAATAGACCCCGGGAATTTCAACAAAAATATTTTTGAGTTTCCAAAATGATCGCAAGGGGGCGCGACTCTCAAGATCAATTAAATATGCGATTATTTTTTATTAAATTCTAGACTAAGATAGTTAAAAATTTTACTAGCAACATTTACAAACATTTTTATACAATTTTCATTTGACACTTTTTGATGTAACTCCCATACGAAGGGGGAGGGTGGAGGGGGGTATGTTTGCGTCCAAAAGTCGTTATAATTTCGGTTTGCCTTAACGGATTTTAGTATTTCTGGGCTCATTAGATTTTTAATGGAATGAATTACTTTTAATATTGTTATATTGAAGCACATAAAAAACTGAAGAGAAAAGAGAATGATGAAAACCAGAGCTACCTTTTTTCTTGACGAAGATTTAGTCATACGAAGATAATCCAGAAAGATAACATTTTTAAATATAAATTTATTTATTTATTGGGAGTAATAATTTTATTTAAATTTTAAGAGGATTACTAGACAGTGTATAATTTGCTTTCACTTGAATTTTCATCATAGTCTTCCGTAAATGTATTCATTTCAATCTCCTCACCGATTTTTTATTTCATTGCATACGTTAGATTCTCCTTTTAAATGATTTCAAATT
Source organism: Amphimallon solstitiale (assembly GCA_963170755.1). NCBI lineage: Eukaryota > Metazoa > Arthropoda > Insecta > Coleoptera > Scarabaeidae > Amphimallon > Amphimallon solstitiale. Next base: position 248,776,703 of record OY720675.1, read on the forward strand.
CCCTAGCTATTTTTAAATTTCATGGCTTGTCTTTTCCGACATTGAAATAAAATAATAAAACAATAATAATAATAATAATAATAATAATAATATTGATAAATCTTTATTACCCAACAGATATATATATATATATATATATATATATATATATATATATATATATATATATATATATCTAACTATAGGAAAACAGCAAAAATAATTTCCATAACTTATGCAATAACGAGAAAACGAAACAATAGCGTGCATTAGTTATAACGAAATCACAGTAGGTAAAAGAGCTTATTATTATACCTAAACAGAAATAAGAAAATATATTTACAAAGTAATATAAACGAAACAAACAAATATATTTCATTCAGAAAGTGCAAAAAATTAAACAAAAAAACTTAACAAATGTCCAAAATGGCCACCATTATTTTCAATACACAGGTTTACTCGTCGATTAGTAGAGATCACAGTTACTTCAATGTTGGAGACAGGAATTGTTGTAATCGGCTTTTTGTAATAAACTATGTCTTTTATTCTGCCCCATAAATAAAAATCAAGAACATCTCGTAAGGCGAATAATAGTATATTACGTACCGAGGTGGAAAGTGTTTCATTACTGTCGAGATATTAAGTAGTTAATCTTTCGACAGAGAGACAGGAATGAAACTTCTTACCGAGGTTTGTATACTATTTTATTCACAACCATTATTATTATATTTATTTGTGATAAAAAATCCGGAGAAAGTTTTGACACATTAAATTGTCAGATTTGTGATGTTCTAGCGTAAACGGCAAATAAATGTACGTCAGTTTTTTCGGTGAATAAATTATAAAAGAAAAGTTGAGTAGTAAAGGACTGCACTCCACTGGAACTGAGGGAAACTGTCCTCCCGTAGCCATCCGGATATCTTAGCTCGAATGGAGAAGGACAAGAAATCACTATATCATCATATCAGGGCGGTCTATCTATATGGATTCAAGCTTCCAGTAATTCTAATGTAACAATTAAGTTTATTTACAACCATACAATTAATATTATTAGTGATAAAATTTCCGATAAGGTTTTCACATATCGAGTCGACAGTTTTGTGATTGACAAAATCACACTTCCAAACTTTTAAAAAGTCAGAAATGCCAACATTACGCGTATGGTTGTAAATAAACACTCAATAATGTCTTCTTTCTGGATAATTTAGGGAATATTACCGGAAAGCAACAACTGCATTTTCAAAGCATTGAAAATACACTCTGATCATGTCATAAGCTTCAACGTTAGAATATGACATTTTGAAAACTTAATAATTATGTGCAGGTATTTAAAAAAGCTTATGGTGGAATTCTGTAACTTTCTCGGAAGCTCCGGCTATCGTAGGCCCTGGCAACGAAGTGACGTTGCGATGACGATTTCAGACTTTTTACAGTTAGTGACGTAGAAGTGTCAATTTACGATTTTTTGTACATAACCTTTATGTTTAACATGTAAACAGAAATATCATCTCGTAAACATATACCAATATATTTCAATTTAAAATTTTAACTAATAAGAAAATTGTTTGAAATATAATATAGCGATTGCTAACATTTTTTTTTAAAGAAAATGTACGGAACATTTTGTAATGCCAAGACATAGTATAAACATATGTTTATACTGCTGCCAAGATAGCACGAAGCACTTTGGAAAATTTCAACAAGAACTGTTATCATTAGGAGAGTTTCAAAGGATGTAGTATCGCACTAGTGTATAGTGAATTTGCAGATAAATGTCTTTTCAGGCACATTTATGGATGATGAAATGTGATTTTTTTATGAAGCCAACAAGGACAGGTATCCCTATAAAGTGGACATTATTTTTCTTACAAGAGTACCTAAACACAAAAAAATACATAAACCTAGCAGACAATATCCACACAACATAAAGCATGTGAAATGTGCACAAACTAAATGTTCGAAAAAGTCTATTATGGTATCGTGTTCACAATAACTTCACAATTTAAAGTTGACTTTTTCATAAGATTTTCTAATAATAAAACTACATCAAATTGAGAGGATGTTTAACTTTATATTATGTTGAAGAAGATAAGAGGAAATTTACCTGTTCAGTCAATGAATTTCTTTATTTGTAAGTCAAACCGCAAAGATTTTATCATTTTTTTTATTGAACGATTAATGTTTTAGGCTCCAAAAAGGTAACATAAGTTTTAATAGCGTAGGCTAAAGTATATAAATGGTTGAAGGATATAGATGATTTTGTATTTAGAAAATCGACCAATCCTGTGCTGTATTGTTGTACTTGGTACACCAAATCATTTGATATTATTGCAGGATTTTGTTGCCGAGCCTCTGAAATTATAGTAATTGAAAGTTCTCTTTATTTGCAGTTTTTACAGGAGAGTAATATTCATTAGGCTGAAATTTTGCACTTTGTCAACTCAAAAGAATGTAAAGTATTATTGTTTAATAAATTTACCAGCAAGTATTATAAAACAATAGAAGACATTTGACTCGGATAATTATACTAATATTGGATATGAGTTATATGTTTACTATTAAATCTTAACAATAAAGATCAAAAAGAAAAATAATAATACTGAACTAGAAATGTGAACTTTGAATAATAGGTACTCAAATAGAAATTGTTCGTATAAATATTCAAAAATAAAACACATTTTATTGTCAAATATATTTTCTTTTATCAACCTTACCATAAAAGTAGTGCTGAAATTTAGAAAAAAAAATTACAGTATGTGAATAGAAAAAATATATATATATACAAAAGGAGAGTGTTCTTCATTGGCTAAAGGTGGAGCAAGTATGTCGACATGTGTGCCATCAATTACACCTACAACATCTCGTGCACCCCATTTTTCATAAAAACTAAACAGAACAATAATTTTCAGAACATTTAGAAAAGATATACCCTTGGTAAATATATGAACTGGGTGCTATCGATTAAACAAAATACATCTCCGGTCTCCCATTTTTTTTCATAAAAACAAAATAAAGAATTATTTTTAGAATATTTTGATACAACATAATTACCTTTGCCTAACACGATTCTTCGATTCACAATCACCTGGAAATTTTATCCATTCAGGGAATAAATTGTTTGATATTACAAGACAGACCTGATGAACTATTCGACTTACTGAACTCTGACTGAGAGAAACAAAGCTATTAATACCAACACTATTCCGATAGCTGCCTGATGCAACGTAATATAATGTTGTTAAGACCTGTAACAAATATATAATGTGCACTATAAAGTTAATATGCATTTCAAGTGATGTTTATGATAATAACCTTCAAATGTAATGGTATATTTGTTTGTTCAATATGTCCATCTAAACATTTGTTTAAAATGCCTGGTTGGTATTTCAAAAGGATTTCCGTGATCTCTTAAACGTTTTCGGAATATACGCATATAATTTCTAAAATAAAGAAAATAGAGAATATTATGTATACTCTATATATTTTATATTATCGATTACCTACCTGTTGTGATCTTCATCTAATAATAATGCTATAAAGCCATTCATATTGGCAAATATAAAACAATAATAAATATAACGGATAAACAAACAGGAACAATAATAATTATAAGAAATAAACTAACAGAAACTATAAATATAACAACAGGAACAGTATATTAACAATAATTATATAATAATAATATAACCACAATATAACCAACAAAATCTTTACTCACGAACGTTTTGACACTTCTACGTCACTAATTGTAAAAATTCTGAAATCGTCATCGCAACGTCACTTCGTTGCCAGGGCCTACGATAGCCGGAGCTTCCGAGAAAGTTACAGAATTCCACCATTAATTTGCTAAATACGTACAACAAGTTTAACTACAAGTGACACTAATATTTTTACATTTCGATTTTCATGGCCCACCTTGGAAATCTCATAATAATGTAATTCAATATCACGGTGCATGCGATCTTGTATGATGAAAATTTAAAAAAAAAGTAAACTATACACTGTTCAGTATTATTATTATTTTATTTCAATGTTGGAAAAGACAAATTATAAATTATATTTAAAAAATAATAGCTAGAAAATTGAAAACATTTAAAAGCGGAATTCACCGTAATATATGCAATGAATTAAAAAATCGATGAAAAGATTAAAATAAATACATTTATAGAAGAGAATAATAGAATTTAAATGAAAGCAAACTATACACTATCTAGATACCCCTTTAAATTTAAAATAAAATTATTACTCGCAATAAATAAATTTATATATAAAATTTTTGTTTTTCTGGATTGTCTTCGTATGACTATGTCTTCGTCAAGGAAAAAGGGAGCAACTTCTGATTTTCATCATTCTCTTCAGTTTTTTATGTGCTTTCAATATTACGATATTAAAAATATATCGTTCCATTTAAAATTTTAAAGAAAAAAACAAGTAATATACATACATTGAAAACAGCGCCCCCTGTTATTTTTTGACAACCACGTAATTTCATATTACATACTCTTCAATTCTTTGTAAAATTCTTTATCTAATGAGCCCAGAAATATTAAAATCCGTCGAGGCGAACCGAAATTATACCTACTTTTGTACGCAGACGTACCCCCCTCCACCTTGCGCTTCGTATGGGACAAAATTGTACAAAAACGTCCGAAAACGTTGATTGTAAAAATGTTAATCTATCTTAATCTAGGATTTTTTAAAAAATTATCGAATTTATAATTCATCTTGTGAATTGCGCTCCCTTGCGATCATTTTGGAAACTTAAAAATATTTTTGTTGAAATTCCTATGGTCCATTTTGCTATCAAGATTTTTTCTGTCAGATTGTACGATAAACGGTTGCCGAGATATAACCGGTGGCCGAGCATAAACAGACACCCGGTATATTATAATATACAGAGTGAGTCATCTAAGCGGGGAAAGCCGATTATGCCTTTATGAGTAAAGATATTTCGAAGCGGGTTTTTCCTTGTGATAGCTGTTCATTAGGAGCACAGTTTAAACATATTTTGTATTATACAGAGTGTTCCATAACTTGGTGGCTAACCATAGCTATAGTTTTCTAAATGGAATGCCCTATATATTATTGCATTCTTGTATTTCCCGTATAATTTTAGTCAAAAAGTAATAAGATAGTATAGGCCTAAAGTGTAAAGCTTTTGACTTATTTCCATTTTTCTGAAAAATTCATTGTTTGTTTAAAATTATATTTCTCGAAAACGACGTATTAGATGGACAAATTTTTTTGCAGTATTATTTACTATAAGAGGTCCTAATAGAAGCATGTTTTATTTTTTTACAGTTACTAACTGCATGTGCAGGAAACTGGATTAAAATTAGATGACACGTTTTTGTATAAAAGTCAATTGTTTTAAATGGAACATCCTGTATATCAGTTCATTTTTGAATTGTTTATTAAATTTCATATTAAAAACATATACGACGTTAATATTTTAAATATGACTATTACTGAGCTAATGTCGTTTTTTGATATGCTTTTGTTAGTTTTTGCAAAAACGTCCATATTTTCAAATGGAACACCCTGTATATTATTTCATCTTTGAATTTCTTATTAAATTTCACATCAAAAACATGTAAGACGTTAATACTTTAAAAGTGACTATTACTGAGCTATTGTCTCTTTTTAATATAATTTTGTCAGTTTTGTGGTTTAATTAATATAGTATAGTACTGACAAAATTATATCAAAAAGAGGCAATAGCTCAGTAATAGTCACTTTTAAAGTATTAACGTCTTACATGTTTCTGATGTGAAATTTAATAAGAAATTCAAAAATGAAATAATATACAGGGTGTTCCATTTGAAAAAATTTACTTTTTTGCAAAAACTAACAAAAGCATATCAAAAAACGTCAATAACTCTGTAATAGTCACTTTTAAAGTATTAACGTCATACATGTTTCTGACATGAAATATAATAAACAATGCAAAAAAGAACTGATATACAGGGTGTTCCATTTAAAAAAATTGACTTTTATACAAAAACGTGTCATATAATTTTAATCCAATTTCCTGCACATGCAGTTAGTAACTGTAAAAAATTAAACATGCTTCTATTAGGACCTCTTATTGTAAGCAATACTGTAAAAAAATTTGTCCATCTAATACGTCATTTTCGAGAATTATAATTCTATACAAACACTGAATTTTTCAGAAAAATGGGAATAAGTCAAAAACTCTACACCTTAGGCCTATACCATCTTATAACTTTTTGACTAAAAATTATACGGGGATTCAGAAATGCAGTAATATATAGGGTGTTCCATTTAAAAAACTATAACTATGGTTAGCCACCAAGTTATGGAACACTCTGTATATATACAAAATATTTTTAAAATGTGCTCCTAATGAACAGCTATCATAAGGAAAAAACCGCTTCGAAATATATTTACTCATAAAGCCATAATCGGCCTTACCCGCTTAGATAACTCACCCTGTATATCCAAGAATACCATAGTCAATCGTGTCGAGAGCCTAAGTATAGTCCAACAATACAAGACACGGCAGGTATACCTTATTTGCAGATGCAGTCAAGTCATCAGTAACAGATAGCAGAACTGTCTCGCAGGTGTACCCTGCCCTAAAGCCCCACTGCATCATGCATGTTTAAACTTTATTTAATTTAAATTAAATTTATGATTATTATCTTCGAAGGGCTTGAGGTAATATAATTGAGAGATCCATATTTCCTATGCTCGGTTACTTTACCTATCAATGAACTTACAGCATCTTCATTACCTGGACCTGGACCAGACGCATCAAGTGAAGAATGATCAACATAGGTTTGTTAATAATCTAGGATGAAAAATTGACAAACACCCCACCGTCTTTAGGTGGAAAATAAAAGATTTTTCCTTTACCCATAATAATAATATACAATAAATTTGACGAATTTCATGTCAGTTATCGTAAAATAAAACAACAAAAAATCGTTGAGGGGGTAATTAAATTCCGACGAAAGATAGAGGGCGCTCTTAAAAGCGTCATAAAGATAATCATTGTCACTGTTACCAACACTACGGCCACTTAAAAAACGTATTTCCACAAGAGAAGGAAGGTGCACGACAGACTGACATTGCAAGCCCGCTCAAGATCCACCCTAAATTATTCCTGTTCTTTTGGGCCTTTTGCGAACACACAGCAGAGCCCTTTCAAAGGAAACAGAAAAAGAAAAAGTGCCCGCCGGTTAGGGGGAGGTTGGAATATCGGCGGTAAAAGTACAATGAACAAAGAAAGAACTATACTATCGTAATGAAGATGAGAATTAGAAAATGCGATGGGCCGGTTGGGCGGTGGGTGAAACAGAGTATAAAGTGATGACGAAAAAAAGGGGAAGATAACGAACACAATTGCACACAAAGGAATAATATAAATGTGTTCGAGAATTTCGTCGCCGCATCCTTTCGAATTAATGATTTATTTGCAGTCGGTCCAAGATGGCGGTACTGTCGGAAACGCCCGGAGCGTTCCGGAACACGTAAGAAAAATAAGACTCCGGCTTTTTCGTGGATGTTTTACGAACACCTGCGAGAATTTTTCTTTAAGGGGTGACCCCCCGCTTAAATTTTTGGTTTATTGGATATTGTAACACATTTCATAATTTTAATAAATTTTATAATAATAAATATGTATATAAATTGCATTTCTATAATTACCTACTAGAAATCAAAAGGTATATATTTCAAGAACTTTATTTCTTATTGCATCTATGTATAAAAAAGCATTAGTTTGACAAGCAAGTATTTGTAAGAATATTGTCGACGAATATTTGTGTTTAGTATAAGATTACTATCATGGTATTTACAATTTCGCAAGTTATACGTGACATTACGTGTGAAAACCACAACGAGAATACATGGGCGTCCTAGAAAAAGGGAACCCCAAGATGTCAACTATAAAAGCTGAACGATGAGGATTCCAGAAAGAAAAGTCGCCGGAGGTCCTTTGATGAGATCAGTCACCAGGGTAGATATCTTGGTTTTACTGCAAAGTGATAAGGTCCTCTAGTTAAAAAGTATGTCGACTCATATATATATATATGCTATAATCAACCGTTATTTAATAGCAATTTTTCAAATGTACAATTTTTAACGAAAAATCGCAGTATCTCAGAAGCAGCTGAAAATCGACAAATACAAATTGATATCAGTTTAATCAGCCCTCCAAGCGCTATCATAAAATGTAAAAGAATGCATAGCATTCTATTAAAAAAAACATAAATTTATGTTGGTTCGTTGTTGTCGAACACTTTGTATAAATGAAAATATTTTTTAATTGTAAAGCTATTAAAATATGTTCTAAAAAAGAGATAATTACCATCAACATAGTTGTAGGTGATGTTTTTCATGTAAAATGGGATAATGCCATTTACGCTACTATAAGATACAGCATACATGATTCATTTGTAGTGAATAACAAAAATGACAATAGAAAAGCAAGCTGGCATCCAAACAGGTTCACTGCAGTTAATATTGATTAAAAGTAGTAAGTAATAACAAAAAGAATACCATTACGCAAAGTTAATTAAGTAAAATCATTGGAAAATCTTTGATTTATCAAAAACGATATCAAGCATCATTACAAAGTAACGATACCGACTTATGTGCTTAATGACTAACACAAAAAGATGCACACGCAAAGTATGTAATTAAAAGTGAAAGTGTAAATAATTAAGCATAGAACAGCTGCTATTATATATGTAGTTTCATTAAAAGATCTAGATTTATAATAGACAGCCGTTAATTCCACTACACAAATACGACGCAAATTGTGTGACTAAAACAGTAGTTGTAAAGGAGTAGAGCTGTCGCATACCATTCATGTAGGTTGATCAGAAGGTCTAGATTTGTCTTAGATGAGCATTTAATCTCATCACACAATTAATACTGACTATGTTCCAAAGATATTATAATGTAGAATTGTGTAAATAAAACACTTTTATGTTAATTATGTGTGAATTGCTTTGTAATGTTCTTGGATATAATTTTTGATAAAGTAAAGATTTTCCCATGATTCCACTTAAGTGACTTTTCCTAATGGTAATTTTTTTGTTATTATATACTACTTTTAATCAATATTAACTGCAATGAAACTCTTTGGATGGCAAATTGCTTTCTTAATGTCATTTTTATTATTAATTACTATTGAATCATGTCTGCAGCTATGTCAAGATGACAGATTCTTTATTAAAAAATAAGAATGCAGGTGATAAATAATAAAATTACATAGTATTAGTAGCTAAATCAAATTCGTACAAATTTGCAACAGATGGAACATACTGCTGTGATCTTGAGTTAAAATTAAGTTGTATATAAGTATTTACAAGATCACAATTAGATTTAATTAGTTTAATCTTTTATATTAGTTGTAGTTTAAATTTAAACAATACAAATTGTATATAAATATTTATTGTAAAAATATAGGTTAGGATGTAGTAAATTTATCTTAATTTAAGTAAAACAATGTAACAATGACATTCTAAATTTTATCTATAAGATTACTATTGGAATAATCCCTGTATAACAGGTGAATTGGTTTTATTAATCGTGTTGAATCAAGATATTGCAATAATTCACGTTTTCTCATATTTATATATTGATTTTTCTTTTAATCTCGTATACTAAATTGACATAATCACATCAATATTAAAAATGCATTTGTGTGTTTACATTTCTCAAGCAGTAATATATATACACGCCGCTAGAGGCTATGCAGGAGTATATGTATCCTTAAGAGTGGGAGGAATCTCTTGAATAGGCATAACTGAATTTTTTGTTAAGGATATTCTTTATAAATTACGGCGCACGATGATTTTCAATGGATTTTGATGCCGGTGAAAACCGCTCTAAATACAAATAAGCATTCGGTGTCTGTACTAATAATTTTAAATTTGAACTTGTAAAATTTTTAAGAAATAATTTAATGGACTTGTAATAATTTCTAATTGAAAATTTTTATTAGAACTTAGAATAATTTTTCAAATTAAATAAATATATTTAAATTATAGTTAGGAGTTATTAGAATGTTTGTTAAGAACCGGAATATTTTATTTTAAAACATAATGACCTTACGCTACATGTCACGATAAAAGATTCTGGAAATTATAATAATTTTTTTTTTGAATAAGGGTATTTTCTAAAGAGTTTATTTTTCTTTGAATTGGAGTACATACACTTTATGTTTTTCTTTTCTATACAATATTTTTTATATCTCATTCGTTATTTATTGGAGAATTGGTGTAAAATAAATCAATTAAAAATGAATATGGAAGAATTTAATGCTTTATATGAAGAGCTAAGATAGTTTGTATAGAGTTTTCTTGTTGTACATGAAGTGTTTTATTGTTTTTATGTGGTGACTTATATTGAAAGTTAATAAGGTTGGTAAATTTATATTTTATTGTTTAGAGTTTATGATTGTTTTTCTTTGAATTTCTGTGTTTGTGCATTGAAATTTGACATGTTGGGACTCTATGAATTAAGGATGTATTAAACAAGTGCAATTAATGAACTTGTAGAATGGAGCCCTAATTGGTACTCTGACATAAATTTGTGATGAGAATACCATTCAGAAGCGAGAAAAGGCATTTGAGTGAAATTAATATCAGCACAAAGTCAGCATTTTAATGCATATCTAAACACTTGTAATTAAGCTTTTTTTAAATTAAATTGTGAAATGATATTCATGCCTTCTTGTAAACATTAGAGATTGGAAATGTTATGACGTGAGTTAAGTGTGCATTTCATGAGTCTAAAGGATAAACTCATAGGATGGACTGCCCAAATCTTCTTTCCTCTCTGAACTTTCTCACTACCAGACTATCCTCTCGTTCCTCTTCTACTTTCCTAATTCCCTTTGCGAGAACGAATTTACTGCAGGGGTCTCCGCTCATCAAGATGTGTCGCTTTTCGAACTTCCACTACAATGATATTTTCTGCACCAATGGCTAATTGTATAATGTTTCCTTTTTATTTTTTTTCGAAATAATATGTATGTACATTTAATACCGTTGTCCTTTAATTGTAAAGCGTTAGACAAATAAAGTTATTATTATTATTATTATTATAACTAATATAAGTTGTTACACATTATAGATTAATTATGAGAAATTTTCTTTTGGTTTGTTGATTGCACTAAAAATTTAAACTGAGCACGTACCAGTATGTTATACATGATTTTAATTTATACTGTAGTTTATATACATTATTAGATGCTAAGGTCCTATATTATGGCATGTAAATAAATTTTTTAGAATAGTTCGTTTCGTTTGTGAATATTTTTTTATTATTATTATTTCTCTAAGTATTTTTACTTTTTTTAACGTATCTGACTGGTAAAAACTTAAGAGTGCAATCCTTTGGACAAAGAATAATTCTGACCCTGAGATAAAAGATAATTAGTGATACTATTAACTGAGCTAGTGAAGTGCTACATTGCCTAACCCACATTTTTGCAGAAATAGTAAGATCTCAGGTTAACATAAAGCCAAGTTCTTGAGATATATTATACTATTGTCTTTCTAGCTAAGCTAAGTCGGTAGAAATTATAATCGAGTATGAAAAATAAATAATAATCTCAAGTTTGAATTCTTTTGTAAAAGTTATTTTAAAATTTATTTCAAAATAATATTTTTTAAACACAATATAATGAATGTTGACAAATAAGTTAAGTAATGATGGAAAAACTCGTTTTAACACATAAACAATAAATTCAATTTCAAAATTAAATTCTCCTCCTTAATGAAAATTATTAATTCAATAATATAAATATGACTATTCAGATGATTTTAATATAAAATAGAATCATTTTTTACAATAAATGAAAGTTCAATTCTATTATTCTTTTTATCTTATAAAGATTTAATTCAATGTTTGATATTAACGATTATGAAATGATTTTCTTTTAAATGTTTATAATTTTACTCTACGATTTTCTGTTTCCGTCTAGGACTGGTCCTCCTCATAAAATACATCTATCCTGGATTGCAGGGCGAGTTTCTTAAGGTCCGGATAATACGTCATATAAGGTCCAAATTAAATTCATCCAATAGGTTTTTCTCGTATTTGTATACACGTTAATAGGCTTCTTCTATGTATTTTTCAGTTTATAACTCCAATTCCATTTATATTTATAAGCAACATCAAGGTAATTCCGGTTCAGTAATCAGTTCGGTCCAAGATATGAGTTCCACAAGTTTATGACTTATCAAACATGTAGATGATGATAATTAACTTATTAAAATCAGGTATTTATTACTTTTATACCAAATTTTCTATATAAATTCTTCTTTTCTCCAAAAATCTCGTTTCATTACATAATTCTTTACCTTTCATGTCAAAATTCACAATTTATCTATTTGTTTATCAACAACCAGGATATTTTTACTTAGTTTCCATATACGTATTTGATTTTTCATGATAATGACATTTTCTTGTACAGTACTTTAAGTTGCCTATCTTATGTCTTGACAATATTAGTCATATTGTGACTTTTTAAAATCTTTCAATAAGAATGAGATTACAATAAATTCAGTTCCTATCTAACATTTTATACATTTCATTACTATTCTAAAAAAATTCTTCTATTTTATATACGAATGAACTTTTATTTGTATAACATAAATTATTATTATAAATATTGAAAATTTAAATCATTATAATATGTGTGGACTTTCGTAAGTTTAAGAATATAGAGTTTTAATAATTTCATTGTATTATTAATTTGCAAGGGTCACAGCAATATGTTCACGCGATTTTAACATCACATTTTAATTTACAAGAACCGTATTCCGCCCACTATACTCCCAAAAAGAATTCCAACATTACGGGGGAGCACCATCAACGAGTTGCTGTAACTACCACATCATTAAATCAATATCGTCCGATATCGGAGGCTATAGGTTACGGGAGATCCGGGAATTTGGGGTCCGTACCGTTTTATGGAGCAAGAGGTGCGAGCGGTGCCGACGTGCCGACGGTAGCGACGGCGGGCGTCGCTCAAATTGATAGTGACGCGCTTCCGGTAGCTAATTGACGTGTGCGCCGTGATTGATGCCGTACATCCGGCCGCCATGTTGGATCCGAGGCAGCTTAATTGCCCTCTTTCCCCAAAACATCTCCACGTTACGAACACGATCCCCGATCCCCCACCCGTGTGGGGTAGCCTTATCGAGGATGGCCGGTTATCGGAGTGTACGGCCTCCTCTTGCTCGCCTTTCCCCTGTGTGATGTGTTGGAGTTCGATTGTTTTTCAAAAACGTGCCGGGAATTTCCCCGGTGTAAAGGGTCGACGCTGTCAGAGATATTCCATGATATACGAGCTTGTGTGACATCAATTTTTGGCGACCGCAATATTACAGGGTAATAGTCTACGAAAATGTTAAAAAATTCTGCTGTTTTATGGTATTTACGTCTGATAAAATATATGAACATTATGTTGACATTTCAGAGTTTGCTATTTCGTATAGTTGAACTACGGCGAGATCAAAAATTATATTGATAAAGGTTTGCCATGAAATGCAAAACGTCCGTCTTAGATATCATTCTTTTGAGATAATTGTGATTAAATTATCAGGTTAACTGTAATACTGGCATTTGACTGACATAAAATTTGTAACTATATGTTTACATAAAATGATTTACATGTTAATTTCGTCGTACTTAAACACAGAATTAGTTGGGAAATTTATGAACTGCAAACACCTAAAAGTTGGGTTATATAGTTTTTTACCGGCAAAATTACTTATAAGAATTATGTGCTCAGTCTAAAATTATTTATAAGAATCTTATAAATCATCTCAGGGTGTTATGGTTCTTATTTTGTGGAAAATTACCTTCGTATAAAGAAACAAACTGTGAACAATCGTAAATAAATATATTGGAAATTAAGTATATTGACCTACATGAATTAGGTTAATTATTGGAATTGTTTACACATAAACAACAGGAACAAATAATCATAAAAGGTATGCATATAAATCTTAAATAAATAAATTTCAGTTCAGAAAATTGACATAAATTGAAAAGATTCTTTAAATATTAGGTGTAAAAAAACTTCTATATGAAACTTCAATTTATATTAAATTGTGATGAAATTAAAATAGGATAATTCTTACAATTATGAATATACTTAATGTTAAATTAACTATAGTAATTGTCTTGCAATTATGGTTTTTTATAATTTCTTAAATTCTCAATATTAATACATATGTAATTACTTAACTCGAGTTTTATAATTTTGTTTGTTTTTGTATTACGTTTTGGTTTTCTTTATTCAGGTGATAATTAATTTTAACACTTCAATTGAAATACTTAATTTCTTGTTTCCTTGTAGGTATTGGAGTACAGTTTACTCGATGAAAGTCCTCTAATTTCACACTCATGTACTATTTTTGTTTATAATTCTCGTAGAAAATCGTAGTAAATTTATATAATCACACATGTATTTAATAATTTCTTAATTAATATGTGTTTTAACTTAAATTGTAAGAGCGTCCTTTTTCGGCGTCTCTTCTAAGTGCATTTTTTTTAATCATTCCCTTTTGTTTTTTTCACTTGCCCACTAATGGTTATTGTGATTTTTTTTAAAAAAAATTGATTTGTATATATAGTTGCCTATTTTTTTGTGTGACTATTAAAATAGTTTTCTAGTATTTTTTACATGTTGATATTATTCAATTTTCCCTTAATTTTGGGAATTTATTAACTTCTGATTCTGATCATTTCTTATATATTCAAATATATGTACTAAGATTGAATTATGCTATATTAATCTTTGTATCTCAAGTTGCATAGTTTTGAGTTTACTCTAAATTAAATTTATAAATATTGATACTACCTTTTATTCTTATGCACATGACTTTAATATACAGTGTGTCAATAAAGTAAGGAACACCCTAAATATCAGCTTTAAAACATATCTCTAGCAAAAACGCTCAGACACGTATTTTTTTATTTTTGAAGACGCATTTTCTTAGATTAAATTGCAGTATACAGGGTTATCAAAAAAGAAGATATGACGTTATCATGTGGTTTTTTAAATGGAATACCCTGTATATTTTTAAGAAAATCAAAAGAGCTTCTCATGAAGATTTCAACGATATATGAGTTGTTGGGGATATCTTTAATATTTACTTGTAGAAATTGAAAAAACACTTTTGGTGGAACAACGTCATAAAATAATTACAATAGAGTTTAACTTGTTTATTTTTAAATCTAAAACACTAAATTTACTTAAGTAAATGTTCAAATTACTGCCCGTTCACAATCTGACAGTAGCCTAGTAGTCCAGTCATTATATACATTTGAATAAGAAAATTAACCGAACAAGCCAAATTTCTTATATGATATTGGAGGGGGTCAGGACAGCTTAATTTGAAGTTTTCGACCGAAACCCCTCAGGGCGTTTTCCGCCATCTTGAAAATAAGGGTGAATCTTTGTTTCCTTTGTAACTCGCCTCCTCGTCGTCCTACGGAGAAGTTGTTTAGGTGTTTTTGTTCCCTCTTTTATTCTCTATAATTGATGTTATATAACTTTTTCACCTAACATCTGCCGTTCTCGATATCGGCAAAAATAGGAAAAAAATTGGGTTTCGGTTTCAATTTTTTCCCTATTTATCGCCATATACAGCGAAAAATATCTATTATGAAGCATGTAGAGCAAGTTCGTAACTAAAATTTGAGGTTTCGGGTTTCCTCGGCTTACGTACACCATCGAAATTTATAAGTGTGCTTACATTGTATAGGAGATTGTTATGCAGTTGTTTCGCGAATGTCAGTGTGAGCGTACGTATTTACTATCGTTGTGAAAATGGGCGATTGTTTTATTTGCAAAAAACCTTTGATCGAAGACATTTATATGACGAAGAAGAAAGCTGTCCAATCTCTTTTAGCTGCTAGCATTAAAAGAGGACATGAGGATTATCAGCGTATGTTACAAACTGTCGATTCAGTGAGTGTACACCATGCGTGCTACAAACAATACAGCAACGAAAGACTAGCGTCGATTGCTTATCGACGAAGGACATCTGCATTGAGGCATTCAATCAACGAGACCACAGCTCCAACAGTCAGTCAAGAAAAATTCCTTGCAAGAAACGTTAACAAAGATAACTTCGTAAAAATGCTGTGCCTTCATTTTACAAACGTCGGGATCAACGTTCAGCAGGCTTTCGAGGACGCAGATACTTTGATTGTAACCACGGCACTCGAAGAAGCGTCCAAGTATGACTCCATTGAAATCGTCGGCGAAGACATTGATCTTTTGGTTTTACGTACCGGACTGGCACAACAGAATACAAACATCTTCTTCCGAAAACCAGGGAAAGGAAGTACACCAGCAGCATTGTACTCTCCAACTAGTCTAAAGCACGGCAAGACCATTCAGGACAACATACTCTTCCTTCATGCTTTCAGCGGTTGCGATACCACATCGTCTTTTTTCAATATTGGGAAATCCAAATTCATAAAAACTATGGAAAACCATGCGGAATTGGTATCATCGGTTGAACTATTCAAAAGAAAAAACGTCGATCCGGAGATTTTGGCTTCCACAGGAGAACGATTCCTCATCGCCCTATACGGCGGTAATAAGGAAGACAAATACATCAATATTTTACGATACCGGCGCTTCACAAAATTGATCATCAAAAACAGATTCAATCTGTCATCACTTCCACCAACTAAGAACGCAGCACGGCAGCACGTCTTCAAGTTGGCTCGGATTATACAAAGATCCGGAGGAATGGGGTTGGCGACGAACACACCAAGGACTAGAACCAATCACAAGCACAGCCGAACCCGTGCCAACCGAGCTTCTAAAGCTTGTATCGTGTAAATGTAAACAAAAATGTGGAGCTGGTTGTGGGTGCAGGAAAGCAGGCATTAGGTGTTCCACGATTTGCCTTAATTGCAGTGGACAAACATGCGACAACGCCGCCAAAGTCGACTACCTACATGACAGTGAATCAGACGAAGAGGATGATGCGACCGTCGAAGACAACGTAGGTCAAGAATCTCCACGTCTCGAAGAGGATGCTGAACAAGAGCAATATGAACAAGCAGGACCGTCGAAAAGAAGGAAGACATGAATATCTTTTTTACCTGTAAAAAATGTTGCCTAATAAATTTTATACATGTGATTCATAATTTCACTGTTTTATTTACTTTTATTTTATTTCAATAATTATATTCAGAACGGTGAATCCGTAACAACGTATCTTTACAATCGCGCGAGCCATAGAATCAAAACTTCGCACGGACTTGCCGACTTTGCGGCAAACTAGAACTCGTAATTTTGAAAATGGAGGGTAAACAAAAATACAATTTTTTAGGTACGAATGTGCTCTACCATTTTGGTAATAGACATTTTTTGGCTATGTGTGGCGATAAAGAAGAAAAAAAATAAAAACCGAGCTCGTACCCCAAATTATGTCCTATTTTTGCCGATATCGCGAGAACGGCAGATGTTAGGTGAAAAAGTTATATAACATCAATTATAGAGAATAAAAAAGGGAACAAAAAATATCTAAAGAACTTCCCCGCAGGACGACGAGGAGCCGAATTACAAAGGAAACAAGAATTCACCCTTATTTTCAAGATGGCGGAAAACGCCCTGAGGGGTTTCGGTCGAAAACTTCAAATTAAGCTGTGCTGACCCCATCCAACATCATATAAAAAAATTGGCTTGTTCGGTTCATTTTCTAATTCAGGGCCTATTTTCGGACAGTATGACTGGATTATAGGCGAGAAATAAACTCATTCTGAACATTGCTGATTACATCTGGCGTGATTCTTCGGATCTCTTGGCGTATGCGTTCTTTTAAATCATTAATATTTTGAGGTCTATTTACATAAACTTTGCTTTTTAGGTAACCCCACAGGAAGAAATCTAGTGGTGTTGAGTCAGGGGAGCGAGCTGGCCACTCAACAACCCCACGTCTGCCAATCCATCGGTTATTAAAAATCAAATTTAGGTAGCCACGCACAGGTCGAGAATAATGAGGAGGTGCCCCATCTTGTTGGAACCAGATTTCATTACTAGGACTGTCAGGGCTATTTGGATCAGGATAAAGTTCCGCGCAGGAAGAAGCTCTAACTAAAAAATTCAAATAGATATCGCCATTTAAATTTCCATCAAAAAAGAAAGGTCCTAAAATCCTATTTTTTAGTATTCCAGCCCAGACGTTCACCTTCTGAGGGTGTTGACTTCGAGCTTCCTGCATCCAGTGAGGATTATGTTCTGTCCAGTATCTACAATTTTGTCGGTTAACTGTTCCGTTTAAAGAAAAAGTTGCCGCATCTGAAAATAAAATGTTTCTAGCAAACATTTCATCACGTTCACAAAGTATTTGCAAGTTTTCTGAAAACTCCAAACGGCGATCAAAATCATCTTCCGACAATTCATGGACAAGATGCACTTTATAAGGATGATATTTCTGCTTATACCAAATTTTTCTAACAGTGTCATGGCTGCAATTAAAGTTTAAAGCTGCTTGACGAGTAGCACAATTCGGATTATCTTGCACTGTCAAAAGAACATTTAACTTAGTTTCATCATCCACTTTTGGTCGCCCAGTTTTAGGTAGATCCTTAACATTTCCGTACTCCTCATACTTTAGAAGTATTTTACTTACAGTTGAGCGAGTTATTGGTTGCCGATTAGGATGCGCTGAATTAAATAGTTAGCAAACTTCCACTGTACTCCTTCTTCGGTCACCATAACCATCATCATAAGAATCTCAATCCGTTCTCTCTCACTTAGACCCATTTTTATCAAAAGAAATGGCAATTATAAAACAAGCAAGGCCAAACAAACTAACGGTGGTTAGTCACTGTCTAATTAGATAAGATGTCATCTTCCATACTGACAATTCTGTCATGACAACGTTCAAAGATTAAAATTACCAAAAATTATCATGTAGTTAGTGTTTTTTCAATTTCTACAAGTAAATATTAAAGATGTCTCCAACAACTCATATATCGTTGAAATCTGCATGAGAAGCTCTTTTGATTTTCTTAAAAATATACAGGGTATTCTATTTAAAAAACCACATGATAACGTCATATCTTCTTTTCTGATAACCCTGCATACTTCAATTTAATCTAAGAAAATGCGCCTTCAAAAATAAAAAAATACGTGTCTGAGCGTTTTTGCTAGAGATATGTTTTAAAGCTGATATTTAGGGTGTTCCTTACTTTATTGACACACTGTATAAATATCGTTATAATATATCCTAATCATAATCTTGTTTATAATGTACATTTTGTTTATCTTACAGCTTAAGTATCTCAAAAGTGTCCATCTTAATCCTTTTTAAAAAATTTTTGACTTCGCCATTAGAGCATGGGTCTGCATAGAAACAGTTAGTGACCTCAGGAACACTCAAGACGTTGGTAAACATCGGAAAAGCTTTTCGCGAAAACTTTTTACAACGGAATAGGGTTTCATAAAGTGAATTTAAAGAAACGAAATAGAAAAATTATATTATCATATAGTGATTATTAACATAAACCATTTCCATATATTTATATCTTTTAAAAACATTTTCTAAAAATACTAATTCTCTCTATTCAGCACACTTATAAAGTCTTTCTTAAAATTGTAATCCTGTTCGTTCATCGTAAATATTCAGGGTGAACAGATATTAATAACAATGTCGTTTAGGACTGAAATTAAGAGAATTACATAAAGGCAAACACGTAATCCGAAGCGTGCGTTTAATGGACAGTTAGTTAAAACGTTAAAAAGGTCACAGTCACCCTCTTTATTTACGCAGCGTCACCGCTTTTTTGTCTGACGGCCGCCGCTGAAGACACACTCAATAAATAAATATTAGAAGGGCGTGAACTAATGATGGTGTCGCACTTAATGCTTTTGTAGATTTCAGGTGTATCGTGCGCAGGGGACGAATAGAGTCGAGTCAGCTTCGAAAGTGATGTTTAATCTTAGTACAACATATATGGAAATACACGTTCACACGCGTAAAATATCGACCTTTTCGGATATTGAGATCTGTGTGATCTAGGTTATGGTTTTATATTATTTACATATTTTTCCACGGAAAAGATTTAAATTGATAATTTTTTTTTTTAATCGCTCAGGAATATTTGCTCTCCCCACTTTAGCTTACACCTTGTCCCAGAATAAGAAGGAGTAATTCAAATAAGGCGCTAAAATGGTACATATTTTTAAGAGATTTTATTTATTGGTTCTTGCATAGGCAAATTTAATGCAAAAAAAATAAGTACACGATATCGGCCATGTTTTAGAAAATAACCAAGCTTTAACTATTACATTTTAGTCCAGTACACGGAAAAAAATGGTATGTGAAAATTTCACACAATGTTGTATCAATGGTAATTGTAGAAACGGTTTACATAAATTGTTAAACTCGTTGATAGTCCTCCTATTAAAATACGACAGAAAATTGTGCCAAATATTTTATCCTCTCAGTCAGAAATATTGTCCACATTGGTACTAAAAGATGTGTGAAGTAATAATAAATATAACTCTGTTACAAATTTAGTTTATTTGTTTTAGCCTGCTGTGCATTTTCTGTCATAAAATTAGGAAATGTTGAATATTTATTTTAACAAAAAATGTCTCCAGACATTGCTGCGTGGTATGGGGTATCAATGGTGGGGGTTGTGTAGTGTTAGCAGAAGCGTTAAATAGGTAACATATTTTCGAGGGGGAAACCACTACCACTGATGGTGTACGACATATCCAAAATAAAACACAAAGGTGTATAAACATATATAGTAAGGTATAATAAACATAAAAATACATTTCAAAATAAAAAAAATAACAGGTACTCCTCGAAATCATAGTATATATTCTAAAGTTAAATATACTTATATATAACAAACCAAAACATAATTAGCGTCTTCTAGCTACAGCGGAAGGCTATATGAAATCCTTAATTTTCTTTGATGTATTTATATTTTTGTGTAATTGTGACTTTTTCGACCCTACTTAAGTAATAGGGATGAGATCCTCTTAACTTGACTGGCCCATAAAATATAAACTCTCTTTTAATATTTCCAAGCATTTCCACAGGTCTGTACAAAAATATCCAGTAGTGGTTTCCCCCTCGCATATTTTGCAGCGTCATTTTGCCTTGATTAGGTGCGTAAGTTTGGTGATTGATTAGTGCCCTTTGTTTTTTATCACACACACACACACACACACACATACTGAACATATTGGTAAGTACTTCTACATATTACCATTCCTGTATGCAAGCGTTCTTTTTGTTTTACAGACTGGAATAAGCATAACCTAATACCAATTTTTCAAAGTTTTTGTGATAACTATAGATTGTTGTTCATGTTAGCATTATTATGCAGGTACATATATAGCAATGAATAAGAACTTAACATCATAGATTAAGGCGTAATGCATTCATTATTTGTTACATGAGACTATTTTTTAAACGGCACAATTTATGCGTACTGTGTATGTATGAGTTACAGGCGACTCTGTTAATTGTTAGACACATAAATACAATAATTTACTATCGTATATGGATATACATTTGTATAATAAGAAATCAGAAAACTTCTAAGACGCTCCTAAATAACAGTAATATCCTTGTTTTTTTCTAGTTTCGACGAACAGTACAAAAAAACATCCTAAAATGTTCACGACAGCTGTGGGAAATATGATAAACTGTCTGGATTTTTGAAATATGTATCTTCTTTTTTTTTGCATTACTTGCATGAGGTAATAGAAATGGAAGTTACGATTTTATAATGCAATGCGAAGGTAACTCTGCCGTGATGGTGTTTGGTAAGCAATGGAGGAACAATATATGAGAAAGGGCGACTGTACCTATTTGTGGGGGTTACAAAATATAAGAAATAATTGGAAGGAGTACATATTATAAAACTACATATAAACAAAATATATTCTCACATCTAAATGGATTCTCTAGATTACCAATTAATCTGCAGTCGTTTATACTAATTATTACTCCTTGATTATTTATCAACAAATTAACAAATTAATGTAAAACATAAACACTTCGAACATAGTGATTGGTTTTGCTACTTTTAATTATTAGCCGAAAAAGATATTTATCTTATTATATTTGAATGACGTATTGAATAATTTGATTTTAGAACAGTGTATAGACGAAGAAGCGTTTATGTTATTAAACGCAGCCGACATACGTGAGCTTCTTCCAATAATTGGTATCAGACGCAAATTTCTGAAAAAATATAGCGAGTTAAAGGACTTAGAGGTAAGCGTTGCTTGACTACGTCGATATTGTAGGCTGCAAATACGAATATATATACTTTTATGTCCTTCTTATTTTCAGCATGTAAACGAAGTTCCATTGGATACAGCTGGAAGATTTATACAGTTAGCAAACGAAATCACTGAGGTCTTTCCATACGAAATTCCAGTCATATACTATGTTTCATACGTAAATAACAAAGGCAAACCAAAGGCTGCAAGGGGAAAGCTATGGAGCTGTTATACTCATTTGAGGAATAACTATAGAAAACTGGGACTAATAGGTACAATTACAGGTAGTATATAATGACGTTTCTGATGTCATTATTGTTATTTATGTAAATAAATTATTTGAGGTACGCCAACTGAAACCGCATACATGCAATGGTTGAACAACAATACAGAACCGTTCACTACTTTGCAAGAATACTGGGAAATACAAGGAAAAGTAGATTTGAAAATAGTTCACAATTATTTTAAAAAATTTCCTTGTTTAAGCGAACAGTTGGGTTTTACACTGGTATTTCATTTCACATAAATAAATTAATTCTTTTTATTGAAACTTTATTTTAGATTGAAGCAGACTTCAAACTATTTATCCTCTAAAGGAAAATTGATTGTTTGCAAAATGGCCCCTAATGTGTGACTCAATTTTAAACATTGCTACCGCAAAAAAGGATTCCTCTTTAAGAGAAGTTACTGACCCAGAAATTACTAGCTGTAAGTATTTTTACCACACATTTATCTTATATAAAATATTCCCATGGCAATCATTTCAGGTGTTAGGGAAGTATTTACATTAACGATTTTGCCTTTATTCTTTCCATGCATGAATGTGAACAAGAAACCAGGATTACACTGGAGATCATCAAAATTAGAAATGCGTCAAGGCTAGAATCTATTATAGTGTTAAATTCATTAGACTTTCCTAAATTTGGCATAATCAAACATATTTGTTTACTTAATGAAACGGATGTTAATTTTATATGTTTAGTTCTTGATACTATGAAATTTAATAAACATAATTTCGCATTTGAGGTGTCAATACCAGCTAATATATTATCAAACTATTTTGTTGTAAAGCAGACCGAACTGCATGCTGTTCATCCATGTTTAATGTCAAAAACTAGCAAAAATCTTTTTGTCTCTATGCGACATCCTCTTTAAACCCATTAACTCGTTCACACTTTTATTTAGAAAACGTTGCTGCTACACAGAAACTTACCTATATTTTATTTTATATTATTATGTTTATATATAAGTATATTAATAAATAAGTATCAAGTTATACCTGTTTTATTTCTATACACATCCCTAATTACATCATTATTTCAAATAATTTTCTTTTAACAGCGTTTTCATTATCAAACTTCTTAATTATACCTAATATAAATCATAGTAATACAGCATTTCTCAAAGTAAACATTCAATTGTGTGAAAATAGGTATATGTATATGTGTTACAGAAATTTGCGAATTGTTTGACAATATGACAATTGTTCTTGAAATGCTTTTGTATCAAATACCTACTACATACAACATAATAACTAAATTAAATAGTGCTAAGAATCGCTATTTCATTAAAGTATATTGTCAAAACAAAGGTAATGAATAACAAAATTATTTACAAAAGTACGAATTAATGCATATCCTACAAGTTTTAGATATAATTTGTCGTTATCTTTGAAACACTATAATTATACAGCAAATAGCGATACGGTTGTGGAACATTCCTATACATACAACATAGAACTCAACAGCACAAGAATAGCAAAATTGTCAAACATTTTGTGCTAGGGAATATATAATATTCTTCTCTATAGATAATTACAATTTTTCGAAATATGTTAAACAATTGCTATAAAATGTATACACAAAACATACGAAAAATCTCTATTTACTTTATAAAATTTTTATACAAAGTATTACTATATCGGATGCAAAAGCTTCAAAATATAACACTGTTTGTGTAGAAAAAAGATACAAATTATATGACATGGTTACAGCTCATTATACTAAGAAGTACTACATTATGTAGCATATGTTAACACACTTTGTTTTACGAATCTTCACACAATTTTTTGTAATATTTTAATACAATTTATCGTTGTCCCAAATCACGGGACAAATTGTATGACGAAGAGCCACAATTGTAGAACATTTTCACACAATTTTTTTTCCGTGTAGATATAAATTGTTGGACAGAACTAATTCCCACAAAGACGGGGTTTCAATTTTTTAGTTCTTTGTTTTTATTATCTATCTGAAAGTCTAGAAAAATGCGGTTTTTTGGTCGCCATCTTTTAAAAAATCATAGAAAATCGTGTATTGTATCCAAATTACAGAGACTCTCAAATTGGTTACCATGGTTAAAAAGAATCAAGCTTTCACAATGGAGATATGAAGAAGAAGTATTATCACTGACGAAGCTATTCATTGTATTGATCCGTACACGTTATCTGCGAAAACATCCTATGTCCTTGACCGGGATGTACTACTACATAAATTGCCATTGCCAAAAGCTGGAATTTTTTTAGATGTTTTACATCTAGATAGCAGTCATACTGCTAAGCAATATGAAGTTGTGACAATTATATTTGATGGCTATGGCATCTCCAATACAGGTATGTTGAGCATCAAAGAAGTCGCAGGAAAATACACAATCCATGACACGACGAATAATAACGGCATGAGAATATGTAACTTCGCAAGGGTAACCGACATGATTATCAGTAGTACAAAATATAATCATAGAAAGGAGCATAAAATAACCTGGAGAATACCTGGCTCTCAAGAAGGAAACCAAATAGACCACCAAGTCGCAGGAAAATACACAATCCATGACACGACGAATAATAACGGCATGAGAATATGTAACTTCGTAAGGGTAACCGACATGATTATCAGTAGTACAAAATATAATCATAGAAAGGAGCATAAAATAACCTGGAGAATACCTGGCTCTCAAGAAGGAAACCAAATAGACCACGTATTAATAGATAGATAAAAGACTAAAAATAATACAAGATGTAAGATCTTACAGAGGAACAACAGTGGACACAGACCACTATTTAGTAATAGCAAAACTCAAGTTAAATACGATTAGCAAAAAAAAGTAAAACACCAGGTAAGAAGAACCTGGAATATGGAAAAGTTAAGATCGGAAAAACAAGAACCCGATTAGGGAAAAAAATTACAACAAAACTCCAGGGAAAAAAACAGCACAGGAACATAGAAGACGAATGGAAGGAATTAAAAAACAATATGGTGGAAGTATCTGAAGAAATCCTGGGATATAAGGTGACTGACAAAAGCAACTCCTGGTTTGACAACGAATGTTAAACGCTAATAAAAAAGAAGGGAGCAGCCAGGCTCAGATGGATACAATCGAATGATGAAGAAAACCTACAGAAATACAAGGAAATAAGGGCAGAAAACAACAAAATATTCAGAACAAAAAAGGAAAGATGGTACGACGAGATAATGGAGGAAATGGAAAAAAGCAACAAAGATAATAAGAAACTGTTCAATATGGTGAAGAAGCAAACAGGCAGGAAGCAAACCGCAGCCAACATTGACAGAGTGAAATGGGAAAAACACTTCAAGGAGCTGTTGAGCGACAAGAAGAGGCAAGGCACAGAAAATGCATGGAGGGTGATGAATGAACCAAGCCAAAGCGAAATTAACGCACCTACAATAGAAGAATTCAAGGCAGTAGTAGCGAAATTAAAACGAAACAAGTCTGCGGGACCAGATGGATTAAATAATGAAATATTAAAATACGGAGGTGAGGAACTGCATACAAGACTATTTAAACTAGTAATCGATGTATGGGATAATGAAATAATGCCAAATGATTGGAAATTAGGATTGCTAATCATAAGCTCTACAACTTAAAAATATTTTCATTTATACAGAGTGTTCGACAACGACGAATCAACACAAACTTATGTTTTTTTTTAAATGGAATGCTATGCATTTTTTTGACATTTTATGATAGCCCTTGAACGGCTGATTAAGTTCACATCAATTTGTATTTGTCGATTTTCAACTGTTTCTTAGATATGGCGATTTTTCGTTAAATATTGTAAAACATTTGAAAAGTTGCTATGAAATAACGATTTATGATGGAATACCTATTATGGGCTCAATGAGTAGAGATATCTTTTCAGTACGTGAATTTGATGTTTTTTCGGCATTTCTACGCATGTTCTTTAGAATTACATACCATTCGCTAAAGATAATAATTCTAAAAAAATGAAATGGAACACCCTGTATATTTATATGTCATTGAAAAGTACTTAAAATTAACAAATTAAAAATATCACTTTCTATCACCTGTGAGAGATATTGCAAAAGTTATAGGATATTATATGTCAATAAACCCGATTACGACTTAAAAATATGAGTTGCCATGACTTGCACTACGACTATAACTAAAATTAATCGAAAGAGTTACTTCTAATATTTTCCTTTTGCAAATAAGTAATTTTTATTAAAATTTTAAGGCTCATGAAAAGTTTGGAAGTTCATGAATTAGCAATCATACAAAAAATATCGCAGACGCTGTGTGTCAAAAATTGTTTAAACGTGAAACTTAGATATATAGCTTCAGTTTAAAAGTAAGTAAGTACATGAATTTACGTTAAGTGTGAAATGAAATATTTAAAATTGGAATTAATAGATATGGTCTATGTTTTGGGGGAAAGTGATTGTTTGCTGGCACAAAGATATACAACCAAAAATATCCAAATATGGGACTGTCATCGACGAGTGCTTTTCAAAAATTGTTAAGGATTTGAAAAAACTGGCAGTATTCCGTATGAAAGTGGAGTCGTGTTACTGCAGCCGTAGAAAGCGCAGGTGCACAAAAGGTTATTTTGTAATGCGTTCAGGAAAATCCTCATACAAGCGTGCGTAAACTTTCTAGAGTCCTTGATGTTAGCAAAAACTTTATTCAGAGAACCTTAAAATTTTCTTTTTCATTTGTTATATGATAACTGTGGTGCTTGAAAATAGTAACTTATGTGTTTTTCAAGATATTGCGAAAGTGATAGAAGTTTTCAATAACGTACATTTAAATACTTGTATTGACGGTTTGCTTTTCAAGTGAAGTTATAAATCTAAGTATGATTTCTTTAATTTTAAAGTAATTTAAAATTTAGCGTAAGAATGATGATGAACAATTTTATGACACAGAGCGACTGTGATATTTTAACTATTGCTAATTCATGAATTTTAGAAATAACTCTTTTCGATTAATTATTAATTATTTTTTAATTATGCTATGTGTCATTAAGTCAAGGCAACTCATATTTTTATTTTGTCGAAATAAACATTAATTTCACGTACTCAAAAAATATCTCTACTAATTGGGCCCATAATAGGTATTTCATCATCAATCGTTATTTCATAGCAACTTTTCAAATGTTGTACAATTTTTAACGAAAAATCGCCATATCTCAGAAACAGTTGAAAATCGACAAATACAAGCTGATGTCAGTTTAATCAGCCCCTCAAGGGCTATCATAAATTGTAAAAAAAAATGCATAGTATTACACATAAAAAAATATAAGTTTGTGTTGGCTCGTCGTTGTTGAACACTCTGTATAAATGAAAATATTGTAGAGCTTATGATTATCTACAATTTTTGTATTAAAAATTATTCGCTATCTAAATTATTAGATACCAATAATTGACTTTACCTGTGGCTAGGGTTTATACAAAAAACGACTTTTTGCAAAACCGGTTTTCGAATGCCAGATTTCCAAAAAACCGGATCTCGAATTTTTGCCAAAAAATAGAATAGGGGAAAATATTTGAGTAGTTTCTTCGATTTGCTCTTCATCAGAATCGGTTTCAACATAAAACTTTGGAAATATTCTAGACAATATCTTTGCAGATAACTTAATAATTTCGGTTTTTGAAGCTAAAGAAAGTACACTAGATTTATTATTCGTTTTAAAAATTTCTAAAGCTTCTAAAAGGTTTAATTTTAATCCTTTATCACTGTAATGTAAAATTTTAATATTATTTTCTGAGAATGTATAGTTATATTCTATTAAATGATTTGCAAAAGTTGAATCTGTTTTTTGTAATCTATAACTCCTTATGTGTTCTTTGATCCTTGTGTTAAAACTTCTGCCAGTCTGACCTATGTATACTCCTTTACAATTACAAGCATTACAAACTAATTTATAGACCCCTGAGTTGGCTAACTTATTTTGTGTATCTTTACCATTAACAACACCCCTTGTAATTTCTTATGTGGTTTAAAAGCAACTACTAAATCTTTGTTACTTTTCTCAATAATTTTTCTTATATTTTCGCTAATGTTTCCAAAATAGGTTAGAGGATAGATCTGATAAATCGTTTTGTTTTTTAATTTAGTTGTTAAAACCCTATCCACTATATTGGAATTATATCCGTTGTTACAAGCTATTTGTTTCAAAGTTGAAAATTCTGTATTAAGATGTTCTTTAGTTAGTGGGAGACTCAATGCCCTATGTATCATTGAATTAAAAAAGGCTAATTTGTGTTTCCACGGGTGTAATGAATCTGAAGAGATAATCGCATCTGTGTAAATGGGTTTTCTAAAAATATTGAAAGTTAATTTACTATTTTCTTTGGATATAGATAAATCTAGGAAATCCAACTTATTATTTTCTCCTATTTCTGCTGTAAAAACAATATTATGATGAATAGAATTTATAAAATTTAAAAAATTATTAATTTGTCTGGTTGTTCCGTTAAAACCGACTACTAGGTATATCATCTACGTAACGATGCCAGAAAAGTAAGTTTTTTTTTGGATAACTCGTGTGCTAAAATTTTTTGTGTAATATGATTCATAAAGATGTCTGCTAATAATGGGCTAAGTGAAGAGCCCATAGCACCTTCATTTTGGATATAAAATTTATCTTTGAATTTAAAATAATTTTGATTTAATACTAATTTTAATAATTCTACTATTCCTGATGATATCAAATGATTTACTCTTTTTTCAATAAGAATGTCTTCTAATAACTTAATACATTCAATTGGGGATATTTTGGAAAACATATTGGATACATCAAAGGAAACTAGTTTTGAATTTTTAGGGATATTAATATCTTTTATTTTTTCGACTAAATCC
Organism: Amphimallon solstitiale; assembly: GCA_963170755.1. Taxonomy (NCBI): domain Eukaryota; kingdom Metazoa; phylum Arthropoda; class Insecta; order Coleoptera; family Scarabaeidae; genus Amphimallon; species Amphimallon solstitiale. The sequence goes on from OY720675.1 coordinate 248,806,074, forward strand.
AACGAATTTTTTAAGGAGGTCGGATCTGTGAATTTAGTATGAAATTTAAACAGTCTATCCATTTTTTCAGCTAATATTCTACTTGGGCCGTTAATGGAGGAGACCACCGGACGAATCGGGGCATCTTTTTTATGGATTTTAACCAGGCCATATAACCGTGGGGAAGAGAGGTTCATGCAGATAAGGTTTAATTTTTCTTTCTCTGTAAAAAGGCTATTGGAAATTTTGAGTGCCTCTTTAATTTTTTGTTGGAAATTTTCTGTAGGATCGGAATTTCTTTAATGTTTTCTTTAGTTATAAAATTTAATGTTTTATCACAATAGTCCTTCTGGGATAAAATTACTGTGGAATTACCTTTGTCTGCTTTAGTTATAATTAAGGATTGATCATTGATTTTCTTTTTTAATGAAATTAATAAATAAGAGTAATTTACGGAAACATTCAGATAAAGATTTTTCTTGTTTGATATAATTTTGAAGAATGGTGTTTCTTACTGGAGATTTTCTTACAAAGTTTTCTAATTTGTGAAACTGATTGTTTGTAATGGCCAGACAAAATAGGAATAGGATGTTCTCGGTTACAAACATAATAAAGAGAATTTTCATAATCGTTATATTCATCTTCATCTTCATCTTCCGATTCCTCACTTGAAACATTTACGTCGGCTTCAGCTTCAGCTTCAGCCATTTCTCTATGTTTATATAACACAACAGTAACTGCTAAGTGGATGGCGTGTGAATAGCATAGTTGATTAATTATAGATGATAATTTGCCAAATTTTTTCATAACACCAACACTATTATTTGTTGCTGCAACTATGTCAGATTCTAGATTCAAGTTGAAATTTTGTAGCCTTTCAGATACCAATTCTAATGTTCTCTGATCATTACAGGAAGCAGCTATTGGCACTAATCCCAAATTGAATTCTTCTGCTAAGTGGTGTACATTAATGTTTAAATATCTATGATTTCTTTTGCTAATCCACTCGTCTAAAGTTATAGAGAATTTTTTCCTATTCTTTTTTATTGAATCTAATTCAATAATAGTTTCACGTTTGGCATTGTCATAAAACGCATGAATGAGATCCATTACTCTAGAGTTGTTTCTTGGTAATGAATATCCTTGTTGTTGAAGAGACTCTCGTATGAATGAGCTATTTGTAATGCTATTAATAGAAAATCCATCCATTGCTGCAAGTTTTGATATGATTTCTTCTAAAATACTCCTTTTCACTTTCATAAAATTCAAAATATTCGTTTGTTTTTTTTGAAGAAGAGGAAGATCCAGGCGTTTCTTCTTCGCCGATCGTTTCTGATTTCTTTCCGATAATTATTTTATGAACTGCTTTCAAATAATTATGTAGATTGCTCGTAGATGATCCTTTGTAGCTCAATATTTTATAACAATGATTGCAGATTGCCTTGTCTATCTCTAACTTTTTGAAACTATCCCAAACTTCCGACTTATTCATTTTTATCTAAAAATGAAATTAAAGATATCATTATTTTATTTTTTAATATTTTTGAAGTTTATTTTACAATTTTATTATTTTAACTATTAATATTAATGTAATTTAAACAAATCTACACTTTTTTTTAGGAATTTTGAAAAAACAAGCATCTTCTTAATCTAATTCCAAAGCTTGATAAAGACATAATTTATGTTGAAACGTTGCGAAAAAAAATATGAATTTAACTTAAGACCCTGTGTTTTATTTAAAATTCCAACAGACAGAAGCCAGAACTTTTTATTTTACATTAATTTTTGAGAGAAGAAATTTATATAATAAAATTAAAGTTTTAAAGTGTGAAATAGAAAATACAAACTTGGAAATTAGAAACATACTTAATACTTACGTTATTTTTACCAACTATAACAACTTTATATTTTTGTTTCCAGTTTTCACTTTACAAGATTAAGGGAACCTGTTGTGACTCGTGACTGATTGCACATATTGCCGTGATCCCTACATTGGTCAGACATTGTAAGATAAATAAATAATTATGTAATAGAATAGGTAAATAATTTATTAGTAGTAAGTGTAATTATGGAAAGATGTATCATGAGTTGCATAACCGCAACGGCGTAACATTATAATGTTAGGTAGATCACAATTAAGAAATTGTAACAAAATTTATTTGAAAGATATAAAAATAAATAACACAGAGAGAATTATGATGAAAGATGGTGTAGTCAAAAGAGTTAGTCATTTGAATGCCGTAAAGTTATATGAAAAAGGTGAAATTAGATATTTACGACATGAAAACATCTTTCATTATGAATAGACGTAAATTCATAAGAGATTGTTATTTGTTCCACATTCTATGGTCATATTTAATAATATGATAAATACCTGACACTTATATCTAAGCATAATTTTAAAAGGAATATGTAAAAGGTATATTATTTTTATTCGACACAATATAATGTGGAAAAACTTCAGTAATAGCAGGTTAAATCCAGTTTTATCCAGGAAAAATTCCGGAAATAACACGTTAAATTGGTTTAATCTTATTAAAATCTACAAAGAAAAACAATGTTCAATATTGTTAATAGCTGCATACAAATCAACCTACATGAAGATGAGGAAAGATGGTTCGAAGATGTGGATGAAGTTATCAAGGTACAGGTTTATAATAACATAATTAATAAAAGGAGCATTCCAGTCGTATGCAATGTTTTTCCTGTTATTTTCAAAGGAAACGGCTGCAAAAGAAAAATACGAATAGTGTTAAATAGTGGTAAAAGAATGTATTTAAATAATGATGAAAGAAGCAACGAATTCATCTATAAACATAATGAAGGATGGCGTTAATGAAAAGGAATGTACCTACCAAGATAAGAAAATCGCAAATGTGCATAGACATTAACAATAATAAACAATTTGAGTGCGTGTATAATTTGTGTAGTCTCGATATGTCAAACAATATTAGTGCAGGTCAGCCTAGGGAGAACGTCAAGAAAATAAATCTGAGCAGGACAATGCCAACATAAACGTTAGTGCGGAGATTGTGGCGCTGCGAATGATGTATGGTTTTTTCTGACGACCGAAAATTATAAAAAGCCGGGAAGAAGGCAAGTACGGGAGAAGTGGCAGAGAAGCAGTCGATATCTAGAAGTGAACAAGTTGCCGAGCTCTAGTAACCGAACTTGTAAAAGTAGCGTTTGATTTTTCATTTCGTTCAATGATTGCAGGCGTGTAATACACTGCATAAAAATCATCTTTAGCAAAATGTATTAAGTTATTTTATTTTCAATAAGTACTTTTTATTTCATAATTAATTTTTGCTATTTAGTTTAATTTCATTTATTTTTTTTATTATCACTATGATGGACCAATATAAGGAAGAATTTGACGAAATGTATAAACAGCATAAGTAAGTTTCACTTAAAAATAAATTATGCTAAAGATGCTATGTGGAAATATTCATCTTTAGCAAAGCGTTTTAAAAATTTATTTAATATTTTGGATGCGATTATTATCTTCTTTGTTATAAGTAGACTAAAGTAATAAATAATGGGATTATTGTTAACAATGTAGGGAGGCATCGATGACACAACGTGTGAATGTTTGTTAGTGATGTTATCTATGCATTGTTAACAAGTTATAGATACAAAATTTTATGGGGATTTCTAATATATTGGTATACGTAAAGATGGGAGCATTTTGATGGACAATAGCCAATTTATGATATGTACAACGTGTGAATGTTTGCATATGGTGATTGGTGACAGTCTTATCAAGGTGTTTTCTGTTTTGCGAGTTTTTGTATTTTCAAAAATACTTCGTGAAAATGAATGTCTTTGGTAAGGCAAAAATTTAGCGTCGTATAATAAATTATTATTTCTTTGAAACTATATAATGTTAAAATTTGAATATAGCAAAGAGTGATATCTACTCTAAATCTATATGTTATATTTGTAATGTAATGTGTTTTCCGTATCTTTATAAAATACACGTTTCTTTTTTTTTTTTTACTTGTAATTGGAAAGTAAAAAGGACAATTTCTTTTTACGGCCACATGTGGCAAGAGAATTATTTCTTCGATGATGTTATTATAAGATGTTAAAATTGAATATAAATATTTTATGAGATTTAATTTTTATTTAGTAACCTTATCCTATTAATTTTAAATAAGAAATGTTGTGGGAAAAACAGAAGGAATATCACTGCTCGAACCTGCAAGAAATATATGAATGTTGATGGAGATTGAACTTATAAATTTAGTAAAGAATTTTTTTTTACATGACAACGTTATCTCTACATTCGTAATAAATTATGCAGCTTTGTATTATCGTAGTTTGATTAAATTATGCCGGTGCAAAATTATTATATTTAATTTGAAAACAAGGCTATAGCAATATGTAGGTACTAACATAAAATAAGTGCGCAGTGTTTGTGCACGTGCGCAGTGCACAAGCACTGGCCAACGCAACTTCCAACATTGAAAAAATGTGTCTGCTGCCCGATGCATAGAATGAATAGCAAATCAAATTAATAAGTAAAAAAATTAATTTTTACATAATAATTTGAATTCTTTGAAACCGGTTTTTTTTAAATTTAAAAACCGGTTTTAAAATGTGACAAATTTATGTCAAAAACCGGTTTTGAAAAACCGTCAAACCCTAGCTGTGACACCCGGTATACATACTATAGTGCCTTACTCATATTTATGATAATGGTCGCATTTATTATATCTATTGATAGAAATTCAATGTGAAACAACACACCATACCAAATTTAGAGATTCTCACATCGTAGAAGTATTGTACTAACTATTGTTTTTTGCGATCGTAAAATTCTAGGTCTGTATCGATACTTTCGTACACAATAATGATAAATATAACAATGAATTGAGGATGATAAATCAAAGAACACACACGTATATACGCTGGTTTACTCCCTTGCCTATTAAATGATCCGAAACGAACAAACTGCAGATCGGATTTCTCACAGAGTACCCAGAGTCATACGCCTAGCTCGTATATCCTACCATAACAAAGTGAAAGCACAGCTCGACGACGTCCTAGCCACCCGCGTTTCAATATATCAATTAACGACACCCGCTAACCAGCGGGGCGTGTCGGACATCCATCTATCCGGGAAGCCGCCCGTTCTCTCTTGTCTGTCTGTCTGCCTACGTTTCGTCCCTGTTTACGCCACCCTCATTCCGTATACCGTCCTCTATAATAACGCAAAATCCATGACGACGCTTCACAATTCATCGCGAATGTGTACGGCGCGCTCGTATTCGCGTCTTTGTTGCGAGAGCGTGAAAGACACGAGAGCGAAACGGGGAGAGTAGCTTCATGGCGGGAGGCGAGGGTATATATCGAGCGAGTATTATCTGATATCGCGTCAAAATCAATTATTGACGGTTAGAAGCGGGTGTGTGGTATCGAGTGGATCGGGAGATATTCGAGAGGGAACGTTGAAATCGCTTGTGCCGATGATGATGATAATGATGATGTGGCGTTGTGAAAACAAGGATTTTTTTTAAATTTAATGGCTTTTGAAAAATCCATCCAATTATGACTAATTTATATTACACGCAATTTTTCCATTTCTGATTATGTAAAATTAATTAATCATTTATTTAGTTAGCGAGCTTTGCAACAAACGGAAGCAACCATCAGTATCACACAAGATCGAGGGAACAACTTAGAACCCAAGTCTAAATTAACAGTGACAGAAAGAAGTGCGGGCTATTGCGGGACAAAAGCATACGATATAACCTTTTACCTGCTGATTTAAAACACCTTCCTGTGCAAAAATTCAAGAAAGTGGTAATGGAAGTATTAATGCAAAAAGAATATTACTCTCTTCAAGAGTACTACATGGACAATTTCAAAATTAATATTATTGATAAAATTAATAGAATCTACGGTTGGTTCTTCGAATAAACACTAGGTTATATTGTTTCACTTAGGACAGATTTATTTTACTCTGACACGTGTTTCGACGTCTCGGTCATTATCGAAGAGTTTACAGAGTTAAACTAAACTAAGAAAGTTACCAATACCTATTTATATGTATGTGCTAGTGCCTTAAGTACAGTATCAATAATGGGGGTGTTTATGAAATCTAGTTGTGTGTTTGTGACATGTTTATTAGCTGTTGCAGCTTTTTTAATTTCAATGATTTCTAATAAATCTAATTTTCTTCCTTTATAACTATTGTGTAATAATTAGGGAGCGGAATCGAGCGAGCTAAACTACCACGGAGCCACAACCGTGAAAAGAAATAATGTAAACAACTGCGTGTTGTTTACATTATATCAGAATAGCACTAATTCATAGGGCGAACTGCAACATCTGTTTACGCTCAACAAGAGACCGAGAATCAGAGAAAAAAGGGCAATAAAAAAAGGAATTTATGAGGTAAAATTCTTTATACACGGGCTTAGATAACGGCGTCAGGAGTGTTTAAAATTTATTATATTTACGTTATATTTCCAAGAGAAATAAAATTTTCATTTATACCTTACGTTAGTTTCCTTGTTTCATTGTTTTAACTGTTAATTACGTACTTCGTAATTTTTGTAATAGTTCCTGCCGGTTCATTGAATCTACTTCTTCCATTTATATCGACGTAAGTGTTAATTGGATTTTGTTAAGATTAAGATTAAAATTTTTAGTTATCGTTTATTTAGATCTAGAACATTGTTTATGTTACTTTTTCAGATATGATATGGAAGAACGTCGAGAAATACATCGTGAAACAATGGCGAGTTGGATTGAGGGTCATACTGATTGTATGTCCATTGTCAGTGATTCCGATATTTATTGCAAAGTCTGTAAAATATCGTTACAGAATGCCAAAAAATCGAACGTACAACGTCACTTAGCATCGCTAAAACATACACAGAAATTGGACCCGTTGAAAGCTGACAATTTTAACGAAGAACTCTGTGAAGCTTTAATGGCGGCTAATATCCCATTAAAGAAACTTGGCAATCCCACTTTCAAAACATTTCTCCAAAAATATACTGGTCGACATGTTCCTGATGAATCCACCTTACGCAAATGTTATGTTTCTAAGTGCTTCACGAAAACAGTAGAATGCATTAGAAGACATCTTTCAAATCAGTACCTAGAACAAGTGCCGACGAAACTGTCGATATATTAGGACGCTGTGTGGTAAATATTGTAGCTGGTGTACTACATCCAACTATTCCATATAACGCATATGTAATAGCATCTAAAGTTATAAATACAGTTGATGCGGAAACAGTTGCTAAAACCATTGACGAAAATTTGCACAAAATGCTTCATTCGGACGACAGGTACAGGGAAAAATACTTTTATTTGTTAGTGACAGTGCCGCATATATGTTAAAAACAGGCAGACTATTAAAGGAAACATATCCTTATATGCTGCATATTACTTGTGTAGCACATGCTCTCCACAGAATCTGTGAATATATCAGAGACAACTATCCGGAAGTTGATAGACTTGTATCGGCTTTTAAAAAAGTTTTCAGAAAAGCACCATCGAGAGTGGCCCTTTACAGGGAAAAACTGCCACCCGCGTCAGTAATAACTAGATGGGGAACATGGCTGGAAGCTACTAGTTTTTATGCAGAGAATTTCGATAGTTTACAAAATTTCGTTACATGTTTAAATGACGATGCTCGAAGTATTTCTGATTACAAGGAACTAACACAAATCCCAAATTTAAAAAATCAGCTGTTATTCCTTTAGGAACACTTTAGAAATTTGCCTAAACTAATCACATATTTTGAAAATCGAAATCTCAAACTAAAAGATGGATTAACTACATTAGATGCGGTTATTAATAATTTCAAAAGTATTCCAAGTGACTTCGGATGTGGCCTTCGGCAAAAGTTAGACGCAGTTTTTAATAGAAATCCAGATTTAATAACATTGTGGCAATTGTGTATGGGGACAATGACACAAAATCAAACTGCTAAATACGCTGAAATAAAAGAATATTTCCAGTACGCACCTATAACCAGTTGCGATGTAGAAAGGACGTTTTCTATCTACAAGGATGTACTTCATTCAAAGAGAACAAATCTTACAGAAGAGAACCTTGAGAAAGTATTGCTGGTGAATATTAATACTCCTTTACTCGACTTGAACAACAAAATCAACAAATAATAATGTATTTTGTATTTTATGAGTTGTTATTCAATTATATAAATAAAATTAAAACCTCTTTAAAAATACAACATTTCAATAGTGCGCCTATGGGCGATGAGTCATGGCTCGCTCGATTCCGCTCCCTAGTAATAATGTATAATTATTAGTATCGAATACATGTATAAGGTCTATGCAATGTTCAGCAAAGTTATTGTTTAAAATGGATTTTTTATGTTCATTAATGCGATCCTGTATACGGGTCTGCCTGTTTGACCAATGTAGATTGCGTCACAGTCACTGCAACCTACCTCATAAACACCTGATTTGTCACACAATTTTGCTTTTTCTTTATTATTGAGTAAGATTTTTCCTGAATCGATTTTACATGGAATATGCTCCATTTAAAATGGTACCAATAACATAGTACTTTATTATAATTTTTTTTATTTTCAAAGTTATAACCCTTTAATGCTATATACACATGTTTATAATATGCAATATGTGGGGCATCTAATAGTTGGTTGGCCTTGGTTTTGAAAAAAAAATGGCTGTGTAACCAAACGTCAAATCTCTACTTCAAAAGTCCATAAAAAGTCGTTTTCTGTATTTTCTCTTTGCTGTAATTGCGGACACGAGCGGTTGATGACTCAGCGCCCATTTTTAAAGAGATTTTAATTTTATTTATATAATTGGATAACAAGTGGCTGGTGATCTATAAAATATAAAATACCTTATTATTTGTTCATTTTCTCTTCTGTAAGACTTGTTCTCTTTGAATTAGGTATATACTTGTAGATAGAAAACGTCTTTCTACATTGCAACTGGTTATAGGTGCGTACTGGAAATATTCTTTTATTTCAGCGTATTTAGCATACACAATTGCCGCAATGTTATTAAATCTGGATTTCTATTAAAAACTGCGTCTAAGTCACTTGGAATTATTAATAGCCACATCTAATGTGGTTAATCCATTTTTTAATTTGAGATTCAATTTTCAAAATATGTTATTAGTTTAATTAAATTTCCAAAGTGTTCCAGAAGGAATAACAACTGATTTTTTAAATTTGAGATTTGTGTTAGTTTCTAACACTCAGAAATACTTCGAGCATCGTCATTTTTTAAACATGTAAGGAAATTTTGTCAACTATCGCATAAAAACTAGTTCTGCATAAAAACTATTTCTGTGTATGTTTTAGCAAAGCTAAGTGACGAACGTGCGATATTTTGGCATTCTGTAACCATATTTTACAGACTGTAATAAATTTCGGAATCATTGACAATTCATTTTCATATCAGAAAAAGTAAATAAACGACGTTCTAGATCTAAATAAATGATAACTAAAAATGTACGCGTATGTTATTGAAACTAAATAACAGTAAGTATATACATATTTACATTATTTCTCTTGCGAAATATAAGGTAAATATAATAAATTTTAAAAACCTCTCAGGCTATCTACGCCGATGTAGAAAGAATTTTACTCATAAATTCCTTATTTTATGGGCATTTTTTGCTCGCATTCTCGGGCGTAAACAGATGTTGCAGTTCACCATATGAATTAGTACTATTCAGTAAGTGGGTATTCTTTACATTATTTCTTTGCTCCGTTGTAACTTCGTCGTAGTTTAAACCGGTCATGTCCGCCCCGTAGTTATAAATTAAGTTCGGCATCAGTTATATCATTCTATTGACATTATTTTTTGTTTAGATACCATAATAGTTTATAGTTGTTTTTGCTTTAAAATGAATTTTTCGAAAGAGGAGCTCATAGACATGGTATTTGCTCTGGGCGCTAGCAACAGAAATCCATTTTTAGCATCAAGAACATATGCAATGGAATATCCCGACCGAAGAGCACCGGATAGTAAAACGTTTGAAAATTTGATGATAAAGTTTCTTCGAACAGGTTCAGTGAATTACGTCGAACATGAAAGAAGTAAGACTATGATTATAGAAGATAATGGAGTGTTAACACATGGGGAGGCATCACAGGAAGCACTAGTATTGGTCCATTCTTTTTTAATAAAACTTTAAATTGTGCAATCTACACAAATTTCCTACAAAAAAATTACCATTGCTATTAGGTCTCCCAGATAACGTCATCTGGAGATTGTGGTACCAACATGATGGTGCACCAGCACATTATGATGCTGCTGCAAGAGCACATTTTGATAGGGTATTTACCAATAAGTGGATTGGAAGAGGAAGTTTGATAAGCTGGCCACCACGATCACCAAATCTCACACCTTGTGATTTCTTTCTGTGGTTAACTGTAAAAAACATTGTTTACGCAACACCTCCTACAACGGCAGAGAACATGCAGCAACGAATAAGAAACGCATTTCTTCAATTAAGTGAGAATAACTTAGCTCAGAATGTATGTCTGTCGATACAAAGACGGTTGAGAACATGTGTAGAGCAGAATGGAAATATATTTGAACTTATTTTAAATTAAGATTGTTTTATTATGGAAATTTTTCAAAATGTAATTCTAAAACTAATGATAAAGCATTTAAAAAACAGGTGTTTGTTAAAATTACTTTGTTTTATTTTCATGGCCAACCAACTATTAGATGCCCCGCATTTTGCATCTTATAAACATGAATATATCCCATTAAAGGGTTATAACTTTCAAAACACTAAAAATAAGTATTATGTTATTGGTACGATTTTAAAAGCGATTTTACAAGGAATATGCTGACTTATAAAAATATTATAGGTTAGGTTTGAAAAAGACGAGAAAATAACCAATAAAAATCGATAACTTAGACACGACATATTTATTCACTTTGTTCAACCTCAAAGCAAATAACGTGTTAGTCCATAAATTAGTAACACAAGAGTTACGTGAGGCACTCAACCTTAAAATGTTAAATGCTGCAACTGTCAAGATTTTAACAAAATTATCAATAAAATCAAAACTAACAGTCTGAAGTGCATATATCCATATATAATTGCAAAGATAATTTGAATGGCTATCGCTATAATATCTAGAAAGTATAGCAATGTATTTAAAATAAAAAAAGCTGAAGGTGGTTGCGAAAATTTGGAACATCCTGTATATTTGTAAATAAAATTAGAAAATGCACAGTCGCATACTATATACGTACGTAAAGTCTCATTGCTACAGCGTTTTTAGTTTTTATACTAAGCTCCGCCGACACACTATTGCACCACCCGGTATAGGGAATTGTCTACTATTATGTCCGCAGCTGAAGTGGTGTATTTTTAGATGCATTATGCGATTATAAAATCTCTAATTACGATTAGTACCTACTACATTTTGGTCTATGACACCAAAATATAATGGATAAAATTGCTTTAATACAATTTTCTCCGAATCTCCTCTAAATGTACGGCTTTCCTCCGATGCATGAGAACAAAGACTTCCGTAACCGTCTCATCGGCTTGACAGTAATGGCGGCCCCGAGAAAATCGGGGTATACAAGCGCTCGCACAGCGCATAGTTATCACTCACACACATACAGAACACGCACACACACACATACCGACACAGACGCGCACTGCACACCAAGATGAAACTATTGAGACGGAGCGCTTTACGGGCGACCAATAGGGGACCCAGACGGGTGTTGCCATGGGTACGCAGCATCATCAACCCTCCAGAAATCTGCTAGGGCCACCATCTTAACGCGTTCTCCCTCTTTACTTGTCCACGAGAGAGATAGGAAAGCAGAGATTTTCTTTTTATTGTTCGTTTTAGCAAAACTGACATTTCAGGAATTAACATCCAGAAATTTGTGTTAGTAAACAGAGAGAATTTGAATTTTCATGTTATAAAACGACAACTAACAATTATTATTAATTAAGTTTTGTCAGTGTTAGGTATAGATACCTATAATAATATCTTACTTTTATTTTGAAGTTACAATTAATTAATGTAATTATTAGCGATAATAATTATAATAATAAAGTATAATCTAAGCAATATAATGAATACTTTCAATAGTTCCTTGCATTAAATTTGTTGTATCAGCATTTTATAGTCAAGCACGTACCTCGTTCATATATGTGCTAATGAATTTGATAAATAAATTAATTTTACAAATATGTCTTTAGTTGTAGTTATCGTCTTACGCGATTAATGGCGACCATAATTAATTAAGCAATAATACATAAATAGTGTTGAATTAATAAAGACTGTTATTAATACTTAATAAGTATATAGCAATTATATATTCTCGACTTTTACAATAGTTAAAATTTTAAGACACGAATAATAGAAATTGTGAAAGGCACAGGAATGGCAGCATTACCTATCTGATAAATAAACCCTGCTGCATCATCTACGGGAGCAATACATCTTTCGTTTGATTAACTACTCGCGTCGTCAACACTATAATCATCACAAAATGATTTTTTTTTGATAAGACTTTCTTTCTCAACATTTTCACTTCTTCTGGATCTTTTCAGGCAATGTATTTTCTGGTCGCAAAAGGTTTAAAATATCTGTTTTATCAACTTAGAATATTATATCAGGTGGAAATATATTTTTCCATTAGAGTTTTTAATTCTACGAAGACAATCGTTACCTATAGTCTCTGTTAAAGTTATTATTCTATTTAAACCAGTAGCTTTTGGTTTCGGTTAATAACTGATTCACGCAATAAAATTGTAAAACTAATGCACCCTCACCATCTGATTCATTCTATTAAAACTATTATTATATTCTAATATTGTTAGTTTTTGCATATTAAAATATTGGTGTACGCTACTGTTTACGAGCCTGTAATAGTTATTCTCATAAAAGTCAAGAAAGTAATACTGTAACCGCTGAGTCATACCAAAACAGTTTCTTGACGTCTATTGTATACTATTTTTTCTGATATCGTATAATTAAATTTTAGAAAATAAATTAATATTGACAATAAAAATTATCAGAAAGATCAAACGTTCACAACAATAAAACTTCATCACTTTTTGCAATTTTTGCCTGGTTCTTTCATCGTGTTAATAACGGTTAGATAAATATGAATGTCTTTGAAAAAAATCACTATGCCAATGCTGCAATGGAAAACTTACCGCCAAGCAAATCTAATGACAGTTATCAGAAAGAGTACTCAATATTTGAAGATTTGCGCAATTCTAAAAAGGTCACAGTAGTTACAAAAGAAGTTCTCATTTATTTCTCAGAGAAGACGAATAATATAAATCATCTACTTTGTGGAACATTTACTTCATGTTAAAATCCACTTTGTTACTGAAGAAAAACGTTGACATTAAAAAGTTTGCTGCATAGGTATTTAAAGAGAAATCCGTTGGATATCAAGAAAAAGATCAAAGACATTTTGGCGATCAACAAATTGCGCAATTTCTTAGAGAAGCTCCCGGTAAAGGTTTCTTGTAGATGAAGGTACCTAAATAAAATATCTATGAGTTAATTTAATTATCTGACTTTTATTGAACGTGGTGATAGTATTCGGGCTAGCAGGGGTTCGTCGGTGTGATGAGCTAATAAAAATATCTATTGACGACATTAAATTGACGACAAAGGAGACATTTTAATTGTCAAAATCCCTGATTCGAAAACACACAAACCTCGATGTTTTATTGTTGCTAATGGAAAAGGGGACCTTAATATTGCTCTATACAGAAAGTACTTGATGCTACGATCAGCTTAAACCACACACCGTCGCTTATATGTAAGCTACAAGCACATTTTAATATTTGTTTCAAAAATGACATAAAATGACGTTGCAATAAAATCATACTAGTCTGATTTTTACTGTTATGGGCCAATGAAATCCTACTTTCCTGATCCAAAAATGTTCATTAAAGTGACGAAATATGGACGGTTTCAGAAGAAAACGTGTTTTCTAAATGCTTTTTTTTTGTTCATCGCAAAAAATAACTTTATGGCCTAGGTTTGGGAATGTACCGTTGCGGCCAATATAATCTGGGCAGTGATTTGACATTTCATGACTTTTTCATGAAATTAGGTAAATCAGGCTTTGCTACAATCTACGTTACTCTGGATACGCACTTAGGGCATGAGCCATCATGTGATGGTTATCTCAATAATCAAAAGTCATTACACTAAAAAGTGGTGTAACAATTAAAATCCATTTACAGTGGGAAAAACTGCTGCCCAGATAATATTGGCCGCAACCGTTCACTGTAAAAATTTTGTGTGTAAAATTACACATACTATAATAGGAAACTATTTCACATGGATTATCACGTAAAATTACATCACTATGTAAAATTGCACACTAGTGTGTAATTTAATAAAGTTAATTTGTGATATTCCATTTGCAGTGTGTATTTTTACATAATGATTTATATACCGAGGTCGTCATATTTTAATTTCTGATAGGAAAGTAGTAAGTGGAAAAGAGCGCGACGAATTAAACTAAAGATAGACATAAGCGAGGCTGCCACACTGGACATTTGTAAGGCGTGGGGGTCCCCCGCCACTCCGTTGCTCTCCCTCCACTGTTAGCAAGCAGGCATCGCTGCATAGGATAAGATCATCTTTTGCATATGATAGAAGTGCAAACCGAAATTAAAATTTGACGCTTACGGTATATTTTACGTAGGGATTCGTAATATTACATAGGTGTCATTACAGCAGACGTTTGATCTAGTTGTCATAGGTGATGCAATTGTCAAATTTTGCTTATATAGAATGGGTAATCCTTGATATTGTCTCTTTTAGAAAGTTAAGTTTGTTTATTGCTAAGTTTCTGTTCAAAGTACTTTTGTCTTTTACTATTAACACCATATTACTTCCGCCACGTAGCGCATTGCTGTGAACTCAACTTTTTTCGTCGTTTATAAACTCTATTTAAATATTAAAATTAGTCTGAAACAAAGTTCAGTCTGCTCTCTAATTTAGGCTTAACCTTTTGTCCAATATCCTTTTACAAACTTGGAATACCATACTTGTAAGCGTGATTGCTTCACTCTTCGGGCGTGAGTCCTTTCAACTCTTTGTTCATTTTGATTCCAATTTGTTGCAAAGTCACTTCAGACAAGCCTTTGATCGTTCTAGTATTTCATTGCTGTGAAACTCTTTCTTATGAATCTACCTAATTTCTTTTTGGAAGTTCTTTGTAGTGTTCTCTCCAACGCTCTATAATTTTGTTTTCTTCAGTTAATACTTTTCCTTCTCTATCTTCCATATTTATTATCATAAACTGTCTTGTTCTACCCCATGTTTGTGAGTGTTCCAAGGAATACTTATTATAAGCAGGAAATTTTTTCGTCAAATTTTATCCACGTTTTGTGCTTTTCTTTATGGTTAAATATTGTTTCCATTTCATCTTCATATCACTTACAACGATTTTCACTCTTTACGTTCACCAATTCTTTTTGTCCTATTTTATTAACTATTTTTTCTACTCCCATACTTTAATTGTATTATTAAATATGCCGAACCTGTACTTTAATGATGTCCATTACGATACAGATTTTCATTATGATCAAGTTTATATCCAATGGGAATACAGATTTTTCATTACGATACAAGTTTATATCAAATAGGAATGCGACATTCCAATATTCAAACAATATTTAATATGGCGGCTGCACATCTGACAGATATCAGAGACTAAACAATCCAGACCGGCAACTTAATCCTAGATTTTATCCAGAGTACTCATCCTTGTTTAGCAAAAGTAAATTTCAATACTCTACCATCTTTGTCAGATTCAGTGAACTTGGAGATGAGATGGCGCTAGCGTCAATTGAAATGTTTGTTATGCTGTGGTTATATGTCATTCAAAACTATATTTCAAATTTGACACGTTTGACATATTTTTGCAATTCTTTGTCGTACATCGTGCTAATTATATCTTGATACAAATATGGTGTCCAAGTGCTTAGTGTGCGGGTTTGGGCAGGATGAAGTTAACAAAATGCACAGGTTTCCTGCAAATCTCGACGAGTGAGTATAAATATTGTACAGTTGTGCTTTAAATATGTATATTACAAAATTTCTTCGTCATCATATTATATTATATTACAAGATTTGTATATTATTATTGTCTTCTCATTACTGGTTGTGTAATTTGATTTTATTATGTTTTATTCTATAAGTATATGTATCAATAAAAACTATTATTATTATATCCCTATGTTTTCCTTGACAGTTTTCACTTATTAGATTACTGTGTCATGCATATACCGTGTGGCCGCCGTTCATAGCGCGATGCATGTATTAGTAACTACTGGTCGACTATAAATGGGCGTGCCAACTTGAATTGCCACACCGACAGCGGGCGTATAAGTTATACGTATAAATGTATTCGTAGGCAAATCAAGTGAAGAGCAGTGTAATAGGTAATACGTTCCCGTTGTAAGTAATTATTTGTAGTTGTTTGAAGCATCAGATAATCACTGATAATATGTCAGTGAAGTAACTCATCACAGCTTCATAAACAACATAAAAGAGCAAAAATAAATAATAAATAACTCCTAGACTTTAAAATAAAAAAATCTTCTTAACTAAAATAATATTTTTCAACAAATATTATAATCTAAAAACTCAACTATAATAAAATACTGAAACATAAAATATTTACTTCTTAAAACAGAATTGTAATTCAACATTGCAATTAACCTGTAATTAGCTAAAAAAATGTTATTCTTAAGCAATAATAAAACTCGAACTGACGCCCATATGTGGAAGCGACTGCCCGACTACACCGTATAAATGTCGATTTTTTGGACAAATACGAGTGCATCATAGGCATATGCGAAATTCTAGCTCTGTTGTAATCCAGTATAACACTGCGTCTACTTGTTTACCGTTCTAATACACAGGCATCTCTATCTATTTCGCTTACTCTACAGGTATCGCGATAATGCAGACGCACGCGGTCTTATGGTATACATATTGCCGTGAACTCGCAAGTTCATAAAATAAGAATAGCTTTAAGAATTAGTTTAAGTTTTGAAATAATCATATTTAAATATGATTGAGTAAAAATATGCAACAAAAATTACATGGATGTATACAAAGTTGCATACACATGATCAATATACAAGCAAGTGATTTAAAAACTATTATTATTCAAATAAATAGTGAAAAATGTAGAATAAAAATTTATTAAATAAATATGAAATAAAAGACAAAATAAATATAAGCAATATATTTCTTTTATAGAAAGGATACACAAAATGTATGGTTTACGTATCATAAAAAGGAACCTAATTTAATACAATGCGCAAAGATTGCTTTAAACATTCTAAATAATGGACCGCTGTTTAAGTCAAAAAGGGAAATGAAGGCAAATAATAGAGAAAGGGTTATGTTAATGGATGGAACAATTAAGAGAATTAGTCATGTGAAAGCAATAGAATTGTATGAAAAAGA
The DNA here is from genome assembly GCA_963170755.1 of Amphimallon solstitiale. Taxonomy (NCBI): domain Eukaryota; kingdom Metazoa; phylum Arthropoda; class Insecta; order Coleoptera; family Scarabaeidae; genus Amphimallon; species Amphimallon solstitiale. The sequence continues at coordinate 248,823,520 of OY720675.1, forward strand.
TGAAATACGATATGCAAGAAATATAAATATAAATAAGTAAATTATTATGATTCACTTGCATAAAGCAATAAAACTTTATGAAAAAGTTTAAGAACTAAATTATATTAAAAGATAAAAATTACCTTAGCTTATAACTAGAAACTAAGAAAAGGATATAAAAATATGTAAAACGTAAATCCGATCAGCAATAACATTCTGTATTAAAAGGTAGCTGATATCATAAATAAAAAGTATATGTATTTATGATTTGTTTGTAACACAATGCTTCAGAGACTGGAAACAGACTTGTACAGTTTCATGACCTACAAAAGACAATAAAATATAAAACTTGTGTAAAGTTTATTGCAGATCGACATTTTACCAATGGAAAGATCATGGATAGAGGACAGAGATACAGTGAAGAAATAAACGTGTCCTCCAGGTACAGGCAGTGCGGGAAGAAAAATAATAGTTATCTCCAACGTGTTTCCCATCTTACCAAATCGCAATCTAGCTAAAAGAAAAGTGAAATTGACATTAATAAATGGGAAGAAAAAATATGTATCGAACAGTGAACAAGGCAATAGGTTCATTGACGAATACAAAGAAGGATGGTATTAACAACAAAAATAAACCTACCGTCGGAAATGCTGTGCGAGGCAGAAAAGACTTTTTGAATAAGAAAACAATTTGCGATATGTTGACGTTGTAGTGAATAAAGAACTGTCAGAACAATATGTGTATGTGTGCGTGTATCAAGACGGCAACATGCGGGCAGCGACTTCACTGGAACGTGTATTCCAATGCCAACCTAAAATATGGACTAGAGGGCGCAATAGTCAACGTAGAGTTTTTTTTTCGGGTATAAATTGGAAAACAAGATCCGACAAGAAAGAATTCTTCTTACGACTCCGAAAGGGAGATTTCTGACTTCGAAAGAATAAGACGCTATAAATAATTGTTACATTGTAGAATAGTAGTTTTCATTATTTCTTTATCACTTTCATTCATAATAAATTTTCTTTTATTAATATATTTAAATTCTGAAACGTTCAATATGGACATTCAAAGTGAACATTTTGATGAATTATTTAAAGATAGCAAGTAAGTTTTTTTTTTGAAAAGAAGTTATCTAAATTGTTAGACAGACATTGGTTTTTACGTGCAAATGATTAATCAATGTAATGTTGGACAATATGGATAAGCAAATATTATCCTGTAAGGTTTTCTTTTAATTCATAAAGTTGGAATTACAACAAAAATAGGACTAATGGTGTTGGGCATTTGAAGAGATGCTACGTGCGAATGAGCATTTTCTTCATGGTATTGTCTAGGCATCATTAATCTTTTTCAAGTTTGGTTAATAATTAATTAATAGTTTCATAAGGCAAAGATTAAAAGCTAGATACAACACGTGCAAATGGTTGTCTAAGGCAATTAATTGAAGCCAATATATAAATATAATTACATTGATAAATATCACTATCAATGTACAATAAAAGTTTACATTTATTTATTTACAGGATAAATATTTATTTTTTTTGTTTAGCATCATAAATAAATAAATAAAGGATTTACATACATTACAACCGACATTAGGTATAAATGATATGAGCATTCTAAATTATGTATTTGTTCAGAGCATAAAAGTGTATATAAAAAAATTATTTGAATCTACAAATTACTAAATAAAAAGGTATATGATTATGTTGTATAGACATTCCGTTTTCTTTGAACAAAACTATTACCTCATCCCTATTATGAGTAAGAGAAAGATCACCAGTGAAGGAGAAGGAACCACATACATTGCCAGAACCCACAATAGTTATTAAGTACATGCTTCAACAATATAAAATAAAATACAAAACCAATTATAAGTTTTTGGTGTATAAAGAATAATTTTAAGAGTACAGCATATACAAATGACTATACCCACAAATATATACTGTCACAGCATATATATTTCTTTGACGCCGCAACCAAGTGGGGTGGTGTATTCTTCATATCTATTCTTATATTCATCAATAATAATATATGCTGATGTCACAGCAATATGTATACGTTTTACGTATAAAGGTATACATATATGTAAGACACAGTAATTATTTACTGCTTGATGTTAGTTTTAACATGTGTTCACACTTTTCATTTTCGTTCTTATTAGATTATTATATTTCTCTTAATCTTATATAGAGTACTAGTTTATTGTATCTAATAGGTCACCGTAAGAGGGATGTTATAATACATGTAAGTAAAAGATTAATATTTATATTTCGTATCACATATTTACACCATATTTAATATGTAACACCACAAAATTACACATAAGATGCTCAAACTATGGCTATAATTGTTACAGTAAGTAATATTTATTACCATAGTTTTAGTAACTTTTGTGTATGTTTCTGTTACATAAATACCTAATGTATTTAATAAGCGTATTCAAAAAACAAGCTCATTTCAAATTTCGCGCCAATATGCTGCTAGCGCCATCTTCGTACCAAGTTCACTGATGTGTGACAAGGATAGCAGATCCTGGATATTTTTTTTCAAGTAGTTGCCGGTCTGGGTTGTTTAGTCTGTGCAGATATACAAATTAAATAATTGTGACAGTTCTCTGCAATTTACAAGTAAGTACTTAAAGTTTGTGCTTTTTTGCAAATATAAACAGTAAAAATGAGGGATAATGACAGTGAAATATAAAATTTGAGTCTATCAGAAATTATGGAACAAGCCTTAGTAAGCACGAACAATTTATTACCAGCTAAATTCGCAAAGATGTACGGAAAATTTTATGCTTAATTTATGAAATGGAATGTTCAAAAAATAATGTTTTATTATGGGGTCGTAGAAAAAATAGTGTATGCAACTCGCATTTAATGGCTATTAAGACACTCGTATTCATTACAATACTCGGCTTCGCCTCGTATTGTAATTTTCTTACTCGTGTCTTAATAGCTATCATTAAATGCTCATTGCATTAATATACTATTTTAAGCCATACCTTTTTTCCTGATACAGTTTATATTCCATTTTAAAAATCTCATCGGCAGTGATCTATTTCTGTTTTTCTTTGTTTTATTTTTTTGTATGAAATCTTCACAATATTTGCTGATATTTTCTTGACTTTTTTGTTCTGTCATAGCAAAAAAAAAAAATATAACATTTAAGTTTTTCTCTTCTAACCTTCCTTTTTTTATTATTGATTGCTTGCTTTTTTTTGTTTCAAGGTCTTTTCTAATAAGAAATGGTTACTTGCTATTATAGGACTTCCTCTGACACGTATGTTTTTCATTTTATTCTACATTTCAAGGTCGACAAGGAAGTAGGTTTCTTCCTGTGTACTATTATACATTCCACGTGCCCATTTCATATCTCCCTATATGGATAAGTTTCTTAATATTGAAGATACAGGATCGGTTTAATTAGCACATTTGTTAAAAACTTTGTGTGCAGTATTTGATAATATTTTCAAAAATTGAAAATCGCCGAAATTTGTTATTATATACATATCTTCATAACTACTGAAGATAGAACTTATATAAAAACTGTATCTGGTAGTAATTTTTACAAAGAATTTGATAATCTTAGTTGACAATCATGATACACCTAAATTATCAAGATATAACATACATTTTTTTAAATGGCAACAATAGTTGGCCTTATGACTTCATACAAATGCTAACTATCGCTTACAGCGAGTTGGCATTAAAATAGTTTTCCAAGGCTTCTCTCAAAAATTAACAGTAATAGAATCACTCTCCCTATAATAAAAACATTTAAGAAAATTATCATACCAAACCTTATATCTATGAAATAAGCATTTTTATGAAGTCATAGACAACTATGATTACCCATTTAAAAAACATAAGTTTATGTTATATCTTGATAATTAAATATGCCATGACTCTTTAACTAAGATTATTAAAATCTACGTAAAAGTTACCAGATACCATTTTTATATTAGTTATATATTCAATAGTTACAAAGATGCTATAAAATTCTCCTCAATTTCTTAGATAATTTAACCAACAAGAAGGTTACTGATATAAAATGGGTATATCCACGCGTATTAATGTTCTTCGCTATACCCATTAAAAACACATAATTAGCAGATATGTCAAGTTGAACAAATCAAATTATTGAATTAAATTATTTAGTTTTTTTTTTTAAGATTAGGGTCACAGTGCTACTATGATGATGTTAATCTAATTAATTCACATAAAATAAAGGTAAATTTACTCTAGCAAAGTATAATTTGTTAATTTAAATACTTTAAGCATTGTTATAATGACAAAAATAAGATATACATGTTGTTAAATTAGAACTTCATAAAACTGATTTATTTCTTAAATTTAAAATGTTTTGATATTTTAAGAATTGTTTTCATTTGAGAGAGCCCATTTTCTGCTCAATCAGGAATTTTCAATTTATCATTTGTAAACTACTTGAATAAGTATTTCTCTTTTTCTGGGTGTACAAATATTATCAACTTACCTTGTATACATCGTTTAATTTCCGATTCTGTATCCCTTAACCTATTAGAATCTTGCAGACTGTCTTGTGTTCTACCGCTAGATGCAACGCCACTGTACAGGTCACTAAAAGCACTACCAGCACCCAAAAAACCACTTCTGTCCTGTAAGCAAAACAAAGCACAAAGTTAGATCACTCACATCGCAAATTGAAACTCTTGAACGTACTTGCAAAGCTGCTTTTGCCTTTTCGACGCTTTGCTTGAGTTGCTCGAACGTGCTGGGGTTGCAAAATCTATAGGCTGGCCAATCCGCTGCCGTGGTAAATTCCTCGCTTTTTATGCCCAGAGGACAACCGGCACTTGGACTCCGCTTGAGTTCTAATGCTCCTTGGTACGAACAACTGCTTTCGTACATTTTTCGGCGTAGATGACACTTTTTTCTGTAAATCAAGGACACATTCTGGTTAATTAATTACTTTCGTGCTGGTTTTGTTATAAGAAACATTGATGCAAATTCGATATTGAAATACAAAATGATGGTTTTGGTAACTGCACATCAGCTGTCGGCATTTCAATTAAAATGAATTCTGATTTGACACTTTACACGATAAATTCAAAAATAAATACCGATTCAAAGTCAATATGGCAACATTTTTGAATATCAAAGTATAAACAAACGGCGAAATGTAAATTATGCCCGATAAAATTATTATTACTAAAGGTGGCTCGACATAAGGACTACGCAAGCACTTTAATGCAGACCACAAAAAATGTGGTGTAGCCATCTCAACCACCAGTACCAGAAGTAAATATCGCCCACGCCCACGCTGTCCAAGCCGAAATTGTTGGCATCAACGAAGAGGAAAACTCCTCTTCCTTCCTATCTGTTCTTTCCAAATGGTATAAAAAAAAGAAAACTAACGAATTATTTCCTAGTCAATCCAAACCAGGAAGACAACTCTTTGGATGCCATCATCGCTCGATTGCCAGCACTATATAGACTCCCATGCAGAGTTTCTATTTCGTCTAGGGATCTAAGAAGAGGGAAACTCCTCTTCCTTCCTATCTTGTTCTTTCCAAATGGCACACAAAAAAAAAGAAAACTAACGGATTATTTCCTAGTGAATACAAACCAGGAAGGCAACTCTTTAGATGCGGTCATCGCTTGATTGCCAGCACTATATAGACTCCCATGCAGACTTTCTATTACGTGTAGGGATCTAAGAAGAGGTAAACTCCTCTTCCTTCCTATCTTGTTCTTTCGAAATGGTACAAAAAAGAAGAAAACTAACGGATTATTTCCTAGTCAATCCAAACTAGGAAGACAACTCCTTGGATGCGGTTATCGCTCGAATGGCAGCACTAGATGGACTTCCATGCAGAGTGTCTATTAAGTCTAGGGATCTAAGAAAAGGACTGGAGGCAAGGGGATTTCTAAACTTTCCAACATCTACATCAACAATAAAAAATAAAGTTTTAATGTATTGCAAAAAGGCTAATGAAATAAAAGTCTTACGACAAAACGGTCGTTGCTTCAGTTTAGCATTTGATAAATTGACGTCCACAACCAACAAACAGCATATCAATATTAACATTCGTGGATGTTTAGATGAGCAATGCGTTAAGAATTGGAATATAGGAATAGTACCTGCAAAAGCATCTATGTCTGCAGAAACATGTGTTAACTTTGTTGAAAGAACACTTAAACGATTTAGATTAATTTTGAAAGACATTGTTTCTGTCACAACAGATGGTTTTAGTGTAATGGTGAAATTGGAAAAATTAATACAGCATCTCCACCAACTGTGCTTTGCTCATGGCATTCAACTTGTAGTTATTGCCATCGTATTCTAAAAATATGCAAAAAATACCAGTACCAAATTTTGACAATGATGGTGATAGTAGTGATAATGCTGATGGTAGCAGTGACGAGGATGATCATGATAATGACAATATTGAAGATGATGTTCTTGAGGTAATTGAAGATTATAAATAAGTATCTTTTCATTTAACAAATGATTGGAACATTCAAGCACTACTAATCCAAGTAATAAAAATTGTTAAATTATTTCGCTGCTCTCCATTAAAAAACACTGTTCTGCAGAAGTATGTGTAAGGAAAACACAGCAAGGAGCTAAATTTTTTGTAGATTGCAAAACCCGATGGAATAGCTTACAACATGCAATGTCTATGTCCACAGGAGCAGTACCAATATCTACCAATACCGTCAACCAAAGCCAATTCAAGTAAATTAATTGAAATAATCAAAGGCGAAATGGCACTTTTTGAAAATGGTGGTTGTCGTGGTCAGAATCTCCAATTATGTCATAAATATTTGCTAACCATACCACCTACAAGCGTTCAATCTGAAAGGGCACTTTTAGTGGCTGGATCGTTTGCAACAAAACTTTGATCAAAACTAGGAGATTCATCTTTAAATGCACTTGTAGGGCTCAAGTCATATTTTAGAAAATAATATTTGTTTTGTTATTTTATAAAATAATATCTACTTCTTTAATTTAATTTTTTTCCTTAAGTTAGTGTTTAGTATTTATTGTTCAGTTTTTATAATTTTTTGTTCTTGCTTTTTACTGTTGCTAAAGCCCGATACTTCCTTTTTGTTTTCTTAGCGCATTTGTGCAATTAATAAAATGTATCTCGATTTTGGGACTATAATCGGCACTTTCGGGACTTAAGTCCCGAGTAGGGTGCGGACATGACCGGTTTAAACTACGACGAAGTTAAAACGGAGCAAAGAAATAATGTAAACAACACGCGCTTACTGAATAGCACTAATTCATATGGTGAACTGCAACATCTATTTATGCCCGAGAAGTGTCCGAAAATGAGAGCAAAAAATGCCCATAAAATAAGGAATTTATGAGTAAAATCCTTTTTTCATCGACGTAGATAGGAGCGTGAGAGGTTTTTAAAATTTACTATATCTACCTTATATTTCGCAAGAGAAATAAAATTTTCATTCATACTTGGTTAGTTTCGTTTTTTCATTGTTTTGACTGTTAATTACGTACTTCGTAATTTTTGTAATAGCCTGTTTAATACCGGTTTATTGAATCGACTTCTCCCAATTATCTAGACATAAGTGTGCACTGGATTTCGTTTAGTTTCAATAACATACGCGTACATTTTTAGTTATCATTTATCTATAGATATTTTACAAAGTCTGCAAAATATCATTACAGAATGCCAAAATATCGCACGTTCGTCACTTAGCTTTGCTAAAACATACACAGAAATAGTTTTTTATGCAGAGAATGTCGATAGTTTACAAAATTTCGTTACATGTTTAAATGACGATGCTCGAAGTATTTTCTGAGTGCAAGGAACTAACACAAAACCCAAAAAATCAGTTGTTATGCCTTCAGGAACACTTTGGAAATTTGCCTAAACTAATTACATATTTTGAAAATCGAAATCTCTAATTAAAAGATGGATTAACCACATTAGATGTGGGCTATTAATAATTTCAAAAGTATTCCAAGTGACTTCGGATGTGGCCTTCGGCAAAAGTTAGACGCAGTTTTTAATAGAAATCCAGATTTAATAACATTGCGGCAATTGTGTATGCTAAATACGCTGAAATAAAAGAATATTTCCAGTACGCACCTATAACCAGTTGCGATGTAGAAAGGACGTTTTCTATCTACAAGGATGTACTTAATTCAAAGAGAACAAGTCTTACAGAAGAGAAAATGAAGAAATAATAAGGTACTATTTTGTATTTTATAGATCACCAGCCACTTGTTATCCAATTTATAAATAAAATTAAAACCTCTAAAAATACAACATTACAATAGTGCGCCCATGGGTGATGAGTCATCAACCGTTCGTGTCCGCTCACTAGTCCCGAGGTCCCGAAAACCTTTTTAGTCCCGGGACTTGGAAACCCTATTAAATATCAACCAAATGATAACTAAATGAACATTACTAGATTCAGAAAGAATATATCTACCGGACTAAACGAAAAAACCTACAAACATTAAAAAAAATTGACAATCGTTACGTATTCAAGGTAGCATTGAAAAAATGGAATTGGGTCCAGTTTATAGAGTTTATAAAACCATTTTTCTACTTTTTTTTTTATTTATCGAAATCGGATAGTAAATAAAGAAGTTACGGGGTGGGGCGTTTATAATCAAACAGCATGCATATTAAGTGTTGGTAGACCTATGTGTATAAGATATTCCATAATTATTTTTGAAAAATCACACAGGCGTTTAGTATTATTAGCTTTAGCCATCACTGAGGATGGTCGCTTTTTGATCGAAATACTTGTTCCGTGGGCCTTGCGAGAACGATTTCTCTAAAGATTTTTACCCTGTTGCTATCTAATTTTATTTATTTCATCAATTTGTTCGTTTAAAATATTCAAGTTACCTCATATTGGCCGTTGGTCGAGTAGATATCCAAAATGAACCGTCAAAGAGAGAAGCACAAGTAAGAAAAAAAATCACCATAGAATCGATTTAAATCCGACGATACTGTCTATACGCGAACTATTATTTAATTTGCACCACTAACGCGAATATATCGCTTGTTGTATGATTCTCAGCGAAGACGAAGAAGTAAAAGCCAACTGTCATATGAATACGTATACGTTTTGTAGAATACAATCGGAAATCAAGAACACAATCTCCATACTGCGTCAAGTAGGTGTACGGTCGCAATTTGTTCTTCCCGTTTTGCCGTCGTTTCTAAGCACACTAGATGCAACAAACATCATCATCATCATCATCAAAAACAGTTTACGCACACCGTCAACGACTACAAACGGCCGGCGTCCGGCCACTTTCCCGTTTATCCAAATTATCCCAACGGAATCGTCTCACCCGCTATACTAACTAGAATTATAGTTTAATTTAAATAAATATCCACATTAAAATTTAAACTAAGATATATATACGTATGCCGTTATATAAAGACTATAACTTTATAATTTTTAATCGTATTAAACATTTTAAATCGGACGACATACTCTACACATTCCGCTAGCCAATCGTTTTTACGGCAACATTCCCATCGACCAATCGCCGTTCGTCGTTAGTTCCGATCGATGCTCGATCGTTCTTTTTTGCTTCTTCGTTTGTTTTACGCTCGCAATCAGCCGCCTTTAATTTAACGATTCGTTTTCGACATTTGCCTTTTTCCACCCGCGAATTTACGTATCGCGCGTCGCGTTCGTCTTTTGTACGGTATCCCGGGTACCCGCCTTCTGGGTATTTACGGCGCAACTGTTTCTTTTCGTCGAGATAGGCACGAAGACGAGACTAGGACGCGAAGACGACACAAGAGAAGAAATGACGGACACGACGACGCGAACTGTGCGTGTCTGTGTGTGTGTGTGTATCTTTTTTTCGTGTGTGAATACTGAAAGAGTGTTGGAGGGCCACGCGAGTCCTCCTGACAGGCGGGCAATTGCCCGTTTCCGTTTCAATTATAGTCGGTACAGGAAGAGATCCCTCATCTCATTATGCACTGTTTTACGAATTTTATTTTTAGATTGATACGTTTATGTAGCTGTGAATGTACATTTTTTTTGTGTGTATAATAATTATTTGAGGTCCAATTTCCTGTATCACAAATTATAATAGAGCCGCGAATTTGGAGAGAATTTTAGTCTTTCCTGGTTATATTAGCAAATATTCAGGTTTTCCTATAAGTTTTCTTCACTTCAGAAGATATATTGCTGTAGCCGTTACATTGTTACAAAATGGTGAATTTCTTATTTGAGATGAAAATGTAACATTGCCCCACGTTGGGCGCCATAAATTAATGCTGTGGATGCAACAATGCTGATGAATAATAAAAATTAGAATAGTCTATTTATAAACATATTCCTAACAGAATAATTTTTTTATTGATTTGACGATCATTAATAACATTTCCACACTATATCTATATATTGTACTAGTGGAGGGGGTAATGCTTATTCAAACACCAACTCAACTTCAACAACCTATATTTTATAATATCTTTTTTTGTTTGAACCACAATTACAACCCCTCACTTACCTATACATTCAGTAATATTAAATTCTCTTTTAAATTTAAATATTTCTCCATAAACTAATTAGCTGACCCCTGTATATGATATATTTTTATAAAATATTCGAGTTAGATTAGTATATTAATTTTTTATACTCTTAAAATCTTTGATCTATAAATCTTATGCCCCGAACTAGCTCAGTTATTCTATTTCTAATACAATATTTGTTTATTTATATTTTTTATAATATTAGACTTTACTATTCTTTTATATGCGTTTATTATAAAGATGTCTGTTATTCCTATCCTTTTCTATACTCTCCTTATTCACATATGAATACTAACTTATGTTTTACTAGTGCAATGCATGCAATTTTTAGGGTTTTCTATGTTCACATTATACACATAGAACCAATAACCTAAATTGGTTCTATGTGTATAATGTGGTGTGATTATAATAAAATTCAATAAGAAAATTTAGAAATTACTTTTCTAATAGTGCAACAATAACCTTTCACTTCTTGTAATCTCCATTCAAATAAATAAATCTATCTCATTGGATTATATTAACTAGGTATGTAAAATAATTCTTTATTAATCAAACCTTACTGTTTGTAGGTTAAACCTTTTTAGCATTACCTATTTTCATGAATACAATACTTAAACGAATACTATTTTACCAAATAAAAGAATCACATACAATATTAGACGTTTAATATCTCAAAATAATAATTCTGGCAAATGAAAAATCCATTAATGATCACAAATCAATAAACATCGATTCAGTAAACCTGTCTAACCAACAAATATGTATGTTCGTGAAATTCATGTGATAAATATGGTTATGTCTTCGAACATAAAGTAAGTTATCTATTTTCATGCCTATTTACATTTAATGTCGTATACGTACACACATTCATATTCAGAAAAACTTATAAAATCATAAATGCCTATATGCTTAAGCACTTTAATGAATTAAGATTTTATTGAGTGATATCTGATACTTTTAATATATTTTAATAAAGAATATGCTACTTGATATTATTTTTTTTTTAAAAAATACAGATTTAAATTTGTACAAAATTAAGCACATACAGTAGTTTATATATCTGTAGATATATCTTTCAAATAATAATTATATTTAATGAATGAGATATAATTTGATTCCAAATTAATTTCGAAAGAATATACAATCATTTCAAAATATATTCCTTCTAACATTAGTCTTCTTTTTCGTACTTACGAAGTTTCCTTTATAGTATTGAATCTCACTTTCTGGATAATTATGAAGAAATTTCCAACTCGATGTGACGTCTCCCTGGAATCTTTGGTTACTGGAATTCCGGCTGAATCTCCTCGGATATCAAAATACTGGCTGTACCTCCTATAATTCAGGAATACTGATTGTACCTCCTCGGGATCTGGAATACTTGCTGGACCTCCTCGGATTATAAAACGTTAACTGTACTTCTTCTAGTTATCAATTTGGTAAGTTTTCCTTTTATCATTTAATTTTATTATATATTTCTACCAGTAATTTCTTTACACCTTCTCACTTGTATTTTTATTGTAATAGCTTTACTATTTTTTTTTTAAATTTCCAATTATTCCTAAAATAAATTATCTGCTTCTTTCTCCACTATTACTTAAACACTTTTTACACTTTTTTAAGCTATTCTTGACTTCTTAATATGTATTTATCGGGAAAAAATAAGTATTTTCCGATAAATACCTCCGTTATCTTTTTCAATTCTTGAAAAAGTCCCTATTTATTTTCCTTACTGCCTTGACGATCATTAAATTTTTAAATTTCATCCAATTATAATTCTCCACCCATTTTACTTATACAACACAGATCTTAAACTTTGTTTGAAAACTGTATGTACTTTTTCATATTCAAAAATTTTACTATTTTAATTCTCTACTGATTTTTATAATAGATTTCATATACTTTTTCATATCAATAAACATCTCTCTCATTTTATCTTTCAAATGTCATTTTTGACACTTCCTCTTTTTGAAATTTTTACGCGCGAACTATTGATCATTTTATTCCATTCATATTTCAAATTTTAACATTAAATTACTTTTCTTATCCATAATGTTAATTAGACAAGTTTTTACAAAATAATATTTCACATTTTGACATAACAATTAATATTTAAATCTCTACTTTCAGAATTCGGTGTAACTCAATGCAACAATGGACCTGTTCAAGACCATCTCTACAAAAAGGAGCCCAATATGAATGTATACAACAACAATTGTCATCAATAAACTATACTGTAAGTATTACTTTTCTATATTCTGAGCTAAAATATGCTGATTTTCAGTACTTAAATTTTATAAAAACAAATAACCTCCTTAACATAATTAAATTAATTATATACAGTATTGTTGGCTATACTCGTGAACCAGCACAATATATTTGTTTTACAAAGAAAAAGAAAAGGAAAGCATTTGTACTCACTTTAGAGTTTATAATGCTTGTGAAATACTTATACATCAATAATGATAACTGAAAGAATAATTATCTTGTTCCTTTAAATTAAAAAAAAATTATTGATTCTTGATAATTTGTTTATTAATACGAAGGCTATTCTATCTCACCAAAACATACATTTTCACATAGTGCCTTGGTAATCTAGTACCTTGTGACGTGAATGCTCTGAAACTGGCTTATTATACTAATCGCTAGCTGTAAACATTCTCACATTGTACCTCTAGCAGCTTAGCATCTGCCCATCAAAAACATCCCCGCTTATTCGTATTTATTTTATTTCTTCTTCTTCTTCTTCGTACGACGAGGATTTCTCCTGTTTTATTTGAATTACTAAATTAAATAACTATATAATAATTAATGATGCCCAACGATATACTAAAGGCAAATATTTTCACATAGTACCTTCAGCACGTCTAACACCATTGACTATCCTTTTATTATTTTTGAAAAACGAATTATTATTATAAAACAAGATAATATTCATCTAATTAATGATGCCCAACGATTTGCTAAAGGCAAATATTTTCACATAGTACCTTCAGCATGTCTAACACCATTAACTATCCCTAAATTGAATTATTTATCTCATACCTTACTTCAGTTCATCGTATATTTTGTCAAATTCTATCTTATTGATATCCTCCATCTTAAAAATTAGTAATAAGAAAAAAATTAATTGAATAAAATTATTTAAAAGAAAACTAAATTAAAATTGAACTCTAGATCTTAATACAGATTATCTAATTGTGAGTTGATAAATAGTGCATATCGACCCTACTCTCACTTTCGCTATATCAAATTTATTAATGCACGTCTTTACTGCACGAATTATAAACTTCGAATCTGTAGGTTTATTCCTGTTTATTGCATTATATATTCAAACAATTGCCTATCGACTATTTTTAGCGCCTCTCTTCTTCAATTAATTTTTAGGTTGGCATCATTTTCGAAACGTAAAATTTTCTTGCTTGTTTTCTTTAAGTTATCACGCTCGAACCAATACACTTCTATCATCTTGACAGCTACACACATAAATGGCGACGCCCCAAACCTTTGTTATTAATTTTACAATTTTGTTGCATACCTTCTTGGGTAAGTATAATTTATTCTCTCCTTGTTCAGTATAATCCTTCATTGTAGTTGTATATGTATGCATTACTCTTTTCATCGTTTGTTACGTATTTCCTTTTACCATGAACTAATGTTAACTTGATTCTTCTTTTAGAAATCCTTCTAACCAGCAGTAAAGAAAACACATTACACACCACAGGAATTCTTCTGGCTGAACTTGGGTTGCATAGAAAGTCGGTCTTCTTCATATTGTATTTTTTTCTTTTACAGGTTTTGAAACCACACATGACCATTTCCATTGTCTTTTGAAGCCCTTGAGTTATACATACAAGAACTAACAAGTGTATTCTTAATTCATACTTCTATTATTTACACAAAATATTCTTATTGACGATCTAACATTTCCAATTGGAAATGTTTTTGATTTATATACTTTTTTATACAACGTGTACATATGGCCTATCCTCTCGGCAAATCCCCATAAAAGCCACAAAAATGGAACATATAAGAAAGTGCAGTGCCTTTGTTGAAGAAGAATACAAGGATTTTTATGAATTAATACTTCAATACCATTGATTTTGTTTAATATTATGTCTGTGTTATATGTTTTGAATAATTTTTTTTTATGTACAAAAAGGTCACATGTCACAATTTTTAAAAAGGTTTTGTACACTCAAAAATTAAATGTTGTACCCAAGTTAGAAAATAAATGCATTTTAAATAAGCAGTAGAGTAGAACTTATATAAGTTACAGTAAATGTCAAAACTTGTTAAGCCGCAAATTAGTTTTTTTCGATTTAACAACATCAGGTAATTTTGTCATGTGCCCTTACTGCAAACAGCGATTCAATTATTAATTTGAATTCCTTCTTCATTCTCACTTAATTGATCTGACTTGTGAACTGAAAATTCATATTCTTTAAAAATATGTGTATTACATGGAAATAATCCCGTTTTCTTGAATCCATTGACCGAAATCTGCATCCTAGCAGCTTTATTGTAAGCATTACCAAGTAATTTCCCCACAACATACGGTGTCACAGAGCTTAAAGGATTGTTATGTAACCAAGTTTCAATGTCTGAGGCATAGTAGCTTTTTAGTGGTTTTATAAACGCAACATCTAACGGTTGCATTTTGTGCGTACTGTGAGGCGGTAGGTATATGACAACTACGTTATTTTCTCGTGCTTTTTTAATAAGATCAATATTCTTGGCATGGGTGTAGTGTCCATCAAGAAGGAGTTATTACCATCCCGGGAGCATAACGAATAATTATGATCGAGAATGTTTAAAAAAATATGATTTTTGTAGTTTATTTGAATTTTTCGACTTTCGTTTGTAAGGCGGCAGTCCCACTGCATACACAACCATTGAGCGCCAGTAACTGACATCGACATACATCGACTAAAATTTTGTGGTACGGTCTCACTGGGAAAAGTATTCAAACAAAATTTAAGTTTCGCGCGCAAAAATTTCATTCAACAAAACTGGCAGGACATAAACTATAAACACAAACATAACCTCAGACGTCATAACTGGGATCTTTGCCCCACTTCTTTAATTAAAAACGTCAACTAATTCTTCTTCTTCTGATACTGAAAGCATAACAGCTTACCACTGGTATAAGAAAAACTGTAAAAAGCATAGAAAAGTGTGGGTACGTCAAATATTTGCAAATAGAGAGGATTAGGAGAATTTCACTGTTTAATCCCTCAACTTTTAAATGATACAGAAAAATTCTACAATTTTTATATTATATTATATATTATTATATATTATTATTATATATATATTCAATGTTATCGCATCTTAATTTCAAAAGTAGAACCATTGTTTCATATTTCGGTTTATATTTAAAAAAAAACAAACCAAAACACAATCAACAGGCGACGCTTGGGTTAACTGTCAAAACAGCCTTTCTGCGCATGTGTCCAATCGTCGATCATCAACTAAAATTAGAACCTGTCGAAAATTATGAACCGATGCATGCCGGTTGTTGTTGAACGATCGCCGTTAATCGATGCAGTCGGACTGCTGCGGATACTTTACTCATAACCTAATTTTAATCGATGACCGTCGGTGGACATCGCTTTATCAGTGGGACTGCCGCCTAATTGTCCGAATATCTTTTGCTGAAAACTTTTCCTGGACCATATTGAACGAAACAAAAACAAAGAATTGCCCATATCCATCGTTCGAATCGTGAGTTATGGTCTTGAATTCATACAAAAACCCTATAGAAAAAAGCAGTCTCAGATTTCCCGAATTTTCCAATTTTCCGGCTAACTTTTTAAATTTTTTTTTTTCCCAGAAACCCTATTCGAACTGATACAAATATTTTTAAAAATGAATTAGTCAAATCAGTCCAGCCGATCTCAAGTAACGCGCGTACAAAATTTAATTTTTATTTACATAGATAATTGCACTTTTAATAAGTCGTTTTTCGGTCAATCATTTTCGATAAATTCATCTAGAACTAATAAGTATAAACAAAAATAGATTGAATATTTTTAATTCGTAATTTTTTTTTTAGAATAAAACAATTCAAAAAATGATATTTCCGCGAGGGAAGTCTGCTTGTTTCCCACTAAAATAACTAACTCCTTTTCACCCGTTAAACTTCGAAAAATATGCGAAGAAGAAACATGAGCCGGTAACAGTTAATATTTATGAACTACCATCTACTGGCTGTCATCCAAAAAGCATTCGTACACAAAAGAGTGAACACAAACGAAAACATTCACCAGTTGTTAAATGATAATTACACGAACATTACTTTGGGAAAAGAAGATAATGTAGTGACGATGCAATTTATGCGACCGAGACGCTTGTTTCCCTGGTTGTGGTAGTTGTACTCATGGCAATATGCAGGAATTGGCAAGGGATAAAGTAACGTTAAACATTGCACACAAAATCCCAGAAAAATTACTAACACATGTTAAACACTTTCATGTTTAATTTACACGTTTATATATTACAGATCTTTGACACATAGTCAGTATTACTTGTGTGTTGAAATTAGATGTTTGTCTAAGATTGATCTAGGCCTTCCAATTTTTATATTTACTATTTTAATTACAGAGTTGCGTCGATATTATTTGTGTAGTGGAATTAAATGCATGCCTATGATAAATCACGATCTTTTAATAAAACTGCATAAAGAGTAGCAACTGCTGTATGCTTAATTGTTCACATTTTTACTTTTACAAATTCGCAATTACTATCTGCTCGGAAACCTGGGGTTATTTTAATTTTATTGTAAGTTTTGCATTGTTCATAGCTCAAGAACGTTGTGTAATTTCTTAATTAAGTTTTCATTTAAGCATTTTTCGAATCTTTACCAGTTCTTAATCGATTTGCTAAAAGAATAAGTTTTAATTTACGAGGATGGACGTAGAGTTTGTAATTTAATTGATATTTCAACTTTCATTTTGGAGTCCTTAAGCCGGATTTCATTAATTTGTATCTGTTAACATTCATTTGCTAAGTTTCATTTTATTTTAAGAACCTCTAAAATTTATATACAGAACGAACAAATATTAATGCAACTGTAAATTGTTTGTAAAGTAGAGATCTCTGACTAATAAAGTTAGCATTAATTTAATATGAGAATTTGTAATTGTTTCTTTTTGTTTTAATTGCAAATTCATGTGCAATATACAGGGGGTCCTAGAACCACTGTTTCTTTAACGGTATATCGTTCAGAACTTTATTTTGAGCAGAACTATTTGCGCCATCCGTGACCTGTGTAAATTTTGATTGTTTCATACTTAATTTCCTAAATCTTGTTCATTGATTAATTTTATATTTGAGCAACTTTGCCTATATTAAAGTGTTTGTTGTTTGGAATTGTAATGGTACAGCCCATTTCTACATATTAATATTATAATTTTATTATATTGAATGTTTTAGTTAATTATACTTTTATTAATCTTTTTAAACATACTTAAAATCAATGAATATATTACTGTAATGTTAATTCATATATAGTCATAAGTCTTATTATGTATTTATGTATAAGTGTAGTGGCGCCTAACCTTCCGTGTTTATTTAAGATTGGTATTGCGTTCACACGGTGACTCAACTATTTGTGCGTGAAAAAGCATCAGCATTGCCCGGACTATTTAGAAAGTGGGGAATTACAGGCGTCCACTTATAAAAAACAAGAATACGTGTTCGAAAGTTAGACTTTGTGTCGAGAGGCAAACTCCAAGTAGATACAGACTCCTGTGGTGGGTCACCAACAGCCATAAATGTTGTTGTTAATTGTCATTTAAATAAAGACTCTTGTAGTAGGTCACCAACAGCCAGAAGTGTTGTTGTTAATTTTAATTTAAATTAATTGCATATACATAATAAATGTGCAAAGTGTTATATCTTTTGTGATAAAGATATCGTGCAACAAGCAGCAGTGTATGCCGGTTCTTCACGTCTTTGTCGTGAACAAAGAAGATTCCGCTAAAAAGCGTAGAAGAGAGAAAACAGTAGAAGCGTTAATATAAGGTATTATTTATTTTAAATGATAACAATTATTGTATGTGGATGTATTTTGATAATAAAGAATTAAATATTATAAATCAATTTTCAAGTAGAATCAGTAAACATATTTATCTAGCTGAGTTAAGTATGTTCAATAAATGCATAACGTTTTCAATATAAAGTGTAATGTAATTCAATACGTATCAACCTTGTTGTGTATGTATATAATCATACATTAATCTTATAGCCGAAATTGTTATTTTTCTTGGCCTTGTTGTTTTTTCATTTGTATAACAACGAATGATACACGTAAATATTTGTTTCAATGTAATATTTGTAAAAGTGTATTTAACCTGTCTATTAATGTGTTTTTGTTTCTTTTCTTCTATAAAAGCACAGTATGTTGTGTAGGATATTTCTTTGTTTGTAAAACATATAAACCAACAATTTCAAGTAATAAGAGGGCAGAGACATCCAGGATTATTCACCTATTTTGAGGAAACTGTATACAACGATTGATTTTGAATATAATTATCGTTTAAATTTTAAAATGGTATTTTTTTATATTAACATCTAATAAATGATTTAGGAACCTTTTAGTTAATTATCTCTAGTAATCTGAATCGCCCTCGAGAATCCGATCTGAGCTTAGCAGGCGAATTTATTTACATTTTATTTTAGAATTTATATTATTTTTTAAATTCAATTTTAAAGGTTCTATTTCATATGGCTTCACAACGTGGGGCCATTTTTACATTATATTAATTATTCGTTTTAGTGCAATTAGACTTGCACTATTTCAGAATTTGTGGATCTGTCTTATCTTTTGTTACCTAGAGTATTTTAACTGATTCTTCTCCTGGACCAAAGACCATTTTGGGGTGGGAAATATTACATATAAGGAGATGGCGTAGTGACATGTGAAGGTGTAAGCACAAAACTTTCCGTAATTTTGGTGAATTATTTTGCGGTATTACAATTAATTTAGCTTGGCCAAAATGTTTTGCTATCAGTGCGGAACGGATGAACCATTTCAGTTTCACGACGACGCCATTTGTGCGTGCTCTTGCCTGATTTCGTCAATTTAAATTTTTGGAGGGACGTAGCACGTGCCAAATTGTGTATTACTTTTTTAAACAGTGTTCTGGATTTTAGCGGGATATTTAAATCGGATCATAGTCTGATGTAACTTATTCACAGTTGAATTTATGAGGTTATATAGAAAAACGTATATCCATATAAATTTAAAAACGCATAGAAAACCTATTCGGAAAGGTGAATGAAATAACTTTTTATATAACAACAAACAACAGACGTGGAAAATGAAACGAAGAAAAATAAAGGATCACGACACACAATACATTTAAAAGACACTAAATTCATCCGGCAAGAGGTTTTCTAGATTGCGCTTCTGCGGATTCATCACGTCTCTTTGCTCTTTTTCGAGCTCGCTATCTTCCATACCAAACGCACAATATTTCACATCTTTATCAGTTCCGGCGAGGACAAAGCCTCCTCCATTAAAATACCCGGAATTCCCCGGAACACCCGTACTCTCCGGAACGTGAAATGTCCTTTTCGAGGCAAACGGCCGACGCCTATTTCAAAAAAAAAAGCACCTCTTTTTAAAAGATACACAACTCGTGACATAGCGCCGAGATATCAACAGCATGTGTGTGTAAAGCTCGTGTCTTTTTCTATGAGCATATCAACATACACGAGGTAGTAGCCGTGATAAACAACATGTGATATTCCTTGTTCTCTTTGGGTGCTTGGTGCGGTAACCGTTCTACGGTTTATCACCTTTCTCGTTGGCCTTTTGCCTTAGCGTTATAAAAAGATGTTACGATGCAAAGAGAGGGAAGGGCTGGCTTTTGAAAAATGCACGCCACCGATAAGGGCGGTGTGGAAAAATGATGACCTCCTCGTGTAGGATGTCGTAAATACAATGCCCGTTTTTCACTGTGTCGTGAGGATGACTCCTTTTTATTTTCCTGTTGAATTATTCTCTTGAATTTGTATTTTTTTGCACATCTAGATAAATGTATGAAAAGTGTTGTGTGCAAATTTACAGTTTGTGAATTCCCTGAGATAATTAATTACAAAAAAAAGGAACATAAAAATGCAGATGTTTTTAGATTTTAAAGTTTCTATATTGAATTGTATCAAATTTTATTGTAGAGCCTTTATGTTAAAGTGAGGTCTTCTTAGATTTCACTTAAATAACATAATGATAATAAAAATAATAATAATAACATATTTTGTATGTCATAACAATTTAAATTGTTATGACATACAAACTCACAGCGGTAATCATGGTAATAATTATGGCGCGGACGTGACCGGTTTAAAGTACGACAAAGTTACAACGGAGCAAAGAAATTATGTAAACAACACACGCTTACTGAATAGCACTAATTCATATGGTGAACTGCAACATCCGTTTACGCCCGAGAAGTGCCCGAGAATGAGAGCAAAAAATGCCCATAAAATAAGGAATTTATGAGTAAAATGCTTTTTTATCGGCGTAGATGGGGGCGTGAGGGGTTTTTAAAATTTATTATATTTACTTTATATTTCGCAAGAGAAATAAAATTTTCATTCATACTTACGTTAGTTTCGTTTTTTCATTGTTTTGACTGTTAATAACGTACTTCGTGATTTTTGTAATAGTCTGTTTAATACCGGTTTATTGAATCGACTTCTCCCAATTATCTAAACTGGATTTCGTTTAGTTTCAATAACAAACGCGTTCATATTTAGTTATCATTTATTTAGATCTAGAACGTTGTTTATGTTACTTTTACTGATATGAAAATGAATTGCCAGATGTGCAATTACGAACGTTAGAAAAAATACTGAAAAAAAATATCCTGACAAAGGGAAAGAAACACATAATAATGGGAGACTTTAATATAAATATAGTGAAAAGAGACAGTAAGACTAATGAATATATACAAATTTATAAAGAATATAATTACAAAATTTTGAACAAGAGATCACCACAAAACTACACAAGAAGAAATCTAAACAATAACCATAGTATATTAGACCACGTAATAACGAATATAAAAACCAAAATTAAAGTCAAAGTAATACCCAGTGATATCTCAGACCACTCTGTAGTTAAAACTACAATATATGAAATAGAACGTGTGACACATTACCAATATTTCAATCTCGTAAGAACAAACTATAAACAAATCAGAAGTGATATCGAAGGAATTAGCGAGGAAAACATAAACCACTTTCACGAATTATCACATGCACTGGAAAATAATGTAGCAAAAAACCAAAAAATTGAAACCATTAAAAGAAGAGAAGAATGCCCGTGGATAAGCACAGATATAATACAACAAATAAAATTAAGAAATAAACTGTACAAAAAACACACCAAATACCCAAACAATAAAGAAATACTGAAGAGATATAATCATCAAAAGCAGTACACTGCTTACAGAGTCAAAAAAGCAAAAAAAGATTACTACATGAGACAATTTGAAAAATATAAAAAAGAACCATCAAAAACATGGAACTTAATTTCGAAGCAGTTAAACACAAGCAACAAAAAAACCAATACATAGAACAAATTCTGAAAAAAGACGGAATCAAAACAAGCAAAAGCACGGAAATAGCAGAAGAAATAAACAAGTACTTTGCTAACATAGGAAAAGAACTAGCGGAAGAACAAATTAACAGCACCACAAAAAAACCCGTAACCACAACCTACGATAAACAAGTACCAACATTTATATTAAAAAATATAAATATACAACAGATGAACGCAATAATAGATGATATGAAGAACACAGCTCCTGGATATGATAAAATACCATGTAAAATACTGAAACTAAACAAACCAGCATTAGTACCAATACTAACTAAATTAGTTAATGTTACATTTGCAAAAGGAAAATACCCCCAATGACTTAAAGAAGCTATCATAATACCAGTATATAAGAAAGGTGACAAAGCAAAACCAGAGAATTACCGACCTATATCTTTACTTACAACATTAAACAAGATAATGGAAAAATGTATACAAATTCAAATTTCTGAACACCTTCGAACACACAATATAATACACTCAAAACAGTATGCATTTCAAAAGAACTCTGGGACTACATCAGCGACTAATGACTTGTTAAATAATATAAAAGATAAATTGAAAGGAGGAAACACAGTTATAGCAATCTTTATAGACATGAAAAAAGCGTTTAATACAATTTCCAAACAGAAACTATCAGAGAAAATTGAAAAGATGGGAATAAAAGGTAAAGAGAAAGACACTTATATCACGGGAAGAAAAGAGAAAACAGTAATAAATAACACCCACAGTAATTACCTTGAGCCAGAATATGGAATACCACAAGGGGGAAATCTCCCACCCATTTTGTATACAGGGTGTAGATAAAGTCTGGAACAAAATTAATATTTCTGTTATCTTCGGTTTGATAGAAAAACCCTGAAACAGGTCGATTTTGTTTTTAGCCCGTGCACTTTATAACATCGTGAATTTAATTCTGTCGTCATCTGGTTGCGCGCGGGCGTGACGTCATTAGTTTTTTCAAATGGTAACCCGCCACATTTAATACCCCTTGTCGTTAGGTATTCCATTGTGCATGCAACGGTATAAAAAGTTTGGTACCTTACATAACAATTTTTGGGAGAAAAATGCTTTCGAATTTCAAAAAATTAAAATTTTATTTCTAATGAAAAACTAATCAAAAATTATTTTAAAAAATCAGATAAATTATAATCCGAGGTTTATCTTGGATTGTCGTCAAACAAGATACCAAAAAAATGTCAACGGAATTGTTCAAATTGTCCGCCATTGGCCATTTGACACTGGCCGAGACGGACGTACACGCTTTCTACGACACGCCGTATTGTCTCTGCACCAATATTTCGCATTTCCTCGCGGATACGATGTTTCAGATCATCCAAGTTATTTGGCTTATTGGTGTACACCTTTGATTTCACATGACCCCATAGAAAAAAATCAAGTGGTGTGAGATCTGGCGAACGGGCAGGCCATTCAATTGTTCCCCTTCGTCCGATCCATCTCCCGGGGAAAATTTCGTCGAGGTAACTCCGAACACGCCAGCCAAAATGTGGAGGTGCTCCATCTTGTTGAAACCAGATTCTGGGGTGAGGCTTGTCGGGGGTGTTTTCATCCGGAAATAATTCTACCAATGTTGGCACTAGCGTAAATCTTAGGAAATGTAAGTATGTTTCAGCGTTTAAATTTCTGTCCAGAAAGAAAGGCCCCACAATGCGATCTCCCACTATTCCCGCCCATACATTAACTTTTTGCCGGTGTTGGGTGTGCTCCTCTCGAACCCATCGAGGATTTTCGCCCGACCAGTACCTACAATTGTGGCGATTCACTTCACCGTTCAAGGTAAAAGTTGCTTCGTCACTAAAAACCACATTGTCGACAAATCCGGGATTCTCATCGCACCGTAGCATGATTTGTTCACAGAACTCGAGTCGGCGGTCGAAGTCATCTTCATTCAGTTCCTGAACCCGATTGATTTTGTACGGATGAAGTTTTTCCTTCTTCAGCAATTTGGCTACTGTGGTAAAATCGACTGCATGATCCCTGGCAATGTTCCTTGTTGAAGTGAGGGGGTTGTCCTGAAGTTCCACGAGAATATTGACCCTTCTATCTTCCTCAATTCTTGGTCGACCTTGACGAGCCCTGTCTTTTACACTACCAGTTTCAGCAAATTTTGCGACAATTTTGCTCACCGTTGACCGCGAAATCGGTGCGCGGTTTGGATTTTCTGCATTGAAAAACTGACAGGCTTCTTCATGGCTACGTATTTTATCACCACAACCAACAATAATGAGAATTTGAATCCGCTCTTTTTCGCTCAAATTCGCCATTTTCGCAATGCACGTTCGTGTTGAACGTGCATTGCGAAAATGGCGAATACCAATGGAGCAAGTATTGTGAATGGATAAGTTCAAACACCAAGTAATGAACTGTCAATATGACGTGTCGTAGAAAGCGTGTACGTCCGTCTCGGCCAGTGTCAAATGGCCAATGGCGGACAATTTGAACACTTCCGTTGACATTTTTTTGGTGTCTTGTTTGACAACAATCCAAGATAAACCTCGGATTATAATTTATCTGATTTTTTAAAATAATTTTTGATTAGTTTTTCATTAGAAATAAAATTTTAATTTTTTGAAATTCGAAAGCATTTTTCTCCCAAAAATTGTTATGTAAGGTACCAAACTTTTTATACCGTTGCATGCACAATGGAATACCTAACGTCAAGGGGTAATAAATGTGGCGGGTTACCATTTGAAAAAACTAATGACGTCACGCCCGCGCGCAACCAGATGACGACAGAATTAAATTCACGATGTTATAAAGTGCACAGGATAAAAACAAAATCGACCTGTTTCAGGGTTTTTCCATCAAACCGAAGATAACAGAAATATTAATTTTGTTCCAGACTTTATCTACACCCTGTATAATGTACACAAACGACATTTGTCAATTAAACATAGATGGAGAAATATACTCATACGCCGACGACACCTGTTTGGTTTACTGGGGCAAAAGTGTGCAGGAACTGCAAGAGCGCGTCAACAAAGACCTCGGTACAGTCGAGGATTGGTGCTACAACAACCTTCTGACCATTAACGAACATAAAACAGAATTCATGACATTCTCGAACAAATTAAATACTCCAACATTTGACATAAAAATAAAAGCCCAGGCCATCAAGCAAATAGACCAAATAAAATACTTAGGATTAAACATACAGAGAAATTTAAAATGGGATCTGCACGTAAGCAGCCTAGTGAAAAAAAATGCAACAGCAATAGCTGGCATCAAAAAGATAAGAGCCATTATACCTGAAAACCTGCGAAAACCAATTTACAATGCTGTTTTTATGTCTCACATGAATTACTTAATAAATATATGGGGAAATACAACTAACAGAAATATTAACAAGTTACAAAGACAGCAAAATAAGATCTTAAAATTAAGTTATAAGCTAGATAGAAGAACATCCACTAAGGAAGTATACGATAAGACAAAGGAACTGAATCTTGAACAAACAATAAAACTAAAAAATATAATACTGCTATACAAAATAAAACATAATCTCATAAAAACTGAAGTCAAGTTAATCACTAACACACATATACATATGCACGCAACTAGAAGAAAATCAAATATAAGAACGGAAATATGTAAGCAATTAAAATATGAAAAAGTACCTACACCAGACGATATAACACATTATAACAAATTACCTAAAGAAATCAAAAACTTAAAATATCTTCACTTTAGAAAAGCAATAAAGAGTATGCTTTTAAATAAAAAGATATAGACAACCGCTGAAGGTAACCAGAGTAAGAACGGATACCATTAGTCCGGGATAGATGTACCGACCAGGAAACAACCCGCGACGAAGATGTAGGACCGTATACAAGCATATATATATTGCATCATTTGTAAGCTTAGCTTTACTATGATATGTATTACATATGTTTTTTCAATAAAGAATTGTCAGTGATTCCGAAATTTATTACAAAGTCTGTAAAATATCGTTACAGAATGTAAAAATATCGCACGTTCGTCACTTAGCTTTGCTAAAACATACACAGAAATAGTTTTTATGCAGAGAATTTCGATAGTTTACACAATTTCGTTACATGTTTAAATGACGATGCTCGAAGTATTTCTGAGTGCAAGGAACTAACACAAATCCCATATTTAAAAAATCAGTTGTTATTCCTTCAGGAACACTTTGGAAATTTGCCTAAACTAATCATATATTTTGAAAATCGAAATTTCAAATTAAAAGATGGATTAACCACATTAGATGTGGGCTATTAATAATATCAAAAGTTTTCCAAGTGACTTCGGATGTGGCCTTTGGCAAAAGTTAGACGCAGTTTTTAATAGAAATCCAGATTTGATAACATTGCGGCAATTGTGTATGCTAAATACGCTGAAATAAAAGAATATTTCCAGTATGCACCTATAACCAGTTGCGATGTAGAAAGGACGTTTTCTATCTACAAAGATGTACTTAATTCAAAGAGAACAAGTCTTACAGAAGAGAAAATGAATAAATAATAAGGTATTTTGTATTTTATAGATCACCAGCCACTTGTTATCCAATTATATAAATAAAATTAAAACCTCTTTAAAAATACAACATTTCAATAGAGCGCCCATGGGTGATGAGTCGTCAACCATTCGTGTCCGCGCCCTACTAAATACGCTGAAATAAAAGAATATTTCCAATACGCACCTATAACCAGTTGCGATGTAGAAAGGACGTTTTCTATCTACAAGGATTTACTTAATTCAAAGAGAACAAGTCTTACAGAAGAGAAAATGAACAAATAATATGGTATTTTGTATTTTATAGGTCACCAGCCACTTGTTACCCAATTATATAAATAAAATTAAAACCTCTTTAAAAATACAACATTTCAATAATGCGCCCATGGGCGATGAGTCATCAACAGTACGTGTCCGCGCCCTAATCATCACATTCGCCTTATCGTAGAGAAGTTTCGAGCTACAGGATCTGTGTTTAAAGGCAAAAGTTCTGGTAGATCACGTATACAGCAAAATATTGTTGACCACATACAAAACCTTGTTGGAGAAAACACACATACATCATTTCGTCATCACTTCGAACGAACGTATCTTTTAGCACTGTTCATAGAATTGTGACGCGTCGCTTACATATTGCTGTGGTATTTTTCTGTATTTTAAAAAAATAAAAAAAAAAATAAAAAAATAATGTGAAAACTGGATATAACCAGATTTAAATATTAAAAATTTTATACATGTAAAAACATTGATAAAACTAGATATAAGTGGTTATTACTGAATAAATGTGAATATAACCAGATATCAGTGAATGTGATTAACACACTTTTATATATAAAAATAAAAAATTAAATAAATAAAATGCAAACAAAAATAAATTTCAGCACAATTTATTTAAATAAAAATAAGATTACATATTTGATACACTAGTTATAATTTAACGTTTCATCAGATATAAATATATAGAATAATCCATTAACTTATATATATATTTTGTTTAAATTATTGGATAACACTAATATATCCGAACTGATGAACACGCAATATAATACACATCAATGCAATGTGGGTTGCATACCCGTAAAAATGAAAGCATTAGCAATCCAAATAAAAAATTGTATTGCATATTGTATAAAACAACGTTAAATAAATAAAAACTAACCTTAATAAGAAAACATAAAAGGATATCACTTGAATAACAATTCAATTTCCATTACAGGCAGGAAAATCCTGACATAGTTTTTAAATATAAAAAGGAAGAGCCTCACTACAAAGCTGCAGTGCACATAGCACTGCAAATACTAACAAGAAGGCAACAAATCCAGGTGAAGAAAAAGATGAATGCTAAAAACAGAGAAAGGATTATGTTAAGGGATGGCTCCGTCACAAGAGTAAATCACTTACAAGCAATAAGATTGCACGAAGAGGGAAACACTAGGTTCCATAGGGGTGAAACGCAATGAACAGAAGCCTGCACTCAGCATATTGCAATAATAATAAACACTACTGCAAAAACAAAGATCCTTACACGTAAATAAGTGTATTCCACTCAAATTTTCTAATCACTATATAGAGATTAAATTGTAATTTTTCTTTGCATAAGACATCAATAGACCCACATTTAAATGTACGATTGGCATAATTTCCTTCATATAAAAATGCTCCAAGAGATACCAAGCTAAAAACAAATAAAACATTAGTCAGTATATAATATAGATTAGAAAGAACTTACACCAATAAAATTTGATTAAAGGTTAACGGACTTAGAAAATTCTCGGAACACAAAGAAATGGTTCAATGACCTCGAGGAAGAAGAGCCGAAATACCAAAAGGAAAATGACCATCTAGACCAAGATAAAGGAATAAAGGTGATATGTAACGTGTATCCTATATTACCTATTCCTAAAAATAAGAAAAGAAATGTTAGAATTAAATTAATCAACGAGAAGAGAATATATATCAAAAACAACAAAGAAAGCAATGAATATATATACAAATACAACGCAAACTGGAGGTAACGTGAACATAATAAAAACAAATGATAATTTAGAAAATATAGTACAGCTTAAAAATACCTATCAATCGATAAAAATCAGTCGATGTTAATTAGATATGCAAATGCATAATATGTAAACAACAACAATAACATGGCGGACGCAAAATCATGTGATCACATGACATCGATAATTACCAAAACAAACACGGAGGGCGCAGTAGAAGAAAATTCAAATAGAATCCAAACATTTTAAAACAAAATAAGGCGTTTGTCCATTGTTAAGGGGTATATAAACACGTGCATTTGCAATTATAGGGGAGTTCATCTGAAGATCTTGAATACCTAAGAAGAAAAAGTTGATCAGCAGTCCCTTAAACTTCTAATTAGTGCTCCAAGTGTCCGTCAGTTAAATAAAATCTAAAAAGGCATAAACGCTTTTAAGATTGAAACACGTAGTGAAATAAAACGTGTAATTCGTTTTTCAAACAATAAGTGCGCGCTAAATACAGTAAAGCGCGGGATATTGTTATTCGATTTTATAAAACCCGCCATAATAAATTTCAAAGGAATGGAAGACAAGAATTGAAGTTCCTTTACATCTTGTTATAGTCGGAGTATGGTTAGCTATATCTCGTCGTAGAATAGACCAATATTTTTTCACAATACCGAGAACATTTATTAATACCATTTTTAAGTCAAGTGCAACAGGAGGAATTCAATGGGGGGTAACTTCCAGTAAGATTGGACTACTGCACATACAACTTGCAAAATTTAGAACTTTTAGAAAGTTACTTCCATTATCGAGTTATATACATTTTTGGATGCTGAATTAATAACTTAAATGACCTGACGAATACAATTAAATTAAATGTAATGGAATAACACCAAATGTATTGCAGAATATTTTTGACAACGTGAAACATCGTATTGCATTATGCATTCAATATAATGGTAACCATTTTGAACAATTTTATAAATTATAATTAATTAAAATTTCTATATATAAGTTATTTACCTTAGTAGTTTGATTAATACCCCATCTTTAAAGTTACCTATAAAATAAATTAATAAGCCAATTGTACTTGTTATACAGTATGTCCACGGATAGACATCCCAATAGGACAAATGGACCAAAAATTTCGTTTTTCGACAAAAAGTCATTCTTGATAAAAAGTTCTGCATCTCGAAAAAATGTAGTCTACGAGGAGAATTTTTGTTTTTTTTATACAGGGTACCCATAAAATATAAAAACATGAAATACCATCAAGAATAAACTACCTTTATTTATTGTTTTAAAGTAAAATGGCTAATAAAAAAAAGGTTTTAAATCCTATTCAGTGCTTACATAAGAAACGTATTAAACAAAAAGATTGCACAACAAAAAGAACTACATTGCACAACACAAAGAACAATTATTTATTCAAATACGCCTCCCCCGTATTCGATGCATTTTTCAAATTGCCGTCTAATGTGATCATAACTTTTTCTTAAAGTTTTAAATCCTATTCAGTGCTTACATAAAGAACCCAAGCTGCATTTTTACTAAACATTCTCTAGTATTACCTTTTCCACCTATCCCACCTAATGCAGGTATCCTTTATCACAAATAACCTGTCAAAACGTCATGATATTATTTTAATGTCACGAAGTTGTCAAAAATCTCGTTTTAAAATATTAAAATAAATATGCTGTCTGTTGAACAAAAAATATTTTTGGTGCAGTGTTATGGTACCGGTGGAAACTCTTACAATTATGTACAAGAACGATTTATCGAAAAGTTTCCTGGAGTTTATGTTTCGACGTATGCAATTCGGCAATTAATCAAGAAATTCAAACACACGGGGTCGGTGGAAAACTTAAAAAGGAAGAAAAAACTGTTTGATGAGGATGATGCAGCTGCAGTTGTTGTCTTACAATCTGTTGTTATGATCACATTAGACGGCAATTTGAAAAATGCGTCGAACACGGGGGAGGCGTATTTGAATAAATAATTGTTCTTTGTGTTGTGCAATGTAGTTCTATTTGTTGTGCAATCTTTTTGTTTAATACGTTTCTTATGTAAGCACTGAATAGGATTTAAAACCTTTTTTTATTAGCCATTTTACTTTAAAACGATAAATAAAGGTAGTTTATTCTTGATGGTATTTCATGTTTTTATATTTTATGGGTACCCTGTATAAAAAAAATAAAAATTCTCCTCATAGACTACATTTTTTCGAGATGCAGAACTTTTTATCAAGAATGAATTTTTGTCGAAAAACGAAATTTTTGGTCCATTTGTCCTATTGGG
The DNA here is from genome assembly GCA_963170755.1 of Amphimallon solstitiale. Lineage (NCBI taxonomy): Eukaryota > Metazoa > Arthropoda > Insecta > Coleoptera > Scarabaeidae > Amphimallon > Amphimallon solstitiale. The sequence goes on from OY720675.1 coordinate 248,854,418, forward strand.
ATGTCTATCCGTGGACATACTGTATATTTGATCACCATATCGCTTGATGATTAATTTTGATAGTGACAGGTGGATAACCTTTATACTATTTAATCTATATCTAGATCATAATTTAAAGGAGAAATTTATGGAGAACTAGATGAAATTCTTTTCGAAACACACTGTAGAACACAGATTCGAAATTCTGGTGTTTATTTACAATTCGAAACCTCTATAAATAAATATTTTAGAAATCCCTTCACACTTTGGGAAACGATAGTAAGAATATGCCAAACAAATGAAGGGCTCAATGCAAGAAGCACCTAAGTCACATTTTAGTTGAAATCGTGTTTGCACCGCCACCTAGTGGCGTTTTTCATAAGCTTTCAGATGGTAAGTATGTTAAATTTGGCAGAAATTTGTGCCTAAGCAATGAGTTTACATTCTCTCCGATGGAAGTTTACCTTCGTTTCAATGCAAGAAGTGCCTAAGTCACCAATTTGACAGATGCAGTGCAACATGTGCCTTAGTCCAAGTTAATTTAACAAATAACAAAGTTACGTGTGAAATAGTTATTCTGCAATCTACATACGCTCATTGTTACTAAAAACATTACACTGGCAGGTAAGGAAAGTAGAAATAATAGCTTGTGTGTTACTACAGATGTATGAATTTATTTTGTACTTCTACGCCATTGACTGCATATTAACCTCAAATTTTTTTAATTTTGATCTGTTTATTTTAGATGATACTGAATGGTCAGATTATTCGGCCTCATGCAGTGAGTATGAACCGAATAGCGAAAGTGAAGATAGTTCTGATGCCGATAACCCTGCTCCCATAGTAAGCAGCAAGAAAACCAAAAAAACTGTAAAGGGAGGTAAAACGGGGAATTCTTCTGCCACAATGGGACATGGTGTGGAAGATATAGACGTCCCTGGATCCTCAACACAAAACAATATACATACCGATTATCAGAACGTTGTGTATCAAGTCAACAGAAGTGAACTTCAGCAACCAGAACAAAAGAAGGGCAAGAAGAGAAAGATTCACAAGGATACATGGAAAAGAACAATACAAAGTAAGGAGTCGTTTTCTCGAAAGCACCAAAGAAGGCCAATAACAAACTGTCGCTGTAAATGCTCATTAAAATTAAGCGTGGAAGAACAAAACAAAATTTTTGCAGCCTATCACAGTTTGTCATCTTCTTCCACACAACAAAATTTATACCTTGAAGGATGTGTACGTCCTATGGAAGTTAGACGTCACAGATCTAGAAAAACGATCAATCCACGAGGTAGAAGTCAAAGTTTTGTATATCAAGTAAAGATTGACGGAAAACTAGTAACACTGAGTCAGTCGGCGTTTTTAGCAGCGCATGGAATAAAACGCTCTAGGCTGCGTCAAAAGATTCAAAAAAACAATGCAGAACCTAAGGATTCTAGAGGTCTTCATCATTCCAGGCCAAATAGAACAAAAACAGACACTTTGGTCGCGGTTAGAAGATTTTTAGAAGAACTGCCTGCTCGAGAGTCTCATTATAGTAGATCTGCTAATAAACTTCGCAAGTACCTGGATTCCCATTTATCAGTCTCAAAGCTTCATCACCATTTTTTAGAAAAGAATCCAGATAAACAAGTGTCATATGAGATGTTTAGAAAAATTTTTACAGAAGAATACAACATATCGTTTGGATTCCCAAGAAAAGACATCTGTAAAGAATGTACTGCATTTCTGATGCGTCTACAACAAGCTGAAGTGACACATGATGAAGCATCTACACAAACCGTCAAGGCAGCTACACCTAAGAAAAGCTGAATGGTTTCTAAGGAAAATTTCGGAAGAAACAAAAGCTAAGGATCCCACCATCTTATCAATTTGCTTCGATCACCAAAAAAATTTTCCTGTTCCTGTGACAAATATTGCGGACGAATATTGCGTCATTTGTGGATTCACAATTTGGGAATACATTGCTTAACAACAGGAAAAGCCAGTATGTACATGTATGCAGAACACTTTGCTCAAAAGGGATCCAACAAAGTAATAAAATGCCTGCAAGATTATATCGCACAAAACCAAAAGCCAGAGCAACGTATTTTACATCTTTTTTGTGACAACTGCTTCAGTCAAAACAAAAATAGATTTTTGTTTGTTTTTTTGGGTCAGCTATGTGCCAATAATATTTTTGAAACCACAGAAGTATTTTCCCACTACCAGGTCACAGCATGATGGCAGTCGATCGAGATTTTGCTGTGATTGAAAATCAAAGACTGAAGTACGACAAGGTTGACAACCCGGAATTTTATGTTAATCTCATAAAAAACTGTAAGAAGAATAACCCATTTGATGTCATATTTGTACAACATTCGCTGAGGTCAAATGGCAGTCTGAACGAAAGCGATCGTATAATAAAAGTGAAACATTATAAATTATGGCTAGACTCCCACATAAAAAGAACTGTGCCGGGAATTTCAAAAGCAAGACGCGTCAAATTTTCACGTAATGAACAACCCCAGCTCAGTGCATCCTACTTTGGCTGTATGGAAATAATAAAAGTTTACAAAGTTGGTCAGAGCCGTAAACTTAAAATTAAGCAGCCAAAATTTGACAACGTAATACTTCTGATAAAGCACGTTGTATCCATGGACACTGAATTCTTTGCTCGAACCTTGTCTGAAAATGGAAGTTGTGTAATACAACAAAATAATGATAGTGAAGAGATTCATCATTTGCAAGAGGCGGGCGCCGTTTATGAATAGTCAAGAAATGTTCTTAAGTTTTGTTCAATCATTGTGTATTTCTTTACGGGTTTACAGAATAACTTTAATTTAAATATAAACAATTTGTTCTTTCAAATATATTTATATTTTTCCACAAAATAACAAATTTCAACACAAAAAGTGCCTAAGTCAAAAATTATTATCTTTTTTATTTAGGTATTAACAAAACTTTATTTTATGTTTAATCGTGAAACTAGAAGCCACCTTTTACATAGAATATAACACCACAAACATTTTGAGTAAAACAGTTTGAGTAATGTTTCATACTCAAATATAAACTTTCATGCATAAATATCGCGCATTTGTTAATTTGTGACTAAGGCACTTCTTGCATTGCCCCTTTCAAATATTTTTGTATACCTAATTAATTGCTGTAATACTTTTCTCACCGTCTTGCGGCTGCATTCAAAATTACTTTAATTGATAATGCATTTAATAGAAAATCAATGTAGTACTATTGTCTTTGTTAGTAAATAATATCCTTTAGTGCCTGTAGTAAAATTAACTGGAACATTATTTATTTAAATAAACTTAAAAAGTTCAATTTTCTCTAAAAATCTACCTTTATTGTACTTATATTTAATTATTAGCAGCAGACAAGTTCATACAAATATAGAATTAGCATTATATTTGGCCTTTCAACAGTACTTTCTAAAATTATTATAAAATCAGTTGGAGTGCCAATAAGACAGGTTCTAAAAGGGCATAGCAATATCTTGTTGCGTGCGTCTTAGCTGTCAAGTTCCTGTCGTCTTGAATTTATTGCTAAGTTGTTGTATCGTTCAATATATTTAATGGATACCTACAAATGCAAATTTGGACGAAAATGATCAACTTTTAATGAAAATAATATTGCTTCTTTGCAGTTCTTCAATGTGTTTTGCTGCAAAATTTATTATTGAGAAATAATCTAAAGCAATAGGGAAGAAAAAGAATCAAGTAGGAATAAAAGAAATAGCATAATTTTTAATACCTAGCAGTTCATAAAAAGATGATTTGAATTTAGGTTTGCAAAGGAAACAGAAGAACATTAAAAATAAGATCATAAGGAATAAAGTAATAGTAGTAGTAATAGTAATAAAGAAAAGGTTAAGAAACAAAGTCGTACGGTGATTAAAAGAAGAGAATAATAGTATTCAAACGATAACAACATCTAACAATAAAAACAAATAACTTAAGAATAGCAGGAACACAAGAATTATGGCAAAAAATATCAAAAAGTTACAATTTAAGAAACTCAAATGATTTAAGAAAATAAGAAGAACCTTCGTTATATTTTATTGTCGAAATATGTAGTATAACGATGACAAAATTGTTTAAATTTTACTAACATACGAATATTATTAGATAAATTTACCTTTAAATCTAACGATGAGGAATTCTTCTATGGCATATTTTTATTTGATCATTTCTGTTTTTTTTTCACTAACAATCACAGTCACAGTTTTTTCCGGAAAAATAAAGTATACGGTTTTTATTAATTATAAGCAGTTAAAACACTCACAAAACACGTGGAAAAATGTGTAAGAAATTTGACATAAATCAGTCAATTTTCACTGTTCCCTTCGTCTGTAAACAGTTTATTAGAAACAGAAATCAGAATGACACGTGTTTAATAGTCGGCCCCGGAAATTCAAAAAGGCCTCACTGGCCGATTAAGTTCTCGAAAGAGAGCGACAGGCAGCGGGTTTCGTTCGTTTGTTCGTTGTGTGTGCTGGTGGTGCAAACGCGTATTTAACACAGGATTCCCGTCAACGGTACGAGTAGCAGGAAGACAGCCGTCAACAGGAAGTACTCCGAAGGAGATGATCATGCAAGGTCCTGCGGAACGAAAAGCACCGACAGGAATGGCAGGAAGCAATATCCCAAGTGGTGGTTCCTCTTGGGGGCGGTTCCCGACCGCCTCCCTTCCTTTTCCACCCCTCGTCTACCTACCCTTAAATCTCACCGACCACCACTGCGTGTGTGTGCGCGTCTGTATTTGTGGGGTTGTTCATTATAACATGAGAGGCATGATGGTATTTTGTATGTAAATACGTATACGGGGTATTGATAAATAGAGGGCAATTAATTGAATACACTGTAAAAAATACATTTATTATAATTGAATCACATATTGCTAAAACAACACAAGTCACTTTTTCGCCAAATTGAGTTTCCACATATTTTCTGTTATATTGGCTGTTCTGTGTTGTTTGATGCGAAAAGAACTCAAGTGAGTATATCGCTTATGTTAGAAACTCACACAGGAAATAGTTTGTGTAACCCTAAAACAACTCAAGTGACTGACTTAGGTTATTTCTACACTATACCAGTGATGCCAGATTAGGGAATTTTTCCCTATTCTAGGGATTTTTTTTGTCAAATCGGGAAAAATGGAATTTTTGGATTTATCTAGGAAATTTTTGAGAAAAACTTCAAAAAAATCCAAATGCATTACAAAAGACAAGAAAAGAATTATCATTCTGAAGTAATTTAGTAATTACTTTTTTTATTGTTTCTATACCGGGTGTCCAGTTTAAAATGCAGTACATGGGGATATTGGAAACCGTTGGAGATACAACGTCGGTTAAATGGGGGAAAAGTTGCGTATTCATTTGTCCATGAATAATCCGACATCAGATTTTGAAATTTTTGTTTCATTGGGCTTCGTGAAAATTGAGGATCATCAATACATCTCTCCATCATTATTTCACAAAATTGCATTCTTCGATCTGGGTCGTCCTCATTTAGTTCATGAACTAACTGAACTTTATAAGGATGCCATTTATTTTTATGTAAGTAGTTTAATACAGATCCTTGACTAATTTTGTTCTCGTCAGCAATAGCGCGACTAACTTTATGGTTGTTCTCTTCAACGGATAATAGCACATTCAACTGCACATCTTCTGAGATAGTGGGCCGGCCTTTTACATAATTATCTCTCACATGCCCCAAATCCCTATATTTTTTTCAATTTTACTAATAGTTGATTGAGATATAGGCGCTCTGTTTGGGTATTTATTGTTGAGCAGTTCGGAAACTTCCAGTTGGGTACGCATCCTATCTCCATAGCCAATCATCATTAGTATTTCTGTGCGCTCCCTTTCATTTACTCGTGCCATTTTACAGTTAAAAAAAACTACTTTTATTAGAACTTTTATACAAATGTTTAAATACTTTTGACAGGGAATGAACTTCAACGTCAATGTTAAATAACCTAGGTAACAGATAAAAATGGTATTAATGTTTAAATGTTTACAGTTTCAGTAAATTTGATTATGTTTAACTCCTAATATGTACAGTTTAAATGAAAAGAAATAAGCTAACTTAACTTACTCTTAGGTTATAATACATGAAATGTAATTGAAATTTTACGTAGAATCCGAAAATAAAATAAAAAATGGGTGTTTCAATTAAAAAAAATTGAAGTGTCACATGAAATCTTTTTTTTTTGAGTCACCCTGTATAAACAAAAATTAGTTTAAAAAATGCCCATCTAAAAATAAAAATTGACGGGTCCCAGTGTTTTTTAAAAAAATTAAAGGTTGAATTTTAAATGAATTTATTCCAACCTTTTTGAGCTCACTGTATATTGGCAAATAATTAATTTCACTGCTTTTTGTTTTCGTAGAAACTGCTGCATAAGAAATAGTATCAGAAGACACTTGTTTTGCACCATCACGAATACTGAAAGATGTGTCTCTAACATCATACAATATTTTTTCTGCAAATTATATTTTATTTTGAAGTGAATCTTCAACGGAACTCTCGGCCACACTAGAAGATTTCCATCCTCCATGCCGCTTCAATCCTAGAATATCCACCCCTTTGTTGGCCAACAATGTTGCTGATGTACGTCGAAATGAATGGCCGGTGTAGCTAGCTGGATTCGATAATCTTAAATATTCTGCAATTTTGGACGGCCACCTTCCAATTGTTCCTTTCCCTTGGTTTCTACAATTACCATTGTGGAAAGCCAGAAACTGACGTTCGGATTTAGCATTGCTTGGTCGAAGTTGAATATACCTCCGAAAAATGTCCAAATAATGAATTTTTTCATCTTGGTTTACAAGAGTGAAGGTCCGTTCAATATTGGTTTTAGTTTGCGGAATTTTGACAGTAATCAACTCACCACGATCTTCAACATCCTTCATAGTTATATTGTATAACTCTTCTCTTCTGCAAGCTCCTGACACTCCTAATATCATTGCCACCTTAATATTAATATGCACCATTAACATACATTTTGAAAATAGGTATTTCTAATTTACCTACCTTATGAATAAGAAATATTTGACCTGAAGCTTCAACTAAAAACCGGTGCATGTCTTTCCTAGTGAAAACGCTTGCTTTTTTGGGTCTGTATCCTACGTTTTTCCTTTTCAAAAAATGAGGTGTGGCCACCACACGACCTTCTTATACGTATGAGCGTTTCAAACTATACAATTTTAAGAATTTTTTTATACAAAACTTATTCAAAATCCTATTCTAAGTACTTTCATTCGCTTAATAAATCGCTATAGAATGCATACTTTGCAAGATATTATCAAAAAAGCGCTCCTCGCTAAGAGTAAAAGTGCTACTTCCGGTCCGAATTTTGAAATTTCATATATACAAAAAATATTGCAAATCCAGTTTTAAATACTTTTGTACTCTTGATAAATGTATATAGAATGCATAACTTACGACATATTTGCAAAAAATCGCTATTCGATAAGAGTAAAAGTGGTACTTCCGGTCTGAATTTTGAAATTTTTTTTATACAAAAGATATTGAAAATTATGTTTTAAATAAGACTTTTATACCCGTAACGTACTTGTCTAAAAAGCATGACTTGCGAAATATTCGCAAAAAACTGATTTTCGATAAGAGTAAAAGACCTACTTCCGGTAGGAATTTCGAAAAACTTTTTAAATAAAATTATTCTCAATTTTAATTTTAAGTATATATGAATGCTTTATAAATTTGTTTAAACTTAGTAGTTGACGAAATATTCGCAAAATTCGATTTTTTCGCTGAAGTAAACTGCTACTTCCGGTCTACCGATTTTACTGAAAAACTAATCAGATCTCAAGAGGGTGATTATACACGTAAATACAAAATTTGGAATTGATATCTACAGCGGTTTGGCCGCTATCGTGGTCACAGACAGACACACAGACAGACACACACACACACACAGAAATTTTTTTAAAAACCACTTTTTTGGTATCAGGGGACCTCGAAACGTGGACATCTGCAAAAATCTCGAGGTCGAAAATTTTCATCATCACAATACTTCCTTATACTACGTATAAGAAAGTAAAATGCAATAAGAGTCGTAAATTGCGAAATTTTGCTCGCATCATGAAGAAAAATTGTTGATCTTAGCATGGAATATTCAGCCCATAAACTGCCAGGTGCCTTTAACTTCTCGCTTCCTTGTACAAAATAAGCCAACATAATTTTTTCATTCATACCGCTTATTTTCTTTGTTTCACACCATTGCTTGAAAGCTCGGAATGTATTTTCGTAACGTTCCCGCGATTTTTCGGGTATTACGGCGGAACACCCGGCAGCCCATGCTTGTACCAAGTCGCTATCAAAGTTGTTTTCAATGTCTGAGTCGGAATCGGTCATAATTTCTTTTCTGATTTCAATTACTTCACGGAAAACACAAACTGAACTGACACCTGTGGTGACACAACGCTAATTGTAAAACAGAATGTTTGAAAAAACGTCATAGAAACTGTTTTGTTTTTATAATAGCCTATTCCAATTAATTAATTATTGGCAAGTATTTTCGATAATTCCGTGTAGTGAAATGAATTGAAATTTAGTTTTGATCGCACAAAAAACGTTATAAGCATGTCGAACGGTAAGGTTTACCGTTCTCAGACAATAATTGAAGTCGTCGCTTCGCTCCTCCTCCAAACAATTGTCATCGAACGGTAAACATCCCTTACCGTTCTCCATACTTAATATACAGAGATATCAACAATTCCTGTAGACCACGTGACTAGCAAATTAGGCAACCCAATTAACAGCAGTTGGTAGTATTGAATGTTTTATGTAAAATATTCTAGACAGTGGCGCACCATACATACATATTACTTTTTCCATAATGCAGCTATATTTGACTTGTCAACAATGACAGCAGTATTTGTGAATAAAATGTACGCTACTGTCAAATACTAGCGATACGCGTATCTCATAAACGTATGAACACGATAATCACCAGATTTTAGAAAGCTACTAATCACGTGGTCTACAATCTTTCTCGATAGCACAGTACTATATAAGATTTTAGTTTTCTGTTATTTCTGAGTATAAATATTTTATCTATGCTGTAAACATCCCTTACCTTTCTGCATACCTAATATACTATTACAATTATATAACATTTACCTAAAATTGACACTAATAAACTTCAACTATAATAGAAACAAATTTCTACAAACGAATGAAAATAACACTAATTATTATAAATAGCCGAACAAAATAAACCAAAATCTCAGATAAACACAACAAAATATTAAAATACGAATAAGTGAGCACTTTTGCGAAACCGGCTAATTAAAATTCAACTGCATCCAAAATTAAAAGGAGAAAGGCGGCAAAGTATAGATACAGTCGAAAGCAAAAAAAAGTAGACAAGAGATCTCGTACTTTGTAAACCTGGCTTTATTTACTTGTCATTAGTGTCGTCATTATTCTGTGGAATATCAAATAATTATCAAAACATCTACCTGATTAATACGAATCAAAATAGTAATTAAAAGACATCACAAAGAAAACATCTATTAATATCTGGTTATAGAGCTGCTTTTGTTTAAAACTTCTTACAATATATTTGGAATAGAGTTATAAAGGTTGGTACAATTATTTTGATTTTGATTCTCTCATGCTATGTGAACTATTTCTACCAGTTCTTGTCTATTTTGAGATCTTCGATTTAATTTTTTTGATCATTAACTCCCACATATTTTCGATAATATTTAAATCAGGACTTCTTGGCAGAAAATCCACCGCATTGATATTATTTTCTCTGAAACATGGTTTCACTCTATTCGATGTATGGATGGGACAGATGTTCAAGTGCATATATTACACGAGTTTCTTTGTGGGTCACATTCAAATTGTTTTTCGGTAGTTTTATAGACCGCAAATTAGCTTCTCTAATTCTTCGTTGGACAGTAAAAACAAAGCCCAGAAAGTTATTTACATCAGCTGCATTCACTGCTGTAGTAAATGGATTTTCAATAAGCACATTTGTGATATGGCGGTCTTGCTCGGCTGTTGATATTTTTTTGCGGTCAGAACCAGAAATTCTACAAATTCTATGCTGATCTCGCAATGTTTTAACAATTCTAAAAGCTGTGCTTTTATTTATATTATTTCTTTTTGAAACCGTTACTCAAATGTGTAATAACATTTAATATCTTCATTTATGGAAGGCATCTTTATAATAAGCTTAATATCAAATTTAAGGTTGTCAATTTTGAAAGATAACCAAATATTGACAAGTAACTTTGAAGCCGCTATTACACTAATCATTTTGAGAATGTCTATGACAGAAATCTGTATTTTTGTCTACTTTTTTTTGCTTTCGACTGTAGTTAATTTAGTAATCTACATGACAGTACTAATCAGAGTCATCTGGTGACGTTTGCAGGTACCAAAAACTACAGCTACAAAGGTCTAATTTAAGTTACGCCCCACTGGCTACGCCCTTATAGAACCTACTCGTGTCATGTCATATCTTGATTTACACAACTGTCATTTTAACATGGTACGTTCAGATTATATTTTTAAAAAGCGTAAATCAAATGTGTTCCGAATTTTTTGGTCTAATAATCGAAAAGAATGAATTTCTTTAATTTAATTTTGGCATTATTGCCATTATTAATACTAGAATTTTACGGTTATGCAACTAAATCGACAATAGGACCCATGCATCTTAAAAACATCACGACCCGAACTACACCGGTAATGTCGTTGAGCTTAACATTGCGAGTAAGCATAGGTAGAACAACTTCGAATTTCATCATTTTGTTACGTCACCCAAAAACGCAAACACACGCTACTGCCGTTCAAGTTTTACCATACGTCGTGATTACGGGCACTTTTGTCAATGCCCAAATCCGCGACGAATACGAAATAGTCCAAGTAAGAGAAAATGGTGAAACGAGAATAAGGAAGATAGAGAAAATCCACAGTTCAGCCGAGCATAATATAATTGTCATATTTATAACGAGGATGCAATTACTTGAACCGAACGCTCATCTTCACACCATACCAATCTCGACTAGAACTGATAAATTTAAAGATAACGACTGCTACATATACGCTATCACTTACGAGTTACAACTGTTGAAGTACAAGGCGTTTCTTGTGCCGGACGATGCATGCAAGGAGAACAGTAAAGTTTGTGCCGCCAGCGTGCGAAATCGATTATGTCTCCCACCTATAGGATCAGCATTAGTGTGTAACAACCGTTTGATCGGCATAAGAATTGATAAAGAAGACTGTATAATATCACCGCACGTATTCGCCGCCGTGTCTTTTTACGATCACTGGATACTGACGGCTATGCATCCCAGAGGATATTTTGATTATGACATAGTCCGATACTACGGCAAAGCACCAGCACTTACGGTACCGTATATTATGATGGGAATATTTCTGTTGTTAATATTGAACTTCTAATATTTGAAATATGTCTGTTTTAATGTCATAAATAAATTGAGGGTCTAATTTGAGCATAAGTTAATTTTTTTTAATTTGGATATACGAGCATATCTGAAAAGTTCGTATCGTTTTATAGAAAAACACATTTTTTTGGCAAAATTCGATTTTATTATTCAACATAGTTGCCTTCGAGGGCGATACACCGATTATAGCGATCTTCCAACTTTTCAATACCATTTTTGTAGTATGATTTGTCTTTAGCCTCAAAATAGGCCTCTGTTTCGGCGATTACTTCCTCATCGGCTTTAAATTTCTTTCCAGCGAGCATTCTCTTGAGATCTGAGAACAGGAAAAAGTCGCTGGGGGCCAAATCTGGAGAATACGGTGGATGCGGAAGCAATTAGAAGCCCAATTCCTGCAATTTTGCCATCGTTTTCTTCGATTTGTGACATCTTTTTCAAATGGAGCCGTTTTTCGCGATTTCGTCCTTCAAACGCTCCAATAACGCTATATAATAGTCGCTGTTGATGGTTTTTCCCTTTCCAAGATAGTCGATGAAAATTATTCCATGTGCATCCCAAAATACGGACGCCATAACCTTACCGGCTGGACTCCGGAGTGTAGTGGTGGATCCATGTTACATCGATTGTCACATATCGACGCAAAAATTCACTTCTATTGCGGTTGAACAGCTCCAAACATTGCTCTGAAGTATCGACACGTTCTTGTTTTTGGTCGATTGTGAGCTCATTTTGTGGATTTTTCTGATGTTTTCGTCCGTAACAGCCTCTTTTGGACGTCCACTGCGTTCATCGTCTTCGGTGCTCATATGGCCTGTACGGAATTTAGCAAACCACTTACGAATGGGTGCTTCGCCCGGCGCAGAGTCTGGATAACAATCATCAAGCCACTTTTTGGTATCAGTAGCACTTTTTTTCATCAAGAAATAGTATTTCATTAACACACGAAATTCCTTTTTATCCAGTTTTTTCAAAATAACAAAAGTTGCTTCACTCAAAATGCTGTATCTCACAAACTAATAATCAGACAGCTGTCAAACTTATACACGTATCTTTTGAAGGTTGGTACTAACTAAAAATGATATGGATTTTCAAGGCCAACTGTATCTCAAAATTTTATCAGTATGTGGCGCCATCTAATAGTACCCAAAAGAAATGATTTCTGAATTTTTATTAAAATAACACTTTAAACATTAACTTTAAAGTGGACAATTAATATTAATAATTTTAAAATAATTAAAAAAAGTTTTGCTGATAATAAAATTGCTGGGTAGTGTAAAGAATTACAATTTTACTTGCGTTTCTAACTTTTTATAACAATTCAAACGGGAACACTAGTTAGGATTCAATTACGTTGTAAAGTGTTTGTTTAACGTAATCGCCGCTTTCAATAGTCTTGGAAGATTTTGAAGTTTTACTATTCCACATCGAAATATTTATTGCCTTATAAAATATTTATTAAAAGAAATATAGAATATTTCCAAATGATATTGGTTAAGAAGGTAATATTCAGTAACCTCTTTTTTCTGTGTATTTCGGTACATATTTGATGTACTTCTTTTCATTTTGGCACTATTACAATTTGCTAATTTAGTTACTTACAGTGATGCACTCTTTGCTGCTGCCTATACCAAATCCATTAGTATTTCTACACACACACTTCAAGACAGACCAAAATTTGCTTATAACACTAATCAGTTTCTTGTTGGCACTTATCAACCTTACAATGATAACAAGGAGCATTATTGGTAATAATTAAATAACTAGAACATTTTAAAATTACTATAGCATCTTTATTTATTCAACAGGCTCAAGTCTAATTACATAACAAAAATTGACAATGTTCAAATATTCATAATAAATCCACTTCTATCCTTCTTAAAATTGTACTTAATCAGCCCTCAAATACCTTAGAGTTCATATACGAAATGTTAATATTAAAGACCAAATAACGTCTGCTTCACTTCAACCCTGCAATTATTCCATTAGAATTTTATACATTTACAAATATTAAGATATAAATTTAACCTAAAAATGCAAAAAAATTATAGCTATTTACCAAGAATTATCCTTATATTACATTTCGAATATTCAATGCTCATTTTCCAAAATACTTGATTACTTGCCCTTTATCACAGACTATGTTAGTAAGAACTAAATGACCCAGAACAGCCACGTTTTTTTCCGTGATAAAACTGGATATATAGTTTTCTATTGGTAATCGACGTAACTTCTAAAATATATTGATAGTTAATATGTATATAAATGAAAGGATTCAATATGTGTAGTATTTAAATAAATGTCATATCAGTCAAATGTGAATAACAGAACAGTAATTTGATATAATCCAATCATATTGCATATTTTTATCACGTGATTTTAAAAATGCTCAGCGATTATCAAGCATTTTATTGTGCTTTGGCTAGATGGCGCGACATACTGATAAACATTTTGAGGTTATAAGAATCAGAAAAATCCAGTGAACTCAATACAAGTACCTGGAAGGGACCCGTACGTAGTATGGAGTGAGGCATATTTTCTGCTTAGGCAACCCGTCATTGTGTAGTATTTCTCTCTCTTTCTACCTCATTGGCGGCAGTGGGACATTAGGCTAACATATTGATAAACAATTTTTTTGCAGTTTTATATTACAATATTTATTTTTAGGAAATACAGATTAATTATAAAAATACACAATACATACAATTAACAATTTTTGAACAAAATTAATTTGGTCAATTTTTGTCGAATACTAGAAGATTTGCCGTTTAATTCAAAATTTTTAATTTTTGCATGATGATGCATTCTGCATTTTAAGAATACATCAAGAATGCTTCTAACAAGTTGTATTTCATGCAAATCTTCGTTTATAAATTCTTCCGTTACTTGATGTTTTGGTTGAAATAAATCTAAATTTTGCAAAAAATTATTGACAGCAGCACTTTGCAACACTTTTTTTAAATTCGTTTTACTTTTTAATAATTTCTCATTTGCTACTATATAACGAAATTGTCTTTCTGTAAAATGTAAAATTTTGTACACAATATTTGATGCATAAACTAAACCGCCGCGAGTTACGGAATTTGTAAATTTTTTAAAACTTTCCTGAGGTGCACAGTAGGGGTGGTCTTGATGATTTGTGTCTAAAGGATTATAGAATAATATTTGGATACAATCCTGGCAAGTTAACATTTTTAATAAACTTCGAACAACGAATTCCGCAATGTAATAAATTATATTATCTTGAAAATCGCTTAAACTTGTTACACCAATTGAAGATATTAAATTGTTAATATTTTTAACTTCTTCGCTGTCGTTTGCATCTTCCACGTTCGGGTTTCTCTCAGATCTAATTTGCAGAGAATAAAAAGTACCAAAATCTATACAATTCGAATTCATGCTTGCTGTAATCGAATTTCTTAATAGCAGTTGTCTTAACGACCACTTTAATTGTTGGGAATTTGGATTATTGTTCCATCCTCCACGAGACCTTATACAAGAAAAAAATAATTCAAGGTGATCTTGTGAGCACTTATAAGTAAGAAAATATTTTATTTGATATTCATTTAACGCAAAAAGATCTTTCGCTAGAGCAAGAGTACTTTTCATGGACAATATAAAACCCAACGCGACTGTTTTTCTACTATGTTGTAAGATCGATATACCGTCAATTGAAAGAGATTTAAAATAATGTATTGCTTCCAAAAAAACTTCCTCAAAATACTGCATTGTTTCAGGTTTCATGGGCGCTTTATAACCTTTACCAAAAGGATTTCTCGAATTCAGAATGTCAAATATTTTATCAATAATCCTGATAAATTCAACAGTCGCTTGACTGCATTCAAATTCTTTCACCCCACGCTCATGCAAAAATTCGATTGCGTCTGCTACTCCACTACTTAACGCTTGGGCAGCCAAACGCACGTTCATGATTTTATTTTTATAATAAATATGATTGGCAGTTAAGGAATTACCAAAACGCAGTTGTTCTTTTTCTTGAATTTCATACAGTTTTTTGATATAATTCCAACTGATGATCCCTAAATTTGATGTAATATTTTTTTCTGCACAAGCATTCCTACCTAATTTTAACATATGTGCAACATCTAGCATACAGTACACATTAATTGGTGCACAAGGATGGCTAAAATAATAATTGATTTCTTCACCTGAAAGATTACATCCCAATTTATTGTATGTAGAAATATTAGTTTTAGTGCCATCTGATGTTATAGAACGTACTGTAATGCCAACTTCATACAACATTCTTAGACAACAAGTTATTAGCTGACTTTGTATGTCAGCATCTGACTTATTTATTAAGAAATAGCCCACAGGACATTTGAAATGTTTTGTGTAGCTAACTATTTGAAAAAATAACGCTTCTGATGCTGCTTCTTCAAAATCTACGTCTATAAGACCCCCATAGTCAACATTTCCTGTAAACTTTCCTTCTTTATGATCCCAAAGTACTTGTTTTCTAATAGCCATGCCATCAATTCTGTACCTTGGATTAAAAAGGGCCAATCTCCAAAATTCCCTATTTTTAGATTATGGCGCCACTGGTATTAAAAAATATCCTTATTTAAGTAGTGAAAGGGCCAATCTTGTACAAATAACATTAAATGAGATACACATTTTAATAAGGGCCAATCTGCCTGCTGCTCCATGCGTATAAAGGCCAATGTGGGAGATTGGCCGTTTGTATATGAAACTTTGTTCTGGCCAACAATACAAAAACGGCCAATCTCCCACATTGTAACACGTGCATAACCTAAATTCTGAGCAATGTTCATGTCAAGTCCTGTTAGTTTGTTGTCTGCTGATGTCGATCTCGTTTGCAAACGTGTGTTTTAGTAGATAATAATTATTATTATAATTATTATCATAAAATGTTATCCCAGAGAACACTTAAAATGGTAAATATGGTTAAATTGATACCTGATTCAAATTCATCTTATACCGAAGGTAAGACTTACGTTGTTGTTACATTTGGTTTCAAATGAAAAAAAATTTTTTAGATGATTGCTGTTATAATGAAACAGGTGAAGTTATGGTACACAATGGTACGCCACTTACACCAGTTACACCAATAACAGAAGAGGTAAACGATGTAATTATTGATTTACCATTCGAAGAAACGGAAGAAAGAACTTTTCTAGATTTAACTCCCACATGTTCAAATATTATTGTTCTTGAGCAAAGTAATGAAATTCCTGGAGCTTGTGGACTCCAAAGCGAAAAAAACATGCAACTACATTCTCACTGTGACAGTGGTAATTCAGATATTATTGTACTTGAGCAAAATATTGAAATTCCTGAAACTTCTGGTCTTGAAATTTCAAAACATGTAACTGGATCTACTACTTCCATACAGCCGGATGACAGTGAATCTGACTATCAACCGGAAGATGAAAACCTTTCTGAGGATGCAGAGGAAAGACTAGAAGTGATTAATTCAGTCGTGAGTACCAATTCACAAACTCACAAGCGCTTAGGAGGTGGTAGAAAGAAAAATGAAGAAGAAAAATCAACTAGAAAACGCTTAAGAAATCTGAACAATTGGGCACAAAATGTTCGGAAATCAAAAAAAGAAAAAGGTGAAGAATACGTTACTCGAAAGGGCATAATCAAGAATGCTAAAAAACTAAAGCTGCCATGTAATTGCAAAAGCAAATGCTATGAAAAATTAAACGAAGGTGACCGAAAGCAGTTGTTTAAAAAGTTTTATGAATTGTCAAGAGATGGACAGGATCAATATATTGCCGAATCTGTCACCGAGCACTTAAAATCAAGAGAGAGAATCAGTCAACAAGCAACACTAAGTCGCAGAAAGTTTTCTAGGAAGTATTATTTAAACACATCAATGAAAAGTGACAGATTAGAAGTTTGTCAGCAAATGTATCTTAATACATTTGATTTGACATTAAAAAAGGTACGAGTCATTGTAGAAAGGAAACGAAAGGCTGGAGGGATAGTTTGCCCACCTGACAAACGTGGAAAACACGGCAACCAACCCAAAATTCCTGAAAAAAATAAAGATATTATTAGAAAACATATTGAAAGCATACCAGCATACACTAGCCACTATTCCCGGGAAAGAACATCAAAAAAATACCTCAGTCCCGATTTGTCAATTTCGTTGTTGTACAGACTCTATTGTGAGCACTGCACTGGTAGTAATATCAAACCTGAAACCGAATTTCAGTACAGGCAAATTTTTAATGAAGAGTATAATCTTTCCTTTCATCCTCCCGCCAATGATACGTGTAGCAAGTGCGACAGAATCAATTTAGCTTTAAAGTCCTTGAATGCAAAACAAGATTTAAGTGAAGAAGATATTAGGACTAAGTTAAAATTAGAAACGGAAAGAAAAAATCATATGGACTTAGCTTCTTCTGCATATAATAATAAATCCGATGATAAAAACCGAAGTAAAGTTGATCCAACATTTATTACAGCTTCATTTGATTTAGAAAAATGCCTGCCTACACCTTACCTAAGAAATAATGTTTCTTTCTACAAAAGACAATTATGGGTATTCAATTTAACTGTGTTTCATACATCTACCACTAAAAATACGGGAACATGTTTTATTTGGGATGAAACTACTGCCGGACGTGGTGGGCAAGAAATTGCGTCATGTATCCGCAAATTTGTTAAATCACTTCCTGAGACAGTAAAAGAAATTCATTTCTATAGCGACTCCTGTTCTGGCCAAAACCGAAATATTTTCATGAGTACAATGTTTTGCATTCTAATGAAAGAACTACAAATGCAAGGTAGCTCTTTAAAGGAAATTCATCACAAGTTTATGGAACCTGGACATTCACACATGGAAGCGGACACGATTCATGCTGCAATTGAAAAAGCTAAAAAAAAAACAACAGTTGATATCGAAGTACCACATGACTGGGTTAATTTCATCAAAATGATTAATAGAAATCCACCACTAGAGGTCATAGATATGAAGCAAGTGGACTTTGTGAATTTCAACAGTTTATTGCGTCAACAGTTAGTATATAGAAAAAAAAATGAAGACGGGGAAGTAATGCCGTGGTTAAAAGTTAAATGGATGAAATATACTCAAGATGATGAATTTCAATTTTTTTATAAACTTAGTTTGGGTGATGATGAATTTAGAAAAATGGATCTGAGACGCGGTATGATTAGAAGACGTTCTTCGAATTTTCGACCGGAATTGCTTCAACCTCTCCATTCTGAGCCTCTGCCACTACCAGATCTTAAAAAGAAAAATCTAATGGAACTTCTTGATTATGTAAATGAACATAACAAAGCTTTCTATGAAAGTATCAGAACTGCTTCAGAATTACCTCACGATGAGTTACCATATGGAACTGAAGCAGAACTGGGAAGTGAATAGAGAATGGCAACATATTTTATTAAATAATAACCAACTCTAAATTTAGTTAGTAGTTTTTGTTCTTTTGTATTTAATTTTTTGATAAGAATAAAAATTTTTCAACAATTTTTTTAAATTTATTTGAGACCAATCTCCAATAAGAATATCCACAAAAAGGCCAATATCCACAAAAAATTCCAAAAATCAAAACCTTTTGAAAAATTATCGAATCACCGTAAAATAGATAATGTTTTAAGACTTTTATGTCTAATCGTGTGTTATCTCAAATATGATAATTGAGAAGATATAACCTTTTGCGTTGTTGTGCCGCATACACTAGTCTTTAACTCAAAACTGCGTAAATGGACATTGGCCCTTTTTGATCCAAGGTACAGAATTATCAGAGCACAATCTTTCAGACTTGGCTCCCTTACTACTTCTTCTTTTAAAAACTCTAGAACCTCACTTAAGAAACCAGGTTCACAGTTTACTTTAGATAACCATTTCCTAATAGTACGACCATTAGGTAAAATGAAATATTTCCTTACAAAATTATACGCTTTTGGAGAATAAAAATATAAGGTTTGTGCAAATTGCTTCATCAATTCAGAATATCTCCGCTGCCCAGAATTTGACGCTGATTGATTGTTTTTTTGATGAAGCACCAATTCTAATGGAAAACCTACAATACAAACACTTACATAACCTGAAAAAAATTAAAGAACAATTATGTACCTTGGAAGTAATTTTTTAAAACAGCATCTAAATTATCGTTGCTACAACCTGCTTCACTGATATGTCTTATGACATCTTTCATATTTGTTATTTTTATATCTCTTCGCTTAACTTTTTGTTTTAAAGTTTTAATTTTCCTTTGCATATGAAGCAATGAACAATAATTGTTCGAAGTTTGTGTTGCTTGATTAATGGAATTACTTGGCACTGAAGAAGTAGAAGTTGACGGTGTATCATCGATTTCCATTGCCACAACACCATCTGTTTTTAAATCTGGTATCTGAAATATAACAATTAGCCAACAAAATGTTTACTTTCTTTTTCACAAGCTTAATTACATATCTCTTCACAACTCTGCGTGATGTATCACTTTTCTGTAAGTGTTTGGGAAAGCAGAAAACACTAGGTACAGCATCCGGTTTTAACAATTTAATGGAACAGCCTGGTCTAATTTGGTAATCTTTTTCTAAAAAGTGCACTCCACAAATTCTGCTGGTTTTTGATGGAGTCCAATTTTCTCTTCTAATTGCTTGAATCCATAATTGAAGAATTTCAGGACGTTTAGAAGGAAATCTGTTTAAAAATTGATTTAATTAATAACATAGAATATCAAATAAGCAGATAATAATAAAAACGTGGAAGTTGTTTTGAAAGTGTGAAATATTGTTTACAGATAAATACTTACGTATGAAAAGGTATCTTATTCCTTGAATCGTGTAAATTATTACAACCATATGCAACACAATTGAGAACCATTTTCACAGAACGATTTAGAACTATCAAAAAACAGTTTGCATACTAAATACACATACACTAGAAGATTCACTGATACTTAAAGCACAAATTCGAACAAGTCAAATGAGCGGTCAGGTAGTAACAACCGATAAAACTCTATAAATAAGACACCTGGCAACAAACCGGCTATTCTTTAAACGTGTTAGACAGTGACGCGAATACTACACAGTAAGTCTATCTTTGTTCTTGCGCCTGACACACTCACTGCTGTGTATCGGAATAGGACGGGTCCCTTCCAGGTACGTGTATGCAGTTCAATGGAAAAATCACGTTATGTGACGGCCTTATATCGCGCCAGCGATGTCAGATACAGTTGGCCTTGGGATTTTATTCTAGTGGCGCCATCTCATAGAAACGATACGAACTTTTCAGCCCAACTATTAGGTATCTAAATTTAACGTTGGTATTTCTTTGGTGCAAAGCAGATACAAGTGATATATTAGCAATGAACTACATACTAAAGTAACTGGAACGGATCTTAAACATTGCAAGCATTGAAGCCAACAAAGAAAACAGTTAATAATAATAATAATCTTTATTGCTGTAGATCCAACTGGACACAAGCATTGTCATTCAGCAAATACAAATACAAATAAAAGACTGCGAGATGAAAAATTATATTGATAAAGGTTTACCATGGAATGTAAAACGTCTGTCTTAAATTATATCATTAAGTGTCTGTACTGTTATTAATATTTGTCATTATATTTTCTCTCTGACATCTTGTAGTTTTTCAATCATGGTTTACACCACAGCACACAAAACTTACATGATTGAAGCGTAATTTAGAACAGGTGTGCTAGTTAATGGTGTTTGGGAATACAGTAAGCGTTTATGTTTGGATAATTTTCGTGAACACATCCCAAATTTCGCAGTAGTAGAGCAAGAGTTTTATATTTGCCTCGCACATAGTGTTGGTGTATTTCGCGAAACTGGATCTGTTACTCATAAAAATGGTGCTGGTAGGCTAACTATTCGTACAGAAGAAGTGATTATTGACGTTTGTAATCGTATGGAACAGGACCCCACAAAATCTTTGAGACTCCTGTCCCAAAAAATTGAAGTTCTTTACGGAACATGCCGAACCATTGTAAAGGAGAACTTGAACATGCATCCAAATAAGATGCAGTATATCAAGCTCTTTTGCCAACAGACCACTCCAAACGTCTTGCGTACTGCCTGTGGTTCGTCAACAATTTAATGATTAACGACCTGTTAATCTTAAGTTTTTTTTTCCGATGAGGCATGGTTTCATCTTTCGGGGTACGTAAATTCTGAAAATATGCGAATGTGGAGCACTAATAAATCGTATTTTTTTGTTGAATCTCCACTACATTCTCAAAAAATTGGGTTTGGATGGCAGTCTCCCGTAGAAGGATAATTGGGCCGTTTTTTTTCAATTTCTCCTTCAATCCAGAGAGGTACAGAAATAACATTTTGAATGAATTTTTTCAACAACTACACGACTATGAACTTCATGGTTTTTTTCAACATGACGGCGTATCAGAAACTATGGCCTTTCTCCGTGAGTTTTTTGATGATCGACTTATAAGTTTGCATACGCAAGTTGAGTTTCCTCCGAGGTCACCTGGTTTGACTATTATGGATTATTTTGTGTTCCCTTACTGCAAAAATAGAATTTTCACAACACCTGTAATTAATTTGCAAGAACTGCAACAAAAGATTATTGAAGTATGTACAACCATAACGCCACAAATGTTGCAAAATGCTTTTGATAGCATGAAAAAGCGCGTATGCGTGTGCATCGAACAAGGCGGGGGTCATTTTGAACATTTATTGTAATTTGTTTATTAATTTTTAATAAAATGTTATTCAAACATGTAAATCATTTTAAATAAACATATATTTAGAAATTTTATGTCAGTCAAATGTCAGTATGACAGTTGTTAACCTGATAATTTGATCAGTAATATAGAGTTTGCGGGGAACTATTTTCCCTTGTAAGAATCTTCGTTATAATTCATAACGCAGATTTACTTAAAAAAACATACGGTATAACTATTTTCGATACGCTATTTCTGAAAATAAGGGAGCCAAGAATTTAGATCCGTATGATATTTGTCCCTGTGACTTCATGACTTCATTGCCACAGTTCACCGATTTCAGGTAATGTCAGATTATGTGTATGTGTCAAAAAATCTTCTGTCATATCGGCACAACTCTAACTATAAATACATAAAATTGTCGACGGATGTCATTCATAACGTTAATATAATTTTTATGATACCGCAAACGGTTTTTCTTTATTATTTACAACCATACGCGTAATAAACGAAAATGAAAAGTGTGAACACATGGATGTTAAAACTAACATCAAGCAGTAAATAATTACTGTGACTTACATATATACCTTTATACGTAAAACGTATATGCATATATGTATGTGTTTGAGATACACACATACATTAAGTGCTATTGTCGACAATCGAACGCACAGACACCGGTGTTTCGACCTATGAGGTCTCATCAGTGTGCGTGGAAATTCTCGACAATAGCTTCAAGACTTAAATCGCTGCTTATGTCATTTTAGCGTGTTAAATGCAGTGAGAGTATCACAGCGACATCTAACACCCAAAAGATGACACAGAACAAAGCGATGGCTTCTGACGGCATGTTCTGCTATACAGAGGCCTGTATGTTAATAGTGTATCTCATGTAATAGAGCCTTAGGTGGCGTCTCAAACACATGCATATATGCATATACGTTTTACGTATAAAGGTATATATGTAAGTCACAGTAATTACATACGCGTAATGTTGGCATTTCTGACTTTTTAAAAGTTTGGAAGTGTGACTTTGTTCACGTTTACTTCCCGCCCTCTATTACTGTCCTCATTTTCCAACCTAGATGTCAATCACAAAACTGTCAACTCGATATGTCAAAACCTTATCGGAATTTTTATCACAAATAATTATTAATTGTAGGGTTGTAAATAAAATTAATTGTTACATTGGAATTATTGGAAGCTTGAATCCATGTAGATAGGCCGCCCTGCTATTGCTGATATTCTGAAATAGTGATTTCTTGTCCTTCTCCATTCGAGCCGAGATATCTGGATTGCTACGGGAGGACAGTTTCCCTCCGTTCAAGTGGTGTGCAGTCCTTGAAGGCTTTACTGCTCAACATTTCTTTTATAATCTATTCACCAAAAAAACTGACGTATATTTATTTGACGTTTACGCTAGAACATCACAAGTCTGACAACTCAATATGTCAAAACATTTACCGGAATTTTTATCGGGGGTAATACCATAAGAGTTTGTGTTTATCCGGACAAACTTTCATTTTGAACGAAAGCTTTGTTGCTTGGTAACTGACGAGAACAAATAACATGGTAAAACCGCGACACCGAAGGTGGAGCGGTTTTACCTTTTGTTATTTGTTCGAGTCGTGTTACCCTTAAGCAACAAAGTTTGAGTTTTGTCAAAATGAAAGTTTGTTCCGGAAATAAACACAAACTCGAATGGTATTTGGTAAGACAATTTAATGAATCATTTAATTAATATTAATAAACCGAAATATTTTTATTTAACATTCCTTTGAATACATATACAAAAGAAAGAGAAAAATATAAATGTTTTTAGTATGCATGCATCATAAACCAACCAAAACACACCCATAAGCGTGCATAATCGGGCCTTTATCGCACGGCGTGCGTATAAAGGTTGCTTGGTAACAGCCAATCCCAAGCGTTTAATAGTCCATTGAAATGTCAGGAAATGTCAAATGACATATAGGTACATGTCACTCGATAATATGTATTGGAATTATTGATTTATTATTGTTGCATTTATACTAAAAAATATCGTATGACACAGTGCATAATTAGCTTTTAAAGCACTCGTAACGTTAAAGCCACTCCGCTTCGCGTCGTGGCTTTAAACTCGTTACTCGTGCTTTAAAAGCTTGATTATGCACTAGTGTCATAATATACTATTATGTATGAAATTTATTTGAACGATACTGTCAGAATTGAATTTTCGTTGCCATGGAAAATCAACATGCAGTTTATCCGCTAGCAAACATGCAGTTTATCCGATAGCAAACTAACACAGCGTGTATTAAAATGTCATGTTTTTGACAGATGAATTAAATTGTCGGGGGTAATACCATAAGAGTTTGTGTTTATCCGGACAAACTTTCATTTTGAACGAAAGCTTTGTTGCTTGGTAACTGACGAGAACAAATAACATGGTAAAACCGCGACACCGAAGGTGGAGCGGTTTTACCTTTTGTTATTTGTTCGAGTCGTGTTACCCTTAAGCAACAAAGTTTGAGTTTTGTCAAAATGAAAGTTTGTTCCGGAAATAAACACAAACTCGAATGGTATTTGGTAAGACAATTTAATGAATCATTTAATTAATATTAATAAACCGAAATATTTTTATTTAACATTCCTTTGAATACATATACAAAAGAAAGAGAAAAATACATATGTTTATGTATGAAATTTATTTGAACGATACTGTCAGAATTGAATTTTCGTTGCCATGGAAAATCAACATGCAGTTTATCCGCTAGCAAACATGCAGTTTATCCGATGGCAAACTAACACAGCGTGTATTAAAATGTCATGTTTTTGACAGATGAATTAAATTGTCACAAATAAATATAATAATTATGGTTGTAAACAAAATAGTATACAAACCTCGGTGAAAAGTTTTATTCCTGTCTCGGACTTCAGCCTTTCTCAACTTTTTTTTATTATATTGATTGACAGATTAGATTGTTGAAAAATCCTAAATGTTTCAAAACGTATCCATTATAAAATTTAAAATAACCAATACTTACGCTATTCTCATTAATCAGATGATTATAGGGAAATTTGTAAAAAAGTTAGACTGTTTACAGAAACCTTTCGGCATTATATTCAAAGGACGCAAATAGATAATAAACAGGTGTCCAGTTCTAAGAAGAACAGTTTTTATACAATTTTTATGAAAGCAAAAATCAACACGCAAATTTGACAGGCAAAATATACACAACACACACCTTTTTGACCCAATAGTGTTATCCCACTGGTGATTTGGTGAAGAGCATATCTTCTAAGGTTACACCTTAGCCAAAAATACCACGTTTAACACTCTTTTTTGTTTTATACAGATATCTACTGAAGATGGCAACTTAGTTGCCGAAATACGTATTTAGATTTTTTGATATATATTTTTTGTGGTAAGGGATTTTCCTTTTGCATTTTATTTCACCCTTTTTGACAGATATGATTTATCTGACAACACCGAATTGAACTATTAGTCTATTAAAAATATGTAAGACAGAAATTTAATATTGAAACGGAAATTAAGTGTTTATTTGCCATGAATGCGTATATATTGCTATCAATGTATACATTTTCTATCTAAACTAATGAAATAAAAGCCCTCAAATATAATTTAGCAAAGTAACTTTTCTATAGTAGGATTACCCAACAGATGCAGTAGCAACAGCACACGAGAAATGCGTCACTTAAACGTCATACGTAAAATAACGCTTACTATTGGTTCGTTTGCAAGGACGCCCACAATAGAATAAATTTAGTATTGTTTTTTGACAGTTTCAATTTTGCATTATTATTATTTTATTCTTTCTCAGTTTCTTTGCTTAATATCTAACAAAAAGTGTTTCTGAATACTACTGTACATTGTTTTTGTGACAAACGTAAGTAAGCGCATGAAATATAACATCAGAAGATGATTTTGAAATATCCACTTTATAGGCTATAAACTCAATCCTCCGTTTAATCACCTGTGGTATCAGTCTGCCCCTTTGCGTAACATTATGGAGAATTCACCTCCTAAGAAGAGGCTCTCCAAACATTTTACAGTAGAGGACAAGCAGAGGTTTTTGAATATATACAAAACCTTACAAGAACAACCAGGTACTTCGAAAATAGATAACATTGCATCTACAGCAACAGCAGCAGGTAAATATTAATGTTATTTTTTGAATAATAAAGTCTCATTTTGGTGATTTATATTCAGGAATATCAGAACGTAGTGTTTACAAGGTTTTGCAAGAATATAGTGCTGAGCATAAATTTCAATCACCAAAGAAATACCATAGGAAAAAGGTCATACTGGACAACGTTGATGATGTAATGCGGAATAGCATTCGAGGAATTATTCATTCCTTTTTTTTAAAAAACGAACCTCCAACTATACAGAAAATTCTTATGGTGATAAATGAAAGAGACGATTTACCAAACTTTAAAATTTCAACTCTCAGAAAATTAATAAGAGAACTGAACTTTCGGTAAAGTATAATGAAAATGTTTGTTTCTTTTTATAAACAGTTTTGCATTTGTAGTTATCGGAAGAGGAATCGTAATAGTATTCTAAAAGAAAAAAAATATATTATTACTTGGAGGAGACAATACTTACGCAAAATAAGAAAATATCGTGAAGATGGAACACCGATATAATACTTAGACGAAACATGGGTGAACGCTGGGCACACAGTAAAGAAAGTGTAGGCAGTCACATCAGTGCTTACTGCGAGACAAGCATTTATAGATGGTTTGTCTCCAGGCCTTAAAAATCCTTCCGGAAAAGGGAAAAGGTTAATTATATTACACATAGGTTCTGACGAGGGATTTGAAGAAGATGGCTTGCTACTTTTTGAATCTAAAAAGACAGGAGATTACCACGAAGACATGAATGCGGAGAGAATTGAAGAGTGGCTTCAACATATTCTGCCCAATTTGAAAGAAAATGCAGTGATTGTTTTGGATAACGCACCATATCACAGTCGCAAAATAAATAAACCACCTACAGCAAACAACCGCAAAGCTGAAATTCAACAATGGCTTGTCAATCAAAACATATCATATGAAGATGACATGGTGAAGGCAGAATTATTAGCATTAGTTAAGGAAAATGTGACCGGCCTTGCGAAATATGCTATAGATGAGATAATTGAAGCATCAAATAGAAAGGTATTGCGGCTACATCCATACCATTGTGAATTAAATCCGATAGAGTTGATATGGGCACAAGTAAAGGGGTATGTTGCTAGACACAATGTATCATTCAAACTAGAAGATGTAAAGGAATTATTTCAACAAGGTGTGTTCAATATTTCATGTGAAAATTGGAACAACGCAATTAAACATGTGGTTAATGTGGAAAACAAAATGTGGGAACTTGATAATTTAATGGATTGTCAAGATGACTCATTAATCATAACAGGTGATGATTCCACTACATCATCTTCAAGTGACGACTAATTATTAGTGAGACTAATTTGATGCTGTTTTATTTAATATGCTCTTTTTGTAAATCACTGCTTTCTTATACTTTATTTTTCATATGTAAATTCATCTATTGATGAATGAATAAACAGATTTTCTTTGTATCATGTAAGTAATCATAGAAACTTAAAATATATTTTCTCCTAATAGTGTATATATTGCATTAAAAATTTCCGAACCTGTCCTTTTCTTTATTTCTTCCCATTTCTCCCATTTACAAACGAATTGGAAAAAAATTAAAATTAAATTAGTATATATTCATTAAATGTGCATTTATTTAGAAGAAAATTATTCTTTGATTTCACCACTGTAGCTACCTTAAGCTTGTTTTTAATAAATTGTTATACAAATGCCACTATATACAGAATATTAAACAAAGTTCTTTATTATAATGTACTATTCCAAACGTCAAACAAATTATCATATCACATTTCTTGTTCGCATAAACCTAGAGAGGACGGCTCTTGCATTTTATTTTATTTTCATTTTCCTTTCGATTATACGTAAAATAATCTAAAGTAATCAAAATTATTAGTAACTATACTCCATTCAGTCTAAGAATGGAGTAGATGGCGCTACAATATGAGCACAGTAAGCACAGTTTACACACGATGAATTTTGTATTTTGAAAACAAATAAAACATATGTTTACTGTCAGATGGATAGCAGGGATATACATTGTATATGATATCATTATATTTTGACTTTTACTTGTTTATTGACATTTATTTAAGTAAGGCTTACATTGCTTTTAAAATGATAACCATACTAACAAACATGAAAAGGCAAACAGCTAATCAGTATTTGATAAGTTTTCCAAAGCAAAATATCGCTCACACAAAAAATATTAAAATATATGGAAAACATTGAATAACACGTTGTGTCTACATGTAAATAGAACGCATACATTTTACAACATTCAAGAATGTAGGTATCATTATCAATATGTGAGTAAAAGGTGTAAAGAGCAATATTTCAAGTTAAAATCCAATAAATTTTAGATACTATTTCCATTAGCAGATATTTCAATTATTATCTTATTTACAATATCTAGAAATTGATAAAATACCTTAACAAATGAATATTTCACCTGCGAGTTCTAAGAAGAACTATTTTTTAAGAATATTAACAACAAATAACTATGTAAAATACGGAAATCGACAAACTCTTTGAACAAAACTGTCAGTAAACAAATTTTTGACAGAACGAGCTAAATGCGATTATTTTGTCGGTGTAAATGCACACTCGATTTCAACCAATCACAAACGTTTATTTTAAGCCCTATCTTTCCCAATGCTCCATTCTTAGACTGAATGGAGTATAGTTGCTTAAACAGAGCTTATATTACGTACCTATATTGCATTAATTTTCGTCTATTATAATTACATTTATATAGGAGAATGTAGAATACTTGCATCGAAATGTGGGGTTAGAACTACATATTTGTTTATAAATGTCTAATGTCAAGATATTTATGGTTAAGGTTATGCGTTAAGCGTTGTGAAGTTGCCTTTTTAAGCTATTACGGCAATGCAATGTTGCTACTGCATCTGTTCGGTAATCCTACTATAGTTTCACTTAAAGTCACTATATCTATATATATAAAGTACCGCAATTAGTAAGGACCATGAGTAAGAGAGAGAAAGATATATTTTGGAATCAAAATGGCCGTTTGACTGCTGTCATATTATTACTGTAAAAACACGAAATCACGAAATCGCTCGTTGGTCGCTTATTTATATGTAATGTGTTATAATTGGTGTTATACATAGTAAGAAACGTTTGTATTTGTTGTGACAATAACTGGCTGCTGTGTTGCACGGTGCAAAAGCAGAAGCGAAAATGGATATCGTCTGTTCCGATTGCCAAGTGGTATGTAATTATAAATGCAATGTATTTAATATATATGTACATACTTTGTCTAATTGTTATTATATTATGTTATTTGTTTTGACAATAAGGCAAACGTAACACACAACGGAAAGAAGTATGGATGAAATGTATTGGACAAGGTGACTTAAGCCCAATGTCTATGATCTGTGAGGTATGTGCTCGGTGCTCAGTAACCTAATATATCGTTTAATTTGATTAGAAAACATTTAGATTCATTTTTCGGAAAAACAATTCGAACAAAAACGGATGGATAATCGAAAACTGTTACGTCCAGATGCATTTCCAGATTTATTAACAGAAAATGAACGTTCATCTAATTCCATACATTTCAACACCGATGAGACAATAATAACGGAAGCAAGTTCATTTGGTGAAACTTCAGGCCGGAAAAGGAAACGTATAAATGAAGAACTTGCAGAAGGTGTCCCTAGCATTAGATGATTTATGTCATGGTATGAATTTGAAATACTTTATTTACCTGTTGTAGTTATATTGCATATTGTAAAACTAATGTTCGTCGGTCTGTTTATTAAGTTATTACATTATACATTGTGGATTGTTAGATGAGAAAGATCGGGCAGATGAAGATGAGGCGATGGTATTAGTTGATCCAGATCCAGAAATGATCGTACTGCTTTCTGATGGTGACATGCAAGAAACTCAAACACTGTTGATCGAAAAGTTGAGGAAGGCACTAAGGAAGAGTATAAAACAATGTAGTGTGTATAAGAGACAGTGTATCAACAACTTGTGATAAAAATAATAGAAGCATTACTACCGTGCGAGCAAGTTGAACTGAAGAAGGTTGGCAGCACAAATTTTCTGTTAGCAACACTGAGTAGTTGGTATTGAGTAATTTGGTTACTTAATAGTAAACAAAGGTTAATGCTATCGTAACCTAACATCTTACTATCAGATAGTAAAAATTGATGGATGCGAGAATTGAATTTTATAGTACATTTTTTAAAATGAAAGCCAGAATTGTTGTGTTATTAAAGACATCGCCCCGTAATATTTGACTACGTTTAAAGATTTATTTTTGTTGCTGCTTTTTTACAAATCCTTCATATCGTGATAACAAACTTCAGAAACCATGGAATGAAATATTCACTAGAGGAGCTAGGACATATCAAGAAAACAAATTATATATAGGAATGGTGTAATTCTGCTCTGATTTAATTTCATTTTAGTGATTGTAACACTGGTTTATTTTCAATAAAATTTTTAACTAAACACATTATAAAATACAATAGACACACATGAATCTCCACAAAACACATAGATATGAAAGCACTTATTTAAGTTGATTAGTGTACTGTGATTGACACTACAACAAATGTTCAAAATGACCCCCATCATTCTCAGTACACAGCTGTACACGTTGTTTAATATTTTCAAATACACTCGGATTCAAGAAAGATGATCCCTGCGTCACTACTATATAATTCTATCAAAGAATTATGTCTATATCCGAATAAGAAATAGTATCAACTTGTATAACAAGGATAGCATAAGCGACTGCATGTGTTTTCAGTGCGATGCAAGCACGACATACGTTTCATAGAATTTATTTGAGCAAGACAAAGACGGAGTGATTGCATGCGCTGTATTATTTCATTTTCACTTCCGTTTAGCGTTTTGGCTTTGACATTAACGCTTTGACATTTCTAGTAGTTTGATCGTTTGATTTCGTTTCACAATTTGTTTGTTGTTTCAATCTTTATCAAACCAGAATGTCACGACGCGGTAAAACATTACGGTCACAAGCTCAAGGACTCGTTTTAAATTTATTAGAATATTTCGAGCAAGAGAAGGTTAATGGTGGTCCTCTAATATCCCTTACATCTGTACAACAGGTAAACATTGTGAGATTTAACATTTTACAAATTCTAATGAATATCTTTTAGCGAGTAGCAGATGCATTGAAGGTAGGAGTAGCTTCAGTAAAACGTATTAAAGCCCGATCACTAAATAGTCCTGTTCTATCTAGTCCAGGGAAGAAAAGGCCCCATATAAAAGCTAAAACAGACCATTTGGCAGAAAGCTCTGAAATGAGTATCCGAAATACATTATACATGATGTATTTACATAGTAAGACCTTAAAAATGTTGAGTATTGAAGTAATAATATCTTTAATTTTAGAAAAGCATGTTACAGCAGTGGCGGCTCTTATATTTATAGGATGTAACTTCATTTCATGTAAAACATGTATACAATTTCGATCACATTTATTTGATGTAAATAAATATTTTTTATTGTTTGTTTTGTACCCACGTTATTTCTCAATAAAGTTCTATTATCATTTGTATTTTGGCATATGTTAAATTTAGTAAATTAAAATACTATTGAGTTTATATTACATATTTTTAATAAACGATAAAGGCGATTATCTAACTTATGGTGGAATTCTGTAACTTTCTCGGAAGCTTCGGCTATCGTAGGCCCTGGCAACGAAGTGACGTTGCGATGACGATTTCAGAATTTTTACAATTAGTGACGTAGAAGTGTCAAAACGTTCGTGAGTAAAGATTTTGTTGGTTATATTGTGGTTATATTATTATTATATAATTATTGTTAATATACTGTTCCTGTTGTTATATTTATAGTTTCTGTTAGTTTATTTCTTATAATTATTATTGTTCCTGTTTGTTTATCCGTTATATTTATTATTGTTTTATATTTGCCAATATGAATGGCTTTATAGCATTATTATTAGATGAAGATCACAACAGGTAGGTAATCGATAATATAAAATATATAGAGTATACATAATATTCTCTATTTTCTTTATTTTAGAAATTATATGCGTATATTCCGAAAACGTTTAAGAGATCACGGAAAGCCTTTTGAAATACCAACCAGGCATTTTAAACAAATGTTTAGATGGACATATTGAACAAACAAATATACCATTACATTTGAAGGTTATTATTATAAACATCACTTGAAATGCATATTAACTTTATAGTGCACATTATATATTTGTTACAGGTCTTAACAACATAAACTATCGTAGCATCAAGCAGCTATCAGAATAGTGTTGGTATTAATAGCTTTGTTTCTCTCAGTCAGAGTTCAGTAAGTCGAATAGTTCATCAGGTCTGTCTTGTAATATCAAACAATTTATTCCCTGAATGGATAAAATTTCCCAGTGATTGTGAATCGAAGAATCGTGTTAGGTAAGTGTAATTATGTTGTATCAAAATATTCTAAAAATAATTCTTTATTTTGTTTTTATGAAAAAAAGTAGGAGACCGGAGATGTATTTTGTTTAATCGATAGCACCCAGTTCATATATTTACCAAGGGCAATCATATCTTTTCTAAATGTTCTGTTTAGTT
Organism: Amphimallon solstitiale; assembly: GCA_963170755.1. Taxonomy (NCBI): domain Eukaryota; kingdom Metazoa; phylum Arthropoda; class Insecta; order Coleoptera; family Scarabaeidae; genus Amphimallon; species Amphimallon solstitiale. The sequence continues at coordinate 248,887,244 of OY720675.1, forward strand.
TTTATGAAAAATGGGGTGCACGAGATGTTGTAGATGTAATTGATAGCACACATGTCGATATACTTGCTCCACCTTTAGCCGATGAAGAACACCCTCCTTTTTTATATATAGGTATTTTTTATATTCACATACTGTAATTTTTTTTCTAAATTTCAGCGCTACTTTTATGGTAAGGTTAATAAAAAAAATATATTTGACAATAAAATGTGTTTTATTTTTCAATATTTATACGAACAATTTCTATTTGAGTACCTATTATTCAAAGTTCACATTTCTAGTTCAGTATTATTATTTTTCTTTTTGATCTTTATTGTTAAGATTTAATAGTAAACATATAATTCATATCCAATATTAGTATAATTATCAGAGTCAAATGTCTTCTATTGTTTTATAATACTTGCTGGTAAATTTATTAAACAATAATTCTTTACATTCTTTTGAGTTGACAAAGTGCAAAATTTCAGCCTAATGAATATTACTCTCCTGTAAAAACTGCAAATAAAGAGAACTTTCAATTACTATAATTTCAGAGGCTCGTCAACAAAATCCTGCAATAATATCGAATGATTTGGTGTACCAAGTACAACAGTACAGCACAGGATTGGTCGATTTTCTAAATACAAAATCATCTATATCCTTCAACCATTTATATACTTTGGCCTATGCTATTAAAACTTAATGTTACCTTTTTGGAGACTAAAACATTAATCGTTTAATATAGTTACATATTGATAAAATCTTTGCGGTTTGACTTACAAATAAAGAAATTCATTGACTAAACAGGTAAATTTCCTCTTATCTTCTTCAACATAATATAAAGTTAAACATCCTCACTATTTGATGTAGTTTTATTATTAGAAAATCTTATGAAAAAGTCAACTTTAAATTGTGAAGTTATTGTGAACACGATACCATAAGAGACTTTTTCGAACATTTAGTTTGTGCACATTTCACATGCTTTATGTTGTGTGGATATTGTCTGCTAGGTTTATGTATTTTTTTGTGTTTAGGTACTCTTGTAAGAAAAATAATGTCCACTTTATAGGGATACCTATCCTTGTTGGCTTCATAAAAAAATCACATTTCATCATCCATAAATGTGCCTGAAAAGACATTTATCTGCAAATTCACTATACACTAGTGCGATACTACGTCCTTTGTAACTCTCCTAATGATAGCAGTTCTTGTTGAAATTTTCCAAAGTGCTTCGTGCTATCTTGGCAGCAGTATAAACATATGTTTATACTATGTCTTGGCATTACAAAATGTTCCGTACATTTTCTTTAAAAAAAATGTTAGCAATCGCTATATTATATTTTAAACAATTTTCTTATTAGTTAAAATCTTAAATTGAAATATATTGGTATATGTTTACGAGATGATATGTCTGTTTACATGTTAAACATAAAGGTTATGTACAAAAAATCGTAAATTGACACTTCTACGTCACTAACTGTAAAAATTCTGAAATCGTCATCGCAACGTCACTTCGTTGCCAGGGCCTACGATAGCCGGAGCTTCCGAGAAAGTTACAGAATTCCACCATTATACTCCATTCAGTCTAAGAATAAAGTAGATGGCGCTACAATATGAGCACAGTTTACACACGATGATCTTTGTATTTTGAAAACAAGTAAAACATATGTTTACTGTCAGATGGATAGCAGGGATATACATATCTGATATCATTATATTTTGACATTTACATACATTTTTATACAAGTTGGTAACTCATTCCTCAAGAAAAAGGAATGCACATGTCGTCTAATTGTACTTTTTTGTGCTTCATCCAATTTATTGTAAGTATGACGATAATTTCTTTTTCTTGGAGGAGAAATTGGAACTCCATATAATTCCATTTCTTTAATAATGCAGTACATTGTATTCCTATTAATACCCACTTCCTCTGCTGTTTGATTGACTGCAGCTGTTTTAGACATATTGTTTTTATCCTTAATGTACACATTATAAGCCATTTGCCTTTGTCCAGATCTTATGTGTTTCCCTTTACGATTTTTTGAAGGACCTGGTAAAACTGCTTCCGCCATACTATAGAATATTAGCGATTACGAAAAGAAAGTTAACGAAATTGATAAAATACCTTAACAAATGAATATTTCACTTGCGAGTTCTAAGAAGAACTATTTTTTAAGAATATTAACAACAAATAACTATGTAAAATACGGAAATCGACAAAATCTTTGAACAAAACTGTCAGTAAACAAATTTTTGACAGAACGAGCTAAATGCGATTATTTTGCCGGTGTAAATGCACACTCGATTTCAACCAATCACAAACGTTTATTTTAAGCCCTATCTTTCCCAATGCTTTATTCTTAGACTGAATGGAGTATAGTTATCTAATTATACATAACCTAAAATGAGGTCGATCAATCTAACCGGAAAACGTAGGATGTCATCATTATAATTTACATGTTCATTTTATAGTTTACAGTACTTATCATGATGGCGAAGTATTGATTTGAATCATACGATATTAAAAAATGACGCAGGGATCATCTTTCTTGAATCCGACTATACCTTCTGTAATGTATCGATACTTATGCTATTAATCGCTTGAGAGATTGCATTTTTTAGCTCGTCTATATTGTGCAACCTTTGTTGAAAAACCTTTTGCTTCAAGTATGCAAACAAGAAAAAATCCAATGGTGTCAAATCGGGTGAGTGCGGTGGCCATATTTCTCTACTTATTAGTCTGTCATCAAAATACTCTTGTAGATACGTTATTGTCATTGCAGCTGTATGCGCAGAGGCTCCATCCTGTTGAAAGTACCCATGTTGCAACTCATCTTCATGTAGTTCATTAACAAACACGTTAAGGATATTTTCTTGGTATCGTGCAGCATTTATTGTACCGGCGAAAAAGATTGGTCCTATTATTCGTCTTCGAGACATGGCTACCCATATTCCAATCTTTATAGGATGTAAATCATTTTCTTCGAATATATGAGGGTTCTCCGATGACCATGTACGACAATTTTGACTATTAACATAGCCGGAAAGGTGAATCCATGCTTCATCTGAGAAAAATGTCAGGTTCAAGTCATCGTCATTGTTCAGATGATCCATAAACCATTGACAATAATGCCGCCTTTGCTCAAAATCCTGTGCATATAAATGTTGGTGTACAGTAACTTTGTAAGGGTGCATATGCAAATGCTTCTTCAAAGCAGTTCGACAGCTACCGTAAGACACACCTAGAATTATTAAATATAATAGAATATTTCAAATATAATATGTATATTTATACCAGACTGAGCAGACAGCTTGCGTAAAGATTTCTTTGGACTAGCATGCATCCGTTCTGCTAAATCCTCTACAATATCTTCAGTCACAACGTAGGGCTCGTTAACTCGCTTTCGCTTCAAGATACTTCCTTTTTCCGTGAACCTTCTTACTAATCTACTACAATGCTGGACAAAAGTTTCATACACAATAGGCACGTCAGGGAACTGGGTAGTAAATTGATGTATACAAGATTGATTAGAATAGATCCATTGCCCATTCTCATCTTGAACACCACTACGAAAGTAAGCCATCAGAATGAAGGTGTCTTGTTCAATAGTGAACGGCATGTCAGCACGCACTTGCTACGTATAATTGTCTTAAGAAACACAGTTTTAGTATACTTAAACAGAACTATAAACTTGAAGCAAAAAATTCGAGATCTAACGAAACACGATAAATGTCGGATGACAGTTGTCAAAATAAACAGCAGCCGGCAGGAGTGACTAGGCAGGGTCTTAAACATTCGATCAAAAAAAAAGTATCACAGCAGGGATTTTGGTGCAACCAACCTTCTTCAGTTCAACTTGCTCGCATGAGATCCGTTGTCAAAAAATAAATATAAGCTTGCCATAATACATATTTCGTTTTATTTACAAGAAATGCATGTATAGTTACTAAAACAAATTTAACAATAAATAATATTGAAAATCGTCATAATATCTGTCAATTCCATAAAGTCACTAAAACTGGACATTTAAAAATCGCGCTACTCACTACATTTCAGTTGGTATTGGAATCAATATGGCGTCCTAATTGCGGTACTTTGTTAGATATAGTAACTTTAGTTTCACTAATACAGTTATGACAACATGTAAATGTCAGCAATGGCGTGCGATTGAATATAACGCGTCTCCTCTATAGTTAGTTATCTATGCTTAAAAGGCAAGGTTCCACATCAATAATTTAGTGAATGACATTTACCATAAAACGTTCATTATAAAACGTCGTAAGTTATCGAGAAAATATCCTTAATTAACACTAAACATGAAGTTATGCTGCTTCTTAAATTTATTGCTTTCACTTTGGGTATACGCTTGCAAAGGAAAGAAAGGAGGAAATAAAGATGATGACGGTTCTTCTTTGACAACAGTTCCATCAGTAACTACGGGTCGTCCAGGTGGTGAGGAAACACCGAAGCAAAGGTTATTAAAGAATTTTATCGTTTTAATCGTAAACAACAAGACGATGGACTCTGCTACCGGCGTTAGAATTTTGCCGCATTTAGTGTTGACATCAACCTTTGTCGACCCGACGAAGCCAGATGATTATGCTGTAATTCGTCTGGTGGAAGAACGCGGCGACAAGCCAGAAAAAAGAGAAATAGTGAATGTCACAGTGATTGGAAAAGATGTACCCATGCTCTTGCTAAGAACAAAACAAGTTAGTGATGTGTCTCGAACTGCCAAATACAACACACTACCGTTAAATACGAGGACAGATAAAATTGTAGTGACAAAATGTTACATATACGTCATGACGAAAGGATATAAAATTAGAGATTACAGGGTGTATTTGGTGAAACATTCCAAGTGCGATGTAACGAAAATTTGCTGTCGCAGTCATGCAAGCATTTGCTTTGACCCGGAAGGATCAGTGTTGGTTTGCGATGAACGAGCGATGGGCATACGAATTGATAAGGATAAATGCAATGCAGATCCGTTTCAGTTCGCTAGCGTTTCTAACTACGACAGCTCCATATTAGAAGCCATAGGCCAGCGTGGTTATTTTGACTATGACATGCTCCGAATAGCACGGCGAAATCATTCTGCCACGTTAGCAAACTCTGTCAACATGTTCGTAATTCTATTGTGCTTATGCATTTAGTATTAAAATTAAATAAAATTGAAGTACATTATCTGTAATAGTCATATTTACATTAAAGTCTAGAGCGTTACTATAGTCCTTCTCAACACCATTATGCAGTACAGGTCTTATGGCAATTGATTTTGTGGTTGCCAAATCATCTCATTGTATAATGTCGTTACATTTTCGGTTCATTATCTAACATTCTTTGTAATCCAAACATAACCTATACGACTGTTTGTCATTCAATTGATGCACACTAAAAATTAATATACCCTGTCTCAGAATAAGATGGAGTGATTCAAATATCCCGCCAAAACATGGAACACATAGCTTAAAATTTAGTAGACAATTTGATATGACATCATGACAATTGAGGTTAGAAGAACTGTATTAATTCTAACCAAGGAGTTAGCTGTTTTCTGTTTCATTTACTACTTTCGTTAAAATAGATGGATGTGCCGCTATTCATTCTACCAGTCGAAGCAGCAATACGAATGCATGGCAATTGGAAACAGGAGAGTAAAGTTATAAACACAAGTAGGTGTATACATCTACCGTGAGATTCAAAAAGATTGTCTATGCCGCTCAAATAAAAAATGATATAACGTAGGTATGTGCCGCCTTTTTCCAATGTTGTTTTGATGTATTTCAGTAGCGGCACGGAAAAGAATTAAAGATGTCAAAATTTGATGTTTAATATTTAAATGCATTTGATGGGATAATAATTTTTTCTTACAATTAACAAGAATTGACTAATGAAGCAGATAGAGATGTGATGATAGAGAAATTCAGGAACAACTTTCGCAAATTATCAAGAAAACTAGTCTGTATTAAAAGGAAATACTTCTATTAGATCCTAATTCTGGGGAAATTGTTTTTGAGTACTTAATAATAATAAAACAATCATAAACTATATTTATTTATTAACATAGAATTATAACATGTTTTTTGCACACACTTCAATATTTGGTACAAAATAAAACATCAAGTGGTGTTAATGTTATTACTTGGATTTATAGAAATTTATCACATGAAAATTAATTAAAGTAAAAAATAAAAATAAATTTCCAAGTAACAATACACCAACAAACTTTGGAATTAATTTATAAACAATTTGAAGCCTCATAAATTATGTTCAAAATGTCCACCGTTACTGTTAATACATGCATCAATTCTCTTTTTCATGTTTTCAAAAACATTTACTAGGTGTTCGGCAGTTATGCTTTGTACTCCCTCAATAATTGCATTTCTTAGCTCTTCAATGTTGTGTAATCGATTTTTATATATCTTATTTTTTAAGTAACCAAACACAAAAAAATCCATCGGGGTAAGGTCAGGAGATCTTGGAGGCCATCTCTGCGCTCCTATAACCCTGTTACCATATACCTGCTGAAGATATTGACATGTTTGTCGAGCTGTATGGGCTGTGGCATTATCATGTTGAAAATAACCTTGTTCAAGTTCATTTTGTTGTAATTCTCCTATAAATAATTGTAATATTTCCTGATATCGTTGAGCTGTTATGGTTTCTTCAAAAAATATTGGACCTATTATTCGGTGCCTTGATAAAACTAGCCATACTCCAATTTTTATCGGATGTAAAGCTGTTTCATTTAACACATGAGGATTTTCGGCTGACCATATACGAAAATTTTGGGAATTAACATACCCTGTCAAATGAACCATGCTTCATCTGAAAAGAATGATTTATCACAGACTAAACAATCCAGACCGGCAACTTAATCCTAGATTTTATCCAGAGTACTCATCCTTGTTTAGCAAACGTAAATTTGAATACTCTACCATCTCTGTCAAATTCAGTGAACTTGGAGATGAGATGGCGCTAGCGTCAATTGAAATGTTTGTTATGCTGTGGTTATATGTCATTCAAAACTACATTTCAAATTTGACACGTTTGACATATTTTTGCAATCCTTTCTCGTACATCGTATTAATTATATGCTGATACAAATAAGCAGTCCAAGTGTTTAGTGTGCGGGTTTGGACAGGATGAAGTTAACAAAAAGCATAGGTTTAAGATAAGATTGGCATTTCCTTTGTTTAAGAAGCGCATTTTTGACATGCTCTTTGCCTTGCAGGTTTGATACCTTTTGATTTATATATTAGTACTAGCTGTCCATCAATCTCTTCGAGCTTGAATCGCCTTTCGCGTCCGCTTACAGTTTATTACAGATTCCTGTAAAACGCTAAAAAAAATCTTATTTTCTAAACTTTTGACACACCTTGTATAGACGCATACTTTTTGCTGTCACGATGACAGGACGAACGACAATATAATTAAGCATATTTACATCAGTTTGACTGTTCATTGTTGAAGTTTTAAGTTTGGGCTTTATTAGCGTAAAGCTAATACTTGACACTAAAACATTGATATAGACTGACGTGGAAATATCTGTGTTAACATTTTGCTTACATACATTGCAAAAAAGTCCTCTATAATTCATATTTGTTGGGTTATTTTGCGATTCTTATGAAATATTTTATAAAAAATAATACAAAAGGGGAGATTTCATGATTAAAACCAAACTACAAATAATAATTGAATCGATCGAAATAAGATCGCGACACCAACCTGGTACACGATCATCATAAATCATAGGTGATCTATAATGTTTGTCATACAATATTGGTATAAGTAATGTAGATTACTCATTTTGTTTTTATTTTTTTTTAATTTAAGACACAATTATTCTATTGAACACTCGCTCTTATTGTTATTATAGTGTTTCATTAAACTCTTCGAATTAGAATTGCTTCTTCGCGTCCACTTCTTCTCTATAAGTTGTTCTATAAATGTGCCTCTTTGGAAATGTGATCACTGCCAGGCGCAAGGGTACATGAATATTAACACTTATATATTTTTTTAATGTAAGTAAAATGTTATTAATTGCTTTTGACTCCTTTGCCTTATTTTATATAACAATGATATTGGAATCTGTATCTGAGGTACTGTTAATGGAGAGTAATTGCAACTGTAGTTCACTTTGCTTTTGTTTATGAATAAAGATTGAATTTAAACAATATATGTCTAATAATGAATTATACATTATTTGACATTTATAATTTGTGGCAAATGAATTTATTTATTAAGAATTTGCCCATAAAATATATAATATTTCTATATAATTTACTGAACGTTGAGTTGACATTTAGAACATTTCGTTGAGTCAGGTTTTGTATAAATCGTGTGCAATTAGCGTAAGACTGTCATAGTCAAGTCAGACTGAAGTTAAGATGCTTAGGTAAATTATTGTCATTCCACTTGTCATCGTGACAGCAGTTCGTTGAAGTGTGTTCGTTCATAATAACATGCGAGAACGAAATGTCACAGTGACAGTGCTTAACCAAATTATCTTTCCAATTGTCGTATGAAATTAACAAAACATGATGAACAGAATGTGTTTTTAAATTTGCTAACATTTAAAAATAGGTACTGTCGCTCTTATATTTTTCAAACGCAATGGAATGTTATTATACCACCGCTGTTTGAGAAAGCTACAGTGTTAGCGAAACGCGTTACAGCATTTACATTTTTGTAAATAAATAGATATAGTGAAGATATAAACAAATTTGTTGTTTTATTTTACGTTGATTTCAATAGATCTTCACCAAGTAAAAGCCACATCTATCCAATTTTCCAAGCAATGGAAAATCCTGCTATGTCGTACCATTTAACAGAAAATGTGCCTCTGATCGGTTGATGACAACCAGCAGTCGCATCCCTTAAGTGCTTGTTTTTATAACAGAATTATTATTAAACAAAATAACATCCGGTTACATCTTTCTTCCAATTTCCTGTAAAACGCGAGCACTGCCATGATGGTTTTTCTAGTGTCCGTTATCATAAACTTTTGACGAACCCCTATATATATATGAAAGCAGTTCAGATGTCATCACGAACTGAAATTGATCGATCGTTTGGACGTTTGATAGCCTGCAATTGAATTTTCGTGCGACTGCCAACGTTAATTAAATGTTAGACGGATTTTTGCCTGTCAATTGTGACGTTTCCTATAATATTTAAGTCAACCTAATGTGGATGTTAAGTTGTCATTGTCAGCTATGCCGACGTACTTTAATATTTAATACAGACATTTTGCGTAGACCCTAGTTAAATTTATCGGTGTTAGAAACGGTAATAGAAAAATGAACTTGGTGACATAGATGTGCCCGTCAATTATTCTTAATTCTGATCAGCACATATAAAAATCAGCTGGATAGTAATGCTTACTTCATTTTTTTCTGAAGAAGTGATGTTATTGTGTATTAAAGTACTTTGCGATCTTAGAGTAACTAATAATTATTAAATTACCATATATGATGTTTCTGTATCGTATTGTCTTTATATGTAGTAATAGTTCCATTACTAAAATAGTAATTGCCCATTTTACTCTTTAAATCGTTAAATTAAATGTGATATGTATGTATTATGCATTTATGAAAAGTAAAGTGTTACAATTAACATTGATTTTCACGACAATAGGCAACAGAAATAAATTTCTTCTTCTTCTTTATTGTGGCTTTGAGTTAGACTATTTAGTCTTTTACTCTTCATCTGAGAGCGGTGAATCTTGGAATGTTGGAGTTGAATTTGATTAGCTATTGTTTATCTTTATTTTGATTAAGAATTAAAGTAGAACCATTTTAGGTCTTTTGTGTTTGAAATTTTCATTTCCATCATATGCAAGTGCTCTTTTAAGATTTTGATTTGAGTGGTTTTCCATCTGATTTATTGGACGTAATACTTGTTTGTAAAGTAGAATTTTGTTGTTCGTGTTCAGCTGGCTTTTTCTGCCTATAAGAGGCCATAGTTGACATCTTGTTTGTTTGGTTTTGGTTATCGTTTTTGCTATGTGTGTGTTATAATTGAGCTTTATATCCAGGTATATTCCCAGGTATTTAATTTCTCTACTCCATGGTGTAGTGTTGTTGTTGATGGTTATTTCGTTGTCTGATGTTTTCCGATTCCTTTTGAAAGATTATTACTTGGGATTTGTCTTCGTTTATTGTTGTCCTCCATTGTTTGAACCATTTTATCGTGTTGTCTAGGTGCGTTTGGAGTTCCTGTACCGCGTTCGTCGGACATCTTGATGTTGAGAGCAGTGCCGAAATAAATTTCTATGACGTTCGTTCAAAATAGACAATAGACTATATAAGAATCGGTGTTATTGGGTTTGTCAATTTTGAAGTTTTCCGGCAAGTGTAATTGTGATTTAAAATTGATTGGCCACTTTAAGGATTAACTTTAAACTTTTTCGAAAACCGTCACTGCGTCAGAGGTTAATTGATGTTTATATAAGTTCCTCCTATAAACTTCAAATCTGCGAGACCTAATTGTCAAATTGAATATCATTGTTGAAATATGTAAATGTGGCAATTGGATTTAATATTTTCTGCATTAAAGATCAATTTTATTGTGATTCACATTTTAATTTTATTGACAATTTATAGTAATATAGCGGAAAGGATGGAGATATTTTATTATGTGTTGGTAATAATAATAATACATATCTAATAGGTTTCACATTTCATCAATCAAAAACCACTCTTGAACTTTGCATTTTTTCATTTCCTTAACACTACATATTCACATCGTGTCTGCTCATAGCGCCCATGTAAATGTCTGATAGAAGATATTGAACTTGTAAATTTAGAGTCTCTAGTCGTCAAAAAGAAAAAAGAAAGAAAATATTGTTCCCTTCTTTTCGCTTCGCGTATGTTCTCAGGTGATTAGCCAAATAAATTCACTTTTCATTACCAAACTGTCCAACATTTGCCGACTTTATGGCTTTAAAGTTTCACAACACGTCGATGATAGTGACTGTTCTTCCTCGATATTTTTTCGATAGCACATCTCTTTATCGTCACATCTTTGGTGTTTTCAGTATTTAGTCCGGTCAGGTCACAGTATTTTTGAGATGACATACCAAGGCGATTGCACCACCGAGACTATTATTGCAGTGAATTCTGACGTTTCCCAGTAAGTGTTATCGCCTATTGATCGTCTTGATGGTTCATAACTCGAATTGAAGTTTCATCGCAAGTCAAACGTTAGATGGATTTTTTGTATATAAGTGTTAAAGTTTCCTGTTACTTTAAAGGATATTCTTACACTTAAACTTAATTACATATCAACATGTCAAATTATAGGATTGCGTACTGAAAAATTAAAAATACGGATCACTTCTGTTTCATTTCCTGCTTTTAAGTATACACTTTTCTTAGAAAAGATGCTAAATTAGTGATCGATGAATTTAATGTAATTTAGTATATATACTCTTCAAATTCTTTAATTCTATTTGGATATTTCCAGTATTTAATGAATGAAACCTGCAAACTTTTAAGACTGTCATTTCTAAGTGTATAAACATATTCATATGTAGTTACTGACCTTGTGGGCTTCAATTCTTTCAACTTTAATTTACAGCCATACCAAAAAATCGAGAAACTACTTCTGTATCATTTCCTTCGGATCAGTTCCCGTATATATTCTCAAATAAAAGGTAAATTCATGTTTGATTAAATTAATGCCGTTTAGTATATTCTTTAGTGCTTACGTATTTGATTCCCTCGATCTAGATATTTACTTGCCTTAGATTTTTCCAGTATTTAATGACAAAACTTGCAAACGTTTAAAACTGTAATTTGTAAATGTTATACGGTATATATTCATATGTAGTTAGTGACCCTGTATTGTCAATTATTTCCACCTTAATTTACGACAGGGGTCGTTTGATTTAGAAATTTACTTGCCTTAGATTTTTCCAGTATTTAATGACAAAACTTGCAAACGTTTAAAACTGTAATTTGTAAATGTTATACGGTATATATTCATATGTAGTTAGTGACCCTGTATTCATAAGGCAGATTTCATTGAAAAACAACTAAAAACATACGGTATAACTATTTTCGGTACGCTATTTCTGAAAATAAGGGAGCTAATTAGAATTTAGATCCGTATAATATTTGTCCCTGTGAACAGTTGATTTCACTGCTACAGCTCACTGGTTTGACGTAATGTCAGATTATGTGTATGCGTTAAAAAATCGTATGGCATATCGGCAACAACTCTAACCATAATACATAAAATTGTCGGAGTACCTATGTCATTCATAATGTTAATTTAATTTTTATGATACCGCATACGCTTCTTCTTTTTAGTTGGTTAGGTTGTACCTATTCACTATTACCTATACTATTTACGGTATTTTAATTTCTATATGAATGAATGACAGTGGAGGATAATTATGTAGTTAACTTTGCTATTGTAATGAATGAAGATTAAATTTAAAGAAATATCTCTAGAAATGGATTATACATTATGGTGGCAAATGAATTTATTTATTAAGACTTTGCCCACAAAGCGAACAATATTCCTATATAATTTAATGAACGCTGATATTTAAAATTTTTTTATTGACATTCAGGTTTTGTATCAGTTGTGTACATCTAGTCCATGGTGAACGTCGACAGATCAAAAAAAAAAATTAATTGAATGTTGTTTCACGTTATTAGTTCTATAAAATTGGTACTACGCTTTGTGTCAAGTTTACGATTGAAATAGTGTATAATTCAAATTTTCTGACAGACTGTCATCGTAACGATATTTCGATGACACATACCTATGACAATGAAAAGTCAGACAGCTGACATGAAGATGTTTAACCAAAATTGTCGTTCCACCTGTCATCGTGACAATAGTTCGTTGAACTGTATTTGTTCACACATAAACTTGTGAGAACGAAATGTCAGGCTAACTTAATAAAACATGTTTTAAACTTACAGGTCATTGAGAGAATTAATTAATTTTCATATTACGCTTTAGTAATATACTTTCTAAAACGCAATCGAAAATCTTGCTAGCTCCTATACGGTTGATGCTAGACACTGTCGTACCATTTAACCAAAAATGTACTTCTGATTAGTTGGTGCCAACCAGCAGTCGCACACTTTAAATACTTGCTTTTATAACTGAATTGGTAAACGAAATGACATACATGCTTATGGGAATCTTATTTGATGTATTTATTTTATTTCGAAGTGCTTCGGACACATCTGCCAAATAAAGAAAAGTCGCCCTATTATTTGTACGTAGAGAGATCGATGAGAAATGTTATTAAATGATCCCATTCGTAAAATGGCTTAAATTTATATAATTATAACTTGGACACTGATACATTTCCAACATTCTGTTGACATTTAGGTTTTGTATAATTCGTGTGCATCTAACGTAATTTGACAGGCCCAAATGGCAAAACTCAGACGGTTCTTCTTTATTTAAGCTTGCTTCGTTGTATGAAATTTACATTTCGATGACATATATAATGAATAGAGTGTCATTGTATTTATTAATATATCTTAATAAAATATAGAAAAATCGTCATATTTGTTACTGTACTTACGTGCGACAATACACTTTAAGTTTATTTTATCATATCCGTCGGCATTTTGTTCATATATTCATATAGAAAAGAAATAGTAACGATTGATAATAATAACACTAATACGTATCTGAAAGGTGCCACGTTTCAATTAAAAATGCACTTCTTCGTAATATCTTTATTTGTCGGCCTTCTGACATTTAAACTTGACAACCGATGGATGAACGTGAATATATATATAGTCATTAATGACACGCAAACTCGTCATCGCGAGATTATTATACCCTGCATAAAAGTCTTCAATGAGTCGCACCTTCGACAGCGACAGATTTGGCACGTGGACAGTGCACTCAATCGTCGCGGAAAAGTCCACTCTTTTGGTTTCCAACCCTCTTTCCGCACTCTAAACTTCGACGGCCTGAAATTTCTTCGTCAATGTGAAACTTTTACAATTCTTTCGCGCGTGCCTGTCATACCTGACATTTTTACGATTTTGATCAGTTGTCACGTGAATCGTCATGACGTAGGCCATTTTTCTGTTAAAACACCGAATGCACGCTCCTCTTTAAAAGCCCATATCTCTGCACACGCTCCACTTAGAAGGAAAATCTCTCCGTCGAGGAACAATTTAAGGACGTCGGTAACTTCACGCCAAAGGGCAGCTTTCAATGTCGCGTATCCAGAGACGAGTTCTGCGCCCCGCGTACCCAATTTTCGTCGATTTTGACCGGGTTTGGTTGCCCTTGACTACTCGGCTTTTATATATTCTAATTATTATTACCATGCTGAATTTGTTCCTTTTGGTACATATTAGTGTTTTTATTTGTCATATTACACAAGATTTGTGTTATTATTATTGTCTTCTCATTATAGGTTGTGTAATTTATTTAATTTATTATGTTTTATTGTATAAGTATATGTATCAATAAAAACTATTATTATTATATCCCTATGTTTTCCTTGACAGTTTTCACTTACTAGATTATTATATTTCCCTTAATCTTATATAGAGTAGTAGTTTATTGTGTCTAATAGGTCACCGTAAGAGGGATGTTATAATACATGTAAGTAAAAGATTAATATTTATATTTCGTATCACATATTTAATATGTAACACCACAAAATTACACATAAGATGCTCAAACTATGGCTATAATTGTTACTGTAACTAATATTTATTACCATAGTTTTAGTAACTTTTGTGTATGTTTTTGTTACATAAATAACGTATTTAATAAGCGTATTCTAAAAACAAACTCATTTCAAATTTCGCGCCAATATGCTGCTAGCGCCATCTTCGTACCAAGTTCACTGATGTGTAACAAGGATAGAAGATCTTGGATATTTTTTTTTCAAGTAGTTGCCGGTCTGGGTTGTTTAGTCTGTGGATTTATCTAAAATTTCATCATTTCTTATATTATTATTAAACCAATGGCAGTAAGTCAATCGTTTCCCATTATCTAGTGGTAATAATTCCTGTGCAACTGAGACTTTGTAAGGATATAAATGTAATTTTTTCTTGACAGCTCGTTGCGCAGAACTATATGATAAGCCAGTTTGTTGTGCCAATTGACGCAAAGGTTTAGTAGGACTTCGTTCTAAATGAGTGCGTACGTTTTCTACAACTTCTTCTGTGAGAACAGTATTACGGCCAGATGATTTTCCTTTACAAATGCTGCCTGTTTCGCGAAAACGTTTTACAATCCTATTAATGTGCCGAGTCAATGAATCGTCAACAAATTCCTCATCTGGAAAAGCTACACGAAACTCGTCTCGACATAAATTAACAGAGTAAATCTATTCTCCTTCGTTATTTCGTTGTCCATTTCGGAAATAAGATTCCAAAATGAATTTCTCTTGATCAATAGTATACGGCATTATAAACGTAACCTAAAATAAATATTGAATTGTATTCTAATTTTAACAAATAAATTCCAGTCACAAGAAATTCCTATAAAGTAGGTACTTACTTTTCAGAGTCTTGTAAAATACTTTTTTGTAAGAAATATTGACTAAGGAAAATAGAAAAAATTAAGTAACACTGTCAATAAAACGGACGTCAATGATAAAAAAGTTAACAGAATACATTAAATTAGAATAGGTATAGTATTGATATCAAGCTTGCGGAAAGTAGTAAAAGATCAGGACAATCAATTTGAATCTCACGGTATAACAAAGTATAACAAATATTTATTTCTACATATATTGGAAATTAACAATAATTTAGTGTTCACATCATGTTAAAAAGATTAAAAATGTATATGGTCGGCACAATTTGTCCAAATACTTATTGTAACATTCGTAATTGCTTCTGTCAAAAGTTCTCATATAAGTGTTATTCTGAAAGGGGGATTTTTTTGAAGCAACTTCATCTTATGTATCAATTCAGATCCCATATGAAGTATTCTTAATTGCCTATCTTTATCGGTAAGGCTATTTAATCCTTCAGGTTTTCATCAAAGTTTGTTGTACACTCATTATACTTGTGGCAATCCAAACTTTTTCCCATATCTCCACTAGATATTTTCACCTGTTTCTATTAGTACAGGTTTCTTTACGTTTGACATATCTGTAATATACATGTATATAGGAACATGTGGTAATATAATTAGTATTTAATTAACACTTACTTGAAATTAATGAGTCAATTCTACAATATGTGTGAGTTGCCCAGTTCATTTATGGTATGAACTCATCTATAGTTATTTTTGCAATGATATTAATTGTGAATGTTTGATTTTTGCACTGACGTACAGTATTTTTGACATATTCATCAAATTCAAAGTTTCAAATGCATGATCACTTGTTCCTTAGGTTTTAAGACGTCTGATCAACACATGCTCATGTTGTACATAAAAGTACGGATTTTATTTAATAACACAATAAAGTATAATAAACCAAAGTAAAAATGTAAGAGACTAGGTTATGGCTTGGCTATAAACATAAAATTACGTTTTGTCAAACTTATTTTCCCATGTTAAACTTGCCTACGCAAGAACCAATGAAATACTTTAAAAATATACGCCATTTTCGCGCGATATTTGAATCACTCCTTCTTATTCTGAGACAAGGTATAGTAATATGAAACACTAAAAAGAATATATGGGAAGATAGATTAGTAAAAACATGATATTTGTAATAATATAATCCTTTGGGATTGTTCTGTAGAAATTTATTCAAAATCTAACTGAATACAGTAAGCCATAGTAAATAAATTAATATTGTAATGAAACAAGCCCACAGAGAAGCAGACATCCAGGCGACGACAAAAGAAAGGCAAATATTCGGCGCGACTGGTAAACATCGTAAAGCAATAAATCATCCATTTTATATATACTGCGAAGAGACAGAATGTCTGTCGAATGTTCTACAAACATCGAGAGGAAGATGGAATTTACGCGAATGCTTCCAGATGTTTCGTATGTGTATAAAAAGGCAGTTGAACCGATGGATGGGTAATTCCGGAATAAGAAGTTCCTTAAGTAGTCGACGCGCGGAACAGACCAAAGTAGAAATAAATATAATAAATAAATAGTTCCTTGAGTGGTAGCCGAAGAAAAGACATAAATATTAGAGTGTTATATAAATAGAAGTGATATAAATACGGTGCAGTTTTTATTATAGTGCAATAAAGATATAAATATTACAGACATATAAATAGTACTGGTAAATACCGTGAGATTCAAATTGATTGTCCTGATCTTTTACTACTTTCCGCAAGCTTGATATCAATACTATATTCTAATTTAATGAGTGAAGATAGTCATTTTCAAAATAAATGTATTCTGTTAACTTTTTTATCATTGACGTCCGTTTTATTGACAGTGTTACTTCATTTTTTCTATTTTCCTTAGTCAATATTTCTTACAAAAAAGTATTTTACAAGACTCTGAAAAGTAAGTACCTACTTTATAGGAATTTCTTGTGACTGGAATTTATTTGTTAAAATTAGAATACAATTCAATATTTATTTTAGGTTAAGTTTATAATGCCGTATACTATTGATCAAAAGAAATTCATTTTGGAATCTTATTTCCGAAATGGACAACGAAATAACGAAGGAGAATGGATTTACTCTGTTAATTTATGTCGAGACGAGTTTCGTGTAGCTTTTCCAGATGAGGAATTTGTTGACGATTCATTGACTCGGCACATTAATAGGATTGTAAAACGTTTTCGCGAAACAGGCAGCATTTGTGACTGGTGTACACTTACACACAATTACTTAGATTAATTGTTCTGTGTACCTCATCTAATAACAAATAAATAAATAAATAAATAAATAAATTATCAGTCTGTCATACTGACATATTACTGACATAAAATTTGTAAATGTATGTTTAATTAAAATGATTTACATGTTTGAATAACATTTTATTAAAAATTAATAAAGAAATTACAATAAATGTTCAAAATGACCCCCGCCTTGTTCGATTCCCACGCATACGCGTCTTTTCATGCTATCAAAAGCTTTTTGCAACATTCGTGGCGTTATGGTTGCACATACTTCAATAATCTTTTGTTGCAGTTATTGCAAATTATGTAACAGGAGTTCTGAAAATTCTAGTTTTGCCGTAAGGGAACACAAAATAGTCCATAATAGTCAAACCAGGTGACCTCGGAGGAAACTCAACTTGCGTATGCAAACTTATAAGTCGATCATCAAAAAACGCACGGATAAAGGCTATAGTTTCTCGTGTTGTATGTGCTGTTGCCCCGTCATGTTGGAAATAACCATTATGAAGTTTATCGTCGTGTAGTTGTTGAACAAATTCATTCAAAATGTTATTTCTGTACCTCATTATTCTTCTACGGGAGTCTGTCATCCAAACCCCAATTCTTTGAGAATGTAGCGGAGATTCAACAAAAAATAAATGCGGTTTATTAGTGCTTCACATTCGCAAACTTTGAGAGTTTACGTACACCGAAAGATGAAACCATGCATCATCGAAAAACAATGTTAAGTTTAACAGGTCGCTATTCATTAAATTGTTGACGAACCACTGGCAGTAGTCAAGACGTCTGGGGTGGTCTGTTGGCAAAAGAGCTTGATATGATTGCATCTTATTTGGATGCATGTTCAAGTTCTCCTTTACAATGGTTCGACATGTTCCATAAGAAACTCCAATTTCTTGGGACAGACGTCTCAAAGAATTAGTGGGGTCCTACGATTACGAACGCCAATAGTCACTTCTGTACGAATAGTTGGCCTACCAGCACCTTTTCTATGATTAACAGATCCAGTTTCGCGAAATACACCAACACTATGTGTGAGGCACATATAAAAATCTTGCTCTACCACTGCGAAATTTGGGAAGTATTTACGAATATTATCCAAACATAAACGCTTACTTTATTCCCAAATACCACTAATTAACACACTTGTTTTAAAATACGCTTCAATCGTGAAAGTTTTCTGTGCTGTGGTGTAAACCATAATTCAAAAACTACAAGATGTCAGAGAGAAAATATAATGACAAATATTAGTGACCGTATGACACTTAATGATATAACTTAAGACATTCCATGGCAAACCTTTATCAATATAATTTTTGATCTCGCGGTAGTAAGCCATAGTAAATAAATTAATATTTCAAAGAAATATCTAAAGTATACAATTTTGTTCGTTACTGAATACTGACATCTTAATCTACTATTCACTATAAATTCAGGCAAAGACAAATTCCTCACAAATTCATTTTTCAAAAATATACCTTGCCATTTATAAGAACAAGTTGTTAATATATTATACTGTACTAAATTTAAATATTTAACCCTTAAGTACTAACGTGACGTCTGTGAGACGGAGTGGGAACCATAAACACATCAAATTTTCACATCTGCGCAACATTCGAGATCGAGCCTTTATGTACCTTCAAGTAAGCAGCAAATAAGTCAGTAGCAAACGTTTCACCGGCAAAGTGTGTTCAGAGCGAAAGTAATTGTGTTTTAAAATTTATTACCCGCCTGTGAGACGTCACGTTAGTGTTTGCGTTACTATTTCACGTCGTGCTAGCGGAAAAGTTAGAGCTTGGTGCACAAATTTCTACGATGTCTGCAAGACCAAGTTGTTCAAAAACTGTTACGGCAACAGATAGTAATTTTGAAGAACAGTTATTGCAGTGGTATAATGAAATAGATAGTGGTGAGAGTGACGCAGAAAAGGATGTTGATGAAGATTTCGCATTGGAGAGTAACCACGATACCGATTCAGGAGAAGAAGGTAAAGTAAACTTGTATTTTGCAATTACTATTATAGCCTGAATTATTTATTATAGGTACCGATGAGGATGTTACAGACGAGGAGGCAATTGATCAAAGTTCTAAAAAGAATTTTTATGGAAAAAATCATTTTAAATGGTCAAGTGTGCCTTTTGTATCAAGAAGTCGTACACTACAACATAATATTATCGTGAAATTACCGGGTTTGCGCCCTGTAGCAAAAGTGGGAAATACTGCAAATCCACTTACAGTATGGAGATTATTGTTTAGCGATGAAATGTGCGACATAATTATACAATGGACAAATAAAAAGATTCAAGCACTTCGTTGGAGATACAAAAACCAAATTCTCCAACGCTTAAGGATATCGATAGAATGGAAATGAATGCATTCTTGGGTCTTTTTGCATTTACTGCAGTTTTTAAATCGAATAATGAAAATATCAATACTATATTCGCTACAAATGGAACAGGTCGAGAAATAATTCGATGCATAATGACTAAGGAAAGGTTTGCATTTCTCTTGATTTGCTTGGGATTTGATAATCCTGAGGACAGAGAAATAAGAAGATCTGATGAACCTGCTGCTGCAATTTCTGAAATTTTTAATATATTTGTCAGAAATTCCCAAAATTGTTACAGCATTGGAGAAGCAGCGTGCATTGATGAGATGCTTGTTGGATTTAGGGGTCGCTGCAAATTCAAAATGTATCTGCCCAATAAGCCCACAAAATATGCCATTAAAGTTATGTGCCTTACAGATGCACGTACCGGATACTTATATAATGCATATATATACGATGGTAAGGATTCAGATAGTAGAGGACTACCAAATGAAGACAAAAAGTATGGAAAGCCAACGCAGTCTGTTTTAAAACTTTCACAACCGCTTTACAAATCCAATCGCAACGTAACGTTTGATAATTGGTTTACTTCGATTGAAGTTTTGAATTTATTAAAAGAGAGAGGTCTTGCCTGTGTTGGAACCCTTAGAAAAAACAAAAGGGAAATCCCGGCTGAATTTCAGCCAAATAGGAAAAGAGAGGTTGGAACATCGATATATGGCTTCACCAACGATTTCACTCTAGTTTCTCATACTACGCGGAAAAATACAGCAGTTCTTCTGGTTTCCTCTATGCACCACCAAAAAAGTAATGATCCTATCAGCAAAAAGCCTGAAATAATTTCTTATTATAACCAAACGAAAGGAGGTGTAGACGCATTAGACGAAAAATGCGCTAAAATTTCCTGTAGTAGAAGAACGCGTAGATGGCCTATGGCTATATTTTTTAGGCTATTTGATATCAGTACCGTAAATGCTTATGTTTTATTTAATGCCTACAAAGATAATCCTACACAACAACGAACTGACTTTTTACAAGTTCTTGCATTTCAACTCGTAACACCACATCTTGAGAGAAGAGCCACTAATTCATATCTTAGTAGAAAACTAAAATTAACAATTGGTGACATTTTAGGTGTAAAAAGAAAAACTTGTCATCTTTGTCCACCCAAAAAGAAAAGACAAACAGCTTACATTTGTTATTGTTGCCAAAAGCGGATTTGCCTAGAATGTGCGAAAAAGGTGTGCCTAACCTGCACCGAATCTTTATAAACTTAATGTATTGTAATTTTCTTTTTTAAAGTATTTCTTTTTAATTTTAAATCATTTTTGTAATGATACATATTATATTCTTGCTGAAAAATATTTTTTTGTAACAATCTGTTAATTTAGTTGGATTCACTATGAAACTATGTTAGCCTCTGTAATAATTTTAACTTTTTTCAAGTTGAAAAATAAATGTTTTTACAATTTAAGAAAACCTATATATTTCTTTCAATTAATGTATTTTACATATACAAAATACGTTCTATTTATCTACAAAAGAAGTTTGAATACGTAAAGTGAAGTATTAATGATAATTACGATTATATAATTATCTAGCTTCTCAGACGTCGCGTTAGTGTTTACGCTATAAAGTAGAGACGTTAGTACTTAAAGGTTAAAATTAGTTTTTAGTGTTACAATAAATACATGATAACATTTATGAAAAGATTAACCACGACCATACAAAGGAGTATGTACACATAATGTTTTATTGTTCTTCAATCACTTAAGGAATCTTGATCTGATGATGAATGTGTGACATTAATTATGAACTCTATAACATCGTCTTGCAAGTTTTCTACTATCCAAATTTTGCTGTCGATGTCTTTTACGTAGCCAATATAATTCTGCCAGTGATTTATGGTTACATTTTGATAACCCTCCACAATTAATTGTTTAATTACTCTTTGTCTCAATGTCATATTGTGCATTTTAATGTAGTGCCGACACCATTACAATTGGATTTAATTCGCAATGATAAGGTGAAAGCCGAAGAACATAATTCCCTTTACTCTTTGCAGATGCATCAATTTTGTTTCTGTCATACTGAGACCTAACCTCTGACACACAAGCCAGTAAATCTCTTTTTAACATGTCATTATCTAGTGATATATTCTTCTCGGTAAGCCATTCAATAATTTGGCATTTTCTCCATACTACTGTTGGAAGCTTCTCTAATTTTCTCATATGATATGAGGCATTATCAAGAACAACAACCGAGTTCTCTGGTATATTTGGAAGCAATTTATTCGTGAACCAATCTTTATATTGCAGTGACCTTGAGTTTGGTGGTAAATTATAAATAAGCATAATCAAGATCACTTCAAGATTTAATTTAATTAATTATTATTTTATTTATTTCATCATGATGTGTATATAGATATTATTAAGTTAATATTTTGGCAAATTGTATTTTTATTTACGTTAAATAATATAAGGATGTTATAAATTTTATAAAAACTATAATATTAGAATAGGCATAAAGTATTAAGTGAATAATAACAAGAAAGTGTTTCCCGCACGAAAAATACTGTGACCGGGAGAAATCGACAGATTGGCTTGGCGAAAACAATATCTTTCGCTAGATGTATTGGACGAGTCATGAATGTGTAAACAAGTTGATATTTACAAGTTTGTTTGCCTTTTTGAAAGATTACTAATGCGCTGCTTTCCTGAGTGGTGCAGCACTGCAGCTATGTATTTCTGGAGGTGGAATCGTATCGTACCGAAGATAACCGTACGTTTTTGTGAAGAAAAATACCCATATAAGTCCGGAACCGATCAGTTTCCAGCTGGTGCAAACCGCTAAAAGGAAAAATCTGAAGTAGGTGGAAACCTCTTCTTCTTCTTAAACATAAATGTTGTATTAACTTAGAAGTTTATTCGTGAATTGGAACATAGAATAATTTTCTGAAACCGATTCACGATACTTAGAAAATTTTGAATAAAATTTAAGATCTGTAATATAATATAGATGAAGTATTATTCTAACTTAGAAATTTGTTCACGCATTGGAACTTATAATATTTTCGTAATAATTTTACTATATTATGAATTTTAAGACTGAAGTGGGACTTTGAAATATTTTTATGAATTAAATATCATTTTTAATTCGGGAGTTTGGTTTACATTGGGACTTGTAATTATTTTGGGAAGTGATTATTTGTGTTTAGAACAGTCTTATTTAATTAGAACTTTAATTATTTTTTTTTTATTACTAGAATGTTTTATTTTTATATACAGGGTTATTATACCGTGTGTTATGGTAAAGCATTTTAGTGTCTGTAATGATCAAATTAAATAGCATAATTTTTTTTTTATTCTATTAAATATAAACACTTTGCGTTTTAAATAAAATTTTCCTTATTATTTTATTTACAAGATTAGAAGATTTGTAGTTTAATAATTTTGTTTTATGTACATATAGGATAATTAAACTGTGACAAAGTTTTTTTAATATATATTTGAGATGGATGAGTTTGAGACGCTATACGAAGAGTTAAGGTGATTTAATAATGTTTATTATAAATGTGTATATAGTGTTGTACAAATTTTTTTTCTTGAGTGGTGTTTTGTATTGGAATCTCAGAACGAGGTAAAGTTTTATTTTTATATATCTATATATATTTTTTTTATATATCAATTATATTTTATTGTGTTTGTGTATTTGATATTGACGTGTTGGGTAATAGATCAGGGATGTGTGCAATGAATTAAGTAGATGTTTAATTCATAGCTGGAGTCTTGATGAATCCTTAAAGCACGAATTGGTCTTGGTGGTACTGTTTTGGGAGCGAGCAAAGGCGCCAGGCAGAACTAATCAGGGCTGAGTTAATTAATTAAATGCACAAAGACATATTTCTTTTAATTAAATTTAAAGTTAATATATATGCCTTAAGGGGTGAGCACATGGTGGTGTATGTTCGGGTTGTGTCCAACGAGTTGAAAAGCATACTCGTAGGGTGGAACTTTGGGGTACCTACCAGTGTGAATTTGCTTTCTGATGATACTGTCTTGGGAGCTAGCAAAGGCGCCAGGCAGAACTAATTAGGGCAAAGCCATTTCTTTAATGTTTATATTCTCGTAAATAATAAATGACATAATTTTGTTATTCATATTCCAGTACAATTCACAATATGCAATAAATTTTAATTTTATTTGAAATATTGATTGTTTACATGTGCCTTTGACGAATTAAGAAAATGATAATTATATTTATTTTAAAATATAAATTTCTATTCGATGTTATTCTTTTATTAACTATAATTTGTTCATTGATTTGACTATTTGATCATGACATGTATGATTTTATATAATATTTTGAAATATTTAAATTTTGTAAATATATTTGTGTAATTTTTAAATTTTTTTCTTTAATATTCGTAATAAACTAGATTATAAGGTTTATCTTGCATTTTATTTTCTTTACCTGACCTGGTAATAACTAAAGAGCATTCAAGTTGAATGGAGAGTTTATTTATATTTTCTGCCCCTGAGAGAAAATTTTCTTTAGTCATTCTAAACTGAGCTAGTTAAACGTAAAATTGCCTAACCTACTATTTTGCAGAAAATTTATTGAATCTTAGTCTAGCATAAGGCCTAGCACTAGGATGTATGCTTGATTCTTATTTACTTATTGATTGAATATTTTAAATTATTTTTATATAAATCTCAATTTGCAAGAGTTACAGCAATAAAATTAATAGAATCTACGGTTGGTTCTTGGTGAAACATTATGAATATTAAACGAATAAAACACTTGGTTATATTGTTTCACTTAAGGACAGATTTATTGTACTCTGACACGTGTTTCGACCTCTCGGTCATTAACGAAGAGTTTACAGACTTAAACTAAACTAAGAAAGTTACCAATACCTATTTATATGTGTGGGCTAGTGTCTTAAGTACAGTGTCAATAATGGGGGTGTTTATGAAGTCCAGTTGTGTGTTTGTGACATGTTTATTTGCTGTTGTAGCTTTTTTAATTTCTAGAATTTCTAATAAATCTAATTTCCTTCCTTTATAACTATTATGTAATAATGTATAATTATTGGTATCAAATACATGTACAAGGTCTATGCAATGTTCAGCAAAGCCTGTATTTTTATTATTGTTTAAAATTGACTTTTTGTGTTCATTAATGCGATCTTGTACGGGTCTGCCTGTTTGGCCAATGTAGATTGCGTCACAATCACTGCAACCTACCTCATAAACACCTGATTTGTCACACAATTTTGCTTTTTCTTCGTTATTAACTAAGATTTTTCCTAAATTTACTTTGTTCACTTGGATAATATTTAAACCTAACTTTTTTAGTTCGTTAGAAACTCTGCTGCTAAGACCTGGAATATAGTTAAGAGAATGATACCGCTTGTTGTTTGTATGTTGAGTTTGTTCACGTGTCAGAGTACAATAAATCTGTCCTTAAGTGAAACAATATAACCAAGTGTTTTATTCGTTTAATAGTTACAGCAATATGTAACTGACAATTGACAGTAACGATTACTCATAGTAGTCATATACTTTGCATAATAGAATTGCAACAAGGCAACCGGATATAAAGATGGAGTTGTTAAGGGATTACTAAAGAAAATAAGAGATACAATATTCCTATTAAACCTGTACTGCATAATGGGGTCGAGACGGACTATAGTATGACGTACAATTGAATGTAACGCGTTTCCCAGTAGTGTCAGAATATAAACTTGATATAAACAATGCCAAAAAGAAATTGTCAATCTGACAATAAGCATGTGTTGTTTGTCAGAAATATATTTTATGTTATTATTGTTTATGTGTTTGTGTCAATGTCAGAAGTCACCTCACTCAAAAATAGTTGGTGGTTTCAATTGTCACCCTAGTCGGGTACCGTATTTTGCGATCCTATGGGTAAATGCTGACGATTACACATTGCAATGTGGAGCAAGTATTTTACACGCGAATTGGGCGTTAACTGCAGGACACTGTTTTGCCAAAGTGATGTACGACGGCAACTACACCGTTCAAACTGGAGTAACTATGGTAAAGACAAATCAATTTTCACAATCATCCAAAGTCCGCAGATTAGTATTAGTGGATAAATATCACGAAAATACTCATCGTGACATTGGTTTGTTGGAACTGGAGACAGCCATATTAGAGAATAGATTCACTGCATACGCTAGACTCGTGACTCCCAGTATTTACACGCGACTGATAGAGGAACAAAGATGCAACATGAGTATAACGATGGGTTTCGGTTATAAGGGTGTCGAATATGAAAACGGTACTAAAGAACCGAACATTGAAAATCCAGTGTTACAGTGTGTTTTTCAATGGGTGAAGCCGGAATCTCAGTGTGAGCTCGCATTGATGATTTGCGCAACTGGAAGTCCTGTACAGAAGATGGATACATGTGGAGGTGACTCGGGTGGACCGTTAGTTTGTGAAGGTTTTCAAATTGGCATAGTGAGTTCAGGGATAGGTTGTGGAATGGGAAAAGCTTTTTATACGAAAATTACTAAATTTTATTATTTCCTCAAAATGTTTGTACCTGGTTTAGCAGATGATATTACTGCAACGACTGAAAATAATACAAACGAAAGTATTACGACTGGAAAATCTTCCTATTTTCTCAATCTGTTTTCTATTATTGTTTGTTTGGTATGTAACAAGAACAATTAATATATACTATTTCTTTAATATCATAGTCCTCAATTAAAAACCTAAATAAAAAAAATAATAATACATTGCTTTTCTTCTTTTGTCAATTGTGTTTCACTATTTTTCAAATGACTTTCCCCCATATATGGTGGAATTCTGTAACTTTCTCGGAAGCTCCGGCTATCGTAGGCCCTGGCAACAAAGTGACGTTGCGATGACGATTTCAGAATTTTTGCAGTTAGTGACGTAGAAGTGTCAAAACGTTCGTGAGAAAAGATTTTGTTGGTTATATTGTGGTTATATTATTATTATATAATTATTGTTAATATACTGTTCCTGTTGTTATATTTATAGTTTCTGTTAGTTTATTTGTTATAATTATTATTGTTTTATATTTGCAAATATGAATGGCGCTATAGCATTACTATTAGATGAAGATCACAACAGGTAGGTAATCGATAATATAAAATATATAGAGTATACATAATATTCTCTATTTTCCTAATTTTAGAATTTATATGCGTATATTCCGAAAACGTTTAAGAGATCACGGAAATCCTTTTGAAATACCAAACAGGCATTTTAAACAAATGTTTAGACTGAATAAGGACACTGTTCAAAGCCTGATCCAGTTATTGGATGGACATATTGAACAAACAAATATATCATTAGGGGAAGAGGGGGCAAAGTGGAAAGGTTTAGCCATTTTCCCTCTAGGACCTTTATGTCGGCCTTTCAAAAATTAAAAAAATCCCGATTGTGTTTTCTATAGACTTAGCTACTTACTGAGTTCATTTTTTTAATGATATTTTACGAGGTGTTTGTAAAAAAAATAAAAATCTACAAGCTTGAATTTTTCCACTTTACCCTCTATACAAGGGCAAAGTGGAACTACATTAAAGGCAAAGCGGAAAGATAGTAAAATCTTTTATTAACTGCAAATACAATAATGATCATTTACAATTATCGCAACAGTAATGTTCGTCCATACCAGTAAGGTCCGCACACATTTCATGTGCCCAATCTCCACATTTATCACACTGAATCCAAGTTTCAGTTGGAGGCAATATATATTCTTCACCACAAACCAGGCAAAACGTGTCTTGTTCTTTTCCTGTTCCCTTAATAGCGGTCCCCTTATTAGTCCTACATGGCTTAGAATGATTTTCCCCTTCTATCTTCGATAAAAGATTGCATGATTTTGGCCTTTTCCTTTTTTCTTTCTCTTCAACCATTAACTTGTAAGGCGAGCTCGTAAGAATTTCTGATTTCTGGCATTTTGCTTTCCTAGTTGCATTGGCAGCATGCACTGCTTTAGGTAGAGGCAAGATGTCTTTTGGAGATATTCGCACCACCTTCTTATTTTTCAATGGTGGTGGAGTTGAATCAGCTGTAAACGTAGGCTGTAAATTGCTGTAAGATGTTTCTGGACTTTTGTCTACATTTAGTGAACCTAACTTGATTGGTGTCACCTTTGGATCCGAAGCTAATGTTTTTGAAGAAACACCTGAAGGACCAGCTTCAGGCTTAAAGTGCACCAGTGCTTGCGTGGTTGAAGTTGCATTTGGTGATTGATGATAAGACTTAACATTGCAGGTTACGGTAGAAGTAGAAATTTTGTGCCTTTCTTTAACAGATGACAGTGGGATATCCTCATCCGAAGAGTCTGTGTTCCTCTGCTGGTGTGCTTCATCCTCTGAAGGAATATGATGAACCTCTGCAGGAGCAAAATCAAGACTTGTAAAAATATCTCTGTTGTAAGGGAAAATACCAGCTTTTCTAAACCCATTTGATGCTGTTTCAATAGTAGCACTTTTTTCAAATGCAACTTTAACAAGTTGTGCAACTTCAAACTGAGTTATCCGTCTACCAGGATGATTTTTTTGGTAGTTATCCACAGCTCTTTCAAACGCAGTCTTAAAGGGTTTGTACACAGCTACGTCAAGTGGCTGTAGCTTGTGTGTTGTATGAGGTTGAACAGAAAGGAGTATCACTCCAGATGATCTTGCTAAATTAAGAGCATCTAAATTTTGATGTGAAATGTGGTTATCCAAAATTAGTAATGCAGGTGATTCTTTACTTGGACGTACACAATCAATGAAAAATTGCAACCATTTCACAAAAATATCGCTGTTAATCCATCCAGAATCAGAACACCATGCTTTAGAACCTATTGGCCCACCATCAAGCAGCCTTTCATTAATTTTCTTTCTATTTCCAAATATCAAGCATGGCGGAATGAATCTCCCAGCAGCGCTACAGCAGCATATAACAGTTGTGAGCTGACCCTTTTCGGCTGAACTTATAACTCCCACTTGACGTTTTCCTTTTCCGGAAAGAACTTTTGGAGGTTTCTGTGCGGATGTTTTGACACCGGTTTCGTCCATGTTAAATATGTCATCTGGACGTTCTTGTAGGTGGTATTTTTCTATAACTGTTCATAAGTTATCGTAAAAATGGTCAACCTGTCTTTTGTTGAATGCAGAACATCGTGCAATGCTGGTTGGTTCTGGTGTGCGAAACGACAAGTCAGGATTTCGTGCCATAAATCCTTTCAACCATGCTTCACCCGCATTATTATTTTTAAATGGATGTTTTATGCCATTTTGGTTAGCAACCTTAAATGCAAGCTCTTTCAGGGCCTCTTTTGTTAGGCCATAGAATCTGTCATCAAGATCTCTAGCATGATCACTCAATTCTTTCTCCTCATCTTGGCTAAACACACTTCTAAATCTTCCAAGTTTCTTCTCATGTGCACCACTTTTTACATGACGATGCAGAGTTCCTAATGGAATTCCATAGATTCTAGAAGCACGCGCTAAAGAGGTTTTTTTGCTTCTTCTATCGCTAAACGCATATTTTCTTCTGTCCATGATCCCTGATTAGTTTTTCTTCGATATTTGTTCACCATCTGTAAAAATATATGGTTTAACAAACAAATCCTTACCGACACAATTATCTGTTCAATGTATTAACATCAATTTATAAGTTTTATATTAATATTATCATCACTATTATTACTTACAACTTATTTTTAATGAGAAATTTACTACTCAGGGCAAAGCGGAAACCTTTCCACTTTACCCTCTCTTTCAGGTTTCCATTTTGCCCGTTCTAGCAACGTTTCATATTTTGTGGTTAAGCTAATAAAAACTTTAACAAAACCTGATTGTGAACATGTTATACTGTTGAGTACATCTCAAGGCAAATTTTGCTAAAGCAATACTCAGAAAAATATTCTTATAAAAGGTAAAATATTAGTTTTTAACTCACCTTAAATATCGTTGACACTACTACCAAAAACACAAACCGCGTTGTACTGTGGGAAGAGTGGCTATCTAGACACTGATTTCATACGACATCTAGCGGTAAGAAAAGGCACTTTTGAATTATGCATTCAATTTATTTGCAGTTCCCTAGAAAGAGTTGAAACTTGGACTTTCCAGTTTGCCCGCTCTTTCCACTTTGCCCTCTCTTCCCCTACATTTGAAAGTTATTATCATAAACATCTACCGATTTTACTGAAAAACTAATCAGATCTCAAGAGGGAGCTTATACACGTAAATACAAAATTTGGAATTGATATCTACAGCGGTTTGACCGCTATCGTGGTCACACACAGACACACAGACACACAGATAGACAGACGGACAGACACACACACACAGAGACATTTTTTAAAAACCACTTTTTTGGTATCAGGGGACCTCAAAACGTGGACATCTGCAAAAATCTCGATGTCGAAAATTTTCATCATCACAATACTTCCTTACACTACGTATAAGAAAGTAAAATCACATAACATGTACAAATTTAACCTAAAATTCTGAATATTAAACTAACTTACTCTTACTTCATACACTTTGAATTAAGAATTTACTAAACATGTTATCGTATCTGTTAAATCGTGTATTTTAATTTCGAAATAACAGCGGCTGTTATTTCAACGTAAATGATACAGCATAGGGCCGAATATGACATATATTCTAAATACTTTACGCAAGTTAAAAAGTGACAAAACCTCCGGTCAGTTTTAAAACACTTTTCACACGGCCCTCATTCCCTGTCGCATGAAAATTCAAAAGGCAGTAATTAAAAATCATGCGCATCGAATCGGAGTGCTACTCCCAAACCATTACTAGAACAGTTGCCACCCTCTCGAGATCTACCGGCGTCATTATACCAAAATACATTCATAGGCAACGCTAGGATATCACGACTATCACACTGAATGATCTCGTGCAAAATACAGTCTGTTATACTATCGATTTGATGCATGTAATAACATGCCGAGTCGAATTTGCCACGAGTAGGATGACTAAATTCATTGCTATAGTGCAAATAACGTGAAGTGATCTGTTGGTTGCATGAACTATTCGACAAAACTAACACAATACTATATTAAATTTGAAAGAGCATATTAATAATAATATGTTTCTTCTGACGTTTTTACTTTCTTATACGTAGTATAAGGAAGTATTGTGATGATGAAAATTTTCGACCTCGAGATTTTTGCAGATGTCCACGTTTTGAGGTCCCCTGATACCGAAAAAGTGGTTTTTAAAAAATGTCTGTGTGTGTGTCTGTCTGCCTGTAACCACGATAGCGGTCAAACCGCTGGAGATATCAATTCCAAATTTTATATTTACGTGTATAATCTCCCTCTTGAGAACTGATTAGATTTTCAGCAAATTCGGCCGACCGGAAATAGTACTTTACTTCAGTGAAAAACTCGAATTTTGCCAATATTTCGTCAACTACTAAGTTTAGACAAATTTATAAAGAATTCATATGTGCTTAAAATTAAATTTGAGAAGAATTTTATTAAAAAAACTTTTCGAAATTCCTACCGGAAGTAGGTTTTTTACTCTTATCGAAAATCGGTTTTTATTTGTTAAAATGGAAGTGTCATCTGCGTGAAGGCACATTTCAGCACTAAGACATTCCGGAATATCATTTATAAATATGATAAACAATAATGATCCCAGAATTTAACCTTGAGGAACTCCATAGCTTACTAGATGCATTTTTGACTTCTCACTCTTCCATTCCACTAATTGAACTTTATTTGTTAAGTAGGATTTGATAAGGTCCAATGACTTTCCGCTAAGCCCATAACGTTCTAGTTCCTGCATCAAGATTTCATGATCCACCGAATCAAGCGCCTTACTTAGACCAGCATATTCATTTGCACACATTTTCTCTGGTCAAATGTGGCGTGTACATAATTGATATCATCCATTATACCACTCACTACCGATCTATCTTTACGGAAACCATGTTGCTATTGAGATAGATTACGCGTCTCAAAAGTGTGGGACATATATGCTTGCTTCGCAATTATTTTATTGACCGACAAAGTGGGCATACTGTATCGTGATAGTTAATACAAAATTTGGAACTACATCTGCATATTATTTATAATATTTAATTTGTGCTTTTAAAATCAAGCAAGACATATAGGCACGTGAGTGACCACACCTGCCCCGCCGGGCGTTTATGCGTTATGGTTTGCGTGTTTCCTCGCCCTACGCACTTTTCAACCCCGAGGGAGAACTTAGAATCAATTAGGTGGATTAAAACATTTGTACAGATTACCGGTAACACGGGAGACGTAAATTAAAACGTGATTGGAAGTCGTAAACTCTGGTCTCGTTAAATTTGGCATTTGTCAAATTATCACGTAACAAATTATAATGTCGATGTTTATTTCCTTTAAATTAGCTAAAAATTATGAAAAAAAGCAGTTTTATTTTCGGTTAAGTATGACTTTTTTTTAAACAGAGGAAAAATGATTAATAACAAATACCGGTTAAGTGAAATAAATTTCCATCATGAATGAAAGAGTCTACAATATTTACGTTACTTAATGTTGACAATATGGCTACTTTCCTGATCCAACAACCATTTTTCAAGAGCACGCTTAAAGAGTCCTAGAGCATTTTGCATCCTCAGGCCTTTGAATAACCCCGGCAACATAACTTATACTTATTCGGTCGAACTTCACTTCTAGCAACACCTTCTCCTTCCCTAAACCTAGTGGCATATTCGTGGTTCACCTTCGGCAGCTGTTTCATGATGGCAATTGTGTGAGTTGCAAATCTCTATAGGAAAAGTTTGTTCACCAGAAGGATAGATAGATGTTTATAACGCGGTTCTGAATCGATTTAATGTTTTTGATGTACACTGCTGACACGTGTTCCCAAACCGATATACCGTATGACAAGACTGATTTGAATAGGGCACTGTGTATTATTTTTAGAATATGTCCCCACAGAAACTCCCTGAGCCAGAAGAACCTTCCACTCAAAAATCGCAGTTTTTTGGATAACGTGAGAGTTTGAGTTTTTCACAAAAAGTTGTTTTCTGTACAAATACCAAGGTATTTGTGCTCTGATTGAAGTACCGTTAGTTAAACATTCGAAAGAGTGAAAGGTTATTTCTGGCCGAAACCGTGTGGCAAGATGCGGGGAGCTTACATGCATCAACACTGTCTTTTCGAAGTTTTTAAGTAAGTTCCTGTCGTACTCCCACTCCTGCTATCGCTTAAATCACTCCGCATAATATTATTTGCTGTTTCCACCTGCTTGTGGTTTATACAGACTGTGCCAGAAATAAAAAGACGGAGTAGCAGGTATATAAAGTCCGAACAGAAACAGGCCCAAATATACCGCAATGAAGAAGAAATTAAAAATTTAATTTTCTATGTTGTTTTTTATATAAAAAAATTACATTACGGACCTGGCACAGAATGTACGTTTATAAATACACGTAAGAATGCTCATTTGTAAATAGAAACGAACACGCATTCATAGAAAAATACGCTTTTATTTGTATAAAACGGGAAAAAACGGTAAATCGTGCTCATTCATATAAAACATGTGTTTTGCCAGATGGGCGACCCACTTTATTGCAGACAATAAAAGACTGTTTTTATTTTTAAAATAGGAAGGTTGTTGCTCTTTAATGTGTTTGTAGTCGGAAACAGCTGATTATTATTATTTTAGAATATTCAATAAATCGCAGTTTTTCTAGATTACAGTAAATATCAAGAATGTAATTATTTTTTCTAGCAGGTGTAAAATTAAAGTAATTAATGGTTTGATATTTATTATAAAGTATCTATTCCTCCTTCTTTTTTTTAACACAAGTAATATGGTGGTCCTAAGAAGGAACGATTGTGAAAGTGAAGCAGGTGGATATTTAGTCCAGGGTCGGCGTAAGGCCAATTGAATTATTTATTATTTTTCTTCTGACGTCTGCGCGCGAATAAAGACATGATATTTTGAGGGTGCGTTTTTACGCAGTCTAGCTTCCGATTTCTGCTACTCCGTCTTTTTATTTCTGGGACAGCCTGTATAATAATAGTAATAATACTTTATTCGTTGTAATTACCATTACAAGAAAGTCAGTAAACTAATTAAAAATCCAGAGTTAGCTGTATATGACAATAAAACAAACAACAACAACAAAACAATATTGTGTATATAATGCACCTTTAGTATTTAAAAGCCATTAATGTTCTAAGTCACACTTTAAGAACTCTTCTATTGAATAAAAAATGAGGTGTGGCCACCAACACGACTTTCTTATACGTATGAGCGTTTCAAACTATACAATTTTAAGAATTTTTTTATACAAAGCTTATTCAAAATCCTATTCTAAGTACTTTCATTCGCTTAATAAATAGCTATAAAATGCATACTTTGCAAGATATTATCAAAAAATGAGGTGTGGCCACCACACGCCTTTCGTATACGTATGAGCGTTTCAAACTATACAATTTTAAGAATTTCTTTATACAAAACTTATTCAAAATCCTATTCTAGGTACTTTCATTCGCTTAATAAATCGCTATAGAATGCATACTTTGCAAGATATTATCAAAAAGTGCTCCTCGCTAAGAGTAAAAGTGCTACTTCCGGTCCGAATTTTGAAATTTCATATACACAAAAAATATTGCAAATCCAGTTCTAAATGTTTTTGTACTCTTGATAAATATATATAGAATGCATAACTTACGACATATTTGCAAAAAATCGCTATTCGATAAGAGTAAAAGTGGTACTTCCGGTCTGAATTTTGAAAATTTTTTTATACAAAAGATATTGAAAATTATGTTTTAAATACTTTTATACCAGTAACGTACTTGTCTAAAAAGCATGACTTGCGAAATATTCGCAAAAAACTGATTTTCGATAAGAGTAAAAGACCTACTTCCGGTAGGAATTTCGAAATACTTTTTAAATAAAATTATTCTCAATTTTAATTTTAAGTATATATGAAGTCTTTATAAGTTTGTTTAAACTTAGTAGTTGACGAAATATTCGCAAAATTCGATTTTTTCGCTGAAGTAAACTGCTACTTCCGGTCTACCGATTTTAGTAGAAAACTAATCAGATCTCGAGAGGGAGATTATACACGTAAATACAAAATTTGGAATTGATATCTATAGCGGTTTGGCCGCTATCGTGGTCACACACACACACAGAGAGAGAGAGACACACAGACACACAGACATTTTTTAAAAACCACTTTTTCGGTATCAGGGGACTTCAAAACGTGGACATCTGCAAAAATCTCGAGGTCGAAAATTTTCGTCATCACAATACTTCCTTATACTACGTATAAGAAAGTAAAACTGTGCTAACTTAAAATATCTTCCGCTGGTTTTATGAATAATTTATCCCTCTTTTTAATATGGTTCTTGATTTTGTTATACAGTTTGGGCCCCCAATAATCTACATACCGTTGTGTCGTTTGCAGGCGGTGATATGGAATTTGGAACTCTTTTCTATGGCCGGTTTCGTAATTATGATGCTTCCCATTCAATATATACTTTCCTTGGTTTTACTTTCTTATACGTAGTATAAGGAAGTATTGTGATGATGAAAATTTTCGAACTCGAGATTTTTGCAGATGTCCACGTTTTGAAGTCCCCTGATACCAAAAAAGTGGTTTTTAAAAAATGTCTGTGTGTGTGTGTGTCTCTGTGTGTGTGTGTCTGTGTGTCTGTGTGTGTGTGTGACCACGATAGCGGCCAAACCGCTGTAGATATCAATTCCAAATTTTGTATTTACGTGTATAATCGCCCTCTTGAGATCTGATTAGTTTTTCAGTAAAATCGGTAGACCGGAAGTAGCAGTTTACTTCAGCGAAAAAATCGAATTTTGACAATATTTCGTCAACTATTAAGTTTAAACAAATTTATAAACAATTCATATATACTTAAAATTGAAATTGAAAATAATTTTATTTAAAAAGTTTTTCGAAATTCCTACCGGAAGTAGGTCTTTTACTCTTATCGAAAATCAGTTTTTTGCAAATATGTCGTAAGTTATGCATTCTATATATATTTATCAAGAGTACAAAAGTATTTAGAACTGAATTTACAATATTTTTTGTATATATGAAATTTCAAAATTCGGACCGGAAGTAGCACTTTTACTCTTACCGAATAACGATTTTTTGCAAATATGTCGTAAATTATGCATTCTATGTATATTTATGAAGAGTACAAAAGTATTTATAGTTGGATTTGGAATATTTTTTGTATAAATGAAATTTCAAAATTCGGACCGGAA
The DNA here is from genome assembly GCA_963170755.1 of Amphimallon solstitiale. NCBI lineage: Eukaryota > Metazoa > Arthropoda > Insecta > Coleoptera > Scarabaeidae > Amphimallon > Amphimallon solstitiale. Next base: position 248,923,596 of record OY720675.1, read on the forward strand.
GTAACACTTTCATACGTATAAGAAAGTCGTGTGGTGGCCACACCTCATTTTTTTCTAACGTATTTTATACATGTAAGTATAAATAGGCAAGGCAAGGTCGTCAATATTCTTTCTTGTTTAAAATGTTCCTTACAACCATCCGTATATTTCAAATTACAAAGAGCTCTAATCGCTTTTTTTTTGCAAGCAGAAGATTCTTGTTGCTGCAGGTGATGCGCCCCAAAACAAAATTTCGTAGCTTATCCTACTGTGAAAGTTCGCAAAATAGGCAGATTTTGAAGCGGTATGGGTAGCAATAGTCTTCAGTCTTCTTATGGTATATATAGCTATCGTTAGCGAGTTAGCTAATTCTGATATGTGCATGTCCCAAGTGAGTTTATTGTCAATCGTGAGTCCCAGATATCGAATGGCGTGGGATGACTGTTCATTTCTTGCTGAGAAACAGAGATGCTGAGTTTTCTCTTCATTTACTTTTAGTTCATTTTCTTGGAACCATTTTGTTATTTCTTCCATTACCCGTTTGCTCTCTTTTCCAATTTCCTCAATCGACTTTCTAGTTACTACGTAAGATGTATCATCAGCATACAGACAATTTTGTTTAGGTGTTATATTTTTTGGATGATCATTAACGTACATCACAAATAAAATTGGTCCCAATATCGATCCTTGTGGTACCCCATTATGAATTGGTCTGGTATTTGATATTTCTCCATTTAAGTCCACTCTCTGGCATCTTCCCCTCAAATAAGAGGCAAGTAGATCATGTGCTGTACCTCTAATACCATAATAGTATAATTTCTGTAGTAGAATTTGGTGATTTACCATATCGAAAGCCTTACTGAGGTCACAACACGTCAGTTCACATCGTTCTGTATTATCGTAGGCATCAATTACAGTCTCCATCACCTCCAGTATTCCAGTCACTGTGGATTTGTTTTTTTTGCATCCATGCTGTTGATTAGATATATGGTTTTTTCTTTCAAAGTATTCTAGTAGACGATCTATTATCAACCGTTCTAAAATTTTGGAAATTGCAGGCAGAATAGTGATGAGCCTGTAATTCCTGGAATCATTCGGATCTCCCTTTTTATGAACTGCAACAGATCTTCCTACTTTCAGTTGTTCTGGAAAGATACCTTCGCGGACACACTTATTGAAAGCTGTTGTCAGAACAGGTGTTATTTCATTTTCTACCTCTTTAATGATATTTGTTGTAACGTCATACACATCCATGGTTTATTTGTTTTTCACATTACTTATTACATCCGACACTTCTATTTCTGTAATAGTTCTAAAATAGAACGAACATCTATTATCTAGTCTCATATTTTCTAGGTACTTCTGTATTTGTGTATCTGATTCCGTGCTTATTAGGATCTGTTTTCCAAGGCCCGTGAAATAGTTATTAACTTCGTTTGCAGAGAGTTTTTATCTGATTTTCCTTTATTTCTAGTTTTATTTGTTTCCCTGTTGATGACCGTTCATATAGCTTTTTGTTTGTTACATGCTTCATTTATATATATTTGATTTGCATTTTGCTTTGCTTTGTTTATTTGATCGTGGAAGTTTTTCTTGTATTCTTGTATGCTTTGTATATGTCTTCATCTTTAGTTACCTGGGCCATTGTTCTCAGAGCCTCCAAAGTGTTAGACATTTGTCTTAATACGGGAGTATTCTAATAGTCTACTCTACTAAATGATAGTATCATCCGCAAATAAGCGGTATCGACATATGTTGAAGCACTGTCCTATATCGTAAATATATAAAGTTAATAGTTTTTTCGATCTCACTATAACTCATATAACTAAAAAACATGAATTTTCAATTTACCACAAACCTACACATACATACAAACACAACTATACACGCACCTTCGTTTCATCCCATTATACAAAAATTATCTGCTTATCAATCAATGCTTCATAGACTAATTAACGTTCCTTTGAGTAAAGAAAACTTTGATTTTGAATTAAACAGAATATATATTATAGCGCTAAATAACGGCTTTTGAATAGATTTAATTAATAATATTTTAGCAAAACTACAGAAATCTAAAACGCTATCTTTAATTTACCCCACAGTAAAAAAACAATAGAAGCCACAATTATAATTCCAACACATACATTGGTACAATTTTAAACACAGTAGGGAACATAATTAGAACAAGTAGGGAAGAGACTATTTCATTCAAAACAAACAATTCCTTATGAAAAGCAATAAAAAATAATAGAGATAAAACGGACAATAGATTAAAGTCAGGGGCGTACAAGTTGATATGCGTAGACTGTAAAAAAGTGTATGAAGGACAGGCAGGAAGGACATTCGATACTAGAATGAAAGAACACGAAAGATGTTATAAAGATAAGAAGACAGACCCAACTTTTGCTAATCATTGCTTAGAACAGAATCATAAATTCAATACCAATTTTACAACTTTACATGTTTCAGAAAAAAGTGAAAAACTTAATATGCTAGAAAGTTTAGAAATTAATAAATTTAACAAATCAGGTATAATTTTAAATGACCAACTAGATATAAATAACTCCCCCCCCTACTCAATTTAAATTTCAAATATGTCCACCCCCCTCTCAGAATGAGATAATTTTTGTATTGATATATGTAGGAGCTAATGTGTACTTTGAAATTGTATTTTCATCTACCTGATGAAGCCACAGTGTGGCGAAACATATTGCTGTGACTCTTGCAAACTAACAGTTATGTAAATTTATTTAAATTATTTAAATATTAAATTAGGGTAGAATCAAGCATATATCCTAGTGCTAGGGCCTTATGCTAGACTAGGATCTTATAGTTTCTGCAGGAAAGTAGGTTAACCAATTTCACATTTCACTAGCTCAGTATATGGTTGCACTAATGATACTTTCTCTCAGGGGCAGAAAATTAATAACAATGTTCCTTCTCCAAAGTGAATGCTCTTAAGTTGTCTCCAGGTCAGATAAAATAAATAAAAATACAAGAAAAACCTTATAACATAATTTATTAAAATAAATTAAATCAAAGCAACACAGGTATATTTACAAACAAAGAAAGTTTATAAATTATTAATCAAACTCTTTCATGTTATGATAATACGATAATAAAATAAAAAAAATAATACAGTAATTATGATCAAAACAATAATATCAATTAAATCAGAGAACACGTCACTAAACACAATTATTACATACTAATTCATGAAGATTGAAGTTAAAACAATCAACAAATCAAAGTTTTGCTAAATGTCGTGACTTATACTGGATAATAAATAAATAAAATATATAATGAATTCCCACGGTCCAAATAATATACACATTAACACATGTACTCTGTTTTGACGTTAATATTGCCCAGCGCCTTTTCTCGCTCCCAAGGAATATCTCCAAAACAAACGCACGCAAATTGGTAAACCAGGGCTCCGTTCTACGAGTACATCTTTCGACTCGTTGCACACATCCCTAGCGTACACAACTACGTGTCCAGCCCTAATGCAATACATAGATTAAATTATTACTACGTGCTTAAATTGTGTTTTAAAATATTGACTTTGTTCTGATTAGTACTGCCTAGCGCCTTCTCTCGCTCCCACACATTACCACCAGAACCAATTCGTGTTTCTAGGATTAATCGAAGCTCCGTACTATGAATTATATACCTACTTAATTCATTTTATTTTTGTAAAATTATTCTAAGTTATTATTAAATATTTCGGAAAATATTACAAGTCCCGATTTATCGAAAATTATTCTAAGTTCTAATTTTTATTTAATTCTTTATAAGTATATATAAGTATAATATATGTTTATATTTTTAAAAGCGGTTCACAACTGCTTCGAAAGGTCTCTAAATTCTTGCGTTCTGCCCTTATATTAACGTTTATCTTAATAAAAAAACTTAGACATGCTCTGTACTGGCTATCTTTCCACTTCCATAAATGCATGACTACACTGCTACACCTCTCGGTCAAGTGATGTATTACTTACTTAAAAATGTAAACAAACATCATTTCAATGTCGACTTGTTTACGTCAAATTATAATGTACAAATTTTTTTAAAGATATCAATATGTAAATGTTACAAATAATTATTACGATATACAGGGTGTCCAGAAACTCTCCTGACAAACGAAGACCGGAGATTTCTCAGATAATTTTAAGACAATTTAACCCAATTCACCCTAGTCCGAAAATGCTTCCTAAGGTCATAGGCGTCCGTTTTGGGTAGGTAAACGGTTATTTTAACGCATAACTTTTTTGTCTTTAACTTTTAAGCATTTGTGACACTAGATTATTAAATTTTCAGGTATTCTAGTACTAAAAGGTATTCATACTTTAAGTCGGTAGGATACACCGTTTTCTAGAAAAATCGATTTGAAAATTTTTCGTTCTTTCGTCATTAAAATTCAATTTATTATTTTTTGCACTAGTTCGCTCTGAACTGCCAACAGAAGTAAAACCTACGTTTTTAATTGTCAAATTGTTGTCAGTTCGCGAAGTTGAAATGACGAAAGATGAAATGACGAAAAAACGAAAAATTTTCAAAACGATTTTTCTAGAAAACGGTGTATCCTACCGACTTAAAGTAAGAGTACCTTTCAGTACTAGAATACCTGAAAATGTAATAATCTAGTGTCACAAATGCTTAAAAGCTAGAGACAAAAAAGTTATGCGTTAAAATAACCGTTTACCTACCCAAAACGAACGCCTATGACCGGTACTAGAAATTCGCAATTGATGGAATCGATTCATCTCTGGAGGATAAATAAGCATACCAGTTTTTGTTTTTCTAGATAGAAGCGTTCGGGAGGTATTAAAAAAAAACTAATTACAAGGTGCCATCTTCAAAGAGCTCTAGCTCCCTTAGGAAGCATTTTCGACTAGGGTGAATTGGGTTAAATTGTCTTAAAATTATCTGAGGAATCTCCGGTCTTCGTTTGTCAGGAGAGTTTCTGGACACCCTGCATACAATATAAAATCTAAGTATTTACTGTCATTGATGTGTTACATGTTCGTAATTGTTGATAGCATATATCGAATATACTTCGGGCCAATCCATTGAACGGTCTCCGACATCATATCTTTTCCCCGCTTAAGTTACGCAAAACACTTTGTCAAGAATATTTACTTGATATATACGTCTTATTCTGATATTAATTTCTTGAATAAAAATTATGATGGCATTCTTACACTATTTTAATTAATTTAATTGAGATTTTCTGAAATCTTAACTTAGTAAATAAATATCTATATACAAAGGAGATAGTTTGACTTTGTTCAGGACTTTTATAAATTAAATAAAACTAAATTTAATTATATTAAATCTAAAAGTGATCTGGAGAAAACTTATTTACAATTCAATTCCAGACTCAATATCACTGCAATATGTAGTGTGTAAACATTATATTTTTTTTAAACTAAACAATTTTAATAAAATTATTAAAAAGCAGTTGTTCACAAATATCAGACATATTGCTTAAGTACTTAATTTGGATTAACTTTTGAATAAAAATTCCGACCAAACATACTGCCCTAATCTTTAATTATTTGAATTGATGCCGTAAATGCCTCACTGTGTCCAAATACACAGCACCAATACATACAACGTACATGATATGATTAAAACATTTAATCTACTTTGTGTGAACATCGATCTTCCGATACCCCTATAAACTATCATATCCTCGGAAAAGTATCCAGCATCACGTTGACTCAATTGGCCGAGAATGTAATTGTCTTCGTACTGTATGTTGTGAAAGAGATAATTGCCGCGCCGTTGCTTGTCCATGTCACTGCGAACACCCATCAATCGCGAATCGCAAACAAATATGGAGCCGCAAGGTTCGAATCGAACCGTTCCGCCGCCGCTTTCGAGTTTCGCACAAATTATTTCTCCTCTCTCCTTCGCTTGCAGTGCTTCTTTACAACGAAATATCGGCACTAACTCCGCTCTATATTCCAACACCGTTTTGTTGAGTTGCATTGCGTAAATACGGCAATTGGGCTGCCAAAATGCATCCGAACGGGTAGCTAGCGGAAGTGTTGTTATAAACCGCGTGTTAAATCTGTACTTGAGTTGTAGGAGACCTATACCGGACACCCAGGTACTATTCTTCAACGTGATCATTGCGTTAATCGGTACTGATATCGTACCACCGCCCCGCTTTAACGCCGTCACTAGATAATGTTCCAATTCGGTATTGTTAATGCATTTGCTCGATGTAATAACATACTGGGGTAGAATTATTACTCCCGTAGCATCTGAGCCTTTATAGTGTCCGATGTGCACCAGAAAATTCGAAACGGGCGGCGTCGAAACTGCCTCTACCTCGAATATTTGTAAATTAAGGTATGCGAGTAAATTCACTAATATATTTGAGATTCTCATATTGTGTTTATCATTTTCGACAAGACACATATCATACGACTTGATATTAAGTATTTGATTTGTGCATTTAATTTCAACAATATGCACCTTATAGTCTTCTTAATATCTATAATAAGATTGTATACATAAGTTTACTGTGACTATATAGAAGCATTTCAAATTACAAAATTTGTCAAAATGACGTTCTGTCAAATAGAAATTCGAAATCAAGTATAGCTCTGTTTTTACTTTCTTATACGTAGTATAAGGAAGTATTGTGATGACGAAAATTTTCAACCTCGAGATTTTTGCAGATGTCCACGTTTTGAAGTCCCCTGGTACCAAAAAGTGGTTTTTAAAAAATGTCTCTGTGTCTGTCTGTCTGTGTGTGTGTGTGTGTGTCTGTGTGTGTGACCACGATAGCGGACAAAACGCTGTAGATATCTATTCCAAATTTTGTATTTACGTATATAATCTCCCTCTTGAAATCTGATTAGTTTTTCAGTAAAATCGGTGGACCGGAAATAGTAGTTTACTTCAATATAATGAAAAAATCGAATTTTGCAAATATTTCGTTAATTACTAAGTTTAAACAAATTTATAAAGAATTCAAATGTACTGAAAATTAAATTTGAGACAAATTGTCTTAAAAAAGTTTTTTTTTAATTCCTAACGGAAGTAGGTCTTTTACTCTTATCGAAAATCAGTTTTTTGAGAATATTTCGCAAGTCATGCTTTTTAGACAGGTACGTTACGAGTATAAAAATATTTAGAACTTAATTTTCAATATCTTTTGTATAAAAAAAATTTCAAAATTTGGACCGGAAGTACCACTTACTCTTACCGAATAGCGATTTTTTGCAAATATGTCGTAAATTATGCATTCTATATATATTGCTATAGGGGGGGGGAGTGGCGTTATATGACCCTTAGCATTTAACGTTCTTAAAGAGCAATGAGACTAAGTAAATTAAAAAAATAAAAGAGATTAAAAATTAAGAAAGCAAAGTTCACCAAATTAAATTTTTGAACGCTAATATTCCGCTAGGGAAAGTATAATCTAAAATTATTACTAACTGTATATGTGGGTTTACTTTAACAATTCAATTAACAGGTGACTAACTCTGCGATAATAAATTTGAACTGTATTAAATTTCGCGCTTGAAAATGACTTCCTATCGCTTATATCTTGACCAATGTTCTATTTCTAATAGGGGAAGGGGTTGTTTCCGGCATTCTACACTGAATTATGTGAATATGCAATGACGGCAGTGCGCGCTATGTTAAATTTTATCTCCGGGCCGTTGCGGGGGTTCTGCGGGAATACCTACTACTCAGAGTGACTTACGCAATACCTGTTATTCTTACGAGATCCCAGGACTCCTGTGTGTGCACGTTGTGGGCTGCTACTGGTACCTATATAAATTGAATGATGTGTCTCCCCAAATTTGCGATGGATGCCAATTCAAAATACAAATAATAAACACAAAGGTAGGTATAACTTCTAATTCTTTATATAATTACTTCCAATTTTTACATATAAATTTAACTTAATGAGTATGTTCATCAAAAGACAACAATATGCCTTATAAAATACAATTGATTACCTGGAGAGATATAATACACAGATCCACTCAATCGTACAAAATTTCCCAAAGCGGGTGAACGTATATGTGAGTATGCAAATATAAATGAACTGTATATGAGTTTAATTATGGTGAAAAGAAACTATGAAAACAATCTGTTCAATACTTGGAAAATTAGTTCAGATTGGCGACAACAAATCTATTATAAAGGTTAGCTATTCATATTGTTTAATCTAAATAAAAGCAAAGTATAGAGCTACTTGTTTACTAATATAGGTTAGGTTTTATTTCCTTGGATGTGACTGACTGTATGTTGATTATTGACTTAAATGTTTAGTTAATTTTAACGAAAGACAATTTATTGATATGTGAGTTCTAAACTTTTGATTACTAATGACTATAATACCACTTTTAACATACTGACATTGATTTTAATCGTCGTAAAAACACGAATTACAAAATGATTTGACGCAAATATTGTTATTTGACAACTGAACCTTTCTTTTGGTTTATTAGTGCTTGTAAACATATCACGATACCTTCATCTAATTATGTTAAATGTCCTTTAGCTCTATGGTGGATTCCTTGAGCGACAGGCATGGGAATCTCGGCTGGTTACTCCCTGGAATCTTTCCGTATTCGGGATGGATGGATCTCTGGATCGATGGACAGGTAACGCCGGTGGGCAGCTCGTTCGTAGGCGGAGTACAGGGTAGCAGAATCCGCTTCGGTAGGTTGCAGTATCTTATACTTCAAGTCTCGGCAGCCGCAGGTCTCGGTGTTGCAGATGTGCGTACAGGTGAGTTAATTTTCTTGCGTTTAATCTATTGACATTTATTCTCGGGTCTGGCTCGGGGTTTTTTCTTTATTCTTGGTTATGTTCGTTGTTGATATTTTTTTCTTTCTCTTTTCTAGGCCATGGACTTTATGCTCGTGGTATTTTATTGATAAAGCACTGCAGTCGCTTCACCTATGGTGATACAGGTTCGATGGTCGACGGAACGCCTATCTGGCCGGCGTAGAGGTTTGCCGCACTGGGATTTATCTCGACTTGTCGGTTTGATTCAAGTTCGTCTAATCACGGATGTTGTTTGTTTTTATGAACTCTGATGTTTCATCCTTAGTGGATGCTTATCTAATTTAATCTGATCTGCTTTCAGCAATGTCTCTACCTATTTTATATGTTACCGTAGTCTATTGTTTAACGCCTCGAACCCAAAGCAGTTGCACCATATAATTTTATTAATTGTTATTATTTTATGTATCTAAACGTGATTTGGATATTGTTTAATAGTTTATTTTTATATTTATGATTAATAAAAAATATTTCTAGTGCGTAAAATTTTTGAATGCTCATATTTGTATTTTTGATGCGTCTGACAGCTTTAGCGTCGGTTTTTGAAAAATCAGTACAGTCATGTACAAAAAAATAATGATATTTTCTAATATTTTGGATTTTATCCATAAATAAGGATATTAATAGATTTTGTGGACCTGGTTTACAAATAATCTTAAAATCTAAATACATATAAATTTAATTCCGTTTTTTACTTGATTAAAATCCGTTCGTTCATAAGATAATGCCTGCTGTGAATATTAAATTTCCAAATTTAAGTTAAATTTATTTTATATAGTCATTTTGGTTTAAATTGCTTAAAAGCTTATCAAAACTTTATCAAGTCAGTTATATCTTGCCATTTAAGGAATTATATTAACCTTTCTAAATGCGCTTAATTGTACCAAGTGCTCACTTAATTTTTGGATTTCAACTACTATTTTAGTTTTGACAGTCATTAATTGTTAATAGCTTTATTCAAATAGGGCATCTATTTATGCACACAACTCATTTTATTAATTGGCCATGTATACTTATTTTTCGTGCGTTTTTCTGCATTTAAAATATTAATGTTTGACATTTCTTAATGTAGCTATTCGGCCTAAATTTGAAAAGATGCTTTAGGTAATTATGCGTTTGTAAGGGTGTAATTCATGAGAATTGCTAATCATAACTGTGCTGTGATATTTGTTGTTATTGTATTTACCATCAGATATCAGGCAATTACTAAATATAGCCACGAAATTCTAGCTTTAATATGACATGTGATCTAGGTCTCTTAGTGATACTCTAAATGTTGTTTGTACTTAAATTACAGTCCTATTGATATTCATGCCCTAATTAAAATCTGTTCTAAATATAGAAAAGGCTGTAATTAATTTGTGTTTTCACATTAAAATTGGTTTCCTCACAGAGTTAAATTGCAATTGACTTGATAATGGGCGTTCGAAAGATGAACGTCCCTGCTTTACATTAAATGATGCTATTGAAAATTTCTAGGTCACTAATTCTATTTGTGCTTTTAAAATCATGAGATATACATTCAACGAGCTTTGGAGTGTCACTCCTAGTATGTGCAATTTATGATTATGTTTTGATTTAGTCATAATTTGCATTTTTATAACGCCCATATGTGTATGCTCTAAATGCATGTGTTGTGTGTGTTAGATAGGATGCTTTGTCAAAACTAAATGTAAAATGATAACGCAAGATTGAAAATAATGTATGCTAAATAAGTACAAGATTGTATAGTGCGTTTCTGTTGTATTTGAAATTTGTTCGCACTACTATGGTCATGTTTTTATGCTAAAATCTTTAACCTTATTTCTTCAACTAAACTTTATGATCAAGATATAATTGTTTGTTAAACGATTAGATGGGATTGAATCTGTGTGCCAAGTAATATCTCTCCTTTATTTACGTAACTCAAAAGAACTACAACATTTCAATATGTACAAGGGTTCGTCCCTAATAACAAACTTAAATAATTATTGAGTGGTATTGAGGAGGCTCAAGACCACCTCAATATTTATTAAGAGTACAAAAGAATTTAGAGTTGGATTTGCAATATCATTTGGTTACATGAAATTTCGAAATTCGGACCGGAAGTAGCACTTTTGCTCTTAGCGAGTAGCACTTTTTTTCCGAATATCTTGCAAAGTATGCATTCTATAGCGATTTATTAAGAGAATGAAAGTACTTAGAATAGAATTTTGAATAATTTTACTTTTTACTTTCTGATACGTAGTATAAGGAAGTATTGTGACGATGAAAATTTTCGACCTCGAGATTTTTGCAGATGTCCACGTTTTGAAGTCCCCTGATACCAAAACAGTGGTTTTTAAAAAATGTCTGTGACTGTGAGTCTGTGTCTGTCTGTGTGTGACCAGCTATCTATTCCAAATTTTGCATTTAGTAGTATAATCTCCTTCTTGAGAACCGATTAGATTTTCAGAAAACTCGGCAGACCGGAAGTAGTAGTTTACTTCAGTGAAAAAATCGAATTTTGCCCATATTTCGTCAACTAATAAGTTTAAACAAATTTATCAAGAATTCATATGTACTTAAAATTAAATTTGAGAAGAATTTTATTAAAAAAAAATTTCAAAATTCCTACCGGAAGTAGTACTCTTATCGAAAATCGTTTTTTTTGTAAATATTTTGCTAGTCATGCTTTTTCGGCAGGTACGTTACGACTATAAAAGTATTTACAACTTAATTTTCAATACCTTTTGTATAAAAAAAAATCAAAATTCGGACCGAACTAACACTTTTACTCTTACCGAATAACGATTTTTTGCAAATACATATGTCGTAAATTATGCGTTCTATATACAGGGTGAGTCATTAGTAGCCGCGTCTTCGATTGCTCTTTTTCGACTACACTCCCAAATACCATAAACGTCTTATCCTCACCAGTTATTGCTTTTTCCGCTCTTTCTTTCATATTCAATATTTTCTGTTCACTCAAACCGTCCACTTTATACTTTCGAAGGTTTCTGGCTTCGGTTGACTTCTACCAGAGATCGCTGTGTATAAAGTCTGGATGCTAGCAAAGAGTTTCTTTCAGATTCACCCAAAACGTCAATCATATCTATTAACTCTTCATAAGAATAATTCATTTGGATGATAACTAATAGCGATGCTTTTATAAGTTTGACATAAATGTATACCGACTTTCTTTAACAGTTGACTCAGTCAGTCAGCCGCATTTCAGCCTTTATTGGACGGATATTTGGGTGCATAGAACAGCACCCGTAGTTCCTTAATTGACCGCTAATTGCTCCTATAGTGATTATCTCAGAAATTACAAAAGATAGGTATAGGACATTGTTAACAAAAATGAAAGAGAATAAAGAAAGGAACAAAATGCCTTAATAAAATACTGGGTGTTCTATTTAAAAAAAAAAATAAGTTTTTGGTATGTGAAAATTTCAGGAAGTAGGCTTTGAAAAAACAAAGTTTTTTGAGGTATTGTCGAGTGCAACTTTACCAAATGATGCAGAATTTTCTTTGCTACAAGCACCACCAAAGTTAATGTTTTTACTTTTAAAAACAATGTGAAAATGATTTTTTTCTGAACACGTGTTTTGGTCAAATATTTTCAAAAAAAATTAATAACTCAAAAACTATTTAGTTAATTTTGAAAAAGAAAACACAGTTGAACAGAGAATTTAGAGCAGTACAAGAAAATCCAAAAATATATAGGATGAGTCATTTTAAAAAAATAAGTTCCGCGCATTTCCGGTGAAACCGGAAGTGCGTCAGAGCTTAAGGTATTTTTACAATATGCACCACAAGCAACCATGGATCCTCCACTAATTGTTTTTTCTTTTATTCAAAACGCAAAAGAGCAATCGAAGAAGCGGCTACTAATGACTTACCTGTATATTTATGAAGAGTACAAAAGTATTTATAGTTGGATTTGGAATATTTTCTGTATAAATGAAATTTCAAAATTCGGACCGGAAGTAACACTTTCATACGTATAAGAAAGTCGTGTAATGGCCACACCTCATTTTTTTTATTGGTACATCATTTTGCTTGTTTAAAACACGCCAGCGCGTGTATAAATCAATAGCTGTGTTCGGATACCATCTCGGAGATCCGAGCACAGATTTATTTGACTTGAACAGCTGATTGTAGATCAATCTGAAATAAACGAACGAAAAATAGGAACACGGGTGAGAGTGGTGCATCTGTCAAATGTGCCTCTAACTTAACCTCAATCATCTACAAATTTGGTTTTTGTCATATGTAACACTGTAAACCTAAACGGTTAAAAGATGAATTTTGAAGAATGAAAATTGATTTGCCATTGTCTAATGTACGGATGGGATCATATGTAAAACGGAGAATGGTAACGGAAATACTGAATGTTTTGAAAAAATAGAAAACTTTGTTGAAGAAGTAGTACGACTAAACAATTTAAGATGCACTTCGGAATTAATCCGGAAACATTTGAAGACATCTTATTGAAGTTGCACATTGTTGATGTGAACGAGGATTAGTCTAGACAACCACAACTCAATGTACCATACCTGGTCAACAGAATCTACGTTTTTGTTGAAAATAGTGTCCATCTTATCAAAGTTGGTGTTTGGGTTGCAATGTCGAAAAGACAGATTATTGGACCAATTTATTTTCGTGATACAATTAATGCAATACGATACCGAGAACAAATTTTGGAACCCATCATTAACAGCCTTCATGAAGATGAATTTAACCTGGGGGTACTTCCAACAAGATGGGGCAACTGCATATATTGCGCAATAAACTATTAATTATTTGCAAGGACACTGTGGTAACCGATTGATTAGTCGAAATCGATGGCCAGCCAATTCTCCTGATTTAACCCCACTGGACTTTTTTCTCTTTGGCCATGTAAGAAATAAAGTGTTTCAAAACAGACTGCATAATTTCGATGAACTCGAAGAGGCAATTACAATAGAATTGCAAAATATTACACCGGAAACACTCCACAATGTGTTCAATAACATGAGATGATAGGTGCTTTCGTTCGTACCCGTGACTCATAATCACACGATCAGTTTAGACAACGCACGTGTTCGATTGCAATGATCACTTTTCCCCCACTTGTGAAACAAGTAATCACGATTAGCAAACCCCTTATCCCGCTGAATCAGACAATTTTTGTGTTCACTGTGATTATGATGATTGTGATTAGTTTACATAACAGCAACATAACCTTTAAAAAAGGCGTATAGTGGCATCTGGTCTTGTGGTCGCATCCGTGGAAAAGATGGAAAGAAGTTTGCAAGGTGGAAGTAGTGATAATTCACATTTTAAGAATGTTCAACTTTCTAATTTAAGCTTTGCGCATTTGGCGCCATCTATGCATCCAACTTTTGCACGTTCGTTTGTAGTGAACACGATCCGGGTATGATTATTTGATCATATTTCATGTTCATTAATACGTGATCAATATGATTAATACGAACGAAAGCAGCAGATGTGTCAATTTATTTCGAACAACTTTTATAAAATTTATTTATTTGGTGACATAATTATAGGATTATGTTAACAGTAATAAAGTTGTAACGTATTTATTATTGTTTATGACAAAAAATAAAGTGCAATTACTATATTTCTAAAAAATTCTTTCATATAATTCAACTTAAAACTAACCTTAGTTCATTGACATTTATCACAGGAAAATTTTAAATAGTAAACCTAACCACAAAAGTAAATACAAAAAGGCTTGCCAATTATACGTGTTCCTATATTAAAATCAGTATGGTCAACTCAGGACAGTTCGAAATGGTCACTTTGTACTTTCGTAAAATGGCTTATAATTTCTGGAATAAAGCGAATATATTACACTCTATACATATATTTTAAATAGACAATCCCTACCTGTTGTGTTCCACATCTAACAATAACGCTATAAATTCATATCTATATTTGCAAACAAGAACGATAATAAATATCAAATTATAACCTACAAAACTTGTATTTATGCTCCTCATGACACTTCTACGTCATTGAACGTAAAAAGTCCGAACGTCGTCATCGAAACGTCACTTGGTTGCTAGGGACTACGATAACCGCAGCTTACGAGAGGTTTCAGAATCCCACCATTAGTAATCAATATATTTTATGCTAGTGCTATACAGAGCCATCTGGTGAGGTTTTTGAGGTAACAAAAAACTATAGCTACGAAGTTCCAATTTAAGTTACGCCTCCCTCTTGACTTATAATTTGACTTATGTCAGTTTTGAAGCAATTTCCTCTACAATACTTTCATACTTACTTAATAATTACTTATTCAGAGATTTGTGCCGAAAATGAAGATATATTGCGTGGTGTTAATATTTGCGCTAGATTTAGTTTCCGATATAATTTTAAATAAGTCGACTTCCCAAAGTGAGTACCCCAGTTTTATGCTGCTACTGAATTCTTACACTAAGCCAATAGGCACTGCAGTACTAATCAATGAAGATTATGCTTTAACGTCACACTTTTGTGTAAATAACGATGCACATAAAGCATATCCTATCTTCGCAAAGACAAGTCACGGGCAAATTGTAAAAAACACAATGCATAACTACAGTAAAACCACTAGTGGAGACAGGAATGGGCCTGCAACAAGCCTCCTGAACTTTACTACACCTTTCGATGTGAAGACAATTTCATATATACCGATGGCCTCGCGACTGGATACGGTTTGGTTCGACAATTGCAGAATATGGGGGACCAAGGCAGATGGGGAGATTATTTCTTTCAGTGTCAATTTAGTGTTGTCAGTAAATTGTGGAGAAGCGGGAAAATATCAAGAGAAGCACGAACTGATTTGTGCTCATATGTATCATAAAGTACGCTTTCAACCGTGTGGATCCGCTTTGGTTTGTGATTCTCGTTTGGTGGGCATACGTTTCGATCGGGAACATTATGTGACTGACAAAAACTTCGTGTTCGTTCAGATCGCATACCAGGACCATGTAATTTTTAAATTAATGAGTTCTACCAGGTATGAAGTAGATAACTATGATGACGATGATGACGATGATGACTGTGAACACTACTACGATAGAGATGAAGACGGAAGATCTAAGTCACCGTTTGTTAGGTGCTCGTGTGTTATAGAGATTATATTATGTGCATACACAAGTTTTTTTATCTCTTATAAGTATTCAAATATAACATAAAATATACAAGTGTCCCATTGTAGGGTCGCGGTTACATAAAAGCGACCGGCACTTTTTCCTATTGTAATAATATATATCATATTATAGTTGAATGTGCTGGAGCACCATCAAGCTGAAACCAACTGTTTGCTCTATCACGTTAAGGTAGGGCATTTAGAAAATCACTACCAAACCCTCTCAGTATCTCCAGATATCTAGCCGCATTTAAATTTCCATCGTACACTTGATAAGCCACTCTGTTGTCCATAATTAAACAAAAAACATTGAAACTAAAGCGGTCTTGGTGATTATGTTCCCTAATAACATGTGGATTATCTTGTGCCCAGTAGTGAGTATTTCGGCGATTTGTAATTCCTTGCCTGGTGAATTTCGATTCATCAGTCCACATATTCTGATGAAGAAATCTCGGATCTTCGGTCATTTTCAAAATCATAAATTCGCAAAAGTTGACACGTCTTGCCTCATCACCAAGACGTAATCCGTGAACAGTTATCTCACAAAAAGGATGCATTCCATGTTTTTTTAATATTCTGTGGATTGATGTTTTTGAAATACCCAAATCCAGCGCTGCTGTCGAAATTGAACTCCGCGGATAAGCTTGAAAAAACGCCAACACATTCACCACGTTATCTTCATTATCAGTTACGGGCTTTAGGTTATTTTGAGTTGCCCTTACGTTTCCAGTTGCTATAAAGCGAGTTTCGATTCTTGCGAATTTTCCGGGAGTCATTGTTGGTAGGTCCGGATATCGTTCATTAAATAGTCTGCATGTTCGTCGAACAATTCGTCGACATTCACCGTGCGTGTAAAACAAATTTAATAAATCATTATTGGAATATTCTTCAACATTCTCCATTATAAACTGTACTTAAGCAAGTTAACAAAATCCCTAGAACTGTAAGTAGATACCTCACGAATCTGTACGATGATACTGCTTTGACATTAAATCAACATTGTTTCAATTCCTGTCAAAATCAAGGCTTACTAGGTAGAACTTTTGGAGTTTGATCACCTTTTGATAAAAATATGGATTAACAAGAAAACCACTGGAAATAGGTATAGGGAATGTTATAGCAAATCGATGCAGAATCAAATTCTTCATCCGACCATCCTATAAAATACAGGGTGTCCCATTGGAAAAAACGAACTTTTTCAACTTTTAAAATGATGTAATTGGTCATTAAATTTTGGATACCCTGAATGCGATAAATCAGTTGTCAATATGGCATTTGAAAGTATCATTCCTGTGGTTCCGTCTACCTCAGAAGCGCTTTCCACCAATCGAAATTGGTTAAAGGGCGCAATGCTCAAAACAGGGCTACATCTGTCAAAATTTTCAAAAAAATCAAGATATCTAAGAAAAAATTGAAAATAGGTATAGGAAAACCTGATGAAAACCTACTATGAAATTTTCTCAGGAATCCAAAAATGAAATAATATACCGGGTGTTCTATTTAAAATAAGGAAGTTAATGGCGACTTCCGGTATAACCGGAAGTAGTATGATCTTGAAAATATTTTAAAATGAAAGAGAATCTTGAATAACCCTGGAACCCAAAATTTCTGAATTCTAAGTTTTTTCTAACCACGAAAACTTCTAACGAACGGCTCTCGTGGAATACCCTGTATTTTATGACAGTACTATACAGAGCCATCTGGTGAGGTTTTTGAGGTACCAAAAAACTATAGCTACGAAGGTCTAATTTAAGTTACGCCTCCCTCTTGACTTATAATTTGACTTATGTCAGTTTTGAAGCAATTTCTTCTACAATACTTACATACTTACTTAATAATTACTTATTTAGAGATTTGTGCCGAAAATGAAGATATATTGCGTGGTGTTAATATTTGCGCTAGATTTAGTTTCCGATATAATTTTAAATAAGTCGACTTCCCAAAGTGAGTACCCCAGTTTTATGCTGCTACTGAAATCTTACACTAAGCCAATAGGCACTGCAGTACTAATCAATGAAGATTATGCTTTAACGTCACACTTTTGTGTAAATAACGATGCACATAAAGCATATCCTATCTTCGCAAAGACAAGTCACGGGCAAATTGTAAAAAACACAATGCATAACTACAGTAAAACCACTAGTGGAGACAGGAATGGGCCTGCAACAAGCCTCCTGAACTTTACTACACCTTTCGATGTGAAGACAATTTCATATATACCGATGGCCACGCGACTGGATACGGTTTGGTTCGACAATTGCAGAATATGGGGGACCAAGGCAGATGGGGAGATTATTTCTTTCAGTGTCAATTTAGTGTTGTCAGTAAATTGTGGAGAAGCGGGAAAATATCAAGAGAAGCACGAACTGATTTGTGCTCATATGTATCATAAAGTACGCTTTCAACCGTGTGGATCCGCTTTGGTTTGTGATTCTCGTTTGGTGGGCATACGTTTCGATCGGGAACATTATGTGACTGACAAAAACTTCGTGTTCGTTCAGATCGCATACCAGGACCATGTAATTTTTAAATTAATGAGTTCTGCCAGGTATGAAGTAGATAACTATGATGACAATGATGACTATGATGACGATGATGACGATGATGACGATGAACACTACTACGATAGAGATGAAGACGGAAGATCTAAGTCACCGTTTGTTAGGTGCTCGTGTGTTATAGAGATTATATTATGTGCATACACAAGTTTTTTTTATCTCTTATAAGTATTCAAATATAACATAAAATATACAAGTGTCCCATTGTAGGGTCGCGGTTACATAAAAGCGACCGGCACTTTTGCCTATTGTAATAATATATATCATATTATAGTTGAATGTGCTGGAGCACCATCAAGCTGAAACCAACTGTTTGCTCTATCACGTTAAGGTAGGGCATTTAGAGAATCACTACCAAACCCTCTCAGTATCTCCAGATATCTAGCCGCATTTAAATTTCCATCGTACACTTGATAAGCCACTCTGTTGTCCATAATTAAACAAAAAACATTGAAACTAAAGCGGTCTTGGTGATTATGTTCCCTAATAACATGTGGATTATCTTGTGCCCAGTAGTGAGTATTTCGGCGATTTGTAATTCCTTGCCTGGTGAATTTCGATTCATCAGTCCACATATTCTGATGAAGAAATCTCGGATCTTCGGTCATTTTCAAAATCATAAATTCGCAAAAGTTGACACGTCTTGCCTCATCACCAAGACGTAATCCGTGAACAGTTATCTCACAAAAAGGATGCATTCCATGTTTTTTTAATATTCTGTGGATTGATGTTTTTGAAATACCCAAATCCAGCGCTGCTGTCGAAATTGAACTCCGCGGATAAACTTGAAAAAACGCCAACACATTCACCACGTTATCTTCATTATCAGTTACGGGCTTTAGGTTATTTTGAGTTGCCCTTACGTTTCCAGTTGCTATAAAGCGAGTTTCGATTCTTGCGAATTTTCCGGGAGTCATTGTTGGTAGGTCCGGATATCGTTCATTAAATAGTCTGCATGTTCGTCGAACAATTCGTCGACATTCACCGTGCGTGTAAAACAAATTTAATAAATCATTATTGGAATATTCTTCAACATTCTCCATTATAAACTGTACTTAAGCAAGTTAACAAAATCCCTAGAACTGTAAGTAGATACCTCACGAATCTGTACGATGATACTGCTTTGACATTAAATCAACATTGTTTCAATTCCTGTCAAAATCAAGGCTTACTAGGTAGAACTTTTGGAGTTTGATCACCTTTTGATAAAAATATGGATTAACAAGAAAACCACTGGAAATAGGTATAGGGAATGTTATAGCAAATCGATGCAGAATCAAATTCTTCATCCGACCATCCTATAAAATACAGGGTGTCCCATTTGAAAAAACGAACGTTTTCAACTTTTAAAATGATGTAATTGGTCATTAAATTTTGGATACCCTGAATGCGATAAATCAGTTGTCAATATGGCATTTGAAAGTATCATTCCTGTGGTTCCGTCTACCTCAGAAGCGCTTTCCACCAATCGAAATTGGTTAAAGGGCGCAATGCTCAAAACAGGGCTACATCTGTCAAAATTTTCAAAAAAATCAAGATATCTAAGAAAAAATTGAAAATAGGTATAGGAAAACCTGATGAAAACCTAGTATGAAATTTTCTCAGGAATCCAAAAATGAAATAATATACCGGGTGTTCCATTTAAAATAAGGAAGTTAATGGCGACTTCCGGTATAACCGGAAGTAGTATGATCTTGAAAATATTTTAAAATGAAAGAGAATCTTGAATAACGCTGGAACCCAAAATTTCAGAATTCTAAGTTTTTTCTAACCACGAAAACTTCTAACGAACGGCTCTCGTGGAATACCCTGTATTTTATGACAGTACTATACAGAGCCATCTGGTGAGGTTTTTGAGGTACCAAAAAACTATAGCTACGAAGGTCTAATTTAAGTTACGCCTCCCTCTTGACTTATAATTTGACTTATGTCAGTTTTGAAGCAATTTCTTCTACAATACTTACATACTTACTTAATAATTACTTATTTAGAGATTTGTGCCGAAAATGAAGATATATTACGTGGTGTTAATATTTGCGCTAGATTTAGTTTCCGATATAATTTTAAATAAGTCGACTTCTCAAAGTGAGCACCCCAGTTTTATGCTGCTACTGAAATCTTACACTGAGCCAATAGGCACTGCAATACTAATCAATGAAGATTATGCTTTAACGTCACACTTTTGTGTAAATAACGATGCACATAAAGCATATCCTATCTTCGCAAAGACAAGTCACGGGCAAATTGTAAAAAACACAATACGTAGCTACAGTACAACCACTAATGGAGACAAGAAGGGACCTGCAACAAGCCTCCTGAACTTTACTACACCTTTCGATGTGAAGACAATTTCATATATACCGATAGCCACGCGACTGGATACGGTTTGGTTCGACAATTGCAGAATGTGGGGGACCAAGGCAGATGGGGAGATTATTTCTTTCAGAGTCAATTTAGTGTTGTCAGAAAATTGTAAAGAAGCTGGACAATATCAAAGCAAGCACGAACTGATTTGTGCTCATATGTATCATAAAATACGCTTTCAACCGTGTGGATCCGCTTTGGTTTGTGATTCTCGTTTGGTGGGCATACGTTTCGATCAGGAAGATCATGTGAGTGACAGAAACTTCGTGTTCGTTCAGATCGCATACCAGGACCATGTAATTTTTAAATTAATGAGTTCAGCCAGGTATGAAGAAGATATATTTGATGCCAATGAAGACTAGGATACAGATGAAGACTCAAGATCTAAGTCACCGTTTGTTAGGAGCTCGTGTGTTATAGACATTATATTATGTGCATATACAAGTTGTTTTTATCTCTTATAGGTGTTCAATATAACATAAAATATACAAGTGTCCCATTTCTTTGTACTTGCACAGGCTTTGCTTTTGTAAAAATTTTGCAAAATTGTATTACATTTTAACTGTTGTAATAAATCAGGCATTCCCCAAACATAATTAGTCCGCGGCGCACTTACGGGTTTAGTATTTTGAGGACGAGCCCTTATCAAAAGATGTATGCAATAACTATTAGAAATATTCAATCAAAATAAACGAAAATTTCTAATTTAGTATTCTACATGACAGTACTAATCAGAGTCATCTGGTGAAGTTTGCAGGTACCGAAAAGTATAGCTACAATTCTGTGGTCACAGGCAATAAGGGAATAAGTCGACTTATCTCCAAATTGTTTTTTTTTTTTTGGAATTCATATTCCTGAAGTGCAAATGCATGATCTGACGCAAGGAAGTAAGTCTGTGTGGATTAGAAGAAGGAAAAGCAGAGACTCTTGATATGGAATATGTGCACTTATACCCTAAAAACTTCAAGAGTTTTGTGGATTTGCAAGATTTCAAGCAGCTGTAAAGGAATATGTAGACTTCTTCTTGAATTTCTGTCAAATAACTCCTGCAGAAAAAGATACATGTATACTTAGATCCTTTTAGCATTCACAAAATTTCTAAAATTTAAATCACTTGATGAGCTGAAAAATGTAAGTGTACATACAGGGTGGCTGACAAAAAACGCCCCAAGCCGTAGCTCCGTTATTTACCATCCGATTTTAAAAAACAAAATATCAAATAGAATGGTTAAGTAAATACTATCAATTGGCGTAATCGAAATATTATTAGGAACAAAAAGTTTGAACATGCGATAGTCAATTTTTTTTTTAAATAGCAACGTATATTTTTAATTAATGTTTCGGATAAAGAATGTTTTCCTGATTTTGATGATGTATAACACGTCAATTTTCAACATAAGTTTCAAGTGTGCCGTGGTTAATATCATTTTATTGGAATGGAAATTTTAAAAAAATACAAATAAACTTATCTACAAATATTGTTCAAATTGTCTGCCGCCTTGTTGAAGACATAGTTGACACCTTCTAATTACTCCATTAGTGGCGTTGAGTATAAAATTAGGAGGTATTTCGCGGCAAGAATTCAGAATTCTTTGCTGTAAAATGTCTATATTTTCCGGACTAGTAAAATAAACCTGATCTTGAAGATAGCCCCATAACCAAAAATCCAGCGGCGTAAGGTCGGGCGAACGAGCGGGCCATTGAATTGGTCCATTGGTCCCTATCCACCTCTCAGCAAATGTCGCATTTAACCATTCAACATTTATTAAGGCATTATGAGGAGGGGCGCCATCTTGCTGAAAGTACATTCTGTTTAGCTCGGCAATTGGCAAATCATCTAAAAAGTTTGTAATGTTTTCACGCAATAGTTGATGGTATTTTGCTTGATTTAAGATGCCATCTATGAAATATGGGCCAATTAATCGATCACCCCAAAGACCGCACCATACATTTAAACTGAATCTTTGCTGAAAATTATTCTCAATTATAATTCTTGGGTTTTCTTGGCTCCAACATCGATTGTTCTTTCTGATAAAAATGCCATTATTACTGAAACTGCATGCGTGTGACCAAATAATTTTTCGATAAAAATTACGATCTCGTTGTGTAACATTTAAGAAAAAGTTGCAAAATTGCATTCTTCGACCATGATCATTTCCCAATAGTGCTTCCACTTTTTGAGAGATGTATGGTATGAACTTGTGCTTTTTGAGTATCGCTTGTGTTGTTTGGTGCGATACGCCGACCTCATTTGCAATTCTCCGAGTAGAAGTCCATGGACTTTCTTCCACGCATAAAAGAACATCCAATTCTGTATTTTCCTTAAACTGTCGACTCTTACTTTTTGGCATTTTGAAGGCTCCATATTTTCTTAAATTCTGTTCGATTCTTCCGAATTTACGACGGTCTGGAACCTCTCTTGTCGGATAACGATAACTGTAGAGTCTCACAGCTTCAGCACTATTTCGATTACATTCAAAGTATACTTGCAACATGTCGGTCAGTTGATTGCTATCCATGTTAATGATGAATTAAACTCACAGAAAGAATCAGAACGTTGAACTAATGTCACACCGATACACAAATGTTACAATGACAGTAGTTATTAACATTTACATTCTAATTGACAGTATTTATTACTTGATGCATTTGATTGCTATTCACGGCATACTTGAAACTTATGTTGAAAAATTGACGTGTTATACATCATCAAAATCAGGAAAACATTCTTTATCCGAAACATTAATTAAAAATATTCGTTGCCATTTATAAAAAAAAAATTGACTATCGCATGTTCAAACTTTTTGTTCCTAATAATATTTTGATTACGCCAATTGATAGTATTTACTTAACCATTTTAATTTATACATATTTCGTTTTTTAAAATCGGATAGTAAATAACGGAGCTACGGCTTGGGGCGTTTTTTGTCAGCCACCCTGTATATCCTTTTTGGGCAAATGAAATGGAAGAATTAAGTATTCTTATATCCGTTTAGCAAAAAGCGTTGAATGGGAACTCAAGCTATTGCGGTACTATTGACGTCGCAGTTGTATTATTCTTCTTGTGAAGAACGGAACAAAACCACATGAAAATAGATGTTGAAGTTTTAGTGGTTTTTATAGCGAACGGTCTAAATCTAGAAAACGCCTTTACTACAAACAAAGACATTACTGATATTGTAAATATAAATAAAGAGCTTCATGTTCTTAGTAATGTGATTATCGGAACTGAAAATATTGTATCTAATAATAATAATAATAACAGAAGTGCGAGTATATGTCGAAAATCAAGACCAAAAACAAAAACTCGACAAACATAATCATGATAAAAAACTGTTCTAACAGATTTAGATTTCCAAACTAAAGACAACGCATTGGCAAGAAATAGTATCGAGAGTACTATTGATGTGCCTTACATTTCTGATTCGGATCAGATGGATATTGAAGAAAATGAAGAAGGAAAACCAAATAGCGCTTGGTCACTTCAGAAAAGAACAGCCATGAAAAAAATAGAAATAATGCTATGCAATATACTACAGTAAAAGGGAGTATACGAAGAGAACGGAAACAGAGAGACTTGAAAATATGTAAAGTGAATTGTCGCGAACTCATTTCAGAAGAAGATGGAAAAAATGTGTTTTATTTAAAAGTAATGGCGGAAGAACATTTTCTCGATTTTCCAGATTTATTCAAGAAATATTTACAAAAGCAAAAAGGCGAATAAAAAAGAAAAATTGATTTTGTTGCCAAAAAAATAAATTTAAATTGCTTAATATTTTTTTTGTCACTTATGTTTTAATATTATTTTCAAATATTGTTCAATTTCAACATTTTATTTCTGTTTAAAATAAAGGTTCAAATGCTATTGATGCTTATTTTAAAATTATTATTTGCCACATTTTTTGAAGAAGAGTCTTTAATAAAGTGTGCAGAAAGGGTATTAGTAATATATATAATACTACTATATCGCGTGAAGACGAGGAAAACTTCGCTCCAACATTGTGAAATAAAGCATATGGTGCTATGCCGTGTTATTGGAGTATTGTCCAAACTGCGCATGCGTTACAAATAAATTTTCAAATTTAGGTCTGTTTGTTTATCACATAGATTCATTACTATAAATATTTAATTATTGTTTGTACATCGTCAAACAAGCATAAATAGTTTAAAAATCGACAAACCTCTTTATAATTAATAATTGTGTCTTTTCAAAAGTGGAAAAATAATTTAATTTCCCTTAATGAATTAAGAAATATCGTCCTAGCATCATGTGCAAATCACAGACAAACAAACGATCATATTGAAGAAGTATATTTGTCAAAAGTTGTACGAATTGTGGTTATGTTATCGTAAATATTGTAAATTAATTAATTAAAACCCGCAATCAGTTCAATTGCATTGCAACTGTGTTTCTTTGAATATATTATAATGGGATATCGTGAACAGAAAGAAAAACACCTCTATAGGTCATGTACAAAAATTTGTGATATAATAACAACACCTAAATTATTCAACTTAACATACCAGAATAATAATGAATTAGATATTGTGGTGTTCTTGTATTCTAGAATTACTCTCATCTATATCGGAGCAATGTACAGAAAGAACACAGTAAATTTTACATGAATTAGGTAATTATATTATTATGTTACATATTAAAATATTTGAATTGCTCATAATAAAAAGGCTTCTATTAAACCTCTTAGAAGAGACACATACCAATCCTTTTGCCACAGCCTTCTAATTTTTTTGATATATATCTAATAGAACATACATGTGTTCATAGAAAGTTGAAGAATTTTGACATGTCCACCACGGAATCCACAGATCCCATATGAGATATTAATATGCCAAGATTGGGTATTTTGAGAAGATATTGGGCCGGTTATTGGAATTTATGCTATGATGCATCACTGATTGTGATGATGATGTCTTATTTATAAGATAGTGAAGTGTTTTTTATAATTTGTACTTTGCTAAATATGTATTGTAATATCTGTCACTAAATTGTAATCAAGCACAAAGAATGTATTTTATATTTAAAATTCCAATAAAATATGTTTTAGTTTAAAACAACTTGTAGATGGTACAGTATAAAGATAATATTCATTTTGGATTTTGCCAAAACAATGTGTGATGAGTTCTTCTCAACTTTTCCCAACAGTGTGGAAGTAAATAGTGCAGTGTTATGAACAGCAAGATAGGCACGGCATCAAACAGTATTCCTGTTTTTATATTGTTACATTCCCTAAATCTTTTTTACCATTTTATAAATTTGTAAGTATCTATTAATTTATACAAATATTTATATTTCATTATAATTTTTGTTTTGTTTTAATTCCAAGAAAGTATATACAAAATAGATTTCCAAACATAAACAAAATAAAATTTAATTGTTTACTTCGTAAGTAGAAATTGAACTTTGCAGATTGATGTAATTATTGAATCAAATACAACATCAATATACTTTTTTTACAAGCATTCCACGACTTTTGCTAAAACATTCATGTTTCAGTGTATGTCTCGACACAGAATTAAATACAGGAATTTAATTAGTTTTGTACATTGTTGATTATGCGACATTATATTGAATAATGTACATAGACAAATATAAAATAGATGTTGTTTTATTCTTACGTATAGCCAAAATATTAAATACAGTAATTTTATTTGCATTCTTAAGCTTAAAAATACAAGCAAAAGTATATTTTGAAATATAATACAATCTGACATATAAAACATACCTGAATATATTCGTTAGTGTATATAAAACATTAATTTATGTGTTTTCTGTAAGACAAAACAAGCAGTATTTATATTCAATAATTGCACACACATCAATAAGCACACACTCATAATGTACACAAGATTTTCTTTTCAAAATCTTTTCAATAAGACGAAATGAAACGATCGGTATTTACATTTAATAATATAATTTTACATATACCAATAAACATGTACAAATCAATGTTTTAGTTATAAGTTCACAAGTTTTTCTGTTCAAAATCTTTTCTGTTAGTCGAAATGGAAGGACCAGTATTTACATTTAATAATATAATTTAACATATTCCAGTAAGCACGTAAAAACAGAAGTTATAACTTCACAAGTTTTTCTTTTAATAAATCACTGCAATCAGCCTTCATATCGTTTATTTATTCTACCTCGTATTTTCTGAGTAATTCTACAAATTCACCGATGAAGTAAACTTGCAAAAAACTGAATTCAATAAAAAACAACTTTGCGTATGCTTTCAGTAATATCATAGTTATAGATGTCAATTTAAATCAGAGGTTATATTTATGTTTTCTGTTTATCTGTCATTTCGTAAATTTCAAAATGGACATTTTGAGTCGACGCATGTGCAGAACAGGCAATACTCCAATTCTATCTCTCTTAGTTGGGACGAAAAATTACACATTATCAATATACAACACACGCAATATAGTAGTATTATATACCGGGTGTAGAATGGATTTTCGTACATAGGGATTTTACATGCAAAACTAATAATTTGCGAATATTCCCTCCCCTATTTTTTTATAGGAAAATGTTAAACACAAAAGTTGTAGACAAAAAAAATGTATCTAAATTCTTTGATATTAAATAATTAAATGAAGTGATGGAAATCTCTTGGTGAAACATGTCGAAATATAAGCAAGTAATAACAAAAAACACACTTGGTATTGTTTCACAAATAAATATAATTAAATACTCGATGTACATTTCGCCTTGCGGCATCGTCAGGAGTTCTCGAGAAACTAAAGTAAAATTTAATATACTGTAACTACCTACTTCTAACAAAAATGTAAATAAAAATGTACAAAAATAGAAAATTACGAAAAGGTCATGGCTTATCTGGATAGACCGCTAATAAACCCTAGCCTTGTAAAAACGGTCTTTCCAGATAAGCCATGACCTTTTCGTAATTTTATATTTTTGTACATTTTTATTTACATTTTTGTTAGAAGTAGGTAGTTACAGTATATTAAATTTTACTTTAGTTTCTCGAGAACTCCTGACGATGCCGCAAGGCGAAATGTACATCGAGTATTTAATTATATTTATTTGTGAAACAATACCAAGTGTGTTTTTTGTTATTACTTGCTTATATTCTTTGATATTTATTTTCTAACACCTTCTGGTCCTGCTAGACTTGAAGAAAAAGTATAAAGGAATGAACCGATTAGTACTAGCCATGAATCCTGTCAGCAATAAATGTCACGTTTTGACAATCAAAATAAGTTTGCTGATTCTTAAAATGAATTGCTATAGCCAAGAAGAGAAAGTCAACTTTATTAAATGGTACTACTCTGGATTGTCTTTTAGGGACATACAAGCAACTTTTGCTGGATTCTACCCGGAGCGACCAATTCTAAATTTGAACACCCTGAATAGAATTGTCAGGCACTTTGAGACCAACGGCACTCTTAATAAGAAATGTAAGTGCCAGAATGTAACAGCTGGTGCAAGTAGAGAGAAGGTAGATGCCGTTCTCTTGAGCGTTGTAGAGAACAAAAATGTCTCCTTAAGACAAATAGGTAATAATTTGGGGATTCATTTTACTACTGCTCAGAAAATTTTAAAGAGTCAAGATCCGCGGTTTCGGTCTTATAAATACGAAAAGCACCAAAAAATATTCGAGGAGGATAAAGAAAAAAGAATGCAGTTTTGTGAAATAATGATGGAGATGGCCAATGATGACCGAAACTTTTTATCTAGGATTTTATTCAGCGATGAGTGTCGATTTCAGTTAACTGGTGAACCAAATCAACAAAATTATCGCTACTGGAGCACACAAAATGAACATTTAATGTTGCAGACTCATACGCAATACCGGGGTAGTGTCAATGTTTGGGCTGGCATACTAGGTCCTCACATAATTGGACCGTTCTTTATTGCAGACCGCTTAACTGGTGCTGCGTATTTAAATTTTTTGCAAGAAGAAGTCGGGCCAGCTATCGACGAATTGGGAATTAATTACGAATTTTGGTACCAACATGATGGATGTCCGGCGCATTACCAGCGCGATGTTTTAGAGTACTTAAATCATGTATTCCCAAATCGCTGGATAGGTCGAGGTGGAGAAATTAATTGGCCTCCAAGATCTCCGGATCTTTCGCCAAATGATTTTTTTCTGTGGGGCACATTGCATGATCGGCTATACAATGGAAGGACGTATCAAAATGTCGACGCTTTAAGAGCTGCAATACTTGCAGAATGTCGTCAAATATCACACTATCAACTGGCCGTAACTAGAAGAAATTTTTACGACAGATTGGGGTGCTGCTCAGCTGTCAACGGAGATTTGTTTGAGCATTTAATTTAGTTATTACTACAACTACCTTTATTACCATGTTCAATAAAATTTTAAAATCTCTTCAGCACGTTTTTTATTTTCTGCAAACGACTTAAAACCTATGCTTAAAACAGATTTAAACGCCTCTACTAAAATTGTCACATTGTTGTGTTAAATGAATGAATTTTGTTACTTTTGTTGTCACATGTCACGGCTGTTGCTATTTTGTATCATTTCTTCAATTCTTTTTCCTTTAATGACCCGGAGGGTGATAGTAAGCAAAGAAGAAAAAAAATGGGACCTATTTTTAAAGCTCTATTAATTTTGCATGTAAAATCCCTATGTACGAAAATCTATTCTACACCCGGTATATGGTATTAGTGTACTTGACTCCCTATTGCTGAAACGTCTTGTCAGTTTTTGTGCACTAAGGAGATAAGTGAAAATATAATCGATAATCTAAGAAGATTTACTTCATTTTCACAGTAATGGTATACTAATTTATTTTGGAAAACAATACTAGAATGTAATAGAGCCTTTAAAGGCGATAATATTCTCAAAATTATGATCACATATACGAAAACCTGTCTACTGAAAAATGACCCATTTTGACATATTCCCTTATTGCCTGTGACCACAGAATTGTATAATTTAAGTTACGTCCCCTTGGATAAGTGATATACGTTTTTGAAAACGCCTACCTTTTTGTGAGAGTTTGACATTTTCGACTTTTGCTTGACAGTTAGAATGTCACAGTTTGAGAATGACAAATTATAACGGCTCTGTTGAAAGATGGTGTGACAAAATGGTCGTTAGACAAAAATCCAAAAATCTGTTTCTTATAACTGCGTGGCAGAGGTCTTCTTACGCGTATCTCTCCAACGTAGTTGTAAGAAACAGTTTTGGAATTTCACTCCATTGCGGATTCGTGACAACACGCATATAGACGAAGTGCTTACACGTTATTTTCCTTCTACAGCACTTGTGTCATCGCCAGTACCACTGGTGATGGCACAGTGGTACTGCCGATGACACCTGTGCTGTGGAAGGAAAGGGCGTTAAAAATAAGATACCGACAGGCACTTTGACGTTTGGATTAAGACTTCGCCCTTGTTAAAAATCTTCTCCATGCAAGACAGAAACGACGCAAATATCATTACAGGAGTGGCCCGTGAAGAGTTTATAACCACATTCATTTTAGCTTTATGGAAGTAAGGTACCTATTTCTTAATTTACGTTAAATTTTAACGCAATATAGTAGTATTATTATACAGCATGTGTAAAATCATATTGGGGATAGGACATACTGCTATGATATTAGTACAATTGTTATAGGGTTGCCACGATCTAGCTCATAAAACAAAATTCTCTCTCTCTCAGGTTCCCTCGGCGAAACTGTACAATGTTCACGTCAGGAATCGTGATCTTAGGAAACAGTATAAAAAAACAACAAATTACTTGAAGACAAAAAAATGAAATAATTATTTAATTAACTTTTCTAAAATCTTTAATAAAAGTGAAAAACAAATCAAATATAAATTATTTATTACAAAAAAACAAAAAAAAAAAAACTTTCATTAATAAATTCTCAAGAAAAAATCCTACCCACTAATTGACCAGATAGGATAAAAAAAACTTGTACTGACAAACGCGACAAAATTTACCTTATTAATTACTGAAAATAAATAAATTAAATACCTATAATTAAAATACATCAAATTGTAGCAAACTGATACAGTAAAGAAAATTATCTAATTTAATAGCTTCTCAATAAATATAAAATATTTTCAAACACGTGCAGGAAACAAAATGACGGCTACGAGTCTACTTTTTACAATATTAAAATTTTCTCTTATTATCATAAAGAATGCATTCTCTTACTTAAAAGTATATACTTAACTTGAATAACAGCAATAAAACTAATTCACAAACTTGATTAAATCTTGGCTCCGTAAAATAATGAAATTTATAACAAATTTTATTCAAACATCAATATCTTTAATTGAACAGCACTAGACGGGAGACCAAAATTTAATCTCTTTCTTTATTCACCACAGGACAAGTCAAAGTCCAAACATCCCTACCACGTCTCAAACTTCGCACATGTATAGGTACTATATTAATATCAAGTTGAGGAGCATAAATAATCTTCAGGCATCTTCTCTTTTAAAATCAAATAACAAAATAAATATTAATATACACAGATTACCAAAAGACTACTATACCTCCCAAATTCTCAAACATAAACCAAAATACAGTGTGTACCAAAACATTTGCCCCACAGAAAAATAAATTTGAAGTAAATCAATTTATTTAATTTTTACTTATCCATGATATAAAAAAACCATAGCATATCTCCAAAATAACAATTTATTAAATCTGTGCAAAGCAAAGATTTCAGAAATTTTTATTTTCCGCACACAACATCTTACTATCTCTAATGTTTTCTCCAAATACAATATAATGTAAAAATTAAAACCCTTCTCCGCACACAGAATATAATTTTATAGTACCTCACAATCTTCTTAAGGATTGTTCAAATATGGATGAAGCATACTAATGTGATATCGTCCCTTCTTAATGCGTCCATCCATTGAATAAAGCTCATATGTGACGTTATTAAATATTCTTGTTACAATATACGGACCACAATAAGGAAGATCCAATTTAGCACACTTTTGTTGATTTCTTCTGGCAACCCTATATCTTCTAACAATAACTGTATCTCCAATATTAAACCTAGTTCTTTCTTTGATTTTTTCATTTTCTCGGCGCACATACATCTCCCCTTGCCTTTGTAGTCTTCCTCGAACACAATTATTTCTCTCTTCTAGATTATGAACAACTTCTCCATGCAAATCCCAGGGCCGACTAGGAGTCATTCCATTCATCAAAGTCGCTGGACACTCTTCAGTAAGGGTATTGGGCGAATTGTTCATGGAATCTTCTATCTGTTGGACATACTGGACCCAGCCTACATGGTGTTCATGGGTTTTCATCCTCAAAAATTTGATTACCTCTTGAATATACCGCTCACATGGATTGGCACATGGATGGCGTATCGAAGAAAAACATACATTAATATTTTGTTCATTTAAAGCATTTATAAATCTATCATTAGTAAAATAACTAGCATTATCTGCTAAAATGCGTCTCATTTTTCCTTGATTTTGTACGAAGTTATTAATACATAAAAGTGCAATCTCAAAATTGTATTTTGTAGTGGGAAACAGCCTAACAAATTTAGTAAAAATATCCACCATAACAAATATATTTCTATACCCATAATCTCCTGGTATTAAATTTCCTAAGAAATCAATCGCTACTAAATCCAATTTATTATTCACTATTATACTTTTTATATCATGTTGCAATGTGCGATTTTTATGCTTTCCAAAATAACATTCATTACAATTCCTTACCACCCTTTTCGCAATACTTCTATCCTTAACAGCATAAAAAGCTTCTCTAAAAGTTAACCAAACTTTCCTAGTCCCAATATGTCCCAGTTCATTATGAATAATAGACATTGCTTGACGAGCATACATTTCATTTACAACCACATTATACTGATCACGAATCTGTTTTTTAATAAGCCCATCATGAAAAATATAATCTTTATAATTCCCCACATTTCTCAATTCCTCTTTAATATGATCAAAACATTCATCCTGCTGGACCTGATGGATCTCAACATAGTCAAACATTCCCTCAGCTGCATATCTATTATAAGCATTTAACTCAACATGATTGAAGTTACTTTTTATATTGTACATTCTTGTTAAAGCATCAGCGGTAACATTTAGAACACCTCTGATATGTCTAATTTGAAATGAATATTCTGATAACAACAATGACCATCTATATATTCGATTATTTGAAAATCTAGTTGACAAAAGTGACGTCAACGCCGCATGATCTGATTCTACAATAAATTTTTTAAGCCAACAAATAAAAACGTAATTTATTTACAGTATGCACTACAGCAAGTAACTCTTTTTCTCCCACTGTATATCTTAATTCATATTTTTTTAATAGCCTTGAAATGAAACAAATAGGCTCTTCATTTCCCTCATCATCTAACTGAATTAAAACTCCACTTATAGCAGAATCACTAGCATCAACTCTTAATAAAAATTCTTTAGAAAAATCAGGCAGTACTAATAACAAACTATTATAAAATTCATTCTTAACCTTTTCAAAAGCATCTATTCTTTCTTTAGACCAAATAAATTTTTCATTCTTTCTTAATAATTCATACAATGGTGCACATAATTTTGCCAAATACGGAACAAATCTTTTATAATAACCCACAATACCAAGAAAACCTCTCAACATTTTCACATTCTTAGGTCTAGGATAATTTTTTATAACCTCCAGCCTAGAATCATCCACACTGACATATTTTAAACTTAAATTATATCCAAGGAATTTAATTTCCTTTTTAAAAAACTCACATTTCTTAATATTAATTTTTAAACCATTATTTGCTAATACCTCTATAACCTTCCTTAAATGTTCCATGTGTTCTTCAATTGTCTTGCTAAATATTAAAATATCATCTATATAATGGGATACAAACGATTCATAAGGTTTTAAAATTTGTTGCATTGCTCTAATTAAAGCAGCAGACGAGCTACTTAGTCCATATGGTACCACTTTAAATTGGTATACAGCTCCATCTACCATAAAACCACAATATTTTCTACTCTTTCTTTCTAAAGGCACCAACCAAAAAGAACTTTTTAGATCCAACTTAGTATAAATCATAGCGTCGTTGCACTTAGAGAATAACGTTTCCACAATTACAGGAGTCTCAAATTGCATCTTGGTACGATCATTCAACCTTCTCACATCCAAAGATAAGCGAATATCTCCACACTTCTTTTGAACCACCACCAGCGGATTGACATACCTCGTGACACCTCTCTCAATAACACCATCTCGCAACATCTTTCTTACTTCTTCTCTCACCTTCTCTTGCATATTTTTGGGAATTGGATAATTTTTAATTTTAAATGGTCTCGACTCATCTACTTCTAATGAATGTACATAATTTTTAGCAATACAGGGAAATTTATCTACTAACGAAATATTCTTCTTTATCATATCTTTGACATTTTCTTTATATTTTTCTTCAACATTAATTTCAAGTAAATCTACATCTTCAGGCACCTCGATACACATATTATTGGACTCTATTTCTTTAACCTCTTCAACCTCTTCATAATTTTCACCATTTATACTATTTATAACTTCTTTTACTTCATATACCATTTCCATATTATTTATAATCTTTTCATTTTCTTCATCTACTTCATCCTGCTGAAACCAAGAAACTACTTGATTCTCCACCACCATACATTTTCTCTCAATGTCTATTACTGCCTTTATTTTCTCTAACAGGTCCATTCCAATAATACCATCTCTTTGTAAACCTTTGACTGACATAAATTCTCCCAAAAACTTATTATCTTCTACCATAAATTCAACTACATAAACTTTATTTACCATTGTTATTATCTTTTTCGTCGCAGACACAATTGTAATTTTTCTTGTAGGTATATATTTACCTGCATTCATACTTTCTAATTTTTTTATTATTTGATCATCCAAGATTGAAATTTCACTCCCCGTATCAACTAAACAATTTACTTTCACTCCTCCCATAGTAACTTTTATATGTGGCAACATCTTATTATCTAAACTATCTGAATCATTATCCATCATTGCATTCATACTAATTATCTCTTTGGTTGGCCTATCTAAAAATCTTGACACTTTGCCTTTTCCTCTCTCTCTACATTTTCTCTACTATTTTTTTGTTTAGTACCATTATATGAAAAATTTTTATTTACTCTTTCATTCTGTATATAATTACTATTTCTATTTTCCTCTCTTAATTGACATGCTCTATCATTCTCTCTATTCCAATTTACATTTTTATTTTCTACCTGTGGTCTCACAAATCTATTTGTCATGTTATAATTGTGTGAATTTCTTTCTCTATCATTAAAATTTCTTTGCTCTCTATATCTTATACCATTTTTATCATATTTTAACATATTACAACTTTGAAATCTATTTCCATACTCAGCATCATCTAATCTCCTCAATAATTCTATAAATTTACTAATGGTCTTTATATTTTGTATGGCCACTGCCTGACTTACTTCAACATCAAAATGACATGCTAATTGTGTAACCAAATCAATTTCTAGCATAACAGGAGTTAAATATTTTAAAATTGAATATTTTTTTATTATATATGTCTCACGATTATCTGAACCTCCTTTCTTAAAATTACCAAATAATAAATCTTTTCTCACCCTCATTTGTGCCATCTGTCCCCAATACTGCTGTGTGAATCTCTTTTCAAAATCCTCGAACGTCATCACCTCGTCAGAAATCATGTCCCACCAGATAAGAGCATCATCCTTCAAACAATTTCTCACCATCTGCAGCTTTCTACCATCTCCTGGAACATTCTCCAAACACGCCTTCAAATTCTTCAGAAAACCCATCGGATTTATTTATGTTGATCCATAAAACTTAGGCAAAGCATCATCTGCTACTGGCATCGGAATATATTTTATTATTTCACCATTTCCACGAATTTGTTCATTTTTTATTACTGTTATCTTCTCTTCCACCTTTTCCATTTCTTTTTCATTTAATACATCTCTCTGTAGCACTTTTATGCATTTATCTTCAATAATATTTATTCTTTCTAACATTTCTTCTTTCATTTCATCAACTTTAATTTTTAATTCTTCAATATCTTGTTTATTTTCTTCTATTTTCTTTATTTGTCCATCCACCTGTCCAAACTTTGCCATAATTACCTCAAAACTTCTTTGCATCCTTTCTTCCATCTTGTCCATTCTTTCTCCCATTTTCAATATCATTTCCATCAACATTTTATTTTCTCCTTCTTCTTTTTCTTTAAGATAGACTCATACCCTGCAGGTTGCCTCCATTCCCTTTTCTTTTCTCCCTCCATTTTGTTTAACACATCCAAATTTTGTTGAGCGCCTTGTAAATTTCTGCTTCCTTCCATTTTCAAACCACGTTGTTTCAGCCAAAATAATTGCTTTTCTGCCACACTTTGGTTGCCGCCAAAATAATTGCTTTTCTACCCCACGTTGGTTCAGCCAATTTAATTGTGCTATGATATTAGTACAATTGTTATAGGGTTGCCACGATCTAGCTCAATGTTCACGTCAGGAATCGTGATCTTAGGAAACAGTATAAAAAAACAACAAATTACTTGAAGACAAAAAAATGAAATAATTATTTAATTAACTTTTCTAAAATCTTTAATAAAAGTGAAAAACAAATCAAATATAAATTATTTATTACAAAAAAACAAAAAAAAAAAAACTTTCATTAATAAATTCTCAAGAAAAAATCCTACCCACTAATTGACCAGATAGGATAAAAAAAACTTGTACTGACAAACGCGACAAAATTTACCTAATTAATTACTTAAAATAAATAAATTAAATACCTATAATTAAAATACATCAAATTGTAGCAAACTGATACAGTAATAGTTATTTATGTAACAAGTCAGTAAAGTGATACTTTACCGAACGAGTCTGGTTTACGAGCCAAGCGAGTGAAGCGAGCGCGGCGAGTAACAGACGAGTTCGGTAAAGGTACTTTACTGACGTGGTGCATACAAAATTTTATCGCCAACCGTTAAAATTGTTAATTTAAGAAATAAAGATATAATAACTTTTGACAGTTTATGACAGTGACAAACGATTTATTTTTAAAAGTCATCAGTCATGCTACGCTGACAGATATTAGCGGCAGGTAAAGTACTTTATTGTACAGTACGATAAAGTGTTTCTTTACCTCCGCAAAACGCTATGGTAACGCATCACTTTACTGACGGTTGGCGATAAAGAAAATTATCTAATTTAATAGCTTCTCAATAAATATAAAATATTTTCAAACACGTGCAGGAAACAAAATGACGGCTACGAGTCTACTTTTTACAATATTAAAATTTTCTCTTATTATCATAAAGAATGCATTCTCTTACTTAAAAGTATATACTTAACTTGAATAACAGCAATAAAACTAATTCACAAACTTGATTAAATCTTGGCTCCGTAAAATAATGAAATTTATAACAAATTTTATTCAAACATCAATATCTTTAATTGAACAGCACTAGACGGGAGACCAAAATTTAATCTCTTTCTTTATTCACCACAGGACAAGTCAAAGTCCAAACATCCCTACCACGTCTCAAACTTCGCACATGTATAGGTACTATATTAATATCAAGTTGAGGAGCATAAATAATCTTCAGGCATCTTCTCTTTTAAAATCAAATAACAAAATAAATATTAATATACACAGATTACCAAAAGACTACTATACCTCCCAAATTCTCAAACATAAACCAAAATACAGTGTGTACCAAAACATTTGCCCCACAGAAAAATAAATTTGAAGTAAATCAATTTATTTAATTTTTACTTATCCATGATATAAAAAAACCAAAGCAATACGTATACTATGCATACGGCCAACAACCAGGTCGTGCCAGTAAAGTACGGTTAGCATTTCACTTGCATACGGTCTGCCGATGGATGAACATGTATTTATCTAAGCATGCATCACACGATTCGTAAATACATATTTACCAAATAAGAATTCAAAATACTTCTGGGAGTTTTATTATATTGCGTATACAACGCAGTAGGAAAATAAAAGCACAATTCTACTTAAACATTAATTCTTAGTAAATTATTCTATAAATTTACTAAGTAAATAAAAATTCAAATTCATTTTTTATAAAAATCTAATTCGAATGTAAATTATTATTTGAATTATAAATTACGAAGTATTTATTTTGGTTTTCATAATACCGTTCCAGAACAGTAATCATCCATAATTGCGTTGCATACGCAATATAATAAAACTCGCAGAAGTATTTTGAATTCTTATTTGGTAAATATGTATATACCAAGCGTGTGATGCTTAGATAAATACATGTACAATTGCGGCCCCTACAAACTCAGACAGTGTGACAAATAAGAAATTTTGGCTTTGTAACATGGTCCCAGAATTGAAGTTTATTAAATGTTACCCAAATGAAACAAAGTGGCGTTTAATAGACATTTTAAAAATTATGCACACTTCTGACTTATAATAAACTGACACTGACATTGCCATACTGGATAAAAGTCAAATTTACACATAACAAATTTTTGAATTTGCCAGGATATGTCAAAACTCGGTGTCTGAGTTTGTAAGGGCCGCAATTGTACATCCCTCGACTGACGGTATCCGACAGAAATGCCTAGTACTTCACTACCGGCACGACTGGGTGTTGTTGCCGGTATGCCTAGTATACATATTGCCGTGGTATCTTGCATATTAATAAGATAATAGCAATAGTATTAAGACTTAATTTAAGTGTATAAAATATAAAAGAACCAATAATAATAAGTTTATTGTAGTTAAAGGAATTTTAACATGAGTATATTGGGTTGCATACACTTTTATGCAGACATAAAAATTGAATTCATATTTACAATTTAAATAAGTACTAAAATAAAAGACGAGATAGAATTCAAGATGTATATATATTTCTTTTATAGAAAAGAGAAACAAGATATATGGTCTGTGTATAAACAGAATTCGATATGCACGAGAGAAAAATAATTGAATAATTATGTAAACTTGAGAACGTGCATAAGGTAATAAAAATTTATTAAATAAATCATACAAAAAGAATAAATATTTACCTTAACTTATGACTAGATAAGTAAATAAAAAAAAGGATATAAATCAAAATATTCTGAGACATCAGTAGTAGTGTTTTTTTTATAAACGACAGCTGGTAATAATAGAATACATTCAGGAATTTGTATATGTAATATCATGTTTCATAAACAGTAGAGAGGTTCTTGTACGGTTCTCGATAACCTACAAAATAAAAAGGATGTAAACTTGGTTTATAGTTTATTACAGATAGACATATCACCGTTGGAGAAGTCTTGGAAAGAAGCAGGCTACGAAGGGGCAAACCAAGTGGACCATGGTGGTGCAAGTAATCTTATTAAAAGGATACCT
The DNA here is from genome assembly GCA_963170755.1 of Amphimallon solstitiale. NCBI lineage: Eukaryota > Metazoa > Arthropoda > Insecta > Coleoptera > Scarabaeidae > Amphimallon > Amphimallon solstitiale. The sequence continues at coordinate 248,962,817 of OY720675.1, forward strand.
GTTGTTTGCAATGTTTTTCCAATATTGCCGAAAGCTGGAAAAAGAACAAAAATAAGAATTGTACTAGCCAATGGAAAGAGGAAATATGTGAAAAATAGTAAAGAAGGTAATAAATTTATAGACAAATATAAAGAAGAGTTATATTAAAACAAGTATACCTACGTTGGAGAAACGCTGTACAATTTATAGGAAGTTTTTAAGTTGTAAACAGACAATTCTTGGGGTGTTGACCTTTTGCGGTGAAGAACTGTCAAAAAGACAACAAGTGCGTGTGTGTGTGTGTGTTCAAAACATTACGGCAACTTGAAAGCCAGGAGCACTGAAGATGCAGGGTGACAACTTAAATGGTAGTTTCAGAAGATGGCGTTGAAAACGGTCACATGTCTTTCCCGGAAATATAAATTGAAGACAAGAATCGACACGATTCATTCATTAACAAGCATTCATTGACATTAATTCATTAACAAGCATTCATTGACATTAATTCATTAACAAGCATTCATTTACTTTCATTCGTTAACATACATTCATTTACATTCATTTATCATACACAGTTTAGCTGGTTATATAAGTCGTAGGGTTAGATACACCACGATTCATATTGATTTCTTTTGTATTAGCGTGTTAATTTTATTTTCATTCAACTTTCACTTATTTTATTTTCTTTGTTTAATTGTTTTGTGTTATTTTGTAAAAATAATGGAGATGCAAATGACCGAATTTGAAAAGTTTTTCAATGATTCAAAGTAAGTTAGAGGCAAAGACTTATCAATGTGGCTATACGAGTATTGAAATATATCGTGCGAACGTATATTCAGTATAACGTTATGCAACAGGGATAATAAATATTTTCCTGAGATAGTAATATGCATTCTTTAATTTCAAGTTCAAAAGAGATGAAATAATTAATGGTGTTGAGTGTTAAGAGGATATAGCGTGCAAATGTATATTTTCTGGCACAATATTTGGCATCATTAATAGTTACAATAAAATTTTGATTATGAATTAATGATTTGAGATTAGATTTTTTTTTGAAATAAGGAAAATGTTTCTGGGTAGCGGACTCTGAAATGCTAGCTATAACGCGTGCGAATGGTTATAGATAGTAATCAGATTCAAGCTTTTCTCCAAACATTGACCATAAAAAAAATAAACAATGTACGAAAGTTAATTGGATTTATTTGTTGATAAACAGGAAAATATTTTTAGAGTTCTATTTAATAAAGTATAAGAAAATATATTCATATCATAAAGAAATGTTACAACCTAGAACAAGGTACAAACATTTTCTTATAATTATGTTTTTTTTTAAATAAATATAGTGAATACAGTATAGCGATGCTATATTTATTTTTATGTAATAAATATTAAATAAATTCGACAATTATGTGTTATATGATTTCTGGTTTTTCATTTTAAATAAGCTATAACCTTATCCCAATCTTAAATAAAAACAAGAGATTAGACGAGAGGGAAGAAATTCAGATACACTGAAGAATTCATGAATACTTATAAAGTACGTGCTGTTAAGATAAATAAAATACACATCAGGATAATAAAAATTATCGTCATTTTAATTATTTATGTTGCTGAAACAGCACACAACATAATTTATTTGGCAAGGCCTAATGTATGGCAATAATACTATTATCATATTCAAATAATTATGTTGGCACAGCAATATGTCCTATCCCCAATATGTTTTTACACATGCTATATATGAAAATAAAGAAGATAAGAAATATAACACGCCTAAGTTCATGAGTATAATAGTTTGATTATTAACTTTACTACATGAAATATGGTTTGTTAAGGTTAAAACCTACGCTTATCAAAAACCCAGTATGTACAAATTCTAGACCTTTTGCTCTAAGGATCTGTAATTAAAAGAGGAAATTAGGCGTGTGTCACGCACACTAGAGATGTGCTTGAGTGCCGGTTTGATGTGAATGTAGAATCGCTAAATGATTTCCAAAGAGTATTACAGTTAATGATCTCTTGATGTACATGAAATGTAGGGGAGCTTGTGTAGTTTCAATGTTTGTTAAATTTAACGGAAAAGAGGCAAAGTATCGTATCTTTCACAATTACGTACGATTAAATGCACTTCTTCGTACGAAAGATGATTAAATGAACTAAAAACGCGTTAAAAAGTTGTCCACATTTAATAACTTAAATTAAATTTTGTTTAAATTTAAGCAACCCATTTGTGCCTAGATTACACTCATTTTATTTTGCTTTACCGCTTTTGTCAATTGCGTTTCACTATTTGTCAAACGATTTTCCATGTTTTTAAACGTCAGCTGAGTTTGTCAAATGGAATTCCCTTTTTGTCAAATTACTTTGCCTTCATATCAATTGCTTTTCTTGTATATAACGCTAAAGTCTAAAATAATCGGGAAAAGAAGTTTATCCTATTTTAAATTGGGTTTGTCAATTGCCTACTTGACAATACCTGTCAAAAATATTTAAATCAATGTCATTAAATTTATACCAACTTGTGCAATATGTAGTAGATAGCACCAGAATTGTCTCTCAGCTGAAAAATCGTAGGACAATTATGAATTTAGCGGTAGATTTTGGAGTGGAAAGAAGTAGTATCTGGAGAATTAAAAGAAATTGGTAAAACGAGAGGACTGTAAAACAACTCTAAACGGTGGATTCGGGTCGGTCTAAAACTACAAATAATCAAGAAGATGAGGACTTAGTTAATTTTTTGAGAGAAATGCCTATGGCCACTGCTGTAGAAGCAATTAATCTAACGAATTTTCGAGCATCACAAAGCACTGCACCTCGAGGAATTCGTTCTAATGAATTGGACAACTTATTATGCAGCCATGAAACCTTTCCTTACCAATTTCCATAAAGAACAGAGGGTAGGATTTGCTTTAGAATTTCTTGAAGGAGAAAATTTCTGGAATATGGTAGTATTTTCTGATGAAAAAACTTTCAAATCTAATAAAGACGATAGAGTAAAAGTCTATAGACCCAGAAACACACGTTTTGAAGAAAAATATATTCAACAAAACGTTTTTCAGTTAATGTGTGGGGTTGGTTTAGTGCGCTAGGTCCGGGGCTACTATGTATTGTAGAAGAAAGGCTTAATGCGAACATTTATGTTAAGATTCTTCAAGATGTTATGCTACCATCAGTTGTTCCGTTCTTTCCTAACAATAATTTTATATTCCAACAGGATACACATCAGGACTTCGAGAAGCCCAGATGTCTACCCCATAGAACATGTATGGAGCTTAATGGTAAAAAGGATGCGCCGGACAAATTTTCGCCCCCAAAGTAGGCAAGAGCTTATAAATAACATAAATCAGGAATGGTAAAATTTAACACAAGAGTATTGCCAAAACCTGCCATGACGATTAACATCCCTCACAGAGAAGAACGGAACTTTGATTAAATATTAATTTGTTAAGTTTGTTACTATTTCTAAAATATTATTTGTTACCTATTTCTTTTTGTACTGACATACCGTCATCGTATTTTAACCTATTTTGAATAAAACATGTTCACACTATACAAAAATTGAAAAAAAACATCAAATTTTTTGGAATTTTCCGTGTTTTTTGGCTCTAGCTGTATATGTATACCTCTACTATTTTATAAAAAAAATATAGCGATTTACACATTAAAGTGAGAAATTTATTTTGTATTTAATACAAACACAGTGTATCATCTACGTCAGTCATGTCAAAGATAAGGCCCGCGGGCCGCATCCGGCCCCCGGACCGTATCAGTACGGCCCGCGATCGCAATGTGTCACAGAAAGAAGAATCATGTTTTTTAGAGCTTTTAGACATCACTCGTTCCTCTACGGAAGTTTTAAAATGCGTACACTACATTTATAAGTAATTACAAGGGCAGCGCCTGCCTAGACAAGCGAGAGAGATACACAGTAACGCCATCTCTTTGCAACAAGCGGAAATACCCTATTATTTTTGTTGAGAACAATAGAATCTTCCACGCGCTTCGAGTCTACACTAGAACCTTTCTTATCGATATAAAAGGAGTGCGTCGGCGCGACGTGAGTCAGTTGCGAAGTAGTGATTGTGAAGGTATTGTGCATTTGTTTGTGTCGTGCGCGTGCGATATCCATAATTGTTGTGTCGAGTGCCATAATTGTTACGATTTTGGCATAATGTCACAAAAACGTAAAGTTGATAGTGAGTGCAGAGTTTTTCAGTCTAAATAGGAAATTGCATATTTTTTCATAGAATGGAAAGGTAAACCACTGTGTTTGATTTGCAATCAAACAGTTGCTGTTTTTAATGAGTTTAACTTGAAGAGACACTATGATGCGAATCATAAATCAAAATTCGATTGTTACACTGAAAAAATAAGAATGGACAGATTGTCATCTTTAAAATCTAAACTTCAAGGTCAATAATCGATGTTTACTAAGGCTAATACTGAGAGCGAACATGCCCTGAAATCAAGTTTTATTATTGCATTAGAAATCGCGAAGAGATCAAAACCTTTCACTGATGGTGGTTTTATTAAAGACTGTATGTTGAAAGTTGCCGATATTTCATTTCCATTTCAAAAGTCAATAATTCAAAATATTTCACTATCAAGAAACACTGTTGCTTCAAGAATAAATGATTTATCTCAAAATTTGTATCTTCAACTGAAGGAGAAAATTAAGGAATTTACAAACTTTTCACTGGCTTTTAACGAGAGCACTGATACTGTTGATACAGCTCAACTTGCTGTTTTTATACGAGGTATTAACAGTAACTTTGAAATAACTGAAGAACTATTAAAGTGCGTTCCTTTGACAAGTAGCACAACAGCAAATGATATTTATTCTGCAATGGAGCATTTGATAGCAGAATATGAACTCGACTGGAATATACTTAGCAGCGCAACTACGGATGGCGCTCCTGCCATGGCTGGCAAACATTCCGGCGTTGTAACTAAATTAAAACAGAAAACATCAGGGAATTTTGTGGGATTTCACTGTATAATTCATCAGGAATCATTGGCATCCAAACATTTAAAAATGGACCATGTCATGCAACCTATAATTAAAATAGTAAATTTTATAAGAAGCAGAGGACTAAATCACCGACAGTTCAGGCAGTTTTTACAAGATTTGGACGAAAAATTTTCGGATGTCCCTTATTTCACCGAAGTTCGTTGGCTCAGTCGAGGAGTAGTTTTAGAAAGATTTTTTGCATTACGTGACCCTATTCAAGCTTTCATGTTAGAAAAAGGCAACCCAATTGATTATGACAATGACTGGTGGGTTGATTGTGCCTTTTTGGTAGATATGAATAAACACTTGACTGATCTGAATGTAAAGTTACAGGGTAAAAATCGGATTGTCACTCAAATGTATTCATGTATTCAAGCCTTTGAAACAAAGTTGAGGCTGTGTGAAAATCAGGTAAAAAATCAAACTTTGGATCACTTCCCTCATTTAAAATCATTTGGCACAGTGAACCAAAAAAAATTGGATCAATATTCTCAACTTGTGCAAAATCTGATCACGGAATTCAACAATCGTTTTGAAGACTTCCACAAAATGAATGAAATGGAATTCCCAATTTTCAACAATCCATTCAATTTTGAAGCTTCACAGGCACCAGTTCATTTGCAAATAGAGTTGATAGATCTTCAATTGGACAGTATTTTGAAAGAAAAATTTAAAGAGCTTAACGCTCTTACATTTTATACACAATATTTCAAGACTTTGGATAACTACCCGGAATTAAAAAAGCATGCAGCACGCATTCTGTGCATGTCTGGTAGCACCTATTTATGTGAGCAGATGTTTTCCGTCATGAAAATAAATAAGAACAAACATCGCACAAGACTTACGAATGAACATCTCCAATCAACTCTTAAAATAAATACAACGAATATGATACCTGACATCAATGAGCTTGTCAAAAACAAGAGAAGTCAGGTATCTGGATCCTCGAGCTCAAAATAATTACCCTCTTTTATAACTTTGATATGATTTTTAACAACCGTATATTATAAACTATATAATTAAATAAATAAAATGTTATAATAATTCAGTAATTTTTTTTTATTTGAATCTGGCCCGCCTGCGCATTCTAAATTTAATATATGGCCCTCTGCAAAATTGAGTTTGACACCCCTGATCTACGTAATATGAACATAGTTCAAAATTTTATTTCTTTTTAAACTGACGTTAATGAGAAACATTTTTTCTCTTTTCAAGATCATTCTGTTATACTACACTGCGTAATCAACGCAAACTTGAATAATGTCTGGGTATTTCTTCTTTCAGAAACAAATGACACTTTTTTAACACAATAATAAAAGTTGCTCTGTTAATCGCAGAGAGTGATATTTGTTGAAAAAGTGACCATTGGGGTAAGCACTTTTTTTGTAACTGGCGGAGGGTTAAACAATCCAGGTCAGCCCACTCACAAATCTGTTCTTTTTGAGTATTTAGTAATTTTTGTTACCGATGTCCTGCACTTACTTTTGCAGTATTATTAGTTCTTTTATATTTTGCATAAATTTTTCTAACTTATCCGGCAAAACGAAATGCAATTTATTAAGTTACGTTTACATACATAGAAGTTACGCACTGTGTTTTTATAAATACAAAATAAATTTCTCACTTTAATGTGTAAATTACTGTCGAGTCTTCCTGTTTTGCAAGACTTGAATCGATTTTCTTTCACTTGGATCTGCTTGTTTTAGAAGTAGTAAAGAATAACTCCTCACTGAATTTACGTTATATGTGGTTATTCACAAATGAAATAACATTGCACTGTTATATAAAACTTTATTTACAATTAAATAAAATAAAAATGCGAATAAATGTAGGCTTCTTAAATTGGGCAAGTTGAACCTTACATGATAGCTAACTGCTAACAAGTTGAGTTTCGTTGATAAACTGATTTCAATTTTCTGTTACAAACAAATTCAGTTTTTAGAGTGGGGTGGTAAGTTTACTAAACCGTACCTCCTCTATTTTTGTCTGGAAAAACCGAACATTAATGGGTTGTAAGTTTCATTAAAGGTTCTCGGAAGGACCAAATAGCAATACAATTATCTAATATAAATATATGAGCCCTGCTGTGCGTTTACGTGTTTCTTCAATTACAGAATATCTATAATTCTGAAATCCAGCAAGTGTTTATGAATTTTTAAGTACTACAACGGCATGATGTTAATAAAAGAAAGAAAATAAATGCTAATTTAGACAAAGCATTTTACCGATTTTCTAGAACGGACAATAGAGAGGTTTCTAAGAAAGAGATTACATTAGGAGACTGATGTCCTCTTGGTCTTTCCAGATTTAATTTTATATATACATTATTTTACTATTATGAAGCAATAAAATGTCTGTAAGCACTTATACAGAGAAATATACATGTTCTAATTAATTGTACTTTTGTAAAATAAAGCAAATTGAGATTAAAACTAAACATATATACGTTTTACATAGAAAAGAGAATATTACTTTATAAAAAAGGAATAAAAGGAAAATAATAATAATAAACGTCCTTAGCAATTGCTATATTTTTTTATAAAATGTAAGAGGTATACATACCTACATATAAACAAGAAAAGCAATTGATATAAAGGGCAAGTAATTTGACAAAAAGGGAATTTCATTTGAAAATGGTGAAATGCAACTGACAAAAGCGTAAAACCAAAAGAAAATGACTGAATATTGTGTACATAAAATTCGAAAAACCAGGCAATTCGATGAGGTCTATTGTTTTAGGTATCAACTCACCGACATACCTGATTTCGAAATGGTCAGTGAACGAGTTTATAAATTTACCCGAAAAACCAAATAGTTTCTCAATTGAAAATTCACGAGAATTTATTCAAAAAGTCAAAGATTATAAGCAGGGTGATATATTAGTTTCATTTGATGTAAGTTCATTGATTCCCTCAGTACCGATTCCAGAAACATTGAAATACATATTTAGACGATTGGTTGATTAAGAATAAAATTGAACCCGTAAAAATAGATGAATAGTTTAAGTTGACAACTCCTTCATGTCTGAGAACTGCTTTCAGTGTTGAAGGCAACTTCTTTAAACAGCGACAAGGTACAGCAATGGGCAACAGCTTGTTTCCATTTATAGTGAATTTGTTCATGAGTCACTTTGAAACCGATTTTAAAAGAAACTCTAAGTATTTCCCTCAAGTAGGGATTAGGTACGTTGAGATATTTTCGGCGATTTTTAATACTAACTTGTGTGATTTGGATGACTTCATATTTGAATTAAACTCGAAATTCATTACAATTAATTTCACAATATAAAAGGAAAACAATAATCAACTTGCTACCCCCGTTTCTCCTCAGGATTGTCCTGGCAGAAAGGGAGGCACAAATGGCGCCAGCGGCAATTAGCAAAATGTCATCTGTCGAAAATTAGAGATGTTCCCGATTGTCGGAGTTTCACACCTGCAGCCTCGTCCAATTAAATTTATGAACGTGTCGGAAATTTATTGTGTGTCACCTTCAACCTGCCTCATCTTACTTCCCTAGTGTGCGTTGGAAAAGATGAGGTGGAACCTGTGCCTCTAACTCTCGGTTTTTGGGGGTGGGTCACTCAGATTACTGAAGGTGGATGACTCTTAGGCGCCAGCTGTCATTCTATTTCAGGCCCGCTCCAATTAGTTACTTATTCCGACAGCGAAAATAATATTGAGTAGACTAGGTATAGTAAAACGTTCATACACAGTATAAACAACAATAACAAGTTTATTATAACAGTTTTGGAATTATCGAATGCCAAGATGCAACATGATAATTATAAAATTCCACAACTGAGTGGATCATCCTGTATACAATACAAGTTAAACATAAAAAACTATTTAAATTTAAAACATTTATGCCACCCAAAAAAGAGAGCATAAATGCACTTATCAATTCCATTAAATTAAATTTGAAAATATTCAACTATTAATCACGTCAAAAGATGCACATAAGTACTTAAAAATTAAAAATTGATTTACATTTGAAACTAATCAACTGACTAAAATTTAATTGAGCTCAGAAATTATAAGGTATAATGAGTAATTAATTAACTTACAAATGAAATTATGGCAGAACGAGATCTCGCATCACATTTAAGCCCCTACAGTCATTACATGCTGTAGATGTATAATTTTGAAAATAGAATGAATAATTAGTGAGCTGTAACACCAATTAAATTGGATAGCTACTCAAAACGTAAATGAAAATGAAAGTGAATTTACAGATATAAGCACAACATATTCTAATGAAAATTAATTAAGAGGGTCGTTTACCTATCGAAAATTAAGGCATCGCCGTTTCGCGTTTTTTTAACTCATTTTGTAATTTTAGAATCTCAAATTTGGGTTAGTGATGCAAAACGCATCAATTTATAATGTCAAGGTTCGTTTTTGTACTAATTTATTTTCTTAAAAGAGTTATGTGTCTTAGAAATAACCACAAAAATGCATGAATTTGATTAATGTCTACTAACTAAGGCATGTACACAAAAGAAAAAAAACGACCTCTACGCGCTAGCTGCACATTTGATGTACGTTATAAAGAAAAAATCAAATTCATGTACTTATTTTTAAAGATAAAAAACATTAAACTGTAAACCTTGTCACACACATTTCACACAAGATTTTACGCGTCGTCTATCCCCACTTTACGGTATCTCTACCGGTCCTAGCGAAGACGAAAATCTATCGGAAGAAATGCGAATGACAGGTTAATTACAAACTGTCACTGGCATTTAAATGTCATATATACCTATAATATTCGAGTGTATAATAATATAACAGTTATGGGCAAGCGAAAATTGGCTTATTATAAAACATCAACAACATCAACAGTTCCGTAAGTACTCATTCTTTATACATATGTTTTCGATCTATAGTATTTCTTAATCTATAAATAAAACCGAAGCGATGTGAAGGAAACCGAATATCGTGTAGCTTCACTTACTCACATCCCCTTGCGTCTACCCGTCCCGTGAGTAATTTAAGTTGCATAAGTTTCTATTTGTTGGAAAACGTCCGTCTTAAGCAAAACAGATCAATAGGTTTACAAATAAAAATGATTAAAGATACGTAACTGAACAGTGTATTTAGTCCTCATGGGGCATCGGTTTTCTATAAGGCCTCCACCATGGAAAAGAATTAATTCCGGGTCCAAATAAGGTAAATTTTATCTACAAGAACGGCGGATGGGTCAAATATTTGCAGATATAATTAAACGTGGTTGCGGAAGATAGGCTAACAAGATGGCGGCATTACTTCCGGCATTCCAACACGTGCTCTCGCACAAACGCAATCGATAGTACGATATCAGGTAAAAAGAGAAGCTAAAAGGGAAAATATACGAAACAAGGCATTAGTTATGAGAAAGAGAATTTTAGAAACTTAGACACTCACCGATCCAGAAGTCTACTTCAAACAATATGAAAAATCCTGCACCATGCAGTAGGAAACTAATTAACTACTAAAACCTTAATTTGTCACTGTTTAATCATCCACGATTTATCGTGAGAATTATACGACAAATAGGCAAAACAAATCATTAAATACAGTGACACTGATTGAAGTGGACAGATCGCTTCTTAAATCAACTCAACGGTTCGATTGATATTGATCGAATGAATATGACACGAGGTCGGTTGAAGAAGGTGGAGCGACATCTAGCAAGTAGGAAGAGAATTGTTACATAAATGTTTAAAATAAGTCGCAGATAATTAGGCATTGACGTAAGGAATAAACAACATAAAACGAAAAGACATTCATAAACAACATCTACTGACATTACCCTCGCCCACACGAGATGACGCTAGCGCTGCAAATTAAAGAAAATAAAACCATAATAATTAAAAATGAAGGAAAGCCACTCAATTAAGCGAGGTAATTAACATAAGAAAGCAATCTAATGATTCCCAATAACATTTAAAAATAATTCGAAAGGAAATGTGAAACTCATTCGAACATTAAAAGAAAATTCTACATTCCACAGAAAATATTCCTACGTAGTTCCAATAGTAACAAAAGATTATTCAAGGCGTAATCTAATATGTACAAATTATGCAAGGCAAGTATACAGCGTCATTCGCCGGAAATGCAACAAAATGAGATAAAAGATACACAAAAAAATGTCACAAACTACTATTTTCGCTGCGCTCGTGCTGCAAACTTCATCCTCGTGTAATAAAATTATCCACGCAAACTCATTGAATAATATACTATATTACTATTATCATTTCCAACATTCTAATTTATTTTTTAATCAACGACATATTATTCATTGATTTTAACAACTTTTCCTTTAGTTGACAGTCTGTATTTCAATACTTCGCATTAAATCACATAGAGATAGGTCTTTATACACAATCAGAATGCGTAACCACTAACGTAGGCATTTCCTATTTTGCACTATGCCATAAATTCAGATTCAGACGTAATAGCTGCCGATCTACCATCATATCCTATGCTTTGAATCTGTGTACAGAATTCTCCTTGTCTCCTGTCGCCTGTGCAAAGCATCACACGCATATTGACGCGGAGGAGACGGGGGTGCATCCAACTCCTTTCTGTTATTAACATTTCACTGCTGGAAATTTATTAAGGTGGAAACTGGACGCATAAGTCTACTTACTAATTTCCTACAACAAACACAATCGACTCGAAACACTGACTGGCATATCCGTTCGGGCAAGGAAATCATCCATCAATGTGTTCTTTTTTCTTGCGGGATCTACGGGAACGAGGCCAATGTAAGGTTCTGACGGCGGCCAAGTTCGATACAAAACACGATGCTGCAAATCAAAACGACGACGTTTGTTTGCATATGGAATGAAATAGATGGCGGTGGCGACGTTTCGGATGACTGCATCCATCGTCAGGGTGTTCGAGGAACGGACGGATGGTGAATTTCACCGAAGATTTACCGATCGCTGACATGTGTAAATATGTATATTTACGTATATAAACATATATCCCATCAGGGAATGGAAATTCCAAATTGAACTGTTTGATAGAGCATAATGAACTGATTTCTATGCAATATATAACGTGTGTATAAATCGTCGCAAAAGCTACACGCAGCGACATTTTTCGTTCGGTTCTGAATAAAAAATCTTAATGTTTAAATTTCGTATCATGCATTGTTTGCTATCACGGGGTTCTTGTAGTTCAGACTTTTAGTGCGTTATAACTAAGCCTTCCCCATCGATATCTGTCATTAGAGATAGCTGCAATTTAGTTTAAAATGTAATAATAATCAGAATAAGGAGTAATTCAAATATCGCGTCAATATGGTGTATATTTTTAAGGTATCTTATTGGTTCTTGCGTAGGCAAGTTTAACATGGGAAAATAAGTTCGCCAAAACGACATTTTATATTTATAACCAAGCCATAACCTAGTCTCTTACATTTTTACTTTGGTTTATTATACTTTATTGTGTTATTAAATAAAATCCCTACTTTTATCTACAACATATACATGAATAATCAGACAGCTTAAAACCTAAGGAACAAGTGATCATGCATTTGAAACTTTGAATTTGATGAATCTGTCAAAAATACTGCAAGTCAATGCAAAAATCAAACATTCAACAATTAATATCATTGCAAAAATAACTATATACGAGTTAATACCATAAATGAACTGGACATCTCACGCATATTGTAGGATTGACTCATTAATTTCAAGTAAGTGTTAATTAAATACTAATTATCTTACCACATGTTCATTACATGTTATATTTCGGATATGTCAAACGTAATAAGTAGGGAGCGGAATCGAGCGAGTCATGACTCATCGCCCATGGGCGCGCTATTGAAATGTTGTATTTTTAAAGAGGTTTTAATTTTATTTATATAATTGAATAACAAGTGGCTGGTGATTATAAAATACAAAATACCCTACTATTTGTTCATTTTCTCTTCTGTAAGACTTGTTCTCTTTGAATTAAGTACATCCTTGTAGATAGAAAACGTCCCTTCTACATTAGCATACACAATTGCCGCAATGTTATTAAACCTGGATTTCTATTAAAAACTGCGTCTAAGTCACTTGGAATTATTAATAGCCACATCTAATGTGGTTAATCCATTTTTACTTTCTTATACGTAGTATAAGGAAGTATTGTGAAATTTTCGATCTCGAGATTTTTGCAGATGTCCACGTTTTGAAGTCCCCTGATACCGAAAAAGATGTTTTTAAAAAATGTCTGCGTGTCTCTATGTGACCACGATAACCGCTGTAAATATCAATTCCAAATTTTGTATTTACGTGTCTAATCTCCCTCTCGAGATCTGAGTAGTTTTTCAGTAAAATCGGTAGACCGGAAGTAGCAGTTTACTTCAGTGAAAAAATTAAATTTTGCCAATATTTCGTCAACTACTAAATTTAAACAAATTTATAAAGAATTCATATGTACTTGAAATTAAAATTGAGAACAATTTTATTTAAAAAGTTTTTCGAAGCTGCTACCGGAAGTAGGTCTTTTACTCCTATCGAAAATCAGTTTTTTGCGAATATTTCTTTTTAGACAGGTACGTTACGGGTATAAAAGTATTTAAAACATAATTTTCAATATCTTTTGCATAAAAACAATTTCAAAATTCAGACCGGAATTACCACTTTTACTCTGATCGAATAGCGATTTTTTGCGAATATGTCGTATATTATGCATTCTATATGTATTTATCAAGAATACAAAAGTATTTAGTGCTAGATTTGCAATATTTTTTGAATATATGAAATTTCAAAATTCGGACCGGAAGTAACACTTTTACTCTTAGGGAGTAGTCTTTTTTCGAATATCTTGCTAAGTATGCATTCTATAGCGATTTATTAAGAGAACAGAAGTACTTTGTGTAAAAAAAATATAGTATAGTTTGAAACGCTCATACGTATAAGAAAGTCGTGTGGTGGCCACACCTCATTTTTTAATTTGAGATTCGATTTTCAAAATATGTCATTAGTTTAGGCAAATTTCCAAAGTGTTCCTGAAGGAATAACAACTGATTTTTTAAATTTGGGATTTGTGTTAGTTCCTTGCACTCAGAAATACTTCGAGCATCGTCATTTAAACATGTAACGAAATTTTGCAAACTTTGGAAATTCTCTGCATGAAAACTATTTCTGTGTATGTTTTAACAAAGCTAAGTGACGATATTTTACAGACTTTGCAATAAATTTCGGAATCACTGACAATTAATTTTTATCTCAGAAAAAGTAACATAAACAACGTTCTAGATCTAAATAAATGATAACTAAAAATGTACGCGTATGTTATTGAAACATACATATTATATTGCAAAATATAAGGTAAATGTAATAAATTTTAAAAACTCGTCACCCTTGTACCTACGCCGATGAAGAATAGTATATTGTTGTATTAGGATTAAAAATGTCTCTTTTTTCGACGAGTACAATTTTACATTTGCGAGGCGGAGCGTAGCGTAGCCGAGCGAATGTAAAATTGTACGAGTCGAAAAGACATTTTTAATCCGAATGGAACATGCTATTTTTTCTCCAACCGAAATCATGCATTGCGATAATAAAACGAAGTCTATTTTTTATTCAACCGAAATCATGCACTGGGATAATAAAACGAAGTAGGTAAGTAAGTTATATCGACGTTGTCATGGATATGTTGTCAAACATTAGTCATATATTAGTTGTCATTGCGTTCATTTGTGATTATTAGTGGTCCAATTTGTTGAAAACTTTGTAAAAATGGAAACTAATGAAGATTTGGGTGTTCCTGAAGACATACTGGAGTGTGCGAAAGTAGTTTCTTTGAATCTTTTCCCGCAGAAATCTAGAGAAATTTATGAGTACGCGTACCAACGGTTTATTGATTGGTGCAAAGGAAAAAATGTTCAGGTGTATTCAGAAGATGTAGTTATAGTGTATTTCTCAAACTTAGCAAATAAAATGAAGCCGTCTACGCTTTGGTCACAATATTCCATGTTGCGGTCAACGTTGGATATAAAGAAGGGTATCTATATGAGTAAATATTCAAAGTTGCGTGCTTTTCTCAAGAGACAGAGTGAGGGATATTTACCAAAAAAGTCGCGAGTATTTACAAAGGAGCAAGTGGATAACTTTTTGAACAATGCACCTGATAATTTATATTTGATGCAGAAGGTAGGTACTTTCAAAATAAAAGAATAACATTTTTAAAGAGTTTCTTTATAGGTTGTCTTAGTATTGGGGGTTGCAGAAGCAATGAGGTGTGATGAAATCGTGAAATTAAGAATTGGTAATGTTGAAGATGTGAAATCTGCCTTAATCATAAAAATTCCCGATACCAAATCGAAGAGGTCACGTTCCTTTACTGTGTTGGGAGAAAATTATTTAAGTGTTTATCGAAAATATATTGCTTTACGTCCACCCAGATTGGTAGAAAGTCGATTATTTCTCAGATATGTTAATGGAAAGTGTCATCGAATGGTGGTTGGTATTCACAAAATTAGTGCCGTCGCGCAAGAAGTAGCAAAATTTTTGAAGCTGGACAACTGGAAAGAGTATACCGGACACGCATTACGACGAACGTCTGCTACTCTTTTGGTTGAAGGCGGTGGTGACTTAACATGTCTTAAAAGACACGGAGGTTGGAGATCAAGCACTGTGGCGGAATCCTACATTGAAGAGTCACGTTTGAACAAAGAAAACATTGCGAAAAAGATATTGGGAGATGTAGATGATAGTGGTAGTACTGAACGAAGCGCCGATATCATTTCTGATATCACATCTGAAAATAATATCACAATTGCAGAAAACGTGTTGGACCGCTTAGATCGCTCTAAGAATGGGGCTACTGATGGCAGTGGTTTATTTAATTTTAACAAGTGCTTAAATTGTACATTCAACATTAATGTGAATAAATAAAAATCGTTAAATAATAAATTAAAACTATGAATACTTTTTTATCCTAGGATTAAAAATAACCACTTTTACTTACTAGGATTAAAAGTGAATATTTTTGTTGCTTAGATACCACTTTCTTGGATCAGTATGGAAAATGACAACTTTAGATACTCCTGACAGTCAAAATATGTCATACTGTTTTTACGGTTGGAGAAAAAGGATTTTATTCATAAAATTCCTTATTTTATGGCAGTTTTTTCTATGATTCTCTGGAGTAAACAGATGTTACAGTTCGCCCTATGAATTAGTGCTATTCAGATTTAATGTAAACAACACGCAGTTGTTTACATTATTTCTTTTCACGGTTGTGGCTCCGTGGTAGTTTAGCTCGCTCGATTCCGCTCCCTAGTAATAAGCAACCTGTACGAACAGAAAAAGGTGAAAATATCTGGTGGAGGAGAATATCTGAGAATAATAAAACAGTACACATTATGATGGTCGTCCAATATTTAATTAAATGAAACATGCTTGAATGAAGGACAAACAAAGAAAAAAGTTTGGATTGAGGCAAGTATAATGAGTGCACGACAAGCTTTTGTTGAAAGCTCATCGTCAGTATTAAAAATCCCTACTGGTAAAGATATGCAAGGATCTGAATTGATATATGTGGGGGAAGGACTATTGTATTGATTCATGAAATGAACGGTAACATTACCAGGTTACCTCCACATCATTGCGAGCGCAATCCGACCGAAATGATTTGGGCCCAACTAGAAGGTGAAGTTGCTTCAGAAACTTACCCTTTCAAAATATCACTTGTACGAGAACTTTTAACAGAAGCAACTAGAAATGTTACCATAAGTAATTGGAAAAAGTGTGTCGACCATGCAATTAAAGTAGCAAAGAGAATGTGAGACATAGATGGATTATTGGATGATTGTGAAACCATTTACTATTCGTGTCTGAAGCAGTGATGGTGAATGTGACTTATTAAAGTCCAGCACAAGCGATCAGAGTAATTTATGTGGCAATTTTTTTTTTGTACTTATAATCTCAATTGTTGTGTTGTTAATCTTTTTAACATGATGTGAACACTAAATTATTGTTACTTTCCAATATACGAGGGTGTATTTTTATGTTATCTACCTAGCCATGAAAAAAGCACATAAGAGAACAAAAATTTTTTATTTTTCTACATAACTCCCTTCAACACTAATACACTTATTCCATCTTTTTTCCCAGTTGCCCCATACCCTCTGAAAAAAAATGCTTTGTTAACCCCGCAAAATATTCTTCAACAGCTTCTTTGAGTTCTTCATCAGATGCAAAACGCTTTCCTCTGAGATGCTTTTTTAAATTTTTGAATAAGAAGAAGTCTGACAGAGCTAGGTCGGGGCTATAAGGTGGATGCCTTAACTCTATAAACCCACAGTCATTGATTATCTGCTGAACTTTTTTTGCCTTATGAATCCGACAATTGTCGTGCAGCAACAAGTTTTTTTGTGGATAAAGATGCGGGTATTTTTCCTCCAGAGCAGTTTTTAAATTTTTAATTGTGTTTCTGTAAGCCTCTCCATTTATGGTAGACCCTCTCGGCATATATTCAATAAGCAAAACTCCTTCAGTATCCCAGAAAACAGATGCCATCAGTTTTTTTCCAGAAAATTGTGGTTTGGCCTTTTTTGGTGGTGGAGAGCCCTTATGAACCCACTCCATGGATTCTTGTTTAGTAGGAGGGTCCCAGTAATAAACCCAAGTCTCATCTCCGGTAATAATTCGAGATAAAAATGTTTTGTCCCTCTCCAACTTGACCAAATTTTCTTGAGAAACTTCTTTTCTGCACAGTTTTTGTTCAGGTGTAAGCAATCTGGGTATCGACCTTCTTCATACTCAAATTGTCATGCAAAATTTTGAGAACACTTGTTTCGTATATACAGACTTTATTGGCAATGACAGAGATCTTTACACTCCGATCTTTCAGTACCAAATTTTCGACTTTTCGCACAATGTTTTTAGTTCGAGCTTTGTCCGGACTTTGGGTTATCATTGATTGACTCTCGGCGCCATCGAAAGAGTTTAGACCAATATTTTACTTGGAAATAAGATGGTGTATCTTTCCCATATACAGCAACAATTCATTCATGAATTGCTTTTGGACCATTGCCTTCCTTTGTCAGGAACATTATTACGCTGCGATGTTCAACTTTAGTTTCACTCATTTTATCGAGAAATGGACCGTCTCAAATCTCTATACACAGCATAAACTAAACACAACTTAGCACATGTACTTCTAACAGTAACAGCAATTTTTCAATAATTTGTTTGACATCATCACTCGTTTGTAGGTAGATAACATAAAAATACGCCCTCGTACTTTCACGAAAAACACATTTGAAAACGTTGTAGAGCAATGAGTTTGTATTTCAATGTGATTTCAATCAATATCATTACTGTCAAATTTTAACATTTACCTGTGCATTTAATTGTACAATCGTGTCTAATTTTGTGTAAACTCTGCTTCTTTGTGGTTATTTGTATTGTTTTGATTAGTTGTTGTGCTACTGTGTTTTATCGTTTCTTTTTTATTATTCTATTCCTACATAATGGATTTTACATTTAGTGAATATCCCGATATGTACACAGGCTTGCAATAAAATCCCGTATACTTTAATGTCAAGCTAGCTTATATTTTAAGATTATTTACTAATGTAAGCTGACTTTAGTTTTAACTGCTATAACATATAAGATATGAAGCAAATGCGACGTGATCATCAACAATCTAAAAATATGTAGGGTGATTGATTTAAAAAAATTAGGTTCCGTGCATTTCCGGTGGAACCGAAAGTGCGTCAGAGCTTAAAGTATTTTTACAATATGCGCCACAAGCAACCATGGATCTTCCACTAATTGTTTTTTCTTTTATTTAAAACACAAAAGAGCAATCGAAGAAGCGGCTACTTATGACTCAGCCTGTAGATAAGGTCAAAGAGAGCAAAGACATAGTAAGCTCGACGTTGGGTTAATTAGAAGCACTGCGTTGCGATAAACTTCGGTTAATTACAGAAAGCCCGTCTGTACCATAGATAATTAAACAGATAATTCCATGTGAGGAGGAAAATTGCACCCCATGTTCGGAAGAGGGTGCTCATAATACATTACTTCGTACATGGAAGTAGGGATGAGCTAATTTGTGATAATATTCGTAATTAAAATCATCGTTCGTTGTGCTAATAGACCGTGTTGACTTCTCCTCCACCAATATAATTAAATCAGATCAATTATAGCTATACAGATATTAATATGATACTTGCGTTTATAGAAATTATGCTAAATTTTATTTTATACTAGCTGGCCCGACAAACGTTGTTCTGCTCTTTCCGGTAGGGGGCGTTATGAGTCGACCACAGCGCCACCTACCGGGTTCAGATTTTGTGATTTTCTTTTTTAGCACTAAACCAACATATATTGTGAATATGAGTTATTTTATTCCATAAATATAGAATTTGTTAACAACTTGATTACAGCGCCACCTATCAGATCCAAGCATAGCTATGAACAATAGTCGCGAAACAAATTTATGTTGGTTGAGTGAAATAGAAATATTGGACAGATGGCGAAACAACACAAAACTAAAGGCAAATGTTTGTTTTAATTTAGGCTGGAATGCGATTTTCCAGATTTTTCTCCGAATCGCACAGATTTTCTTTTTTCAACTCAAAACATTCAATTGAGCTATTTCCATCCTGGGAGCATAACGAACAAAACAAAAGCGAATCAACCAAATATGTCGTTGCTATCGCCAGTTATGATCGAGAGTACAAACAAAAAATATGATTTTTGTAGTTTGTCCGAATATTTCGACCTTCCTTTGTAATTGTCCTTAATTTTTTTCTCCTGAAAAATTTTCCAGGACCACAACGAACAAAATAAAGAATGAATTACGCATATCTATCGTTCTAATCGTGAGTTATGGTCTTAAGTACATACAAAAATGGTATAGAAAAAAGCACTTTCACTTTTTCCCGAATTTCCGAATTTTCCGGGCAATTCTTCCAATTTTTTTTTCTTTCCCTAAAAACCGCATTCGGACTATTAGCAACATTTTAAAAGAAAAATTAGCTAAATCGGTCCAGCCGTTCTCAAGTGATGCCCTTACCAATGAACAGCATTTCATTTTTATTTATATAAACTGCCAGGCATACATAAAAACTATAATAAAATAATTGCAATATTTATAAATTGAGAAAAATGTAGGGTACCTAGGCCAAACGTAGTTGAATGCGGTAACAACTATGGAATTAATCAACCACCTAGGGCACCTAGGTCAAACGCAGTGGGTTGCGGTTTTAATTAAGGAATTAATCAACCACCTAGTCCACCTAGGTCAAACATAGTTGGTTGTAGTTTTAATTAGGGAATTAATCAACCACCTAGGCAAACGTTGTAATAATAATAATAATAATAATATTTATTAGTTCATGTGACCATAAACATGGTATAGAACAAGTCAATAATATAATCATAAACATAAAAATTAAATAATACAAACACAAATTTAAACATAAACAACTAACAGCGTAAAGGCATAAAAAATAATGATAACAACGACAACAATAATACTTTCTTTATAATAATAATAATAGTAATAATATACTTTATTCTATGTTGCAATAGAGCGTAGAATACGTCATACACATAAAGTTAAAAAAAATAAAACAATATAATAATATAAGTATATAAACAAGTATATAAAAGTAAAAGTAAAAGTAAAAGCAGACTTTAGACATCACATTCAAATTTTAAATTTACAGGCTCTTTAAAAAAAGTCATCGATCTTGTACAAGGTTCTTGCAATTAAAATATTTTTAAGTGCATTTTTAAAACGTTTTTGTGGCAGTTCTCTAATCTTAGCTGGAAGATGATTATAAATCTTCATGCACTGATGCAGAACATTTTTCTGAATTTTTGTCAAGTGCGTTCGCGGTTGTGACAAAAACTTATGAGAGTTTCCTCTTGTGTTATGGCAGTGTGATAATTCATATTTTTTGAAAAATTCGAGATAGTTCTGCTTCACAAACAGTGCACATTCTAACACAAACATAGATGGCAATGTCAGTATATTGTTTGACTTGAAAATGTTGACACAGGAGTCACCTGGACGCACACCAAAAACCGATCTTATGCAGGCCTTCTGAAGTATAAAAAGTCTATCCGAGTCCACCGAGTTACCCCAGAATATCACGCCGTATTTAAGTCTGGAATACACATTAGAGTAGTAAACAGTCATCGCGGTGCCAACACCAACGTTTTTTGCCACCATTTTCAAAGCATAGCACGAGCTGCTTAGTCTACCAGCTAGACAATCCACATGCTGACGCCAAGACAAATGAGAGTCTATGGACCATCCCAGGAAAGGTGCACTCTCTACAGAAGTAAGCATATTTCCATTGTGTGACGTTTGCCAAGGTTCTTCAAAGTTGGTGAATTTTATGAAACTGGTCTTGTGTATATTAAGTTTTAAATTATGACTGGAGAACCACTCCTCCATATTTCCAAGTTGTGTTTTTAATTTATTGATACAATCTTTCTCACCAGCTGCCCGAGTCACAATGGAGGTGTCGTCGGCATACATAACAGCCAAGCTGTCTACAACGTCCGGGAAATCGTTGACATAGAGTATAAACAGCAATGGTCCCAGGATAGAACCTTGCGGAACCCCAAAGGAAACCCTGCGCCACTCCGAGCGAATTTCCTTCCCCGTATTATCATATGTTGCTACACATTGTTTCCTTCCCGCCAGATAGGACGCAATCCACTCTCGCGCCACTCCTCTGAAGCCAACCAATTCCAGTTTTTCCAAGAAGACTCCATGATGAACTGTATCGAAAGCCCTAGATAGGTCTATTAGAGTACAAATTACGCTTTCTTGATTATTAATACCATCGTATATTTCCATTAGGAATTGGAACATAGCTCTTGTTGTTGATCGTCCCCTCACATAACCATTCTGGGTCGTGTTTAATAAATTGTTTTTGTCCAAAAACTTTACGATTCTTGTCAAGATTATTTTTTCAAAAATTTTTGAGATGTTTGATAGTAGGGCTATGGGTCGATAGTTTTCGAACTTCGATTTATCGCCCTTTTTGTATATAGGCCTAATAATGGAGTGCTTTAAGTCATCGGGGAATACTCCACTCTGAAAAGAAGTATTTATTAGATGCACAAGAGGAGGTGCTAGTTCTTCCGCGCAGTATTTCAATACAGAAATTGGAACTTCATCCAGTCCCGTCGCATTACCATTATTGAGACTCTTTATTGTATTTACAACCTCATCATGTTCCGTTAAATGTAAAGCAAAAGTCATATTGAGTTTCTTGTTGTGTTGGACATGCGCTCTTGTTACTTTATTGTCCACAGTATTTATAAAATATTCATTCATATCTGTCAGCACCTGAATGTCGGTCCTTCTATTGTGCCGCAAGGCATCAATCTCAAAAGGTTTGTTGTTCGTTTTTCCTTGGATTTGATTTATGATTTCCCAAGTTTTCCTTATAGGGTTACTTGAATTTACTATACAATTAGCATAGGTTTTCCTTCTCGAATTGTCAATTTCACTTTTGAGATTACTGCAAAAGTTTTTGTAGATATCTTTTTCAAGTTTATTGGATAAGACCGCTTCGTATAGTTGTCTCTTGATGCGACATAGCATCCTAATGTGATCAGTCATCCACGCATTTTTAGGAGCGTTCCCGGTTCTAACCTTTTTTTTATATGTATTTCTCTCTATTGAGAGCGTTAACGTTCTTATGAAGTTGGCATAGGAAGAGTTTACATCATTCGAGGACAGAACGTCAGTCCAGTCCATACTGCTAAGTTCATATTTTACTATATCCAGTTTCTCCTGATGAAAGAACCGTTTCTCAATTCTAGGCATTTTCGATTGACCTCCATCAATTACCATTGTAATTCGTTGCGCCAAGTGGTCTGATAAGGCAGACAACAACACTTCAGTTTCGCAATCCTCGACGTTCGTGAAGATATTGTCTATAATTGTTTTTGTGATCCTGCGATGCGAGTAGGTTCCTTCACTTGATGATAAAGATTAAATCTTTTAAAAGTATCTAGTAAGTTTTTTGAGTTGTTATCATTCTTACTGACATCGATATTGAAGTCCCCGGTAACTACCATCGCATTTGTGCCAGCATTTATTTCTTCAAGAATTACTTCTAGCCTCAGTAGAAAATCGTTTATTTCACCATTCGGTGGGCGATAAATATTAATGATTACCATTTTTGATTCTATTAGTTTAATAGCACTACATTCTATGACCTTTTCTATGCTTTTATGCTTCAGGTCCGCGAGTTCTTGATAGTTTAGTTCTGACTTCACAAGTATGCAGGATCCACCATGTATCCCGTTCACTCTAGAGAAACATGAAGCCAGTTGGTAACCGTCGACGACCAAGTTTTCACCCGCATTTAGCCAGTGCTCAGTGAGAGCTATTACGTCAGCTTTATGTTTCTTTTCATTAATGAAGATAATTAAATCGTTAATTTTATTTCTTATAGACTGGATATTTTGATGTAAAACAGTCAACGTAGTGTTATTTAAGTATGTTAAATATTGATCTTTTGCTATGCTGCTAAAGTTGTTGTTGTCCTCTTGCGAAAATGTCTGTGTCTGTAAGGCCGTATAATTGTATTTACCGGCCAAAGTTCCGGATCAAACATACTATTATATATGCTATCACTAACCGCGATTTTAAACGCAGCTATGTCAGTACTCTTTATTTCTAGCCTATTACAGCTAATGATTTGTGTGTCATTCTCCACAAAGTATCTTTTTAAATCTTCCTCTGTTGTTGTGTTAACTAATTGCGAAACAAATATCCATTTTTTATTTTCTGTAGCCGATATGCTTGTATTACTTTTCTTACCACGTATTGTTTTTATGCTACTTATTTTGGGTAGTTCTGTTCTCGCTATTTTTATAGAAGAATCCTTGTTGTTCAATGCTTTCGTATCTTTAGCTCTTTTTTGTTGTTCTGTCTGTGTGTGCATATTTTTATCCGACAACAGATGTTTTTGCTTGTCTGAATTTTTACCCTGACCTTTGCCCACTATAAGTATCTCTGCATACTCCTTCGCATCGTTGCGGCCATCTAATGTTGTATTATTAGATCCTGTTGATTCATTCATAGTGTCCTTCTCGTGTACAGTTTGTGATTGTCCGGATTTATCGCTATTGGTTGTAGATGTCGCAGTGTTGTTTGACTTTCGCTTATCAGTGTTTACATTATTCGTGTCCAATACCTGTCTCCGCTCGGGAAACATTGTGTTAATATTGCAATTTGAGGTATCTATTTGTTTACAATCTCCTATGCATTTACTTACTTGAGAAAATTTTACCTGTAATTCTACGATCTTTAAGGTAAGTCTTTTTTCTGTATCTTTTACATAGTTTTCCAAATTGCTTATCTGTTGTTCATATTTTGATATTAATTCTCCTTGATTATTTTTAATTCTCTCATTGTCATTTAATTCTTGTTCAAATTCGCCTAAAGCCTGCTCGAATTCTGCAATTGATTTTTCATGTAATATTGTGTTTACATTCGTTAACCTCATTTTCAGTTTCCTGATTTCGTTGTTCTTTTCTTCACACGTGCATATGTTTAGTTTTTCTTCAAAAACCAGTTTTAATTTCTCTATTTCTTTGTCCTTTTCCTCACATAATTCATTAGACTTCGCCAAGTTACATTTTAATTGCTCTACTTCGCTCTTAAGGTCGTTGCATCCACAGTCCGTTTTCATTGGTGAGGTTATGTCATGGCAACACACTATTTTCGCCTTTTCATCAACAAAAACTCCAGGGATCCTCAGTACACAACTTGGGTGGTAAATACTATTGCACTTACTGCATGTTACAGAATGTGTTACACTTTTTGAACATTTCTTACACCAAGTTATCAAAGAAGAGTCTTTAGTTGGCGCCATTACTATACCTATGCTTTTATGTATCCCTAAACACAATCTATATATATATATATATAGTATAAATATTTAATCTTTCTTGGTCATTTGTTAATATATTAATTCATTTTTTCTTGGTATTAGCGACCATTACTTTACCAGCTAATTAAACATTAATAAAACACATTTTTTTTAGACGTTTCGACAAAAATTTTTTAATTGTCTTCTTCAGTTTTTTTATTTTTTTCGACGTATAACACATACAAACATATTAAAAATTCTTTCGAATATTAATTAATAATCCTGCAAAATAACAATTATAATTTAGAGCTATGTTTATTTTTTCCCACGTTCTCAAAAACAAAAACTTACCACACATATCAGGACTTCGTCAATACAACTTTTTCTTAAAAAGGAATTTAAAATACTCAGTATGAGTACCATTTTAATTTTATTTGTTTTGTGTCACCTTATTTATGAAAAATTAGATTTTTATTTTTAAAGTGTAACAATTATGCATACATAGTCATAGTTTAAATATTGCATGTCAATGAAAACGATTTTAAAATAAAATTCTTCGATCTGTCCGAGAACACTTTACCGCTAAAAAATACCACGTGTTGTATGTTTCTTGCTATGGTTGTTTTTCTACTTATATATATTTTAGTATTGTCGAATAACAATTTTTCGAACATACAAGGGTTACTATAAAAATTACCTCTAATGTTTATAATATCGGAAAATAAATTCTCGATAGGCTATCAATTTCGTTTCTGTCATTAACAGTGTTCTTTGTTCTTTTTATTTCAATCATCTCTAAGATGTTTCGAGCTTTTGTATTGTTTTCTTTTTTGAGTATTTTGACTTTTTTAAAATTAAAACTATGTTTCATTTTGTCCTTATGTTTTTTTAAGGAGGTGGGATTCTTCGCGTATTTGTGCCCATTTATTCTGTCTTCAAGAAGCTGTTTCGTCTGACCAATATATACTCCGTTGCAGTCATTGCAAGGAATACTATACACAATATGCGACTGTTTGGATGTAGGGATGGGATCTTTTAGTTTTGTATATAATTGACTTAGGTTATTTCGGTTTGTATAAGCAAGTTTAAAATTATGTGGTTTAATTATGTCATTAATTTTTTCTGATAAACCCTTAATATATGGTACTGGTATGTATTGTTTTTTTGGTGGAGTTGGTTTCTGGGGGTTGTTTTGTACTGTTGAACTATTATAAAATTTATGCAATCTGTGCTTGATGATGTTTTTTATAAATGACCTGGGGTAGTTATTGCGTTCTAGTGTGGATGTGATGTTTGACAATATTTGATGCCTAAAAATAGGACTGGTTAAACTAATTGCCCTATCAACCAATGCTATCACAACATTTTTTTTGGATCCAATTGGTTGAGCGTCATTGTAATTACTGTATCGGTCTGATGAAGTTGTTTTTTTGTACCATTTGGTTAGTATTTTATTATTTTGCTTGATTAAAGTTAAGTCTAAAAAAATTTATGGTGTTATTGTTTTCTATTTCACATGTAAATTTTAATTTTGGATGAAATGAATTGAAACTTTTGTGTATATAGTCTATTTTGTTTTCTGGTACCATTGCAATGCAATCGTCCACGTATCTTTTAAAAAATGTGGGCACAAAGTTTAAGTTATTTAGTACATTTTCCTCTACATATTCCATCACTAATTGAGCCACCACACTGGATATAGGTGCCCCCATTGCAACGCCTTCAACCTGTTTGTACCATATATTATTATATTGAAAGTAAGTTGTAGATAAAGTTAACTCAATTGCTTCAAGAAAATCTGTAAGTGATAAATCCGTGAATTTTTCGATGTTTTTCCAGTTTTTTTGTATTACATTTTTTGCCATATCTATTGGAATATTCGTGTATAGTGATTCCACATCTAAAGATATGAATTTGTGGTTTTTGTTGATGTTAACTGTATCTACAAACTTTTTAAATTCAAAAGAATTTTTGATGTAATATTCGTTTTTTCCTGTGACGTTCGATAGTATATTAGCAAGATATTTTGATAGACCATAAAAAGGGCTTTGTATGCTGGACACAATTGGTCTTAGCGGTATGTTAGGCTTATGCAATTTGGGCAACCCATAAATTTTAGGAGATTGTGCATTATTTATCTTTAGTTGGTTGGCTGTTTGTGGAGAGATCAGATTTTTACTTTCCCATTTCTTAATAAGTTCATTGTTCATTTTTTGGTATTTTTTAGTAGGATCATTTTTCAATTTGGAATATGTTGAATCAACACTAAGTAAAGAGTCCATTTTTTGTTCGTAATCTTTTCGTGCCATTATGACAGTTTTGTTACTTTTGTCAGATTTAAGTACCATTAAGTGGTACTTAAACTGTCATGGAAAAACATCGAAAAATTCACGGATTTATCACTTACAGATTTTCTTGAAGCAATTGAGTTAACTTTATCTACAACTTACTTTCAATATAATAATATGTGGTACAAACAGGTTGAAGGCGTTGCAATGGGGGCACCTATATCCAGTGTGGTGGCTCAATTAGTGATGGAATATGTAGAGGAAAATGTACTAAATAACTTAAACTTTGTGCCCACATTTTTTAAAAGATACGTGGACGATTGCATTGCAATGGTACCAGAAAACAAAATAGACTATATACACAAAAGTTTCAATTCATTTCATCCAAAATTAAAATTTACATGTGAAATAGAAAACAATAACACCATAAATTTTTTTAGACTTAACTTTAATCAAGCAAAATAATAAAATACTAACCAAATGGTACAAAAAAACAACTTCATCAGACCGATACAGTAATTACAATGACGCTCAACCAATTGGATCCAAAAAAAATGTTGTGATAGCATTGGTTGATAGGGCAATTAGTTTAACCAGTCCTATTTTTAGGCATCAAATATTGTCAAACATCACATCCACACTAGAACGCAATAACTACCCCAGGTCATTTATAAAAAACATCATCAAGCACAGATTGCATAAATTTTATAATAGTTCAACAGTACAAAACAACCCCCAGAAACCAACTCCACCAAAAAAACAATACATACCAGTACCATATATTAAGGGTTTATCAGAAAAAATTAATGACATAATTAAACCACATAATTTTAAACTTGCTTATACAAACCGAAATAACCTAAGTCAATTATATACAAAACTAAAAGATCCCATCCCTACATCCAAACAGTCGCATATTGTGTATAGTATTCCTTGCAATGACTGCAACGGAGTATATATTGGTCAGACGAAACAGCTTCTTGAAGACAGAATAAATGGGCACAAATACGCGAAGAATCCCACCTCCTTAAAAAAACATAAGGACAAAATGAAACATAGTTTTAATTTTAAAAAAGTCAAAATACTCAAAAAAGAAAACAATACAAAAGCTCGAAACATCTTAGAGATGATTGAAATAAAAAGAACAAAGAACACTGTTAATGACAGAAACGAAATTGATAGCCTATCGAGAATTTATTTTCCGATATTATAAACATTAGAGGTAATTTTTATAGTAACCCTTGTATGTTCGAAAAATTGTTATTCGACAATACTAAAATATATATAAGTAGAAAAACAACCATAGCAAGAAACATACAACACGTGGTATTTTTTAGCGGTAAAGTGTTCTCGGACAGATCGAAGAATTTTATTTTAAAATCGTTTTCATTGACATGCAATATTTAAACTATGACTATGTATGCATAATTGTTACACTTTAAAAATAAAAATCTAATTTTTCATAAATAAGGTGACACAAAACAAATAAAATTAAAATGGTACTCATACTGAGTATTTTAAATTCCTTTTTAAGAAAAAGTTGTATTGACGAAGTCCTGATATGTGTGGTAAGTTTTTGTTTTTGAGAACGTGGGAAAAAATAAACATAGCTCTAAATTATAATTGTTATTTTGCAGGATTATTAATTAATATTCGAAAGAATTTTTAATATGTTTGTATGTGTTATACGTCGAAAAAAATAAAAAAACTGAAGAAGACAATTAAAAAAATTTTGTCGAAACGTCTAAAAAAAATGTGTTTTATTAATGTTTAATTAGCTGGTAAAGTAATGGTCGCTAATACCAAGAAAAAATGAATTAATATATATATATATATATATATATATATATATATATATACCGATGACCTTCTTTATGGGATAAGCCATTGTTACATATATACATCAAAACAGCATATAATTTATACAATAAATATAAATATACAAATTAAATGATACAAACATTTTGTCCCGGTAACCTTTCGGTATGGGATACGTCAGTATATCAATTATACAGTATTATACTAGAATTACAAGTTTGATTACATGGAGGAGTCATTGAGGTACTCATCCAAAGAGTAGTAAACTTTTAAAAGCACTAGTTTTTTTTAATATCACTTCTAAACCTTCTGTATGGCATCACTTTATGTTTATGTGGAATTTATTGTAGACTCTTATAGACACGTACATCGAACTTTTCTCACTGAAAGCGCATCTGTGCCTTGGTATCTCTAATAATAGATTATTACGTGTACTATATGCATGAAAGCTGCTCAATTTAGTATACTTGTTTTCATTTTTCTTTGCATATAAAAATAGCTGAAATATGTAAATGCAGGGCAGCATCATTATGTGCATCCTTATGAATATATCCCTACAGCTTGTTCGTCGATTGACACCACTCATAATTCTGATAACTCGTTTTTGTATTCTAAAAACTTTTATCATATCATCCGAAATTCCCCAAGCAATCGTACAATAAAAAATGAGTGAGTGGAAATCTGAGAAGAAAAACATTTTAATCAAAGAGGATTCAACTCTCCCACCTATCTATTAAACAGGTAGTACAATGAAGCTAATCTTTTGGATAATTCCCTTATATATTGAGTCCAACTGCAGTTGAGGAGCTTTGGAGCAAAACCAGATAAATCCACTTTT
This sequence comes from Amphimallon solstitiale, assembly GCA_963170755.1. Lineage (NCBI taxonomy): Eukaryota > Metazoa > Arthropoda > Insecta > Coleoptera > Scarabaeidae > Amphimallon > Amphimallon solstitiale. Next base: position 248,992,599 of record OY720675.1, read on the forward strand.
AAGTGAAATTGAGTTAGCCCCGGGAAAATATTCTATAGCGTCGTTTCTATGGTATGGGCCTACTTTGATCAAGCTAAAACGAATAAATCCTCATATAAATTGGTACTGAAATCACCGTTTTTGAGCAAAACCAGATAAATCCACTTTTTGTTCAAAACCATATAAATCCTTACTGCAGATTTCTTATTACCGACTTTGCTAACTTAGCAAGTTGGGATGTAGATGTCGCAGGCGGTACTGTCATTGTGTGTTTTCTCATGTGGCAGGTATATAAACATGTGTTTATTGTGTTCTGCTCTGTTTAATCAATTGATTATATCGCTTAAAGAATGAACGACGAAGTAGGTGAAAGTACAGTCACTGTTAGTGAAGGGAGTCTGGGCAGCAGAATAAGAGAAAAGACAATCAAGAGGAGGCAAGTACTCAAATGTAGAAGGTAAATTTTATTCTTGACTATTAGTATTAATTTATTCCTTGTTTTCATAATATTATATTATTATAGGTATAACGACCCAGACCCAGATTTAAAGCATTTTGTACGATTATGCAAACATGATGGTAGCTACCAGTGCCAGAGAGTGAAGAAATCAGACATTAAAAATATCAGATCAAAACTTTACGAAGTGCCAGAGAAAATCATCCAAGATACCAAATTGTGCCATATGATTAGCGCAGTGGATACTAAGAGAAAAAGGTCTCTTAAGGCAACTCCTCGTAAAAGGCAGGTAGCAGCTTCTTATTTCTTAAAGATTAAAACATTAAAAGGTTTAAAAGCAGTAAAAGTATGTAGAGCGTTTTTTATGGCTGCTGTGGGGATTCGCAACCATAGGCTACAATCCATTTGCAAAATAGTGTACTCTGGAGAATGCCCTAAGGAAGCAAGGGGAGGTGACCATATCTCAAGCAAAAATGTAGATAAAAGAGAAAAGGTATGTGAGTTTATTAAGAAATTACGAGGCACCGAGAGCCACTATGGTAGAGCAAAGTCAAAGAGAATCTATCTCCCAGCAAATTTAAATATTCAAAAATTGAAATGTATCTATAACGAGCAAGCAGAAGATAGATATAAAGTTACTTATTCTATGTTCAGGAAGACATTTTTGACTAAATTCAATATTGGCTTTTGCTCGCCTGCTTCTGATGCCTGTCCTCAATGTACTAGACTGGGTCACCAAATACGCTCAGAGCAAAATAAAGAAAAAAAGAATCAGCTGATGTTGGAGCGCAGAGGTCAGAAACGAAGAGCTAAGGCGTTTTATGATCTTTGCAAAGAACAGCCAGAAAATGGGTTGGTCTTATGTTTCGATCTTCAGCAGGTACAACCGTTGCCCCGGACTCCCATATCTGATGCGTTTTACTCACATCAAATAAGTCTATATTGTTTCTGCTGTGTGGGTATGGATTCAAAAAATCCCAACTTTTATATTTGGACAGAAGACCAGGCAGGACGAGGCTCTATAGAAATTGGGTCCGCCGTTTATCATCATCTAAATTCTCTCCAACTGGACGGCATAGAAACCATAAGATTATTTTGTGATGGGTGTGGGGGAGCAGAACAAAAACTCCCACATCATTCACATGTTAATGTATTGGCTGTTAAACTACTCTCCTCGAGCTGTGAAAGAAATTACCATAACATACCCTGTAAGAGGGCACAGTTTTATGCCTGCGGACCGTGTATTTGGCATGGAAAAAATCTTTAGAAAAAACCCTACCGTTCTTTCCAAAGAAGAATACATAAAGTATTATTCAGAAGCTGGTGTAGTCAGAGTATTGGGCGATGATTGGAAAGTGCATGACATAAAGACTTTGCAAAATTACTTCAATAAAATAATCGGAATATCCGATTTAAAAAGGATTCGACTAACAAAAACAGTAAACCAAATAAATGATGAAAATAAAGTTTCAATATCGTGCTTTCAACATTACCAATTTGAAGCCGAGTGCGAAGTACCCGACACAGTGTTCAAACGAGGGAAAAATGTAAAAGAGTTACAACTTCCTGAAGTCGACCTTAAAAATGCTGTTCCACAAAAGAAGAAACGAAGTATCAAACAACTGATGAACAAACAATTTGGAAATACATGGGAAACAGATGAAAAGTTAGTATGGTACAGAAATCTGCTAAATGAAGATATTAATGTTTTCGAAGAAACTCGCGAAGATCAAGATCAAGAATGCAACTGCTTGGATGAAGAGGTTTCATTACACATTTAGCTCATACGTTATAATAATTATTAACCTTATAGTCTTTGGAATATATTTTAGTTTTTGCTTTAAAGTTGATTTATTTTAGATTTTAGCCAAATTACACAAAATAGATAATAATAATAATTCAAGTTGTTTTCGAGCAAAATTGGATAAATCCACTTTATCTTTGACCAAAAGCATATAAATCCACTTGTTCCGACCAAAACCAAATAAATCCATTTTAATTTCTTGGATTTCTCGAAAGTTGATGTTTATTTCTGTATCATTTTATCAGTATGATTTTTTCACTCTAATAGTTAAACTATGACACAATTTGATCGTGTTAAATGTCAATGCCTTTGGCGCCACAGCTAAAAGTCGTTTTCCCGAAAATAAGTTGAGATGGATTTATCTGGTTCTGCTCCAAAGCTCCTCAGTTGCAGTCAACCCCTACCCCTCAAAAAAGGCGTGGCATCCACCATCCTTTACAGCGACATAACGGGAGGTGTCTCTTTCCGTCTTTGATCTTTTGAACTCTATAAACTTTGATTTTTGACAATTCAGAAATGGTCCATTGCTCACATAATAATTATTTACTTCGCTACCACTAATCTTACAGTTGATCATCTGTCTAGAAATTGATTTTACCAATAGTGTCGTGTCATCAGCATACATAACGGATCCCTCCATTCTTAAATCGTTTACATATATAATGTAAAGAAGCGGGCCAAGGATACTACCCCGTTTATGAGTAAGACAGCTCTATTTGTTTCCCTCCAACTCTACATAGTGTTTCCTGTCCGTCAAATAACTCTCAAACCACCGTAATGCCAAACCCCTAATACCGTAACAATCCAATTTTTCCAGCATGATTGAATGCTCCACCAAGTCAAAGGGCCTTACTAAGATCAAGAAATACCCCCACACATGTATTGCCCCCGTCCAACTTATCGTACAGACCGTTAAAAAACCCCACTATCGCGTCAGCCGTACATCGTCCCTGCCTAAAACCAAACTGAGACGGATTCGAAATGTGACATAGTTGGTTGCGGTTTTAATTAAGGAATTAATCAACCACTAGGACACCTAGGTCAAACTAGTTGGTTGCGGTTTTAATTAAGGCATTAATCAACTACCTAGGGCACCTAGATCAAACGCAGTTAGCTGCGGTTTTAATTAAGGAATTAATGAACCACCTAGTGCACCTAGCATCATGTTATGGGGAAATTTTAATAAAGCTGTAAGCGGATGCAAAAGAGGCGGATCCAATCTCGAAGAAATAGACAAATTTAGCTAGTTTTCACTATACCATACATTTATTTATTAGTTAAAATAAAACTTTGAAATTCGGACCGTATGTATGAGTGATTGGTGGGCTTCTTCAGGTACACTCAGCTTTTCTATAGCACTTCCGGTCAAACCGGAAGTGACGTTAATTTTGATTTTTTAAATACAACATTTATTATTTCTGTTCATATTCTGTTTCTTCTGAATTTTGCCATCGAGTGCAGGTTAACTTTTGACATTTCTGTCAAAGATAGCGATATCTGTTAAAATTATCCATTAAAGTGAAACTGCTTCGCAACAATTGTCAACAAGCAAAAACCCTCAAAGTTAGCCTTGAAAACAATTAAGAATCGTATTTTTCACATTTACACGCATTGGTGAATGAAACATGTATTTCAAGTTGAAATTACTAAAGAAAATAATTTAATATCAACTTTTTCATTTCGAGTATACAGGGCAATCCAAATTAAGTGTTCGCCATTGGTAACTTTGTTATTATTAAAGATACAAGATTGTTTAAATTAGCAAACTTGTAGTACTTTTAACGCTCTTTAAGATGGAAGAATAAAAAAAACAAATGAGCAACGCGTTTTCGAGTTTTGCCGAAAAATATTTTTTTTCAAATCATTTTCTGCTAGAACTTTAATTTTTAAACAAAAAATCTTATAAGAAACTTTTTACTGGGATTAAAAATACTTGAGTTATAATGAATACACAAAAGCAGCTAAGTCAAGTGCATTTCTATGTATCTATGAAAACGACGATAAGTCTTTCTACCAAACGTCAAATATTAGTACAGTTTTATTAGTTTTTCACTCATAAGTTTCATTGTGCTAGTTATTAATTTGACAAAAAAATGATTTTAACCCATTCAGAAAAGTGTGATATGTTAGAATCTTATTTAGTGTGCAGAAAATCCTCTAGGAGGGCAAAAGAACACTACGCTGAATTATATCCACTCCGAACACAACCACATGAGCAATATTTTCTGAGACTTTACCGAAAATTTAGAGGCAATGAGAGTGTTTTTGCCAAAACAAGGACAAAAAGGACTTTTATAAAAAGCGAGGCCACGGAAATTGCAGTTATCGCATATTTTGAGGCCAACCGTGAGAATTCCATACTAGATATTGTCAATGAATCTGATTTGAGTCACGGTACTGTGCATAGAATTCTGAAGAAACACAAATTCATTCCTTATAAGTACAAACCAGTTCAGGTTTTTTTGCCAGGGGATCCAGAGAGAAGAATGTTTTTTTGCCACTGGTATCTTAACTTTTGTCGCCAAAATGTAAACAACTTTCGTTATATATTATGGACCGATGAATCGAATTTCTCAAATTCTGGAATGTACAATAAAAAAAATCAACATTACTGGTCAAAGGAAAATCTTCTTTTAGTAAATCCAAGACGTCCACAAGTCCGTTTCAGTTTTAATGTTTGGTGCAGTTTAATCGGTTCATGGATTATTGGTCCTTTCTTTTATGAGGACACTCTAACTGGTGAAAGGTACATAGAATTTTTGACTGAAATTTTGAATAATTTCTTAGACGATCTGGATCTCATAAGTAGACAGAATCTGCATTTTCAGCAGGATGGCGCACCTGCTCACAACTACAGAGGTACTCATCAACTTCTAAATACTATTTTTAACACTTCATGGATAGGAACAAATGGTTCTATTCAGTGGCCTCCCCGATTGCCAGATTTAACGCCGCTTGATTTTTTTTTATGGGGTTATTTAAAGAACCAGATTTATAAGCAAAGGTACGAAAACGTAAACGCCCTAAAGATTGCAGTTAGTGAAAAGATAAACCAAATAGATGGTAGGACCATACTGAAGGCAGTTCGAGAAGTTCGGAAGCGTGTACCAAAATGTTTTGAACTACAAGGTGGTATTTTTGAACATCTTCTATGAAAAAATCAGTGATTTTCATTTTCTTTTATTGATAAGTTTATGTATAAAATAAAGTTTATAAAACTAATTTAGCTGTTTTCGTTTATTCATTATAACTCAAGTATTTTTAATCCCAGTAAAAAATTTCTTATAAGATTTTTGGTTTAAAAATTAAAGTTCTAGCAGAAAATGATGATACAGGGGTTTCCATTTGAAAAAAAATATTTTTCGGCAAAACTCGAAAACGCGTTGCTCATTTGTTTTTTTTATTCTTTCATCTTAAAGAGCATTAAAAGTACTACAAGTTTGCTAATTTAAACAATCTTGTATCTTTAATAATAACAAAGTTACCAATGGTGAACACTTAATTTGGATTGCCCTGTATATTACCAAGTATGTATTGTTTACTGTACAACTATAAAATAACTTTTAAACAATACACAAAATTAACCTGAACTACCAATCAACTTGTATTGACAGTTCACAGCCTGTTAGATGTTTACAGGTGACGCTTATTTCCTATGATTATTTTTTTTTTCATTTAATGTGTAATTGCTCTGTTGCTTTGGAATTAGACTACTTTTAAAACATTTTATATTTTGTACTACCTGTCTACCACTAAACCACAGCATATTTTATATCACTTGAAAGCTAAAAATTATGCCAATATGGCACTGTAATAAAAAAATAGGTGTTACTATTTAAAAAACGAGTACCTGTCATTTGAAAATGAAAAAAAAAAACTTATTTTCTTTAGTAATTTCAACGTGAAATACATGTTTCCTTCGCCAATGCGTGTAAATGTGAAAAATACGTTTCTTAATTGTTTTCAAAGCTAACTTTGATGGTTGTTACATTTCGACAATTGTTGCGAAGCACTTTCACTTTAATAGATAAATTTAACAGATACCGCCATCTTTGACATAAATGTCAAAAGTTAACCTGCACTAGATGGCAAATTTTTAGAAGAAACAGAATATGAACAGAAATAATAAATGTTGTATTTAAAAATTCAAAATTAACGCCACTTCCGGTCATACCGGAAAAACTGAGTGTACCTGAAGAAGCCCACCAATCACTCATATATACGGTCCGAAATTCAAAGTTTTATTTTAACTAATAAATAAATGACGTGCTGATACATGATCTCGTTGACACCCGGTATTATCGGAACCCATTGTTTGATATTAAATAGTTTTTAGTTTTCCTTAATACCTCAGTAAAGAAAAGTATATGATGGCCTTACGAATTACAACCATACATTTGATTCCTTTTTTGTTTTGTTGTCTTTTTCATTAAAAATTATTAATTAAACGTTATACCACAACGTGAGAAACTCGAAAATCATATGATATTTCCTGCAACTGCGGAAGTAGTAAAGGTACCAAAACGCTTTTTTTGTTGATAAAATTCCTTTGCTTGAGTTAAGCAAGTGAATAAAATTTGAAAATATGTAATTAATACCCGAGATACATCTTTTGTAAGCTTATCGTCAAACGCTATGTGTGATATGTGGATTGAACGCACACAATGCCGTTTAGTTTCGGGGCCGGCCGTAAGCGATGCGTGGCGCGTCAGTCAATTGTCACGGCTCCGGAACTTGCATTGTGCATTCGCAACCGGAAACGAGCGCTGTGCAGTCCGGAATCCGAAACGATCCTCATACCCCTGTCTCGGAGGGCACGAAACTGGCGATACGTAATAAGGACGAGAACTGTACGAAACATAAATCATGTACGGTTAAGAACGTAATTTAAGAGACAACTGTATACTTGATTTTGTTGTTGTCTAAGTCTTTACAAAACAAGCTTCCGTAGGTTATCTGCATGTAATTTTGTTAGTGCTGATGTCCTACGAAAATGATGAGCTAAACATTAGAAGGGCTGAGGGTGAATTGGACCTTACTATTGTACCGTATCGTTCTGTACTGTACTGTGGCTTGAATTTAAGACTTTTGTATAAATATTTCCCATCATTACTGTACTATCAAAAATATTAATTTAAATTTTGTATAATTATTTACTTTCGTTACTGTACTTTTAAATTATGATTATATGGTGGAAACGCGTTACATTAAGTTGCACGTCACACTAGATCCATGACGACTCGCCTTGTATATGTTGCCGGATCTATTTTTATTTCTGTCAGTGACATTTGATATAACCAAAGAAAAAAATTATTCACAATACAATAACTATAACGTAATATATTTAGTAATTGAAATGCTCTAAGACTTCAGTCTTTCTCAACTTATTTATTATATTGATTTAGATTGTCGAAAAACCTTTAATGTTTCATAACGTATCCATAATAAAATTTAAAATAACCAATACTTATGCTATTCACATTAAATTTAACACATGATTATAGAAAAGTTTGTAAAAAGCGTCGACTGTTTACAGAAACCTTTCGGCATTATATTCAATGGACGCAAATAAATAATAAATACACTTCTAAGAAGCACTGTTTTTAAACAATTTATATCAAAGCAAAAACAAAAATGAAAAATTTGACAGGAAGAATATACACAACGCACGACTTTTTGACAGATATGATTTATCTGTCAACACCGAATTGAACTATTAGTCCATTAAAAATATGTAATAAAGAAATTTAATATTGAAAAGGAAATTATGTGTTTATTTGCCATGAATGCGTATATTATGATCAATTTATAAATCTTCTATGTAAGCTAATGAAATAAATGCCCTCAAGTATAATTTAACAAAGTAACTTTTTTAGTTTATCTAATACAGTTATGACAACACGTAAACGTCATCGATGACGTGCAACTGAACTTAACGCGTCTCCAGTATACATACCGGACACGAGAGGTTTATGATTCATCGTCCATGAGCGCACTATTGTATTTTTAAAGAGGTTTTAATTTTATTTATACAATTGGATAACAAGTGGGTGGTGATCTATAAAATACGAAATACGTTATTTGTTCATTTTGTAGTTCAAGTCGAGTAAAGGAGTATTAATATTTACTAGCAATACTTCCGTAAGGTTTGTTCACTTTGAATAAAGTACATCCTTGTAGATAGAAAACGTCCTTTCTACATCGCAACTAGTTATATGTAGATGCGTACTGGAAATATTCTTTTATTTCAGCGTATTTAGCAGTTAGATTGAGTGTCATTATCCCCATACACAATTGCCGCAATGTTATTAGATCTAGATTTCTATTAAAAACTGGGTCTAACTTTTGCCGAAGGCCACATCCGAAGTCACTTGGAATACTTTTAAAATAATTAATAACCACATCTCTAATGTGGTCAATCCATCGTTCAATATGAGATTTCGATTTTCAAAATATGTGATTAGTTTAGGCAAATTTCCAAAGTGTTCCTGAAGAAATAACAACTGATTTTTTACTTTCTTATACGTAGTATAAGGAAGTATTGTGATGATGAAAATTTTCGACCTCGAGATTTTTGCAGATGTCCACGTTTTGAGGTCCCCTGATACCAAAAAAGTGGTTTTTAAAAAATGTCTGTGTGTCAGTCTCTCTCTCGCTCTCTCTCTCTCTCTCTCTCTCTCTCTCTGTCTGTCTGTCTGTCTCTCTGTGTGTGTGTCTGTGTGTGTGTGTGTCTGTCTGTCTGTGTGTGTGTGACCACGATAGCGGTCAAACCGCTGTAGATATCAATTCCAAATTTTGTATTTACTAATATAATCTCCCTCTTGAGAACTGATTAGATTTTGAGCAAAATCGGCAGACCGGAAGTAGTTGTTTACTTCAGTGAAAAAATAGAATTTTGCAAATATTTCGTCAATTACTAAGTTTAAACAAATTTGTAAAGAATTCAAATATACTCAAAATTAAATTTGAGAAAAATTGTTTTAAGAAAGTTTTTCGAAATTCCTACCGGAAGTAGGTCTTTTACTCTTATCGAAAATCAGTTTTTTGCGAATATCTCGTAAGTCATGCTTTCTAAGCAGGTACATTACGAGTATAAAAGTATTTAGAACATACTTTTAAATATCTTTTGTATAAAAAAAATTTCAAAATTCAGACCGGAAGTACCACTTTTACTCTTATCGAATAGCGATTTTTTGCAAATATGTCGTAAATTATGCATTCTATATATATTTATGAAGAGTACAAAAGTATTTAGAGTTGGATTTGGAATATTTTTTGTATAAATGAAATTTTAAAATTCGGACCGGAAGTAACACTTTCATACGTATAAGAAAGTCGTGTGGTGGCCACACCTCATTTTTATTCTGAAGACTGCTTCTATTGATATACGTTTTATCCCATATTTATTTGGAAAAGAATGTTATATTATTTACAGATATAGAACTAAGCTCACCCAAATATTTTTATGGAATGACACACATCGGTATCTATTTGTCAATTTGACGTTCAGAAAGTTATAATTGACAAGTGAAAAACGCTTTACTGTCACTCTTTGTGACCTTGGATTTCTAGTTCGATATTGTGACCTTGAATTTCTAGTTCGATTTCTAGTTCAATTTTAAGTTCAATTTATTGATAGATGTAAAACGAGCTTTCGAAAAGGAAAAAAGCAAAAGACAGTATCCATCCAAGAGTCTCCAAGAAGATATCACATCAACAGAACAACCACTTGTATTTCTGTGTTTGTTAGTTTTACTTTCTTATACGTAGTATAAGGAAGTATTGTGATGATGAAAATTTTCGACCTCGAGATTTTTGCAGATGTCCACGTTTTGAGGTCCCCTGATACCAAAAAAGTGGTTTTTAAAAAATGTCTGTGTGTGTGTGTATGTGTGTGTGTGTGTGTGTATGTCTGTGTGTGTCTGTGTCTGTCTGTGTGTGTGTCTGTGTGTGACCACGATAGCGGTCAAACCGCTGGAGATATCAATTCCAAATTTAGTCTTCACGTGTATAATCTCCCTCTTGAGATCTGATTAGTTTTTCAGTAAAATCGGTAGACCGGAAGTAGCAGTTTACTTCAGTGAAAAAATCGAATTTTGCCAATATCTCGTCAAATACTAAGTTTATACAAATTTATAAAGAATTCATATGTACTTAAAATTAAAATTGAAAACAATTTTATTTAAAAAGTTTTTCGAAATTCCTACCGGAAGTAGGTCTTTTACTCTTATCGAAAATCGTTTTTTTGCGAATATTTCGCAAGTCAAGCTTTTTAGACAGGTACGTTACGTGTATAAAAGTATTTAAAACATAGTTTTCAATATCTTTTGTATAAAGAAGATTTCAAAATTCGGACCGGAAGTAACACTTTTACTCTCACCGAATAGCGATTTTTGTCAAATATGTGGTAAATTATCCATTCTATATATATTTATTAAGAGTACAAAAGTATTTAGAGTTATATTTGCAATATTTTTTGTATACATGAAATTTCAAAATTCGGACCGGAAGTAGCACTTTTACTATTAGCGAGTAACACTTTTTTTCGAATATCTTGCAAAGTATGCATTCTATAGCGATTTATTAAGAGAATAAAAGTACTTAGAATAGGATTTTGAATAAGTTTTGTATAAAAAAATTCTTAAGATTGTATAGTTTGAAACGCTCATACGTATAAGAAAGTCGTGTGGTGGCCACACCTCATTTTTTAATATGTGTTAAGTTAATAAATAGTGTTTAACTATAGTCGGGTCGTTTTCGCAACAGACACGGCAAAAGTACGAACTAATAACGCTGATTCAATACCACTACAAATTCCAATCAACCGGAACAATTTTAGAACAATAAAATTCAACCAACTAATTAATATCTTAGGATAAATAGCTACGGCTAGTAAAATACTATTACATGAAAGTCAGTTAGAAATTAAATATTATAGATAAAATTATTAAATATTACTTTTCCATATCAATATTTTATTTGATACATGGCTATTCTAAGCATTGTTGTCAGATTTTTATTTTCACGGAGCGGATGACACTTGCCAAGCGTAGCTTTTGACAAGCAGGTATTCAGTATAGCGTTTTTGAAACAATTACACATGAAACTTGGGCTACCATCGCTCATATTGAACAAGAAATAAAGACGTCGTGGGATAGGGAAATAGAAATTGATAAAACAGATATTAATCCAGTAATATTTTGTATTAATGATAGCGGTAGTAGCGATTGTGAAAGTTATTATTAATGTTAATGAATGTCACACTATGGTCATCTTTACTATTATAGTTTTAAGTCTCTCCTTAATGACAGCGCGGTAAAACTGGTAATTTGTGATGGTAACCAGATAGCGATGCGAGTTTGTGGTTAAGTTGAACGTAAACTGATTGCAAGATTATTTGCAAATGATTTGGGAAGAGTAAGATTATGTATAAGAAACTGAGCGAAGAACTTTTATTTCACATAATTAAATGACCTTGCTATTAATAGTGTTTGAAATTTTACTAGCACATAAATATTTTGCAGTTTGGATTTTATAACCTACGATTATCTGACATAACAGAATACAAGCTAAATATTGTCCGAACGTGTTTTCCAATTTACTTATAAGAAGCATTAGAAACGGTTACTATTATTATTCTGAAAGCAAATCTGTTCTTAAACAACGTCATTAAAAACTAATCAGCACACTTTCCTGTTCAGAAATAAGTCAAATATATTGATATAAACCAAATTATGTAAAATAAGGTAAGTTTTATTCAACAGAAATGTTTGGTTTAACTTGTAATTGCTTTATGTTATTTAGAATAATCACGTAACTGATAAAATGAATGTAGCTTATAAAGGATTGGAGACTGATTAAATTCAATATCTATATCAAAAGTCAAAGACAGATTTTGGAACCTGTTAACATATTTGTTCATAATGCTTCGGCAGAAGATTACGATAGTTGAAATAATTTGTACTTATATAATATATATAATATTATATTATACCCTGTCTCAGAATAAGAAGGAGTGATTCAAATATCGCGCCAAAATGGCGAATATTTTTAAAGTATTTCATTGGTTCTTGCGTAGGCAAGTTTAACATAGGAAAATAAGTTTGACAAAACGTCATTTTATGTTTATAGCCAAGCCATAACCTAGTCTCTTACATTTTTACTTTAGTTTATTATACTTTATTGTGTTATTAAATAAAATCCGTACTTTTATGTACAACATGAACATGCGTTGATCAGACGGCTTAAGACCTAAGGAACAAGTGATCATGCATTTGAAACTTTGAATTTGATGAATCTGTCAAAAATACTGTACGTCAGTTCAAAAATCAAACATTTAACAATTAATATCATTGCAAAAATAACTATAGATGAGTTCATACCATAAATGAACTGGACAACTCGCACATATTCTAGAATTGACTCATTAATTTCAAGTAAGTGTTAATTGAATACTAATTATATTACCACATATTCATATACATGTTATATTTCAGATATGTCAAACGTAAAGAAACCTGTACTAATAGAAAAAGGTGAAAATATCTGGTGGAGAATATGGGAAAAAGTTTGTATTGCCACAAGTATAATGAGTGCACGACAAGCTTTGTTGAAAACCTGTAGGATTAAATAGCCATACCGATAAAGATAGGCAATTAAGAATACTTCATATAGGATCTGAATCGATACATAAGATAAAGTTGCTTTAAAAAATCCCCTTTCAGAATATCACTTATATGAGAAGTTTTGACTTATATGAGAAGCTTTGCTTGTAAGTATTTGGAAAAATTGTGCCGACCATGTAAATTTTTAATCTTTTTAACACGATGTGACCACTAAATTATTGTTAGTTTCCAATATATAGTAGAAATAAATATTTGTTATACTTTATATATTTTCGTAATAAATAAATTTTAATAGGGAATAATAATTAGTAATGTGTAGGTATATGTAATTATCTTTGCAGTTCGTGTAAATAACTTCAACCGATGTAAATTTTTCTATTTATTACTGTTGTATGTAAGATTCACATTTTCAAGACTAGTTGCTTGAATTTACCTCCTCAAGGTTTGTAGCAGCAATACCAATGATTTATCTGTATAAGTTCTTTATTGATATTTAAAATAGAAGCTAAAAAGCAAAACCTTTTCTGCAAGTTCTTAAGGACATTTTGATAAAAGATAAAAGGTTTGATTCATTCTTGCTCTGCTCTCTGATACAAATATTTAATAATAAATAGACTTGATTCACAATTTTCATGTTGATATAGCACATTCACTAAAATGTGCAGTAATTATACATAAATTTATAACGGCAATCCTCCTCAAAAGGCTCAAAACAAAGTTTATGCTTTCATTTGTAAATTGGGCCAATATCTTTATCCATAGATTCTTCTAATTCTTTTTGTAAAACTAGAATGAACAGATTTGAATGTTAAGAGATTTGTATTCATCAAATTATAGATGTATGCACCTACTTGTGTTTATAACTTTACTCTCCTGCTTCCAATTGCCGTGCACTAGTATTGCTGCTTCGACTGGTAGAATGAAAAGCGGCACATCCATCTATTTTAACGAAAGTAGTAAATGAAACACACAACAGCTACATCCTTAGTTAGAATTAATACAGTTCTTCTAACCTCAATTGTCATGATGTCACATCAAATTGTCTACTAAATTTTAAGCTATGTGTTCCATGTTTTGGCGGGATATTTGAATCACTCCTTCTTATTCTGAGACAGGGTTATAACTTGTATTTATTCATTTAAGTAGAAACCCAGCGTAAAATCAACAGGCCCTGTTGGTCGAAACGGCGGCGGTCACACTATTTGTTTAAATATACTGATACAACAAAGTATATGTGCTATATTATTTTAATATGGATTATCACAAAGTAACGGCTCACAGCAGTAATTACTTGAAGATCATATCAATCGAATTCGATCGCATGTTATTATCAGGTATTTTCTGTAAATTTAGAACGACAATTGACATATTCTGTCAGTGTCATAATATACTGTATTTTACATCATGTTATTGGAAATATTATACAAAGAAGTATTGGCTTAAATAGAATTAAAAAAATACAACTGTTTACACTTAGTGGATCGAGAACAGTAGCCAAACTAAATATTCGACAATATATTTGATTATTGTATACTATTATCGTTTTTTGAAATGGTTTTTGGGGTTATGATTTACTGTTTAGTTTTGGTATTTGCTTCAGTGATGTATTCGGAGGCATGTAAAGGAAAAGAAAAAAGAAATTACATGAGCAACCTGAAACAGAAGAATCCCCTCCCGGCACTAAATGGGAACGTGACAGGCGATATGGGTACTAAATGCCCAAATATAACAAGAGATAACCTCACGTGAACAAAATTTTTACTTTCCCTTCTGGGTTTCCCAGAAGGAAAACTAAAAATTTTGTTGTCTATGTATTCTCAACTGGAAAAAACAGCACGCGTGGCACCACCGTCCGAGTTTTGCCCAACATACTTCTGTCGACTAACCGCGCCATCCACAGAAATAGAAAGAAATTTCGCGCAGAGAAATAGCAGAAGACGGAGCGACTCGTACAAGAGAGTGCTTTAATCGCGCTACACGTCTCCGTAAAACTAACATCGTCGTAATATGTTTAAAGGCAAGACAAGACCCAAGACCAGATGCAGCTTTTGTGACAATCCAATTGCGACACGTACTGACACTTTGAAAAACAAACATTGCCAAGTCTACGTGATGAATCAAAACATGACCCCTAGCATCTATCCCGTTAAATATAACTCGACATGTGATAAAGTAGATCAGATTTGCGCTTCTTCACCTAAAAAAAACTTTGTACTAACCATTTTGAATATATATTGGAATGCGATAAGCGAGTGTTGAGCGTAAGTCACGATTACATGAATTGCCACCTCAGATTAGTGTTCACAAATGTTCCGTATTATGATTATTTGATCACTGGAGCTATAGCGCCGAAAGGCTTTTTTGACTACGATTTGATTAAATATGATTGTGCGTTGAAATACTTTGTAGATGATAAAATCCTAGTCAGTCTTTTAATAATTATTATTTATTTATATATATGGAATTTACACTAAAGCATCTTTGCAAATAAACATCTTATTATATTATTACGTTGTTTTGTTATTAACAAGCACGTTTGGTGTCCAAAATAATAAAAATAATAGTAATGTCTTTATTTCAGAATACACAATAATCATAAAATGAGTCTGAAACAATATGTAGAATAAATAAATTGTTCATTTATCAAAATGAACCTTCAAAAACTTGTTAAAAAAGGCGAAAAATTGATTATAAAATGTGCCCGGCTAAGAAGACAACTCGCAGGAATGAATGGAGTGAATAATCATGATTCCTTTGGCATTACTAATGTCAACGTAAAATGGGTGCATAGAATACTCACGCAGTTGCAAAAACAACAGCCTGTGGAATGTTCCCGTTCGTTTTAGGACCTCTGTAATGAAGGCAGAGATGGCGTATTGGACGCAGTTTCGGCGGATTTTTCACATAAAAATAAAACATTTTTGATAACCGCAAGGTAATTGAAAGATCTCAAAAATGTATAAGATTTACAGGTGAATATATTGAAAAAGAAAATAGCTTTGCTCCCTCGTAAGTACCTTTCTTAGAACACTGATCTTTGCTTTTAAACTTCGAAAATGGTATAACCATACCGACATATTCAAAGAGATCGTAAATGGTTGACCGTGCCGCATCATAGTCATGGTGTAATTGCCGCATATATCACATTCTGAATTGTATGTATTAAAGTCACTAGATATATAAAGTACCGCAAACCTCCGCCATTTTTGGGCAAAAATTATTATTATTATTATAAATTTGGCGCCAAAATTGAATTGCTGTGTTAAATAAAAAATCAATTTAGTACTGTATTCTTAAAAGAACGCAACTGTATGAACATGCGTTAATAATTAAACCGCAGATAGTAAGGCAATTAATTAAAACAAGCAAGCACCGTTTTCATTATTTATTATTGTTGGTTTACTTTGTTTTGTCCAAATCGGACAAAACAAAATATAATCTACTTCGTATAAATATAGAAATAATATTATCTAATATATTATGACAATTTGGTATGTCAGGAGTATCAAATTTCGTCTTAATAATTGCTTTGAACTCATTTAATGATAAATCATTTTGTATCAATGAATTCGTACATTCACGGAAGTACAGTTCAATTTTTTTAATATATTGATACAAATCATTTGTTGCGAATTGGAGAACGTCAACTTTAAACTCCTTTAATTTCGCCTTTTGTGGTTGACAACCAGATCAGGGTGTGCATTTGGAGTTAGTTTTTTCATGTCATCTGCTCTTGATTGTTCAAATTGGGAATCAGAAAAATGCACCTTATATAAGTAACTAAGTGTTATAACATGTGATCTGCTTTTACATATGTACTCACCTCACAAATCTTCGCATTTACCGGCACATTGTCTTGATTAATGTCACATAACCACACTTTTCTTCTGTCTGCATTCCTTTCACCACTGGGGAAATGCAAATAAACGGAAACCTTTGGCGACACTGTTTTTGCAATTGATAATACAACAACCAGGCATAATTACACTTTATGTTGCCAACGGTGGGTTTAGATGCAACGATGTCGCACGCTTAACCACACTGAACACTACGTCTACGTTTTCGAACGATTTGACAAGTGATTTGACGTTTGGCGGCCATGTTTGGGCAAAAGTAGCGCTTTCTCTCTCGCACTCTTTGGCCTTATGGATTGCGGTACTTTATATTATATCTAGTGACTTTAGTATGTATTTCGTTCGTGCGGCATCTATTATTTTACGTACGAACTATTTTCAAGAATTTTTGTTAAATTTACTCGTTTTAATAACTCAAAAAATACATTTAATAATTGAAAATATCTCTACTGAAACTAATTTAATACAAAGATCGATATTGCATATAGGTAACATTACATATTTAGAAATATTATAACATATTGCTGTAGTCTTGCAATACGTAGGGCATGATCTTATAAATTATGCTGTAAACTGTACCAGCAGAATTTAATTAAAAATAATGACAATAATTATGCTATAACCCTGCCTTAATGATACAAAACTGCATAATTTTTCATGAATGCTGAGATTGCAGTTATGTAAAAAAAAACTACTCCAATAATAGTATATTATTCAACAAGCGTGTAATGATGGCTATTACCCACGAAGATGTAATTGCAACACGAGCCGTCAGGCGAGTGTTGTAACATCTGAGTGGGTAATAGCCATTATACGCGAGTTAAATACTATACTTTATCCACAACTTAAATGTCCTTCAAAAAATACGAAAGATAAAGAACAATATTTCTTTCTACAAACGCTGTCAAAAGTTGACATTTTGACACGGCAAACTTCAAAAAAAAAATGCGATTTTATGTATACCGCATATTCACAACTATATATGTTTGTTCAAAAATACAAAAGATAAAGAGATAAAGGAACAACATTATTTATTAATAGTGACGTTTTTAATACACAAAAAATTAATTTTTATAATAATTATTAATCGTTACATTACAGTTGCTAAAATTCATATATATATGAGTATATTTATGAAATGTCAAATTTGACACAACGGTGGAGTAATATTATTCCATCGAAGTGTCATTATTATTCAACAGTATTTAGTAATGCATGGCATTACTTGATAGAAATCGCGTATTTAATACGTATATTACTTAATAGTTGTGGATAAATTTATAATTTCACAATTTTCGTAAGTTCTGTCAGTTATCTTTCCTTTATTCATGTGGCTTGTTTCTTATTCAAAAGATCGGCAGCTTCTTCCCTTCTCTCGCTCTTCGCACCTTTTTATAACCTCGGTTTTCAAACAAAACACGACTACCCGCGTACAGCGCCACAACTTCGACACTATAAATTTTATGTTGGTGTTGCCCTGTTCATCTTTGTTTTCTTCAAGTTTTTCTCAGGTCAAAAATATACCTATACTGTTTTTGGCAGTTCAAGAATGCACTAAATGTTTACACACACAAATTGTTTATTTATAAAGTCCATGCACATCTGCGATTCTTTGTCTTCAGTAGGTATATCTTCCTTTATTATTAACGCCATCCCTCAATATGTTTGTAAATGAATTTATTGCCTCTTTCATCATTGTTTATGTACTATGGTGGACTCCCCAAGGTGGACACCTAATGTACCCTGTGTAACAAGTACTTAGTACATTACATTGGTATAAGTCAAAGTGACACAACTGACCGAAACGCCACTAATTGAAACCATATTTACAATACATAAAAATAAAAAAAATACTATAGCAACTAAAAGGTGTCCACTTTAAAAAGTCCACCGTTGTACTTTCGTTTCCCATTATTAATAATAGGAAATATATTGAACACAGATGGGATTCTTCTTTCTACAATCGCGTTACCAGGAACACTGACCTCGACAGCATCACTTATCTTGTTCTTCCGTAAATGGCATTGTTGATTTCAACGACACTTTAAAATTAAACAAAAACGATAATGATACTCGTATAAACACGAAAAAAAATACCTTACAGTAACAACGAAATGTTCCTTTTATTGCCTTGAGAAAGACAGTTTCTAATAATCAATTAAACGCACTAAACCAAGGGAAAAAGATACGACAAAAAACTTATATGACTGACAAATATGTATAAATGACAGAATATTGGAGTGACAGTCACTTTAGCGAAGTGAGATACAAACTAAATATTCATACTACAATAATGAACTTGTGGCAAACCGTGCTAAAGTTGATATATCGATGAAGCGGCACGATCAAACATTTATGATCTCTCTGTATTGCTGTTGTTGTTAAATTTACACAGATTAGAATGAGATTGTTCAGTTAAATAGGAGGTTTTATCCGACTAATCCTAGTTAAAAAGACGTTGTTAGATGGCGCCACGGTTTTAGAGACAACAATTCCAACTGTATCAATATCGCTGCGCGATATAAGGCCGTCACATAATTCGAATTTTCTGATTCTTATAACCTCAAAATGTGGCGTCATCTATCCAAAGCACAATAAAATGCTTGGTAATTGCTGAGCATTTTTAAAATCACGTGATAAAAATGTGCAATATGATTGGATTATATCAAATCTACTGTGATTGACATTTGACTGATTTGACATTTAGTTTGTCTATTCCAAATTCTTTTTTACATAAATTATTCTAATACTACACATATTCAGTCGTTTCATTTGATGTGTGCTACATATTTACTATAATATATTTAGTTACGTCGAGCAACAAGTTTCTAATATTGAATTAAACGCAGTAAACCAAGGGAAAAAGAAACGACAAAAAGCTTATATGACTGACAATTATGTATAAATGACAGAATATTGGATTGACAGCCACTTTAGCGAAGTTATGTACAAACTAAATAGTCATAATACAACAATGGACGTGTGGCAAACTCGTGCTAAAGTTGATATATCGATGAAGCGACACGATCAACCTTTTACGATCTCTCTGTAGTAACATCGGTTTGATATTTCCAAATGCCTATGACAAGAAATAAGCTATTGTAAAAAAAACAATAATAGTTAAATAATTATATTTACATGAGATATCACCAAATGACAGGCCCCTTCTTCTCTTATCGGGGGATACATTTTCTCAGAAATTGTTACTGCCCAAGTCTCCGGAAAATAGGCAGATGTAGATGGTGTAGTTTGCAGCACACCTGAAAACAGAAAATTATATACAGGGTTATTTTTTTAAATCTTAACATAGGCTAACTTTTTATTTGAAAAGATAGACCTTATGGTTCCTGAAGCAAATTTTTAGGAATTAGTCCAAATAAGAAAAATGTGTGGAAAAAATAAACGCGTTGTTGCCAGATTGGGTGCTATTTCAGAGAAACATATTTTCTTAAATGGCAATACTGCATTTTTTTAACAATTTCTAATACATCATGAGATTCTAGACAAAACAAAAAGAGTACAAGTTTTTGATTGGAGTGGCGATTTACGAGCTAATAGTGCCTAAACTTAATTTATTTTCCAATATTAAAAGTATAGCAATAGTAACAAAAATTAATTACCAAAAACATTTTCGAACTTATTTCGTAACAATGTCAAATACCTTGCACCCGTTAAATTTCCTTCTATGAAAACATGACCTACCACACTGTTGTTAAATATGCCACACCAAACATTAACTTTGGGATTGATCTGTTCCCGCCTATCTTCAGCCCAACAAGGATTATTATCAGACTAATACGTAATATAAGCAAGTAATAACAAAAAACACACGACATGTTTCACCAAGAGATTTCCATCACTTCATTTAATTATTTAATACGTAATACCCGGAATTCATAAAACAACCTAAACAACAATACTAAAATTTATTACAATCCAGTGCGAGTAATGCATCATGAATGTACAGCCACGTTCGAAGGAAGTGTAACACAAATATTCAATGCCTAAATATAAGTCCACCGCATGGAAAATAAAAGTAAGACCATAAAAAAAAAATTTTGGGTGTGCTTACGACCACACGGCAGAAGTGAAAACTTCATCAAGGCAAGGTTCATAATACGAAATACAACTTTGTTTTTCGTTCTATATTCATTTACATTTACATTTTCCATTTTCGTTCTATATTACAGTTAAAAAATATATATTTATTATTATTGTGTATACATTATTTTATAGTCCGTCTCAACCCCATTATGCAGTACAGGTCTTATGGCAATTGATTTCATGGTTGCCAAATCGTCTCATTGTATAATGTCGTTACAGTTCCGGTTCAATATCTGACATTTTTTGTAATCGAAACATAACCTATACGAATGTTGGTCATTCAATTGATGCATACAAAAAATTAATAGTAATATGAAACACTAAAAGGGGAGAATATATTTGAAAATGGATTAGTTAAAATATTTGTAATAATATAATCCTTTGGGATTGTTCCGTAGCAAATTATTTAAAATCTTACTGAATATAGTAAGCCAGAGTAAATAAATTAATATTTCAAAGAAACACTTAAGGTATACAATTTTCTTCATTACTGAATATTGACATCTTAATCTACTATCCAGTATAAATTCAGGCAAAGACAAAGTTAATCACAAATTTATTTTTCATAAAAAGACTTTTCCATTTATAAAAACAACTTAAATAATACATATACTTTTATTTTTTAATATGTTACATGACTTATATAGTCTTATTAAATATTAATATGTTAATCTACATTCCGTTATACACATTTAAAGACACAAATTTCTTACAAATTCATTTTGCAAAAACATACTTTCCCATTTATAAGAATAAGTTAATAATACATGATAACATTTATGGAAAAACTAACCATAACCATACAAAGAAGTAGGTACACATATTGTTTTATTTTTCTTCAATCACTTAAAGAATCTTGATCTGATGATGAATGTGTGACGTTAATTATAAACTCTTCAACATCGTCTTGCAAGTTATTTACTATCCACATTTTGCTCGATGTCTTTTACATGGCCAATGTAATTCTGCCAGTTGTTCACTATTACATTCTGATAACCCTCCACAATTAATTGTTCAATATCTCTTTGTTTCAATGTCGTATTGTGCATTTTAACGCAGTGCTTAACTTGTACCCACACCATTTCAATTGGGTTTAATTCGCAATGATAAGGTGGAAGCCGAAGAACATAATGCCCTCTATTCTTTGGAAATTCATCAATTTTGTTTCTGTCATACTGAGACCTAACCTCTGACACACAAGCCAGTAAATCTCTTTTTAACACGTATAACATGTATATTCCTCTCAGTAAGCTATTCAATAATTTGGTCTTCTCCGTCCTACTGTTGGAAACTTTTCTAATTTTCTCGTGAGATATGAGGCATTGTCGAGACCAACAAATGAGTTCTCTGGTATAGTTGGAAGCAATTTATTCTTGAATCAATCTCCATATGTATCTGCATCCATTTCGCTATGAACATCAGCAGTATTTTTCTTACAAAGAAATGAACATTCAGCACCAACAACAAAACCTTGCTCGCCTCCAGCATGAATTAATGCAAATCGAGGCCCAAGATGGTGATTTTAAACCAGTGCTGAATCCTTGTGTAAAAGCTTGTCGACTGCTTTGAACAGTAACGTCAGTCCACTTTTTATTTACCGACTGTCCTGCATTCACCCACGTTTCATCGGTATATATTATAGTTCTACGTGAAAATAAAACAATCACAATCAAACACAAGCAAATAATAAATTGCGAAATGAATATAAAAGTATGACAAATTAAATGACAATATACCTTCGTCCCTGAATTTTCTGATGTCTCATAAGTATTTATTTCTCCACCTAATAATGTCATCTCTTTCAATAAAAATACTCTTTCGTCCTACTTTTTGAAATTCAAAACTCATATCATGTAGCAATCTGTAAAAGGTACAGTGTGACCAGTGAAGTCCGCATCATATGGGATTTTTTTTATTAATAGATTTATTCTAAATTTGAGTTTCGCATCAATTTCTGCTTCGATCAAGTTGAAAATTAACCAAAAAAATAATAGTCACGTGATTCGCATTATCTGTCAAATTTAATTTTTTTTCCAAAAAAAATTCAAAAGTGGGGTTATTTCTCAAAATATCGAAAAAAGTTATTAGAAAAAGTTTTTCTAAAAACTATTTTTAGCCCATATGCAAAATTTCAGCTGCATAAGATAATTTAGATTTTTTGCCAATTTTTTTGTAAATTGCACCACTGTTGCGAAATAAGACAACGCAACCTACATAAAACTTCTTAGTTTTAACAATGCTTTATTCCAGACACATTTTCTTCAAGGCAGCGCCATATTCAATGTGTGTTTTTCTACAAAATCCAAATAGGGCTATTAAAATTTGGTCACATGTGATGCAAAGTTTATTTGTTTTTGACCCTGTATAAGGTAACTTCATAAAATAACTATTTTTGAAAATGTAGTTTGTGCCTAAAAGTAATACACAACAATAATAATACAGACAAGTACACAGCGTCACAATTAAAGTCTGCGTTAAGTGGAAAATAAATTTTCGTTTAACTTTACGTAAGTTTAACTAGTTTCAATGATTTAATTTAAAATCCCTTTATTAAAATTTGTTATGGAGCTATGTTATAAAAAGTAAAAATAGTCTTTTATTATTTAAGTTCAGTTTCCAAAAAATTAACTAGTTTTGTACCTTACGATGATGCACCAAACACAAGTTAGCCGCAAAACAAATGATAAAAAAGATCAACAAGCCCTTGCTTTATTAATGACAGTCAAATCGCTTTCTGTTTGTCATAGTGGCTTTTAATTAATATTGCGTATTAAATAAAAAAATGTTAACTGTACAGGAAAGAATTGAAATTGTATTAATATGTGGTGAAAACACAAGTCATCGTATAGCGGCCAACATTTTTAATGAAAGGCATCCAGGCAAAAATGTGCAATAATCTACTGTGAGTAGGATTATGGTGAAATTTAAATCAACTGGATCGGTGGAAAGTTCATTTAAAAAACCTCACAATCCTATAAAACATAGTGAAGAAGTCCAATTAAATGTTTGCCTAGATATTGTGGAACATGGTCAAACTAGTATTATATAGACATGTTTCTCGCAGAACTGACGTTCAAAGAGAGAGTATAAGGAATATTTTGCACAAAAATAAATTTAAGCCGTATAAACCTAAATTTATAAATACTCTTAAGGAACAAGATTTTGACATACGTTTGGGATTCTCTTTTCGGTACCAGGGGGAAAAGGAAGAAAATGTGTCCTTTCCGTTTCACGTTTTATGGACCGACGAGGCCACTTTCACTTAAAACGGCGTTGTTAGCTCTCAAAATTGTAGATGGTGGGCTCAAGAAAATCCAAATTTTATAATAGAATGCAAGGACCAGTATTCCTTTAAAACTAATGTGTGGTGCGGTATTTTAAACGATCAAGTTGTTGGGCCTTATTTTTTTAGAGGCAATTTAAATTCTGAAGAATACCTTCGCTTCCTTAACACCGAGGTCATTGAAGTTTTGGACAATATGCCTATTGAAATAAGGCATAATTTGTGATACCAGTGTGACGGTGCTCCCATCCATACTACAAGACGGGTTCAAGAACGCCTCTTTGAAATATTTAGGGGCAAAGTAATTGGGCGTAATATGGAGCAATACTGGCCGGCTAGGTCTCCGGATTTAACCCCACTTGATTTTGTGGGGTTACCTAAAACAAAAAGTTTACAAAGAAAAACCTTTCCGTAATGTTGATCATTTGGAAACGGTGATTCGAAACTCTATTTTAGAATTAAGGCCCCTTAGTATCAGAAACTCCATTAAAGATGTATCAAAAAGAACAATTGTTTGTATTGAACGCAATGGGAGGCACACAGAAATGTAATTTTAATTTTTAGGTTTTTCAAATTATGTTTAATTTAATATTCAAATACCAAAAATACATATTGTTATTAATTGAAAAGGTGGAATTTTAAATGCGTTTCATTTTTATAATGTATTATGATTATTTTATTAGAAAATTTGACTTTTCAATTAAACTATTTTCTTAATATTAATATGTATTACTTTTAGACACAAACTACATTTTCAAAAATAGTTATTTTATGAAGTTACCTTATACAGAGTCAAAAACAAATAAACTTTGCATCACATGTGACCAAATTTTAATAGCCATATTTGGATTTTGCAGAAAAACACACATTGAATATGGCGCTGCCTTAAAGAAAATGTGTCTGGAATAAAGCATTGTTAAAACTAAGAAGTTTGATGTAGGTTGCGTTGTCTTATTTCGCAACAGTGGTGCAATTTACAAAGAAATTGGCAAAAAATCTAAATTATCTTATGCAGCTGAAATTTTGCATATGGGCTAAAAATTGTTTTTAGAAAAACTTTTTCTAATAACTTTTTTCGATATTTTGAGAAATAACCCCACTTTTGATTTTTTTTTGGAAAAAAATTTATTTGACAGATAATGCGAATCACGTGACTATTATGTTTTTGGTTAATTTTCATCTTGATTGAAGCAGAAATTGATGCCAAACTCAAATTTAGAATAAATCTATTAATAAAAAAAGTCCCATATGATGCGGACTTCACTGGTCACACTGTACATGTATATGTATATGTATATAGGTTATCACGTTTATCAGAATTATAGATATAGGTATGCATACTTACTTTTAAATGCTTGAAAAAGATAATATGCTTTCTAAAAAGAACGATTTAACAGAAATTATATTTAGGTAAATTAAAGCCAATATAAAAGTTTACACACTATGGCAAAAACTGACAATTGACAGCAACGATTACTCATATATCCATATACTTTGCATAATAGAACTTGCAACAAGGCAACCGGATGTGAAGATGGCGTTATTAAGAGACTACTAAATATAATAAGAGATGCAATTAAACCTATACTGAATAATGGGGTTGAGACGGACTATAGTACATTTCGCTCGGTCTGATCAAGTTTTCACTTCAAAAATTCATACGTACGCATGTATATATACAAATATTATAATTCTCTCTCGCGCTCCCGGGCGGCTCGGGATCGCATCTGCACGCGGACAAGAATTTTTCAGAAAATAAAAATACAATATTTCGCGTATTTATTCTAAATTTCAATTTAATTGAAATTGAATACCGTTAGTTAGTGTTATAATACAAAGCCGAGCGAGACTCCGACTTTACCCGAACTAGCGTTTCATTCCGAGCGTGACAGCTCAGTCTCGTTCAGTGCCCAACAATCAATGCATCAACGCGCCCATAGAAGTTTTCACTTCAAAAAATGTAACAACGTAAATAAACCACCCATTCCATACTTTTGACTAACCTTGTATATATGATCATATCAACAGAATTCGATCGCTTGTTATTATCACATGGTTTCTGTAAATGGAGGACGGCAATTGTGTATGACATATTCTGTCAGTGTCATAATATACTGTATTTTACATCATGTTATTGGAAATATTATACAAAGAAGTATTCGCTTAAATAGAATTCAAAAAGTACAACTGTTTACACGAAGTGGATCGAAAACAGTAGCGAAACTAATTATATTTGATTATTGTATACTATTATTGTTTTTTGAAATGGTTTATGGGGGTATGATTTACTATTTATTTTTGCTTATTGCTTCAGTGATGTATTCGGAGGCATGTAAAGGAAAAGAAAAAAAGAAATCACATGAGCAACCCGAAACAGACGTATTCCCTCCCGGCCATCTATCACCAAATGAGGACGTGAAAGGCGATATGACTACTAAATACCCAAATATAATAAGAGATAACCTCACGTGGACAACGATAGGACACAGAAGGGAGAGTAAAAATTTTGTTGTCCATGTTTTCTCAACTGAACTATCAGAAAAGCATGGCACCGCCGTCCGAGTTTTGCCCAACATACTTCTGTCGACTACCAACGCCGTCCACAAAAGAAAATCGAAATTTCGTGCATTAGAAATATCAGAAGACGGAGCGAGTCGTACAATAGAGGGCTACAAACGCGTTATAAGTCTTCATGACACTCAGATCGCCGTAATAATTTTAAAGGCAAGACAAGACCCAAGACCAGATGCAGCTTTTGTGACAATTCCAATTGCGACACGTACTGACACGTTGAAAAACAAACATTGCCAAGTGTACGTGATGCCTCGAAACATGAGCCTTATTATCTATCCCGTTATCATAGATAACTTGACATGTAAACAAGAAAACGAGATTTGCGCCAGTTCACATGTAAAAGTTTGTACAGAGTTTGGTGCTATATTGGTATGCGATAAGCGACTGTTGGGCATAATTCGCGATCGCAAATCACACTGCCATAGAAAATTTGTGTTCATAAGTGTTCCGTATTATGATTATTTGATCACTAAAGTTATAGCGCCGAAAGGCTTTTTTGACTACGATCTGATTAAATATGATTGTGCGTTCCAATACTTGGTGGTAAATGATAAAATCCTAGTCAGTCTTTTAATAATTATTATTTATTTATATATATGTAATTTACACTAAAGCACCTTTGCTAATAAACGTTTTAATATATTATTACGTTGTTTTGTTATTAACAACCACGTTGGGTGTCCAAAATAATGAAAATAATAATAATGCCTTTATTTCAGAATACACGTTAGGGTGGGCTTTCCTTAAGAAAAATTCCCGAACGGCGTATGTCGGGTTGCCTGAAATATATTGAATATATTTAGGCAGTTTAATATGCCTGTACCTTTTACACGATGCAGGTATACGACCAGCAACATAAAGCGATGCCTGGTCAACTGGAAAGCAAATAAATTTGGGATATTTGTCTCCTGCATTTATTGCATGAAAATATTGGTGCATCTCTTTTGTTGGAAATTTGTTTTTGCTATTTCTGAATATTATTTTGGCTTGTATTTATTTAGTTTTATTAAGACTCCCGTTTTATGTAATTTGTAATTATTTTAATGATATTTGCCGGAATTAATTAGATATTAAAACTTATTCTGCAATAAATATATAGTTTTATTACTATTATTTATGATTATTAATTATTTACGTTGTACTTCTTATTATTTCTCACCATGATTTGTGTTTACTTTACATGTTGTGGCTTTGTAATAATATGAGTAATGTTTTATAGAAAACTAAAATCTGATAAAAAAAAATCTATTGTAACAACAGTGCCGGTGTTTCTTATAAAATGTAAAAAATATTTATATTCTTCACAGTCGACACTGATATTGTTAGTTAGCGAAATTAAATTATAAAAATTTCACCGTGGGTAAGATACGAATTGTGCGGACTCCGAACTAATCATTGATTAGAAGCCAATGAATACCACAACTTGAAATCGAATGTTATTGATATTATAATTTTTTTTTTATTTATATCATGCACTGTTTAATTTTTTTTCAGTAAAGCTTCGATAAAATTTTTCAATAACCGTTATGTGGCAGACAAAACGTCAAACGCAATCCTTTCCGCACCACCTTAGAGGTAGAGTCCAAAGGGCGTTTTTTTCTCATGATATTCCCAGTAGGCCTAATTCATGTTTTTTACAACAAATTCTTTTTACAAAAGTATAGACAGTGTTGAAAATAAGCAAGAATGGCCAAGTAGCGTTTTGTCTAAACGTATCACAATCAGTAGGTACATACTAATTCTCCAATTTGACGCTTCTAATTTCTCGATTTCTCAAAATACAAGGATCCATAATTTGAGGTAATAAAGCGAGAAAATAAAATTACTCTAACTTAATTACCATTTCTGGTCAGAGTTCTACATCTATGTGTATTGTCTCATACCAAGTATCCTTCTTTAGATCCTTGACAAAAGTAACAGGCACAATCCGAGTGTTCACAAAAAATATATCTTGGTCCAGTTATAATGTCACACTGCAATTTCACTATCTATAATTTATTATTGTTAAGTTCGAACTTTTGTAATGTTCAATTGCTTTTGTCAATGCCGAATTGATTTTAGGTTTTTTCAAACAGTCCCTAATTTTATTTATATAATTACGTAATATATGATTTCGGCACTCGATTTTTTCAATAATTTTTTGGGGACCGTAAGGGGCCGTTTCAGGTAGTGTTCTGAGAACGATGCTATCACCGTCCCCTATTAATCTACCATAAATTACACCGTGCATTTCACGAGATACCTTCCGCAATAACTGTCGACTCCATGACTTAACGACGAAGACTAATTTTTGTAGCATACGTGATCTTCAGATTTACCAAATTTTGCACAAATTAAACAAAACTTGTCTTTTACGCCTACATACAATTTTTTTTTTCGTTCGCCATCCAACAATTGCTGCCACTGCTGATAAACCGCTGTAATTAAACTTATAAGCTCGTTTGGCCCATGCTCTTTTACTTCCTCACATATCACATATACAAAAAAAATCTTAAAACTGGCCTGAAGTCAAAATACAAAGTATAAATAAAATAAAAACATGAAGGCACAACAAATTCAGATATTTAAATAAATGCTTTTACCATCTAGAAAATTGAAAATTGTGTAACTTCCTGCCACTTAGTTTGAAGAGTCCGGCAAACTTCTAAGTTCGTTTCTTACAAAGACATAAAGTTGTTTTTGTCAGATTTTAGTTTTCCACAAACATTGTTCATATTATTAGAAAGCTTCAACATGTAAGGTTAGAAATAATAATAAGTCGTGCGACTTTATAATTAATAATAATAATAATGTATATTTATTGCCGAAGAAAACTGCATTTCTGAAATTCCATAAAGCCGGAACCTTGTCCTTGAAAAATAAAATGCATTTTGAAAGTGAGAAGAATATTAACGAACAGAAAAAAATTTCTAACAAAGTAGACGCATCAATGTTATCACTAGGCCGCGGACATGACCGAGTTAAACTACGACGAAGTTACAACGGAGCAAAGAAATAATGTAAACAACACACATTTACTGAATAGCATTATTCATATGGTGAACTGCAACATCTGTTATTGACTCACATGTTGACGGAAAAATAACACAAAAAAAGTCTACTTAAGTCGTATATATTTTCATCGGCGGAGATATAGGATCGTCAGAGGTTGTTAAAATTTATTGTATTTACCTTATATTTCGCATGATAAATAGAGTTATATATGTGTATACCTATTCATACTTACGTTAGTTTCGTTTTTTCATTGTTTTGACTGTTAATTACGTACTTCGTATTTTTGTAATTATCTAGACGTAAGTGTGCAATGGATTTCGTTCAGTTTCAATAATATACGCATACATTTTTAGTTATCTTTTATTTAGATCTAGAACATTGTTTATGTTACTTTTTCATATATGACATGGAGGAACGTCGAGAAATACATTGTGAAACAATGGCGAGTTGAATTGAGGGTCATACTGATTGTATGTCCAACGTCAGTGATTCCGATATTTATTGCAAAGTCTGTAAAATATCGTTACAGAATGCCCAAAAATCGCGTATGTAATAGAATCTATAGTTATTAATACAATTGATGGGGAAACAATTGCTAAAACCATTGACGAGAAACAACATGCTTCATTCAGACGACAGGTAGAGGGAAAAAATACTTTTATTTGTTAGTGACAGTGCCGCATATATGTTAAAAACAGGCAGACTATTAAAGGAAACATATTCTTATATGCTGCATATTACTTGTGTAGCACATGCTCTCCACAGAATCTGTGAATATATCAGAGACAACTATGCGGAAGTTGATAGACTTGTATCCGCTTTTAAAAAAAGTTTTCAGAAAAGCACCATCGAGAGTGGCCCTTTTCAGGGAAAAACTTCCATCTTTGTCACTGCCACCCTCGCCAATAATAACTAGATGGGGAACTTGGCTGGAAGCTACTAGTTTTTATGCAGAGAATTTCGATACATGTTTAAATGACGAAGCTCGAAGTAGTTCTGAATGCAAAGAACTAACACAAATCCCAAATTTATAAAATCAGTTGTTATTCCTTCAGGAACACTTTGGAAATTTGCCTAAACTAATCACATATTTTGAAAATCGAATCTCAAATTAAAAAATGGATTAACCACATTAGATGTGGCTATTAATAATTGCAAGTGACTTCGGATGTGGCCTTCGGCAAAAGTTAGACGCAGTTTTTAATAGAAATCCAGATTTACTAACATTGCGGAAATTGTGTATGCTAAATACGCTGAAATAAAGGAATATTTCTTTTCTATCTACAAGGATGTACTTACTTCAAAGAGAACAAGTCTTACAGAAGAGAAAATGAACACATAATAAGGTATTTTGTATTTTATAGATCACCAGCCACTTGTTATCCAATTATTTAAATAAAATTAAAACCTCTTTAAAAATACAACATTTCAATAGAGCGCCCATGGGCGATGAGTCATGACTCGCTTGTGTCTGCGCCCTGGTTATCACGTAATCAATCATAAATGAACATAGAAAAATATCTGAAATATATTACAATTTGCTTGTATATATCAACCGCATGTAGTTTCTTTTACAAATTAATGTATACTTATTGTTATAATAATAATAACAACATATATTTATTCCAGACGAAAAATTAATATCTAATACATTCTCGCAAATATCCTTAAAATAATTACAAAATAAGGCCATATATGACTGAAACATTCGTTTACTTAAGGTAATAAAAAAAGTTGAAGATCTCTCTGTTTATATGATGTTCGACTTAATACAGTCGACCACGTATACCTTCCATATAGCTGGTCTTAGACATTACAAAACTGTGAGTAAGAAGTTGAATTGTGTGTTGCCTATTTGCCATTTATCAGTGCGGACTTTGTGATCATTCTCATTGGTTTCAAAGTAATTTTTTGGAGACCAGGGTTATTTTGAAAGTAAAGTAAATACATTGTCGTGTTCAGAATAAAAATATCTCGGTACTCACGATTCAAAAAAGTACTTTTTAAGCACAGTAAGCTTTATATCGCTATATAAAACGAAAAAAATCAAAGTGCTGTATTTTAACAATTTTTTTAATATAATTGCAAATTTTAATCGTGAGTCACTATAACAAATATAGTAGCGGCAACTTTTTCAAGTGCCTTAATTTTTGCGATTTTTTACGTTGAAATTGACTATTTTGTCGCATACGCCGATCACCCCCCCCCCTAAGCATGAAATAAATTAGAAACAACATATAGGATAAACAAATTGTTCATTTATCAAAATGATCCTTCCAAAACTTGTTAAAAAAGGCGAAAAATTGACTATAAAATGTGCACGGCTAAGAAGACAACTCGCAGGAATAAATGGTGTAAATCGTGTCTGTTTGAAGTGATTCGAGTCATATTTGTCGGGAAGGAGACAGATTTTTAACTGACACGCCTAACGATGCATTTCCTTGTCTAGCGCACATCGCCCAACTGGCCGACTACAGTTATACAGTAGTGCTCACAAGGCTACGTTAATATAGAGAGAGGAGAATATAAGTGGGGGTGTACATCAGACAGCGACGAACCTAAGAGGAATCAGTTGCATATAACCTGTGGGAGAGCGCAGAACAGGATGGAGTATTCATTAGCGGAAAAAGTACAAATCGTAAAGTGGTATCATCAAGGTCACTCAACTCTATCCATTAGAGGCCTTTTTAGAAATAATTTTGAAAATCGGCCTGTTCCTTGTATTGATACAATTCGCCGCTTTGCAAATAATTTTGATAAATTCGGATGTGTTTCACCTTCTAAACATAAGAAACCAAAAGAAAATGCGAACGAAGAAAATATTCGTTTCATTTAAAATATCCTATTTACATTGTATTTTATTTACTTTGATGTTAGGAAATAGGGACAAATAAAAATAACATTGAAGAATTCACATGACAAATGTTTTGCGTTGTATGTGAATACGTTCACCGCACTTTCTCGCTAGCCAGGGTGTTATAGTATGCGGCTACGCTAGGCATACCCCACCCATATTCCCCATTCCGTATATTAAGAGGCTACATCAGTCCCACTATGCGGTCCGTTCTTGCTGAATAATTTCTTACAGTTATTATTAATTTAAATTAAAAATGGTTTTTATAAAAAAGAATGGAAAAGCAATAAAGAATGTGGGAATGTTATTCTCGAAAATTGTAGTTAAAAAACACATTTTTTACTTTTAAATGAAAATAGTGACGGCAATGTAATTTACATTGCCAAAAAGTGCATTTTTTTCTAGGATTTTTGGCATGTTCTAATTTTTTTTTTATTGTAACATTTCTTTATAAAATGCTTCTAAAGCTTTTATTAAAAAATACACCGTGCGCTGGCGCCCCATGCGGTGAGTCGATACACTAGAATGGATTAAGGGGAGGTGCTATTTGATAAAAATTGCCGAACGCCGTATGTATGGTTATATTACGGGTATATTTGCCGAGTTTAGAATGCTTGTGCCTTTTACAGGAGACACGTACACCAGCGATTGAACCGATGCGATGCCTGGTCAACTGCAAAGCAAATAAACTTGAGATATTTGTCTCCCGCATTTAAATTTATTGTATGAAAATATTCATGGGTCTACATTATTCCAAATTTTCTTTACTTTTTCTGAGTATTCTTCTGGATTGTATTTATTTAGTTGTATTAAGATTCGCGTTTTATGTAATTTGTAATTATTTTAATGATATTTGCCAGAATTAATTAGATATTACGTTTTATTCTGCAATAAATATATAGATTTATTATTACTATGATTATTAATTATTTAAGTTGTACTTCTTATTATTTCTTACCATGATTTGTATTTACTTTTCATGTTGAGGTTTTTTAATAATTTGAGCAATGTGTTAGAGAAAACTAAAGTCTGACATAACAACTTTGTATTGCAACAACAGGGCCGGTGATCTTCCAAAATGTAAAAATATTTATATTCTCTAAGTAGCGCATGTTTTAAATTATTAAAAATTATATTTTTCACAATCGACACTGATATTGTTAATTAGCAAAATTAAATTATAAAACTTGACCGTCGGTAAGATTGGAATATAGAGTTTTGCCGGATTCTTGGAAGTCATCATTGATTTGAAGCAAATTTTAATACAACAATTTACAACCGATTGTTATTGATATTGTTTTTTTTATTAATATCTTACATTTTTAATTTTTAGAAAAGCGTCTAGGAACTTTTTATTTATAAACAACCGCTATGTGGCATACAAAACGTCAACGCACTACTTTCCGCACTACCTAGGAGGTAGAATGCAAAGCGCGTTTTTGTTCTCATGATATCCCCAGTTGGCCTAAAACATGTTTTTTTTTAGAAAAAAGATGTTCACAAAAACATAGAAAACGTAAAGGAATAAGCAAGTAGCCAAGTAGTCCCCTGCAAACTATTCAAGGCCATTATTCAAAATATGATGTTCCGTTTGCAGGTGCAATAAAAAGAATGTTTAATTTCTCGACATCCGCGTTTTTGCCTAAACGTGTGACAATCAGTAGTAATTGTCCAATTTAACGCCCCTACCTAATTTGTCGATTTCTCAAAATGCGGGGATCAATAATTTCAGGTAGTAAATCATTAAAATAACATTTCTCTAAATTAGTTACCATTTCTGTCCAGAGTTCTTCAACTCTGTGTATTATCTCATGCCAAACACCTCTCGGAGTCCAGACAATGAAATAACATAAATCTTTCTTATATCTTCTGTCTAAGAAAGACTTATGTTATTTCATAGTCTGGACTCCGAAGGACGTTTGGCATTAGATAATACAGAGAGATAAAGAACTCTGGACAGAAATGGTAATTAAGTTCTTCATCTCTGTGAATTATCTCATGTTAAACACCCTTCGGGGTTCGAACTATGAAATAACATAAATCTCTCTTAGATATAACATATAAGAAAGGTTTATGTTATAAGACATAGTATTAGGTAAATGGAAGATGAGAGATGTAACACTACAAGAACTCTTATTCGCAGATGATATGGTGTTGATTGCTGAATTGGAAGACAAATTACAACAAAATATAGATTTTTATCAAAAGGAACTCAGGAAAGTAAACATGGAAATAAACATCGAAAAAAGAAAAACCATGATAATGTCTCCAAAGAAAAAACGGCATGAAATTAAAATCAAAGAACAGGAGCTAGAACAGGTCACACGTTTTAAATACTTAGGTACAGTCATAAAAGACACGGGAAAAATTGATGAAGAAATTAAACAGAGAGTTGGAAAAGCAATGAGACTCTATAGCACCCTGAAAAGAACATTTTTTGGCAAGAAAGGCTTACCATGGGAAATACAAACCACAGGTACACAGAAAAGTAGTCAGGTCATCAATAATATATGGCAGTGAATCCTGGACCTTACAAAACCGAGCAAAAGTAAAGTAATAGCTACTAAGATGAGTTTCCTGAGAAGGATAAAGGGAATCACAAGAAGAGATTGAGTAAGGAATGAGTTAGTATTGACCGATTTAAAGACAAAATCCATAGATTTATGTGATTGGAGGAAGGCAATTGATTGGGTTGGCTGGGTCACATACATAGGATGAATGTAAATAGGTTAGCAAAAAAAGTCTATGAAACCAGAGTACAAAAAAAAAGAACAAGCTAGGACAACCACGACTAAAATGGGAAGAACAAGTACGACAAGAGGCTCACAAGCTAGGGATTCCTTGGAGTGAGACTAGATGATTGGCGCAAGCTAGAAATGATTGAAAAAACAGAATACGAGGAAGAACATGAGTATTTAGTATATAAGTGTTATACAATAATTGTATGTATTTGTATCAGTTTTACACCTAAAAGTAATTGGACATAATTGATTAAATAAATAAATCTTTCTTAGAGTTATGTTTAACTATCCCTGTATTTTGTACATGTAATGATGCCTAGGTTTCAAACGTAATTCAGAGTTCCGAATTTCTAAACATGCAATTAACTTTTTCCCTTGTTTCAAATGACGTCACTTCGCGAGCCTTGAATGGACAATTTACATCAATAACCGCGCTTTAATTAGCAATTATTCTGTCCTGAGATGCCGCTAAAAATCTATATATAGGATGAATAAAAACACCATAATCGACTTTTAGGTGTGCCGAAATTTCAAAGCATTTACAACATGCTTTTCTTGTTCATTACCGTATAGTGTCGCAAAGGTTCCTGTAAATTCCTGGTATAATAAAGCCTTTAACAGTATTGGCTGTACATGTAGTTTTATTCAATTTAATTACCTTACCAAAATTTGATGCCATTAATCTTTTTACCCTCATTTCTTCCCACAGTTTATTATCTTTTTGCCCTATCGTTCGTAAATATCTTACCGAAGGTGAAATTTTTATACATAATTCAATTTTGGTAATTGACAATATCAGTGAACTTATCAGAATTGATATGGCAGCGGTATCCTAGTAGAACTTCGGAAAACGACAAGCTTAGACGTTTACCAAAAAGGAGGTAATGTACCTGCCTAGAAAGCATGACTTGCAAGATATTCCCAAAAAACTGATTTTCGATAAAAGTAAAAGACCTACTTCCGGTCGGAATTTCGATAAACTTTATTAATACAATTTTTCTCAAATTTAAGTTTGAGTACATTTGAATTCTTTATAAATTTGTTTAAACTTAGTAATTGACGAAATATTTGCAAAATTCGATTTTTTCACTGAAGTAAACTGCTACTTCCGGTCTACCGATTTTACTGAAAAACTAATCAGATCTCAAGAGGGAGATTATACACGTAT
Source organism: Amphimallon solstitiale (assembly GCA_963170755.1). Classification (NCBI taxonomy): domain Eukaryota; kingdom Metazoa; phylum Arthropoda; class Insecta; order Coleoptera; family Scarabaeidae; genus Amphimallon; species Amphimallon solstitiale. The sequence goes on from OY720675.1 coordinate 249,029,036, forward strand.
ATACAAAATTTGAAATTGATATCTACAGCGGTTTGACCGGTATCGTGGTCACACACAGACACACAGACAGACGGACAGACACACAGACATTTTTTAAAAAAATGAGGTGTGGCCACCACACGACTTTCTTATACGTATGAAAGTGTTACTTCCGGTCCGAATTTTGAAATTTCATTTATACGAAAAATATTCCATATCTAACTCTAAATACTTTTGTACTCTTGATAAATATATATAGAATGCATAACTTACGACATATTTGCAAAAAATCGCGATTCGATAAGAGTAAAAGTGGTACTTCCGGTCTGAATTTTGAAATTTTTTTTATATAAAAGATATTGAAAATGATGTTTTAAATACTTTTATATTCATAACGTATTTGTCTTAAAAGCATGACTTGCGAGATATTCGCAAAAAACTGATTTTCGATAAGAGTAAAAGACCTACTTCCGGTTGGAATTTCGAAAAACTTTTTTAAGACAATTTGTTTCAAACTTAATTCTAAGTACATATGAATTCTTTATAAATTTGTTTAAACTTAGTAATTGACGAAATATTTGCAAATTTCGATTTTTTCACTGAAGTAAACTACTACTTCCGGTCTGCCGATTTTGCTCAAAATCTAATCAGTTCTCAAGAGGCAGATTTACACGTAAATACAAAATTTGGAATTGATATCTACAGCGGTTTGACCGCTATCGTGGTCACACACACACACACACACACACACACACGGACACGGACACGGACACACAGACACACAGACATTTTTTAAAAACCACTTTTTTGGTATCAGGGCACCTCAAAACGTGGACATCTGCAAAAATCTCGAGGTCGAAAATTTTCATCATCACAATACTTCCTTATACTACGTATAAGAAAGTAAAACACTTTTTCGGTATCAGGGAACTTCAAAACGTGGACATCTGCAAAAATCAAGAGGTTGAAATTTTTCATCATCACAATACCTCCTTATACTACGTATTAAGAAAGTATAAACAGGCACAGAATTGTTTTTGTAATATTTTAGACGGGCATTGCTCATATTTTTACGATTAAAAAAACTTCAACGTCTAAAGTAAATACGGCGAGAAATAATAACTATAAGTAACAAGTAAAATTTCATAATAATAATATATATTTATTCCAGACCAAGAATAATAAGACAAAATAAAGCCTATATCTGAATAAAACATTCATTCATTCATTCACCAAATAAAAGAAGATTTTTTCTAAAAAATCAATATGAATGTTATCAAGCAAGCTATGAATCATAAATAAGTGGCACATTTAAAATATATTTCCTTCCCTATTTCTTTTATAAACTCCTTTAATATATCCTCTTACTTTAATGTAATAAAAAAGTGGAATATAATGTCTGTTTATTTGATGTTCAGCTTATTGCAGTTGACCAGGTATACCTTCCATATGGCTGGTTTTAGACATTACAAAACTGTGAATAGAAAACGTTTGAATTGTGCACCCCTCCAAAATTTTCTTACGTTACGATTGCCCCACCACACAAACGTTTGTGTGTCTCGTTTTACCTCCCCCTTCACACCGCAAAAACCGTAGATGGTCGCCGAGCTGCTGCTGTAGGCTCTTAACGTAGCAGTGTGCGCATTACTGTATATAAATGGGAAAATAAGAGTTTTAAAATACAACATACATATAAATCAGATAATATACCAGAAATTCGAATGAATAGGTAATTCATTCAGATCCATGCCAACGAAAATATTCTTTCTATATAGATGTAAAAGCTATTTTAATTAAATACAGATATAAACAAAGATATCTGAATTTTACCACAAACCCGTAATTTCCATCTCTTTCTTTTACTTTCTTATACGTAGTATAAGGAAGTATTGTGATGATGAAAATTTTCGACCTCGAGATTTTTGCAGATGTCCACGTTTTAAAGTCCCCTGATACCGAAAAAGTGGTTTTAAAAAATGTCTGTGTATGTCTGTGTGTGTGTCTCTCTCTGTGTGTGTGCCTGTGTCTGTGGCTGTGTCTGTGTGTGTGCCTGTGTCTGTGTCTGTGTGTGTGTCTGTGTGTGACCACGATAGCGGTAAAACCGCTGTAGATATCAATTCCAAATTTTGTATTTACGTGTATAATCTCCCTCTTGAGATCTGATTAGTTTTTCAGTAAAATCGGTAGACCGGAAGTAGCAGTTTACTTCAGTGAAAAATTCGAATTTTGCCAATATTTCGTCAATTACTAAGTTTAAACAAATTTATAAAGAATTTATATGTACTTAAAATTAAAATTCAGAACAATTTTATTTAAAAAGTTTTTCGAAATTCCTACCGGAAGTAGGTCTTTTACTCTTATCAAAAATCAGTTTTTTGCGAATATTTCGCAAGTCATGCTTTTTAGACAAGTACGTTACGGGTATAAAAGTATTTAAAATATAATTTTCAATACCTTTTGTATAAAAAAAGTTTCAAAATTCAGACCGGAAGTACCACTTTTACTCTTATCGAATAGCGATTTTTTGCAAATATGTCGTAAGTTATGCATTCTATATATATTTATCAAGAGTACAAAAGTATTTAGAACTGGATTTACAATATTTTTTGTATATATGAAATTTCAAAATTGGGACCGGAAGTAGCACTTTTACTCTTAGCGAGTAGCACTTTTTTTCGAATATCTTGCAAAGTATGCATTCTATAGCGATTTATTAAGAGAATTAAAGTACTTAGAATTGGATTTTGAATAAGTTTTGTATAGAAAAATTCTTAAAATTGTATAGTCTGAAACTCTCATACGTATAAGAAAGTCGTTTGGTGGCCACACCTAATTTTTTTAGCCTAAAACAAATTATTAAAAGTCACTGATAAATTTATTATAAGCTTATTAAAATTTAACTGAAATTAATAATTTTTGTTTTCTTTAAATTAACCGTTCTCCATACACAATCTTATTTTTTTCGTATTAAAATTATAATTTATTAGAAGTATGGATCTGCGTAATATAACACCAACATTATTATATCCTAAATTTATCCTTTCTCGTCTTGTTACATTTGCGTTTCTGTTTGAATACAATTTTGAGCGTTGATAAATGTTTAAACATTTATTATGTAAAGATAAGAACTACCCTGAAATTACTTTTAATATGAGTCACACATACAGAGTATATCACGACGAGATTTCGTTATAACAATATAGAAAACTAATAAGAGTTGAGTTTTGAAATTTCGCAAATATTAGTTTCGCCTTAAGCTCTTTCGATTTAAAATAGTTTTGAATTTTTGCTTCTTCCGGTTACACCGGAAATGGATATCGACTTCCTTATTTTAAATGGAATACCCCATTTTTAATGATTGGTTCGGATTTCCAACTTAATTTTAAGGATAGTTTGTCTGATAAACTTTGACTCTAAAGTTAGCCATTTTTGAAGTATTTCAATTTTTGTAAAAAAATTGACAGCTGCGGACTATTACTCATAACAACATTCCCAATAATTGAATGCATGCACATATTTAAAATTTTAGGTAATCATTTTGGAAAATATACTGCTTCAAATGCGGTATTATAAACTTTTCAAAATAATACAGGGTGATCAGAAAACCATGTTAACATTTCATCCAGTAAATATCAATATCTTGTTATTTTTAAATAGCAACCTACATTTTTTTCAGCTTCATTGGATTGCACGTTCAAAATTAGGGACAGTATGTATTTTTTTTTATTTTGTAAAATGTATCAATTCCTTGAAAGTTTTATTTTGTATAATCAGTTAGGAAATTCATGTGAATAAATAAGAACAAGTTGCACTCATATTTCCTGTCATTAGTAAGGTATTTACTAGTGCTATTCAGCGTTTTCTTTGTCTTCCGTTTCTGAATACTTGAATAATAATAATAATGTCGCGACCTAGATTTAATAACGAAGATTTTTTAAATCTAATAATAACATATTCCCGTGATCCTTATAGTTTAAGCATTTTAAAATACCATGTTAAACATTTCATCCAAAAAATATCAATATTTTGTTATTTTTAAATAGCAACCTACATTTTCTTCAACTACATTAGATTGCACGTTCAAAATTAGGGGCGTTCCCTATAACCAAATATCTTAGTTTCAGAGTTAATAGAGTGAATAAATAAAAACAAAACAAGTCATCGTTTGACAATGTCCGAAAACATTTAAATGAAAACTACACAATATCGAGAAGAAGTAGTCTTAATAATAGTTTCTAATAATCTTTAATCAAGTTTTCAAACACATCACCACCTCTTTCTAAACACTTTCTTACTCTTTTTAAAATGTTCCTACGCGTGGCACGCTGAATCATGGTACCGTCTAGATTATTGAACGCGCCTCGCACTCTGACCATCATATCTTCTTTGGTGGTAGCAGGTATACTGTATACTTTATTTTTGACATAGCCTCAAATAAAATAATCTAGGGGCGTTAAATCGGGTGATCGCGGTGGAAACATATAAGGTCCTTTATTTCCGATCCACTTATCATAAAATATGTTGTCTAATACTTCTCCAAGAGCTCTGGTACTATGTGCTGGTGCACCATCCATCTGAAACCATACACTAAGAGCTTCTTCTGCGGACAGTGTATTTAAATTTAAATTTATGACGTTTCTTAAGATACCTATAAATCGCTCGCTTTTTAAATTTTCTTCATAAAAATGCAAAGCAAATATTTTGTCATGTTTAATAGCACAAAATACATTAAAACTCCAAGACTCTTGGAAACGTCGTTGATTAACAACTCGAGGATGATCTTCGGACCAAAAATGGCTATTGCGTCGATTAGATATTCCATTTCTACAAAACTTTGCTTCATCTGTCCATATAAGATTTTTTGTTAAATCGTTGTCTTCTTGTGATTTCATTAAAAACCATTCACAATACTGCGCTCTTGTTACAAAATCAGCTTCATTAATACGTTGAACAAGTTGAAATTTGTAAGCACGCCACTTGTTCTTTTTCAAAATTCGATGTATGCTCATTCTGGCAGGCATGGCGAACCTATGACCCGTGGGTCAGGCATTGACCCACGCAAGCTTTTTAACTGACCCACTCATTGGTTTTTATAAATTAATTTTTTATATGAAAAACAAATATTTCCAAGTGGACATGAGCTAAAACATATTTTTTACAAAATAAAAAAGAGAATTTTTCCCAGAGCAGTGTTTTAAAAAGTTTTTTGGTTTCAAAAAACAACATTACAGCTGCTAATTTTCAAGTTGCCCATTGCATTGCTCGCCATGGGAAATCACTTTCATAACGACTTAAATTTTGCAGAAATGTGTTCAATTGCTTTAGATGAGAGTAATGATGTAAATGGTTATGCACAATTAGCTATTTTTGCTCGGTATAAATCAAGAAATAGGGAAAAACACTGGATTTATTCGGTATCTTGCAAAATATTTCATATTCTCTGATCGAATTTCATTGTATAATACACCAGCAAGTTTTATGTGCGAAACATGGCTTAAAAACATTTTCCAGTGTAATGTCGCAAGAGCCCTTAATAAACGGCTATGAAATTTGCACAATTCTTAGAAGAAATTGAATGCAATTATTCTCGCATTTTGACACACAACAAAGTGCGATGGCTTAGTTGCGGTCAAGTGCTTAATCGCTTTGTAACGTTATTAGATGAAATTAAGCTCTTTTTAATTGAAAAGGACAATACTTTCGATGAATTATCCGATGTACATTGGTTAAATGATTTAATATTTTTATGTGACATCACTCAGCATTTTAATGAATTGAATAAAAAACTTCAAGGGCAAGGATTAATTGTTTTGACCATGTGTGAAAATATTAAAACATTTATGGCAAAACTTGATATCTTTAGTAAGGATTTAGAAATGAAAATTATGAAATATATTTCGCAATTAAGAAAACTTCAATGAACTTTGTAAAATCTTCTAATAGAAATGCACTTGAAAGAGCATTAACTGCCAAATGCGTCAAACTAATGAATACGAAATGTGAACCTGATATTAAAAAATTATCTGAAAATAAACAGCAACAGATTTCTCATTAAATAATTTATGTTTATACTTTGTTATATATTCATAAATATGTATACATACATATTGAGGTGGTCTTGAGCCTCCTCAATACCACTCAATAATTATTTAGTTACAAGTTAAAAAACACCCATGTTTAATTTTTTAGTTTATTGTTAGGGACGAGCCCTTGTACTATAGGAAATGTTATATTTAGTATTGAATTAATTAAGTAGATGAGAGTAATGAGGAGTACATCATGTTCACAGGATCCACCATACATTCTAGTTAACAAACAGTTACATTGTTGACCATAAATCTGAATTCATACAACACAAATTAAAATACAAAGATGAACGTCAACAATGAGCATCCATAATTATACCAATTACATTTTAATTCAGTAAAGAAACTAATTCTTGCATATGAACAGAAGTAAACTACAACTTGTTTCAAATTTAGAACATATTAGAATCAGGGCATGAATAATTATACGACTCTAATTTAAGCACAAACATCACATAAAGTATGACGTATAGACCCAGATCACATGTCCTTTTAAAGTGTAAATTTCGTAACAAAATTTAGTAATTGCCTGATATATCAAGTTAAATACTTAAACTGCACATATCACAGCACAGTTAGGATAAGGAATTGTCATGAATTGCACCCTTACAAATGAGTAATTATCGAAAGCATCATTTCTAACTTAGACCAAGTAGCCATCATGATAAACGTCAAACATCAATATTTAAAATTTAGTAAAACACCTTAAATATAAACATGTTGGGCCAATTACAGATACGAAGGACATGCATAATTAAGTGCCCTATCAAACTAAAGCCATTAGCAAGAAATTACTACTAAAATCAATGTTTAATTTGAAATGTAAAAAAAACTGAATAAGTGTTGTTACAATTATACCAAAAATGGGTATATAAAAATAATCCTTTGAACTGTTAAATGTGAATGATTTGATAAAATTTTGATAACCAATTGAGCAAGATAAATCATTATCAAATTATAAAAGGAAACTGACTTTGAATTGAAAATTTAAAAACCGCATTAAGCATTTTATTTTTAATGCACAGATTTTAATCAAATAAAAAACAGAAATAAAGTTGAATGTATTTAGTAATTAAGTTAATATGTAAACCAGGTCCACATAAAGTCCAAATATCCTCATTTTTGGATAAAATCCAAAAATTATAAAGTTTCATTATTTTTTTGCACATGACTGTACAATTTATCGAAAAGCGACGCCAAAAATGCCATACTCATTAAAATTCCAAAAATTAGTATTCAGAGATTTTTACAGACTGAAAATATTTTATTTAGTTATTATAAATATAAAAACTACAGAATAACATCAATTAGCATTATAAAATAATCAAACATTATTATAATCAATTAAAATATAATCTCGTACCACTTTGGGTTCGAGACTATAAACAATAGGTAACCTTGACCTATAAATAAGGCATACATACTTCGCATGAGGATAGACAGAAAAAGTAGGTCACTGGGCCAGCGTCAGGGTGACGTCACAGTAGTATATAAATCCAGCGCGGGTACTTTAAAACGCCCTCGACAATTCATTCGGCCTGTCAAACACGCCGTCGAATACAAAACCAAGGACGACCGCAAGAACATCTCCGAGTCTAAGATCCTGCTGAATACAGAATATCCAACACCACCGTCGTAGAACGAGATATCTGCCGGCGTTTCCTGAACTTCGTTCCTGACTATCCATCCCGGACGATTCTTCGGAGGATATCCAGCCACAAAGCCCGTCCAGTTCACCATAAGGACCTTCCATAGAGCTAATGAACATTTTGATATGTTTTAATTGAAGGTATTGTGAACAGTTTACAAGTATTTACGACCTCCAAGAAGGTGTCACGCTAACAACAGTATTTATATCAACTCATATGTAATCTGTAGTTTATTATTAAAATTAAAGTCAATCACAGTTCAGTCAAAGTCAGATTAGTATTTAGAGTTAATAGGATTGATTTCACTAACAAACAAATCATTTGGCTTTCTAATTCTCTAGACAGTAAAGGCATTATTGAATCAAACAGTCAGTCACGTTCAAAGAATTCAAACATAACCTATCATGAGAAACAAGCAACTAAATAGGGTTAGAATACAGGCAAAGTAATATAATTTCTTACTTACAGTAATTTTGTGTTCCTCCAGTTACAATCAGTTGTAATTGAAGCTTAATAAGTTCATTGTACATTATTTTGGGACAGTATTGCGGTCCATTTCCAATTCACACTTTAACACTCGACAGCTGTTTGTAACTTTGGTGGTCTATGGTACAATTTATGTTGGATCTGTGTATAATCATCCGCTCATGTAGAGTATATTCCTTATAAATGTTGTATTAGTCCCGAATTAAAGACACTCCATCTACAAAATAAATATATAAATGTTAACCTGTTTAAATGAAAATATAGATAATTGTTGTATATACCTGTGTTTGTATTATATTATTGAGGTAGTAAACATGCACCATCAACCTGGATATTGCTCGTCCATTTTTATTTACCACAAGGAAGCGCATTTTATTCTTCCTACAGGTACCTGCTAGACGAGACGTCGACGTACCACCTCCAGGAAATAAGTAAAGTACAGGTAAATGAGTGATTTAGTAGTGTATTTTTGTCTTACATGAACCCCCTCAACGACCCTGGGAAAGTATATTATCAAACCGTTCACAAGACTAATTGTAAAGGAGAATAATTCACTACAGTTGCCGGAAACAATACGCACCCCATTAAGACGAGTTCATTGGCTCAATTTAGTAATATAGGAAACCAATTGTAGCGCGAAGATTTAAAGATTTTGAAAATAGAATATTATCAAATCAGGCACGTTAATTCCGTTAAATTCATTGGACCTACCATCTACAGGGAGCAGTCAGATAATTGTTACCCATAAACTTATTTGTATAGTCTTTTGAATATTCCATTTTATAAATATTTCATTAAAATTAAATTGTGATTCAATTAGTTTTGTGATTATTATAGAGTCTCATTCCACAATTGATATAGAAAACCCCCCTATCGCAATATATAAATATATTAACAAATAATATTTCATAATAATTATTTTATGTAATCTTCTTTACCCCTTGTTCATTCAAACACTTAGTGACCCACGAACTAGTACCAAAAAAAATAGTGAACAAAATTTGACCCACGTCTCAAAAAGGTTCGCCATCGCTGCTTTAGAGAATTACTAGGATGTGCTGTAAAGTAAGCAAGTGCTGTTACCTCCACATTTTCACTATCAACAACAGGTTTTCTTTTGGTTGTTTTCGGCAAGAATGATCCGAAGGAATTGCAATTTTTTAAAAGATTGCTTAAGATACTCTTGGTAGGTCTTGAACGATTTGGATATTTCTCTGCATAAACACGACATGTCCTGTCGATTACTCTATTACATTCAACATATTGCAGTAGCACTGGTAGCATAATTATATGAATAAAATAAATGTATTATTGCCACACATTGGGCACTGCCATAAAATATACGCAGTGGTTTTGTATTAATTGAATAATGACGATAATTATGCTATAACCCTGCACTAATGATACAAAAACCATATATATTTATTTATGAATGCAGAGATTATAATCATTTAAATTATAACTACTCCAACAAATATTTTAATCTTAATTCTTGTTGACATACTCTCTCATACTATTCTTGTAGGTTCTAGCAGTGATCCTTCCTTTATTCGTCAACAACATTTCTTATTTAAAATGAAATAGGATAAGGTTAATAATAAAAAAAAAATATTTTAAATCTCATAAAACATTTGTATTGATCTCAATATTCAATAACAACAACAACAACAGTAAAGAGATTCTTTTGCAACATGTGGCTGTTAAAAAAATGTCCTTTTATTATTCCAACCACAAACAAAAAATATATATATATGCGAAAAACACATTGCTTTTAATCTATTACATGGATTTAAGTAGAAATATTATTTTTGCTATCTTCAAACTTTTAATATCGTATAATTTCAAAGAAATAAAATTTTCCCTTACGACGCTGAATTTTATTTCAACAAAGACATTCATTTGCACGTAATGCCTCTGGAGATCTAAAATCTCGCAAAGTAGAAAACATCTTGATAAGACTCCCACCAATTGCCATGTGCAAATATTCGCACGTTGTACATACCACAAATTGGCTATTTGTCCATCAAAAATGCTTATACCTTTACGTATTCAAAATGCTTGAAATCTTTATTAAATTTAATCTAATAAATTGTTAATAATGCACAGTAAACATCGCTTGCAAATATTTTCACGTAGTACTTTCATTTTACATCATTAACAATTCTCCCATGATTTACAAAATTAATCTACTTTAGCAAAGAAAATAATATTTTATTCAAAATATTAACGATGTTAAACGCAGCTTCTTCGCTTCTATCGTCGTTCGCGCCTTTTTATCACCTCGGCCCTCGAAACAAAACACGACTATCCGTCTGCAGCGCCACAACTCACACACTAATGTTTATGTTGGTGTTGCCCTGTTCATATTTGTTTTCTTCAAGTTTTCCCCCAGGTTGAACTATACCTATACAGTTTTTGACAGTTAAAAAATGCACATAATGTACACACACAAATTGTTTATTATTAAAGTCCGTGCACATTCGCGATTCTTTGTCTTGAGTAGGTATATTCTTCTTCTATTAACGCCATCCCTCATTGTATTTGTAAATGAATTTGTTGCCTCTTTCATCATTGTTTTAATACTTCCTTTTCCTATTATTTAACACTATCCGTATTTTGTTTTTGTAGATATCTTCGTTGGAAATAATCAGAAATACATTGAATACAGATGGGATTCTTCCTTTTATGATTACATTATCAGGAACACGGACCTCGACAGCTTTATCCCTGTCTTCCAGCCACCTTCTCTCATCTTCGTGTAGGTTGATTTGCACGTAGCTGTCAACAACGTTAACATTATATTTTTCTTTGTAGATTTACTCAGATTAAACCAGATTTATCCTGTTATTTCAGAAGCCTTTACTTTATTTAAAGCGTGTCGAATAAAGAACACTTTTTTGTATATCCTTTTTAAAAATACTATTGAATATAAGTATCATTTATTTATTGTATTGTTAAATGTGACCATAAAATGTCTAACAGATAACAATCTTTTTACAAATTTATTTACTGCATCTATTCACTTTGAAAGATGTTTTCATGTCGTGCATGTCTAATTTCACCTTTGTTCGTTGATTCTGTTTTTGTATATTATGAACACATCTTGTGCTCCTCATTTCTATAAATATAGAATACATGAATTTATTTTTGTGTTTATTTCTATACCTTTCATATAAATTTATTTCAATCTCAAATTATCATATACCTTTCATCATAATGTTGCGCCTTAGAGGTTATGCAACTCATAATTCGTTTTTAGCAATTATCTTTACAACTAAAAATTTATTTTCTTATTCTAATACTTAATTGTAACTATTTTAAAATGCTTAAACTATAAGGATCACGGCAATATGTTATTATTAGATTTAAAAAATCTTCGTTATTAAATCCAGGTCGCGACATTATTATTATTATTCAAGTATTCAGAAACGGAAGACAAAGAAAACGCTGAATAGCACTAGTAAATACCTTACTGATGACAGGAAATATGATTGCAACTTGTTCTTGTTTATTCACATGAATTTCCTAACTGGTTATACAAAATAAAACTTTCAAGGAATTGATACATTTTACAAAATAAAAAAAAATACATACTGTCTCTAATTTTGAACGTGCAATCCAATGAAGTTGAAAAAATGTAGGTTGCTATTTAAAAATAACAAGATATTGATATTTACTGGATGAAATGTTAACATGGTTTTCTGATCACCCTGTATTATTTTGAAAAGTTTATAATACCGCATTTGAAGCAGTATACTTTCCAAAATGATTACTTATTTTTTACAAAAATTGAAATACTTGAAAAATGGCCTAACTTTAGAGGCAAAATTTATTAGACAAACTATCCTTAAAATTAAGCTGGAAATACAAATCAATCATAAAAAATGGAGTATTCCATTTGAAATAAGGAAGTTGATATTCATTTCCGGTGTAACCGGAAGAAGCAAAAATTCAAATCTATTTTAAATCGAAAGAGCTTAAGGCGAAACTAATATTTGCGAAATTTCAAAACTCAACTGTTATTAGTTTTCTGATAAATTTCAGATGTGTTCCTAAAAGAAAGGGGGTGTAACAAAAATTTGTAAGTAGAGATAAGAGACGAGATTAAATTTACGTCGATAGAAGACAAAAGAGACAAGAAGCTCCTCTGCAATTATTAATTCATTAACAGAAATACTAAATATATTCTTTGTTTGTTAAATTCATGTTAAATGAATCCATAAATCAACGGACGATTTTTTTAATATTATGGATTTATTGCTTGTTACGTTTGTTTTTGACTTATTTTGAAATTACCTAGTGTTTATTATAAATATAACAAATAGAGCTGTAACATAATGTAAAATTACTTTAAAATGCTTGTGGGTATATTTGAGGACCAGACTTGCAAAATGTGTTTTGTCAGTTTTTGTAAAATTTCAGTAGAAACGATTAATTATCGCTCAGAAACGGTTAAAGCAACAACAAATTGGTTTTAACTATATATTCTTAAAAAAAATAACTTAATTATAATTGTAAATTACTACACTAGAAAAATTTAAATTAGGTACTGAATACTGAAAAAAACTGTTTGACAAAGTGCCTTTCGGTTGTCTTTCTTTGACAAAATAACTTTTGATTGTCCCTTGTTAATAAAATCTTATTTAGTTTGAAAACAGAAAGTAAAATAAATCACCCAATATTCAAATAATGTTTTTACCACACTGAACTGTTTACACAAAATGTTCTTCTTCAATTTCATCACATTCGCAGGCCTCTTCATCCGAATGATCTTGACTGTCTCGATCCTCAGATATTATAGGTAGCAACCACTTTAAATCAGGATCATCCATCCAATTCTCACCACCTAATGAGATGAGTAGATTGCGCAAGCTGTCTATCTTTTTCTTTTTAATTGTATGTTTTAATGGCAGTTTGGGTAGGTCGATCTGATCTATACGTTTTCGAGGTTTTAATAGAGTCTCGAATTTTTTTGATTTGTCATCATTACGGTAAAGGGTCTCAGTTTTCATAACAATCTTATTACTCCCTGCTTCTCTTTTAAATTTTATTCTTCTGCTTGAACTTATACCAACTACTTTCTTTAGGCAAATTAAAGAATTTTTGATGTTTACCAAATGCCAATCTGTACCAAGTTTTCGAACTTTTCCATGTTGTGAATACAAGTCCCAATATTTCTCAGGAGTTTTGATTACACTATGTCGTCTTAATACCTTCTCTATTTGACCAAAAATACGATCCGCAGGAAGAAATGAATGCCCCCTAATGGGAAATATTATTTCTATAGCTTCTATTGTATTTGGTGCAAATTTATGAAGCCAATACATTAATAGGTGAACAACGAAACTGTTTTTGTTTTGACCCGCGCATCCGTCGGCAAAAAAACGTATATTTTCTATGCCAGGTGGAAATTCTGTTGACTGTAAAAAATTAAGAAGAGCAGAGGATGTTTCAATAGCACCTCTTCCCGCTTGATTCTCCATCCATGAATAAAAAATTGGCGATTGGCGCTCAATGCTTGTTATACAAAAAAAATAGAGAGATAATTGTTGAGCATAAAAAGCTTCCTGAATTGGTACCTTAGGAAGTACCTGCACCTGCTGAAGGTCAAAACAGAAAGATGCAGTTTTTGGAGGTTTTTCTTTCATTAGCTTGTAGAATTGAGCGGCGCGAATTTTATGAACTTTTAGTTTTGTTTTGCCGTCTGTTTTCTCCGCTATTACTTTTGTGTTAGCTATTTGGCTTAGTGTTCTGACGCAAAAAGAGCACACATCGGTGGCAGGGCTCCCAAAACCAATATTAAAATGACGACTAAATACTCTTGAAAACAATTTATAGTTTACTTTTAAACTTTCTTCAGCCTTCTCATTGTAAAACTTCCAAAGTATCTTAATATTGTATTGTGATCCTAAGTAAATTCTTCTCGACTTATTACGTCCATAATGACTTTCTGTTCCTTTCAAATTGCGAATGAAGTTTTTTACCTCTGCCAGTTTATCTTTAAATGCGAAAGATCGTTTGTCCCCTCCTCTTTTTTCTACAATTGCATCCCCATTCATCAGTGATGTACAAATTCTGCGAATTCTGGTTGGGCCAATACCATAAATAGCCATAAATAGTTTTTGACATATTTGGTATTTAATCCCATTAATGATTATCTGTAATATTAAAAAATTAAGGTAGGTATAGGTACTAGGAGGTCTAAAATTTAACGTACGTTATACACCGTAGAAAATATATGAGACTTGCCATCCAATTTTCGATTCCTTTTTTGTTTGGGATTGCTTACAGTTAATAAATTAGCCAATATATTATCCTGTATAATTTTATCCGCTTTTCGAAAAAATACATTTCTCATTGTAAGTATGTCTTCTCTGGTGCCTGTTTTACATGCAAAATGTGTGTTTTCTTTGTGTTTGCAGTTTAAATTAAAATTATCGAGGTTTGAATCATGGTTTGAATACCTTGAAAAATAATAACCATTTCAAATAGTAAATTTTTGATCAACATAACCTAACGTTATCATACCTGACTTCCTTTTTCCGTTGTCTTGAAGTAAGATTTATTGTTCGTTTTCTACTGCCACGGTTGCAATCACCAACATATTCGCTTTCTTCCTCATCCATTTTTTATTAATGTTAGGTACTTAAACAGAAAGTTAATCACTCAATCAATGCACAAAGCAGAATGAGCGCGAAGCGCACAGTCCAGAAAATTCGGAACAAATTTCCAAACAAACCGTGTTATGTCAAAAAGCATCGACAAAATACGGTTTGTTTGTCTAAAGTCAAACGACAAAATACAGTTTGAATGTCTACGTGAAATATCCTATGTATTTAATATGAGACATAGCGTGGTTTGAATGTCCAAAGTGACGTAAACAGTGAGAATAAGCCCAGAGACTGCAACGCCATCTAAAACTCAAATCATGAAAAAGTTGACAAAACACGATTTGCAAGTCCTCATTTATAGAAAAATGAAATTTTAAAAAGATCACAGAATTGTTATACATGTTATGGAGTGTGTGTGATCCTTCCAAAAAAAAATGCATGAACCTGCTTTATAATACATTCTTTCATTGGCGTGGTCGTATATTAAATATGTGTATCTCGTATACTTTTTTAAATATTTTGTTAAAAAAAATAAGACCTCTTTTACATCTCGGTTATTTTGCTCATCCCTTTTTAGTTTATTTACACAAACGTTTTATTATCGACTTAATTATCGTTGTGTGGTAAATTATTATATTTATTTACCGTAGTTGTTGCCGGTTCAGCTAGCTCTGATGGTGAATTACACAAAAGAAAGAAAAAACACAAATTATATGATAAGAAAATAAAAAAAACAAATGTAATATTAAATTGTTTATTTTCCTGTAAAAGAATTGTAATTAGTAAATAAAAAAAATAGGGAAATAAAACAACAAGAGTGTCCTTAAATTCTCTAATAAATTATTACTTACAAAAACACACAATATTTAACTCACGTATGGGAGTGAGTGAGAGAAGGAAGAGAGTGAGAGGGAACGAGTGGATCGTTCGAATGATCGTTGGTTAAGGCAGGTATTATCGGTACGAAGTTAAGGAAGTCGATAATCTCAAAGCCGTAAATGATTTTTGATATATTAAGAATGAATGAAGATAAAATTTAATGTGGCGAATTAATGAACAAAAATAACAAGTATGGATGAGGAATACTTATACTTTGTGGTGTCCTCGTTGTCCTCGGGTCCGTAAGTCTAGTCGAAGCTGGATTAACCGGCGAATCAGAATAGGGATCTGACAAGTACGCGAACTAATTAATCGAACCGGCGAAGGAATCGCGGCACTATAACTTTGTTATGTTGAAGTACAATGGGGCACTAAAACACACGTGACTTATAACTGCGAGGGACGCGAACTTGAAACGATGTAAAGCTGTAAGAGGCGTAAGAGTAAAAAAGTAAGAGCGAGATTTTTCTTCGATCGTGATTTATATACAGCCGTGGTAAAAAGCGGGAGAAACAGCATCGGAAACGGCAGAGTGGGGATGGTATGGGCGCGAATTGTTTTAAGAGAATCAAGAAAAACGTAATTCACAGAGCAACAACTCATGATCGGATGAAACAAACATCGTAATGAGATTCGATATTAAATATAGAAAAGAATGACACCTGACACGAGGTAGTTCGTTTGAGGATTACGGGAGGTACGTTGATGCGGCATCTACCTCTCAGGTAAGAAAAGACATTATGAAGGTGAGTCATAATAGAGTGTTCCTATAGACAGTTATGCATATCCTAATGCGAGGAAGGGGTGATTAAGAATATATTATAACCTTATGTTAAGACAGAATTAAATAAGAACGAAATACTGAATAACTCGTAAATCTTTGCCCTGAAATTTATGAGCTTCGAATAGGAAACAAAAGAGCGATTAAGAAACATTATAACATGATATCTGTTGTCTGATAATATAATTAGGTCGCGAGTAAATTAATAATTAAGAAATCGCAATGTTAAATATTTTGCGTTCAAAATAGACACAGAGGCTTCACTTGTAGGTAGGTGGTAAAGGGTTCAGGGTCGACCTTCTGGGAACGTGATTTTAACAAAGCAATTTTTATTTTGAAATTTCTCCTATCGTAAAGCCAAAGTTGTTTATGTAGGAAAGAAAGCGATGAGTAATTCTTTAGGCGCGAAAACGTATTTGCATGACTACATAGATAAATTATATAATAATAAAAAAATCGAATAAAGAAATTACGCCCTTCTTTCCTACATGAGGGTGTTAACAGTTTATAATCTACTACAGTCGACCAATCTAGCTCGATGCCCTAGAAAAGGAAACGCATCACTAGGTGTTTCATTTGAACTTCTCACCACTGTACGTATGGGTGTTCCACAGGGCTCTGTCCTCGGACCAACGTTATTTTTAATAATAATAATAATAATAATAATATGTATTTATTGACCAACAGAGTACTCCATTTACAGGACAATTATACAAAATAATTCGGAGCAGCTGCTCTATACAATGTAGAAATGAAAAACATAAAATAAATAAATAAAAAAGAATAACAAATGCGCTGAAGAACACAATAACAAAAACAGAGTCTGTCATTAATCAGTCGTAGTGCAGTAAATCTTGCAACCCAACCGCACAGCTACCTGAACGGATCCGGACAAACACCCATAATATTACTCATCATGTGCGTCAGAGGTGCTTTACAAAGAATGTTTGTTCTACTCCTAGGTAAAACGAAAGACTCAGAAGATCGCGTCAAATGCGAGTGAATAGCAAAGTCAACTTGCGAGAGCAAGGCAGATGAGTCTATTTTGTTGTTAATTAAATTAAAAAGAAAGTTGGCACTACTGATCCTTCTTCTGTCAGATAAAGACTGGAAGGAATGTCTTTCTAGAAGAGCAACGTAATCGACGCCCCTAGGAGGATAAGCGCCATCAATTCTGAAAGTAATAAATTTCAGGAAACGTCTTTGCACCCGCTCCAAGATTAATTCTTGGTATAAATAGTGCGAATACCAAATGATAGCACCATACTCCAGTGTACTCCGAACGAAGGCGTAATATAATGACCTTACAGCCAGTAAACCACTGAAACCCCTGCAAGAACGGATAAGGAAGCCCAATGATTTAGTAGCCGCACTGCAAATTGAATAAATATGGTCCGTAAAGCGGAGAGCGGAGTCGAACAGGACTCCTAAATCCTTGAACCGCGCATGCCTGGGTATTGCAATTTGATCTACATGGTAATCAAAGAAGATAGGGTTCGCGACTTTAGTGTACGTTACTATTGCGCATTTTTCTACATTTAAGAAAATTTTATTTTGCAGGCACCAATCATTAACTATCTGCAAATTGTCCTGAAGTAAGTGACAGTTTTCAACACTTCCAATCTCCATAAAGATCTTCAAGTCATCGGCATATGCCAGGACAGAGCAATTCAGAGAATTTAAGAGGTCATTAATGAATATATTGAATAGCAAGGGACCAAGGTTGGATCCCTGGGGAACACCTGATGTCGGTGTAAAGTGACCAGAACGGAATTTAATTATTATCAATGACTTTCCTAACTGCCCAACTGGTATTGCTAAGGGGTACTATATACCGATGACATAAGTTGTTTCATCGAACAATGTTGACGATGTTATTAGTGCTGTTGGTGTGGCGTTTCTGAATCTTTTCACTCATATAAAGAAGGAGGATCCAGAGATGTTTTTGAAATATACAAGAATTCTTCCCAATCAGTTCAACCATCTGCTAAGTATTTTAAATATGAAACTCTTAAAGCGCAGCAAAAGAGAATACCTAAGTCCAGTGTTTCGTTTGGCTATGACAATAAAGTATTTTGGCCCATGGTGGATCATTTCAAAATTTATCGTGGGAGTTTAGAGTCATTCAATAATGTGCAATAATAGAGTGGTCTTTCAACTGTTTCAAAGGTTATTTTTGAAACTTGTGAGGCCATATGGAAAGTGTGGCAGAAAACGCTCTATTGCAAATAATGATTTGCAAAATATGCGGGCTTTTATAGACAACGCACCATTTTCTTCTACAACTGTCATCATCGATAGTTTGAACATAAATTGCAGCCACTCCACTATTTGGCGGAGACTAAAAAAGAAGGTGTTAGAAATGCATCATGGGCATTTCCTGTACAAAAATATAAATCACAATTATATGTGTGGTGTTTACCGTTTGAGAATTGTGTGTATATATTATACTCATTAAAATGCCAGCACTCTATTATATATCAGTATATTTCTTTATATAAGATGCAGAAGGCTGGAGAAATGCGATATATGTACGATATTATTTTGCTCTTGAGTTAGTTCTACAGACACGTTAATATTGAATACACACATATTCAAGTACACTGTGTTTTATTTTAATACCTATTCCCAATAGTAGGTTTTCGGTGCAGACGTCCCGCTCGCTAAATAGAAATTACAGACCAACACGCGGCCCGCAGGTTTCAGTTTGCTCAAGATAATTTAGGGCGTAATTGGGAAAACGTAATTTTGCTTGATGAAAAGGTTTTCTCCTCCGATATGGGCTCGCGTAGACCCTTAAATCGATTGCCAAATACGAGATATGAATATAAAAACATTCTGAAAACAAGATGAAGTGGCCGGATTACGTTAAGTCTGTGGGTTTGGATGTCTGCTACGGGACCCGGGGAACTGGTTGAAACTGGGGCAAGGATGGACGCTGAAGAATAGGTAAACATACTACAAAACACTATGCTGCCAAGCATCCAGATATTGTACGGCAACGAAGAAATAATAGTTGCACAAGATACTAGTGGTGTTCACAGATCAAGATCGGTTAGAAATTGATTTGCGGGTAATCCACAATTTACACTCTTGGATTGGCATGCAAAATCACCCGATCTTAATCCAAGCGAAAGCTTGTGGACAAATATTGTAGTACAATGGAACAGGGTGCGAATGAAATATATAATCATACAATACGCATTTGTGAGAGTTATAGAAACACAAGGATATGTGAAAATTTTGAATTCTATGGGCAGAAGATTAAACGAAACGATAAAATGCAATGGGTTTTGGACTCAATATTAATAATCAATATAGCGAAATTATATAAATACAGATTTATTTGCATTGTATTGTTATACCGCATGTGTAAAATCATATTGGGGATAGGATATATGTATACTAGGCATACCGGCAACAACGCCCAATCGTGGCCGTAGTCATGGTACAAGGAAACAACGTATACTTTTGCGCATCTCTGGATGACGCGCATTCGACCTCTAGTACTACCAGTTCAATAATGTTGTGAATTCACAGGACACTATGTCAATAAAGTCCTTTTTAACAAAAATACAATACAACACAGTAAGAAAATAAAAGCACAATTCTAATTAAACATTAATTCTTAGTAAATTATTATATAAATTTATTAATAACTGAATTCTAGCATAGGTTCAAAAATGCCTCCTTCAGCAGCAAGGCATTGTCCGAGCCTATCATAAAAATTTTCTCCCACATTACGAATCACATCGACAGTTATGGATTCAAAAACCTCTATGATTAGCCTTCTCAAAATATCTAAGTTTTCTAGCCTGCCAGTTTGTGCACTGTATATTTTATTTTCGATGTATCCCCACAAAAAGAAATCATTTGGCGATAGATCAGGCGATCGCGGAGGCGATCTCCCGATCTATCGCCAAATGATTAGTTCCACTAATGAGACGATTAGGAAAAGTATTCATTAAAAAATGCTTTACTCTAATCGCGTTATGTGCAGGACAACCGTCATGTTGGAACCAAATAATAGCCCGATCTATTCCGGTATTATCAATAGCGGGAAGTATCTGATTCTGTAGCATATCGAGGTATTTGCCTGCATTTAACGTACCATCAATAAAAAATAGACTAAGCAAATGGTCACTCAAAATACCTGCCCAGACGTTTACTTTCTGGGGATATTGGGTGTGTTTAACAAAATATCTGTGCTGATTTTCCCGAGCCCAATATCGAACAACAGAAGGATTGTGCTTTCCATTTAATGGAAATGACGATTCATCTGTGAATACAATATTTGCGACGAAATTCTCATTTTCATTTGTCTTTTCAATTACGGTTTCAGAAAACTACATTCTTCTAAAATTGTCATCGAAAAATATTTCTTGCGTTTTCGATTATTTAAACATTTTAATTTATTTCGCTTCCATATGTTCGCGACGGTTTTATTACTCACACCCAATTCTTCAGCAACACTTCTGGTAGATAGCGTTTCCTCTACTTCGAGAGTGCTACAAATCATTATATCCCGCTCTTCTCGTTCCTCAGCTTTTAGTGGATTTACCTCTCTAGGATTACACTTTGTGCAACTATTTAAACAAACACATTTTTCAAGGCTATTCAAAATATGTAATATGCTTTGCTCACAGGGTACGGGCCTGTCTGCAAATATTTGCGGAAATAAATGTATGCAATCCTTTGCAGAATGACCATTATAGTACCATTTCATAATTTGTAGTTTTTCTTCTGGTGTGTAGCGAGACATTGTTACCTCTCACAAACACAGAACGACGCTGTTCGACACGATCTCCAGATACAATTTTAGTTGTTAAAGGGAGTCTTGGAAAATGCTTTCTGTCAGTTACTGCTGTCAGTGAGTTCAGTCAGTGACTTCTGTCAGAGTTGTCAAGTGACATTTTTTTCGATAAATGAGCGTCATCCAGAGATGCGCAAAAGCATACCTTGTTTCCTTGTACCATGACTACGGCCACGATTGAACGTTGTTGCCGGTGTGCCTAGTATACTTATATCCTATCCCCAATATGATTTTACACATGCGGTATATTTACTTAGTCATTAATGAAATTTAAAAATAATTTAAAATTTACAAAACTGTGACACAACACTAGGCTTTACATTTCCATTTCCCAGGTTTGTAAAACAAGAAGAATGAGTGTGCTTAAAACCACACGGCAGAAGTGAAAACTTCATCAAGGCGAGGTTAATAATACGAAATACACGCGTATAATATTCAGTAAGGTATTAAATAAAACGTATTCGCACATTTATTACATTTACACATGTACACACGTGTATAATATTCAGTAATGTATTAAATAAAACGTAAACCTCAACCATCCCCGTATCTAAAATTTCACATTCATACGTCAATTTTCAAAAAATTCTTCCGCCATTTTGTTTTATTTGACATTTTGACTTTAGATTCGTGATCGGCGACTTAAGACACCCCCGTATCAAAAATTTCACATTCACACGTCAATTTTCAAAAAAATCTTCCGCCGTTTTGTTTTTTTTTGACATTTTCACTTTGGAATCGTGATCGGCGACCCCCAAAACCCCCGTATCTAAAATTTCACATCCATACGTCAATTTTCAAAAAACTCTTCCGCGATTTCGTTTTTTTTTGACATTTTGACTATGGATTGGTGATCGGCGACCTAAGACACCCCCGTATCTAAAATTTCACATTCATACGTCAATTTTCAAAAAACTCTTCCGCCCTTTCGTTTTTTTGACATTTTGACTATGGATTGGTGATCGGCGACCTAAGACACCCCCTTATCTAAAATTTCACATCCATACGTGAATTTTCAAAAAACTCGTCCGCCATTTTGTTTGTTTTTGACATTTTGACTTTGGATTTATGATCGGCGACCTAATACACCCCCGTATCTAAATTTTCACATTCATACGTCAATTTTCAAAAAACTCTTCCGCCATTTTGTTTTTTTGACATTTTGACTATGGATTGGTGATCGGCGACCTAAGACACCCCCGTATCTAAAATTTCATTTTCATACGTCAATTTTCAATAATACGAAATACACGCGTATAATATTCAGTAACGTATTAAATAAAACATATTCGCACATTTATTACATTTACGCGAGCGGCCATTTCGTTTGGTCGGTTCGGACGTATGTGTATGTATAAATAAACGATATAAATACTCGCTTACGGTCCCGCGCTTGGTCTGATGGTAACGTGTCGTCTTCATACCCGTGCGGCTCGGGATCGAATCTGTTCTGGAACATGAATTTATTTATTCATTTAAATTTCAATTTAATTGAAATTAAATACCTCTACATATATGATATATTTATTTATCTTGTTCCCTTAGCCGACTTTACCCGAACGAGCGTTACACATATCCGAGCGTTACACATATCCGAGCGTTACATATCCGAGCACTGCAGTCAGTCTTGTTCAGTGCCTACAATCAGCGCAACGCGCCTAAAGAAGTTTACACTTAAAAAAAAATTTACGAAGCTGTTTAATAGGATCCATAATTACTGCAGTAAATTAAAAAAAAAGTGTAGCCACCACACGACTTTCTTATACGTATGAGTGTTTCAAATAATACGATCTTTTTAATAAAAAAATTATTCAAATTCCTATTCTAAGTACTTCTCTTCTATTAATAAATCTCTGTAGAAGGCAAAAAACGTGATACTTTCTAAGAGTAAATGTGTTACCAAAATTTTATTAATTATTATAAATAACTTTATTATTGTATTGTACGTGACGTATTTCTTTTACTTTCGCTCTAATGTGCTACACTCTCTGAAGTATTAAGAAATAAAATCAATTATTGTTGTTATTATTATTGAATTCGTTTTAAAATATGCCAAACGGTCCTTTTATTTTCACTACTAATATTTCATTTATCAGCGTTTATCCTCGACTTTCCACTAGAATGTGTTATCCACTATGCAAAACACTGAACGTCAAATTACGTAGAACAAAATAATGAATAATAAATAGGCTATAACGGGCCCGATAAATAATATTTTCAGCAGAACACAATCTACGGCCAATCTATGTTCATTTGTTATGACACCCCGTTATGGACGCCCCTTACAGCCCCATCGAATTTTTCTCCCGCCCCGAGCAACTTCCTCCTAACAAAATGTATGTGCATATGTTAAACACATGTTACATACACTATCGCTCAAAAAATGTTGAATATATGGACTGCATTTGGCACTTTAATAAAAACAAATGATTTTGTCAAACGCATCGCCACATAAAAGCATATAACAGAATTTAAAATTAGTGGTAGCATAACTGAGCACTAAGCTCACACCTCATTTTTTCCATTAATTTCCTGAAAGTATTATGAAATATAATGTTAAATTTGCATTACGATTAAAGACAATCATTGACAACGATTCATGTGCAACTAATTCCCTGAATAATCTAACTTACCCGATCAGGATTGAAGACAAGCATTGTGAACACGTCAACAACTGAATTCATTTTACATAAAATTTAATTGTTGTGTATCCCCGTTATTTATAATATTATTAAACGTCTAAAATAATGACAAAGTCAGAGTGATCTATATTTTGCTACTGCGGTATTAAGAAACTTCATAGTCATAATCATATATATACACCGGACGTGCCAGGTTTAAATTACGACGGAGTGAGGAAATAATGTAAACAACAATCAGTTACTGAATAGCACTATACATCCGTTGTTGACGCAAAAACGACAACAAAGAAAGGCCATTTTAGTTCTAAATTTCTTTCTTCATCGGCGTAGGTAGAAAGGTGACGAGTTTTTAAAATTTATTATATTAACCTTAGATTTCGTAAGATAAATAAAGTTATATATGTATTGTACTGTTATTTAGAGCTGAGATAAATCTTTATAACATTTATTATCAATTATATAAACATCCACATATTCTGGACAAGCAAAATGTAATATTAAGCTATAATATTTGTATATGATTAATTACACTCTGTATACCAATATTTAATAATTTTATATTCTGCTCAATACCAATTTCATACTACTATTATTTATTTTAAATCCTCTGGCTAATACTCAAATTAAATAAATATTAATTTTTGTTTCTCCTTGTTTATTTTATTGAACTGGTAGGACTATATTATTTGAGACCTATACCTATATATTATAAAAATGGGAGGGATATTTCACATTTAATGTCAAGAATTTAACTAACTTATGAATCGTTTATCATCGATTAATTTTTAAAATGTTCTTTATATAATACTTCTATTTATCATCAGGGGTGTTTTTGAAGTTCGCTGTGACTGATTATTCGTTTGTAAATTGTAGAATTACGACTATACATGTAAGTATTCCTTATTTTATTCGGTCTTTTCCAAAGTAAATTAATTTGATATTGGTTATGTTTTAGTGTTACACAACTCTTGTGAATCAGTTGTTCTATTTAAGAAAGTACATAGATAATGCTACAAATGAAATAAAACAACAATCTCAGGCTAATAATGGTATAACAATGTGTTTATCAGATTCACAAATATAAACAAAGGTTATTGAAATTGCTTAATAACGATATACTTTCGTATGTTAGAAAATGTAAAAATGAACCATTATGGACAATGATACGATTATAGCGAGTATGTTTGTTGAACGACAACTTGTATATTTTCTACAACTAACAAAAAATGCTTTTCAACTCTAAATGGGAATATTCGATTTTTGATGAGATTTCTAATGGATAAAATTCGTAATATTTCTTCAAATAAGGTATTACCCTTCATACATTATTATATAATTTGTATTTAAATTCAAATAGCTTTAACTTATTCTGCTTATGGATTCCAATATAAATTTTATGTAAACAAAACTGAATTTGCAAATAAATCGGTTATTGTATTAATAAATAAGTGTCTTATACAACCTTGAACTAGTTATAAACAGATGTTTCACACGATCTTCCCATCTGACAATCCTTTTATGTTTTGTAGTTTGTACGTGCCTCGATAGAACCAATATCTACGGTTTAATGTCCCGTCTTGGAGTAATACACTTTTCTTCGTGCGTACAGATGATGGGTATCACCAAAATGGGCTGCTACTAATACTTGTGGATCTTGAATATTGAAATTTAGCTGTACCTTAAAATAAAAACACTTCCTCGAAACTGGATTATATCCCTCAGCACATCTAATGGTTAATCTGGATTATATTCCTCAACACGTCTAATGGATAATCTTGAATTAATACGAATTTCCTGACCTGGATTTAATTCTTCAGCACATCTAATAGTTAATCTTGAAATAATACGGATTCTTGAACTTGGACTATATCTTCAAACACATCTAATAGTTAATCTTGAAATAATACGAATTATTGAACCTGGACTATATCTTCAAGCACATCTTCAGACCCTTTAATTGGTTTGGATCCGGATTTTATAAATTAATGGTAAATGATTTTTTAATTTTTCTAATTAAACCTTCTTATTCTTTTAAATCATATAATAGCAATCACTTACTGCTTCTTTGAATTTATTATTCACAAAAATACTAATGCGTATAATTTTTTTATGCGTTTTTTTCTCACATAAAAAATATACGTCCGCACTAAATTACTTTCTGAAAAATTCTCTATTTATTATTTTTAAAACCAATTCCCTTGACAACCTTTTTAGCTTATTCAAATTCTCCAATCAGAAATCTACACCTACCTTTATAATTCAATATATCTCTTTACTATTTACTTTCGAATATTTATATCCCTTTAATTTAATACTACGTATATTAATTATTCTTCTTACATTTTTAAAAAACCTAATCGCAAAGCATTTTCCACAATTGTCATTCAATTTAAAAATTTCTACTACAGGAACTATCAAAATTATCCTTTCATTTACACCTGTTCAAATAATGGCGGGATATTTAATTCAAATTAGTTTATACTCTAAATCAATTATTTACGTCTACAATACTTGTCATATCATCGTTAATTAAGCAATTTTGTACATAAAATATAATACATCATATTTGACAACAATAATAATATTTTTTAATTTCTTCTCAACAGATTCTAAAAATACAAACATAGAAGAAAGAAAACCTTATTTTTCCTTTACGACAACCAGAACATCAAGAAAATCTCACCAAATAATGAATATCTAAGTATCATTTAAATAATTAATTCTTTATCCATTAATAAAAATATTATTTTAAGAATTGAAAAATCATATGTTTTAACACAATTACAAATCAATATATAGCATGGTTATTTAAACCACGTCAGTATATACCTATTCATCATGGGCGTAGCCAGGATTTATAACAGGGGGGGGCAAACCATGGTCCATGGTCGTTCAAAATGTAAAATTTTAGGATAAAAAGAAAAGGCAGATGAAAACAAAACTTTGAGATTTTAATTATACTTAAATTAAATTAATAACATTTTTCTTGGGTTGAAACTAAATTTATCCAAAACTTTCTTCACTATGCAGTCCTGATTTTCCTTAAAAAATTGTCCATGCACACTCATCAAACACAACCCAGTGAGTCTGTCATCACCCGTTGTACTCCTGAGCCAGGTTTTTACCCTTCGTAGGGTACTGAACGATCTTTCCACGGTAGCAGTAGTGGATGGGAAAGCACTTAATATTAGCAGTGCGTGCCTTGTTGCAGGGAAAAAAACATTAGCTTCCTCCAAAAATGTAGCCACTTCAATGTCCTTTAATTTGTCTTCTGCTAAATTCTTCTTCTTCCACATATTGTACCACAAATCTAATTCTGCAAAGACATCACCCAACTTATAAAATTCCATGAAAGATTCTGCATTATTTTTGAAATCTTTTGAAGCCATTTTGAGCATGCTTGAAGGATGAAGATAAGTTAAAGCAAAAGCAGGTGTATTTTCGTTGGAGAATCTAGCACCCAAAGACGAAGTTAAAGAATCAAGATAGGGGATGATTATTGACCGCTTCCAGTATACAACTGCAGACTCAGATGGTGGATTACTTCTGTGTACTTGCTTTTGAGTGACTAGTGGTACTGACAACTCAACCCCTACTTTCTCTGCGATATCAAGTGATTTTTTATATAATTCATAAGAAACATTTTCGACATCTTGTCGATCTTCTTTGATTATATCTAGAATATCATCAATATGTTTCTTCACCATAACCAAATCCATACTTTTACCTTGTAAAACGTTTACAACGGGTTCCAAAATTGCAGAGTATCTGGCAATTATGTTTAAGCCTAAGATGAAAATTGGTTTAGTTACTGCACAGTGCAATTGGTAGGCACATTTTCTTGTTGCATAGTTTCCTTCGACAGATAGATGTTCTAGTGCTTTAACAATGTCAGTGAAGCTCTCTGAAAATTTTTTTATGCTCTTGTATTTTTCCGACCATCTGGTTTCACAGAGCCTTGAAAGATTTGGAACCGATTTCCTACGGGCTGGCGATTCACGAAAGAAGGTTATTGTGTCTTTAACCGTTGCAATTGTGTTTCTTATTTCTGGTAGCTTGCTAGTATCATTGACCACAAGATTTAGTCTGTGGCTGGAGCAATGGAAAAATAAAGACTTAGCGTACTTTTTTTTAAGAATGGCCTGTACATCACCTTCTTTGCCGGCCATCGTAGAACACCCGTCAAATCCGAATCCTACACAATTATCGGCGGAAAAATTATTATCTTCTAAAAAACTTTGAATTGCGCTAGCGATTGTAGAAGCATCTTGACATTTTAACTCAATGTAGCCTACAAATTCCTCCCTGATTATTTTTTGGCTTTCATCATAGAACCTTAATCCAATAGAAAGCTGCTCTTTTCCAGCGATATCTGCTGTTTCATCAGCCATTACAGCATAAGTGTTGGTATTTCATTTAAGGATTCAAACGACGACAGTAGTGCGCGTGCGTGATATCGACAAGCGAACGGTGAGAACGCGAGAGCGAGCGGGACACATTACGAGTCGAACATTAGTAGTGACAACATATATTACATTTAGTCGTATAGATACAGTCCTATATAGATTACATTACGAAACACTACATAACATGTAAAACAAGCATTTATTTATATGTAAGTTAGTGAATAAAGTTGTTTAGAAATACGAACGACAGTTTGTACATTATAAGAATTCATAATCCACCAAGGGGTTACAATAAGCTTTTGCCCGTTTACAGTCTTCGATTATTTTTTCTTTGATAACTTCACCGCATAATTGTATGATCTCATTTTGAATTGTTGGTGAGGTATAGACTGCGTTTTTTTGACATTTATCCAAGTGGCTCTATAGCTTTTCATCACCAGAGTCAATCCTCAAATTTAAAAGGTCGAAGAAAACTCCCTCATTTCCTACTTTTCCTCTAAGCGGCAAATCATGAATTCCACAAAATATTATGCATGAAATAATTGCTGACAATATTTGTATATTTTCTTCAATCGTCTTATGGTGCCCTATTTGCAACTGGACATCAACAGGAGCATTTTCAAGAAATGCTTTTGCAGCAGCTGTTGAAGATTTGTGGTAATGGGTCCAACGTGCTTTCTACAATCTTCATGTATATCCTTAAACTTCATGTAAGGCCTTACCATAAATGACCCCAAAACTCCTTTAACTGTAGCAATTCTTGGCGGAAATAAAACACAATACAAACATAGAGCACCTTTCAAACGACTTGAGTACACCAGCCATGGAGTATATTGATCTAACCAGCGATGGTTAAATTTTCTTTTCAAGTGAATGGCATCAGAAGCAAAATCGTAATTGGATGATGGAACCCAAGGGTTTGTCAACAATTCCTTCTTTTTTTCAGAAGGCAAGTTATTGGCACAACTAACATAACGACCAATGTCATTTTCATGGTAGCCATCGCGTTCTTCAGTTTGTTTAGAGGTCCCAGATCCAGAGACAGCTTCATGTAGATATGAAGAACTACTTGAGCCTTCTACAAAAATAGATTCCGATTTTGATGTTCCGACCATTTTATTTTTTTTTTATCTTCATATTTTTATTTATCTTCATCACAATCATTGCTTCCACTTCCACTATTGTCATCATGAACTTTTTTCCGGTTTAGAGATTTTTGACCTAAAAATAATAACCTAATCGCATTCTTGTTCTTAGTCCCTAGTATAAAAATTAGTATAAAACAAAACTACCATGTAATGATAGTGATAGCTTATAATGTGGATATACTATATCTGATGTTAATATTTTTTCTCTAGATTAAAAACTCAAAAGGAAATTAATAGCACGTACAAAGTGCTATTTGATCTTTAATATGTACAAATTTCAAGTTTTAATTATGAACAAAAATTAACATGGGATATAACATATCTGCATTATAAGCTATCGTTACATGGTAGTTTTGTTTTATTTGGTGCTGGTCGAGCAACCAATTTTCAAATTTTTGGACCATTTCTAATGGAATGACTCTGACTCTAAAGTTTTAATTAAAAATTTAATTTTCTACTGAAATTATTTAACTTACCTTTTTGTAACCAATTTCTTATATCCATATTGTCTTTTCTGTCTCTTTATTCTGTGGTAAAACTATTGTTACGGATTTTCCCTCTTGTTTCTCGCGCCTCGCTTTCTATTCGCCGTATGCAACTTCGTATCCTGCACTATGTACTGTACTGTACTGTCTGTCTTCGCGCCGGATAGACAACTAACTTTATATACGCTTTTGAGCCTAGAAATTGCCAGAACATTCGCATCGCCGGTTCCCGTATATTCCTCACTTGTATCTCGATTTTTCTCGAACTCGAAAAAAACCAGTGGCGTTTTGTTACACTATTAAATAGGACACTGTCGCTAGACAAGAGCACTTACACACCAACTCAATAGTTGTTATAAGAGTATTTAATTCGGATTCTGATGTAGGATTGTGTATTGAATGTTTCAAAATATTTCAAGCTAAAACTACTTATTGAGTAAATTTATTTTAATTAATAGGATTAAAAAAATGTAGTTAAATGAAAACAAAAAAAAAGTGACAATTTTTTTACCATTTTTCTCAAAAATGTCCGACTGTTAAGTGGTTGAATCGAACACTAAAAATTGACGTATCCTGAGAGTAAATCGAACACTCCTTTTTATCCAATTCTGGTGTGGGACAATTCTGGTGTGCACCAATGCATGGATAGAAAACGCTATTAATATATATTTAGCACTATGTCAGTTTTTCAAACAGCTTTGTTTTTTGCTGATGAAATATATTTTAGTGACAAAGGACACGCGAATAATTTTATTTATTAGAGCTTATTAATTAATTTTAAAATGTTCATAAAAGCAACCGAACGACCACAACAACAAACAAAATATATAAAACA
Organism: Amphimallon solstitiale; assembly: GCA_963170755.1. Taxonomy (NCBI): domain Eukaryota; kingdom Metazoa; phylum Arthropoda; class Insecta; order Coleoptera; family Scarabaeidae; genus Amphimallon; species Amphimallon solstitiale. Next base: position 249,059,836 of record OY720675.1, read on the forward strand.
GATAACAAAAAAAAATATGCAGAACAGAAAAATATGTATATTTTATATTTAATTTTTCGTTTATTAAAATTTAAAAATTATTTAATTTATTTTTGCTTCCAGGGGGGGGGGCAGTTGCCCCTCCCTGCCCTTCGCTGGCTACGCCCATTCTATTCATACTTATGTATGAATAGGTATATACATATATAACTTATGTATGTATTTCGTTTATTCTTCGTTTTTACTGTTAATTACATACTTCGTAATTTTTGTAATAGACTTGTGGACAAAATTAAGCGACCACCAAATAAACTTGAAATAACATTTCTAATTTACAAGTTATTTTTAATAGGATTTTAACATGTCATAAACTGACATTTATTAAACACAATCCAAATAGTGTGCCATGAAACAATTAACAATAGCAAGACATTCGCTGCTATGAAAAGAAATGTCAACAAAAAGGTCTAATTGTTGACAGCTTTTTAAGTCATTTAATTAATAAAGCGTGCTTTTTCTTTCGATGATTAGTGAAGTTGTTTGCATTAAGTTAATTAAATATTCCTAGACGCCATTTCAGACCAGAAGAAGTGTCCCAAATGATTATTCTTCTTCGTGAAGGATATTCACAAAGAGAAGTTACTGGAATTCTAAATACAAACAAACCTGTGGTACAGAGGGCTGCAGCACGGTTCAGACACTGATCTGTATAATATTGTAACGAAATAAATTATGAAAAAAAATGCCGACGTCTAGGCGACAACAAAGACGTGCTCATAAAGTCGTAAAGCAATAAATCACATGCACGGCAACAGGCGAAGAAGAGTCTCGACTGTCTCTCGAATACTTCCAGGCCTATCAAGAAGAACACTAGCGTTTTTCTGGTGTGTTCCAGATGTTTCGTACGGGTATATAAAGGCAGTTGAACCGATGGATGAGTATTTCCGGTATAAGAAAGTCCTTAAGTACTCGTCGCGCGGAACAGACTAAAGAAATAATTAAATATCTCCTTGAGTGGTAGTCGAAGAATAAACATAAATAAGTGAGCGTAGTTGTTACATAAATATTACGGAATATAAATACAAGTGATATAAATACGGTAGTGTTACATGAATATACAGACTGTCTTAAATAAATAAATTGCACGAGTTGTTTATAGCGAACCCGAAAAATGTTACAATATAAATGGATAAGCAATAGCATGTTAGAAATTGTGATCAATTACGAACTGCGCACGGGGGTGACGCACATGCGCAATAACATAAAATAAGGGCGCTAATTTGAAATCCCTAAAATCTTTGAAAATTATGTAACAGAACATGAACTTTCAAATTAAAATATGCATGTGAGGATATTGAAATGTTTATTTATTAAGGGAAATTTAAAAAAAAATACTCATATATAATACAACGAGTAGTCAAAGTATGCTCGATTATTTTTGTGGTGGTTCACGAATGTTTCCTTGCGCTTGAATATTAATAGGACGAGTGCGTCAGCACGAGTCCTATTTACAAGCGCAAGAAAACAAGAGTGATAACACCGCAAAAATGATCTACCATACTTTGATTACGAATTGTATTCGAAGGACTATTCATCGAATGATTCATTCATAAATGACGAACTGAGTTTTTTAATTTTCTAAAATTAAGTAGCTATTGCGTTGGTTTCCATAGTAGTAGGTTTTCAACAAACTACTGTCAATGTAGAAAATTTTCTACGATTCGAATTTAATAAGTTATTGCAAGAATAAATAGATTTCTGATATGGAAAGCAATTCAAAAAGGTTTGGTGAAAAAGGTGAAAGTGAAATTGATGCTGAAATTCATAAAACTATTCCGGAAAACACAAAGAAAACAAGAGATTATATCTGGAGGCAATTCTCAGATTTCTTGTCCGAGAAGAGGTACAAATTGGACGAATCCACACCCCCTATTGAAATTAATTTCGTATTAAAATCTTGGGCATGTAACATGAAGAAGCAAAATGGCGATGACTATAAGGAAGGAGTGGTAAAGCACATGTGGAATGTTACCGCGAAGTTGGTGCAGGAATTATATTTTGAGAAGTGGAAAATAGTAATAAACCCGTTCAACGATATTGTCTTTAAGTCAAGTAGGAATGCCAGAGACGCCATGCGACGAAAATTACAGTCGTGTTCCGAAAAAAGAAGTACAAGTGCAGCAGCTATTACCCAAGAAGGGTTTGCAAATATTGTCGGCAGTTTTGATGAAGATACCCCGAAAGGCCTCCAAAAAAAATTCTTTTTTATAGCTTCTTTGGAACTTGCTTGGCGAGGTGGAAAGGGAAATAACTGTCTCACGCACTTCTTTAAAGAAGAAATTAACAATGATGGCTCCCCTACTGGCAGGATAGAGTATAATAGCATATTTTCAAAGACTGCGCAGGGAGGATCTAAGCCACCAGCAAATGGCTAATTAAAAATAAAGACAATTCTGATTTATGTCCTGTGAGGTAGGTGTCAGTTTTTGATAAATTCCTATAGGTATGTTTATGTTTATTTTTATTTAGGTTGTATCACAAGCTTATATCCAAAAGAGGAGAAAACATTAAGACGAACCGTTTGTTTCTGACTCCCAATCCTTTTTGGAACAATTCGAAATCGTCTAGTTGGTTGAAAAACTCTCCGGTTGGGATTAATGAGATGAATAAATGGGTGAAAAATTCTGCTGAAAAAGCCGGATTGGATGTTAAAAAAAGAAAAATATCCAATCACTCAATAAGATCGTCTACAGTGACAACTTTAGCAAAAGCTGGAGTCGGGGAGCATCAATTGATGAAAATTACTGGCCACGGCAATATAAATTCTATTAAAACTTACCTGCAGTTAGATGATGAACACCATGAGAGTATTATTGGTCATTTGAGAAAAAATATAACAAATACTGGATCCACTGCTGTAGCCTCTACTTCTAATATCACCAGTTCCGTTGCACTGTCCGAAGAAAGTGAGATGAAAGGCACTTTCAGAGAAGCCTTTTTACACAACTGTAGTCATATTAATTTTTCTAATTGCAATTTTCATTTATAAAATTATAATCCATCATGTAATTTTTATTATATAAGGTATTTGTACGTTATTGTTTCAAAAAATAAAAAAATTGCGACATATATCTGTCAAAAATATCCACCGATACCACTAGTGGTGATTTCAATGAAATACCCACTAGTGTAAATACGCAGCAGTATTTTTGTTGCTAGGACACAAAAATGTGATTCTTTGATTCTTATTGGTCATATTTTTACAAATGACACATGAGTTGAATAGTCAAAAAAACAATACATTCCTTTTGAAATATTTATTGGTTATAAAAGAGTATTAATTTCGAGAGCTTTTTTCTTACAAGTTCCTCACGTTCTACTTCTGTTTGTTTTTTTGCAATGCTATAGCAACGGATTTTCGTATAACATCGCACAACATGCTTAATTAGAAGAGAAGCGTGACTTACCTGTAAAATAGATGCATCAAGCATATGTGTATCTAAGGATACAAAATACTTATTTTCTAGTAACAGGGTATTATTAGAAATTGAACGTACAAATATTTCAAAAAAATACTGCCTCTGCAGGAAGTTTATTGTTGTTTTGTACAATAATATGGCGTACTTGGACTTCAACTATTTTACATATTTTGGTGACGTCTTGTGAAGGCCGTATTAAGCCACCACGATTTCTTCGGTTCAAAAGATGTTTGTGAGATTTCCTCTAGTACCGACACACATTTAGCACACTTAACAATGCGCTTCAATTGTTTAACAACAAAACCAGAAATGTAAGTAACAACATTTTGTGATAACAGTGTCAATGATGGTATGTAGGGAATCGTATAATTATGATCCGTTTCAATGTCTTCCACATGTATAAAGTTTTTTTTGAAAAGGGCAATATCATCCACTGATAACTCTGGAATTGATCGAGTATTACAATGCTATGTCACACTTAAAATGTTGGTCACATCTTGACTTAAACAATTTCCAGTACTGTTACGAATGTCATGATGGACCAACATTCTTTTATATGTGTGGTAGAATTGAAATGAGGTCGGATTATTATTCCATCCATTCCTTGACCTAAAAAATATCACAATATTGCTCATGTTACAATAAATAATTCATTGGACAACATACCTTATGCTATAGAAAATAACTCCAAATGATCCTGACTTAACTTATACGTTAAGAGATATTGTAGTGAAGGATCTTTGCATGAAACAAAATTATCATAGATTCCCATAACAGAGTTTATGGTTACAATAAATCCAATGAACGGAGTTTTATTTCTAGTTTTGATCATTGGAATACCATTGATGTGTTTTACATTCTGCAGTAACTGCATTGCCTGGCTTAATATCTATTACAGAGCTATTGTCGTTTTTTGATATGCTTTTGATAGTTTTTGCAAAAAAGTAATTTTTTTCAAATGGAACACCCTGTATATTATTTCATTTTTGAATTTCTTATTAAATTTCACATCAAAAACATGTAAGACGTTAATACTTTAAAAGTGACTATTACTGAGCTATTGTCTCTTTTTGATATAATTTTGTCAGTACTATACTATATTAATTAAACCACAAAACTGACAAAATTATATTAAAAAGAGACAATAGCTCAGTAATAGTCACTTTTACAGTATTAACGTCTTACATGTTTTTGATGTGAAATTTAATAAGATATCAAAAATGAAATAATATACAGGGTGTTCCATTTGAAAAAATTTACTTTTTTGCAAAAGCTAACAAAAGCATATCAAAAAACGACAATAACTCTGTAATAGTCACTTTTAAAGTATTAACATTTTACATGTTTCTGACATGAAATTTAATAAACAATTCAAAAATAAACTGATATACAGGGTGTTCCATTTAAAAAAATTGACTTTTATACAAAAACGTGTCATCTAATTTTAATCCAGTTTCCTGCACATGCAGTTAGTAATTGTAAAAAAAAATAAAACATGCTTCTATTAGGACCTCTTATTGTAAACAAAACTGCAAAAAATTTTGTCCATCTAATACGTCGTTTTCGAGAAATATAATTTTATACAAACATTGAATTTTTCAGAAAAATGAGAATAAGTCAAAAACTTTACACTTTAGGCCTATACTATCTTATAACTTTTTGACTAAAAATTATACGGGGAATTCAAAAATGCAATAATATATAGGGTGTTCCATTTAAAAAACTATAACTATGGTTAGCCACCAAGTTATGGAACACTCTGTACAATACAAAATATTTTTAAAATGTACCCCTAATTTATTTATCGTATGGCTATTAGACACATTAAAGTACAGTACAACATAGAATATATACACATAAAGTATGAGACACAATTTAAAAGGCTACAAACGAACATCTAATTTATTTATATAGTCTATCGACTCTGGGGTCGCTACCATGAAATCCTCAGGTCTTCCACTGTATGATCGTATGGTACATTCTTCTATGATATGTCTGATGGTTTGAGTTTCTCCGCAATCGCAGAGGGGAGACGGTTGCTTGCCCCATTTGTGTAGAGAGTATGCACATCTGCCATGTTGAGTTCTAATTCTATTAAGCGTGGACCATGTTTTACGTGGCAGATCGAAACCCGGCGGCTTGTGTGTGATGCACGGCATATCATTGTTTTGTTGTGCGGTCCATTCTTGAGTCCATGCTTCGGTCAGATTGAACCCACTTTCCACAGCCACCCTTGCCGTTCTTGTTGGGGGTCGTCTAGACCGAAGTCGATTAAGGTTGGCGTCTTCGACATCCTTATGGATGGGTAGATTTCTATTGTTCACGATCTTTTTGTATTCGTTCGTAAGAGCGTTTTTTCGTCGCAGTTGTGGGGGTGGGATGTGACTTAGGACTGGGAGCCAATGTGTGACTGTATGACACCAGCAATCATTCTCATGGTGTTATTTAGCTGTGCATCTATTTTATGTACATGTGGGCTGTTTAACCAAACTGGAGCGCAGTACTCAGCAGCCGAAAAGACAAGACCCATCGCAGAGGAGCGCAGAGTGGAAGCCGACGCTCCCCAAGTCGAGCCGCACAGTTTTTGGATTATATTGTTTCTTGTCTTTAATTTTTCAGCAGTTCTCGATAGATGCTCCCTGAAGGACAGTGTTCTATCAAGGGTTATGCCTAGGTATTTAGGTGTTTTATTGTGGGTGAGTAGGGTGTGTTCAAATTGTTGAGTTCTCTTCTAGCGAGTTTGTTATTCAAGTGAAAGCAGGTGACTTCTGTTTTGGTGGCATTAGGTTGGAGCCTCCACCTGCGAAAATATTTCCCTACCACTTCCAAATCTGTCGTTAGGGTCTCCTCTGATTGTTCAATAGAGCTGCTCCTTGTCGCAAGCTCCCAGTCATCAGCATAGCCAAACTTTCTCGATCCTGTCTCCGGCATGTCGGCAATATACAGGCCAAAGAGTAGCGGAGCAAGGACTGATCCCTGCGGAAGCCCGTTCCTTAGTTTCCTTGGGGAGCTGATGTCGGACCCCATAGCCACTTGGAACACCCGGTCGTTCAGCATGCTGTGTATCAATCGGGCTGTAAATTTGCAAGGGATCACACGTAGGAGCTTGTATATCATGCCCTCCCTCCACACCGTGTCGTAGGCCGCCGACAAGTCAATAAATACAGCTGAGGTTTTAAGTTTTCTTTGAAATCCTGCCTCAATGTAGGTGGTGAGTGATAGAACCTGATCCGCACAGCTCCGACCAGGTCGGAAGCCCGCCTGTTCAACCGGTATTGCCCCATGTATTTTTGTGCCAATTCTATTATAAATAAGCCGCTCCAGCAGCTTATAGGTCACAGACAGCAGAGCTATTGGTCTGTAGCTCTTGGGGATATCCGCTGGTTTGCCTTGTTTCAATAGAGCGATTATCTTTGATCGTTTAAATTCTTTTGGGATATTGCCAGTTTGTGTAATATCTGTGAAAAAACGAGCCAGCCAGACTTTTGCATACCCGCCACAGTTTAGTAAAAATTCGGGGTGTATGTTATCAACCCCGGGAGCTTTTCCTGGCTTGACATCTTTAAGAGCATTTGTAACCTCCTTGCTAGTGTAAGGGCGAGAGTATTCTGTTTCTGTGGCTTGACCTTTTAAGGTTTTAAGTTCTCGTTTAACCTCAACTGTATGTTCTTTATCCTTGGGTGCTCTGGATGTTGCCACTATGTGTGAAGCAACTGCGTTTGGGCTGACTGCTGTATTTTGTCTGTGTGTTGGGGCTCCGCCTCCTAGTTTCCTTAATAGTGCCCACGCCTGTCTGCTCGATGTCTGGAAGTTCAAGCCTTCTACAGTTTCTGTCCACTTTCCTCGTCTCGCCACATCCAGGCTGTGAAGTAGTTCGTCTGCCATTCTCTGATCCCCAGTCTCAAGAAAATTCTGGTACAGCTCGTCACTGTTTTGGGACCATCCGGGAATATATTCTTTGCGGTAGCCTCTTGGTATACACTTTTTGGCGCTGCTCATTACGGCGCCAAGAAATCTGTTGTAGTTTCTGCTGGTAGGAGGTATCCAACCCAAACATTTGTCTAGTTCCGTGGAGAAGTCTGTCCAGTTGGCCTTTTTGAAATTCCACCTTGGGAGATGGATAGATGTAATTAGGGGTATTTGTGTTCCTACTTCTACTATGACTGGACGATGCTGACTGTGCGGGAAGTCGGGGAGAACGTTTCGTGAGACTTCCACAGGCCTGCCCCTGTTGTCGGTCTAGACAAAACATAGGTCAGGATTGTATTCACGTCTCCACGCCGCCGACTTAAATGTGAATCGGTCCTTAGCATCGAACACAAGGGTGAGGTGTTCATCCTCCGCCCATTTTACTATCGCGTTGCCATTTGGGTCGCAGTCCCCATACCTCCATTGCTCGTGATGGCTGTTGTAGTCCCCCACGTATACAGCAGGATGGGGATATGTTTGGATGACTCGGGCTGGCTAGGATATGGTTGGCGTCTTATAGGTGTTGGAGACAGTGATGCTCCCTATTTTTATGACAACGTTATGGATTTCATCATCAGTGGATGCCGAGATAAGAGATGCATTCTCTACATCTTGCTTCACGTACGTTGCTACGCCATATGATGGGTGGTATGTGGCTCCTAACAGTTCGTAGCCCGGTATTTTCCCCCTTTTTCGTAGTTGTTCTTCTGTTTCGCAATGAGTTTCCTGTATAGCGACTAGGTCGATGTTGTCATTTTTTAGGAGTTTTGATAGATACTGGCTTTTTGAGTAACTTATACTTTCTATATTTAGGTGACAAATTCGGACAGATGGTCCGAGTTTTCTAGTCAACCGGTCCTGAGAAGGGCCGTTAGCTCTGTCTGGTAGCATATCTGGCTCTTAGAGGTAATGCAGAATGTAAAACGTGAAATGTGAAATGTGTCTTATGGTCAGGAGATCCTAAGATTATCTGACCGCCAGTATTGCTAGTTCATTTAGCGTTATCCAGGGTGCACGTGTAGTATTCTACTACGGACGTGAACTAGCCTTACACCCCTGTGCCCCTAATGAACAGCTACCACAAGAAAAAAACCGCTTCGAAATATCTTTACTCGTAAAGGCACAATCGGCCTTACCCGCGTAGTTGACTCACCCTGTATATTAGGGTGGAGTGAAAGAGGGGGTAAAAAAAAAATATGTATATATCGAAATGTAATACCTCAGAAAAGTTGCCTAACACTACCTTTAAGTATCTGTAAGAGTTTGGAAAAAATGGAACAATATCTTCTGCCTCCCCAGTTGTTGTGAAATTTAGAAAAAAATTATTTTTTTTACAGTACTGTAAATAAATTGGAATTTTTATAATGTTGCATAAAAAATCATTTTATACAAATTATAAGCTAGTTAACAGTCTCCTGGGTCTTTTAAAAAAATATTCCACAAAATACTTACCTTAGCTGCCTTCTCCGTCTTCCCAAATAGACGCAATTTCTAGTGATTTCGAATACTTTTTATAAGTTTTTTTTCTAGGAAAAATTTAACAACAAAAGCATACTTTTGATATTTATTAACAAAATTATCAATTTTACAGTTATAGTAAAAAAAAATTTTTAAAACATGCTACTTTTTAAATGCAAATTCTGATTTTGTGTTAAAGGAAGGCATGTCTTTTCTAGAATCGGCTCGTGTCCTTATAAATCCATCTCTAGAATCAGGACCACAAACTGCAGCAGAAGCTTCTGTGACGAGCTTGACACACCGTTCAACACACTGTGTGTGACAAGGGTACTTTCCAAAATCAATATCAATTGACTCTGGATTTTTAATCAGTTCTTTCAGATCTTCTGTGGAAACTCTAGAAAGTATGGGAGGTTCCGTTAGGTTACACTTTTGCCAGTCGATCAGTTCATAGTACTCATTTGCATTAAAACAGAAAGGAGAAAGTTTAAATACTCTAACACTATTTTGCGGCGAAGAACTTCTTGCTTTTAAAATTCGACGAAGTCCAAGTTCTCGTATATGCTTTCTTTCGTCAGTAATCATACTAAGAAGTACATTTTCATGATGTCCAAAAAAGCCATTTCGTTGTATTACAGTGTCTACAATTTGTCTCAACTCTTCATCTAAATATCGAGATAACTGTATCATTTGCAAGACGTGTTTTGCACCATCTTTACATGTTGGCTTTGACTTTATAGTAAACCACATCGGGGCATAAACCTTCATTACATATTCTGCTAGCTTGGTCAAGTTTGGGCTTGGATTTACACTTGAAATATAAAGTCTAAGAATGCGATTCGCAGTCGTCACCCACCGCGAATGAGCCAGTTTTCCAGGATTTCGGTTTGAAACAGACGTATTGCGACCACTAGCAATTACCTGACATATTTCAAACAAATATTTTTGATCAGTACTTAACTCTTCCAAAATATTTTTTGGTATTTCGGGTAAATTGCCTTTAATGGTTTTAAACTGAATTACTGGCAAATTATCGCACTTCTCTAGCTGCTTTCCGATAGCACCTGCAAACCCACGAGGCCCGGTAGTGTCTCCATCTAAATGATTAAAAAGATGTCGAAGTGGAAGTTCATTTGCGTGTAACATACAAACAAACCACTGCAGCGGTTTTTTATAGTGTTCTTCTAAGAGTCTTATTACACCGCCTTTAACACCGGTGTTTCCAACTGTCCCGTCACAGCCAATAGCTTCTAATTCCGTAGTATCAATGTCGTTTTCTTCTAACATTTGAACGATGCTTGTTTTAATACTTAGTGCTGAACCAGAAGTAGGAGACACATGACCGATATACTTACATTCTGGTTCTTGCACTAAACTTATATGTTCTTCTATAATCGTTTGACGGTAGAACTTGCTTCCTTTTTTGACTTGGGCTAGAGTCTTATCTTTGCGCCCGTCAAAGTAGATACCACGTAACTTAATCATATTCGGAGCCATTTCTTGCTCCCGGAGATTAGAACGAGTTTTACGCCTCTCCCTCCTAACTTTACTTCGATCGATAATTTTAGAAGGATCTTCTGGTGTTACTATTCCAATATCATTTAGAACGGCAGACGCAAGAGCAGCGGCTGATCTATCTGATATTCCATGTCTGTCGCATGTTTTTGCAAATGTCGTGAGCTGAATTCGCATTTGCTCTTTCTTTTTAATATTTTCGAATGTTGAAGGCGTGGGCGGTGGTACTTGAAGCAATTCAAACTCACTATCAGAGGATTCGTTAGACTCGGAATTGGAAGATAACTCACAGGCAGCTGACACTCCCGGATCCGTTACTTCTAAGGTAGCTAATGTTCGAGAAGCATCCTTTTTTTGCCTTTCTTCTCTTTTTATCAGCTTTGTCGTTTTCTTTACATCCACTGCACTTATTATCATTTTTCTTGCTCCTCTTTGATCTAAGAGGAATTCTTGCTCATCAACAGACACCTTTTTAGTTTTTTCACAGGTACAAGAAGCAAAGACTTTGCATTTGCACGCTGCTATATCAAAAAGTGTTTTACTTTCGTCTCTAAAACGTTCTATTTTAGCTTTGTAAGTTTCACTAACTTGTCTGTTTTTAAACGGCTTCATAAGTTTCATAAATTTGTCATGATATGATTTCAGAAGCTGTAATATCCTGGCATGAGAAACTGTAGCAATAGATGCTTTATGCCAAAGTTCTCCCAATTTTACCGCAACCTCTTGGGATATTTCAGAGAATACGGGTTCTTTTTTACTTACTTTTTTATTGAACCTAATCCAGGCACAAAACTTCATAACTTGTTCGTAGGTTGGTAGAACATTTTCAGGCAATTTCGACGGTTGTCCAAACACGGGGCAGTTTACAGCACATCTTGTTAATCCGGATGGCCCTGATTTGGCCATTTTTAAAAAACAGAACTACACGTAAAAAACAAAACACGCACTAACAAAACGCTAAACGTTCGCGACTAAGTTCTCATGTAGACTAAAAACAAAGCCAGTAGGAGGGTGCGACGGTGGGGGAAACGCCGCGCCGGCACAATAACGCACCTTTGCGCATTAGATCTTGTCGACGCATGCGCAAATTATTCATTTAGACGAGTCCGGACAGTTTACAGGTGCGAAAATTTGCTTCTTAACCGTTTTATTATAACTAAAGCAATTTATTGATGTTATTGGCGGTCAAAATTTACTGTGCGGAAAAACTAATTTTTCTTATATTTTAAGGCCTTTGGGGAGGCAAAAGGCGCACTTTTTTGTTAAAATTATTTATGGTGCATGGTAAAGCATTCCTTTGTTATAGCTTTGAGTCCTATTAGAATTTTATATTATATATTTTTTAAAATACCGATGGAGGCTTAACTATTCCCAAAAATTAAATTTTTTAAAAAAGTTAGGGCTGTTGGGGAGGCAGAAGAAAAAATCGAATTAGAAAAAATAATATGTCAAAATGATTTAATCTAACATAGGCATAATTTCCGCACTATTAAAATTAAAATTTCCAATTTTCGTTTTTTCGCTCCACGCTACTGTATATGGATTCAAGCTTCCAATAATTCTAATGCAACAATTAATTTTATTTACAACCATACGCGTAATGTTGGCATTTCTGACATTTTAAAAGTTTGGAAGTGTGACTTTGTTCACATTTACTTCCAGCCCTTATTACTGCTCTCATTTACTTCCCGCACGCTATTACTGCCCTCATTTCCCAACCTCAATGTCAATCACAAAACTGTCAACTTCATATGTCAAAACCTTATCGGAATTTTTATCACAAATAATTATTAATTGTATGGTTGTAAATAAAATTAATTGTTACAATAGAATTATTGGAAGCTGGAAGCTGGAAGCTTGAATCCGTGTAGACAGGCCGCCCTGCTATTGCTGATATTATGAAATAGTGATTTCTTGTCCTTCTCCATCCGAGCCAAGATATCTGGATTGCTACGGGAGGACGCAGTTTTCCTCAGTTCAAGTGGAGTGCAGTCCTTGAAGGTTTTACTACTCAACACTTCTTTTATAATCTATTCAGCGAAAAAAAACTGACGTATCTTTATTTGACGTTTACGCTAGAACATCACAAATCTGACAACTCAATATGTCAAAACTTTTACCGGAATTTTAGTTAAGTTAAGTTAACTAACTACTTCATCTCTCGACAATAATGAAACACTTTCCACCTCGGTATGTAATATACTATTATTTACAACCATACAATTAATAATTATTTGTGATAAAAATTCCGATAAGGTTTTGACATATCGAGTTGACAGTTTTGTGATTGACATTGTTGTTGGGAATAGAATGTAGTAATAGAGGGCAGGAAGTAAACGTGAACAAAGTCACACTTCCAAACTTTTAAAAAGTCAGAAGTGCCAACATTACACGTATGGTTGTAAATAAATACATTTAAATTACCCTTTGCAAATATTTTACAGTTATTTGTTAATGCTGTCATTATATTTGTCTATATATAATAGAGTTGTTCTCAGATTCTAATAATTTAGAATTTGTATCACCTGAAGAAGCTACAGTGTAGCGAAACAGCTGTTGTGTTTTTAATTTAAATATAGTTTAAATCGGAAACAATTGTTTGTGTTTTATTTCTATTGGAATATGGATTTACATCAAGTAAAGGCCGAATCTATTGAATTATTGAACAATACTAAAATTTATTACAACCCAGTGCGAGTAATGAATCATGAATGTACAGCCACGTTCGAAGGAAGTCTAACACAAATATTCAATGCCTAAATATAAGTCCACCGCATGGAAAATAAAAGTAAGACCGTAAAGAAAATGTAACAACGTAAATAAACAGCCCATTTCATACTTTTGACTAGCCTTGTATATATGATCATATCAATCGAATTCGATCGCTTGTTATTATCACATGGTTTCTGTAAATGGAGGACGGCAATTGTGTATGACATATTCTGTCAGTGTCATAATATACTGTATTTTACATCATGTTATTGGAAATATTATACAAAGAAGTATTGGCTTAAATAGAATTCAAAAAGTACAACTGTTTACACTTAGTTGATCGAAAACAGTAGCCAAACTAATTATATTTGATTATTGTATACTATTATTCTTTTTTGAAATGGTTTATGGAGGTATGATTTACTATTTATTTTTGCTTATTGCTTCAGTGATGTATTCGGAGGCATGTAAAGGAAAAGAAAAAAAGAAATCACATGAGCAACCCGAAACAAACGTATTCCCTGCCGGCCATCTATCACCAAGTGGGAATGTGACAAGAGATAACCTCACGAGGACAACGATAAAACCCAGGAGGGAAAGCAAAAATTTTATTGTCCATGTATACACAGCTAGCAGTGAACACAGGCACGGCACCGCAGTCCGAATTTTGCCCAACATGTATCTGTCGTCTTCTCAGGCCGTCCTTAAATGGAAAGCCTCCTTTCACACAATAGAAATATCAGACGACGGGAGCAAGCATGAAATACACGGTTATGACAACGTTTTTCACTTCAAAGAGAAACATAACATCCGCATAGTAGTTTTAGAGAAGAGACGAGACCCAAGACGAAATGCAGCCTTTGAGACACTTCCAATTGCGACACGTACTGACAAGTTGAAAAACAAAAATTGCCAAGTATACGTGATGCCTCGAAACATGACCCTTAGCATCTATCCCGTTTTCGTACCTAACATTACATGTGGTAAAGAAGACGAGATTTGCGCTTTTCCACATAAAAAACTTTGCTTTCACCCTTCTGGTTCTATATTGGTATGCGATAAGCGAGTGTTGGGCGTAAGACGCGATAATGACACTTGCAGTGAAAAGTTATTGTTCTCAAGTGTCCCGTATTATGATGATTGGATCACTGAAGTTATAGCGCCGAATGGCTTTTTTGACTACGATTTGATTAAATATGATTGTGCGTTGAAATACTTGGTAGATGATAAAATCCTAGTCGGTCTTTTAATAATTATTATTTATTTATATATATGTAATTTACACTAAAGCACCTTTGCAAATAAACATATTAATATATTATTACGTTGTTTTGTTATTAACAACCACGTTGGGTGTCCAAAATAATGAAAATAATAATAATGCCTTTATTTCAGAATACACGGTAAGCATGAAATAAGTCAGAAACAATATATAGGATAAACAAATTGTTCATTTATCAAAGTGACCCTTCCAAAACTTGTTAAGAAAGGCGAAAAATTGATTATAAAATGTGCACGGCTAAGAAGACAACTCGCAGGAATGAATGGTGTATAGTTCGTTTCAAGAAATATGAGCGACTTGTATAAGGTGATAATCCGGATTAAAGAGAAACCCTTTCCTCGAGCTGCTTTCTAATTATCTGTAGACCGTACCTGATATTTTTCAAGTGCTTCTTAATTACCCGCTGCAGCTCGAGGAAAGGGTTTCTCTTTAATCCGGATTATCACCTTATACAAGTCGCTCATATTTCTTGAAACGAATTATAAATGGTGTCTGTTTGAAGTGGTTCGAGTGATATTCGTCGGGAAGGAGACAGATTTTTAACTGACACACCTAACGGTGCGTTTCCTTGTCTAGCGCACATCGCCCAACTGCCCGACTACAGTTATATACAGGATGAGTTTTTTTTGAATGTTTAGCATTGGGATCTCAGAAACTACTAGAGATAGAAAAAGGCTTAAATGGGGAAAGATGCGCAGTTTTAGGAGTTTGATTTAAAACTGCTTATGTTTCTCCCATAACTTTCATGGCTTATTAGATATTCAAAGAAAACTAAATTTTACGATTTTCTTTAAACATGCTTAGCATCGTTAATAGTAATTTTAGAGAAAAAGTGTTCAGACAAAAGTTTTCGATAATTTTACGCCAAATAAAACTATGAGCTAATTTTTTTTTTTCATTCACCATTATCGAGTTATGACACAAACTTGTGTTTTTTTTAAATGGAAACCATAGTTGGTTTTGACATCATAAAAAAGCTTATTTTTTGCTTATTACAATGATATAAGGTTTGATATGGTTATTTTAAAAAATAAAGAGAATATAGACATCTTTATGGAAAACAATTGAATTTCGAACTGATAAAATACAAACCAAACGAAAACTTATTTTGAAATCTTATGTAGTAATAAAATGAAAACTATAAGAATTTTTATTAAGGGCACACAACATTATTAATGTTCAAAGATACCTCCATTATTATTAATACACAAATTGCATCTCTTCACAACCGAATTTGTAGCATTGCGTACTTTACGCCTATCGATGTTATTAAAAGCAACTAAGACAGCTTCTCTTAAATCGTCGATTGTTTCATATGTTCTTTTGTATACTGTGTCCTTTAGTACACCCCACAAGAAAAAATCCAAAACTGATAAATCAGGGGATCTAGCCGGCCATTCAATGGGTGCATTTCGTCCTATCCATTGATTAGGGAAGTTCAAATTTAAATAATTTCTAACATTCAGTTGATTGTGCGGAGGCGCTCCGTCATGTTGAAACCATTGCAGCATTGCTCGGGTTCTTAAATTTAAATTATCTAACATTTCCTCGAAGTCTTGTTGTAAAATATTAAAATAACGGTTGCCAGTTAGTGATCCATCAAAAAATAAAAGGAGGAAGAACAGTTGATCCTATAACACAACACCAAACATTAAACCCAAATTTAATTTGTGGTCTCCTATGTTCAACGTGAAGTGGATTTGTTTGAGACCATATGTGCTCATTGTGCCTATTAAACATTCAATAATTTGTGAAACGAGATTCATCAGTCCATAATATTTTCATTGAAAAGTGTGGATTTTGCATTTTTTATTGTTATTGTATATTATAAACTAGACAAAGAGGTTCTCAAGCACCATCTCCGGCGGAATTCTTGTTGCACGTTGACTGAATTTTTTTAACACCAGTTTTTAATCAGTCTCTTAACAATATTGCCTTTGTTATATAATTTATCTTGTATGATTGCATTTTTTTTAATATAATATAATGTTTGTCATATTTCTTTATATGTATGTATTATGTACTGACGATGTCTATATTTATTGTAGACCTATGACAAATAAAGTATTACTATTACTATGTAGGAAGACGAGCTTGGGTTAATCTATAAAACCAACAAATACTTCACCCGACTTTTACACTGTTTAAAGTAGGTATATACTTTCAACAATTCCTGTAAAATGAATTACCTATACATTTAATCTTTAACCCTTTCGTGGGCGGTGGGAAGACGGTTTCCCAGTAGCTAAATTGTTAAAGAAATGTTGTTGGGAAAAGACATTCCCACTGGAAATATGTGCTGCCATCTAGTAAAACATTCAGAAGATACAATATAAAGTGATTTGCAATTTTACTACTTGCATTAGGAACCTGTTTTACTTACAATTACGCCAGCTGGTTTTCTTGTGTTTGTGAACTGACAGTTTGTGGACAAATTCAAGTTTTTGGTTTATAGTTTCTATTATTCGCGCTTGATAAGTTTTTAAAATTGTTTTTCATGTTGATTGAACATTCTTTTTTATATATATGTGGATAGAAGGGAAGATTTTGTTTATATTATTACGGTAAGTCCAATTATATATGTGGGAAGAATATATGCCACGGCTCATTATCTAGCACATATTGTAATAGTACGGTCCTTAAACTTGGGCACCATATGTAATAGTACGGTCTTTAAAATACAATAAAAATGACTAAAATGTCCCAATGTTGGGCACCATATGTAATAGTACTGATTTAAACTACATATAACTCTGAATAAACTTAAATTTAATAGTGAAATTAATTTACTTTTTGAACACTCCCCGTAATTAGCTCAGATAAATAGTTCGGTTTTGCATAAGACTCTTAATTTCAAAGCGGTTCAGGTATCAAGACACTAAGGTTATTTTTCTAGACGTACTATTACTGCTTTTTTATAATCCAAATTTCTTATGTTAAGGTAGACAAATAATATGCAAAAGGATATTTAAATATTATGAATATATTGATTAAAACACAAACAACACAGATCAGGTTACAAACAAATGTTACAGAACGAAACACAATTCAAATGGTATGTCTCAATACAAATTACGCATCAGTTACAACATAGGCAAATATAATAGATCAATACAACAACGTTGCCTTACATAAATAATATATCGTGAATTTAACTAGATTTTAATTCCTTATTCACAAAAATTGCATGCATGATATAGGCCTTTAAATCAAATTACGTTGGGTACCTTTATGAAGATGCTATGATGATGGAAACGGTGTTTTCCAAGCAGCTTCCCCCAGGATAGAGTGAAATGCCGCCTTCTTTGTATCGTACTATGGCACACACTTGTTTTTAATAAAACTTTTACCCCGCGTAGCACACTATTTGTTTTATTAAAAATATATATATATATCCTTTCTCACTAGGCTTTTTCTTTTACTTTTAGATAATGCTTAGAATTACTATATTTCTATTAGCATTATTAGCCTGTGAGATCGTTCCCTGTAATTGGGGTGTGGTCCAGCCGTTATTCGACAAAAGGGACCTGTGAACCTACTTGTTCACGAGTTAGGGAACGTCTGACTGCCTACTCCCTGCTTAAGGCATGTCACACCGTATTCTTTTTAGGGGATTCCCCGAGCCACTTATGTACTTTACTTTTATTCAAACTCTGTTCGTGGGAACATGCACCCGCAAAATATGTAGCGTTCAAGGTTGCCCACGTGTCGATTGCACACAAACCGTTTCTTGTTAACGCCGCCTAAACTCTTGGCTGACTTTGATAACATTGACGCCACTTGTGTTTCTTTCACATACATACATTTACGCGTTATTTTTCTTCTTTATACACTCCGAATATATACAGAATTTATATAGAAACATTTTAAAAAGGAATATAATAATTTAATACAAATAAATGAATAATATATGTTTCCCGATCTATGTTGATTAATTATATATATTAATTTCCTGATACCATTACCTTACTATAAGTATCTTTGATTTTATATTATATTTATATTTTATTCATGATATACAGGGCCTACCGTTACAATATATTTATAGTAACTAGTCTTTTATTACTAGTATTATGAAATTTATTTGTCATTTTTATTTGTCAGATGGCTCAAAAGTGGGACCTGACCAACCCTAAACATGCTGAGCAAGCTTTAGAGTATTTCTTTTCTTTACCCGATGATGATATAGAATCCGAAGTCGAAGCTGACGAGGGTGCTGAAGAAGAACTGGCAGGCCTTGAAAGCACAACTACAGGCGTAGTTGAGAGTATAGGTGATGGATATCAAAATGAGATAGAAATGCCTCTACCACCTGCAGTTATAACCGATGCCGATCAAAATGTATCGGACACGTTCGACTGGGGCGATGAAACCAATTACTTTGAAGCGATTGCAGATAATTTTAGGCAGAATGCTGTAATCAACAGTGAACTTTTGGGTGAAGCCAACAAAGAAATTCATTATTTTGATGCAGTATTTGATAGTGAAATTATTGACACTATTGTTTTAGAAACCAATAGATATGCAGCACAAAAGCAGGCTAAAAATTGGACTGATGTAACTAGTGGTGAAATAAGAGCATTTATAGGTATGCATATACTAATGGGAATACATCAGTTGCCTCATTTGAGGAACTTTTGGAGTTCTGATCCTGCTTTAGGTGTACAATCCATTTCTCAGGTTATGACTACAAAGCGTTACAAAAAAATTGTAGAAAATATGCATGCCAATAATAATGAAAATAATACGGATCGTAATAATCCTCAGCATGATAAGTTACATAAGTTGCGCCCAATAATTGATAGACTGAATCAAAGATGCTCAGAATTGCTGAGTCCTTCATCGTATTTGTCAGTTGATGAATCGATGATTCCATTCAAAGGGCGTTCATCATTCAAGCAGTACATGCCAATGAAGCCAGTGAAGCGTGGATACAAGGTGTGGTGCTTAGCTGATTCTACTGTAGGGTATATTTTAAAATTTGAAGTGTATACAGGTAAAAGTACAGTTGTAAATACCGACAATAGCACGCTTGGTGAGAGGGTAGTAATGAAACTAAGCGAAGATGTGAAAAACAAGTCATGTGTTTTAGCATACGACAATTTTTTTAGTAGCCCAGCATTATCATTACATCTAAAAAATAAAGGCATTTATTCTTGTGGAACAGTGCGCACCAATAGAAAAAACTTGCCATTGTTTATCAAGAAGAACGAAAAGCTTCGAAGGGGGGAATTTCAATTCCAAACTAGTGGACCACTTGCAGCCGTTCGCTGGATGGACAACAAACCGGTATCATTC
Source organism: Amphimallon solstitiale (assembly GCA_963170755.1). NCBI lineage: Eukaryota > Metazoa > Arthropoda > Insecta > Coleoptera > Scarabaeidae > Amphimallon > Amphimallon solstitiale. Next base: position 249,079,528 of record OY720675.1, read on the forward strand.
TTATCAACAGTACACAATCCTCGTGAAACAACAACTGTTCAGAGAAAGAATAAAACAGGACGCAAAGAAAATGTTCCTTGTCCAGTTGTTGTAGCAGAATATAATACAGTAATGGGAGGAGTAGATCGTTTCGACCAATATCGAGAACGATATGCTGTCGGGAGACGTTCTCCAAAATGGTGGCATAGAATACTGTACTACCTAATAGACCTAGCCATTGTAAATGGATACCTTTTGTATAAGCAGAACAAGAGAAATCCACAGGATCAGTTGTCATTTCGACTGTCTCTGGCAAAGCAACTTATCGGCAATTTTAGTTTAAAGAAACGTCGAGGGCGACCAATAAGTTTCTTAGCAAAGCGACATAGTGTTCCTGAAGATGTGCGATTAGTTGGAGTGGGAAAACATCTTCCAGAACTGGGTGGAACATACAGAAGATGCAGATGCTGTAGCAGAAAGGTTGTCGAGAAAAGGACGAAGTACATGTGCACTACATGCGATGTCCCATTATGTGTCGATCCTTGTTTCAGAATATTTCATTCTAAGTAACATTTTCATGTATATTTTTTTCAATAAAAGTGATTATTTACATAGATGTTTTTATTTCTTGAGTAATAACAAAAGTTATATTGTTACATGAGTATCTTATGAAGTATCCGTGGGAATAAGACTTCCCACCTGTGTGTTTATGACCTATGGTAAACAAAACGGAATATGTGCATGACGTGTGCGACACGAAATTTGTCAATTTTCCAAAACTAACGTAAAGAAGACACTAAAATAAGACTATTTCTCTATTGCACTTTTTCTGGAAAAGCCCGAGAAAGCCACAATTTGAAAAAATTTGAACATACCTTGTAGGTTAGGGTTAGACTAAATACAATCACATTTTGTACAAGTTTCCATAAAAACACCATTTTACAACAAATTCATCAACTGTAGTCGCTGTAAATCACATTATTTATGTAAATATAAACATTTAAAACATAATTATGTGTGTTTTAAAACGAAAATATTTGACGTTTTATCTTCACGAACAACAGAATTAAATGTACTAATTTCTATAGATGCATTTGTACTAGTATAGAAAAGTACTACTAATACGGTTATTACAATCGCTTTAAAACGTACGTTCAGTTAGTTTTAACTTTTCATTATACAAATGCCAGTTTACACATTTATCTATAGTAATATCGATCAGTGTAGAGTTGTTTGTATTTGATAATGATGTTATCTAATATAATTTCATAATAATACACTTGATTCAAAAGTCAACATTTCAGTTTTCTAATATCAATTAACCACTTGCTAGTATTGAAACATGAAAGTAGATTAGAGGCTTTAGTTAAATAACACTACAGACAATTATCACACTGTTTATTAAGGTAATTTTAAATACAACAAATATTTAGTAGTGCAGTTATTGAAATTATAAAAATTCTTGGTGATTATTTAACATTAAAGTACTTATGTAGTCTAATAATGAAGTAACTTTTTAAATTAATATACTATTTAAAATCAATACTTTATAATGAACTAGTTTTTTGCAAGTATATAATAGCAAAATAAATGCATAGACAAAGAAAATAACATAAATTAAATTTAGAAATAAGTTCATTGTACATGCAATATAGAGTACTCAAATAAGAAAAATATTTTTTTGAAGACTAGATTTTTTTTTAAATTTCAGATAAACTTTAAATTATTTAAGGTATGGATGTAGGTACTTAAAAAATAGGATATTTAAAACGTACAAATTAAAAAAAAACTATGAAGTAATTGATAAATACAGAAATTATTTAAGACATGAAGAAACTTAATAATTTAGATATTTTCAACGTATAAACTAGACATTGAACAATATACCATAAAGGCAATAAATACAATGTTTATTACATGTGTTGGACTATTTTTGGTTTATGTCAATATTAGAATTTTTCGTATAACTTCCATTTTCAAAAGCTTCAGTTCAGGTCTGTCTTGCCGCGTTTTACTAAACTCCCACTCCATGAATTTTCTTATTAGGGATTGATGTAAGTAGATATCCTAAAAGTTACAGTCTTCTATGGATTCTAAGGGCCAATTACAAGCTCGCATTTATTCCATCCATTGAATATTGTAGATCTTATAGGAATATAACAATATCTGCAAGCTGGGCAAAATAGATATTGTAGGTGCACAATACGGCAATAGCAAATGCAAGGTTCAAGAATGGTGTGTGGAACCATTCGCTATTCCTAGATCTTACTTTACTATAGAAATAATTCGGTTTGTCTCGGCTTCGTTAAAATTGTACTTTCTCATAGTTCTTTATAAGGAAGTATTGTGATAATAAAAATGTTCTATCTCACGATTTTTGCAGATGTTCGCGTTTACAAGCCCTCCCGATAGTCACAATGGTCTATGCAAACATGTCTGTCTGTCAGTCTGTCTATCACCGGTTTAGAGTATCTGATTAGATTTTCAGTAAAATTGGTAGACCGGAAGTTGTTCAGTTAAAAAGTCAAATTTTACCAATATTTCATCATCTACTGAGTTTTATAATAGTTACTTGAAATAACTTGAATTTGAATTACTTAATAAAAATAATAAATTTCCACTCCGTAATATAGTCTCGTAATACTTTCTTGTTAATGTCTTAGTATTAGTACTTTAGTGGTCCTGTCGTGTGTCTTGTTTTAGTCAGAGTCATCAGTTATGTCCTCGTCTGGTGGAAATTCTCTGGGAGTCAAAGGATTGTACAACTGTCCTGCTAAACGTAAAAATTCCACAGTCCGATTTAATTTTAACTCAGTACATCTTTTTTGAAAGATATACCGAGCCAAATTACCCGGAATATGAGATTTTCTGCGTCCGCTAGAACTCATTGTACACTTGGCAGCTCGCCACGAGGACTCAATCGCATTGGTATGGGCACCCGTGTCTGGATCCTTAAAATTCAAGGAATGATTGACTTTCAAGTGCTCATACCCCTGCGAAGACAGACAATCGTATGCCTTCCAGTAATCGCTGATGATCGTTGTTCCCGGTTCAATCCAGTCCCGGATAATTGGAAGCAACGTATCAGCAGACCTGCAAAAGAAGGGAAAACATTTAATGAACATCCTAATATACTCCAGTCCAATATAATTCAGTCCAACCTCAACACTCTTCGAAACACACAACCAATCCATTGCATGTAACTGTTGTTTATGTGTTTTTGCGCGCGGCTGTGTGTGCGTGTGTGTGTGCGCGCACACACACACGCACACACAGCCGCGCGCACACACACGCAAACGCGTGCTCACAGCCGCCCGCACACACACAGCCGCACACACACACGGCCACACGGCCGCGCCCACACACATGCAAGCGCACGCTCACAGCCGCCCACACACACACGTACACACTGACGCGCTCTCACAGCCGCCCGCACACACACGCAAGTGCACACAGACAGTTGTGTGCGCAAACGTACACGCACACATAGCCTATATCAGGATATCGCAGTAAAGACTGTTTTATGTTATCGCAATAGCAGAAACCAACAATGTATCAGCAATGTATTATATATCCAAAGAAAAAACTATTAAAATGCTAACAGAAAAATTTGCCCATGAAAGGGTTAAATACTCCTAAAAATCACTCACTTGAAGTAACACACTCCGTCAATACTTCCCTTATTACCACAAAAAAGCACTAAACACTTTTGCATTTTCGTTAATGAAAATACAACAAAAATATAAACCAAAAGCTAGTCTATTCAAATAGAGGTTCAGAATTTTAGTGACATTCGAATGTCAAAAGACTAGCGACTGCGTTATATATTCAATTTGGCACAAAAATTCCACGCGCATTCTATCGCATTGCTTATCCATTTATATTATACAGATCAGTGGGTTCAGATGCACTGGTAGTTTCAAAAGAAGACGCGGACAAGGTGCTAAAAGAAGAACAATACGCAGAGAAGATCGCTTTATCGAACTACAAAGTTTAAGAAAACGGTTTGTGACATCTCATGAGTTAAAAAGTGAAACATTCGAGAATTTGATAAATTTGGTGGGAGGTCTCTAATGGTTTGGGCTAGCATACAATATACTGGTCGTACAGAATTGATTTTGATACGAAATGGGTCGCTAACAGCAAGGAGATATGCGGACGAAATTATTATACCCCATGTTCAACCATTTGCCGAAAATTTCGACAATGGATTAATTTTTATGCAAGACAATGCCAAACCTCATACAGCTAATATTGTCACAGCTCACATTGTTATTGCAACAAAACTTGTGGATTAACTGTCACATTTATTTATAATTTATTTCAGATATCAATTAAATAAGCCTACTTGCAGTTTATTGCATAAATTAATTATAAAGATATTGTGGTAGTTTGCCATTACTAGCCAACAATATAGTATATAAAGAAATTTGGAGAATTTAATTTGAATTATTATTTTATTTAGCAGAATATTTTATTGATAAAATATTTGAGTTTTACTAAAAGTATTGATAACGTTATTTTCTGAATAGTTTATTTTGGTTTCTTCATGCATTTGCATAGGTAGATGTGTATTAGGTTACATTGCTGCATTGTTTTTCTTCAGTCTGAAAGTAGAGATTTAAATATTACTTGATTTGTTTGTATATGTAATATTATTTTTGTGAAAGCTTGTTTATTTAACAAAGCATATGAGAATAGTAATTAGTAATGAATTTTGAAATATAAATGCAATAAAATGATGAATAGCTAGCGCGCCTAAATTCAAATTTTGGAACTGTCAGATTTTGACATTTAAAATAATAAAATATTAGAAATGGGTATTAATTTGCAGAAGCATAGCAAATGAATTAAAATATTAAGGGGGTAATGCTGAGGCCAATTTGCAAGCGTTTCGTATCGACGATATTGTGTAGTAACCATTGTATAGAATCGATTGAAACAAGGAGTAATTTGTTAATTAAGCTTAAATTGAAGTACCTAAAGAAAGAAAAAATTTGTACATAAAAAAATGCTACTGAATAATAACATTTTAAAAATGCTTATATTTATCGTATACTTTAAGGTGTAATGTTTGTCTTTAATGGCAAAAACTGCCTGTGGGTACCTTCATGCGTCTTTTACCTTTAATATACACTTTTTAGTACATCATTAAAGCTAACCGTTTTGTCTTAATCACGTTGATAAGAACGTATGTTTCTTGATACACATTGCCTATATTCCAGGCGCTTAAAGCAATATTCGTAAGACGATCGCAGAGCAAGCCGCCAGTTGGTCGGGAGAACGATTTTGGTGAATCTACACTGCAAAAATAATTTTCCTGTTGGCAAAACTCCGTTTTCTTCAATTTATTCAGTCGCCGGCTTGCAACGGCGTGTAACGCGAAATTACGATAAATTGTTTTATACAATGTGGTTTATGTACGCATGTCGCTCATGTTGTATTGCTCATAATATTGTTAATGAATTAAAAATAATTTTAATTCATGTAATTTGTTCGCCATTTTTTATAGTTGTGAAGGACGTTTATCATTATTATTTTGTTTTATTGGTTTTTATAAAGTAATAGTCTATGTTCTATGTAAAACGTATATATGTTTAGTTTTAATCTCAATTTGCTTTATTTTACAAAGGCACAATTAATTAGAACATGTATAAGTGCTTACAGTCATTTTATTACTTCATAATCGTAAAATAATGAATATTTAAAATTAAATCTGGGAAGACTCCTAACGTAATCTCTTTCTCAGAAACTTTTCTATTGTCCGTTCTAGAAAATCGGTAAATGCCTTGTCTAAATTACCACTTATTTTCTTGCTTTTATTAACATCATGCCGTTGTAGTACTAAAAAATTCATAAACATTAGCCGGATTTCAGAAAAATTTGTTGGCGGGAAAAGAGTAAATTTCAGCGGACGACGATCATATCAAACTCGATGCGAAGCCGCTTCAATTGTATTCAACTTGGAACCGGGCGATTTACCGCGCGTTATTCATAAGAAAGCTGTATACAGAAGTCCAGGAAACACACAAAAAAGTTTATGACTAGCTGGAAAAGAGTAAGAGCTTGGAAAAAATGCAGTAAAAAGTTATTTGCATGTAAAAATAAGAAAAAAAGGGAACCGATAGTACCTGCTGACAGCGATTATGGTGACACAGAAATAGAAATGGTTGTCACATTAACAAAAGAGCAGTACGATATAAAAGAAAAAGAAATTTTGACTTCAATTGAAAAATCGGATTCTGAACGTGACGAGTTACAACATGCTACTATAGGGCAAAGCACTAACTTATTATGGAGGCAGCAGCGCTCTGTAAGACTGACTGCGTTCAATTTTGGAGCAATATGCAAAATGCGAAAGACGCATTGCGCAAATTTGATAAAACGTCTTTTGTACAATAAATTTTTCGGGACTGCAGCAACACGTTGGGGACAGGAACAAGAATTGGAAAAAAGCTATGGAATTCGTGTACACGAATCTGGTCTTTTTATTGACGGCAAATTGAATTTTTTAGCTGCTTCGCCGGATGGTTTAATAGATGACGATGGCATTGTTGAAATAAAATGCCCGTCAGCAGCTGCATCGTATTCACCAACGGAAGCCGTTCGAGAGAAGAAAATTAAATTTGCGGAGATAGTTGATGGTCGAATAACATTAAAAAGTAAAGACAAATATTATTTCCAAGTGCAAGGCCAGCTACATGTAACAAATAGAAAGTACTGCTTGTTTGTTATATGGACACCTTTCGGAATTAGTGTACAAAAAATCATGAGGGACGATAATTTCTGGGATGCGAATATGAAGGAGCAGTTGGTGACTTTCTTTTACAGATGTTTTCTACCTGAATTGGTTGATCCCCAGTATCCAAAGAAAATGCCTATTCGTGATTTACGTCAGTAGAAAAAATAACAGAATATATATCAGATATAAGGAACTACTTTATACGGACAAAATTTAAGTGATTTTAAATTTTAGTTTTACTCTGACTATAAATAGTCACGTCTTGGCTTTCTTATGGCGTTATGTATTGTTTGTTATCCTCTTATATTTCCTATTTTTTAGCTTTTTCAAGTTTATTATATTATTCTGATATTCTGCTATATACAGTTCTTTATGTCATTAATTCTGCAACTTTATTCTGTTCTATTCATTAATTTGTATAATGCCAATTTCCTATGTTAATAAATAAATATGATTGTTATTTATTATGTATTTTTTTCTTGTATAATTATGGAAAACATAGTTTCTCTGACCATAGATGATACCGTCATTATTTTTTAATATGTCTGGCCGATACATGTATGTGTGACACTTTTAATTAAAAATAAATTCTGGAAAGTTCTGATCTTTATAATAACATTTAAAAATGTATTCAAACAACAACGGGAAATGTAGCAGAAAAAACAGTTGAACAGACAATTTAAAGCAGTACAAGAATCTCCAAAAATATATAGGGTGAGTCATTTAAAAAACTTAAGTTCCGTGCATTTCCGGTGAAACCGGAAGTGCGTCAGAGCTTAAAGTATTTTTACAATATGCGCCACAAGCAACCATGGATCTTCCACTTATTGTTTTTTTCTTTTATTTAAAACACAAAAGACCAATCGAAGACGCGGCTACTAATGACTCACCTGTATATATTTATTCCAAAATTTAAAAAATTCCAATGAAAATATAAGTGGTATAAAACAAATACAGAAACACAAATATTAACCCAGTAAACATTTTTCAAATTTCCCACAATATTATTTAGTAACATCAACATTAAAACTGAAAATGACCACTCATATATTATAAATAGGGATGTTAACATGTAAATGTCGTAGTTACTAAATAATACTGTGGGAAATTTGAAAAACGTTTAATGGGAAGATAACGCCCCATAAAGGCGAACTATACGAAATGTAAAATCTATGAAATGAAACATGAAATAGTAAACATCCCAATAAGCATTTTCCAAATTATTAACTTTTTACTTTCTTATACGTAGTATAAGAAAGTATTGTGATGACGAAAATTTTCGACCTCGAGATTTTTGCAGATGTCCACGTTTTGAAGTCCCCTGATACCAAAAAAGTGGTTTTTAAAAAATGTTTGTGTTTCTGTCTGTGACCACGATAGCGGTCAAACCGCTGTAGATATCTATTCCAAATTTTGTATTTACGTGTATAATATCCCTCTTGAGAACTGATTAGTTTTTCAGTAAAATCGGTAGACTGGATGTAGTAGTTTACTTCAGTAAAAAAATTGAATTTTGCAAATATTTCGTCAATTACAAAGTTTAAACAAATTTATAGAGAATTCAAATGTACTCAAAATTATATTTGAGACAAATTGTCTTAAAAAGGTTTTTCGAAATTCCAACCGGAAGTAGGTATTTTACTCTTATCGAAAATGAGTTTTTTGCGAATATCTCGCAAGTCATGCTTTCTAGGCAGGTACATTACGAGTATAAAAGTATTTAAATTATAATTTTAAATATCTTATGTATAAAAAAAATTTCAAAATTCGGATCGGAAGTACCACTTTTACTCTTACCGAATTGCGATTTTTTGCAAATATTTCATAAGTTATGCATTCTATATATATTTGTCAAGAGTACAAAAGTATTTAGAACTGGATAGTTTTTGTATATATGAAATTTCAAAATTCGGACCGGAAGTAGCACTTATACTCTTAGCGAGTAGCACCCTTTTTCGAATATCTTGCAAAGTATGCATTCTATAGCGATTTATTAAGAGAATGAAAGTACTTAGAATAGGATTTTGAATAATTTTTGTATAAAAAAATTCTTAAAATTGTATAGTTTGAAACGCTCATACGTATAAGAAAGTCGTGTGGTGGCCACACCTCATTTTTTTCTTAAAAAGATAATAAATTCTGTATAATGTGAACATGTTCTTTTGTCTATTAATGTGAAATAAATGCATGAAATTTGGAATAATGGCATTTTTGATTAAACGATATTATCGAATAAAAAATCGATATCAGTCGATATTATTGAATAAAAAAATATCGATTTTAATCTCGATTATCGAAAAGAGAATATCGATATTTTTTTAAAAACGATATATCGCGCATCCCTAATGTACGCTCCTGGGATTTTTCACCAAATGTAGATGTTTGTAATAAAATTAATAGCTGACTAAACATAAATAGTTTAAGTAGATTCCAGACTATGCCATAATATTTAATTTAAACAGATACTAATTCGTATTAAAATCAAAAAAATAAATTTAATCGGGAGTCTGAGGGCTTCCACCTCACACTCGACGTGACAAAAATTGCACCTCATCGGTTACGGGTTAACTTATTTATATAAGAAATACATAGATGCAAATCCTGGGCTTGTGGTAAAATTCAAATATCTTTAGATATCGGTATTTTTTTTTATATCTATAAAGAAACGTGTGTGGCGACCTCGATCCGAATGAATTACCTATTCATTCAAATGTATATTATATGCTTTATGAGATTGAATACACACTTTCCTTTCCGAATATCAGTGTAGTTTAAGTGTCCGAGCAAAGAAATGTAAACATTGGACACAGATAACAATAGCATCTCTATCCCGAACGATATTTTCTGGCAACACGTCAACTATAATTTGCATGGCACGTCAGATGCACTGGAGTAAATGACAGCCCTAATTCTCTATCTCTTTCAGAACTTTATTGTTCTTGTGATCGAGTATTTTTAAAAACGGAGCATGACCCCCTTAAGTTGAGATTTAAAATAGTAAAATATTGGAGTTTTTAATATGTATTCAAAGCATTCAAATATAATTTGGAATCTTTGTTGGATTAATATAATGTGTGGAGAAATGTAATTGGATAAAGGGAATTAATTACTGATCGTCAAAGAAATGTGGAGTAAAAAAAAATGACAATTCTAAAATTTTGAGAAGAGAGTAGATGTGTTTATCGAGTAGATAAAGATTATCCTCGATAAATACCGGGAATTGTGCTCAATTGTAGTTTTAAAGTGAAATAGAAGTGATTTAAATTAAGCAGAGAAGAAAGTGATTTCTTTTTAGGAATAATAAATAATTCTTAGAAATTTTCCAATGATAATATATGGTGAATATTAAAAAGAAGAAAGAAGAAAGGTTTATAATAACGATTAAATAATAAGGAGAAGAGAATTAAATAAAAACTTACCATATAATTGTTCATCCACGAAGAATAGTCCAAATCCGCCAGATTCATTTCTATAGGAAAGTTGCTGAGTACCTGCATATGATCCATCGTTCCAGTTGAAGCTGAGAAGAATTCTAGTCCGTGCGATAGCATTTGAAATACAAGTTTAACAGTACAGGAGGGTAATATTCCATGACATATTCAAAACAAACAGTCCAAGGTTCAAACATTCCAGGAGAACGGAAATCTGAAGAACAACTGCATAGTGTTTTTATTCCAGGTGTTCAAGCAAAGGAGAGTTTTTATCCGAGATACTTCCGAATTGCAGTTCAAAGGCCGAGTATTCCAGGAAATTGAAATACCAACATCATCGTTAGAGTATGAAGACGGAGAGCTAGAAAGGAAAACGTATTGAAGACTAAGAAAGAAAACAAATTTATATTTACATCAGGTTATATAATTATTTGAAATAATTTCCGAATTCAAGTAATTGTTTATGTTTAATTTCTGATAAGAAATTATAAATCATATATAAAATTGTATAAATTACTGTATATAATTATCTATAACAGTAAATCTAAATCTCTACATGACTATATAAAATAATGATCTCAATTTAATGATTTTTAAATAAATAAGTTGCTCATAAAATATTACAGCGTGAAATAACATTTATCCTTGCTTGAAATATAAAATTTCTGCTTTTAAATACCTCATAAATTTTTGAGAATGTTGGTACAAACAGGTTTCATACATTATAATAATTAATAGTAAAAGTTATTACTTACATTATTGCATTTGTATCTATTATTGACAATAGATAATTTTGAACTAGAAACATCTCATATTGTTGGTTAGACGAGCTGTGTACATCTTCAAAAGTGTTTTGTGGTAGATTTTAAGAATTTCCTTCGTCAAATTTATATTTTACAAACGAATTAAACAAATCTGTAACTGATATTTTTCTTTTATTTGGCATATTAGTAAAGTTCTTGAGTTGAGTAGAAAAATGAGCAGTGACGCTTGTGACAATAACCTAAAAGGATAAAATAAATATCAGTAAATATAAACAATATTAATAGTTTATTGAAATACATACCTTGTCATAGTATTGCTAAAAAAAAAGATTTATTCAGATAGAATAGGTTCTTGGACAATTCAACATCTGTGCATTGTTATTTTATCGATGTAATTTATTATTTTTAAAGATCGGTAAAGACGCGAACGTATAAGATTACATTTGATTCTGAACAATTAAGATATAGGAATCTGCATGATTTATACAAGTAACTGGAAGTCAGCAACCCATTTAGCACAAATAGTATATGCATTTAATTAAAAAAAAATATTGTTAATTATAATAACTGAGTTAGTTTTGGGCAAAAATAATATAAAAGTATAATTTAAACAGATTAGGATATAATTTGCAATAGACATTCTAGTATATTCTTTTTACATTAGTACATTATTTTGGTTGTTCTAGCGGAAGGTATTTATATCCTTATGATTAATGTGAATATTAAAGTTGAAATGTTACCTGAATGTAATAATACTCTTATAAACAAGGAGTATTGTCACAATATATTCTTAAAATGCTGTACAGTATATTTAAATTAGCTAATATTATCTACTTAGGAATTTTACCACTAAAAAATCAAAGCCGTATAAATTTTATAATGAATTAAACAATATAAAGCATTTATTAATAATATAAAATCGGATAAACTACATGTGCAAAGAGAAAACGTATATCAGATGGGTGGGCGGTTTTTTTTTTGATGGTACAGTGTTGGGAAATTTCAGTGAAAGATTGGTTTGTGTAAATTTCACTGAAATGTTTCACTGAAATAAATTTTTATTATACCCGATTACCTGAATCATAATCCGGGTATATCGAACGCATCTGGATGCGAAATCGGGCCTTTAAAGCTTGGCGTGTTTTAAAGTCGCTCTATTTAAGAGCACTCTGCTATCGCGTCGTACTCTTAAACGTGTCGTGCGTGCTTTTAAAGCTTACTTATACACATTGAAATATACTGATTTTGTTAAAATTCAGTGTTTTCAATAATATATCAATTATTACCACATAAAAAAGTAAAACAGTAGGCAGAACAAATTAGTAAAATTACTAAAACTTAAGTTAAAAGTTTTATTCTGAATCATAAATTAAAATTATTTAAGTTAGCAAACTTAAATTTATGAAATTAAAAAACAATACACAAAAACAAATAACAAGCATACATAAACAAAAAATGACCGAAAGGTTTTCTCCCCCTAGCTGGTGCCGCGGCGGTAGACGGGGGGGCAGCGGGCAGAGGGGCAATCATGAATCATAAATCATGACGCCGTCGATATGATTCGATTCGCCCCCCCCCCCCAACTACCGCCGCCGCAGCAGCTGGGGGGAGAAGACCTTTCGATTTTGTGAATTTTACAACGTATAAAGATTAACCAAACACGGCTTTCTAATACTGGAGCCTTTCTGTTTTCAAATTTTTACAAATATTGAGGTTAACAAGAACGTACAAAGATTAAAATATCGGAGTTTTTAGAAACAAAATGATATTTATTATGAAGATAGCTATGCAAAAAGTCAATTATAGAAGTTTTTAAAACAAAGATTTTGGAAAAGGATTACGTTTGCCGCCGTATTGCCGCATACTTAAACCGATCGAGTTAATTTGGAGTCAATCATATGTTCGCCGCACTAACAATCGTCCAAAATTTAGCGAAATAGCTATAAATCGTATTCGAGAAGCGATTGGCAATATAACTCTAGAAACATGGAAAAATTGTGTTGAACATACAATACAATAGAAAATGTATATTTAGAAAATGTAAATATTCACCAGGAATTTATAATTAATTCAAATGAAAGTGATGGAGACAGCACTGACTTTGAGGATGTCCAAAGTATGTGAAAAAGTATTTTCTCAAGTGTGATATTTTTCTTATATCATTTCAAATTGTTTATGCCATTTTTACGTAAAAATGAAGTCATTATAAAGGGGCAATTATAGAGAAAGTTTTTTCGAATTGTATCATCAATATGTATTTGACCATTATATGTCGTAAAACATGAGTTAACTTCAACATTTTTTATAGGGCATTATATGTATATGTTAATAATATATAAAATCTCGGTTCTAATAAATACATTTACAATAGATTCTTTTAACATTTCTGCGTTTATGTATTTTAACATATTAAAAACTGATATTCAAATAAATTAGTGTTTAATTAACATGTATATTTATTAATTATTGCACGAATATTACAAAATACACTCGTGGGCATCTACGGCCCAGGCTATACCTGAATCTCATTTACATTATCGTTAGCTTATCGCACTCTCACACCAGGGGATACTATAATCTGTTTAGTCAAATTAAAATATGTCCCGGTTTGCAAATTACTTTGTTTAATCCAATCTAAGAGGGATCTCTACTCCCAGCCGCTGAGGCCATTGTAGATAGTTTGATTTCCCCATCAAATTAACCGTAAATATTAATCGATTTTTAATTTTTTTATACCAAATGAAAGAGAATTCGAATATCTATGTACGCCTAGTAATATTTTTCTAAAAATATTTTAGAAATTGTCATAATTAGTAGCAGAAGTAGGTCAATATTAGACATTTTGTCGAATTTATTTTGAAATAAATAAAAAGAATTTTAAAATTTGACTACTAAGCGTACGTAAATTTGAGTTTTCTCTACAAATTGATGTAATTATTCATAGCATTGGTTGAAATTTGATCTTAATTTTAAGGGGAAATCGAAACCCCTGCGATATTATATCATATATTTCTTAATAACATGCTAATATTTAAGGCTGTGTTCCCAGATTGTAGAAACTCCGATTTCAAAGAGGCGGGTCCTGTATTTCTCAGATTTTTGTATACACCGACGTACGTTTTAGACAGTCGTGCTAATCGCAAGTGGTGCGAAAGAGATGGAATATTTATGTTAAGTTGCAGCCCCATAGGCACTCTGATTTATGAGTGTACCGTGCGTTTGATTTGTTGAATCGATACTAGACATGTGTCACTCAAATCCACGTGGACTGTTGTATAACCATAAAAATGTTGGGACACAATACAATACAGGCTATTTCAGGTACATGATAAAATTATTATTCTTCACCCAAAATATTGCAAGAAGTAGGTATTTCTTGTAGTTAGTAAGTAAATTACTATTAAAAAAATTAATCACAAAATTCTATCTGTAATATATATTTATTTAGGTAATACAACAAAAATATAACACAGCTTAGTTTCAATACAAAACAGAAGTATTTCTTGTCCTTAAATTATTATATAAAAAATTAACAAAAAATTCATATAAATTCACAAAATTACGTTTGCAATATATATTTATGTTTTATTATAATTTAATTGGATATCATGGATTTACTTCAAGTAAAGCTCCAAACAATTCGAAATTTTAAATCTGGTCTAAACATGGGGATCGTAAAACCCTTATCTTTATGCCTCTGTTAGAGTACTCAGAACCGATAATTCTCGTCTGGCCAAACTCCGCCTGCTAGCCGAAACCGTACCATGTTTCACTTTAACATTTCTCCAACAATTAGTCTTGCAGAATGTATTCTATTTTCCAAATCACAAGTTTAATTAAGAAAATATTTCTTCAACTATTTTAAGGACGTGGTCAGTTTAAATTATTGTGGTATCGTTAATTTTCCGATATTTTTCTAATTTCAGTTTTTATTTTTTTTGTACATATATTTTCGGAAAAAGGACGTTGCTATAATATTTCTTTTGTTTTTTTAAGTAATTCAGAAAAAATAATTGTCTAAATATTTCAAAAAATAAAGTCAGGATTTTGAAGAAACTGATTGAAATAGTGAGCACTCCCCCTTAATGGGGTTATTCTTGGGTCCATTTAGTGAAAAAAAACTACTTATTATGTCCTAAATGTCTTTTGAGCTGTAGGGTGCTAAAGTTAATTTTTTTTTAACTTTGATATTATTATCTCCTTGTTCATATAACTTAATAGCATTTAAATGATTTACTCTTTTTATTGTCCCATCATTTAACATAACTCTCTCTCTATTATTCACTCTCAATACCTTTTTGTTTTTTATTAATGGTCCATTTCTTAAAATGTTTAAGGCCGTTCTAACGCCTTGAGTGAAATTAGGTTCTGTAGTTTTGTACTCAAACCATATTTCATGCTTGTCTTTTCTACAAAATATAAAGTGCATTAATTTATTTTGTGTTTGTCTTATGCCTAATATTTATATTTATTTAACTATTACATACCAGCAACTTATACATTTTGACAATAGAATTCTCCTTAAATGTTGGCAACCTATTGTACTGTTTTTAACTAATACCTTAATTTTTAAATAAACGATTTTAAAAATAAAATTAGTACTCTTTTTTTCTTAATAACGAATTCTCAAGATTATTATTTTCGATAATGTCAAGGTCACAGCAATATGTCCCAAATGTCTTAACTTATAAATTGTAGGGTGCTAAAGTTTAATTTCTTTTTTTTAAACTTGGTATTACACTAGATATTTTTGTGAAATTTTGTACACGCCTTCTATGCATCAAGATGCATTTTCTGATGTACAATCAATGTTATAATTTTTACCTGTGGTGTCTGTGCGGCTTTTTTAATTTTTTTTTGAAGAAACATATTGCTGTGACTCTTGCAAATTAACATTTATGTAAATTTATTTAAATTATTTAGATAATTAAATTAGGGCAGAATCAAACATATATCCTTATGTTAGACTAGGATCTTATTGCTTCTGCAGAAAAGTAGGTTAAGCAATTTCACACTTCACTAGCTCAGTATGTGGTTACACTAATGATACTTTCTCTCAGGGGCATAAAATTAATAACAATATTTCTTCTCCAAAGTGAATGCTCTTAAGTTATCTCCAGGTCAGATAAAATAAATGAAAATACAGAAATATCTTATAACATAATTTATTAAGATATTAAATTAAAACAAAACAGATCTATTTACAAACAAAAGAAAACTTATGTACAAAATCAAACTCTTGCATATTATGATAATATGATAACAATAAAAAAAACTAATACAGTAATTATGATCAAAACCATAATAACAATTAAATCAGAAAATATTCTACTAAATACACTAGTTACCTACTTATTCATGAATATTTAGCTAAAGCAATCAACAAGTCAAAGTTTTGCTAAATGTCGTGACTTATACTGAATAATAAATAAATAAAATAAAATGAATTCCCACGGTCAAAAAACAAAACAAAAATATAGACATTAACACATGGACTCTGTTTTGACGTTAATACTGTCCAGCGACTTTTCTCGCTCCGAAACAGTACCTCCAAAGCAAACGCACGCAAAATTGATAAACCAGGGTTCCGTTCTACGAGTACATCTTTCGACTCGTTGCACACATCCCTAACGTACACAACTATGTGTCCAGCCTTAATGCAATACATCTATTTAATTATTATTACGGTCTTATATTGTGTTTAAAGATATTGACTCTGTTCTAATTAGTACTGCCCAGCGCCTTTTCTCGCTCCCAAACAATATCACCAAAACCAATTCGTGTTTTTAGGATTAATCAAGGCTTCATACTATGAATTAATCACCTACTTAATTCATTGTACACATCCCTGACCGATTACCCAACACGTCAAATCTTAATACACAAGCACAAAAAAATTAATTGTGAAAGTATATTCATAAAAAAAAAAAATTTACCAACCTCGTTTAAACTCCAGTATAAACCACCTATTCAACACTATATACAAAACAAACAAAAATAAACACAATTAAACTACTTTAATTCTTCATACAATTGGTTAAACTCATCCATGTTAAGCATTTATATAAATAAACTTTATACAATAAAATATTCTACAAAATAAAGAGGAAAAAAAATTTCAACAAACTTAACACTTTTGACCTTCTACAGATTTGCAAATGTAGAGTGTCTATACTTATATCCAAAATTAAAAATAAATTCTCTCATTAAATATAAAACGATTTGTATGAAGTGTTCGGAGTTTTTTACGTATGATTCTATTGTTTCCGTGTGTGGCTGTAGTGTATTAGCAATGTATTTCGCAAGTTTTTGTACGGGAGAACCTATCGAGCTCACTATTGGTCGTAGAGGTGTGTCTGTTTTGTGTATCTTCGGTAAGCCATATAGTTTAGGGCACTTTGATGATTTTTCTGGGGGTATAATTTTCTTTTGAGTTTCTGTGTCTATCGGAGTGTCTTTAATTTTCGCTCTCGTTGTTTTTTCCAGGTATGTTGTTGGATCTCTGTTTATCTTTTTGTATGTGTCCTCCGACAGTAGCTCGGACATTTTTGTCTTGTAATCTGACACGTTCATTACTACCGTGGCATTGCCCTTATCGGCGGGTAGAATCAAGATATTTTTGTTTTGTTTTAGTTCCTTGAGTGCCTTGAACTCTGCAGATGTTAGATTTCGTTTCGGAGGCCTTGCTTTTCTTAAAATGTGTGCAGTTTCTTGGCGGATGGTTTCTGCCGTGTCGACGTTGATGTTCTTTATAGTTGATTCTATGTTGCAGATAATGGTTTCTGTGGGGATGCGCGTGGGTGTTATTGCAAAGTTGAAACCTTTCTTCAGCACTTCGGTGGCATTTTCATTCAACAGTACGTCAGATAGATTGTACACTAATCTGGGGGTTGCAGGTGTAACCATTGTGTTTGTGGTTAACGGCTGCTGCTGAGTGCGAAGTCGGTCATATTTGGTGTTCTGTTTGTTTTTCTTGTTTGTATGAAGTGAATCGGCACTGAACTCAGCTAATACATCGACCTTCTGCCATAAATTTGTGTGTATGGTGTTACTTAGGCTCAGATGCAAGTCGAAAAGTTCGCGATCTATGCTGTCAAGTTCCCTTCTGGTTATGTGGATGTTGTGTCGGAGTATAGCTTGTTCGCTGCGATGTAAAATGTTCTGTACTTTCTGTGACTTTCGGTGGTATGTTAGTCTGCAGAAATTCGGGATCACGTTCGTGTCTCGGCATCTTAACATGAATGTTAAATCACACAAATAGGCGGTTTTCTTTAATCGCAGTTTCTCGTAGCGCTTGGTTCTTCGAAATATCTCTTCCCCGTGGAGATGTATGATGTTAATACGTAGACTTTCACGGCCGAAATCTGTCAATATATATATATATATATATGTACAGCGGGTTAATTGGGTACATTAAAATTAATCCCCCACACTAAATTGAAAATATACTCCTATAAAATAATATGTTTTATTCTTAAGATTCGTTTGGACAGACCTGTATATCGGCCGTCGTGATCGTTTGTCTCACAAAGTAAGGTTTTCTTTTTCTATAAAGCGTATGTGCTTGTATCCAGCCTCTCAAGTTTTTTCATTCACAAAAATAATATAATGTTCCTGAATTATTTATATACATATTAAAGAGTGCCTATATCTTGCACGGCACAGACAGAAATTGAATGTTTCATTTGATGAAAAATTTTTAAAATGTAATCGTTTTGACTTTCCGTAGATGAAATTGTTTGTTTTTTATTGTATTAACCAAATGGTGTCTTCAACAATAAGTTTCTAAATGTAAGTTTTTTTTTTTTTTTTTTTTTTTTTTTTGTTTTGTTTTTAAAATGAAATTTTTTTTTCTCTTCTTCACTTGAATAAACTGTTCAGTGTTATTTTAAATTGTATGTAAACACAATGAATGTTTCTCTTTTTAAATGTTACCACTATATTTTACAGTGATTAATATTACTAATTTGGTTGTTAATAGGTCTGATGAAGGACCAAATAAAGGCCCGAAACGTCATAAGGAAAAATTGCGTTTTATTTTCAAAATAAATTCTGAAAACCCAAATTCTGTTTTATAAACAGTAAAAATCTATATATTCATAATAGATCACATCAGTGAAAGTGGCTGTTTGTTAACAAAATCAATCTAAAGCATCTATATATATATATATATATATATATATATATATATATATTATACGGTTAAATTTTCTTATTGACCTAAGGTTTTTGATAATAATACAATTTATTCTTGGACGGTTTGTAGGTCTGGTATAAAACTCAACATAATAATTTGAGTATCTTTAATTGTAGCATTCTTTTAAATACATAAAACATACATGTTTCGGACAGTCTGTGTGTCCTTTTTCAATGTCAATATAACAGCTAAAAAACAATAACAATTAGCAAAATTAAGATTAAAGTTTTGTAACAATGTCTTACGATATTGAAAATCATACACCCGCGACGACAACATCCCGTTTATCGCTTATTAAAACATATAAAGCAAGTCAAATGGGATATCTTTAGCGTTCAATATTAAATACATATATGCATAAATCTTTATTCCGCAGATGTTTCTTTTACTTTTTTTCTTCTTTTTTGGTGACTTTATTAAAAACCTATGGATTGATATTGCAAGCATATACGGGAATACAGGGTATTGTCATCGGATATTGTGCGAATTTAATATGTATGATTCAGAATAAAATTTAACAATATATTATGTATACATTTGTCAGTGTGGATAAAAACGATTAATAAATATAAAAAATACAATAATAAAGTGTACTATACGTTAATATAATTCAAAATGTTGTATGATGCAGATCACTGTGTCTATGTAATTAAATTGTAGTATATTGAATTTAAATTTTTTATATCACTTCTGTTATTGATGCTTTTTTTATTTTGCTGAATCAGAATCATCTCCTTAATTTCCCTTTTATGCACATTGTATTCTGTAGCCAGTTTTTTAGCTGTTATATTAACATTGAAAAAGGACACACAGACTGTCCGAAACATGTATGTTTTATGTATTTAAAAGAATGCTACAATTAAAGATACTCAAATTATTATGTTGAGTTTTATACCAGACCTACAAACCGTCCAAGAATAAATTGTATGATATATATATAAATAAATGGAATATCGCGGATACATGAAATACAAGAAAGAGAAAAATATTGGGTAAATTCCGCTGTAGAGCAACCGTAGACGCGACGTTAGTTGTTGTCCTCAAAACTGGGGATCTTCTAACTGAAGCTACAAATGGTGGTCTGTCTCCTGATGGTCTTCCGTATAGCATACATCTCCAAGGTTATCCCACCTTATTCCTTGGCTACACCGTACCGATGACGACCAATGAGTCAGAAACACGTGTCTACGGTTGCTCTACAGCGGAATTTACCCAATATTTTTCTCTTTCTTGTATATATTGTTACAATACAAATATAGACTGTAACAATATTAAATTTATGAACTTGGTCATCAAAAGTAACTTAAGTATTGAAATTAATGATAATGATGTTTTGGAATAATTTTATTTGAATCTTGTTTATAATTACGTGATAAAGACAACAATGTTCTTTATTTGAGTAGTATTTCTTGGGGTTGTAGTCATCCTGTATGTTGAGGGATTGAGTAGTTTCATTTTTCATTGTAGTTACCAAAATCTAGAGAGAAGAGATTTAAAATGTTGTTAGTATATTGTAGGATAAGTTATTATTTGTGTAAGAACATATTCAATTGACGTTAATGATGTTAAAGGTAATTAAAAAAATTAATATTGAATAATGAATAGCTAAATTGGAATAAAATCACATTTCAAAATTCATATCACCGGATGTGACATTTAAAATGTCATTTTGACAACCGGTTAGTAAATTGATAGGAACCAGCTTATAAAATGTTTAAAAGTACATAAGATGCTATTTAAAAGCCGAAAAGAATTAAATTAGTAAAGTTATTAATATTAGAAGATATTCAAAACATATAAAAAGATTTAAATTCTATGTTGTTTAGAAGGTATTTGCAGAAGAAATTGATTGGTGGATTTGAAAAAGTAGAGGGTTGTCTAGGGGATGAATAATAAAAACAGGAGATGCGAGAGAATTTTGAAGAAAAACGGGCGCGTTTTAGCGAAGTATAATATTAAAACTCAAAAATCTATTAATAGAATAGAACAGAATAAAGTAAAAGTGTTCAAATTTAATATCTTGATACAAAGTTCATCGAGAAAAATAATTAAAAGTGATATAAAAATTTTAGGAAAGGAGAAGTTAATTTAAAGTATATAATTTAAAATTACTCACCTTAAAAGCAGTCCCGAGAGCCATTTCTTTGGAGTTAATTAATGGTAGCAGTTCCGAGAACCAATTTCTTGAAGCAGTCCCGAGAGCCATTTCTTTGAAGATAAATAATAATAGCAGTTCTGAGAACTAATTTCTTCAAGCAGTCAATCGTAGAGGTTCAGAAGTGCAAGGCGTAGCGTTGACCGTAGAGATTTTGAAGTCCATGGTTGGAGTTGCACAATTTTTTCATCGTCGAAGAGAGATATTGTCAAAATCCTGAAGTATCGAGGTATATTCACATTGCCGAACCAGTTTTTAGTGACAATAGGCCCAAAACAACATTAAAGAAGGTTATTAAGACTACAATGATCATCTAGAACATAAGGATAACATCTTACGAAGATACTGTTAACCAGTTGAAATCAGAAGCATATATTATCGACATAGTGTATTCAGGTCGTATAAAGATTACGTATATTTTGGAAAATATTTATATAATTCAGTTAATAGGATAATACTGTTGTTTAAAATAAAATTAGAATGTTATTAAGAATGCAAATCTAAAAGTATTATCAAATGGAATTTAAATCTTTTCTAGTTAGATAAATTGAAACTCGAACAACCTCAATTAATTATTTATTCGTACGTTTCTCTTGTAATTTATTTGAAAAGAACCATTATTGGTGTCTTAAAATATTCATTAGAAAAAGTGATTCTAAATTATTAATATATAAAGAAATATTTACCTTATAAAGTATATTAAAATAAAAGGGATTGTTATTATTATTCCACAACTTCAAATTGCATTAAAAACGTCATTTGGATAGGTTTACAGTCTTGTTTGTAAATAAGATATTTGTTAATGTTCCTTTAAATTCAACCTCTATAATTTTTTTATTCACGATACTTATTAAACTTGTGAATATTTATATCGCTTGTAGTTTTATTGCTCTAAAGTATTCATCAAATATAAACATTGACTTGACAAGAGATTTATACCTAATCTGTAACAGTAAATAGGAAAACATATTTAATTTTATTTGATATATGCAAATAAATGTTACTTACCAGTTCTATAATATAGTAAAGAAAGGTTAATTACTTATTTTAGACAGTAATTTAATTCAAAGCGGACCACTGACACGATATGAGATAAGTTCTAAAAGAATGAATTGAAGTTTTATCACAAGCGTAGTTAAACCAACTGTAAAATATAAAAACTACTAGTATTAAAATACTATGAACAGAAAGAGTTTATATTACTGATGGGTATACTACCAGTTATACAATTTTTAGAAATCTAATGTATTTCTTATGAATAAATATCTGGGCTAGTCGGTGCATATTTATAATAGGAGTAATAGAAAATATTAATACAATCAATAAGGGTTGTATTTTATTAATTATTGGCTGGCCCAACATGGGGCATTTATAATATGATTAATGGAAAACATTACATGGTTAGCATTTTATTAATATATATATATATATATATATATATATATATATATATATGTATTGAAAAAATGAATGAAAATCTTCTTGGTAGTAGTGGCATACAATGAAATCAAAATAATAACAATATGACAACTGGTTGTCAATTAGAAAACAATGACAAATATAAAATGTAAATCAAAATGTATAAATGAAAATGTATTCAAATAAGCATAGGACTATCGGTATTACTTATATAGTCACATCAAAGGTATTACTTATATAGTCACCCAGGCCCTTTGATGTGACTATATAAGTAATACCGATAGTCCTATGCTTATTTGAATACATTTTCATTTATACATTTTGATTTACATTTTATATTTGTCATTGTTTTCTAATTGACAACCAGTTGTCATATTGTTATTATTTTGATTTCATTGTATGCCACTACTACCAAGAAGATTTTCATTCATTTTTTCAATACATTTGTATATTTGGCAAAGAATTGTAATATATTTTATATATATATATATAAAGGGTTTAAATAACCACATGTTTTTATAGACTTAGTATCAAAAATAAAAAATTAAGTATTATTGATATTCATCCTTTTATTCATTTATACCTGTCCCAAAAGAGAAATAAAGACATTAGAATAAGTGAGAGAGAAATGCTGTATCACGATTAACTATTTAAAATCAAGAAAACAATTTTAACCCTGAGAATAAAATTAAAAACTAAAAGTCAAAGTACAATTTCA
The DNA here is from genome assembly GCA_963170755.1 of Amphimallon solstitiale. NCBI lineage: Eukaryota > Metazoa > Arthropoda > Insecta > Coleoptera > Scarabaeidae > Amphimallon > Amphimallon solstitiale. Next base: position 249,102,933 of record OY720675.1, read on the forward strand.
TGATCAGAACCTTCGGTTAGCAACCATAGTACATATCACAGCAATATGTTTATATAAAGTTTTATTCATAAAATGGGCCCAAGAATAACCCCCTTAAATATTAGCATGCTATTAAGAAACAGCCTGTATAGTGACCGTTACTTTGGTGTACGAAAACTTTTGCTCGCAACTGTACATTTACGTACGAATATCCATAATGCACCGTGATATAGTATCCATAAAGATCTAGAGGACCGATATCTGGCCTATGAATTATTAATAGAACGGAGCAGACAGCGGCCGTATTTCTTGTATTAATTAGGGGGTCCAGCACCGACGGGGCATTACTGTCCGCTATTTGCATACGATATGTATGAATGTATATATATATATTCATGGAGGTGACCGTACAGAAAGAACATGGCATGTACACATGTAAAACGCGACGATATTAATATGAATGTCTTGGATGACATGAACATTACACCATAATACATGATTTCGTTGGGGCTCGTAATACGTAATATTTCAATTTCATTTTGATAAACACACATATAAAGACGAGGATGAATGAATGACTTGTTTCGCCTAACATACATTTTTGTAATAAAATGCAAAAGGAAAAATCCCCTACCACAAAAAAATATATTAAAAGACTATATACGTATTTGGACAACTAAGTTGCCATCTTCAGTAGAAATCTGTATAAAAACAAAATTGTTGTTGTGAAACAAATGAGGCTTCCAATGATATGGGTGCGTTAGGCTCCTAGGTGGTCTCATGGGATGGAGTGTCGACACTGTATTTCTGTTGAGGCGTACAGATTGAGGGTGTGCATAGCAGGTTGTGTCAAAATGTAGGCTGCAAAGTATCTAGCACAGGTTTCATGCCCATTTGCTGTTACCAAGTTTCGCTTCTAAATAATAAAATATAATAATTACAACTGTATACTAACAAATAACAACGATAGTATAAAGCCACTAAAAATCATAAATGCGTCTATGTCAAGATATTTGAATTTTGTATTAACACTGCTAAACATCGATTGATTGCGTGTGAAAAATCGTAATATAGAAACTTAAAAACAAGTAGTAAGTTTTTCGTGTACTTTAAAGGCTTTCTTATACATTTATACTATGATATCAAAAATTAAATTGGTCAATGTTGGTCATGGAATCTAAAACGCTTGTCTTAGTTTAAATCATCCTTTTGAAATAATTCAATCATTGTAAATCTACACTGACATTATCAATAACCTACAAATGTGTTACCTACTTAGTTCAGCTGTAAAATAATAATGAACTACAAGTTATGAAATAAATAACGTTTCTATTAACCAGAAAAACTAAATTACAATAATTGTTGGAAATGTCCCCCGTTTTGTTCAATGCACAAGTTTACGCGCCTCCTCATGCTGTGAAAAGCGTTTTGCAGCATTTCTGGCGTTATGGTTGCACATTGCTGAACAATTCTTTGTTGCAGTTCTTGCAAATTATGTATCGGATTTGCGAAAATCATATTTTTTAAATAAGGAAAGATAAACTAGTCCATAATTGCCAAACTATGTGATCTCGAAGGAAACTCAACTTCCATATGCAAACTTATCAGCCGGTCATCAAAAAACTCGCGGAGAAAAGCAACATTTTCTCGTGTAGTATGTGCTGTCGCACCGTCTTCCTGGAAATAACCGTATTGAAGTTCATCATCGTCTAACTGTTGCACAAATTCAGTCAAAAAAATATTTTTGTACCTTTCTGCGTTGACGGTGAAATTGAAAAAAATTGGCCCAATTATTCTTCTGCGAGAAACTGCCATCCAAACACCAATTTTCTGAGCATGTAGTGGCGTTTCAATAAAAATATGCGGGTTATCAGTGCTCCACATTCGCACATTCTGAGAATTGATGTATCCCGAAAGGTGGATCCAAGCTTCGTCAGAAAAAAAGTTAAGTTCAGCAGATCGACATTCATTAAATTATTAACGAACCAATGGCAGTACGCAAGGTGTCTGGGGTGGTCTGCAGACAGAAGAGCTTGATATGATTGCATGTTATATGGATGCATGTTCAGGTCCTTCTTTACAATCGTTTGGCATGTTCCATAAGTAAGCCGAATTTCTTGAGAGAGACGTTTTGAAGGTTTTGTAGGCTCTTCTTCCATACGTTGACAAACGTCATTAATAACTTCTTCTGTACGAACTCTTGGTCTACCAGCACCTTTTTTATTCGTCACAGAACCAGTTTCGCGAAACACTTCAACATAATTTGTAAGGCATGCATAAAAATTGTCCGGTAGTACTGCTACGGCTGGGAAGTGCTCTCGAAAATTGTCCAAACACAAACGTTGACTGTATTCCCAAATTCCATTAACTAGCACACCCGTTCGAAAATAGACTTCAATCATGTAAATTTTGTGCTCTGTGGTGAGAACCATGATTCAAGAACCGTGCAGGACTAGAAAACTTCAACACAATAACTTGACAGATTTTGACATTCAAAAAATTATGACATACCTAAATGACGATGCACGCTGCGACAATAATTTTAAAATCCATGACCACCATTGACCAATTTAATTGTTGATATCCCGGTATTATACTCCTAATAATTATACTATTAATTGCCAGTTACTTACTTAATTGTCATTTAAACTTTAATTGGTGCAATCGAAAACCAAGAAATTCTTGCTACAACCAGGTGGTCCTTATTACACTTGGAATCAGAACTACAAAATATCTGGCTCACCTCTGGGTTATATATCAACTATTAATACCGTTAGTTACCTGTTCGCATTCTCGGAAAATAATACATCACTCTTGCTTCCTGAATGTATGCCCCACAAACAATGCACCAGCCTTGATCCATCCTTCGAGTCTAAAAATGGCTTATGTCAGCGTAATTCCTCTTGATAGCACTTACGGTATGATTATATTATAAACATTTAGTCCGTTTAAAACCTTGAAGCAGTGGCATTATCTCTGCCTTGAAGGTTAGATTTTCGATTAAGATTTGCTGGCGTTCCGACAATGCCGACAGCGTTACTTTAGCGACATCTCTACCTAATGTAAATTCACAGCCTGTGAGACCGTGGCGCCATCTATAAATGCCTCCTTCCCATCGGATAAAACCGCCCATATAACGGAATCACCTGATCTTATCTCTGTTACACATTAAGATATATGTATATGAATATTCAGATTGTGTTACATATAGGTCCTCCTTTTAAGAAATACTTCGAATCATTCAATTTTGATCTCATAATAATAATAATAATTTATTTCATTTCAGACAGTCACAAGGTAATACATATACAGGGTGTCAATAAAGTAAGGAACACCCTAAATATTAACTTTAAAACATATCTCTAGCAAAAACGCTCAGACACGTATTTTTTTATTTTTGAAGGCGCATTTTCTTTGATTAAATTTAAGTATACAGGCTAATCAAAAAAGAAGAAATGACGTTATCATGTGTTTTTTAAATGGAATACCCGGTATATTTTTAGGAAAATCAAAAGAGCTTCTCATGAAAATTTCAACGATATATGAGTTGTTGGGGATATCTTTAATATTTACTTGTAGAAATTGAAAAAACACTTTTGGTGAACTACATGATAATTTTTGGTAATTTTAATCTTTGAACGTTGTCATGACAGAATTGTCAGTATGGAAGGTGACGTCTTATCTAATTAGACAGTGACTAACCACCGTTAGTTTGTTTGGCCTTACTCGTTTTATAATTGCCATTTCTTTTGATAAAAATGGGTCTAAGTGAGAGAGAACGGATTGAGATTCTTATGATGATTGGTTATGGTGACCGAAGAAGGAGTACAGTGGAAGTTTGCGAACTACTTAATGCAGCGCATCCTAATCGGCAACCAATAACTCGCTCAACTGTAAGTAAAATACTTCTAAAGTATGAGGAGTACGGAAATGTTAGGGATCTACCTAAAACTGGGCGACCAAAAGTGGATGATGAAACTAAGTTAAATGTTCTTTTGACAGTGCAAGATAGTCCGAATTGTGCTACTCGTCAAGCAGCTTTAAACTTTAATTGCAGCCATGAGACTGTTAGAAAAATTTGGCATAAGCAGAAATATCATCCTTAAAAAGTGCATCTTGTCCATGAATTGTCGGAAGATGATTTTGATCGCCGTTTGGAGTTTTCAGAAAACTTGCAAATACTTTGTGAACGTGATGAAATGTTTGCTAGAAACATGTTATTTTCAGATGAGGCAACTTTTTCTTTAAACGGAACAGTTAACCGACAAAATTGTAGATACTGGACAGAACATAATCCTCACTGGATGCAGGAAGCTCGAAGTCAACACCCTCAGAAGGTGAACGTCTGGGCTGGAATACTAAAAAATAGGATTTTAGGACCTTCCTTTTTTGATGGAAATTTAAATGGGGATATCTATTTGGATTTTTTACAGTTAGAGCTTCTTCCTGCGCTTGTGGAACTTTATCCTGATCAAAATACCCCTGACAGTCCTAGTAATGAAATCTGGTTCCAACAAGATGGGGCACCTCCTCATTATTCTCGACCTGTGCGTGACTACCTAAATTTGATTTTTAATAACCGATGGATTGGCAGACGTGGGGTTGTTGAGTGGCCAGCTCGCTCCCCTGACTTAACACCACTAGAGTTTTTCCTGTGGGGTTACCTAAAAAGCAAAGTTTATGTAAATAGACCTCAAAATATTAATAATTTAAAAGAACGCATACGCCAAGAGATCCGAAGAATCACCCCAGATGTAATCAGCAATGTTCAGAATGAGTTTATTCCTCGCCTAGGCTACTGTCAGATTGTGAACGGGCAGCAATTTGAACATTTACTTAAGTAAATTTTTGTTTTAGATTTAAAAATAAACAAGTTAAACTCTATTGTAATTATTTTATGACGTTGTTCCACCAAAAGTGTTTTTTCAATTTCTACAAGTAAATATTAAAGATATCCCCAACAACCCATATATCGTTGAAATCTTCATGAGAAGCTCTTTTGATTTTCTTAAAAATATACAGGGTATTCCATTTAAAAAAACACATGATAACATAATATCTTCTTTTTTGATAACCCTGTATACTTCAATTTAATCTAAGAAAATGCGCCTTCAAAAATAAAAAAATACGTGTCTGAGCGTTTTTGCTAGAGATATGTTTTAAAGCTGATATTTAGGGTGTTCCTTACTTTATTGACACACTGTATATACAGGGTGTCTCTAAAAGGTGCGGAAAAAACGCTACCACACATTTCTGAGGGCGATCTAACCCAACTTACCTCAGTCCAAAAGTGGATGCACCATTGCATTGAATTGCCACAAGAATAACACCCAAATTACAGAAGCATATGTGTCCATATACGGAATGAATTTTTTATATCCAGATTACTCATAAACGGCTGCTCCAATCAACTCCTACCAGGTATACCTTTTCTAGGTAAAAAACATTGGAGAATAAGAATTTTTATTTAAAAGTTAAATACAGTGTGTCTCAAAAAAGTTATTACGTTTTAAATGGATACAATATGCCGCAGGTGGCGCCCTCTACATTTTGCAATGAAAATGAGATCAGATTTAAATTTTTTACCCCACGAAACCCCCCCCCCCCAACCCAAATATTGTGACAATATACCAATTATTACAGAAATTATTTATAAAAAACTAAAACCAAATTGAACTTTTGACACTCTGTATCTCCGAAAGCATCCACTTTTGGACTGAGGTAAATTGGGTTAGATCGTCATATTTTGCCCTCAGAAATGTGTGGTAGCGTTTTTTCCGCACCTTTTAGAGACACCCCAGTATATAATATTTTAAATATATTGATGTCTTTGCCAGTGCTAACTCATTGATGTAAGTAACATTTTAATTTCTTATGCTTCCTTTTTAACAAATTCATTACGATTTTTGATAGCACTCTCCCGATGAAGATAATAAACATTATCGAAATATAGAGAAGAATGAACGAATTGAGTTTTATTTAACTAGAATACACGGACCAATAACCCTGATAATTTATTATTGTTATATATATATATATATATATATATATATATAGTTTCCTTTCGTGGTTTAGGGGCTGTAAAATGAACTCAAAAAAACACAATAAGAGTTAAAACGTTTCGATAATATAAATATTATCTTTTTCAATTATTTAACACAAACTAACTAAATCAAACATTAAAACACCAATAAATATTAATAAAACTGTAACATATATTTGACAAATATTTTTTTGACAAGTATATTGGCGGCAAATATATGGTACAGAATAAACAATATTGGTGTATCCTAGACGACCCAGAATACGTAAATGAAGCAGACACAATACAACATATTAAATTATTGAATGGTATGCTATTGCCAAATTATTAATTTCTGTTCGGTCATTTACTGCATTATCATGTTTCTTAATTTGTATGAGCTCTAGAAAGTTTCTAATTTTGTTGTTATGTTCTTTACATAAAATTGTTGTTTCATCAAATTTAAACTTATGTTGTGCCCGCGGAAAAGTCTGCACCATATGGAAGAAAAATTTACTCTTTTAATTTTTAAAATTATTTTTTTGTAGTTTGTTTTTGCATAATTAGAAACCAAAAACTAACCTAAAATATTTAACATATCGCATTTGCTTCAATGCGTAAATGTCATTTAAAAATTACCAACGTCCAAACGTGCCATTATTTGTCAAAATATAAGAAGATGCCTTAAGAAAAAGTTGTTTGTACTTTCGCGGACATCCTAAATCCAAAGTTTCGTACAAAATTTTTAATTTTAATTTTTTTTTCATAATTTTGTAAAAAAAACGCCTGTATATTTTTTAAGTGTATTTTTCTCTCGAATTCTGATAAAAACCTATGTTACCATGTAATAAACAAAAAAAAAACAATTTGTATTTCAGAATAAGGTATATTTTTTTAAAATAAAAGATTTCGTTAAGAAAAGTGGAGGACATTCTTGGACTATTTTCATATTTTCGTATATTAAAAATGTTTATTTTTCAAACATAATGGTCAAAAAACCTAGAAAATAACACTAGTTGTAAGATTAGAACATGTTATGTACCTAGCCTTGTTTGTTTTAAGCAAAATTTCCTTTAGTATCTCTAAAGCAGGAAATAACAAGCTTATTCTTAAACTTCGATAAATTCACAAGTAGGCCTAGAAAATAATTGCAAATTCTAGACATAAACAACTAAATAAATGTCAGTTTTGTGTATTTCTCTAATAGATTTGTTTTAAAATGTTATCCATGGAAGAAAAAATAGAAATCATTTTAATTCAGGGAGAAAATAGAACCAACAGGGATACGGCAAATATTTTTAATCAAAGACACCCTAACAAATTCGTTTCGCACTCTACTGTTGGTCGTATTGTAGATAAGTTCAAGTCATCCGGTTCAGTTCTAAATGATTTTAAGAAGCCACATGTAAACTGGCAAGTTCAGCAGCATGAAGAACATGTATTATTAGATGTAGTAGAGCATAAAACTACATCAATTGCTGCTATTTCCAACAGAACTAGGGCAAAAGAGACTACAGTGAGAAAAATTTTAAAGAAACATAAGTACCGTCCATTTAAGCCAAAATATGTCCATATACTAAAAGAACGAGATTTTAACGCAAGATTTGATTTTTGTATGTGGTTTCAAGGAGAGCTCGAAGAAAACCGTCGTTTCCCCAAAGAAATCATGTTCTCGGACGAAGCAACGTTCGCAGAACTGCAGATGGTGGGCTGATGAAAACCCTAACTTTATCATCGAATGCAGGGACCAATATTCTTTTAAAACAAATGTTTGGTGTGGTATTTTTTATGGTAGATTGATTGGACCCTATTTTTTCCACGAAAATTTAAATTCGCAAAGGTACTTGAACTTTCTCATGACCGAAATAACCGATTTAATGATATGGTATTGGAAGAAAGATCTGTCCTATGGTTTCAGCAAGACGGCGCATGTATACATAGTACACTGGCGGTGAGGAGTTATTTAAATCAATTATTTGGGGACAAATGGATTGGCAGATATTCAGCGTATCCATGGCCAGCGAGATCCCCTGACCTAACTCCGTTAGATTTTTCCTTGTGGGGGTATCTAAAAGAGAAAGTGTACCGCAAACGACCATTTCGAAACATTGAACATCTAGAAAACACAATACGTGACGTTTGCCTAGAAATTCCGGCCACATATTTTGTAAACATTACAAGAGAGTTCTCTAGAAGGATCATCAAATGTATTGCAAGAGAAGGGAGACATACAGAAATGTAGTATTGTTAACATTTTTTATTCATTTAGTTTAACTGTATAGTAACGGTATTTTTGTAAAATTGGAATTGTTGACTACGCTTACTTGTGAATTTATTTAATTTTAAGAATTAGATTTGTTTTTTTTTTAAATTAACTTTGTTAGTTGAAATAAAATTACTTTTTTTTCTCATTTTTAAAAGGTTATTTTCTAGCTTTTTTGACCATTATGTTTTTTAATTTATTTTTAATGGTACATACGAAAATATGAAAATAGTCCAAGAATGTCCTCCAGTTTTCTTAACGAAATCATTTATTTAAAAAAAATATACCTTATTCTGAAATACAAATTGTTTTTTTTTTGTTTATTACATGGTAACATAGGTTTTTATCAGAATTCGAGAGAAAAATACACTTAAAAAATATACAGGCGTTTTTTTACAAAATTATGGAAAAAAAATTAAAATTAAAATTTTTGTACGAAACTTTGGATTTAGGATGTCCGCGAAAGTACAAACAACTTTTTCTTATGGCATCTCCTTATATTTTGACAAATACTGGCATGTTTGGACGTTGGTAATTTTTAAATGACATTTACGCATTGAAGCAAATGCGATATGTTAAATATTTTTGGTTAGTTTTTGGTTTCTAATTATGCAAAAACAAACTACAAAAAAATAATTTTAAAAATTAAAAGAGTAAATTTTTTTTCCATATGGTGCAGACTTTTCCGCGGGCACTGTATATACATTCACATATGTGAGTTGAAGCATGTCAAAAGAGATAATCGTACATATTATATCACATATCACATATTGTACAAATTCAAATTATACTTACAAATTAATAGTGCAATATCTTAATAATTATTTTAGACTGAAATAATCTCTTAACAAATGCAAAATCTGTTGAAGTAAAAATTGTTCCAATAAAATTAGCTTCCTAAAAATTCCTAAACGTAGCCCTTTTGATGATTTTAAAAGTCATAACTTTTATTTGTTGTGGAAGTTTATACAAAAATTTTATGCTGGAATAGGACGGACTTTTTTCCAACATGCTATGTCTGTGTATTGGATAATTATATGTAATTTGAGATGGAGTCTCGTAATCGTTATTAGGTAAGAAATGATCAAGTTTCTTCTTGTTGTTAAAAATAAAAATTAAACATTCAAAAATATACAAAGCTGCGACAGTAAGAAGATCGGCTGACCTGAAATTTTCACGATATGATTCTCTAAACTTTAGTGTCTAAAGGGAAAGCCAAAAATTACTCGAAAGATTTGCTTTTGAATTACAGAAACTCATCCAGAATATGGAGAATTTCCCCAAAAAGTATCCACAGGGATTTACAGAAGAAGTACCGGTATTAAGTGGAATCCGCCAAGGCGATAGTTTGAGCCCAGTCTTGTTCAACCTCTTTGTGGATAAAATAATTAATAGTGTAGAAGAAATAGATGGAGGATACAGAATAGGACAAAAATCGATAAAGATACTATGCTACGCTGACGACGCAATTTTGATGGCGGAAAACAAAGACGATCTGCAGCGACTACTATATAGGTTTCGATCAAGAGAGGAGAACCTTAATATGCAGAATATCTATAGAAAAGATACTAGATGTAAACTGGCTGTAAAAGGACAAACCCATCCACCAAAATATGCAATGCACGTACTTAGGAGCTGAGATAAAGAGCTCCAAAAACTTACAACAGAAAGTCAGAACCCAAGTGAACAAAGCCTCAAGAATCTCTGGCTATCTGATGGACCTCATATGGAGAAACAAATACATGTCCACTGAAAGCAAAGTTCGCATATATAAAACCGCTGTGAGATCTGTACTCACATATTGCTGTGACCTCCACATTAAGTAGAAATAATAATATTAAGAATTAGTTTAGTTATTGAAAAAGAACATTAATTTTATTTTAAAATCGTTTATTTTTAGATTTAAGCATTCGTTGAAACAAGTAATAGTAAGTAGAATAATTTGCCTACTTTTAAGGAGAATCTAATGTACCAAAATAAACATGAATTGTTGATACACATTAGACAAATAAATGTGAATTTAAATATAAATAGTGGTATCAATTCATTAGAAATATTTTATAGTAATAATACTTAAGATGTAGTTAATACCTGTTACTTATATCTATGGACAGAAAAAAGGATATAAATCAAAACATTGCTGGTACAAAGTGACAGATCGTAAATAAGAATGTTTTATGTAAACAGTAACTGTATAAATTAGAAATATACTTGTTGGTTCTTATATGTATAACACAAGAGCTTCAAAGACTATGGAAAATGGTTATGTGTGGTTTAAAAACCTGCAAAAGAAAAATACAATGTCAAGGTTGATGATAACACTTCACAAATTGATGTGTTACCTGAACAGGAGAAACACGATTAAATGACGGGAGAATGTGCGGCAGACCACCGATCTTTGCAGTGTGAGCGCGGTAGGAAAAATCTCCGTCGTGGACAACGTTTTTCATGTGCTACCAGAACAAAGCATTCCTAAAAGGAGAATTTGAATAAATGTTAGTACATCATAAGAAGAAATATATAACGAACAATGAAAAAAGCAATGCAGTCAAATACGAATACAATGAGGGAGTATATTAAGAAGAAAGAACAGATATACATATCGAAGACGAAACATAGCAAGTTTGTGAAAAACTTTTAATAACAAACAATTAAGGTGCCGCCATTAGTGCATAAACTGTCAAAGACGATATGCGTGTTGGTGTGAATATGACAACTTGAAGAAAACAGACAAGAAAAATTTTATCACAAACGTTTCAAGAAATCAATGCCAACCTAAAATTTAGTTTGACGAGAGAGGCGCTACAAATTGCCGATAACAATTGTTTTCTTTTATATAAGCGAAAAACAAAAATCGACTTAGATTAGATTCCAAGTTTGAAATTTGAGCTGTAAAGACGCGAATTTTTTATTTGAATATAGCGAAAGTGAGAGTAGGATCTTTATGCACTACACATAAGCTCACGATTTCATAGTAGGTATTAAAGATTAGAGTTCAATTTTAATTTGGTTTTCTTGTTAAATAATTTTATTCAATTAATTTTTCTTTTCTTATTACTAATTTAGGTAGAATTCGATAAAATATAAGATGAAATGAATATATAACACTTTCGGCTGTTACTTTGTGAAGATTCATGATACTGGATATAAGTAAAATAAAACACTCAATTAAACTTTGAATAACTTCACTTTATTTTAATCACTATGTGACTGCAGTTTCGACATTATATGTAAGTTTGATAATGACATATAATGTCGAAACTGCAGTCACATAGTGATTAAAATAAAGTGAAGTTATTCAAAGTTTAATTGAGTGTTTTATTTTACTTATATCCAGATGAAATGAAGTAAGTTATGAGATAAATAATTCAATTTAAGGACGGTTAATGGTGTTAGATGTGCTAAAAGTACTATGTGAAAATATTTGCTTTTAGTAAATCGTTGAGCATCATTAATTAGATGAATATTATCTTGTTTATAATAGTAACTCATTTTCAAAATAATAAAAGGGTAGTTAATGGTGTTAGACGTGCTAAGGGTACTTACTATGTGAGAATATTTACCTCTAGTAACTCGTTAGGCATCATTAATTATTATATAGTAATTGAAATAAATAAATACGAATAAGCGAAGATGTTTGTTGATGGGCGGATGCTTAGCCGCTAGAGTGCGAATGTTTGCAGCTAGCGATTAGTATTGGCCAGTTTCAGAGCATTCGCGTTGCTAGGTTCTAGATTACCAAGGCACTATGTGAAAATGTATGTTTTGGTGAAATGGAATCGGCTTCGATTTAATAAACAAAATTATCAAGAAACAATATTTTCTTTTATTTAAAAGAATCACATCCATACGTCAATTTTCAAAAAACTCGTCAGCCATTTTGTTTTTTTGACATTTTGACTTTGGAATCGTGATCTGCGACCCCCAAAACCCCCGTATCTAAAATTTGACATTCATACGTCAATTTTCAAAAAATCTTCCGCTATTTTGTTTTTTTTTGACATTTTGACTTTGGAATCGTGATCGGCGACCCCCAAACCCCCGTATCTAAAATTTTACATTCATACGTCAATTTTCAAAAAATCTTCCGCCATTTTTTTTTTTTGACATTTTGACTTTGGAATCGTGATCGGCGACTCCCAGTCTCCCAGAATTTTACATTCATACGTCAATTTTCAAAAAATTCTTCCGCCATTTGGTTTTTCTATGACATTTTAATTTTGGATTTGTGATCGGCGACCTAAGACACCCCGGTATCTAAAATTTCACATCCATACGTCAATTTTCAAAAAACTCGTCCGCCATTTTGTTTTTTTGACATTTTGACTTTGGAATCGTGATCGGCGACCCCCAAAACCCCCTTATCTAAAATTTCACATTTATACGTCAATTTTCAAAAAATCCTTCTGCCATTTTGTTTTTTTTTGACATTTCGACTTTGGATACGTGATCAATGACACCACAAAAACTCCCAAGTGCCGAATTTTACTTTAATCAGAAGAGAGAAATTAATTTCAAGTAGCTCCGCCCACTCTGCACGTATGCGTAATCGTTGTCATAAGGGCACATAAATGTTAAAAGCAATCTTTTCCCCCATTAAGGCGTACGCGTTCTGGATTAATGTATTTTAATAATTCAAATATATAATCTTTAAAAGAACAATCAACCTGTATATCTATAAAAATGTTAAGTCAAGCGGGTGTATTATGTGGAGATTGAGATGCCGAACTTGTCGGACCGGATAGATTAATCTGATATTTTTCGCCCGATCGTAGTACATTGAATCATATGCACATTGAATCTGTGACGTATTTCGACCATTTTTCTGACCAAATGCTTCTGCAAACGAATTTGAAAGTGCTCGCGCCCTTCATTGCGTGCGTCTGTCGACTCGAAATAAGCATGTAAAAGATCCCGAGAAGCCCATTCCTTAAGACCCCGGGTCTTGTTGGACGCTCGCAACCTTCAAAATTTCGTATTTCACGCTTAAAAGTGAATCTGTAGCTACAACTGAGTTTGAATGCTAGTTTGACGTTTCCCGAGATTTGTATTGCTTGTCACGTGAATCGTCATGACGTAAGACATTTTTCTGTTAAAACACCGAGTGCAGGCTCCTCTTCAACGGGCGATATCTCTGCACACGCTCCACTTAGGAAGAAAATCTCTCCGACGACCAGAAATTCAATGTCGCCGGTAGCCACATGCCAAAGGGCAGCTTTTAATTTGGCGTATCCAGAGAGGAGTTGCCCGCCCCGTGCATCCAATTTTCGTCGATTTTTCGGGTCGTTTGGTTGCCCATGGCTACTGAGCTATTATTATTTTAACAAGATAATTATTCTTTCAACTATTATCATAGATGCAGAAGCGTTATACAAGCATTATAACTCTAAAAGTGAGTATAAATGTTTTCTTTTCTCAGTATTTGTAAAACAAAATATATATAGATATAGTGTGACAATGTTTACGATTGGCATCTTTATAAATATAAATATAATTTTTTATAAGAGATTTAGATCTTTCATTTAATTTTGGACCTTATCCCAAAGAAAAACTAAATAAGAGGTGTACCAGAACAAAAGAAGCAAATCACTTCAAGAACTCATAAGAACTTTTAGAATATTATGCTGTTAAGAAAAAAGCTTATGAATAGACTATAATAATTTTATCATAAATCAGCATTGATTTAAATTATTGAGTCTACAGCAATATGCAGTGGACACTAGAGCGGATACAACAAAAGCGAATAGCATGATGAGGGCAGCAGAGATGAATACATTGAGAAATATTAAGGGAGTAAGCTTGAGAGACCAGATAAGAAGCAAAGATATAAGAGCAGATCTCAAAATTCAAGATGTGGTGCAGTTTACGAAATCGAGACGACGTTATTGGAGACACCACGTCGACAGAATGACAGAGGATCGATGGGCACAATGGGCAAAGGATGAAAAGCCGAGTTCAACGAGACCCCGATCGACGTCCCAAAAGATGGTGCTAGAGCTGGACATCTGCTCCCCAAAAGGCCGAACGAGATCATGAAGAGTAGAAGAAACAAGACTAAGTCTTAAGAGAAGAGAAAGAAGAAGATAAAGAAGATATTTGTCACGAGAGGGCAGCACTCAAAAACTATAGAAATTTAAACTATTTGCAAGTGACTACTGTACCGCTATGCCTACTATGCTCCGCTCTTTTATATTTAGCCCCATGTAAGTTAGTCATTGATATATGGTAATTCACGTCGTGTTTCGCAAATTAGTAATTCACTCTGTATACTATAATTTTTAACAATTAAATAATCGATATAGCTAATAGGAGGGAAAGGTTCGAAAGAAAACACGCGCATTTAATCAACTTAAAACGATTATATTAGGTGGTCTTTTTGTGTTCATGGTAATCGGACTGTAGTAAATGGAAATTTTCACACCTGGTCAACATAACAGTAATCACCACCCCATTATAACCTCAACCGCTAATTAATACAGATTGGGTAATTGTTTTTGATTAAAAATGACGGAACTATATTGTATACAAATTGATCTAATCAATTCCAGCTGCTTCATTTAGCATGAATATATTACGATAGCACACAGAATATGAAACAAAGTGTTTCTAATATTCACTAATTCAATTTCATAAGATAATATACTAAACAGCGTTCTGCTGATGATATTAAAGAATTACAGTTACAGAAAAGATTTCAATTTTGTTTTTAAATTAAGTGTACTTTAAATTAATATTAAATCAATTTTGATCTAAATACAGTATACATTTGTACGAGGGCTGTTCACTTTTCGCTGAGTCTGGTAAAGTAAACACAAGTTATAACTTTTCAAAGTATTCTCCTCCAGAGTCAATGCATTTTTGCATCCGTGAAAACCAACCATGAATTCATTTTCTCCAATCTTCTGGCCGTAGTTTGTTTCTTTAATTTTTAAAGACATCAACCGTTCCTTCGCCCGATGTAAAACGTAAACCCTGTAATTTATTCTTTATCCGCGGAAATAGAAGAAGTCATTAGGTGCTAGGTTTGGACTATACGGTGAATGACCCTTTATTCCTATGTTTTGGGCATTCAAATACTTAGTTGTTCGAGTAGCAGTGTGGTGTAATAGGTAATGAGGGCAATATTTTACGTTATGTTATATGTACATCGCGGAAATTGCCGCATATGTCCTCGTACCTAGTGCACCTACTTATCAGTGGTTATAAACTAATAATTAAGTAGAGTAGAATACAATAGCATGTGTAGTAAATAACAGAAGTAGGTTAAGGTTAATGTATATAAATAGTAGGATAGATTAAGTAAAGATAGAGTTAGTACAATGATCGAAATAGTCATAACGTTAGTTGTATAGTCACTTCTAAATAGTACACAAATAAAGTTGTTAAGTTTATGATGTGTGTTGATCTCGAAAGATAGTGTCCATAGTCCCGGAGTACCCACGGCCTCTTATTGCATGGAGATCCTGCCAGGAGATAATAGGAAATAAGTGTAATATGTAATGAGGGCAATATTTTAGCATGTAGATATGAAAGAAAATAAACAACAGTAACGTTCTATATTTTCTTTCCCCCAGCGAAGGGAGGTGTAATAGGAAATGACGGCAATATTTTACTTCATGTTATACATCGCGGAAATTGCCGCATATGTCCTCATACCTAGTGCACCTACTTATCAGTGTTTATAAACATTTTGGAGAACCTAGGCAAACAAACTGTAATGTACCATTCTGACTTAACAGTACGTCTACCCTCCAATGCTACAGTGAAAACATGCCCGGGAATTCCGAAAAATGTGGCGACCATCGTTTTGTTTCAAGTTTTTCACGAACAATTATTGTTGGAACCTACTCATCCTCATAGACCTAAACTCTCGATTGTTGCTTTTCTTTTTCGGGATCATAGCAGTATATCCATGTTTCATCACCTGTGATGATGTTATACACCAGTGGTTCCCAAACTTATTTTGCCTACTGCCCACTTTGAGAATAAATTATTTTTTAGCGCCCCCATTTTTTCACCTACTCAAAAACCACTATAACTTCAAATTAAATTAATTATTGTGAGCTATATTAGCGGAGATTAAACATTCATTCTAAACGAGACTTTTACTATGGGTTATAGTAAAAGTCTCGTTTAGAATGAATGAGTTAACTTGAGACCTGAGCGTAGTAGGTAGTACACAACGGCGCTCAGGTCTCAAGTTAACTTTTACGGGCTACACCTGCCAATGAGAATGATTATTGAAACGCAACTTTATAGTATTCAGACAAAGTATCTTTTATTCAAAATTCAAAATAAAACAAACATAATCGATTCTAATATAAAAACTAATGTGAAGGATGAATCTGATGCTGTTTAATAAATTTGTTGATATCAGGTTCCAATTTACTCAAGAACAGCCGCAAGTCACCACGTTCGGTAACATGCAAACGATTTCTCTTTTTAGTAAGCAGCGTTGCTACAGCACTAAATCCACGTTCACACAAATATGACGATGGGAATGCTATCAAGAATCGTTGAATGATTGACCACAATCCAGGGTACAATTGCGGGATCGGTTTTTGTAGCCAAAATTCTTGGTAGCCATTTTTGAACTTGATTTTTATTTCCTCGTTCGTTGTCAATTCTATAAGTTCTTCTTCCAGATGTGGTGATATTGCTGTGTTGACAGGATACTGATAAATTCGGAAAATTATGAAACTCACGTCTGCCCATATTCTTTTTGTGTAGAAGCAGTTTGGCTGCGAAAGCAGCAACGACATTTTTTGTTTTAATTAAATTTAGTTCATCGCCTTGCAGTTGGAGATTCATGTTGTTGAACAATTTATACAGGTCTGTCATGTAAGCTATATCATTTTTTGATGTAATGAGCTTGTTGCGCAATTCTGTATCTTTAGTTTCCAAAAACTCTATCACAGAGTCAAACAGGTTGTAAAATCGAGTCAGACAATTGCCTCTTGATAGCCAACGAACTTCGGTATGAAACAACAAACGGTTGAAATCTTCGTCATTAGTAACACAAAGCTGATGAAATAATCTATCATTCAAAGAGCAGTTACGGATTTTATTGACTGCTTTGATGACATATTGCAGTGATTGAAATAGTCGTTCACTTAAATTTCTAGCAACCAAATGTTGTCTATGAATAACGCAATGTACAGCAAGGACATCTGGAATTTTATTTTTTACGTACGCTATGAAGCCTTTATGGCACCCTGTCATAGCCGGAGCGCCATCCGTAGCAACTGATATAATATTTTTCAAGGGAATCTCTTTCTCATCACAAAACTTTTCCAATGTATTGAATATGGTTTCGCCTTTTGTATCGGTCTCTAAATTTCTAGCAAACAATAGTTCTTCACATATTTTCTCATCTTTAATAAACCTCACGTAAGACAGCAACAATGCTTCATTAGTTGGTAAAGTGGACTCATCGAGCTGAATTGAGAATTGACTAGTCCTCAGATGATTGCACAATGATTCTTCTATGTTTCCGGCCATTTCATCAATTCGTCTTTGCACAGAATTATTACTCAAAGGAATTTTTCCGATAATATCTGCGGCCGGTTTATGAAGCACAGTAGTTATTACTTCCTTTATTGCTGGCAAAATTAACACTTCTCCGATGTTGTGTGGTTTGCCTTTTTGAGCAATTAACAAAGAGATGTTGTACGAAGCTCGAAGTCCGTCGTCATCTTGCTTAGCAGCCGCCGAAAAGAGTTTTGCTACACTTGGCCGAGTATTATGCTTCTTCTCTAGGTCTTGAAAATATGCTACATTCTTGTCTTTCTTATCTGGATGCATTTTATTCAAATGATCTTGAAGTCTTGAAGGCTTCATTGCTTCATTCGAAAATGTTTTTAGGCATAGAAGGCACAAAGGCGACGATGGGTTTGTAGGATTTTCAATGAATCCGAATTTAATATATTCCGCACAGTATTGCCGTCTCTTCTTTTTTACTTCCGACATTGTTTTGTTTTGAGAAATACGTAAGTATAAGTGTTGAACTTAAGTACTGCTTATCTATTACGCGCGAAACCGCAAATGAAAATAAAATAAATATTACGTTGTTTATATAGGATTGCATAAGCAGCACGCACCGACAGGAATAAGACAAACATGCATAAACTCGTTTATCTCATTCGACGCTCAATCGTACTCAACAAGTAAGAACAAGTATTCTATGAACTAGCCGATTGATACAGTTGCCTTTTTATTTGTTTGTTTGTGTCTCTTTTCGTTTCGAAACGGAGCGACCGATTGATATGTTTTTTATTTTATTTATTCAATAAAACAGGACAGATATATGAACTACTCGGAGAGAAATATCGAACCGAGTTGGTTTGAGCAATCTCTTAATTAATATTAGTTGATGTTCACAAGCTGTAGTCGAGAGTAGGGATGGGACATCGGTGGGTAAACATCGATATCAAACATCGATGTTAACATCGTTGATCAACATCGATGGTTGCAAAATATCGACTACCAAACATCGATGTTTTTAAACATCGATAATTATATTTATAGATTTATTTTTTGGCAGTTTAACAAAAACTTTATTATAACTTAATTAATTTACGTCCTTAACAAAATGATATAAAAGATATCACTATTCAAAAAAAATAATAAAAGAAATATATACATTTATAATATGTAGTTAACTTTAGAAACTACTCAAAAAAAACTATATAAAAAAACAATATTATGCAATTACGCATGAAACAACCACATGACTTAAATCGTCTGATACTTAAAAAATATATACATTTACGTGTATCAAAGCTTTTTAAGAGAACGATTTTTATTTGGGATTTTATAGTCTTGCATTTTTTTTTGACTACGCTGGCAAATACCGAGATACATATGGATATGGTTTTATATTTCTGATGTGTCATCTTGCATTTAATACGTGTATCGTCGTGTATGATTGTACGCACTAGGGAATTTCCCGAAGAAGTATACATCGGTAATGTCTATCTCCCTTCTTTTTCTATGAAAATACGTTTACCTCCTTCACTTATTCTGCATGCATACATAATTTAACTTTTATTCTGCACTTTAAAAGTACTATAAATTTATGTATTTAATTATATATTATTTAAATATTTATACTGAGTAATATTTAAAAGAGCCTAAAATGAAATATTCGAATTTATATGATATAGCACTGTGAAATTTAAATACTTCTTTTATTCGTAGACAATTTTACATCCTCGTAGCCTGTATGTGAGCTGTTAATTTGGAAACATTTTTGTATTTGTCAACAGAGGACGCTGTTTTATTTTGTGATTAGTGCAAATACATTTTGTCAAGCTTAAAAGTTCGATGTTCACTATATTTCTTCTAACATCGATAGTTTATCGATAAATCTAAATTGCAAACATCGATGCAAAAACATCGAACATCGATCCTAAAATATCGATGTTCAATGAACATCGATGTTTATCGCCCATCCCTAGTCGAGAGTCGAGAGCTCAGTCGGTGTCTAAGAGTCCTCCTAGATTCTAGATGAAATTACAAATCGCCCCCTAAGCCTTTACACAACGCCCCCATTTTTTTTCTGGGTCTCTTACCGCCCCCCTTTAGACCTGCAGCGCCCACAAGGGGGCGTTATCGCCCACTTTGGGAACCTATGTTATACACCAAATGAGACGATCCACGGTTAAAGCGATCTAGTGTAGATCTGCACCATCTCCCACGGTCTTCTTTTTGAATTGAAGTCAAATTGTAGGGAATCCACCCAGAACAAAGCTTAGGGACCTTCAAATGTTTGTGTAAAATAGTGTTAATTGTGAATGTTCCTTCTTCAGTTCCATGATTTATTGACGAAAGGAGTATTTTAAACTAATATAACTTACAATCAGGTATTTTTGACAACTGTCACTATAACTAAACTTGTAAACAACTGAGTATTTTAAACTAATATAACTTACAATCAGGTATTTTTGACAACTGTCACTATAACTAAACTTGTAAACAACTGATTGAAATTGTCATACAAAATTTTTCGCAAAATATCATCGCCTACTAGATAAGTTCAGTGGGAAAGAGAATATCCCTCGTATGTCAATATACCGGGTGTTTCAACGGAGCGGTAAAGCCCAATATTGGTATCTAATAATGTAGATAGCGAACAATTTTTAATATAAAAATTGTAGCTCTACAATTTAAAAATATTTTCATTTATACAGAGTGTTCGACAACAAAGCACATACAATGCTATGAATTTTTTAACACTTTGTGATAGTCCTTGAAGGGCTGATTAAACTAACATTAACTTGTATTTGTTGCGTTTCAAATGTTTCTGAGATATGGCGTTTGTTAAAATTTGTACAACATTTGAAAAGTTGCTATGATGTAACGATTGATGATGAATTACCTATAGGCTTAATTAGCAGAGATATCATTTCAGTATGTAAAATTAATGTTTATTTCGACATATCTACGCATGTTCTTTAACATACATACAATTCGCTAAAGTTAAAAATTCTATAAAAAATTAAATGGAACACTCTGTATATTTATATGCCATTGAAAAATACTTCAAATTTACTAATTAAAAAGATATAGCTTTCTAGTGCCTGTGGGCGATATTGCAGAAGTGAATAAACCCGATTATGATTTAAAAATATGAGTTAATTACACATAGCATGACTTAATTACACATAGCATAATTAAAATTAATCGAAAAGAGTTACTTCTAATATTTTCTTATTACAAATATGTAATTTTTATTAAAATTGAAGAAGTCATGCTTAGATTTATAACTTGAAAAGCAAGCCGTCAAAACAAGTATTTAAATGTACGTTATTGAAAACTTCTATAACTTTCGCAATATCTTGAAAAACACATAAGTTACTATTTTCAAGCATCACAGCAATTATAAGTGATATAACAAATTAAAAATCTTTTTTTAAGGTTCTCTTAATAAAGTTTTGGCTAACATCAAGGACTCTTGAAAGTTTACGTACGCTTGTATGAGGATTTTCGCATAACAAAATAACCTTTTGTGCATTTTCGTTTTGTACGGCAGCAGTAGTTTTTCATACGAAATACTGCCAGTTTCTTCAAATCGTTAACAATTTTTGAAAAAATTGTTAACGATGGCAGTCCTATATTTGGATACTTTTGATTGTATATCTTTGTGCCAGCAAACAATCACTATCCCCCAAAACATAGACCATATCTATTAATTACAATTTTAAATATTTCATTTCGCACTTAACGTAAATTCATGCACTTACTTCCCTTTAAACTGAAGCTATAAATCTAAGTTTAACGTTTAAACAATTTTTGACACACAGCGTCTGCGATATTTTTTATATTATTGCTAATTTATGAACTTCCAAACTTTTCATAAGTTTTAAAATTTTAATAAAAATTACTTATTTGTAAGAGGAAAATAGAAGTAACTTTTTTTTGATTAATTTAGTTATACTCGTAGTGCAAGCCATGACAACTCATATTTTTAAGTCGTAATCGGGTTTATTCAGATATAATATCCTATAACTTATACAAAATCGCCTACAGGTGGAAGAAAGTGGTATTTTTAATTAGTTACTTTTAAGTACTTTTTAATGACATATAAATATACAGGGTGTTGCATTTAATTGTTTTTTATAATTTTTAACTTTAACGAATGGTATGAACTTCTAAAGAACGTGCGTAGATATGCCGAAATGAACGTTAATTTCACGTACTGAAAAGATATCTCTACTAATTGAGCTCGTAATAGGTATTTCATCACCAATCGTTATTTCATAGCAACTTTTGAAATGTTGTACAATTTTTAACGAAAAATCGCCATATCTCAGAAACAGTTGAAAATCGGCAAATACAAGTTGTCAGTTTAATCAGCCTTTCAAGGGCTATCATAAAATGTAAAAAAATGCATAGCATTCGATTTAAAAAACAAGAAAATGGGTGTGCTTAAAACCACACGGCAGAAGTGAAAACTTCATCAAGGCGAGGTTAATAATACGAAATACAACTTTTTTTGCGTTCTATATTACATTAGGGTCATCCTGCATCGACGAATTCAGTTGCTGAGATTTAATGTGCTTCTTATGACGATATTTCTTCACGCGCGTATTAGACAATTCCCCTTTTCGTTTTAATTTGTTATCGATTTGATTTTCTTCATCCATCCTTTGTAACAGAAAAGAATTAAAGGCTTATAAATTCCTATATAATGAGCAATTAAAGCAATGCTCTATTCTCAACGTTTCTGTTTTGCATTGGTATACAAATTATAGTAAATGCGTGTGGACGTTATTTAACACCCGGAATATACTGATCAGTTTCCGAGTCTTTCATATCATTTTAATAAAAATGCTAAAACTTACCTGAGCGCGAAATATTATATTATATTATTATAGAGATAATGTCTCATACACACAACAAATTTTATGGTTAACCGTCCGCGAAGTTACCAATTAACGAACGCAACACAGTCCGCGAAATACAATTTCGCGGCCGTTGCTATGGCAGCGGCCGCGGCGAAATATAATCACGTGGGTGTACGAACAACTTTAAAGGGTTCCTCGACGGAGAGATTTTCCAATACGCTTCTGGGTCGGTTCGAACGCATGTATATATATATATATATAAATAGACGATGTGAATACTCCCTTACGAGTCCCGCGCTGGTCTGATGCTAACGTGCCGGCTTCTCACCCGTGCGGCTCGGGATCGAATCCGCACGGGGACATAAATTTATTTATTCATTTAAATTTCAATTTAAATGAAATTAAATACCTCTATATGATATATTTCTCTCGTTCCCTTAGTCGACTCGAGCCAACTTTACCCGAACGAGCGTTACATAGTCGAGCGTAACGGCTCAGTCTTTTTCAGTGCCCACAATCAACGTAACGCGCCCAAAGAAGTTTACACTTCAAAAAACATAAATTTGCGTTGGTTCGTCGTTGTCGAACACTCTGTATAAATGAAAATATTTTTTAAATTGTAGAGCTTAAATTATTTGCTATCTACATTATTATATACCAATAATGAACTTTATAGCTTCGCTGGGTACACCCGGTATATGTGAATATTATACAAGTCCAACAATATTGTATACATAAGGTCGAAATAATAACCTTCTTTTTTAAATCGGTAGAATAAAATGCCTGTGACTTAGAAGGTGTCATTGTAAAGGGCGACAAATATTATTTTTGCCCGGAGCGGCTGAATATCTAGATCGTGCCCTGTTCACAGCAATATGTAGCACATCGCATTGATATATTTTTCTTCATTAGTAATGAAGTAGCGATAGTATATTAGGACGCTATATTTTATTTACGGTGCAAAAGATAAAAATAAACCTCTATATAAATTGCGTTTGTCTTCTTTTAGCCACCCTTTCAGCCCTTATATTGTACTATTTAATTTCAAAATATGTATAGTGCACGCCATCTGTAAATCAGACTTGTAACCAAAATAATGACGCCTGACAGATAAAAACATTAACTAATTGTGGACTCGTCAACTATTACAGGGATACATTTCGATTTTCATGAACAATCGAAAGCTCATCTTTAATATTTCTCACACGGATGTGTTAAAATTACGAGTTGAAACGCAACGATTGTAAAAATCTAGAATATCATTCGAGACAAGTTCACCTATCGCACGCTAGATGTCGCCCGCGTCATTGGCGACGATTCAAATTATTGATTTTCCAGTTCAACTGTGCCACCACAATCGATGACCGTTCGTCAAACACGAACGCATTTTTCAAACGGCACTGCACGACCAATGGACAGTCGAAACAAAAGTAATTCGTTCAGAATGCGTCGCCACCTCCGATGCAATCAGGAAATTTGATCGTACCAGTTTCAGTAACTATCGTATATATACAATAGGTACACACAGCCGTTACCGTCATGGGACGTCGAGGACAAGCGAAATCAACAACAGATCGACGTCTGCTGTGACGTAAGGACGTCGTGGCGCTGCAGTCGGCCACGATGGTCTCTGGCATTCGATTTTTCAACGTCTTCTTTGATGTTCTCGCGTAATACTGACTAGCGACGGCAAAGTGAAAAAGGGATTTACTTTTGCGCATTCCGTATTGGCCGCCGGTATCCACGGATCGCATCGTACGGTACGTTGTGTCTTCAGGTAACATGTCGAGGTGAATTTTTTCGTGTGAGAGACATTTTTCGGGAAGAAAATGGTAGGGATGGCGAGTATGGATGATCACGAGAGGAAAATCGTTATGGAATTTTGTCACCTGCTCGAAAAATCCAAGCAGTTGTTCAATGGATTAAGGTATGTCGTCTGGTTTAGAGATATGGTGATTTGACTTTATCGACCAGTTCGTTTCTTGTAAATAAATACGAGATAATATTCCTTTTTTTTTAATGAATGGATAATATTTAAGTAGGGCAATCAAAATATATACCACATGTTTAAAATGATTTTTGGTAAATCATTAATTTTTCATAGCTCCTTTTCATTTTCTAATTCAAAATGTTGGGAAGTTAAAGGAAACATATAATCAACATTTTCCATGACAACTATGACATACATATACAGGGCCCGTGACATACATATACGGGGTTACACCGAAAATGCATCCTTACTTTTCGCCTTTTCCAACCTTAGAAAAAAGTACTGTTTTTATGCATAACGTACAGTTCTGTGCAATAAACTGGCGTACATGTCTTATTGCTAATTTTAACATTATTTTGTCGTGTAAAAATGGATTATTTTATCCTGTATTTGAAAGGTTAAATAATGCCTTCATTATTGCCATTAGTTGTCAAAATGATGATGGTTCTAATTATCTTTTATCTTGATGATTATTTTATTTGAAATGATGTTAACATTAAATAAAATTTATTGTATTATATAATTGTTTAATATTCAACACGCAAAATAAAATACAAATAAAATTAAATACAAAAACAAAATAAGAAAACATTTAAATTAGTCATACTAATTTTTCCACTCCTTTTCTATGGTATCCCAAAGATGATTCACATTTAGAAAACAAATGTTTTGGGTGTATATTTTCTTAGTTAATAAACCACATATATTCTTAAAAGGGTTCAGACCTGGGCTATTAGCAGGCCATGGCAAAATTTTGATATTATTATTAACAAGACATGTTCTAACAATATTAGCCGTGTGCACAGGATAATTGTCATGTTAAAAATAAAATTTCCGGGATATAATTGTCGAATAGAAGGCAATATTTCGTTTTCTATAATGTGGATATAGTGTTCAGCATTTAGAAGCAAACTCCTAGCTCTTCATACCTGCACGAAGTCCAAACCATTTACGCTAAAACGTCCACTTATCTTACCGGATATACAGGGTTGCTCATTAGTGCGTCAAAGTCCAATATAGGCGTTATAAAATTGTACTGAAGAAATTTATTTCATAAAAAGTGGCAGAGTAACAAAAAACACACATTTTGAAAATAATTTTAATTATACAGGGTGATGCGTTAAAATGGCACACATTCGAAATTTTTTTTAAAATGAAACATCTTCTATATCTTTTGTTTTTCTTATCTACTTTAACCCTTTCAGCCCTGAATTTTTAAAAGCTAATGAAAAATTTTTTTGGTGGTTGCTACTACTTACATATGTTGTTAAGAACATATAAACGACATTTTATACATATAGCTTCGCTATAAAAAAAATTAGAACTTGGTGGCAAATGCCACCATTAGGTCTAGGAGGAAAACAGGGCGTGCAATTTGAATCAATATAATTCATTGTTTTATGTGGTATTTTTTAAAGCAGTTTCTTTGTTTACTAAGACATAAATAAATATTACATTTTTCACAAGCTGTTCTTGACCTGCCACTACAGTTTTCTAATTTACATCTTTGCTCGTGACCTTCTGTTGGCACTGGCCAGTGTCCACAATTGTCATATCTGATGTCTGAAACTCGTGCTTTCGCAACATGAAGCTTCTTAGGTAGCAAAAGCTGAGAATTTTCTCTTGAAGGCCTACCTCTTTTTGGGGTTTGGGTAGTGGGGATTCCTGCAAAAGCAAGTGCTTCAGCAACATCTAGCGTAAATTCTAGCAAATCTTTTGTCTTTTCCTTCGGCAAACCTATTGCATTAGCCTGTTTTCTATATTCCAGCCATGAGTTACATACAGCAAGATTGAAATAATGAAACATAACTCTGAGTGTCCACTTTTTCGATCTAATGAAAGTTCTGTATAAAGAAAGCAAAAAGTCACACTTATCTACACCTCCTATAGATGCATTGTACATTCTAACGATTGCCGGACGCTCTATCTGTACGTATTTTTTTTCTTTCTTGTCCCACCTTTTTGCTTCATCTCTTGGGCTAACAGCGATAAAATTCGAAGCCAAAGTCACTGGTTTATTATCAATACCACCTCACAATTACTATATTGTTGTCGGACACTACGTAATCACAGGACCCTCGATCCATTATTTTCATTTGTTTTTCGGTTTTTATGGGACATTTTTCAAGTCTGTTGGCACGTATTGTTCCAGCTGCATATATCCCTTTTTTGTACAATTCTTCTAAAAGAGATATAGAATTGAAATAGTTATCAAAAAAAAGTTTATGACCTGAATTTTCAGGAATTCTAGCGGCTAAATGAAGAACTAGAGAACATGTAATGCTGGGACTGCTAGTTTTAGCTTCTTCAGTGAGTGTGGTGGAGCCTTGGTAAACCAAAGAGCGGTATATTATGCCTGACTCACCGCATAGCATGAATACTTTTATGCCCCAGGGTGT
This sequence comes from Amphimallon solstitiale, assembly GCA_963170755.1. Lineage (NCBI taxonomy): Eukaryota > Metazoa > Arthropoda > Insecta > Coleoptera > Scarabaeidae > Amphimallon > Amphimallon solstitiale. The sequence continues at coordinate 249,129,934 of OY720675.1, forward strand.
GGGCTTTCCTCTGATGTATTGCTTTATATTGAGTTGTCCCTTAAAGGGATCATGGATTCATCGATACATAGGTTCTCTTCTAGGGCCAGTTCTTCACATCTGGATTCAAATGCTTGAATAAGTGGACGGACTTTCCATAGTCGATCGTGTTGTTGCACCTGATGTGGATCATTTCCATCAGTAATATGTAAATTATTTCTCAAACTTTCAAACCGGTTTCTTGTAATCTCAATGTCTCTAACAAGAGCAATTTGAGTAGATGATTTCCAATAGAGTCTTAGTCTAGGGTAATTTAGTACGCCCATTATGAGATGCAAAGCTACCAGTTTTCTAATTTCGTATTCATTTGTATTTACTGACTTGCCATTAGTTGACAATGAATACATGTTTGTTTTCTCAGCTAATTCGGAAAAAATAAGACGAGGGAAATATTTAGAAAATATAACATATGGTGATTCCGGCTCATCATCAGTTATAGACCTGTCAGATTGCTGAAAACTAGTCAATAGTGGTGGTATAAATTCTGTTCTTTTCCAGCTTGCAGCTAGTCTTTTCTTATTGTCACTTTTTCTTTCTTTGCAATAAATATTTGGAGGTATATTTTCTTCATCACTTTCATCTTCAGATGCAGACTCAGTCTCGATTTCGTCACTATTTTCTGGGTTATAATCTTCATCTTCAAATGAACAATCATTGTCAAAATTTTCAATATCCGATTCATCTAGTTGGGATATTGTAGTCAAAGTTTTGTTCAGTGGGATCTGCTTTGAATTACCGTAAAATCTAATCGTCGGTATTTCCAAAGCTGAAAAAAACATCATATCAAGAACTAGCATTGAAGCCTGGCGGTGGCATTTGCGTACACACTTTTTTAGGGTTCAATAAATCAATGGCAATAATAAATTTTGAACAAATATTGTAAACTAAGGAACTTTGGCAACCTTATGATACTATCTGCTAAAATACATTTATAAACACAGCAATGATTGCAATAATATTTACTGATTTTGTAACACTTACCAGCACAAGAATCACTTATGTCAGCATCCATCTTGAATATCTGTATAAACCATAGAGAACACTTATGAAATAAAACTTCTGGGCACAGAAATCGAAACTACATGTATAAGTGATGCCACCTAGTCCATGAATGTCGAACTAAATAAAACAGTTTACAGGTACGTAGGCCTTGAATTTGATGGTGGCATTTGCCACCATTAGGGCCGAAAGAGTTAATTTGTGTTTTCATCGATATCTGGGGTTTTGGTTTTGGATGACGCATTGTTGAGTTTTTAACCAAAAATTATAATAAAAATGGGCGCGACAATGTTTACCATAATAATTCTCTGCGGTAATATTACGATTAGGTATCTAAGACAAAATTATTTAGTAAGTATGCAGCCAAGGGATGTGTTGAACCTACAAAATAATCAAACATTCGTTTTATTATACAGGGTGTTTGTTACGATGCAATCAATTTGGCTATCGTCAAAGAGCGTTTACTGATTTTTTTTCAAATGGAACACCCCGTATATTATTAAATTTTTGGAATGATGCGATAATGGCGCTTAATTTTTGTTAATAATGTCCTATACCGAAACCCAATAATTTCGGAGTTATTTTTAATTTTGTATTACAAACCGCTAAATTATTTGTTTTCGGTTCGATTTAGTATATTGGGTAAACGATTTGACAAACAAAAACAAATAACCGACTAAAAGTATCAAACTGTAATTTTGTTAGAAGCAATATTTATAATAAATTTTCAAAGTGACCCCCATTTTGAATTGAACACATTTGCCGCCTTGACAGAAAGGACCTATTTACGTGTTGCAACTTCTCAATGGAAACTGTTTCAAAAGCACGTATAATCAGGTTTGGTCAAATCTGGCGATCTAGGTGGCCAACTAATGGGACCACCGCGGCCGATCCATCTACCTTCAAATTCTTGATTCAAATAATGTGGGACATTTAGTGCAAAATGTGCTGGAGCACCGTCGTGCTGAAGCCACATATTTTCTCTTAAAACTAGAGGAACGTTTTGCAGAAGCTGGGGCAAGTCATATTGCAAGAAATTCAAATATTGCGCACCATTTAAATGTCCGTGAAAGAAATGTGGTCCAATTATAAAGTTGCCCATAATACCAGCCCAAACATTTATAGTCCATTGCCTCTGCTTATCAATCGCTCTTAATATTCTTGGGTTGTCTATTGCATAATGATGAAGATTATGGCGGTTTGGGCTACCACTCTGAGTAAAGGTCGATTCGTCACTAAATAACATCTTTAGGAAGAAGTTAGGTGTTATCCTTTCAATTTCTAATCCCCATTTGCAATACGTCCTTCTAGTCTTTAAATCAGGCCCCAACAGTTCTTGATGAAAGGAAATACTGTAGTGATGATATTTTTTTTTGGAATCTTGCTAACAATAGATCGTGGTATATTAGTTTCTGTTGATATTTAGGTCGAACTAGTAGAGGGCTCCTCAATTACTGATAACAAGACTTTTAATTTGTCTTCGTCACTTGTCCTCTTTGTCCTTTCCAGCTTTTCATAACTCATATTTCCTGTTCTAATGAATCTTTCCTTAAGTCTTTCCAAACTTTTAACGGAAGTTGTCTTCTGTCAGGATATCTTTGCGCATAAATTCGCTTGGTTAATAGACAATTCTTTTGGGCAGATCCCATATTGAAAATCATGTCAACGAGTTCGTTGCTTTCAAACTGCATATTGACTTAACTAAAAACTGTAATAATAATAGTGACTTACATATATACCTTTATACGTAAAACGTATATGCATATATGCATGTGTTTGAGATACACATGCATATCGTCGCCCTAAAGCCAAACCTCGTATCTACCAAAATGGAAATTTTCAGGAGAGACAAAAAAACTTTTTTATACGAAGTCTTTAAAACTGCTTCTTAATAATAATTATTAATTGAAACATAATGTAACCCTCAATTAAATGAAAGTTAGACGAAAAAAGATCTAAAGTGATTTATCTTCTTTTTGAAAAAGAAGTGAGATACGAGGTTTTGCATTGAATTAGTATTCATTAATGATGACTTACGGGGAAGTGAGATTAAAAAAAAATATAATATTGTTATTTATTTAGCAGAAAAACTTTATTAAAGGTCACATTAAAGTTTATTGCGACAAAATAACAATAAAAGAAACTTACTACATAACACTAGTGGTTCAAACCATCATAAAACCCGTGATAATCCGCGGCTATGACTTTTTTTAACGACTGCAGATGTTGATACTTGTCACCTTTTATTGGTAGTGATTTTGGGTAGAGATTTGGTATTTCACCACAATAATTAGTATTATTGCGTTGGGGTAGGCGTACCCAGTCATCATTGAAGCTTAGCTTGAACTGAATGTCACCCGTGGGGCAGTACTTAAGTGCTCGCAGATCGTTCACAGTAGAGTCACCAACACGCTTGCCTGGGCGAATGGACGTTACGTATTTGATCTGAGAATAATCTTTAAAAAATGTGTGATCAATGTATTTCACTTTGTATGGGTTGTTCCGTTTGCGAGCTTCTTTTATAATCTCAACATAATTTGATGGTGAATAAATATGTCGATTTTTCTTTCTCCGTTCAATAGTTGAATGGACGCTATCGCATTCCATTTGCGAGTGCCCTTTTACCAAATATTTTTGGATGATGGTAATTTGGTTCATTTTTGCATGGTGGAGAAGAGAATTGGCTAATGTAACGTTCCGGTTCTGTGCGCCGCAACCGTCACTAAAAATTACTATCTCTTTTTCTTCACCATCTAGCTCTTCTTTGAGATAATCAATCAAACATGATGCAAAACAACTTCCGTCCATCCCTCCTTCTCCTTCGTGCCATACGTAACAAACCACGTTGTCGTTCTTTAGATTATAGATCGTGTAGTTGTGACACGCAAGCTTTTGTTTAAAGTAGACCATTCCAGCCTGTATGTCAGGTACTAATTGTACAGCTTGAACATCTACTGTCAAGGTGCATACATTTCCAGCAATGGCTTCGGATTTGTCAAGATCTTTCTCGCTTCTGGCCCTATCTTTTTCCGCTATATGACTTCTATATTCCTCTTCGGTTACATTTCCTGCCTTATATGCAAAACAAAGATCACATTGGTCTTTGCGAGGGTGGAATATGTCAATGCTTAAACTCCTCATCTCGGATAAAAATACATTTATGGATGTTATAAATTCTGCATCCACCTCCTTTGTATACAACTGGTAAACGTCTGAGTAAGACTGAAAGATGTTTTCCAGGTACATTTTACTTGTGGTCGCTCGGCAATAATGAGAAGGTAGTTTGGGAAGACGTTCAAAAAACTCAACAATCTTTCGTCTACGTTCAGCATTAATAGGTTTAGCTTTTGAAGGAAAGCTATCAGTTGATTTGGCAATACCAGAAGAGTGAGCATTTGTTACCCAGTTATGTATAGTCCATTCTCCAATACCAAATGTAACCAAAAACATTTGCTTGCATACAGGCATTAGTACATTATCAACTTTTAAGTGATAGAGCAAGCTGTTTTTGCGTCTAGACGTTTTCTTTTTTGTCCGTTTTTCTTTAGTCGGTTGCTGACTTACTAAAGTTCCTATAAATAATTTCCGTTGCTTCCAATCTAGATCTGGCCAAAACCTTGAAAAAATGTCTTTTCTTTGCTCATTAGTTATTTTCCAACATAGCCTCTTTGCTTTAGAATTCGAACACTTTTTCGAAGAGCAACCTATTTCCTTCATGACTCTTGACTTTCCTTTTTGTTCGACCTCAACTCCATCTACTTCTTTTATACCTACTACGTACTCTTCTCCTTTCATTCTTGACACTTTCTGCTTGTTTCGCTTCCATTTTGATGGATCTGCTTGTCCTTTTTTTGCGCGTTTTCTCTTCGGGCCTTGTTCTTTTTGCTTAACATTGTCGGGTTTCATAGATCGGCTCTTCACATTCGCTTTCTCATCTCTGATGTTTTGCTTAAGTTTTCCAACGTTTTCACGCTTCCTCTTTATAGATTCTCGTTCTGACGATTCTGAGTCACTAGAGGGATGAAAACTGGAACCCGACTCTTCAAATGGGGGGTCCTCTTCTATAATACATCTTTCCCCAAAATCTGAAGCACTTAAAGGAACTTCTGAAGTATGTATATCATTGATGTTTGCAGTAACATTGCAGACTTCCTCTTGTGTATTTACTGAATTGGTTACGTCAGAACAATACATCTCTTGCACAATATCATACGCCCCTCGGGGAGAACAGGCATCATCACATTCTTCGGATAAGTCACTTTCTCCAAGTTGAGGACTTGTGTTATTATTTTGTAGCGCCAATTCCAAAATTTTGGCTGTTCGATTACTTGTCTGCAACGAAGAATAAGTTTCACATCATTTTCACTCGACTATAAAAGCTAGTACTCAAAGAAAGTAGCTATCAATTTTGCCACAGTATATACCTACTTAGTGCTTGTCTAACTACGTTTTAGTCTAGCTATAGATGATAGTAGTGCTAACCAAAAAAGTACTGTTTGCTATTATGTGTTGCTTTCACATTACTGAGAGAGTATTTTTCATGCAGAAACCTCGTAACTCTCACTACTTTTGTAAATGCAAAAACCACGCACGGTTTTGTACTTCATAACGAGATACGAGTATTTGGTATTTAGGTGGCACATACGCAATTTTGCTGATATCGACATAGAAGCTTTTGCTACTTATGCATAACAACAAATTCCATCAGAACTCCTCGTATCTCAAAATTGCCAAAAACCGAGATACGAGGTTTTGACTTTAGGGCGACGATATATGCATATACGTTTTACGTATAAAGGTATATATATAAGTCACAGTAATTATTTACTGCTTGATGTTAGTTTTAACATCCATGTGTTCACACTTTTCATTTTCGTAATAATAATAATATGTGGCAAACAACAAATATACAAGAAAAGTACGTACAGTTGCTGCCCCTACAAACTCAGACACCGACTTTTGACACATCCTGCCACATTCAAAAAAATTGTTATGTGTGAGTCTGACTTTTATCCAGTATGACAATGTCAGTGTCAGTTTATTGTAAGTTACAAGCGATACATTATATGCCACTGACTTTGTTTCATTTGGGTGACATTTAATAAACTTCAATTCTGGGACCATGTTACAAAGCCAACATTTCTTATTTGTCACACTGTCTGAGTTTGTAGGGGCCGCAATTGTACCTACCCACTAATCCAATCAATAAATAACACAATGACAAAATTAAACGCAGAAACTTAAGAAATCACTAATATTACACCTAATTAACAGCAACAATAAGATTTTAATTTTTGACGTTTGTTGACGTTTATTTGTTTTTGTTTGTCAAATCGTTTACCCAGTACACTAAATCGAACCGAAAACAAATAATTTAGCGGTTTATAATGAAAAATTAAAAATAACTCCGAAATGATTGCGTTTGGATATAGGACATTATTAACAAAAATTAAGCGCAATTAACGCATCATTCCAAAAATTTAATAATATACGAGGCGTTTCATTTGAAAAAAATCAGTAAACTCTCTTTGACGATAGCCAAATTGATTACATCGTAACAAACACCCTGTATATTAAAATGAATGTTTGATTATTTTGTAGCTTCAACACATCCCTTGGCTGCATACTTACTAAATAATTTTGTCTTAGATAATCGTAATACTACCGCATAGAATTATTATGGTAAACATTGTCGCGACCATTTTTTTTATAATTTTCGTTAATAACTCAACAATGCGTCATCCAAAACCAAAACCCCAGATATCGATGAAAAAACAAATTAAAGCAGATAAGGAAAAACAAAAGATATACAGGGTGTTTCATTTTAAAAAAAGAATTCGAATGTGTGCCATTTTAACGCATCACCCTGTATAATTCAAATTATTTTCAAAATGTGGGCTTTTTGTTACTGTGCCACTTTTTATAAAATAAATTTCTTCAGTACTATTTAATAACGCCTATATTGGACTTTGACGCACTAATGAGCAACCCTGTATAACATATATTAAGTAAACAAGGCAAATATAACTTTTGTAGTCATTTACAGTCATTACACATTTACTTTTTACTATATGTATTGCCAACCTAACATTTCGTATCAAACAGAAAATAATATTTTAATACACCTCTTTTAATTTGTGTACTTCTAATATAATATACAGGCTGATTTATTTTCGGCCCTCACCATGAGGATCTCGCTTATTATTGGATATAGAGTATAGGTTTAAATTTGGCGAAATTGTTAAATTTACTGTTTGTTATAAATTCGTAAAGAAAATTAACTTATGACAAATGACGTTCGTTTTAAAAAAAGAACGCGAAAACACAATCTTATGGCTACTTTTAAACCTCCATCCAATGGTGTATTCGAAATTTTTATATGACATTTTGTTTCTTTCTGACCTTCATCAACTATCTAATTTCTTATAGGCCATATTGAATTTAAACACCTCAGAAAGAGTTTTTTTTCCTAATTTCAACTATGTACCTACTGCATGTTGACAAAAGCTTTTGATATTATGTTTTAATTGTGCTCTGTTGATTTACAAAGGGCATTTGATCGAATTAGACAACGCGAAGTGGTAAAAATATTACAGAAGAGAAATGTGCCAAGCTACACATTTATAGCTAATAACTATAAAGAGAACTCAAACACAGGAACGAAAACAAAAATACAAACAGGGATGGACTTAACTGGAGACAAGAAGTAACACTGGTATCCGCCAAGGGGACTCTCTGGCCAGATGCTCTTCAATCTTATAATGAATAAGATCATAGACAGTGTGACGAATATGAACGGGTACAAGATGGGAGTAAAGATCTTGACGATTTTATGTTATGCTGACGATGCGGTGTTGATCGCAGATTCCGAAGATAATTTACAGAGAATTCTACACCAATTTACAAACACGGCTCAAGAATATAACATGCTAGTTCCCACGGAGAAAAGTAATTAGCTGATTCTCTCAAAAGAACCTATAAGATGCAAATTAGTAGTAAATAATAAAATCATCGAGCACTTAATGTCCTTCAAGTATCTTGGTGTAGCAATATCATGCGAACGAAACAACTACGGGGAAACCAAACAACAGATTATGAAGGCAGCGAGAATATCCGGATTCTTGAGGGATGTAACATGGAGGAACAAATATCTCATGACGGAAAGTAAAGCAAAAATATACAAGACGATGATAAGACCGATCATGACATATGCAGCAGAAACTAGAGCTGACACAAGCAGAACGAAGCAACTGATGCGAACTATTGAAATGAACACCTTGCGAACTATAACGGGAAAAATCAGGAGAGATACACTTAGGCATGAAGCGACAGGAAAGGAATGTGGAGTTGAAGATGTCAGATTCGTGAGTCGGAGAAGAAGGGAATGGAATGAGCACGTTCAGAGAGCCGGGGAGGACAGATTGATAAAAATAGCAAAGGACCAGAGACATACAGGAAAAAGAGAACTCGGTAGACCATTGAAACGATGGAGGAAGGGCTGGATTTCCACTTCGAACGAAACACCATAAAGGAAGAATGCGTTCAGAAAAACAGGTTACGACCTAAATAAAAGAAGCGCTGTGCGGAACCATGTACTTTTATCTATAGTTTAAATGGCGTGGATTTGGAACGGGTTCAGACAATGCGGGACTTGGGTGTGATTTTTAACGTGAGACTCACGTTCGTGCTGGGATTCATCGTCCGCAATTGCGAATCTTTTACCAATCCTGAATCATTAAAGGCGTTATACTTCTCGTTGGTTAGGCCACGTCTTGAGTATGCTTGTGTGATGTGGTATCCACTTTATCACTGTCATATGCGGGAGCTTGAATTGGTTCAGCGCACGTTTGTTAAATTTCTATGGAGAGATGCCGGAGTTTAACCGTGTATAGGAATGCTGACCACTGTCTATTGTTAGCCCGCTTCGAATTAACTTCTCTCCATTTCAGGAGTATTGCCACGGGTATATGCTTTTTGCAAGTAAAAATTGAAATAAATTCAAATTGAGTTCAAAACAGTTTTATTTAATTCACAACAATTGTTTCACCCTACTAGGGCTTCATCAGGTGATGAATATTATAATACAAAATATTTGTAGACGATCTTATTTATGTCTTTTTCTAAATGAAGAGGGGGGAGTTTGTGACATTAGGTTAAGAGCGGGAGTAACTTATATCTTTAATGTAATATTTAATATATATACACATAACAATATGATTAATAATATTAACAATTTTTGAAAACTGATTGTTTACTGTTATTATAAAATTAAACAATTTATAAATATATATATAACTATAAGAATCATTAAGTTGATTTTAAATATTTAAATTTAACAACGGTGAATTATTCACTTCTAGTTGGTCATTTAAAATAAGGTTTAATTTGTTTAATTTATTTATTTCTAGGTTTTCTAATAAATTTAATTTTTTACTCTTGTCTTGTATATGTAGTATGTCAAACTTGTTATTGAATTTATGTTTTTGTTCAATACAGTGGTTTGCATATGTGGAATCTGTTTTTTGTCATTTATAACTTCTTTCATGTTCTTTTATGCGCGTGGAAAAGGATCTACCAGTTTGTCCGATATAAGCTTTTCCACACTCGCAATTTAACTTATAGACCCCAGATTTTAAATTTCTGTCAGTTTTATCTTTATTATTTTTAATGTGATTCTGTAGTTTGTTGTTTGTACGAAATGAAATTAATGTGTTTGTTGTTTTTTGTAAATATGTTTTTATTTTTATGGAAGGTGTACCTATATAAGTCACAGAGGCAAATTTTGATAAGTAAGTTTGGGGAACTATAGGATAAATTTCGGATATGATTTTTGATTTTTGTTTTTTATGAAGGAGATTATTTATTAATTCTTTTGAATAACCATTATTCTGAGCTATGGTGTAAATTCTATCTAATTCTTTATCAAAATTAATCTTATTCATAGGAACATGGATTAATTTATATAACATTGAGTGAAAAGCAGCAAGTTTATGACTAATCGGGTGGAAAGAGTTAGAATGTATCGTAATATCTGTGTGGGTGGGTTTATGGTAAATAGCGAATTCGTGTGTATCAGTAATATGTGATATTTGAAGGTCTAAAAAATTAATTGTTTTATTTTCTTCTAATTCTATGGTGAATTTAATATTATCATGCAAAGTGTTAATATGATTATGAAGTGTATTTAACTGTCTCTCCGTTCCTTTAAAACACACCAAAATATCATCTACATATCTCACCCAGTATGTACAATTTTTAAATAACGAATGTTTACTAATAATATCTTCAAGGTTGTCCATAAATATTTCGGATAATAAGGGACTTAGTGGATTTCCCATTGCTAACCCTCCGGTTTGTTTATAGTAGTTCCCGTTAAATACAAAGTAATTGTGTTCTAGGCAGATGTTAAGAAGTTGTAAAATTTCAGATTTTATTACAGGGTTAACTTTATTGTTTTCTAATTTAGTTTCTATTAAGTTTAACACTTCTTTTGGGGGAATACTCGTAAACAAATTAGTGACATCAAATGAAATGAGTTTTGAATTATCTGGTAATTTAAATTTACTAATTTTATTTATTAATTCTCCAGAGTTTTTTATCGAGTATTTAGGTTTGAATTTAGTATATTCTAAAATGATATTTATAAGTTGTTTGCATAGATTCACATCTGGTGCTTTTACATACGAAACGACAGGACGAATAGGTATATTCCTTTTATGTAATTTTAATAAACCATATAATTTTGGAGGTTGTGGGTTCATAACCGGTAGTTGGAACTTTTGTGCATTATTGAATAAACATTCGGTATTATTTATTGCACTTTTAATTTGTTTTTGATACCGTTCTGTAGGGTTAGATTTTAGTTTTATGAACGCGTTAGTATTCAGGAATTGCGAGTGTGGAAAAGCTTATATCGGACAAACTGGTAGAGCCTTTTCCACGCGCATAAAAGAACATGAAAGAAGTTATAAATTACAAAAAACAGATTCCACATATGCAAACCACTGTATTGAACAAAAACATAAATTCAATAACAAGTTTGACATACTACATATACAAGACAAGAGTAAAAAATTAAATTTATTAGAAAACCTAGAAATAAATAAATTAAACAAATTAAACCTTATTTTAAATGACCAACTAGAAGTGAATAATTCACCGTTGTTAAATTTAAATATTTAAAATCAACTTAATGATTCTTATAGTTATATATATATATTTATAAATTGTTTAATTTTATAATAACAGTAAACAATCAGTTTTCAAAAATTGTTAATATTATTAATCATATTGTTATGTGTATATATATTAAATATTACATTAAAGATATAAGTTACTCCCGCTCTTAACCTAATGTCACAAACTCCCCCCTCTTCATTTAGAAAAAGACATAAATAATATCGTCTACAAATATTTTGTATTATAATATTCATCACCTGATGAAGCCCTAGTAGGGTGAAACAATTGTTGTGAATTAAATAAAACTGTTTTGAACTCAATTTGAATTTATTTCAATTTTTACTTGTAAATTATGGAGTTTCAACACGTATCTCCGTCTTCAATCAATTATATGCTTTTTCTTTAAGTTACTTCACAACGTAGTTAATTCTCCTGCGTTACTCCAGCAAATAAGGTTTGCTGTGCCCCGTCCTGCGTCACGCCATGCCCTTGCTTTCAATTTGCCTTTCCCGAAAACTAATGTCGCGATTAGATCACCTCTTTATTCCATGTGTTCTAATTTTAATGAAATCAGCGTACACTCCGATGTCAATTGCTCCAGCACCGGATTTGTGAGGACAGTAATCGTGGAACACTTCAACAAATATTATTGACATTCGTTGTCACTACATGCTCTATAATATTTAATATTTAATTTTTCCTTTCTTCTTTTCTTTGTTCTATTGTATAACTTGTATGTACAACGGTGGGCTTTTTAAAGTGGACACCTTTTAGTTGCTATAGTATTTTTTTTATTTTTATGTATTGTAAATATGGTTTCAATTAGTGGCGTTTCAGTCAGTTGTGTCACTTTGACTTATACCAATGTAATGTACTAAGTACTTGTTACACAGGGTACATTAGGTGTCCACCTTGGGGAGTCCACCATAGTACATAATTCATTATTGTAATGTTCCAATAAATTGTCCTGTAATTGGTAGTAACTGTTGGGCCACAGACTAAACAACCCAGACCGGCAACTACTTGAAAAAAAAATATCCAAGATCTTCTATCCTTGTTACACATCAGTGAACTTGGTACGAAGATGGCGCTAGCAGCATATTGGCGCGAAATTTGAAATGAGCTTGTTTTTAGAATACGCTTATTAAATACGTTATTTATGTAACAAAAACATACACAAAAGTTACTAAAACTATGGTAATAAATATTAGTTACTGTAACAATTATAGCCATAGTTTGAGCATCTTATGTGTAATTTTGTGGTGTTACATATTAAATATGTGATACGAAATATAAATATTAATCTTTTACTTACATGTATTATAACATCCCTCTTACGGTGACCTATTAGACACAATAAACTACTACTCTATATAAGATTAAGAGAAATATAATAATCTAATAAGTGAAAACTGTCAAGGAAAACATAGGGATATAATAATAATAGTTCTTATTGATACATATACTTATACAATAAAACATAATAAAATTAAATTACACAACCAATAATGAGAAGACAATAATAATAATACAAATCTTGTGTAATATGACAAATAAAAACAAAACTAATATGAACCAAAAGGAACAAATTCAGCACTAGTTAATTACTAAAATGCTGATTTTAACTTTGTCCCTTAAAGTAACAGCAAATGAAATATATAACAGAAAAATATGCATATGTAGAAAATTAATATTACAAGTCTATAGTATATAAAATTGATATTATACAGATTACCAAAAATAAAATCAACAAGAAAATAGTAATAATAATACTAATACATAAATCAAAAGGTATCAAACCTGCAAGGCAAAGAGCATGTCAAAAATGCGCTTCTTAAACAAAGGAAATGCCAATCTTATCTTAAACCTGTGCTTTTTGTTAACTTCATCCTGTCCAAACGCGCACACTAAACACTTGGACACCATATTTGTATCAACATATAATTAATACGATGTACGACAAAGGATTCCAAAAATATGTCAAACGTGTCAAATTTGAAATGTAGTTTTGATTGACATATAACCACAGCATAACAAACATTTCATTCAGTTGACGCTAGCGTCATCTCATCTCCAAGTTCAGTGAATCTGACAAAGATGGTAGAGTATTCAAATTTTCGTTTGCTAAACAAGGATGAGTACTCTGGATAAAATCTAGAATTAAGTTGTCGGTCTGGATTGTTTAGTCTGTGGTTGGGCAATAAAACTTATTATTATTATTATTATTAAGAAGAAATTTTTGAAAGGACAAATTTTAAGATTAAATTCGGTATCCATGAAATTTAAATCCGTCAACCATTTCATTTATCGTTCATTTGTAATGCAAAATATCATACACCAACGAAGAAAAACGAGATATGATAAATATTTTTTATTCTTCGAACCGAAATTTAACAGTAGCGAGTACAAGATATTTACAATTGTATCCAGAACGACAACAGACTCACCGTACGATTTTGTTAGACCTTGATAGAAATTTGGTTGAGAATTGATCGTTTACTAAACCGCGTAATGTTCATGTCGACAGAATATTTTACAAATGGTAAATTTAAGGCGTGTTTTGGCAAAGTTCATCATAATCTTGTATTTTTTAGATAATAATAATCCATCATTTTCTACACGCGAAGTGATGTCCAAATTAAATTTGTCCCGATCTAGAGTTTGGAGAACGTTTCATCAAAGTAGCTTTAAACCATACAAGATCCATGTTAATCACACTTTACTACCTGGAGATAATTTAAGAATGAATTACAACATTTATGGTGGTAACAATACGGTGCTCCAGCACACAATGCGGCAGTTGATAGGAATTACTTGAATCAAGAGTTTCCAAACCGTTGGATTGGAAATAGAGGGGTTGTTGGATGGCCTGCAAGATCAGCTGATTTAAATCCGCTAGATTATTTTTTATGAGGATGTGTTCAAAATAATATTTATATAATAGAAGCCCCACAAAACATTGAAGAATTACGAGGCAGACTTCAAAATGCCTTACATACAGTTCCTAGAACAACCATGCGTTCAAAATGCCAGAAGGCGTGCCCAACTGTGTATTAATGAAGATGGCCAAATAATTGAATATTTACTGTAATTGTTTATTGTTTACTTTTCTATGTAGTTTTATTAATGCTTTTGTTACTATTATTTCTTCTTTACAAATGAAGTGTAAAAATTATTTAAATACATTTGTATCTATCATTTTTAATTTAATGTATGTTAACTTCGCAAAAACACGGCTTAAATTTACTATTTGTCAAATATCCTGTCATTTTCAAGTTGAAATGAACATTACGCGGCTTAATAAACGATCCATTCTCGACCAAAATTTCTATCAAGATCTAGAAAAATGGTACGATGAAGCTGTTGTCGTTCTGGATCCTATTGTAAATATCTTGCACTCTCTACTGTTAAATTTCGGTCTAAGAAAAAAATACTTAACATATCTCGTTTCTCTTCGTCGGTGTATGACATTTCTGTATTACTAATGAATGATAAATGAAATGTTTGACGGATTGAAATTTCATGGCTACCTAATTTAATCTTCAAATTTATTCTTTCAATTAAAGCATAATATCAAAAACTTTTTTCAACATGTAGTACTTGGTTGAAATTAAAAGAAAAAACTCTTTCTGAAGGTGTGTAAATCCAATATGGCGCCTATAAAAAATTAGAGAGTTGATGATGGCCAGAAAGAAACGAAACGTCATATAAAAATTTTGAGTACATCATTGGGTAGAGGTTTAAAAGTAATCATAAGATTATGTTTTTATTTTTCCTGTACAAGGCCAAATGTAGGTGCTACAGGTAAAAGAAAAAAATGGGTTTTTTGCGGGTTTTTTTTTTAAACAAGAACGTCATTTGTCACAAGTCCATTTTCTTTATGGGTACATAACAAACACAAAATTTAACATCTTCGCCAAATTTAAACTTATACTCTATATCCAATAATAAACAAGATCCTCATGGTGAAGGTCGAAAATAAATCAGCCTGTATAATCAATATTGCGCATTTAGGCTTTTATACTTTTACAGGAACCTGAAGCTGCTATTATTACATTTTATATATACAATGTGTCCACGTAAGTATGAGGCAAATGGGAAATTTTTTTATTATTTATTTTACAGAAAACTTTATAGGAAGGAAAAGTTCGAGCATCAGAAGAAACCTATAGTAGAATTACCAAACAGATGCAGTAACAACAGCGCATTTGCCCGTTTAAGCTATTACAAAAATGCAATGTTGCTACTGCATCTGTTCGGTAATTCTACTATATTCAAAGTTGCTTTCTAGTATTTGGTTGGAGAGAAAATTAAAAACAAGTAATTTTGCCATAAGAGTAAACTACATTTATTTTTAAAGATATCAAAAATATCCATATAAAAATGTTGTTTCAAATTTTAAAATATGTACAAATATGAATTTATATTAACATAACTAATAAAATTAAAATTCACTGTTATAGAGAAATAATAATAGTAAATACGTAATAATTTTTAACTGCTATCTACATTTCAGTAATTCTGTGGTTGTCATGTGGACTGTCACTTCAATTATAATTTCCATGTCATTTTGACACTTGCTGTCACTTTAATAAATCAGGCATTTTAAGAAAATAATATATGAAGTAACTATTCCAAACATGGCCGAACGATTAACTATGCAAGAGAGAGCTGAGTTAGTTCTCATATGTCGAGATAATTACAAGAGATGCAGAGAAGCAGCTGATGTTTTCAATGAAAGACATCCTAACAAAACAATTAGTCACCAAAGCGTGTCGAGAATTTTATATCAGTTTAAAGCTAGTGGTAGTTTAAAAATGCGTTTCAAGAAATAACGAGAAAAACATGTGAGAAGTGTCGAAAATTCGTCGTATTATGCAAAGCGTAATTGAAGATTCTAAAATTTCAGTTATAAAAATTGCCAGTAATTTAGATATGAAGAAATTATCGGTAAGCAAAATTTTGGTTAGCAATAGGTATCACCCCTATAAGCCGAGATATATTCAAACCTTGCAAGAACGGGACTATAATAATAGATTTGAATTTTCTTTGGATATTCAAGCTGAAATTGAAAAGCACAAATCATTTTTCAAAAATATTTTATTTACTGATGAAGCAACATTTACAACAAAAGGTGTTGTTTGTGCACAAAATTGTCGTTGGTGGTCGCCTGTCAACCCAAATTTTAGAATTCCTTGTAAGAATCAGTATTCGCAAAAGGTAAATGTTTGGTGTGGGATTTTAAATAGAAAAATTTTTGGTCCGTATTTTTTCCAAATGACATTAAATTCACAACGTTATATTGAATTTCTGCAAACAGACCTCGATAACGAATTAGATGAATTGCCACTAGAAATTAGGAGAACCCTTTGATTTATGCAAGATGAAGCACCTGCACATAGTGCACGAATAGTTGTCAACTATTTAAATGAAAAATTTGGGGAAAGATGGATAGGACGTAATACACCTTTTCCATGGCCAGCGCGCTCACCCGACCTAAATCCTATGGATTATTTTGTTTGGGGATGGTTAAAGAATAAAGTATATTCAGAAAGACCTTTTCAGAATGTAGAAGAATAGAAAAACAAAATAAATGATGCGGTACTGTTCTTAAGAAATTATCCTATAATGTTAGAACATGCATGCAAGGATTTCAACAGGCGTACAAACTTGTGCGTTCAACGGGAAGGACATTACCTTGAATAGTTTTTTCTATTATTTGTATTTCTGAATTTGTTATTTTTGTCAATTTCATATTTGTTGTATATTATAAAAAAAACACTTCTTAAATAATGTGAGTATATGATTTCTGTTTAATTCCATGCATATCAGCTCTAAGAATTTGATATCAAATGTAAATTTTTTTCCGTGAAAATCACACGAAATTTATTATTGAAGTGACAATCCACATAACAACCACACGTATTTACTATTATTATTTCTCTATAACAGTGAATTTTAATTTTATTAGTTATGTTAATATAAGTACATATTTGTGCATATTTTAAAATTTGAAACAACATTTTTATATGGATATTTTTGATAAATGTAGTTTACTCTTATGGCAAAATTACTTCTTTTTAATTTTCTCTCTAACCAAGTACTAGAAAGCAACTTTGAATAAAAAATATTAGGTTTCTTCTGATGTTCGAACTTTTCCTTCCTATAAAGTTTTCTGTAAAATCAATAATAAAAAAATTTCCCATTTGCCTCATACTTATGTGGACACGTTGCATATTGTGAGAAAATAGAACTAGCCGTATATCCAACGTTTACTCTTATGACGAATCGATTGACTCAAGATGTAGTTTCACTAGTTATAGTAGACCAGAAATCTCATTTATCTCAAGTACCTATCATATCCTACGTTTTACTTTCGTGAAATACATCAATCTATTCATATTCCGTTAAATTTTACTTTAAAAGATATTTTCGTATTAATGTAAAACGAACACATTTCCATATTTGCGTGGAAATATTGCATACCTTCGAATAACTATTCAAAGAGAAAAACTTGGCAAAGTAAAATGTCTCTTAGCATAATTAGTTTGGCGTCCAATCAAAAAACTTACATTGTCTCATCCCCCCTACTTTATGGCGTCTGTTTCAGGGATCTGCCGCAATACGGTCACAAACAGTGGCAGGCATATTTTGGCAGGACGTTCGACATCTATACCAAACTCTGGAAGTTCCAGCAACAGCACAGACAAATCTTAGACACCAAATACGGACTGAAAAGGTGGCAGATAGGGGAGATCGCTTCTAAAATAGGACAACTTTATTATCATTATTAGTTAGTATAACGTTTCCTTGTTATTTGGACTTTATTTTGAATTGATTTCGATTTTCTCTTTTCGGAGTCATTCGTTTTTTTATTCATTTTTTATTTAATCGTATACACTGTCGTCGCGAATTTTCTGCAAAAGATAAAAACTTAATATTTTTTGTACTATTGTTTTGTAGAACTCATACTGATCAAATTGAACATATCTGTTATTGGATCGATCAAATCGAGTCCGTACACTATCATTTTGAAAACTTGAAAATTTACAACCAAATTAATACGACATATAAAATAACTAACTGGCCGACAATTTTAAATTTTACAGGTTTTTAATAATTGTTGGGCGACATTGGGTATTCCAAATTTTTATAATTTTATAACAAATTAGCCGCGATATTTTGGTAGTTTTCACTGTTTTGATTTCCCAGAAGATATTTGCAAAAATTTTTTTAAAAAGTCCATGCTCTAGCTCGAAATCATTCATGGTACGTTCAAAATTTTCATCTTTGAACATCTTCCTAACTTGTGAACCAACAAATATTCCTTCGCGAACTTTCGCATCATGTAGCTTTGGAAACTTATCCCTTAAGTATTTAAAACAGTTGCCTTCTTGTTTGACAAACTGTTTAATCATTCCTGATTTAATGTGTAGAGGGGGTAAAATTACCAAATTAGATTCCAGTAACGGCTTAAATTTTATATTAAATTCTCCAGGAACAATGCTGGTACGTGACTCCCATTATTTTATTTGGTAATGATGCTGAACTGTTCCCTCGGCTATCCCACAGGCACAAAAAAAAACAATAATTGGTAAACTTGCAGTCCAAGTGATAAGGAAATAACGTTAAGGTCACCACAGGTTTGACAAAGATGATTTGAATATTGAATGAGATTTAATTCTTTGAGGGGCAGACTTTAAAAAATAAAATAACCCCAAGTGGACATAATATTTGTTTCGTTTGAAATACAGTTAAATCCCAAAATCTTCTGTAAAATATTGATTAAATAATTCGCCAGGAGACGGATCGTCCATATCAATTATAAATTGGGCAACACCCGAGTCTCCTATGAAAGAAATGTGTACCTGTGTGGGAACGTTTGCCTTGCTCCAATAATATCTGGTACTGGCTTTTGTCGCTTGTTTTTGGTAATTTTACCTTTTTTTTGAGAATTGTTTTTCCGAAAATGGCTTAGCGGTATATCAATTTTCCTGTCACTATCCATTTGTTCTCCTATTTCTTCTTCGATATTTTCAACAACTTCTCCTTCATTATCTTCATTTTCTTGGTCTTCTTTCAGCGAAATTTCTTCTACTTTCCGAGACATTTTCTCATATCTGTTAAAAAAAACAACACATACTCAATTACGATTGTGCGCGGTGGTACAATTCGAAAACACTTGTAAAATTGGAAAAAAAGCACTATCAATGTTGATTGCCTTATTATATAATACTAAGTAGAAGTTGGCTACAAAATAAACAATCAAAATCACTTACCGGTAACAGCCAGATTTGCGAAATGACAACAAATACTGTTGGGCAATTCACTGCTTAAAAAACTAACCTCAAAATTAGATCGCATGAATTCAAACTACAACTGACAACAAAGTATCAAAAAACTAATACTGCGCGACGTCTCACAGGAAAGAGCGCAATCTCAACTTTGGGAGAGGATAGTGGTACACGCTGAAAACCACTGCAAACCAACGCAAATAAATTTTTAAAAGGCGGTTTAATTTTTATATCACCACACACCTTGGCCAAAATTTTAGTGGTTTGTTTTTTACCCTTCGCCCTTCAAAGAGTTAATATAGTTGACATACTGTCATACGTTTCTTTTGTGTATGTAGAATGAACCATTGGAATTGGTGGTTCGTCAGAAGAAATATACATCAGATCACTTGAACATGACACATTCAAAGCATCGTTTATATCTTCCTCGTCCATAGAATTTGCACAAGAATTTGAATGCATTGGAGTAAGAGCTCAAAATCAGTCCTTTTCAACGGTTTGCTTACAGATGAAATGTCTTGATACATTACTTTGTGTTTATTTCTTTTTGAAAACGTGACGTGATCTACTGGTTCACGCCAAATCATTGGCCATTCTGACAGGACATCAGAAGAATTCTTGTTTTTGTTCCACTGAGTTAATTTGACATAACACAAAATACAGCATATATGTGGTACCCATGTTTCATCTTGACTTTTAATTTTGAAGCCAAAATATTGTTCATAACATTAATTCACTTCACTTAAAAACTTCATTTGCGATTTTGTAAAACATAATCCACAAACATAACAAAAACTGCCCGGAGAATTTTTAAAGCTTCATGGACGTTTTTCCATTCTTGAAAATCATGCGCAACACAACTTATGGAACACTGCTTCAAACTTTCTTAACTAAGTGACAATTCAGTGACATTTCGATTGTCTCTTGCCAGACCGTCTCAGCAACTAAACAATAAATGAAACACTACGCCGTCTGAAAGCTTCATATATGCACGTATCGATTCCAGAAGTTTTCATTTTAGTATATTCCGCGATGACTAATATATTAAAATTCTCTACTTCTCCCTAGAATGCGTGACGTCTATCCTTTGTAGTTGCCGCTGTCCTTCACGGTATAGCACCGAACATGCTCGAGCTTGTTACAGTGCTTTTTTATTTTTAAATTTTACGTTAATCTTAGTGACAACAGATAAATATTTTATTTTGAAAATCTAAGGTGATACCCTATGTTAGAATACAATTTCTATGTTTAAAAAATACAAAATAGTAAAATTTTAAACTAGTGTAATTATTATGACAGTCTTATGGTGTAATTTGTCTTGCAGCTTACGAACTAGTGAAACAAATTATTTAAACGAAGCCTACTCATTTTATGCCGCAATTCGTGGAAGAGCATATTACTCAAGAGCTGCCAAGGAAGACAGGTAATATATTAATTATTAATATTATTATATGCACTCCATTTATAACTGATACGAATTAGAAGTGATGCTCTTTTTCATACATTCTACATCATATCATCTGTAAACAATAACATAACATAACCTCAAAGAAAGTTTTAAGAACAATAGAGAATAGGAAGCCTTCGATTGGTCGATTAGTTTGCCGTCAAATTTACTTAATTTAAATTCAAAAAATTGCAAGAAATATTAAAATAAGCTGTTTGCAATATGATATGTGTACTTTAGTTTGTTGTTAATTGGTTGAAGACTTGGAAGCTCTATTTTGGTGTTGTTTTGTGAAAAGTTAGTTTCAAAGAAGCTATTTATCAATTTGTCACCTGCTATAATGTTAAAATAACTATTGGTACTTATACTAGAGTTACTGCTAATTCCAAATCTGGTTTGGATAATATTTTAACTAATATAAACTAAGAATTTTCACCAAAAATACTTGAAACCCATATATCTGAAAATTATGGTCAGTTGCTTAATCAAAAAGTTAAAAGCATAGAATTTTCAAAAGTATAGATATGCAAGGATAATTAATGGTTGGGACGTTGTTCGTCGTTTGTTAAAATGATAATGTAAATGCTCAATGGGTCCTCTTCATTGCTATTTTCATTTTGGAAAGATTTAATAACTGTTTTCTATTTAGAAAATTTCGAAGTATATCTAATAGAAATATTCAACCAATTTCTCCAGAGATAACAAAATGTAGGAAAATGTCTTAGTATTTTGTTAACTTTGTCAAGATATACAAATACTGTCAAGAATTAGCACACTCGTGACTGATCCTTGACTGTGTACTGTCACTAACCATTAAAAAAAGCATGGCCGTCTCTAACGAGGAAAGTATTTGAAGGCACGGTATATATAGCTATATGTATATGTATCGCCTTGTAGCTGTTTGAAATGACATATATTATTATTACTATTAACAGCTTGAATTGTTAATGTTTTGACATAACCAACTTTGCTGTTTTGTTCAATGCTAAGCTTTGACAATTTTCCGTGAATAAACAATGCTGAGCTAATATCAACTCTCTCTCTCTCTCTCTCTCTTTCTCTCTCTCTCTCTCTCTTGGCTCGCCCCTAACTCCAAACCATAAAAATATACGTCTTGCATATAAGACGTTTCAAACATGCCTAGAGACGGTCTTATTGATTTGCAATTGACTGCTCATGAACCACTTCATGAAATCATTTAAAATAAGGTTATGTAAATAAAAACCATTATCCTTATATATATATCCTTATAATAATTTGCCTGATTGCCAAATATTATTTATTTATAATAATAATAATAAAAAACTTTATTGTCCAAGAGACAGTAGCCATTTACAGGACAAAACAATAGTTAAAGTATGGTACAGTGCAAACATAAATATCAGCATATTTCCGACAACAAAACAACTATTAGCACTTAGACGATTAAAAGCTAAGTAATTAGGCAACATATTATATCAGAATATATTACATAGTATTGTGACCATCAAGCACCCTGACACAACTTAGATACCTAATCAGTGACTGGTAAAATTACTTATAATAGGAGGGAAGGAATAAGGAAATGGCAGCAGGCAAAGAATTAAATGTTGAAGGGGTCAGAATACAAAATATTTGCATAACATTCGCCTGCCGCTGCCCCCCGCCCTGCGCTGCCGCGGCTGTTGAGGGAGGAAAACCTTTCGGTTTTGAAAATTTTGCAACGTATAAAGGTTAACCGAAGACGCCTTTCTAATAGTTACGTAAATGTTTATCTACCTTTCGATTTTCAAATTTTTACGAATGCGAAAGTTAACGAGAATAACTGACAAATGTTACGGCAACCGAACACGGTATCAGCCGTCAATTAGCATTCGTAAAAAACTATTATTGTACCAATTACATTCAGAAGAGAATGTTCAACATTTTTTTTTAGATATATATAATATTGTAGAAAAAACATTACCAAAAGTTAACTGTTTAGAAATTGTGTCTCCAGCAAGTAGCGTGAAAAATTTCTTCTTCGACATGATATTGCATTATTTTATAATTGGAAATTTTTCAAAATATTCAAACTTTTAAATGCAAGAGTGTGTAAATAAACGTATTTTTTATGGAATGAAACTATGTGCGAGGTTACACAATTCGATACAATTAAAATGTTATTCGGTGGCGATACCATTAATGTAAAAGTTAAATATCAACAATTCAACAAAACGCTATAGTCAATCGTACACCAGTTATTGTTTTATCAAATAATAATATTTTTCCAAATAATATTACTTTCACTTGTAGAATCATTCGCTACAAATGGCAAAGTGCTCCATTTTTAAAACATTGTATAAAAAAACCAATTCCGATTGCTTTTTATCATTTATTATTAGACTACGATATTTTACCAAATATGCTTCATGTGTAATATATTTATATGTTAACTGTTTAAAAGAAAATTATAAATTTTTTTCGTAATATGGGTGTGAAAATAAATAACAATTATGTTTAAAGATTAATTTTTATTACCAAATGTAACTAAATTAAGTTAATTTCTTGAGGTCCGCCATGGATTGAAGTTCCAATTGTAAAAAGAGACTCTGGATTCACTTCCATTACTAAATCTGATTCAACTAACCAATAAGCTCTGGCAACTAAAACATATAAGTCGAACGCGTTGCATACGTTGGCACCAAAAAGTCCACGGCCGACAAAAGGCAGGGCGAGTCAGTTTCATTATTATTTGCAATGTCGTGCGATTAATTAGTCTTGCAACTCTTAAAACTTAACGATAAACTAGTCAAGTAATCGCCGTTATATTCTAATTCTGTACGTTTAGAATTGGCAGTATTTTGGAATACACACTCAACTTAATCATAACCTCACTCTTCTAATGGTACGAAAATATCCTCTGGGATTTGTTGGAAGTAGTGCATTGTCTAAATGAAAAGAAAGTGTCGTGCTTAAAAAAAAATTCAATACTCAAGATTATTTACTATAGTATTGTCTAAAAATAAATTCTTACCTTAGCATTAAATTATTACACAATTTCTAGGAGAGGCCACGAAACCTAAATTACTTCACATAATTACCAACTCACTCGCTGACTGTAACATAATTGTTAAATAATTTCTTCGTCCCATTTTTAGTTATCAAATATTAATGTTACCTTTGCCTTCCACAAAGGCGAATTTGAAGTTAAATCGTTTGTGTATAACAGGTACGGATCAGGAGAAAATTACAGAGAGGGCACAAAATCGTGTAGCTAATTATGTGACTTTATATCTGTAATGTTTTGCTATAAATAAAAGGGCAACTTTGTTAATTTACTTCTATTTATACCACTTTAATAATATATAGCTTTGATATACATTCTATTGCGTTTGAGATGTGTTTGTGTGTATGTGTTGGTTTAGAAATGTGAACGTGTTTAGAACGTGTTCAGATTACTACATTATCTCCCTTGCTTTTTTTAAAATGTTGTGTAGTCTTGTAGATAGCCTGGTCTTCTTCTAGTTCGCTTCGGTAGGGGTGGTACATTTCTCTCTTCGTGATATTCTTCGTGTTCTATATCTTGTGTTGTAGTATCGTCCGGTGTTGTGGCTGGGTATGAAAAGTCTTCATCCTGTTGTCTTTGTTGCACATTTATGCTTTGATGGTAGAGGACGACGGGTAGGAGTATTTGTGTTTGGTGGAGGTTTGATGTGTTAAATATTTTAAAGAATGAGGCATTCCTTGTTATCGTGTTGGTGTATCTTTTAGCTGTGATTCTGGTACCTTCGATTCTTTTATTTCGTACGGCACTTGATCATATGCTGGGGTTAAGGAGTTCTTCTTCTGCTGTTTACATAGCACTAGATTTTTGATTTTAAAATTGTGTGGTTTTGTTCTGCGTTTTATGCTTGCTTTCTCGTTCCATTTCCTCCTTTTCTCTTCACCTCTTGTGCTTTGTGAGCTTTCTATGTCTATGCTAGGTAGATGTGCGTTAACTGTGCGTCCAAACATTAAATTGGACGGGGGATGTCCTGTTGATTGGTGTGGTGCACTTCTATAACTGAATAGAAATCTTGTAGTTGTGAGCTGAAGTTGTTTGTCTCTAAGTATGCACATATCAACGATCTTTTCAGTGTTTACACGAATCTTCCTGCTACACCGTTTGCTTCTGGCCACATTGGGGTAATCTTCATGTGTTTTATTCCGCGGATGTTTAGGTATGCTGAAAACTGATGGCTATTGAAGGGTGGTCCATTATCAGTCTTTATTCTTTTTGCTAGACCAAATGTTGAAAATATCCTCGATAACACATTTTCCGTAGTATCAAAGTTTGTAACAATAATTGTTCGAATGGTGTTGTTGGAAGGGTTCCTGTAGTGATAGGATCTCTGTGGTGTATTGGCATTGTTGCTTGACACGCTGGGCAGTGTTTTATTAGTTTCTCGACTTTTTCATTCATGTTGACGAACCATATTTTTGATCTGAGGAGTTCTTTAACTTTTGATATTCCTAAATGGCCTTTGTGTGCAAGTTTCATTGCTCTCTCTTGAAGTGGTGATGGCATGATGATCCTGCGGCTTTTTAATAGCACTCCTTTGTGTTCTGTAATTTCTCCTCTTATGTTTTTGTATGAAGTTAACTTGTTTTCGTTCCACATGTTTCTGTTTCTTAGCGCTTTTCTAAGTAACTCTAACGTTTCGTCTTTTCCTGTTTCTTCTTGTACTTCTTCCAATGTTATTGACGGTGAAGTTTACATACTGCTCAATTTTATCTACTCTGGGCGTTTCTGTCCAAGTCGGGTATTTCGACAGATAGTCTGAAGGGTTGGTTTCTCCTTTTTGGTGTTTTATTGTGAACGTGCAGGGTTGATTCTTAAACATAACCTCTCAATTCTTAAGCTAGGTGACGATCTTGGGTTTTGGAGGATGTGTACAAGTGGCTTGTGATCGGTAAATAGTTCAAATTTTGTTCCGTACAAATATATGTGGAAGTGTTATATGGCCCATTTCACTGCTAGTGTTTCTTTTTTTATCTGGCTGTATCGTTGTTCCACTTTGGTTAGTGCTCGGCTAGCATATGCAACAATTTCTGGTTCTGACGTATTTGGATTACACTGGAACAGTATTGCTCCTAGTCCATCTGGTCCTGCATCTACATGTATTTTCGTTTGTTTGTTTACGTCAAAGTATGCCAGCTTAGTAGATCTTGTTTTAACTGATTGAACGCTTTTTCATGTTTATTTTCCCATTTGAATTTGTTCTCTTTTAAGATTCCCTTTGTTCTGCTTGCTGTATTTGGAAGAAACTTTCCTACAAAGTTGATCATACCCAAGAAACTTCTTACTTCTGATTGGTTTGTTGGCGTCTTCAAATTTAGGAATGTTTTCACTTTGTCTGGGTCCGGTCTTACACCTTTGTTATGTGTCCTAGGTATTTTATAGTTGATATAGTTAATATTACATAATTTTATTTAATCCAGTTTGTTACGTAATTAATACTATTATACTGATACTTAATTACTTAAATTGTATTTACAGTGTTTTCAATAAATTCTCATTGTTGCATATTATTTACCTTACTTTAATTATACCTTAACATTCGTGTCTCCTAGACGTAACGACTTTTAAAATTAAATTAGTAATCTGGTTTAATACAAATCATATAAAAGTTGCCCGTACCCACGTGATATCAGTATCTCGTTCTTTGTCACACTTGGAATTTGTACGATGTTACTCTCTCTTATGTTTACGACAGTACCGCATACGCGCAAGATATACCAATGCTGCATCTAACCTATTATAATATCATTGAATTTTACTATGTAGGGATATGTATAATCTAATAATTTTTGCTATTAGGAAACAGAAACTATTAGCAAA
This sequence comes from Amphimallon solstitiale, assembly GCA_963170755.1. NCBI lineage: Eukaryota > Metazoa > Arthropoda > Insecta > Coleoptera > Scarabaeidae > Amphimallon > Amphimallon solstitiale. The sequence continues at coordinate 249,156,734 of OY720675.1, forward strand.
ACATATTTTAATATACCTAAACGGAAATGTTTTTTTCCCTCAAGGCATTTTTTATGTTAAATTTGCAAAAGCCATTTTTAAGACAACGGAACGCGGCAACTTTTTATCACTATTAGAAACCTGTAAAGAAAAAAATTTTTGACCATTAATACTCCACGCTATGTCGTTTAATCGCACCACTCATGTTTGCACGGCCATCGTATCCCTGTCCGCGTATAAGAAGGCAATATCCAAGCACGCTGCTTTCAATAATTTTATTCTTGTGTTCTATTATTATGTTATTTCGCCTGTTCGCGAAATTATGAGAAGGGTGGCAAGTGCCCCTGTGCCACCCCCTAGATCCGCCCCTGGTGTTTAGCAGAGGTGAAGTTAAATATTTGTTTTAAGGAAAACAAGGAGACGTTTCAAGTGTGGGCAGTAGCTGCCTAATTACATTACATTCCTATTTATGTTCGTGTGTGCATACAGAAAGTGTATTTTAGAAGTGAAGGCGAGGGTGGAAAGTATAGAGAATAATAAAGACATAGTAGAGAAAGAAAGAGAGAGAGAGAGAGAGAGAGAGAGAGAGAGAGAGAGAGAGAGAGAGAGAGAGAGAAAGAGACCATTAACTTTGCAACACCCACAAGTAATACCGAACGGGACAGAGTACGTGGGATTTTAGCTGGAATTTCACTGTCAGTTTACGATCGTTGATAAAGTAAAAATGTATCAGCATCCTAGACTGAACGTGTTTGATTTCGAAATAATTAATGTGAGAAAATGAGAAAAACGCAAGTTTACAAAAACACGCTTTTGGAACATTGTCAAAATTATTTTAAATAAACTTTAATACTGATTTCAAAATTTGATCTCCGCTTGCTATTTCCATCAACTAGTGCCTTTTTTACAAGAAATAGTTTTAAATAATGAGGTGTGGCCACAACACGACTTTTTTATGCGTATGAGCGTTTCGAATTATACAAAATTGTTCTAGGTTGTTTTAAATACTTCTTTGAAAAATAAGCCTGTGAAACTTCAAGTCCAAATTTTAAGAACTTTTCATACAAAAATTATTCAAAATCCTACTCTTAGTACCTACTTCTACTCTCTTAATAAATCTCTATACAATGCATACTTTGGGAGATATTTGAAAGAAAGTGCTACTCGCTAAGAGTAAAAGTATTACTTCCGGTCCGAATTTCGAAATTTCATTTATACAAAAAAACCAAATCCAGCTCTAAATACTTTTGCGCTCTTGACAAATATATATGGAATGCATAATTTACGACATATTTGCAAAAAAAAAAAATTGCTATTCGATAAGAGTAAAAGTGTTACCTCCGGTCCGAATTTTGAATTTTTTTTATACGAAAGTTATTGAAAATTAAGTCCTAAATACGTTTATACTCGTAACATACCTGTCTAAAAAGCATGACTTGCGAAATATTGGCAGAATACTGATTTTCGATAAGAGTAAAAGTCCTACTTTCGGTAGGAATTTCGAAAAACTTTCTTAATAAAATCCTTCTCATATTTAATTTTGAGCGCATATTTGCTGAAGGAAACTACTACTTCCGGTCTGTCAATTTTACTGAATTACTGACAGAGAGAGAGAGAGAGAGGGAGAGAGAGAGAATTTTCATCATCACAATACTATAAGGAAGTAAAATGACTCTAAATGAGATGTTAGAAAATAGTTAAAGTAAGTAAGATATATAGAAAAAGCATAATGTCAGTTTTTAGATAAATAAAATGAAACCCAGTGAAGTACGGAGAAGGTAAACATGTTGCAAGCTTAGCGGCTTGCATACCGTCAAGTGATCATATGGTAATAAAATCTATTAAATAATATAAATTCGTATGGTATTATTTTTTAATTATTTTTAAATTAAAATTACTTCTCTAATAATCATAAAATAAAGAAAAAGTATAGACTATTCTGAAAATTAATATTTACTAGGGGCCGTAGATTACTCGCAAACTTTCAATGCATAACTTAAGTAAAAATTAATGTTATTTCCAAAGATGTTTGCACACCTGCCGTATGCTTTAGTGACTGTGCAATCCCTCGCAAAATGATTATAACCTGCACAGTTATAACACTTTATTGTATTTATGTATTCATATATATCGCATTCATATACAGGGTGTGGCAACGACCTGTAATCGGTCCCTTATGGTGTACATATTAACTTGACATGTTTTTCGTAAAAGTTATTTGGGAAAGCACAGGCTATGTCCTAAAATTACTTTGATGTATACAGGGTGTTTAGTTTCCTCCCTACCTTATATAAATTTCTTATTTTAAATGGAACGTACTATATATTGTTACATTTTTGGATTCCTGGGCGCAATATAAGCCAAATTTGTACAACATATCATATGGATCAAATTAATGGTTTTCGAGATATTTCGTATTAAAGGAAAAACGCATTTTTAATAATTTCTTAAAAATTTTATATCTCCTGTATTTGTAATTATTTTGTAATAATTTTTTTATACCATTATAACAACAGTTCAAGACGCTCAGCCAATACGATTTACCCAGGTATATGTGAGCCCTTAATTAATGTGTTGCATAATAATATTTCAGTTAAAAGAAACAAATAGTTTTATTCTGTAAACAATTTTTAATGGAAATGAATAAATAAACATTAAAACAAAAACAAAAAAGCATTACAAAATTACATGAACTGTTCAAAATGACCGCCTTCGTTATTTATGCAGAGACGTAGTCTTCGATGAACCGACTCTCGGACTCGCAAAAGTGTTTCACGTGTTATTTCCTGAAAAGCTAAAGTAATTCTGTTTCTCATGTCATCCCGAGTAGTTAAAATCTCCTTGTAGACAATTTCTTTAATGTGACCCCATAGAAAAAAATCTAAAGGTGTCAGATCAGGAGGTCTAGCTGGCCATGTTACTGGTCCCCTTCTTCCAATCCACCTTTCTCTGTACATTTCGTCGAGCATTTGGTTTGCTGCCGCATTGTTGTGACTTGGGGCTCCATCGTTGGGGCTCCATCGTGCTGATACCACGTATTGGCTCTTACATCCAGTGGTACATCTTCTAGTAATCCTGCTAGTTCATTTACAAGAAAGTTTCTGTATATTGCGCCATTTAAGTGGCCATCAAAGAAATGTGGTCCAACGACGGTAGTACCAATAATACCTCCCCAAACATTGAGCGACCACCTATGTTGTCGATGGGTTTCGTTCACTAGGTGCGGATTTGCGTCCGCATAGTAATGATAATTATGCCTGTTCACATACCCATTGTTGTGAAATATGGCTTCGTCTGTCCAAAGAATATTATTTAGAAACCCTGGGTTTTGGTCTACATTATCTAACATCCTTTGACAAAACTGCATACGATTGTAGTGATCCATTGGTAGCAACTCCTGGTGCAGTTGTACTTTATACGGATGAAATTTGTATTTCCGTTATATTCTTGATAGGTACTGATCTTTCACTAAAATCAAGATTTTTACGAATATTTCGTATACTAACATGTGGATTTTCTACAACTGCTTGTAACACTCGTTCTTCATTTCCTTCGTTTATAACTGTTTTTGGACGAAAACTGAAATTATATTTTATATGTCCATCAACTATAAATCTCTCTTTTAGTCGCTCAAATGCTGATATTTGAGGACATCTGCGATTAGGGTATTTCACTTTGTACAAGCGACTTGCCAATAAACAATGTCGTTGGGCTTCTCCAATAATAAATGTCATATCGACCAACTCTTCTTTAGAAAAATTCATTTTAAAAACTACTAAACTTAAAAACAAACAGTAGATAACACGAGATGAATAACCAAAAATAAATAAGTAATGGATAACTATAATAATATGAGAAAAGTAAGTTGATCTTTAAATAATAAACGGAGAAAAATGATTAGTTATATACGATTTGATAGTAAGACTCAATCTAACATTTACGTAGATTCTCATTTTTTTTTGTGACTTGTCACAGCCTACATTTATTTTCGAATTCCCAATGCTCCACACTAAACATAATATAACTCCAAAACCATTAACGTTGGGTATATGAAGTGTTATATGGAAACGAAAGCGGTCTTTAGCCTGCATCGAACGGCGTAGAAATATACAGGGTGTTACATTTGAAAAAAAAACCCAACCCAATGTTATAAAATGAACATTTTTTCGTATTGGCTGAGCATCTTGAACTGTTGTTATAATGATATAAAAAAATTATTACAAAATAATTACAAATGCAGGAGATATAAAATTTTTAAGAAATTATTAAAAATGCGTTTTTTTTCCTTTAATACGAAATATCTCGAACACCATTAATTTAATCCATATGATGTGTTGTACAAATTTGGCTTATATTGCGCCCAGGAATCCAAAAATGTAACAATATATAGTATGTTCCATTTAAAATAAGAAATTTATATAAGGTAGGGAGGAAACTAAACACCCTGTATACATCAAAGTAATTTTAGGACGTAGCCTATGCTTTCCCAAATAACTTTTACTAAAAACATTTTTCAATCAAGTTAATATGTACACCGTAAGGGACCGATTACAGGTCGTTGCCACACCCTGTATATCCGATTTTACATCAATTATTATGTTACCATAGTACATTTTGCGTTTGCTGAGATACTTCCTATTTATCTTTACTTTTTCCTTTAAATTATCACTTCTCAGTATTTTTAAGTTATTCTGATTAACAATTGCGCACATAATATCCTCTGGCTGCTTGTCAATATATTCTGTTTCCACTCCTACTATAATATTCTGTGGATCTTTAATCTTAGGATCTAATATCGTGTTTATTGCCCAATTCTTTTCTCATTTGATTTTTCAATTTTTCTTTGGAAGTAGTATCACCGCAACTAACCAAAATACCACCTTCGCTTATATTTTTAATTGTTTCTACGCTTACAGACAATTTAGTAGGGTCAATTTTATTTCTCAATTCTGTGTTTATTTCCTGGCTTTTCTGTGTTTCATTTTTTGGTTTTATAATAATTTTATAATTTTTTTTTTACAGTGTCACTGTATGAAGTCCTTTTCTCCGTTTTATTTCCGGCGATCGAAATGGACTTTAAAATTTCATGAATCAATATTTTTTGAACTGAAATTGTTTGAAGGCAATCATTAAGTTTTTTATCTATTTCATTCATTTTTTGGCAAACTTTTAGTTTACGACAAATATCGCACACACATGTAATTATATCGGTTGCACTTAATTTTTTAGCTGTTTCGTCGCTTAAGTTGGCGCATTTACCATGTCTCTCTTCCTCACATATGAAACACTTTACCGTTCTTTCCGTTCTTCTGAATTCCAATTGGCAAACATAACACTTATTGGATGACATACTTTTTTTGTTATTTTATATATGTTGACCTGCACAAATGATTAATGATTAATTTTGTCCATCGATGAAATTTACTAATAGTTTCATCATCATAATTTCATGTTTAACAATGTACAATATTTTACTTTTCGACACTGCATTTTGCAGAGACGGTATCTTTTATATGGCATTAAACAATTTGATACTTTTTTCTAAATAACCAAAGTATACTTATTAGGTCCGAATTAATGGTGAAGAAGCTTCGCTACTACGCCCGTTTCATCGTCGTCTGTCTTCTTTTAAGACGGATGAAACTCGTCAGAGAACTGATCGTAGAGTTAGATAGACATATCGCCGATTACACCAGTACCTATGAACCTGAAGATCAATTTGAGTGGAGCCTTGTCCTAGACGAAATCAAAGCTTTTATTGAAGCAGATTCTTTAGTTTCGGTTCTGCACGCAGACACCAATCCAATTGTCTTATCGCACAGGTGAATTTCAATTCTTCCTCAACGGTATATCCTTTTCTAACGAGCAATCGCCCACAGACTTAGTCCATTGACGACGCCGCCCGTGGAAAAGAGTCCTTTTATGACTCTAACGCTACAAGAGATCCTCATAGTGGGAAGCTCTTCTGATCAAGTGAAATTTTCCGAATTAACGATGGACATGTTCAGGATGATACAGACCTTGGAGAGGGAACCCCAAGATGATTACAATCACATATACGACGCGTCACCGGCGCCTGGCAGAGTTCCCTATGGGGTTCCCGGTACCAAAGGATTCATGGAGAACGGAGAGAGACCGGCAAGAAGAGAGAATCCACACAAATACCTTTTATACAAGCCGACGCTCAGTCAGGTGTTGGTATTTTTGGCGAGTGGATTCAAGGAGTTACCGACGAACGGAGCCTTGCTACTATATTTGTCCGCGGATGGATGTTTCTCGACTACAAAACATCCGGAAGATAGTAAGTTGCGAGTGTGTCTTTCCTGAATGTTCAAGTAATGTTTCCTTTCAGTGGGTTACGATCTCGGCGGTGTCCTGACCAGTTCGAAAAGGGAAGGCGAACATAAGAAGCAAAAGGAGGCGCATTGTCTCTATCCTGGTGATTTATATCCATTCACCAGGAGACCTCTCTTTGTGATAGTCGATTCGGACAACAGTTTCGTATTTCAACACATTCCCCGGTATTTTGGGCAACCGCTGGTCACCTTGATGTCACCCCAAGATACACCACCAGCTTTCCAAGGTAATTATTTGTTTGATTTAGTGTTTAATAACACTGGTCGACAATTTAATTTTTTTTTAATAACTGTTAAAATGGGTGTACGGTTCTTACAGTCTTTAACTGAAAGCATAAGAAATAACCAAATCTTTCCACCATGTTTAGTTCTAGTAATACTCATTCTGCGCTAGTATATAAAGAATAGTATTGTATTTAGGGAATTTGTTATATAGAAGTTATAAAAAGAAATAGATAAGTACAAAAATCGTGACGTAACAAATACTCAAATGTTTAATTAGTATCAAGAAAACTAAAACACTTAACCCAACACAAAGGAAAATTGCTGATATTTCAAAGTTTTGCATAGAGTTATTTCTTCCTTTTATGATGCCTGTTGCCTTTTCTAATGAGGAACCAGCAAAAATCTCCCACCCACCTTGATATCATTTCTCCATTTCTGCAATTTCTTGATGGAACCTTTCCCCCTGCTCATCAGTCGTCATTATTAAATCAGCACGAAAGAAATCCAAATTTGAATGCAAAAAAATGAACTTTGAGCGATGTTCGGCATCCTACATTTTTATAGTTTTCTTGCAAATTAGCCACTACGTATTGGTGGCTTTCAATCTTTTCATTTCCCAGAAAATATTTGCAAACATTTTTAAAACAAGTCAATGCTGCAACTCTAAATCATTCATGGTACGTTCAAAATATGTATCTTTGAACAACAGGTTGACTGTGGAGACTCACTTAAATAACTTCTCTAACCGATTGTCAAAGTGCATGTTTATATTATTATTCAAAACAACGAAACATATCACAAGACAATTTGTGCAGCCACAATTTCTTCTAGCTATGAGTCATTTAGATATATATTTATTAAGGGTTACAGTTTGTTACCTACGACTGAAACAGAGCAATAATGCCTTTAGGACTGTTGTCAAAATATACACAGTCCAACTCTTTATTAAGCTCACCAGAAGTACAGTTCTCTCAACAAAAATGTTGCCAATCTACACGAGCCGAGCGCATTTAGGACGGACTTTAACTTAAACGGATAGGCATCAGATTCATTCATAAATTGATAACTCGAATGATATTACGGAAGCCACATGTAAGGCACGTTACAAACGCACACAATAACTCGCTTGTTAAACCACATGAAAAACATAAAAAACAAACAATCTGTGTGCTCCAATACCAAGTATAAAATGTATTTAAAAAATGCTATATACAATTTTTGTGTGTATATATTATTTTAATTCGTTTTGAAATGCTATGTTGGAGTAAAACACCCATTTATCGAATTATAGCGGTATAAAAAAGTATAAAAATTGTTTTATTTATTTGTAATGGGGAATATCACAAAGTAAGAGCTTCCAGTATTCATTTTTATATATGTACATATATAGGTTAATTTTTTTTTTCCATTTAGTGCCACGATCTCGGAAACTACAACAGATAGAGATTTGGTAAAATCGGAAAAGAATTGCAGTTTTAATAGCTCAATTTAATTAGAGTTTTGTTTGTTGGAAAAAATGGCTTTCTAGATATTTTACAGAATTTTTTTTTTTTGTTATTTCGTTAGATTTAGAAGAAATGTGTAAAGGAAAAAGTTGTAGGAAATTATATGGTAAATCAATTTTATCGCCAATCATCAATACAGCGATGCGTTACCATAGCGTTTTACGGAGGTAAACAAACACTTTATCGTACTGTAAAATAGGGTACTTTACCTGCCGCTAATATCTGTTAACACAGACATGATTGTATGACATTAAACATAAATCGTTTGTCACTATAATAAAATGTCATTATATCTTTATTTTTTAAATTACAAATTTTTGCGGTTGGCAATAAAATTTTGTATGCACCACGTCAGTAAAATGCCTTTATCGAACTCGTCTGTTATTCGCTTCGCTCGCTTGGCTCATAAATCGGACTCTTTCGATAAAGGATCACTTTACTGACTTGGTACATAAATAACTAATATAATACACTTTAACCTATTTCTTTATTTTAGCTTTATTTTTTGAGTTACGACATAAAGTTGTGTTTTTTCTAATGCAAACCATAGTAGGCCATGACTTTATAAAAAAAGGTGTTTTCTCAACGATTCACATGATGTGCTACTCGATATAGTTATTTTTACAAATAAATAAATTATATACCTATTCACCCATATATTTTACGTCGAAACTCTGTCGTTGGAAAGATTGACTATTTCATTCGTAATAAAGTTACAGCTCGACCTACAAATATTAGACAAAATTTATACTTTAGATTGGCAATCTTATTGTTAAGAGAACTGTACCTATGTTATGATATTAGGCACTCTGCATAATGTTTGAATTGTTTGACATATGCAGACAAATATTTCTTGCCTAACACAAAATATACAATGAATTAAATAAATATGTTCTTCTTCATAGACCAACAACACAATGGGTCGCTGTTCACACTGTTCCTTCACTCGCCCTTGACTGCCTTCTGTTATTGTTGTAACCTAACCAGTATACCGATCCATCACTGGGAGCGCTGCCAAAGTTTCGTGGACCGATTCGTCACCGAGGCGTCCCGTTTATTCACCAGATCTCGAGTCGGTGAGTATGATGAAGGTATGTAGTTTTTAGATTATTTCATTAGAATCGGAGTAGATCACTAGTTATCTAGGAGGAGTCGTTTTTATATTCCCAGACTGAACAGCTTTTCGATTTTGGTCATTCATTCGATTACTTAATTTATACGAATAAGACCGTCAAGGTAAAGCGTACGTGTGAGACCATTAGAAGTAGGGAAGTAGGGTCAGAAGAAAGACATTTAATAAAAGAACACAAAAAGTCGAACACCATCAAATTTCAAATACCAGCTACAGATTTATTGAAGACTCACTAATAATAATAATAATAATAATAATAATAATAATAATAATAATAATAACGATAATTATAAGGAAAAAACAATTGTTAATATTGTATTAGAAGAAAGAATAAATATTAACTCTTTATAAATTGGGGAGAAGCTTCCACGGTTGCCGTTGATACTTTTCTTGGTTTCTGAATTGAAACAGCGTCGTCGTCTCTACTTCTACTGCCGACGTTTCGTCAACTATCTTAAGGGATATCTTCAAAGTTACTATTGCTGCGATAACCTGAAACAAACTGGCGTGTATTGGCAAGTTTAAATTATTGATTATATTTTAACCCTTAACATATATGATTATAAAATTAATAAAAAGGAAATTTTCATAGATGAATAAGTTGAATGTAAACTATAAAAAAATATATATTTCCTGCACCTACGACACGAAGAGAGTGAGTGTCACTAAGGGGGCCCCCGATTAGAACATGAAGCCAAAACTCAATACTATATCACGCAAAACCACTTTAGGAACACACCCAGTATATTCTCTTCTTCTCTTGTTGTTCTTGTTTTAGACCTATTGGTCTGTTGATACCCAGTATATTCAAAACAGAGATATTTAGAAAAATAATAATAAAATAAAAGAAATATTGTATAAAAAGTAATAGTGAGCAACCAAACGAGTTAGTTTACCTCGAAAATTGAAACTTCCTTCATCTTGATCAAACTTTACGATCACAATTTCATTATTAAAATATATAGACTCATACGTCTACCTATATAGAAAGTTAACGAACATATAAAGTATGAGCGTCAGAATATATCTTCTGCCTTTACAGTTTAAAACAAACTACGAGAACGGGCTCGTAAATTAACAGCATTTAAAAGTTTTAAAAAAAGTTAAAATTATGCTAACACTTAGTTCATGTATCAAAAGGAATCTTTAGAAATGGATGAAGTCGAACCAATAGCTTCAAGTGTAAACTATATGCCAATTTTAAATGCAACAAGACGATCTAACACAAGTAGTGCTAAATAAGTTATGCCTCTAACCTCGTACTGAGTAATATTATACCTCAAACTACTATTAGATAAAAGCTGTGCTTCTCAGTTAATGCTAGATAGAGGGAGCTTCTAAGGTTGCACTAAATCCCTTGCACACTTCTTTAGTACAAACGAACTTCCCACCTCCAATCAAAGTCGTATTGAAGAAAATGTATCCCGAACAATCTACTATATCTTTGATTAAAAATCCCAAAATATTCCTCATTAGAAAGACAAGAGATTATAGCCGTTATAACCAGCACTGGTCACTGTAGCAAAAGATGAAAGTTAAGTGGACAACCACTACTAAATACGCGAATGAAGATAGAAAACATACCGGTTCGCTTTTGTGCATTAAAAATTCATTTACTAAAAGTTAGACAAACTGTGAAAAATAACGAAATATTAGGAATTATTTCGAATTCAATCTAGAAGTTTTAGAAATCAAAAATCAATAAACAGTCCCCGAGAAACAAAATTTTAATTACTCTATTCTAACGAATGAAAAAGGATACACCTCATGCACACAGATGACACAAAGCAAACTTTAGCAATTTAGTTACAAATAATTCAAAAACTATATTTACATTAAAAAATACGTACTATTAAGGTATTGCAAAATACTAACAAACAATTAAAAAACATTTTACTATTAATAAGAAACCCAAAGCATTCAATATTTAACAATAACAAGTCTTACAATAATAACGAAAATTCAGAAACCAATTATACACACCCCATGCACAGCGTGGATCAGAACAAACTTTGTAATAAAAATGAATTGAACGCCGCGCCGTTCAAAAGTGAGGTAAAAGTAACAAAAGTGTATGAAAACTATACAAGGCGAACTTTTAGATCGTAACAGGTTGTTACTCTAGTAATTTTATTCGACGCCTAGTCTGAGTATATAAAACCAGCTCCTCGTAGTTTAGGCATGTAACATGTCTAATGCTAATTAGCTTTTCAGAACTACATCAACTCTCCTGGAGTATGTATATATTTATGTTTACTTACCATTGAGCAATAGCACCAAAATAAAACATTTTGAAAAATCCGTATACCAATGCATCAGATACTAAGGCCAGTTGGGTAACAGTCTTCATACTTTCAAAAGCTATATTGTAGCCGTATTCAATACATTAGGCTCTTTTGTACTAATTTAAGAAATATTAAATAGATTTAGTATATATTCCGTAGTTAAGAATTTTAGAAAAATTAGATGTGTGTGTGTTTGTGTGCTTGTGCCATGCCTACAATAAAATAGTATAACTGATGATCATATAAAGTTGGTGACATTCAAGAGCATTTTGCTGAAGTAATACTGTAATAATTAATGCCCACTTTGGCGTTTACTACATATATATATATATATATATTGACATGGTTTAAAATAACCATGCCATATTTATTATAATTATAGTTTTAAATGCTTGGAATTTTAAAATATTGATCTTAGTATAGGTATCGAATTTATTGTCTGAATTATAATTTAATAGGTTAATAGAGAGGTCGAGATTTCATGGTTGATTTGGTTTAGTCGTAGAACGAACGATTTTCTTTCTTCTATCTTGTATTTGTAAAATCTGTTAACAAAAGAAATGAAATAATATAAGTATTGTTCTAAAATATTATGTAATATGTTATTTGTACAAAATTGTTTAATTTACGAAGATATGTCAAGTATAATGGATAAAACTAATTGATTTTGAGTAGAAACAAATTTAAATTAAGATTCCCGCAAGTATTTTGAATAAGAGGAAGTGACAGTTAATTTTGACAGTTCCTGTATAGGTATTTTTAAATAGTATGTAAATGGAAAAAAATGCATGATAAGTAGGGTTTAAAATTAGAAAAAGAATAAATAATGTGTGGAATATCAAATTTTATGGATAAAGATTAAAAAGATTAATAAAAGATAGCCATATTGATTTATAAAAGGTATGTGTAGAGATCTCATTGGAGAATTTAAAAAAATAAGTAATAATGTTGCCAAGGCAATTTGTTTGAAAAAAAACAAGGAGATGAAAATAATTTTCACACGACGCGGTCGTATTTGTCGCTGAATTTAAATAAATTCATCGATAACGTCTCAAATTTATTGAATTTTGTGCTAAAAAGCATTAATAGTGATTAATTTAAACGAAGTCATAGAGATTATTGCAGATTAAAGTGAAAAGTGCTTACATAATTATTATATGTCTATAAATCATAGCAAAACAATTTATAGATAAAGAAAGTATTATTTAAACAGGTTTAATAATAAATTAACAAAAGTACTTACATATATCGAAGATTATCCATCGACGAAGTTCATAATAAATTTTCAAGATTAACTGTAGACGAAGTTCCTAGTTTATTATCAAGATTAACCAGAGACGAGGACCATATTGTTAAGAAGCGAATTTACTGAGTCCGTACGTGTATATCTAAGAGGAAAAACCATAGGCCAGGAGATCCAGTTAATTTGTGTAGGCGTAATTACTTCATAGGAATCCAGCAAAGGTTAAGAAACGAATTTACTGAGTCCGAACGTGTATACCTAAGAGGGAAAACCATAGGCCAGGAGATCCAGTTCATTTGTGCAGGCGTAAACACTTCATAGGAATCCAGCGAGTACAGAAGCAGCACGTCGAGAGTTCTAAAGAAAGTCCCAGGTCATCGTAGGTGCGAAGATTATATAATTCAAGATACCAATACACTTCATGGAGGTAGAACCTACAAGTAAATATAAATTAATATTTGAGGTAATATAAATCATATTGATACAATTTGTTTCAAAATTAATATATTTCACATTAATATTTAATTAAATTAGAGCTATTTGATTTTGAATAAGTTTGAGAATAATATAAGAAAGGAAATACCTTATTGGTGGTATTATTCCACATCAAACCCAGAGAAATCTCTACATCATTAGAAAAGATATTATAAAATTTCCAACCATTATTTATCGGTCGTCAATTATACTTAAAATGTCGTAAGAAACATACTAGACATAAATGTGTCAATTTTTATAACGGTTTATTTCCATAATAAATTTTTACATATCTTCACCATAAATAAACAATTTTCGGAAACATAATTTTATCGTTGTTGCAATATCTGACATTTTTAATATACTCTGTTTATTTTGAGAATGTTGTTTTTTCTGCATTAGAAGTACTATTTGTTTTTATGCTTCAATACATCATCTGGTCATGACAGGCACATTAACCTATAAAGAAAACAAATATCAAATTAATATTATCTGAAGAAAATTATATAAAATAAGAAATACCTACATGTTCACATAGTTATAAAAGTAATCGAGTACATTTAACCAGTCACAACGGATCCAAATTAAACGATTAATCCTGAGATTAAGAGTCATGCTAGCCAAAGAATTTTGTAAACATATTAATAGTACACGAGATACAAAATAAGGTTAAGAATTAATGCCATAATACATCAAGACCCCCCCCCCACATTTATATTGTATAGGTATAGTTCATTTAAAGTATAGTATCACCAGTACAATAAAACATTAGGAAAAGGAAAAGTATTATAATTTAAATTATTTTAGCTGAGTTTGGAGTTTATATTAATTATCTAAAAAGATGAATATGTTATAATCGATTCACAGGGCATTCTAGTGAATGTTAATTTTCATTTTTGTTATAGTAAGAGGTCATTGATAGCTAAAATAGGGCATTATTAGGAAATAATATGTTGTAAAGAATACTCATCTACATAACTATACAGCATCTATTACAATATATATATATATATATATATATATATATATATATATATATATATATTGTTAGAGTTCAACTGTTGACTCTAATAACGTTATTGTAGAATTTATTTATATGAAAATTTAGTTATTTATTGAAGAACTTAGATGATAATAATATGGACAAAAGTAGTTGAAATTGATGTGAGAATTTATTAAGTTATTGTACAATGATATTGTTTGGTATGATACATTACTTGATGGACCGACTGGTATATTCACATGTTGACTAGTTTCATTTTTCATTAGGTTTTATCATAATCTGTAAAGAAATTTAAATGTTATTATGGTATTATAAGAATTATTGTTATTTTGTAAAAACTAGTTTAAATGACGTTAAAGAGGTGAAAGATGCTTAAAAATTGAATATTGAAAGATAAATAATTAAAATTGAGTGAAAAGTACATTTTAAATATCATACAACCGGATGGGAGAGTTAAGTGTCAAAAGTGACATTTGGTTTATAAAATTTCTAAGAATGCATATTTTTAAGTACTAAAGGTATAGGAAAGCTTAATTAAAATTTAAAAGAATTAAAATAATGAAATTTATAAAGTTAAAATAGTATAGAAAATGGTCAAACAGATTTAAAAACTATATTGTTTGAAAAAAGTATGTAGAAGATATCTATTGGCTGAATTAGAAAATTGTTAAAGATCACCAAGGAGAATTATTGAAAAAACAGATGGAAGAGGGAGAATTTTATGAATTCTTAAGAGACGCGTATGCGTTTGAAAAAGAAATCTAAATATTTATGAATATTAATGGTAAAATAAATCAGAATTAATTGAAAAGTGTATGAATTAAATAATCATACATGTAAGAAAATAGTGAAGTGATATAAACGTGATTGGTAAAATTTTTAAAGAAATTTAAGCTTGTTAATTGGAATATTGAAAGATTACTTACCATTTTGAAGGATAATATTTAATAATTGAAGAGTTTGTTAAAAGAATATTGTATATCCAGAAGTTTACAATAGAATCGTTGAAAATTCAGTGTCCACAAATCCAGGAAACAGTGCTTTATTTCAGTTGGAATAATCCATTGGAAGAATACCAAATATAAATATTTATTGTGAGATACAGGAGTTCCATTAGCTGTTCCAGGGTGAATTACGTTAGCATAGTGCAAGTTGGGAAAGCTGTTGTCCGGTGAGAAATTGCAGTTATTGGTTAAAATTCCGTTGATGTCATCTTTCCGAAGAAATTAAACATATTTCCAAACCAAGTATCCAGTAGAACAGTTAGATCGAGAATGCCATCCAGAACAGGAGATTTCTAGGATAAAAAAGGATCATATTAACATCATTGAAAAACAAGAAGTATACATAATTTAATTTGGCCAAAAGGTTGTATATGTAGTGTATTAATTAGAAATTTATCGAAGCTAATAGAAGCTTACAATTGTTATAAAAGTTGACAAATTTACATTTTGAACAAGTTTATATAAATTGATAATCTTAACATTTAAATTTCATAGTGATATAGCCATTGAATTTTAATTTCTAAATTTCCATACCAAAGAAATATTATTCATATCTAAAATTATACAAATACATCATAAATATTGTCTTAATTAATTAATGTGTATGAATTTAAGTGAAATATGGTGTATTTGTATATTTGAGGGTATATTTTATAAAAATACAAAAGTATTTACCTTCGAGGTTGTTTGATAAAATATCCACTATAATAGATCCATATTAATACCATCTACGTCAATTAAATTGGTTTATGATAGTTAGGAAACTGATATTTATTTGTTATACATTTCACTAAAACGTTTATATTGGCATTTAGGTTGTTTATTAAATAGTATGAGAATTGAATAGTTCTATTATTGAAGTAGTGTTTTGGTAGACTGATGGTAATTTGACAGTAGTATTGATGCATAACCTTAAAAAGAAAAACCAATAATTATTTAATTTGAAATATAATTTTAACGTTGATTGATTGCTTACCTGATGCAAGTATTGGGGTAAATAATTAATAGAGTATTTATAAAACAAGATGTTTTTAACCGGACCTTCTACACGACCCTAAGAATAAATATTATGTTTATTAAATAAAGCAATTATTAAGTATGAACATGCCTAATTTGAAGTATTGAGTTAATACCAACTTCTAAATAAAAATTTATCAAATTGTTGTATATTGGGAAGCCTAAGTGAAAGGAATAGTTTAAAGGTAATATTTTTTATTAAAATATTATAAGAGATTAATGGATAATTTATTTATAAATAAAAGAGTCTCATGTTCATAATTATATAGACTGAGTTAGATCCGGAAGCAAATAAACGTGTGTCAAATTTAATAAGAATTTTATATTATAAATAATACCATAAGTAGGTTTTTTTATCATTTTTGTCTGGGCATTTATAATAGGATTGATAAAATCATTAGCGGTGGTTTTTTATCATTTTGGCGCCCAACGTGGGGCGATATTGGAGATAGCACATTTATCACCAATATTATATTTATTAATACTTAAAAACGAAGGGTAATTATTTTTAAAAAAAATAGTATAAAGGTATTATTTTCTTTAGGTGATTGACAACTTTTAACATAATTGTTGGGATAGTAGAGGGTAGACATATAAATAATAATAACTATACAGTGTGATTTCTTTATTTTGGTACAGTTTTATACATTTATGTGGATTACATTATAAAAGAATGTTATAATACAGTACATTATAGAGTGTGTGTAAATTCTTATTTAAATACAGTGACATTAGAAATATTGTAAGTGATTTATATAATGATGCAGACACGTAGCAGAAAAGGGGATAAAGGAGATGAGGAAGCCTCAGATAGTGGAGATGAAACTTATCAGAGTGAACAAAATCCGGTGATGGATTTGCTGTTAAAGATGAGAGAAGATATGAAAAATTCACAAGTGACACAGGATTTGAATATGAAAAATTTAAGAGAGGATATGAAGAAAGATTTGGAAGAAAATAGTAAGACTTCACAAGAAAAACAAGATTTGAATATGAAAAATTTACAAGAGACACAGGATTTGAATATGAAGAATTTACAAGAAAAACAGGATGCTAATATAAAAAATTTAGAGAAAGTTATTAAGAAAAATATGGAGGATTTAGAGGAAAGGAATGTAGAGAAAATGAATCAGTTAAAAAATGAGTTTAAAGAAATGGAAAGTAGATTAGTTTCAGATATATTTAAACGAACAGAAGAACAAATGGTAATAGTTAAAGCCGACATAAATAAAGAAGTTACTAAGATAGTAAACACAAAAGTAGATATTGTATATGAGGTGTTGAAAACAGATAAGAACAAATGTGAAAATGCAGGAAAAATGTTACTAGAGGCGATAACCAGGAATGAAGAGGTTTGTAAGAAAAGGAAGGAAGAGTTACTTGTTAATTGTGAAAAGGAATTAGAAAAGAAATTGGGAACTTATGAAAATACATTTATTAATGAAGTTGCAAATTTAAATCAACATAAGACAGAAGAGGTTAAAATGTTACAAGAGAATTTACAGCAACAGGAAGTTAAAAGAAAATTATTAGAAGAAGAAATCAAAAAGATATCAGTCAACATAAGAAGCATAGGATCAAGTTCTACAGTAGCACATCAATGTTCTAATTATACTAAAGTGGAGAACATAGCTCAATTTGGGGCAGATAAAACAGGGATACATCCGATGACGTATTTAAGGAATATTATGAAGTATTTAGAAGATATTCCGTCTTTAAAACATCAAATGGAGGTAATAAGATCTACGCTGAATAATAGTGCGTTGGAATGGTTTCAGAGAATTGAGGATAACTGTCAAGATATACATCAATTTGAAGATATGTTCAAGAAAAATTTCTGGAATGAGTCTCATCAGAATAAAGCAAAAATTAGATTATTAACCGCAAAATATAGACATGGTAATTTGACAAGAGAGGCTTATGCTTCTAGGATATATAATCAGTGCAAGTATGTTAGCGATCTTAATGAATACATGATTGCTAGTCAATTGTTAAATCACTTTATTTTTACTGATACACAAGCCATAATTTGCCAGAAGGTGAATGATATGGACTCTTTAATTGAAATATTACGTAGACTAGATGATTTTAATGATGCTAATGCGAATAGTTATTCTTCTTTACCTAGAAACAATTTCAATAATGGTAATCAACGCATAAATAATAATGGTAGGTCAAATTATTTTAATAATACTGATTTTAAAAATGGTAATCAACGAGATCAGAATAATTATAATGGAAATTATAGAAACCAAAATTATAATAGATCATCACCAAACACCTATAGTCAGAATACGCAAATACGAGGAGGGTTTAATAATTATAGCAATAGGAATGGTAATAATTATCAATCAGACCCTAGGAACTATAATAATGATAAAAGGTATACACAATATTCTGGAACAGATTATTATACTCAGAATAGACAAACTTATGGTAATAAACCTAAAGAAAATCAGGGAGCAAATAGACAAAGACCTATACATAATATTAGATGGGTAGATAATGATAGAGATAATGCCAGAAATGAAAATGATGAGTTAAAAAAAACGCCGATTTTGAAGGAGGATGCATATCTAAATTCAAAACCGAGCACGTCACAATCTTAAAAGAAGATATAATTAATCAACCCAATTTTATTACTTTACAAACAATTAAATTTTATCAAAGACCTGAGAGTATATTTGAAAATAATGAAGAAGTATCTATAGTACAAGATTTTGGTTTGCCATTTATTAAGATAGAAATTGAGAATATTGTTTTTACATGTTTGATAGATAGTGGTTCAGAGATTACATTAATACAAAAGAGTAAAGTTAAACAAGTCAAAGGGTATTTAAATAGTGTGGTTAAGATAAAAGGAACTGATATTATTACAGCGAATAGAAAGAAGATGGGAACAATAAAACAATGCTTTTATACAGAAGTGATTATAAGTAAAGAAAGTTATTTTATGCAATTTTATGTCCTGGAAAATTTATTTTATGATTGTATAATTGGTATAGATAATATTAGAAAGTTAGGAATGGTTATGAATTTTGAAGAAGGTAATATTTATATAAAAGAGAATATATGCAAAATAGTAAAAGAATTAAGTGAAGAAGAGAAAAATGTTTATAATGATTATAAGAAGAATATATTAAGTATAGAAATGAATAATTTAATAATTGAAGATGATAATGTACATGATAATATTTATAATGAAGAATGGAATGAGAATTATGATGAAGAGATGGAAGAGGAATGTAAATGATACGATAAATAATTATGAAGATATTGAAAGAAAAATTAAATTACAGGACATAAAGGATAAAGTTATGGAGCATAAGTTAATAGAGATTTTATATAGGAATATATTGTTAATTAATGAAGAAATTGTTTTCGCAAGAAATTTTGAACATAAACTAGTGGTTACTGATGATTCACCATTGACTTGTAAAAATTATCCTATACTATACTACTATCAAGAACAAGTAAATAAGGAGTTGAAACGTTTAGAAGAATCTTGTATTAAATAATGGTCTTTCTGGTATTTCATGGGATAATCAAGAAACAATTAATTTAAGTGAAAAGTATGAATTAGTGAGAGAAAGATCAAAACGTAGAAAATTAAAATGGGAACAAAAACAATTGGAAAAACAAAAGAAGTTTAAAAGATATGAAATAGGAGATTTTGTTATTGTAAAGAATTTGAGGGTTACTGATCGGAAGAAAAATATTATGGGGAAGTTATTAAGGCCCTACATTGGTCCATTTAAGGTTAATTTAAAGTTAGGTGAAAATACCTATGAATTAATAGAACCAAATACGAATTATATTAGAGGTAGATATCATGTGTCTATGCTACAAGATTATTATAAAGATTAAAACTAGTATAGGACACATAATTGGAGTATTGTAAATAGTAGTTTTGAGTAGAATATAAATTCACATAAAAATATTGGGTTGATTAAATAATATGAGTTTTGAAAGTACATAGATAGTTTAATGTGATAAAGTTATTTGTTTTGTTAAAAATATAAATTTGAATAAAACTTTGTTGTTATCAACTAGAATGCTTGCATATGGGTATAGTAAACAGTTAATTGTGTTCATAGTAATTTCAAAAGCATAGTTTTGCATAGAATACTTTTATAAAGGTTGTTTAATAAATATAAATTTATATAGAGGCTAAAATTTATATTTATTAAAAAGGGGCAATTGTTAGAGTTCAACTGTTGACTCTAATAACGTTATTGTAGAATTTATTTATATGAAAATTTAGTTATTTATTGAAGAACTTAGATGATAATAATATGGACAAAAGTAGTTGAAATTGATGTGAGAATTTATTAAGTTATTGTACAATGATATTGTTTGGTATGATACATTACTTGATGGGCCGACTGGTATATTCACATGTTGACTAGTTTCATTTTTCATTAGGTTTTATCATAATCTGTAAAGAAATTTAAATGTTATTATGGTATTATAAGAATTATTGTTATTTTGTAAAAACTAGTTTAAATGACGTTAAAGAGGTGAAAGATGCTTAAAAATTGAATATTGAAAGATAAATAATTAAAATTGAGTGAAAAGTACATTTTAAATATCATACAACCGGATGGGAGAGTTAAGTGTCAAAAGTGACATTTGGTTTATAAAATTTCTAAGAATGCATATTTTTAAGTACTAAAGGTATAGGAAAGCTTAATTAAAATTTAAAAGAATTAAAATAATGAAATTTATAAAGTTAAAATAGTATAGAAAATGGTCAAACAGATTTAAAAACTATATTGTTTGAAAAAAGTATGTAGAAGATATCTATTGGCTGAATTAGAAAATTGTTAAAGATCACCAAGGAGAATTATTGAAAAAACAGATGGAAGAGGGAGAATTTTATGAATTCTTAAGAGACGCGTATGCGTTTGAAAAAGAAATCTAAATATTTATGAATATTAATGGTAAAATAAATCAGAATTAATTGAAAAGTGTATGAATTAAATAATCATACATGTAAGAAAATAGTGAAGTGATATAAACGTGATTGGTAAAATTTTTAAAGAAATTTAAGCTTGTTAATTGGAATATTGAAAGATTACTTACCATTTTGAAGGATAATATTTAATAATTGAAGAGTTTGTTAAAAGAATATTGTATATCCAGAAGTTTACAATAGAATCGTTGAAAATTCAGTGTCCACAAATCCAGGAAACAGTGCTTTATTTCAGTTGGAATAATCCATTGGAAGAATACCAAATATAAATATTTATTGTGAGATACAGGAGTTCCATTAGCTGTTCCAGGGTGAATTACGTTAGCATAGTGCAAGTTGGGAAAGCTGTTGTCCGGTGAGAAATTGCAGTTATTGGTTAAAATTCCGTTGATGTCATCTTTCCGAAGAAATTAAACATATTTCCAAACCAAGTATCCAGTAGAACAGTTAGATCGAGAATGCCATCCAGAACAGGAGATTTCTAGGATAAAAAAGGATCATATTAACATCATTGAAAAACAAGAAGTATACATAATTTAATTTGGCCAAAAGGTTGTATATGTAGTGTATTAATTAGAAATTTATCGAAGCTAATAGAAGCTTACAATTGTTATAAAAGTTGACAAATTTACATTTTGAACAAGTTTATATAAATTGATAATCTTAACATTTAAATTTCATAGTGATATAGCCATTGAATTTTAATTTCTAAATTTCCATACCAAAGAAATATTATTCATATCTAAAATTATACAAATACATCATAAATATTGTCTTAATTAATTAATGTGTATGAATTTAAGTGAAATATGGTGTATTTGTATATTTGAGGGTATATTTTATAAAAATACAAAAGTATTTACCTTCGAGGTTGTTTGATAAAATATCCACTATAATAGATCCATATTAATACCATCTACGTCAATTAAATTGGTTTATGATAGTTAGGAAACTGATATTTATTTGTTATACATTTCACTAAAACGTTTATATTGGCATTTAGGTTGTTTATTAAATAGTATGAGAATTGAATAGTTCTATTATTGAAGTAGTGTTTTGGTAGACTGATGGTAATTTGACAGTAGTATTGATGCATAACCTTAAAAAGAAAAACCAATAATTATTTAATTTGAAATATAATTTTAACGTTGATTGATTGCTTACCTGATGCAAGTATTGGGGTAAATAATTAATAGAGTATTTATAAAACAAGATGTTTTTAACCGGACCTTCTACACGACCCTAAGAATAAATATTATGTTTATTAAATAAAGCAATTATTAAGTATGAACATGCCTAATTTGAAGTATTGAGTTAATACCAACTTCTAAATAAAAATTTATCAAATTGTTGTATATTGGGAAGCCTAAGTGAAAGGAATAGTTTAAAGGTAATATTTTTTATTAAAATATTATAAGAGATTAATGGATAATTTATTTATAAATAAAAGAGTCTCATGTTCATAATTATATAGACTGAGTTAGATCCGGAAGCAAATAAACGTGTGTCAAATTTAATAAGAGTTTTATATTATAAATAATACCATAAGTAGGTTTTTTTATCATTTTTGTCTGGGCATTTATAATAGGATTGATAAAATCATTAGCGGTGGTTTTTTATCAATATATATATATATTATAACGATATTGATATATTAAAGTCATGTGTATAAGGAAAAGATAGTATACATATTTATCTATCTAATTTTATAGTAACTCAAAATTATGCAACTTAAGATCCACAAAATTATTATAGTATAATTCAACCTTAGTAAATATTTTTTAAATGTCAAAGAAAATATTAAAGAATTCAGAAGTTAATACATTCCCAAGAATTAAGAGAAAATTGAATAATAACAACATTTAAACAATATTAGAAAAACATTTTTTATTAGTTACTCAAAATTAGACAACTTAATATACAAGTCAAATTTTAAATAAAAAAATCAACTTAACCATTAGTGGGCATTGTGAGAAAAAACATTGGGATTAAATAATTTTTTACACAGATAAGAGACGCCGAAAAGGACGCTCTTAAAAATTAAGTTAAAAAGATATCATTAAAGAAAATGTAAATATCTGTGTGAGTGTATAAAAATTAATTACTATTTCTACGAGAAAGATATACACAAAATAGTGAAAATATTGTGATTTGTATTCCAATATCTACAAGTATTCAATTAAAATTAAGTATTTTGAATCAAACTGATAAATGAATAATTACCTGAGGAAAGAAGAATTAAACGTAGTGTTCGAGGTATAGGCAGCTCAAGTTTCGGAATTTTACACCAAGATACCGGTTCCCGTAAGAAGAAGACCGCCAGAATATAAGAAGAGACCAGATACGCTACTTGGAGATAATTGTCCACTAAAACAAACCAATTAAAGTATCAAACTCGAGTTAAGTACTTACATTTTATTAAAATTGAGATCTTAAAAAAATCAGAATTAGTAAAAAACTATAATTGCCATACAATTAATATAGTTAATTTAGTATTAAGTATGTACTTTTATTGTAAGAATTATTCTATTCTAATTTTCATCATAATTTAATATAATATAATGGTAGTTGCATATAGAATTTTCACAAATAGATTATAAAGAATTTTTCGATTAATATTAATTTTTTTTTCAACTGAATTTGATTTACATAAAACTTATATACATTCCGTTATTATTTATTGAATCCTGTTGTTTTTGTTTATAACAATTCCAATGGTGACAGTTCACTAACAGTCTTTTTGTTGCATAATAAGGTTTGATTATAACTTAATTTTTATGAAGTTCATGTATTTTACTTTTCAATATATTTTTTTTCTTATGATTGTTCACTGTTGTTTTCTTTATACGAAGGTAATCTTCTACAATAAGAACTATAACATACTGAGATACTTATAAGAGTCTTATAAATAAATTTAAACTGAGCTTATAATATTTTAAGTAAATTTATGCCGGTAAAAATAAACATAACCAACTTTTAGTTGCGTACAAGCATAATTTTCCCACGTATTCGTTTCAAATACTATGAATTTAGGTAGAATCATATTCATGATAATTTTAGATACAGTGAGGTAAAATAAATATTGTACAACTCAGAATTATATTTGAAAATTAGTTTAAACTCATTGTAAAATTAAAATCATACATTTTTAGAATAATAATGTAGTAATTAACTATCGAATACCCTATTTAAAATACACGGCTAATATTATACATATATTTATTATTAGTATTGAAAAATTCAAAAGATTCTTGGTAGTAGTGGCATACAATGAAGTAAAAGTAATAACAATATGACAACTGGTTGTCAATTAGAAAACAATGACAAATATAAAATGCAAATCACAATGTATAATTGAAAATGTAATCAAATAAGCAATAGGACAGTCGGGATTACTTATATAGCCACATCAAAAGGCTTGGGATTTTTAATTTATTCCGAGGAACTTGGACTCCGAAGAAGAGAAAAGTATAAATTTAAGCCAAACTGTCATCTTGACACAGAGACTTCATTGATGAATATAGAAAACTAATAACAATCAACCTCACCACATGGTGGAAAATAACGAACTATGCCTTAATTGACCCACAGGTGATAAAACACACAAATATAACAAGGCGGTAATGTGTAAATTAAAAGTAAAATTGGAAACTACTGGGTGTAGATCAACAGGTGTTTCGAACTTATTAGATATCGTCAGTACGGCATAGTTGACTCACTGCCTAGTGCTTCTTATACGACCTAGATTATTGATTCTTGCTTATAATGGTACATTTCAGTAGCGATCCATGATTAACTGCTCTCTAATCTTTCACTTTGAAAATATTTTTCAATAATAAAAACTGTGTGTAGTACTAACACCATAAGATATATTCTACTTACACATTACAACTTTTAATTAATTAATGTATTTGAATGTCGCCAATTTTATATTAAAATCATGGGCTAAATATGAATTTATTTAAAGACTAGAGTATTTTATTAGCATTCTTGATACAGCAATGTTTATTGTATTCCATGTAATTTGACAGCAACACTATTTAAAATTTTAGAATACGTTTTCCATTTTAGAAACTAAGACTTCCTAGGTATTGCGAAAACACGAAGTTAGATAGAAAGATTACATCGAATGTTTGCAATTTAAATAGCATAGATAGCAATAGATAGAAAATTTTAGACATTAGCTTACAGATCTAATTTGTATGGGCATAACCTATGTTCCTAAAAGGTCGACAAAAACTCAATTCTACAAAAAATAATGGAAAATATAAGGTTCGCTTTGTAAACAAAATTTCTTCAATCACTTGGCTTTTATTTGACAATTCAATTTTATCAATTGTCTGGGTTAAAATGTCTTACAAATTAGATCTTCGAAAAAGTGATTACAATCTAGATATGAAAATACCCAAATAATACGAATATTTGAAATCAAAATATCTCATGTGGGACCTTTAATCGTGCAATAGCTGATTGTCAGCAGAGTATACCATGTGTGAACGTCCTGAAGACTGTAAAACGTTTCGACTCAACCTAGAGTAAACCAGAGTGTCAGTCAGGAAATTGTCTTAGCGGCAGGTTGTTTTAAAAAAAATACGTGGGCCGATCCCTTTGCTCCGCCCCTGAAAATTTATAAACCAAAACAATTATTTATCTCGCATTGTACCTGCTATGTCTAGATCAACGCTCCAAACTTACAAGTTTGAACTTGTTAAAGCCTGTCTACTTATAATAATAGACACCCGAGGTCGAGTTACATATCAGTATCACAATGGATCGAGCTATGATTAAATGATTGCCTATATTATGCAGCCTCTCCAAGAGAGAACGCCTTCTTAAGGTCAAGGAAAATCCCCACTACTTTATCCTCAGCATCCATTCCCCGTTAAATTTCCTCGCTGACCCTATTTTGAATCACTCATCCTATGGTCCAGACCTGGCTACTTTTACTTGTTCCATAAAATGGAAAAAGCGAGCCGTGGTAAAAAATTACCGAGAGATGAAGAATTACTGGGCTCAGTTCCGACGTATTTTTCAGACAAAGATAAGGCTTCTTTTAATGAATGCATACACAAGTTAATTGAAAGATCTGAAAAATATATTACCATGAGAGAGAGAATGGATCGTTTGCTAAGCCGCGTAATGTTCGACATTATGTTTTACAAATGGTAAATTTAAGGGGTGGTTTTCCAAAGTTCATGATAATCTTGTATTTTTTAGATAAATAATAATCCATCAATTTCTACACGCGAAGTGGCGTCAGAATTAAATTTCTCGCAGTCTAGAGCTTGGAGAACTTTACATCAAACTAGGTATAAACCATACAAGATCCATGATAGTCACACTTTACTACCTGGAGATAATTTAAGAAGACTAGAATACTGTAATTGGTTAATGGGAAGGATAAAAAATGACGAACATTTTTTAAGATGATTTAGCTGGTCAGACGAAACTAAATTTACAAATTCTGGAATGTGCAACAGAAATATGGAGAAATACTATTGGGCAGTACAAAATCTCTGACAATACAGGACAAGGAAACCACAACATCGTTTTGGAATAAACGTTTCGATGGGTATTTTGGCAAATTGTCTTTTAGGACCAGTTATGTATGAAGAACATTTAAATGGAGAAATATATTTAAACCTTTTACGTTGAAACGTATCTGACTACCTTGACAACAATATCCCATTAAATCAATTACGACATTTATGGTGGCAACAAGACGGCGGACCAACACAAAATGCGGCAGTTGTTAGGAATTACTTGAATAAAGAGTTTCCAAACCATTGGATTCGAAATAGATAAGTTGTTGAATAGCCTGCGAGATCACCTGATTTAAGTCCTCTAGATTATCTTTTATGGGGATATGTTAAAAATAATATTTATAAAGTAGATGCCCCACAAAACATTGAAGAATTATGAGACAGATTTCAGAATGCCTTCGACGCAGTTCCTGGAAGAACCATACAAAGGGCAGTTCAAAATGCCAAAAGGCGTGCTTAACTGTGCATTAATGAAGTGTAAAAATTATTTAAATACATACTGCAGTAGCACTGGTAGCATAATTATATGAATAAAATAAATGTTCTATTGCCATACATTGGGTACTAATGATACAAAAACCATCTATATTTATTTATGAATGCAGAGATTTATTCTTTTAAATTATAACTACTCCAACAAATATTTAAATCTTAATCCCTGTTATCATTCTATTCTTGTAGGTTCTAGCAGTAATCCTTCCTTTATTTGTCGACAACATTTCTTATTTAAAATTAAATAGGATAAGGTTAATAATAAAAAAATTAAATCTCATAAAACATTTGTATTCTCTTGTATAAACTCAATATTCAATAACAACAACAGTAAAGAAATTCTTTTGCCACATGTGGCTGTAAAAGAAATTGTCCTTTTATTTTTCCAACCACAAACAAAAAAATATATATATTTTTATATGAAAGAATAAGAAATTATTGCGGATACATAAAATATCAGAAAAAGAAAAATATTGGGTATAATCCGCTGTAGAGCAACCGTAAACACGTATTTCTGACTAATTGGTCGTCATCAGTACGGTGTAGCCAAGGAATAAGGTGGGATAACCTTGGAGATGTAAGCTAAACGGAAGACCATCAGGTGACAGACCACCAGCTTCAGCCAGAAGATCCTCGGTTCTGAGGACAACAACTAACGTCGCCACGAGGAAGACAATGTCAACCTGCGTGCCATCCGAGACCCAGGAAATGTAAATGAAAGAATAAGAAATTATTGCGGATACATAAAATATCAGAAATATATATATATATATGGATTATACCCAATATTTTTCTTTTTCTGATATTTTATGTATCCGCAATAATTTCTTATTCTTTCATTTACATTTCCTGGGTCTCGGATGGCACGCAGGTTGACATTGTCTTCCTCGTGGCGACGTTAGTTGTTGTCCTCAGAACCGAGGATCTTCTGGCTGAAGCTGCAAATGGTGGTCTGTCACCTGATGGTCTTCCGTTTAGCTTACATCTCCAAGGTTATCCCACCTTATTCCTTGGCTACACCGTACTGATGACGACCAATTAGTCAGAAACACGTGTTTACGGTTGCTCTACAGCGGATTATACCCAATATTTTTCTTTTTCTTATATTTTTATATATGCGTAAAACACATTGCTTTTAATCTATTATATGGATTTAAATAAAAATATTATTTCTTGCTATCTTCAAATTTTTAATATCGTATAATTTCAAAGAAATAAATTTTTTCCTTTACGACGCTGAATTTTATTTCAACAAAGACATTCATTTGCACGAAATGCATCTGGAGATCTAAAATTTATTAAATTTTTATCTAATAAAGTGTTAATAATGCACAGTAAACATTGCTAGCAAACATTCTCACGTTGTGCCATTAATGCCCTTTTTACATCATTAACAATACTACCATGATTTGCAAAATTAATCTACTATAGCAAAGAAACTAATATTTTATTCAAAATATTAACGATGTTAAACGCTTTGCTAAAAATGAACATTCTCACATAGCATCTTTAGCATACGCCACACATCACCAACTATCTATTATGAATTTATTTCAAGAAAAACTTACTTATAATATTCATATACATTATCAAATTCCTCTTGATTTATATCTACCATTTTGATAATAAAAAATAATGAAATTAAGTAACAATGAATTAATTATAATGTAATAAACTAAACTACTTATTGAAATCAAAAATAACTTAATATATTTAACTAAAATGATTTTATGCAGTGTATTAGTACGCCTGCAATCAATTGAGTATGAAACAAAATTTTTACCTTCGAACAATTCAAAAGATCGGCAGCTTCTCCTTCCCTATCGTCGTTCGCGGCTTTTTATCATCTCGGTCCTCGAAAAAACACGACTATTCATCTGCAGCGCCACAACTCGCACACTAATGTTTATGTTGGCATTGTCCTGTTCATATTTGTTTTCTTCAAGTTTTTCCCCAGGTTGAACTATACCTATATTGTTTTTGACAGTTAAAAATTGCACAAAAATATACACACACAAATTGTTTATTATTAAAGTCCGTGCACATTCGCGATTCCTTGTCTTGAGTAGGTATATTCTTCTTCTATTAACGCCATCCCTCATTGTATTTGTAAATGAATTTATTGCCTCTTTCATCAATGTTTAAATACTTCCTTTTCCCATTATTTAACACTATCCGTATTTTCTTTTTGTAGATATCTTCGTTAGAAATAATCGGAAAGACATTGCATACAGATGGAATCCTTCCTTTTATGATTACTTTGTCAGGAACATGGACCTCGACAGCTTTATCCCTGTCTTCGAACCGCCTTCTATCATCTTCGTGTAGGTTGATTTGCACGCAGCTGTTAACAACGCTAACATTATTCTTTTTCTTTGTAGATTTATTCAAATCAAACCAGACTTATCCCATTATTTCTGGAACTTTTCCGGATTAAACCAGATTTATCCTGCTACCCCTGAAGTTTTTACTTTATTATATCGTGTCGAATAAAGAACACCTTTTTATATATCCTTTTTTAAATATACTATTAAATATAAGTATCAGGTATTTATTGTTTCGTTAAATGAGACCATAAAATGTCTAACAGATAACAATCTTTTTATAAACTTATTCACTATGTCTATTCATGATGAAAGATGTTTTCATGTCGTGCATGTCTAATTTAACCTTTTTCATACAATTTTACAGCATTCAAATGACTAACTCTTTTCACTGTTCCATTTTTCATCATCACTCTCTCTCTCTGTCTGTGTTATTTATTTTTAACACATTATTAAGCTTGAAAAGTGGTTCACTTCTCAATATATTTAGTGCCACTCTTACACAATGCGAAAAGTTTGGTTCGGCCTTTGTATACTGAAAATACATCTTGTGCTCCTCGTTTCTATAAATATAGAATACATGAATTTATTTTTATGTTTATTTTTGTACCTTTCATATAAATTTATTTCAGTCACAATTACCATATACCCATCATCATAATGTTACGCCGTTGCGGTTATGCAACTCATAATTCGTTTTTTTAACAATTATGTTTACAACTAAAAATTATTTTCTTATTCTAATACTTAATTGTCTAACTATTTTATAATGCTTAAACAATAGGGATCACGGCAATACGTATTTATTATTTTTTATTTTATGTATGTTAACTTAGCAAAAACACGCCTTAAATTTACCATTTGTCAAATATCTTGTCGATTTTCATTCAAATTCCTGTTGACATGATATTACGCTTCACCCTGTATACGGGAGAATATAGCCTGAAAAATACAATGAAAATGCAGTAGCCAAATATTTACAAAGAGAGAAAAAACAAAGACAGCAGCATATTACGTAGGATGCAACTGATTAGAATTTACAAGATAAATGAAAGTAATTAATTAAATAAGCACAGTTAAATAAAGAAGGGTTCCTAACTCGGTACAGCCTGTATATAATTTTTATCTATGCACAAATAAACAAGATTAAAATTGAAAAATTCGTACCTAGCACATTATTAAATAAGTCTAGATCGTTAGGAGTATAGCTCGAGATATCTCTCACCTCACAGTCCTACAATTTCTGATCACACCGTATGTGATCGACAGTTATACTTACAATATAATGAGTAATACAAAGCAAGTGTTATTCTAACGTTAACAAAATCTATTACTATGGCTGAGGGCCGTATAATCAACAAGACTTAAGCAAATAATTTAAAATTACTCGAGGAACCCTCGTATATGATCTCAAATAATCCTAGTCAACGGTCGAGCACTGACAACAGGCTCAAAAGATTCTAAGATAGTGCTTAATTGTAAAATAAAATTTGTGAGGCACACAGAAGTTATGATCAGTCTATAACTTAAAGTTTACAAATGCTCCGTGCCCTTGGAGGTCAACGGACAATATTTTATGTCAGAGTGAGACACTTAAAGGAATTTAAAAAAAATAAATTGCATCATACGAAGTCAGATTCAAATAAAATATTCAACAAAATAAACAATCTATCTGGAATATCGGAAAAGTGTAGACCCCAAGCAGGATTGCCGAAATGTCCTATGTCGACATCCAGTGGAAATCACATAACCTCGTGGTGTATTACTCGAGGACAATGCTCCAGAAACGGTGGTAGTTTCTTTCCTTTCGGAAATTTACATCAACGAGACAAAATGGTGGCCACGACCTCGTGGTCAATCGTGCCAGAAATTTTCGAAATAAAGAATTTACGTAATGGTAAAAGCTACAAATACACGAAAACAATATATTAACACTAATCACACACAACGAGACTTGAAATGAGATAGCTTACCGATCCAGAAGGCATCCGACCAACAAAAATCCGGTGATAAATCGCAACAATATCATATATATCAATATCCACTAATTATGCCACTGTTATAATCCACTTAAATGCAGTGTAACTTCACGATACGAAATGGTAAATCCCAATTACAGTGTGCGTAAGTCGCAAGCCTCTAGACCGCTTTTCCAAACGTCTTGTCGGCAGAAAATAGATCGATAAAATGCCCCTCAACGATCCTTGCTTGCGCGTGACAACTGCCGCGAAGCGGGAACGTCTCGGTCATGAAGCGAGAAGGGAACATGAGAAAATTAAAATGAATTAAAGAATACAATGTAACAGTAATTCTTGGAGAGCAAGCGCTCTCACACTATTAAATCACGCAAGTATACATTTACGAAAAAAATCTTTTTCGTATATGAATAAATGTATGAATGCACATCTACCATAAGCCGGCATTGCGAACAAACAACGTGCAGACAGCTGTATCGACCTTTCATTGGTCTCATCAGTGCACGAACGTGTTTGATCATAATACCTCAAAAGCTTTGAAAACCTGATATTGTCAACTTACGTACCAAACGCCATGAGAGATTCTCAGCGGCATCTGTTACCCAAGTGCGACATCGCAAGGTAATGTTGCCCTCCGTAGTACAACTACTAATCAGGCAACTGTAGATATATGCTGCATGACATGGAAAGTGCAACACCAAGAATGGGTGCGAATTTTTTGACCAAACTTGGTAGAAACGTATAACTAGTCAAAAGCAATAATTGATTAAAATTTTGTTGCGATAGATCAAGTGGTCATGACACATCTGACACTTCATTCAGTTTTCGCTGACATTAATGTGTGGTGTATTAATTGTTTGTTTGAAATTAATTTCAACGGTTTTGTCTTATTATACCTTTGTTTAACGTGTTTAAAGAGTTTTATTATGCCTAGAGTGCGGCAACGTGGAAATTATCGCCAATTAAGCGAATTCGACAGAGGTCGAATTATTGGTTTGCGAGAAGGTGGTTTTTCATACAGGGAAATTGCAAATCGCCTTAACCGGAACCAATCCACCATTATGCGCTGTTATCAATCATGGACTAGGGAAGGTCAGGAAAGACGCCAAAGAGGAACCGGAGGCCGAAGAAGAACTAATGAGATACAGGACCGCCTCCTTCGCTTAATGGCACTAAGAGACAGGTTTTCCAGTACCAGATCAATTGCTGACGTGTGGTTAGGTAATATTGGTCGTCCTGTAACCCTTCGAACCGTTTATCGTCGAATTAGGGGTTTCGGCTTACAATCTTATCGTCCACATCTTGTGTTACCACTTACGGCTCAACACCGACAGCAACGTTTGGAGTGGTGTAGATTGCGACTGCACTGGAACGTGGAGTGGCACAGGGTGGTATTCAGTGATGAATCTCAATTTTGTCTAGGGATGCATGATGGCCGTATGAGGGTCAGACGAAGACGTGGGGAACGTCGTGATATTCAGTTTTCCGTTGAAAGGCATGTGCATCGAGCAGTGGGTGTTATGGTATGGGGTGCTATAGCATATGGGAGTAGGTCTCAATTGGTGTTCATCCAAACCACCATGAACGCCCAGCGTTACATTGATGAGGTGGTAGAACCCCATACTCTACCATATCATCAAACGCTCGAAGACCCACTTTTCCAGCAGGATAATACCCCTCCCCACGTAGCGAGAATTTCTATAAATCGCTTGGAAGAGGCTCATGTCAATATCTTGCCATGGCCACCCAAATCCCCCGACCTCTCGCCAATAGAACATGTGTGGGACATTATGGGACGAAAACTTATGAATTTAGCCAATCCCCCGCAGACACTAATAGCCCTCCGGCATGAATTACAGGTTGCTTGGGACACCATACTCCAAGAGGATATCGACCACCTAGTCGAATCAATGCCACGAAGAGTGAGGGAGTGTGACACTAATAGGGGCGGTTCAACACATTATTAATAAAAATTATGTTAAATTGTGTTAGTCTTTTGTTTTTTTCTTTGAAATTTTAATCAATTATTGCCTTTGACTAGTTATACGTTTCTACCAAGTTTGGTCAAAAAATCCGCACCCCTTCTTGGTGTTGCAGTTTCCATGTCATACAGTATACGTGCATTCAATGAACACGCCATAGGTGGCGTACCTATTACAATACAATGTAACAGTAATTCTTGGAGAGTAAGCGCTCTCACACTATTAAATCACGCAAGTATACATATACGAAAAAAATCTTTTTCGTATATGAATAAATGTATGAATGCACATCTACCCTAAGCCGGCATTGCGAACAAATAACGTGCAGACAGCTGTTTCGACCTTTCATTGCGATGTCGCACTTGGGTAACAGATGCCGCTGAGAATCTCTCGTGGCGTTTGGTACGTAAGTTGACAATATGAGGTTTTCTAAGCTTTTGAGGTATTGTGATCAAACACGTTCGTGCACTGATGAGACCAATGAAAGGTCGAAACAGCTGCCTGCACGTTGTTTGTTCGCAATGCCGGCTTAGGGTAGATGTGCATTCACACATTTATTCATATACGAAAAAGATTTTTTTCGTATATGTATACTTGCGTGATGAATTAAAGAAAATGATAAAACGCAGAATTTAGAAGTAAACAATTATTAAAAGGCCAATCTCAACGAGAAATCGTAGTTATCTGCTAGAATTATCACCCGCTCACAGATGTCACTACGATGCTCAACTTGACATAAATGAGAATATTGTAACTAAAGCGTAATTATTTAAAACAAAAGGAAACAACCCAGCGGAAAGAGAAAAATGCTCTAATTCTCCTTGCATATTAGAAAAATTGTACAGACACAAGGAACAAAACACGACTTCTAAGAATTGTATAACTAAGAGCAACCGACACTCACACTCACAATTGTTAATAAATTCAAATCCAAATAATGAGGACATATCAAGTACAAGAAAAACAAGATGTAACAATGAACATTACGCGGCTTAATAAACGATCCATTCTCGACCAA
The DNA here is from genome assembly GCA_963170755.1 of Amphimallon solstitiale. Lineage (NCBI taxonomy): Eukaryota > Metazoa > Arthropoda > Insecta > Coleoptera > Scarabaeidae > Amphimallon > Amphimallon solstitiale. Next base: position 249,191,267 of record OY720675.1, read on the forward strand.
ATTTCTATCAAGATCTAGAAAAATGGTACGATGATGCTGTTGTCGTTCTGGATAGAATTGTAAATATCTTGTACTCGCTACTGTTGAATTTAATTCGCAGAATAAAAAATACTTAACATCTCGTTTCTCTTCGTTGGTGTATGACATTTTTGTATTACTAATTAACGATAAATGAAATGTTTGACGGATTGAAATTTCATGGCTGACTAATTTCATCTTAAAATTTATTATTTCAATTAATGCATAATATCAGAAACGTTTGTCAGCATGTAGTACATGGTTGAAATTAGAAAAAAACTTTTTCTGAAGGTGTCTAAATCCAATATGGCGCCTATAAGAAATTAGATAGTTGATGATGGTCAGAAAGAAACAATACATCATATAAAAATTTCGAGTACACCATTCGATAAATGTTTAAAAGTGGTCATAAGAATTTGTTTTTATTTTTTCTCTACAAGGCCAAATGTAGGTGCTACAAGCAAAAGAGCTTTTTTTTTAACGAACATCATTTGTCACATATCAATTTTCCTTATGAATTCATAACAAACACAAATTTAAACCTATACTCTATATCCAATAATAAGCGAGATCGTCATGTTGACCGTCGAAAATGAATCAACCTGTATATTAAAAAAGAAAATTGCACTATATCGAGCCAAGAACAAGTTCCGCATTTTTATTAATTGCTATTTATTGAAATATCCAAGGTTGAAAGAATATACTTTGTATAGGTACCATCCCAAAGTTGGGTGACACAATGTACAGAAACCCCTATCTCTAAATTAAGATATTTAATTTAAAGTTAAACTTTAGAAATAAAATGTAAAATTATTTATTTTGTCAGCTCAACTCAAATTATCTCAGGGCGATTCGAGTTAATTGAAATGATTAAGTAAAAGGGGTTCCTATACATTAACAAGAAATACTATTTAAAATTTCAATAATTCTTATATTAAAATCAATGAATCCTGTATTTATAATTTTACAAACAACACAAGAAGTAACATATATTTAAAAAGCAATTCTAATACATTTTTTTTACAAACATTAAACAATTCTGTAGGTCCTTTGTTCGATTCAATCGTAAACTATAAACGCCAGAATTTATTACATACAATGCACATTCTGTATTATACGTGTTTATATCGATACTTGTGAACATATCAAGTTACTTTACACATACATTTGTAAGACGATATTTATTTAATTACTATCTGTTTGAACTTTTATTTTTACAGTCTCTCCTCTTTTATTACATAAAACATTACAGTCATTAAACTATAATCATTTAAATAATACCTTATCTGAATTTTTCATATTCGTCTTCTTTTTTGTACTGTTTCCAGCAGGAACTTCGGGCTGCTTATTATCGACGAAATCTTCTTTATTTCTACGATGTTTTCATCGGCATCATCTGCTTGTTCTGCTACTCGAAATACAATCTTTCTTTTAACAATATAACACGTTGCACAATTACTTCTTAGGTGCAACTTTGACCACTACGTTTTCTCGGTTGAAAATTATTTATTGAAGTTATAGTAACAATGACTCTTATGCGTAGTCTGATGCTAGGAGTTAGCCTTTTGATACGATATTTAACGTATCTTGCTGTAGACTATCTCCTTTCTCACGCGTATTTCCCTTTCATATCAGAATGTCTGGGGTTCCCCGCTTTCCACAAAGTTCAGGGGTTCCCATTCACATTTACACGCACATACGCGTTCATTTAGCCGCGGGATTGTATATTGCTACTGGAGTGTTTACAAATACAGTTGATTTACTGAATAAATTCTCTGATTACAGAACCCTCGTATCTACAGTTCTTCGGCGACGATTTCCTCCGACTGCTCCTGCTCCGGTACGTGTTTTGCGACGTCGTGCTGCACCTGCACAGGGGCTTCAGAGGTCGCCAATACCGTCCCAGATGTCAACCGGCTCTACCCGAAGCCGAACTCCTCGAACATCCCTCCCTACAGCACCTGGTCCTCGACTTGGCCGCTCACCTCGAAGTGCGCACCAATTTCATGGACAACCACGAGATCGACTGATCCAGGGCTTCCTCCTCATGGCCTTGCGTGGGGTTTAGCGGTGGATGGAACAGGATGAGGAGGAGAATGAACGACAGGAAACGCAAATGGTTTTCATACGGTGTAAACTGTAGAAATGGCAACGTTGGAGGTGACGTTTTGGCCCAGATATTCCGTCTATTGCTTCTATGCGTGGCTGGTGCGATGGCGTATAGGATCTGTGGTGGTGTTGGTGTGGATGCCCCGGTGATACGTCACCTGTTCCGGGTTATGCGTTTTTTTTGGACTCGGAGTATGGGACACTCCCACCGCAGGAGCCACGCCGAAGCCATCCGATTGACGAAACCGAAGTCGGACGATCGGCGACGACATCGCGTGACGTCCACGATCACCGTGAAAAGGAAGAATATAATTCGCGCCTTGTTGTTGTTGTTCTTATTGTGCACAGCGACTCTATTGAATTTCTCGTATTTTTGGACGCCCTTTTCAGATGTTTCAGCTAAAGCAAAACAAGTGATAATAATGATTACTACAATTACTACTATTTCTATTATTATTACTACTACTACTATTAACAAAGCAACTGCAAATATTACAAGAAATACTAAATTAACGACAATTATTATTATTAATTATATGACGACATAGCTCAAAGTATGAAAGTTAAAGTTTTAAAGAGATTCACAAAATATACATAAACTAGATAAAATCGAATTTTCACTTTTCGAATTTATGATCTGCTAGATTTTCTTTTCGGCTTTCCTTTGCAGTCTTCTGTCGAATAGATCATTAAAATATCACCCACAACACGTACAGAGCCCCAGATGACACGCGTTCTCACCACTGGAAACTCGTAAACGGTAATATGTTTGGATAACAAGTAGTACAAACGTCAAAAGGTATATGATGTGACGGTCCTGAAATGACTTTTGTACGTAGGTTACATCACTTGATAGACAAACCTATACAACATCTTAAATTTTTTTCGGCATAAACTGTTAGATTAATTTCATTTCTTTAAAATGTTGACTATGAATAATTTATAATGTTGTATCTAGACTACAAAGATTTAGATAATTCATATAGATCAGTAAAAGCTAACGACACAATTTTTCAGGCTGACCCTACTTCCCTACTATATTGGTATACCTGTTACTGTAAAAGCTCGTATATTGTTTAATCTTAGGTTTTAACAGTAAATCTTAGATTTTTACCGACATGAGTAGGTAAATGTAAGGATTTATAAAAAAGGGACGATTTTTTCGAGCTCTTACCATTAGAATTTAGTACATGTTAGGTTTTACTATTAACGGCTGGTCAATGCTGGTTTTGGAAATCAAACAATAATTTTTTTAATTTATTAATTTTTAGTAACTACTCATTTTAAAACACCTTTAAGGTGGCCATCTCGCCCATCTCAATTACATTGCAAACATGCTGCTAATATATCGCACCAGAATCCGTTAATAAGCAACAAAATGATATTAAAAAAATACTGGCATAATCTGCAAATTTATCTCTAGGGGACTGGGTAGTTTTAATAACTGAAGTTTGTTCAATTAATGTGGAAAACATTGTTAAAAAACAGGAAGTTTTTGTATCAAAAATCTGCTACTTTATTTCGCAATTACTTCGAATATATAAATAATTGCAAGATATTAGGTAGCTTAGCCTATGGAGAAATAAATTCTCTTTCTTTTGATGCTTGATATAAAGCAATTAAGCGTATTTTATAGCTGTCTTGTGCATTTAATTGTTTTTACCCAGCATTCCGATTAAACAAGCCATATTTTAATGAGAAAAGTAGATTCCATATATCATAATCAGGGTGATGGGTGCATGTAATTCTTAAACAGAGGGCGCTGCCAACAATAATATTAGTTTTTAAGAATATTCAGGGCGCTCTCTAATTGAATGTAGCAAAACTTTAATGTCCGCTGCAGATATAGGGTCGACATACATCTTATGCAGCTTACTCAGTCATATAATTACGTTATATATGTCTTTCTGTCAGCCATTAAAAGAATAACCCCTAAAAAATATCACATATTTACAAATAACATGAAATTGAAATGATATGATACTATTTGTTCAATTCAAACAAATTTTCATGGATATTTTTTATTATTTGCTCCTAAGTATCAATGATTTCAAAATAGACACTTATTCTATTAAATTGTGTATGAGACAAAAACTCTGTTTTTTCATCCAGGCACAAAAAAAACGGTCTGGTCTGTCAGTCTCTGTATAATTTGGTTCAATCTAAGACATACGTTGCGTTAGTAGTACCATCTTTTATCCAATAAATTTGTTTTACAAATTATATCGCTGCTACTTGCAACCAGATGGCTAATAAAAATACACTCACGTATGCAACACGTAATACACGCCTAATGGTTGGAAAAGGACAGGATACACAGTAGCAATGTGATTCTCTTTCTATCAGATGGTCACCTTAAAATACTTCTTGAATAGTAAAAAATAACACAAATAAAATTATCTTCTCACAAACATAACGTTGGTTAAACTAACTGAATCAGTATCTTTCTTATTATTTGGTATTTAACAAACAAATTGAAAAACAACAATTAATCAATTGTCATTTATTAATTGGTAGTAAAAAAATTTTAATTGTTACAACACGGAGCGCTATTGTGGCATTTAGAATTACAAACTCATCCTGGTGACTTGCAAGCGCATTTGTTCGACATGCATTTTTTGAAACAGTTACATTTTTTGAATCCAGTCAACGACAATTTTCCGACAACTTCTCGAAGACTCACTTTTTTATCTTTAACAACTTCTATCTTTATAAAATCTTTAGAGCATGAGGTAAACTGATTCTGTGTGTAAAGCTGCTTTAGTACTCCAATTTTGGTACCCATTTGGTAATAGTATATTACATACCGAGGTGGAAAGTGTTTTATTACTGTCGAGAGATTAAATAGTTAACCGTGGAATATACAAGGCGTTTCAAAAGTAAAGATTTAGAAAAGTAAGATGGCGATTCCAAGATGGCTAATGCAAGATGGCCACCACCAGAGAACATGTGACGTAATGAATATGGCTGAAGCTAGATGTAGCTGTGGCGCTAAATTTAAAATAAATACTTAACATGTTTGAAATCGTATAACGTCAACTGTTACTCACGAAGCATTGGAAAAGTGCACACTCATCGAATTACATCTTGTTTTGGTCAAAAATAGCCGAGGGGACTATTATTTCATCAGGGTTGGAATGTGGTTTATCTAGTTTTTGCACGCATGACCTTCTTACGCCATGACCGAGAGGCACGGGTTGGGTGAAGTTTTGCAAAGTTTCAAAGACCAAAATGAGTGTTTACTTTAATTGCCTTTTTAAACAATATGAATTTTTAATTAGTCTACTTACCGCATTAAGCATCTGCACGGCACAACACACAACAGTATACTAAAATTATTTTAGTTCAAGTAACTGCAGTACTAGAATCTTCTTCAAGATAAACATTTTTATTTGTTAAATTAATTACATATATACAATCATTACTTAAAGATCATACATATACAGTATGATACCTGATGACACATTAGTTAAATATGAACAAACATGTTGTTCCAAAAGTGTTGAACAGCAACAGCGTAGGGGGAGCATTTATTTCCCTCGTGATATGCTCTATTTTTCATGACTCTGACCACATTGCCGACTGATTGGTTTCCAACCACGTGATGAGCATATTCTCGTTCTTCTTGATTTGCACGCTCCACTGATCTTTGGCTATGTCTTGGCTTTCCATGTACAATTTTAAGATCCGGCCACATAGGGCATGAATTTTCAATTACTTGGTTACAAAATTCCCGACCATTATCGGAATGAAGTATGTTCGGCGCTCCGAAAGAGGTGAAAATATTCAAGAGCTGGTATGCAACTTCTGCTGCATGTTGAGTTCAAAATGCATGAAGGATCACAAATTTAGTAAGAAGGTCTTGGTAAACTGATATGAATTTATTACTTCCGTCAGGGTTGGTTTGTAGGTCTATGAGATCTACTTGACAATGCGAGTTCATTTCACTATGAAGTAAAAGTTTTTCAAAGTCTTCTGTTTTTTTGTTTTTTTTTAGACAAGGTTGGCATAGCTTTAAATATGTCATATATCCTCAACTGTTATGTTTTTATACTTGCGATTACGTTCCTTAAACATCCTTGTCCTTCCACAGTGTCCAACAGCAACATGCGTTTCTTCGAGAATGTTGAATAAGTCGTCGTAACGTAATACTTGATTTCTTCATTCTCCTCCTTCATCGGCGCAATTAGCTTTTCTTCGCAGCCTATAGTCACAATATAATAGCGCTTTATAGGCCTGTAATTAACAATTTCCTTCTTTTTCACGTTCTTTGCAGTTTTTTACTTCCTCTAAACACTTTGCGAATTTGTCTTTATCGAGATAAAAGTTATTATCTTTCTTGCTTGCCACGAGCTCGTCCATTATTTCATATTCATAAAACCTATGTTTTACACTCATTTTGATTCATAAATTACTTTTAGAAATCAAAAACACAAACGGAAATCAAATCAGCGTGCATGTTCAAACGTGTCAAACGATCGACTGAGACGAGCGAAGACGGTACGGGTAACGGGGGGGGGGGGCTGCAGATTGCCTACGAGTACAAGACGTTACGCCAAACACGTTATGACATGTCTTTTTCAGCATTTACCGTGTCTTTGAGGTTAATCCTAAGATTTACCAAGTGAATGGTGGTGGATGTTCGAAATGAACGATGATCACAGAACTGTTTGGACTATTACCATTAGGAGTTGATAAATCTTAGGTTTTACTGGAAAATCCTAGGGTTTACCTTAGTTCGGGCTTTTACAGTAACATATGTATCCATAAATTGCATCATGAGAGCCCATCTTTACAGCTACGCCAGTAAATATCATAGTGAATACTACCAAAAGCTCATGATAGATCCAATCAATATTTTTCTGCCATTCAGGCAATGAAAATACCGAAAATAGCACGTGATATAGATCTACTCCTTCGAAAAGCTGTTTTGAAATTTGTTCAATATCTTTTTTTCAATAAACTTTAACATTCTTTTAAAAACAATCTTCACAAATATCTTCGAAATATTTGATGTCAGTGTAATTGGACGATAATTAGAAAATTCAGATCTTTCGTTTCTTTTATAGATCAGTTGAATAATAGAGTATTTCAGAACTGAAGAAAACAATCCAACAAAAACTACATACATATTTATAAATTCTGTCAGAGATTTTGCTAAGCTGTCACCGCTGCCCTGGAATTTTTCAGATCGTTCATGATATTTTTCACCTTTATTTCATCTGTCAGAAGTAAAAAAGCGTCCGAAACATGCCATTCACTGTCTATCGGAAGCGTAGCATAATTATTAAAACTTTCACACACCACATTCACAAATTAGCTCTATAGGCTCGATTAGTAAAGTTTCATCATCAACACATCTACCATCAAACTTTCCCAAATGAAAAAAATATTTTTGGAGCCCTGAAATAAAGTCGCTTACCTTTTATTATTAGAGTGCTCAATATATTCTGCAAATGTTTTTCTTTTTGATTTATGTATTTTGTTTCGTAATCAGTCACAGAATTATTTTTACGTCACCTCAATCATTTTGTCTATCTTACCGCATGCGAGATACCAATGGTGAGACCTTTACCTGGGAGAACTTGCATATAAGTAATACGTTTTTATACGCATCGGCAAGACTTATCTATTACCCAAGGTGAATTCGTACCTGCTAAAAGCCCCCTGCCACGAATAATTTCAAAACATCGAGCGCATATTTCGACGATGAAGTTGTCATCATTAGCGGTTCAAATAATAGAGTCGAACTCGAGGCATTGCTTCATAAACATGAAACCATCATTCGCACACTACTGTCATGATGAAACTAACAAGAATTTTCTTTATATAAACTTACTTTTGTCACATAAACAATATCAAGCAAATTGTTTTTAAAAGGCAAGCCAATATTATAAATTTGTATCTGTGATCCAATTGCAGCACTGTTTGTTGCAATTTATAAAGAGTGACAGTTCTCTTACCGAAATATGTATCGATATCTTGAAAATCATTGTTGTAAGTGCTTTTTTACCTTATTATTTGTACTTATATGGATTGAGTTTGTTGAAGTTTTTACCAAAGTTTATTACATAGGAAATTAATCAGTAGTACTTTAAAATAATTAAATTCATCCAATCCATAACCTATTAAAAAGTTTACTTTATATTTCCTTCTTTCTAAAAATACTTAATGTCATGTAACCTTGTACGTCTTCTTGGCGTGTCGTACTGAACTATTCAATTCGTATTGAATGTGTCACAAATTGAATAGGTTAGTATATATCTGTCTCGTAGTACACACTTGGTGATTGCAAAATTCTAAACTAAATATTTTGATTGGTAACACTGTGTTATTGGTAAGCTTGTATTTGTCGTATGATTTATTTAGCAGTTGGTTGAGTTACTTGTAATTCGTTTTGAGAATGCAGCGTTCCCGTGGCAAAATTCGAGCTAACTATGATGCCAGATTTGTGGCGACAAACTAAGTACAGTAACGTTAAAAGATAAGTTGCGCAGCATTGGAATCGGGAAAGAACCATATTTTATTCAAATGTCCAGAGACACGAATGATATTTTATTTTCGGGCAATGGTGATCGCAAAATAAAAATAATTTTATTTCCAAACCATAACAAAAATTTATCATGACTTCTTTAAATATTCGTGACCATCACATCATCGATAGTTCGAGCATTGTACACCAGAGTGCTTATTGCTTAGCACAGGGATCGAGAAGTGTTGCCAATTCAAAAAAAAAAATACCGGAATCATTTATAATCACTGGGTATATTTAAATAATCAAGATAATTTATCAACTATCGAATTACAATATGCTTACGATGACATTAAACAGCTTCAATGAGAAGGAAATATACATCAAATTATCACGATGAATGCTTCTTTTGATCCATCACACTGAACGAATCCACTCCATCTAGTGCTTAAACATGAACATGTCTAACAAATTAACTCGTTATCTCAAACAAAAAACAAACACGTTTACTCAATATTTAAAGATATTATTTAGAAATAAGCAGCACTCTTCAGAATATAAATAAACATAATATTCTATAATATAGAATATACAGTATGGTACGTTATGTGAGCAAAATGAAAACAAAAACCCATCATTCATATGTGATGTTAATAATCAGTAATTTTAAAGAATTCACTGCATACGTAATAAATAGAAAACAAAAAATAGAAAGTTTCCTTGAAATAAATAGAATATTTTTACAATAAAAATATCTCATGAAATGCCAACAATATTCAATGAATACATAATACGAATTATTACAAATCTACCAAGCAATATTATAACGATTAACTCATTGTGTTTTTACCAGATAATATATGAAAATTAGAAATTATGTACTTATTTTTAAAATAGAAAAATTCCATCGTACCTACAATATTATTTATACATACTCTATATGATTATATGTAGTATTAAAATTGTGTGATGTATCAATTTGTTTCATGCTAGAAGAGTAAATAGATTTTAGATATTAGCCCAGTTGAATATATGTTACCAGTGACTTAACTAAAAAAATTTTTTTTCTTTTTTAATGATATGTAACATTGAAGGTTAATTTCAATGTTCATAGTCTTTAGACATTATAACAATAATACCCAAATGTACGTAACGTACATATTGTAACGTTTTCGGGTTCGCAATAAACAACTCGTGCAATTTATTTAAAACAATATACAGTGAGCTCAAAAAGGTTGGAATAAATTCATTTAAAATTCAACCTTTAATTTTTTTAAAAAACACTGGGAACCGTCAATTTTTATTTTTAGATGAGCATTTTTTAAACTAATTTTTATTTATACAGGCTGACTCAAAAAAAAGATTTCATTTGACACTTCAATTTTTTTTAATTGAAACACCCATTTTTTATTTTATTTTCGAAATATACATAAAATTTCAATTACATTTCATGTATTATAACCTAAGTCTAAGTTAAGTTAGCTTATTTCTTTTCATTTAAACTGTACATATTAGGAGTTAAACATAATCAAATTTACTGAAACTGTAAACATTTAAACATTAATACCATTTTTATCTGTTACCTAGGTTATTTAACATTGACGTTGAAGTTCATTCCCTGTCAAAAGTATTTAAACATTTGTATAAAAGTTCTAATAAAAGTAGTTTTTTTTAACTGTAAAATGGCACGAGTAAATGAAAGGGAGCGCATAGAAATACTAATGATGATTGGCTATGGAGATAGGATGCGTACCCAACTGGAAGTTTCCGAACTGTTCAACAATAAATACCCAAACAGAGCGCCTATATCTCAATCAACTATTAGTAAAATTGAAAAAAATATAGGGATTTGAGGCATGTGAGAGATAATTATGTAAAAGGCCGGCCCACTATCTCAGAAGATGTGCAGTTGAATGTGCTATTATCCGTTGAAGAGAACAACCATAAAGTTAGTCCCGCTATTGCTGACGAGAACAAAATTAGTCAAGGATCTGTATTAAACTATTTACATAAAAATAAATGGCATCCTTATAAAGTTCAGTTAGTTCATGAACTAAATGAGGACTATCCAGATAGAAGAATGCAATTTTGTGAAATAATGATGGAGAGATGTATTGATGATCCTCAATTTTCACGAAGAATTGTGTTCTCGGATGAAGCAACGTTTTGCCTAAACGGAACCGTGAATAGGCAAAATTTCCGTTATTGGGCTACAGAAAACCCGCATTGGATTATGGAGTGTCACACACAATACCCTCAAAAAGTAAATGTTTGGGCTGGGATTATTGGAAACAGAATTTTGGGTCCCTTCTTCTTTGACGGCACTTTGACTGGAGAAAGATATCTAGAATTTCTAGAATTCGATTTGATACCTGCGCTTGCTGTAGTGTATCCAAATCCAGAAGATCCTGACATTCCCAATGATAGCTTATGGTATCAACAGGATGGAGCACCAGCCCATTTTACTCGCCCGGTGCGTGAATATTTAGATAGTGTTTTTCCTGGAAGGTGGATTGGTCGACGGGGCCCAATAGAATGGCCGGCCAGATCCCCTGATTTGACCCCGTTAGACTATTATCTGTGGGGCTACCTAAAATCTAAAGTGTATATCAACAGACCGAACAATATTGACGAACTTAAATCCCGAATAAGACAAGAAATGAGACTGATAGAACCTCAAATAGTGCACAATGTTTTGCAAGAATTCGAAGATCGCCTCGGATATTGCCAGGATGTTGGTGGTGGCCAATTTCAACATTTATTAAATTAATATTTCACAATTTAATTACGAATCATTGAGACATTTATTATATAGAATTAAATAATTTTTTTTTTAAATTACATTGATTATTTTAGAAAAGAACTTAACTTAGACTTAGGTTATAATACATTAAATGTGATCAAAATTTTACGTAGAATCCGAAAATAAAATAAAAAATGGGTGTTTCAATTAAAAAAAATTGAAGTGTCAAATGAAATCTTTTTTTGAGTCACCCTGTATAAACAAAAATTAGTTTAAAAAATGCCCATCTAAAAATAAAAATTGACGGGTCCCAGTGTTTTTTAAAAAAATTAAAGGTTGAATTTTAAATGAATTTATTCCAACCTTTTTGAGCTCACTATATACAGTATGTCCACGGATCGAGTTCCAAAGAGGAAAAACTTTTTTATTTTGCATTTTACAAGAAAAATGTATTCTTGATAAAAGTTTTTGCATGTCTCGAAACGGCCAAGTCAGTTTTAACCTTTTCAAAATTTCTTTTAGTTTAAGATAAAAATCGAAAAATTGGTCGTTTTATTTGAACATTTTTTCATAAACTCAAAAACAAAAATGATATAACTAATAACTATTTTACTCAATCTATTCACCGCCCTTTTCAACGCACAATTCTAGCCGTCGGCGCAATTCTCTATAACTTCTTCGAATTTCTTCGAGAGTTAAAGACGTCACAGCGTCTCTAATCCTCTCCTTTAAATCTTCTACGTTCGGAGGAAGATTATTTGCATAAACTATTTGCTTCAAACGACCCCAAAGATAAAAATCAGCCATTGTTAAATCAGGGCTCCTTGGTGGCCATATCACGGGACCATTTCGACCTATCCAATTCTGTCCAAATTGCTGATTTAACCATTCAACAACAATCCTAGCATAATGAGCCGGACAACCATCTTGTTGGAAATAACACCTTGCGAGGTAATTAATCGGTAGATCGTCCAAACGTTCATCAACAAAATTTTGCAGCATATCCAAGTACGTATGCTGATTGACAGTATTATCAAAAAAATATGGTCCAATGATACCATGGTAAGAAATTGCACACCACACATTAACTTTTGCCGAATATTGTCGATTGTGAGGCATGCGAAAATTCGGATTGTAATCGCTCCAATATCTCACATGTTGAGATGCAACAGTACCATTAGTAGAAAACGTGGCCTCATCAGAAAAAATAATATTTCGGTAAAAGTATTGATTATCCATAATTTGAGCGCCCATCCACAGACAAAAATACAAACTTTTCGCAGGATCTGCGGGTTCTAATGCATGATTAAAAATGGGCTTGTAGGGATGGAACTTCCTTTGTTTCAAAATCTTTTGAATGAGCGATTTACTAATTCCCAGATGGACTGATCTGCGCCGCAAAGAAAGTTTGGGATAGTTCCGTACTGAATCCATTACAAGAAGAGTAGCGGCGTCGTCATCATCGCGTGCTATATTTTTTTTCTTTACATCCAGTATGGAACCAGTGGATAGGAATTTTTTGACCAATGCTCGTGCACCTCTATTTGAGATGTAAATATCCGGAAACTTTTGATTAAATTCTTCGACAACTAGACGGATCGCTTTATTACCTTTACCATAGCATTGAATTAGGTAAATTCGTTGGTCTTTTGACAACATTTTCAACTATTATGGTTGATTTTTCTAACTGACAGTTAATTAGATAATTAAATATAGATAATTACCATGACAACGCAACTTAATTTCTGGGACTTTAAAAAATTTTTAAATAAAACGACCAATTTTTCGATTTTTATCTTAAACTAAAAGAAATTTTGAAAAGGTTAAAACTGATTTGGCCGTTTCCAGACATGCAAAAACTTTTATCAAGAATACATTTTTCTTGTAAAATGCAAAATAAAAAAGTTTTTCCTCTTTGGAACTCGATCCGTGGACATACTGTATATATTTACACACGTAAAATTAATTACAATATAAAAATATAAAACTTGTAACGAAGTTCCTCGTTAATTGCACAAATTAACATTTTTAGTCCATTATTAATTTATTTAGCAATATTAAATTAAAAGAATGTGTGTTATTTTGTTCAAATATTGTATAAAATGTTTTGGACGGACCTGTATATGTATTCATTTGTAACGATCATTCATGTTATTTGTTTATTTTTCAATATAAGAGTACCGAATGTATACGTCATGCTCGTAGTCGCGCGCAAATTGTATATTTTGAACGAGTTTTTCCTACAGAAATAGGGGGGTTTACGGATATATAAAGGCACCAGCAAGTGTGTCTCTTCCATTTTATTCTCCTATCCTACAGCCGCCTTTACCTTCTTTACTCAGCCTTGATGGCGTGGGAAAGTTAGGTGATAATCCTAGAAACGTATTATATTCAGGTCTTATGTGCCGTGAAATAATCGTTTCAAAATCCGCTAAAACCCGTCCGAAAGTGTCTTTTCCATTCAGACCAGGGGTCGTGGAGGAATAGACATTTTTACCGCTACAACCTATAATTCCCTTCGAAGTCAGGCTATAAATGCCGTGACCATATATCTCCGAATTTAATATTTGTATTTTATTTTCAGAAATGTTAGATTTCGAATATTGTTTGTAAAGCGCGTATAAATTCAAATACATTGTCCGCGCTCTGTAACATAAACAAAGATATAATAATACTTCGCCGAGTAGACGTGCAAAAGCCCGTGCCGATTGAAATTATTTTCCGTGACAAATTTGTAAAGATTCTTCTGCGAGCATGATAACATACAAAATTTAGTTGTAAAATAATTTAAGCAAACCTGAGCATCCGTATCTTATTTCAAACACCATTTTATTTATGATTTTTTTAATCGGAATATTCTGGGACCCGTAATTATTAATTCAGGGACTAGAAATGTGCAAACGTTCTCGCTTAATTTCATACGTGACTTATAGAGGTCATTGACGTGTATTTATTTTGTATACTATTTATGTACATAGGCTTTGTAAATTTGTAATTAATATTAGACAAAAATGTGTATCAATTGTGACCACAGTTTAATTGCTGAATTGTTTATTTGTTTGACATGATTTAACAATGTTTTAATAGAAATAAAAGTTGACCGTTATGTACTTTTCAAATGAATTTCTAACCGTGTGTTTTTTTTTACCTTTACCGTTTGACAATGAGATAGAGAAAGTAGTATATTCAAGAGTAACGAATCACATTAAAACAATAAGAAGTACTCACGTTTTTTTTCTCCGCTGAGTTCGCTGTTGAGCAATAGGTCTTTGTCCCAAGGCACCACACTATAACCGCCATATTTTTGATTTATCTTAAACTACCCGAACTTGTTGACATTAAGGTCGACGACACGTACTTTATCAGATCATAATATTGAAGCCTGAACATATAGGCAGCCAGGAGTGCTGTGTATCTTGGTGTCTTGGCATTCAGAAGACAAATTCTATAACCGGCTAGTTTGCCCTTGGTGTTATATAAGCAAATGACACTATGTTATAAATAAAAGTAAGCGAGCCAGGTTATAGATGGCGCCCAACGTGGGGCGCCATCTATAACCTGGCTTGCTTACTTTTATTTATAACATAGTGTCATTTGCTTATATAACACCAAGGGCAAACTAGCCGGTTATAGAATTTGTCTTCTGAATGCCAAGACACCAAGATACACAGCACTCCTGGCTGCCTATATGTTCAGGCTTCAATATTATGATCTGATAAAGTACGTGTCGTCGACCTTAATGTCAACAAGTTCGGGTAGTTTAAGATAAATCAAAAATATGGCGGTTATAGTGTGGTGCCTTGGGACAAAGACCTATTGCTCAACAGCGAACTCAGCGGAGAAAAAAAACGTGAGTACTTCTTATTGTTTTAATGTGATTCGTTACTCTTGAATATACTACTTTCTCTATCTCATTGTCAAACGGTAAAGGTAAAAAAAAAACACACGGTTAGAAATTCATTTGAAAAGTACATAACGGTTATCTTTTATTTCTATTAAAACATTGTTAAATCATGTCAAACAAATAAACAATTCAGCAATTAAACTATGGTCACAATTGATACACATTTTCGTCTAATATTAATTACAAATTTACAAAGCCTATGTACATAAATAGTATACAAAATAAATACACGTCAATGACCTCTATAAGTCACGTATGAAATTAAGCGAGAACGTTTGCACATTTCTAGTCCCTGAATTAATAATTACGGGTCCCAGAATATTTCGATTAAAAAAATCATAAATAAAATGGTATTTGAAATAAGATACGGATGCTCAGGTTTGCTTAAATTATTTTACAACTAAATTTTGTATGTTATCATGCTCGCAGAAGAATCTTTACAAATTTGGCACGGAAAATAATTTCAATCGGCACGGACTTTTGCACGTCTACTCGGCGAAGTATTATTATATCTTTGTTTATGTTACAGAGCGCGGACAATGTATTTGAATTTATACGCGCGTTACAAACAATATTCGAAATCTAACATTTCTGAAAATAAAATACAAATATTAAATGCGGAGATATATGGTCACGGCATTTATAGCCTGACTTCGAAGGGAATTATAGGTTGTAGCGGTAAAAATGTCTATTCCTCCACGACCCCTGGTCTGAATGGAAAAGACACTTTCGGACGGGTTTTAGCGGATTTTGAAACGATTATTTCACGGCACATAAGACCTGAATACAATACGTTTCTAGGATTATCACCTAACTTTCCCACGCCATCAAGGCTGAGTAAAGAAGGTAAAGGCGGCTGTAGGATAGGAGAATAAAATGGAAGAGACACACTTGCTGGTGCCTTTATATATCCGTAAACCCCCCTATTTCTGTAGGAAAAACTCGTTCAAAATATACAATTTGCGCGCGACTACGAGCATGACGTATACATTCGGTACTCTTATATTGAAAAATAAACAAATAACATGAATGATCGTTACAAATGAATACATATACAGGTCCGTCCCAAAACATTTTATACAATATTTGAACAAAATAACACACATTCTTTTAATTTAATATTGCTAAATAAATTAATAATGGACTAAAAATGTTAATTTGTGCAATTAACGAGGAACTTCGTTACAAACTAATGTATCGCACTTAAAACTACTGTATCAATGAATTAACACATGTATTTATTTCACTACTACTATTTATATGACACGGTATCACTATATTTATTTTATACTACTTATGTTTATGTTTACTCTTCGACTACCACTCAAGGAACTATTTATTAATTTTTTATATTTATTTCTACTTTGGCCTGTTCCGCGCATCGACTACTTAAGGAATTTCTTATTCCGGAATTACTCATCCATCGGTTCAACTGCCTTTATATACGCGTACGAAACATCTGGAACACACCAGAAAAACGCTAGTGTTCTTCTCGATGTTTGTAGAACATACGCAGACATTCTGTCTCTTCGCAGTACATATAAAATGGATGATTTATTACTTTACGACTTGTTTACCAGCCGCGCCGAATATTTGCTTTTCTTTTGTCGTCGCCCGGATGTCTGCTTCTCTGTGGGCTTATTTCATTACAATATCTTGACTGCTATCGAGAAATAAACTTGAGAATTGACACATAAATTTGACTAAAAATTCGAATTTCTTCACGAATCGAAGTGAGATCGATCGTTTTAACGATTAGTTATGTGGTTTCGCATTTTTCTCCATTTCTTCTAAAATTCAAAGCTTTCATCAATTTAAAAATCTCGATAACATCACATTTTAAACTACGACGAAGTTACAACGGAGCAACGAAATAATGTAAACAACACCCACTTACTGAATAGCACTAATTCATACGGTGAACTGCAACATCTGTTTACGCCCGAGAAGTGCCCGAGAATGAGAGCAAAAAATGCCCATAAAATAAGGAATTCATGAGTAAAATCCTTTCTACATCGGCGTAGATAGGAGCGTGAGGGGTTTTTAAAATTTATTATATTTACCTTATATTTCGCAAGAGAAATAATGTAAATATGTATATACTTACTGCTATTTAGTTTCTATAACATACGCGTACATTTTTAGTTATCATTTATTTAGATCTAGAACGTTGTTTATGTTACTTTTTCTGATATGAAAACGAATTGTCAGTGATTCCGAAATTTATTACAAAGTTTGTAAAATATATTATATACAGAATGCCAAAATATCGCACGTTCGTCACTTAGCTTTGCTAAAACATACACAGAAATAGTTTTTATGCAGAGACTTTCGATAGTTTACAAAATTTCGTTACATGTTTAAATGACGACGCTTGAAGTATTTGTGAGTGCAAGGAACTAACACAAATCCCAAATTTAAAAAATCACTTGTTATTCCTTCAGGAACACTTTGGAAATTTGCCTAAACTAATCACATGTTTTGAAAATCAAATCTCAAATTAAAAAATGGATTAACCACATTAGATGTGGCTATTAATAATTTCAAAAGTATTCCAAGTGACTTCGGATGTGGCCTTCGGCAAAAGTTAGACGCAGTTTTTAATAGAATTCCAAATTTAATAACATTGCGGCAATTGTGTATGCTAAATAGGCTGAAATAAAAGAATATTTCCAGTACGCACCTATAACCAGTTGCGATATGGAAAGGACGTTTTCTATCTACAATGATGTACTTAATTCAAAGAGAACAAGTCTAACAGAAGAGAAAATGAACAAATAATAAGGTATTTTGTATTTTATAGATCACCAGCCACTTGTTATCCAATTATATAAATAAAATTAAAAATACAACATTTCAATAGTGCGCCCATGGGCGATGAGTCATCAACCGCTCGTGTCCGCCCCCTACTTATGACGTTTGCGTCCATTTTTGGTATGGTCCGTCATCTACTTCTTAAACATTTACCTGTTTTTTCTGCAGATACCAGGGACGTCTTTTAACCCTTTCAGCCCCAATTTGTTTCTTTAGTTAAAATAACTTAATTTTTTGATGTGCCATTAAAATGTATAACAAGGAAATAAATAAATAATTATTTATTTATTTTTTGAAGTTGGGGAGTATTTTGGGGGCTCGGGACATATTTGTCCCAATGGGTTTGAAAGGTGGGACCTAGATATCCCGCTAGTAATTATTATTCTAACAACGCAAAAAGAGCTATGGAAAAAATCTTTTATTTATCATAAACTAGCTGTGATAGGGCGTAAAACAGCTTTTGCATAATAGTACATTACAAGCCGCACAGATTGTTGTGGTTCTTTTTTCCTGCTTCCTCTTAGTGCAGCGATGACACCTTCTTCTAGTGGGCCCTTCGATAGGTAAGTGATCCCCTATATTCATAAGCCTGGAACTTGATGATGGCCTGCCATATTGTCTTCGGCGTACCACCTTTGCATGCTGTCGACCATAACTTCAGCCAGAGGAACAAAATAATCCAAAAAAACTTTTTTTATTTTCTCGCCCTTTTAGTTCCGTAAATACGATCCAAGAATTTACAGCAGCTGTCATCAATAGCCGATAGATAACTCTTTTCCACCATTTACTCCTTTTTCTGTCCATATTTTAGAGGCCAACAACTTGATCTGAAAAATCAACTCCTCCCATATATTTATTATAAAACTCAATCGTCTTCGGACAAGGAATTTCTCTTCGAGTACCATCTTTGGCCTTTTTCTTCCCCTCAGTCATTTCATTCGTATGAGAATTAGAAAACACTGTGACATCTTTAGTGTCTTTCCATGAAACTGCACATGTGCCGTACTAATTGCACATGAACTGAGATTCTCTTTTTTTTGTCTACAACGAATTTTAGCATATTTTTTCTGGTGATAATTTAGTACTTGTAAAAAATCTGTCAAATCATAGGCTGACATCTGTACCTCGAATGGTACTTGCTAACTTCAGGGCATCTTCTCCTAGAATTGAATTTTGATTTCTATTTTCATCTCTTCCCGAATATATGTTCAAATCAAATGTGTAGCCAGTTTTTGAATCACATCTAACCCATGATTTCACGCCTCTTTTGATGGGCTTTAGGGGAAGATATTGCTTCAAGCTGCTTCTTCCTTTGAACTTGGACATAGCCTCGTGGAAACTTTGGAAAGTACTTTCACTTCTTGCTGTTAGAAAAGTTTGTTTCAAACACGACAGCACTTCTTCCATATAATACATTTTGTCGCTACCATCTGGCTTTTTTTGGGGAATTGAAATATAGTTTAGAAGAAAGAAGTTGAAATCTATTTCTAGAAATGGCTTGTTTGATCGTTGTGTTGCCAAGTGAAGTATTATTAGAGTATTAGACCAATAGTAACGTTGTGCAGGTACTTTATTATACGACATTATGAAGAAGCAACCAAGTACTATCATTATTTCATACTAATCAGTTTTCTGTATCGCCTTTTTCTTTTTGCCTTGTAATATTTCTAACCTTTCGTTGGTTTTTTCAGCGATCCATAGGAAAAGGCTCTTAGGAAACAGTTTGAAGAAAACCCCAAGTTCTGAAGATGACCTGTTAAGTTTTGCCAGAACTGTAGTAGGTTTTTCATTTGGAATACGTATTCTTGGAACAAAATTGTTGTCTACAACTTTCCATTGATCTAAAATTACTATCGACATATTTGTTACTGCTGCATTATCATCATTGTCTTCAGAAGCGTCTGATGAAGAACCTAGTGATGTGGACGAACTTTCTGTGGAATGTAAATTTTTATTTGTTTCGAATTTTGCTGGGATTTTTCTTCCTCTTTTTTTACTTGTAGATGGTCCCAAAGACTCATCACATGAGGCCCCTGAAGATGACTGAACCACTATCAACAAACGGTTCGTCTTCCATATCATAGAAATTTTCTGCCAGTTCCATCAACTCAATCTCAGACAAAGGTTTATATCTGACAAAAGAACGCATTTTACTTATAATAATACAACTGGGACAAATACATCCGGATTTTATAAAAAAAATGCCGTTTTTACACCAACTTTACATACAAAAAATATTTCTTATATGTAATATTAGTACATAAATGAACTTACCTTACCAGCACATGCTTTTCTTAAAGTAAATCATGGCACTGAACCGTTGGAACCGAATAATCGAGCTGTTGCTTTCTGGTGGGGATAATAGAAATAAGGTAAATTACCAGCGGGACACAACGCGGGCTGAATTAATAGCGCAGAATTCTCCCTGGGCTTCTGTAAACATCTTCTGGGACATATATGACCCATTGGGACTGAAAGGGTTAAGTTCTGCATATACAGCTGGAATAAAACAATAGAGCTTGCGCAGAGCATCGACGTTTTCCTCACTGACTGCCGTTTTTGGTGCAACTGCTCTTGAATCGTCGCTAAGACTAATCCGTCCACGTTTGAATTCTCCATACCAACGAGAAATTGTTGACTGATGTGGTGCATCATTGCCGAAAAGAAAAACCAACTCGGCGAGGCATTCTTGTTGAGATAATTGTCTTAGAAGATTACAAATTGTTGTTAAATATACAGGGTGTCCCACCGGGAACCAAATCGATCTATATATGGAAAACCACACATAGGAAAATTTTTAAAATTTGGGGGCGTGAGAAAGTCGATGGGGGCAACTCGGCTAAAATATTTTCAAGATGGCGGCACTTCCGGTTATACAGGAAGTAGATGTCAACTTTCTTATTTCAAATGGAACACCCTGTGTATTATTGCATTTTTGGAATCTACACAAGATTCTAGGCTAATTTTATGTATCACGTCCTATACCTAAGTCTAACTGTTTTTGACTTATTTAATTTTTTACGTGAAAAATGACGTTTGCAGCATCTAAAATAATTAATATTTTTTCCCATAAGGAAGCCCTTATTATTCAATTTGGACTAGAGTCCTTGTTGAGAAAGACCTACTGAAATAGTTTTTTTATAATATTTTGAAAACTTTTAGTACAGGGTGTTTAAAAAATATGATTAAAAATGAAATTGAAAAAAATGCCAAAAATCAATTTTTTCAAATGGAAACCCCCAATTTTTATAATTTTATTTAATTTAGCATTAAAAAATAGTGTAAGTTTGTGTAAGGTTATCTATGCAAAAAATTTTTAGTTTTCGAAATATTGCCAATTTAATATTTCTATTCGGAAATTTTGCTGCGTGAATTTTAAATTCAGTTTCTCTTAGTTGGCTTTGGCGGCATTGACAATCAAATGCTAAAGAAATGTATGACGCTGTCATTATTTGAGAAGTATTATTAATTATTATGCCAGGGCGCTTAAATTACACAAACGAAGATTATTTAAACCTAATTATTATTTATGGAGAATGTAACAAAGTTATATCAAGAACATGTGACACATTTTCTATTCGATATCCGCAAAAACAGAAGCCATCACAATGTACCGTTAAACAAATTATAGAAAATTTCAAGAACTTTGGATCCGTCAAAGCAATGGTGCAAAGAAATAAACCTCTCGTTAATAATGAAAATATCGAAATTGCTATTTTGGGATATTTCGTCGCTAATCCAACAATGTCTGTAAGACAAGCTGCATTGGAGTCAGGATTATCAAAATCAACAGTTCACAGAATATTACGCAAACATAAATTTCGTCCATATGCATTTTCCATAGTCCACCATCTAAAAGAAACTGATTTTCCAAGACGAGTGGCGTTATGTGAGTTTATTACAACTTGGGCGCAAGGAAACATTTTTTTTTTGGACAATATCATTTGGACAGACGAAGCGAAATTTACAAAAAACGGTGCATTTAATCGACATAATTCCCATTATTGGAGTGATTCGAATATACACGTGTTTAGAGAGCAGAATTTTCAAGATTCCTGGCAATTTAATGTTTATTGTGCGATAAGAAACGATGGCGTCGTGGCACTACACTTTTATCAAGAAAATTTAAATGGTAAGTTAGAAATTTTAGAATATTTCTAGGTAAAAATGTGCTTATTAACTTACAGGTGAGGGCTACTTGAACATTTTACAGAATTTAGAAACCGACTATTTGGACAATTTGCCGCTCGCCGTTCGTAGAAACCTCTTTTACCAACATGATGGCGCACCTCCACATGGCAGCTACCTCATTGACAATTTTTTGCAAAATGCTTTTGTTGATCGATGGATAGCCAACAACGGTCCTTTCCTTTGGCCAGCCCGCTCCCCAGATCTTGCAGTGCTCGATTTTTTTATTTGGGGTACAATCAAAAATCGAGTGTATAACACTCCCATAACAACCATGGAAGATTGTATGCAGCGCGTGAGGCATGAATTTGCAAGTTTAACACCCGAGTCAATAAGGAAAGCGACTCATGAACAACTGTTGCTTAGATGCCAAAAGTGTCTGGAAGTTCAAGGACGTCAGTTTGAACATTTATTGAAAAAATAATTATGCTGTTCTCTTTAAATTAAACAATAATAATATTCTGTGAACTGTTGATTTTGATAATCCTGACTCCAATGCAGCTTGTCTTACAGACATTGTTGGATTAGCGACGAAATATCCCAAAATAGCAATTTCGATATTTTCATTATTAACGAGAGGTTTATTTCTTTGCACCATTGCTTTGACGGATCCAAAGTTCTTGAAATTTTCTATAATTTGTTTAACGGTACATTGTGATGGCTTCTGTTTTTGCGGATATCGAATAGAAAATGTGTCACATGTTCTTGATATAACTTTGTTACATTCTCCATAAATAATAATTAGGTTTAAATAATCTTCGTTTGTGTAATTTAAGCGCCCTGGTATAATAATTAATAATACTTCTCAAATAATGACAGCGTCATACATTTCTTTAGCATTTGATTGTCAATGCCGCCAAAGCCAACTAAGAGAAACTGAATTTAAAATTCACGCAGCAAAATTTACGAATAGAAATATTAAATTGGCAATATTTCGAAAACTAAAAATTTTTTGCATAGATAACCTTACACAAACTTACACTATTTTTTAATGCTAAATTAAATAAAATTATAAAAATTGGGGGTTTCCATTTGAAAAAATTGATTTTTGGCATTTTTTTCAATTTCATTTTTAATCATATTTTTTAAACACCCTGTACTAAAAGTTTTCAAAATATTATAAAAAACTATTTCAGTAGGTCTTTCTCAACAAGGACTCTAGTCCAAATTGAATAATAAGGGCTTCCTTATGGGAAAAAATATTAATTATTTTAGATGCTGCAAACGTCATTTTTCACGTAAAAAATTAAATAAGTCAAAAACAGTTAGACTTAGGTATAGGACGTGATACATAAAATTAGCCTAGAATCTTGTGTAGATTCCAAAAATGCAATAATACACAGGCTGTTCCATTTGAAATAAGAAAGTTGACATCTACTTCCTGTATAACCGGAAGTGCCGCCATCTTGAAAATATTTTAGCCGAGTTGCCCCCATCGACTTTCGCATGCCCCCAAATTTTAAAAATTTTCCTATGTGTGGTTTTCCATATATAGATCGATTTGGTTCCCGGTGGGACACCCTGTATTTATGGAGCGAAAAGTGCATTTTTGCATTTAACCAAATATAAATCAGTTTATGTAAGAATAACAATACTATAACTATTTTATATAATTTTTGAGTATTCTGACCCAAAAACCAATAAACCAAACAAAAAGATATGAAACTATGTAGAATATATTTTCAAATTAACGTCCGCTATTCGAAACACATAACTTACATCGCTGTGAAAGATGTTGAACTGGGGCAATACGGACGTTAGGGAGACGTGTGTCTTTTGACGGCTACTCAGTCGCTATCCCTTCAGAGGCCTCGCGACAATCGCTTACTTCTAAGAACAGTTAAAAGTAGTATAGCTATGGGCATTCTGGATCAAATTCCCATAAGATTTAACACAGGGGTCTAAAAGTACTTTTTGTCCCCGCCAAGGGGGGTACCCCTCGCCTACACTTTGATTCTAATAATAATAATAATAATAATAATAATAATAATAATATTTTATTCGTTGTAATTACCATTACAAGAAAGTCAGTAAATTAATTAAAATGCACAGTTAGCTGTATATGTCAATAAAACAAACAATAACAACAAAACAATAATGTGTTCTACGCCGAGGGGGGGGGGGGTCTCCTCACCTACACTTTGATTCTATAACGTCATGCGTGCTACAAACAGCTTTTGAACAGCTACTGAACAGCTTCTAAAGTGCTACAAAGAGCTTTTGAACAGCTTATGTACAAAAACTGTTTAATAGCTGTCCAAGTGCTGTTAGTAGCACTTCAGAAACTGTTCAGAGGCTGTTCAAAAGCTGTTTGTAGCACGCATGACGTTATAGAATCAATGTGTAGGTGAGGAGAACGCCCCTCGGCGTAGAATCAACGTGTAGGCGAGGGGCACCCCCCTTGGCGGGGACAAAAAGTACTTTTACCCCTGTGTTAAATCTTATGGGAATTTGATCCAGAATGCCCATAGCTATACTACTGTTAAATTAGAATTTATATATATTAATATTAATTACACTGGCCAACAAATTTCAACTTTTGATTTTGCCATCAAATAATTTATACGAATTTCAATAGAAAACATATAAACCTTTATTTTAATAAAAGGTAGAACGTAAAGTTAGCTCGATTTTTTATTGTATTACAATCTCTTCTTAACGTCCAACAGTAATCTGCTAACATAATAGGATTCCATTTCCCCTGATACCGTTTTTCCATTCCCATGATGTCTTGGTGGAAGCGCTCACCGTGTTCATCGCTAACGTCGCCCATATTTTCCGGAAAAAAATCCAAGTGAGAATGTAGAATGTGCAGTTTAAGGGACATATTACAGCCAGCAGCGTGAAATGCTTGTATCATATCCATTACTAAAGTGTTATAATTGTCAGCTTTTTTGTTTCCCAAGAAATTCGTGAAAACTTGTACCATGGAGCGCCAAGCTGTTTTTTCCTTCGCTGTTAATTTGGTTTCAAAGATTTCATCATTTACTATTTCTCGTATCTGAGGTCCAACAAAAATACCTTCTTTCCGTTTTCCTTCTGTTATTTTTGGAAACTTTTCACGAAGGTATCTAAAACCGTCACCTTCGCGGTCCACTGCCTTTACAAAATTTTTCATGAGCCCAAGTTTCACGTGGAGAGGTGGTATTATGATCTTTTCTTTTTCTACTAGAGGCTGATGTTGTACATTGTCTTTTCCTGGTATAAACTGTTGTCGTAGTGGCCACTCTTGCTTATGGTAATGTTTTTCCCTGTTACGACTGTCCCAAAGACATAAGAAGCAACAGTATTTTTTGTAACCAGATTGCATACCCAAAATAATTGCAATTACTTTAAAATCTGCACAAATATTCCAGGAATAGTCTTTGTACTTTATCTTTTCTAATAAAATTTTCAGATTTTCGTAAGTTTCTTTCATAGAAACAGCATAACCTATCGGAATAGCAGGATAATGGTTTCCATTATACAACAAAACTGCTTTTAGGCTGGTCTTTAATGAGTCTATGAATAATCTCCAAGAACTGGGATCATGATGTATTCCAAAAGCTTCAGAAAGTTTATAAATATTATTGCAGTAGACCAGATTACCGGCCATACTATAAAAATCAACAATATTTTCATGTCTGCTGCGAAAAATACTTATTCTTGTGTCCTTTGCTAAGAGATTCCATTGCTGTAGTCGCGACCCAAGAAGTTCTGCTTGTGATTTTGATAAATTCAAATCCCGCACCAAGTCATTTAATTCAAACTGAGTAATTAAATGTGGTTCGTTTGATGTAGATGGAATAAAATCAGGGTCACTTGATTTTTCATTACCTTCAAAGCTAGTGTCGCTATCGGTAGCTATTGTACTCTCCTCGCTTTCTTTGTGAATTGGCGGTCGTGGAACAGGATGCTGTTCATCATGGGGTCGAGGTTTCTGAGCTGACTCAGTTTCCACATAATTATATTTTCTTTTCTTACGGGTGTTAAGTCCTGCAGTTTTGTTAAGGCAAAAATAGCAATCTTCAAGATGATTCTTTTGTTCTTTCCATCGCATAGGAATGGCGAACGGTAAAGAATGTCGTTGTCCACATAACCAATCTCGCAAATATCTGCTGCATGTAGTACATATTACATGTGGAACCCACTGTTTGTCCTGATTTTTGACGGTCATATCGAAGTAAAGTTCATAGGCCCGGTAAATGTTCAGACTTAACTTTTCACTCTGGCCTAGTGGGGTAAATTTACCACATACGCAACAAAAGTTATTTGGATTACTTCTACACGAACGAGGCATGACTGTATCTTTAAAGATGGAACTAAATTATCTCAATTTTTAATTTCGTTATTAAAAATTCTCATTCACGGCTTTATGCTGTGCTAGCGCTAGTGGTATTTCAGTCAAAGATGTATCTCTTATATAGTATGTATCTGCTTATCCCCTCCCTAAGTCCTATCAACCAACCAGATTAAAGCATAACACTGCAAACTTGAACATTCTTGAGGGAACGAGTCAAGTCACGTCTGCAACAAGTCTCGACCTGCATTTTCTCTGTAACCAGAGCTAAGCCAATACTGCCGCTTTTCGAATCATTTTTACTTTATATATGCTGTTCAATTTCATTAGTTACTAACTTAGGGTAAAAACCTTGTTGGCCAGTGTTATATATCATTCAATAGAGAAAACGTCCTCTTCTTAATTAAGACACGACCAACTATGAAAAAATTATAACTGATGTCCCATAACTCAAATTTTGAGAAGTTTTTAAAAAAAAACTAACTGCCTCACTGCATTCTTATCGATAAAGTGCCTAAAGAAAGTAGAAATAAGTTTCTATTATTTTGTCAAATAAGGAAGAAAAAAATTTTAAAAATCGAAAATAAAAGACACTTGCCAATTTTCAGATTCAGAATATGAAGTAAATTAGTCTGGAAACTTTGGACTCTAAATAAATATGAAATAGTAGGTGATAAGAAAGAGAGATAGAGAGAGAGAGAGACTATTAAATTTTAAGCAAGATGAAAAGTATAAACTGATATTTGTTTTTAATCATATACTATATATGTAAATGCATACGTAGTGGACGAAACGTCGGCAATTTTGTTTCTAGGAATTCAAATGTTCATTTTGTAAGTGTTAGGGAAACAATGTATTTAATTCATTAGTTTTATTTTTGCAGCGAGTTAACACTTATTTTTGTTTTTCTTCAACTACAATATTAACAATTGTTTTGTTTTTGTTAAAAACTGACCATGACTATTAGCACGGCATTATCTGACAATCTATGTAATACTTGTTCAAACCATTCTTCAAAAATACTCAAATTTATTTCATCATGATAGTCAGCTGTTTTTATACATATGTTAATAAAACTGCATACCAAAGAAATTTCTTACAAATGTACATATTGGTGCGCAATTTGAAATACTTCCAATTCTGAGACAAGATGACAAAGAAAATGATAGATGTATTGTACAATTTAATTTTTAAATGATGGAACAGTTATAAACTTTTGTACAAGCTCTTTCTGATTCTCCTATCAAACTATCTATAACTTCGTGGTACATGTAAGATACAAATCTATCATGTTAAGAGGGATTTCTACTGGACAAAATCATAAACATTATCGCCGCAGGGGTTTCGATTTCCCCTTAAAATTAAGATCAAATTTCAACCAATGCTATAAATAATTACATCAATTTGTAGAGAAAACTCAAATTTACGTACGCTTAGTAGTAAAATTTTAAATTTCTTTTTATTTATTTCAAAATAAATTCGACAAAATGTCTAATACTGACCTACTTCTGCTACTAATTATGACGATTTCTAAAATATCTTTAGAAAAAACATTACTAGGCGTACATAGATATTCGAATTCTCTTTCATTTGGTATAAAAAAATTACAAATTGATTAATATTTACGGTTAATTTTATGGGGAAATCAAACTGTCTACAGTGGCCTCAGCGGCTGGGAGTGGAGATCCCTCTTAATAACGTTTATCTAGTTCTTTCTTAAGATTGTATCGGATTCTTCAATCCCCATCCTCCATCACCGGCTCATATATTTTCCTTAGGATTCGCCGTTCCCATCTTGCTAGTAGCTTCTCTGAGTGCTTAGTGATGGTTTACGTCTTGCTTCCGTATGTTACTACTTATGCGAAGAAACAATGCTGCATAAATGCTTGAGGTATATCCTGGTGTTAGAAGGAGAAAAATTTCTGTACTTACTGAACAAATTAGGACGGCTGTACAAGACACTTTGCGAGAAAACGGTCTGTATCCCTATCGTTACAACCGTTACTCCCCAAAGAGATCGTCTTTGTGAATGGTGAAGCAATTATCTGGATACTCTTTCCATGACCCTTATTTCAAGAACCGTTAGGAATTCGGGAAATGTGATTAGAATCATTTTTGCTTAAAATTAGTCATTGAATTCATATACGAAGTATCTGGGATACCTGGCGGCAAGCCAGTATAAATATATTACTAATTATAATAATAATAATAAATATAAAAAATTTAAATAATCGTAGAAAACATTACAAGCGGTTATGTGTGGACTGTTTTGACATATTAACTTTTGTCGGCCAGCTGATCAAAGGCAAAACAAGTTACCTCTCTTTCATGTTTCACTATCTCTCTGTCTACACTCTATTCATTAGAAGTATTATAAGGACAATGACCTGTATAGACCAATACGACCAGCCCTACTACACCACGGTTGCCAGGTAACGCTAAGTAGGGGTGGTTCTTATTTTTCACCGAACATCCCAAAATTCATTTTGGTCTTACAATTGCAACAGCAATCGCAACAGATCTGTTTCGTTTCACTATGTTTTATTACATCCTTACGAAAGCATATAAATCTATTACGTTTTCGTGGATTTTTCAACGATTTTTTTTCTTTAATTCAAATCTTCCCAACCAGCAAAATCACAATTTTAGAGAAGGATGAAAATATATATTTGCTAATGTAAGAAAGTATGCATATAGTGATTTTGCTACTACGGTGGTGCCTATATTTTTGGAACAGTAACCTTAGTAGCAAAATCACTATATGTACACTTGTCCTACATTAGCAAATATATATTTTCATCTTTCTCTAAAATTGTGTTTTTGCCGCATGGGATATATACATCCAACTAATACCTAGATCAAGAAAAATATTTAATGGCAGTCAGACTTTGGACAGAAGATGGTTGCCGTATTCCGGTTTTTTTTTACTATTCAGGGACTTTATATAACCTTGCAAGGCCAACTGTATCTGATATCGCTACGCGATATAAGGCCATCACGTAACTTCAATTTACATTGTTGATTTTGATTATAATAACCTCAAAATATTGATCCTTATGTGACGCCATCTAGTAGTAACTAAAATAAATAATTTCTAAATTTTTATGGAAATAAACTTCAAATTAACACTTTAAACATTAACTTTACAATAATTAACATTAATAATTTTAAAATAAAGTAATACAACAAATTAAAATTAGAAAAGTGTTGCGAAAAATGAAGTTGTTGTGTCAAAAATAACAATTTTACTTACATTTCGAAGTTTTTATAAAAATACAAAACAAATCACTAATTAGTGTTCAATTACATTGTAAAGTGTTTGTTTGGATTTTGTATATGAATTTTTGGATTTAAAAAAAAAATGGGTGTGCTTAAGACCACACGGCAGAAGTGAAAACTTCATCAAGGCGAGAGACCAGCAGAGACTCTTTAACTATATCTCTCTCGCTACCTTAGTCGACTCGAGCCGACCAGAACGAGTGTTACATAGCCGAGCGTGACGGCTCAGTCTCGTTCAGTGCCCACAATAAGCGCACCCATAGAAGTTTTCACTTCAAAAATGTTGCGTTACTAACGTAATTAACGCTTTCAATTGTGTTTGAATATTATGAAGCTTTACTATTCCAATCATATTGCATAATTTTAGCACGTGATTTTAAAAATGCTCAGGGGTTACCAAGCAGTTTATTATGCTTTGGATAGATGGCGCCACATACGGATCAATATTTTGAGGTTATTAGCACCAGAAAAATCGCGCTATGTGACGGCCTTATATCGGGCAGCGATATCCGATACAGTTGGCCTTGAGTCTTGAAAATAGCTGAGCCATCAATTAACAAGATAAATCTATTACGCTTTTGCGCAGAAAACTATTACAAACTGTCATGTCGCTGGAACAACACTGTCTTGGTAAATGACCACAGTTACATCCTCGGCTATTCCTATGTGTATACTATTCTTTTAAAAAGCGTTATTATATGTCAATCACAAGTTTGTACACCAAAAGGAATAATTTTCCCTAAACTTTCGGGAATATAAGGCGGTATGGGTGTGCTTATTATGCATCGGTAACGCTTAATACACGCCCATAGCACTTTATAGCTCTTCTAGCTATTCTGAAAATTATTAATAGTGGGGGGGGGGGGTGGAACACCTTCCCCTCACGCCAGCTAATAAAACAAGGATAACTATGTATTTGCGATCATCAAAATTGTTTCATTACATATTTATAACGTTTTGCGATAGACATTTTTGTAAACATTAAGATTTGTGTGGTGATGACTACAGATAGAAATGATATATAGCTGTTATTGCTGAATAACATAATAAAAAGTGCTTTATCCTTATCTAAAATCTATTTACATCGATTCATTTACACCATTCCGCCACCGCTGTAACACACTATACATGTAAACATAACCTGTAGATTTTTAAATGCAAATATCCCAACTCATCCTATTTATTATTAAAATATTTTTAAATGAAGAAAACAAATAACAAGTGTACAAAGTCGCATTCTTTTTCAGCCTTCTACATTTACTACATGTAGTATTTTAAATAAGCCATTTTTCATACACTTTGGCTGCACCAAATAAAATATGAAATTGTTTAAAATGGTTGCGAGAATAATTTGAAAAATTATTTCAGAAAAGAAAAAGGAAATAAAAAAAAGTTGTAGATAGATTTTGCTAAGTCATATCAAGATTTCTTGACTCAAAACTAGCGTTCATATATATTTATTAGGAAATAAATACATTTTTAAAACATTCTTTGTTTTGTATTGTCACTGCGGAACACTATGTATAAATATTAAAAT
This sequence comes from Amphimallon solstitiale, assembly GCA_963170755.1. Classification (NCBI taxonomy): domain Eukaryota; kingdom Metazoa; phylum Arthropoda; class Insecta; order Coleoptera; family Scarabaeidae; genus Amphimallon; species Amphimallon solstitiale. The sequence goes on from OY720675.1 coordinate 249,222,610, forward strand.
TGATTATTACCTGTTATATAATAAAACATGCTCCAAATATACTTTAATTTGGCGATTTAATATATTTACTTATAATAAAAGGGTGACTTTGCATTTTGTGAGTTTGTGTTTATAATGTGCATATTTGTATTAGAATATTAAATATTTTTATATTTATTTATTTTTTGATAATTCTATATTATAGTGAATATGATACTGCTTAATTCAGGTAAGTTAATAATTTCACATTTTTCTGATAGAAAAAAAGTGTTTCTTTCTATGAAAAAATTTATTTGTATATTTATTGGGTATACTGTTAACATAGTGGATTCTTATTATCATATTGCCAATGATTACAATAGCCGATACGATTTTTATAACTGATTTAAGAATCTAAAATTTTAGTATTTTGCATTGTTTTAAACGTAAAAACGTATTCTAACATTTTTACAACAGTTACTAAAAAAAAAAATTTAATTGTGGACTAGTGTTATTAGTATTGTTGATTAACTGAGTAACATCGGCATTGTTGTCAAAGGTCTATGACAGAAGTAATAATAAATGAATGTACGTAAATTAATATCGGATGCGAAATAATATTAAAGGACTGTAAATAAAGCCAGGGATTAATTAACGCTAAAAACATACGTGAAATGTATCGAACGATAGGTAGGTACTTAGCGTATGTCAATCTTGGACAGAATTCACAGTAGTCGTCGGGCGTCGATAGTCTGATAGAGAATACTAGCGAACACTACATGCAAAATAGAGAGAGCTTGACGTAATGGACAGAATAGCAGTAATAAAAAGGGTTCAGCAAAACGCTTGGCTTTATAAAATAATCTGATAGACACGATAGTAGATATAGTAACGTTACATCAACTAATAGTATATTATGCAATGAGCATTTAATGATAGCTATTAAGACACGAGTAAGAGAATTACAATACGAGGCGAAGCCGAGTATTGTAATGAATACGAGTGTCTTAATAGCCATTAAATGCGAGTTGCATACACTATTTTTTCTACGACCCCATAATAAAACATATTTTTTTAACAATCCATTTCATAAATTGAGGTTAAAATTTTCCGTACGTTTTTGTGAATTTGGCTGGTAATAAATTGTTCGTGGCTAGTAAGGCTTGTTCCATAATTTCTGGTGGAGTCAATTATTACATTTCACTGTCATTATCCCTCATTTTTACCGTTTATATTTTCAAAAAAGCACAAATTTTAAGTACTTACTTGTAAATTGCAGAGAACTGTCACATTTATTTAATTTGTATATCTGTCAGATATGCAGTCGCCATATTGAATATTGTTTGAATATTGAAATGTCGCATTCCTATTGGATATAAACTTGTATAGTAATGAAAAATCTGTATTCCTATTGGATATAAACTTGTAACATAATGAAAATCTGTATCGTAATGAACACCATTATAGTACAGATTCGGCGTATCTAATAATACAATTAAAGTATGGGAGTAGAAAAAATATATTTCGACATTATTTGAAGTCATACTCAGAATGTTAACATTTCGTAGATCAAAATGATAGAAAACAGTCGGTAAATCCAACAACAGGTAAGATAATTGGATAGGTATGTCGTCTAGCTAGGCCAGTCATTGAAAGTGTGATTGGTTTTTGTTAATCTAATATGGGAATTAGATTCATAATAATCACGGTATTACTCTATTATATCTATCTATATATCTTCTTCTATATAAATAATAGTTATTTATGTACCAAGTCAGTAAAGTGATTCTTTATCGAACGAGTTTATGAGCCGAGCGAGGCGAATAAAAGACGAGTTAGATAAAGGCACTTTATTGACGTGGTGCATACAAAATTTTATCGCCAACCGCAAAAATTCATAATTTAAAAAATAAAGGTATAACGACTTATGACATTTCATGAGAACGGCAAACGATTTATGTTTAATGTCATACAATCGTGTCTGTGTTGACAGATATTAGCGGCAATAAAGTACTTTATCCACGACTAAACAATAAAGTAGGTATTATATTAATCGCTATTGGTTAATAATAACACTCATAATACCCGGAGGGAATAATGAATTGCGACCGGGGAATAATGAGACATAACGTTACCATTATTCCCTGCATTCCGCCAATAAGAATATTTTAGAAACCGCCAAACGTCATATTGATATAGTAATCTGACATTTTCGTTTAATTATTTTGATTTTTTTTAGTAATCTTCAGTTAGTCGTAGATAAAGTAGCGTATACTAACTCGCAATAATGACTATAATTCCCTCGAGCCGAGTTACTCACTCGCCGCTTCGCGGCTCTGTTCGTAAATTCAGCTCACGGGAATAATAACTGTCATTATTAACTCGTTGTATAAACTACTATTACTGTCAGTACGATAAAGTGTTTGTTTACCTCCGTAAAACGCTATGGTAACGCATCGCTTTATTGACGGTTGGCGATAAAAATAAAATTCTGCTTGTTTGGAAGCGCGTCACTCGAGAACGACTGGACTAATTTGGCTATTTTTTTGAAGTGTAAACTTCTTTAGGCGCGTTGCGCTGATTGTAGGCAGTGAACAAGACTGACCTGCAACGCTCGGATATGTGTAACGCTTGGATATGTGTTACGCTCGTTCGGGTAAAGTCGGCTATGGGAACAAGATAAATATATCATACAGGGATATTTAATTTCAATTAAATTGAAATTTAAATGAATAAATAAATTCATGTCCCCGAGCAGATTCGAACCCGAGCCGAACGGGTATGACCAATGTATGACGCCGGCACGTTGCATCAGACCAACGCGGGACACGTAATCGATTATTCATATCGTGTATTTATACATATACATACGTCACTGCTATACTCGTTCGGCGACCGTTACATGGAAGAGCATGACGCATCAGTCGTATAATACGTTACTGAATATTATACGCGTGTGTACATGTGTAAATGTAATAAATGTGCGAATACGTTTTATTTAATACGTTACTGAATATTATACGCGTGTTTCGTATTATTAACCTCGCCTTGATAAAGTTTAGACTTCTGCTGTGTGGTTATAAGCACACCCATTTTCTTGTTTTTAAAAAAATCTTCGTAATAGTCCGAATACGTGACCGATTGAGCTCCTATTCACACAATATATTTGTTTAGCCCAGACGATGATCCATAGCTATGTTAGGATGCAATAGGTGGCGCTGTGGTCAAGTAATGTATTAACAAATTCTATATTTATGGACCAAAATGACTCGGTTTAGTGCCGGAAAAGAAAATTACAAAATCAAATTACAACAATTTTTAGGGGCTGAAAAATTGGAAAACTTTCCCGGAAATTTGAAAATTCGGGAGAAACTGAAAGTGCTGTTTTCTATAGGATTTTTGTGTGAGCTCAAGACCACAAGTCACGATTCGAACGATGGATATGCGTCATTCTTTTTTGTTTCGTTCGTTGTGGTCCTGGAAAAGTTTTCAGGAAAAAAAATTCAGGATAATCACCAAGGAAAGTCAGAAAATTCGAACAAACTAGAAAATTTTTAATTTTTGTATGCGCTCTCAATCAAACTGACGATAGGGAAAAAAATCTGGAACATCTGGAGAAAAGTCTGGAAAAACGCATTCCAACCTAAATTGGTACGCCTATTAGTTATCGTGTAACTACTGAACCACTTGACCGATTGAACTGAGACTATGGTTAGTAGCTATGGTAGGACACGATAGGGGGCGCTGTAGTCATGTTATTAACAAATTCTATATTTATGGACCAAAATATAATAATATTCATAATACTTATATATTGGTTTAGTGGCAAAAAAGAAAATCACAAAATCCTGATTGGTGGCGCTTCGGTCAAGTTCTATATTTATAAACCGACATGATTTATATGTACACAATATGTTCGTGTGATCAACAAAATCGTTTTTCGATAGATGTCGCTATGTTTTGGTAGAATACCAATCTCGTCACCTACCGAAAGGGGCAGTACAACGTCTGCCGGGCCATGCACTTAACAATAATCCAAATGTTATATTTCAAAATGTAAATAAGAATCTAAACAAAAAACGTGCTACGGAGAAGTGTTTAGTTCATGGTAGTGATAGATATATATCTTATTTTCAGGTTGTCAAAAAAGGAGCCTGACAGATATAGGTAGGTCTTTTCAATTCTGTTTATTTTTCTTAATACATTACTATACTTCTTTGATCAAACTTACGTTTCTTTAGTTTCATTGAGTATTTCGTGTTGCGAACATGTTCAGCAACAGATGAAATGAAAATATTATCAGTTTTTAAATTACCTTGTGATAAGTACTACATACGATTTGTGTTTCATGTCAACGTATGTGTTTTACTTTCTTATAAGGTAGTATAAGGAGGTATTGTGATGATGAAAATTTTCGACCTCGAGATTTTTGCAAATGTTCACGTTTTGAAGTCCCCTGATACCGAAAAAGAGGGTTTTAAAAAATTTCTGTGTGTCAGTGTGTCTGTGTGTGACCATGATAGCGGCCAAAACGCTATAGCTATCAACTCCAAATTTTGCCTATATCAGTATAATCTCCCTCTTGAGAACTGATTAGATTTTCAGTAAAATCGGCAAACCGGAAGTAGTAGTTTACTTCAGTGAAAAAATCGAATTTTACCAATATTTCGTCAACTACCAAGTTTAAACGAATTTATTAAGAATTCATATGTACTTAAAATTAAAATTGAGAACAATTTTATTAAAAAAGTTTTTCAAAATTCCTACCGGAAGTAGGTGTTTTACTCTTATCGAAAATCAGTTTTTTGCAAATATTTTGCAAGTCATGCTTTTTAGACAGGTACGTTACGAGTATGAAAGTATTTAGAACTTAGTTTTCAATACCTTTTGTATAAAAGAAAATTCAAAATTCGGATCGGAACTAACACGTTTACTCTTACCGAATAGCGATTTTTTGCAAATATGTTGTAAATTACATTCTATATATATTTATCACGAGTACAAAAGTATTTAGACTTAGATTTGGAATATTTTTTGTATAAATAAAATTTCAAAATTCGAACCGTAAATAACACTTTTACTCTTAGCGAGTAGTACTTTCTTTGGAATATCTCGCAAAGTATGCATTGTATAGAGATTTATTAAGAGAATAGAAGTATTTATAATAGGATTTTGAATAATATTTATACAAACAAATTCTTAAAATTCTATAATTTGAAACTTTCATACGTATAAGAAAGACGTGTGGTGGCCACACCTCATTATTTCTGCCAATTTTCTGCCTCCTCATGTGTTTATTTTATTTCTATTTTGTATTTTGGCGCAAGACTGTTTTTGGAATAATTTTTATTTTGTAAATAAATATCAGTAAGACAAATTCTACGTATTTTAACGTATTTATATTTTTGTTCATGGGTACATTGTAACCACCATGATCTATGCCGGTAATTAGATTTGTAAAAAAAAAAAGAAATGCGGATTATTAATTGAAGAAATTTCAAATGATGAAGATTTATGGAAAGCGCATTTGCTTCCAAAATTGATTTTATTTTATAATGAACTTTTATATAAAAAAAATTGAATTTAACTGATTTGCAGAATTTACTTCACTGGTGACAGGACATCATCTTTTAACTGCTTATGCTTATCTTAAAAATTACACATATGATTAGCTGTTTTTACTATTTTTACCTTCCAAATATAAATACCGAATGATGAAGTTATATTACATATATTATTATTGTGTATTTTTTAGCCATTTTTTGTAGTGTTAGTGACATTCCAATTTATTTAACATTTATACAGGGTTAGTATTAAGTAGCGTCATTAAAAAAAGGGGGTGAAAGAAAAATATGTTACTCATATTTTTCTTTCACAAAAAAAAAATCGCGGTTCAATGTGCACGTAGTGACGGGAAATTAATTTTCCTCGAGGCCGAGCCTGTCGCAGTTAATATACAAACATAATAATTTTCATATAGAGGAATTTAAGTTTCAAAATAATACACTTCTATTTAACGAAAAAAGAAACATGGTAATGCACCGAGGTTGTCGACCTTTCCAACATAAAGGCTGCTCTTCACAAAAAAACGTCGCTATAGAAAATCTTTTCAATTGACATTCGTTCTCTAACAAAGGTTGTAACTATTAGCATTTTATCGTTTTTTTTGGAAGAACCTTAAACTGGAATTACTAGTGAATGCGTATGTGATAAACAAACTTATGGACCGACTTGAACTACATTTTAGCCTTAAAAATTTAGAAATTTTTGATGAGTTACAAATAAACTTTACATGCGTTGCTTTCTAACGTCCGAAATACTTGAAGTAAATATGCTACTTTTTGGACATATTTCTCTCCCGCCAAAACTTTTCGAACGTAGCAAAATATCAATGCGTAAGTACATATCTAGTGTAGTCATTCATCGCTAGGGGTGCTGCGCTAGGGCAGCATAACTATAATTTCTAAAATAAATACTAGATGCCGTAACAATTTATATTTTATTTCTAATAGATTTAGATACCTAATATTTTTTTTAATAGTTTTTTTCAAGTAAATATAATAAAAATATGATTTCTTATCGAAATTTAAATACTTGCAAGAAGAAAACAGGTATTTTACCAGACATTTACTTGCATTTTTATTCAGCAATACAAAATAACACTAAAGTTATGCATCAATATTTTGCCAATATCATTTTAACTAACATCTTTGAATTTAATAATAACATAATTACCATATAATTCAAGTAAACAGTAAAAAAATTATCATAAAATTTTTTTTAATTAATTCTCAAATTGCTTGATATTATGTACAATTTTCTTAATAAATAATTTAAACTTTTTTCACACATCTTTATGTACATACATAATTAAAAATATATTCAAAATCAATAACTTTTTCATTCCTTAGAAATTGATTGATTGAGCAAATAAAAAATTGTTTTGTTTTACACCAAAATTCAGAACAATGAAAGATGCCGAAAATCCTACACAAAAAAAGAGCTAATTTACACAACTCAAATATTTAAGGTTAGAGTATAAAGTTATGTATGTTAAATTTTACTTTTAATATATAGTTATTCCATAATATTCAAGATATTTTTTATTATGAAACTGATGTTTTTTTAATTTTCATGTATGTCAAAAATATTGTTTGTTTATACTTTTATACGAATATAAAAAAAGAATTTTTTATATTTGTAATATTAAAAACATAAAATTATATTTTATAATTGCTTCTTGTTTGTATGAATCTAGTTTAGATTTGTTTACACTTTCCACTCCATACAAAATACCTGGCAAATTTCATTTCCTACAGGTTCAACAATTTTTCATTCGTGTGCACCGGACTTTTCCAATAACAACTCATAGCGCCTGTTTACAAAAAGAAACAAAACAACTATGCCCGTCCAATATCATCCGGACGATAAAGGTTGATATTTAATTAACTTCCTGTTTTCCCGGCCAGCAGACGACACGTTAAAAATAAAAATAACAAAAAGACACCGGGGGTCTAGCTGTCATCTCGTACAGGAAATGGACGTGGTGAAATTATGGAGCAATTTATTGGCTAATTGTGCGATAGGTTCGCCCGTGTGCACGATACCGACAGCTTACTTCGTCCAGGGCACGGCCGACGTTCAATATTTCGATGGTTACGGCAACAATAACGAATCGTCGTCGTCAGTGGTGGACTCTGATTCCGATAATTCTTATAGTACGACCGGTGTCAATGATGACGGCGTCGACGATGTTGCACTCGCTGAAGGGGAAGAGGAAGATGACGACGACGAAGAAGATATCGAAGAGGAAGAAGAAGATCAACACCTAATTCCCACCAGGATCGTGGACGATATTGAAGACGGCTCCGGGTATGGTAGTAGCGGCCACGAATACGATAGAGAGGATAAAGTGAAATTGTCGTCTGGTGTGAGAGAGAACGGTGATAAATGTAAGAAGCAGACGCAAGGGAAACAAACACAAACGAAAATCCACAGAAACAGGTAAGTGATTTACTCAAACCGTCGATGTCATAAGATTAACAATACCGGGTGGCCCATACTCATAAACTGTTGCAACAAGTCAAGTAGGCATTTCGCATTTTAAAATGACATTCATTTATACATACAGGATGAGTCATTTCCTTAGGGTAGGCCGATTGCGATTTTCTTCCTAAGATAGCCACTTATTAGGAGCACAGTTTATTAGTTTGTATTATACAGAGTGTTCCATAACTTGGTGACTGACATTAGTTATAGTTTTTAAATGGAACATTTTTGTATTCCTCGTATAATTCTTAGTCAAAAAGTAATAAGATAGTGTAGGCCTAAATTTAAAATTTTCGACTTATTGCATTTTTTATGAAAATTTCAATGTTTTTGTAAAATTATATTTTTCGAAAACGACGATTTAGACATTAGATAGACACTATGTTTGAAGCATATTTAATTATTTTCCAATTGATAATTGCATGTGCAGAAAACTGTATTAAAATTACGTGAAGTTTTTGTCTAGAAGTCAACCATTCCAAATGGAATTTATAATCATATCTCTAACCTCATTTTTAGAAAAAATCATAATAAAATCATGTCTGCCAATGGAGATGCAACCTTTTAAATGTCATCCATTTAATTGTCAATTTCGCAGCAAATATCATGGCTCACTATATCGTATTAAACTTGGCAAAATAATATCAAAAAATGACAATAGCTCAGTAATGGGCACTTTTAAAGAAAAAACGCTTTACATGTTTTTGGAGCAAAATTTCTATAAAAACATTTAGAGCGTTTTTACATTAAAATTAAATGTTTATGAAATATTTCGCTTCTGATGGATTTATTAAATTTTGAAAAAACATGTATAATTTATTTTCATGCTAAAAATCTTTAATTAAATTTTAAAATAAGTTCCTTAGATTTTCGTATAACTCATTAAAATCCTTATTATCCATTTCTACGTAAATTAAATAACAAAACAATATAACTATGTGAGTACACCTTTTATATTGTAAGCGTGGGTGTATTATACCACTTCCACTTATTTGTTTCCTTAAGAAGTGTTTCCCCCCGATTGCTCAAAAATCTTCTATCCGCCACATTCTAGATTATCTAGTTTGAAAAATTTTAACACACGTTAGAAATTGATTTTAAGACAAAAGTAAATCAAAGTTCAATTCCAAAAGTGTTGTGGCAACAGTGACACTTTAATTCAAATCACATCTATGTTTACAAAATGGTGTGAACTCTTGCATATCGATGTTTATCTATTTTAAAAATTGATTTTAAGACGTAATTAAAAGAAGGTTACAAAGATAATATTAACTTATTATACTCGACAAAGCAAGTATTGACTATACACATATAATACAATTTATCCTTTCTTTCAGGTATAGTATAAATGACCAATAAAGAAAATGGAATGTCAATATAAAATTAGTATTATGAATATGATAAACATTATTAAAAGAATAAAGGCGATTATATAAATAGTACAGATTTCTTTTAAAAGCTATTACATAAATTTTGACACATGTGAACATCATGAATATTCCTTTTTATAAAAGAACTAATATGTTGTACCTGTAGATTGCACCTGTTAGATAGGCAAACCATATTACACAATATTATATCATTATGGGCATTTGAAAATTACAAATTATTATATTACATACTAAGTTAGAATACATCTAACGTAATTTATGAAGGATACTGGGTGATCTATTTCAACATCCCAGCACAAATAATTATTTATACAGAGTATGATGCATAAATTTAAAGAAATAAAATTTCAAAGTTCCTAAGCATTAGGTACTAAAACACATAAGCGCGCATATTAAATATATTTATAAGTTTTCACATGTATACTGCTACATACAGAGAGTCCTTATTGCACTAAAAACATATTTAGCAGAGTACCTGAATAAATACAAAAAGTCTTAATTAAACTAAAAATCTCACATTTTAGTAAGAAAATATGAATTATACAAATTTTACATTTATTTGCAGGGTGAGTCATCTAAGCGGGTAAGGCCAATTATGCCTTTATGAGTAAAGATATTTCGAAGCGGTTTTTTCCTTATGATAGCTGTTCATTAGGAGCACATTTTAAAAATATTTTGTATTATACAGAGTGTTGCATAACTTGGTGGCTAACCATAGTTATAGTTTCTTAAATGGAACATTATTGCATTTTTGAATTCCCCGTATAATTTTTAGTCAAAAGTTATAAGATAGTATAGGCCTAAAGTGTAAAATTTTTGACTTATTTCCATTTTTCTGAAAAATTCAGTGTTTGTATAATTTTATATTTCTCGAAAACGACGAATTAGATGGACAACATTTTTTGCAGTATTGTTTACAATAAGAGGTCCTAATAGAAGCATGTTTTATTTTTTTACAGTTACTAACTGCATGTGCAGGAAATTGGATTAAAATTAGATGACACGTTTTTATATAAAAGTAAATTTTTTTTAATGGAACAGCCTGTATATCAGTCCATTTTTGAATTGTTTATTAAATTTCATGTCAGAAACATGTAAGACGTTAATACTTTAAAAGTGACTATTACTGAGCTATGGTCTCTTTTTGATATAATTTTGTCAGGACTATAACTACGTTAAGAAAGAAACAATAGCTCAGTAAAGTATTAACGTCTTACATGTTTTTGATGTGAAATTTAATAAGAAATTCAAAAATGAAATAATATACAGGGTGTTCCATTTGAAAAAATTTACTTTTTTGCAAAAACTAACAAAAGCATATCAAAAAACAACAGTAGCTCAGAAACAGTCACTTTTAAAGTATTAACGTATTTCATGTTTCTGACATGAAATTTAATGAACAATACAAAAATGAACTGATATACAGGCTGTTCCATTTAAAAAAAATTACTTTTATACAAAAACGTGTCATCTAATTTTAATCCAGTTTCCTGCACATGCAGTTAGTAACTGTAAAAAAATAAAACATGCTTCTATTAGGACCTCTTATTGTAAACAAAACTGCAAAAGAATTTGTCCATCTAATACGTCGCGTCGTTTTCAATAAATATAATTTTATACAAACATTGAATTTTTCAGAAAAATGGGAATAAGTCAAAAACTTTACAATTTAGGCCTATACTATCTTATTACCTTTTGACTAAAAATTATACGGGGAATACAAAAATGCAATAATATATAGGGTGTTCTATTTAAAAAACTATAACTATGGTTAGCCACCAAGTTATGGAACATTCTGTATAATACAAAATATTTTTAAAATGTGCTCCTAATGAACAGCTATCACAAGGAAAAAACCGCTTCGAAATATCTTTCCTCATAAAGGCATAATCGCCCTTACCCGCTTAGATGACTCACCCTGTATATACAAATTTTCATTAGATTGCGTACCACAGCATTATGTATGTAAACGATCTTTGCCGCCGACCGTGTTTATGCATAGGATGCCTTGATCACGTTGTGATCACGCACTTTTATTACTGAATCTCTTCGGCGATTTTGGTATAGGTAAATATTTATGGCCATGTTGTTTTTTTTTCAAAAATACCTAACGGTGAATATTTTATCACGGTTTATATCAGATTTAATATTTAATTTCTATTGCTGAAAATTTATAAAAGTGAACATTTTTAATTTTATCCGATTACCTACGCCCTAGCAGAATTTTTTGAAATTCGTGGGTGTTTTAAGTTGGCTACAAAGACAATCGAATAGAATACAGGTAAAAACATTTATTCATAAAATTACATTCCCATTCACTAATTTTGCGCTGAAATTATCAGCGAGTACACCTCTACATGTTATTTTATTGCAATCAGTGCAAACTTAAAACACCCGCCGAATTTTAAAAATGCTGCAAGGGCTATTAATGATCAAAGTGTTTTTATTTTAATATTAGCTTTACAGTCTTGATTGTTTAGGTATTCACGCGAAGAATATCGATGTTCGATGTGCCCCTACACTTGCACGACTGAAAAGGCCTTTCTTAAACACTTAAGAAATTGCGAACCAAAAGATGAAGACGTTACCGAGTCTGACAATAAAGAGTTAAGCTTGTCGTGCCCAATTTGCGGAAAGGACCGTAAAGGTGAAGAATCATTGGCCCTGCACATGAAAAAACACAAGGATAACAAGCACTTTTGCTGTGATATTTGTAAATTCAAGACTTTACAGCTTAAAAAGGTATAAAACAACATTAGAATCTGGTGGATACCCATTTCTTTCTCTAATATTGGTAATTTTTCCTTTCAGCTGATTCAACATCGCCGTATGCATACAGGCGAGAAACCCCATCTCTGTCCGTTTTGTTCCTATCGTTCAGCTAGGCGAGACAACCTCAGATCTCACGCCAGGAGGGTGCACAAAAAAGACAACCTACCGTGTGATACGTTCACTCCCAGAAGTATGATCTTAACGCCTTCCAGATCAAAGTAACCTCGCCAATGATAAGGTATAAACTGCCATTAAGTACATTGCATATACAGGTATTTTCTGTTGACATCACTATTATCCTAGGTCAAGGTTTACAATCCAAACAAACCGAATACTTTTTTATCGCGTATTAAATATATAGAGTTAAGGAAGAGACTATTTCAAAGTAATTTTTATAAAAGTTGTGTACATAGATTGACCTTTTTTGGTGTTAGGTAAATATTCGAAATGCATGCTAACGATTCATTCATCGCATACAGTAAATATAATATTTATTAAAAACTGCCCACGCTACTACCTATGCCCATGAAGAAAGGAATTTAAGAGTAAAATCGACTTTTTTTGCTGTCGTTTTCGGGACGTAAACAGATGTTGCAGTGCTATTCAGTAACTGCGGGATGTTTTACATTATGTTTTTTGTCCGTCGTAATTTTGGCCCCGTACGTAGGTGCGTGAAGTTGGCACCACAACTTGCGGCACAAATGTTCTTTTTAGTGCCTTGTTTGCGCCTAATATGCGCCGTCGATATCTGAAGAGAAAACACCAACGCATTAATTTGTTACAAAGTTATAAACGAAAACAGTTTTTTGGTGCCAACTTCACGCCAGCACCACAACTTGTGGCGCAAATGTTCTTTTTAGTGCCAAAATGTTGTGCCCAATATGCGCCGTCGATATCTGAAGAAAAAACACCGACGTATTAATTTGTTACAAAGTTATAAACAAAAACATTTTTTGGTGCCAACTTCACGCGTGAAGTTGGCACCACAACTTGCGGCGCAAATGTTCTTTTGAATGCCATATGTTTGCGCCCAACATACGCTGTTGATATCTGAAGAAAAACACCAGCGCATTAATTTATTATTACGGCGCATATTAAGCGCAAACTTTTGGCACTAAAAAGAACATTTGCGCCGCAAGTTGCGGTGCTAACTTCACGCGTGAAGTTGGCACCAAAAAATGTTTTTGTTTATAACTTTGTAACAAATTAATGCGTCGGTGTTTTTTCTTCAGATATCGACGGCGCATATTGGGCGAAACATTTTGGCGCTAAAAAGAACATTTGCGCCGCAACTTGTGGTGCTGGCGTGAAGTTGGCACCAAAAAACTGTTTTTGTTTATAACTTTGTAACAAATTAATGCGCCGGTGTTTTTTCTTCAGATATCGACGGCGCATATTAAGCGCAAACTTTTGGCACTAAAAAGATCATTTGCGCCGCAAGTTGTGGTGCCAACTTCACGCACCTCCCGTACATCCGGTCTTTAATAATAGTTTAACACATAAAATACTTGTATTTTTAGATTTTTAGAGTATATATCTTTGTTTATTTATTTAGGCACTACGTAAATACAATAAAACATTAGAATAAAAGACTAGGAAAATAACAAACAATTATCTAGGTCTCAGATCCATACGTGTTTTCATACATTGAATATACAGGAGGTCTACTTTTTTCTGATATAGGTATTCCAACAACCTCCCAGTAAATATAACTTTAAAATCCCACCTTTGCAGATGAAATCACTTTTATTAGAGTGTTATAAGACCAGTGGCGGCTCCTGAGTTCAGTAACAGATAACTCAATGTTGGCAAAATCCACCTCCCCCTCCCTTCTTAGAAAAATTAAAGTGTATGTAGTCAAGATTAAAAAAGGAATAAATAGTGATTATCTCTCCTGATTTCCCGACTTCAGAAGAATTCTTGTTTTTGTTCCACCCAGTCGGTTATAAAAATCGTGTCGGCTTGTGTAATTAAACACGACAAATAAAACATTTTTTTCCGATAATGATTACCGCACAACCAATCATAGTGATTACACCACGATCTTTTAAATTTTCGCACACACGCTTTGTCTTTCCATTTTGCTACTTTACTAACGTCCAAATCAGGCACACGTTTTCACTTTTCAAAAGTCTTTTTTTTCTTTTTATTCATGCCACAAGGAAAAAGGTTTTTCCAATAAAACGCACAGGATCGTACAGTAGTAATACATTTTACACGACAATGCAAAACACGCCTAGATATAAAAACACATAACAGACACAGACTGAACGAGTGAAGCAACCTATTGTGTTAGTTCACTGGGATGACGTAATACGGTCCCCTCTTGCTTACGGCTTAGGTGACGTTGTCATGGCAACCGCATAAACAAGGGAATCAAGTTGCGGCGAATTGTGAATTGATTCACTTTGTCGAGTTTGTCGTTTTGCTTAAAGAAGGAGCGGTCCACTCTCGTTTAAAAATGAAAATATTACAATATAAAAATATGAACATATTAATAATAGTTTTTTTATTGTAATATTATTAGTATAAATAATACTGATTTTCTTATACGAAAGAAATTAGTTTTAACTTACGTTCTAAGCGAAAAATTTAAGAAACATGGAATAAAATATTCACTTATTGATCGGAAATTTAAGGTGAATCAGTGCTTCACTTGATCATGAAAGCCGCCAGTGATAACGATATAGGGATCACGATGAATAGCATTGTATTTCTGTGACGTCATCGAAAATAATCGCTTTCTATGGTGGTTTGACATCACGAAGGGTAGAATTCTACTATCGACTATGTGTTTCGTGAAAGATCGATAAAGTACTAAACGTATGAAAAACATTGTACTAACGGGTTCATTTAGTGTCAAACCTGTACTGGTTATACGGTTAGTTATTTCATTAGATTTTGGAATAAAGCAAACTTTAAATAGAATATTGTATGGAAAAGATGATGCCGGTGCAAACGCTTGCAATCGTAGAGACTGGCGAAGAAAGACAAAATCGTATGCTCGCACAAAATATTGAAAGACATCATGCGAAGTCAGAGATAATGATCCTTTTTTACTGTCTGACCAGTGAATTTCTAAATTTATTCAAAAATTTAGTTTTCATTGCCAACATGTGAGTAGAAAGTATCAAATTTTATATCATACAAACATACTTACATGTTATTAAATATATATACAAACAACAATTTTTGTTTTCTTTCTTGTGGATATCGTATTGCTGTGACTTCCACATTAAATAAAAATAATAATGTTAAGAATTAGTTGAGTTGTGGAAAAAGCACATTAATTTTATCTTTAAAACGTTTATTTTAAGATTTAGGCATTACTCAAAACAAGTTAGTTAGAATATATATACCGATAGGTCCAGCTCGGAACGGGCCATAGTCAGCAATGAGTGGCAACACCGAAACCCCCACCGAAACCCCTCTACCCGCAGCAGCAGCACATTGCAGTTAAGAATTTAGTAAGACTTAAACCGCGCAAGGTTATAGTCGTTTGCATATTCGTTCTGTATACGTAATTTGCCCATTTGTTTCGGACATAATAAGGTCCAATTTATTATTGTTATTGTATTCTTAGCTGCTACGGAAAAGTAATAAAAAAACAATAACGTTTTCTAAAAGATAAAAGAAAAAAAATCAATAATTCTACAAAATAAATTAAAATTTTAAGAAAGTCACTCAAAATAGGAGCACGCGGAGGGGTATCGTACACACGTTGCCACATAGCACGTTCCATACGTATATTGTTGCCTATGTATGGCCCGTCGCGGGCTGGACCTATCGGTATATAGTTGAATAGGTACTAAAATTAATCGTAAAACAAACACAAAGTAAATCAATGCATTCTGTATTTTGTAGAAAAGACAAGCATGAGATATGGTTTGAACAATAAAGAGAGGCGTTAAAAATTGCCGATAGCAATTGTTTTTTTTTATATATAAGCGTAAAACAAGAATCGACTTGTTGGAGATTGAATCTGTACTTCGAGTCAGAAAGACGCTAATTTTCCAAAAGAATAAAATTGCTTGAAATAGCAAAAGTGAGAGTATGGTTAAAATACACTACTTCTAACTCACAATTAGATTAATGTATCAAGTTTTTGAATTCAATTTTAATTTCGGTTTCTTTTATTTAAATAATTTACGTTCAATAATTTTTGTATTACTAAGTTTAAAATGGAGGATGTTAATAAAGCTGAGTTTGATAAAATATATGACGAATTTCAAGTAAGTTTTGTAATAAATTATTCAATTTAGGATTAATTAATGGTGCAAGACGTACTGAAAGTACTATGTGAAAATATTTGCTTTTAGTAAAAGTTAAGCATCATTAATTGTATGAATATTATCTTGTTGAGTAATAATGATTCATTTTTTTAAGTAATAAAAGGATAGTTAATGGTGTTGGATGTGCTGAGAGTACTATTTGCGAATATTTGCTTTCAGTAGATCATTAGGCAGCATTAATGATTATATAGTTATTTTAATTTAATATTTCAGACAAAATAAATACGATAATCGGGGACGTTCATGATGGGCAGGTGCTAAACCGTCGTAATACATACGTGAGAATGTTTACAGCTAGTGATTAGTATAGGCCAGTTTCAGGGCATTCGCGTTGCGAAGTTTTAGATCACCAAGGCACTATGTGAAAATGTATGTTTTTGGTGAAATAAAATTAGCTTCGTATTAATAGATTTATTATCAAGAATTAATAATTGTGTTTTATCTAAAAGAACAACATAATATTTTTTTTTAATTTAACCAGCATTAATTTAATATAAGCTTTACAAAAATTATTATATCTCAAAAATGAGTATAAATGTTTTCTCTCCTCATTATTTGTAAAACAAAAATGGATATAGATGCAATATAATAATGTTATTTATGATTGACTTTCTCATAAAATATGAATATAATTTCTACATGAAATTTACATCTTTGGTTTATTTTTTTTTAACCTTATCCCAAACAAAAAACTAAATAAGAGGTATACCAGAATAGAAGAAGCAAAAATCACTGCAAGAACTCATAAGAACTTTCAAAATACTATGCTGTTAAGAAATAATCTTATAGGTAGAAAAATTTTGTCATTTACTAGCATTTATTCAAATTATTGAGTCTACAGCATAATTTATATGGCTGTACCCAACGTGTGGCAGTGTTACATTTTCATTTCAAATAAGAAATTTTTTAACAGTGTAGCAGCAACCACAACAGTATGCACTTTACTCTTACTAAATATACACATTTTATGTTATAATTTTAACGGTAAATGTGGTTTCTCTGTCTTGCTCATTACATAAATTGAGATGAAACAACTAAACAATACCTGTGGAGCACTTGCTTGAAAACGATCTCAAGTCGTCTTTGAGGGGGTGTTAAGACAAGCCTACATCATGTTTCCAAATTGTTGATACGAAGCAAGCATCTATGGTTGCTAGGCAACGTGACGTCATTAAAATAGAGTTCTATCCATGCTACTGGAAGTGACATTAAATGATGTGCCTGCAGGAGCTTGCTAATAATTTGGTTCTCATATTGTCAAATTCCTTTAGTGTGCCTCTTTAGTTGAAAAAGGGCATAACAAATTATAGTATTTCCTAATAAGGATTGTCAAAATTAGAACACGAGAATCAGAAATACGTTGAGACCTGATTTCGTCAGAAGAAACTTGACAGAACTCAACTTATAGGCTTTCAATTCACATTAAGTTTACCTAACCTTAGGCTCTGTGTTGCCGGGTGCTGCCTTTTGACGTAAATTTGTTTTGTCGAATGGCGACTACCCTTTTTATATACAGGGTGTTTAAAAAAGATGCGGCAATATTAAAGGGGTTGATTGTCCAGGTCATTTTATACAAAAAAGTTTATAATAAACAAGGTCCGCAAACGCTTCGTTACCAATCTACAGCGTGTTGAAGTTTAATTAAAAGAAACAGTAAAAATTAGATTTCTCCAAGACGGCATTAAAGATCATAATGAAATTTTAGGCGTGTTATTTTTCAAGACAGAAATAGGACGCCGCTGATTTCTCTAAAAATAAAAATATGTTTCTATTCTTTGTTTAATTGTGAAGAAAAAAGCTCTCTTAACATTCTATCATACGACGTACCGTTTTTTAGTAAAAAAAACACATTTTAGTGCATGTACATTTATTACAGAATTTTTTTTTGAAATAACAAGGGTTTTATTTAAGGCCAAAAACAAATATTTTACCATACCAATAATTTTAGCAAGCGTCGTACGATAAAAAGTTAAGAGAGCTTTTTTCTTCACAATTGAACAAAGAATAGAAACATATTTCTATTTTTAGAGAAATCAGCGGCGTCCTATTTTTTTCTTGAAAAATAACACGCCTAAAATTTCATTATGATCTTTAATGCCGTCTTGAAGAAATATAATTTTTACTGTTTCTTTTAATTAAACTTCAACACGCTGTAGATCGGTAACGAAGCGTTTGCGGACCTTGTTTATTATAAACTTTTTTGTATAAAATGACCTGGACAATCAACCCCTTTAATATTGCCGCATCTTTTTTAAACACCCTGTGTATGATGATAAATGATTTATACTCGATTTTCTGAAGTGAAAACTTCTATGGGCGCGTTGATTGTTGGGTACTGAACGAGACTGAGCCGTCACGCTTTAGAATAAATACGCGAAATATTGTATTTTTATTTTCTGAAAAATTCTTGTCCGCGTGTAGATGTGATTCCGAGCCGCACGGGTGTGAGGCCGGCACGTTACCATTAGACCAGCGCGGGTACTCGTATGAGAATTATCATATCGTCTATTTGTATATATACATGCGTACGTATGAATTTTTGAAGTGAAAACTTGATCAGACCGAGCGAAATGTACTATAATAATGTATACACAATAATAATAAATATGTATTTTTTAAATGTAATATAGAACGAAAATGGAAAATGTAAATGTAAATGAATATAGAACGAAAGAAAAAGTTGTATTTCGTATTATTAACCTCGCCTTGATGAAGTTTTCACTTCTGCCGTGTGGTCTTAAGCACACCCATTTTTTTTTTGTTACACACCGAGAGTGCAAAAGGTCCATAATATTCCAATGTTTTTGTCTCTTTTTTTCGTGAAACATATTTTTTTCCGCGGAACACAATTTGAGAAATGCCGCTCTATACAATCTTGTTAAAAATATAATAGATTTCTTTCTCTCAAGATGTCATCACTACTTCCTGTTTATTTATTTAGACCATGTTTAGAGCGCAAAGCTGCGCCCATTAGTAAGATTAGGCAGTGCTTCCAACCTCTTGCCTGTCTAGTTTAGATGGAGTGACATAATACTGCTGTTTGAATAGGGGTTTCAGTACCATTATGAATCCGTTGCAACAAAAAGTTTTGATTTTGTCAACGAAATGGTAGAGAAATCGACTTTGGAGCAAGTTTTTTTTTCTTCAAGTCAATTACAATCAGTAAGCTATTATAGCTTCAGATTATAGTTAAATTAGAAGTATTATGTAAAATCAACATATTATATATATATATATATATATATATATATATATATATATATATATATATATATTATTTATTTTAGTTTCTTGGCCGTATATTGTATTTACTATTTAAAAGAAACCCATTGAGAATTTCTTTGTTTTAAACAACTTTTCTTGGTGTAGCGGCCTCAATTAAAATTACGAATTGGATTAAAACAACAAAATTTCTTTAACGTTTCGACTTTTATTAAGTCTTTTTCAAAAATATTAAAAAGTTTACATAGATATACATATAATGTCAAAACCACAACTGCAAAATATAGAGACAAAACAATGAAACTACAGAAAACATTAATTTAATTAATATATTTATATTATTATAACAATGAGAAAAAACGGTGGACTTACCAAAGTCATTTCGAAATAAATATCCATTTGAGAGGTATTTGATGTTTCCTCTTGTTTTTATTACTATTTCTTTTTTGTTTTCATTACATTTTAGTGTAGTTTCCTAAGTTAGTGGTGGAAACCAAACATTTTATTTTATAATTACTTTTCATAATTGAAATAACTTTAAAATTGTAAACGGTTTTGTAAAAATTGTGTGTGTGTCTGGTGCTTGTATACATTAAAATATTGCTTTTAGTGTATGTCTATTTTTTCGCGTACAGCTTAAGTTTTTTTATAATAATTCTTCTTTTATGAATATAAAAGTTGTTATTTTCAACTAACACGGAGAGGATATTTCTGCATGTACAGTATGTTTCAGAAATATATGATTATTGTATAAGAGGGTAATAAAATTTTGATAGGCCATCGATCTCACTTCTATCATTAACTGCATTACTATTCTGTACTATGTGGATCATCTCAAGGACACTCCTTGCCTTTGTATTCGTCTGTTTTGTTAAGATTTTAGTATTTGCGAAATTGAAATTATGGTTGAGGTTTGTTTGGTGTTTTTTTAAAGCCGTGGAGTTTTTGGCATATTTATGTCCCTTAATTCTCTCTTCTAATAACTGTTTAGTCTGACCAATATAAATTTTGTTACATGTCTCACACGGGATGCTGTACACTACGTGTGACTGTTTTAGGGGTGGAGTAGGATCTTTAAGTTTAGTATATAAAAATTTCATGCTGCTATTGTTTTGGTGACCTATTTTGAAATTATATGGTTTTAATACTTGGCTGAGTTTTTCTGATAAATGCCTTACATATGGTATAGGAATATAAGTTGGTTCTGGAGTTTGTTTATTTATATTTTTTGTGATTCTTGTCTCTTTATTGTAAAATTTGTGTAGTGTTTGTTTGACAATTTTCTTTATGAAGTTATCTGGGTAATTATTATTGTTTAATATTTCTTTAATTCTGTTTATTACAATTGGTCTATATTCTGGGCTGGTAAGGTAAATGGCTCTATAAGCTAAGGCTTTAACTACGTTTCTCTTTTGTGATTGAGGTTGTATGGAATTGTAGTTTAAGTATCTTCCAGATGCGGTGGGTTTCATGTACCATATAGTTTGAATTTTATTGTTCTGCTTGAGTAATGTCATATCTAAAAAATTTATGGAATTATTTTTTTCTATTTCAATAGTGAAACACAATTGTTTATGGAACAGATTGAATTGAGTTTGAAAATACTGTATCTTTTTTTCTGGGATCAAGGCTATACGTGGACGACTGCATAGCCTTGATCCCAGAAAAAAAGATACAGTATTTTCAAACTCAATTCAATCTGTTCCATAAACAATTGTGTTTCACTATTGAAATAGAAAAAAATAATTCCATAAATTTTTTAGATATGACATTACTCAAGCAGAACAATAAAATTCAAACTATATGGTACATGAAACCCACCGCATCTGGAAGATACTTAAACTACAATTCCATACAACCTCAATCACAAAAGAGAAACGTAGTTAAAGCCTTAGCTTATAGAGCCATTTACCTTACCAGCCCAGAAT
The DNA here is from genome assembly GCA_963170755.1 of Amphimallon solstitiale. Lineage (NCBI taxonomy): Eukaryota > Metazoa > Arthropoda > Insecta > Coleoptera > Scarabaeidae > Amphimallon > Amphimallon solstitiale. Next base: position 249,244,222 of record OY720675.1, read on the forward strand.
ATAGACCAATTGTAATAAACAGAATTAAAGAAATATTAAACAATAATAATTACCCAGATAACTTCATAAAGAAAATTGTCAAACAAACACTACACAAATTTTACACTAAAGAGACAAGAATCACAAAAAATATAAATAAACAAACTCCAGAACCAACTTATATTCCTATACCATATGTAAGGCATTTATCAGAAAAACTCAGCCAAGTATTAAAACCATATAATTTCAAAATAGGTCACCAAAACAATAGCAGCATGAAATTTTTATATACTAAACTTAAAGATCCTACTCCACCCCTAAAACAGTCACACGTAGTGTACAGCATCCCGTGTGAGACATGTAACAAAATTTATATTGGTCAGACTAAACAGTTATTAGAAGAGAGAATTAAGGGACATAAATATGCCAAAAACTCCACGGCTTTAAAAAAACACCAAACAAACCTCAACCATAATTTCAATTTCGCAAATACTAAAATCTTAACAAAACAGACGAATACAAAGGCAAGGAGTGTCCTTGAGATGATCCACATAGTACAGAATAGTAATGCAGTTAATGATAGAAGTGAGATCGATGGCCTATCAAAATTTTATTACCCTCTTATACAATAATCATATATTTCTGAAACATACTGTACATGCAGAAATATCCTCTCCGTGTTAGTTGAAAATAACAACTTTTATATTCATAAAAGAAGAATTATTATAAAAAAACTTAAGCTGTACGCGAAAAAATAGACATACACTAAAAGCAATATTTTAATGTATACAAGCACCAGACACACACACAATTTTTACAAAACCGTTTACAATTTTAAAGTTATTTCAATTATGAAAAGTAATTATAAAATAAAATGTTTGGTTTCCACCACTAACTTAGGAAACTACACTAAAATGTAATGAAAACAAAAAAGAAATAGTAATAAAAACAAGAGGAAACATCAAATACCTCTCAAATGGATATTTATTTCGAAATGACTTTGGTAAGTCCACCGTTTTTTCTCATTGTTATAATAATATAAATATATTAATTAAATTAATGTTTTCTGTAGTTTCATTGTTTTGTCTCTATATTTTGCAGTTGTGGTTTTGACATTATATGTATATCTATGTAAACTTTTTAATATTTTTGAAAAAGACTTAATAAAAGTCGAAACGTTAAAGAAATTTTGTTGTTTTAATCCAATTCGTAATTTTAATTGAGGCCGCTACACCAAGAAAAGTTGTTTAAAACAAAGAAATTCTCAATGGGTTTCTTTTAAATAGTAATATATATATATATATATATATATATATATATATATATATATATATATTATTTTATTATACATGTCAATTACAGAGCTGAAATGGAGGAAATAAAAGATACCTATACGTTACAACAAGGACCCATTTCGAGAGATGAAAATATATTACAACGATTGCGGACATATTCGTGTTAAGGCTGTATTACATTTGTCAAGTCGACTTGATCAATTTCTTGACCAAGAACTTGTTGACTTAGAACATGTTCTATTTTGCTTCCTCAACTTGATCAAGTTTTTAGTGAAGTAAAATGCATGTTATAAATAAAATTTGTTAAAAATGACATGTTAATTAATATTTTGTGATACTTCTTGAAAGAATTGTGTGCGTAAATTACTTGCTTAATTTTGCACCTTTTGTGCAGTTATTTTTACATTAAAAATCGGACACAAATCTTCGGTAAAATTATTATTTTTTTTTATTTCCTATAGTTCGGCTTTTATATCCTCGCATTATATAGTTACTAACAGCCGGTAGTTATGTTGCCACTACTACTTTTGCCTATTGGTATAGGTACTACTATTACACCAAAAAACTTATTGAAGACATTGATAAATGTAAAACAGACAAGGTCAACTATAACTTGACCAAGAACTTGACGACAATTTCTTGATCAATAACTTGATCAAGGAATTGATAAGTGTAATACGGCCTTTAGATTTATGGACACTTTTCCTATGTTGAATGCTTGGACCATATAAGTAAATAAGTGTTATACTTAGTGTAATGTGTTGTTAGTTGTCGTCGAATGTTAAAAAATGGGAACACTTAGGAAAATAAGGTGTTTTAGTAATTTACCGTGCTTTTGAATAAAATGATCTTTATGAATTTATGGTATACAAATCTACTCATAGATATGGGAGTAACGTTAATTCTTTAATACCAAATTATCCAAACCTAGTTCCATTTCTGACTCGAGCTATGACTCTGTTATTATAGCAACTTTCGACATTGCAAATATAAGAAAGAGATCCCCTCCACAGATACAAATCTCGACAAAATGACAGATGGCTTCCTGGAATGGGATTCTTCAAAAATGACTTTACTCATAATAATTTAATAAGAAAATGGTTTCAAATATCAAAGTGTTATCTTTCTGTTGTTGTGTTTGGAACAATTTTACCCTGTTGCGCAACAGTGGTTGCATAAATTCGAACTGCAATTTGTCGTGAAATTTTAATGTAGATGCCGTGGATTTAAAAGCACCTTTAAAAAGTACTAAGTCACCTATTTCTGTCGATTTTGAAAGATTGATTGATTTGTATTTACAAATTCAAGTCCAGTATTTGACGTCAATTACAATAAACACAAATATTATTTTAAAGTAGATAAGTACCTACAAAAACTGATATGCGAGTCAAAGTACTTCTGACGAAGATTTCTTCAATACTCAATTGCAACTATCTTTTCATTTTATATAAACAGTTAATAACTATATGTAAATAATTTGCACTTAGTATTAAAACCTTCTGACTATATATCTTTACGTTAGTGGGCACCTTGTTCACTAAGCGCAAAAAGTGCAGGCACGTCAAAAGCGCGTTGATGTTACCTACAGTTCAACTATGAAAGAAAATAAATGGTGCTCATAATTATTATGTTATCGTCACATAAGTTCATATGTATGTACATTTGATGTATGTATGTATATATTATGATATTTATGATATACGTATATCTACTAACTATAGATAAACAAACACACGTACAGTGAGACTGTTCCCTTTATTCCTATTTGTAAGTATATTTAATGGTAAATAAATACATGATTCGATATTATGTATGTCTTTTATAAAAGTAAATTATATGTTAACTGTTAGATATCATAATGATTGTTATGTTATATCGATGTTTTAATTAAATAAATGTTGTCCATATAGAAAGTTGTTTTTTCTTATATCAAACATGTTATATTTTCATTTATAGATTTGTTTTTGACTAATTATCTGATCTGTGTAAAGAAGAGTAAATGATATTGCCTCTATTCATATCAGTTATAAATGGAGAAGGCCTATTATCAAATATAATCAAATTCATCATAAAAAAAGACCGACTACTTAAGTGTTCTTACATGCATTTTCTCGAGCACTCGAAATGCATTTTTGTTTTTGTCTAAAGCTAAAAAGGAAGAACAAATTAAAATAAATGCAATATTTAGAAATTAACTGTTTCAGGCCCTCTATTTACAAAAAGCTAAAGCTTAAGACAAAACTGTTGTCGCACACTGACATCTAGTGTGAGAGAGTCGATTTTCAATAACGTTCTAAATTTTACTTTATATAAACAGGTGTCGCTAGTATCGACAAGCCGTACAGCGACATCTAGTAGAAAATAGTAGTAGCTTGTAACTTTTGTTTTATATAGACAGATGTCGCCACCTACTAAAAGTTCCAAGACCAACGGATTTCGCTATCACTGCGTCATAAGCCAAAAGATAACTCTTATACCGTCGCATTAGGAGATTTTTCTCATTCTGACAAGTGGCGCCATCTCTCAAAAGCATTAGAAACTACTTGGTAAACGCATTTTTCATAAGCATATGATTGGATTAAAACGAGCCTATTATTGAATTTTAAACTGATTTGATATTTGGTTTGTCTAAACTAAATATGACTAATTTTTCTAGAAGTGTAAATAGGAATTTTTTAAAATTCTATTGGAAAAATTCCCGGGCTGAAATGAAGCAGCTTTGGTAGATGATATTTGTTCACTAATATTAATAATAAGCGTTTGATTGTATGAACACTAAGGTATGTCAGGTATGATTTAGTACAATTTTAAAAAGGATAGAATATAAAGAATATTTCAACAACAATCAGTTTTTGTTCTGCAATTATACTTGTATCTGTTGGATAAATGAAGATGCTATATCGCCTCTATTCATATCAGTTATAAATGGAGAAGGCCTATTATCAAACTTATATAATCAAATTCATCATAAAAATAGACCGACTACTTAAGTGTTCTTACATGCATTTTCTCGAGCACTCGAAATGCATTTTTGTTTTTGTCTAAAGCTAAAAAGTAAGAACAAATTAAAATACATGCAATATTTAGAAATAATCTGTTTCAGGCCCTCTATTTACAAAAAGCTAAAGCTTGAGACAAAACTGTTCTCTGACAGTGACATCTAGTGTGAGAGAGTGGATTTTCAATAACGTTCTAAATTTTACTTTATATAGATAGCTGTCGCTAGTATCAACAAGACGTACAGCAACATCTAGTAGAAAATAGTAGTAGCTTGTAACTTTTGTTTTATATAGACAGATGTCGCCACCTACTAAAAGTTAAAAGACCAACGGATTTCGCAATCACTGCGTCATAAGGCAATAGATAAAATTTATTTACTCTTATACCGTGGGATTACGAGATTTTTCTCATTCTGACAAGTAACGCCATCTATCAAAAGCATTATAAACTACTTGGTAACAGCATTTTACATAAGCATTTGATTAGATTAAATAGAGCCTATTGTTATTGACATTTAAACTGATTTGACATTTGTTTTGCCTAAACTAAATTAGACTAATTTTCCTAGAAGTGTAAATAGGAATTTCTTAAAATTCTAATCGAAAAATTGGCGGGCTGAAATGAAGCAGCTTTGGTAGATGTTATTTGTTCACTAATATTAACAATAAGCGTTTGAATGTATGAACACTAAGGTAAGTCAGGTCTGATTTAGTACAATTTTAAAAAGGATAGAATATAAAGAATATTTCAATATCAGTCAGTTTTTGTTCTGCAATTATACTTGTATCTGTTGGATAAATGAAGATGCTATAGTAATTAATTAAAAAATAAAAAATTGAAAAGTGACAACACGAAAGTGATTAGTGTTGAGGAAAATCTTGCTGTCTTGATATGTGTACGTAGAGATACAATAGATTTTGTATACATAGCATCAAAGAGTGTGTCACTGTAAGTAGCAAAATTAGCAACTTGTAATACTGTTGAAGTGGCAAAAAGTACATCAACTATACACCAAAATAAAAATAGTACAGAATATTACATTTTATTATTTGGAAATAGTCTATATTCCTATTAAAAAGTGTACATGTATGTTTATTATATTTCTTGAGTATACTGTACAACAAAGTTATGGTTTTGTTGTCTTAAAAAGTTCATTCAAATCTGATGCTGTAGAAGAAATGTTTCCCAATTTTAGGCTTAAAAGAGGTGCCAATGATGCAACCAACGCCAGACTAGCTGAATATTTTATGAGGCAAATAGGTATTATGATGTGGAATTGTAAAAGCTCAAAATCCAAGAAGTCATTTACAAAATTCAAACAAACACAATTTTGTAAATTGTACATTGTAAAATAATGTCATTGACCCCAAATTAGTTTTACATTTTGTATTATTAGAAATATAAGAAAAATTGTTATTCTTCAAAGTACCCAAAAACTTAATTTTCAGCAATACTTCATTAATTTTATTTTGTGCTATTTCATTATTAATATTAATAATTGTAATGTGAATGAATAGTTATTTTAAAATTTATTTGAATAAAAATTGAGAAATCATTCTGTTTGGGTACATATTCTACTACTGATAGTGCTACATAAGAATCAAATGTAGAGTAAAAGCTTCAAAATCCAAGAAGTCATTTACAAAATTCAAACAAACACTTTACAATGTCATTGTGCCCCAATTAGTTTTACCTTTTGTATAGTTAGAAAAAATTAGAAATATAAGTAAAATTGTTATTCTTCAAAATACCCAATAACTTAATTTTCAGGAATACTTTGTTAATTTTATTTCGTGCTATTTCATTATTAATATTAATTATTGTAAACTGAATATATAAAGTTATTTCAAAATTTATTTGTTTAAAAATTGCGAAATCATTCTGCTTGGGTACTTATTCTATTACTAGATGGCGCTATTTAGGAATCAAATTCATCAATATCGCACGTTCGTCACTTAGCTTTATTATGCAGAGAATTTCAATGGTTTACAAAATTTCGTTACATGTTTAAATGACGATGTTGCAAGTATTTCTGAGTGCAAGGAACTAACACAAATCCCAAATTTAAAAAATGAGGTGTGGCCACCACACGACTTTCTTTACGTATGAGCGTTTCAAATTATAGAATTTTAAGAATTTTTTATACAAAAATTATTCAAAATCCTATTCTAAGTACTTCTATTCTCTTAATAAATCTATAGAATGCATACTTTGCAAGATATTATCAAAAAAGTGCTCCTCGCTAAGAGTAAAAGTATTACTTCCGGTCCGAATTTCTAAAGATCATGCGTAGATATGCAGAAATAAACATCAATTTCACGTACTGAAAAGATATCTCTACTAATTGCGCCCGTAATAAGTATTTCACCATCAATCTTTTCATAGCAACTTTTCAAATGTTGTACAATTTTTAACGAAAAATCGCCATATCTCAGACAGTTGAAAATCGACAAAAACAAATTGATGTCAGTTTAATCAGCCCTTCAAAGGCTATCATAAGATGTAAAAAAAAATCATAGGAGTCCATTTAAAAAAAGAGTTGTCAAACACTCTGTATAGATGAAAATACTTTTAAATTGTAGAGCTTATGAATATCTACACTTTTTATATTAAAAATTATATACATTATTAGATACCAATAATTGACTTTGCCGCTCTGCTGGGACACCCGGTATACGGTTTGCAAAAGGGATCGAGTTAATAAAATCTGTACCATTTCTTAAAAGTTAAATTCGGGAAATACTTGTATTACTATCCCACCTTCTAAATATTTTTTGTCGCAATATAGGGTCCTCCTAATGTTTATTTCTATTAGTTTTTATAGAGAATTTATATTACAATTACATACACAAGAGACAAGTAAAAATTATTACTTTAAAAACGATTTGGGATATAAAATATAGAGAGAACTTTTATATACCGCATGTGTCATTAGCCATAGGGAATCTGTGTATACGTATGGACGATGTATAGACACGACGTTTTACATACATACGTATAAACTGATTCCCTATGGCTGGCTAATGGTATTTGAGATAACCGGTATATGTAGTCTTTACTTTTAAGACCAGCTTCATTCATGAAATGCTTTCGACGTTTTCCAGTTTTTTAAAATCAGGCTACTAAAAGGTTTCTCACAAAAACGGCAGATTTACTAAATATTTTTCTTTTCTTTATTGATTTTTCAAATCTTCAGTAAATACAATTTATTATACATAATACATTTTCAATTATACAAAAATCTTCGGGTTTTCTTCTTTTTATTGGGGACGATGGGATTTTAAAACAATGGGGACAGTTCAGTTCGAATTTGCAAGATCATAATTTGACATATTTACAACCAACAACTCTTTAAAGAGTTCGCTTTCGTGTACACATACGCGCGATCAAAAAAAAAAAAGAACAAAACAAACAGCAGGTAAAAAAACATGTACAAATTTACACTCTGTTAAAAGATCATTGCATTCCTTGGAACTTACAACAAAATAGGAGAAGACTTAATATTACATATGTATATATACTTCTATTAACAATAAAATTTGAATAAGTTTCTTTCCGTTATTAATTGCGTATTTCATCCGACGAACACGTTAAGTTATCGGGTATTCCTTCAGTGTATCGGTGGATAACTTGTGAAATTTTCTACCAGCGCCGAATGTCGTACATCTTGGTCTTTATCTGCCTGCAGTCTTCTTAAAACTGTTTGAAGATTATCGAAATGTTGATTATTTGGATCGGAAAAATATTCTGAAAGAGAAACGTAAAAAATTACTATAATGCTCGGATGTAAGCAATTAAGAAAAACACCCAGAATTTAACAGGATCTACAAAATTACTTTGATGTATTTAAAGACTACTAACTCCTCAAGTAAATAAAACAATATTCAAATTTAGTTTCCGAAAATTCACACCTTTGATTTTTATAAGCTCTAATTTGTTCTGTTTGAAAAATAGGTTTTTGACATGGATCAGGCAAAACTAGATAGATCATAGTCAAGCTGCACTTATGGTGAAAATGTAGCCATAACACTTAATCAGAGATAAAAATTTGTTTCGGAGATTGATACCTTCCCGGCATCAATTTTAATATGGACCTAAAGTATGAGATTTTATAAAATTAACTAAAACAGTTGAGTTGAGAAATGCGTCAGAATAAATTAAAATGGCGTCAAATTGAGGATGTTGCAAACTTTTATATGTTAAGTAATTCATATTTAGACACGTTTTATAATTGACAATGCAACAAAGCAAATTTGTCGCAAATGCTTGCCTACTACACAGAATAACCAAGTATTTAATTATAGGTATAGAAAACAAAAACTTCATTTATGATATTCAAGTAGTGATTATTGGCTTTCCTGTATTAGTTATTTACCAGTGGAAGCTACATATATCTTCAAATATTAATTAATTAATTTAACTTTAATGTTCTGAAACTATTTCAGTCGATGGGAATTTCTAGTGGCATTGAATTGTCGCCTTTATACTTTGGCCGTGTCGGTTGCCAAAATGATTCAACAATATTTGTTGTATATGTATAAGTTCAAAATTTAAGCAGTATAAATGGGCAGTAACAAAAACAAGCAATGAAATATTATACATACTTAATATTTACACTAGATGGCCACAGTAGTCTTCATAAGCTTAAGATTTATAAACGAACCGTATCAACAGAAAAACAAATGAAGCTAATTTTATATCAGATAGAATCCAAACGAAGCCTACTGAATTATCAAAAGCATCGGCTATCTTTTCATTTACAACCGCGCCAACTTCGTTCTCTTGATACTGCCCAGTGCATAGCATACTTTCAATGAAGAGATATAAGTTTTTTTTTTTCGTCTTTTGGTTTTCAAACAAACCCACTAGATCGCGCCACTAAGATGAGTCATTACTATTTCTGGCAAAATACGACAATTGTTATTGTAAAAACAATGGCAACTTAGAAATTGGCTGAGAATTTGTTGACAATTAGAGTTTATAAAAGCAATTTTGTGAAAAAATGGAAATAAATTTAATCATAAGTTACTTGCCGATAACATTCGAACTCACGACCTCTCGTTCGCTAGTCAGGTGCCCTAACTAGTTTTATAATTAAATGTCCCTAATTTAAGTATCGGTGTTAAGCAGGAAGTAAAAGTACAATTTCAAAAAACCTAGTTTGATTAATGAAACACCATCTTCAAAGTGAAAAACTTGTTTTGAAAATTAGTTTGAGTGAAAATGTTTGCATCTTCTTAAGGGTCCTATATCGTGGATCGGAAATGTAATATTGGTTGCATACCACATAATTTAATAAGCCAAGGATGTCCGAGATCTTATTACACATAGAGAATATATAATAAATATTTGAAATAATAACGCAATATCTAAGCGAATAAAAATTAATTTATGACCAAATATTTACACATTTGTAACCGCGGGAAAGATTTTTACTAGAATAACAATTCATTGTAATGTGGGTTGCCTAATTTTAATTTATTTTATATTCATTTAAAACAAAGTAAAGAATAGTTGAACGAAAAATAAGTGCAGAGCGGGGTAGCTTCTTATTCAATTTATAACGTAAACTAAAACAAACAAATTTGCTAGAAAGGATTTTTGAGAAAACTTGTTTTTAATATTTTGACATATTAATTAATTTTCTTTAATCAGATCATTTTTTTCCTAAATTTGATTATTCAGCAGGGTAGATTACTAAATCCTTCATAAGTTGACGTTGAAAGGTTTTCTCCAAATTTCAAATCAACAAAAATATCTTACATCAAAAATTTCCTATTTTTCAACTATTCACATATCCACTATATAGGACCCTTAAAGGCCAATATTTTGTAAATCGATAAATAGTTTATTCAACAAATTTTTACATGTCTTATTTTTTGTAAAAATTTAAAAGGCTGTCCCTCGTATACCATAATTATCAATAAAATAATAAACATTTATGTTTGATTTTGTTTTACTAGCTTTACGAGATTCCTAAACTTATGGATAGTTGAAAACTCTTGCAATACATAAAAATAAAAGAAATAAAAGGAGCAACTATTACATAAAAAGCAACATTTTACAAATTTACAAATAGAATACAAACAAACAGTTATTAAAGATTAAACTAGTTAAAATCATTACACTAATATTATCTGTAGTATATAAATTGATAAGTAAAAGCCTACTTCCAATTTAGTTAAACTCTTTGATAATAATGGCCGTAACATATAGGGTGGTAGTATAAGGATAACGTAATAAATAACGCTAGCAGTTTTATTTCATTCCTAATTATATTATTTAATGATGTTCCATTAAGAAGAATTTGATACATTGAACAATTAATGTACAAAATAAAATGGAAAAAAAATATTGCTTATTCACTGCAAGTTACATGAAAATATTTAATAAATTTTACAAAAACTCAATAGAGTTATTACAAAATATGCTTTATTACAGAGGAAATGATAGTGCTAATGAATTTTAAATAATACTAAAAATTAGTAATCTTGATATGATTCAGTACAATTTAAAAGCCTCGAGGCGCACATGCCCTCGGTGGCCTGGAGGCGAGGACTCCTGATTAGCGGTCGGAACGTCGTGGGTTCGAAACTCATCCGTGGGCGAGTTTTTATAATTAAATATACCTAATTAAATTAACAGTGTGATCAATAAGAATTGGATTTTAGGTAGTACGCAGTTAGTAGCATTGATATAAATACTATCTATTCAAAATAATTTCAAGGTAGCTCCTATTATTTACTATTATCAGCAATATTATTCCTAATCATTGTTCTCAGATGAAACACGGAAATATTAATTTTACATCATATTTCTTGTACGTGTACGTTATATAAATAAAGTAATGTAATAAACAAGACTTACGATTTGTTATCATTTGCTTCGATATTGTCCTCGCGACGACCAATCGAACGTTTGCCACGGGGTCCCAACTCAGATCGACCAAATGTGGCATCGCATCGCTTGCAAACAAATCCAAAGAAATCGCATCGGTCGCGATCAATTCCGAACAGAGCAAACCGAACGTCTGTCTGCGTTTCCATCGTTTGGCATGAGCAAATCTTTCGGCGAGTATTATAAGTAACCTGGACGTTAAATCGTACTCTGTGGAAATGTGCTTCAGTAATTCCGTAATTAAACTTAGAGCCGTTTGTCTAACAGCATCGACTTTGTCGCTTAACAGCACTTGTGCGATAGACGTCATGTGCTTAGCAGCATCCGCTGGACGAAATAAGGGTACAGCAAGGCGGAGTTGTTCGGCCAATTCTTGTCTATAGCGCCAATTTAGTTCGTTGTCTGATTGAAGGAAATCCGCGAATTTGGGCAGGTACATGCTCCTTTTCGTTGGATTTATCAGCTGAAATTGAATAAAAAAAAATGAATTAAAAACATTTCAAATAGATACCTTACAAACTACTACAGAGTCCATATGTCTCAAATTAATCTGTATTCGATTCGCAGTACACGTGATTGAGTCCATTTTTTATTATACATTGCCTCAGAACAAGGAGTGATTACATATTTCTACAAAATTTCATTGGTTTATAGGTAGGCAAAATTAATTTAATTTAGATGCGACTACATGGGCGTCAATAGCTTGTATGTACTATATGTAACATTGTAAACGCGATTACCATATATACCGGCGCACACCGGGTTATATAAGTGAATAATAGGAAGGAATTTGTGTGTTTCATTTGCCCTGAGACAAAATGCAACTATTTCATATACTTACACTATATGATGTATTGATATATTTTACCTCAATTGCCAATAAATTCTATTATTATTATTATTATTTCACAAAACGGCACTTTCAAAATAGGAAATTTAAGTGTTCCGTTTTTAAGTTTAAAAGTGTAAGAATTCTAATGATGTATTGCAAAAAAACAATAAGTTGTCACCATTGAAAAAGCTATTTTTAATATACTCATTTATTCCGTTGTTCTATAATTCTATTTACACTTTGCATTTTCAAATTTTGAAATATGTACTACCAATTACGAGTTTTGATCGTACAAAATATAAAACTTACCCTAAGAAAATGTGCCAAGTGCTTTAGTACACCGATCCTAACTTCATCCAGGTCCTTAATGAATCCGTCGAAAATCGGTGTCAAATTGTTCGTTGCTATCTCAGGACCTAAAATAACCGCCAATTCGTGTAAACTACTCGCTACTGTTCTCCTAACTTTATATTGCATATCCGAGGCTAATGTTTCTACAGTTTCTTTTAACAAGTGCCAATTTTTACTGCCCAATGTGAGTGCGACGGCGGGCAGTGAATAAGCGCAATGAAAGGCCATATCGTTGTCGGTTTCTTGAGCTAAAGACGGATTTGTCATAGAGACGAAGTGCGCTACGAGCAATTGCGGAACACACAAGTGCCAATCCACGTCATCTTCAATAGATGGTGAATCTGCTTGTAGTGGAGGCGGCTCTTCTTTGGGTTTATCTAGTCAGAAATTAATACAAACCATGATTAACTAACAGTGTATACAAGTTAAAAGTTTATAATATTACGTAATAACTCATAGTCTGCCTTATACAATGGCGTCTTCATTAAAAATTTCGTATTGTATGTTGATATAATCATGTAAAAGTGAAATCTAAATAAAATCTATTGTAAAATTAATAAAATATTACTAAATAAAAAGAATTTCAACAGTTATTGTCATATTGCTTTTAGTAATTGTAATTTTAAGTTCTGTTTAGCATTGATAATTGGGTAAACCTTTATATTTAAATTTACCTACTGTTGAATCCTTATGGCTCCCGACTCGGTAGTATAAACTAAAGACGACGATTCAAAATTCCAACAACAAAATTAAACTAATTAATATTTAAGAATTTATAGGTTCTGCTAGTGAAATACTATTATATGAAATCCAGTTATAAGTTGAATATTATAAATAAAGTTATTAAATATTACTTATCTATGCATATATTTTATTTAAAGATCGTTTTATATCCATCAATTTTAAGTTCAATTTCAAGAAGTTGGTCAATACTGACGCCAAATCGGTTATTACATCTGTCAATATCTACTTTAATTAGAAGTTCTTATAATTGGCGCGTGATTTTCCCGACATTCAATTTTAAGCTTGATTTGTAAAACAAGCTTAATACTTATACTACGTATAAGAAAGTAAAATTAGGTTTATTGAAGAAGTATAATTATAAATTACAATAGAAGAAATTATAGTAACCCTTAATAACTTACCATCAGGACTCATATTAAGAACAGAATCACCATCATGAGACGAGGTAATTGTTCCAGAATCATCCGAAACTGGCGAAGAGGAATTTTGTTCTCCAGTGCTATCTCTCTTTTGTTGATTTAATTGACTCTAAATCAGAAAAGAATCATATAGTTTATACTCATAAAAATTGTAAAATGTATGAATAAATGTTATAGATTGTGTTCAGAAAAACGGAAAATAACATCATGCAGTCATCAGAAGACCGTCGTTTATTATCATCATTCGAGTGTTAAACGAAAGAAAAAGGCGTCATTTAAATGATGTCTTATAAATAATAAAAATGATAAAATTTAAATCAGTTAAGCATGGTATACGAATCAGACATTTAAAAGCAATTATGAGAGGAATGATACTTGACAACTATGCTATGAAAATATGTACAATCAAGGAACTTTATATTCCAACATGGCACAAAATTTTAACAATAGACTTGTTTGTTTTCTAATACAAGTGTTCATCCAATTTAAATTCCAACACTATTAATTTAGAATATTACTCTTCATTTTTACTATTTATCAAAAATGACTTACACTGCATACACTACTCTCAAAATATTGAAGCACATGAAAAAAAAAATTGTAATATACAACAAACTACATTAACAATTTATTAGTCAAATTCAATATAAATTCAGTAATAAAAAATATACAGATGTTAAATAGCTATGGTTCATTTTGTGAACAAATAAAAAATTTCAAATGCAAGTAATGCAAGAAATCCATTCTTTATTAAAGTGATTTTACTTGGCAAGAGAAGTTTGCAGTTACGAAGTGTTAATGAAATTTAAGCAGTTCACTAAATGAAGTTTAGCTAATTGTTTAATGAAACAAAACATGGAAACTTTAAAATTAATATTATTACAATTATGTATCAATATTGTACTTATCAAAAAGTGGCATATAACTTTTTAAAAAACCATTCTCACAAAAAATAAGATAAGAAAATTAGTAGAATAATCAAAATTGATGAGTTAAAAAAACGTGTATACAATGAAAGTAATTGTATGGACATACTGTCAGCAGCTTGCCAATATGCTTATAATTTAGCTTTGGATGCTAAAAAAAAGCCACACATTATAAATTGCAATTACAAAAATATATTACATCCTCGAAGAATAAGAGAAACAATGTGCTTGTGGATTGAAGTGATAATTATTAGAGTATTTCAACAAGCTTGATAGTTAACCATTGATTCTTTTATCACATAAAATACATACATATAATAATAAACGTATGGAAATAATAAAACCTATATTTTTGAAAAGGTGTATTTTTAGTGTTACTCGTTTACTATTTAGTTTTTGTTACCTTTAAATTGTTTGAGGCTTACTTGTTTAGTTTTTAAACAAAATCATTTCTTTTGTGCGACTGTGCTCTCGTATTTACAAATGTATTTGCGCTACTTACAGCGATTCCCGTTTCTGGTTAACTTCAGACTTGTCAGATATATGACAAGTTATTCAAAATACCCATTTTTTAAATTATTATTATCTATGTTGAATGCAACTTTACCGATGAAGAGACAAAGTAAGATTCTTCGTTCTTGTCGTTTAAGAACAGCCACAAGCCGTACAATTCATCATTATAAAAGCACTAAAGCCGTCAATATTGACATTATTTGACATGACTGACATGCTTCTGTCTAAACCATTGAAGAAAAATACTATGAGACGCTGTAAAACATCTTTACTGTACTCTCAAAACGGGAGCATTGGGCGGGGCTAAGTGTGGGACCAATATGGCTGCCTCACCTAGTCCAGACTACTCAAAATGTCATCCCACACCTGGCAGGCCTACACTAACCTATGAAATGATATTCCAGACGAATTCTTCTTCGTCTCTACTGTTGCAGCACAAGAAACCAATAATGTCTTTTAATATTTAACTTATTATATAACTCTAATACACTTAACAAACAGTCCACCTTTTTCCAACGCTACCTGTTTGACGTAAGTGTAGTATCAATATGGCGGACCTGTACCCGGTTTGATCACGTGACGTCATCTCCCTACCTATTCTTTCTCAATGGTCTAAACAATACCTATTCCCCCACCACTTTATTATCTCCCCTGTTCTAGTCTTTCCTCGTAGATCGCGTATGTATCCTTCAAATAGTAGGTTTACTATAACTATTCATGTTTCCCTTCACAAAATATTTCTAAAAATGCTTAACATAAAAATCTATTTGACCGTTCACTTTCATCATTTTTCATTACAGTGAAGTCTCATTTTCAAGAAAGCATCTCTTATCGTTTAAAAGACAGATTTTCCTATAATCGCATATGTTTTATAAATATTTTGTAACTATCTTCAATAGATAAGTTTTCAACAAATACGAGACATTAAAAAATGCGAATCGAACCGCGGACGCATTTCGAGAGCTAATTGGCTTTCAACTTCATGCACGATTTCGCAATGGTACTTCATAATAATTATGGTATACAGCATGTGTCAATTTTCATTAGCCATAGGCGATTAATCCATACAGTACCTGGCAACATAGTACCCCTTCTTTCCTTTCCAATGCCAGCACGACCGATGCATGTTCGTAAATACAAGTTAGCGTAGTTAGCAGTAACTATTCGACCACCAGCTTGGGTGTTTGTAATGCGTTCAGAAATAATATTTACGAGTTACAAGGATTTGTTTTTCTTTTTCCTTTCAGTAAATGCAGAGAATTATTACGCTGCGTTCACGCTGCATGGCACAAACAAAAGCGTACTTCTAATAAAATTAAAAATAAGGTAAATAAAAACGGATTCTGAAAATAATAATAAACTACTACATCAGGTGATCGCGGCGGCCATTTGATGTTTCCCGTTCCAGTAATAAGACGGCTTTTATTGCAGACTAGATCGCAACGTGTTCGCAGCTAAACATTGAATGTAAAATCTGGTGGAGAGAAGTGGGAAGATCGGAGAAAATCGTTGTGATGTCGATTGTTGCCAGGATTGGTGACTGACAGTAGGGGTGCCACGTTGCCATGTATTACTTGTATACGTATAAATCGCACGTAAACATTGAATCCCTATACCTAATGAAAATTGACACATACGGTATACAAAAAGTGTTAGTTCGATGTGCGTATGAACGAGTCCTTAATTTGGAAAATCTACATTTAATTACAGAAATATGTGACGATAGAAACCACTTTTCTTCTACAGAAATGAACGAATTACTAATATATTTTTGCAGAAGCAGCGATTGTTTGACATACGACTAAATCCTTTGTAAAACATTTTTCATGTTAATTTGACAATGAACAGTCGTATATCGAAAAATCGCTACTTCTGTAGATGAATTACACAAACTTGATTGAATTTAAATTTCTCTATTTAAATGAAGAAATCCAGGCTATTAATTTATCATAAAATGAGTTAAAGAATTTAGTATCAACAAAACATTTTTTATACATATTTTTTTCACTCTATTATCAACTCAATCCACAAATATGATACGCTATATATATCTTATACATAAGGGTCCATTTCAGTCCATACTAGTTTCTCCTTTCTAGATGTTTCATACTGTAGTTATACCTTTACGTCTGTCAAACCTTTTAATTATTTTTGTCATAGTACTTACCACATTTTGATTTAGGGGAACCGATTCCTCTCTAGGTGGACTCACGATACTCAGATCAACGGGCATTTCTGGACGAATATACCAATAATTATAAGAGTTATATTCGTGTAAACCATCTTCCTCACCACTAGAAGATGTGGACGTTTTCGGTATGTTCTCTTTGACTTCGCTTCCATCGAAAATGACTGCACCATCTTCCTCCCCTTCAGTCCTTTGATTGACATCACTAGCACTACTTACGAGTGTCGTATTGCTGTTACTTTTCAAACTGGTAATATTGCCTAGACTCGAACTAACATCCGATACATTGGATGGACTAAGATCCACATCGCAAAGATCGTTACTGCTACTCTCCCTAGAAGACTGACAAACTTCGATGCCGCTGTCGCATTTTGTGAAGGACTCCTCCTCTAATTTCTCTTCGTCTGATAAAACTCTAAAACTTAACAGTGCATTTTTAACAGTTTCTACTATTTCTTTAAAATTTTCCGATTCCTCTTCCTCCTTGACGACTTCAGTTAAATTATCTTCATCCTCTTCGTCCAGAACGGATTCTACTTTATTAAAATGTTCTTCGCGAAACATGGCTTTAGAAACGATATTCATGCTCTTTTGTAATATTATATCTTCCCGTTTTTGTTCCTGACTTATAATGTCAGGAGGAACTTCCGATAAAACTGGTATATCTATAGTTATATCTGTGATAACATCGGGTTGTTCTTGCAATTTGTCCTCTGATATGTCGTCACAAATATCGCTGAGAGGATTCATCACGATGTTATCATCTTCTTTATCTTGGTAAATGTCGTATATGAAGTCGTCTTCTTTGAAATTGTTCTCGGAAAGACTGTACAGTCTGTTAAGGGTTGAAGTGGAATTGACTCTGTAAACAAATATAGAATGGCATTTTTAATATCAATAATTGAAAGTGCGATTGATATTTATCGACTATAAGAACTTAATCAGAGTTAATACAAATAGTCTTCGTCATCTATGTTTCAGAAGACCGTCGTTGGATATCATCATGATAATAATGAGTGTGTGTAATTTGAGTTATGTATTGCAATTTCAATTTTTTTATGTTATTAAATCGGCAACTAGGAAACGTATTCCTTTATTTTTTCTACCGCCAATGTCGTGTCTAAATATTTAATTTACAAAATAAATGTACAACTATAACATAACCAATAAGATTTAAATAGCATTAATAACCTGTAATTTCGAATTCATGTATTGTATGTAAGGTTGATCAGTTTACGTCAAAATTTTCAATATTATGGGAATCAAACATGAAATTTGACTATTAATTTGAATTCACACATAATTGTAAAACGTAAGAATTGCTTGAAAAGCAAATGGCGGCGGCGTGAATCATTTAGACAGGCTGGTCTTGCAATTTATCCTCTGATATGTAGTCACAACTATCTTGGTATAAGTATCGTACATGAAGTTGTGTAGTAGTTGATCATTTGTACTAAGCATATAAAAAAAATAAAGCCTGAAAACAAAACATTTAGCTCCAACTTAGCGAAACATAATCTATGCCGCTCGTGATCCGTTCAAAACTGCGCATGTGCTGTATTATAGGTTTGTTCATTTATCACTAGGGATCGCCACGTGCATACTGGCAGAATTTATGTGTTATAGTTATAAAATAAATACTACATAATTGGCAATGTGCCCCTGACTGATTTATCACAGATACTTATTTTAGATATTTCAAGTTTGTGAATTATCAACAAAGCATAAATATTTTAAAAACTTATTGACACATAATAGTTGTACCTTGTTAAAATATTAGAGGTGGGCAAAACGGTTCGGCTCCTCAATGTGAGCCGGGTCCCCGAACCGGCTCATTTGAACCGTGTGAATCCGTAATAGCACAGTATAAAACCTTTTTTTTTATACTGTGGTAATAGCATACCGTTCCAGGAACGTGTAGGACATGATAAAACTCTGCGCCGTCGCGTCGGCTCAAACAAACCGGGATTATTTGGGCTGCGCGCACACCAATTATACAAAATGTTTGACAAACAATTTATTTGAAGCTATAATGTACACAAATTTGACAAATTATCAGATTGTTGTATACAAATTAAGCAACGACCCAAGTGAGCCGAGATCCGGTTCATTGAAATTTAGTGAACCGGCTCCCTCGGTTTCCTGCGGGGATTCGGTTCACTGAACCGGTTCGTTCGCGAACGACCCGCCTCTATAAAATATAAAACAAGAATTATGTTACATAAATAAATGATGAAATTTCATGCAAACCACAGGCAAACAAACGAGCATATTGAAGAAAAGTGAGGTAAATTAAATGAACACTCCAAAAGTGTTTCTCTGACTAAAATATCATGAGTAGAATATAAAATACAATAATTATATTTGCATTTTTGAAAATGCGTAACAAAATTATGTTGAAATACACATATCAAAAAAAAAATGTTTTTTTTATTTATTTTTTTGAATTAACGCATGCGCAGAACAGACTAGATCACGCCGTCTATCTCTCTTAAGGAGTTTTCGGAAAATGTATGGCATTAACCTGACCCGGTTAGAAAGTATCTAACAGGTTCAGTAACTTTACCCGGTTAAATGAAACATTTCCGAACGCAATTGCGGTCACGTTGAGTAACGTAACGTAAACGTCTGCATATAACCTTATAAATAGCTATCTTCATAACATAATTTAGCTGTACTGGCAATACGACAGAAAAAATGGACCGGGGAGGGGGTAGAACAACCTGCATTACCCTACTCACTTACCAGGGTTATGAAAATCGAACCGGGTTGTTGAACCCGGTTACTTTTTATATTTTACGAACAGGGTTGTTTTTACCCGACTGAATTAACGAACGCATTCGTGCTAACCGTGTTGTAACCCCAATGACCGGGTTTAATTTCCGAAAATTCCTTTAGTTGCATTATATAGTCGAGTCGTTTTGGCAACCGACACGGCCAAAGTACGACCTAAAGACGACGATTCAATACCACTACAAATTTCGACCGGCCGGAATAATTTCAATGCAATAAAATTAGACTAATTAATTAATATTTCAGGATATATACCTACCCATAGTAAAATACTATTACATGAAAGCCAGTCACAAATTAAATATTATAAATAAAGCTATTAAATATTATTTTTTCTACATCTATATTTTATATAACATTTGGCTATACTGTTTAGGAGGCAAGCATTGTTGACAAATTTAAAATGTTTAGATGACAGTTACAACAAACGTCAAAAGTTAATTATGACAAATGTCAAAAGGTGTATTATTATTTATTATTATGACAGTCCTGAAATGGCTTTTGTAGGTTATATTACTTGACAGGTAAAATTTTGCAACATCTCAAATTTGACGCCATTTTATTTTAGTGGCGCATGTCGGTTGCGAGGGCGACTCTACTATATATGATACAATGCAATAATAAAACAAATCCCCGATAGTATAAAAATTGAAAGTAATGACAGTTGTTTTAGGGTTTTTCAAGTTATTTCGCTATTAAAATTTTGTAATATCTCAAGTTTTACACCACTATTTTTTTCCTTCATTAATTGAAGTGTATTCATTGTTATTCTTACCGAAATTCGCGACCATCCGTGTTGATGGACATCAACTCGCCGACGTTGTTGTAGAACAAGCTCGATACAGCTGGATCAGCAAACGTAGAAATGAATGGTCCTAGAGTTTGAAAGGCGGACATCCTCACCCAACGGCTGTTGTCCTGCAAGAGCTTGATGAAGATGGGCGCCAGCAATTGTCTTCGAACGGTGGGTGGACAAGCGCAAGACACGGACATCGCCACTTCGGCGCAGGCTTTACGAACGCCCCAAATTTCATCGCTGCACAAACCAATGTAACAAGGTAACTGTAAAAGTAGGACGTTTTGAAGAGCGAAGCGCAAGTAAATTTCTATATTGGGAAGAAGGAACTGCCTATTTAATCAGAGTTAATACAAAAAAAGTCTTCGTCATGTATGTTTCAGAAGACCGTCGTTGGTTATCATCATATATATATACCACAAGCAAACACGTAGGTGTGAGTAGTACCACATTACATTCCTATACCGAATTTTATAAGGAGAATAGTTGTTCCAAATAAGTTTTTAATACTTTTGCATTCATAATAAAAAAAAACTCCGTGTGGGCCACCACAATACAAAATTGTTCTAAATTGTTGATTAAATTTTATCTTCTTAGAAAAATATGCTAAATTTTATACAAAAATTATTCAAAATCCTATTCTAAGTACTTCTATTCTCTTAATAAATCTCTATACAATCATACTTTGCGATATATTCGAAAGAAAGTGCTACTCGCTAAGAATAAAAGTGTTACTTCCGGTTCGAATTTTGAAATTTCATCAGCTCTAAATACTTTTGTACTCTTGATAAATACATATCGAATACATAATATACGACATATTTGCCGAAAATTGCCATTCGATAAGAGTAAAAGTGTTATTTCCGGTACCAAATTATGATTTTTTTTTTATATAAAAGATATTGAAAATTATGTTTTAAATTCTTTTGTACTGGTAATGGACCTGTGCCTAGGAAAACATGGCTTGCGAGATATTTGCAAAAAAATGAGTTTCGTTAAGAGTAAAAAACCTACTTCATTTTGAAAAACTGTCTTAATAAAAATTTTCTCAAATTTAATTTCTAGTACATTTGAATTCTTTATAAATTTGTTTTAACTTAAATGTCATATAAAAAATCCTCTTTATTCTTTACAAAATTTATTGATTTACACTAGGGGACTAGTTTCGACTATTGTCATCCTCAGCCTAGAATCTAATTAAATTACATATTATTACCACAAAGCCATCATTAAAATGTATGCATAAAATGAAACAAGACAATAAATATAATGCTTGTATGCAGAATACTCACAGTCAATATTAAGTTTCAAAGTATATCATGTCATAACACACAGTATGTAACCAGAAACACATATTTTCCACAATAATTCAAAGGCAAGTACACGTTAAAATATGATTAATATAGATTAAGTAAAAATAAAAGTCATTAAGTAAAATGTCAATAAATTTTGTAAAGAATAAAGAGGATTTTTTATATGACATTTAAATTTTGGCTTTACAAATGGACTTTTATTGTTTTAACTTAGTAGTTGACGAAGTATTGGCAAAATTCATTTTTTTCACTGAAGTAAACTACTACTTCCGGTCTGCCGATTTTACTGAAAATCCAATCAGATCTCAAGAGGGAGATTATACTCGTAAATACAAAATTTGGAATTGATAGCTATTGCGGTTTGACCGCTATGGTGGTCACACACAGAGACATATTTCCAAAACCACTTTTTCGGTATCGGGGGACTTCAAAACGTGGACATTTGCAAAAATCTCGAGATGGAAAATTTTCATCTTCACAATACTTCCTTATGCTACGTATAAGAAAGTAAAAGAAGCTATTTATTGTACAAAAATTATTCCAAATACAGCTCTCAATACTTTTATACTATTAATAAATCAGTTTGATTTAACAATTTGCGAAATATATGCAAAAAACTGCTATTAGATAAGGGTAAAAGTACTACTTTAGGTTTAAATTTTGATTTTTTTTACACAAAAATTATACGAAATTAAACTTTTTTAATTTCAATATACATGTCGACAAAGCATGACTTGCAAAATATTCTGAAATACTTGGTTCACGGTGAGGATTTTGAAAATATATATATATATATATTTTTCAAATTCACTTTAGATTACTTTTGTAGTTCTCAGAAAGGAAAATTATACTCTAAATATATTTCTTTGCCCACATTTAAAATAATGTATAAACTATATTACACTGTCCACAATAACAGAATCTTGACAATAAAAACTAAAATTTATATTATAAAACAATTTTCTGTTATGAGTGAAATGAATCTTTGAAGATAGATATGAATGCATATTAATATCTTACTGCTTCTATTTAATAATTTTTTTATAGTGAAGTACATTAAGAAAATACAATTTAAAAAAAATGAGGTGTGGCCACCACACGACTTTCTTATACGTATGAAAGTGTTACTTCCGGTCCGAATTTTGAAATTTCATTTATACAAAAAATATTCCAAATCCAACTCTAAATACTTTTGTACTCTTCATAAATATATATAGAATGCATAATTTACGACAGACTTGCAAAAAATCGCTATTCGTTAAGAGTAAAAGTGGTAATTCCGGTCTGAATTTTGAAATTGTTTTTATGCAAAAGATATTGAAAAGTATGTTCTAAATACTTTTATACTCGTAATGTACCTGCCTAGAAAGCATGACTTGCGAAATATTCGCAAAAAACTGATTTTCGATAGGAGTAAAAGACCTACTTCCGGTAGGAATTTCGAAAAACGTTTTAAATAAAATTGTTCTCAATTTTAATTTTAAGTACATATGAATTCTTTATAAATTTGTTTAAACTTAGTAGTTGGCGAAATATTGACAAAATTCGATTTTTTCACTGAAGTAAACTACTACTTCCGGTCTGTCGATTTTACTGAAAATCTAATCAGATCTCAAGAGGGAAATTTTACTCGTAAATACAAAATTTGGAATTGATAGCTATAGCGGTTTGACCGTTATCGTGGTCACACACACAGACATTTTTTAAAAACCACTTTTTCGGTATCAGGGGGCTTCAAAACACCAACATCTGCAAAAATCTCGAGGTTGGAAACGCTTTAATGTGTCTCAGATATAGCAAAACTATCCTAATAAAGGCTACAAATCAAAGATAAGCAATCAGCATTACCCCCATTTACTCACCAAAACTTTTTCATATGCATCCTTGCCAACTCCTGTACAAAAATCACCAAAATGTGACGCGCAGGCTTTCCGGACGTAAAATGTGTTATTTTTGCAAAGTTGTGAGAACCTCTCCAAAAATACACGTTCTGTCACATCTCTACCCAATAAATTGGCCATTTTACTCATTAACTAAAAAAAGAATACAAAAAGAAACTATTAATTTACGGACAATCACTATTAATTAATTACATATATATAAAAAAAAAAAAATCTAAAACTACATATTACATACTCTCTGATGATTGCAGTAGCTTGTATCGCAACGCTCATCAAAGCTGGCTGTGATATGATTTCAAATATGCACTTCACAACCACTTGATGAGAGTCGAAACACATTTCTTTCACTTCGAGGACTAGTTGCTATCTGTAACAGAACAGTAATTCATGTTTCATAAAAAAATCTGCGAACAATTACAAGAAATTATATTACAATAAACAATATAAATAATTAAAATAATGCCGTTCCGCTCATCAAAGCTGGCTGTGATATGTATTTAAATATTTCATTTCACAGCCCCCTGACGAGAGGAAAAACATTTCTTCATATTCTTACATTGTTAAAAGTGATACTACACTTATCCTCTTCGTGTATGATCACGTCAGCAACTCAACTCGTCAAAATGGCTGTGATATCCTATTTGAATACAGAGATTTCACAACCAAATTGACGGGCGAGGCACTAACAACAAGTTGCACTTTTCCAGATGGAGTTCTCCGAGCAGAATGCAAAGTTCCAGACAAGCTGATGATTGCACGAGCAGCCAAGCTCATCAAAGTGGCTGTGATATCTTGAGCAAAAAACAAGAATTCACAACCAGGTTGATGAGATGGACACCCGGATAGTTCATGCGCAGTCTTCTTCGAATTCTTAATTCCAGTAATATATGGATGAATAAATGTGCGTACAATTAATTACATATTACATGCTAATACATAGATAAAATAATGTTGATGGCATGCTCAACTGTGCTCATCAAAGCTGGCTGTGATAGAATTTAAAAATCTAAGACAGCCAGACTCTGACAAGCACAGGCAAACAAAATATATGCAAAAATATATTACACGTTTAAACCAGAAAGTACAACAAATTACATACACTTTCACTTTCAACATAGAAAAGTAAATTACAAACAAAGGAAGAAATTGAATTTTAGACGATAGTATCTAAGCTATAAAATGTGTTTAGCAGAATTGCAATTTAAGAAATAATCTAATATATTTTCATCATTAGTTTCTTCCTTTCTTCTCAATTTTGACAAATTATATATGTAATTTTAACTTGTTTTCTTTTTAACAATTTTTACAAAAGATATTTTAAAAATGAAGAAGCTATCATTAATAAAGCACACCTCGTATTTTAAATGAGAAAATATATATGCATTTGACATTTAATTCTAACCTATACACTGATATTGTGTACATACATTACACGAAACAGAGAACACCACAACTTCCTTAGCCCATAAAACAAACTAAACATATCGTAAAGCATGATGATCATATCAGTCTCTCCATGAAAGACAAGGTAGTGAGACAACAAAATAAGTGTGAAACATCTCACTACCCATGTCTTTCACAGAGCAACTGACAAAGATATTAACGATGAAGCATCCCACATAGAACATAATGTAATGTTACATGTGAAAATAGCATGGACATTACAATAAAACATATTTGGTCACAAACTACCACATATATAACTAGTGTAATACAACATATTATTTTATGTAATTAAATTAAATTAATTTAAATCAAATCCATGTTGAAAATACTTACAGTAATTGCACCCACATGGCTATCCGTAGCAGACTCTTCTCTTGAAAGTGCCAATATTGTTGGACAAACTTGTATTTCGGCTTCTGCTTTAGTAATAAGGCCATGCTCCATTAACACAAATAACGAGGTCTCCGCAGCTTTTCTAACAAAATTCTCCTCTGTTCCCAAATTTCTCACCACCATAGGCAGAAAATATTCACTTACTGCGGTTTTCAGTGCCGGTATTCTACTACTGCATTCCCTGGCAAGAATGGCTAGGTTAGGAATCTGATCGATGAGTCCTTTTCGTACAATTTTATCTGCAAAAATATAAGTACATTAATAAAAAGTTATTTCAGCACGAAATTATAAACGCGAAATTGTTCGAAGAGCAAATTCTTAGAATTCACTACACACGAGGCTGGACGCCTCCTAATTATGCTCTCTTGAACATTGTAAAAAGGCGCCAAAACCATAGAAAATCCTACATAATTAATTAAATTTACCTTAACCGCATCCATATCTCGAAACAACAAATAAGAACAAAGCGTTAAAACGAAAAAAAATCGTTGCAATATAAAAGCACGCGGTTTTACCACCATCTTGATTTTGAAGCTAAATATGGACACTTGCAGGTTATCCGGAACGTAAAAGCGAATTTTAGCACAGATACGCCGCGTCGTTCACTAATTATGTATCACTAATGGAAATTAGGGTCTTGTACGATAGATCGAACAGTTTTTCCGGATTGCGGGTGTATTTTTCGCACGTTTTCTGGTATTGCAAAGGAAAAACGGAGGACAAGCCTGCAACAGCCATGCCGTTGATTTCTCGTTTAATACCGCGAGAGGCGCTACATACACCTCGGCTTTTAGTTTTAGACTCCAGTCAATAGACGGAGACAGATAGAATAGTATCATACACGCGATGAAGTGAGAAGGTTATATTCAGGGATCGTTGGCCTATGGTTATAGTACGGAGAGCGTTCATTGAGTTTCTTTGCGGCACCGCCCAAGTCTGTCGCGTCTTCCCAAGTATTTACCGTTGTTGAACCACACGAATGGATGAAATTGTAAAATATATTTAATGTATCCTACAAGCTATTAATTATTTTATCATTAATATAATATAATTTTAAACGAAAAATGCTTTTTTTCAAGATCAACTATAGTAGCTATGTATCTAATTGGCAAACTGTTAAGACATATTTCCGTTAAAATTTATTGAAGTGGGGATATTTTCATTAATCTTCCCCCTTAAAGTACAAATATTGTTGTTATTAAAATTTATTTTATATTTCAAATATACAAAAAACATAGAACATTTGCAGTAAAAAATAAAAACCGCTAATTGCAAAATAAATTGCCCCCGTCTTGAGTGTTGCTATGGGGGAAGCGATATATTCAAATATTTGAAATTCAAACTGTCATTTACTTCCCAAACTCTCAATTCTCAAAAAAAAGTTACATAATTCCCATTGAAAGTAATATTTATGAATCGTACTGCAGTTAGCGGTTGCAGATTTATTTGATAAAGTAATTTTTGATTTTGTCTTTTAAAATATAAATTAGAAGAGGAAATTGTAATTTCGAAAAAAAATTGCAATTTAAAAGAATTTCAACAAAATTTAAAATACAAATTTAATCCCTCCAGTTAAAAAATATTTTCTGTAATATAGAATGCCGTATTAATGGCGACTTGATTACATGTATTAATTTGGTTATTTTACATTACTAAAGGCAGGTGAAAATTCTTCTATAATTGATGATAAAAGTTAAAAAAAACAGGTTTTAATATTAAGAAAGGTTTTATTTTTAATATTTGCATCATATACATTACTTAAATAGAACTTTAATCTGAAAAACTTTGGATTTGTGATAATTAGGACGTAAAAACGGATTTTTATATTTTCCTGTCTATTTACCATGATGAATACAGCGTCTTTTAAAACACCCTCTTAAGGAATTATATTTCATTTAAAACCAAAAAGATACAAAGGAAAAATGAGGAGTCTAAATGAACCAGCATGAATTAGGTTTTTTTAAAAAAAATTACCAATCCATCAGTACAACGCGGTTATTAATTGCTTTCTTTTTATTATTTTCATGCCTCTATAGCCTTAAGTAATCGTTCGTAGCCCTTTTAATGTCAGTATTCGAGTAAAATTTATAATAATTCTCAAGCCGAATAGCAATTTGACAATAAAAGTAATATTGGTCTATATTTTGACTAGCCAAATACCACTAAAAAACACAATTTGGAATTTTAAATTGCGCGCCATCTCCAAACTGTTAAATCTTCAGCAGCAATATTTAAAAATTGCTATTTCAATAGTTGTAGAGTAAATTTTGTAATTATTGGAAAAGGGAACACAAACCAGAAGCATAATATTATAAATACTGCTGTCTCTTGTATAAAGTTTTAATATAACAGACATGTTAATTTAGAAAATCTCCGAATTTGTTTGTTGGTAAATAAAAAACTATGTGGTGAATATGTAAAAAAAAGAGTGAATATAATTATTCATCGTATAGTTATTCGCGACAGAAGACGCTGGTTGTCAAAATTTCAGTACAGATTTATATTAGAAGACATAAAATCTGAGTAATTATTTCTCAACAAAATCTCCTAGATATTTTTCTTATTTAAGTGGAACATCAAAGAATTGAAATATTAGGAGATAATTCATAAAAAGTAACTTAATGTTGTAATACTATCGAGTTAAGGTTAAGTTTTTATAGCATGGTTATTTCTCTTGTTGCTTAAACTAAAGTTTATCGTTAAATAAGTTTATCTAAATAATATCGTCTGTCAATATCTCATTGGCGAGGTACCAACGATTAAAGAGCAGTTTAATCAAGGTACGATTAAGAGGAAGAGAAACGAGCAATGGTCGACCGAAATTGCAAAACATAAAATATTTAAAAATCGTGTTGATGATTTGATTCTCTTCAATAGAAAACTAATCAAATTATGCTTGTACACCAAACACTAATTTTTCAAAATAATTTCATTACGTAATTCGTAATGATTTTCAGTCGACTAATAACAAGAATTTTATCCATTCACATCACCACTCAAATAAAAATTTGTTTAATCGTTCATGAACAGAAGATACTCCAAATTTTGATCTTGACCTTACAACACTTTCACAACTGACAATGTTTCATATATTTGATATTTTATAAATGATTTCAAAGCTGAACTCTTTAAAACAATACATGCAAAAGTAATGCACCACTATTTAAAAGAAACCACGGTGGTTTTACTTATTGATTTTGAGTTAATTTTAGTTTGTGCATAACGGATAAGAAATGCTATGTTAGGACCTGAAAATTGTGACCATATCTATATGTCCAGCTCAACCTTGCCGTCAAACTACTAATCTATAAATAACCTGTAAATTCTTTTGGAGAGGAAAATTGCTTTCTCTTAGATTATCAGCATAAGTCTAACACCACATCACGGAGTAATTTTAGAAGAAGATCGTTAATGTTCATCAGACTGGGTCAAAGTGGGATCCTTAACCTATAACGCAAACCACTGAACACACATACCTATCCCTATCAAAAACTGAGATACGATAAGAACAGCTTCAATAGATTTCAAGAAAAAATCATTTCATCCTGTTTCATCAAAAGTAAATGCTTTAAATCTGCATAAATGCATGAATATTTGTTTCATCTTCCTCTTATACGCCGACATGCCAAAATTTTCGAAAAAACTAGAAGATAATAGATTCCTCACTTAAAAAAATGCTTAGTTTAAATAGTTGCAAAACATGTTTGTTGTACCTATGCTTCTGAAAAAACTTCTTTTGATCTAAAAAAAAATTATTCCAATTAAACAAAAATAGGAAATAAAACTTTTTTCCATGTATCATCATTCATATTCTTCAGAAAATAATAACCATTATAAAAAATATTTACTAACTTAAAACAGGAAGTTTTACCCGCTCATAATTAATTCTGTAATACATTAACGAGTAAATTCCGACCCATTTCCACAGGCATAAAGCGTCCATGTTAGCGATAGATGTCGCCCTAGGTGAAAACCTAAAGGGAAGAGACAGAGGGCGCGCGTGAAAAAGAAAGAAACGACGATACAAAAGCGCAATCGATAAATGGCGCTGCAGACGGTCGTGTTAGGCACCACTATTTCGTAGTAAAAGTAGTGAACCATCGTAAATAATAAACATGAATACAGAAACCCGGTATTAATCACATAAATTAAACAACATGCGATCAAAGGTTTCAAAAACAAACAATAAAAGGGAGAGAATTTATATCGATTAGAATGAGGTTAAGATTTGTTGGGTTCCGATTTCCGAGAGCTTATCTCGTTAGTAGAGGAAACGCTTTCTTGTTATCGTTATCAATGAATTTGTGTGGTTCATTCATGGAATTACCATACAGTGTCGGAGCTGTAAGATTCTGACGACAATGGAATAACTTGTGTATGTTTCACGGGCACACTACGACGTTTTGTATACAATGACGGATATAAAAATTCCTACCACATCTATATATTTTAATCAAATTGTTATTCAATGAAGATTAACAATCGATAATCTGAATAAATGCTTGCAATTTGAATGCTATTTTACGAAAACGGAAACGGATAGCTACTTGCCCTGCATTCACAAAAAAAATCTGTTGAGTCATACTGAGAAGAAATTTAAAAATTGAGCTGGATATTTTCCAAAGCCACAGGGTTGGTTATTAGACCTATTGACAATATTTTTACAATAATAGCTGTACTTAATTAATTAACGCATTGCCAATTGGGAATATTCGTGTTAGTAAATTAACAACATGAAGATAACTTCTTTCATTTGCTCTAGCACCAGAGGCGTACCCAAATACTGACAAAATAAACGTAATTTCATAATCAGACAAGAAGGGTTCAACACTGGTGCAATTTCTTGCAGCAATTCTCATTTAACGAAATGTTTCTCTAAAATTCGCGTTTACACTATGCAATTTGTTGCAGCAATTTATCGCACGTGAAAAGTTGCACGTATTAGAGCGTGTTCTATTTTCGTAAGAAATCGCATGCGATTTGTTAGTAACTTTTACGCTGCCAACCTGTCTCATGAAATTTACTAAAAGACATGTATTTAACTTAACCATATTTAACATTAGAATCGTACATAAGTCCATATCAGACTTATTCGTAATTTTTCTTTGTTTAAAGCCAGTAAAAATGTGTTCAAAAAGTAACTTCTGTTGGAATAAAGAACTTAACAATGGATGTAATTGAACTGTACCACTATTATATGCAGTAAAAAGTAATGTTGACATAATCATAGCATATAATTAATTATTTGATGTTCGTAGTACTACAAAAACAATCGCATTTGTGAACAATTATTGCTTGTACTTCTTGATCTGTGTGAACCGGCCGTGCATCTCGTTCAATCTGCAACGTTTTGCAACTTTTTAAAAATACAAATCGCTGCACTGCCGTCCTAAGAAAAAAGGCCTTAACTCCATTTTTCTGCCAAAATGAGTTAGATGTTCCAAACGCTAAAGAGGTTATCAATGTATAATATTGCTAGGCTAAAATACCTTAAAAACCATTTTAAACGTAAAATAACGAACAAACAAAATCTACGTATCTCCACCGCGTCATTATTCCCATAGGCAAAAATACCTTAAGTATCAACTCAGAAGCTAAAATGCCTTATGTACAAAATTAGATGGATACAAGGCCTTTTAGCTTATTATTCATCGACGTTTTAGTGTAGTTGTATGTTGTTACATCAATGCATAGTTTCGTGTTTTCTGTGTGAATTCAGTGTTGAGAAATTACAATAATAAGGTAAGTAAAATGATTGAATCCATGTCCAGCACACAGTTTACAATAATATTGTTTATTAGATTCATAATGAACAGAACACGAAAAATTTTGGAACTTGCACAACATAACCAAGATGTGGTTGGTGGTATTACTGCTGCTAGTAATATACTTGTTGAAAATACATCTGAAGCCACAAAAGCCGCTTGTGATGAATATGAAGTCATCAATAATAGCGATGGCGGTGATCATAATTTCCCGAATTTAATTGACATCGAAAACACCCCAATAATTATCTTAGAACAGAATGGCATGGAGGATAATATAATCATCGACATTGGAGGGCAAATAGAGGAAGCGGCTGGACAACAAGAACAAGAGATAGTATGTGAAGAACAAGAAGAAACAGTTGGAGAACAAGAAGATACAGTTGGAGAAGAAGAACAACCAGTTGAAGGACAAGAAGAAACAGTCAGAGAACAAGTAAATGCAGTTGGAGAACTAGAAGAAATCTCGGAGGAAGAATTAGTTTGTGAAGATTTAGAACAAAGTTTAACAAAAAAGGGTACGGAACGGAAGAGGAAAAGATATAAATCTTCTTTAAGCACAAGGAAGCAACAAAAAAGAGAAAGGCAAGCATTGGGTCACAATGTCCATCCACCTTGCACTGAAAAATGTAGAAAAAAATGTACAAATTTCTTCACAGAAGAAGAACGAATTGTAATTAACCGGGGGTTTTGGAATTTAAATTACATTGCGAGGAGGGTGTTTATTCAAAATAACACGCTAAGGAAGTCGATTAAACGTCGCAGAGGGGCTGAGGACTCTGCAAGACAAAATACCTTTGAGTATTATTTAAAAAATGGAAGTATTCGAGAATCGGTGTGCAAAACCTTCTTTTTAACAACATTGGGTTTCTCCAAAAATAACAACACGGTAGTTCATGACGTGCTTACCCAGCCCAACCATTCACCAAAGCCTGATGGCAGGGGCAGGCATGAGAAACCAAAAACGGATAGAGAAATCGTTCGCACACATATCGAAAGTTTTCATCCCTGTGTATCACACTACAGAAGAGAGCACGCCCCGAATAAACGTTATTTGCCGAGCGATATAACAATTTCTTCAATGCATAAAGACTTGATTGTAAAACATCCCAATTTAAAGTGCTCATACGATTTATACAGAAGCATTGTAGCTCAAATGAATATTTCGTTCACTAAGCTAGGGAACGAGCAATGTGAGTCTTGCGAATTTTTTAGTCTGCATAATCCTGATCACAGTAAAGACAATTTGGCGGCTGACTGCGACAATTGTAATGTATGGGACACTCATATTAAGAAAGCAAACGAAGCCAGAGAAAAATACAGAGAAGATCGGGACTGTAAAAATAAGGATGAAAGAGATGTTGTTTTTTCTGCCGATTTAGAAAAAGTTATTATGATTCCTAGAATGGACGCATTTAAGGCGGCTGTATTTACTCCAAGACTCATCGCTTTTAACGAGTCGTTTGTACCCGTTGGAAAGATTCAAAACTTAACACCTTTAGCAGTGTTGTGGCATGAAGCGGTCACGGGCCGTAAGAAAGAAGATATAATCAGTGCTTTTTATTACTTTTTTTTAACTAATCGTGATGCGTCAAAAATTACCCTTTGGCTAGACAACTGTTCGGGTCAAAATAAAAGTTGGGCGTTGTATTCATGCCTTGTATATATCATAAATTCGAATGAAATATCTGCCAATGAAATTGTGCTCAACTATTTTGAGCCTGGGCATACTTTCATGTCCTGCGACAGTTTTCATCATCAGGTACATTCTAACTAATTACACATAAATCTTGATTCCAAGAAAGTTTTTTTTTAGGTCGAATTGTCGATGAAACGTGCTGGAAAGGTTTATGATTTTAACGACTTTGTAAACTGTGTTCAGGCGGCGAATTCAGGAAAAGTGGCCATCAAATCCATGGGTCCAACAGATTTCTATAAATGGCAAGACTATGCGTCTCTGTACAAACTTAAAAATACAGTACCAAGGCCTTACATGGCAGATATAGTGCAAGTTGTTGCAAAAAGAGGTGATTTTCAACTATTTTATAAAAATCGATTCAGTGAAGAGTTGAAGCCTCTTAATTTTTTAATGGCTAAAATTCTAAAAACCAAAACAATTGAAAAACCAGAGGCTCATACATTGTACCGAGGTATACCTCAACAGAAGAAAGACGGTATTTTGACTAATCTTGTTAAACTAATGCCTGTAAATCGACATAATTTTTGGAATTCTTTACCTGTTAGTGTGGATGTTCCAGACTTAATTACAACTGTTGAATAAGTTAGTTTTACTAAGTATTTACTTTAATTTTAATTTTTTATTACATTTTTGGATTAATAAATTGCTTTTTCTAAGATAACAAGACATTTTGTGCAGTAAGTGTCTTGTATATTTCGCTTTCCTACTAAGCTAAAAAACCTTAACCGCCATTTTCTTTGAAAAAAAACAGATTTTTGTTTTTTTGAAGTATATGTTAACTAGAAAAATAAAAGGTAAGTGTTCATGTCACATCGTCGTTAGTATTACTTTTGATCTACTGGTTGCCATCAATAAAAATCTTCATCGGCTCATAGCTCAAAACTGTGTTGTCAGTACTTAAGGCCTTCTGTCTTAGGACGGCAGTGCAAGGAATTGCATCAATGTGAACCCCTCTTTATATGTAACTATAACCTTGCCAATATGATGAAATATCATTAATAACCAGTACACTTATGTACCAAATTAACGGAAATGGAGGGGGGTAAACATAATTTATGTGACACATTGCCTGAATTCACTGAAAATAATATAAGGGTCAAGAAGCAGATGTCAGACATAATATCTAGCAAATAAGTTTAAGCTTTTAATAAGAAAGGGATGAAGCAGTTACATATTTTCTTAAGGCGCAACGTATACCACTTTAGTTTATAAGTGCGTTGGTTCTGCTGAGGTTTTCCTCACTTCATTGATTAAACACATCCTTAAAAATGACTTGTAACCACATTTTATCGACGAAATTGACTTTTAGAATTTTTAATGTACGTAAATTATTAACTTGGAGATGTGTTTCTTCATTTGTTCTACCATCAGAGTCTCGCTTAAATATTTTATTTTCAAAATAAACATAACTGCGTAATCACGTGATGCATAAATATGTGGAACTATAGCATTACCAATATGACAAAACAGCCTTAAAATAGCCTTAGGAAATTATAATATTAAATTTCACAATTATGAAAAACCAACAAGAGGTAGAAAATGTAGCACACAAAATTCATTAAAATACCAATAGCCGATCGGTAAATCAATTAAATACAGCCATTATAAATTATATGTATTAAAAAATGCTGCTTAACTTAATAAAATAGTGAAATAGTTACCCACAGTTAAAAAAAAATCTTATCTAGTTACCATAATTTAAATGTTGCTTAGAGAAATTATAGAAAATGATATTTCCAGAAACTAAAACGATCGCTGGTCAAAGAGAGCAACGGAAGGGAAATCAATTCTTTATATACCACGAAAGACAAATTAATTACGAAGTATGAACTAAAAAGAGAATTCTAGATTCTTCGTACGTATTTACTGCAGATCTGAGAGAGTAACTTCAAGAAAAAAAATTGTACAAGTAGAAATTGAAATAAAAATAGAAGAATTTCGATTTCACTTTGATAATTCTATGTGATTCAGAAATCTGAAAAATGAAATATATAAATGGTCGTTTAGTTGTTCAAGTTACGTTCCTTACAACACAGCCACTTATTTTCGAAAAGTAAAAGAAAATAAAATTAACCGGAAGACCACTTTCGAATCATAATTTACTATGATTTTAAAAGAGTTTAAGCGCCTTAACAAGCACCTTCCTTGGCTACAATTTATCGATGGTATAAGAAATTTGAACGCGAAAGGAATTCTGTTCAGGATCAAAAAGATGAATAAGAATAATTGAAAAGGACAATAAAGCCACTTATGCCGTAATAGAGCATCAACTCAAGACTGGGTCTCAGCTATTAAGACAATCATACACGATCACCTGCATTTAAATAACGTGGTAAAAAGCAGAGTTGTGAGAATTTGCCATGAAACTTTAAATTTCTTAAAAATGTCGGGTACCGTTTTTTTTTCCCAAACTAGTGACAGGTGACGAAACTTAAACAAGAGAGTCGTGTATGGATTCACGAAGAAGAGGAAACTCCTATAATGACTAAGAAGCAGCGAGCTATGAAAAAGGTTATGTATGCGATATTCTTCAGAAGTACGGGCTTAGTTAATGCAATTAAGCTAGATGGACAAAAAAACAGCTACAGCTAAGTGGTACACTGAATTTTTTTTGCCTGAAGTGTTCAATAGGGTTGCAGACAAGAGGATTATGCTCCACTATGATACGAGGGCGGATTGATATTGAAGCTACCTAAGTAGGAAAAAAAAAATTTTTTTTTTCAAAAACCATTTATTTCTCAACATAGTCTCCTTTTAGCTCAATACACTTAGTAAGACGATATTCCAACTTTTTTATACCATCTGAATAATACGATTTTGGGAACCCCTCAAAATACGCGTTAGTTTCGGTAATCACTTCTTCGTTTGAGATGAATCTTTTTCCTGCGAGCCATATTTTCAAGTTTGGAAACAGGAAAAAGTCACTAGGAGCTAAATCTGGACTATAAGGTGGATGATCAACCAATTCGAAGTGTATTTCACGTAATTTTAGCATCGTATCTAATGCTGTGTGAACCGGTGCGTTGTCTTGAAGAAAGAGCACTTTTTTCTTCTTTAAATGTGGTCGTTTTTTCTTGATTGCATCAATCAATTGATCCAATAATGCACGATAATACTTTCCTGTGATTGTGGATCCTTTTTGAAGATAATCGATGAGCAATATTCCGTGTGCATCCCAAAATACAGTGGCCATAACCTTGCCAGCCGATTTCACTGTCTTCGCCTTCTTCGGAGCACTTCCACCAGCTTCCACCCATTGTTTCGATTGATTTTTGGTTTCAGGTGTGTAGTGGTGGACCCACGTTTCATCTACAGTTATTAATCGACGCCAAAAATCAACAGGATTACGCTTTATCATGTCCAAACACCGCTGTGAAGTGGTCTGTCGAACTCGTTTTTGTTCGACACTGAGCAACCGCGGCACCCATCTTGCCGATAGCTTTTTCATATGCAAATGTTCATGCAAAATGTTGAACACACGTTCATATGATATGTTTACCATTTCAACAATCTCACGTACCTTGACTCGGCGATCATTCATAACGATATCGAGGATTTTCTTGATATTTTCTTCAGTAACCACCTCTTTTGGTCTTCCTGTTGATGATATTGTTGCAGTGCTTGTTCGGCCGCGTTTAAATTCAGCAATCCAATATTTTACCATGTAATCTGACGGAGCAGACTCACCATACTGTTTATCGAGCTTTTCTTTTGTCTCTTTCGCCGTTTTCCCTTTCAAATAATAGTGTTTAATCACTGCACGAAATTCACTTTTTTCCATTTTTCAAGAAACACAAAAGTTGCTTACTTTAAACGACTACAACAAATAAACTAATCGATGAATTTGGGTGAAATTTTAACAGCTGACGTTTGACAGCAGTTTTAACTTTCCAATTCAACTAATATCGTATTCACCTCATTTAGCAATGTGTGACATTTGG
Source organism: Amphimallon solstitiale (assembly GCA_963170755.1). Classification (NCBI taxonomy): domain Eukaryota; kingdom Metazoa; phylum Arthropoda; class Insecta; order Coleoptera; family Scarabaeidae; genus Amphimallon; species Amphimallon solstitiale. Next base: position 249,281,413 of record OY720675.1, read on the forward strand.
CTACTTTTTGGGCTTAAACGCAATTTGCGGGGTAGAAGGTTTTTGTCGGTAGAAGCAGCTTATGTTTATTTTGAAAGAAGACTGGTTGGAAGCATTTAACCCTTTGCGTCTTACTGGTTAGTCCACGTAACCACCAATTTAAAAATTAGCTGGCTCAATCCTAATGGTGCTGCCATGAAATCGCTCCGTCAATATACCACTTATGACGCCATCTGTTCTATAAGGGGTTGCGTGTTGTACTACTGGAACAAATGTCATCAGGTTTACGCACACTTGACTCTTTTATTTATATTTATAAGCTAAGTGATTAAAGTTTGAAAATGGCCGGTAAGAATAATTACATTACTGCATATTTGCATATCTGAAGGCTCAATTGACGATTTTATTTTTTTTTCTGTTTTCCACATCTCAAAAAAGTGGCGGTTGTGTCAAATGACCACCAGGACTATACACAGGTTTTTTTATAAGTTTCTTCCTACTTTCAGAAAAAAGCAAATGGTCGGTTGTAGAGCTCGAAGCTATGGACGAAGACGAACTAAACGCCATTCTTGTTGAAATTCCGTCTGATGCAGAATCTTTGGCAGAGGACTTTTTGTCTGGAGATGAAGATGAAGCAGACTGCGTCCTTGAAACGGCTGATTGTAACAATATCTCAAGATGTTGAATCTGATAGCGAACAGCGGTTCGACCCTCAGATTGAAGCAATTCAGACTTAACGTTGCCGCAGGAGGGTTGATTCAGGGTTCTAGTTATGGGTGCAAGAAAAGAGGGCGTAAGTCTTCAGAACAAATAAATAATTTAAAAAAAATCGTTTCAATTGAAAAAAGGATGGACCAAGCAGCTCATCTCCCCATATATACTACACCTAGACGCTGGGCAGCATGTAGTACCAATAAAGAAGCACAAAGGAGTATGTGGAGTTAATTGTACAGTGTGTGAAGTTGGATTGTGCTTAAACGACAAAAAAAATGCTTTTTGGCATACCACAGTAACCAGTGACCACTATATTTTTTTTGTAATATTGACACTAATTTTTTATGTTCAGTTTGAGTTATTATGTTTGATATTAATTTGTATTTTCTAAGTTTAAAACAAGTATTTTGAAACTGTTGAGTTAATTCCGGACGCAAGGGGTTAAACAGTAGAAAGAAAGAATGGTCAAGTGTATCATTGCTGAAGGGAATTACTTTAAAATTAAATCCTAGAAAATATTAACTGTGTGTTTTTATTCTCAATAATTTCGTATAAGACACCGGGACAATCATTAATCAAAATGAGCATTTTTTTAAAATTGCAAGATAACTATTCTATCAAGATATTCAAATATTTTTGGCATTCCGGTCTATTGATGTTAGTTTTCCTTTTAACGGTTTTTATCAGTCGCATTGCTCAGGTAGACTACAAGTTTGGCGTGATAAAATGATATGTATGTCATTTTATTATGCGAGTCGCATAATTTCGACGACAGACAAACGTTAAAAATCTAGCCAGCGCGCCGGAAGAACCGCTAACTGTAGCGTCAATGAAATGAGTAGCGAGAAAATGTCATTTTCGTGCATGAATAAGGAGACATATAAATATCTGCACATATAGTGGTGTGTGTTCGAATGATTTTCAAGTATTTACAGGTGAACGTTTTATGGGAGTTAATTGCATTTTTCGCACGCTCTAGTACACCGGCCCCCTGGCCTGATCCCTGAATTTTGCATTAAGTACAGTTTTATTTCAAATATACGGAGTGTAGGTACAGAAAATGGAGCAAAGACGAAAAGTTGACGGTGGGAACTTCATAGAAAAATATTATAATTCATATTTTTTCATAGAATGGAAATGTAAACCACTGTGTTTAATTTGCAATCGAACGCTTGCTGTTTGTAAAGATTTAATTTAAAGAACACTACGAAACCTACCGTAAGGTTAAATTTGATTCGTTCATTGATAAGATACGAATGGACAAACTATCTTCGTTTAAAAACAAACTCGAAGGCAAGCAGTCATTGTTTGGACAGATAGTGATGATGCACTGAAGACGAACCCTAAAAATTGCGTTGAATTTGACACCCCTGCTCTGGTATTAACCTGTAACTTTTTAAAATAAAGCATTAACCAAATTGACAATGTTATAAAGTTCAAAGTTTATGCCCATGGTTATATAGAATTTCTGTGTGATATTTAAGAAAGAACTTAAAAGCTAAATCAGAGGCGAAAGCAATAGGCATTGATTTTTTGTAAAAGTCTTAAACCCACATTTATCTTCGCGAATGTGTGAATTAATATTCTTTATTCGTTAATATGTATTTGCGGATTGTTGTGTTGTTCATCATATTCATTTTGGTTTTGTAAATTTGCATTATGCATTATTCAAAAGCACAATTCTAGTTAAATAAATGACTACTCTTTGAATTAGTGAGTGCTAGCAGGATGATATCATATTCAAAACATTTATTGAAAATAAACGATCAGTGCTATGTATATACAGCATGAGTGAATTTTCATTAGCCATAGGCGATCAATTCATGCAATACGTGACAAAGTGGCACCCCTACTTTCCTCTCCAATGCCAGCGCGACTGATAAGTGCTCGAAAATACAAGTTAGCAGTAACTATTGGACCACTGACTTGGGTGTTTGTAATGCGTTCAGAAATAATATTTACGAGATGCAAGGATTTGTTTTTCTTTTTCCTTTCAGTAAATGCAGAGAATTATTAAGCTGCGTTCACGCTGCATGACACAAAAAAAGGCGTAATTCTAATAAAATTAGACAATAACCCTAATAAGGTAAATAAAAGAGGATTCTGAAAATAATAATAAACTACTAGATCAGGAGATCGCCGCGGCCATTTGATGTTTCCCGTTCCACTAATAAGACGGCTTTTATTGCAGACTAGATCGCAACGTGTTCGCAGCTAAACATTGAATGTAAAATCTGGTGGGGGGTAGTGGGAAGATCGGAGAAAATCATTGTGATGTCGATTGTTGCCGGGATTGGTGACGGACAGTAGGGGTGCCACGTTGCCACGTGTTACTTGTATACGTATAAATCGCACGTAAACATTGAATCCCTATAGCTAATGATATTTGACACATGCGGTATATATATAGCATAGTCAAATATTTAGCAAGCAATATAATATTTTTTCCAACCCACTTAATCAAGATTATAGATAATAACGGTCAAGTCGCCAGACATTAACAAAACCAGGCGCACTTAAGGAAACGTCCAAAAGTTAGTTAGGTTCGAATGGTTGCAACATAGTGATGAAATTAACGACGCAGAAACGCAGTAACAACGACATTATGACAATTTACTTGCATAGGAATGTAAAATTAAGACTGATTTCATTCTATTTAATACATGAGACGTTAGAGTTATATTGATCTATCTGCATGTAATTAAATGAAATAAAATAAATTTAAAAATGCATATCCATAGGTTTTAGATAAAGTGAATTAAGAATTTTTATTAGTGTTTCTGCATCTTTACTGATGAATTTGGTCGTGCAAATTAGGAAACAAAATGGGCAGCTTGTTTAAAGCGCCAAGGTCCTTGGTGATTCATGGAAATATATCAGATAACGGGGAACGTTTTCTCAAATATTTGATATATTTATGCTACCTAATAGAATAAAATTAAAAAGGAAGAACAAACAAAGATGGCTATATTTCTTGACATAATAAGGGCTGGAATTGTTCAATACGTTAATTTACAAAAATTAAGCGAAAACTATAGAGTTAATAGAGAATAAGTTTGATGAATACTGTTCGTCCAAGAAGAAGTATATCGCACGTTAAAAGCATAACTCATAATAAAAATGAAAAACAATGAAAACATTTGACAGTTTACACACAATTGCGGAAAGGTGTTCAGGGATCACTGTGATGTTAACTTCAGTACAGTCTTGACATGATGTATCTTTCATGTATATCATATATGTATACTTTTCACATAAAGGTATTAAACCATCCCTGGACTCTAAATCATTAATAGGTTAGTGAATAATATACTATTTATGATCAATTTTAAATTAAATCATCAAATAAGCAATCTTGATTTAATTTCATGAATCATTTGGGAGTATTGCGCATAAAGTAAACAACATATTATTTACGCTAGGCCAGCGTATATCGTGAACAAACTGTACCTTCACTTATAGAAACGAATTTCATTTGGAAAATCCACATGTATTTCGCTGTTGCGCTGTTACTCTGCTATAAGCACTTGCAATCACATTTAAGAGTTGCCGAGTTCCCCCAAAATGAAAAAAATATTGTATATTGTATATCTTGAAATAATTGAGCAAAAAGCAAATCTAATTCATTCAAGAGAAAATGATAAATTTTACAGCCTGTGAAAATGGCTACAGCGCTTTAAAAGGCGGTTTGGAATTGTTTGTCCTCTCAACCAGAATTCGTGAATCCGTTTAAAGTTCCAAGAATAAAATTTTTGGCATGCACTAATGTGACTCGGTATCATATATCCATTTGTTATATGTAAAGCTGAACCCAATGTCACATAGAACTTCTATGGTCTATGAACATTCTAAATTGGTTTGGATGACTTCTAGCATTTTCAGGCACTTCGCTTGTAATTTGCTCAATTTTAAAGGTTAAAAGGTTTCTGAAGGATAAAGGTCTCCCTATAAAAGCATTACTTACTGCTGCTAGATAACGCGCCATCGCGTCCAAATGAAGATGATTTAAAAATTGAGGGTGGGCAAATTGGAACCCCTTATACAGCCGATGAACCAAAATGTAATTAGACTAACCATATTTTACTACAGGAAGTTTTCTAGCTGCTTTAATAGAAAACGACATAAATATTTAGGATACCTTTAAAAAGTTGAGTATTAGATACGCAGCAATGAACTTAATGGCAGCTTGATATAATCTTGTCCCGAAATTACTAAATATGAGGTGTGGCCACCACACGATTTTCTTATACGTATGAAAGTGTTACTTCCGGTCCGAATTTTGAAATTTCATTTATACAAAAAATATTCCAAATCCACCTCTAAATACCTTTGTACTCTTCATAAATATATATAGAATGCATAATTTACGACATATTTGCAAAAAATCGTTATTCGGTAAGAGTAAAAGTGATACTTCCGGTCCTAATTTTGAATTCTTTTTTATACAAAAGATTTTGGAAATTAAGTTCTAAATACTTATGAATTCTTTATAAATTAGCCTAAACTTAGTAGTTGACGAAATATTGGAAAAATTCGATTTTTTCACTCAAGTAAACTACTACTTCCGGTCTGCCGATTTTACTGAAAATCTAATCAGTTCTCAAGAGGGAGATTATACTATATACTAAATACAAAATTTTGAATAGATATCTACAGCGGTTTGACTGCTATCGTGGTCACAGACACACACACAGACAGACAGACATTTTTTAAAAACCACTTACTACGTTTTGAGAGTGGAATCAGTATAACACTGAATTCAACGCAACAACTGATTTCGAAATTTATGTTGTGGAATCTGAGGAGGCGATCGATAACAATTTTGAACCTTCATTAATTAGCGTTATGAATGCTTTGTATTAATTCAGTGGGCAGAACAGAATGGTATTTATATTGAGGATAAAGAGTATAGAAGAAAGAGTCATTATGCAAAAAAAATAAGAAATCCTCAAAAACAAACAAAAATGTCAGACTTTTTGAGCAAAAACTACTTCCTTATTTTGTTTTCTTTTTATTTGTTGCTGTTTAGTATTACTATATTTTACATGTTTATTTCTTCATTATGAATGTTAAGTACGTACTAGCTGCCTGTAGCCTGGCGTTTCTCGGCCAAATTCTATAGAAAAAATAAAACTTGCTTTGTGTTTACTGCCATTGACCGATTTATTTATTCTCTAACTAAACAACGAATCAATGATATATTTTATTATAATGAATCTATCACTCCAAAGCCTTTAGATAAACAATATTCTGATCAGTATCGCGTTGCTGACAGTGTTTGTGTGCTTGACGCGCCCATTGTGTGTCTTTCGTTTCCTATAGAAATTAAAGTAATTTCACATATTGTTAAATTTTTTAATATTTTCCAATAGAATTTGAAAAAAATATATGATCACAACCTTCTGCACAACATAAGGAACACAACACAAAATTTTATCAAAATCGATTATGTAGGTTGTGAGTCTATAGACAAATGTTTTTGATTTATATATATTAGGTTAGATCTTGGTAACGGTGAATAAATCGATAATGTGAAGAATCACTGTTTTATTCGGTTCACATTATCGAGTGCCTACTGTATATTGACGAACGTCAGTGGATATTTTTTTAACGTACAGAAATAACTTTTGCACAAATCCATATGCGTCAAGTTTAAGACTTGCACAAAGATATTCTCCCATGTTGAATCTATAAACCGATTCCTTTACTGCGTGTTTACGGCTTTTATTATTTAAAAAATCGGAACATTAACGGACTTCCTTAAATTCGCCCGCATCAATGTTAAAACAAAAGAGAAACGATGTCGCTGTGAAATTGGCAATTAAATCGTTTCGAACGTTAAGCATCTCTTAGTCATTATTTCTGTAACACCAGCAATGTATAATAATTTGTATCGAGTGTACCTAACAAACGTACATATAGTGCAAGCACATTTCGGAACCTGGGGCGTTCTATTTCTGTAACGATGTTTCCGGTACGCCTTGACAGGAAGTGGGCACATGTTTCGATGATGACGATGTGACGGAGGCGCCCCCCCGCGATCAGTTCCCGTATTTACGCAGGCAGGCAGTCAGTCAGTCAACTAGTAGACAGACAGACAGACAGCATTTAAAGTAATAATATCAGAAATGCGTTGTTCGGTGTTTGAATGTCCTTTTTTTTACCTTCTACTTCTTTCTACTCTAGCTACACTTCTTCTTAAGAAGACAGACGTGTGATCGCCTTCTTTTCACGAATGCGTTGCCCCGCGTATACACTTATATGTATACAGTACAGGTGTAGTAGAACACCAACACACTAGCTCGCACCCCAATCTTTGCCATTGGAAAGATTTTCAGGAGAGAGAAGAAGGTGCAAGTGACGCTTAGCACGTGTCTGCAGCCCAAGAAGTCATTAACTATGCTGGCCGATGGTGTGGGGGATATAGATACCGTTATTAGGGGGATACAAAATCAAGAAAAAGACGGTAGTTTCTAGGGGGATTTCGGGTGCTTTTTTTATTTCTAAGGTGATTGAACTGAACGAGATTCATGTGTGAGGTACAGCTGCTTAAGTTGTTTAAAGAAATATCTGCGATTTATATAGGGGTGTAATATAGTAGGATATCTATTTTAAAAATTAAATAAAAGATACTTCACATATTTCATAGCAGCGATAGGAAGTAATACTCTACAGTCACAGAAACGTTAAGAGGAATGCTATAAGATCGAGTAACTTCTTCTGTATATGAAAATGTGCAGAGCAAAGTCAATTGGTGGAAAATAATGATTCTTAAGGATTTTTATCATGTGGTTGAAGAACACAAATGAAAGCACTTGCCTAGAAAATTCCTTTCTGCAAGGGTAATCACCAAATACTCCAGTAAGTAGTCCGTCAGAAAATAAAGGGTTTGCTGTCCAAAAGGTCGGGTAGTTTTGATTTTTGGAAGTGTTGGGCGCCTACCGTAAAATCCAAGTTTTAGACCTCGGTGCGCCATGTGGTTGGTTGGTATCAACAGAACATCAAAATTTTGGACCTTTTCCAAGTTTTTTAACAATATCTCCTGGACGATTGGTTTTACAGAAAATATTATCCTCTACAAATTAAAGGTAGAGTAAATTTTTCACAGGTTGAGTCCAGAACCAGCTCCGTAGCTTAAACAGTGACCGAAATACCAGGCGGCATTGAAGAACACAACTTTCTCAAAAAGTTTTGTTGATTATCTCCTGATCTAACAACATAAGGTGTTTTAGAGCAAACTTCATATGGATCAATTTTAAAGGCGAGTAAATTTGCTATAAAGCGCTATAGGATGTTTATACGATTTATATTTCAAGCCTACCGTAAAATCCAAGTTTTAGACCTCGGGGCGCCATGTGGTATCAACAAAACACAAAATTTTGGACCTTTTCCAAGTATTTTAACAATATCTCCTGAACAGTTGGTTTTACAGAAAATATTATCCTCTTCAAATTAAAAGTAAAGTAAATTTGTCACAGTTTGAGTCCAGGACCAGCCCCGTAGCTTAAACAGTGACCGAAAGACCAGGCTTCAAAGAACACAACTTTCTCAAAAAGTTTTGTTGCTCATCTCCTGAACTAACATAAGGGGTTTAGAGCAAACTGCATGTGGTTCAATTTTAAAGGCGAGTAAATTTGCTATAAATAAAGCGCTATAGGATGTTTATACGATTTATATTTCAAGCCTACCGTAAAATCGAAGTTTCAGACTTCGAGACGCCATGTGGTATCAACAAAACACAAAATTTTGGACCTTTTCCAAGTATTTTAACAATATCTCCTGAACAGTTGGTTTTACAGAAAATATTATCCTCTTCAAATTAAAAGTAAAGTAAATTTGTCACAGTTTGAGTCCAGGACCAGCTCCGTAGCTTAAACAGTGACCGAAAGACCAGGCTTCGAAGAACACAACTTTCTCAAAAAGTTTTGTTGCTCATCTCCTGAACTAACATAAGGGGTTTAGAGCAAACTGCACGTGGTTCAATTTTAAAGGCGAGTAAATTTGCTATAAATAAAGCGCTATAGGATGTTTATACGATTTATATTTCAAGCCTACCGTAAAATCGAAGTTTCAGACTTCGAGACGCCATGTGGTATCAACAAAACACAAAATTTTGGACCTTTTCCAAGTATTTTAACAATATCTCCTGAACAGTTGGTTTTACAGAAAATATTATCCTCTTCAAATTAAAAGTAAAGTAAATTTGTCACAGTTTGAGTCCAGGACCAGCTCCGTAGCTTAAACAGTGACCGAAAGACCAGGCTTCGAAGAACACAACTTTCTCAAAAAGTTTTGTTGCTCATCTCCTGAACTAACATAAGGGGTTTAGAGCAAACTGCACGTGGTTCAATTTTAAAGGCGAGTAAATTTGCTATAAATAAAGCGCTATAGGATGTTTATACGAATTATATTTCAAGATATACAGTTGTTTAACGAAAGCGTTAACAATTTTTGACATCATAAAACAATAGTCTCAAAAAATATGTTTTTATAACAAAAGGTAAAATTTGAAGAGAAGTTCTCAGACATAAACCATATGTTATTTAACATCTACAAGGATGCAAGAATGGTCGTGGTTGGCGGAACGCAGGTCCTTACAAGTTCTTCCCTGAGCACTTGTTCTCTGGGAGAAGCTTACGAACACGTGTCAGACATCACTCTAGTTGAGGACATCATTGAAGATGAAGACGAGATGTCATCGTCAATAAATAACTTTATATACGAAGATATACAAGATTTAAATCTTCAGCACGATGAAGAAGACAAGGAACAGCAGACAGAGCTTGAAGATGTCGGTCCTGGGGCCCATTCCATAAAAATACTTTGCAACTTTTCACTTTGCACTTTACACTTTTCAGTAGATTTCTGTTACATAAAATGTATTTTGGAAAAGTTGCAAAGTAAAATTTGAAAAGTGCAAAGTGCAAAGTAAAATCGTAAAAATCAAAGGTTCTGTTTCATAAAACAAAATAAATGTAAACTAATGTCACAATTGCTTTGCACTTTGCAATATAAACTGTAAAGTCATTTTTCTATTTGCAATGAGCAAACGAACGGTCGCCAATCAAAAAAAGCTTGCCGTATTGGCACTAATCGAAGAAAAAAAAGGAATATTGTTTGGAAATTTCAAAAACGTTAATGCTAAGGAAAAACAAGCAGCTTGGCAATCTGTACTGGACAAGGCTAAAGCACTGGAATTGGCTACGGCGGATAGAAGTTGGACGTTTGCTCGTGATTGCCTTTTTGGGGTATGGAAGAGCCGTACATTATCTAGTGAGTAATATATTTTCTAAATGTAAACAAATATTAAACTAAGCACTTAATTTAGAGAGAGACAATGCGAGAAAAGCGGGTACAGAAGGGGGAAAGGATAAAAAGTTAGACGAGATAGATTTGGCCATATTAAAAATTTTGGATGCAGAAAGTGCTGCTGTTACAGGACTGGAAATGCCAGAATCTGACGTCGGCACTGGGGACGGACTACTATTTCTCCCATTAGATGAGAGAGATGTTGTGGAACAAGAACCACGTGCTTCGAGCGAAATCACGGCGCCTACATCAAAAAAAAGAAAGAAGGAAAATTCCCAGTCTCAATACCAGACTCTAAAAGAAGAGTTGCTACGAATTGAAATATATAGAAGAAGACTACATGCGCTCAAATTAGAAAGAGAACTGGGAATTGACGTGTCAGAGTACACAAATCCTCTCTTTCAATAGTTTTGTATTTGTATTTTAAAAATTTATACGTTGTACAATTAAAAAAATAATTTTGTTTAATGTTTAAACATGAAATAAGGACAATAACTACGAACGAAAAAATGCACAATTATCGAAAAAAATTTAAAAGTCTTTCCATTCGTTGAATACCATTAGGATCCTCATGTTCATCTTCCATATTAGGATCATCATCCATGTCTTCGTGAAGTTCATCTCCAACTATGACATCCTCGTTTTCGCAAGCGATATTGTGCAGGGTTGCACAACAAATTACCACAAGAGCAGCATGTGTTGGAGATAATCTTAGATAATTTAGGCAAGGAAATCGTTCTTTCAAAATACCGAAGCTGTTTTCTATTAGCCGCCTTGTTCGCCCGATTGAAACGTTGCTCAACAGGATCATTCGGATTCCTGTTTATTGGAGGAATAAGCCATTCTTTCAGTCCATAAGCGCTGTCACCTAAAACAACAGCTCCAGGAAATGGTCTCCAACCCCCATCGAAGAGATGGGAAATCCGTGAATTTCTCAAGACCCGCGCGTCGTGAACGCTTCCTGCCCAGTTTGCATTCACTGCGTAAAATTTGAAATTGGGCCCGCAAATCATCATTGCATTTAAAGAATGATTACCATGTCGGTCAACATACTGTTCCTCATTTACTCTTGGTGCATCTATATTTATGATGGTCCCATCCACACACTGAAGGAAAGCCTCCTTTTCTAAAAAATTCCTGAGATATTTCTGGATTCTCAGGCCAACATACAACGCGTCTAAAAAGCCCGTTGATTATTGCCCTTGCCACACGTTGAATGACTCTACATACGGAGGCCTTCGTTATCCCGTGCACGGCTACTATACCATGATACTGGCCACCATTACCGAACCAATGCAATGCAACTAGGAGCTGCTGCTGAGGCGTCAATGCATGGTTTCTTCGAGTTGGTCGAGCAAGATCAGCCCCTATGGCTAACAATATCATTTCTACCCCGGGTGGGAAAAGTCGAAAGTACTCTTTAAACACAAAATTATTCATGATATTAAAGTTAATCCGTTCTTTAAAATTTCTACGAGGTACTTCATCATCACTCTCGTCGCTAGAGAAAATCAAATTGTTACAAAACATTTGTACAAGACCAAGTCGTGAACCACTGATAGAGCAAAAACGTCACGATGACATTTATCCAAACTTTGCAAAATGCGACTGAAAAGTTCGAAATCTGCAAAGTCAACTAACGTACTTTATGAAACACAAAGACTTTGCACTTTTCAAAATTTAACAAGTGCAAAGTGCAAACTGAAAAGTTGCAAAGTAGTTTTATGGAATAGGCCCCAGACCTGTCAAAAAGGCAAAAACCTTAAATAACATATGGTTTATGTCTAACAACTATTGCCCAAGTTTTAACTTTTGTTATAAAACCTTATCATATTTTTTGAGACTACTGTTTTATGATGTCAAACATTTTTAATCCCTTTCGTTGAACAACAGAATATCATAAAATATAAGTCGAAGCCTATGGTGCTTTATTTACAGCAAATTTACTGGCGTTTAAAACTGATCTATACGACGTTTGCTCTAAGCACCTTATATTAGTTAAGGAGATATTCAACAAACATTGAGGAAAAAATCACTACTTTTATAATTTTTGAGAAACTTGTGATTTTTGTCTCGGTCATTATTTAAGCTACAGAGCTGGTTTTGGGCTCTAACTGTGACAAATTTACTCTGCTTTATATTTGAGAAGGATAACATTTTCTGTAAAACCAACTATTCAGTAGAAAAACAGAAAAGTTTCAACATTCTGATGTCTTGTTGATTTTACGGTACGCACCCAACACTAACATATACAAAAGTCAAAACCATCCGACATTTGCATACCAAAATGTATCATTTTACTGGACTAAAATGCAAATTTGAGTTATAATATTCAACCAGAAAGGTCCAAGAAGCCAACTATCAATAAATCAATAAGTGAATGCAACAGAACCGCATGCACTTACATATTTCAAGGCTCACGTTATCTACTGCTAACTCATTGCTTTCTAATGCAACCAGAATTTGAAATTACGCCGTGGCGTAGAGCAATCGAAATTAGCTAATTGTCCATGTAATACGAAAGAATGGAAATGATTTGTCCCATAACTTAAGTCAAATAGACTCAAAGCCGCCGAAAGTCCCCTGTATATGACATAAAGCTGTTGAGATATGCCTCTTAAGAATTTGCATTATGTGCTTGCAAAACAAAAATAGTAGCTCTTTTTGCCCGGAAGAGCCTACCTATTTCTGCGATGATAAATGATCACAAAACGCAAACTATAAATTATAATGTTCAACTAGAAAGGTCCAAGAAGTCAACTAACATTAAATCAATAAGCGAATGAACAGAAATGAATGAACCTTACATCTTTCAAAACTCACATTATCTACTTCGAAATCATTGCCTTCTACTGAAACCACGATCTATAATAATGTCTACAATATTTAGAGCCAACATATTGTAACGTTTTCGGGTTCCAATAAACAACTCGTGCAATTATTTATTTAAAAACAGTCTGTATATTTATATACTTAAAATTATATAACAATATAAAAATATAAAACTAACGTAACACACTTAAACTACTATTAATAAATTAAAATTAACACTTGTATTTATTTACTACTAATATGTCCGTATTTATTTACATATCAGTTCTATTTATATAACACGGCACTTAAAGAACTATTTATTTGTTTGGCTACTTATTTATTTCCACTGTTCCCACGAGACCACTACTTTATCCCGAATTACTCATCCCGCAATTAATTTCCATCGGCGGTGACCCAGTCGCCTTATATACACATGTGAAATGTTCTCGAAAAGTACCAGTAAGTTCGGCAATATACTGGAGGAAATCTGGACTCTTCCTTGCTTACGTCGTACATCTGTGAGATGACTCACTGCATTTACGATATTTACCGGTCGTGCCGAGATGATTTATAACCCCTTTTTTTAACGTCGCCTGGTCTGATACATATTTCGTTACAATATCAATTATATACTCATAAATGAATTCAATTACAAGAGCCAAATCTATGTCACAGAATACATTTCAAATGCTTTATGATGGTGTAGAACAACCGAAGTGAGCTAAATATGCATGCAATACGAAAGAAAGTGATCTGTCCCAGGAATTAAGTCAGACAGACTCAAAGTCCCCGAACCTCCACCTGTATATGACGTAAAGCTGTTGAAGGATGTCAAGACGTTATCGTAAATTCAAGAGTATACTAGCTTACTTTTATCATCAGTTCAATGGAATAAAATGATTACTATTGTAATTAGTCATTAGCATATACAGAGTTAACTGATTTATTCCTTTACAATGCTGCAGGCTGCTCAAGAGTTTTAAATATTGCACGCTTGTCAGAAACTTGCTGGAACTAATTAGTAGTTGGTTTTGTTACAAACTGATATTAATTGTCATTCGCCAGAGATGCAAATCTACTGACATCCAGACATGGTTAAACGTCCACCACTACAAACGATTAGCTCTTTATCCACTGGGCCACACACCAATTAAATTCTAGTAATTATTTACACTTTGAAGTAGAGATACTCTTTCGATTGAAGTAACATTAGGATAAATGTCAAATGGCTTTATTTTATTTATTTACAGATAAGATTTAGCGAATTGTGAATTCGAAAATTTGTGTCCCTATTTTGTAGTCAAACACAGTAAGTGTTTTAAGCTTTAGAAGCATGCACTAATGACCACATTCCCTTTAGAATTCAACTTCTTAATTTCGTGGAAAAAAATGCGTTAGGAATTTTCTTAGGATGGTAACAAAGTACAAACAAACATGTGCCCAAAACAAGGTAGATTTTTTTAGAACGTTTAATATATTTAATATACTTTGTGCTGGCACTTAAGTATTAATCAAAATATGACTCACCATAAAAAATATTAATTGATAGGTGTACTAAAGATTACTTTGGAATGTTAAATTAAACGTCGATTATGTTACAAAGCAAAGACATTAATTTCTTTATCTGTGCATGTCCATATGAAACTAAATATGCTATACAGTTTACTATCATGAAATCGATATGCAGCAAATACTGGTGTTCTGACGAAAGAGGCTTATCTTTCTTTTTACGCAATGCGTAAGGAATCTTCCAGCAAATACTTAAAATAAATAAACAAACAAATAGGTGGCACGTGTTCTCCAAACATTGCTATCTTACAATACCTAAACATACAAAGTACGAGGGATTTTTTTTTTTTATATCTTTTGAAACAACAAGGAAAGCAAGAAGCTTACTGAGCATTTTTAGTTCCATACTTACAAAAGTTATTGCATTCTATTAGAAAATATAGTACTTCAATCAGTATCAATCTTATCTGCTCATACACCTTAAAAAGACGCAAGTCAAAAAATTGGAATTTTTATTGACATTATCTTTTGAATGTCAAACAAAACTTATTAAGATTTATTAAGAAGAAAAGAGTTCCGATTTTTTTTTATAAAAAAGCTGTTTTCCCAATAAGTTTTAATTAAATACTTCTATATTCTTAATATATCTGTTTAAAAGGAAGGTTACTTCCGGTCAGAATTTTGAACACTAAAATTATACAAAATAAAATTTTTCTATAAGAGTAAGAAACCTACTTCCTCTAAGAACTTCGAGAAAAAAATTCTATAATTTTTTTATTGGTGAAACACGATTTTTTCACTGAACTACTACTATTTCAGGTCTACTGATTTCACTGAAAATATAATTAGAAATTAACAGAGAGATTATACTCGTAAATATGTTTGTTATTGACAGCTGTGTTTACACACATATACTCGAGAGAGAGGAGAGATGTGAGAATTTTTCAAAAACCACTTTTTTGAATCAAGACTTCAAAACGAGTATGTGCAAGAACCTCGAGGTCGAAAATTTCATCACAATGCTTCCTTATACTACGTATAAGAAAGCAAAATGGTTTGCGTGCCCTTTTAAAATTGACCGCTAGATGTCTCAAATGTCACTAAAAAACAATGTATTAATAATATCAGTGATTCCAATTCCAGTAGAAATGGCATCAAATTATTTTCAATTATACAGGGTGTTACATTTATGTGTGCAGCATATGTCCAATGCTTCTTTATTTCATTTTTTACTTATTTATATATTCCTATTAATAGTGTTAGGTGTCAGATTGTGTACTTCTACAATTAATTTTTGTATACCATTTAGTTTTCTTTCCTAAGATCTTGTGCTAAATGCTTGATGTTACTGTAATTTCTCTTTTCGCGACTATCTGTTGTACATGTCTTTCTTATCTCGCATAGTATGCCTTTTCTTTTCCTATTCTGATTTCTAGCATACGATGGAAGTATAGAACCAGCTAAGTTGCCTCATTTCAACGACTCTTTTGACTGATTTCGAATATTTTTCGTTGCATCGTTTCATTTCTACTGCTGTGATCTTGCAATTATATCTGTCCATAAATGTTGACAATTCCGTACCATAGGCAAGCAAGAGTGTCACTATGATCATTTCCTTTGATATTTCGTTTCCTCCGAAAAATTTATCCTCAAACATAAGGCGGATTCTTCCTATTTTTGCTATTATTTGTTTGTCTGTCTATCTTCCAACTGTTTTCTATGATTGTCCATAAGTATTTGAAGCTTCTGACTTGTTTTAGTTGTGTCTTACTTCCAACATATTTTCTGCTCCCTTTGTTTTGTCCTATTATCATGGTTTTCGTCTAAATACTAGTTGCATTCTTCAGTTACAAACTACCAGTTTCTTTTTATTACTTCGTCCATTGATTTATTCTTGAATTTAAAACAATGGTTGACTTAAATAACATGTTAATGTAAACTTTCAATAAAACCTAAACATTTATACAAAATATAGAGAACGAAAGCGTTTCACTGTATATGTATGATCTTTTTCAGTCACCAATGTTTCCAGAAGATGTCCTATACGTATGAAAGTGTTACTTCCGGTCCGAATTTTGAAATTTCATTTATATAAAAAATATTCCAAATCTAACTTTAAGTACTTTTGTACTCTTCATAAATATATATAAAATGCATAATTTACGACATATTTGCAAAAAACCGATTTTCGATAAGAGTAAAAAGCCTACTTCCGGTAGGAATTTCGAAAAAATTTTTTAATAAAATTCTTCTTAAATTTAATTTTAAGTACATACGAATTCTTTATAAATTTGTCTAAACTTAGTAGTTGACGAAATATTGGCAAAATTCGAGTTTTTCACTGAAGTAAACTACTACTTCCGGTCGACCTAATTTGCTGAAAATCTAATCAGTTCCCAAGAGGGAGATTATACACGTAAATACAAAATTTGGAATTGATATCTCCAGCGGTTTGACCGCTATCGTGGTCACAGACAGACAGACACACACACACACACATACAGACATTTTTTAAAAACAACTCCCTCAAAACGTGGACATCTGCAAAAATCTCGAGGTCGAAAATTTTCATCATCACAATACTTCCTTATACTACTTATAAGAAAGTAAAAATGTGATTAATTGCCTACTCCTGATGATGATATAATAAACATGGTGAAATATTCATAACGCACAAATGAGTTTTTAATTTATAGGACCAACATCCTAATAAAAAGCACGGTTAACTTACATAATCTTTTCTGTCTTGCGTTAAGTACTTATTCCTAAGGGGTTGAACAGCACACGTGGATTAAATAAAAGTGTAAATTAAATTTGATTTAACGACACTCGAAACATTTAAAATTCATTGCGAAATAATCTAGCCGCTGATGATGATGTTCAAAATTTAACCATGCACTTGTTACAGTTTGAAATAGAAAATATGTACCACCTTTTATGAAAACAACATTGTTCATCACTGCGCGAAATGAGAATCACTTTACAGCACCACCTAGAACAATAAATAAAACTACGAACTATGCAATTAGATTAGATATGTGGATGTAATGCGTAACGTCACCCAACAAAGCGTGTAATGTGTATCGTTTAAAGGAAGGAAATACGAAAAACTGCATCACGACGTCATAACACAACAAAAAAACCGTAGTAATAATTCATGCAGCAAGATGAGCATTTGTCTTGATCATATACTGAAGAAAAATTACTAAAACAAAAAGAAGAAATAGCCTTCGAATGTAATGCACCTTCAAATGCAAAAACATTTATCAGAAACAGTAACATACACAACACACATATTACCAAGAAAAGGAATCCATTAGCTTTCTATTTTTGGATCGTTGCGTATAACTTGCAGAATAGAACAAGGACCACGAAGAAACACACACTCTAAGTACAACAACAAGTAACAATAAAATGGTTGGTTACCAAGTGTTCAGAAGGAAATAATGATAAAGAGAACCTAACTGTGCGGAGAGATCCGATATACCTTCTAGCCAATATATTTCTATGCATTGCGTGCTAGCTGTTCGATACACATAACTAAATGGAATTCTTCAGTGTTCTCCATCTTTGTCCGAGCGGGAATTCCTAACTACCTGGTTCTTCAATTGAGAAAGGGTCGAGATCTCGAGGAATGTTACCAGTTTCTTTCTTTTTTATTTGTTCTCACACTGTCCCGCACATATACTACAGGTACATGCGCGGCGTTACATAGTTTCGAAAAACGATAATTAACTTCATTCCAAATAATCACAGTTATCAGCAAAATGTTGATGAACAATCATGGAAAGAAACTGAACAATTATACACTCACAAGCATAGTTATGGCAACACTTATTTTATGTTTTTTTTTATTTTTGCAAATAGATATAATTTTTTTTTAATATTCAACAATTTCAGTGGACTCTTCAAATTTGCGTTTATCTGTGTCTATAAAAAGTTTTGCAAGAAGCATAACACATCACATACATAACTCGCTTTAATACGAAGTTTTCTTTAATTCGAATATTTTTTGCAGACAATTAAGTTTCAACCATCTCGCAGGGTAATTTAATATCCGTAGGATATTTAGCACGTAACCAAGGCCAGTTCGAATTTTTCAAGGAAATATATATACTCTATTTCGGGGATTTACCATCTGATGTGGAACGACAATCAAACGTTTGTGTTGGAATGCAATTTCTATGTTTATCTGGCGAAGTGAAGTATATATATGCATATCGGAGCAAAAGTGAAAACGTTCAAGCCAAATTTAAAGAAATTAAACACTTAAGGAAAAAATTGCTGAAGTGGAAAAAGGTGAAATGAAAGAGAAAGATATTGCAAAACAATTAGAGATTTCCGATAACACCTTATCGACCATTTTAAAAAATTAAAACGAACTTTTAGAAAGATGAGATGAGTATAATTTCAGCAGCCAACGGCAAAAGCTTGTGTGTCAATTGCGACACTGATGATATTATATGCTTAAGTCAGATACTACAGCACGTGATAAGAACTGTCCTCTCTCTGAAACCCTAATTAGAGAAAAAGGTGAAGATTATACTTCTGCTTTGGAGCGTGAAGATTTTTCTGCAAGCGTGGGGTGGTTAAATAATTTCCACCAAACAGACAAAACAAGAACACAACATAAACTCCTGTGGAAAAAATCAAAACTACAACTTTTTACAAACTTTTTGCACGTTTCTGCGACAATTGCAGTCTTGTTTTTCGAGTCCCGCTCAAAAGCGGTAAGATCAAAGAGTTTCGGAGTGTTTATAAACTCTGACTGTCTAGTGGAAATAGAGTTTTCAGTTTGTGTGTACATTGAACGGTTTAAATAAAATCAAAACATAAATAATAATAGCACCATAATTTGCTCTTCTTGATAACAGAGATCTAACCGAAGACCTATGTTGTCGAAGTTAAAAATACCTTAATTACATATAAAATAAAGATAAAGTCAATATTGACATATGAATGCAAATTATGTGCCCACTTACTTCTTTTTCATACAACGCAGAACAAATCAACCACCAGCCAGGATGAGCCAATCAGCATCTCTTGAAACAACTTCGATTTTCGCACACTCAAAATTCAAACTTTAATGAACGAAAAACACATAGTTCGTTTGGTGGAAAACCAGCATAATATCGTCCAAATCGACATTATGCGACGAAAATGCTTCTGCAGATTTGCAATCTACTGATGCCTTGGCAAAAAAAAGACTGCTCATCCGATTTAATCAGGCAGTTTTTTTATAACTGTTTACCCAATAAAACCCTAACGTTTAAAGATAAAAAAATGTGTTTGTAGAAAGAACGAGAAAATTATGGTTATGGTTAGGAAATTACTTGTTATTGGCAAATAAAAAAATCCACGTTAATTTAAGGCAATAAATTCAAGTGAAGTGGAGTATAACAAAAGAACGTGTATGACAGGCGAAATTTATGAGAAGTGGCTTCTAAAAGGAAAATTTTCTGTTTATTCATAACTATCCAGCACATCCTTAGAATGTTCAAGCAAAACCAACATAGTTTTCGCCAAGAGAAATCTACTGTTAATTCATGAACCGATAGATATCATTATATACATAACAGATGAACTTAAAAAAACAAAAGTCATGGTGGATTTTCTTGACTGCGTTTCTCAAATTTATTTTGCTTGACATATTGAAATACTATGGTGTTTTAGATGACACCCCCCCCCCTTTCATTACTCAGTAGCTTTTTGGTAAACAGATATCAATATGTTGATAACGGTTATCATCGTTGAATCCTGTCATGTGCGGGGTACCTCAGGGCTCGGTGATGCCATATTTACATATAAAAGATATTACTGAACACATTAAATTTAAAAATGTAGACTATGCTAATGATGCCGTTAGTTTATATGGTAACAAAAATCTAGATGCTCTGCGGGTGATTTTGGAGCAATGCATATCACACTGGGGGGGAGTAGCACTGGAATAGTTTTTTCGACAACAATTGCTGCCCAAAGAAAGCAGTGGGGCAGGGGCGTTATCACGATGCTGACTCCAGCCATTATGGTCTCATCCGAGCAACTCTGGCACACAAACATTGTAGGACATCAATGTAGAAAGCACTATTGACAGTTTTACCCTGTCGCAACAAATATTTACGAACTACGCCTCTAACGTCAAAAAAACAAATTCTAATTGTCTTGATTTCAGACCTAACATTTTGTCTTGTGCCGGACGCTTTCTTCTACCTCATGCTGACTGACTTTCGGGGTCATACTGGAGCACCAAGTTTCGTCTCCCATGACAATTGTTCCCATCCAAGCTCGCCCTTAGCTTTGGATGCATTCAACAAAATCCTG
The DNA here is from genome assembly GCA_963170755.1 of Amphimallon solstitiale. NCBI lineage: Eukaryota > Metazoa > Arthropoda > Insecta > Coleoptera > Scarabaeidae > Amphimallon > Amphimallon solstitiale. The sequence continues at coordinate 249,302,059 of OY720675.1, forward strand.
GCAAATCGACAAAGGCAACTATTTTTGCTCTGCTTTAAGTGTCTTCAGAATGATTTTAGCATTACCAAACGCATGATGTTTGGATCTGTGTGCATTGTGACTGGTGGCCGTTGTCTTTCGTCGTCTTTCAGATATCACGACCGGCTTATATTGCGCTGCCCACTCGTAAACACGTGCTTGTGATAGGCACGTATTGCCGTAAACGTTTACAAATTTAGTTAACATTTCCGACGCGTTTCTCCTGTTATCACTAAGAATTTCGCACGTTTTGCTGATGTACAGTCACTAGACATTCAATTTAAAAACTATCTATAACATGGAAAACGCGTCCTATAGCGTTGCAGATATGCATACAAACAGTGGAATTTTAGTACTCAGTAGTCAGCGTTTGCACACACCGTTCTTCGCAAGAATTGTTACTTAACTGCCGCACCTCGTATAGTAATTCACGTTATAGCTCACCCCTCATTAGCATAATAAAATGATTAGGGCTTAAAGTGGTTGTAGTTATGCATAATAACGAAGAAATTTCAAGGAATACTGATTGATTATTTAAGTAATCCAAATAGAAATGGAAATAAATTTTTCTATTTATATGTATGTATGAGTGTATGTGTTCTGGAATATTTAAATGAATACTATTAGAAAATTTACATTCCTGCCGCCATTGTAAAACGTATTTTTCTTGTTTGTAATATTCTACTTGCAGTGCTTTATTGACTTTAGGTCATTTAAATGAGAAATATGGAAAAAAACAAACTATCGATTATTGGTGTTACTAAAGATTTTTGTGGTAATTGTAAAGACATTAACAAATTGAATTAATAATAATACAGTAGAACCCCGGTTATCCGTGTGCGGATTATCCGGGCTGCGGATTATCCGTGTCATACGCAATATCGATATCGCCAGCAGTGTACTAGGGGAATCCCTGGGAATCATTCGCTTTTCATCTGCTTTATGTACATAAATGCAAGTTAACCTACCTATGTAGAGTTTATTTTTTCTTATTTGTAGAATTCTGGTTTTTATTCTGTTATCTTTTCAGTATGTATGCATACATACATATAAGATATAAATGTTCGGATTATCCGTGCTTTTCAATTTTCCGTGTCACGTGCGGTCCCGTGGAGCACGGATAATCGGGGTTCTACTGTAATAATAAATGATCAATGATATATTAGCTGAAGTGCATGAGTAATATAGCAATAATTCTCCTGTTTAAATATTAACGAAATGGTTTTACACGAAACCGGAGAATTCCAAGATCTTGTTAGTTCTGTCTGATTAATTCTGCAAAAGTTTCAGCAATTAAAGGGTTAATTATAAAATTTTCTGCGTTATTGAACTATGTTTGCGCCTTTTTGCAGTCAAAAACACTACAGAAAACTGTTACTACCAGAAAAAATAATAGTGAAGAGATGACATTACCGCAGCACTAGATTAAGGTTTTGCGTTCACTGCTTAACACCGGAAATTGACTACTACACTTAGTTGCCAAAAAGTTTCCACTAAAATTTCCAATATCACCGCTCCAATATCTAACACTCGTGCTATTGTGAAGGCCAAGGAGTATTGACTATATAAGAGATAGAAAATAAACATAATATATTTGAATGGTTCCACTGATTCACTATGCACATATATAAAAGAAATTTACTATTACTGTGTAATATTCATTCGGTTATTTTGTAAATAGTAATACGTAATCCGTACAACATTTTCTACAAGACTAAAATGAATAAACTTTGGTTCCCGAATTCTTTCGACGTAAGTACTAGAAAAGAAATCGCAAAAAGAATGAATGGAGAATTGGTCACCACCATTGCAAAAGCCACGAGAATTATTTCGGAGACAAAGATGTGTATAGACAGGGGTTTTCAGGCGCAGGAGGGGATTATTATTAATTCATTTAGTAATGTGAACATCAGATATAAAGAAATATGAATTCAGTCATAAATATTTATAGTACTTTTAAGAATATTTTAATCAGTGTTAGTGTCCTCATCGTTTTCTTACTGTTATATTTAATATCGCCTAGTTCTATTTATATATCCCAACTAACGAAGGTAAAAACGTTGAAATAATGACGACTAGTCCGAAAAAAGTGAACGCGATACGTTTGCTCGACAATGGATTGTCTGCAAGAGCTGTTGCTCGAGAATTAAACGTTGAACGTTGGCCATACATCATCTATAAATAATTTACTGCGCATATGGACTGTTGAAAATACAATTCGAAGGCAACCAGGATCAGGTAGACGAAGAGCTACCACAGATGAAGAGGACAGAACCTTAGCATACTATGTCTGGGAGCATCCATTCACGAGCTTCCCTTCGGCGGTCAACAAAAGTATTTTTCCTGCTAGTACGAGTACTGCACGAAGAAGGCCGATCTCTACCGGCTCAAAAGGTATACTGCGGCGGTAAAACCATCACTAACGGAAAGACATCGGCATGATAGGTTAATATTTGCGCAAACCTACCACCGCATGAACAGCCATTTTTGACGGTCGTCAGTAATTTTCTCGGATGAATCAACTATTCAATCGTCTTCTTACAGAAAGAATACGATTAATCGTGAGAGAGGACGAAGATATGATCCAAGATATATTTATGAACGTTCGATTAGCGAACGGTTTCCTGCTGGTGTCCGGGATGAAAGTCTTTTGATGGGCCATGGGTTATATGAAAAATATAGGGTCATTTAAACGGTACGCAATACAGGGATATACTAGCTAATATGTTGGCTAGTGTTACTGTACTGCGTGACAACTTCCTGTTTCAATAAGATAACTCACCGATACATAAATTTAGAGTGGTTCAGCAGTGGATCGAAACTGCAAATATTGATACTCTACCCTGGCCCCCTAAAAGTCCAGATTTAAATCCTCTGGAAAATCTCTTGCGATTTATGAAAAAGAATATCTCTCATAATGTATACTACAATTCAAATCAATTATGAAATCAAATTGAAATTATTTGGGAAAATGTAACCGCTTCGTTTAGCAGAAGTAATAGAAAATAACGGAAGATGGACACACTATTAATTAATATATATTTTTGACTTTAAATTTATGATTTCTTTACATTCTTTCTCTTTACTTTTTATGGTCTTTTGTTTTGTTATATTATTTTTTAAGATTTGGGTAAATACCTACGTTATCTCATTTTCTAATAATGGCCAAAAATATACAATGCCCCACATATGCAAAAATATCAGGAAAACAGTAAATCAAGGAAAAGGAATATAAATAAATTCTCTTATACATAGGTATGTCAATCTCAATAGCAGAAATTCCTAGGAAACTAAACACATAAAACACAATATCCACATTATTCAATATGTGTGAAGGTATTTACTATTCCTGAAAATAGGGATGGGTACCAATTTAATCCAACATTCTTGTGGAAACCTTTTTTAGCAACTAAAGGCTGTATTACACTTACCAAGTTCTTGGCAAAGTTATTGACCAAGAACTTGGTCAAGTTAAAATTGACAACAAGTCGTGTATTACACTTGCCAAGTCGACTTGATCAATTTCTTGGCCAAGAACTTGGTGGCTTAGAACATGTTCTATTTTTCTTCTCAACTTGATCAAGTTTTTAGTGATTTCTAGTAATATTCATGTTATAAAGTTTTTTGTCAACTGTGTAAAATGTAAACACAAATTCCATTTTAGAATATTGTTAAAAATAACATGTTAATTTGATACTTCTTGAAAGAATTGTATGCGTAAATTATTTGTTTTATTTAGTATATCTTGTGCAGTAATTTTTACATTCAATATCAAACACAAATCTTCGGTAACTCTATTAATTTTTTTATTTCGTACTTTTGCACTATTGGTACTGCTAATTCACCTAAAAAACTTGATCAAGAACTTGTCGACAATTTCTTGGTCAAGAACTTGGTAAGTGTAATACAGCCTTAAGAGTACAATATTACAACAATATACTATCACATAATCCATCTATGTTCACTAACGATTTTGTCTAAGAAATTTAATATTTCGTTTTTTTTCATTTTGTTAGTAAGTTTTAAATATAGGGCTCTTTTTTACCGAAACTTAAGTTTGCAATAAGTAATTTTCCATAATAAGGATAAACCAGTTTTTTTTTTTACTAATGAAAAACCTTTACAATAAAATTGTAGTGTTTTCTTATAGTTAAGTATATGCTGTATCATTAGAAAAAAAATTTTCAGTTCCAATGCTGTATGATATACCTTTATAAAAAAATAAAGTTTTTTGCAGTAACAAAGTTCCATCAGAGTACAACGATCGACGAGGAGTGACAGTATAATCGAATCCTGAAAGAAGCGCCCGTTAATGTTGCTCCTATAGTAAGTGGGCAAATGTTAAAATACACAAAACATTTTTGCAATTGTTGCAATAATTTTTTAATTAGTTAGAATTATAAAATGTATTTATATTTTTACACTTAAAATGTACTCCATAACATATACGAAGGATAGAAAAAAGTAGTGGTTTGTGTCAAAGCAATAAATATGATGAAGAATTTAAAAGAGGTGCACTTGTTTATGGAACATTCTAGGTAATACCTTTCAAATCATGTGATACTCTGAAGTAGATTATCTGAAATTTATTTAATTTAATAAAGCTTATTTAATCACTACAGGCATCATTTACAATTTAAATTGGCTACATATGGCGGCAAACTATTCGACCAATCAGAAAGCTCCATTTCTCTGTATACTCTTTACCACAGGATGAGCAAAAATTTGTGACGTAACAGGCCTCTGGCCAAAAACTTTCCCGAGAAATTCGCCAAAAGTCGAGTAAAATCAAAACAAAAGAAAACTAGCTTGAATTATAAATTGTCCTTAATTTTTCTAATAAAATACTACTTCTTAAAATTCAAATTTTGGCTTGAATTATAAGGCAATAAAGCCTAAACTAAACTATCTGTATAGGTTAAATAATTAAGTGTTCATATTTCTTGAGATGCAGTGTAAACCGGAAAAATTGTTCATATATGACTCATTAACAAACTAGATCAGATTTTAGAATGCTGGATTACATTAAATTTGAATTCAACTAAATTTATACTAATTCAGTTTAGTGCTAGTGACAAATTAAATTAAATTAAATTTTCCCAGTTCCGATTATTCTACGCCACTGACTTCTAACATTGAAATTTATTATCAACTCGACAAACCAATGCCAAACACATGCAAAATTTGCTTAAAATAAATATTAATTTGTGTCTTAAATAAACATGAAAAAGAGAAATATTTAAATATACATTCATACAAATATACATACGGAAATATTCCAAAAATGCTTTAAGCCAACAGGAAACAGATTTTTTTTTTAAGAATTTAATCTCACTCTTCCAAGAAATAAGATCAGAGTAGAGCAGCAACACAGACAGTTGAGTTGACAACTCACACCGCACTACTTTGAATAATATTTCGGGTATGAAATATTCTACATACTATTACATTAAAAAAAAAAACACTAACCTCCTTCATCAGCCAACTTGGAAACGACATTCATAATGTGCGGCAGGTAGGTTGTCATCGTGTCCGGCGGAGCAGTTCTGAATAAATCCATCAAAATTCGCCATACCATCAACCTGTAACGAAAATAACAATGATCTAAGAGACCGTGTGGACACACTGAGAGCAAGAAAACAAGACACACAAAGCATCAGACACTAACAAATTATTGTAATGAGAATATAAATCACTTTTGCGTGCACATATTTGTAATTTTAAATAACGCTAGGTGTTCGTAAACTAACCATCGCCAATTGTAATAATGTTGACGATGTTGTTTTGATGTCTTTTCGGGACGTCGTCGCACAAGGGTTGAAAAACACGTGGTACCGACTTGGAGGACGCGACGCAAATTGGCGGGAACGCGAGTGGAACGAGCGAGAGAAACGACTGCGCGTGCGTCACGTTCGGTTTTCCGAACCAAGCGCCGCGCTAAGGTATTGGCGGGAAGTACGAGATCGAGATGCACGTGGATAAATGACGGAAACGGACGACGCGCGGGCGTGGCGGTGGTAAGAGGGTGCGTCCAGGACCGGCTTGTGTGGAATTATTTACACTATTAGTTAAGAATTATCAAGAAAATTTAGTGGCAAACGAAAGATTATTGAAAATAAAGTGATCAAAGGCTTATTTCAGATCTCAAATTAAAACCTGTTGCCTTAGATTCCCGTTTTGCCAATTAAACTTGATTCAAAATCGAATCTGTTATAAATACTACTTATATTTGATTTAAATTTATCTAGACATGAGATTTTAATAATAAAAATTTATTGTTCGATAAATATTAATAACAACTAAACAATAATACATATAACATAAGAATTTACATAACAATCTTTATCAAATAATCCTTTACCTCATTAAAATTAGTAAGAAGAAATTCTTTATTCATGACAATTTTACATGCGATGGTCTATTATGTCGATGATTTCGAAAACTGGATGCAATTACGAGTTTTATTTTTGATTTCGAGATTTTAAAACAAAAGAAAAGGTGTGTTCAAATACAAGGATAGCACATCTATATAAAAGCAAATACAGGAACGAGTTATTATACCCCATACTGCCAAAATATAGTTTTGCAGGAATCATCCCACTTCCTATTAAAGATTGGACACATTAATTTTTGCACGACTCAAAAATTTACTCAACTTTTACCGTTTCCCATAAAATTATGTTTAATGACAAATGCTGTTGCATGTGTATAGAGCTTCGCAAGCTCAAGATAATTAATAAGTATGGCATAATAATTCCTGCCAACCCCACGAACTAAATCATCAACGACCAAGTCAACCATTATCAATAAAAATTTTATGAACATTCTTAATTCGAATAGGTAATATTATTTTATCAGAAAGGTTATACAAATTAACCCTTGGCAGTTTGACAGTTTTGTTGTCATAAACTCTGTTTTTGGAGAATCACCTTTTAAAAATTATCGATAACACCGACAACTAAATTCATTACATGAATTTAAATTTCTTTCCGAAAATTTAGACATTGTCAGTTTAGCAGAGAAAGACGCGTGTTCATGGATGTTTTAACAATGGAACAATATTAACAAGGCATGTGGAACAGAACCAATAGAATAGAATTCATGTACGTATTTCCTTGCAAATAAACATTATTGTTACTTTAAAATAACTTCCTTCCTATTTTAATGTGCTATCTATGCTTAAAATTTAGGTTTAAGCCAATTAATTAGCCTCTGAAGACTGATATGTGCGAAAATCTATTAGTATTAAAGAGTTTAGAGTAGCGGTTCCCAAATGCTTTCTGTCGTATAATCCCCAGATATCATGATTCCTACCAACCCAACCCAACCCAATCCACACAACCAAGCAACCCTTTTTGGACAAACTAAAACAAAAAAGTGCTAGTTTTATACATAAGAAATATGTTGTCTACACATGATATAAAATAGGAATTTAGTGTGAATGATAAACTAGCATTTGTTAGTTTTTTCAAAATTTGGCTGTATACTTTAACAGTTTTACACGTAGCTCGCAGTCCTAATTCAGCAGCATATTTTTTGAACAGTGATCAAAAATATTGCTCAAAAAGGCAGGCAGTTACGTATGAAATCAAAGTCTACAAAGTTGGTTATCAAACTGCGTTCGATCACTGGAAACGTAAGCCCAGAAAGACCGCCAGTTTCCTTTCTTTTCGTTCTTCTTAATTTGAAGCCTTAAATTGGTAACTAAGGCAATGAAATATTATTCTTCTTGCCGTTGAAATATTATTCTTCCTTGCCTTTAAAAGGCAAGAACAGAAGGAACTACCATTTGTTTTTGTCATAATTCTAGAATTGGTCCGGAAAATATCAGTGGACCCTTGGTGCTCTAGGCACCACCAATCTGAAAACGCTGGTTCAGAGAATTTAGGCAATATTTTAATGCATTTTATGTCAAAACTTTACATTGAATATTTCGTTTATTTGTTCCTATTACGTGTTGTGAAGGAATGCAAAAATTTTTTGAGATCATTGACAATCGCCTTTTTCAAATATCAGCTCATATAATGGTTTATGGCTAAATACGATCATTATGCGCGGGTTAGCTAACTAAAGCTGCATTTACATTATTAAAGTGACCTGATTAACTCACATGAACCGTAGAAACATAACTGTCCTTAAGTTGAACATGTTTAACATACATATTCAAGTAAACCATTTTCATAATGATGCCATCTGATGGCCAGATGGAAAATTGGTAGCATTTGTTAATATATATGTAAATTAAGAACATTTCTGGAATTCACGATGAGAAAACGATAAAAAGAGATATATTAGGACTTGTAATGTAATAGAAAATATGCGTAAAGATGGCTTAGAACTAACTGAAGAAGAGGTTAAACAATTCGTTCTTCATATGTGATGAACTACTTTTTTAGCTTGATATAATGCTTCACATGTCTTCATGAACAAAGATGAAATAGTACGCTTTGGAAAAATTTGGAAATATTTGAATGAATTCGCTTGTGGTTAAGTAACGGAATCAGTCACTTCCAGATTTAATCTGGGCAAAATGATGTCACGCTTTATTATGGTATGATTCTTTGCAATTAATAGTTTAAGTTTAATTAATAAATCACCATAATATGATTTCCATTTAATTTAAGTAAATTAATTAAATGAAATTAAATCTCTTGTGTAAGACTATTAAAATCTTGAAGAATAATTCCTCGGCTTAACCATTCCAACCCAGACCCTATACTTAAACGTAAGAGCTTAATTGTTTCAATTATAGCAGCGGGGTAAAACCAGCCGTGGCGCCATTAAATAGCGCTATGATGTAAACCTAAACATACTACCAAGCAGTGTTGCCAACCGTACTATAATTATAGTATTAGTACTATAATTTCAACTCGATGTACTATAAAATTTCAAAGTGAATATAGTACGCACACTATACTATAATTTCATATTTCTTACAATATACATAAATAAAGCCACTCTTTGGACAGGAACCGTGAAAGTCATGAAACGACACATATTTCGAATATATTAGAGTAACGGGGATTTACGAAATGAAACAAAATTTTTAAACATTAAAAATATATATCTCGGCATACATGTCATGGACCTTCTTCAGAACGAAAAAGTGAAAAAAATCTCCATTTAATTACACATTTTCTGACTCGTTGTCGATCATTTCTGATTTCCGCATGTTAACAAATTAAGAGAGCAGATTTAGTTTTAATGATCCACTTCTAAAAAAATGTAGACTACTTTATTCCATGAAATTCGCATTCTAATAGATTTAGAAATAAAAATCCATGTTTCTTTCCAATATTTCAGAATGCTAAAAGATTTCTTACCTATAATACAGTTGATATAGAATAACTAATTGATAACGAATGGAGAAAGTTACCTTCAATTTCACAACAGAAAATAAGAAATGAAGAACAAATAGGTATTTTTTGGTGGCACTTGTTATAATATAAAAATTTTCTCGAAGTTTTTGAATTTCAAAATTTAGCCAAATTTGTGTTAAACCTCTTGTGTAAACCTCACTATAATGACCAGGGTGAAAGAATATTTAGTAAAGTTAACATGATTAAAACAGCAAAAAGAAATAACTCATGTATGTACATACAGTGGCGAGCAATAAATTCTGGTCGTCAATGTCATTCTTAATACGTTGTCATTATTTTCCATTTGTCAGATACATGTCAAAATGATAAATATTGGTATAATAATACAGACATTAAATAATAAATGCAACAGAGTTTGTTAGACTAAAAATAAATACATAAACAAGATCTTAATACTTCATCATATCGCATTTTAATTGAATAATTTTATGTAAACCGTTGGGCAATCATTCTGATCTGTATGTAAAGCGACCAAAAGTTCCTCCCTGTTTTAAAAATGTAAACGTTGGTTTTGGATACTTTTGAACAACTTTCCCCACGTGTTTTCTATAGAGTTCAAATGAGGACTTAAACTCGGCCAGTCAAGCACATTTATATTGTGGTTTTGGAACCATTCTATTACCTTATGATCAGTGTGGACTTAATAATTGTCCTGGTGAAATATAAAGTTGCCGTCTGGAAATATTTGCATCACTGAGGGCAACACCACATCTTCCAAAACCCTGATATAAAAGTCACTTGTGAAACATCCTTATAAATGCAATAGGAATTTTTGCGGAAATCCATGCCCATATATTTACCGAAAATCGGCTCTGGTTTCAACCTTTTGTGTATATTTTGCATCTTACCACCGACTTCTTAATCTACATACTCTAATTTGGCCAAAGGGGAATGACTGGAAGGTATTTTCATCACTAAACATTACGTTTTTCCAAAAGTTGTCATTTGCAAGGTACTGTAATGCAACTCCAAATCTGGCTTCTTTGTGTCTAGCTGTAAGTTTGATCTTTCTAGCGTCATTTTTAAATTCTCTTCCCGAATACGATATCGTGCGGTGAAAACGGATGCGGGGAAGTTGGGATGAATGTTGCTGTTAGAAAGGGTTATTTTTAATATTTTGGATCAATATAAGATCGTCCATTGCAGTTGATGCTCGAAGTCGTCCAGAACCCACTTGTCTATCCAGCACTCCTCTCTCTCACTCTCTCTCTCTCTCTGCACCGCCAAATAATTAAATTTACCGAACTCTTTGCCATCCCTATTAACTGACCTGCTACAGCTTCAGAATATTCTGTTTCTACTAAGGAAATAGCTCTAACTTTATTAAAGTAAGAAATTGGTACCATGTTTAGAAAATTTCTTGTCAAATCAAAATAAAATGTATATTTGACAGCTTGTTGGTTATATTGTCAAAAAAAGATACAAACAACCAGCTGAAATTTCTAGTTTGTCAAAATATGACAGAATTTTGTATGGCTGACGGACCAGAATTTATTGCTCTCGACTGTATCTAAATTGCAATCAATTAATTGTACGTACATGTACAGAAAAATAAGTTGTGAAGATTCTGACATGTCTGACTCATATACTGAGATATAACTTAATTTCAACTAATGATTTAATTTTATCGCTAACTTGGGTCGGCTTTTAAATTTACTTTTATTTTTTACACGGAAAATTTGAATTGTATTGCATCTTGTCTTGTTTAGTTCGTTACGTTCAGTTGTAATAAGTAAAATAAAAATTAAACGTATTTTTGTTTCTTATTTCTTGTATTTACTATATTTTTTTTGAATGTGCTATAATTTTTAGCACTCTGTAGTATAATCGGTTCCAAGATAGTTGGCAACACTGCTTCCAAGTTGAAGGACATCAGTGAACTAAATGGTTTAATATTTCTACCACCAACAAGCGATTTAAAAACAAAATTAATCCAATTACTGGTAACTAAAAGAATGATAAAAAATAAATTATATGATTATGTAAAGGCGTGTCTAACATTTTTGCAATCAAATGTACATACATAGGCTATAAACTTCAAAGATTTAATCCATAACATGTTATATATACCATTTTAATGCGTCTGACATAGGAAATTATTACATCTGCCGTACGTATATTTTCTAACACTTCCAACTTTATATACTGCATAAAAGGTGGTTACATTCGCTCAAGTATGGATCTGAACAGATACCGGTGGTGCAACGACCGCAGCGCCACCATCTAAACTTTATTTTAGTTCGTATTAGGGAAGCGGATGTGATGTACTAGGTACTATTTTCGGGTGGAAAAAGATTAAGTGCATCGATATGTAGTGAAGCGAGATTATGTGTGTGTGTGTGTGTGCGGGATGATTATTACTGAGGCAGTAGCTTAAGTTACCGAATAGACCGATTGAGCATTGGTTTTTTTTTTTTACTTATGTACGGTGGCGTCATAGGGGATTTTACTTTCTCCACACTCCAGACACTGGCACATCTGTTCGAGACGGTGAGGAAGAAACCCCTGCGTCTAATACAAAATAGAAGAGGGGTGAACTTACAGAAATACATCCTAATTTTTTAGTTGAGGATTCTAATTTTAAAGCTGTCTCCATCATGTGTGGATATAAAAAACACTTAATTGCGAAAATTGATGATCACTGTGTAATCGGAAGTCATGCTTACATTCCAGGACTGGACTTAAATGGATGATGTAATTCAAAATTGGCACCGTAATAGCAATAATGTAGTTTAGTAAAGAATGCTGTTCTACGAATTAAGTGGCTTGTATATTTTAATTCTATTGCTGCTACGAATTTCTGATTGATCTTTGTTTCTTAATAATATCGTGGTTGAATTGCCTCAGATATTACTTGGAGAATGTAAATTTACTGTGGTCATTAGGGATTGGAAATCAAGTTTACATGATGTCTATTCCAAAGACCCGATTAGATATTTTTCACACGCGAATCAAAATACGTACAGACAGTAACAGTAAATAAAACATATCACTCTAAGCAGCATCTACGTAGTAACAAGCTGTGCATTACGTATGTAATTGTTCTAATATCCATATTATACGAATTTTTCCACCTCGGGTTCGTCAACTTCATGTTTACAATTTACGATAGGTATATATAAAAATAGTTGTATTTATCGCGGTAAATGTAGGGGACGCGGAAGAGCCGGCTTTTGCGCCGAAAGTATTTTAATCAAATCGTAAGCACTGTGTGTGTGTAGCGGGCCAATTTATTGTTTACTTTTATTAGTTACATGTGTTCTATTACGTAAATATATCCCGTTTCAATGCGGTTAAGAGATTTGCCTGTGCTAAAATTCGACAGTATTCAACTCCAATACAAAATTTGCAATGTAATAAAACATGTGTAAAGCGCGTATTGCTGGCTCTGCAACTGCTTATGAACGGCAGTAAGCACTTAATTCGCATCTACTTAAAGTGCTGGTAGCGTGTAATATTCCATGGAATACAGTGATTCATCCTGAATTTATTAATACTTTACAAAATCAAAATAAAGAAAAAATGTTATTATTTGTACAGATGGAGGGATGGATACATGAAGGCGGCTGGTCGGCACTTACAATAAACATACGACTCATATTAGATGTTTTGCATGCTCTCTTCGTCAAGTAATATCTGAGGCAATTCAACCACGATATTATTAAGAAACAAAGATCAATCAGAAATTCGTAGCAGTAATAGAATTAAAATATAAAAGTCATTTAATTCGTAGAAAACCTAAAAACAGCATTCTTTACTAAACTACAGCTATTTCTACTAGGATAAGAAAAAAAAATGGTTTTCCTCAGGACACGGTACTGGAACCATTACTATTTATTTAATATGTACACCTACAAATGATTTGGTTATGAATGTGAAACAGTATAATCTGTATTTGTATGTTTCTCGATTGTATGCACTGACTACTCAGATCAAATGGTTAATGCAATTATTGAAAAAATGAAATCTTTGTACAGGTGGTTCTGTAATAATAGATAAAGTATATATATATACCTTGTGGGCTGCAATTATAAATTAGATAAGTTAGATGTAAACAATATTAAAATTTTGATAAATGATTGACCAAGCGGAAACTGATGAGAATTTAAATTTTAAATCAGATACATATAAAATATTTTATGAACAAAATATTAAAGAAGGTTAGTTATGTATTAAGTAGAACTATCAGGTTGTTGATAAAAATTAAATTACTTATAAATCTCAAATACCTTTCAAAATGTAGAAATGATGTTACATACATTAAATTTAATGAGTGCTAAACAAGCAATTGTTTATAGATGTTTATAAAGTGCAAAACACGTACACCATTACAATACAAGAAACATAAGTATTTTACTGATTATGAAAGTTTACATACTTATTTTTATTACTGGTTTGGATAATATAACGAGTAACTGATATATAATTAATATTAATTTATTAATAATTAAATGTAAGCAATATGTCCTCATATATTGAAAAATAAAAAAAAAACATTTGTAAATCAACTGTTGAATGTTACATTGGGCAAAACTATAAAAAAACAAGACGCCAATAAATTTTGAAAAACTTTGCCTCCCCATACTAATTACAAGTCGCATTTTTTCGTCAACTATGTGGTACAATTACAAATTTTTCAAATTGAAAGAATGTCTGATCCACAGAGTACTAATTAATAAGTTTTGATTTGCAGAATTATCAGAAAAAATTTAATTTAAGGCAGTCTGGCAATATGACTCCAGACATTTCTTTCATGTTCAATAAGAATACTATTCCAGTCATACAAAAATATATAAATAGGTATTATTATTTTTTAAAATAATTTTTGAAGGGATTTTTTTAAATTTATACCACCAAAGATAATATGAAAAAATAAAAAGAGCCCTTCAAGCTGTGTTAGTCCTGATTACCTAATATTCCAGAAGTATTGACCCATATTTTTTTCTATTATAAATGTTATGGCTTGTCTGGTCATTTTTTAATAAAGGTTTCCATTGAGTCAAAATGGTTCAATGCAAGTTATTCATCAAACCATGTTTAAATAAACTGGCGACAGACGACAATAATTTCAAAATATAATTTCAGGGATATAAATGAATATAACAATGCCTTGCAGGAAGGAATGCAGGTGGATTTTTTTACAGGGACCAACTCTTAAACAAATATTCATCTATAAAGTGATAATAAAAAATATTTCTGAAGGAAGTACTAGGATATTTTATAATTTTCCATAAATTTGGATACACAAGCAGGTATCAGCGAACAATATGCACACATATCTATTTTACAGTATTAAAACTGTAAATTTAATAAAATTAGATTAATTATAAATATTAGAGGGATATCAAAATCGATAAATCAGATGTTAGCTATCTCGGTTTCTTTCCAAGTGTCAAATTACAAGTTATATATTATTTCTGGAGCAGAATGATGCTGGTACTATTTTACAAACTCAAGCAGCATTTATTAATTATAAAAGATAAACAAAGAAGACATTTACTAAAATATATGTATCCCATAATAAAAAAAAAGGAACACAAATAAGCGGCACATAATTAATACATTACAAAAAATGAGGTGTGGCCACCACACGACTTTCTTATACGTATGAGCGTTTCAAATTATAGAATTTTAAGATTTTTTTTTAAAAAAATATTCAAAATCCTATTCTAAGTACTTCTATTCTCTTAATAAATCTCTATAGAATGCATACTTTGCAAGATATTATCAAAAAAGTGCTCCTCGCTAAGAGTAAAAGTTCTACTTCCGGTCCGAATTTTGAAATTTCATATATACAAAAAATATTGCAAATCTAGTTTTAAATATACTTTTGTACTCTTGATTATTTTTTAAACTGTTATGTCAGCCAATCGTAATGAGAAAAAGTTTGAAATCGACCAATAACATCACAATTACACCGACTATTTGCTAGTAGCAAATTACAGCGATAATTTTTTGATTAAAAAGAAATCCAATCAAATTGGTCTATTTCTAATCATGTGTGTCAAATTAACCAATGAAACCATCATTTAACTAACGCTTATGTCATCATGAAATGTCATACATCATTGTCTATTCATACATACTTATTTAACATTTTCCGACATAGTTTAAAAAATAATCACGCCGAATTACATTCGTGGTAATAATTTTTTGTTGATAATTTTAACTAGATTAGCACTCACCTTTATTGCTATTAAGAAATCCCACTCGTGGACTTCGTCCACTCGTGAGATTTCTATAGCAACAAAGGTTCGTGCATCTAGTTAAAATTATCAAAAAATTATCACCACTTATGTAATTACTGTTGATAATTTATATAGAATGCATAACTTACGATATATTTGCAAAAAATCGCTATTCGATAAGAGTAAAAGTGGCACTTCCGGTCTGAATTTTGAAATTTTTTTTATACAAAAGATATTGAAAATTATGTTTCAAATACTTTTATACCCGTAACGTACTTGTCTAAAAAGCATGAATTGCGAAATATTCGCAAAAAACTGATTTTCGATAAGATTAAAAGACCTACTTCCGGTAGGAATTTCGGGAAACTTTTTAGATAAAATTATAATCAATTTTAATTTTAAGTATATATGAATTCTTTATAAATTTGTTCAAACTTAGTAGTTGACGAAATATTGGCAAAACTCGATTTTTTCGCTGAAGTAAACTGCTACTTCCGGTCTACCGATTTTATTGAAAAACTAATCAGATCTCAAGAGGGAGATTATACACGTAAATACAAAATTTGGAATTGATATCTACACCACTATCGTGGTCACACACAGACACACAGACATTTTTTAAAAACCACTTTTTCGGTATCGGGGGACTTCAAACGTGGACATCTGCAAAAATCTCGAGGTCGAAAATCTACATCATCACAATACTTCCTTATACTACGTATAAGAAAGTAAAAAGGTCTGAAAATAGTTAAGGTGAACAAAAGATGTTTCAGGACAATTAAGAAGACTCGAATCCACAGCCCAGGTAGCGTAGTGGTAACGCACCTGACTAGCAATGAGGAGGAGTGGGTTCGAACCTGACCCTGGGTAAATTTCTAGGTTACTTATTACTCAGTGATTTAAACAATATCAACAAAAGCTATTACCTTTTTCGATAAGGAACTTTTTGATAAGTTGTTATATACAGCTTGAGCGCGCGGGGTATGATCACCCGATGCCAGTCGATATTCTTCGGACGTATATTCGGAAAATTGATCTCCGCCAGCTGTGTTCGCCAGTGATATTTACCACTTAGATCAGTTGCGTACTGGCTGCAAAGAGGAATGCACGTAGGTTTTTGTGTTATTTTATGGTATTTCTGTTATACTTATTTATAGTTTTTTTTTACCATGAAATTTCTATTTATTTATTTTTCTCTAGACATCTTAGTTTATTCTGCAGATGTTTCAGGCGGTTTGTTTTTATTTCATTCTAAAACCCAGTTGTACTGCTATAACTTTTTACACAACTACATTATTATTTAATTTCATAAGGATAATCATAATTACGTTATAAGTATTACAATCTTCGCGTTATTATCGACTTAGTTATCTAAGCAATCGTCATCACTTAAAGAAAAAATTTAATTTGTTCTTTTTGTCAATCTGCGAAAAAATAATCAGATCACTATGAGTTCGAATATGAGCAGGCAATGCTAGTATGTTGTGCCGTAACTCTAATATGTATTATCGGACCACGTTTAGATGCGAGTTTACGTATACCATCGGGTGATCATACCTCGCGCGCTCTTGCTGTATATGGCCTTTAGACTTAGAATTAAAATATCTAACAAGACAATTTTAAGATAGATGTTTTATTACTGCACTTAATAATGAATATGATCTACCCATCTGTTGATTAAAAGAACGAAAGAAATAATATCTGAAGAAAAAAGTAATTATTATTTTTAAGATTTAACAATTAAATAATAATTCTAATAATTCTAAAACTATTTGTGTAGAGGTTTTTCAATTAAATAACATTGAATAAGACTTCAGACAAAATTAAATCCGTAATACGCCTGTATTTTGTATTATAAATATATGGTAATAGATATTTCGAGACTGATGGCTGAACGTTTTCGTGCCTTTTATGTTGAGGATCAAAGAAATTCAAATTTTCAAATCTCCATTCGAAAGATAAGACATCCTCTCGGCGTTATTGTTAAATTAAGATTTGGCTTTCACTGGCAATCAAAGCCCTCCCGATTTAATTTTAAACAAACAGCTGCTCAAGAATTTAATTTAATAGAACAGGTGAACAGTTAAAATGCATTATTTCGAAGAACAGATGAAAATTTTAATACAATGCCTTGACGATCGCATACATATGAAGACTTAATATACCCTTAATTACCTTACCCCGAAACTTCTTCAATATTTCTTATGAACAAGAAATGTGTGATGTGACAATTTTTTAGAAATACTATGCTTTAAAATTAAACCACAACTGCGAATAGAAGTTATGGACATGTTCATCCAGGATACACATAAAATAGATAAGTGTTAAATTTGTAGTTTCCTATTTATAAGCGCTAGAATCCATTGTGTCTGGGATCAAATTGTAAAGCGCTTTAAAAAATGTTGATTTTCTTTATTGTCTTTCATTAATAAATGTGATAGATACAACAGTTCTGAAGGGTAGGTAACAATTCACTAAGAGGTAAGGAGGACAGTATATAGTAGGGTGGAGAGAATATTTTTTTATTTTTAAAGTCACATACTATACTCATACCAATTTTTCAAAATTTGTATATAAATGCAATACTTTGCCGGCAGAATTCATAACTGAAGAATTTACTATCGAAGAACATTTAGTTCGGATTGAAGAACCTCTTTCCAAATATACATATAGGGCATGTCCAATTCTCAAGCAATGCAGTGAAATGTGCAGAAAGTATTCTAGATTATTTGGTAGATAAATTTCATTTATCAGAATTTTTGGCTTTATGATGTGATGGCACCCTTCCCTACTAATACAGGCGCAAAAGGTGGAAAGTCGACACTAGGACAATCACTTCACTAGTTTGTGTGCTAGTTACACGGAGACAACATGCTTTGCGGCAATTGCTTAAACTACAGATCCACACAGTTTTACTGGACCAATTGGCGTTTTATTACATTTTTCCAGTAACTAAATACGAATCGATTGAAATAGTTTTACCTTCTTTAGATGTAGCCAATAGATCTGGAAACCTAATTCACGTTCGCTGGTTAACATTTGCAATGCGTATATTAAGATTATATGTGGAAACTGAAAATCCTCCATAGAATTTAGTAGTTATAAAGCAATATGTTGTGAAAGTTAACGGAGTTTCGTTCACTACAAAGAAAAGCAATTTATACTCTGATGGTGCACAAAATTTTTGGAAGCTTGATAAATATTCCAGATTTATGGACAAAGAATATTTAAAACTCATAAATCGTAATGCCTAAAACATTCTTTTGACTATTGTAATAGATCCAAGAGAATCTATTAGGGAACAGGGATTGCGAAGGATGCTAAAAGCAAGAAAAATGGCATCACAATAGAGTCAATTAAGTGTTAGAAGGTTTTCAAAATACCAACAATTAACTTCGACGCAAATAAGTATACAGAGATGACTGACTGGCAAAGCATAACAATAATCCAACAACCAGTTTTGGGTAAATATACAGAGTGCACCCGGTAGACGAAATGGCTTTATAAAATCCAAACTAGAGTCTCTAATTTTAAGCCAACTTTTGAAAGCAAATAGGAATACTAATTTTAAGAGTGAATAATAAATTTTTAAGGTCGTGAAGAAGTCATAGGTCCTAGCATAGGTTGCGAGGTAGTTACGGGATGTGGAAGTGCTTACTAACCACTCACCTCTACGTGGTGTGCTCTGAGTTACTTTTTAAAGATGATACAGCCATGCAACATTTTTTTTGCAAAAGATGTTCCAAATAAAGTTTTAAATATTTTCATATTTTAGTAAATCTGTGCTAATTTAATAATTATTCAAATTGTTTCTCGTTAAGAGTAAAAGACATACCTACTTCCTGTAGGAATTTTGAAATCTTATAAAATTTACTAAAATGTCCTTTAAAGTACTTTTGAATTCCTTTGATGTTTGTCCAAATTTAGTAGTTGACAGATCAAGTTATTCAAAAAATTTGTTTTTTTCTCTGAAGAAAATACTTCCTTATGGTGCCCGATTTCATTGAAAATCATCAGATCACCCGAGGAAGATTATATTCATAAATATATAAGGTTTTCTTTCTAATCATCTTTTACCCTTTGGCCGCCATCGTGGTCACACACACACATAGAAAAAATCATTTCTTCGGTATCAGGGGCCTTCAAAAAGTGAACATCTTCAAAAATCTCGAGATTTAAAATTTGTGTCATCCAAATACTTCTTTATACTCCGTATAAGAAACTAAAATGTTTTGACAGAATACTCGCTATAAGTATTGAATTTTATACATCAAACAAGAAATTTGGTGCTTGTTGAACGGGTGAAAGTGGTGGCTTTGGCAGATGAAGGATTAACTTACCGTGTTGTAAGTAACTTAAATCATTCAGGTGACCAATGTGGTCACTTTTACACATTTACTTGAATCAAATTTGATAGATGGCAAATATCGCATTCATTAAAAGATATATGTGACAGCAGAAAAATTACCAAAGTAAGTATACACTAAAACCTATAAAGCAAGCATAAATGCACTCCAACTATATCTATCAGTCTTATTCATACTAACAATGATATTGCAGACTTATTATAATCAATCACATATTGTTATCAATAAATGTTCAGTTTCTTTACCGGCCCTAGAATATAATATGTATGTATGCATTATTATATGTGAACTAAAAGAATAGAAAATATATTCCTTCAATATCATATAGGGAAATAATAGTGTAACCATCCGAAATTAAATTCCAGGTATTCTTAGTCGCTCAAGATGGTTTTGGACCTCCGTATGTTCTAGACTTGTGACGAAAAGGTTGCCCGACAAATGGTCATAATTTTTGGTCCATATTCAGAGTTTACTACGCTTTTCTTCTTGTATTTATGAATAATATTGGTTCTTATGGAATAGTTATAATTGGTAAGAATATGAAATGATGCTGCTGCTAAATGGTTGGATATGCAAAAGTCACGACAGATTGGAATGTTTGACGGAAACCTGAGTTTATTAGAGCTGTAATTTGAATGACATCTTTGTTGCAGATAAACTTTTTTTTGATAGAAAAATAGCAACAATAATAAAATGGAAACTTATAAATGTTCTTAAAACGTCCAGTGTTAGCAACAACCAACTTCTAATTTTATTGAAGCGTTGGGAGCTTGTGTGGTACAAATAATTTTTTTTTTAGAAAAATCCAACTTTGATTCATGTTGCCCACAACAGTTGCCCCACAAATCACAACAAATTAGAGAATGATGAAAACTAAAATCTCTAATTGTCAATAGTATCTCAACATAACGATGTTTACTTGAGTCAAAGAATTGTTGACATATTTTGCTGGGCATGTTTTTGAATATTATTTTTTTGTCAATTTACATTTTCCGTCTGAAAAACAGCCCAAATTAAGTTTCTGTAACTCGCTAATTTGAAGTAAAACATTTTCAATAGTACACCTCTGCCCTTCTAGTACATATTATCGTTGCTCAATGGCAATCTACAGGCTTCGGTTATCAAAATATATTCGTCTCTCTTGTAAGCCTATCTACTACGTACACATGTTATTTCCTTATCACGATTCAAGTAATAAACCAGGAATGTGTTTAGCTACCTTCTCTGTTTATATCACCCTGGCACCTTGTGATTTCACAACAATTCGGTCTACGTCAGATAACAAAGACATTCCTCAGTTGTATACACGATAAAGTCGCAATAAATACTTGCCCCTGCACGTGTACGTGCGGGTACATAAATCTTGTAAATAAAAGTGGATGCACAGATATATGAATGAGATGTGCTGTTTTATTTGCTAGGAACAAATTGAAGTAATTCTTTTTGAAGTATACAGGAAATTGCAACCGTCACTATGGTAAATCTATGAAAATTCTATAAGCAGACGAGGACATAGTAGTACCTATATCTAACTCGCCAAGTTTTCTAATAATGGATCTCTTAATAAATTGTTTGAAAATATATTCTTTCGGCTGCCCATTGATACATTAAATTAGTGAATTTGAACACGCAAAATGCATTTGTTAAGACGAACGCTCTGCCATTTGCGCTACCAGGCGAATGTGTTTTATAATTGGGACGTACAAATAATATTATTTATTTAATTAATAAGAAAATATAGATTGTATTGAGGCTGTAGGAATATAAACAATGGTTTTAATCAATTTTAAGTATATAACCCACTGGAGCTCTTGATGACATGCCCATTATATGAAAGCGTTTAAGGTTTAAGGTCTCACATTTTTTGTGATAATTGAAGTTATCATTATTATGCAATAAATCGTCTCTGTGTATGAAAAAAAAAGTAATATATGCATTCATTTCTTAAATAAATCATTTGAAAATATCCAAAATAAATTAATTAGGTCTTATATATGCAACGATTCTTATACAAAAAGTTGAAGTAGAAATATTTATGAAGTTTAATAATTTGCAAATTAAAAAATTATCATTTTCAGCTATTTAGTTCAAACTTGAACATTATTTTAGATTATATTTTTTTCAATTCTCAACACCAACACTTCGAGTTGAAGTATACATACAATTACTAAAACATGTAGAAATCATTTTGAAAGTAACTTAATTCTTGATTATTTAACAATTATTTTATATCTACAATTACATTGTATATAAATTAAATATAAACAAACCTGTTATATATTTGTGATAATGTTGTATCTGAAAACCGTCGACTCTTCTCAAGTTGTTATTCTGTTGATGCTTACATGAAAATTTTCAAAACTACTGTTCAATTATTCTTTTGTATTTTCAATTTTAGCTTGTTCCATTTATGATTCAATTCACCAAAATCCACATTGTATACCATTTGTTTTAATCAAAAAATCTTTTTATAACTATAATTTTTCTCTACATTCACAGCGATATAAGAACATTCATTGGAGGTATTAACCATACCATGATGCTTGATGGAACTGTGGCTCTCTAAGGCTGTATTCAGAGGAAGGAAGATTTCTGAGCTAAACCCCACCACCTCATTTATAAACTAAGTTATATTTGAATTGCTCATGCAACCGGTATGCGCCAATAAATTCAAATGACGACAAATTTGAGATGTTGCAAAATTTTATTTGACAAGTAATATAGTCATTTCAGGACTACCACCATAAATAATAATATTCATACACCTTTTAACATAATTACCTGTTTGTTATAATCGTCATTGATACAATATAAATTTGTCAACAATGCTTGCCTACTACACAGAATAGCCAAGTATTAAATAAAATACAGGTACAGAAAAGTAATATTTAATAACAGGTAATAATTCAGGTAAAAATATATAACTACTAGCGGAAGCTATACTATACGAAATAGTAATTAAAACAATCTTATTGTTCTGAAATTAGTCGAGGGGAATTTGTAGTGGCATTGAATCGTCATCTTTAGTTCGCACTTCGGCCGTGTCGGTTACCAAAATGATTCAATCATAGCACCTCTATGCGAAATAAAAATCCCCAAATGCTGTAACAGTCTAGATCGGCTATAAAATAAATCAATGCGGAAAGGATCATAATTTCCAAACTCTACTTGTTCTAAACGCTTTGGACGAACTCTTAGCAAAAAACCTAGTGTCACACACCATCTTAAAATACGCCTTTTAATTGCATTTTCCTGTATATTCTAAAGAATTCAGATAAATTTTAAAGATATCTTGATTACAGATCTTGTACTTTAAAAATCCATAACAAACATATTCGATAACTAATTGAGTAACTGGAAATTTCAAATTTCTAAGGTGATTTTCCGATCGTATAAGTACAGCGTATACAGAACAACACTGTGTTGTTCTGTATACGCTACTGATGATGCCAGCATAGTTGTCGAAATACGGACCTGGCTTTCAGTGCTTTAGTGGTGTAAGTTGTTTTTATTACTGTTTTTTTTGTTTAATTCATGTAAATAACAATGAATTTATGATAAATGTTGGTGTTTGTTCCCTATTAACTCTTTGTTAGTCACATCCACCACTTCGAGTTCCCAGTTAGTGGGGAGGGATATAAAAGTTCCCAACAAATATCTTTGAACGAAGATAAATATATCTGGTGAAACAACTTATATTTATTTTGCATATTATATCTCTATATTTAAATTAACATAGTTTAATTAAAATATGTACAACAAAATACAAACATTTTTTTAAGCATATAATCACAATAGCAGCTACATACAAGTTTAGAATGAATTGCAAACTGACAAAATATTGTGCCAATTAAAGTTAACACCCAATAAATTTTACACTTTTACATGTGTTCACAGTTGGCAATACATTTAAGTCAAAAGTTACATTCATTTTATTTTACTGTTCTGACATTTAGGGAGTAATAAGGTACAAGTTGTGAGTGTTACTAAGGCTGTATCCAAACTGTTTTAATGTTTGTTTTTGTGTTTTTTCTTTTTTGAACAAAGATATTTTTCCAAACAAATGCACGGATAATGCCCCAAGAGTGTAGTGTAGTTTAGGAGCTGTAAACAAGACTTTAAAATAAGAAAATGACACTGGGTCGATTGAGGTGAATAGAAAATGGATATTTGGAAGGAACAGGAAAACAACCAGAAGCTTTTATGATAAGGGAAAAGTAATTTATTTACAACCATACGCGTAATGTTGGCATTTCTGACTTTTTAAAAGTTGGGAAATGTGACTTTGTTCACGTTTACTTCCCGCCCTCTTATTACTGCCCTCATTTACTTCCCGCCCTCTATTACTGCCCTCGTTTCTTAACCTCAATGTCAATCACAATATAAAAACGTCAACTCGATATGTCAAAACCTTATCGGAATTTTTATCACAAATAATTATTAATTGTATGGTTGTAAATAAAATTAATTGTTACATTAGAATTATTGGAAGCTTGAATACATGTAGATAGGCCGCCCTGCTATTGCTGATATGATGAAATAGTGATTTCTTGTCCTTCTCCATTCGAGCCAAGATATCTGGATTGCTACGGGAGGACAGTTTCCCTCAGTTCAAGTGGAGTGCAGACCTTGAACGCTTTACTACTCAACATTTCTTTTATAATCTATTCACCGAAAAAAAGTGGCGTATATTTATTTGACGTTTACGCTAGATCATCACAAATCTGACAACTCAATATGTCAAAACTTTTACCGGAATTTTTATCACAAATAAATATAATTATGGTTGTAAATAAAATAGTATACAAACCTCGGTGAAAAGTTTCATTTCTGTCTCGAGATAAAGTTAACCTCGACGCTTCGCGTCTCGGCTAACTACCTCATCTCTCGACAGTAATGAAACACTTTCCACCTCGGTATGTAATATACTATTAAAACCTAGAAAAACAAGTCAAGCATTAACAACGCGTAAGTTATTATTGTTCACGACTCCACTGTACGAAAAAGACTTAGGGAACGTGGAAGAAAACGATTCGACCCTAGAAAAAAATAATAATTGAGCTTTGCCATTATGAAAAAGGTATGTTTGGGATGGGTGGGTAGAACTACCAAAATATATAATTCGTTGCAACTAAATTGTGACAAGATTTTAAAATGGCAACGTTTCGGCAGTAATTATACCGCGTATTCTTAAATGGATCTATTTCATCAACTCTACTATTTATCGATGATAAACATGCAATAGTTATTTACGAACCAAGTGCGGGAAGACGGTTTTCCCGCATGAGCGCACATTGTAAGCACGAGCGACCGCAGGAAGCGAGTGCTTTTAATTGCGCGAATGCGTGGAAGATGTCTTCACGCAAGTGGTTTGTACAATATTTTTTGTACGAGCATTAAATTAAAAGTCTTAGTTTTAATACATCAAAATTCAGAGCAAACATAAATGCAACAGGCAATGATTATTGTTTACTATAACATTCAAATATATTCCCTTGATATTGTATATATATATACATACATACCTATTCAGATCTTGACGACTTAATTTTATACTTGCCTACATAGATTAATAGTACTATTTAAAAAGGAATTAATGCATATATATGCATTTGGAATATGACAGTTCTATTGTTACT
Source organism: Amphimallon solstitiale (assembly GCA_963170755.1). NCBI lineage: Eukaryota > Metazoa > Arthropoda > Insecta > Coleoptera > Scarabaeidae > Amphimallon > Amphimallon solstitiale. The sequence goes on from OY720675.1 coordinate 249,327,651, forward strand.
AGAAACAATTGCAAACGCAACTAAATATGGTGTCAATTCAACAAGTATAGAAGTAATTGTTTCAGTTGACATTTATATTTTTGCAGCAATTTGCCAGTTTCTTTTTCAAGTGCACAATTTTCTACAAAATCTATGTCTGATAATTCATGTACTCCTCCCGAAATTCGGGAAGCTGCAAATGCGGCGGTACAAAATTTGCTGCCAATAAAATCAAAACGACGATATGAAGTTGTCTATAAAAAATTTGTACAATGGTGCAAAGACAAAAATATTAGAAATTATACCGAAAATTGTTTATTGGCATATTTTCAAGGCTTTTCTAGCAAAAAGTCATTGTGGCCAACCTATTCAATGTTGAAGTTCTGTTTAATTATTTACAACAATATCAATATATCAAAATTCGAAAAACTAATCGCCTTTCTCAAAAGAGAAACAGAACACCAGTCTTCGAAGAAATCAAAAATTCTCGAGATTGAACACATTGAAAGATTTATTGCAGAAGCTCCGGATTCCTCATATCTTTTAATGAAGGTATTATTATACATAATTACTTCAAGTTTATTTATGTATTATTAAATATTACATTTCAATTTAGGTGGTATTAATAATGGGTATTGCTGGAGCATGTCGCCGGGAAGAATTATGTAAAATGTCCATTGATGATATCGAGTTCAAAGCAGATGTGATATGTGTAACTGTACCAGAAACAAAGAATAATATATGCCGTCGCTTTGCAGTGATCAATCCTGCATGGATTAAATTGGTTCTAAAATATAAAGAATTAAGAAACACAGTAAATACTAGGTTTTTTTTAACATACCGTAATAAAAAATGTGTTAATACTCCAGTGGGTCTAAACACAATTGGAAAAATTCCTTCAAAAATTGCTGAATACCTTCGCTTAGACAGTCCTGGTCAATATACAGGTCACTGCTTCCGCAGAAGTTCCGCTACTCTTCTTGCGAACAATGGGGGGGGACTTGTTGACCCTTAAAAGACATGGGGGTTGGCGTTCTTCAACAGTGGCCGAGGGTTATGTAGAAAACTCCCTGCATAGCAGGAAAATGATTGCAGATAAAATAATGAAACCAGGACCACTTTCTACTACTACAAGTTATAACATAATGCAACCAGGACCATCATCTGTGACTGCAACTTATACACCTGAATCTGTAAATGTTGCACAAACTTTATCAGTTGCAAACCAAGCCACTCCAGGAACTTCGATTTCCAATTGTCAAAATTTTACTGTAAATGTTAACAATAATATCTGTAATAGTTGTAGATCTTCCCAAAATAAAAATATTGTTGATTAATGTGATTAGTATCACACCTAACCTAAAATAGATTACCTAATTAATTTCAGAATTTCGTGTACGTATCTATTACTCACCTTTCCATAAAATTAAATTATTATATTCTTACACATGGCAAACATGAGGTATTTATTCTGATATTTATAAATTTATAGTACATTATTGCGTTCTTTGATTTAATTACAATTTATTAGAATAGCCAATATGAATATCTTCAGATAGATGGCGCCACAATTTGTTCGATGAATTTTTAATTATTACTCCTATTTCCCCAACTTTTAGTGAAGAATAGTGGAGGGAAGTAGCATTTTATAGACTAAATGTTATTACTATCAAGTTAGATTTTTTTTTAAATGTCCCAAAGTGCCAGTGTTTTTTTCAATTTTTACAGTCGCCTCAACCGGGAAAACGTACTTCCCAGTCGAGCTACACGTGCGCCAATTATGACTTTACAGGCGGCGAGTACAAAAAGAACGTTATTACACTGTTTAACGCTGATTTAAAATATGTAAACATTTATTTAAAGGTAGAAGCTACCAGATAATTTCAATATTTGGAATAAGCGATTATATTTTAATATATGTACTACTAAAAGATAAAACTATATTATATGAAAAAAAAACACTTGATAGGAATAAAAATCAATATCCCCCAAAAACATATTTTGGAATTTTTTGTCGGTCATGCACAAAAATCAGTGTCTATTTTAAATATTTCTAATTTAATGATTGATATACATTTACCGTGAGAATATCTTGAAGAAAGGAAATCTTTCTTTTTTCTACATTCTTCAAAAAACCTGGCCATCTTAAAAAAAGTTTCTCAGGGATTTACTTATGTTTTATTAGTAGCTAGGGCCTCATTAGCTCTTTTTAGCAATATATATTATCGGCTGGAAAAGAACATCTGGTATTCTTTTTAATATAAGTTTTGTGTGAAATAAATAGTAGGCAAGTTCCCATAAATACAAACATTGGATAAATACATATCCCATTAAATGAAATTTAGATTTTGTATAAATAAGAAATGCAAACCAGGACTACTTGTTTTTATAATGTTATATTGCAATGTTCAGTATTTCTATTTATGCATTTGAAATTTTAGGTTTTATTTGATTTTTATTCCCAAATGATATAACAATAAACTAGATATTTATTTGTTACCAAAAATGGTATAGTAAACTCAATGAGAAAAGACCTGCATGTCATCAAAACCTGCGCGATTAAAAGACAATCGAAAAGTACCAGTGGCGTAGATGTTTAAAGTGATCAAAAAATTTTTTTTTTTGTATTAACATACTGAAACAAAAAAAAAAACATATTAACCCTAAACTAGGCGCACGGGGTCAAAAACGACCCCAAGGGGTATAAAACAGTGTTTAACTTTGTGAAATTTATAAGCTAAAATCTCATACCATATGTAATCCTCAAAAAGGTCTAGTTTTACATGAAAATCAATTCAACACTAATATGCTAAAAATTCTTCTATTTACAAGCGTCTATATGCAAAAATGCAGAAATGCCCCATGCGCCCACTAACGTGCGGCCGAATGAGATTTCTATTGATTGAACTTATTTATAATTATTTGATCGGTTTTACATTCTCTTGATTTCATTCACGCTGACTCTTCGTCCATTGTATATGTATATAACCACATACATATTGGTTGCTCTTTCACAACTCATCACCATTCTGAATGAAGCGACAAATAATCAGTAAATGATGAAAATAATTGGTATACAAGCATACCTCTAGCACATGGCCTGCTGAAAAATCGCATGACACTAGTGGGCACACTTAAAAAAAAACAAGCGAGAGGTACCACCATCAATCATTTCAATCCTGCAAAGAACGTCAAGTCAAAAGCCGCATCTATGGACACAAACAAAACATGACCATTGTTTCCTATATACGTTCCACGGAAGAGGACGACTGTCGTGTTACTTTCAGCAATGCATCTGGAAGGCGAAGAAAACATCAGCGACGGAAATCATCGAATATTATAACTCTACGAAAGGTGGAGTGAGTGGACATCATGGATCAGATGGTCGCATCCTATGATGTTGGTCGCCGAACGAGAAGATGGCCCTTAGCTATTTTTTTCCACTTGGTGAATGTTACGGCAATCAATGAATACCTCATTTTCAAGGAAGAAAACTGCGGAAAAAAAATTCATAGACGCGATTTCTTGAAACAACTTGTGCTGCAGTTGGTGAAACCGTTCCAGACAAGTAGGCTGAATTCTGTCGCTACTCCAAGGGACGTCAGAAGCCGGATGGAGCTGAAATTTGGAATGACGTCAGGCAATACCGGAGAATCGATTGAATGCAAAACGTAAGAGCTGCGATTACTGCCCCCGGAACAATGACAACAAATATCAAGAAAGGTGTTGTTTGTGCGAAAAAACTTTGTGCGCGAATCATAAGAAGATCGTATGTGAAAATTGACTGAATCTTTCGAATATGGATTAATTATTTGTTAATACACAACAATATTCACTGCAAATGTTTTTCTAATTTTTTTCCCTTCAATTTTTAAGTTTTCAGGTTGGGGTCGTGAGAGACCCCATGCGCCCACTTACGTAAGTATGGAGACGCGCCTAGTTAAGGGTTAATGATATATACAGCATGTGTAAAAACATATTGGGGATAGGATATATGTATACTATGCATACGGACAACAACACCCAGGTCGTGGCCGTAGTGAGTAGTGAAGTACGATTATATTTCAGTCGCATACAGTCAGCCGATGGATGTACATGTATTTATCTAAGCATCATACGCGTCGTAAATACATATTTACCAAATAAGAATTCAAAATACTTCTGCGAGTTTTATTATATTGCGTATACAACGCAATTATGGATGATTATAAAACTCTTCTGGAAACCAAAACAAATACTTCGTAATTTATAATTCAAATAATAATTTACATTCGAATTAGATTTTTATAAAAAATGAATTTGAATCATTGCATATTTTTATTTACTTAGTAAATTTACAGAATAATTTACTAAGAATTAATGTTCAATTAGAATTGTACTTTTATTTTCCTACTGTGTTGTATAAGCAGTATAAGAAAACTCGCAGAAGTATTTTGAATTCTTATTTGGTAAATATGTATTTACGAAGCGTGTGATGCTTAGATAAATACATGTAAATCCATCGGCTGACTGTATCCGACTGAAATATGACTGAAATGCTATAATCATACTTCACTACCGGTACAACTGGGCGTTGTTGCCGGTATGCCTAGTATACATATATCCTATCCCCAATATGTTTTTACACATGCTGTATAATATTCTTCTAACAAATAATTTTGGAAGCTGTACGAATAAAGCTTGTTGTGTTAAATGTTGATTTTGATTATCCTAAAATGAAGTTCACATCATATTATATGAATAATATGCAAATATCTAATATACCTAAGACTTAGCTTTAGTAATTATGTAAAATGAGAAATTTTTATTTAAAATTTGCCTAGTATGATGACGTACAGGTCGGTCTTCCTCTGATTGTGTTTACTACATATGCTTTAGTATTACATCAGTACAATTCTGCAAACTAACAATAATGATAATGATAATTAAAGCAATTGAGTTTGTAATAGGACGACGTAGCATACTAGCAAATATCAGGTGGTATAACTAAGTAACCACATACCGTGCCTTCAAGTAATTTCCTCGTTAGAAACGGTCATGCTTTTTTTTTAATGATTGGTGACAGTGCACGTAATCAGACACAAACGCATAATTTTAATAGTTTGGTTATGTCATGTAAGCGGCCTATAATTTGAATTTAAGTATCATAACTGTCAAAATTTGAAGTTTTCAAAAGCTTAGCATGTACACCAACATTGATTACTTTAAAAAATTAAAAAACGCCGTACTCTATAATAATGAGGAAAGTATTTGAAGGCACGGTACATCCACCAAAAACTAACCACACAACACAATCTCATAGAAAAGGGATATCTATAGAACTAAACAACATCACTAATTGCAAGATCAACAAAACAAAACTTCTGAATTAATTTAAATATTCAATACGAAACAGGAACCAAATACCAAACGATAACCAACCCAGCGCATGTAATGAAACACCTGGGGCCAATACACAATCTAAATGCCGGAGTTCGAGCAAAGACTTTCTCACCATTATTATATGCAAAAGATAACCCGCTATATTAACCAACTTATGTCTGCACAAATGTCTAAGTAACTGGGACTACATAATAATGGAAAATAATAAGTTTATTGCCTTTAATTCAAAGAAGATGCAATATATACACCATGCAAATAAATACAGCAAATTTATTTTAAAAGAAGCCCAAGATGTAAGTTGTTAGCTTCCTGTGTTCTTCCTGTAAAGTCCTTCTAAATAATATAACAAGTTTTGTCACACCAGGAATCACATACTACTTTTTGATGATGCAGTGATTTGGTATCATTTGATTAATTTTGAATAGTTGGTTAGTCCTACAGAAACAAAATTCATCAGCTACATAAATAAATATAGAAATTGCAAGAGATAGTCACTAATTCCGAGCAATTCAGTATATAGATAGTTTATAAATATAAAATGTTATTATACTTTACGTTTCAATGTCATACGGCGATCAGAAGAATTGGTGAAAATGTGAAGAATTTATGCAAATTTTAGATATCAGAATTATTGCAGTTCTTTAAGAGTTTAAGAGGGATCTCTACTGGACGGTCCAGTCCATTTGACAATGTACAAAAATCATAAACACTATCACCGCAGGGGTTTCGATATCCCCTTAAAATTAAGATCAAATTTCAACCAATGCTATAAATAATTACATCAATTTGTAGAGAAAACTCAAATATTGACCTACTTCTGCTACTAATTATGACAATTTCTAAAATATCTTTAGAAAAAATATTACTAGGCGTACATAGATATTCGAATTCTCTTTCATTTGGTATAAAAAAATTAAAAATTGATTAATATTTACGGTTAATTTTATGGAGAAATCAAACAGTGGCGGCCTCAGCGGCTGGGAGTAGAGATCCCTCTTAAGGTCATGAAAATTATATAAAAATATGGGGGTCTCGTACAAATTCAACAGTATAGTTGTTCATCAAAACATCGAGACTAGTAAATTATCTCTAACATTATATTCAAAAATGCCTGTAATTTTAAAAATTCCAACACCTTATATATGACAATTATTACATATTTACAAAAATGTAATCTACATTTTATATTGGCTGGTATGTAGGTGTATATGAAAAACAATAATTTTGTTGTATTATTTGGAATTTCACTGATTTTAAATAAAGTTGGGACAGAAGTAATAATAAATAAAAGATAATACAAGTACCATACAAAAGTTGTATTCAAAATAATTAAGATGAATTTCCTATTGCCCTCACTTCTGATTAAAAATTGTTTCCTATGAAGACAATATTTGCTTTATACCGGGTGTCCAGTTTAAAATGCAGTACATGGAGATATTGGAAACCGTTGGAGATACCACGTCGGTTAAATGGGAGAAAAGTTGCGTATTCATTTGTCCATGAATAATCCGACATCAGATTTTGAAATTTTTGTTTAATTGGGCAGATACAGGGTGAAAAAGAAAAAAATGCATTTTTGAAAATCTTCCATATTTTGTTTCCTAGAAGAGATAAATTTACAAAAGTTGTAAGCTAGGGATAACAAGTCATGAGGATTTTAAAAATGATTAAAAAAAAAATCTAGGTCTACTAGATTTTGCGTGACAATAATCAACTTTTGTTTTTCTTATAGCAGCCATATTGGATTTTGACATTTTTAATATCTTCAAAAAAAATGCTATTCAATGATGTATAACATGTTTATGTTCAAGATAGTAAAAACATGAAAAATAGAGAAAGTAAGATTTTAACATAGTAGGCCATGGAACTGTGCGGATATTTTAAGTGTATACTGATAAAAAAACAAAAAATAACAAGTCTCCAAGTACTGTTAAAATATCTTTAACATTTTATTTATTAGTATTCATTAAATAAAGGTGGTTAGGTAGCTGAATCATTAATGTAACAACTGTTCAAATAAGCCACCGTTCATTCGTATGCACAATCTACATCGTGTTAGTACTGCCTCACAAGATTGTCTAACCATGTTCGGTGTCATTCCATTCACTGCTTCTTCAACTGCTTGACGTAATTCTTCCACATTTTCATAAGATCTCGAATACACCTTGTTTTTCAGATAGCCCCATACAAAAAAATCAAGAGGTGTGAGGTCCGGGGACCTAGCAGGCCACCCTATTGGTCCTCGGTTACCAATCCAGTTATCGTAATATTGATTATTTAAACAATTTGTAACCAACAAGGAATTGTGTGGAGGCGCTCCGTCTTGCTGAAAATACATATTTTGCAACGTGGCAAGTGGAAGTTCTTCAATTCGTTCAGCAACATGTGTGCGCAAAAGTTCTAAATACCTTTCAGAATTTAAATTCTCATTGAAAAAGAATGTACCGATAACATGGGTATCAATAACGCCGATCCAGACATTAAATCCCCATCTGACTTGCTGTCTAATGCCACGAACTAGGTGTGGATTTTCATCGGACCAAAAGATAGTATTTTTACGATTAAACATTCCAGAGTTAGTAAATCGACTCTCATCAGACCATAAAATTTTCGCAAAAAAGTTTGGATTTTCATTATGTTTTTCGATGAACCAATGACAGAATTGTGCTCTCCGTATTTCGTCACCATTTTGAAGCCCTTGACTGGCTCTTTCACGGTAAGGTTTGAATTTGGCACGCTTTAAAATGGTACCAGCTGTTGACCTAGCCACGCCAAGTGTATTTTCAATTACCCGTAAAGACATACGGGGATTTTCAACTACTGCTTGAAGAACAATATTTTCATTATTTTCATTGTTTTGCCTTTTTTGGGTTTGACAAAACTTCCATGCATTATCAAATCATCACGCAATCGGCGAAAAATGCTTTTTTCTGGCTGCCGCCTTTCAGGGTATCTATCGAAATACATTTCTGCAGCCAATTCATCATTTCTTCCACACAAAATAAAACACTCCAGCATTTGATATTTGTCACTATTTGTAAAACGATCCATCTTAGGTTTGCACAGTACAGATACTTATAACAATACAATGAGATTAACAATAAGATTACTGACAGTTCAGAATAAACTTCACAGCTTTTAGAGTTGTTTAATACAAATGTCATATTTATTATCACGGCCTACTATGTTAAAATCTTACTTTCTCTATTTTTCATGTTTTTACTATCTTGAACATAAACATGTTATACATCATTGAATAGCATTTTTTTTGAAGATATTAAAAATGTCAAAATCCAATATGGCTGCCATAAGAAAAACAAAAGTTGATTATTGTCACGCAAAATCTAGTAGACCTAGATTTTTCTTTAATCATTTTTAAAATCCTCATGACTTGTTATCCCTAGCTTACAACTTTTGTAAATTTATCTCTTCTAGGAAATAAAATATGGAACTTTTCAAAAATGCATTTTTTTCTTTTTCACCCTGTATCTGCCCAATTAAACAAAAATTTCAAAATCTGATGTCGGATTATTCATGGACAAATGAATACGCAACTTTTCTCCCATTTAACCGACGTTGTATCTCCAACGGTTTCCAATATCCCCATGTACTGCATTTTAAACTGGACAGGGTGTATACCTATAAGCAAGACAACAAGCCTTGGTATGCGAAAAAAGGGTTTTATTTTTATTTCCCCAATTTATTAAAACATTTTATTCCTAGTTCCCCAAAATTGAAATTCTAGATGTCAAATTAAGAAACTAATTTAGGAAAATATGTAGGGTCAGTTGGGGTAAATGTGATAACGGGGCAAGTGTAATAATGACCTGCACTGTAAATGAAAACGACAATAGTAAGAATGTAACATCACAGTACTGTGGTTCATGCAATTCTGAAAAAATTGTTTTGACTTATAACTAACCGTCATTTTAAGTGTGAGGTTAAGTATTGCAACACATTTTTCGTGCGACGATATTTTCTGTAAGAATTGAGGTATGTATGTGATTTTTATAGTGATGTACAGCATAAAAAAGTTCATATTTCCACTGAATAATAATAGATTTTAATTATTCTTGATATATATCTTTTCATACGCATGTAACACTATTGCCCCTTGAAAATTCAAATGCAGTGTAAATGTTATATCACACTTGCTGCCCCTATTGTTGATTAGATATCACATTTTCCCCTTTTGGGTTTCAGGTAGAATGGTGCGCAATTATGAACGCAAAAGACCGCCAAACAAAAACTGTGACATGGACAGTTTACAACAAGCGATGCGAGAAGTCCGTGCCAAAAGAATGACGATGTATAGAGCTTCAAAACATTCCGTTTAGTACCCTATACAGCCGTGTAAAAGATTTACGTGGGGTAAAAAGCTCCACCAAAGGTCAAACAACTGCGCTTTCGCAGAACGTAGCTAGTATTAGGACTCACAATACTAGAAAAATGGGGTTTTGGGTTGAGCCGCAAGGGGACCTCAGAACTGGTGGCAAAATATGTCGAACAAAATAATATCAAAACTCCATTCAAAGATAATGCACCAGGTCCTGATTGGTTCTTAAATTTGAAAAAACGGCACAAGCTTAGCTTAAAGAACTTGCAAGGAAAAAAGCTCTTGCTAACAAAAAAGAAGGCGATACTTCTACTTCTGCATCTACTTCTACCAATGATGTGGTATCATTAGAGTCTCTTCCACTATCCACGGTCAAAAAAAAGAAACCTTGTGAGAAGCATCCAAAGAAGAAAGTAGCGGTAGGTGCTGAGATCATAAGTCGAGAAATTATTTGCATGAAGACCGATATTGTCGCATCCTCAAAGAAAAGACAACAAGCAGATAGTTCTTCTGAAGATGAGGGGTTAGTAGTTTTGTCAGTTCGCGATTCTGACAGTGACAATGAGTTTCTAGAAAACTTGAGAAATCCGTCTCCAGAAATTAGTGATGTTGAACAGGTTCCAGAAGTCGACAAATGGGCATTGGTTGAGTACAGAACAAAGAAGTATTTCATTGGCCAAATCACGGGCCGAGAGGGAGATGACTGGCTAATAAAGTTTTTAAGACTGAAAGGTGCCAAGTTTATCTCACCTCAAGTGGATGACATAGATGCAGTAGATGTAGACAATATAATTAAACTGCTTCCAGAACCAATCATTGATCGAAAAGGTCTTATTTCATTCAGTATGACACTTTCTAGCTTTAATTTAAAATAATTGCTTATTATTTTGTTTCATGTGTATAATAGTGACTTTGCGCCATAGCATTTTCCCTTACGATATAAGCTTATACCGTACCTTACAAGAGTGTTTCCTAGGCTATTTAGAAATTCTACGAACTCCATTGGAGGAACATAAAGTTTTTTTTTATAATGTACTTAAGTGAAAATGCCCATGGCGCAAACTCCCTAATAAATAAGAATTAATATTTTTCATACCCAACACTTGACTGTGATGTAAGTATGTTTGCAACGTTTAAAATAAAACAATTTATTTCTTTAAAATATGGAGAAAAGTCTATCCTAAGTAAAAAAAATCTGTTCTTTCACATTAACCCAGTGCCATGCAAGCGTAGAGGGTAATTATTACATTTGCCCCATAGTCCCGGGCAAGTGTGATATAGGGACATGTTTTTAAAAAAATATGGCCAAAAAACAAAAAATACATCCGATTTTGGAAAACACTTATATGCGCTAAGAGGCAGTATGTCAATTTTTTTTTTGAAATTTTTTAGGCATCTGATTTTGAAATATTATCGATTGAAGTGCCACTATTAAAAAAAAACTATAACGCACTTACCCCAACTGACCTTACCTATTTTTTTTTTTTGACAAATTGATCCACCCTGCACAACATAAAACCAATCACAATGAAACTCCAGAACTAAATGAATAACATTTATTGCAGTACACGTTACAAACGCAAATCCAACACTGAGCTCTTTATATGCAAGTGCATGGTGCTATTATTGCATTAATATGGAAAATTTGTAAAATTCCAGAATATCCAAAACATATATGTAAAAGGAATTGTTTCACAAAATATTTCCTTTCTAATTTATTATCTCTCTGGACACACAGTTTAGAATCTAATGTTGCATTTATTAGGGGGGGGGGGTAGTTAGCAACCCTGCACATATACATATACATACCCAACATAAAGTCCTGCATATTTTATTATAATAAAATATATAAGAATAGAATTAATTTAATCATGATTGAAATTTTGTTAATGAATTATGATTTTCATTGTTTTTATATTTTTTTATTTAAAAATTGTTAATCCAATCCTGGATTTATGTTAATATATTAGCAAAGAATGTACACACAAAAAGATCCCCAATCGATCTTTTTTTTTGCTCATGTTTATACCTGAAACTCAAAAAGATGATCAGAAATGAAACTTTGCAAATAATTTGCAATATTTTTTGCAAAAAAAATTTTTGAAGTACACTTGTTGCAAAAAAAAATTCCACTAACCACATCGAAAATAAAATATTCGAAATTTTAGTGGAATTTTTTTTTCCAACTTTACAAAAAAGTTTCCACTAAAATATCGATATCACCACTCCAATGGTTGGTGGAAACTTTTTTTGCAACTAAGTGCATTATTATTATATGATTCAACAAAGTGAGCAAAGTTCAGTTTCTATTTATGCAGTTAAAAAATTAAATTTTATTTATGTTCACAATTCTATATCTATAGAACATGTGTAAATTCCTTAAACCTTCTGTGTCCCATATATGTTTATTAGAGATATATTGGAAAAATTTGGAGGTCATGGCGAAAACGTTTAATATGCATGCTTATGACATGGAGATATATATATTGTTATGATATTGAGGTTGGTTCGACTCCTGAAAATACTAGAATCCATGCATAGTTATTCCTTTTAAATATGAGCAATTCAAATACTTAAATGTATATGTAACGTAGTAATACTATTACCGAATTGATGTATATAGACTGTTGTTTCTGAACATTTCGATACAGATGACAGTAATTCTGAGATATAAGAATTCTGGACTGAGATAGATAGTCCAGAATTATATCTATTCTTATGCATGTTTAACATTCATATATCCAAAAGTAGGTTAACACTTGGAAACTCAATGATCATTTACTGAAGGTATAATCTGCTACTGAAGAGTTGAGTAATGTTGATTTGATTAATTTTGGTGTTGTTATTACGTATGTCATGTCAAATTTATTATACATTATCTATATGTCGCAGGCTAATAGTCATTTTCGGCAAATAACTTTTGCCAAGGCAAATGATATCTGCCTTGGCAAATAGCTCCATATCATTTATTTCTGCTCAAAAGCTATTTTCCTAGGCAACTGGTATCTACCAGCAGGGTTTTTAAGCAAATAAGATTCACAACAAGACAAATGTCGTGGGCGAATAGTTATTTTAGGCAAATAGTATTTGCCAACAATATTTTTTAGGCAAATGGGTTTTTAATATTTATGTTTATCCGTGTTTACCTAATGCTTATGTGCTTCGGTTCTTCATTTAGCAATTTTCTACCTATAACATGTAAGTTAATATTAACACCGCATGGTAGATAAAGATGAATTGTATTTAAGGCTGAATGCAAAGAACGAACAAACAACAATTAAAAAGCCGTGGACCGTGGGGTTTGGAAGCCAAGTTATTTGCAGACTCTGCATCAATGATGAAAATATTAGAATTTATCGGAAGAAATCCTATATGAAGGACAAGCCAAAGTCGCAGAAGTAATGAGAAAAAGGAGCAAAACCATCTTTCGCGATATAGAAACTGGTAAATTTGTAACTATACCTATTGCAAAATTTGACAGAGGACCATCAGATAAAAAAAATTAAAAAAATTATAATTGAAAAGAAAAATGATGTTTACCGCATTGGCACCAAAAGTGGTATTTTAAAAAATTGGCTGACTAGGAGTGACATAGCACCTGTTTCGTCAATTAGTTTTACTAATGATGATATTACCCAAGATTGCTTTATTTCCTTAAGAGAAGCCTTGCGCCAAGCAGTCTATGTTTTCGGGTCAAGGATTTTCAAAATGCCAATGTAGGTCTTCAAAAACCCAGTGCCATACTAAACGATAGGTATATCTGTTTCAAGACTAGAAATTTGTGCAACAGTATAGATGCCATTCCAGCAATACCTGCCAAAATAAATTGTCCAATTGATAGCTTCTTTTGTCCAAAAATACAATCTCTTTGGTTTAGTTGTGTTTATTTTATTGTTTATTTCGTTTTAAGTGATGATGTCTTCTTTTTTAAATTTCTACGTTTGTATTGCAACTTAGAGGGATAAAAATACAATTTCCCTGGTTTACTTGTGTTTATTTTATTGTTTATTTCGTTTTAAGAGAAGAAGTCTTTTCGCCTACGACATTTGTCTTATTGTGAATCTTTCTGGCTAAAAACCCAGCTGGCAGATACCATTTGCCTAGAAAAACAGCTTTTGAGTAGAAATAAATGATATGGAGCTATTTGCCAAGGCAGATATCATTTGCCTAGGTAAAAGCTATTTGCCGAAAATGACTATTAGCCTGCGACATATACAAAAATGTTTTTCCTTCTATTCACGATATCATCATGAGATGAGAATATGTTCATAGAAACACAATTGCAATGCAACTGAACTGGCTGTGGGTTTTACTTAATTAATTTACTGGGTATAATATAATATAACCACATTTCATACAACTTGGGGCAAATATTTTGTTCAATATGCTCGTTTGTTTGTGTAACTATATGGTTTGAATATGATGTTTCCACACTGTTAAAAATGCCTGTAATATTTCATTATATATTCATTAATATTTACCTAATTTGTAATGGGATTAAAGAAAAGCACATAATATACTATGCGATAGGCAAATACATAGTAAATAACAAGTACTAATTGTGTATTATGAATTTTACAACGAAATGTTCTTTAAAATATAGTAAAAGTACATAACAAGTTATGCGTATTTTAAGTTAGAGCATGCGCATCAAAATTGGTCGCCATTAGTCTTGTTCATTCCTACATAACTGTGGTGACAAAGAAATGGTGTTTGTGTTTTTTGTTGTTGTAGCTGTTGAAATAGGTAGGCTTATATACTACAACAATGCGGAATATGCAAATTTAGCTGTGCTACACAAAGAAAATACAATTTAAATCAATATATACATAGAAATTGGATTTTTTTTTCTTTATATTGCACACGTGAGAATTGTAATGTGATATTTATAACACATATGCGATTTGAGCAACATTTATCTAATAAAACAGTTTTTTAAAACATGTGAAAAAATTAAAAAGCTCACTGTAAAAAATCGATTGAAAAATACATTTATTATAACTGTAATTTTTCCAATAATTAATATGTAATAATCAATGTAATGTAAGATCGCCTGAAGTATAATGTGAAAATGCAATTTATCTGTAAAATCACAGTTAGCATGTAATTTTAGTTTTAAAAGTAATGTATAATTGCTTTATCTCATAGAAATTTTACAACATTTAGTGTATTTTCATCACTTGTAATGTAAATTCGCTATTAGTCTCTGGAACTTCAAATTCAAAATACTGTGAGATTACAATACTTAATAAGAATTCTTAATAAGTACTCTTAATAAGTATTTTCATTAAAAGTTTATAACATGTTTACTGATTAAACTACTTGTGATTTTTATACATGCGAATAAATAATTTTACGTTCATGAGAAATATTTTAAAAATCAAAATTAAATTAAATACTATTTATTATTGTATGGGTACCTAAACAGCATGATAAACTAAACGAAATAATTGTGCAATAATTATATTATTGCCCACTACAATTGTTATAAATCTTGCCAAAGTATAAATATACCCATATAGGTTCATCCAAGATCCTATAATATTCAATCCTACTATAAATCAGTTGACGCCTGAGTGTGAATTGAATGTAAGTGTCTGTTCTAGACCCATTCCATTTAGGTGACTTGTATTACTTTTTAGGGGAAAAATACAACTTCTCCCTATTTTGTACGATAGTAAAATTATATTCAGCAAGCCCATACGTAGATTATCTTTAAGAAAGAAATTTAAATCGAGTGTACTTTTTATATGTTTGCGAGCCATTAATGTTTTGCTTCTACAATCCGTGAACGCATGCGCAGTGTTTTCAGTTTAGTAGTGGTTTTCATGACAATCATATGCTGTTGTTTGTGTTTTGGTTATACAATTAATAGTTGTAACATGTAATTTATAAGTTAGTATAAGGTAAGTTAATCATTGTGGTTCATCTGCATCTGACAATAATAATTATTTAAAGCTCTGGCGTCTGTGGCGAAGGTTAAGTACGCAGACTGCAGTGGGGCCCAACTTATAGTGAATTATTTGGTAAGTTTTTGTTTTATATGTAACTGAAATCACTATTCTGTTGGGCAAATAAACAATACATATATGATGTATGTATCATTTTATAGTGCTCAGAAATATGTAATGTATACAATAAGTAGTTTTCGTTTTTTTTTAGTGGATGTATAAGAAAAAATACACATATGCAGAATGTGTGGTGATCGCATTTAATTCAATTGAAAGATATAACGCCGATCAGATCCTACACAGACTTTCAAGAAACTGACTCGTACGAAGATTTTATATTAGACAGAGCTTCCATAAAGCTGCTTAAGGACACCTATATAAT
The DNA here is from genome assembly GCA_963170755.1 of Amphimallon solstitiale. Taxonomy (NCBI): domain Eukaryota; kingdom Metazoa; phylum Arthropoda; class Insecta; order Coleoptera; family Scarabaeidae; genus Amphimallon; species Amphimallon solstitiale. Next base: position 249,343,681 of record OY720675.1, read on the forward strand.
GCAAAGAACATTTATAAATCGATCGCAGCCTATTGTCAACAGATCATAGAAGAATAGCCAATTCTTTTCAAAAAGAAGTATCATCTTGGCATTTTGACAAGTTTGTGCGAAAACACAGGACATTATTTCAATTTTGCAATTGATGAAACATTATAACCGACATTCTACTTTCAGATGATGAAGAAAAATATATGAAATGTATTTTTTGAAAATTAACCCTGATCAGGAGACGAAAGGCAACAAAAGAAGCCTTACTAAAATTGTAACCACACTCAGTAAGTTGAGAAATATTAGTTGTTAAAATACTGAAACGTTGATTACATGTAAATTTTTTTGTTAAGTTTATTGGTTCGTGTTTTGTTTCACTTTATAATTTATTTTTGTGTTTCATGTACACCTTGTAATATCTATTATTTTTGTAATAATAAAATTAATTCTAATATATAAAATTCCTAGCTTAAACAGCTATTTTTTTTATTTTTTGATTACAATAGTGGAGCAGCACAGGATTCACAATTCGACAACCTACACCGCGCTTCATTCATTGAAGTATATCTTCTACAAATTATAGGGCAATATCTAAATGAAAAGCATTTTTAAAAAGTGATATATGTACAAGATTCTATAGTGCCTTGCGAATGCATGCAAAAACTGAAAGATAAGTATGCCGGTATAAATCTACGTTGACCCCAATGTACATTACTTTTTGACGAATACATAGGTGTTAACTTGATTTTACGTAAAAAATGACAGACGAAAGGCTCGTTAATAATAAAACTTGGAAAAAAAAAGACAAGAGCTGTACGTACAATTAAGTATTCCGGTTGTAGATCCACACCTAATATATGTATCTTAGCAGGGAATAAATGTACACTCACAGTTAGTGTACGTAAATTTACATCGAGTCGGTGTGTATTTACATGGCGGTGCTGTGATATTACATTACACGAGTGTAAATTTTATTATTAAAAATTGAAATTTACAATCATGCCTTGTAACACTGCATTACCTTGCTGTATCTTTACCAGCTGAACAAGTAATATTAATAGATGTACTTGTAGAACTACATTCACATGTTTTCTTACAATGATTATAATTGGTCATGGAGTTGCCAATGATTTTCATTGTAATTTTACACAAACACTTTTTAGAGTGCTCTTGAATAATAAATCAAAACGAATATTGGATGAAAATGGAAGCGATTTTACAAAAGAAATTTTAGAAGCCATTACAAAATATATTCAGGAGGACTTTGGTGTTATTTACAGATTTACAGAGGTAAAATAGTTATTAGGTTTACATGATTTTATAAAAGTAATATAAAATTTATTTGTAGAATCTGTCAGATGAGAGAGGCTGGTTGGCCTCACTGACATCATCTGACTGCACCATATATTATAATACAAAAAGGTAAATTTGTAGATATAGTTTTGTACGTAAAATGTCCTTAATTCGCTATTGTCAAAGTAATTACTATAGAATTATAGTTTGACTATAACCTTTTTTTCGGTTTAGATTTTTCTAAATATGGTTTTATATTTTATGCAGAACAAGAAGATATCCCGCCTATATACGGATTATCATCTAACTTGGATGCTTACGAAAATTTCGAAGATGCGTTCATGGTCTGTTTTTCGTTATATTTTATATTTATACCGTAGTCGACATATTTTAATTTCTGATACGAAAGTAGAAAGAGGAAACGAGCGCGACGAAATAAACTAAAGATAAACATAAGCGAGGCTGCCAAGACAGTACACTCTACAAACGTTTCCTATGAAACGTAAGGCGTGAGGGTCCCCCGACACTGCGTTGCTCTCCCACCACTGTTAGCAAGCAGGCATCGCTGCATATTATAAGGTCATCTTCTGAATGGGATAGAAGTGTAAACCGAAATTAAAATTTAACGACTACGGTATATAAAATATATTATTATACAACTTCCCAAATCATGTAGTGCAACCCTAGAACTAATTCAGAGACTGGTACTCAAAATATATCGAGACAGATGATCAAAATCAAAAAAAGTTAATCCCATTTGAAAGAAAGTTTTTAATGTTATGATTAAATGAAGAGATTTTTAATACTTACTGGAACGTAGTTTTGATTTTGTTTAGAATAACTTATTTATTCTAGTCGTTCAATGTTTACCAAAATTAAAAATAAAATATATTAATACTTTATAAAAATTATTTTTAGTTTATTATCGAACCAATCCTTAAATCTAATTACAGAAAAAAATCTTACATAATTTCTATGTGTTTTTAAATATTCAATCATTTTACCATGTAAAAGTATACATATTTGAGGCAAAAATTTTACCATCATATTCCGTTATGAATCTTCACTGTGTGAATGTGCATACGTAATTATGTAATTACACAAAGAAGTTTACCCTCACAAATTATACAATTTTACAATGTAATTTTCAATAAGCGGGCATTGAAAGCGGTTTCAATTTACAATGTAAATTTCAGTAAGCAGTCATTGAAAGCAATTCCATAATATATCAGGTAAATTTAAAAATTCCATAATATAACGTTGGTCACAAAATTGCCAACGTTATGTTATGTAATATTTTCTTACAGTGCATATTCGTCTAAGCAAAGTTTAATAAGTTTTTCACTTTAACAAGGCACAATTATTAATTGTCAAGGTGTTTGCTGATCTTTAATATTTATATATAACAATACATTTATATGATAAGCAAACACACCTATAATAAAGAAAAATAATTTTCTGCACATATGCAGTTTTTACCGCGTCATAAACAATGGCACAGCACAATGTTTTCTAAAATAGAGCCCCAACATAGTGATGGATCGAAGTTTTCCTTGTCTACACGCAAAATAATAGTATTATGTACCTATTAGGTATATGGTTCAAAAATAATCCGGAAATGTTTAAAAATAAAATCTTATTTCTGGTGAATAAAAAATACGTAGAAATATTTTTACTTAACCCGTAACCACAGCCGAGTAGTCCAACTGACTCCGTCCATGTATACACCTCTACGTTTTAGTACCTTCCTAATCCTCAGTAAAGTCGTCTGCCAAAGCAGTGTGTTGTTTATGTGATTATAGCCATCCTTTTACTGCGTGTTAAAAATTTGTAGGGGTCAAAAAAACGTTAATAGGTCTGTATATACCTAATTAATAATTCTCGTTTTAGCATCAAATTTATATGTGTTTTATCCAGGCGGAAACAATGATAAGGACGGAGAGTCTGGGCCCCCAAAAAGGATAAGATATGGAAATAAAGATTACGAAGAAACATTGATGAAATGGCTAGAAAAAATGACCATGACAATTAAATCTGTCATATTAGCTTCTTCCGTTCATCACCGAGAAGGCATTAACGATGGTAAACCAGAAATAATCTCCTATTATAATAATAAAAAAGGAGGTGTTGATAGTCTTGATGAAAAATGTAGTATTTATTCATCAGGCGAAGGACAAATTCTGTGGCTCTCTTTTTCAGATTGGTGGATATTTCATCTGTAAATTCTTATTTACTTCATAAGTCATATATGTCACATAAGTTTTGGGAAAAATAATTAAATTCTTTAAAGTAAGTGTAACGTAATTTATTCAAATGACCACTTTACCAACATTTTACCTTATTAAATTAATTAAAACTACAATTAAAATAATGACAAAGGACCATGGTCCTCAATGGCACGCAGTTTTTGTCTAACTTGTCCCATCATGTTTTGGACGATGTTTATGTTTATATCAATTTCTCTTATCTTTTGATATATTCTTCGCCTTAGTTGAGCTTCATTTTGAGCTTCCCACCCATTATCATATACTTTTCTGGTCAATAGTCCCCAAAAATCTTCGATGGGTCGAGCTTGTGGCACATTTGGCGGATTGTCTGCTCTTGGCACAAAGGGTATGTTGTGAGCTTCGAACCATGTTCTAGTCGTTCTTGCATAATGGCAACTTGCTAAGTCCGGCCTAAACATTATTTCTTCACGTGGATGAGTCGTAGTAATAAACTGTAGCAACTTCGGTAGGCATCTTTCGGTATAAATGTTGGCATTAACTGCCTCACCCCTCACATGCCCAACATAAGGTCGTGAAACTCCTCTCTCCGATATGGCACACCAAACTAGAATTTTATCTTCAAATTTTTGTATGTAACATTATCTGGACAATTTTCTATATTATCGGTATAAAAACCATCATTGCCTTTCATTTCTGAGTGAGAGAACGTAAATTATTTTTCATCGTCCATGATGATCACTTTATTGTTTGCAAAATGAGTTCGGCATAATCTACGACAACACATTGGAATTCTTCGTAACTGGTCCTCTGTATAACGTGGACATTTACGTCTTTTACGAAACTTTAGGCCTTTTTTTTCAATACCCTTCTTACAGTTTCATGAGAAACATTAAATCTTCTGGATAACTTTCGGCATGACGTTCCAACGCGGTCTTTTGCACTTTCACAGATTAGGTTGGCGCGATTTTCGGTCAACATTCCGGGACGTCCGCTTTTTGGTAAATTGAGGCATGGTATACCTTGTTCACATTCTGCAATTGTTCTATAAATGGTTGTCTTTGAAATATTTTGATTCCAAAATATGTTTACAATTTGTTGCTTGGGTACATGTCCAACCAGGTTGTAAATGCTTTTCCGTATTTCAAGTTTGTACGACATAATTGGACAAATTATTTGACATCTATGAAATGTCATAACAAGTTTCCATGGTTACTAGATTGCAAGTTATTTACAGTTATTTTTACGCCGACGAAAATTTTCCCAAAACTTATGTGACATACGTTAAAAGAAGACTATAATGTTGACAAAGATGAAAAACATGTAGAAGATGCCCTGCGAGTAAACGAAGAAAGACATCTAATTTCTGTATTATATGTCAAATTCCCATCTGTATGGAATGCACAAAGAGAATATGTAGGTATAGACTGTGCTGCTTAAGAAATATGAGGAGATAACCATGCAGGTGAAGTGTTTCTTATTTTAACTTCTTTTCATAGCATTGCCTGTTTTTTATGTTTACCTATTTAGGTTTACATTTACTAATACAATATGAGTATTGTTTGTTTATATAAGTACATATACCTTGTTTTAGTATAAATCTTTTAGAACGTGCAGATACTAAACATCTAGTACTCAAATAATATTATTATCTTGTCACAGATGCAAATATTTTGATTTTTTACGTTGCTTTGCATTTTTCTTTACAGGGGTCATTATAATAATTCTAGAAAAATAATAATTCTGGAAAAACTAACATTCTTATTTTACAAAAAAGGCTCTTTCCAAGGTAATAAATTCCAAATGAATTACCGCAGAAAGTTCACCTTCGGAAGGTTCGATCAAATATGAATTGTAGAGCGAATCAAGTGGAACTGTTAATTGTTCCCTTCCAAATACCTAATACTTGTGAATGTTGTAGAATTTATACCACATCCAAAATCATCATATACTTAATAAAATGTATATGTAGGTATGTATGTACGTATCTACTAGGCAGGTAGGTACCCTTTTGGATACGAATTTTATTTGTTAGTGTGCAGTTCATTCGTTACGTTTCGTAAAGTATTAGGTGTATATACACCTATACCTAGCCATAGGATTTATTGAAATTTGTTGGAAATATATCAGGCGTGTAATAAATTTTGGAATTTTTATTTAATTAAATTATTTGCCATGCTTAAAAGTGTTCTCAGCAAACACGAAATGATTTTCTATAACTTGAGATTTTATAATACCATCAATCTTATTCTGAATGAAATGTTAATAATTTCAGCTTATAAAAAAGGTAAAATATTTTTTTATAAAAATAATAAAACATGATATTGTGTAATATTTTAAGTCAGGACCTAATAATATTTGATAAATATACATAATAATATAATTTTTTTAATGATTTATTGAAATAATAATAAATCTATTCGAAAATACACCCCAAATGTAGAAAAAAAAATTAGGATACAAAGTCGAACGGTATTCCATAAATTAAGATTAGTACACATACGCAACTTATGTTTTGCAATTTTCATGTTATTGCAACCACCATTTTGTACTCGCAACATCCACCATTTCGAGACGACCCGAGTTCGATGAACAAATGGCCGGCCGCGGTCAAAAATCAACGGTAAGATATGGTAGTCCCGAGATCGGACTATCCATAAAATTGCGTGATCGGTCGTTTTCGGGTCCCGATCGGCGGTCTTCGATTGTACGTTTTCGGTCGCACCGGTGATTGGCGGACGCATTCCACGCCCAACGGGACGACGTCCTAAGATGGCCGACCGCAGCTAACTACGCAGATAGAAGACGATCTTTTTGCGTCACGGTTGTTCCCCTGATATTGCAAAAATAAAAGAGCACAGGACACATCGACCGAAAGTTGTGCGAGGGTGAAAGCGTGACGTGACGAGATATTGCATTCGAATATTACCGAAATATTCCGGAATTCCGTCGTTTCGATTATACTTAATACATTTTCTAGAATTTATGGGGCAAGAATTAAGGTAAAATTAGTTTAGTTAATTAATATTGAATACTAAAAATATGTTGCCCTAAAATATTCAAAGATAAATGGATACGTTAAGTACATTAAAGGCATGTTAAATATATTGATTTTTAATTCTAAAGCATATAGTTTTTTTTTACATAAAAATAATGCAGGGTTGTATTAAGTATAGGTAATATCAAGTCGAATTTATTTGACTTACCTATACCTAATACCAAGTCTTTCTGACAAGAAAACACCTCTGCCTATCCTAATGGGTTAAAAATGTAATTCATGCTGGCTGTACCCAATATGTGTTAGGTTCATTCGTTTTAAACTAATCTTATAGGTTTGTGTCTTAGTACTAATTCAAATATTTCGTTTATTCTATTGACACTGAATAGGTAAATAGATATAATCACAAAATAAAATATACTATTAATCAATAATCTTATAGTAATCCCAAGATTTGTAGGGATTATTTTTATAATCCCGCCACGGGGGTACAACTTCATTGGTGCTTCTCCGCATTCGCAAGCGAGTGTGATAAATTGTAACTAAACCAACACTCAGAGAGGATACCATGAGAGGAAGTAACTCATATAATAGCAATATTCAAATTTAAAAATATTCTAAATAAAAAGATACATCTAGATTAGGGCTCCATTACACAGGTCAACATGATTTTGGTAACATTGATGACAATGCTCTTCTTGCATTTCATTTAGGTAATTATTAAATCACCTTTCTATAGAAATGATCTAGCACGTCCCATTTTCAAGTAGGTACCTGCTTCTCTTTTATATTACGGGATAAACCATAGAACTTCTTTTGAAACTGGTACTTCAAATATAAAATATGCCCCCCCTTGTTAATCCACAAAAGGTGCTTCTTCCGCCTCTACATTTTAAGCTTGGATTAACGAAAATCTATGTAAAAGCCATGAACAAAGAAGGTCATGGTTTCAAGTACCTACAACTAATATTTCCACAATTAAGTGATGCAAAACTAAAAGAAGGCATATTTATTGGACCCCAAATAAGGAAGCTTCTACATGATTTGCATTTTCGAGAAAAATTAAATGAAAAGGAATTGGCAGCTTGGAAGTGTTTTGTAAGTATAGTGTGAGGATTTCTGGGCAACAGGAAATATGAAAACTATAAAAACCTCATAGATGATCTCTTGAATGCTTATGAAATACTAGGGTGTCGCATGTCTTTAAAAATGCATTTTTTGCACTCACATTTGGAATTTTTCCGGAAAATTTGGGCGCAGTAAGCAACGAACAAGGAGAAAGGTTCCACCAGGACATCAGGGTAATGGAAACAATATACCAGGGTCGCTGGGACGCATCAATGTTAGGCGACTACTGCTGGTTTTTTTGTTGTTGTTGAATATGCCATCTCATGTAATATATTTCTATTCATATAATCATCTGTAATACCTATCAATACATTTTTGCTTAAATTTGACACATTTCACATCTGTTTATATATTAATAAATATTAGATTGTGAAAAAACGTTCTCTCATTTTTTTTTCACCACCTACCTCCTGTAACAAAAAAACTGTACTTACGTGCTACTGTAAGAAGTTTATCATTTTCGAATTTAGGACGACAAAATACTTCGTATACACCTATCTTCTTCAATATTATTTCACAAAGTTTAAATTTGTTGACCTGTGTTATCAACCCCATATCGTTTTCTTTGAATACAACAGGCATAATATGTCCTATGAAGTGTATACGTTGACCATTACACAGCCGAGATGCGAGTTAATTATAATATTTTTAAATGTTACTATACAGACAGCAACATTTTATTAAAGCAAGCATTTAGGGTAGAATAAGGGAGTCAGCCATCTCACCCAAAGTAACTGGGTTAGATAGTTGGAATAAGCAATCTCTCCCCTCCACATCTAGTTAAAATGATCTATTGCGTTATTTCGTATAATGTCCAATTATTACAGGTATCACCAAATTACAAATGAAAGGGTAACTGCCTTTAAACTTCCTGGTCTGAAGACGAATCTGACACTTCAGCACTCCAAATAAGTTTGGAGTGCCTTGTGCCTACAGCTTTCAGACGAAGACTAAGAACTCGATGGACCCAAACATTTAGGGCCATCGTCACTAACTACACTGAGAAAAATAATTTATCGAAAATTCTAAAGAAGCCTTAGTTACCAGTTTTTCTAAAAAAACTACTTGTTTCAATTAAAATTTATTGCAGCCAGTTAATATTTATTTAAAAGCAATAAATTATAAATGAAATACATAATTGGATCAGTTAGATACTTTATTTGACGGGTTTTAATTCCCTGAAAAAAATAATAAGATTCTTGCAAATATGTTGCATATTTTTTCGTTAAGTTGCAACGTGATTTATTTCCTAGAGCCAAATATTCAATTGGTAATATTAGATGGCGGCAAATGAGTTTATTTCATAGAATTATACCACCCATTACACGGTTTTCTGTCGTCCGTTTGTTTGTAAGAACGTACATTTATTTGTGTGAATTAAATCTACTTCACAAGAACAAATGCTATGGTGCACACAATTAAATATTTCTGGATGCAGACATGTTTGTGCCTGTGTCTTCACTACATGTTCGCTGTCGACGACGCCAACCTATTTTGTTGTGTTGTGTCTTGTGTCGGTGCATAGAGAATGGAAATGGAAGAAGGAAGTAAACTGAACGAATTGTTGAATGAATGGCAGTTGGAAAAGCTGGTTCCAATTTTTGAAGGTAAGGTCGATATTAATTTTACTTACTTACGAAAAGTTCAAGGTTAAGTTGTTCATTTATACCTATATCAAGAATTAGCAATAGGTACTGGAGGAAATGTAGATAAGTTCTAACTTATATCCCTACAAATTAACATAAATTGAGGAGTGTAGGTATATTCCAAACGGTTAAAGTATCGAACAGGTTAAACTTTTTGTTATGATATTTCTGCATCGGTAAGTAGCAACTGACCCATATAGAAAATTTACCATCAACCTTTAAAGAAACAAATCGTAGAATAACAATAAAATATTTGATTTATACAGTACCTACCTACTGTACTTATTAGTTATTACCAGATTCAAATATTAATTTCTTAAAATTGTTTTCAGAAAATGATGTTACTTTGAATTTATTAAGACATATTTTTACTCAACATCAACTGGAATACTTTTTGGAAAAATTAGTGCCTAGTATAGGACTAAGATTTAAATTGATGGAAAATTTGAATTTATATTTTTCGTTGGAAAATGGAGTAAGCCTGAACTAATTAAAACATCATGCATTTTATTTATATTTGAATTTCATAGATTCACTGCGATAATAAAAGCATCAATGACACAACTGATCGACCAATAAGCCCTGTTATTTCTGATATACCATCCTCTGCTACAACATTAACTTTGGCTGACAGTGTTATTTCATACGATCTGTCAGAATGTAGTGCAAGGGAAAATCATAGCTGCTCCTCATCGGGAGTCAATATGGGCACAGTAACATTAGATGATAGAGCTGTAACACTGGATTCATCAGAACGTCAGTCCCAACCACTTCTTTTAATTCATGAAGTTGCTGTTGTTCCCAACCCAAATAAGAGAAAATATACAGACGAAACCGAAGAAATGTGTCAAAATCTAAATATAGAAAAACTGTTGTTAGAGAGCGCTGTCGGATTGGCAGCTTTGAATATGTATAGAATTAATAAAAATTTAACGGAGAAGCTTCAACAATATGTCACAAATATTGTTATTTCACATTTTTTTGATAAGGACATAAGGTATGGTTACTTTGGTTCTTTGGTGTGCCAAATTAATTTTGCAATAGTCTTGATACGATTTTATGGTCTGGTGTAATTGTATTTTTAGGGTTGATCTAACCAACAAATGTTGTGATATCTTAGCAGATAAAATAATAGAACTCTTTCCAAACGAATGTAAGGAGGTATATTATACTCCACCTATCAAAAAAAAATACTCCAGAACTAACAAGGCGGGAGTCTCTAGAGGTAAACTAGTGGACAAAAAAAGAAATATGATCCAATTTTTGAGAAAAACAAAACTTTTGGAAATGCCTAGTCATTCTGATGATAAGAGTGAAGTAACATCGTCAGACAATGAAGAAACATTATCAGGTTGGTGGTGCTATTTGTGAAAATATTTGGACACAGTTGCATTGACTTTATATTAATAGGTCAGACCCATGATGATGAGGCCAACGAAAGCCTGAAATGGCTACAAAATAATACGGAAACCTGGGAAGATGTGATTGGACATTGGACCAAGTCCTTTCGCTTAAGAAAAAATATAATTACTCAAGAGAATTACTCTACAGTGGCAAGCATTTTTAACGAATTTCCCGGCTATACATTGGTACATCACAGTTATTAATTAAGTATATTCAATAACTTCATAAATGAAGTTCAACTTCGAAAGAGTTTGTTTTACTCTGTAGATGTACCTAATAATTATTGTGACATAATGTTGAACTTCATTTATAAAGGGTGATCAAATAAAAAATATCTCTAATTTACCAGTCGATGCTCGATTGTCTTTCGAATACACGTCTTAAATAAAGTCAGGTATGTACTAGTAACAATAAGTGAGAGATAGGCGACATGAGTTCAAAAAGCAATTGAGTATGAACTACTAACTATAAGTAGTATTTTTTATTTGATCTCCCGTTAGAAATGGCCCTAAAACACAAGTATTTAAATGAACGATTTAGATTTTAGTTATTTGTCAAAAATTAATTTAAAAGCAGTACTTAGGAAAAGATTGATAGTTATGATTTTCAGATTGAAAACGACTTCAGACTACTTCATGGTGACGAGGCCACTAATCTGTTCAATAAATGGGAAACATTTTTTTCCGCTCTTTTAACTTTAAATCGCACTAGTCTGAAGGCTCCAGAGCTGTTGCTGCTGGACATGCTACAAGGAAACATACAACGTGGTAAGAACAATGAGTTTAATTCTTATATTATTATAAAATTATGCATCAATACCCAAATATTTTACAGATTCAGCAGATATTATCAAGTTGACACTGTTGTTTACCTTGGTTCCATCCAAGTCGATTAAAACTAAAAAAGGAAAGACCTACTGGAAGCCCACAAACTCAGAAGCAAGAGATGGTGTACTTGTGCATGTGAAGGTGGGTATTTATATGCATAAACCTTTCCATAGTTCTGATGTTTTCAAAATATTTCAGATTCCTGGAGATCTAGAATCTGTAGTTGAAAGTAAAAAAAACTCTCTACGAAAATTTGGCTTTACCTTACAGCCCTTTATTATTATTGTTGGACCAACTATAACAGAAATTGAGAAAATCTATATAAGGATCGACGACTACAGCTACGAGGTACCTTCATTACTTAAAGCAATTGACATTTGCTTTAAGTCCTTCATAGTGTTCGATATACAATATCCTGTGGAAGCTGAACATGTATGGTACCTAATACAATGGGGAATATATGGTATCAAATTAAACAATGATAAAAACATACCATATATTTTCAATATACTGAACAAACTCAAACCAAATTAGTGCCAAACAACATTGTACATGTAAGTACTTGTATTTATAAGCATGCAGTATATGACACATACACTGAATACGTTTTTGTATTATTATCACCTAATATAAGTATATTTTTTTTAAATTGTAGGTACCTCCTCATCTAAACGCACTAAACGCAGAACAATGAAATGTATTATTTGCAAAAAACCATTCAAAAACTGTGAATTACTTTTAAGGCACACCAAAATTGGACATATATTTCAACATTCATTCCCATGCAGTTTTTCTGGTTGTCAAAGAGTATTTTCCAGTTTTACATCCTTAAAGAAACACTGTTTTAGAAAAAGTAACCATGCTATTTTTCAGTACGATAAGAAAGAATGTACTCCTGTTAGTTGTCAAAGTGCTCGATGTAACATACCTACCAGTTCTAGTAATAGTAATAGAAACATAAAAGTTACTAATTTAGACGAAAGTATCAATAAGACTGAAGATTGTGATAATTTTGAAGCAAAGGTAGAAAAAAATGAAATTTTGGATGACAAATTTCCTGAAAATAGTTTTTTGAAATTTATCGCTAAGTTGTACAATAACACTTCACTCACAAGGAATGTAGTTCAAATCGTACTCAATGATTGTTCAGAATTAATAGAAGCAGTATTATCCCACATTAAACAAAAAATTAAAGCAAATCTTCCAGAGAGCTTTCATAGAGAAATAAAGGAAATTTTTGATATCAATATTTTTGGAAATTTATCTACAGAATATAAAAGACTTGAATTTTTGAAAAAATCTAATATCTTAATACCCGCGAAATCTTTCTTAATTGGCGAAATTCCTGATAACGTTAGAAATAAAATTACGACTACTTCATTGGGCGTAAAAAAATGTGAAGGGCAATTAATTTCCCTACGTGATTGTTTGAAACAATTTTTAGAACTTCCCAATGTGTTTAACACTATAAGAACTTATATCAGTCAGGAATCCAATGCAGAAAATACTAGGCTGTCTAGTGTATTTTGTGGTCAAATTTGGAGAACACTGAAGTCTAAATTTCCAAATAATATTGTGTTTCCTCTGCTGCTTTACTATGACGACTTTGAATGTGGTAATCCGCTTGGGTCAAGAGCTGGGGTACATAAAATTGGTGGCTTGTATTATACGATTGCAGGTATACCTCCAGAGTTTTCTTCTTGTTTAGACAATATTTTCTTGGCACAATTAATATACAGTACCGACCGCACTACACATGGAAACCGTTCTTCATTTAGACACATTGTTGATGAATTAATTTACTTGGAAACACATGGAATAAATATTAGTGTTAATGGTGAACGTTTTCACGTGTATTTTTCTTTGTTAGCTTTATTAGGTGACAACTTGGGTGTCAACGGCTTATACGGTTATAACGAATCATTTTCATCACATAATTTTTGTCGAATGTGTCGATCTACTAAATTAGTAACAAAATTTCAGTACATAGAACAAATAGAATTTTTGAGAAACAACGTCAATTACAGTAGCGATCTCTCTGAGCTGAAGTGCGGTGTAAAAGAACATTGTATCTTTAATAATTTACCAAACTTTCACAACACAGTCAACGTGACTTTTGATATTATGCATGACTTATATGAAGGAGTTTGTAGATATGTAATGGCAAAAATTATTAAGAGTTTGACAGAACAAAAATATTTTTCATTAGACCAACTAAATTCCAGGATTAAATATTTCAATCATAATTCAGATTTAGACATTGGAAATTCCATACCTCCTATTGTTGATAGTCATATTAAACAAGGTTGTTTAATCATGTCTGCCTCTGAAATGTCAGCTTTGGTTGTATATTTTTCTGTTATAGTAGGTGATATAGTACCTGAGGACAATAAATTTTGGATGTTATACTTACTCTTGTATGAAATTATTCATGTCGTCTCAGGTTTTGAAAACTCTTTGGAAGAAACACGATACCTTCAAAATGTAATAAAAGAACATCACACATTGTATATTGAGCTTTTTCAAGAACATTTAAAACCAAAATTTCATTTTCTAATTCATTATCCATCGACAATATTAAAATTTGGTCCTTTGCGATACGTATCGTCCATTCGATTTGAATCATTCCATAAACTTTCTAAAACAAACGCACATGTCGTTGCCTCACGAAGAAACATTGTGTTCACATTAGCCTTAAAATTACAATTACGATTTGCTTATAGATTATTGACAAAGCAAGGATTCACTAAAAGACTTGAAACCGGTCGTCAGATCTGTTTTGTCTTTGAAATTCCAGAGTACATTTATATCAAAAATTATTTAAGAAATAACGTTTGCTATTGCGTTTCTTGGTTGAAAATGAATGGAATCATGTATAAACCGGGATATGTATTTTATGAAAAAAATGACGAAACTGATGAACCCCTATTTGGAATGATAAAGTATGTTATAGTCGATGATAACAACAAAAATTACATTTTGTACAGTTTTAGACACTAACAAAAAATTGTTCAGTTTACAGTTAGAAGACAATCTGTCTTATGTTCCACGTTCAATGCATACTATGGGAGATGGAACAAGAGTCATTTCAAGATTTGTATTATAAATAATTGTAACAGAATTCTTGCAATGACTTTAAGCCAGGTTCTCTATAATCTAGACCTAGCTGTAAGACATGCCAGTCTGTAAAACCTATATACCTACTTATTTATATGTGATACTTGTTACGTTTTTTTAGTCTATATACATAATAGCTATACATATAATATATTATGGGTATGGAATATGCCTAGTTACTGGTTAAGAATAAGTGTTTTTTAGTTTTTATTTATTTTAACATCACGGATGTAGTACAAGTATTTATTTTTCATTTTCATTAAAATAAATTATATTTTAAAGTTCATATGTATTATTATTTCAAAATCCTTTAAACGTTGATCGAATTTATAACATGAACATAATAAACAACAGAAAGATACTAGGCGCTGCTTGAGGTTGTCTTGAGATAATACTTTGTTGGTAGGTATACATATCTATTTACAATTACTAAATATTTTCAGATAAAACTTATGTCGGATATTTCACAGTAGTTTAGAGAGCACATAGTAACTCTACAAGCATGTATACATATATTGAGCGATTGAGAAGGTGCTCATGGAGTTTGAAATACCAGTTTTGTTTATAGAATTAAGTTTTAATATTCAACAAGATTCCGTGATGTCACAATGTATTTCCATATTCCCTTGGGATAAAAATATGTTGGAACTGAGATGATAGCCGAGAGCAGTGCAGCTATGATAGAGGTGAGACTTGACGGTTATATAAATGTACAATCGATATTAAAACCGATAAAGCGTCACTTCCATCATGCTTTTAAAATTTAATTTAAAAAAATTGTCTTTTTTTTTTCCATTACTTTTAGTGTTAAAAATGTCTACTTTTTTCACTCAGTGAAAAAAGTGACACTTCTAACACTAAAAGTAATGAAAAAAAGCCTACTTTTTTTAATAAAATTTTAAATATAGACATTTGTTCAATTAAATATTTTTTCAAGTAGAGGAATCATACGTGATTTGAATCAAATTTATAATATAATTGAAACAAATATGTCGCCATACAAATAGGGAACTAAACAATATTTTATAGGAATAGAATATTTAGTTGGCAAAATTAAATTATAAAATAATAAGAATGGGAAGATATAGTTGGCTCAAATAAACAACAGGTCTACAGTCCAATTAAAAAATTCGATTGAATGGATTCGAGACTTTAATTGGCCATATTTAAATATACCATTTAATTAGGACAAATAGGTTTTATTTTACTGAAATAAATATTAGCTATTATTTTTCTCAGTGTAGATAGGACACGAACATGAGAGAAAAATAGTTATAATAGTCATGTGAAGAAATTGCATAAAATAACGATTCTGAATAGCATGGCATATTGATTAGCTAAACAACTATAATAGGCATCAAGCATTCACTGAACAAAATAACATATGGGGCCGGTTCTGATAGGCTGAGGTCTTTTGTGTACTCGTCGCCTTCAATGTGACATTTCACGAATGCATGGCTCGACCTGCAAGGAGAGCTTCCCAATCAATTTAAATGTAAAAAATGCAAAAAAAAAACTAGCTTTTTGGGGCATTAAAAAAATCGATCTTAATAGTAATAACATGTAAGCTACCACTTCCTTGAATTCTCCCTTATTAAAAGTTAGTAAAGTAGGCATCATCTATATGACGACTTCTTAAATGATAATAATACATATTCTACAAACCGCACTACAATACTATTGTGAAAGCCCACTCGCTCCTTTTAGTCGCTCGTGTTTTAAATTGCCCTCATGCGATATTAAAAAGTCTTTTCGCATTTTGTAAATACCTAACTGTTTTGAAAAGTAATCCAGATGTGGGTGTCAAAAAATCCGAGAGAGTTTCACCACAGGCTTGAGCAGGCGTCATGAACAAAAAAGATGTTGGCGGATACATTAGAAATTCATAACCCTTTCGTACAGCTTATAGGTATATCACATGGATAAAACGGGCTTACAGTTTAAATAACAACAAGACCTGAGGACGTTATGCTGAAAAGGGGGCAAAAACTGAAGCAATTTTTGGTGAAAAGGAAGTAGTAGAAGTAAATGAAATGTTAACAGGTACATATATATGTGCAACAAACTTTCGAAAATCAATCCAGATTCACAGGTTTAGGTAGGCATACCTATTGTATCATTCAATACATTTTACATTTAATTTATTAAATCGTTTATCTTTTGAAGCAACTTGTAACTGTAACCCCTTATGTAATAATGTTAACTGCCTGAGTTAATATTGCTTTTAGAAACATTAATTTTCTTTTTAATTCTTAATTTCGTTAAATAAAAACTCGAAAAATTTAAAAGACTCTTAGATTTTTTATTAATACTTTTTCTTGCAGCAGCACAATGTCTTTTTATGAGTAAACATGTCAACATTACACAAATAATGTTTCTTCTAAATCAATATCACTGTTCACTCTATAAACAATTGTGACAATTTAAATACCGATTTGTAAAAATTTGGCGCCCAGCGTGGGGCTAGTGTGACAATACGAGGTTTGTTTAAACCCAAACACACGCTGATCCGAATTAAATGACCACCCACCATTGCTAACTTCGTCATTATCAAACATGCAAAATTGTTTAAATTAGTAAAGTAGTACTGTTTTTAATATTCATTGAAATAGAAGAATGCATAAAACAATTTAATTTAGCTTTGTGCTTCCAAGAAAACGACTTGTAGCATACCAACCGATTTTCTCCACGCCGCAGTGCTATAAATTATTTTTGTCAACGTTACACATACCAGAATTAAACAATTTCCCTTTAATAACGTTAGTCCATCTTAATTTCTGCACTGTTTTCACTTTTCAAGACTTAATCAAATTCTATCTATTATTGAAAATTTAAACAGTGTCTGTAGTAAGGGCGCCATATGGTATAAATTATTGAATGTATTAAGAAATAAATCTCCCCAAAATCGTATCATTTGTAACACCGATTTTTAAGAAGAGAAAGTATGTTTAATTCTTTTTAAAAATTTTCGAAAAATTTACATAAATAGACCTGCAATTAATATTGTATTAAAAGGATCTCAAAAATAAAAGACATGCTCAAATAACATTATATAACTTTACAAAAGCTTTTGATTGAGTTGCGTTATTTTAGAAACTGAATAATTAGGCACGACTCTGGCGGGTATAATAAATGAAGGAAGACGTTTCCGATTTAATAACAGGAAAATTTCCAAATCGCAAGGCGTAAGTCAATTACAGACACCATTATTTGTGATATCTGTATGCATCTATTACCTATTACAAGATTTCCTACAATAATGTTCGTCTTTAACATCATAAAATATATAGGTAGAAGTGTACATAACTTTAACATGCTGTGGCATGTATGTCGACTTTATTGACCCAGTGCATGCGCAATGAGATATCAAAATTAGATTCTTAGATATATCAAACGCTAACACTGCTAAATTGGTACTTTGCGTAACTGCCATTTCAAAAAGAAATCAGTTCGTACGTTTTGGCTTCTATACACTCTATTTAGTACTAAACCTTAAAGAGACGAATATGAATCATCCAAACAATTGTCGGTCTCTGGTAATGCGAAACTTTTCCTGTTAAGATATCATTGAATTTTCGCAAGAAAAATACTTGTATCACCAGGTGATTCACCCAAAAAATCGAAATTACTTCCTACCTTCACCTTTTCATAACACTTACTTACACACCTGGTCATTAATCAAAATGCCCTGCATCATCAATTTCACAACGTTTCTGAATCACTTTCCGGGAAGAACATCATTCGTTACACGCTTCATACATTCACGACTAACTCCCGAAATGGGAAAAAAAGCAGAGACGAAAACTAATAATCCCACGTCATCAAAATCGGCAAACAAACACCAAATTGCCCCTTGACCTTCCATCACCGCCACAACCCACCGCCGCCGAACGCCCGCCCGCACAGTAAATACGCCCCGAGAGACGTTCCCGATTCCGTGCTCGAAAATTCGGTGGGTCCGCGTTCACCCCGTCACAGCGAAAGAAGGAAGACGGCAGAAATGAGTCGAGGACGAAAGAGAGATGGCTGGTCAGTTTTTCAGCACGCGTACCCTGTGGCTCGTCAAGTGTTGTCCTGTCCCATCAGTCTGTCCAAGGCGAGGACCAAGGGAGGCCTAAATCGAATCCACTTTCGTCGGAAATGGAAGAGGAGAAGTGGTCCCTATGTCTAGTACTCCCCGCAAAATTGCCAATAATAACAACTGAGCAACGGTGCGAATCGGAAGCTGTCTCATAAAACGTCAATTAAACGAAAACGCCCACGGGTGAATTCGATTTCGGCAGACTCTAATTCGAATGACTATATTCCTATATATTCAGAAATATAGTTAGTTACACGTTTAAATATATATACTTATATACATAGTTGCGTCAGATGTCGTAGGACAATAGCACAAAAATGATAAAAAAATACTGAACAACAAATTAAATTTGAAAAGATATTCTAAACATGCTTCAAATCAATTATCTACACGTTTCAAGACAAGCTTGTCACAAACGTAATGGAACAGTAAGTGATTAGTAGGTTGTTATCTATGACATATCTACACACACAAGGTGGCAGCAAAACGTTTTCAGGATATAGATAATAAATTCACTATAGGAGTGCGTGAGATGTATAATACTAAATGTTGCATACCGCTTACATGTTGGCAGCAATGCAAACGGCACACACTTAGTTTACACATTTTACAATTACTGCCACGAGATTTAGTTTGGTGACATTTTTTTACCATTGAAAATTTTCTGATCAACAACAACAAAACAGTTATTTGTTTTGCAGCTAGTGTAAATCGCAACTTGCAGACTAGTCATATATAATACTAAATGTTGCATACCGCTTACAGGTTGGCAGCAATGCAAACGACGCCCACATTATTGACACATTTTACAATTTCTGCCATGACATTTAGTTTGGTGATATTTTTCACCATTTACAATTTTCTGGTCAACAACAACAAAACAATTATTTCTTTTGCAGGTAGTATAAAACGCAACATGCAAACTAGACATGTATAATACTAGATGTTGCATACCGCTTACATGTTGGCAGTAATGCAAGCGACACCCACATTGTTGACATATTTTGCAATTGCTTCGGTGATATTTAGTTTGGTGATAATTTTTCACCATTTACAATTTTCTGGTCAACAACAACAAAACAATTATTTGTTTTGCAGCTAAATGTTGCATCATACCGCTTACATGTTGGCAGCAAGGCAAACGACACCCACATTGTTGACACATTATGCAATTGCTGCCGTGATATTTAGTTTGGTGCTAATTTTTCAGCATTTACAATTTTCTTGTCAACAACAACAAAACAATTATTTCTTTTGCAGGTAGTATAAAACGCAACATGCAAACTAAACATGTATAATACTAAATATTGCATACCGCTTACATGTTGGCAGCAATGCAAAATGACACCCACATTGTTGACACATTTTGCAATTGCTGCAATGACATTTAGTTTGGTGATAATTTTTCATCATTTACAATTTTCTGGCCAACAACAACAACAAAACAGTTATTTGTTATGCAGCTAGTGTAAATTGCAAATTGCAGACTAGACATGTAACTACATGTTGGTAGCAATGCAAACGACACCCACATTGTTGACATATTTTGCAATTGCTTCGATGACATTTACTTTAGTAATATTTTTCACCATTTACAATTTTCTGGTCAACAACAACAAAACAATTATTTGTTTTGCAACTTGCGGACTGGACATGTATATTACTAAATGTTGCATACCGCTTACATGTTGGCAGCAAGGCAAACGACACTCACATTGTTGACACATTTTGCAATTGCTGCCGTGATATTTAGTTTGGTGCTAATTTTTCACCATTTACAATTTTCTGGTCAACAACAACAAAACAATTATTTCTTTTGCAGGTAGTGTAAAATGCAACACGCAAACTAGACATGTATAATACTAAATGTTGCATACCGCTTACATGTTGGCAGCAAGGCAAACGACACCCACATTGTTGATACATTTTGCAATTGCTGCAATGACATATGCTGCATGACATGGAAAGTGCAACACCAAGAATGGGTGCGAATTTTTTGACCAAACTTGGTAGAAACGTATAACTAGTCAAAAGCAATAATTGATTAAAATTTTGTTGCGATAGATCAAGTGGTCATGACACATCTGACACTTCATTCAGTTTTCGCTGACATTAATGTGTGGTGTATTAATTGTTTGTTTGAAATTAATTTCAACGGTTTTGTCTTATTATACCTTTGTTTAACGTGTTTAAAGAGTTTTATTATGCCTAGAGTGCGGCAACGTGGAAATTATCGCCAATTAAGCGAATTCGGCAGAGGTCGAATTGTTGGTTTGCGAGAAGGTGGTTTTTCATACAGGGAAATTGCAAATCGCCTTAACCGGAACCAATCCACCATTATGCGCTGTTATCAATCATGGACTAGGGAAGGTCAGGAAAGACGCCAAAGAGGAACCGGAGGCCGAAGAAGAACTAATGAGATACAGGACCGCCGCCTTCGCTTAATGGCACTAAGAGACAGGTTTTCCAGTACCAGATCAATTGCTGACGTGTGGTTAGGTAATATTGGTCGTCCTGTAACCCTTCGAACCGTTTATCGTCGAATTAGGGGTTTCGGCTTACAATCTTATCGTCCACATCTTGTGTTACCACTTACGGCTCAACACCGACAGCAACGTTTGGAGTGGTGTAGATTGCGACTGCACTGGAACGTGGAGTGGCACAGGGTGGTATTCAGTGATGAATCTCGATTTTGTCTAGGGATGCATGATGGCCGTATGAGGGTCAGACGAAGACGTGGGGAACATCGTGATATTCAGTTTTCCGTTGAAAGGCATGTGCATCGAGCAGTGGGTGTTATGGTATGGGGTGCTATAGCATATGGGAGTAGGTCTCAATTGGTGTTCATCCAAACCACCATGAACGCCCAGCGTTACATTGATGAGGTGGTAGAACCCCATATTCTACCATATCTTCAAACGCTCGAAGACCCACTTTTCCAGCAGGATAATGCCCCTCCCCACGTAGCGAGAATTTCTATAAATCGCTTGGAAGAGGCTCATGTCAATATCTTGCCATGGCCACCCAAATCCCCCGACCTCTCGCCAATAGAACATGTGTGGGACATTATGGGACGAAAACTTATGAATTTAGCCAATCCCCCGCAGACACTAATAGCTCTCCGGCATGAATTACAGGTTGCTTGGGACACCATACCCCAAGAGGATATCGACCACCTAGTCGAATCAATGCCACGAAGAGTGAGGGAGTGTGACACTAATAGGGGCGGTTCAACACATTATTAATAAAAATTATGTTAAATTGTGTTAGTCTTTTGTTTTTTTTCTTTGAAATTTTAATCAATTATTGCCTTTGACTAGTTATACGTTTCTACCAAGTTTGGTCAAAAAATCCGCACTCCTTCTTGGTGTTGCAGTTTCCATGTCATGCAGTATATAGTTTGGTGATAATTTTTCACCATTTACAATTTTCTGGTCAACAACAACAAAACAGTTATTTGTTTTGCAGCTAGTGTAAATTGCAAATTGCAGACTAGACATGTATAATACTACATGTTGGTACCAATGCAAAAGACATCCACATTGTTGACATATTTTGCAATTGCTTCGATGGCATTTAGTTTGCTGATAATTTTTCATCATTTACAATTTTCTGATCAACAACAAAACAGTTTATTTGTTTTGCAGCTATTTCAAAGTTGAACGAGATGATGGTATCAGCAGCACCAGGAATAAGTCTAAGATCTGTCACCAAGCTATCTTCTGATGTTCGAAAACGACGTGTTAAAAAAACCGTCGTTGATATTTACAATGTTATATGTATATATACTATGTATGTTGTTAGAAATGCTATAGTATTTATGATATTATAGATACATAAAGTCTTTTAATGTCTGTTTTAATAGAATTTTGTTAACAACACATTTACACTGAAATCTTTCGTTGCTGTACTTTTGTCAAAGTGATGTGGAGACCACCCATAATGGTCGAACATCGCTATGGAAAGTATTACTAAACTTAGGTTATAAAAAACATGGCCCGAGAAAGGGATTAATAGTAATGTAATCTAATACTTATCGGTTTGTTTTTACCGACGAAACTTTCATCTTTCCAGATTGTAGTGTTACACATCATTGGCACTCTTGGCAAGACAGTAGTGATAAAGAAGTATTTTCGTCGAAATGAAATTGGTGGAAAAAGGCAGGAAGTTCATTTTTTATTCATTACACTCTCTGTACCAATTTTATAAATTTATTTTATTGCACGTTGGCAATACTAATGGTTTCATTGATGGTGCTGAAACTGTATTTCCGTATGCACCTAGCAGTGTTGTCCTATCATCGTGAAATGATATACAGCCAACTATGTATAATGGTTTAACAACAATTTCTGTGCTGTTTCTATCCACCTACAACAGCATCTACTAAGGCATATATCCAGGAATGGCTAAACAAAAATAATGTCCTTTATGATGATTGTTTACTGAAAGTACAATTACTAGATTTAGTTCACAGGTAATTGTTTTACATTGTTTCTAGACCTCATTCTGTACCTGCATGCGGTTGATACATTAGCACAGAAAAAGGATCATAGGGTTCTATGTCTACCACCATCCTTTCATTGCATTTTCAAACCCACTGAATGTATTTGGAGCATGGCCAAAACTATTACAATCAACATGTTAGAGAAACTGGCCGTTCTAATATGCCAAGAACCTCTACATAAAGAATTACTCCTGGAATTTGGAAAAATATAATAAAGCATACTGAATAGCAAAATACAGCAATGGTGGGAGAGGGGCTATTGTATTTTTATATCTTATTTTATATGTTACAGTATATTGCTTGTTATGCACAATGTATTTGTTGTATCATATGTAAAATTACAATACACAACAACGTTTTGCTTCAAATGTATAGAAAAACAAAATTCTTCATTTACTAATTATATATACACATAAGATGAAAATCTATTAATCTGTTATTTAACGTAGAAAGAATAACAAATAGATTTTGGGTACAAGGTTTTTATTTATGGTTAAAATATAACTATGTAAAATAAATTTAATAAATTATAGATTATTTAATTTTCTTATATTTGATAATAAATGGTTTCATGTATATCTTAAGATAATTTTGACAAACATATTTCACATAATTTGCATATGCTGAAATGTGAAAATTTGACGTTATTAATGACGTGCATGAACTCATTCGTGACTCAATCGTTCACTTCGAAGAATCAAGCCGGAATCCTCAACCTATTTTTCGTTATTTTATCACTAATGTACTACTTTTGCACTACTAGTATTATTAATTCACCAAAAAACTTAGTCGGAGAATAATATGTGAAAAATGAGTTGAAATTTTGTAAATTTTCCTTACAACCATTCATTGCACTTGGTAATAGATGAGTACCTAAAGATTTCAAACACTTTTTTAAATCTGACTGTAAAACTCTTATGTATTAAAACAATTTTGAAGAAAATAAAATATAACACGTTTCAATATATAAAAATTGGAAAAATGTTTCACTAACTATAGCTTCATCAGGCTGTAACTGCCCAAATTCTTGTCTTAATTTGTCCATATTATTTTCTGTACTTGCCAGTTTATACACCCTGTCCAGTTTAAAATGCAGTACATGGGGATATTGGAAACCGTTGGAGATACAACGTCGGTTAAATGGGAGAAAAGTTGCGTATTCATTTATCCATGAATAATCCGACATCAAATTTTGAAATTTTTGTTTCATTGGGCAGATACAGGGTGAAAAAGAAGAAAATGCATTTTTGAAAATCTTCCATATTTTGTTTCCTAGAAGAGATAAATTTACAAAAGTTGTAAGCTAGGGATAACAAGTCATGGGGATTTTAAAAATGATTTAAAAAAAATCTAGGTCTACTAGATTTTGCGTGACAATAATCAACTTTTGTTTTTCTTATAGCAGCCATATTGGATTTTGACATTTTTAATATCTTCAAAAAAAATGCTATTCAATGATGTATAACATGTTTATGTTCAAGCTAGTAAAAAATGAAAAATAGAGAAAGTAAGATTTTAACATAGTAGGCCGTGATAATAAATGTGACATTTATATTAAACAACTCTAAAAGCTGTGAAATTTATTCTGAACTGTCAATAATCTTATTGTTAATCTCATTGTATTGTTATAAGTATCTGCACTGTGCAAACCTAAGATGGATCGTTTTACAAATAGTGACAAATATAAAATGCTGGTGTGTTGTATTTTGTGTGGAAGAAATGATGAATTGGCTGCAGAAATTTATTTCGATAGATACCCTGAAAAGCGGCAGCCAGAAAAAAGCATTTTTCGCCGATTGCGTGATAATTTGATAATGCATGGAAGTTTTGTCAAACCCAAAAAAAAGACAAAACAATGAAAATAATGAAAATATTGTTCTTCAAGCAGTTGTTGAAAATCCCCGTACGTCTTTACGGGTAATTGAAAATGCACTTGGCGTCGCTAGGTCAACAGCTGGTACCATTTTAAAGCGTGCCAAATTCAAACCTTATCGTGAAAGAGCCAGTCAAGGGCTTCAAAATGGTGACGAAATACGGAGAGCACAATTCTGTCATTGGTTCATCGAAAAACATAATGAAAATCCAAACTTTTTTGCGAAAATTTTATGGTCTGATGAGAGTCGATTTACTAACTCTGGAATGTTTAATGGTAAAAATACTATCGTTTGGTCCGATGAAAATCCACACATAGTTCGTGGCAATAGACAGCAAGTCAGATGGGGATTTATTGTCTGGATCGGCGTTATTGATACCCATGTTATCGGTCCATTCTTTTTCAATGAGAATTTAAATTCTGAAAGGTATTTAGAACTTTTGCGCACACATGTTGCTGAACGAATTGAAGAACTTCCCCTTGCCACGTTGCAAAATATGTATTTTCAGCAAGACGGAGGGCGCCTCCACACAATCCCTTGTTGGTTACAAATTATTTAAATAATCAATATTACAATACCTGGATTGGTAACCGAGGACCAAGAGGGTGGCCTGCTAGGTACCCGGACCTCACACCTCTTGATTTTTTTGTATGGGGCTATCTGAAAAACAAGGTGTATTCGAGATCTTATGAAAATGTGGAAGAATTACGTCAAGCAGTGAATGGAATGACACCGAACATGGTTAGACAATCTTGTGAGGCAGTACTAACACGATGTAGATTGTGCATACGAATGAACGGTGGCTTATTTGAACAGTTGTTACATTAATGATTCAGCTACCTAACCACCTTTATTTAATGAATACTAATAAATAAAATGTTAAAGATTTTTTAACAGTACTTGGAGACTTGTTATTTTTTGTTTTTTTATCAGTATACACTTAAGATATCCACAGTTCCATGGCCTACTATGTTAAAATCTTACTTTCCCTATTTTTCATGTTTTTACTATCTTGAACATAAACATGTTATACATCATTGAATAGCATTTTTTTTTAAGATATTAAAAATGTCAAAATCCAATATGGCTGCTATAAGAAAAACAAAAGTTGATTATTGTCACGCAAAATCTAGTAGACCTAGATTTTCTTTTTAATCATTTTTAAAATCCTCATGACTTGTTATCCCTAACTTACAACTTTTGTAAATTTATCTCTTCTAGGAAACAAAATATGGAAGATTTTCAAAAATGCATTTTCTTCTTTTTCACCCTGTATCTGCCCAATGAAACAAAAATTTCAAAATCTGATGTCGGATTATTCATGGACAAATGAATACGCAACTTTTCTCCCATTTAACCGACGTTGTATCTCCAACGGTTTCCAATATCCCCATGTACTGCATTTTAAACTGGACACCCGGTATAGTATTATGATGAATAAGAATTAATATGATAATTTTTTTTTAAAACATCAGATACAAATTATTAATTTGAATAATATATTAAGTACAATAACGCCCTCTATAATCTAGCTCAGATATCAGACTCTGCCCTTTAGCGATAGATGTCGTACTGTTTTTAATTATATATTTTATCAATTAGGTACCTAATTTAATAAATCAGTTGCGAGTTTGAATAATTTTCATAAGTTAACCTTACAATTCTTAGGTATATACACACAAGCATATATAGCTAGTGTATCATATAGGTAACGTACTTTCCATTTCAAAGTACCTTTGCATAACTAAATAAGTTGTATTTAAACTTTAAAAGAAAAACTTCTATGCTTTCCTATAAACGAAACGATTAATATAATATTGAACTATGTTTACAAGGCAAGTGTGAAAATAAGAAAATATGAAATAACACAAATTGGGTTAATGTATTTGGATAAATGAAATACGAGACAAACAATTATTATTTGTAGATTAGACTAAAATTATTAAAGTATTTATTTATTAAATATATACCTTTCGATGGTATATATAATTAATTCAATCAATGCATAATCTTGAAAGCAGTATCAATTTATAATTTATTTTATTGAAAATACGTATAAACTGTAAAATAATAAATATAGGCAAGGGTGAGATGTTGTCAATCACATGAAAAATAATACATATATACATACGTCTTTGTCATGAATACGAAAACTAATAGATAAAACAATAAAATATAAAAATGAGGTGTGGCCACCACACTACTTTCTTATACGTATCAGCGTTTCAAACTATAGAATTTTCAGATTTTTTTTATACAAAAATTATTCAAAATCCTATTCTAAGTACTTCTATTCTCTTAATAAATTTCTATAGAATGCATACTTTGCAAGATATTCGAAAAAAAGTGCTACTCGCAAAGAGTAAAAGCGATACTTTCGGTGCGAATTTTAAAATTTCATGTATACAAAAAACATTGCAAATTCAGCTCTAAATACTTTTGTCCTCTTGACAAATATATATAAAAAGCATAATTTACGACATTTGCAAAAAATCGTTATTCAATAAGAGTGTTACTTCCGGTCCGAATTTTGAAATTTCTTTTATACAAAAGGTATTGAAAATTAAGTTCTAAATACTTTTATACTCGTAACGTACCTGTCAAAATAGCATAATTTGCGAAATATTCGCAAAAAACTGATTTTCGATAAGAGTAAAAGACCTATTTCCGGTAGGAATTTCGAAAACCTTTTTAAATAAAATTCTTCTCAAATTTAATTTAATCAGGGACTTTAAAACGTGGGCATCTGCAAAAATCTCGAGGTCGAAAATCTTCGTCATCGCAATACTTCCTTATACTAGGTACGTATAAGAAAGTAAAAATAGTTTACGATATCCAAAATGTTGCTTCTTTCCTTATTGGTACCTATAGGAACTTGATAATAAAAGATGATACAGCTTTAACAATACTGCAGCTTCAGGTAATCCTCTTCGATAAATATAAAACACTTCTTGTAAATGTTGATTACATAGACTAGTAAGTAGTCCTTCAACGGGTATTCTGCAACACAATATAAAACCAAATTGTATCCTTGTAACGTATTGGTACTTTTAAGATATAGGACTTGATAACCTTGTCTCTTTGGAAGTTCAGCAAGTGGTCCTTTTCGGAAATAGTCTGTGTATAATATCTCTTAATGCGTATAATCTTGATATTCTGTTTTCGAGTAATATATACAGTTACTTAAAATGTAGTGTTTCTTATTTTTCATCACCGCTTCTTCTATTGATAAAGTATATAGCATTTCAACCCTCGATGGTGCGAACAAGTACATTATATGTTTATGTCGAAGTTTTATTTATTTACCGCTCGGGGAAGTCCCTTATTTTATACATTAAAGCATGTATACTAAATGCGCCGTCGCCGTGTATAAAGGTATAGTTGTGAATGTTCCTCCAGTGTAAATACATAGTGTAAATGCTTAGAGCAAGATGGGGAAATTAAAGAAATTTTTGAGTTTAACAGTAAAAGCCAATATAATCGAAGAACGTAAAAAAGGAATGTCAGTCACAGTGTTATCTAAAAAATACGGAGTTTCAAAATCAACCATTTGTGCTATTAAAAAAAATGAAAAACTTATGGTCGATACGTTAACTCACACGCTAAAACCATCGAAAAAATGCACATTGAAAAAGTCAGCATTTCCGCTTTTAGAAGAGAAATTGTACAACTGGTTTCTTAAACAAAGAGACAAGAATTTTCCAGTTTCAGGGATTATGCTGAAACAGAAGGCATTGTCACTATCAAAACAATTGAATATTGATACTTTCACAGCCAGTGATGGTTGGCTACAAAGATTTAAACATCGTCGTGGCATAAGGTTTTTGAAAATCACAGGGGAGAAATTATCAGCCAACCCAGATGCAGTAGACCCTTTTAAAGAGGATCCATACCATATTATTCAAGAGCATGACCTAAAGTTGCACCAGATTTATAATGCTGATGAGACAGGATTGTATTGGCGCTTACTGCCTGATAAAAGTTATGTCTCATTAGCTGAAAAAACTGCTCCTGGATTAAAAATTTCTAAGCAACGACTGACGTTTATGGGTTGTGTAAATGCTTCAGGAGTACATAAGTTGAAACCCCTAGTGATAGGTAAATCAAAAAAATCCAAGGTGTTTTAAGAATTTTAACAATCCATTGCTGTACAAAAACACTAAAAATGCGTGGATGACCGGGGAACTCTTTAAGGAATGGTTTTTTCGACATTTTGTACCTGAGGTGAGAGTTAAAATTATCTACGGTGTGTTTCATACGCCTGATTATTTCAAAATTATTAATTCGTAGGTAAGATGTTTTCTGCGTAATCATCAGTTACCTCAGAAAGCAATTCTCCTTGTGGATAATGCCCCGTCCCATCCATCAGCAACAGAACTGAGGACTAAAGATGGAATGATTTTTGTAAAATTCTTACCTCCTAATGTTACATCTTTGATCCAACCCATGGACCAAAATATTTTAAGGCTCACCAAACTATACTATAGAAACAGTTTGCTGAGTTCTGTTGTATCAACGGAAGAAGGAATAGCTGCAGCACTCGGTAAGATTTCACTAAAAGATGCAATAATACACTTAGCTGCGGCGTGGGAGAAACTTAGCTCAACAATAATCGAAAAGTGTTGGAGAAATATCCTGCCAGATTTTAATGAATATAATGAGGATGCAGACGAAGATAACATTCCATTAAGTACATTACGGGAAAAATTAATATGTTAAAAAACTTTGGTTCCTGATGCTATTAGGGATACAATAAAATTACTAGAGGAACTTGCTCCAGTAAGTTAATGCATAAGTGGTTTTAGAAGTCAATAGCATAATCAAAACGGCAAATTTTAGGCTGACTACACTACTGCAGATGTGGAAGATTTGGACAAGGGTGAGGCGGCAGATGTTGTGGAAATGTCTTCTTCAGATGAGGATGAAACCTGAGTCCATTGAACGAAAAATTTGCCATTCCGATGCAATTAAAGCATTTAATGTAGCTGTAGAATGATCCAATCAAAATTCCATATATATGAGTGACATCATCACTTTGAAAGCAATTCAAGAAAAACCAAATATGGCTAAAATTGCTCAAAATAATGTTCAGAAAAAAATAACAGATTTTTTTTACATCTTAGGGATGTTCATGTATAATCCATTTAAGTTTAAGTAATAAAGTTAATTTGTTTAATTACACCCTCGTTTCTATAAACACCCCCGGTAGTTTGAACGACTCACTGTATTTTTGTGTTCACACTATCGCGATTGTACTGTATTTTAAAAGTACACCTACTATTTTACCTTTTTTTAAAAAATTACAATATTACCATTGCCATATCTTGATATTATTATTATTATATGGAGGTTATATAAAATAGATCTCTTAATTCGAATCTAACCTTATTCAAACCTTGTCTAATCTTTACATATTTTAAAATATATCATTTTCTCATAATACAAATTTATGTCTTCCTTTGGTAACATTTCATACCTACTAGAATTCATTCTATTCAGAAAATTTTTAAGATGTCTAAAATTTGTCAATTTAAATTAATATTGTACTGTCAATGTCAACAAATAACCATACCATAAAAAAGATATTTATATTTCAATATGTTAACAACATTAATGCGTCAATAATAATATTCCTATTAGATATATCACAGCAATATATATTTGGTAATTCTAATTTGTAGTATTAACAATTTCTGCCTGAAAGAGTTGGTGAAATGGTAGTGTTACATATTAAAATATAATCTTGTTTTATTTTATTTGACAGATTCAGTTCTATCTTGAAGAAATTTCAGCAATTCAATATTTTATTACATTATTTCGAAAAATCTTTTTTTCCAAAAAAATTACATAAATACTTAAAAAATCTAAATCTCCTCCGTTTGTACAATGACACAGGAGAAGAACATTATTAATCACCAATAATTAGAACGACTGATCATGAAAAATTCACGGTAAGTACTTATTAAATATTACAAATCTTACAAACATCTCACGTGTAATCATTGAAGGACACAGACCCAGATTCCATTCTAACTACCACTCAGATTCCAGTAGTTATATGCAGTCATATATGTCAATCTCGAATTTTATTAGTAATAATTCTGTGTAAAACATGTATGACTAAACTATTCTAGAAAAATTCCTATTACTATGTTAAGACGCAAATTACTTTTTGATTCGAATCAATTTTACTGTTTTAATAGCGTGTCGTTCACGAAAGGTGGCGCGCAGAATTGCCCGCCAACAACTAGCGACACACACCGGGCCGATTTGTAAACGTAATTTTTATTGTACGACGTCATTCGCGCTTTGATATGAGCGCTTTTTTTATTATCTTTAAACGATTCTCTTTCCGCTCTGTTCTTGGTTCTATTTTTTTTTTAAATCTTGTTTGTTCAGCGGCACAGGTGACCCGAGAACAGCTTCAAGGTAAATGCATGCAAACCGAGTCGACCGCGGTCTTTGTGTTTGAGAGAGTGTTTGCGAATGCGGAAGAATCATGGTCAAGTCTTGGTTTGTGCGAATGATTTTCAAAGAGATTACAAAACATGTAGGTATATATAGTATATACTAACGAGCGAAGTAGACCTCCCACTTAAATTTGTTTGCTGATTGTAAGGTATACGCGATAATAATAAACTTGAGGAATTGTTTTTTCGAGGTTAAATGCGACTGATTTGAATTAATTGCGACTAAATGAATATTTCTTTGTTTTTAGAAGTAGCCATGTTATTTTCAAAATTTTGTATTATTTTTCATTTCATTCAAGTTTTTCTACTATTTATTGATAAAAACGAAGCAAATTCATATCTTCGAAAAAGTTTTGTAATAATAATATCCTTTTTTATTAATATATGCGATCTACATACTCTATAGTAGTTAAAGAGAGATAGAACATATTTAAACAATCGTCACTTGTTTTATTTAATTAGCAATCGTCATACAACGGAAATAATACAATAATCAACCAATGTTTGAATGTCAAATTGGAATTTTTTATTTGTAAATACATACCGTAAAATGGGGTGACTTTGTGCCAGCCGGGGCGTGATTGTGCCACTACGTGTTGATCGTGTATATTCGCACCATATCGGCACATCGATTCACCTACCGCCCCGATCTCTTGTTCAAGAATACCGATATTAGAGGCGAATAGAATGAAATGTATGGTTTGTGTTTCTGTTCCGTCAAGTTATTAAGTTGGTGAGATTTTGCAAAATTTTCGTTTTATCGCATACTTTCTCCTGGCTTGCCTAAAGTGTTTTAATAATGACCGTTTCAAAGTTCACAGGTAATTAGGTGTTATATAGGTTATCTTTTAAAGAATACGCAGTGGTCGAGTAGTGCAAAATAACCTGGGTGTGTCACCTTGAATAAGATTCCGACAATATAAGGGGGGAATTTGTGCCACTACCTATTTTGAAATTCAGTTTATACGCTTAATTATCTTTATTATTTACTATTCTATGTGAGAATTGGCTGTTCTTTTGTTTTATTTTGGTTTGTAAGAATATCTAGTTTTTGTTATATTTTATAAATAAAAAAATTTTTTCATTAAACCTTCTATTTGGGGCGAGATTGTACCACAAAAATAACAGAGATAAAACTAATTGGGGTGAAATTGGGCCATGTCACTCATACCATACAGTTTCACTATAATATGAAGCTGGGCCTGGCACATTTTCAGCCTGTAAATAGGCGGCATTGTGCTAAAACGGTAAACAAGTAGCTGGCACAAAGCCACCCCATCCTATGGGGGGAAATTGTGCCAATTGTTATAAATAATTTTAGAAAAACAAATGAAAATTTCTAAGTCTTTTTTACACAATTTAGTAACCAAAGGTTCAAAGTAGGTATATCGTTAATTTTTACAAAACTTTTTGGTGTCTATAATTGTCCGAAATTCTTTGAAAACCATAAAAAGTGGCATAAAGCCACCCCATTTTACCGGTATGTACTTTAATTCATGCATTTAGCGGGTAAAGCATAGTTAAAACAAAGCAAAGATAAAGGACATATATTGATGAAGATATTTCTGTAACAAATAATTGCACAATTTGAAACTAATAATTTTGTCAGTGATAATAAATCTACAAAATAACGATTAGAATATTTTTGAACATGGTTAGCAATGCATATATTACAATATTTAATGTAAATGTAGAAAAAGTAACTTAATTATGTTTTCAGTATATTCGCATATTACAATCAACATTTTATTATGGTGATGTTAACTAAATTTTCAATAACTAAAATTAATTTCTGTGTTTGAAAATTCTAATTAAGGTTGTTTATTCTGCACTGATTATTTAATTATAAAAATGTACCCACGGTGTTAGATTCCACACTACGACCACCCAATCGCTAGGCAGGTGTCCCGATTCGGGACACCTAGGGTAATGTAAGTTCGAGTGTTTAAATCTTACCAAATCATATCAAGTAATAAATGGTATTTACCGATCGTTACTTATATTGATTATGCCAATTTTTTTGTTGGACAATTCACAAATAAATCCAAATTAATGCTCAAAATTCGTGCGTCTTTCATTCAAATTGGACAATTGGACATGTGAATTTATTATGAAATATATAGGTACCACCCTTTTGCTATATTGAATACAGCTTGAATATACGTGAATCGCTTATTTCAGAAACAATCCAAATCACATTTTAACGATTTTAAGTTATATAGATTAGATATAATTTTGAAGTTCCCGTAGCGGTTGGTAGTAAAATCACTTAAATTAATTAATAGCTTACGAAATTATTGTTCACCAACGCCTAAGTGTGTTGTAAAAGCAGTCAAAGAACTTTGAATCGATTCGATAGGAAACTGAAATAATTATTATAACAGAAAGTGTTCAGAATGCATTCATAGTCAAAGAAATTACAATAATAGATATTATAATTTGGCACAAGTATAACGAGAGTATCATTATAACCACAGAAACTCAATTACTTCCAATAAATAAAAGCAGAATTAATAATATTTCTAATTTCAACATTTTACATACAGCGCAGATAGTCCAGGAGCCTTTAAAGCAATCTGAATATTTTTAACTTAGCACATGTAAAAAAAAATTATACAACTGCTATCCGAACAAGCTTACTAAGAAAACTTCCAATTCTTGAATCCAGATGAAAACATCTCCAAAGATTAATTTAGCGGGTG
Organism: Amphimallon solstitiale; assembly: GCA_963170755.1. NCBI lineage: Eukaryota > Metazoa > Arthropoda > Insecta > Coleoptera > Scarabaeidae > Amphimallon > Amphimallon solstitiale. Next base: position 249,377,938 of record OY720675.1, read on the forward strand.
AAGAACTTTGTAAATCGTTCTATGAAGATATAAATTCCAATAATGATAATAATAATAATAATAATAAATGTTATAACATTTCAATTTTGTGTAACGCTTGTTTTGGCTTTGCTATTGTGTTGATAATGACGTTTATTTCAGAAACAACCAGTCCAAATTAAAGTTTGTCGGTGGTATTACAGTTTAGTAAAACTATTCTATTATGTTCATATACCAGGTTATATAAATAATACCTCCGTAAAATAATTTCAATTCCTGAAAACCGTTAAAATACGACTTCATATGTAATTTATAAAAAATTCATGTCGGTGAAGACTGTGGAACAATAGCGGTTTTCGATAGTCAAATTTTGACAATTGTCATATGACAGTTGTCAAAATGAGTATATTTCAAGTTAGTTGTGTTAGTGATTGCAAGATTAGGAGACTGTTCAAAATCCTGACCAGTTTACATTGATAAATTGCATAAACAGACTGTCCATTTACTAATCTACCAGTTCTAAAATAACCTTCTACAATAAAAACTTCCTATAGTCGAGTCGTTTTGGCAACCGACACGGCCAAAGTACGAACTAAAGACGACGATTCAATACCACACCACTACAAATTTCGATCGGCCGGAACCATTTCAATACAATAAACTTAAACTAATTAATTAATATTTCAGGATATATACCGTCCCATAGTAAAATACTATTACATAAAAGCCAGTTACAAATTAAATATTGTAACTAAAGCTATTAAATATTATTTTTTATACATTTACATTTTATATAACATTTGGCTATACTGTTTAGGAGGCAAGCATTGTTGACAAATGTCAGAAGGTGCATGAATATTATCATTTAGGATTTCATGAAATGGCTTTTGTAGGTTGTATTACTTGACAGGTAAAATTTAGCAACATCTCAAATTTGACGCCATTTTGATTTAACTCAACTATATTGTACTTCTAACATGATAATAACTAATCTAATCGATAGGACAACTTTTCAGTAAATTGACTTAACTATGACAGTTGTCAAAATGAAAAACATTACTGTTCCACAGTGTTCCCAAATTAATATTGAAATCATAGGCTACTCTAAATGAAAATTTATTTGAAGGCACGGTAGATGGCCATAATGTCTTCTAACACTTTTTAAGATTCTACTTTATGGTCGAAATCTTTTATTCTCAGCAAGCAGAGCACGGTTACAAAAAGAGAGGAATAAATTATAATTTTAATATTATTATTATTTGTAGTGTTTGTATAATGTATAATATATTTAGCTTATTCATTTGTTTAGTCTAGTTTAAATTATTTTTTTGAACAAATAAAGTATTACTTTTCTTTTCTGTACTAATCACATTATTATTATTACTGCGAAATAGACAGATAGAATTAAGTAACATATACAGCAAAAACAGAAGCAGTACAAAAAATGCTGCAGAACAAAAACACTAATTCACAAACCAACACAAAAAGAGAAATTTAGAAGAAAATCAAATAATTCTACAAAATATTTAGAAAACCCATAAATTGTAACACTTTATAACCGAATAAATATGTAGTTACAACCATATATGTACCATCACACAATATTCAAATTCACGGAGATGACTTTGTTAAAGTCAAAACGCAACCTTAAGGTGCATTATAAATCGGGTATATTTGATCTAAATTGTTTCTTTTTTATTTGACTCGGAGCCAAATTGAATGATTCACAAGTTTGCTTCTACAGCCCAACCTATTTTTATATGTTGCAGTAAACATGCTTTTAGAAAAATTTCTTAAAACTGCTCCTACGTCACTAGAATATTAAATGTTTTAATTTTGGTTACCGTTGACATGACTTCGTATCGCTTTAAAATGTTCCTTTAAATAAAAAATATATGAATATTCCACATGCGTTAAAATAATGCCATAAAACAAAGGGTAATAGAGGTATATGACGCTCCAGTACCTACACATATTTAAATTTAAAACATGGCAATAATTCAATTTAACCAATGTTACAACTTACATACAATAATTCTTGTGCTTTCGCGTGTAGGTACGTCATTATAAAAAGTTCGCCTGGTGTTCATCTGCTTCACCCATCGACAAGTTAACAATACCTATAATATGAGACCTACATAGTTGAGGAATAACTCATATTTTACTTTAATCATCAGATTTTTTTTGTTTTTATACCCAGACAATGTCCACAGCATTATAATCATTTTATTTTAAATACAACCTAATATATACGTACCTCTATTTTATCAATTATCTTGTGTATTGTGATGGTATAATAAAGGGAATAGGTATTATGCGAAGAAATATAAAATACTGGACATTAACACATCCACTATACTACACAAATATACATATATACGTGAACGTATATGTATATATGCAATGCAATAGGATACACAACATACAACGTTCATTACTAGCAATCGACGTACAGACACGTGTTTCGGCCTTAAAGGCCTCTTCAGTGCGCGTAAGAGATTGCTAGCAATGAACAAATATTTATTATTATTGTTAATTATTATATAACGGCTAGCATCGACAAATGTCCGTGAGAATATTTTCAGGTCTGTTGTATCTGAAATGTGTAATATGTTCTTTGTAACGAGTTGAAATTGAACGCATACTTTGCCTTACATATTTTAGATTACAATCTTTACAGGATATTTCATAAATATCAGATTTTTGATCAATTTTATTCTTAGGGTTTCCTAAGTGTGATTTTAACGAATTGCCGGATTTAAACGCGATTTGAAGAACCTGTTCCTTAAAAATGCTGTTCAAATTACCAAGAGTCTTTTGAGGTAGCAAACATGTAGTATCCTGAATTTGTTTCTTAAATTTATGCCTCCTAATAAGCTTAGTTACTATTTCTGAATCGAAACTATTGTACTTTGTGATCTTTTTAATTAAACTAAGTTCTTTTTCATGTCTATCTTTTATAAGCGGAAATTTTAAAAACCGATGGATAAGAAAATTAAAAGAAGCCATCTTTTGCTGAAAACTATGATTTGAATCCGCTGTTATAAACTTGTTGACACGTTGGTTTCTTTTCGGAAGTTATCTATTTCTATGTTATTATTATTCTTTATAACCAAAACATCTATAAATAGTAGTTAATCATTGTTTTCCTCTTTTATTGTGAAATTAATTGTAATTAATTTCGAGTTTAATCCAAACAAGAAGTCATCCAAATCACTAAAGTTAGCATTAAAAATCGCAAAAATATCGCCAACGTATCTAATCCGTACTTTAGGGAAATAATTATAGTTTCTTTTAAAATCGGTTTTATAGTTACTCATGAACAAATTCACTATAAATCGAGACAAGCTGTTGCCCATTGCTGTACCCTGTCGCTGTTCGTAGGAGTTGCCTTCAAACTGTGACATGCAGAGAGTTGAGAATACATCTATTTTTACGCGTTCAATTTTATTATTAATGAACAAATCCTCCAAATATTTCAATGTTTCTGGAATTATTGCTTTTATAATTTTTTATTATTATATTATATACATATTAAAAATTTGCCATCATAACGACCATTTCAAACTGGGAACTTACTTTAGAACAACTTTACATATCAAAACATTCATAAATATAGTGCTGCCGGTAGTAAAAATAAAATATGCAATTTTCTCATTAAACAACGTACAAAAAATACGCACAACAATCCCATTAATAAATATCTAATTATTATTTCTGATTTCCGCTTGTAGTATATCCATGTTGGCGCGTATTACTCGTTAGATGAACGAAGAGAGGTCAACGCACGGACCGGAAAATTCCGGGAACGCCTCACCGGACCCGCATGGGCCTCTCGAGAGTCCGGCTAGATCCTTGTCGTTCGCACTGCGCCACACAAAACAGTCAACGATCGTTCACAGAATCGTTCCCTCTCTGTCTGCCATTACTAACGTGTAATGTTGTGCGACGCCAGCGTTCCTTTCGTCCGGTTTATGAGAAGCGAGAGTGAAGAGGTATAGTCGAGGTATTAAAACGTAAGGCGAGTTATTCGCACGGGATCACGGACGTCACGCAGGTCATTCGTCTCAGGTTTTGCGATTTGACGAGTCGACAAAATTATGCCGCCGTTCGCGAACGTCTTAATAATATATATGATATTCCCATTATCTAGGAGAGGAGATAAGAAGAGGTTGGTGTACGTGAACGAGATCGATGTCTTTTTTTTTTTCAAATTAATATTGTCTGTCTCCTGTCTATGGTTTCAAATTTTGATGAATTGCACCTATGACAAGGGAATATTTTGTCGAACAATAACTTCACGATCTCGTCGGAAATACGAAGAATACGACGGTACAATTACTCATTACACTTCTAAAATGAGCTGATATATGTAACACGAAATTGGATAAAAATGCTTACTATTTTTTAAGCTATCAAATTCCCTTGTTGGAATCGCAATTATTTCTGGGATATTTGGTTCGTCTTTCAAAGGTTTTTGAACCCGCTAAGACAAAATGTAGAATGATGATTATAATAATCCACACGGTCTCTAGAAACATATCACATTGCATAAATTGCAGAAGAAATATACGAAGAAAAATATGATGTAGTGCCAAAAGAACATCTGTATCAGTAGCCAGCCTTCCGGATCATATTTTAGAGCTTATTAAACTAATTTTCATCCAGCAGAACAAATAAATAGATTAAAAAAATAGATGTGGACAACACACAACTTTCTTATACATACCGCATGTGTCAAATATCATTAGATATAGGGGAATCAGTGTATACGCACGATGTATACGTATGTATGTAATACGTGGCAGCGCATTACATACATACATTACATTAATTCCCTATGCCTAATGATATTTTACACATGCGGTAAGCGCGTTCCGTATTTTTTCTGCAAGAGTTGCTCCAAATTAAGTTTTCAATACTTTTCCCTTCTCAATTAAATTAAACCTTGGAGAAGTGTTACTTACGGTCAGAATTTTATTTTTTTTTGATACAAATACTATTCCAACTGTTCTAAATACTTTTTTATACTCTTAATAAATCTGTATAGAATAAATTATTTTAAATATAATTGCAAAGAAACTACTTGGTATTCGATAAAAGTTATCACTTCCAGTCCGAATTTTGAATTTTTTTTATACAAAAATTGTTCTAAATGCAGCTCTAAATGCTCTTGCAGTATATAAATCTATAAAACTATTTAGCATTAAGCTTTAATAGTACATTATTCAACGATTTTGAGTGGATAATTTTATTAAAGGAGGATGAAGTTTGCGACACGAGCGAAGTGATTAATAAGCACACTACTTGACAATATCAACTTGACATTTAAAATCGTTCAATCTCGTTCAGTGCAACCCAGCAGAAATGAAATTTGACATTAGTAGATAAATACTTCTATACTTATAATACATCTGTCTAAAAGGCATGACGTGGAAGATATTTGCAAGATACTGTCTTTCAATGAGAGTTACTTACTTTCGTAAGAAAGCTTTTTTGTAATAAAAAATTTCAAATTTAGTTGTTGAGATATTGGTTAAATTTGATTTGTTCATTGAAGTAAACTACTACTTCCGGTCTACAAACTTCACTGAAAATTATACTGTAAATATAATGTATTGACATCATTAGCAGTTCGTGTGTAGAAGTAGTAACAGACACACGGAAAAATACAGAACTTTTTTTTTAAAAAAACCCTTTTTAGTACCAAAGACTTCAAAACGTAAACAACTGCAAAAATCTGTATGTGGAACATTTTCGTTCTACAAAAAAACATTTATACTCACTTTAGAGATATAATGCTTGCTTTAAATAAATAAAAAAATATTGATTCTGGATATAATTTGTTTATTAATACGATGCCGTCTCTATTTCACCAAAACGTACATTCTCACATTGTACCTCTAGCAGCTTAGCATCTGCCCACCAAAAACATCCCCGCTTATTCGTATTAATTTTATTTGAATTTCTAAATTAAATGACTATTTAATACTTAATGATGCCCAACGATCTACTAAAGGCAAATATTCTCACATAGTACATTAACTTTGTTAATCTTTTACAAAATTTGCGTCTTTACTCCTCGAATTACAAACTTAAAATCTGCGGGTCTATTCCGGTTTCTTGCCTTACACAAAAAAAAAACAAATGCCTATCGACAATTTTTAGCGCCTCTCTCAACTAATTACATTTTAGGTTGGCATCTGTTTCAAAAACGTTCGTGAGAAATTTCTTGTTCGTTTTCTTCAAGTTGTCACGCTCGAACCAATACACCTCGATCGTCTTGACAGTTATACACTAATGGCGATGCTTCAATCTGTTTGTTATTATAGTTTCTCATAAAATTGGTTGCATCCCATCTTTGGTAAGTATATCTTTCTTCTCTTTCTCTCCAGTATAATCCTTCATTGTATTTGTATATAAACGCATTACCTTTTTCATCGTTTGTTACATATTTTACCATGTACTAATGTTATCCTGATTCTTCCTTTAGAAACCCTTCGGTCCGAAAGCAAAGGAAACACATTACACACCACGAGAATATTTCCTACGGAGCTCGCACTACGAAGACCGGTCGCCTGCGTCACATTCTCCCTGATTTCTAAACATGCTTTCTCCTCAGATAACACGTCAATTTGTAGAATGCTATAAACAACATTAACATTGTATTTTTCTTTTGCAGGTTTTTAAACCACACATGACCATTTCCATTGTGTGTGAAGCCCTTGAGTTATACATACAAGAACTAACAAGTGTATTTTTAATTCATATTGTTATTATTTACACAAAATATTCTTATTTACGATCTGACTTTTTCCACTGGAAATGTTTTTGATTTATATCCTTTTTTTATATATATAAGCCACACGTATTTGTTATACTTAAAGTTTCATTATTGAAATATTTCTTATGAATTGGTACCATTATTCATATTTTAAATTTGTATTTATTCATTAAAAATCGTGTTATCATCTCGAGTACACCTGATATTACCTTGCTCATATAACTTAATAGCATTTAAATGATTTACTCTCTTTATTGTCTCATCCTTTAACATAACTCTCTCTGTTATTCACTCTCAATACCTTTTTGTTTTTGAATAATTGACCATTTCTTAAAACGTTTAAGGGTGTTCTAATGCCTTGTGTGAAATTAGGCTCTGTATTTTTGTACTCAAACCATATTTCGTGCTTGTCTTTTCTACAAAATATAAAGTGCATTGATTTATTTTATATTTGTATTATGCCTAATATTTATACTTATTTAATTATTACATACTAAAACATATACATTTTGACAATAAAATCTGTCTTTAAATGTTGGCAACTTATCCTTCTTACAAGTATGTGTTTTAACTAATGCCTTAATTTTAAATAAACGATTTTTGAAATAAAATTAGTATTCTTTTTCAATAACTAAACTAATTCTTAGTATAATTATTTCGATGATGTGAAGGTCACAGCAATACGTACAAGAATCAGAATAGATTTGATAGGTTTAAACCCTTGTGTTTTAATATAAAATCTAATTAACTTTACTTAATTGTTATTACTTATTATTTATAAGTTTATTTAACATTGTTTTAGCAATTTCTATTCTTCACTCTTTCCAGATACTGTAAAATACATCTTTATGTACATTTTTCGCAATAATTTTCAAACATCGTAACTGCATTTTGAAGACAATTTTAAAGAAGAGAAGTAATAAATATTTCTTTTTTTTAAAATCTGATGTTCGTATCTATGCTTAAGTGTTAAAATATAATTTTCAACTTATAATGTTGTTTCACCGAAGTTCAGTTTCCATAAAGTGCTGACAAGTGGAAATAAATACCTAATTAATTAGCTTTATATTTTGCAACTAGCTAACCTTTTCTTCAATTTTCTTAATTAAATATTATCATTTGTTTTCTTTTTAAATAATTACATTAATTTTATTACAGTCGAGTTTTAAATAAACCGTAGTTTTTAGCTGAAACGATGTTCCGACTTCTTATGTTGATTTAATTATTTAATGTCTTTTTCTGACCCTACTTCCCTACCGCATTTGTCATCTATCGGTCACACACAAGCTTTACGTTCACGGACTTCATGTTAGTGGTGTTCATCTATTTCATTCGTTTGGGAACCCCCGACATCTCCAGCTGTCCCAACGACATTCCATGTTAACACAGAGAAAGCTCCAGGTAGGTGACCCAGAAAAGATTTTTGTGAATTTTCATTTCCAATTTTAAAGTTTAATTTTCGTATTTTTCTGAACGCACCTATAGACGCTATTATTACGCTGCTGCTGTGGCCCTCGCATTTTAAGCGTAGCAAATTAATTTGTCATTAAAACTTTATTTTATAAATATTCAATATTGTATCGTTTTTTAAATCCTAACTACTAGTAGGAAGAAAATGAAATATTTGAAATTAGAAATGTCATCATATATATTAATACTTTTCAAAATTTTAATTTTCTAAGACCTGTGCAGCTAAAATATATTATATATGATATTTACTCTGTTGCCTTTCGGGCAATTTTAATTTGGGGTATTTTTCTTTCAGGCAATAAGATTCAGACAATTTTCCGGCACCCGATTTTGTGGATTAATAGCGTAGAGGTGAATTCACATAAGAAGTAGTACTCCCTCATGTGAGGACATTGAAATGCTGAAAGGATCATTTATGATAAACCATTGGCTTTACTACATCTACATCTTGCAACTGTTACATTGCAGCAATTTCTCCAAATGATTTGATTATATGAATATTGGGTTATTGGTTGGTTTCCTTCCTAACCCACCAATGAAGAAACTATAAATCATAGGATTAGAATCATTCGCTTATGAATTTTCAAATAAAAATTTAATCAATTCTGATTCACAACCCAATAAATACTTTTCCAGATAATTTTCCATTTAAATAGCAGCATAATAACTACACGATGTTTAATAATTTCTCTTAATAAATTAAATCTACAAGGATTCCTCTTCATTCCAATTATTCGTAGCGTTAACTATTTGCATTTTATTGCGTAATTATTACCAGATGTTACGAGATTAGGAATGTCTTTAAGTGCATACTATTAATTTATGTAGGAAATACCGTTCGGCCAACGTGCCGCTCACACCAGAAGAGGGAGAGAGAGAGAGAGCAGTGCGTAAATTACGACGGTGACATTTCAATTCTTCGATAATTACCGTCGAAGCGTAGAGTAGAGAAGAGCGCGTCAAAAAGGAAAAAGACCAATAAGAGGAAGATTACTGTAGGATAATCTATTACACGAAACGCGCACGCCTCCGGTGAAATTCCGGGTGAGGATGCAGCGCGTCGCTCGTTGCCGCTTGTTTGCTTGCTCGCTATAGCTGCTGCTGCTGCTGGCAGCTACTACATGCTGCATTCCGCACCATCCTTCGTCAATGATTCGTGTGTGTTGTCGGTGCACACTGATGATGCCCTGCCGCGGAGAAAAAGAATCGAAGAATGTCGTCCTCCGGTCGGTTGCTCGACGAGATAAATAGGAAAGAGTTCCAAGGTCGCGGCGGCGTTGTGGTGCCTTGCGTTGCGTTACGCGGTGACTGACTGCACGTCTGGTAAGTAATTGTGATGGGATGGGTGGTTAGGTGATTAGCTTTCGACACATTTATGTATCTATCTGTCTATTGTGTTCGGAATTTGACAGATTTATTACTACAGTTACGAATGCCCACCCCTTCACCTCCTTTCCTCTTCAGTTATTCTTGATTCGTATATTTCTATTATCCTAATGGAGTCACTGCTCCTTAAACTAATTTTAAGTACAATTGGACACAAAGATTAACCATGTGTGGGATAAAGGATCGTTTTTTTTTCCCTTTAGAAACCAACCAATTATTGCATGGAAATATTCACTTTAATTAAATGACTCTCATTGTTCTATGATAATGAATATTAAACGTATCCACATTATACCATGAAGTAAAAGGGAGTCTCACGACGAGAGAGCTAACTGTCGATAAGATACTGTTGCAGATAAATCTGTACATAGCAGCTTGACATGCCTGCAGAAAAAGAACGGCATTTATTCCACAACTGTATACAGGTTGTTTGATAAAAAACGCCCCATCCTGTAACTTCTTAATTTATTATCCGATTTCAATAAATAAAAAAGTAGAAAAATGGTTTGACAAACTCTATAAACTCCCCATAATCCCAATTTTTTCAACGCTCTCTTGAATACGTAACGATAGTCTTTTTTTTAAGTGGACACCTGTAGTTTTCTTTCCTTTAGTCTGGTAGATTTTTTTTTTCTGAATCTAGTAATGTTCATTTAGTTATCATTTGGTTAATATTTAATTAAAAAAAAAGACTTATATGCAACCCTTATCCGCTCACTATGTAACTTTCAAGTGTGCCGTGAATAAAAATCGCAACACAAATGCAACAAATGTGTCATTCAAACATCTGTCATTCGAAAATTGGTGTGCCTTGCGATTTTAAAGCATTATTTCTTGTGGAATAACGATACCACCATGAACAATAATTAACTAATCGATATGTATATGTTTGAAATTTACGTCGAATATAATAAAAATCGAAATCAAGTAAGTAAGGATTTATGGAGACCGTGGAAATTCCAAACCCCCGTCAATTTATACGACATGAAGAAAATTTGATGTGCTATGGTGCTTTTGAAAACCCGAAGCGGCAACAGAGACGATTTGGCGAAAATGTGGAAATGAATGTTCTTCTGAGTGTGCAGGAGAATCCGCTTATTTCAACTCGAGAGATTGCCAGTAATTTGTCGTTTGCTAACTGTTTCTAATTTGTTTTTATATTGATTATTCATTGTTAATTTAATTTTATTTTTGGCCTTAAATCTCACTGACTTCGAATGAATTATGAATAATAAATGACTGCTGTGGGGCAGTTTTGTGTAAAAAATAAAAAAAATCAAGTAACAGATGCAGACTTCCTCAGCTAATTCTCGAATGATGTACGAGGGAGGATTGATATTGAAGCTACCTAAGTAGGAAAAAAAAATTTTTTTTTTTCAAAAACCATTTATTTCTCAACATAGTCTCCTTTTAGCTCAATACACTTAGTAAGACGATATTCCAACTTTTTTATACCATCTGAATAATACGATTTTGGGAACCCCTCAAAATACGCGTTAGTTTCGGTAATCACTTCTTCGTTTGAGATGAATCTTTTTCCTGCGAGCCATTTTTTCAAGTTTGGAAACAGGAAAAAGTCACTAGGAGCTAAATCTGGACTATAAGGTGGATGATCAACCAATTCGAAGTGTATTTCACGTAATTTTAGCATCGTATCTAATGCTGTGTGAACCGGTGCGTTGTCTTGAAGAAAGAGCACTTTTTTCTTCTTTAAATGTGGCCGTTTTCTCTTGGTTGCATCAATCAATTGATCCAATAATGCACGATAATACTTTCCTGTGATTGTGGATCCTTTTTGAAGATAATCGATGAGCAATATTCCGTGTGCATCCCAAAATACAGTGGCCATAACCTTGCCAGCCGATTTCACTGTCTTCGCCTTCTTCGGAGCACTTCCACCAGCTTCCACCCATTGTTTCGATTGATTTTTGGTTTCAGGTGTGTAGTGGTGGACCCACGTTTCATCTACAGTTATTAATCGACGCCAAAAATCAACAGGATTACGCTTTATCATGTCCAAACACCGCTGTGAAGTGGTCTGTCGAACTCGTTTTTGTTCGACACTGAGCAACCGCGGCACCCATCTTGCCGATAGCTTTTTCATATGCAAATGTTCATGCAAAATGTTGAACACACGTTCATATGATATGTTTACCATTTCAACAATCTCACGTACCTTGACTCGGCGATCATTCATAACGATATCGAGGATTTTCTTGATATTTTCTTCAGTAACCACCTCTTTTGGTCTTCCTGTTGATGGTATTGTTGCAGTGCTTGTTCGGCCGCGTTTAAATTCAGCAATCCAATATTTTACCATGTAATCTGACGGAGCAGACTCACCATAATGTTTATCGAGCTTTTCTTTTATCTCTTTCGCCGTTTTCCCTTTCAAATAATAGTGTTTAATCACTGCACGAAATTCACTTTTTTCCATTTTTCAAGAAACACAAAAGTTGCTTACTTTAAACGACTACATCAAATAAACTAATCGATGAATTTGGGTGAAATTTTAACAGCTGACGTTTGACAGATCGCAATTTCTAAACTAAAACAAGTTTTTGTGTTTGTGCACCCATCTAGCGGTAGGTAGCTGCAATATCAATCCGCCCTCGTATTTGTCACGTAAGTGTTGCGATTTTTTTTCAAGGCACACTTGAAAATTTCACAGTAAGCGGGGGGATAAAGGTTGCAGATAATTAATTTTTTTTTTAAATTAAATATCAACCAAATGATAACTAAATGAACATTACAAGATTCAGAAAAAAATTATCTACCAGACTAAACGAAAAAAACTACAGGTGTCCATTAAAAAAAAAAAATTGACTATCGTTACGTATTGAAGACAGTGTTGAAAAAAAATTGCGATTATGGATAGTTCACAGAGTTTGTCAAACCATTTATATACTTTTTTTATTTATTGAAATCGGATAATAAAAAAGAAGTTACGGGATGGGGCGTTTTTTTAGCCTGTATACACTACCGCTCGTAAGTGTTTATGTTTACCAAAAAATTAAATTAGAATAAAACGAAATACTCCTGAAATGCAGTTCAATTTTATAAAAAGACGGTTGTAGGTTGGGCGCCAATTTTATAGATTTACCTGCCCTGCAAAATGGATTGCTAAACCCTGCAGGTAATTCAAACACCATGTAGTACCGTTTGTTAATGGTTAACACCTTTTCAAAACAGTATGTGTTGAAGTGTTATACAAAAAACCCGTTAAATTGTGCTGCAAAAGTGTTTAACGCTTGGTGCAAAAAATTTAGTGAGCAGAAGTCAGCTAGAACATAATCATGAACAGAAATAGAGTAAATTAAACCAAAAAGTGATTTTAAACGTAAAGCCGCCGATGATATTACAAAAAAATAAAAACGTTTTAATTTACTATTATGTCTTATTTAATATTATTATTTTGATTCTTCTTCTTTACTCTTAAATATTTTAACGTGCTAATCGATAAAAACAGTATACACAATGCTATGTTTATGTAGGTATGAGAATTTAACCAGAATAATATTTAGAGTATAACTTTTACACATTTGTATTTTGCTGGTACAATAGTATCCATTATCAAGAAATGCAGACCTAGTCTGTTGTAAAGTATGCAAAATCGATGTTGCAAGATCGATTAATAAATAAAATTGATTTACCAAAACAGATCCGATGCTGCTGGATTAATCAGGTTGGTCGCATATAAGAAAATTACTTTGGATGATATCAAGGTACAATATTTTACGGGGTATTTTTATATAAAAAAATGAGGTGTGGCCACCACACCACTTTCTTATACGTATGAAAGTGTTACTTCCGGTCCGAATTTTGAAATTTCATTTATACAAAAAATATTCCAAATCCAACTCTAAATACTTTTGTACTCTTCATAAATGTATATAGAATGCATAATTTACGACATATTTGCAAAAAATCGTTATTCGGTAAGAGTAAAAGTGATACTTCCAGTCCGAATTTTGAAATTTTTTTTATATAAAAGATATTGGAAATTAAGTTCTAAATACTTATAAATTCTTCATAAATTAGGCCAAACTTAGTAATTGATGAAATATTTGCAAATTTCGATTTTTTCACTGAAGTAAACTACTACTTCCGGTCTGCCGATTTTGTTCAAAATCTAATCAGTTCTCAAGAGGGAGATTATATTCGTAAATACAAAATTTGGAATTGACATCTCCAGCGGTTTGACCGCTATCGTGGTCACACACACAGAGAGAGAGAGAGAGAGAGAGAGACACAGAAATTTTTTTAAAAACCACTTTTTTGGTATCAGGGGACTTCAAAACGTGGACATCTGCAAAAATTTCGAGGTCGAAAATTTTCATCATCACAATACTTCCTTATACTACGTATAAGAAAGTAAAAATTACAGATGTTGACAACTAACTATCACACACCAAAAAAGCCAACAAAGATATGCCAAAATTTCAATATTTTTTAAATGTGTTAGTTAAATTGATATAAATTTGATGTGTTAAAAATTTTATGTAGCAATAAGTGTATTTATTGATTTACGCATTGCAATATTGAAATTTCCATGTTATTAAATTGGCAGCTTGGACACGTTTACATTCATTTTTCTCCCGCCAAAGTCGTGCCTAAATATTTAGGTACAAAATAAATATTTTATTATCATATGTACATGCAATCACATGCAACTATAACGTTGGAGAAATGATCAGATAGCATTCAGAATCCGTAATTTAAAATTAATATTACATTAAAGTTGATTAGTTTATAATGATAATAATAATCTTATTACCCATCAGAAACATCTATTTACAGACTAAAAGACAAAAATTAACAATAATTGACAATACGATACAATAATAAAAATAATAATAAGAAAACTTAAATGTATAATGCAAGAATAAAATGAAGAATCTAATTTCTTCGGAAGGGGTCAGAATACAAACGGTTGGCATTCGTATAGATATGATAGAGAGGAAATATCAAAAGAACATTTGAACGAGCTGTGCGAACGTAGAATGTATCAGGTGCTCTAGCAGCATACCTTGAGAAAGAAGCGCAGGTAAATCAATGCCATTGTTAACACGTTTTAGAAGGAAGTTACAACTTGTTTCACCCCGTAATTTACTAAAAGAAGTGAAACCATGTCGATGATTTATAAGCGAAACAAACTCTTTAAACTGCACTTGTGGAATAGTAAAGTCAAGTCAAAACTGACAATTATGTTGAATTCAAGCAGGACCAGAAATTGTAGAACGTAAAATTCACTAAAATAAAATATATAATATGTATGATCAATATCATCTCTCTTTAGCACTTTCTCATGCACTTCTATTCTTGCAGTGTTTGTTAAGCTTATATTCAGTTAGAAAGTTATAAAAGATGATCAATTTGCACTTTAATATATACAAATGTTACGGCAGCGTATCGCCATAGGAAAGCAATTTGTTGAAAAAAAAGTATGCTCTTTTTGACAGATAAAATCGTCTTCTTCAGTGGTAAAACCAGGTTAAAATACCAGTTGATGAGTGTTTGAAGCTTCTCTACGAAAGAAAATAGAGTTTATATTGTTACCACTCAGAAACCAGACAAGGTCAAAACAGTACCATCATTAATGATTTAGTAATACTTTCTCAATGCAATCCTGACTTTTCAATCACACCTTGTAGATACTCATATCCGTTTAGAATTTAACGGTCCAGTTATTACCACACAGACACACACATACTCAAACACCATCATCGTGGAATGCCTCTGATGTTTGCGCTACTCTCTTCTCGACATTTACGCCCATCACATCACTCCTGCAGTCTTTGCATCGCCAGCAGCAAGCGGTTTTTTCGTTCTCTTTCATTCTCCGCCAGTTGAATTATTATTAATATTATTATTATTCGGCGATGCGGTGGTTTTGTGCGTGCATATCACTCACTCACTACACACAGAGAGTGAAGTGGTATAGAAGAGAAAACAGAGGCGCGCATCATTGCCGCCGGTGGGCCAGCACTACGCCGTGAAGGTACGTGGGGAAGAGAGAGAGAAAGAGAGACGCGTGAAGGGTGCGACAGGGAGGCGCGCGTGTGGTATTCGGACGGCATCACAACACCGTGGGACCGTCAGGTTGTGTGGAATGCGGAGCCGTTATGTCCGAACTGCACTGAAGACATGTGTATTAAACCCGTGAACCAGCAACACAAACAATTCGGATCACATATAAACGCACCTATACCACCGGTTATTTTCACTGCAATTCTCTTTAATATTACTCGCATTATTGTTGAAGAACAGAAAGAGTTTTATTATGTTTTACCGTTGACTCGACTTTCCATATACAGGGCTAGTTTTAAATAGCGTCATTTAAAAAGGGGGTGAAAGAAAAATATGAGTAATGCCCGTACAAAAAAAATTGCGGTCCAATGTGCACGCAGTGACGAGAAATTGATTTCTCTTTCCTCGAGTCCGAGCCTGTCGTAGTTAATATACAAACATAATAATTTTCATGTACAGGAATTTAAGTTTCAAAATAATATAGGTACTTCTACTTAACGAAAATTAAACACGGTAATGCACCGAGGTTGTCGACCTTTTCCACATAAAGACGTGCTATTCACAAGAAGAAAAAAACATCGCCATAGAAAATCTTTTCAATTGCCATTCATTCTCAAAGGTTGTAACTATTTGTATTTTATCGTTTTTTTGGAAGAACCTTAAACTGGAATTACTAGTGGTATTTACGTAAATGTGTGAAGGATAAACAATGTTATGGACCGACTTTAACTACATTTTGGCCCTAAAAATTTAGAAATTTTTGATGAGTTACAAATAAATTTCTTTTTTGATTTCCAGTTAGGCATTTATACGTATTCTTTAGATTCGCATAGCGTGGTACCTATTTAGCGGTAACCCTGTATATTTGAGGATCCTTGAAGCCAAGGGGTATAAGTAACGGAACTCTAGTTTGGAGATAATTGAGTTCAAATTTGTGGATTAATCGCAATTGAAGAGAAATAATTGTTTAATTTTTTATGACTTAACATTACTTCTTTAATTTTTCTCTTATTTTCTGGAGGAAATCTTTCACAATTCAAATATGCATAAAGATTTTATGAAAATGTTTGTAGGGAGGGACATCTTGCACTTTTGGCTTCCAAACAAAATAATAGAAGACTCCAAGAGGACCATGAGATTTGCAAACTAAGTCTGTCAATGCTGTCCACAAGGATTTTCTTTTACAAGTACAATTGCAAATAAAAACATTTTTGGCAAAACTTGATCCAAAATCTGATCGGAAATTTTTGCTTATTTGCTTACAGGTTGTCTTTAGCCGCCAAGTTTTTTTTGTTATTGATAGTGTCAGTGCGAGTGTAATACATCTTAGTAATGAGTCGCAGAACAAATTTGTCAGTTGAGGAAGCAGTAAGAGCATCAACTTTGCTGGATGAGGGATATTCGATGCGTCATGTTGCGAATGTAATAGGAAGAAAGCATTTCAGCTTAAGTCGCATGGTTAGACGATTTAACGAGACAGATTCTCACTTACGAAGGCCGGGACAAGGGCGAAAACGGTGCACTAATGCAATAGATGAGCGTTTTCTTAGACAATCCGCTCTCAGATACAGGAGAACGACTAGTACCATCCTAAAAAATGAGCACGCAGCTACTCGCAATCTTTTTGTATCTTCCCGAACGATTAGAAGGCGCTTAAATGAAGCCGGACTGGACAGAAGGAAACCGGCCAAGAAACCCCTGCTCAACAGAAAGCACAAAATTCAAAGATTGCCGAGAAATCATCAAGATTGGACTCTTAATGATTGGAAGATGATTTTATTTTCCGACGAAACGAGGATTAACCTTAAATCTCCTGATGGACGTAAGCGTGTCTGACGAAGGACAGGAGAAAGATTCGCTAGTTGCAATCTTTCTCCAAGAGTCCAGTTTGGTGGTGGCTCTGTAATGTTTTGGGGAGGCATATGTTTCGATGGCCGCCGCACATAGTTGGTCCTTATACGTGTTAGGTCAATGAATGCAGATTATTATCTTGAACACATCGTTGTTGCCAATGCCATTTGTGTTTTGTGGGGCCGAATTTCTTGTTTATTCAGGATAATGTTCGTCCTCATGTGTCTGGGCAAGTTGTTCACTACTTAAATGCTGTTGCTATTCCCTTCATGGAATAGCCAGCCAATAGTCCTGACATGAACTCAATAGAGCATTTACGGAACGATATTAAAAAAGGGTTCGACGTCGTACACCTCCACCTGCCAACCACAATCAACTGCAGCAATTCAAGAATGGGCAAATACTCCTCAAGAAGTCATTCAAAATTTGATCTCCAGTATGCAAAGATGCATGGAAGCAGTAATTAGAAGTAGAGGACATACACGATATTAGAATAGTTCAAAGTCCATAAATTCTATTGTTTTCGTTTGTTTTTTGTTTACATGTTCGCGTTTGCTACTAGACAGTACCTAACAATAAGCTTTCATGGATTTTTTTTGCAATATTAAATTCAGTATTGTAATTATACAAGTTTAATTGAGTAGTGCGTTCATTTTGTCCATGAGTTTATATTTATGTTCAAGTAAAAGAAAAACATAAATAATCATAAATTTATAGAAGAAGACACGGGAGATCAACGAACATCAAGAAAACAGGGGAAGAAAAAGCACAGTCAAAGAAAATACAAAAACTATGTGTCACTCTAAGCTCTAATTAATACAAATTCTTGGTTATAATTACGTCAATACTGCATTTTATTTATTATATGCGGAATTTAAGCCTTGATTTGTTAGGCTTGCACATTAATAACAGACTCTTGACATAAATTCGATTTAATGCTTACAGGAAGTCCTTTATGATTAAAAATATATTCACATAAATCAGATTAAGTTTCTGCAAATACCTCAGTATCGCGAACGTTCCACTCATTGTTTATTCGCTAGGAGATAAACCGTGGGAACATTGCAAATCTCTCAGGCGAGTGTAAGAGGAAATAATGACACATATTTCGTAAAATTTCAATGCTACACAACACAATAACTAGCCGGAGTGAATGGAATTCGAAGAATTTCGCTTCTTAAGTCTTTATTTATTGGAAAACGTACCGAACATGTATCTATCGTACACACCGAGAACGGTTCGTACAGTTTCGCATTGGTCGCCTTGCATTTCTTTGACCTTACGTCACCCGCTACGTCAGACATAACTTCTTACAATGAATAAATGTCGTTCCTATTGCCGTTAAAAGTTTTATTACGTACCACGTTCACACGTATCTACTTCCAAATAATGCATATAATTTGTGCTATCGTAACTTTGAATGTCACGCAATAAGAAAATAAGAGATAGATATCGCTCTTCTGATGTTTATCAAAATTATTTTGATAATTTTGATAGAAGAAGCAAGAATAGGAATTTTTGAAAAAAGTAGTTACAATCAAAATCTGCAAGATGAAAAAATCAATGTGTTTCATTTTGGTATATTTTTTCATTTGATGCCTTTGAAAAACTTGGTAAATTTATAATGGAGAGACTCGGGACAGAGAAAAGAACAAAGGTTGTTTAATTTTATTTTGAGAGACAATATTCGATTATTCTGACATAATGAAGATATCGTAATTTATGTAATGTTCGAAATGCGCATTGTGCTCCAATAATATATCGATTGGTCCAGCGTTTTCAGCAACAGGGAACTGTCAGTGATTTTTTGCTATTCGCGAGACACAGTCCAGTGCGAAATGAGGACAACATTGCTCGGGTGCGAGGAAATATTGAGGAAAACCCCGAAATTTCCACCAGGCGACGTTCTCAGAAATTGGTGATAACTTGAGGTCTTCTTTGGAAATAATTTTATGGCAATTATGCCTTTTCCCCTAGAAGATTCAATTAGTACAGGAGTAATAAAATGATCCACAAAATAGTAGTAAATATGCTAGGGGTTTTAAAGAATTGTTTCGAGAGAAAAACGAGTGTATTCATTCACAACCTCATCATGAGGGATGAAGCCCATTTTCACCTAAATGGTCTCCGGGAATATACAAAAGTGCAGCGCGACACACAAAATCCAAGACTGATTGTTGAATATCAAATGCATCCGGTTAGGTTCAGAGAGTATAGTGTGGTGTAACCGCAGAAAAGATCACTGAACCATACTTTTTCGAAAACGATGAAGGAAATATGATTAATGTGGATAGCCATCAATACCAGACATTGACTGAAAATTTTATAAGGCCAAAAGTGGAGAACAGGCCAAACTTGTGGCTCCTACATGAAGCCCAGCTCACATAACCCATCAAACTATTGCTCTCTTGTAGGAAATATTTGTGCAATCCTAACAAGAGTTTTGGAAAATGCTCTGGATAGAGCACGTCAGGTCGAAATTAACAATGAACACTAAATCTTACTATGTGAAAAATTTAAATGAAATTAAAAAGAAAAAAGTTATAATTATTAAACCATAATGCTAATTTGTGCCACATATATATTCTCAAACACTCATATTGTATCGGTTATACCAGCATTTTTACTTTGTTTAAATTGTTTCGACTACAACAGAATAACTAAAAGCACACTTTACAATGCTGATTTAAATTGATCTTCAGTTGTCTTCCCACATTTATACTTTCCCCCGCTTAATGCCTATGGATCGTTTTTACGAGAAGATTTCTGCTCGCGCGAGAATATTCCAGCCTTGATAGTCACGCAACGAACAGACTGCATCTATGCGTGACCCATTACGATATGTATCAAACAGATGAAAAAGTGCTGATAGCCAGCTTACTTATTATTAATGTCATTAATGTGTGATTATTATGAACAGCTATATATGAAATAATGTGTTTTGGTGATGTTACAAATCTGTATGTATTTCTCAAATTTATATTAGCAAATGACTTATGAAGTGGTTTCTCCATGAGTCACAGAACGCGAATCATACATAAAGTGGAATTTAGACTATCGAAGTTATCAAGTACATTTCTTCAAATTATTTGTTAAAAATTGGTTTTGATTTCATTTTAGTTTTACAGCATTTGATAATTATCAATTTTGATAAACACGTGTCACTCAACGAGACATTGCCTATCGAAAAAGAAAGAAATCCACTATTAACATCAACCATCATAAACACACCTAAATAAAATTGTTTGCGCACCTATTTGACCGTTCATATTAATACCAGTTTTACGTATTTTGCTTCGGAATTACATATCCTAAATTTGGTCGTCCGCTTCATCAAATATTTGAATGACACACAAACGGCGACACAATTAGGGTCCTCATACGCGCGGACACATATTACTCATGAATGAGACACCGTTCTTTTTCATCAATGGACATAATCTCTCGTGCCGCTATCGCTATTGCTTCTATTAATAGTGCTAATTCATGTGTGTTTCATGAATAAGCGAGTGAATAACAACACGTATAGTTGCAATGCACAGTCAAAAATACTAACGAAGAGGTTTTTAGACTTTTTGGTAATAAATACTTTTATATATATATACATATACAATAATTTATAATATACAAAAACATAACTTTGATGTCTTGTGTAAAACTGTAAAAAAAGAATATTTTTCTTATAAGATTATACATTCCGAAAATACAATTAAATCTGCATGGAATGTTATTTGATCACTTGTACGGTAAGAATGAATGTCATTCTTTGTGACGAGAATGGAACTATGATTTCGGATGATTATACACTTGCTGGTGCTCTATTAACCCCCCCCCCCTCGAGTTATAATTTAAACAGTATAAAATGGGTGTCAACTGTGCTCCATTTGTGCTCAATTGTGCTGATATTAGTTTCATTTGTGCTCCTGTTTTCAGAGATTTTTAAAAAAATCGAAGGGGGGGGTAACTTGACTATTGCCCCCCCCCCAAATTTGAAATTCTTTTTAAAACTTGGTGCCTTTGCAAAGCACTCCAATTGTGCTCAATTGTGCCGTAGAGCGTTTATCCGCCAACCACTCACTTTTGAAGTTATACCTAGAAAAAATCTAAAATTGAC
The DNA here is from genome assembly GCA_963170755.1 of Amphimallon solstitiale. Classification (NCBI taxonomy): domain Eukaryota; kingdom Metazoa; phylum Arthropoda; class Insecta; order Coleoptera; family Scarabaeidae; genus Amphimallon; species Amphimallon solstitiale. The sequence goes on from OY720675.1 coordinate 249,399,552, forward strand.
AAAGGTCTACCTACCACCTCTCCCCCTCAAAAAGTTGAATTTCTTTCGCAGCAACGGACGCCAATTGTGCTCAATTGAGCCGTATGGCATTTTTGCCCCAACCATTCACTTTTGAAGTTATACAAAAAAAAAAAAATCCAAAATTGACAAAAGTCTACTGTCGCCCCACGTTTGTTATAATTTATATCGTATAAGATGTATGTCAATTGTGCTCAATTTGTAAATATATAATGACAGTATAACACTTAATGATATAACTTAAGACAGATGTTTTACATTCCATGGCAAACCTTTACAAATATAATTTATATAATTCGGGGGGGGGGGGGGGAACTTGACAGAGATACTTGCTGGAGTATTTAATACTTTAACACCTCCCAAAAAATTGTGTATTCGATTCCTCAGATTTCGACACAATGCAAATTTTGTAACTTAAACTCTATTATACTTTTGGAATATTCAGAAGAAAAATTCTTAAAAGTATAAAATCTAGCGGGTCAGATTCTATACGGTCCTTTTTCATTAAGGAAATCAAATCTCAACTCTGTCGATTTTTAACATATCTTTCCATTATTGAACTTTTGCTAATGCATAAAGGTTACTCGTGTGATACCGGATTTCAAGAAAGAAGACAAAATGAAAACTATTGTTCAGTTTCTGAAACGTCTGGTGGTATTGCCAGACTATTTGAGTAAGCAATGCTTCCAAGTTTTTTTTTTCTTTGTATAAATACGGCGTACTGTTTATCAATTTTATACCAAAATTGTGAATTTTGTTGATGACGGACAATTCGCAATAAATGTCTTTTGCGATCTTAGTCGTGCGTTAGAATACATATTAGTTGGCAGTGGCGGCTGGTGAGTATGTTTTGGCAGTGGACGTACATACGTAGACAAAACTTATTCGTTTATTATCGGTGATATGCTAGGTGCCTGGGAGTATATCGCTGATAACAGACGAATAAATTTTGTCTATGTATGTACGTGCACTGCCAAAACTTACTCACCAGTAGCCGCCACTGGATGTTGGATTCGGTTACTTTTCAGTACTGGTAACTATATGTTACTTTCGAAATCAATATCCGTTGCATTTTATTCGTTACCGTTACCGAGTACTCGTTCAAATGTGCTGTGAGGGAATATGTATAGTTAATATATATACAGGGTGTCCAGAAACTCTCCTGACAAACGAAGACCGGAGATTCCTCAGATAATTTTAAGACAATTTAACCCAATTCACCCTAGTCCGAAAATGCTTCCTAAGGGAGCTAGAGCTCTTTGAAGATGGCGCCTTGTAATTAGTTTTTTTTTAATATCTCCGGAACGCTTCTATTTAGAAAAACAAAAACTGGTATGCTTATTTATCCTCCAGAGATGAATCGATTCCATCAATTGCGAATTTCTAGTACCGGTCATAGGCGTCCGTTTTGGGTAGGTAAACGGTTATTTTAACGCATAACTTTTTTGTCTTTAACGTTTAAGCATTTGTGACACTAGATTATTAAATTTTCCGGTATTCTAGTACTAAAAGGTACTCTTACTTTAAGTCGGTAGGATACACCGTTTTCTAGAAAAATCGATTTGAAAATTTTTCGTTTTTGCGTCATCTCATCTTTCGTCATTTCAACTTCGCGAACTGACAACAATTTGACAATTAAAAACGTAGGTTTTATTTCTGCTGGCAGTTCAGAGCGAACTAGTGCAAAAAATAATAAATTGAGTTTTAATGACGAAAAAACGAAAAATTTTCAAATCGATTTTTCTAGAAAACGGTGTATCCTACCGACTTAAAGTAAGAGTACCTTTTAGTACTAGAATACCTGAAAATTTAATAATCTAGTGTCACAAATGCTTAAGAGTGAAAGACAAAAAAGTTATGCGTTAAAATAACCTACCCAAAACGGACGCCTATGACCTTAGGAAGCATTTTCGGACTGGGGTGAATTGGGTTAAATTGTCTTAAAATTATCTGAGGAATCTCCGGTCTTCGTTTGTCAGGAGAGTTTCTGGACACCCTGTATATGGTACAAACAAAATGTTCACTTATATACTAATTTTAATATACAGTGAGGACGCGCAGGTTGGAATAAATTCATTTAAAATTTTTGGTTTTGTTTTATGGAAAAACGCTCGGATAGGTCGATCTTAATTTTTAGCTGCGGTTTTTTTGATGGTAACTTGATGTACACAGGCTGGTCCAGAAATAAGTTACGACCATCAATTTTTTTTTTTGCAAATGGAAACATATATTTTTTATTTAATTTGTTAATTCTGCATCGAATTCTAAGTAAGTTTCATGTACCATGTCCTATACCCAAACTCAACAGTTATCGAGAAACTGCAGTTATTGATATGTTCAATTGTAAAAGCTCAAAATGTATATAAAATATCTTAGCATAGTGTGGATATGCATCTGGGATGGGACTTGCATGTTGACAAGGCTGTCAAAAACCTAGAGGTTTATTGTGTAAGTTTAAATACCTTGACCTGAACACAGAACAGCTAAGATCCGTGTATTATGCTCTATAATAGTGTAGTGTACGCTAATAATAGTGAAGTGTTTCTGGATGTTATTATTAGATATATTAGATATAGTACAGAGGCGGATATTAAAAATCATTTTCAATAAAAGACGTGATTACCAGATTGAAGAATTATTTTTTGATTTTTGTTTTTGATGTGCGACAAGTGCACGCTTATGGTATACTTAGGTATACATATAAAAAAAAAAAAAAGAAATTGTTAAAATTGGTGAACACAATTATAATACTCGGAATAAAGAAAATACCACACTTAACCCTTTAGCTTTGTAGGCAGCAATTGAATAGAAAAAAATATATTAACCACCATATGCGTAATGTTGGCATTTCTGTCTTTTTAAAAGTTTGGAAGTGTCACTTTGTCCACATTTACTTCCCGCCCTCATACCTCAATTTCAATTAAATGTTAGTTCATCTTTATTTTTGATAATACATTAAAAAAGTCTTCCAATCCCATTTTAATTAACAAGACAAACAAAAATTTGGTTATTAGAATTAATTTTTACATCTGATGAAATAGTGATTTGTTGTCTTTCTCCATTCTAGCTAAGATATCTGGATTGCTACGGGAGGACTGTTTCCGTCAGTTTCAGTGGAGTCCTTGAAGGCCTTACTACTCAACATTTCTTTTATACGTTTAACGTTTACGCTAGAAAATCACAAATCTGACAACTCGATATGTCAAAACTTTTACCGGAATTTTAAATTACAAATAAATATAATAATTACGTATTAATTGAGTTGGCCGGTACTTGCTGGACATCCATATTAATTAATAATAGTAGATAAGTAAAACACAATTTACAATAAATTCAGTATATGCGATGAATTAATTATTATCATGTGGCGACTTCTAAAGTATTTGGAATAATCATATACGAGATTCATCAAAAAATACGTTCCTATTTTAATGAGTTTATTCATGTATTTTTGTCTTAAGTTAGTAAATAGTGTTATATTACTGTATAATATAAGTAAACTAAACTACCATATTGTTATTATTATTTTGTAATGAAAATATAAGCAAATAAACATTATTATTATTATTATTTTAAGTGCTTTCTACTTCGATTGAATAGTTTTAAAATGTACAGATTATAGCTAGAGCATGTTTAATCCATCATGCAGTTATAACATTGTTACAATTACAACAATTTTCATTCGATTATTCAAATGAAGCTTTTTCTAATAACAACCGACATTCTTGACATCCCACAGAAATATTTCTACGTCGACTGTTAAAATCCGCGCGTATGTGACATACATTAGAATAACCTGAGGCGATAGTCTATCTATATAAGCGGCCTAAGACATTCTATTGGAACGAAAGAACCGTCTGTTGTGTGCGAATGGAATGTTATTTGATACCGTTGTTTGGTCGTCGTGCAAGGAAGAGCCGGCCACTGCAGCAACAACAACGGCTCGCTATAGGAGAGTAGAATGTCCTGCATACCGAAAGAGTTCTCGTACACCGGCCCCGAATAATCGGCATTTAGGTGAAGAACGCGGCCGTTAAAAAGCGAACATGGTCACTACTCCGGACAGCCGACAGGTTGGTTGGCGTTTACGTCCAACGTGGTAGGAGTGAATTCCTAACGCACATGTTTCGCTGAATTGAAATTTTACAGTTGTCAAATGATGCGTGGTATAGAAAAAGAATTCTAGGGCGTTGTATTGTAGGAAAGATATATCTGTCAATCTAAAAAGCAAAAAAATCGAAATATTTGCGGGGACAGGTATGCAGCAAGTATTTATTCACAACGGTATTGATATTATAGGTATGCGAGAATTGTCCTAGTTATCTATTTCTATTTAAAATTCTTGCAATTATTTATAGAACTTAAAACAAGTGATGAATATTAAATGTCGAATATCTATAATGATCACGTCATAAAATATTTTCAGTTTTCCGTCATGTGCATATGAAAGACTAACCAGCACTGATTAAAAAAATAATAATAAAAGGACTTATGAATTTTGCACATATCACTATGTGTGCGACCATGATAGCGGCTGACCGGTTAAAGCTATCAATGCCAAACTTTATATTTTAGGGTATAATCTTCCTTCCGAGATCTGAATATATTTTCAACCTGTAGTTTTTAAGTTCAGAAAAATGAACACAGCAAATTTTCGGACAAGTTTATTGTGGGCATACAGATTGAAGCCTGATAGTACTTAGCTTGATTTGGAACAATTTTTGTATAAAAAAAAAAAAATCCGAATGGAAACAACACTACTACTCTTATCGAATAGGATTTGGAAAAGTATGTATTCTATACAGATTTATGAAGAGTATAATGGCCAGTTTCATGGTGAACTTTTTCTATTTCGGTGCTATAAAGTTCACTCTACGATACCCGTTTTGGTTGTATCGCAGGTCATTTTATCTGCTTGTGGTTGGTAACAAAAAATATGGAATCAAACAATGATCTAATAATATAGAACTACTAGATGTACTGTAGTGAGAGAGAGAGAGGAATTGACCTCTACATACAAAGGAGACAGATATACAAAAGCGTTAGATGTGGGCAAAACAAGGCGCCAATACATGGTTTTGTATATAAACTTTCTCAATTTTGTTGATTTATATATATTTACTTGTATTTTTGGTAAGTTGGATTATGTATTTCATTAATAGATTTCTTCTAGTATTGATTTTATTTGATACACCACTGACTTTATATTCGTTTAAAGAAATATGAGTATAAAGACTACTGTGCATTCATGAAGATTCAGTCAACTGTTTTTTTTTTATAAAATTTTAAGAATTTGCTTTTACTCATTATAAGCCATTACAAGCTATAGCAACACATTTGACAGACGCGGTTTCTTTAATTTTCGTTTTAACTAAGCATATTACTGAAAATAAATTAACCAATTTTCATGACTGAAACTTAAAGGAACATATTTATCTTCTTTTTGGGAAGAAACAAAAAGTAATTAAATGCTTTCTACCATTAGTAGTCCTCTAAAGCACTAATGAATTCTTCTTTGTTAATTTTATATTATTTTCTGCGATAAATGTCTAAAATGAAATTGTCTTAGCTATAGGCTTTGGGCCGTTGTCCTGTTGGAACATAAACTCATTTTCTAAACTCGTTTTGACCATAGTAGATTTTTCGGAATTTATATTAATCAGTTGTATAAAAAACATAATTTCCTCAACTCGAGCCAAGTTTCCTATTCCGTGCTACGAAGAACAACCCCATATACTTAACTTTCATGGTTATTGTTTATGTTTATCTTGATAAGCAGTTATATTTCTTTCTTTACTTTTTTCATTTCTTTCTTGCCAAAAAGTAAAAATGTTCTCCACGTAACTTTGTTCAAAAAAAATTATTTGGCAAAAGTTAGTCTCATTAACCACTGATACTTTAATACAGGATGCATTAACAGTCACCATTGTTTCTAATGTTTTCCCATAAGGCTATGCTTTCAAAAAAGTCTTGTAAAACTCAAATAATCCTCCATTTCTTCTTTCATAAGAAGTCGAAGAAAAACGGCGTCCCTTCAAAAGTTTACCTAATTTAGGAAAGCCATAAAAGTCAATCAATACTAAATTTGTATGGCAGCTTTTTAAGTTTCTAATTGCTTCATTAGACTTCTCCTGTTATTATAGAGCCTTCTTTCATGTCGATATTTGAAGTTCCTTCCATATTCCAAAACATTATCATTCGTTGGTTTTTGCTTCAAACAGGCCTTCCGCATCTTAATCATCCATCTGCAATTCATACCTTACTCAATCAAATTGTATGATTAAAAATTTAATCATCCACTGGTGAATTTATTGCGTCGATTGCCTTCCATCGCCAAGAATTTGATTACACGTCCACGTTCATTCTAGCTGAGTTTTACTCATTTTTGTTAGTTAAAACCACATATAGAGGACAAAACTCTTTGGATGTGAACCAAATTTGGTCAGTGAACATCAACACGCCAGCAACTTCAAAGGAAAAAAAATTACGATCGTCACTCGTTTTCGTGATGGCTAGCTAGATCATATAAAACTATCCCCTCATATATGGAAGAAGTATACATAAAGATCTTCAAAGTACATACATTTATGATTTAATAATTGCAATATTATGGTCGACTATACGAGGTGTGTAAATGAAGTAATGAGACTGATTTTCTAATGTTCGATTTGGCAACACTGGGGACGCGGCATGTATAAAAGCAGGGAGATAAACATCTGATACGCGTCTAGTACAAATTTGAACACATTAGAGTTGTTGCGCTGCCCGCAGTAATTTTTTTGTGAAAAAGATTTTTTTAGTGCGTTCAAAAAACGAGTGACTTCAATTTCGAACAACGTTGTGCTATCAGGTTCTGCTTCAGACTTGGACACAGTACAACGGAAACATTTGGAAAACTGCGTCAGGCCTATGGAGACAATGTTTTGTCGAGAGACCAGGTTTTTAGGTGGTTTAAGGCATATTCAGAAGGAAGAGATTCAATTAAGATGAGCCTCGCAGCTCAAGGCCTTCATCAGATCGTCGTTTGACAGTCCGAATGATCGGTAAAGAGTTGAATTTGACTCACACTACCGTTCATCGAATTTTGACCAATGAATTGTCTGTGCAAAAATGGTTCCGAAAAATCTTTCACAAGAGCAAAAAGACATCAGAAAGGAAAAGTGCCTTGACTTTTTGGGACCAATTGAAAACGGTCCCCATTATCTGGAACGTGTTATTACAGGTGACAAGACTTGGGTGTACCAGTATGACCCGGAAACCAAGCGCCAGTGCATGGCACACTTCAACCAAAGGCCAAAAAAAGAAAGAATGAGCAAGACAAAAATCAAGTGCATGCTGATTTGCTTTTTTGATAGTAGAGGAATCATTCACAAAGAGTTTGTGCCTTAAGGCCCAATGGTTAATCAACATTTCTACACAGAAGTTCTTGAGAGACTTTGAAAAGGGGTCATGCGTGTGAGATCATCCATCAAAAACACGTGGGTGTTGCTTCACGACAATGCTCCTTGTCACACCGCGATTTCTATCAATGAGTTTTTGGCCAGTAAAAACATTCCCGTGGCTCCTCAGCCTCTTTATTCACCCGACTTGAGCCCATGTGATTTCTTTCTGTTCCCAAGCTTGAAAATTCACCTCAAAGGACGTCATTTTGTGACATTGGAGAATATTCAAACAATCGTAACCGACCAATTGAAAGCTATTCTAGTATACGAGTTCCAGCGCTGCTATGAGGAATGGAAGAATCGTTTCCAGCGCTGTGTGGCTTCTCAAGGTAGTTACTTTGAAGGAACCAATGTGAATTTGTAATTTTATTTCAATAAAAAAATTAGAAAAAATTAGTCTCATTAGTTAATTTACACACCTCGTATATAAATACCGCAAGCGCGCTCATATAAACTATAAAATGCAGACAATGTATTATTTACATTCTATCACGCCATAATATCGCGCATAGAAGATTTAAGCACACATGCAACTAACTCAAAGTAAGCATATTACCTATGGCTAAACGTATGTTGTATGTGTGTGGTGATCGAGGTTCGAATACCGACCAATTATACTAGAGTAGTACAGAGGACGAGGACGGAGGAGACGCGAGCTTGGGAAAACAGAATGTGATCGGAGAGAGGTTGATGACTCGCAGTCGCTTGTTGTTGTGATTCTGTCTGTAGCCTGCATTCCACACATGGGGTCATACATGCCTTCGAGTTCCACACGGATCCATTTTAAGTGAATCATGCCGAGTCGCCGTACACCGAGTGGACAACTTGCAAGAATTGCGATGGTTCGGTTCTCCGTTCTTTCGTGCTTCTTTTTTGCTTTCCCGTTAAATTCTTGTGTTATGGATAGTTTTTTTTTTTTAAGAAAGTCTATATACATATTATTATATGAACATTAATTTATTCTTTTTTAATCAGGATCTTGCTTTCATTTCTTCAAGCATCAATCTTTTAGAGATTCCTAAGACTTTCTGTTACATTTTTCAGTCATGTGGTTATTTAATGAGAAAGATATGTGCAACTAGATACTGTCCGTATTATAAATATAATTTTCATTAAAAAAAAACATTGTGTAATTTAATATTATTATGAACCTACAGAATTAGAGAAAAAATTAGCAATTTTCTTGTCGGCTTTTTACAGATCTTAGATCTATGTAATATGTAGTAGTGCTAGCTTATGTAATTTCAACCGTGCAAATCACGTTTTTTTTTATTGTCAAAACAATTATTTTCAATTAATTAAATAATTCTTTATTCGAATCCTAACAATGGGGAAATTAGAGGTCATTTTTGAAGTGTAAATTTCTTTAGGCGCGTTGCGATGATTGTAGGCAGTGAACAAGACTGACCCGCAGTGTTGTCCCAGCGACATGTGAGTTGGTAATAGAATTCTGCGCAAAAACGTAATAGATTTACCTTGTTTCGTAATAGATGGCGCAGCTATTTTCAAGACTATATAAAGTCCCTGAATAGTAGGCTGAATAGTCAAAAAACCGCAATACGGTAACCATTTTTTGTCCAAAATCTGACAGCCAATAATATTTTTCTTGATGTAGGTATTAGTTGGATGTACCCAACCAGCAAAATCACAATTTTAGCGAAGGATTAAAATATATATTTGCTAATGTAGAACAAGTGTACATATAGTGATTTTGCTACAAGAATACTGTTCCAAAAATATAGGACACAGCCAGGGCCGCCGCGTGGGGGTGGCAAAATTGTTCACCGCACAAGGGCGCCTGGGCCAGGGGGGGCGCCAAAATTTATAGATAGTACTTATAGTTTTTTAATTTAATGTTACTTAAATAAAAGTTGTTAATTATTCGCTTGCAATTTTTTATATTTTCTAAGCAATAAAATGAGATTTTATTTTTATTTTAATTTTATATTTTAATTCTATTTTACTTTTGTTTTCGTTTCTGCGGGCTGTTTTCGTTTGTGTAAAACAAAATTTGATTGCCGATGCGAACAATAAAAACACGTTCCGTGTGGAATTCGCGCTACCACACGGAACGTGTTAAAAATCTAAGAATTTGTAACATGTAACAACAGGAATTGGGAATGTTTTGTATCGGCATATATTTATTCTTTATGTGCTGAGAAGCTGTTGCGGTTCAACGTCGTTGTTTAGTTTGCCTTATTTTTGCAATGATAATACACATTCATTTTTTAAATGTGACAACCAAAAGTCGAGGAAACGAGGAAACCAATAAAGCCCAAATTGAAGAAAAATTTTTAGGATTTCGATCTGTCGACGACACTACTGGACAGGTTCTGTTTGAATTCATAAATGGACATTTAAAATCGTTGGAACTAAATTTTTCAGATTTACGAGGTCAATCTTACGATAATGGTGCTAATATGAGAGGAAAGCACAAAGGATTGCAACAAATAATTATTGAAAATAATTCGAGGGCACTCTATATCCCCTGCTCTGCGCATTCTCTAAATTTAGTTGTAAATGATGTAGCTAAAATTTACTTCGAAACAGTTAATTTCTTCGGAGTAGTGCATGAGCTTTACAACTACTTTTCTTCATCCGTTAAACGTTGGTCTATTTGCAACAGTATATTGAAAATCTAACTTTAAAGCCACTCTCCAACACCAAATGGGAAAGTAGAATTCAAGCTTTAAGACCGTTGAAAAACGATTTGAAGGGAATTTTGAGAGCGTTAATAAATATTCAAGAAGATCAAACAAGAGACATGGAATCAAGAATTCAAGCAAAAAAATTTATTCAGAAGGTTTCCTCGTTTAAAATCATTTGTTCCATTAACATCTGGCACGATATTTTAAATTTAGTAAATGTGGTAAATGAAATAATGCAAAATTCTAAATGTGATTTACAAATCGTGACTTTACAAAATCTTATATCAGAACTAAATAATCGTAGATCAGATGAAACGTATGCAAACATGCAATTGCCAATGCAAGTATCGTTGCTAATGATTTGGGGGTGGATACTGATTTTCCACAAAGTCGAAACAGGTTTAAAAAGAAACTACTAAAAGATGAACAAACCGACGAACCAATCAACAATCCAAGACAAAAATTTAAGGTTGAATTTTACGATATAATATTAGACACTGCCATTTCTTCAATTACTGAAAGATTCAGTCAATTAAAAGAAGATTACAATTACTTCAAGGTGGCTATATACCTCATTTAAAAAACTGGAGTGACAATGAAATTCTAAAACATTGTAAAGAATTAGAACAAAAATTAACGGATACTAAAAATGTTAATGAAAATGACATTGATGGATTAAATTTGTTCGAAGAAATAAAATCTTTGCGATGTTTTACCAAAGAGGATATGTCACCTATTGATGTTTTAAATTATATTTATGAAAACAATCTTACCGATACATTTCCAAATATTGCAATAGCTTTACGGATTTCTGTGAGCCTGCTAGTTTCGGTAGCTACTGGAGAACGAAGTTTTCCAAAACTTAAAATTATAAAAAACTACATGCGATCTACCATGGCGCTGGAGAGATTATCGGACTTGTCAATTATATCCATAGAGAGCGAAATTTCGGATAAAATAAGTATAAAGGAATTGATACGAGCGTTTGTAGCTGCTAAAGCTCAATATTTCAATATATTTTCTATTTTTTATATTTTACTTAAAAAATGTTTTATCATTGTTTTGTTTTTAAAATTTATGAAATAATAAAAAACAATAAGACAAACGTGTTTTAATAATATAAAGCTTTTCAGTTCGAAAGCCAAATTTTGAATACTATAAAAGAGTATATCACATATAATTTGCAGCACTTTATAAGAGTCCAACAGAACCCCATAAAGGGGCGGGGGCGCCAAATTTCAATTTGAACAAGGGCGCCTAATACCCACGCGGCGGCCCTGGACACAACCGTAGTAGCAAAACCACTATACGCATACTTGTCCTACATTAGCAAATATATATTTTCATCCTTCTCTAAAATTGTGATATTGTTGCTTGGGAAGATTTGAAATTAAAGTAAAAAAAAATCGTTGAAAAATCAACGAAAACGTAATAGATTTATATGCTTTCGTAAGGACGTAATAAAACATAGTGAAACGTAACAGATCTGTTACAACTGTAACAGCAATCGCAACACTGCTGACCCGTCACGCTCGTATATGAAATGCTCGGATATGTAACGCTCGTTCGGGTAATGTCGGCTCGAGTCGACTAAGGGAACAATTTTATTATTATTTAATTTCAATTAAATTGAAAATTAAATGAATAAATAAATTCATGTCCCAGAACAGGTTCGATCCCGAGACCGCACGGTTATGAAGCAGATACGTTACTATTAGACCAAGAGCGGGACAGTAAGCAAGTATTTATATCGTCTATTTATACATATACATACGTCCGAACCGACCAAACGAAACAGACGCTCGCGTAAATGTAATAAATGTGCGAATATGTTTTATTTAATACGTTACTGAATATTATATGCGTGTATTTCGTATTATCTACGGTATTATTAACCTCGCCTTGATGAGGTTTACACTTCCGCCGTGTTTAAGCACACTCATTCTTCTTTTTTTAGTGTGGTGCAGCTCGTTCATGATCTTATTATAGTTATATAAAAGTGATGGTTTCTACACAGCCCGGATTCCGATGAGTCTCTATCAGACAGAAGAAGGTATGATATCGACCTTTTTTGTATAAAACTTGATTAATAATGTGGTGGAGTCGCCGATACTATTGTCCCGGGTCAATATAATGGTCCTAGCCAGGTGTTACACTGATATTTTTTCGATGCTCAGACCAAGAACCAACTTATTTTTAAAGGCATCTCTCTTCCATACTGAGGCGAAATCAGGGGGGTTTGGGGGTTAGAGCCCCCCATTGTAAAAAAAGAAAAATCGGGTGATAAGTGGAAGTTAATTCCGAAAGTCTTGACAAATTTATTGTTTTAACACATTCTAACGAAATGAAATAGAACCACTACAAGTACTGATAAATGCGAAAGAAAAACGTATCCGAAAAATGGACGTTCAATGGCATCTTTTGAAGTTCCCCCCATGGTTGAGGTCTAATTCCGCCTATGCTTCCATATGGGTCGCAAATATAACCGATATTTCCTCTGATTGTTTTAGTTAGGTTGATAACCTCCTAGTCCGGTAAATTATGTTTACTATATTGCTAATACACAATTTCAATTTATCAACAGTTTCTGGGGAGATTATTTTCTTTTGGGTAATAAATGTATTATTATTATTAGTATTATTATTATTAATTTATTAACCTTGTCATCTACTGTGTGTTTGATACCTTTTATTATTTAATCTCTATTAGATCGGAAGAAGTGTTGAATTCTATCCCCAGTAGTTAAAACGAGCGGAAAATGTAGCAATCTTCCAGATAAAAGATTTTTATTCAAACTGCCCATCGGGAGATACGTAGCTAGATTTCCCCAGTTACATATTTTATATTCGAACCATTCATGTCACAAACAACTATTTCATGCGGCACCATAAACCACGCCTTATCTGTTGTTTATCAGTAAAACGCTTGAATGACAGACAACCTTTAAACAAGCTGCCATTCTATTAACCTTTATAAAATTTCATTAGATTTAAAAGCGTTTTCGTACTGACTTTTGTTTACTGTTTATTTATTATGCGTTTATTCTTTTATAATACATGTGTAAATTAAAGGACACCAGACACCATTCTCATAAGGATTGCTTTCTTAAGCTTGAAACAGCTTAAGTATATAAAAAGTGTCTCATTTGGAACTATAGCACTTTGCTTTTGAATGAAATGCATGCTCGTCATCAAAACCTTGTTTATATGGGTGTTTCGGTTGGTTTTTGAGGTCTCGAAAAATGTTAGTTTAGATATACGTTAATGGCGTGCATTCGTTACTTTCTTATACGTAGTATAAGGAAGTATTGTGATGACGAAAATTTTTGACCTTGAGATTTTTGCAGATGTCCACGTTTTGAAGTTCCCTGATACCGAAAAAGTGGTTTTAAAAAAATATCTGTGTGTCTGTGACCACGATAGCGATCAAACCGATGTTTGTATCAATTCCAAATTTTGTATTTACGTGTATAATCTCCCTCTTGAGATCTGATTAGTTTTTCAGTAAAATCTGTAGACCGGAAGTAGTAGTTTACTTCTGTGAAAAAATCGAATTTTGCCAATATTTCGCCAATTACTAAGTTTAAACAAATTTATAAAGAATTCAAATATACTCAAAATTAAATTTTAGAAGAATTTTATTTAAAAAGTTTTTCGAAATTCCTACCGGAAATAGGTCTTTTACTATTATTCAAAATCAGTTTTTTGCGAATATTTCGTAAGTTATGCTTTTTAGACAGGTACGTTACGAGTATTAGAAGTATTTAGAACTTAATTTTCAATACTTTTTTTTATAAAAAAAATTTCAAAATTCGGACCGGAAGTATTACTTTTACTCTTAGCGAGTAGCACTTTTTTTCGAATATCTTGCAAAGTATGAATTCTATAGAAATTTATTAAGAGAATAGACGTACTTAGAGAACAGGATTTTGAATAATTTTTGAACAAAAAGAATTCTGAAAATTTTATAATTTGAAACGCTGATACGTATAAGAAAGTAGTGTGGTGGCCACACCTCATTTTTTTCATTCATTATATACAGACGTAATAGATGATGTAATACCAAATAAATGTTCAAGAAAATAATTTTGAAGTCATAAAATCATTTTTTATTTGGCAGGGTATTACTGCAATAGCATCTTGAGACAAATAAAGTGTCAATTTTGTATATCTGAAGAAAATTATACTTTAATTAAAATTATGAATCCTCGGACTTAATATATACTGTAGATATTGTTGTTTGTGTAGTTTGTTTTAATCCGCTAATGTATTGTTCAATAAACTACTAGAAACTTACGAGGATACATTTTTGATTATTGCTAATCAAATACAATTTCTAATTAACAGAACATTACTGGGGAAAATTATACGCACAAACCTATTTTAAAATTAATCACCAAAAATACAATAAACACTCTATTGAAAAATTATTCCGGGAAATTCAACCATATATGAGGTAAACCCGTTTCATATAAATAAAATATCTCTGACATGTATGCATGCTTTCGATAGCAAGTAATTTTCGAGTAATAAAATTATTTTAAACTTGTTGTAATTATTTATGTTTTCCTTTGAAATTTTGTTAAAAAATCTAGAAGACCAAACATGCACTGTTTTTACCACCAATGATGACAAGTTAAGTGTCGAAATACGTACTGGAACATATTGTAGTGAATAGATGTCTCAGTTTAAATAAACGGCAATATTACTATTATGAACCTGTCATTTGAAAATGCAGACCAATTTATTTTAATCTAAAACCGTTGGGTGCTGCACTTGACCCCAATATACCACTACACACACCGAGACTGCGAAGAGGTCATCATCATCGAAAGAGGAGTATACATGCATACATATATCAAATTCCACCGTGACCGTCACCACGAACCGCATCATCGTCAACGATGACAACAGGTGTTCAGTCGATCCGGAATCAGAAGGAGGCCGAACGGTCTTCTCTTCTTCTTCTTCTTCTTCTGCTCATTACGACATAACGCATACCAAAACAACATTGGATCGTAAAGTGTCACGTCGACTTGGGGGGCAAGAGTTTGTACAGACCGTGCCCCCCTTTTTAAAAAACGTAAATATTATCATTTACTCAATGACCTTAGCTTAGAATTGATGTGGGCATTCTCTACTTAGGTGTACAGTGATTCGTAATTTAAACGATGCAATCATAAAAATTAAAATATTTTAAATATAGAATTTGTTCTTATAAAAACTATTCGAATATAAATATCGAAAATTCAAGTGTAACTTTTTCTTGATTAGAAATTTATTGAATTCTATTTTATTAGTTTGCATATTAAATTATTTTTATATTTTAATATGCCGTTTTTAAATTTGAAATGAATGGAGGAAGAAAACTCCTCAAGCCTAGAGGGTAACTTTTTTAATGTTGAAGAAACAGCATCGATCAAATTAGCAAGGTTGCTAAGAAATTTAAGGAGTATAGCACTTTTAGATTTGACATTTATTGTCAACTTTTGTGGATATTTTTTAAAAATTGAAAATTGCCGAAATTTCCACATATCTTCGTGACCATTAAATATATAATAAAACTAAAAATGACACCTGGTAGTAATGTTTACGTAGAATTTAATAATCTTAATTAAAAATTCATGTCCGACTTAATTACCAAGATATAAACTTATGTATTTTAAATGGCAGTCACAGTTGGCCATGACATTAAAATGCGTGATATCAAGTGTGTCATGAATTTTTAACCAAGATAATTAAATTTTACGTAAAAATTTACTACTAGGTACCATTTTTAATTTGTTGTATCTTTAATGGTTACGAAGATATGGAAAACCGAAAATTTCGGCATTTTCAATTTTTTAAAAATATCTTCAAAAGTCAATAAATGTCAAATCCAAAAGTACTATCAAATACTCCTTAAATTTCTTAGCAACCCTGCTAATTTGATTGATCCTGCATCTTGAATATTAAGATAGTTACCCATATAGAGAGATAAAAAATGAGGTGTGGCCACCACACGACTTTCTCATACGTATGAAAGTGTTATTTCCGGTCCGAATTTTGGAATTTCATTTATATAAAAAATATTCCAAATCCAACTTCAAATACTTTTGTACTCTACATAAATATATATAGAATGCATAATTTACGACATATTTGCAAAAAACCGATTTTCGATAAGAGTAAAAAACCTACTTCCGGTAGGAATTTCGAAAATTTTTTTTAATATAATTCTTCTAAAATTTAATTTTAAGTACATATGAATTCTTTATAAATTCGTCTAAACTTAGTAGTTGACGAAATATTGGCAAAATTCGAGTTTTTCACTGAAGTAAACTACTACTTCCGGTCGGCCGAATTTGCTGAAAATCTAATCAGTTCTCGAAAGGGAGATTATACACGTAAATGCAAAATTTGGAATTGATATCTCCAGCGGTTTGACCGCTATCGTGGTCACAGACAGATAGACAGACAGACACACACACACAGAGAGACATTTTTTAAAAACCACTTTTTCGGTATCAGGGGACCTCAAAACGTGGACATCTGCAAAAATCTCGAGGTCGAAAATTTTCATCATCACAATACTTCCTTATACTACGTATAAGAAAGTAAAAGTGGGCATCCTGTATTAATGTATAGTACTATTAGAATAAAGAGAAATTCAATTATATATACTAGTATAGAGAATTATTTGATTTTTCCGCCACTATTTATCAAATTAGTTTTTATTACATTCTCCGACTATTAATGTATATTCGACTTTTATCTAACAATCGGGTTATAATAGTAGGTTTAGTTAGGTATATAATATACAGTTGACTTAATATAAAATTTATTTCAAAATATTAAACTCTAAATTATTTCTTCAGATATTTTATAACAAAATATTTTAATTATAAAATAATATTTCTGCTGTTAAGTTTATAAGTCATTTTGATCCATAAATATAGAATTTGTCAATAACTTGACTGAAGGGGCACCTATCGGATATTAGCATAGCTATGAACCATCGTCTCGACAAACAAGTCGTTCAGAAGTTACAAGATCACAAACAGACGCACCAACTGTTATATAAATTATTATATTTTGATATACCTATCTTCTTTTTATCGTCCCTTAGGTTAAGTATTACATTACTTATCCTGTATTTGGTGAGATTTCCTTAGTAAAAATTCAGATTACATTCTACTATTTACAAAAAACAAAGATATGTTCATATCGAATAATTATGTATTATAAAATGTAAATTGGAATATATAAAATTCTAAAATGGATGTAATATAAAAAAATACACTATGCAAATATTTTATTTCCAGATATATGGTTAACACATGTGAGAGGAACTTATTATTAACTGATATCCAAATAAGAAACTTATACCCAAGTTCCTTTTTTAATATTATAATTTCTATGAATTGAGAAGGTATACTTTTTATTAATGAATTTAAAATAGTTTTACAATGAATTCGTTCAGGTTTTAAGAACGATAGTATAAAAATAAATAAATATTATGGTAATCCACGATAATCCTTATAAAACGGTACTTATCAAAGCCAGTGATAATAAAACTTTCAGTAGATACTAAACTTTTGTTATTCTTTTGAATACTGGAACACTCTAGTCTGAAATTTGGGTTTCTGAATTGTGGAAAGTCCTTGGATGTCTTAAGAAGTATGTTTTATTCAAATAAAACTATCGATAATTAAATTTTTACTTCATTATCTTCAGTTGCGGTCCAATCAATTACTGCTCCTGTGTATATATCGTAAAAAGTCAATAATACTGAAAGTTCCATCAAGAATTGTTTTAATTGTAATTCACATGTATAATAATTAATGTAGGTAATTCCTTTCGATTTTTCTTTAAATTCCACTATGGATTTACTTTAATTAAATTTTATAAAACTCTTCTTATTTATAGTTGCTTTTTTTTTACTTGAGGAGGTAATTGCCTTCTCTTAATTTGAGATAAGTATACAGGGTTAGTAAAAAGTCCCGGAACGGTCGAATAACTTTGTTATTTGAAAATTATGATTTCTGAAATTTGGTATGGGGGTATAGTTAATATAAATGCATTTTATGCAATACAGTTAATATTTTTTTCACTTCCGGTTTAATCGGCAATAAGTCCAACTTTTTTTTTTTAAATGGAACGCCCAGATTTTTTTAACACTTTTGAATGCAAAATAAAAAACTACGTTCAGGAAGTATTAAGATGTTTATTTTTATTCACAAGAAAACAGTTAAGAAATTAAAAAAGTGTCCTAATACAGAAAAATCAAGATACCTGTCTATTCAGGTTGCGATTACAATAATTGTTCAAAATGCTCTCAATTTACAATTTGACAAAAATGTAAACGGTCAGTAAAATTTCTTATTGAATTTTGTATTTGTTCTGGAGTGATGCGATTGGCTTCTTGAACTATTCTCTCTTCCAATTGTTCAAGATTATGGGGACGATTTTTGTACACTTGACATTTCAAGTGACCCCAAAAGAAAAAATCTAATGGCGAGAGGTCTGGCGAACGTGCTGGCCATTCGATTGCTCCTCTACGTCCGATCCAACGTCCCGGAAAAATTTTATTGAAATAATCGCGGACATTATGGGCAAAATGGGGGGGGGGGGGAGCTCCATCTAGTTGAAACCAAAAATGTGCATTAGGGTGATCACCTATGTTTGCATTTGGAAAGAGGGCCGCAAGTGCTGGAACAACCTCATTTCGCAATAAATTTAAGTAGACGTTGCCAGTTAAATTTCCTCATATAAAAAATGGTCCTATGATGTTGTTTCCAACAAGACCAGCCCAGACATTCACCTTTTGAGGACGCTGTGTATGGACTTCTTCAATCCAATGCGGATTTTCAATTGACCAGTAGCGACAATTATGTCTGTTCACAGTGCCGTTGAGACAAAACGTTGCCTCATCTGAAAAAATGATGTGATCTAAAACATTAGGCTGCTGCTCGATCAATTCAGTCATTGTTTCGCAAAATTGTAGTCTACGATCTGGATCATCTTCAGTTAACTCATGGACGGGATACATTTTATAGGCTTTCATTCTTGCTGATTTCAGAATATTATGAGCAGATTTTTGAGAGATCTCATGAATTTGACCTAATTCTGTTGTGGACACGTGATGATTTTCTTCCACTGTAAGTAACACATTCAAACTAGTTTCTTCATCTGTTGCTGTTAATGGACGTCCCCTTCTAGGTAAATCCTTCACCTGACGAAAGACTTCAAACTTTTGAATTGTTCGGCATACCGTACTTTTACTAATGTGACGATCCGGATAAACAGTATTAAACAAAATACGAACCTCTTCAAAAGAACGTTGACGATCACCGTACCCACGCATCATTAATATCTCAATTCGTTCTGATTCAGTAAGTTTTACTGCCATTTTCAAATGTGTCAATGTCTAAAATAAGTAAATTTATAGCGATGCAAAAGTTAAAACGCTTTTAAAATTGTCAAATGTGACGGCAAAAAGAATGCAAACACTAAACAACAACTTTTTTCAAAGGTACCTTGATTTTTCTGTATTAGGACTCTTTTTTAATTTTTTAACTGTTTTCTTGTGAATAAAAATAAACATCTTAATACTTCCTGAACGTAGTTTTTTATTTTGCATTCAAAAGTGTTAAAAAAATCTGGGCGTTCCATTTAAAAAAAAAAGTTGGACGTATTGCCGATTAAACCGGAAGTGAAAAAAATATTAACTGTATTGCATAAAATGCATTTATATTAACTATACCCCCATACCAAATTTCAAAAATCATAATTTTCAAATAACAAAGTTATTCGACCGTTCCGGGACTTTTTACTAATGCTGTATAATTTTGGTATAAATAACTTTTAGAATATCAATTAATCACTTGACAGTAATCAAAATTTTTGAAATAATAATGTTTGTTTCTCATCACCAAGACAAATATTGCTGAAGTAATCATCTTATTATTCAACTAAAATTAATAAAACCCCTTATATACCATTTCTACAGTTAGTTTCTATACTTTTATAATATCACGAATAATTTAACATGTTAAATAATTAAATAAATATAAAAAATATATTCTTTCAACTTTCGTATCTGTTAATATTTTTCTTACAAATACTAAATTTTAAAATCCACCGCTTACCATTTCAAAACCTACTGAAATTTTCAATATATAAATCCCAATATACACGTCTGTTCAAAAAAATGTGACACTAGTAATATTCTATAGCATTCTGTTAAAATTTATAACATTGATTATCGACAATATATTTTAAATAATTGATAGTTTATACTACATAATTGGAATTACATGATTCACCAAGGCAATAAATAATGAATGAAATTTAGATAAAATCTATAAAGTAAGCATTAAAAATATATTTTTTGCAAAGATAAGGAGCGTGTATTCATTATTTAAAATTATGTATTAATTACTATTACGTCAGTTTTGCCGTAAAAAATATTATATTTCTCAATGAACAGCTTTATTTTATGTCTCCCATCATTTAAGCCGTGAACCACTGTATAGTGTAGATGACACAATTATATCACAACTGGTTTAATTATTACTATTATGTTCAGATATAAAAGTATGATGTTATACGGTAGATATTATAATGAAAAGGTAGTGATGGTATTTTGAGTTGTTTCATTCATTAGATTATCAGAAAAAGAAGGAAGATCTTCTCCTCGTGCTATATATATGCGTATGCCGCAGTGTTTGTGTGTGTGGATGTCTAGAAATGAAAATAAAAAATAACGAGTGAGAGAGAGGAGAATAGAGATGAAAGGAAAGAAAGCAACGCGTAAGAAGGATAGAGAAAGGAGAGTATAGAGAAACGAGGGAACCGACAACAGTGAACGTTAACACTTAACACACAACGGCGTCGACCGCATTCCAAACGGTACCGCGTGACATCCTGTCTTCTGTTTCGATCTTCCTCGTTGTTCCTTTCGGGGCCGGTCTCTCTTTCTTTCACGTACTTTACATGCCGATTATTGTGTCATTTTCATGAACGAATGGATGGATTACGAAGTACGAACATTATGTGTGAGCACAGTTCGAAGCAGTGGCGTGCTGTACATATCACATTTATATGCAATAATGATGGATATAATAAATGGCAAACAACAACTTTCTTGAAAGATTGTATTACTTTATTTGAATATTGGTGATTCGAAATTAAACATGTGAGATTTTAGTATTTGGTGTTGTTATGTTTTTATGTAAGAAAGCGATTTGTCAAAGATGGGGGGGGGGGATGGACTTTTTGCAAAACTAAAATGTACGATTCTATATACGAAAACAAGTAATGCGTTTAAACTAATTTCGCTTCTGCTATAAATGAAATACTGGTAACTAGATCCAGTTAATTACCTGTCTCCAGTATTTCCTAGTTGGATTTCACAATAGAAATAAATTCGATTTCGTTACCAAAAAATTGTCAGATTTTATTTAATAAGTTTATTTTACATCGAGCAGTTAGCTTGATGGTGAAATTATTATTATTTACTATGTCTTATGGACAGTTTTGCACCTGGTTGGGTAGTTTTCCCTATTTGCATAGTTATCGCATATTTATTTAGTTTGAGCCATCTCCGTCCTAGAGAATGAATTACGAACTTTATCTTTTAATGTGTTGCATCTGTTAGATTTCTGTTTTCGTAGTTTGTGGATGAACAGTTAATATTTTTCATGTTAAATTAATAACTTTCATTGTTTTTGGTTACCTGTTAATTTCGTTAATCTTTCAGTTGCTGATTTGAAGCCTGATTGATGCACATTTATTCTCGTATTTCGAGATTTATAACTTTGAAACAAGTTATTCGCCGTTTTGCATGCCGGTCACCTATGAGCTGCGCACGATGACCGAACTCTGTCACCGATGCCGATAGTATAAATATCGCATCTTATTTGTTGTCATGAAAGAAAATCGGATTATGTCGAATTATTAATTGGAAATACATTAACCAAGTATAATTAACGTAAACAGAAGAATATAGTACGTACATTGATAGCACACTGATAACATTTTGAAAGCAAATTTTTAAACTTGAGAAAGCTTATACAAGGCAAACTTAATGATAGTAAATTGAAAGAAAAATAGTGTTTTCTCATAAAAGAATAACACTACAATTTGACACCCAACGTGAGGCAACAAATGCAGATAATGTTACTTTTTGATCATTGGTAAATACTGCTAACCACTCATTATGTCATATGATCATCAGGACTGTTAGTATCGTTTTATAGAACACACACAATAGTTAATGTTTTAATAGATAACTGTCATTAATGTCAGACATGCAGTAGTCCTAATACTATAATGAGAACACGTCCACTGGCTTACTAAATTACTATTTTCAAAATGTTTCAATTACAATTCCTCTTGTCTCAAGCTATTTATTCCTAAAACTAGAAGTTTGATGAATGCAGTTTCGTTGTTTCGGCGTAAGCTGAATATTAAACATGCTTGTAAACGTCACTCTACTCTAAGTACTCGTTCAGTTTCCAAGAAGTCTTATTTGTATTGCTTGTCGCTTGTCGCTTGTTAAGCTACTTACTTAAACTTTAAATGCCAATTACGCATGTTTAAGTTGCCAGAGGACGCCACTGGCACTAGCTGCAATGACAATGTAGTTGGAGTAGAGGGCGCGGTCATCGTTCGCCCAACATAGAATGCAAACGCACATACATACATACATACACACTGTCATCCGTTGTCGTACTGGTGACGGAAATGCATGTTATTGACCGATTTCGAGACGCGCGAGGAGCAACAACGGGCGGTTAGTACTTGCATTTTAAATGATTCTGATTTTTGTACTCGTCACGGCTTCTACATTTCCGCTGTGACTTTAAATTTATTACTGCCTCTTCCGTTTTTCTTCTTGTCTCTATATAACGAGTATGAAAGTGCTAATGAGATATTGTAATTAAAGTCGCTCCTTCTTCCTTTTACGTTAGGAGAAGACATAATTACGAAGAATTGATCATTAAGATATCGAACATTTATTAGTTAAAAGAATATATAAAATAGGCGAAACAATAAAAAGGAAAAACCCCTTACAACCAAATCGGTGTTAACATTGTAAGGTGTTGAAAGTACGTATCCGATGTTGATACGAATTTAGTAGTAAGGGTTTTTACTCTTTGTTGATACATACTAATTAGTTTAAATAACGGTTAGATATTTAAAGAAAGAACAAAATATAAGAAACAATTTTTCGTCTCTAGTGTAGCCCGCTTATATGAACCTTTACGTTAAGTAAGTTTCTCAGAAATAATGCCACCTATTCTAATTACTCAAACTAGATGCTTGTTCATTATACCCATAACTTACTTTTCTCAAATTTCCCAATAGGTGTAAGTATTGTGATAAGTCACGCATACCTCGCAGCTTTTTCTGTTTGATCACTTTAATTGCAAATTTCACTTCTATGCTGACGACACGCAACTGTACACTTCTTTCAACACCGGGGATGTTGCTGTTGCAACGCAGACGATCAATAGTGACTTAGATAAATTTTATAAAACCACTCGTCGCCATGGTTTGCAAATTAATGGACAAAAGTCATGCTACATTATTTTCGGTAGTGCTTCCAACAGGTCACAGGTGTGTGATACGTTGGATTTGCATATTAATGGAGTTGGGTTGGTCCGAAAGAATTATTTTAGAAATCTGGGTCTGCTTATGGACGAAAACTTGAGGTTCAAGGATAACACTACCAACCTTATTAGGCGAGCTTAATTTTAAAATGTTATATCCGTACAGATGCTCCTTGAATGTTCATGTTAAGACCATGTAGCCCGATACATTGGTTTTGTCCCATTTTAACTTTTGCGATTCCATTTATGGTCCATGTCTTGACAGTTTGGATAGGAGGAGAATACAGGTAACCCAAAACTCATGCTTGCGGTTCATTTTCGGTGTTGGTAGGAAAGAGAGAATTTCTTTTAAGTTGTCGGAAGTTGGCTGGCTCAATATGGAAAAGCGCAGGCTTTTTCATTTGTCCTGTTTCGCTTATAAAATTATTACTACCCGCACGCCACCGTATTTGCTAAACAAAATTAGATATCGCACTGATGTCCACAGCATTAACGCTTAATGCTTTTGAATAGTGTTCAAAATGGGGTTATGTATGTGTGTATGGCTATTTATGTATATATGTGCATGCACACCTTCTTTTTCTTCTTTGACTCATTTGGTACACCTGGTAGATCAGGGAGCCTCAGGCATAACTGGAGGTGTTACCATTTGATTTCATTATATGTAAAACTAATATGTTAATGTAATGGAATCAATAAAGGTGTTATTATTATTATTATTACTAAATACAGTCTGTTCAATCCGTGAAGTAATAAGACTCGAAAATGCCAGTATAACCAGAAGACTCCATTACCAGCGATGCCGCTATATGCAGCCTTACAAATCCTTACAAGCACAACATTAATTGGCGCCCAAAGTGGAACCTATTAAGACAAAATACTAAATTTAAATGGACATTATTATTATCAGAATGCAAGATGCAATACAGCGTCAGAGAGATAAATGAAGAATTGCTGAATGAAGAAACAGGCTATAATATTCGACGAAAACATCATGATAAAGAAATCATTCACCAAGACATGCGTCAAGTGAAAGTGCGCACCTATGAAAACTTTCTAACCAACAAAGCGATTACTTAAATATGTCACCCTACATATTCATCCTATTTAATTTTCTGGTTTCTGACTATTTTCAAAATTAAAAACTGTCCTGAAAGATAAAAATTCTCTAATATAGATGATATTCAACAGTATTTCGAAAAATAATTTCCAGATTTGCTTCCGGAAATGGGAACTATATTTAAGTCAGTGCACGAATGCACAAGGGGAATGCATCAAAGGTGATAGTGTTATGTTTATTAAATTCATCCAAAATGAGCAAAAAAAAATAATAATAAAACTAAAAACGACTGGAGAGCAATGTGTAATGTTACAGGAAATGTGTTGTGGCGCAACTTTTAAATTATCGTTCATTCCAAACAACACCATTCAAAATTCCTAAAATAAACATCCAATTTTGTACACCTAACGGTTCGGATATATTTGCTTAGCTGTCCAAAGCAAGCAAATGCGCGACGAACTAGCAAGGTGATCCCATAGTTTCCTTCTACAGCCTGTTTATCACCCGAAATATTACGTCACGTTAGAACGACAACATGCATTTATCTACAAACACAGAGCGTTGTTATTAGATATTAAATGTCGACTTTATAATATCGATTTCACCACTGTAAACTTTGAAATTAAGCGGAATACGTGTAATAAATGGAATAATACATATACAGCATTCGCGAAAGGAAATACATGAACATTATTTTGATAATTTTAATAATCCAAATGTGCACCGTCGCATAACCACGAAGAAATATCATGGGAACATGTTCCAAAAATGAAATAAAAGAAGGTAAAAAAAGAAGAAAATTAGTACCGCTTCAAATAATTTACATATAGGGAATAGGTATTGAAATGTCATAGCATACTTCAATATGTGTGTATTCAATATAAGCGTATTTGTACAACTAAACTAAAGAGAAATAACATCGCACATGTATATCGTATTTCCCCAGCTGTGTTTTATAAACAAATAGGGTACTATGTATAAAGATGAATATGCTCTTACATAATAGAGACCTTGCATTTTTATGAGTATAATAAACACACACAATTCTCGAACGGTAAACACCACACAAGTAATTGATATTTATATTTTGTTATAGGGAATACCCCATGATGCATTTCTAACATTACGATATCAGGTTTTAAAGCTTAAAACATTTCTTCCTCAGACTATGGAAAACTGGCGAAATACCTCAGAGCCCTTCAGTCAGAAAAAAATTGAATCTCTTCCAATCATTGCTGCTGGATGAGTATAAATCGGCGTTAACAAATAAACGAAGAGAAAGATTTTCTGAATCCAGTAAAAAGACTTGAAGACCCGCCGCCATCTAGTGCAAATTACGCGTGTTGGATGGTTAAAGATTTTGCTACTTCAACTATACGCCGTTAGAGGGGAAAACTACTAACTGTACCCGCCACAGCTAAAGGGATCGACAGAGGTACTTACCTCCGAGCGAATTTAAAAGATGCTGGTGTATAGATTTAAAACGTATTACGTAATATATTGTTAGTAAATTCATTAGAAACTATTACTTTTGAGGTAAACCTTGTATCTGTTTTTATTCAGTCAGTATAAAAAAATATAAGCGTTACAAATCTCGCCTGCTATATGATGATTTAGTGGAGATCGTCGATGCAAAAAAAATAAATAGAAATAATAATGCACACATAAAATCATATTTTTGTCCATGCTTATTTTCAATTAGCTTTGTGGTAGCGTGGGTGGGTGCCTTAACTTTCATAACGTACTGAAACCTTGGCGGCAAGGAGATTAAAGTGTTCGTGGAAGGAATGGAGGTATTTTCGCAGGTAAGCGCTCGAAATTCCACAAAACGAGAAAGTTTAACCGTGCAAGAGCGTTGCATCCATCGAACATAACCGAGGTCAAGCCACAATAAATACAACACAACACAACAAAAGCAGAGAACGAACACAACCAAAACAAAGCCCCATACAAAACGACGGCAACGACCACACGTGCACTACATTGTGTATGCAAGTATACCACACACAACGAAGAAGGAAAGGTATTTATGAAGACATAAACGAAGAAGGGGAAGGATGTAAGTCGAATATCACCAATAAGAATAAAATAAACCACTTGCAACAGGTTCTCTATAAAAGCGATAATGATTAAATGAACAAGTAACTCTAAAATTGAAAACTGAAGGGTACTTACTCGTGAATGTAATAACGTTCTTAATACCTTCAATGGATTAGTACTAACCTAAGATATAAAAAAAAAATATTCAAGTAATTTAGATTAGATAGTCATTCCTAGTTCCTATACATGAGAGGATATTTTTCTAGAATGCTGCCAATAAGGCCTTTTTGTCATTTATATTGTCTCCGGCCCTTAAATTCATATTTGCATTTAGAAATATTTGTTTGACAAACTTTGTGAGGAACTGATATCTGCAAATATTTGCGCAAATTTGTGTCCAGGTGATTGAAATGATATGCTAGTAATTTGCACCAAGATAAATTATAACATACGCATTAGATGTAATGGTAATATGAACTGGGATAGAATGTAATACGGTTTCTGGGAGTACACTTTGAAAACAGTTTGTTATAGAATTTTAATTACAATGGACCTATGTGTCAATTTTATGATTAATAAATCTCCTATTATGTTACTGAACATTCACAAGTTCTCTATGTCATCTGTGTGTAGGACACACGAGTATTGCGCAAAAACGAATAATTAGATATATTGAACGTATAGCTCATCCAGACCGTTTTCTGGTAGTGTAACATTCTTGAAATTGTTCGTGTATACGAACATATAATGTTTTATCGCCATGTATATAGGTATTATATCTGCTCTATTATCTTTGAGGAATTTCAAACAAAAGTAATGACTTGTTACTGAATGCTATAGTTACTATAGTTGGACGATTTCGTGGTTCATTAGTCTTCGCTATCTATTTGATTTTCTTCTCGTTGTGGGCCATACATGGTTCTTACTGCTTTCCTTTCAAATGTTCTTCATTTTTCCTCGTCTCTAAGCAAATTCGACATCGCAAAAAAGAAATGAAGACCATCACCAGTTTGGGGACTGGCAACGATCTCTTGGAGCCTATGAGGGTGCCCAAGCTTTTTTTGAGCAAGATAGTTTATGGAAGATACAGAACTGTTGGAATGGAAGTGAAAGATCTATTGGTGATAGTGTAAAGACTAAGATGTTGAAGTTCTCAATCCAAACATGAATGAATAAAATGAATATCGAGACAGTAAGTGTAATCAAGAAAGACCAAAAGATGTTTGAAACGAAAATCATTAGAAAAATATACGAACCGAATAATTACAAAATGGAAACCATAAGGAAGAAGGCAAAGCGGAAGAGCCAATGTATGATGATAAGACCAAGTAATAGAAGATGTAAGAACACTAGACAACTAGATAGGAAGATATGGAGAGAAATTGTGAGCAAAGTTAAAAACTTTGCCCACAATTTCTCAAAATGTTAGTTATTATAGCTAATATAGGCTACAATAATATGTTTGTATATAAATAAGTAGAAGCATGTGGTCTAACGAACCCGGAGAATATGGTTAATAGAATCCAGTAATAAAAATAAACATTTTTATTCTGTTAGCCTTTACACAATACATGTTTCAAATGTCAATAATAAAGTAAATAAGTAATAAGTAATTGCTATATAAATCACACATTCCATATACAGTGCGGCTCTAAAGTGTCCTCCCCGCCTGTTAACTTTTAAACTGTTTAATAGAGAGGTTCCAATTTTGGTTTATTAATAGGAAATATTATGCACTATATTCTTAAGGTAAAATTTCTACTCAGTTTAAAAAATTGACGGCAGGGAACGATATAGTATCAAATTTTAAATGGAATAGGGTATCGAGTGATATCTCATTTTGAACGATTTACTTGCTCGAGTATAATGGCAAAGTTTCACAAAATTTTGTTGACTAAAAGACAAATTACACAATATTTTACTTAATTTTTTTATTTCATTAAATGCTCTATACGAGTTCCCTGACATACTTGACACAAAACATTCTATTTAATCTTTCCTTCCGCACTCAAAACGCAACTGTCAATTATTTCTAATATGAATTCAAAAAGTCAGGCCATAAAGACTTTTTTGTACTCGCTTATCAAAACCTGTCATTGCACGATTCGATTTGCGTGCGTAAAGTCACTTTAAACACGAGTGCGTAAAAGTAAAGTTGGTACTTCCTAGAACTTGATTAATTTAGTGACATTTTAAAATCATAAATCCCTAACCTTAATAATAATTGAATGAAATTTTGGCATCATACCATACTATGTGAGCCGTTCAAAGTGAGATAACACTCGACGCCCTATTTCATTTAAAATGTTGTTACCATATCGCCCCCCGCCGTAAATTTTTGAAACTAAATAGAAATTTTACCTTAGTAATGTAATGCATAATATTTCTTATTAATGACCCAAAATTGAAACCTCTCTATTAAACTGTTTAAAAGTTAACAGGACGGGGGAGGGGGGAGACGCTTTCGAGCCGCTCTGTATACAGTAATTAATCATCAATAGATCGTTTAAATTTCGAAGGTTTTCATATCAACAGAAGCGAACAAGCACAAAACCAATTTATAACAAAGGAGAAAAAATGATTTTGGTAATTACAGACCGATAGCACCTATTTCCAATGTAGCTTTAGTTTATGAATTTCAATCAATTTGTGAAAGAATATTCAGGTTTATGGAAAAACATAATAACCTAAATAAAAATAAAAATGGATATTGAAAGGGCAGATTCACATTACCCGCCATGCTCAGAATAATCGAGGAGATCGTTTATGACATAAATAGTAGAGATGAAGTAGTGAGGCTATTTATGGACCTGTCGATAGCTTTCGACAGCGACCAACATAGGGTCCTATTACACAAAATGTGGATTATGTGTTTCATAGGAGTCTCAAATGATCGGATAGTTATATTTTTGACGAAAATCGATCTAAGATCCTCCTACTGGCCATACTAGAATGTTCGAGTCTTATTAGTCACGGAATAAACAGATACTGCATTTATGCGTGACTCATTACAATACAGACTTTGCAAGTATCTTATATGATGTTTATTAATGATTTGCCGTGTGTGAACGACAACTTAA
Source organism: Amphimallon solstitiale (assembly GCA_963170755.1). Classification (NCBI taxonomy): domain Eukaryota; kingdom Metazoa; phylum Arthropoda; class Insecta; order Coleoptera; family Scarabaeidae; genus Amphimallon; species Amphimallon solstitiale. The sequence continues at coordinate 249,429,437 of OY720675.1, forward strand.
AGAACAGTAATGTTTTCTGATGATTCGTCATCAGTAGGAGTTAAAGCATCAAATGAACTATAAATCAAGACTGAGGAACACCTACGACAACTACAGCAGTGGATATATAATAAATATACAAATATTATCTATTGATTGTTGTTGTATCGAAACAAAAGAAATTGCGCAGTGAAGTTGACACACTGAACTTTATATGAATGTTTCGGTTTACCAATCAAAAATCAAGAGAATTTATGGGTAGTTAGTGGTAATTTTGGTGTATACAACTCGTACATAATAAGTATCTTCTCGTTTTTTGCTAATGTAAACTGTGGACAAGGCTGTAATTACATACCAAGGATACGATATACAAACTCTACACATATATATTATATGTACGTTTGATTATTTAAATGTATTTATCTTTATGTTGCGCATATAAGGTATATTATTCCTCGGCTGACGCGTCATTTTGAAGCTATTTTCATGCGTCGACGATCTAATAACACATACACACACACACACATAGGCCAAACGTGTACAATATGCACACACGCGCTGCTAAAAAAATCTCCAACTACGCCGTGTCCTCGCGACTATGTCGTGACGTCACACTCATTCAGAAAGTGCGTAATAAGAGAAGGGAACAGAGAGGCGACGGTCTAGGGTTACGGGGGCGCGGCAAGGGGATGCGAGAGAGTGCAAGGAGAAGGGGTCTTCCGTCGTTTCTCTCCCCCCCCCCCCAACACACGTCGAACGTCGTCGGCGTCGTCGATGTGAATCCCGTGATCCCCCTCGAGTCGCCCACCTATTTATGTGTACGGACGGGTGAACCCAACGAACGGACGCGATACCGACGACGATCCAACAGAAACAGAAAGACGGCAAAATAATGTGGCGATGCGAGGAAGCAGTAAAGTACTAGGTAGCAGCAGCAGGTCGATGTTCTAAAACACAAACTTAGGTAGTAATTTAACGATAATTGTATGTGAGAGAACAATGCGTTGGATATTGTTTCTTTACCAACAGCTAGACTGCGTTTTAATAATTAATGTAAATTATAATAATAATTATTATTATTGATCATGTTCGTCCTATTAATAAATGTCAATATCACATCTTGGATGTTTTTTTAAAATATTTTAAAGATGGTGGTTTACGGAGTTTAGAATGGTCTTAAATAAGCGGCAATAGTTTGTAGATATACATTAATGTGAGAATAAATATTGTGCTTGAAAAAATTGACAAGACTCAACCTAACGCTAAAAATGTCTTTCTTTTTGACAATAAACAACCATGCTGGGCGATAAGGATTTACAGGTATAATTGATTGCGACTTGGATTACGATTGTTTTAATCGCAATTCTAAAATTTTTGACATTAGGATTGCTGTAATTTTTCATCGACAGAACACTTAGATTACGATTGCAGTAATAGTAATTTCGACAAAGTTCAAATTACAATTACAGTAATTGTAATCGAAATGGCTTCGATGAACGATTACAATAATCTAAATATAGATATTTTGTAAATAACGATTTTCTTAATAATCGTAATCGAAGTTGTTCAAAAAAATGTCCCGAGAGCTAAACGCGACTCGATTAAACTGGTACACGTTACCTATGAAGGCAATAATTATTCAAATAAAAATAAGAAAAAACACAAAAACAAAGAAGTGTTTAAAATAAACATACAGGGTGGCTGACAAAAAACGCCCCAAGCCGTAGCTCCGTTATTTACTATCCGATTTTAAAAAGCAAAATATCAAATAAAATGGTTAAGTAAATACTATCAATTGGCGTAATCGAAATATTATTAGGAACAAAAAGTTTGAACATGCGATAGTCAATTTTTTTTTAAATGGCAACGTATATTTTTAATTAATGTTTCGGATAAAGAATGTTTTCCTGATTTTGATGATGTATAACACGTCAATTTTCAACATAAGTTTCAAGTGTGCCGTGGTTAATATCATTTTATTGGAATGGAAATTTTAAAAAAATACAAATAAATACGAAACTTATCTACAAATATTGTTCAAATTGTCTGCCGCCTTGTTGAAGACATAGTTGACACCTTCTAATTACTCCATTAGTGGCGTTGAGTATAAAATTAGGAGGTATTTCGCGGCAAGAATTCAGAATTCTTTGCCGTAAAATGTCTATATTTTCCGGACTAGTAAAATAAACCTGATCTTGAAGATAGCCCCATAACCAAAAATCCAGCGGCGTAAGGTCGGGCGAACGAGCGGGCCATTGAATTGGTCCATTGGTCCCTATCCACCTCTCAGCATTTAACCATTCAACATTTATTAAGGCATTATGAGGAGGGGCGCCATCTTGCTGAAAGTACATTCTGTTTAGCTCGGCAATTGGCGAATCATCTAAAAAGTTTGTAATGTTTTCACGCAATAGTTGATGGTATTTTGCTTGATTTAAGATGCCATCTATGAAAAAATGGGCCAATTAATCGATCACCCCAAAGACCGCACCATACATTTAAACTGAATCTTTGCTGAAAATTATTCTCAATTATAATTCTTGGGTTTTCTTGGCTCCAACATCGATTGTGATAAAAATGCCATTATTACTGAAACTGCATTCGTCCGACCAAATAATTTTTCAATAAAAATTACGATCTCGTTGTGTAACATTTAAAAAGAAGTTGCAAAATTGCATTCTTCGACCATGATCATTTTCCAATAGTGCTTGTACTTTTTGAGAGATGTATGGTATGAACTTGTGCTTTTTGAGTATCGCTTGTGTTGTTTGGTGCGATACGCCGACCTCATTTGCAATTCTCCGAGTAGAAGTCCATGGACTTTCTTCCACGCATAAAAGAACATCCAATTCTGTATTTTCCTTAAACTGTCGACTCTTACTTTTTGGCATTTTGAAGGCTCCATATTTTCTTAAATTCTGTTCGATTCTGCCGAATTTACGACGGTCTGGAACCTCTCTTGTCGGATAACGATAACTGTAGAGTCTCACAGCTTCAGCACTATTTCGATTACATTCAAAGTATACTTGCAACATGTCGGTCAGTTGATTGCTATCCATGTTAATGATGAATTAAACTCACAGAAAGAATCAGAACGTTGAACTAATGTCACACCGATACACAAATGTCACAATGACAGTATTTATTACTTGATGCATTTGATTGCTATCCACGGCACACTTGAAACTTATGTTGAAAAATTGCCTGTTATACATCATCAAAATCAGGAAAACATTCTTTATCCGAAACATTAATTAAAAATATTCGTTGCCATTAAAAAAAAGAATTGACTATCGCATGTTAAAACTTTTTGTTCCTAATAATATTTTGATTACGCCAATTGATAGTATTTACTTAACCATTTTATTTGATATTTCGTTTTTTAAAATCGGATAATAAATAACGGAGCTACGGCTTGGGGCGTTTTTTGTCAGCCACCCTGTATATATGAAAAACGGGATTACAATTAATGTAATCGTTCATCGAACGAACTTAGTTTACGATTACATTAATTGTAATCACATTTTCTTTATATAAGGATCACGCAATCGTAATCATGTGGTAATCGCAATCCTTATCGCCGCATCTCTGGTCCAAATTAAAGTCAATGTTTATTCGTAGAAATGTAGGAACTAAATAGCTTGCAGACTAACAAGTAAATTAATGCTAGCAAGATGTCCAAAAAAGTTTAATTTAACAAATTTGCTATATTACATTAGCACACGCTATCACTAAAAACCAAACTTCAAATGTGTTTATAAGGGCTGTTCTCTCTCTTGTAAATTTTAAAGTTTACAAGACAGAAACAGGCTTGAAAAAAATAGTTTTTAGCACTTAAACCCTACTAAAATAGGGGGTTTAAGAATAATTTTAGAGTTAAAGTTTATTTTCTTCTAAATCCACAAGAGAGAGCTTTTCTTCAGGGTTGTGGAGTGGTGTTTGATGGCAGTAATAATTTTTTATTACTGCATTACCGCTAGGGTGGCATCTTTTTTTTCTGGTCAGCAAATATTTGACAAATGAAATGTAGAACTCCGAGTTTCTATTCTTTAGTATGTGATTGAACAAAATGAATGTTGTTTTCTCTGTATGCCCGGTCAACGTATTATCTCCAAACACCACAATAAATTCTCGCTAAGCAATTCGGAAAATTGATAAACAATATGAAAAGTAATGGCATCAACACAGGTCCCTGGAGAACATTCATACTCCGTAAAGGTGTGACTAAAGACATACCATCATGCTTAACCGGAATGTTTCTATCCTAGAGATACCAATCATGTGTTGTTAATTTTATTACAGTGGCCACCTGTCTAAAGCGGTCACCTGAGGTAACGGACAGTTTCAAAGTCCCCCAAAACGACTATAACGAAATTCCCATATATACGACAACCCTTATAAAACGACCCCCGCCAAATACCCACATTTTTACGGCCTATCGTTAATTAAATTTACCTGCCGATATCGGCCGGACTATTTTTAAGGTATCTTTATTGATGGGAATACCCAATATTTTTGATGAATGCGATCTCAACCCGATCACGTCTCGACATCAAATTGCCGGCGCCATAAGTGTATGTTTATGTGTGATCAAATAGAGATCGCCTTAATTTCTATAAGTTTACATATAGTAAATTAAAAAAAAATGAGGTGTGGCCACCACACGACTTTCTTATACGTATGCGCGTTTCAAATTATATAATTTTAAGAATTTTTTTTACAAAAAAATATAATAATAAATATATTATCAAAAAAGTGCTCCTCGCTAAGAGTAAAAGTGCTACTTCCGGTCCGAATTTTGAAATTTCATATATACAAAAAATATTGCGAATCCAATTTTAAATACTTTTGTACTCTTGATAAATATATATAGAATGCATAACTTACGACATATTTGCAAAAAATCGCTATTCGATAAGAGTAAAAGTGGTACTTCCGGTCTGAATTTTGAAATTTTTTTTATACAAAAGATATTGAAAATTACGTTTTAAATACTTTTATACCCGTAACGTACTTGTCTAAAAAGCATGACTTGCGAAATATTCGCAAAAAACTGATTTTCGATAAGAGCAAAAGACCTACTTCCGGTAGGAATTTCGAAAAACTTTTTAAATAAAATTATTCTCAATTTTAATTTTAAGTATATATGAATTCTTTATAAATTTGTTTAAACTTAGTAGTTGACGAAATATTGGCAAAATTCTATTTTTTCGCTGATGTAAACTGCTACTTCCGGTCTACCGATTTTACTGAAAAACTAATCAGATCTCAAGAGGGAGATTATACACGTAAATACAAAATTTGGAATTGATATCTACAGCGGTTTGACCGCTATCGTGGTCACACACACACACACAGACACACACACAGACATTTTTTAAAAACCACTTTTTCGGTATCAGGGGACTTCAAAACGTGGACATCTGCAAAAATCTCGAGGTCGAAAATTTTCATCATCACAATACTTCCTTATACTACGTATAAGAAAGTAAAAATCATTAAAACCAATTATGTATTTAATTTGCACGAAAAACCTGACAATTACGGCCACCTTTGTATAACGCCCAATATTGTTTTCCGTTGTGGTGGCCGTTATTGACAGGTTTTACTGTATATTGTTTTATTGCAGTCGCTGAAAGAAGCATCTCAACATTTTGTACTGTCTTCTCTTCATATACAGTCATTTTATGTAAAACATGTAAAATACAATAGTAACCGAAAGAATAAAAAGTGAGAGTTTCAACTTGGTAAACTCCATTTGCAACACTCCATATATAAGACGTGTACTCAATACTACGCAGTATTGTTGAATTTTATTATTTTTTCCTGCTTTTTCTTCTACAATTTGCAATGCTTTGCTTGTGCGTTGTTGTGTTCTGTAATAGTTAATTTGTTCTTAGTATTATCTTGCATTTCGCATGTCGTATTTGAAACCATTATGTATTAGTGTTATTATACACATTGTAAATTACCAGTGACCAATAAATTATTATTATTAAATAACTTTAACTTAACAGGTCAAGAGGTACACAAAATATAAAACAAGACGAAGTGAACTCGGGGGAAAAAGAATTCAAATAAAAGTAAAACCCATGTAAAACGTATTAAAGTTGTTACTTCAGGCGCAAATTGCCATATTGAAATAGAAAAATGAGATGTGGCCACCACGCGACTTTCTTATACGTATGTGCGTTTCAAATCATAGAGTTTTAAAATTTTTGTATATAAAAGTCCTATTATAAGTACTTCTATTCTCTTAATAAATCTCTATAGAATGCATACTTTGCGAGAAACTCGAAGTAAAGTGCTACTCGATAAGAGTAAAAGTGTTACTTCCGGTCCGAATTTTGAAATTTCATTTATACAAAAAATATTTCAAAACCAACTCTAAATACTTTTGTACTCTTGTCAAATATTTATAGAATATATAATTTACGACATATTGGCAAAAAATCGCTATTCGATAAGAGTAAAAGTGATACTTCCGGTCCGAATTTTGAATTTTTTTTATACAAAAGATATTGAAAATTAAGTTCTAAATACTTTTATACTCGTAACGTACCTGTCTAAAACGCATGACTTACAAAATATTTACAAAAAACTGAATTTCGATAAGAGTAAAAGACCTACTTCCGGTAGGAATTTCGAAAAACTTTTATAATAAAATTGTTCACAATTTAAATTTTAAGTACATATGAATTCTTTATAAATTTGTCTAAACTTAGTAATTGACGAAATATTGGCAAAATTCGATTTTTTCACTGAAGTAAACTACTATTTTCGGTCTGCCGATTTTACGGAAAATCTAATCAGTTCTCAAGAGGGAGATTATACTACTAAATGCAAAAATTTGGAATAGGTAGCTATAGCAGTTTGACCACTATCGTGGTCACACACAGACACACAGACAGACAGGCAGACAAACAGACACACAGACATATTTTAAAAACCACTTGTTTGGTATCAGGGTACTTCAAAACGTGGACATCTGCCAAAATCTCGATGTCGAAAATTTTTCATCATCACAATACTTCCTTATACTACGTATAAGAAAGTAAAAATTTAAGCATAATAGGAGCCTTCTAAAACCCTCTTCCACTGTACAAGAAAATTATACGTACTTCAGACATTTTGAATCATATAACCTTTTAAAAATATAATATATTTTAATCAAGAATTATTTTTTATCAAAGTTAATTTGTTTTTATTAATATTTTTTATATGAAATATTACATGTAAATATTAATTAAAAAAAATATATAAGCATTATCAACTATAGAAGTGTGTTGGCATAACATAATACATCCCACCTGTTATGATATAATGCATGCTGCGGTATCAACACCCTTTCTTTCACTCCCCACTAAAAACAGGTCAATTATAACCGTTGTCTTAACCACTTTGTATACCAAATTCAATATAGAAATAAGTCAAATCAATTGAAAAATTAGTGTCAACTTATACTAACTAATACCATTATTAGGAGTTAAAAAATAATTAGTGATGAAACCAGTACAGATCTCTCAAAAGCATTAAGTATCGGGTATTTTGCAGAAATGTTTGCAAATGCCTTAAAGTGATAAGAAAAAGCTTTTTGAGTATTAGCAGAAGTCACTACCAAAAATCTTATGTTAGAAGCCGACTTATCTAAATGTGACTTTCACAGACGCCTTATGTTTGTCAAAGTTCATTTGTAAGAACTTGTTGCAAAATTGAGAAATATATTCAGTGTCGAAAGTGAAATAGTTCTTCATAGCTTCATCACACTAGTTCGATTCAATACAAAAGCTGTTAAACATGCATGTTGTAAGTGGCTTCTTTAGTCGGTATCATGAATAAAATACAAATATAACATAGATCATTAGGTTTACTTGTTGATCCACAAAATGCACGTGGTTGCCCAAATTAAGGGGCATTCTCAGAATTTTCTAAATGATCTTTTTGTTATATTAGATTATTTAGTTAATCAGCACTGCTATTTCATGGAATGACATAAAAATCGAACATATATAATAATTATTAATCCTAAAGCAGTGCTTTATCTTTAAGGTAGCAATATAAATATAATAACATATTGCAATAATAAAATAAAACATGTAATTTTAACAATTCTGCACGACTGTATATTGCTCTGTAATACCTAATTACATACAAAGTATTCAATAATCAGTAGCTAAGACATAAGATATGACTTTGATAATATCAACGAAGTTTTTTTGCAAGACTATAAATAGTCACCTTAAAGAATGCATACTCGTAATGTGCCTTAGTATCAGTGGATGTGTCAGTTGACAAGAACACGTAGGCACGCATATTGTAAGAAACAGTCACTGCTAAATAGTTAAACTGGACATATTCTTTTGCAATAGTAGCGTATGAAATCTTGCGTTAGATTCAACTATTTTAACATTACCATCTACATACATACCACTTTCGATACTCATCTGAGTATTTCTAAAGACCATGACTCATCGATAATATGAATATAAAAGTTTGAATTGTTACTATGTAGCAACGGAAAATTCAACAGTACCGATAACATGAATATTAGATAATGAAATTCATAAGCTTTGGCGAGCTTATAATATCATATCATGCAGATGTTGAATGTTGGCGTTTTCAAATTCGGATGGTATTTTCTAATTATATAGAAATAGAGACTCCCACAACTGTTGAATGTTATTTATACGTATTTATGTTTTAAAATCTGAATATTTTCTATTATTACATGCTCTTATCGTCTGCATCTTGAAATCCTACAACAAATTGATTTTGAAGAGTTTAAAACAAAAAAGTTTGAAAATTCTTTAGTATTGACATGACTTTCCTCTACTGATCATAAGGCTTTAAGTTATTTAATTTTCAAATGTTCAAATTTATTAAAAAATAAATTTCAAAACCTATTCGAAAAAGGAACGATAGCATATGGCTTCTTTGGGTAGGATACCCCATGTTTTGATGCAAGCATTGTACCTTGACATATACATTACATCTTGACATACATACAAACACCCTCAACTCATACTTTTTAGTAAGACCAATAAGTCAAAGTCTAGATTTTTCAAAATAGACATAAATAACAGGTGTTAAAATGCTAAACCTAGAATGTGTGTTCCTAATATTAATAATAGTAAACCTTACATACATTCATTCATTGAAAGTAATGGATCTACATTATCTTTTTGCTGATTTTTGTATGGACTTGGTTGACAAAATTAAACAAATACCATAGAATGTGTAATGAAAATTAAGATCTTCGAGGTTAATGTATTGATAATTTAGCTCTCGCGCAATTAGAATAACTCCAGTTACAATGCGTGTTATCATTTTTCGAATAACCTGATTAACAGAAAGAAATTATTGAACTCCAAACGCAAAATTTAGACAAATTAACCCTCCCTTTAGAAAATTTCTAAACGAAGCTAAGAGAATCGGTGAAATCTTTGTAGATTTAATTAATCTAATGAAAGCAAAATGTATTATTTTGCCATAAAACAATAAATTATCTCGAATACCTTAGAAACAGTATGATCTCGTTATATCAACAAGTTGCTATTGATTGGATAAGTTTTTTAAACTCCCTGCAAGCTAAGACGATGCTATCTACACGCATTTATTATGATTCAAAAACTTAAAGAAATATTATCAACTAAAAACTTTTTTTTTGAAATTCTTAATTTAAATTTAGTAAACATAAAATGACTGCAAAATATAAATGGTTGTGGGTAGAAGTATTAATACAGATTCCCAAATCTAAAAAAAACTCATTTTGAAACTGATCATTTAAATTTTGAAAAAGAAGTACTGCTGTACGGTAAAACAATGCTATACATATTTCTCTGATGAAAAATGCTTTCTCAAAAGAGTAAAATGCTAGAAGATATTAAATTGGCAAAGTTCAAGAAAAAATCATGTAAAAGCATTTTAAAATTATTAATTTAAATTACAAAAAGAAGTATTTTATGCTAAAAGGATGCTATATTTCTTTAATAAAAATGCTTTCAAAATGTAAAATGCTGTAGGTAGAGGTATCACAGATTCGCAAATCTAAAGAAAAATACATGTAGAAACATTCTGAAATGGTGTATTTAATTTTACAAAAAGATGCTACAGTATGCTAAAACGAAGCTATCTATATTTCTATGATATAAAATGCTATAAGTAGAGGTATCGATACAGATTCCCAAGAAAAAGAAAAATATATTAAGAAACATTTTGAAATTGTTATTTTCATTCAGAAAGGAAGTACTTTATGGTAAAACGTAGCTATATAGTTATATTTCTTTCATATAAAAATGCTTTCAAACTCTAAAATGCTAGCAGATGGATTAATACAGATTTGCGAACTAAAAAGACTACTCATGTTTACACATTTTAGCAAAGTTAATTTAAGTTTATAAAATGAATACTAATAATGGAATTGAAATAAAACTAAATGACAATTTTCTTTGTTTCAATGAATTATTGAGCAGTTTCGAATAGCTGATTTCTCATCAACAAGGAAAACAATCATTTTCAATAGTTTGCAGTTCCTCTCAGTATGTACATTTTGTTATAAAAGAAGAAACCCAAAGCAAAGCATAACAAAGGAAGAAATTCTTACCTTATACATTGTTTTATCCTCTCAACAAACCTGGGGTCGTCAAAAGGGATACACTAATTAGTTTCACAAATGCATTATAACATTTCCTGAGCTATAAAAAGTACTTTGGGAAATGTTTTAAATGCTTTTTTCTTTCTTTTAAGACAACAGCATCATCGCAGCAAAACAGAAAACAAAACAAACATAAACCATTCTCGTCCTTCACAAAACAAGGTCTTTTTATTTGGCAAGCGGTAAAATGCGTTGTTGATAAGTGTGTACAGAACAACTTGAAGTTCACACAATTTCACAACCACAGTTTTAAAAACTCTTTTTTTGTTTTCTTTTTCCTTCCGGCAAAGGCCTCTTTGCTTTTTCTTTAGAGTATTACTAGGATGGTATGTTCCCTACTGTATTTTCTGATTATATTTCGTGTTTCCAGCGTTTCGTCGCTTAAATTCGCATTGGCGTTCGAAGAACGGGAAGGAAAAAAGGCCACAATAACGCGTTGGAACCGAGGACGGTAGTCTCGTGTAATTGCTAAAGCAGCAAACGCGACGCGCTCAAAACAAACTAGAAGGAGAAAAAGAAGCCAGACGGTTAGTAGATGGCGCTGAGAACGAAGCGCGGGGCGAACGCTTGGTCGGGAATGATAGAGGAGGGCAAACCGAGAACGGCCGAGACAGAAATGGACTGGCCCGGAAGTTGTGGATGGAAGAAAGTTCCAACAAGCACATTGCCGCCATGCAGTGGTAGAGTGCCGTGGACGTTTCTATTCTTCTCCACTTTAATGCATTGCATTCGCACGGTCTTTTCTTTCTTTTTTTCGGATTAGACGTACTTTTTTCAATTAAAGACGAGGAAAATGTGCCGACCACGATGAGGATGATAATGACGACATCGTGTGTTTAATTTGTGGTAATTGACGATTTATAAATAGAATTCACAAGAAGTAATTCGTCTATAATTATACTGCGCTATAAATTTAACTTCTCGGTTCACTGAATGAACACATCAACACAATAAAAAGAAGAGGTGCTCTTCCTTTCGGAATTAGAGTTAAAAAGAATGCACACAAGCCTAAAATTGACGTGTGATGACTAAAATTGGGGGTATAATTAGTCACTCAATATTAATCAGTAATCAGTTTTAAAAGAGGAAATATTAAATTAATACATGGAAGGTCAGGATTGCCAAATGTGGCTTTCTCACATGATATTGTCAAACATTTCTTGCAAAAAACCTAGTGACCATCGCCACTAGATATTTGAGACACGGAAGATTACAACAACTGCAGCGTTTGTTTTACAGACACAGCTCATATCAAAACACTTTTACTTTCTTATACGTAGGATAAGGAAGTATTGTGATGACGAAAGTTTTCGACCTCGAGATTTTTGCAGATGTCCACATTTTGAAGTCCCCTGATACCAAAAAAAGTGGTTTTTAAAAAATGTCTGTCTGTCTCTGTGTGTGACCACGATAGCGGTCAAACCGCTGTAGCAATCAATTCCAAATTTTGTATTTACGTGTGAAATCTCTCTCTTGAGATCTGATTAGATTTTCAGTAAATTCGGCAGACCGGAAGTAGAAGTTTACTTCAGTGAAAAAATCGAATATCGCCAATATTTCGTCAACTACTAAGTTTAAACAAATTTATAAAGAGTTCATATGTACTCAGAATTAAATTTGAGAAAAATTTTATTAAGAAAGTTTTTTGTGAATTCCTACCGGAAGTAGGTCTTATAATTCTTATCGAAAAACAGTTTTTTGGAAATATTTCGCAAGTCATGCTTTTTAGACGGGTACATTACGATTATAAAAGTATTTAGAACGTAATTTTCAGTATATTTTGTATAAAAAAAAATAGTTCAAAATTCGGACCGGAAGTATCACTTTTACTCTTAGCGATTAGCACTTTTTTTTCGAATATTTCGCCAAGTATGCATTTTAATCTAAGAGAATAGAAGTAGTACAGTAGGGTGTTTATTTTTTCAGAAGATAAAAGTATTTAAATCTTAATTTAGAACAACTTTTGTATAATTTGAAACGCACATACGTATAAGAAAGTCGTGTGGTGGCCACAGCTCATAATTTTTTTTTGATAAATCGAAGAACTGACTTATACCATTCCTCTTTTACAAGTTCCACGCTTCTTTGGTGGAAAATGATTGCACTTGCCATCCCAAATGCGGTGATATATCATAATATCTTGAGAGCTTGAGATTTGAAAATAAAAAGAAAACAAGAATGACAAAATAACCAAAAATATGCGGGAGAATGTTCAACTATGTATGCACTTTGCATATAATCTGATCTCAGTGGCATGGCTCAAGCCATAAATTGGCCCTGTATCAAAATTTGTTGGGAGGCCCTTTTTACCCGACTGCGGCAAAATAGACACTCCTCTTGCCCTTTTTATCCGCTTGTCTTCCATCTGCAGGCATCCATTTTTAAATTTTTGCCTATAATTGTTCTTTCAATGCAATTCAAATTTACTGTGTAGCTTTAAAGTGTATAGCGAATTTTGTCAGTATTATTTCATTGTTTTACTTTTTCTTTTTCTTTTTTAATTTTGCGAGCCCTCCCTCCCAGCATATAATGATGTATCACCGCATTTAAATTGTTAACTACAATTGTTTTGTACCAAAAACCAAATTAGGGTGCAATTTGAAGAGGGGGAGTGGAGATGATGGTATATGGGTTATTGATACCTGGGCGTTTCAAAAGGCAAAATCAGAAAGAGTTTATAATGTCTTTTAAAACAGCTTTCGTTTGATTATTGTATCTGTTCAAATAACTGAGATATTGTCTGTAATGGAAATTCGTGAAAACCTGTTATAATTAGCCTTTCCGGATTTTATATATTTGGCGGATTCGAAAGATGAAAAAATTTGAACATACCAGGTTTTTAATGCAAATCTTTAAGTTTACCAATATTGTGAGGAAATTAGAAGTTTGATTTTGCAAGAAGAAATATATAATATATTTAGAAGAAAGATTTATATATTTAAACTTCCTAGCAATGACAAACATCCACTGTTATTATCTATCTTCAAACTCACTGGTAACATCGTGAAGTGGATGCAAAATTTCAGGACTTTTAAATGATTCATAATACACTCTACTTTCCACCTTGTTCAGAAATGGATCTAGAATCAGAAGAATTTATTTGAATCGGAGCTACGTATACAGGAGTTCGAAATCTTGGATTCATTTCTCACCAAGCACCTACTGCATGGGCCTGTTTACACTCTCTTGTTAAAATCATGCCAGGATATTCTCTAGATACTGCTTTCTGAGTATTAAACAAGCTTGACCGGTCAAGAAAAATCAAGTTAAAAATGAAGTCTTCGGACTTTTGCACTGTTAAATCTCTTATAGCACCTTCTTTCTTAGAAGTAAATAAAAATACACCACTCAAATGCTTACAATCACATATTTAAGGACTACACAGCTGCACACTATGCTAAATTTATTGCAAAAACAAACATTGTCACTAACAGGAGTTACTTTTGGCTGTTTTGTGGAACTGATAAATAGTCTTTAATTTGAAATGTAGGTTGTTTATAATATTTTAATATGTTTGTATGTAAGCTAATTGGCACCACTTCGTGGAATATTTCTCAATTTTTTATGCGGCTTCAAATAAATATAAAATATCAATATGGGCTTCATGATAGAAAAGTTCTTTCTTCTGTCACCAAATCAAGAATTTTCCATCGATATATATATATATGTTCTGAAAGCATTCGATTACCATACTTACCTAAGGGTAAGTAAATAATGCCACATTTCAGCAAGACAATATTACAGCTTATATATTGGCCTGTGCGTAAGAAAGCCCTATTGCTCATAAAACATGTCTGGTATCCTTCCTAATTTCCGAATGAATTTACAGTATCTATACAATGCCCAACAGGTTGCTTGAGCTTTCACAGTAGTCCACAGTTCAATTTATTGGAAGCATACCGACGTGAATTGCAGTCTGATTCGTTGTGTAAATGACATAAGATTGAAAGTTTTGCGAATATTTTACTGCGTACCCCTATATTTCCTTATTTCGTATGGATTCCTGTCTTGACGAGTTTTGGTGAACATTTGGAGTATTCAGATTGCAAAAACGCGCTGTTAGTGTGGCAATTTGTTACTGCTTCCTTAAAAGAAGGAGAGTGATTTAAATACCTTGGATAAAAGTTCTCAGGAGTGTCGGAAGCAAAAGTAGAAGATGGTGTTTTCGTAGGCCCCGATATTCAGAAACTTTTTCAAGAAAAAGTGTTTGAAAGTAAAAATCGAAATGAGTTCCTCCAGAACTTTATGGAACTAAACTAAAAATATATCGTGCAAAACATGTTACGAAATTCAAAGAGATGGGTTGTTCTATGAGTTTGAAAGTTTTTATTTATTAAGTTCGCGTTTACTACTTTCCCGAAAATCTTGGTGATGTTAGTGTAAAACAGGGAGGAAGATTACACCAAAATATCAAGGAGATGAAGCCTAGCAAGTGGAACGTCACTCTGATAGCGACTACTGATGAGTGTTGCACAGGCAAAACCCGCGTGCCGCGTACAAAAGGCAATGCGCTAAAATGAGCTTTCAAAGGACAAGAGAGCATAAGGCCTATGAATGCCACTATAATTTAGCAAATCATTTCCAATAGTTTGAAAATTAATAAATTTGTAAATAAAACATTTATATATTTTGAACAGAACTACTTTTTGCCAGAATATGTAAACTACACTTTCTTCTACTTGCTCTTTTTTTTAGAAGGTATTAATTTGGTTGCTTATTTTATAATGCATTTTTTTAAATATTTTTGTGTATGTATTTACCTTTTTTTGTCTCTGTGATTTTGTTGTTTGGAATTTTATTATTATTATTATCATAATTAATACTATTATTATTGTTAATATACTCCCCAAGATATTTAAATTTCGTACTTTCAAAACATTTTCTCTTTAAATGCAGATGTACAATTCAAATATCCGCATAAAGATGGACAATATGAAGATCCAAACAAAATGATAAATTCTACGCATGTCAAGATGGTGTAGCAATAGAAAAACTTCTTTTTTGACCCAACTATCGGAAAAATTAACAAATATGAACTTTTCAACGCTGACTGTGGAGATCGTAACCAATTACGAAAGATTCACACCTGATATTTTTTGATATAATTAATATTCGGAATTAGTAATGTGAGTTGATATTTAGACTATTTCCATCGTTGTTGGTTGGATTTTGAAAAACCGACCTTTGGGCAAACAGTCCTCTGTCGTCTTGAGGACAAGAACGAGATTAAAACGAAATATGTTTGAAAATTCATCGTATGGACTAAGCTAGCTTACAGGGAAAAGGGGATACTCATTACTAAGCTATTGGGGAATTTAACAAGTTATTCGGCTAACTAAAAGATTTGCCGGTTCAAATATTTAAATCTACAGTGAAAAATATGTTATTGGCTAATTCAATTGTTACATGTTAATGACTTTTATCGTAAAGAATTTCACTGTGTATAATATGACAATGTGAATGTCTTTTAATAAAGGTCTAAGATTATAAAGATTGTTATTATTATTATATATACATATAATCGTAAACCTATTGTATCCGGAGATGTAAGATATGTTGTTTTGTTAGTCTTTTTCCATAAATAAACTTAGTCCACTGTTTTTATCCCTTGGAAATCCCAGCTCTTCTCTCCACGTTATGCCTCTCTTTTCCAGTATTGCTGCAATCTCTTTCTTCCAGGATTTCTTGGGTCTACCTTTGTTTCTCCAATTGGTTATTTTCGTTTCCCATACATTTTTCATCCTATATTGAGGTGGCCAAACCATCTAAGTTGCTGGTCTTCAATCATGTCTAATATTGGTTGCAATTCAAGTTCTTCCCTAAAATAGTATCGTTCCTTATTCGTTCTCCGAGTGTTACCCCTTTTACTTTTCTATTGCCTCTATTCTGCTCCTCATTCTAGCTGATGTCACCCAGCTCGCCGTATGTATCTTTGTTTTGCGATTGATCTCCATTTTGCTCAAAAGCTACCCAGAAAGTGAGAAGTACACTCTTGCTGCGCTGGATATCCTTTCTTTCGTTTATTTCCTGTTCCATGTCATCATATCTTTGTATTCTCCCAAGTATTTGAGTATGTTCGTTTGTTCTATTCCTTTCTGTTGAATTTATATTTTGGTTTCTTCGTTATCTTCGTTTGTATTCACTGCTTAATCATTCCCGTAGACATTCACTGCATCTGAATTTTTCAAAAACACTTGTTATGGTTTTCGGCAACATTTCTGTTGAACTTAGACAATCAATTCGACTGTTGGTTGATGGAAAGACTCTTAAACTTGTTGATGGATGTCGCAGTCTAGGGGTTTTTATAGACACCCCGCTACGGTTCAGGACTCATGTTGCTAATTGCATACAAAAAGCGTATGCTGCATTGCGAATGATGTATCCGCATAGATCATACTTGAGCTACAGTACAAAGACTTCGCTCTGTCAGTCTTTGGTCTTGTCTCAGTTCTCATTCTGCTTACCTATGATCTGGCCGTGCTTGGATGCTCTCACTAAGAGGCGAGTCCAGGGGGTGCAGAATTCCTGTCTGCGTTTCATATTCGGAATTCGCAAATTTTCTCCAATATCGCATAAGTTGTCTGACGTTGGGTGGTTAAATATGGAAAATAGATATAGATTTATTGGCAGTGTTTTCTACCATAAGGTTATTACCTTGAATAAACCAGCATATTTAACTTTTAAAATTAAATATAGGACTGATGTGCACAATATTAATGTCAGATTTAAAAACATCATTTCTGTTCCATTGCATAGAACCGCTTATTTCGAAAGAAGTTTCTCCTACGCGATATCTAAGCTGTATAATTCCGTTCCTGGTGGATTGAAGTCTCTGCTCGTGACTGTCTTTAGGCGAAGTATGTTTAAATATTTATATTCAGGGCAGGCAGTCAGTTGACCTTGCTTATTGGTGTAACTGCATTCGGACGCATATGCACGGTTTTACTTTTATTTTAGCTACCACGTTTTTTTTTTCTTTTCGATTTATTGTATTACACAATCTTCTGAGTCTTGCCGATGCCTTGATACCTGGGTGCACTTTTGTCATCTAGTTCATAGATTATATATATGTGTGAGTTATACTACTATTATTAGTAAAGATACATGTATGGTGTGTGCTTTGTTTATCTGATGAGGGGGGCAATGGTAGAACAAGCATAGCTTGAATTGCCTCCCTTTTCCATCATCTTTCACTTATTCAACTTATTGTAAGTTTCTATTTTTTTTTTTACCTTTTAGGTTGTAATTTTGATTTTGATGGAAATAAACACTATTATTATTATTATTATTATTTTTATTATTATTATTATCCTTGCTGATTACTAGTGTTTTTGTTTCATTTGTGTTTATTTTCACATTCCTTTTGGATAACTCCTCCTGCCATACTGCAATGTTTTTCTTGAGATCTTTTTCGCTTAGTGCACATAACATTAGATCGTCGGCAAAAGCATAATACGAAAGCTTTAATTACGTCGTCCATCACTATTATGAAGAGCAAAGGACTAAGGACACCACCTTGTCTCAAGCCATCCCGGATTTCGAATTAATTGAACTCCATGTTGTTTTTTCTGACGTAACTCGTGTTTTAATCATACAGATTTTCTATTGCTAATCTTAGATCTTCATGGATGCCTCTTTCTTCTAAACTGTTATTATTATTATTATTCAATAATTTAGTAATTGCGACATTGACCATTGTAAGCTAATACAGCTTTTGGTTTTTCTACAATTGTCAAACACGCTCCCAGCCCATCATTTATCTTTTCTCATCATTCAATTTCTGCTTTTTCTTTTCCATCATTAAATCATAAAATTGATCAGGTTCTTTTTTGCCGGTAAATGTATAATAAAATCCATACCACAAAATAGCAAAGAATCTTGCATAATGATAGTTCATAAACCCACTTGAAATTAATAAATATAGCGACGTGTTACAGGTGTTACTTCTTATATTTTATATATATATATATCTGCTTTATCATATATAATTTCATCAATTTTCTCGTCCAATTCGTCATTTGAAAAGAAAAATGACCGTTCACTATTGTAATTACTAAAATTGGAGAACCGTTTAGTTACTATCAAAAAATTTCCGTGATCATGACGATCACTATCTTAAATGGAATATGCCCCCGAGATATAACCAAATGCTTTCTTACATATCCACACTCACACACATGCACTACCGCACACGCACACAATAATATTACACATTCCTTCTTCGGGCGCAGAGACCAGACCGGCTCTAAATTGAAAAACACCTTATCAAGTCGTTGGGCCGCCCCACCGCGTGCGATAGTAGTGACAACATTCTGTTGTTCTGACTTGCGTTCGCTTGTTTGCGTTTTCACGTCGCATCTGTCGACCTTCTTCTATGTTTGTTTTATAATACGCTTGGATTACGTCTTTATACGAAATATGGAGAATACACGGATGCGTTTTAGGTGGTCGGCCCATTAATAGCCTTGAAAAGTACGCAGACTCCATACGATAATTTGACTCGAAGATTCGCATTCCCCCCATTTTTAGAGATACCACTAAAATCATTAACTACTTTACCCGATGACTGTGATTAAATAAATTACTGTTTTGTAAATATTGTTTGCGTTAGTCTTCTTCTATTGGTATTTGTGAAAATACTGGTGATATGATTACCGATGATATTATGAGTGAGCTGAAAAATTCACCAGAATTTTATATATTCCATGATTAATCATACCACGCGTTACGAAGGCAAAATTAAATTTAAGCAAGCCATTGTTGAGGAAAAGTAGCCGTGACTGGTGGGGTGGTTGAATTTGATTGACGGAGATACTCAGAGTGGGGGAATGAACACAGCAAATTCGTCCACTGCGGAGCTTCCAGTGGAAAAATTTGAAAATATAGTGCAAAAGTGAAAAGCAGACTAACAAGAACATTTTATTTAACCGTTAACTACTATGCAAGGGTCCTGGGGACCCAAAGCCCATTAAATTCTCAAATAACTTATCGGACATGCGGGTGAGGGCGCCACGAGCTTATGTATTTTCCTATACAGTCATAACAAGCTTATTCATGCACAGGTTGCCGCACGGTGCTGTTTATTTTCAAGTCTAGCATAAGTCTGGGTCCCAGGGACCCATGCATAGTACAAGTGAAACAAAACTTGCAGTTGGTAAGTAATCTTTGGTTCGTCCAATTTCATTTGTAATACTACTAATATCGGCAGATAATCTAAAATGGAGTCTAAACGATATTTGAACGAAGATGACATACATGCTCTATTCAACGATGAAGATTTTTGGAATGATAACGTTGATACTCAAAATACACAATCTCCATTACCAGCGTTTGACAACATTACGACCGAAGCAGATAAAAGTGATCAGGATGAATCAGATCATGAATATGCAAGCAGCCATGACAGCCAAAGTGACGTTTCATGCGATTCAGATGATCTGTGGGAACCTGATAATAATGAACAAATTAAAAACCAAATTCCAGACGAAAGTGTTGAATCTGAAGAGTGTGAAATTGATCTAATTCAAGAAGATGAAGATAAAGATTCCTCTGAGCGAAATACAGAAAATCAACCACGACAAACAGGAGTTTGGCATGGAAAAGATCGAACAATATGGGGAAAAGAATTTCCTGTAAGAAGGAAGACCACTGCTGATAATATTATAGGTACGTTTTTTACCTGGTCTAGCTGGTGTTGCTAGGCAAAATCCTCCAAGCAGTGCTCTAGAAGCCTGGAGTCTTCTAATCAGCGATGAAATGTTACAGTCAATTGTGGAATGGACTAATCATAAAATATCGACGATGATTGTTACTTATACGACATCAAAAAAACTTCGCCCTTCATTTATATGTGAAACAAATTTATCAGAAATTAAAGCATTTATCGGATTGTTATATTTACAAGGAATATTCAAATCAAATAATGAAGATTTACGTTCAATGTGGAGCACAGACGGAACGGGTAGAGATATTTTCAACTGTACTATGACTTTGGCACGATTCTATTTTTTGTTGAGTTGTTTGCGTTTTGACAATCCTGCAACAAGAACTGAATGAAGAGAAATATCAAAATTAGCTCCAATTCAAGAACTTTTTGAGGAGTTTGTCTCTCGTTCAACTAATAGTTACACTCCTGGCGCATATTTGACGATTGATGAAATGTTGGTACCATTTCGGGGTAGGTGCGGTTTCCGAATGTACATACCCAATAAGCCAGCGAAGTACGGCATAAAAATACAAATTTTGGCAGATGCAAAAACATATTATATGTGCAAAACTGAGGTTTATTTGGGCAAAAGCAACGGAAACCAACCCAAAAACTCTTTGCCACATCCCACGCAGGTTGTCAACCGTTTAGTCAGTCACTTTCCGTTGAAAACGAATCGCAACATAACAGCTGACAACTGGTATACTTCAATGGAGACAGTAAGAGAGTTAGAAAAGCGTAATATGACATATGTTGGTACGGTGAAGAAAAATAAACGACAGATTCCACCTGAATTTCAACCAAACAGGAGACGTCCAGAACTATCATCTCTCTTTGGATTTCAAGGAAAGGTTACTTTGGTCAGTCACGTTCCAAAAAAAGGTAAAGCCGTTGTTTTGTTATCGAGCATGCATCATGACTCTAATGTAAATCCAGTTTCAAAAAAGCCAGAAATCATAGAATTTTATAACAAAACTAAATCTGGCGTAGATGCTTTGGACCAGAAATGCGCAGCATATTCCACCTCGCGACGGACCCGTCGTTGGCCAATGGCGATATTTCATTGCATTTTAAATGTGGCTGGAGTTAATAGTAGAGTTCTATATCAATTTTCACCAAATGGCGAACAGATTTCACGTTATACTTTCCTCAAGCAGCTCGGAATTGCTCTTTGTAAGCAACACATGAAAACGCGCATGAACAACAAACACATCCCACGTCATCTTCGACAACTTATCGCCAAAAAGCTTGGTACTTCACTACCTGTTGAAACAGTCCCTGAAGATGAAGTATCTAGGTCCAAGAGAAAAAGATGCGCCTTTTGCCCTCCCAAAAAGGACCGAAAATGCAGCATGTCATGTGGACAGTGCAAAAAACCACTTTGCAAGACATGTGCCAAAAAGATATGTCCGGAATGTTTTGAAAACTGAACACAACCATTTCATGTTTGTTTTTTATATTACCAAATACCTCTTGTAAGAATTAAAGTTTTATTTGATTTTGCTTCTGGAATTTGCTTCATTTTCGTATTGGGTCCCTCGGACCCAAGCATAGTACGTGCGGCCTAAATATGGTGCATAGTAGTTAAGGGTTAATGTAATACATTCGGACTTATAGACTATGCTCTCTTTCACAGCCGTCTCTACTTACAAGCCATGAAGTTGAAGATTAGGCAACTGCCCGTGTGGTTCTCATTCTATGTAATTTTCACGAGGCCATGTGCGTATGATATGCATGTCACGTTTATTAGCTAAAGTTTACGTGAGTTTGAATCAAAAACATTTGAGAAGAAGTATTTACAAAGTTAAAACCAATCTCGGGAAGTACCTATGGGTAGACAATTCGTATTTTCGTAAATGTGGCCGATAACAGTATTAAAGATAACCTCAAAGTGTCAACACGTTCTTTGTAATCATTTGTTTGCTGTTTATAAGTTTGATTAACAAATACATTTGGAGAAGGTAAGAACCAATATACATTTACTAGTTTTGTTCATTTTTTTACAACTGTGTGATGTTTTAGATGCCATGATTGTGCTGTTTCTCATTGTGTAAATCGAACTACAACATACACATGAACAGGAAGATCTACAAACACCCTCTTCATTTTCAAAGGAAAATTACTTACGTAAAAAGTGGTTACGAGCAATTAATAGAGAAAATTTTGTCACCACAGGGAATTCAGTGGTTTGCTGTAAACATTTTGATGAAGGTGAAATTCAACGGTTTGAGTCATATAAAGACAACGAAGGTGAAAGTGTAAAAATGGTTTCAAGTATCGTTATTAATAGATAGTGTATAGGTACAGTTTACGTTAATAATACCGAATTAGCATCAAATAATCTTATGTGGGTGTTACCTGAAACCCGTAAGTTGACTCGTTGGTCTCAATTACAAAATTTGTTAGCAAGATATATCTAGGTAGTTTATGCAGTGATTTATGTATAAACGCTGAATATTTCAAGCATACATAGTGGTTATGCTGTTCATTCAATTAAAATTAAGTGTGTGAATAGTACAAATTTGGCAGTGAAAAGTAATGGTGCTTTGTTTGGTGATGCTTATTGTGGTTATCTGCAAAGAGGCGGACTTAGTGCGGCAACTGAAGAAGTAGGTTATTTGTATTTTCACTTGTGTGCAATATTTGCTTTTATAACAAAAAATATAAAAATTGAAAACAATTCTTGAGCAAAAATAATCATCAAAAGATATTAATCTCATTAGCAATTAAAAGTGTATAAAGTCTGATAACTTTTATATTGATTTTAATGTTGTATGTGAATGTGGAACACCAATGAGCAATATAGTGTTAAATAATTATAGCAGAAATAAAAGTAGTGTACCTATGTCAACAAAAAAAGTGGTCAAACGAGAAAATTATCACTGAAAAATTAGCGAATGTTATTAAAAATGTTGAAATATTAATAATGTTTTTTATACGCTTCCCTTTTATACATCCTTTCTTCGTTATATTATACCTACCTACCTAAATTTAAAGAAAGAATTACCTACCAAAAAACCTATTTTAAATTAGGTACGCGGTTAATCTATCTCACTTTTAGCGCCTGCTCAAGTCCACGAGTAGACCCACTTGAAGGCAACTAGGCGGTGTTGCCAAATTTAACTTCATGGCTTGTAAGTAAAGACGGCTGTGTCTCTTTGCAATGTATGTAAGAAAAATGTTGACACAGATATTCCCACGTCAGTTCTATATGAATCTTCTAGTTTCAAGTCTTAGTTTTACGCTAAATAGAACCGCAACTTCAAACTTCAACAATGGCAAGTCACACTGACGTAATGATGCTTAATTAAATTGTCGTTCCCCCTGTCATTGTAACAGCAGTTCGTTGAAAAATATATGCGTCTATACAAGGTGTGCCAAAACTTAAAAAGTTTTTTTTGCGTTTTTACAGGAAATTGTATTAAAGCTGTAAGCGGTTGCAAAAGAGACAAATTCAAGCTCGAGAAGATTGATAAATTTAGCTAGTTAACATACTTTATATATCGCAAAATTTAATACTTAAGAGTTCCTTTTTATTAAATAATCTAGAATGGCGGTATCTTTTCTTTGTACAATTTTTTTACATATATTTCTCAACTTTTTTTTCTTACAAAGAGAAATGGCTCCTGATATCATACCAATAAGCAACACTTATATTCGATTTATTTTACTTATCGATAGCTTCTTTTAGTCTAATATTAGCCTCTTCTAAAGTTTTGCGCAGCTCTCTTGTTTTCCAGTCTTTGATTTCTGTTGTTACCAACTTTGTGTTTAATTCCTTAATTATGTTTTTTGATATAGCAAGTTCTTCTCTTGAAGTCTCATTCAAGAGCTCTTGTTCATTTCTTCTTCAGGTTTTTTCTTTTCAGTGTCTAAATACATCTGGTATAAAATATACTGTATGCCAAAAAAAAAAAAAAACCGAATCAATATGCAAACGTGATTATTTTTTAATTAAATTTTGTACAGACGTTTATGGTGTTGAAAGTAGTGAATGATAAAAAGAACAGATAAAAACCAATAAATATTTATGACATTTTTTTCCGATCTTCAAAATTCGATTTTGTCCTGCTTATTATTTATTAATCGGTTTAATTTTGTTTTCTCCTTTGTTACAGTCTGTACCTGTCATTTAGTGTATTGAAATGCAAAGAGTTCGACGTCAGCTAAGCGATTATGAAAGGGGTCGCATCATTGGACTACATGAGACAGGTATTGCGTTCCGTAAACTCGCCAGGAGGATGCAAGACATGTTGCAACAGTTATTCGTTGTTGGAGATATTGGTCTGAAGAAGCAGCACTTACGTTACGATTCCTATAAGAGGCCAACATCAATATTCTTCATTGGCCTGCACGAACGCCATCTGTCATCCGTGTTTTATGGACGATAGATCTGGGATGATGGGTCTCGCAGGCTTGGTATGTTACTTAACCCTCCTATGAACATACAACAGCTACATGATGCCCAACAATTAGCTTGGAATGAGCGTCAACAGGAGTCCACGGATCAACTAATTCGACGCACGCCCAAGCGAATAGCAGAATGTATTCGGTTACATGGAGCATCAACTCATTATTGAATTTTCATTATAACAAGTGCGATTTTTGCAATGAAAATTTAATCGTTTGTTACTCTCAACACCCTAAATATCTGTACAAAATTTGCTTAAAAAACAAATACGTTTACAGCGTGACTCGTCTTGTCATACAGTATACGTTTCTTATGCCTTTCTAATTAGACCACTATTAATTAGCACTCTATATTGTTGCTATACAATTTTAAACCATAGATGCAATTTAGTTTGACATTAAGAGTTTTAACAGTCAATGAGGTTTCTCGCTAATTTTGATGAACTAAAGCTGCGCTCCATTCATTGGCATGGATGACTTCAAAATAAAAATTATTGCTATTTCTAATGATTAAACGAAGTGATTAAAATTTGTTGGTAAACCATATTGTCAAAATATAAAAAAATAAACGGTGGTATTGTAGATATTGCTCATTCTTACTTAGTATATGTCTGTCTATTGTGAGGATATGACAGCCAATACTTTTGAAGCTAATCACAGGCACCACCTGTAATAGGTGGTCCATGAGATTTGCAAACTTTAGATATTTCAGTTTGGGTTTCTCAGTCTTAATAGGAAGCTCATGCAGAGGTGCTGCATTCTTGTCCGCCCTATTGGATTTGAAGAGTTGAATACGTGTCAAAAGCATTGCCAGAAAATGTTGTGTAGAAAATTTGTGCAAAGCCTGCATTTCGAGAAACAAAATCCCTACGCAATTTCTTTACATCCCCGACAAACTTGTTCTTCGTGCCAGATGTACATGTGTCCATTTCCAGTGACAAATTGCTCCAACTTAGATTTGGGAAAGTAACTACATAATAGATAGCAGCACTGGGTGCGAAAATACTCATATCTTTTGGCTACCACACAAAATGCATTGTTTGCTGACATTTTATGCCTTTAACGCATTATATTTAAATTTGTCACTTATACCCCTTGGCTTCTAGGGGCCTCTAAACTTTAATTTCTGGGGTTCTAATACAAGAATTTGAGTTATTTATAGATTCGGGAAAAGGCTAATTTAAAAATGCTAAAAATTATCGAAAAAATGTGAATTTTTCCAAATTTTGGTAAACTTTAGAGCACATACGCGACCGGAAGATATAAACCGATTTTATTTCTTTTTACCCCTTTTTAGTTCCCACAATTCGCAACTTTCCCGACGTACCTATTACGACTTGAAAAAAAAAATATTTTTTTTTCGGCATACCTACTCTTATTGTCCAAGCAAATTGCGAAAACCCAAACGCGTTGCACAACATTTTAAATTTAGCACCAATCGATTCGTTTCGACTTCCTTAATCGTTTGCGATGTATATCCTCGACACTACGACATTTAATATCCCAGTAAATCTTTCTGATTTATTGTAATCACACAATACAATACACACTATGATTGTGCCAAGATATAATATTTTTTGAGAAATATTTTCATGGCTTTCCATGATACATGTAGAAAACTTCGACCGTATGGTTGGTATAATGAGAAAATTAAAGAGCCGCATTCGCTTGTCTGCACTGAAGTCAGAGGTTATTAACACATTTAGCCATTCATGAAAGGAAATTATCTTGTGATAATTCAAGACGAGAAATCAACTTCCTGACATTGCGATTACCATACGTACACATATAAAATATTTATAGTGGACGTTATTGTGTTGCCCATGGCGACGAGGAGGATAACGATGGCGATCGTGAGAAAACGAAGAACACGTACACATGATTTTCATTCAAAACGATTCAATGAATATGATCAGCTGTTGAGAGTCATTTCAAGAGAACGGAAAACAAAAGATAAAGGATATATATATAACAATAATGATGTTTTATATACGAGCATGTCAGAGGGGTACAAAGTTCCCGCGCTATTTGCGTCGGACGCTCTTTATCGGCTATTTCACCACAATGTTATAATTTCCAAATAAAAATAAAACTTAATTTAAAGCAAATCACAAAGAATCCTCACTCGAGGTTAATCAAACTTGCGTAATATTTAAATAAGAAGAAAGAAAGAAACAATACGCAATTTCCAGGCATTCGTTTGGAGACGATTTATATTTCGAAAAATAATTACATTATAAATATTTTGAATTTCGGCAGATATTAATTCGATCCTTGGACTTCCATGTTATTTACGTACGTTGGATACAGTTGCACTTTGTCTTTACGCCTGTTCTGATAGTGTCAAATAAGTCAAAGCATATGATGGTGAATAAGTAATATCAAATTAAAAGTTAACATTACTATTAAGAAATTGACGTAGATTACAAGAGAACAAATCATGGTAAATTTCTGGGTCTAGTGTTGAATTCAAGGATGGATTGGAAGAACCATATCGATGGTCGTATTCAGCAGACGGATCGGGAACCGTTCGCGCTCCAACTATTCACTTGACAACAGTATTCGCTGGACAAGACAGTTCATCTTTATGTATCAAATTCCACTTGGTACTTTTCACTGCTGTAATATGTTACAAGTATACAGATTAAACTGAATAAACAATAATAATAAGTTGTTTTTCTGCATTAAGTTTCGGCGTAGTTGGTTATCTTACTTTTCTAATAACTTTCTTCAAAATTGTGTGTTACGTTGGTGTTGGAATGCGTTAATGGCGCATGCGGACAGAATACGCTAAGCGAACGTAGAATTTGTCCGATCCCTAAAATGGCGACCGTTCCACATGTTGAGAGTGTGAGTACATCATCTGAATCCGATCATTGAACAGTTGCGCGACTGTTGGGCCTGCTGAATGCGACTAATGACTTTCTGCAAACATTATTTTCATTTGTCTATGCGATACGAGTTATATCAGCTTCGGTTGCAAAAGTGCATCAATTGCTTCTTACTATGGGTAGTTTTGCAATTCTGCAATTCCCTAGATGCGCCAAGAATATTTAAACGCCAAAAAACGTGCATACAAATCATATACAAACTAGAACACAGAGAACTATGTGTGGAAATCTTCAAAGAAAAACGAATGCTTACATTACCAAGTATATCGCGTGGACACACGAAAACTCAATATTGAATTACATCTGTGTTTTTGAAGACAAAAGCTTGAAATTTTGGGTGGCTTTTAAATGACACCCTGTATTTTTTTGTTGTTGATTTTGAAAGAACACAATCTTGAAATTCCTATGCAAAACAACTAGTAACTTACATCATGAAATTATGAGATATTTAAAGTTAATGGTTTCAGATATCAGCAATTATTAATTCCGAAAAACCATTCCAAACCATCAGTCAAGGAAATTGTTAAAGTGTCAAAATTGTAACTTTGACATGATCATTTATTTATTCAAATCTCATTTTTCTAAAAATTATATTACTTTGAATAAAATGCGGGAGATATAAATGTTACTTTAGGATAACACTTTTTTTTATATTTTTATTTCATCATATTGTTAAAATTTTGCAACTTCGAAAAAACAAATCGTTTGGCGTTACAATATATAAAAAGAATATGAAAAAAATTAATTTAATAGTTCTTTTCGAATCCCCCTAATGTGAAAGGAACGAATTCGAAGACTGATGCTTCATACCAAATAAAATCCACTAAGAACACTGTTACCTCACTAATGAATAAAAGAGTAAATACATACAACTACGTTGTCATCATCAACAGCACTAATTAAAATGCACGATGCCTGTACACTGTAGCGTATACAGAACACCGTACATCCCTAATGTTCATTATTATATTTCGTTTGTTTCAATACGACAAAATATGAAAGAACACGCCATCAAAAATGTAACAATTATCATGAATCTTATCTAAAGGCAACTAACTGATAATACTCAGTTCTTGTGATTAAGGAAACACAGTCGTTGGTAGCTTGACAATTTTATATGGATTTTTAATGCTCAGTTCTTCTTATCAAGCAAACATAGTCGTTGATAGCTTGAAATGTTTGGATAGATTTTTAATGTTCAGTTTTCTGATTCAGAAAATGGTCGTTGGTAGCTTGCCATTTTTAGATAATTTTTAATACTTAGTTCGTTCTTCTGATCAAGGAAACACAGTCGTTGGTAGTTTGAAATTTTTGTATGGATTTTTAATGCTCAGTTCCTCTGACAAAGGAAACACAATCGTTGGTGCCTCGAAATTTTTAGATCGATTTTAAATACTCAGTTCTTCTGATTAAGGAAACAGTCGTTGGTAGCTTGAAATTTTAAATGGATTTTTAATACTCAGTTCTTCTGATTAAGGAAACACAATCGTTGGTAGCTTGGCCTATTTAGGTGGATTTCTAATACTCACTTCTTCTGATTAAGGAAACGCAATCGTTGGTAGTTCGGCATTTTTAGATGGATTTTTAATACTCAGTTCTTCTGATTAAGGAAACACAGTCGTTGGTAGTTTGAAATTTTTGTATGGATTTTTAATGCTCAGTTCTTCTGACAAAGGAAACACAATCATTGGTGCCTCGAAATTTTTAGATGGATTTTAAATACTCAGTTCTTCTGATTAAGGAAACACAATCGTTGGTAGCTTGGCCTATTTAGGTGGATTTCTAATACTCACTTCTTCTGATTAAGGAAACGCAATCGTTGGTAGTTTGGCATTTTTAGATGGATTTTTAATACTCAGTTCTTCTGATTAAGGAAACACAATCGTTGGTAGCTTGGCCTTTTTAGGTGGATTTTTAATACTCACTTCTTCTGACCAAGGAAACGCAATCGTTGGTAGTTTAGCATTTTTAGTTGGATTTTTAATACTCAATTCTTCTGATCAAGGAAACACAGGCGTTGGTACTTTAAAATTTTTGTATGGATTTTTAATGCTCAGTTCTTCTGACAAAGGAAACACAATCGTTGGTGCCTCGAAATTTTTAGATGGATTTTAAATACTCAGTTCTTCTGATTAAGGTAACACAATCATTGGTAGCTTGGTCTTTTTAGGTGGATTTCTAATACTCAGTTCATCTGATTAAGGAAACGCAATCGTTGGTAGTTTGGCATTTTTAGATGGATTTTTAATACTCAGTTCTTCTGATTAAGGAAGTACAATCGTTGGTAGCTTGGCCTATTTAGGTGGACTTCTAATACTCACTTCTTCTGATTAAAGAAACGCAATCGTTGGTAGTTTGGCATTTTTAGATGGATTTTTAATACTCAATTCTTCTGATCAAGGAAACACAGTCGTTGGTAGCTTGGCCTATTTAGGTGGATTTTTAATACTCACTTCTTCTGATCAAGGAAACGCAATCGTTGGTAGTTTGGCATTTTTAGTTGGATTTTTAATACTCAATTCTTCTGATCAAGGAAACACAGGCGTTGGTACTTTAAAATTTTTGTATGGATTTTTAATGCTCAGTTCTTCTGACAAAGGAAACACAATCGTTGGTGCCTCGAAATTTTTAGATGGATTTTAAATACTCAGTTCTTCTGATTAAGGTAACACAATCGTTGGTAGCTTGGTCTTTTTAGGTGGATTTCTAATACTCAGTTCATCTGATTAAGGAAACGCAATCGTTGGTAGTTTGGCATTTTTAGATGGATTTTTAATACTCAGTTCTTCTGATTAAGGAAGTACAATCGTTGGTAGCTTGGCCTATTTAGGTGGACTTCTAATACTCACTTCTTCTGATTAAGGAAACGCAATCGTTGGTAGTTTGGCATTTTTAGATGGATTTTTAATACTCAATTCTTCTGATCAAGGAAACACAGTCGTTGGTACTTGAAAATTTTTGTATGGATTTTTAATACTCAGTTCTTCTGATTATGGAAACACAGTCGTTGGTAGTTTGAAATTTTTGTATGGATTTTTAATGCTCAGTTCTTCTGACAAAGGAAACACAATCGTTGGTGCCGCGAAATTTTTAGATGGATTTTAAATACTCAGTTCTTCTCATTAAGGAAACACAATCGTTGGTAGTTTGGCATTTTTAGATGGATATTTAATACTCAGTTCTTCTGATCAAGGTTGGCAGCTTGAAATTTTTAGATGGACTCTTTTTAAGAAGAACCATGGCATTTTGAAAAACGTAACTAAACTTCTCTGTTTTTCTGTTTTGAGGTGACGACTTTCAAACTGCACCGCTATACGAGATTCATTTGTTCATATGTGACTGCCGGATTAGGAAATTGTTGATTAACACACTGCATTCTGCTCTAAACTCAAAATGACCTTGGCAAGCAAACGTTTGGAATCTACTAAAGCCATCAAGACAATTGCAACAAACCAAGTAAAAACATCGACGAAAGACGAAAATTCTGAAAGACTCAGAAAACGAAAAGGCGAACTTTGAATGCGATAGCTAGTAGATTGTACCATTTACTATTTACTTTTTAACCAACGCTCGTTGATTGTAGTAACAATTTTTTCCGTTAATATTTCTCAGAAGACAAAACCTATGAAATATCTCCCATTCGAGTACGTCGCATTTTATGTCACCAAGTGTATGTACGTATGTATGTCGTTTATCAATATGGGATTTTATCTTTTCTCGTGTTTCTAAAGCAACGAAGCGTATATTACGAATAAAAAAAAGGAAAAAGATAACACACCCCAATGCATAAATTGTACATCGCCAGTTTCTTAAGAAAACATATTTCCCCAGGAACTTCTCTCGCTCTACGTTTTCAACTTAAAAACCGAGAACATTCTCGACAGACACACACGAGGAGATATGAACGCTGCCGCCGCCGCGCTCTGTGCCTGCCTGCATCCTCTGTGTTTGTGAGTCTCTTGGGTTCGGTCTCCACTTCTTGGAAATACGGTCAGTAATCCTAGCAGCTCTTGCGGACCCCACACACGCACATACACTAACAACCATCCTCCTTTCCTCACCCCTCCCGTTCCATTAAAACTCGGTGCGGTCCGGATTTTTTTTCCTTGAGAAAGAGATGTGAGCCGCTTCTTGAACACCGACGAGTGTTTCTTCCCTTCACACCAAGGGCTATTTCAGTGCCGTGCTGTTCTATTTTTGCTAATGAGACATGACCGTAAAGAGTCCGCTATAGAATGACGATGGTGGCACACGACTTGCATTAAAACACACTTTAAATTCTAATTAATTTAAGTGAATGCCAAAGGTAGTTTTGGTTTGGTACGTGTCTAGATATATTGAGTAAACAACATCTTCAAAGAACTAAATTGGAATTGATTCAAATTGGCATGTGAAAAAATTAAAGTTGTTGAAGATAAATTCGAGGAAGTATAGAAAGATTCAAATATCTGGGCATTACAATAAGAAATGATCAAGGAAGAGGACCGAAGAAGTAACAGCAGCAAATAGCTCACTTTACAGAAATAAAAATTATTGAAAAATAACATCCTTTTGAAAACACTAACATCCATGCCTTACGAAATTTATAACAATGATAAAAAATGAGGTGGTGCCACCACACGACTCTCTTATACGTATGAAAGTGTTACTTCCGGTCCGAATTTTGAAATTTCATGTATACAAAAAATATCCCAAATCCAACTCTAAATACTTTTGTACTCTTCATAAATATATATAGAATGCATAATTTACGACATATTTGCAAAAAATCGCTCTTCGATAAGAGTAAAAGTGGTACTTCCGGTCTGAATTTTGAAATTTTTTTTATACAAAAGATATTTAAAAGTATTTTCTGAATACTTTTATACTTGTAATGTACCTGCCTAGAAAGCATGACTTGCGAGATATTCGCAAAAAATTGATTTTCGATAAGAGTAAAAGACCTACTTCCGGTAGGAATTTCGAAAAACTTTATTAAAACAATTTTTCTCAAATTTAATTTTGAGTATATTTGAATTCTTTATAAATTTGTTTAAACTTAGTAATTGACGAAATATTTGCAAAATTCGATTTTTTCACTGAAGTAAACTACTACTTCCGGCCTGCCGATTCTGCTCAAAATCCAATCAGTTCTCAAGAGGGAGATTATATTCGTAAATACAAAATTTGTAATTGATATCTACAGCGGTTTGACCGCTATCGTGATTACACACAGACAGACACACACACACAGAGAGAGAGAGACACACAGAAAGAGACATTTTTTAAAAACCACTTTTTTGGTATCAGGGGACCTCAAAACGTGGACATCTGCAAAAATCTCGAGGTCGAAAATTTTCATCATCACAATACTTCCTTATACTACGTATAAGAAAGTAAAAAGAAGACGAAATGAGAAAACTAGGAAAGTTATGACCATCGAGAACATAAGAAAAATAATTTAAACTTCAAGGGCGCATTGCATTCCATCCAAAAATGTCCATACGAAAACTAGTGCAAGACCAAAATTAAGAGCACCACGAAAAACCAGTAACCACAACTTACACACAACTGAAAGGAAGAATCATAGTCAACGTAATCTTCGTAGATATGAAAAAAGCGTTTGATACAATTTCTAAACAGAAACTAGCAGAGAAAACTGAAAAAATGGAAAAGACCTAATAGACATTTATCTCACAGGAAGAAAATAAACAACTGTAGCAAATAACACCAACAAAACTTACCTTAAGCCAGAATACGGTATAATGCAAGCGAAAAATCTCATTTTGTACATAATGTACACACGCGACATACGAAGGGTCGTTTTTATATTCTCGGACTTTGCATGAAAAAAAAGTTTCGAACAGCAATAAAAATTTATTTTTTCTACTCCCATACTTTAATTGTATTATTAGCTACGCTGGACCTGTACTTTAATGATGTCCATTAAGATACAAGTTTACATCCAATAGGAATGCGATATTTCAATCAATATTCAATATGGCCATGACTACATTCTGACAGGCATATAATTTAATTAAATTTGACAGTTCTCTGCAATTTACTAGTAGTAGTTAAAATTTGTGCTTTTTTGAAAATATAAACAGTAAAAATGAGAGATATTGACACTAAAATATAAATTTTGACTACACCAGAAATTATAGAACAAGCCTTAATAGCCACGAACAATTTAATACCAGCTAAATCGGCAAAAATATTCATTACGACACTCGCCTTCGGCTCGTATCGTAATTTTCATACTCGTGTCTTATTAGCCATCATTAAGTGCTCATTGCATAATATACTATTTCAGTATATCCCCCTTGCTTTGGGTTGCAAGTATTACATCGTTTTAATAATATCTCTAATCCATTATAAAAAGAAAATCCTTTGGTTTGTCTGCAAAATACCGTTCAATAACCGCTACATCGTCAATACATTTTGTTACCCTTAAGAGTTCTTTTGAGATTAGGAAACAATAAATAGTCCGACGGAGCGAGATTTGAACTATAAAATGAATGGTCTATTTATGTGAAGTCACATTCGGCAACGGCAGCTTTTGCAAGTCTTGATTTGTGGACTGGTGTATTACCGTGAGACAGCAGGACACCTTGCGCGCTTTTTTGCTTTAATAGAATCTCTTAGGCGATGTATTACTCCCCTGTTACTATACTACCCTTACGTAGAAAATCAATCCTTAGTATTCCTTGAAAAAAATGAGGTGTGGCCACCACACGACTTTCTTATACGTATGAAAGTGTTACTTCCGGTCCGAATTTTGAAATTTCATTTATACAAAAAATATTCCAAATCCAACTCTAAATACTTTTGTACTCTTCATAAATATACATAGAATGCATAATTTACGACATATTTGCAAAAAAATCGTTATTCGGTAAGAGTAAAAGTGCTACTTCCGGTCCGAATTTTGAAATTTCAAATATACAAAAAATATTGCAAATTCAGTTCTAAATACTTTTGTACTCTTGATAAATATATATAGAATGCATAACGTACGACATATTTGCAAAAAATCGTTATCCGATAAGAGTAAAAGTGGTACTTCCGGTCTGAATTTTGAAATTTCTTTTATACAAAATATATTGAAAATTATGTTGTAAATACTTTTATACCCGTAACGTACTTGTCTAAAAAGCATGACTTGCGAAATATTCGCAAAAAACTGATTTTCGATAAGAGTAAAAGACCTACTTCCGGTAGGAATTTCGAAAAACTTCTTAAATAAAATTATTTTAAATTTCAATTTTAAGTATATATGAATTCTTTATAAATTTGTTTAAACTTAATAGTTGACGAAATATTATCAAAATTCGATTTTTTCGCTGAAGTAAACTGCTACTTCCGGTCTACCGATTTTACTGAAAAACTAATCAGATCTCAAGAGGGAGATTATACACGTAAATACAAAATTTGGAATTGATATCTACAGCGGTTTGACCGCTATCGTGGTCACACACACACACAGACACACACACACACACACAGAGAGAGAGAGAGAGAGAGAGACACACAGACATTTTTTAAAAACCACTTTTTTGGTATCAGGGGACTTCAAAACGTGGACATCTGCAAAAATCTCGAGGTCGAAAATTTTCATCATCACAATACTTCCTTATACTACGTATAAGAAAGTAAAATGGGTGGCATTATTTTTCCTGCAGAAGGGGTGACACATCAAACTTCTTGGGAGGGCTAGAACCCTACACATGCTACAGGTATTGATTCTTGTTTTGACTCATCTGCTGTGATAAGTCGATTGATAATTAAACCTGATTCGTCTCCACAAAGCGGCAAAGATTGTTCACACGTCTCCATTCGCACACACATTTGGAATCGCGAAAGCATTCGCGAAACCCATCTGGTACTAACTTTTATCATTCCAAGGTATTCGTGTAGAATTATGAAAACCGTGCTTTCCGAAACTCCTAATGAAGCTACTAATTGACGCTTCTTTGATCTTGCATCCTCCAGTACCTAACACTTAGATCCTCCAGTACCTAACACTTGGTTTTTTCAATAACATCGGCGAAGATCACGTCGAGAGGCCGACCTTGACGGCGATAATTATCCAGTGATTCTCGGCCAAGTTCAAACAATTTTGAACATTCGCAATTAGTCGACTTTGAAAAACAATCATCCCTGTATATATTCTTCACGAATAATTTTTGGAGATTTTCCTTTTTTTGTCAAGAATTTTATAACTGCGCAAGTTTGTGTAGTACATATGAGAAAGCTCTTGAATTATGTTTAGAACGATAATTTATGAAAGGAACAAAATAAGGAAGACGAAGTTAAGCACAGTTGCTATGAAGATATTATCAATTGCTTCAACGTCAGCTACAGTCGAACTTTCATACGGCGCTTTTCAATAAGTTCAGTAAGAACTGTTAATAGGTAAACGAGCACCAAAAATTGTCCTCATTGCGTATAAATGACTACTGGTAGAAATAAGAAAACAAAAATTAAAAACCTATGTTTATTATTGCCAAAGGTCTTGGGAAAAATGCAGAAGGCACAAATCAATAAATAACTGGATAACCGATAATATATATTCAGCATTGTTGGTCAGAGCTGCTTTGGAAGTGTACCCTTCTCTCAAGTTTTATTGAGGAGCGGATAAAAATGTCTAAGTGTTGGGATGTCTATCTACATAATCCTTGAGTATCATTGACAAGGTACCAATATGCGGATAATATATTACCCAACTCAATAGTTTTTTTATTTGGAAGTCGTAACACATAAGCCTTAAGTTCCAGAAGTACATCGCAAATAATAAACGGGCTTTAAAGCAGTAACATCTTGACCGTTTATTTGAAGGAAAGCGTTAAAAAAAAACATTTAATAGAATTAGAAATCAAATAACGGGTAGACCATCTACTGGTTTTTTTTTTTAAATCATAGGGTATGACAACACTGGATGGCCCAATTTGTTTTAAATTTTGACAGTTCGTCAATCTGATATTCCGCGGTACAAAACAATCATGTTTTTGCTTGAGGGGAGTTTCAAAATATTGAAAAGTCAGTGTAGTGTAGCCGAAACCGTGCGAACTTTGAAAAGAAGTATGGGTTGTGAAAAAGCGCCAAGCGGAACCGCTGTAGTGACATTGATAAAAAAAAGTTCGTGAGACAGGCTTGCTATTGGACAACATAAGTAGTCCCCGAGCTCGGACAGTGCGCACCCCCTAGAATATCGAGGCTGTGGCCCATAGTGTGGGACAGAATCCATCGACCTCAACTCGACCCCGATCGCAGCAACTGGCTATTAGTCTCACCAGCCTGAGGAGAATACTGCACAAAGACCTCAGATTATTCGTCCAGCAGTTGAAAGCAAATGACCATCCCCTTCGATAGCAGTTCGCTGTGAGGGCCATAGAGCAGATAAATAATGACGTCAATTTTTGTCGAAAAATCATCTTCAGGCGTAGCACATTTTCATCTCGGGGGATATGTAAACAAGCTGAACTGCCGGATTTGGGTTTCGGAACAGCCACACGTAATCGTAGAGAGGCCAATGCATCCACGAAGAGTGACAGTTTGGTGTGGATTTCGGAGTGGTGGCATAATTGGCCCATTACACACAATGGCACAATAGATCTCTTGCGCGTCAAATTTGACAATCGAATAATCAGCCGTTTTGGAGATGTCAAATGGCCTGCGCGGAGCTGCGATTTGACGCCGTTGGACTTTCTTCTGCGGGGTACGGTCAAGATCGATGTTATGCGGATAATCCAGAGACAATTTCAGCTTTGAAACATAACATTGCAACTGTTATTGGCGAAATAGGCTAGCAGAGGAAGCCACGTGAACGAAATAGTTTTTCATTGTTAAATCGGAGACTCCAACATTCGCAATAAAAAGAAATAAAAAAACAATAATGTAGACTCATTTTATAGCGTTTTTCAAAGCAAACTTTTAAATGGCCCACCCATTATATTCATTTACTTATTTTCTGATGTAACCTACTTAAAATAAATGCGCTTAACAGTTTTCTATCGTTTAGCTAAAAGTTATCAGGATAGGCTAACGCTATAAAAGATCACGAAAAAGTAAATTACATCAATTAATACCTTTGCTACAAATATTCCATTACAATTATCTATCGCGTCAATCGTATGATTTTATGATGCTGTTGATTAACTTCAAACTCAGATAATAATTTCAGTCAAACTAAAAAAATACAAGAAAACCATCTTCAATTTCGCAGATTTCTACTTATACGACTCTGGATTACCTGTCCCGCTTTCATCCTTTTCTATTACTCCTCTAAAGACCATCTCGCTTTTTGAATGGATATTTCCAATTTCTCGTAAATTTTATGTTCAAGTCACATCAAGACAGGACCAAACCCTCGCAATTCCGAGAAGGGGCGCTATGGGAAACGATTTTTTTCTTCTTTCTTGGTTTCGTTTTTTCGAGAATGAGAAAGGGGCAGGTCGGGCGAACTCCCTTCATCTTCTTGGCTGGCGGCATCGTCTTGATATTTCATAAATCGTCAGACATTTGCGACGTTAATATATATAACACTGACACGTCGGAAACGTTCGTTTTTAAGAGCGATCGATGATAGAGAAAAGAGATAAATACTGAGAAATATGTTTTTCTACGAAACATAAAGAAAAGATGTTAATATAAGTTTCAAGATATTGGGTCACTTCAAAAGTTATGATACAATTTCACGCAGGATGTAACTTGTTGTAGGAAGCAGGTGGACTCGTCAATATAATAAATAAATAAATAAATACGTACATTTGTTAATCCAGGTGAAACGATGGTATGTATATGATAACATACATACCAAAATATATCAAATTTGTATGTGGGAGGAAATACAGGGGAAAATAGCACGGAAAATTGAAAATAGTTACAATCTACCATTTAAGTATTGAATGTTATCATACTAGTACAAGTTTTTTATTGCTGTGGGTGTAAAATAGTATATACGAGGATAATCCACAAAGTAATCTCTGGTTTGAAATAAAAATTAAATAAGTTGGGAGAGAAAAAAATTATTATATTCATCTTCAAACTACATCTTTTCTCTACCATTCGACATAATCTCCAAACAAATTCAAGCATTTGTGATATCTTTTAACAGTTCCTGGAATACCATCTGCGTAAAAATCTGCCGCCTGTGAACGTAGCCAACCTGTCACGGCGCTTTGAAGCTCTTCGCCATTGGCGAACCGCTGACGTGCAAGCCACCGCTTCATGTATGGGAACAGAAGGAAATCACTGGGTGCCAAGTCCGGGCTGTAGGGGTGGGTGATCAAAAACGTGCCATTTGAACTTGATCAAAAGTTCATTCGTTCTTTGAGCTGTGTGAGGGCAAGCATTGTTGTGAACAGACACAACACCAGATGCCAGCAGACCACGACGCTTATTTTGGATTGCGCGTCTTTTTATCAAGTCTCAACTCCAGTAAACGATTCTGTTCAAAAATTCTTCTCCTCATACCGAGAAAGAAAACTATGGCAGAACTCATTCTTTTGATTTTGTGGTCGTCGGTAAGCAGCACAAAGCTTGTGGTAGCCTAGTTTTTCTGTCACTAACTCGTGTAGAAGACTCTTAGAAATGTCTGGGAAATAAACGGAAAGTTGCGGGATTGTGAAGCGACATTCCAAACGAATTTTTTCATTCACTCAGTAAGTCATCACTGAGAGGACATCGCTCCTGGCTTCATCGTGAACGTTAGTTCTTCCAATTTTAAAAAAAACGTACCCACTGACGGACTACACCTTCACTCATAATGTTTGCACCATACACCGCAAACAATTCACTCCTACATTCAACTCGTACAGAAATCATCTTCATAAAATGATAATTATACCTATGTTTGCGTATGTCTAATTTTCTTTATTGCAGGAAAATTTACGAATATATTTGCGAACAAACATTATGCACATTGCTGGTAATTCGGCACATTCTTTAAGAGATTAGACAGCATAGGAGCTATAAGTAAATTTAACCCAAATGCATTATACAAAACTCAATAATTTCTGACATATTTCAAGTTTTATCTTTTTCTTAAAAAAACTAGATCCCAATGTCTTCAAAGTTAATTTTTGTAAAATATTCGACATTCTTTGACATTTTCAGCGGCTTACCTGCAATTAGATGTCCACAGTGTGGGGCAGGTAAGCCGCTGAAAAATTCTAAGAATGTCGAATATTTTACAAAAATTAACTTTGAAGACATTGGTATCTAGGAATGTCTTCAAAGTTAACACTGTGGACATCTAATTGAAATAAAAAATACCCAGGCATATTTCGATCATATGAATATTATTTGAAGAAGACATACCAACCTCACATAAAGTCACCTGTAGGACTCGGAGTGTTCCAGTGGATTGTAGTATCGGAAGTGGTGGGTGTCATCGTTACCACTAGCCCCTTATTCATGGCTTGAATAAAGACAATCCCGGAAGAAGCATATGCAGAAAATGCAAATTTCTTAATGAACATTTTACGAACAGACGACAGAAAATTTGATCGCGTGACAAAAACAAAATTCACAACCTGTATTTTTGAGCCAAAAAAATCGGCATTTAAAAAAGAACATCAATTTTCAATGTAGAGTTTTCAGAAAATGTCTGGATAGAAGTCACTGGTCATTACATATTTTTTCCAAAGAACATGAACGAAGAAACATTTTATGGACAAGCGCGACCAAATTCAATCGCGTGGACAAAGGAAATATCTACAACCGGCATTTTTGGCCGAAAAAAAGAACATTAAATAAAAGAAAGTAATTTCCAAAGTTCAGTTTTTAAAATTCTTTGGATGGAAGTTATTTGCCGTCATACGTTTTTCCTCAAAAAATGTGAATCAAGAAACATTTTATGGACAAACGAGCTAAAATATGATGGCTGGACAACAGTAATTTCCACAACCTTCATTTTGCAAGAAACCCTAATTATAATCAAGATAACTAATTTCCAAAGTTCAGTTTTCTTTAAATTTCTGGACGGACGTCATTATGCTTCATATGATTTTTCCCAAAAAATGTGACCGAAGAAGCATTTTATGGAGAAATGAGTCAAAATATGATGGCGTGGACAAAACAAATTTCCACAACATGCATTTTTGGGTCGAGCGAAACCCACACTGAATAAAAAATAGGAATTTCAAATGTTCAGTTTTTAGAAAAGTCGGGATGACAGTAATTAGCCGTCATATGTTTTTCCTCAAAAATATAAGCAGAGAAGCATTTTATGGAGAAAACAAAATACACTACAAAAACACCTTTACCACTCTAATGCACACGCATTTCAACAACTATGTTGTCATCATCATTAGCACTGATTAATAAAAACCGCATTGTCTGTACGCCGTAGCGTATATAGAACAGCTTATGCTGTTCTGTGCATTAATGTGGTAAAGGTGCTTTTGTTGTATATTTTGTTTAATATCAAGCCACAGTCTACAATTAAGTTTATTTTATGGATGGATAAGCAAAATTTGATCACGTGGAGAAAAGAAATTTCCACAATCTGCATTTATGGGCCGAAGAACCTATATTTAATAAAAGGAACTGGTTTTCGATACTGAAGAGACAAAAATCTTACGATCCACGATCAGTCAAAAACGACTGAATAATGTTGTGATTTTGCATATGTACTACGAGTTAGCTGACAAAATGGACATAGAGAAACTTCTGGACGAATACATTAGCAGCAATGCAAAATGAACAAATGTGTTTGTTTTATCCAAGGATGTTTCGTAAGATGTTCGTGTATCCTTCAAACTTCTATAATATATTGTAGTCGGTTGATTTTGTTTAAATGAGCCCCCCCCCCCCGGCAAAACAATACAAGAGCAAGTAAGTTTCGATTTTTCTAGTATCCTACCATATATTTCTTCTTGTCGACATACATACGTATATGGATATGCTGCATTTGAATTCTGCCAATAAAGCTAATATAAAGAAAACACGCGTTATTAATTTTGTCGTTAATTAGACTTTGCCTATGTAATTTTAGTTTAAACATATCGTTTATTTATGTGCGAAGTTAAAAAGTTATTATGCTTATTTGACAGGTATTCACAAAATGCCGGATTTCGCCTGTATTGCTGTCACTCTATAAGTCATTACTTTATTTGTGCATATTGATGGAAATATGAAATTAAATTGTATGTTTATAGCACTTATTATTATGCAAATATTCTCATTTTAGTATGGTTGGCAACACTGTTCCAGCACAGTTATTTTAATGCACACGTGCATTACTAGGAAGTAGGGTAGTTCCCCGAGCTACGAAGTATTGCACAGATAAACGACAGGCATTCATACTTGAGATTTTCATGGTTTTTGATAAATATCGCATAGTTTAAAGATTATTTAACGATAACTGTCTTTAGGACATTCCAGTCTATTATTATTATTATTATTATATGGTGCTGTTTCAAGTTATACGGCATCATTTTTTTCGAATGAACAAACATCTCGTGTGCATACACAAGTAAAGCGCATTACCGATGATGGTATCTATTAATGTTCAAATTTAGACGCAAATCATGCAACATCATGCGAGAAATATCATCAGCGGATAAACGGTATACATACATGTTTAAGAGGTCAACAACGGTGGAAACGCTAAAGATAATCCAACAGCGTCATTCTGTACTGTCGGCAAAGAGGGAAGATACATTCCGTACGTGGAACGGACGGAGACGGTCTTCGAAATAGAGATAACGTGAGCGACAATAACAAGTGGCGATAAAAATATAACGTGATAACGTGTTCATTCATAAGTTGAAAGAAGATTAAGTAACGGAAACAGAAGTTGCATGGAAAGTCTTGGGTAAATATTGAAATTTAAAGTGTACGATTACAACAAGTATGTACGTAATGTAAATACGTGGATGATTTTAACTTGTTGGGAAGGCATACCTATAATGTAATATCAGTAATAGGTATAAGTTTTCATAGATTATTTGTATTTCAGAAGTAATACGAAACCATTCTTCTCTATAAAGCAAAACAATTTCACTTAAATGAATCATAATATACAGCTCGGTTATTGTAATGACCTTTCCAAGATAATCGGTGAAAAGATTTTCTTCATAACTATCCGAAAAACAAAAATCAATTTTTGAATTACTTACCTAGACGATAAAACCATCTTTGTATAAATTTTAGTATGTACTATGTGTGTGCATGTTGCATGGGTTCACCATTGGGATTATTATCAAAAAAAGAATAATTTTTTTAAATTTTATATGTGCCTTATTTTATATATTAATTCTATAATACTGTTAATTTCAAAACAACATTTTCCTTTTCTTAAATTACTCTTTGTAATACCGGCTTTTGTTGTCATTCAATATAATCAATAATTCTTTAATTAGTTTTTTTCTTAGTCAGTGATCCTTCTCATGAGAATACTCCAAATTGTTGTTCCACTTTGCTCCACAGTCATCTTCCTCCAAGCATCTCGATCCTGGACCCCTCCAATCCCATATCTTCAGTTTCTTAATATTCTCTAGCACCTGATCTTCTCACCTGTTTTCGCTCCCCCTCCGCTGCCTGTGTTTGGTCTCCATGTCGTGATTTTCTTTACATTCTTATGGTTTTCCATCCTTCTTATGTGGCCGTTCCATCGGAGTCTTTGTCCTTTTACGTACTTTACGATCTCTTCGCCTTTCAAGATGTTTTCTATTTCGAAGTGCATTAGGCTCTTGTATTTTCCATCTGCCACTTTCTTCATATATTCATATATTTTTCGTATAATTTTCCTCTTAAACCATTTTTTGTTCCACGTTTGTCAAATCCATTGTCTCTGCCCTATAAGTCACTACTGGTCGGATTGCTGCTCTGATTACCCTCATTTTTGTATTTATGTTTTACTTTTCAGTATGTTTTTGTATTTATAATAAGCTCTATGTCCTCCCTGTACTGTATGATCTATCTCCACGTTTCAGGCATTCTCACTGTTTATCATTACTCTCAAGTTTTCAACTATTTCAACATCTTAATTCCCTTATTTTACTTCCTTGGATGTTGTACCGCTATCTCCTCTGCTTATCTCCATGTAATTACTTTTTCCTTGGTTTATTGTCAGGCCTCTTTTTTTTGCTGCTTGATCAATTTTTTGAATTGCTTCTTCCAAGCTTCTCCTGTCTGTAGCTAGTATAGTGAGATCGTCCGCGTTTTGTATCGTCTTATTTATTATTGTTCCCTGGAAATTGCATTCCTTGACCACTACAACCAGTGCTAAAATAAACAAGGTGGTTGATAACCCGTCACCCTGTCTTACCCTTAGGTTAATTTCGAAGTCTTCAGTTGCACCTTCATCCGTCATTACCGCTGCTTTTGACTGTTTCATCGCCATTTCGGTCAATCTCACTAGCTTTCCTGGTATTTTTATCTCGCTCATCGCTTTTATTATCTGCTCTCGCTTCAGACTATCAAATGACTACTTGAAGTCAATATACGAGGGGAACTATTTATATTTCGGGAATTGGCAACACTAATGTCAATAGCTAAAATCTGACAACACCATAATAAAGTTTGACATTTTTTAGCATAAAAGTACTCACAACGTTTTTATGTACAAGTGCTATTTGTTTTGTTTACAGTGAGTTCAGAAAATCAATTTGACAAAATAATGGAAATTTCAAGAGAAGGTTTTCGTTGGATTATTTTTCACAACTTTCGACGTGGATTATCTCAACAAGAATGTGTCGATGAACTCAGTTCTTTGTATGGCGATAAAGCATCATCAAAAACCACAGTATATCGCTGGTATACTGAATTCAATCGTGGTCGTAGTTCCGTCGCCGACGAATTCCGTGAAGGTCGTCCAAAATCGGTTGTTATGCCACAAAACATCGATGCAGTGCGTGAACTGATAATGCAAGATCGTCATGTGACATATTGTGCGATAGAGGCATCCTTGCACATTAGTTCCACTTCAATACATTCGATTTTGCATGAACACTTGGTTATAAAAAAAATTTGTTTTCGTTGGATACCCCATAATTTATCAATCCCTCAAAAAAAAGGCACGCATCAAGTGGTGTAAGGAAATGATGAAAAAGTTCAACCGTGATGTTTCAAAAGACGTATATAAAATCGTGACAGGTGACGAATCATGGATATATGTTTATGAGCCGGAAACAAAACAGCAGTCGACCGTGTGGGTACTCCAAGACGAGCTAAATCCAACAAAAGTTGTTCGTGGAAGAAGCACAGCGAAGC
The DNA here is from genome assembly GCA_963170755.1 of Amphimallon solstitiale. NCBI lineage: Eukaryota > Metazoa > Arthropoda > Insecta > Coleoptera > Scarabaeidae > Amphimallon > Amphimallon solstitiale. The sequence continues at coordinate 249,474,276 of OY720675.1, forward strand.
AAATGGTCGCCCGTTTCTTCGGCCGAATGGGTCATGTGGCCACTGTTCCGCTTGAGCAACGTAGAACTGTCAATTCCGAGTGGTACACGACCATTTGTTTGCCGGAAGTCTTCGGAGAAATTCGTAAAACTAACCCCCGAAGACGAATCATTCTACATCATGACAATGCGAGCTCTCACACATCTCGTCAAACAAGTGAATTTTTGAGCAGTCAAAACATCGAATTGATGACTCATCCTCCGTACAGTTCTGACTTGGCACCCAATGACTTCTTCTTGTTCCCGAATATCAAAGGTAAACTGCGTGGTCAACGATTTACGAGCGCCGAAGAAGCAGTTGAAGCGTTCAAAAAGCAAGTTTTAAAGGTGTCTCAAGAGGAATGGAAAAACTGCTATGACAAATGGTTTGAACGAATGCAAAAAAAGTGTATTGATCATCAAGGGGAATATTTCGAAAAACAATAAAGCCATTTTTATTTAAAAATGTTTGTTATTATTTGATATTCCCGAAATATAAATAGTAGCCCTCGTATACTATTTGTAGTCCGATACTATATTCATAGAACTTCTCAAATACATGTATATCGGCCCCTTCTCAAGTCGTATTGGTAATCTACCATTTGCACCTCAGTCTATTTCATTACTTTTTTCCTTTTTCTCACTCGCTTTTGGCACCTTTTCTTTTTCCTAAATTTGGATCAATAGTTTAAATAACCTTTGCATTAATAATTCTCCTCCATACCTTATCATCTCGTTGACATTCGTATCCCTACCTCCAGTTTTGTTCATTATAAGCGGTGCCATTACTTCGTTGAATTCCTCTTCTGTTGGTATGTTCAATTCTTCCTCTTCTGTTAATTCTTCCTTAAAATGATTTTTGCATTCCATACCGCCTATATGTGTTGTATCTATACAGTTTCGTGATATTTCATTCTCTGTTCTATCCATTGCTTCCACCAACCATCTTGCCCTCTTGGATTTTATTAATTTCGTGCTATCTTTTGTGATTTCTTGGTATGTCTTATGGACTACGTCACTTTCTGTTCTTAACCATTTTATTCTAGCGGCCTTCTTGTTCTGTAATGTTTCCTTGCAGTGTTCGTCAAACCATTCATTAACTTTTGCTTTGATTTTTTTTTTGGTTTAAATTTAAATTACTTCTGAAAAACCAAATTAAGTTTTGATCATGTAAGTAAGTAACACTTTATATATCTTTTAGTTATGATTCACCATTTCGATCTATTCTATGCAAATTGTTATGTTATTTCCCATCTATAAGTAAAACAAAGTATATTATCAAAGAAAAATTATAATTCACTTTCCTTTTAATATCCCATATTTAAATCATGCTGAAAATTATAATACTTTTAGAAGGACTTCGGGCGACTCTGTTCGGTGGTAGCAGAGAGCTATGTGGAATATTCTCGGCAAATTGAAATTGAATTCGCCTATAAAATTTAACACGGTGGTACCTCTTCATGTAATACTGTAGTTTTGCAAGCAATGAATATTTTGAATACCAAAATATAAATTTAAATAAATTATTGCAATGTATTGATTATCTTGAGCATAAATTATTGGTATTTTTTGCATGTGCATTAGGAGTAATTTATGAAGCAATGGTACTTGAAATATATCTGAAGAGCCTCTGTTGTTGGAAAATATTATAGAGGAGAGAAGAAAAAGCAGAGATAGACTCAATTTTATGGTAACAAATTTGTTAAGGGAATCGGTTGTCAGTAAAATCTCTTTGTGAATCTATAAAAGAAACTGTATGGTGAAAGTAAGTAGTTTTTTGCCTATTTTGAAGTACAAACATTTAAGAATTCGTTTTTTACTTCATCCCAATAGTTAACATAAATAATGTTGCTATCAGGCAATCGAGGCATACTGAAGCTTTGAACGAAGTAACGTGTAGGATAACGTATTCAATGTTAAGATATTTAAGAACCATACTTAGCTAGGTCTGAGATGTCAAGTTACAAACGACAGAAATATATTCTGAAAATTGCATATCTAACTCTAGCTTAATAAAACCAGTATTAAAAAGTAATAGAACGCTTGTAGAACACGTTACAGCCATCTGTCTATATTTAACCGAAACTTTTTAAAATATTAAACTTTGGTTTAATTTCACCAGTTATTAATAATATTGATATTTTAACACAATTGGAAGAATATGTAATCTCAGAAAATATTTTTAGTTCGTTAATATAAATGTTGAACAAAAAGGGTCTCAAGTTAGAACCTTCACACACCAGATGTATATATATATATATAGAACTTTATATGATGCCAGCATGTTTGGTAGCTTAAGTACAATTAAAAATGTCGACGATTGCTGGGGAGAAGTCGAGAACTGACATTTCTGCAATTAAAAGTAGGAACATCGTGCACATTTGTCTTTTTTTTAAAATTAAATGAAAAAATTAAATCCATGTATTTTTATACCCTGTAGAATACTTCACAAATTAAAATGTTCTTGGCTTGGGTTGAAAAATTTTTCTGCCTCAGGATTCTTGTGCGTTCGTTTTGGCAGATATTTTTATTTTCCAATTTGTTTCGGTTTTCGATATCTCCAGCATGTGTTTTAATTCCGATTTAAAACGTCATGATTACGAAGAATACATATTTATGGATTTATTAAAAAAATGAATCGATTTTTATTCCCAGTCTAATTACGATTGTAGTGTAGAGATTTTTTGAAGAGTTATTGCAATAGTTTTTATGTAATGCACCCACTCCCACCAAGTAGTATTTATAATTAAAAAAAATATTTCATTTACTTTATCCACTCGCAGAAAGTGTATTACAAAGACGCGGAAATCATTAAGTTAAAAGAAAACAATGCTCTTAACTTAATTTAGATTAATTTGACTTTAATTATTAAAAAAAAAAAACTCCTGCAATTCCTGGACTGCACAGGTCATCCACCAAAATAGCGAATCAGACCATAAAATGGTGTACCATAGCTCCGCAATGTAATATGCTATTTTCTTCTTCTTCTTCTTTTGCTCGTTGATGTTCCTAAGGGTCAATGCCATTGCATAGCGCGCGCACCACCCGTGACACTGCACTCTACTCTCCATCCATCCATGTATACAAACGTATATTTCTAAGTGTGTACAGTGAGCGTATTTAAAATCCGGACAGGCAAAGAGGGACATGTTACACTAGAAACTGAAAAATTATGCGAAGTATTCTCACTAGTTATAATATTATTGTAAATTATACAGGGTTAGTTTTAAATAGCGTTATTAAAAAAAAAGGGGTGATAGAAAAATATGAGTAATGCCCTTACAAAAAAAATTGCAGTCCAATGTGCACGCAGTGACGAGAAATTGATTTTTCTTTCCTCGAGTCCTAGCCTGTCGCAGTTAATATGCAAACATAATAATTTTCAGGTAGAGGAATTTAAATTTCAAAATAATATACTTCTATTTAACCCCCAAAAAAAACATGGCAATGCACCGGGGTTGTCGACCTTTTCCACATAAAGGCGTGATATTCCCAAAAAAAAAAAATCTTTTCAATTGCCATTTATTCTCTAACAAAGGTTGTAACTATTTGCATTTTATCGTTTTTTTGGAAGAACATTAACCTGCTATTACTAGTGGAATATTTTTAAATAAAATTTGTTGGAGGAAATATAAATAAATATATTATATTTTTTAGTGCACAATATTTAACAACAATTAAATAACAACTATACATTTAGAATGAAAACATATTAACCAATGATGCAAATAAAACATTTTTTTAGTATGTCTTGTAGCACTTATATTATATTGCAGTGTCCGTGACTAGTTTCAATTCTGGTGAAGGTGAATCATAAGTACCAAAAAAACAAGTGACTAAGTGTTTTATTTGTATCATTAGTCAATATATGTAAAAAAAGCAGGCCAAATCCACGCAGGCGCAGGTGTTACATAATCTTTAAAAAATAACTGAAATATACAAATTATAGCAAGTTACTTGCCGACTTTCATTTCAGAAAATTCTGCGAAAATTGATAAACCTCCAGATCAAACTTGGCAAGTTTTCAGAGGTTTCAATAATATTCATATCTTTACTAAAAACTTTCCCATGGGGGGATGATGTCAAATATCACACACGTATTGCATCCATCCACTTAGTGCAATTATCTACGTGATTTACGAATATCTGCGTATTACATATAGTTGTGAAAAGTTCGACTAATATCAGCAACAAATGTTAATAGCAAAAACTAGCGACATACCTCAATTATAGTTTGTATGCTTCCAAACTAACGTTTAACGATACAAAAACAGTAGATCTTTAAATTATATTTTAGAGACTACATATATTCGGCAAACAGCACTATATATACTTGAAGAAATACGTGTTCACTTTGAACACCACAACAAAAAAGAACAATATTCGCGATTTCCGAGAAATCGTTTCCTCAATAACAATTGTGCCAACTTCGTACACCCAAAATTTATTATAATCTCAAATTACTTGTTGACGATTAGTTTTTCAAAATTTTAGTCAATAGTTTCGACAATATTAGTGAAGCAGACCTTATATGTAAGGAAAATTGTGTGTTTCGCAATCGATCCTCAATCTCTTGAATTCGTTCAAAACAATCCACTTTTTCCTTATAAGTGACATAATTTTGCACTCTTCAATGTTTAACTGCAGGTTATTACTCTTACATCAATCACTCATAAGCAATAGATCCGCATTGTAAGAGTTAGCAATTCTCTGCAGAATCTATTTTACACAAGACCTTCATATCATCAGTGTAAGTAAATCATCAATAAAAATCACAAACAACAAGGGTCTTAAGTTGCAGTCTTGTTACTAAATTATCCTTAGTGTTTGTAATATATTTATTGTAATTTTGTATTGTAAATGGGATTATCTATTGGGCAAATAAATCACTTCAATATTATTATTATTATTATAATCAAAGTATAACGAATATTTGCAAGATTTAATTGAGAGCTGAAAAGGTAATCAAATTTTGTAATTCTCTCGTAAGCCGTCCGGATTTGAAATACGCGCACTGTACATCTACATATCAGTACATTCAGCGTTGTTTGTAGTCCCTTCTCTATCTCTCTCTCACGCATGAGCGCTAATTTGTCTAATTAGTAGGTTCAACCGGACAAGAGCATCATCTTCTCTTCAGATTAGGAACACTTTGTTAGTCCACATTAATAGACGTTTGATAATCTCGTTTTAACGTCCGAGGATTCTGTTGACCAACGAAGAAGAAACAGATCTCGGACAAGTATTCTTGCGCGTGTGTATGTGCGTGAGTATGTGACGGATGGAAAAGTTTTCCATTCATTTGTTTGTAGGATTTGTTATTGTATATTGATTCATATGTGTGTACTCCAATTCATCATTAGTTAGATGGCAGTATGAATGAAAAGGTTTACGTACATATTTATTTTGTGTACATTACCTTTTACAGTGTCAATGGTGACAACTTACAAGATTCCATCTTGAAGTGCTTATTGATACACAGTATTTATTACCTTCTATATTCTAGTAGATTATATACAGCTGCTTGCAAAATCGGTTGAAAAAGAATCATTCATATACGTTTATAGCCAATTTAATAAATATCCAATTTCTTGCTGATATTTGACTCTTTTCTAAGAGCAGCACGAACATAACAAGTAATCTCTCAAAATAAATATCTGGTATTGTAAAATTACCCTATTACCTATTATATCAAATATATTCTATCTTAAAATACTTAAAAATAAATTTAGTAATCTTAAAGTTAAATTGTTATATCTAAAACATATCACCTATACAAAGAAAGTATTATGAAGTTATAAAAAAGTATCAGAAGGTGCTGTCGAATTAGAAGCCACAGAAATCCTTGAAGAAGGATAATGGTCGAAATATGGAATTCAATAAAAGACTGCTGCAGAATCAAGAGCGAGAATATAAAACCAATTAGTACGTGAAGGTGAATCAAATATAAACTGGAATTTCCCTACAATTTCCCCAAAATTATTCCATCGTCATATCGTCATATTATTGGTTGAGTGGGGGTGTCAGGAGTGGGTGAGACCACTGAATCTATTTTGACATCAGTATCACCATATCAGAGAAGGATGTTCCAGTGTCAATTGGGCAACGGATTATTATCAAGCTTTTAATGGTAAAAAACATAAAACAGTCCGTAATTTTGGAAAGATTGACTTAACAGTTTGGTAAAAATACGTTTCTCAAAGACCCTAATCTATAAGTGGAACAAATATATTTTCGTTTGGCGCGAGAAGAAAATGTAAGGCCAGGATGGATCTGCGAAAAGTATAGGCATGGCAGGTGTCTCACATGGTGATGCACAAAAAGGAACCTGTCTTTAAACGTGTGAGGCTAATTTTTGAAGAAGCTTGTTACATGTGATGAGGTATGAGCATACCAGTACTCTCCTAAGCCGAAGGAAGAGTCCTCGCAACCTCGACTTCTGGGATAAGGACGGCATATTACTTATCTATTTTCTCCACGAGCGTACTACTGCCAACTCATTGATAAAGACGAACTTGCCTACAGGCAAAAAAGACGTCATAATGCTCGGTTCCATACAGCTGAACTAACTAAACAAAAGTTGGTAGAAATGCAATGGAAACTCTTGGAACACATGCCCCACAGTCCGGATTTATCGCCTTGTAACATCCATTTGTTTGAACCCATGTAATGGCGATGAAATGCGACCATTTCGACAACAACAAAGACAGAATCGTTCGTGGGCAATTAGCTTTTAACGGGGCCTAATTTTCCCAAGAAAAACCTCTTTTCTTGGGGAAAATATGTGTCGAGAAAAGGATACTATGTACAAAAATCTATTTTTCATTTCATAATTATTTAGAAAATAAAGTTTCCAAAAAAAGTTAAGCTTATATCTGATTTGATAGTTTTGAGATCCTCAGCACATAACAGACAGTCTGAATATAAATACAACCGAGTGTAATCAGTAATAAAAATGTTAAAAAATGTAAGACCCAAGATGGATCTGTGATGTATCCCGAATACTGCAGTGATGTTATTGCTGACCAAAATAAGAATTACGAATTTGCCGCCTCTAGTTCTAATTTTTTCAAAGTGGAATTATTTTTATTTGTTAGATAAGGTTTTTTAGTCTCAGAAGACAAAATATTAAAATTAAAACTGTGCATTCCCCTGCGATTGGTCGGGTTTGGAAGATTCTGATACTAGTCTAGTCGCGGACATCCGGATACACAAAATAGATATTCCGTTTCCTCAAGAAGTTAATAGTAAATGTAGTGCTTTCAATGCTTTGAGCTTGTTCTATGTAATACACCAGATCCTTGTCTTTTTCGGCACTACCTTTTTCGACCTTAAATTTAACGAAAGCCCAAGAAGTTATTTCCACAGTAGCATCGCCTCTCTCAACCTTAGGTTTAAATCCCTAAAACTGCACTTTTTTCATTCAAAACAGAATCTTTTACAAGGCGATTACTATATCACACAGCAAGCTTTGTCTTGGCGTCCAAAAAATTCTTATAATAAGTATTTTTAAACTTCTTGCGCCACACCACTAAATGACGAAACATGTCCATAATTTATAATGAACTTTTATTGGCGTTATTGTCAGGGAGCTCTAAGAGGGATATTTGAAAATGTGTCAATATTTCCCTACCGTCAATGTTGTCCGTCGTCACCTTATGGAATATAAAAAAACTACAAAATGAAAGATCAATCTCTCTGAAAAAGATAAAATTTTGTATTTTTTTTGTATTATATAAATAAATTACAAAATATTTTAGGGATTCTAACAGAGTTATCTATAATACTGTGAAAAACTTGATCAAAAATACTCCTAAAACTAGCAATTGCATTATTAGTTTGCTCAGATGTACGAATATGGTTGAAAATGGAATAATAGCAGTTAAATACTAAACGCATAATGAACATTGACGTTTTTGGAAAGTCCATAGTAATGCAAAACTATCGTCTTGAGTGAACAATTTCAAAAGTACAAAAGTCCATCTGATAATGAATTGTATACGTCCACAGTATAATTGTGTGCTAATTGGGAGATGTGCTGCAAGCAATGAACATTATTTATATTATTAACTATTTTAATAGTTATATGAATATGTATTGGCTTTTTTGCTTTATAAGTTACTTAATACTTGCTGACTATTTTTAAACGCAATAATTATATTGACAGTCGTAGAAATGAAAGGAAGTTAAAAGTTTAAAACTCTTCTTATAAATAGCTACTTAAAAGGCGTAACATAAAGTGGATGTACTTTTATATTTTGGAGATTAAAGACACGACGCCGCTCCTAGATTAAAGAGGAAACGGGAAGAGGGATGAAACGCGCGCACCCTGCAGACCTTGAACCCTCTTCCTGACCGAATATCGATTCGAAACGTACCGGCAATAGTCATCGCCCTCAAAAACGCACAAACACACCCAAAATGAGAAAAATCAGATTGTTTTATAATAAATGAGTACGCAATTAAGATTGCACAGGTTGTTCGTCCTTCTTTATCTTTAGAAAATCATTTAGTTTTAGAATAAAGTGATAAATACAATATAACCACGAAATCTTTATAAAATCTTTTATAAAAAAAAATTATAAAAAAATGTGGTAGGCAAACAGGTACCATAATTTTGTATCGAAATTAAAGATCACAGCACTGGTAGGAATTTATCTAAATGGTACAAAATACGAAATGCTGATGTTTCGAATGTACTACTGCCTAACATATATTGAGGAGTGATGCATAGGTAGTTTATATTTACAAAATACGAGTAGCCATTGCAGCTAGGATTTGTTATAGAGTGTAAATGATACAACTATCACAGTTAATCCTCATAACTGCCAATATGGATAGCAATTTACTATTGATAATTAAAGAACGGACTAAAATGCACAAAAAAAAAAAAACAGAAGAAGGCACGAAATTTCGACAAAAAAAGTTTTTTTTTTTATAAAATGTTGGTTTGAAAATGTATTTTTGATGAAAATAAAATGTTATTAGTTAGGTACAGTAATTTTTGTGTTATCTAATTATTTTTTTTGAATTCTATGCCTTTTTCTGTTTTTTCTTTGTGCCTTTTAGTCCGGGCTTTATTGATAAAACATGAATGTCAATTTAATGATTAATAAATACAGTGAATGTAATCAAACATTTTGTTTAATTGGTCTGGACCTTAAGGGCGAAACGTGGAACTCAGACTGATTTACCAATTATATTTACATAGGAAGCAACAAAACTAACAAATAATGGCTGACATTTTTTATTTCGGAGAGATATAAATAATATGTTAGACACAAGTTTTTTGTGTTTATTATTGTGCGTATTTCATCTTTTTATATCTTCTCTTATTTTGACACTGTGGCAAGCAAGTTAAGCAATATTGCAGGGCAATGTACTAATGACTGCCGATGAAATGCACACCCCTGAATGTCGATTCCTAGTGATGACGAAGAGTGACTCAGGCACCCTTCATTTAAGATCAAAAACCGAAGAAAATACTGAATGAGTCCAGGAAACAGATCGAACAAGTGAATAGCAATTAGAAACATTTAAATATGAGAGGAGTGACCGATATATTATTTCAAGTATTTAGAAAGAAATTCAGCATATTACTTTCCTAATTTAGAGCAACTAAAAACACCAAAGTTCTTCTATTTTTAGCTCTATACTGATCACAAAAAGACAAACATTTTGAATTTGTTAAGGACTCTTTATGGCAAAGCTATTAGCTACAGATACCACGGACGATTCCCGAAGCAACTACTTTTTGTTTCATGAAACATTCACCATATTTTTTGATCATAAAACGTACATTATTGCACTGAACTGTTATTGTGACAGGTGTATATTTTGTGCATGGTGTAATGAACTCTTTAAATTCGAAAGCGAGTACTACAGATTACAAAGCGCGTCTATTTGTAGTGAGTAATAAATCACACTTACCACTAGGCAAACACACAACGGCATACCATAAAAACTTCATAACTCACCTGAAAAAAACAAAAAACTATGATTAGGCATACAAATTTAAACTTATTTCTGCTATAATTAGGACAATTTCTTATAAGAACAGGTAATATTATTTCTTAAAGAAGTTATTTTGTTTCAAATGTGAAGTATTTTTGTATTTTAGTAACAAATAATTAACTTCTGCAATGAGAAAAGAAATAGTATAAGCATTGTCTTGTTATCATTCTATGACAGCTGATTATGCGGAATTGAGGGTTTTATCAGCAAGTCATTAAGACAGCTGATTTGGTGCGGTGAATAAGTTGTAAAGCAGGCCAGAAGGCAGCATATAGAGCTCAAGGTGATTCTGACGCAGACTAGGAAACAAAGTTCATAGTTAAAATGTATTCAAAATCGGGGCTCTTATATACCCACTTGTGCATTCGAACAAATCGTATTATCGGACCCTGAGCACATATTGATCACGTGAACAAGTCATTCTTAGTCACGTGCTCAACACGACTTTGCTCTCTTAAAATAATTAATCCTACGGAAAGAAAATATGTATATAAAACATTTACATTTTTGAAATATCACACAATTACAGAAATATATTAGTATGTATAGAAATGCTGAATTCATTAAAGCAAATCAATGTTTGTAATACCAAACATTTAATAACTAGAACTTCGGTATCTATACATGGACAAACAAAAGTTTATTACAGACTATTAGAACCTAGAGTTCTAAAAGTCGGTGTTCCTCAAGGTTTCGTTTTGGGGTCTTTATTGTTTGTAATTTATGCCAATGAGTCGCGTAAAAAAATGTATGTTGGGGGATATATGTTAATTTATTGATGACACGTCAACAATTATATTTGTACGTGGAAATGAAAAACTAGCTAATTATGCTAATAAATAAATTTATCAATGTCGATTGTAGCGGGCGACGTAGTTCCTTTGCGTTGGCCTGCTTGGATATCACTTATATCAGTGCTGGGGATGGCCATCAAGAAAATTTGAGGGCTGTAGTATTAAGAAGCATCTGCCATCGGAGGATCATATTGATGACATCAGTAAAAAGGTATAATCTCAACATAATGGCGTTAGTGAACAATATTACACAGGCTGCATTGAATATACCTATATCAGAACAAAAGGCGATGGCCTACTTTGATTTTCACCATAAAACTTTTCTCCAAAATTGGAGAATTGGAGATCAATTGTGTATATTTTTCAATAGTTATGAAAATCCTCTATGAAAACATCAAAATTTGCCTTGCCTTGCCTTGCATGCATATTTGCCGATTATATAAATAACAATTCACACCCATTTCGTAATTTCGAAATAATTTCCAAATTTGCATTCCAGTTTCAAGTGTCAAATTCATGAACATTTTCAAGATTACTTTCTTCAGATGTAGGAAAGAAAATTAAACCCAACCGTTTAAGAGCAACCGTACCAACCACACACAAAGAGCGTAATGCATATACACACATCTACAACATCCATGTTTACTACATATACAACATGCCCTTGTCTCTCTTCATTGTTATCTCTGTTTCTGTGGAGATTATACGTCATCTGTATACAACGCATACGTTTGTTTGTAGTAAAATCGAGATAGCCGTGACCCGTACATTTTTTCTTATTACGAGGATGCAGTGAAAAAAAAAAGATAAGAGATATTATGTTATGTGTGTTTATGTTACGAGTAGAAGACGTATCTTGTCGGAATGTCTATGTGGTGTATATGCAGTATATGTGACAGAAAAAGAAAAGGAACCACGTTTCTAGAAGTAGTAGTGGTGGTGGTAGTGGTGTTGATAATAACAACATGAAATTTCTCCCGGTGTCGAAGTTTTCTTGAACGAAAGAAAGATGGAAGATGATGGAGAGGAACATGAACGATAACGAGCGAGCACGACATGTTTGTGTTTGTGTACGGCGGTGTAGCATTCTGCTTGTGTCAGCTCTGCTCATTCAGTAATATTCAACGATTCATTATTTTATGCGGCGCAGTACTGGCGTATTTAAAATATTCAAAACACAAACAAGATCCTGGTATAATATAATATACGCATGTAGAGAATGTATGAACACCAATGATAAAACTGAACGGAACATTTATTAATTATACGAGTATTAGGTCACGATTTTGAGAACGATAGAGATAACAACTTTTACGAGGTTGTCATAAATAAAAGGCCGATTAATTAAAATACGAATTGTTTGGTAAACATAAATGAACACAATAATATTATAATTTTTTTTTTAGAGATATTGCTAAGCTAAGCAGCCTGTGTGACACATGAAATTCTTGATATATTTCTGCACAAAATAATTTTACTGCATTAAATTAAAGTAAAACAGACTATTATCGGCTCAAACACCTGTATCTTATTTATTGATATAGATTTGTGAAAGTTGGTGTATATGCTTAGGGAGGTTTGTTGGTTAACATTTACAAAATATAATATATATATATATATATATAAGAATGTTGTAGTAAATTGACTTATTGCATCTTCTTAGTCGAAGTAATCTTGTAATGAAAAATATTAAAAAATGTCTTATGTATTTACTATTAATGATAGATGTTTTCTTAAAGGTGGCATAAACATTAACAGATGAGAAGTAAGAAAAAGACTAGGAAATACGTAAGCTAAACATATTGTAATTCTTATAGAACAGACACTCGATGCTGTGAACATCGGGTAGCAAAAACCTCCGCATAACGTGAACAACAAATTAACTTGGCTACACCGTATACGTGAAGACAACTGTAACTTCGCTTATGGAAACAAAATTTATTTCCAAAATCTACATGTATTTTGTTGTTGCGTTGTTACTCCGATATAAGCACTGGCATTCAAATCAACAACACATCTGATTTTCTTCACTTCTCTAGCATCGTCATCCTTACTTCAACATAAAAACATTTGAGGTATTAAACCAGCCCTGGGCTCTGCATGATTAATGTGTTGATGAGTACTACACTATTTATGATCAATTTTAAATTAAATCAACAAATAAGCAAACTTGATTTAATTTCATAAATCATGCGGGAGTACTACGCATAAAGTGAACAAACATATTAATTAGGCTAGGCCATCGTATATCGTGAACAAACGATACCTTCGCTTATGGAAACGAATTTCTCCACATGTATTTCGCTGTTGCTCTGTTACTCCACTATAAACACAGGCAATCAAATCAACAACATATGTAATTTCCTTCGCTTTCGCTAGCATCGCCGCTATTACTTCAACATAAACACGCCTAAAGTGTAAAGCCCCGATATATTTACTTGTGAATCCCCGATATATATTCTGCATCAAAAATACTCTCTGCAGCTGCGCGAAGGACGATCTTTCCCAAGCCAAAACACCATAAACCAGCACAGAGTGGAAAGGCCCATAATAAGCTGAAACCGCTGCTTCTTCCCCAGCCAATATGGATACTCTGTGTACAGCATACACTGCTCTCGACAGTTTTTTGTATAGATGATCAATGTGTGGTATCCAGTACAGAGTCAAAATATACTCCCAAAAATTTTGCGTTTTGACTTTGAACGCCTGCCAGCGAGAAGAGTATACGGTACACTGTACGAGAACCAGTCCCTCGCACAATCCATGACCTCCCTGACAATCGACTCCCTGTTGTTAATGTCCCTATTACACAAATGAACAGTAAACATATGCTGTACGAAATCATCAACAAAAAGAACAAACAAGAGGGGCCCCAGTGTTGATCCCTGTGGGACACCCTCACTATGTCTTGTACCCGGCTCTTATCGCCATCTACACAAATCGTCTAGATCGGTTGCCTAAACACGACCTTACAAGATCGCCAGCAGCCTCCCGTAACCATAAAGCACCAGTTTCCTCAAAAGCATGCCATGATTAACACAATCATACTATGTCGTTATCTTATAATCTGAATCTGTCGTTGGATAAGTGCAGTCAATTTTGTAAGATAAATATTTTAGAAAACGTATTCTACATGCTCGATAGTCAACTGCAAGTAAGTATATATGAGAAACCATACAACTGACACATACTCTAGTTCTAGCAATAACATGATTTGATCAAATATCGCAAATACATGAACCACGCCACAAAGAATTAACATATTCGGGGTAATAATAACTGATTATCAAAAAAGCACACGAATTACTGATTAAGCCAACTATATTTTTCAATATTAAATCATAGGCCATTAACCTAACACCACTGTGTATTAAAGTGAGGTGCTTTTTCGATCTGTACAGGAATCATTATTATTATTAGCCATTCTAAAGATTTTCAGATCATCACCACACGCTAACACTTAAGAACGTACAAGATCGTTTATAAACAAATTAAAAAAAAGGTAGACCTAGATTAGAGTCTTGTGGCACGCCAGAGAGCACACAGAAAATATTGAAAGTAAAGCAATTTTACTGGACGTAGGTTGAATTTACTAGTACGGTAAAAAACAAGAGTTTTCTTAGTGTATCGCGAAAAACGAAACCAACAGAATTTCTCTATCAGAAAATGTCCAAAGATCCGCATAGACTACATCCACTTTCTCTCTACAAGGGTCTCACCAATGTTACAGCAGAAAATAAAATTAATATTTCTCTATGTCGTCGGGTTAATAACAAAATTACAGGAAAGAAAGCACAGTACAAATACTACAAATAACAGCCGAAGCAAGTGTTTATTCTGCGTCGCAAGCAGAGAAAGATTCCAATGGTGTGCGGCAACGTGTTTTATGTGTGACCGATCGATAAGGCCTCGATGATATGCATGTGTATAGTAATTGCGTGAATGTGTGATACTTCTGGTTAACTTGATGCTGATGCAACAACAACAACAACGAGTTTGTTGCAAACTCGACGACAGGCCAGGCGGCTGCAGCAAGTGGCTGGCAAGAAAAGAAGAAGGTAAAAGGCGTCGGCATAACATCGTGCGTACAACGTTGGAAGGTTGTGTATGCGTGAGATCGCTCTTGTTGGTTCTCCTTGAACTGGCGTCCTTGTGGTGGTCGGTGCATTCGCGGGAGCGCGAGCTGGTCGCCGGACATTCCACCACTTCCATTGGGGGAATGGAATGCCCTCGCGGCGATGAGATGGACACAAACATGCCGCCGTCACCTCTCGTTGCACCGCGATCATCCATCGGTCTCTCGAGTACGTTTGCAGCGACCTCCTACTTCTCATCTTCTTGTTTCGGATTGTTCTTCTGAACGATGCTAGATAGATCCTACATGCCTTTGGTCATCCATTGGAAATGTAAGAAGAAACAAGCTGCAGTTTCTGAACATAAATTAACGTACTGGAGAAATGTGAATTCTACTTTCACAATTTGTGAATCCCTGACCTTATTACAAACTAAAATGTTATAAAGAAAGAAACAGAAATAGTCTTCAAGCAAGTTGTATTGCCCTAATTAACAAAAAACAGAGGCTTGAAATCTTAGAACACCTTGAATTTATACGAAACAACAGAATTTTTTTATTATTAACAGGGAAAGGTCGTGTTAAATAATCTGATTGGGGGCATGTTTTAGAACCTCTGTATAACAACGATATTGGAGTTCTGGCAGTAGCCCAGAGCTTAATTCCGTTAAGGGGGGAGGACTTGTATAATAGCAATTTATTATCTAAAGAAAGTTTTGTTGTGTGGTCAATGAACCAATACATTTCGCCTAGCTTGATTCATCACTGCTTCGGATTGATTAATACACATTTTTTCAATGTCAGTTGTCGGTCCAAGTATATGTCAAAATATTTGGCATTTTCAAATTTCGAAAGTTGTAAATGGTGGTCAATCGAGTTGTTGCTTCCGGTATACAGAATGTAATAGCATTGGTCCAAGCAAACTGCATTGAGGAACGTTTGAATCTACTATAGAATTTAGTTCAGTGTACGCTTATTCCAATTCTCCTCTATCCTTATCGATTACCTGAGATGTATCGAGAAACAACTGAGCAGTATTTTTTGGTATTGCAAGTCCTTATTTATTTGGTTGACTAGTCTATGCACTTGTTCTATTGTTCCATGCTTTTTATGAAATCCAGACTAATATTCTGGGAGTATTTTTTGAAAAACTTTGGACCGCATGGGTAGCATAGTTATAGGTGTGTAAGAAGAAACATCTTCAGGCTTTTGTCGGGTCTTAGGAGCATTATGATTTGGGTTGCATATTCATTATATGTGGTTCAAATCACAATGACCCTCAAATCTGAGGAAATACAAAAGAAAGGTTAAAAACTGGAGACGAAATGTTAGTCGATTTAGAACATCCTGCGTGGATTACGAAATGCGACATTGAATTTTGTGAAATCTCTACGTGGTTACAAGCAAACAATCGTTATAAAAGATATCGGTCTCAAAGAGGTAGGCAACATTTTAGAAAGGGCTCTAGAAGGTCTGGAAGAACTATCAAACGGGCGGAAAAAGACTGCTTATCCTTGGGGATCGGCATGGTACAGGGTTATTCATTATAAATTACCCACTCTTTATCAAAGTTATTATTGCATATCCAAAAAATGTTTCGAATAAAAGTTGTGTGGTTGAGACTGAATTTTATTTACATGCTATCAAAAACACAGTGGCGTGAAGATACAACGGTATAAAAAGAAATTTTTTTTAAATGAAATACTCTGTATATTATTATTCTTTTTGCTCTGATTTCAAAAATATACCATATGATACCGGTATCTTAAACCGTTTTCGAGTTATTAAATGATTAATATATCTTTAAGCATTTAAATGGCCTCGATGTAACACTTCCAATTAGCATTGGAAGTGTTACATCGAGGCCATTTAAATGCTTAAAGATACTTTACAGAGTTCCAGGACCAGTTCGTTTTTCATATATCCAAGGGCCAAATAATTCCACATTCCAGCAATTATTACATAACGCTTTTTGCAAGAGGCCAATATCAATATTCTCAATAGCACTGAGCAATTGTCAGACCTATCGCATACAGAACATATCTGTGATAGAATAGGTCGAAGGTAAGATATGCCTACTGAACCTCCAAAGAATTTACAACAATTAAATGATGTCCGACAATTATTATGATTTTTTTTTTATGAAAATGTGATTATTCTCAAGAAAGTAAACAGCTGTACAAAAATTGGTGTAAAACTAAATTTCTGAACAAAATTAACGCATCACTTGTTACTTTTACTATTATAGTTTATTTAAAATTATAATAATATAACTTCGAACGGCTCTAATGCTTTTATTGCACCATCTGCTGCAATAACTAGATTCATACGTTGCAAATAGGTAAACCGTACCCGTTCAATAAGGAGAACAGGTATAATAATTATCGTCACAGAAGGTGGTGTAATAAAAGCATTAGAGTCGTTCAAAGTTATAATCTTATATAACTATACTTGTAATTTTCACAGTTTTAATTCGTGAAATATAGTGCCTAGGTAGCTTGGGATGTCGTCTCTTATTATTGAAAAAAAATACAGTGATTCAACATTTTTAAGGTTATAAGTTTGCAAATAAGTGTATGTGGTGTTGATTTCCTAAAAAGCTGTTAAACAAAATTGGTCAATTTGATTTTGTTGATCATTAGTTTGATTTTAATTTGTTTAAAATAATAAAACACACTGTCCTAGTATAGCTAGTGTTGAACATATGAATCGTCAACGCACTTTAAGTGAACATTAAGCAGCGCAAGCAATAGCTCTGGCTAATTTGTGAGGTGCTAACAGTCAATAATAAGTAGGAGGGTAAAACGTTTTTATGAACTTTGGGCTTTCTCTAGAGCAAGAGAACAAGGTCGTAAAAGATTTACAAATGAAGTAGATGATCGATTTTTTAGACAACCTGCCTTAAGGATGAGACGATCGGCCGGTTCCGAGTTACGCAGAGCTCTAGCAGAAATCCGAAACGTAGAGATTTCTGGAAGAAGTCAGGAGAAGGGTTAATGACGCAGGATTAAAGAGTAAAAAACCAGCAATTTGAGGTAACATTGAGTTGCTAGATTGCGTTTTGCTAGAGCTTATGAAAACTGGACAATCGACGACTTGAAACAAGTTTAGTTTTCGGACGAAACGCGAGTCAGTCTGAAGTCACCAGATGGACGTGAGTGTGTTTGGAGAAGACCACATGAGAGGTTTGCTGATTGCAATATCTCTTCAAGACATCAATGAACGCAAACTTTTATATCGAGGATATTATAGAAAAACATGTTATGCCATTTGCCCCATTTATTAACGCCAACTTGCTCTTTATGCAAAATAACGCTCGACCAAACGTTGCTGTAGACGTAATAGACTACCTTCGAGAGGTAAATAATCAGGTTATGGAATGGACACCTAAAAGCTCGGACATAAATTCCATAGAGCATCTGTGGGATGCACTTAAATGGGTAGTTAGACACCACATACCTAGAATGCTCCTAGAACTCTTAGGGAACTTGAAGAAGCTGTGGTTGCTGAATGGGAGAATATTCCTCAAGCCACCATCTGCAACTTAATTAGTAGTATGCCTAGACGAATGGAAGCAGTTATAAGAGCTAGGGGAGGCAATACCCGATATTAATTTTATAATTTTTAAATTAAATTTAATTTTAGAAGAACTTTTTATGATGTCTAAATGTTCACTGTGCCTTTAAGTTTAGATATTACTGTATCACGCTGAAAATATTGTTGAAAGTTAGTTAAAGTGTTTTATTTGTTATAATCATGCGTTATAATTTCAATAATAAAGGTTTTTGTCGAATTTTGTCACTTACTCTAAGTGATGCGTTAATTTTGTCAAGGAGTTTATATGATTTCCTGGGTGACTAGTTTTATTATCATACATTAATTTGATAAATTAGAAATGTCATAGCAACAAAAGCAGCAGTGATACAATCTTTAAAAAGTGGTAGTTCAATTTTATATTTTAGATATCAAAAACAATCGTTATTTATATTATTTACCAACATCATCAAAGGCTGAACGAACGAAATAATTGCCAACTTATTATTATTAAAAGCAACCATAAAGTGGTGTGCCACTTATCATGAGCAAATGGTACGTGTAATAAATGCCATACTGTAAATATATTGCAAAACATCGCAACGGTGCACATAAAAAGCCTTCTGCAACGTCGTCGTTAAGAACAACAACAACAAACAACAAGAACGACAACAACAGGAGGCAATGGCCGCACAAGAACGTACAGCGTACAGTAATCGTTACGCCCTATTAAGGCGATGCGTGATCAAAGACGGCGAAAAGCCAGCCATTATGCCGCGAAAAGAGCGCCGGCCCCAGCCGTGAACGGGACGGGACACGAAGGGAACGAAATGCGAGTAAGCGACCGACCGGTGGAATAACAAAAAGAAGAAAAAAAGAAAGAGAAAAGCAGATCAATTCCGTCGATAAATTTCGCGAACCAACTCAAGGGAACGACGATCTAGAACAGAAGAAAAAAGTTTAAAAAGAATTTACCATTCTTTTTATGACTGGCATTTTTTTTTCTCAGTGGACAAAAGGAGCCTCGCTTTTTCTTGTTCCCTTTTGAGCTTATAGTGTTGGTGCAGAAGCTGTCTCCAATGTAATACAATGCAATAAAAAAACAGTGTTTTGACACTAAATTGTAAATGAAATTAAGCAGAGAGGAACCAGTTTCAAAAGCAAATTCCACATTAAAATCCAACGGTAAAAATACAAAAATTGCTTGATCGATTTAATACTTTTAATCTTTGTCGTACGAGTACAAATCATGGTGTGCATATTAATGCATACATTTTAAATCTACACGCAAACTAAATAGATTCTACAATAATCTTGTTATAGGTATCAAAGTTTTCCAAATTAAAACCATTTTCAATAAATTAGTTCTTAAAAAAAATTAAGCACATTTCCTTATTTAATGAGTATACCATCAATCAAACTAAGCAACAAAAAGAAACAATCTTAAAAATAAAGGATAAACATTAATACCTATTTACTACTTCCATTGCTATTTGAACTAACTGAATTCAGCTTTTCATGCTTTCTTTTTGGCAAATTGTTTCATATATATCTTCTGTCTAGTTATTTTAATAAATCTGATTCTGTTGAGGTAATAGTAAGATTACTTACTATGATAACATGTGAAATCATGGATCAACTACCCAAGAAAGCTATTGCCATGCTTACTTATCTAGTTAATGCAGCTTTCAGACTAAAACATGTGCCAAGCAGTTGGAAGGTCGCAGATGTAATAATGCTACAAAAGCCAGATAAACCGTTAAATCGTACAGACTTATATCACTATTACCTATTATCTCTAAACTATTCGAGAAACTGTTATTGAAAAGACTGAACTCGACATCATAAGAAAAAGACTGATTCCGAATCACCAGTTCGGATTTAGACAGACATTCTACAAGAACAACGGATTACTGATGTCATAGAAAAAGCACTAGAAGACAAACTTATATGCTCAACAATCTTTTTAGATGGTGGCTCAAGTCTTTGATAGGGTCTGGCACGAAGGCCTTAAATAGAAATTGAACAAATTCTTACCCAAGGCATATGCTGAACTTCTGCATTCATATATTTCTAATAGATTCTTTAGAATTAAAATAGAAGAAGAGTATTCGGGGTTGAAGGGGAATGAGGCTGGAGAGCCCTGGGACCGGTCCTCATTTGCTTTATACGTCTGACTTGCCAGAACTTGAGAACGCAACTGTGGCTATGTTTGCTGATGACTCGGCAATCTTAGCAGTAGATAATAATATGCAAACAGCAAAAAATACATTGCAAAGACCATGTGATGATATTTCGAAGTGGACTAACGACTGGAAAATAAAACTTAATGAGCCAAAATCAACTCATATAAACCTTACCAACAGGAACATAATAGATATAAGACCTATCATTATAAATGGTAACACTGTCCCTTATGAGAATACAGTTAAATATCTAGGTATGACGCTTGACGTTAAACTGAGATGGAAGGAGCATGTCAAGAAGCAGATAACTGAGCTGGATCTTAGGTATAACAACAACTTTCGCTATATAACAAAATCTTGATTTATAACCAAGTCCTGAAGCATGTCTGGGTGTATGGCATACAACTTTGGGGTTGTGTCAAACCGTGTCATCTTAAAAATATACAAAGATTCAAGAATAGGGTCTTATGCAACATGGTCGATGCACCCTGGTATGTTAGAAATATTGACATACGAAGAGATCAAGAAATCAGAAATGTAGCCAGCGAATTTAGAAGATCTGCCGCCAAACACGAGGCAAGATAGCATAAACACACCAATATCGAAGCAATCAGTCTCGTCAATGTCCGAAACCTAAACAGAAGGCTGAATAGGGTTAAGCCACACGATCTAGTTTAGTTTAGTGAGCAGTGTTGCAGTGCTCAGTGAATAGCAGAGTACAGTGGTATTTGTTCCTACAAAATAGAATTAACTAAAAGACGCCTTTGGGTGAATTTTAGATTATAAATTTGTTTAGGTTAAGATAATTTATAATTTTAACACTCAATTCAGCGATAATATCTCTTACAATTAACAGAATAAATTCGCCAGCAAAATGAATTCTTGTATTTCACCTAGCCTAGTCGACAGTTCGTGTAAATATACATTCATATTACAATACAGATACATTTTTATTATTTCTAATCAAATATTGACACTACCGGCCTGTAGCGTGTTTCTCAGGTCAATTACTTTTATTGCATACCACCTGCCCTGTTCAAACAACCTGTGGGAACTTGCATTCGCACTATATCTTAAAACAGACTATACAAGTGAGCAGTTGCTTCCTACTAACTAATAATAAATTGAAATGGTAAATTATAAAACATAAACAATATACTAAATAAAAATAATACGATCTACTGCACAAGGAGTCACTAGTCTACATGAAACATTCAGGGAAAAACATCTATTACATTTGCAGAGAGGCGCCCTTAAAAGGATGTTAGTTCTCGGTCTGGACATCGAAAAGATGTCGGTGAACGCGTAGCCTATGAAGTATCACTTTAGTAACTAAGGAACTTCAATAAACGCTTTTGTACTCTCTCCAATGCCAACTGCTGATATACGTGGTAAGTATACCAAATAGTGGCTTCGTACTCTAATTTACTCCCAACAAAGGCAAAATAAATAGCTTTAAGAGCCAAGTGAATAGTGAAATCACTGCAGGAACGGATCAGGAACCCCAAAAATCTTGTGGCGGTATTACAGACTCCATATATATGGTCCGAGGATTGAAGAGCTGTGTCAAATGAAACACCCAGGTCTCTAAATTGCTTTTTACTAGTTAGCGCGGTGTTGCTTACACTGTACGAGAAGGAACGATTGGTGATGTTATCAAAAGTAACAAATGCACATTAACCAATGTATTTTATTATGATTTACTGAATTACCATATTCAGTAAATCATTTACAAATATATTAAAAGAGCAACGGGCCTAGGTTGGATCCCTGTGACACACTAGATGTTGGGGTGAAATGTCCAGATTGATAGCCATAGTAGAATCCATAACTAGTAGATCGATTTGTTAAATATGACGAGACCAGTTTAAGTAGACAAATAAGAGAAACCGAAACTATCCAAATTATTCATCAATAAGGAATGGTCATTACTGTCAAATACTTTTGAAACTCAGTGTAAATCACGTAAGTAATATACATACTTGAATCTATCAAGTTATTGACTGTTGTATAATTTAAGATTTTCTGTGGAAATCTAATAACGTTATCGTGAAAATGTTGCAAGTATTGCAATTATTAAAACAATTCCACAGCGTTTATATCTCGTTCATTGCGAGCTTTTTAAATACGTTTTCACTTTTTAACGTAATTTCCAATTATACTTTTCAGTTTAATTGTTAAATTTATCAATATTTCACAAAATCTCGGACATACTAGAATAAGAAAAAGGTGTTTAGAATCGTTCATTAAGACAATGTAATTATTTTGCTAAGACTGAAAATCAAAATTAACATTCAACAAAATCTTCTTGGACTGTGTTAGAAATATTTGTATATATAGCCGAGTTAGTAGCTTAATACACTATTACCTATAAATAAAAACAAAAATAGAGGAAACTTATTACACTGATTTAAGTACATACCGGGTGTAGAATGGATTTTCGTACATAGGGATTTTACATATATATATATATATAATCAAAAACCTTATTGAACCCGTAGGTGTAAGGTATATGTTATGCACAAGTTACTGCATCTCGTAGACGAACTTCCTCCATTCTTTCTTGTCTCTTGCCAGTACTCTCGCTCGTTGTTGTGTTACGCCCCGCTCTTCCAGTATATGCTCCATATTTTGGTTCCATGTCTTGATTGGTCTTCCTCTTGATCTCTTAGTCGGCACCCGTGACTCCCATGTTTTCTTGACCGGTCTGTCGCTGCTCATCCGGACCAAGTGTCCATACCACCTCAACTGGCTCTTTTCGATTTTCTTGATAACTGGTTCTGTTCCTAATTGTTCTCTTATTATTGTATTCCTTATTCTGTCTCGTTTAGTTATTCCAAGGACCCCTCTCAAATACTTCATCTCAATGCTCTGGATTCTGGATTTCAGTCTCTTGCTCAGCACCCAGCTTTCACACCCATAAGTTAAAACTGGGAGAAACACTGTTCTGTATACGCACATCTTTGTTTTCCTTGAAATTTCTTTTTTCCATATAAATGTGTTCCTCAGTAAATGGTATAGCTTTGATACATTTTCCATTCTGTATGATATTTCTGTTTCATGTGTTCCGTTGCTACTTATGTATACTCCTAGATATTTGAGGTCTTCCACTTGCTCGATATCCTTGTTGTCAATTTTTATGTTCAGTTTTGAGTAGGTTTTCCCCAATACCATGACTTTGGTTTTGTTGGTATTTATTTTTAAGCTTCTAGCTGATAGTGCGTCATTCCAATGGTTCAAGTTGGTTTCAAGGTCTATTTCACTTCGTGCAAATACGACCAGATCATCTGCAAATGCACACTCGCTCATATGCTCCGCTTCTAAGTTTCTGTGGCCCACGTATATGGCTTTTGTTCTTGTTTTTACTTCTTTGATGACGTCATCCATTACCATGTTAAATAATATTGGGCTTAATACTCCTCCTTGTCGTAACACCACATTAACGCTAAATTCTTGTGATTCCATATTATGCGTTCTAACCACATTCCTGTTGTTTCTATGTATGCTCTCTATTGCTCGTTGTAATTTTCCTGATATTGACCTTTGTCTTAGACTTTCCGCTATTACTTCTCTTGGAACCCTGTCAAACGCTTTTTCCAAGTCCAGAAAAGCCAGGAAGTACTGCTTTCCATACTCTCGTGTACGTTCTTGCAGCTGTTTTATGGTGAAGATGTGGTCTTGTGTACTTCCTCCCTTCCTAAACCCGCTCTGTGACTGCTCCATGTTAGGTTCTATTTCGTATCTTAATCTTTGTTCTAGTATTCTTTCATATACTTTGGAAGCTATACTTAATAGAGTGATGCCTCGATAATTGTCACAGTCGTGCTTATTTCCCTTCTTGAATATCGGAATGACGATACCCACTTCCCAGTCCTTCGGTACCCTTCCTTCGTTCCAGCATACGTTGCAGATTTTGGTTAGAAAGTTCATGCCATGTACTCCTAAATTTTTTAACATTTCTGCAGTAATCTGGTCACATCCTGCAGATTTACCTTTCTTCAGCTTATTGATAGCATAAATTACCTCATCCTCAGTAATGCTGTGTCCTTGTAGGGAATCTATTTCCTTCTCTTCCCATGAATTTCCGTTCATGTCCCCATCCGGGTTTAGTAAATTTTTAAAATGCTCTTTCCATCTTTCTAAAATTTGTTCTTTTTCATGAAGCATTTCCCCTTCTCGGTTTCTTATCTGTATTAATGTTTGCTGGTGATGACTTCCGGCTTTCATATTTTTCAGTATTCGATAGAACAGCTTTTGATTTGCATGGTAGTCCTCTTCCAGTTTACTTCCAAACGTTTCCCATGATTTTCGCTTGGCTTCCTGGACTGTTTTCTTTACTTTGTTGTTCTGTTCTTTGTATTCAGTGTATCTTTCATTGGTTCCTTCTTTGAGATACTTTCTCCATCTGCGTTTCTTTTCTTTTATTTGTTCTTTTATCTCGTCATTCCACCAGGCAGTTTGTTTCTTGTTTTTATTTACTTTTATATAGCCGCATACTGTCTTGGCCACTTCTATCAGTGCTGTTTTGAACATCGTCCACCTTGTTTCTAGGTTCATATTTCCTGTTGGTATGTCTCTTAGTCTAGTGTCAACTTCCCTTTGATACTTCAAAGCTGTTTCTTTGTTGTTTAGCTTGTAACCTCTTATTGTTTCTTTGCTAGGTATTGTTTCTTGATTTCTTGATCTTTTCTGTTTACCTTTATGATTTTGGTTTCCTATGTTTGTTTTCACCTTTACTAAATAGTGATCGCTGTTTATTTCTGGGCCTCTACTGACTCTCACATCTTTGATGTCTTTCCTATAGGGATTTTACATACAAAACTAATAATTTGCGAATATTCCCTCCCCTATTTTTTTATAGGAAAATGTTAAACACAAAAGTTGTAGACAAAAAAAATGTATCTAAATTCTTTGATATTTATTTTCTAACACCTTCTGGTCCTGCTAGACTTGAAAAAAAAGTATTAGGAATGAACCGATTAGTACTAGCCATGAATCCTGTCAGCAATAAATGTCACGTTTTGACAATCAAAATAAGTTTGCTGATTCTTAAAATGAATTGCTATAGCCAAGAAGAGAAAGTCAACTTTATTAAATGGTACTACTCTGGATTGTCTTTTAGGGACATACAAGCAACTTTTGCTGGATTCTACCCGGAGCGACCAATTCTAAATTTGAACACCCTGAATAGAATTGTCAGGCACTTTGAGACCAACGGCACTGTTAATAAGAAATGTAAGTACCAGAATGTAACAGCTGGTGCAAGTAGAGAGAAGGTAGATGCCGTTCTCTTGAGCGTTGTAGAGAACAAAAATGTCTCCTTAAGACAAATAGGTAATAATTTGGGGATTCATTTTACTACTGCTCAGAAAATTTTAAAGAGTCAAGATCCGCGGTTTCGGTCTTATAAATACGAAAAGCACCAAAAAATATTCGAGGAGGATAAAGAAAAAAGAATGCAGTTTTGTGAAATAATGATGGAGATGGCCAATGATGACCGAAACTTTTTATCTAGGATTTTATTCAGCGATGAGTGTCGATTTCAGTTAACTGGTGAACCAAATCAACAAAATTATCGCTACTGGAGCACACAAAATGAACATTTAATGTTGCAGACTCATGCGCAATACCGGGGTGGTGTCAATGTTTGGGCTGGCATACTAGGTCCTCACATAATTGGACCGTTCTTTATTGCAGACCGCTTAACTGGTGCTGCGTACTTAAATTTTTTGCAAGAAGAAGTCGGGCCAGCTATCGACGAATTGGAAATTAATTACGAATTTTGGTACCAACATGATGGATGTCCGGCGCATTACCAGCGCGATGTTTTAGAGTACTTAAATCATGTATTCCCAAATCGCTGGATAGGTCGAGGTGGAGAAATTAATTGGCCTCCAAGATCTCCGGATCTTTCGCCAAATGATTTTTTTCTGTGGGGCACATTGCATGATCGGCTATACAATGGAAGGACGTATCAAAATGTCGACGCTTTAAGAGCTCCAATACTTGCAGAATGTCGTCAAATATCACACTATCAACTGGCCGCAACTAGAAGAAATTTTTACGACAGATTGGGGTGCTGCTCAGCTGTCAACGGAGATTTGTTTGAGCATTTAATTTAGTTATTACTACAACTACCTTTATTACCACGTTCAATAAAATTTTAAAATCTCTTCAGCACGTTTTTTATTTTCTGCAAACGACTTAAAACCTATGCTTAAAACAGATTTAAACGCCTCTACTAAAATTGTCACATTGTTGTGTTAAATGAATGAATTTTGTTACTTTTGTTGTCACATGTCACGGCTGTTGCTATTTTGTATCATTTCTTCAATTCTTTTTCCTTTAATGACCCGCAGGGTGATAGTAAGCAAAGAAGAAAAAAAATGGGGCCTATTTTTAAAGCTCTATAATTTTTGTGTTTAACATTTTCCTATAAAAAAATTAGGGGAGGGAATATTCGCAAATTATTAGTTTTGCATGTAAAATCCCTATGTACGAAAATCCATTCTACACCCGGTATATACAACCTAGCACACATTAGTTTGGTCAACCGCTAGGTTGTCGCCACTATCGCAAGTATCACCAAAGATTATTTACTTTTGACTGTCTTAGTATGATTAATGGTCTGTGTCCAAAACATTACATTTTTAAAAATTTAGAATTGTCTAGACTTGAAAAAATTGTAAAAACATTTCATTGAAGAATGCATCAGCATCAGTATCGATGTTATTGCCAATATTCATATTATTACCATCTGTTCAGTCTATATAAGATGAAGTTCGTAGCATTTACTTATTAAATAGTATCATTAGATGTTTAAGTTCTTAGTCAATTTGAATTTATAATAATTTTTGTGTGTACGGGAGTTGGTCGCCAAGATCATTCTTTTTGGTTTTGGTGTTCAAAGTGAACATGTGTGCAGTTAAGTACTAAAGTGAATAGTTGAGTCTATGAATAGTAAATGTAGTTTTCCGAATATATGTAATCTTTAAACATAATTTGGACATCTACCGTTTCCGTACATTTATATATTAGTATCGATAGCGTTAGTTTGGGAAACGTCAGGACTAAAATATAGGTATGTCCCTAGTTTTTCGCTATTATTATTTTTTGCTAACATATTGTGGAACTATTTGAAAATACAGAGATATTTGCAATACGCAAATATTCTAAGGCACTAAGTGGGATGGATGCAAGTATTCGTATTTTTTATGAAAAAAAAGTTAGTTTGACATCAAAGAGCAAGTGGTAAGTGAATGTGCCTTGTGGATTCAGAGTAGACGATTATTTGAGCCTGTCATCTGATTTCCGCATGCCTAAGCCGTCAAACGGTAAAAATGTTGCCAAACCTGGACAATGCAGATAAGTGTTTAAGCATATGTAAATTATAAGTATTTCGAATAAAAAAACATTCCTATTTTAGTTAAGGCCTGTTAATATATTAAATATTGTAGTTCATGGAGTTTACATTGTTTTTTTTATTGTCAAATTTATTTTTATAGATTATAAGAAAAACTTGTGTTTGCTTCGTTAATTTGTTATTTCAAATAAGATATTTTAATTTTTGTTTCATACTATAAAATTTCATTTGGTACCAAACATTAATACCAGAAGAAAAATTAGTAGTTGCCCTTAAGGTTGCTTATAAGTGCCTGACACCTTTTAATATGCATTAAAGACAGCAGATGAGTAAAGAAGCACTTCCAAAGCCGACTTGAGCTAGGAAGGTAGATCTCATGGAAGGAGGCGTATTAGTTACCACTATTAGTAAAGAGGCTATAGATTATCCAAGTTACATTGGTTAGTGTAAAAAAACTAACTGGCTCAACTTGAGGCTGCGTTATTGGATAAAATTTTAATAAATAATAAAAATTCGTCCTCTCTCCGCCCTCGACGGCCCGGTAGATAGGGTAATTGACGTGAGCAAACTTTAATAATTAAATTTACTTAATTATAATTTATCAGTGCTAACAGAAAATTATAATAAAATTCAATATTGATATTCTTATACTGTGTTGATTCTTTCCCTATAGAGGTAATATTTATGTAATTTAATCCGTACAATAGAATTCTTTCAATCTAAAAATAATCATCATTATTTCGAATATCTTGCCAAGGCATGATTCGTCTCACTTGCGTCTGTTTTATTAACGCATAAACAAAATCATTATCAGATAGAAATAATTTTCTCAATTAAAAGAAAAAGAAATCCCGCAGAAAACGATTTCAAATAAAAATACCGAACAATATTGAACGGAAAATGAATGCACCACATACGGAGTCGGTCCCTTCTTTCATTCCGAACCGAAGTTCATTCAAATTCTAACGGCGACAGAGACGCCGATCGACCTCCGAACGTCTCGACCGTAGATCGAAGCGGGACAGAGAATGTCGGATGGTAAAAAATGGTTCATTCCGCGCGGCGGTCGCTCAGGAATGCGAGAAAGGCCGATAAAAACGACCTTATTAGAATAGCTCGGCCTGCATCATTATATACGGAACAGAAAAAGTCTCCGCGGACCTCTCTTTCTCGTCGACTTGACTTGGCCGACGAACCGAACGAATCTCTTGATGTCTGTTGTTTCGATTTGGAAGATGATGATGATGATGGTTAAATGAAAGGGCGGCCACACGGCGGCGGCGGCGACACGGTCCCGTCCGATATCGTTCATGTGGACGGGAGAAGAGGTTGCCTGCGCCTGTCAGCCTCGAGCCAACACCATTATTCTTCGTGGTCCGTGAGCTAAGAAGAACGCCGCGCGCGTACAAATAATAATAACAATGTGCATCTCCTCGTTAATTCTTCGGCCGTTGTCAAATTCTAAATTATAAGAGATTACATTGCGTTTGTGTTAAACGTTTAAATTTCTTTTCGCCTTTTCTCTGTGTTAAAGTACAGCATAATAAACTGCTGATTTTTAGGCTTGTAGATGTTGTTTTGCACCATGTTCACATAGGACAGCGTTGTTCCGCTGCTTACGTGTAATAAATTGAAGAAATATAATGATCTCAGACCAATTAGTATTGTGCATCCTCTTTGTCTCAAGTGTTTGAGACTATTATAGATACTAAAAGCTATTCGACCAGCCCACTCTAAGCGCCCGAGTCGAAATAGCTTAACTGAACCCTCAAAAAGGGCAAAAGGATATATGTAACTCCTACCAGGAAATCGCGTCGGAAGCGTTCCGTCTTTCGGTACGTATAGGCTGGAAATTTCGCCCTTGCGTGTGCTATATTTGGTGGCTGCTGGCGGGATCACGCTCGAGATCGAAGGCTCAAAAATCGACAGAGACATCGAAAAGTTTCACGGTTTTCACTTTCACGAAAAAATTCAACGCTATCGAGGTTTCGCGTGTCGACGAAGGCTCGGAAGCCGAGAGAATGGACTTTTACGCAACGTTCGGCAGCAATCTCCACTTTCCAAGTACTTCTATCACGACGGTACAGCTTATTTAAAGCCTCTCTGCAGACGGATCAGGTACAAATATCTCACTATCAAAAGTAGGCGAGAGCTTCGTCAATTCAAACAGACATTTATATCTGCGATGACAGTTTGATATCTCGAAGTTTTCTAATAACAAATTGTATTAATTTACGAACAATTCGTGAAATTGTCATACTTATCCAGATTGATAATTATCAGGATAATCGACATTTAGAAGAAACACCAGCAAAAAGGAACCCTGTCGTAAATTAAGGTGGAAAGAATTGACACCACAAGGTCAGAAACTATATATGAATATATGTCGCATAATATTCAGAAATTACAGTCTTAAATATTTGCAGGTTTTGTTCTTTAAATACTAGAAATGTCCAAATAGATTGAGAGAATCAAATGCTAAAGCACTAAAGAATATATTAAATGGCAATAATTTCATCGATCACGAATTTAGCAACTGTCCAGAAAAAGGTGAACACAGAACCGGGAATAGAGACAGAAAAGATTAGTATTTTTAATTTTTCGATATGGAATCCTTAATTTGACATGTTGGTATGTAATTAAGCCGGAGTGCAAGAATATCATTTAAAGTAACAGGAAACATTAACATTAACTGACAAAAAATCCATCTGACGTTTGATTTACGATGAAAATTCAATTCGACTTATAAACCGTTAAGACGATCAACAGACGATGACACTTGCTGGCAAACGTCGTAATTCAGCGATATTATAGTGTCGGTCGTACATTACGACGTGTTGTCATCTCATAAATGTTGTGAACTGACAGGACAAACTACTGAAAACACCAAAGAAGTAACGGTCGTGAGATATGCTGCGGATACGAAAAAATATCGAGGAAGGATTATCGACCAATTGTCAAGCTTTAACGTTAGAAAGCCGACAAATGCTGGACAGTTTGGGAATGAAAAGTGCATTTATTTGGCTGATGGCCTGAGAACGTAGCAAAGCCTTAAAACGGGAACGATGTTTTCGTTGTTATTTTTCTTTTGATGAATGAAGGCTCTAAATTTATAAAATTTATTAGCTTCTGTCAAACAGTTACATAGACGCTAATGAGCAGACACGATGTGAATATGTAATGGTAAAGAAATGTAAAAATGCTGAGTTCAACTGTGGTTTTTGATTGATGACATGTGACACCTATTAGATATGTACTACTGCTATTACTAATTATTGCTGTTGTATTGTTCTTTTCTATATGTATTTATCCTATGCGACAAGCATATAATAAAATATATCCCATCCTCCTCTAAGTATAATAATAACAATAACGAGCTGTCTATATTATAAAAATGGTCCTTAATGTAAAAAAAAAATTACATACAATTGCCATATTTACTTATGCCAACAATGACATTCAATTTGATAATTACATAACAGATTTTTTGAAGTTTATAAAACGTCAACTAACTTCTGACGTAATGGCAGTTTGTGAAAAAGTTTAAATACGACGTATATACAGGCTGCGTCAAAAGTTTATAAAATCGGACATTGTAAAAAGCATCATGGCAATGCTCGCGTTTTATAGGAAATTGTAATCAAGCTGTAAGCGGGTGCAAAAGAAGCGAAGTCAAGCTCGAAGAGATTGAAAAATCAACTAGTTACCCATATAAAAAGCTAATAATTTTAATCAATTTTTAATCAACTTTAACAAAATATGAAATCAAAATTACAAGTTATTTATGCTATTTCACCATACTGGCAAGTTTATGTATAGTTGCATGTAAGATGTGTTTTTTTAATTGAACATCCATGCGCCGATAAAGAAACTAAATGGATTGAGTTTACGTTTTATAGTAGCTTTACGTTTGCTAGTAATGGTATGAACGAAGCACCAATTAATATGTCTCTATATGAAAAAAAAGCTTTTAAAATAAAATTTTGAAGTTCATTAACACTTCATTAAATACAGAATTTATTTAACTTATTTTTATATCTATGCATATAGATTATAAAAGGAACTTTTCCTTTGGTTACAAATAAAATTACACATATTTACTTTAGCCTTAATATGTAAACAAACTGAAACGTTTCAACTATATTGTTACTATACTTATTCTTTTTTATTTTCACATGTATGTAATTCAAGGCAAAGCATCGCTTAAGCGCGTAGATATTCCCGAGCGTAGTCCTCCTTACCGGACCCATTCATCTAGGAGAGGACATGTCAAGAAAGGGCGATACCTAAATTTAGTTAAATCTTAATGACCGCCGGCAACCGGCCCCTAATACGTGGAATCGTGCAGGTAAAAGACCTGACCGAACGCGACGGGCGCGCCGGTCGCCGATCGTTCCGACTAGGGGTTAAATGAGCGTGGAGCGAGCAAATGGACACCCGCGGAGCCACCAACACGTACTAACGAGGCGCTCAAACGAGATGAATTCGCTGTGTTCGTGTCCCGATCTCTTTTCTTATAATTCTCCTTTTTTTCTACACCTTTTTAGCTTGTTTTTATTTGCCTCGTCGTTTATATATACAGAGTGATTTTATGTATAATCCGACCAACTAGATTTGCTCCCTTCCCCGGCAAATACGGAAACTAATTCATGAATCCCTTTCCTCCACCATTCGCGCATCGTTATTTTCACGGTCCAGGGTTAATTATAAGTCTCTGTTTGTTTATTCTTTATTGATTTTAATTTCTTATACGTAGTATAAGGAAGTATTGTGATGACGAAAATTTTCGACCTCGAGATTTTTGCAGATGTCCACGTTTTGAAGTCTCCTGGTACCAAAGAAGTGATTTTTAAAAAAAAGTCTGTGTATGTGACCACGATAGCGGTCAAACCGCTGTAGATATCAATTCCAAATTTTGTGTTGAATTTTGCCAATAGTTCGTCAACTACTAAGGTTAAACAAATTTATAAAGAATTCAAATGTATTCTAAATTAAATTTGAGAAGAATTGTATTAAAAATTCCTACCGGAAGTAGGTGTTTTGCTCTTATTAAAGGTCAGTTTTTTGCGAATATCGAATATCTCGCACGTCATGCTTTCTAGGCAGGTACATTACCAGTATAAAAGTATTTAAAACATAATTTTAAATATCTTTTGTATAAAAAAAATTTGAAAATTCGGACGGGAAGGAACACTTTCACTTTTATCAAATAGCAATTTTTTTGCAAATATCTCGTAAGTTATGTATTCTATATATATTTATCAAGAGTACAAAAGTATTTAGAACTGGATTTGCAATGTCTTTTGTATACATGAAATTTCAAAATTCGGACCGGAAGTAACACTTTTACTCCTACCGAATCGGACTTTTTTTTCGAATATCTTGCAAAATATTCATTTTTTTAAATTTAGTAAGAGAATAGAAGTATATATAATAGGATTTTGAATAATTTTGGTATAAAAAATTCTATAATTTGAAACACTCATACGTATAAGAAACTCGTGTGGTGGCCACACCTCATTTTTTATATTTCATTATTGTGTATTTTCAATCTGTTATCACGGTATGTCTCGATGTGCCTGTATTTAAATTAAATTTTATAAGGATTGCTAAATATCAGCTTTTATTTAGCGTAGAGGTAAAACAATGTATATCCTCACTTTCTTGTGATATTATTTTTGTAATTAGTTGCTGCTTAACATATAGCTGGTATCAACTGGCAGCATCATGACTTGACCTTGACCTCCAAGAATGAAGTTAATTATTTAGAATATTATTAAATATACTGTGAAGAGGAAAAAAACAACTAGATCTCATTACTTCCTAGTCTGTCAATAAAATCACAGGGGGGCGCCCTCACGGCGGAAGCCTTTAAAACTACATGTACTAAAATATAGAAAATTAACTGTGAAGTGTTACAAAAACAAGACCAAACTATCATCCTAGATTTACTCTAATAATTTTAGAAGAAAGAAATCAATTAAAACAACCAATCATCTTAATTCCGTCTAATCCCATTAAATAAATACACGTAGTTTCAAATAAATGGCGCCAAACGGACGTTGTAAAATCGACAAATCATTAAAATGAAAAATTGAACAATACATGCAAATAAAACAAATAAAGAACACTAACAAAAATTCATATCATATTATATTCTATCAATATTAAGAAACACGACAAATCGTTTCCAAACAAGAAATTTTGAAATGCTTTTAGATCGTAACAAAATATTTTGACAAGGTTTCTCCATATGCTTCTTATCTGGGCGTTATTTTATCATAATTCAATTCTGAACGTTCCAATTCCCATTGCTGCATGGTCAATATGTTCAATACATATTCCACGATTAAGATAATTAAACGTGCTATTGGTTTGAATTGGGTTGATGACTATGGATGTCAATACGAGAAGCATATAACCAAATTCCTGCATTCCTCAACGTCTACATTAATTGCCAGTGGTACAACCTTTGCAATAGGTCGTTTTGTAATGTTTCCATAAGCTGTCTCCATAGTAATGATTCCTATTTTATCATCTTCTTCCGGAAGTACACGCCGGAGGTTTTACTAAGATTTATATTTTCTTAGTAATTTCTAGAATCTATACTTATAATATAAATGTGTTCTTCCAGATATTAGAACCATGTTCCGTGATCTGATCGAAAAAATCGAGTCTTTAGATACTACTATGATCATTTGCCCATATTCTTAAGCTCTAATAATGATATCAATAGCCCTAATTTTATGAACATAGTATTGGCGAGAATATAATTTTTCCTTGCCTAAGAGCGAAGTATTGTGGTCCTTCGAACTTGAATCGATGGTAGCATCATAGGTATTCCCAAGAAATTGTTTAATAATAATGAAGAATAATCTTGAGCCACATTATCAACTGTAATAATCCTAAAAAGACAACTTCTACACAGAATACACTGATTTGGATGATGCCGATAAGTAACACCTTACTATATTGGTATAAACAATATTTCCGTGTATATTTAAATTGCACTGCAAAATAAAATAAATTTGTTATTTACAATGACTAAGACATTACCAAAAGAAACATTGTGTAAAATGCCAACCAAATAGATATTGTTTAGATTAAAGAGCTGTGGTATACCTTGGTGAGAGTTAAATCCAATTAGAATAAATTCGAACAAATATGGAGTATAGGTAAAAGAAAAGTAGCGGCAGGTAATAAGGACATGAATAGAGATACAGAAGTTCTCACATGTTAAGCATTCGAAAAAGTATAGTCTGTTTCAAGATATAGTGCGAATGCAAGCCCCACAGATTACTATATCTTGAAACAGACTATAACTTCAGATTCAGGTTGCAGAATGTC
Source organism: Amphimallon solstitiale (assembly GCA_963170755.1). Classification (NCBI taxonomy): domain Eukaryota; kingdom Metazoa; phylum Arthropoda; class Insecta; order Coleoptera; family Scarabaeidae; genus Amphimallon; species Amphimallon solstitiale. Next base: position 249,509,603 of record OY720675.1, read on the forward strand.
TTGTCTCAGAATGTACAACAACAATTCGAGTTGATCGCCCTTAATCACTTAATATGTATTTATTTTGATTAAGAGATGCTAAAATTGTTAAATACATAACTGTGGTATTACCTATATGTTTGCTGTGTAAATACTGATTCTGAAATAGCTTACACCGGAAAAACTGTACTGGAAAATATCTCGTATTTCACTATTATTAGAAAATGTTAACACACCCTGTAGATATTCATTTAGCAGCTTGTGCTTGTGTGTGTTCTTAGTGTAGTACACGGGCGGTGCCAGCGTTAACCGTGAATTATTTCGCCTCTCGACCGAGACGAAAAGAGGATGCCGACACGAAAGAAGTATACAAGAATAACCGCAACAACAGTATAAACAGCGCGCGCTATCTACTTCGCTATACAGCGGGCAAGCGAACCAGCACACAGGGAGCAGGATCTGACCACCGGACATTCCATCTAGTCCGGCCAATATACGTTATATATATATATATATGTTGGTCGGTACATACCAACATACATAATGTAATGTTCGTTGACCCAAGGAATGTCGGAATATCGGCTGGCGAAACTCTCCTAAGATGCCAAAGAATAATGAGATAATGAAAGAAAAACGAAGGAATGTATATAATATGTGTTTAAACAAATGGTATTTCCGGTTCCTTTTACAACGCTAATTATTGTAAATACGTAACAGTAATTTATTAAGTGCTCTTTGAATGATGGAAAATTAAACATTTGACTAATCACATACCTATGATAAATATCTTCTGGAATGATGCTGATTCAAGGTTGATTTCATAGATCAACTTTCATTTGCTTTTCCGTTAGAAATATTTGTGTAAAATTAACTCACTGCTTTACTAATGAGTTAACATCACGTCCTGCTTCTTTTCTGAGATTAATTATCAATCCTCTATCGATCGCTTCGTACCGAGCCTTTTCTTCTTCAAGTTTGCCTAACTACCCTAAACTATAATTTTCACGGAGTGGTCGTGTTTGATATTTATATTTATGGAACTTCTCCGGAAAACTCTTTAATTCGAAAAAAATACCAATGTCAACTTAAGGTGACGGTAGGCTACAATTAAACTGAGTACATTTCAGTGGTGTATAATGTTAGGATTCAAAGCAATGTAATTCCCTAACGAAGACCTCTATCATGAATTTATTTCCAAAAGCAAGCATGTTACTTGTTTTCAAAACGACGTAAAAATTGTGGTATGTAGTTTGAACCGAATAGTGTTTTCATAATAGATATATGAATCACCACTTGAAAATTGCGAGGACGTGAGAATAGGGTGCACCACAAAATTAAAAAGAAGTACATCTGCTCCAAGTTACGTAAAGAAAACTTAATTTTAGAACGAGCAAACCTGTATGCAGTTCTCCATAAGCTTTCGCAGAATACAAAGCATGTCTGTCTGTATGATGACATTCCTTGACTACACCAAACCTGGAAAAAAATATAACGAAGAAAATGGAAAATAAAAAAGTCCAAATATATTCGGAAAAGTCAGAAGAAAAAGAACGCAAGCCAAATGATTATCTGTTCTCTGTGATGCCCTGGAGGATTTAACAGAAAAATATGTTATTCTGGATAAGCATATTCCAATTATCTCTGAATGTATTTGTATTTGATCAATAAACCTATTTAAATATATTCCTTTGGCTTTGCCCCGCAAGAGTTTTGTAGTGTGGTAAAATAATGTTTTTCTAATGGTTCCTGCTTCTTCAAATAGACGATCAGCAGGCATGTACGAGTGCTCTCTCACGGGATAGCTCAAAACTATTTCCTGAATGTTATTATTCAAGTTGTAAAGAAGGGTCATCATAACAAGTGTCCTTATTTTGGCCTTCATAGCCGTCTGCAAAAAGCCTAATTTTGGCACCATTTTGTGGATATTCGGAAGAAGAAAAAAATGCATGAGGGCAGTTCCAACTTCGTTCGCACCTCTACCTTCTAAGTCTTCTGTCCACACATAAAAGAAGGGGTGATGAGTTTTAAAATCAATAATGCACAATGTGTAGAATATCTGAAGTGTTACATATCAAAGCAAAAGGTTTTGTGGTTCTTCTTTCATAATTGTGGTGAGATGCTTAGTCCGCAGTTTCTGCAGTTTTACTACAGTGATGACTATTTCTGTTACTTTCGTCTAGCATAGTCTTTAACTCAATTTCCAGATGGTTAACATAAGCTACGAGTGTCTGCAGCCGGGGAACTAAACCCAATGATGAAATATTGTGTAATGTAGTTATGAAAAACTCAGATATTTACTAGGAATGTTCATTTCAGAAGACAAATAGATTTTTTACTACTCTTGTATCGACTATATTGAGATTCACTTCCCTTTCGTTTCCTTCATCTATCACGTTTATCGGCAATACTCCCTGATCTTATATCACCACCACGATTTTCAATTATACCTGAACTTATTTTGATTTGACATATCATTGATCTCAAACGTCCTTGCTGAATGCCAGATACCTTATTAAGCAAATCCTGGTAGGCACGGTAGTCTTTACCTTCCTTGCTTGATCCCGTACAAAATTTTCATAAATTAAATTCTAAGCAAATTAATTATTTACTTACTTTCAAATTACGAATATGTTTCCTTATTTCCTCCATATTTTTAATGTAAAACATTATATGAGTATGATTAGTTTGTGTGTTGAACCTATGCATTTCGTCTAGGCCAATGTGCCAGTAGATGTTTTTTAGAGATATCAAAATGTCATATCCATTTACATTATTTTTGTACATTGTTGAATTGCTAAATGTTTCCTGGAAGTACCCTAACCCAAGTTTTCTTTAGTGGTTTTCTAAACTGAATCCACTTATATTGCCTATTTAATTTTGGTATTTGATACCAGTCTCAATATCGTTAATTATAATGTTAATAATAATAATTTTTATTAGTGGAAAGGTACCAAACCATGTACATTAACACAAAATAAATCAACTATTCTTATTTATGTAAAAATATCTTCATAAAGCAAGTTTTCAACCCGACATATGGTAACCAATAGCGATCTAAAAAGAAGATTAGTCCTCTGAGAAGAACAACAGAAACGTGGAGGAGGAACAATAAGAAGTCTTGGTAATGAAAAAGTTTATGGAACATAGGAATAGGGGCAATCAATCGTTTGATTTCATAACCTCCGTATAAAACGTGCATCTAGAATCTCTCGCCAATCTCCGAGTGGGTGAAAGTCATGCGCTTGCAGTAAGAGGTTCTTACTAAGTTGAATTGCTTAAGTTGAAGAGAGTTGCAAATTAAACGAGAAGTTGTAGTCTTCGAACAAGAAATATATGAAAAACTCCCTTCAAATTGAGAAGGGCACATACGTCACAAACAATCTTCGCGAGAAGGTGTTACCAGTGACGAATGTTGCTTGTATAATATGACCAGTGCAGCCTCGGCTATGTGTCGGCAATCTGATCGGATAAATTCAAAATTTCTGTAACTGTGTACCATGTGCGTCCCTAATTTTGGTATGATTGATTGATGATGAGAGCTGTCGGAGGTAAATTTCTTTTCGCAAGATAATGAAGCTTATTGTCATTGTGAAGGAGTTCCATAAACAACTCTCGTAATTAGGGCCATTTATTGCTTTTCTAATGTGACTGTTGCTATTAGAATGCACATAATGACTCACGACTTTGCGAGGTCTCTTTCATTTCCTAGTCAGAAAGAAAACGTTAAATTAAATGAGCTGAATTAAACACTAATATATAAGGATACACGAGTATTATATTTACGGCTCTTGGCCTCATTGAATTTTTTCAAGATTATGTCATAGCTAACAGCAGCCGCTAATTCGGCTTAAATTGATAGAACTGATATCGTAGATAGTCTTTTGGCTCATCGTGCTTCTTAAGTAACACTGAAACTGTGAGATTAATTCTGACTGTTATATAAACATTTGAATACACTTCATCCAAATTATTTTCGAAAATGTATTGGAGAAGTTGGTTTGCTTCGATGATTGTCTTAAAAAAGTTTACTCGGTACTGCATTTAAACAGATTGTAAAGATTCATCAATATGTTCATAACCGAACATTCGTTTCTTCTTTGCTATTCTTCTTTCAATTTCGTAGTTACTTTTATTTACAAACAATCGAGCTTCTGCGACGTGTTTTTCAAATCCAGTATTCCGGAATTCTTGAATCCATCCACAAAATGAACGCTAACTATCAATAGCGACTTTCAAGTTTACTCGAACCGATTACCATACCTTACTTATATTATTACACGCAGTAAATTCTTGTACCAGACGGTGTATTGCAATAGTACACTCAAAGGTTAACATTTAGTTCAAGACTGTTTCGCAGTCACTTAGAGTTTCGGAATCATCAGGTTTACTTTTCAGATCATTAACGCATTCGATAACATCATCAAATTGTAAAAATTACGCTTATACTGCTCCGATTCTACATTCTCATCGCGTTTCAGACAGATTCTAATGTTAATTTTAATTTAATTTTTACAAGCTCCCAACGTTTGCTTGACTTTGAAAAGAGGACAAAGATTTTATTAATAAACCCGAACAATGTTTTTACTGTTGTAGGAGATTTAGCAGCATTTATTAATAGCAAATTCGAATTGTGGCATTCGCATGGCGTGAAGAATGCTCTTGGGTTTTGTGATTGCACGGGGGGAAAATTGCTTCACTCCCTTTGAGAGATCCCATTAGGCGCGAGGCCGTCGCCGACACACAACACCGCCTTTGGTTGGGAGATACTCAGTAATGGGTAATTATTATTATTTATATATTTATCTTTTAGCATTGCTCAGCAAATAATTCGATCACTTGAATCCGCCTGATATCTAAGCTATTCCGACTCCAACAATTAGAATGAAAAACACAATACGAGGGACACTATTTATGTATTGAGAATTGGCAACACTGGTATTGCCAGGTGAAATTTGAAATTGTCATCGTAAAGTTTGACATTTTTGACGTTATAAGTAGTCAGAAAGTTTTGACGTGCGAGCAATATTTGTGTTTTTTGCAGTGTTTAAAATTTCATCTCAGCCAAAATATGGAATTAACTCGCGAAAATCTTCGAGCTATAATTTATTATGACTTTCGACGTGGTCTAACTCAAGAACAATGCATCAATCAACCGAATTCAACTTTTGGTGATGAAGCGCCATCCACACCCACTGTATATCACTGGTACATTGAATTCAAACGTGGACGTAGTTCGCTCACGGACGAAGTTAAAGAAGGTCGTCCAAAATCGGTCGTTGTGCCGGAAAATATCGATGCTGTGCTAAAACTAATTGAAGAAGATCGTCATGTGACATATCAAGAAATCGAGAGATATTTAAACATTAGTATGACCAGCATACATAAGATTTTGCACGAACATTTGTGTGTTCGGAAGCTGTGTGCGCGTTGGATTCCACATTTGTTGAAAGATGCTCAAAAAAATGCTCGTGTCGATTGGTGCCGTAAAATGATGATTTCAAAATACAACTGTGGTGCATCCAAAGCGGTATACAACATCGTCACAGGTGACGAGTAGTGGATTTATTCTTATGAGCCAGAAAGAAAAGGCCAGTCGGCAGTTTGGGTGTTTCAATGTGAAGCAAAGCCAACAAAAGGTGTTCGTTCTCGCAGCGTTAGGAAGCAAATGGTGGCGTTTTTCTTCACGAAAACTGGTCCTGTGGCAGCTGTGGCTCTCGAAAATCAAAAGACCGTTAATTCAGCGTAGTATACGACCATTTGTTTGCCTGAAGTTTTCCGTAAATTGAGAGAAACCAACCCAAAACGACGAATCATTCATGACAATGCGAGCTCACACACATCACATGCAACAAACGAGTATTTGGACACACAAAAGATCGAATTGATGGGTATCCGCCTTACAGCCCCGACTTGGCACCCAATGACTTCTTCTTGTTTCCAGTAATTAAAGATAAACTGCGTGGACAACGATTTTCATCGCCCAAAGAAGCGGTTGAGGCCTTCAAAACGCATGTTTTAGAGCTACCAACTTCTGACTGGACAAAGTGCTTTGAAGGGTGGTTCAATCGCATGCAAAAGTGTATAGATCTTAAAGGCGATTATTTTGAAAAGCAATAAAGGTATTTTTCATCAAATTCATTTGTTTATTCTTTCTATTATCAATACATAAATAGTGTCCCTCGTACAATAGCATCAACCAAAAGGCATATAATGCAGGTGCAAGGTCTCTGTGTAAGCACGTTTAATTAAATGATCGGTAAACCTTAGATATTCATCCATAAACAGCGCCAAATCTCGTAGGAGTTTCTTGTGATTCAATCTAACTCCACCAATTTCCAGACGCAATGAATAAATATCTTCATTTAACAGTCCATTTCATCTAATTTTCGAGTTTTTATTTTTGCAATATTTCACAAATCCAAAGTCACAATTCCCAAGAAATAAATAAGTTTAGCAAATTTTAATGTAGTTAACCATCTTTCCACGACCATGTCGAAAAAGAAGCCTGACGCTCGCCTAAGCATGTATATGATGAGAAAGACATACTTCTTACCCAATATATTATGTATCTTCTTATCCCGTTACATAATAGGCATACCTGATATCTCCGTCTCACGTACTACATCACGATTTGAGTGAATGACTTCTATGTGACCACGATCGGATTCATAATTACGTGCATCGTAAAGCGCCTCCCTCGCATGCACGTCACTGTCGTCGCGTTGGCACGGGGAGGAATTTTCGAAAGGCGAAGAACGGGGGCGGCCGCACGGACCGCGCCGAGGGAGGGAGGGAAAGAGAACGGTCGGTGTGATTATCGCGCGGTGGCGTTTCTTTCAAGTTAGTTCGGGCGGGAAAAATCCTCTCCATCGTGTACGTAGTAGTATGTGTGTAGTATTAAGTCGTAGTAACTGCGCAGTAGTCTGGAATGAGATGCGTTTGTGTTGTCCCGCGTGCGAGCGAGTGTGTATATGCGTACATATTGTATTTATGTATGGACGGGCGTAAGAGTGTGTGTGTGTAAGTGCATAGGGCATCCGCGGGGGTGAAGAAAGGCGAAGGGGGTGGTCGACAGGAATGTGGATGTCGAGGCCACGTCGCGCCAATGACCAAGGAGTGTCTGCAGCGGGATGCAAGCGTGCATGCATGTGCAGGACCGGACTAATGCATCAACATTGCGACGAGCACTTTTGACCAAAACAATAATAAAACGCAAGCAATAAAAGGAAAGACATATGTAACAGGTTACTAGATTACATTTCAATTTTCCAAATTAGTTTTTTTTTTATTATTATTTAATCAATTATCTCCAATTACCTCTAGGTATAGGACTGATACAAATATTGTATAACCTATATATTTAATATTCATATTCTTTCTCGTATCCCGTTTTTCCAATCATTTCTATCTTGCGCCAAACGTCCAGTCTCACTCCTCTGAATTCCTCGCTTCCGAGCCTCTTGCCGTACTTGTTCCTCCCATTTTAGTTGCGGTCGTCCTAGTACTCTGGTTTCATAGACTGTGACCCAGCCAACCCAATTACCTTTCTCCAATCACCAAATCTATGGGTTTTGTCTTTAATTCGGTCAATATTGACTCATTCCTTACTCGATCTTCTCTTCTTGTGATTCCATCCTTTTGTTCCTCTCAGGAACCTCATCTCAGTAGCTATTACTTTACGTTTGTTCTGTTTTCTTAAGGTCCAAGAGTCGGAGCCATATATTATTGATGGCGTGACCACTTTCTAGTATACATGTGTTTGTATTTCCCATGGTATCTCTCTCTTGCCAAAAAATGTTGTTTTCAGGGTGTTATAGAGTCTCCCTGCTTTTCCAACTTTCTGTTTTATTTCTTCATCAATTTTTCCCGTCTCTTCTATAGCTGTACCTAAGCATTTGAAACTTGTGACTTATTCTAGCTCTTGTCCTTCGATTTTAATTCCATGTCCTTTGTTGTTGTTGCAATTAGTCTTCCGATTCAGCAATCAACATCATATCATCAACGAATAAGAGTTCTTGTAGTGTTAACATCTTTCATCTTCCATTTGCCTAATACTATAACTTTGCACATTCCCTTGCATCTTCTTATGGCATCATCTATTACTACGGAAAATAGTAAAGGGTTTAGCACACATCCTAGTTTGAGACCTATTTTTATTTCGAATTCTGTAGATTCTAGATTGTCAATTCTTACTTTGTTTGCATTATTCTCCTCAGACTGCTTCATATTTCCATCCAAATTAGTTTTAAATACTTTTATCCTCCTAATAAACCTGCGGGGAAAGAAGGTGTTACTTCCAGTCAAAATCATGAAAATTTTGTTAAATAAAAATTGTTACAAATCCTGCTCTAAATACTTCTGCTCTTCTAATAAATTTGTGCAGAATGCTTAATTTGTGGGATATTTGCAAAAAAAAAGAACTAGAGTTCGATTTTTGAATTTTTTTTTATTGAAAATCAATCTCAATACCGACTACTGGACTGTATAAGAATAAAAATAATTCACTACCACCTCACCTGAGAAATGCTGAATAAATATTTTTTTTGGTAATGCACTCCTCAATCTTCTATGAACTTGCAAACACTTGATTTACATGGCAACTCCAAGAAAACCACTAATCATTTCGAATTCATACCTACTGATGATTAGATTAGATTCATCTCTTCCATTAAGAGTAACGCTTGTTCAGCTATGTATATCTTCTGCCTTTTGTGACCCACATAACTGCTGCATAAAAAATGGTCGTGGAGTGCTGTAAACAGTCTCATATTCGACCACTTCCAAAGAAATCAAATCTCACAGATTACGGAAATCTGCGACCTGTCAAGCATTTTCCGGTATTGCCTAAGGTTGCTGAAAGCATCGTGAAGTATCAGTTGAAGCATTTTATACTAGACAATATTTGGTCTCCTGCGTAGTAGGGATTTAGAGAGAATTTCAGTTGTAATACAGGATCACTGAGTATCACAGATGATGTAATCAGAGAACGGATTGATAAATAACTGTGCTTGCTTGATGGCATTTCATACGATAACAAATCGCGAATGTCCGCCATTTTGTCTCATGTTGGTTTGGTGCAAAACTAAATTTACTATATCACTAGCTTGTTGGAAGGAGACAACGCGTGGTGGTCAATAATCGTGTTTCTAGTTTTTTTGCATACAAGTTCCGATGTTCCAAGATTCCATTCTTGGTCCACTTCAATGAGTCCACCGTAAGCTGAACTTAATGATGTTTGTCTAAATTTTACATGCTTGACGAATTTATTTTTAGGAACTTGCACTTTTGTTGTTAATAGAATTCAACGGCCTATCCTAAAAGATAGCTTCCATATTCAGTAACAGTAATGGTGCTTATTAGATGCATATGAAAATGTTCAATTTGCATTTATTTTCTTTAAGTTGAGACCAAAATGGCTTGCGTATATCAAAATACTTTTAGTGACTAAATATGGCAAGAATATGTACACTAGGGTAAAAAATATGTTAAATGTTAAATGAGTTGGCCGATACTTGCTAGACATCCATATTAATTAATAATAGTAGACGGAGTAAAACACAATTTACAACAAATCCAGTATATTAAAACAACTTATTAAAAAGTATATGACATGTTTGGCTATCACTGTAGCTTCTTCGGATATTCAATTACTACTAAACTATATATTTTCCCAAAATCAGGTATTCAGATCTTACAATTTCTAGGAGTACTGTGGGGAATTTCTGTATTTTCTAACAATAGCTTTTACGTGGTTTATGATCTTAAAAGGTCTGTTATAGGTATTTATTTATTGTGGGTTTGGATTTTCACAATACATATTCAAAAGAGGTGAATTATTAAGATCTAATTGTTCATTGAGTAATATGTTTGAATTTTCAAGTTTGTTTATTTCAAAACACTCTGTAAGTTTTTTCGGAAGCCTTTTGTTTCTGAATGTAAAATTTCAAAATTACTGTTAAATTTGTGGTTATTTTCCAACAGGTGACATGCATAATTTGACTCCATATTTTTGTTGTTATAACATCTGTCGTGTACATTAATTCTTTTATCGGAATTCCTATGAAAAATAGCCATCGAATGCGGTCGCTGTTATGACTAGTTGAGGCAACCAAAATTATCTATAACTACTGTTGATATTTATTTCTAACGACAAAGGTGTCCTATATAATATATATGTTGGATTCTGCATGAAACAACTTCAGTATAAATGAGCTTGATTAAGAAGGTTTTTGTTATGAAATAACTTAATCCGGCCCTATCCTCAAGTAGTTGTGTGTATACCAAAGAATGAAGCAGAAGTTTGCCGCCGTTGCAACTAAACAGAACAACGGTCCTTCCAGGAATTCTCAGGCACGAACACAACACACAACGCACACATGCACAGTGAAAAATACCTGGTCGTCGGATATCGAGCAATGGACGGCGGAACAAATAAATAAGCTGCCCAGGATTTGCATTTAGACAGACCCTACATTCCAAAGAAATGTACATGTCTTATAATATGTTGGTCCGAAAGAAGTTTTTGTTAGTCTGAACGAAATTTAATACGAAAAATATCAGAAAAAGACATGGAATTATATATAAAATGTTGGGAAATAAGCAATTTCCCCATAATATAAATAAAATATATACAGTGATATGTAACAAAAATGTGGCTAAATAAATTACTACTAAGGCTATTTATTATTGGATTAACGTGTTTCATTTTGGCCGAACATATTAGTTTCAAAATGATATAGACGGGACATTGCAACTCTTGCAATATATTCGAGTGATCGCTCATGCATAATGTAACCCTGAGGGACACCTTGCAATAGCAAAAGCTATTGGAATTGAGAGTTTCTATCCCACTTATCGCATATGCATAGCTCCCAATGGGAGCCTGATGGAGTAAACAGCAGCTGAAAGCTTCTGATAAATCCATAAACAAATGTTTCGCATCATGTCAAACGAACAGGAATCTCCTGTAATAATTTAAATCAATCCTACCTTTTGACTTGCATATTATTATAAAACTTCAGTACTAAATTGTTTATTAAGTATTTGATTAAAACATTCAGTTGATCTTCTGTTAACGCTTTTAAATTACTTTATAATGTAGCATTACTAAAACTTTCAAACACAATATATTTCGCATCTTTGTATATTGGAAAATGTCCATTTTAATATCTTGTTACAATGGGGTTTATTCTCTTTGTCTAAATACCGTTCAGAGATCACGTTAGCATTTAAGTACCTATTATTACCTCTCATAATCATACATTAAATAGTCTTTGGAACGTATGTCTCGTTTAGGAAAATTATTTAATCTGTAGGTAGTTGAGTAATCATCTTTCATTTGCATATTTCATTTAGGGCCTTCTTCTCTTTTGCAGTACCTACCATTCTTATCAATAGTAGTGGTGTTAATCCTTCTAATCGATATTTAACATAATTGTTGGAATCACATGTATTTGAAAGTAGTGACCTTAACATTAATGACGCTGAAACATAGTACATGTATACCTTTTTGGTTTCTGGATTGAAACCGCGTCGTCGTTTCTGCTTCTATTGCCAAGTGGAGCAGAGACGGTAGTAGAAGCACAGATGACGATGCGGTTTTAACCCAGAAAGCACATAAGGTAGCACCGATAATCGTGGAACCTACGACTCAGATAGTGCCCTGTATATTAGCAGAATCAGAGAAACAAGACAACCTTAATATAAAAAAAATTCGAAAAGCAAATACGTATAATGAAGTCCTGTGGTCTCCACACCTCATTCTTTAAGAAGACGAACGCAACTGAGAGTTTGACGGATACGCAGAAAATATAGACAACGATGCTCCTTCGAAGACCACCGTTTTGCAGCTGGGTTGCTTTTTTAAACGTAGTGACATTAGTTTCGACGATGAAGAACGTCTTCATTAATCCATCAAAACGTATTACATTCCTAAACGTAGTGATGTGAATCTCAACGATGAAAAACGCCTTCATTCATGCATCAAAACATATTACCTTCCTAAACGTAGTGACATGAGTCCCGACGATGAAGAACGCCTTCATTCATGCATCAAAACGTATTACCTTCCTAAACGTAGTGACATGAGCCCCGACGATGAAGAACGCCTTCATTCATGCATCAAAACGTGTTACCATTCCTAAACGTAGTGACATAAGTCTCGACGATGAAGAACGCCTTCATTCATGCATCAAAACGTGTTACCTTCCTAAACGTAGTGACTGAGTCCCGACGATGAAGAACGCCTTCATTCATCCATCAAAACGTGTTTCCATTCCTGAACATAGTGACATGAGTCTCGACGATCAAAAACGCCTTCATTCATGCATCAAAACGTATTACCTTCCTAAACGTAATGACATGATACCAGACGATGGAGAACGTCTTGATTCCTGCATCAAAACGTATTACCTTTCTAAACGTAGTGACATCAGTCACGATGATGAATAACGTCTTCTTTCATCCAGCACTAGTGTTACTATTCTCCTAAACGTAGTGACATGAGTCTCGGCGATGAAGAACGCCTTCATTCATACATCAAAACATGTTACCATTCCTAAACATTGTGCCACGAGTCACGCTGATGAAGAACGTGTTCATTCATCCATCAAACCGTGTTACCATTCCAGAAATGATTGAAAAAGTTCATAATGTGTTACGTAATCGAAGAGTAAAAGTGGAGAAAATTGCTATAACAGTCTACTGAAGGTGTACACCACATTTCTAATCTCTCTGCCATGCGGAGAAGGACTAAAGAAAAATTTAAAAAAAACCGTAGCCGTAATTTAAGTCACACCTTCACTCAAATCATCCTTGTAATTTACCAATATTTTTGTATTTTGCATAACAAAAAAAAAAGATAATTTCTTTAATTTCATAAACATTCATTTCATAAATACATCTTATGTATGTATGTATTTATTACCCAATTAAAATTCAGATGTTTTATCATACTTTGCTTAACGACTCGCCATCATTATCATCGAGAAGAAATCACCGCACAAGAAGTAAGTATCTCAAGAACTATGAGAAGAGAAGAAGAGAGGCCATACACCCGGCGTTCTGCGGGTTGTTGTTGCCGTTGTTGGTGTCGCACTTTTTCTTGCGGTCTTGTGGTCGGAGAGCCAGGGGGCTCTCCAACGAAGACCGAACACGGCACACGAAAGAGAGGAACGCACGGCGGAGGAATGAAGGAGAACGATACGGCAGAGAAGAGCGCGGTGGCGTGGGGCTCAAGGTACCGTGGGAAAGAATCACACTACACATAACTTGATGATTTGTGTACCGGCTTCTTCTACGGTCATCACTCTTCTCTCTGCTTTAGGTAAAGCGCCATCTCGTTTCGGCGTATCAGGTTTATTATTATTGTTAATTGCATCTTCTTTTTTTTTTTGGGAACTGTACGCTCCGCTCCGTTGACTTTCCTTGAATGGATTCGGAATCTTTATTTACATGTACAAAAAAAAGGTAAAAACATCGGACTTCGCATGAAAATCATTCCTTGCGGTACTCCTCATGACGGAACTGTAAATCGTGGTATGCGACTGCACGTAAAAAGCATTTTGTTTCGTGCATCTTCCTTTTTCGTCGAAAATAAGCAGTAACCGTAACAGGAAATATGGACAGCTTAAATTGTAAGGTTTTTGATTATCATCGGCATTATATGTATTTACAGCTGAATAATAAGAAACGTTCGTCGTAAAGTATCACGCACATTAAAGCATCAAGTTTTGATAAATTTATGGAATTTGTAAATGGAATAGTTTGATAAAGAGTATGTTAAATGTCAATAAATAGTTTTTATAATAAACGGTGATCTTTAAGTGGTTCCCAGTTTGTGTTTAGTGAATGATGGAAATCGGCATATTTACAACTCGTGGAGAAAAAAATAGGTGGAGAATAACTAAACAGATATTCCACAGATAACACTAAGTACATTAAAAGCAGGTAAAACAAATAATTGAAAACTATAGCTGAATTAAACAATGCGTACTATTAAAGTATTGCAAAATGGTCACAACAAATTAAATAATATTCTATTATATGAGACCAGAAACATTCAAAATTTAACCACAATGAATTCTCCAAATAACAACGTAAATCCGACAACCAATTATACAGACAATATACAGCTTAGGCTGAAAGAGAGTTATATCAAAAATAAATTGGAGACCCCAAATGCAACTAATATTCATGAAAAATACTCTTATATACAGGCCGAAATTTTAGACCATAAACAGTACACAGGCAGTCCTTGAAATATCTATACTTTACAAAGACTGGTACATATCCTTGAGGAGGTTATGACTACCAACTATTGCTGCGGGAATTTTAAAACTCTGAGACTAGACGCCACTTACAATTAATTGATTAAATTTATAACTTGCCACACTACAATACTGATTGCCTAGCACTACTGTTTCGGTTTGTACTTCTTATTCCTCGAGTATCAACTAGACAAAATCACACATTCAATACTCCTTATGCTGGCTTGAATTCATTCTTGCATTCGCCAATTGTTTCTATGTGTCGCAGATAGATTTACCTATCGTATTTAAGTAACTCTTTCTTTAATTTTTTAATTTTTTTGAAAATTACTGTAATAGTTTCTGATGATCTATTCTATTCTAAATGATTTATTTGTATATTAATTTATTCATCTGCATTCTATGATAGCATGGTTTTCATCTGCGAAACAGATTTCTGTTCAAATTAAATGACTACTAATTAATGGGAAGAAACAACAAACCATGATATTAAAAAAATATTAGGAATATATGTATGATTTAGCAAACAAAAGACTACTCCTTTAACATGAGGAAGACAGATAGAAATCAGTATGTACTAACAGTTCATTGTGAACACATTGTGGACCAGTTTAGGGAAGAAAGGTATTTTGAAAAAGGCAGAATTAAATTCAATCCCTTTGAAAACATTAAATTTCAAGAGACTAGGAAAGCACGAGATTCGAAAAGAAGAAATGTTAGGAAAAGACAGACGAGTTCCTCCGCATTTACTCCAGAGGAAAATAGAAGGAAGAAAATTTTGGACGAAACTACTCCAAAAGGTTTGCCAAAAAACAAAATATTATAACTACAAGGAACATTCATACCTAAATCTTGACAAAAACCCTGACGTCACATTGAACTTATGCGTTACTAATGTACCTAATACACCACTTATAAAGAACTGTTACGTCACTGACGACCGCGAAGAAACATTTCAGCTTTATGGACGTCACTTAGATTTGCGACGCTCTTACTTCATAGTGAAAATACATGCGGCGATCGCTCAATTTAGCTCGCCAAGAATCACTGGCGCCATCTAGTGTGTAATTTGTGCGTATATGGTGATTATATAACCTATAAAATATGTTATTAATTAGATAATAATCTTGACATGTAAAACTAGAAAAGAAAGTCAAGCATGACTGTCTAGAATTACCTAAGAAGGTACTCTCAGATACCATTTTTTTATGATGCAGAAATTTAATGTAATGTGGCAACAATTAACATAATTGAAACATTATTCAAGTGTACATGCGCACAGATTGTTCCGGCTCACCTCTTTATGTATCTTGGCTATAAATAATATAACCAAGCGTGTTGCATGCTATTATTAATTGCGTAATATTTACTGGGGGAAATGTAGTTTTTACGTTTCTTATAGTTAGTTCTAAAAAAAAAACTATAAATAAAACTGCATCCGTTTATATC
Source organism: Amphimallon solstitiale (assembly GCA_963170755.1). Lineage (NCBI taxonomy): Eukaryota > Metazoa > Arthropoda > Insecta > Coleoptera > Scarabaeidae > Amphimallon > Amphimallon solstitiale. The sequence continues at coordinate 249,525,298 of OY720675.1, forward strand.
CACTACAAAACAAACTCAATATGAAGTAAATATTTAGCGTAAATATACAGATACAGTGGAATACTGTGATGCACTATTGCCAAAACAACAAGATCGAGGAAGTTGTACAAACAAAGTTCTAGGTCACGGGCGGTAAACAATACGTTTTGCATTTGCGAAAAAATCACCGGTGCATCAAGTATGTAGGACTGGGAAAATCCACCAGTCATTCTGACGTACATAAACAATATATGGAAAAACCGGGTTGACTTCTTAACAGAATTTAAAATTTGGCAAATGTCAATATTATTGTCAGTTTTCTTTTTAAAAGAATATTTTTATCGCCTTATGTATATACGATATGTTTAACTTATACATTTGTTTGTGACTTAATTTATAATTAGTAATTGGGGTTCTTTTATGTGTTAATATTTTATTTATACATCTACGCGTCCGATGTAAGCCCATCTAGCAGAGCCCGCGGTCGGGGCTCGGACGGGTCTGACTTCTATATAAGGCCCGAAATCTTATTAACTGGTGTAAATCCTCAAAATTTCTCCGAGCTTGAATTGTCGCTTTGTGTTCGCTTACAGCTTCTTTTCAATTTCCTGCAAGATGCGAGAACTGCCATGATGCCTTTTATAATGCCCGATTTTCCTAAACTTTTGACGTACAGTCTGTTTCAAAATATATTGTGAATGGAAGCTCCCTCCCACAGGTTTTTTGAACACGGCAGGTGGTATGCAATGAAAGTAAAAGATATGAGAAACACGCTACGACCCGTATTGTCAATATTTGATTAGAAATAATAAAAGTGAAGGTGTATATTAATGTATATTTATACGAAATGGCACGAGGCTGTATATTTTGTGTTTCAGTAACTAATTTCAATGAGTTTCCTGTTTCAATTACATATAAGTACTTTTTATCGCAAACTAAATATATATATATATTGTAATAGTACGGATTTAAAATATAATTAAAATGAATAAAATGCCCCAGAGTAGGGTGTTCAGAGATAATAATATAAATTTAAAGAATATAATTAAAATGATTCAAATAAATAAAATGACTTATTGGATGTTCCGCGTAATTAGCTCAGTTAAATAGTTCGGTTTAGCATAAGACTCTTAATTTCAAGACGGTTCAGGTATTTAGACACTAAGATTATTGTCCTGCACGTACTATTACTTCTATTTTATATTCCAAATTTCTTAGAGTGAGGTAGACAAATAACACGCAAAAGGATGTTTAAATATTATTAATATATTGATAAAAAAAAACACTATCAACACAGATCAGGTTACAAACAAAGGTTATAGAAACACAACACAATTCACATGGTACAACATGAGTAAATACAATTAACAACAGTGCAATGATGCTTTACCTATACAGTATACCATGGATTTAATTAAATGCTAATTTAATTGTTTTTAAAAAAGAACATGCATGATGTAGGCCTTTAATTCAAACAACGCTAGGTACCTTTATACGATGCGATGACCATGAACGGTGTCTTCAACGGGCGGCTTTTCCTAGAGTAGACTGAAATTGTCCTCTCCTTTGTCTGGAGATACGGCACACACTTGGTTATTAATAGCACTTTTACTTCACTTGACCCGCTATTTGTTTTATTAAAACTTATAACAGTTTTCTCACTAGGCTTTTTCTCTTACTTTTTTCTAGTGCGTAGAATTACTTATATTCGCACTGTTAGCCTGTGAGAGATCGTTCCCTTTTCTTTTTGGGTGCGGTCTAGTATTATTCTACTTAACACGACCTACGAACCTATTCATGCGTCGGCTAGGGAACGTCTTATTACGCCGGCTAGGGAGCGTCTTCCGTCTTTACGGGCTAGGGAACGTCTGTCTCTTCTCTTGCTTAAGGCACGCCACGCCGTATTCTTACTCGGGGTTTCCCCGGGCCACCCGTACATTTCTTCATCACATTCAAGGTTCCACGTGTCGGTTGCACACAAACGGTTTCTTATTGATGTCGCATAACTTCCTGGCTAGCGCCGATATCATTGTCGCCACTTATGTTTTTACATCGATATACCTACGCACTATTTCTCTTTTACATATACAGAATTTATATAGGAACATTTTAAATAGGAATATAATAATTTAATACAAATAAATGAATAATACATGTTTCCTGATCTGTGTTGACTTATTATCTACCATAATATCACAATACACATTACCCTCCTATAAATACTTTGGATGTTCTATTATATTTATATTTTATTTATTATATACAGGGCCTACCGTTACAATATATACTTGTAGTGACGATTTTCTTCAAGTTCCATGACAGGAACGTATGTAGTACATACGCACAGCAACCTAAATAACTCCTCATACTTATGTCTTGACAAACATCTTAGCCGTTCGAATTAACACAGGAGTATATTAAGTAAGTATCTAAACATAGCCACAACGGATATGTGAATAAGTGATTACAGGAGAATATCATACGAGAGAAGTTCACCAATTATTGTCCCTAGCATAGATGGCGTTGACTAACATAACAAAAACTGTTGTCATTCGAAGTGTCATTTATTGGCGTTAGTGAATGTAAAATATCGTTTCTCTGACTCTTTGCATATACGAAATATTAGTTTGTTTCTATAGACGTGTTGGTAATTTAATGAAATTGGAGAAAATTAATAATAATAATAATAATAACTTTATTAATTACCCAACAGAAAATTCCAAATGGGGCAATACAACTACAAGAATGTTCGATAATACAATGTAGGTTAAGAAATAATTATAAAATAATGTATTACAAAAACAACAAGCATATTAAATAAATTGGACACATATTATCAACACATTTTTACGTCACATATATGACTAAAATTAACAAACCTTAAAAAAATAGTTATTTATTATACAAGGGAAAAAAGTATTAGATTTTAGCTCGAGGTAAGGTCCGGAATGCATTGATATCATTGCACGTTGAATCGGCCATTTTTCTGACCAAATCCTTCTGCAAACGAACTTTAAAGTGCTCGTGCCCTTAATTGCGTGCGACTGTCGACTCGCAATAAACATTTAAAAGGTGGCAAAAAGCCGGTTCCATAAGACCCCGAGTCTTGTTGGGCCCACGAAACCTTCAAAATTTCGTATTTCAGTCTTAAAGGCGAATGTGTGGATACAACTCAGTTCGGCTGTCAGATTGATGTTTCTCGGGATTTCAATTGATTGTCACGGGAATGGTCATGACGTAAGTCATTTTTCTGTTAAAACACAGAGTGCACGCTCCTCTTTAAAAGCCCGTATCTTTACAACCGCTCCACTTGGGAAGAAAATCTCTCCGTCGACCGGATATTCAATGTCGCCCGTAAACCCGTGCCAAAGGGCAGCTTTCAATTTCGCGTATCCAGAGAGGAGTTCTTCCCCCCGCGTAACCAATTTTCGTCGATTTTGACGGTCGTTTGATAACCATTGGAGACTCGGCTATTAGTGTATCTTATTTTAGGAATAAATGTTTCTACGTCTATTTTTTGACCAATCTTCTACTTGGGCACAGGGTTTCTCTAGTAATTTCGCAATAAAATGTGAATTAACCTACCTGTATTCTATTCTGTCATCTTCGTAGCCAACTTAAAACACGCGGGAAATTCAAAAAAATTCTGCTAGGGATTCATTCTATTTATAATAATATAATAATGCAAGTATTATATCGTCACATATAGTTTTATGATGAAAATTAAAAATTCAAAAACAATTATACGCAAATAATGAAGAAAAAATAATGGCTTTTTGTTCTTTTTACTCGCTCTTGTTTACCTAATCAAAAAATAAAACGTTAAAAGTATGTTATTCTGCGCAATGTTTGCATCATATATCTCAAGTTAATAAGCCAACAAATAAACATATAAACAAAGAGCATACGCTTCTGCTGTTTAGAGTCAAGTTGTTTTGAAATGCCATTGTTTTTTATTTGCTATTTTCCTCCTTACCGTGGGTTTTGCTATCGTTGCGTTTTTGTCGTGACATACGGTTTCGTTTGTCTACCAGATATAAACAAAACACTAAATGCAGAACGACTCGTACAGATAAGAAAGTGCGCCTCCATCCATTCACGGTTTTATTCCAATTATTATTGGTATACTGAGAAGCGACTCCCACGCCCTTCGTAGTGCGCTTTCTGTTATGTGTTTAGTTAGTCGGCTGCGATCGCCTCCCATCCACATGTTTACATGTAAGGATAAGAATGACAGCAGGCGACGACAGTTGACTGGCTGCTTAACGACTACCGCGAATACGTTTGTTTAAGAGTTCGATTGGTTGATATGAACTTGAAATTTTCAAAAACAAATACCGGACATGAGTTATTTTAATTTAAATTATCCTTTGGATATTTGCTTCAGACAGCTTCTGGCTATATTTTATTAGATGCACCTTGTTAAGGACGTTTATTATTATTATCTTTCTTTCATTCCTTTTTTATAAAGTAATATTCTCTGTTCTATGTAAAACGTATATATGTTTAGTTTTAATCCCAATTTGCTTTATTTTACAAAGGTACAATTAATTAGAACATGTATATTTCTCTGTATAAGTGCTTACAGTCATTTTATTACTTCATAATCGTAAAATAATGTATATTTAAAATTAAATCTGGAAAGACCAAGAGGGACATCAGTCTCCTAAGGTAATCTCTTTTCTCCTCTATTGTCCGTTCTAGAAAATCAGTAAAATGCTTTGTCTAAATTACCATTTATTTTCTTTATTTTATTAATATCATGCCGTTGTAGTACTTAAAAATTCAAAAACATTTTCCGGATTTCAGAATTATAGATATTCTGTAATTGAAGAAACCCGTAAACGCACAGCAGGGCTCATATATTTATATTAGATAATTGTATTGCTATTTGCTCCGTCCGAGAACCTTTAATGAAACTTACAATCCATTAATGTTCGGTTTTTCCAGACAACAACAGAGGAGGTACGGTTTTGTAAACTTACCATCCCACTCTAAATACTGAATTTGTTTGTAACAGAAAATTGAAATCAGTTTATCAACGAAACTCAACTTGTTAGCAGTTAGCTCTCATGTACGGTTCAACTTGCCCAATGCAAGAAGCCTACATTTATTTATTTGAATAGTATAGGTATTGTCATGATTTTACGCATGTAAATATGTATATTAATTTAAGGCAATTAAGTTGATAAATAAATTTATATTTTAATATTTTTCGATGGTATAAAGTATTGACAGTGACAGTTTCAATATTAATCAGATTTGACAGTAATAAACTGGACACATTATATAGGGTGAACACCAGATTTCGGGCAAAATTATGGGTTCTATTAAAAAATAACCTTTACAAAAGTTTTTGTAGTTTTTTAATCTACTCTATACTTTGATTTTCTACAACTGCCACTTGTTTCGAGATAAGGCGTCATCGGTATTTTTTTAATGGATCACCTTGTATATTTTAACATTTTTAGATAGACACATTTTGAAGAATTACAATGATATACGGCTTGGTGGGTATTTAACTGGAAATATATAAAAAAAAAGTTGTTCAAAAACATCTTTTTATCAGATACATCTGATAAGAAATATTCGTTATTTTATGTTGCCATGCAAAAATAAAAGTATTGGAATTTTACTCAGTATTATTGATAGTCATACTCAATGGTGAGATGTAGTTTCCATTCTACAATAATAGTCGTTCATTATAGGCGAACTAACAGAACGTGAAAGAATCACTTTGTTAATGATGTTTGGTTTTGGTGACAGGGAGAGATCTCTACAAGAGGCATGCAATATTTTAAATACCACAGTCCCTGAAAGAAATACTTCAAAATCAACAGTGTCAACGGTGTTGCGAAAGTTTAATGTAACGGGAAGTGTTAAAAAATTGCCTAAAACCGGCCGACGTAGAACTGCTACAAATGATATGATAATTCATTGGATGTTCTTATTAATCTTCAAGAAGAACCAAAAACATCACTATCAAAACTGTTCTTATATCACAATATTAGCGAGACATCCGTAAAGAGGATATTGTCAAAAATTAAGTTTCATCCGTATAAAGTACATTTAGTACAAGAATTAAAAGAAGATGATCCCGATAGAAGGATGCAGTTTAGTGAAGAAATGATGAATATGATTTATCGTATGGTACTTTGTTAATAATATTTTATTCTCCGACGAAGCGACATTTTTCCTACATGGACATGTAAATCGACATATCTGTCACTACTGCATTGATCGGAATCCTGACTGGATGGAAGAAAAGTACGCACAATATCCCCAAAAATTAAATGTATGGGCCGGTATAATCGGAGGACACATAATCGGACCTTTCATTTTTCGGGCATTTGAAATCTAATGTATAAAAGACTAATATCCTCAGTCGCTCGAAGAGGAAGATCGAATTAGGATGGCCTTACAAGAGATATCACAAGATGTGATTCAGAAGTCATTGAGGTCCTTCGTTGATAGACTAGGATACTGTCAGGCTGCTGAAGCTTATGAGTTTGAACATTTATTATAAATTGTCATGTGTTCAATATTTTCTTGTTGCTAACCTTTTCAAATAAGTTATAAGATATAAACTGTATATCATTGTAATTCATGAAAATGTGCCTTGCTAAAAATGGTAAATTATTCTGGGTGATCCATTAAAAAAATACCGATGACGTCATATCTCAAAACAAGTGACAGTTGTAGAAAATCAAAGTACGTCATATAGAGTAGAATAAAAATACTACTAGATCACTGGTGTTCCCACACATTTGGCTGACCCTGTATGGTTTAAATGACATAAATGGATAATACGAAATTGAAAATGAGACGTTATTAAAGAAAGTATTCTTAAATTATATGATGTAAATATTATTTTATGTGAAGATTAGGCAAAGTATAGAAAGGTACCTATTTAAGATTAAAATATCTATTTTAACAGGTCTGCTTAAGCTCGGCCACCGGCCATATTTTGGCAACCGTTTATCGCACAACCTAGCGGAAGAAATCTTGATAGTAAATCGGACCAAGGGAATTCCAACAAAAATATTTTTAAATTTGCAAAATGATCGCAAGGGGGCGCAATTCTCAAGGTGATTTAAAAATTTGATAATTTTTCCTTAAATTCAAATTTAGGATAGGTTAATTTTTTTACTGGAAACATGTTCAGACGCTTTTATACGATTTTCATTCTTTTTGATCTGACTTCCATACGAAAGGGAGGGTGGAGGGGGGTATGTTTGCGTACAAAAGTAGGTATAACTTCAGTTTGCCTTAATAGATTTTAATTATTCTTGGCTCATTAGATAGAGAGTTTTCACAGAGAATTGAAGTGTGTTACACACACCCGGTATATACTGTGTGTCCAAAAAGTCTGGAAACACCCAAATAAAATCGAAACGGATGATTTTTGAGAAAAATGCAAAAACAGGTCAATTAGTATTTTCAAAAAACTACTGGCTGATGGTATCTGTTTGGAATTTTTGATGACCTTGAAAAAGTTATGATGTCATCAAAAAAAAGTTTAAATGGCAACGTCGCGTTTTTAATTTTATTTTTGATAGATCTCTTAATTGTCTAAACGACAGTAAAAACATTTTTCATTCTACTTAAGAAAAATGTTGAAATCATTATAAAGAAAATTTTAATCGTAGAAATCAGCAAAAACTCTTACAATAAATGTTCAAAATGTTGTCCTTCTTGGCAATACCCTAAACGATAATAAAATTCATTTTGAACGTTTTCTATCATTTCAGGAGTGATCCTTCGTACTTCAATCTCAATCCGTTGACGCAAGTCTTCCAAATTTTCAGGTTTAGTTGCGTATACCTTATTTTTTAGGTAACCCCACAAAAAATAATCAATAGGCGTTAGATCTGGCGACCTAGCCGGCCACTCGATAGCCCCCCTCCTGCCAATCCATCTGTTTGGGAAGGTATTCTCGAGATAATGCCGAACATTTCCCGCATAGTGGGGTGGAGCCCCATCTTGTTGAAACCAAATTCTTTGGCTGGGCAAATTAGGATCTTCATGGTTCGGAAATATTTCTGCTAATGACGGAATTAAATAATTTTGTAAAAAATCCAAATACATTTCCGCCGTCAGGTTACCGTTCAAGAAAAAAGGCCCTATAATTCTGTTACCAATTAAACCAGCCCATACATTTAATTTCTGAGGATACTGAGTTCGTACCTCTCTCATCCAGCGTGGATTTTGGCGTGCCCAGTACCTGCAGTTTTTTTCTGATAAAAAACGGATCATTATCACACATAGGCATCAGTTGTTCGCAAAACTGTACACGCCTGTCGAAGTCGTCTTCAGACAGCTCATGAACCAAACAGATTTTGTAGGGATGGTACTTAGTTTTCCGGAAAATATTACCAATTGTACTCTTCGGCACGTTAAACTCCCGAGCAAGCTGCCGTGTACTAGAATTTGGAGTTTCCTCTACTGACAATAATACGTCGAGTTGCGTATCTTCTGCGATCTTTGGACGACCACTTCTAGGGCGATCTCGAACATGGCCTTCTTCTTGAAATTTTTTTTGAATCTTACTCACTGCAGAAATACTAATTGGGGCACGCTCCGGATGTTCTGTATTAAATAAGTCGCAAACTTCTCTAACTGAACGAGCGCTATCCCCAAAACCATTCATCATCAATATTTGAATACGTTCCCTCTCACTTAAAACCATTTTTAAACAGATTTTTTTTTAACTTACGCACAATTCGTATTTAACAGAATGTCACAAATAAAACAAAATGTGTTTGAAAAATAATCGACTTTTAAGCCAACTATGTTTTTTTTTAAAGACAAACTTTTCCATTTTCGAAGAAGTAATTAAATATTTCTCGGTCATTTTCTTAAGTAAAATGAAAATTTTTTTTACAGTCATTTAGACAATTAAAAGATCTATCAAAAATAAAATAAAAAATGCGACGTTGCCATTTAATTTTTTTTTGATGACATCATAACTTTTTCAAAGTCATCAAAAATTCCAAACAGATACCATCAGCCAGTAGTTTTTTGAAAATACTAATTGACCTGTTTTTGCATTTTTCTCAAAAATCATCCGTTTCGATTTTATTTGGGTGTTTCCAGACTTTTTGGTCACACAGTATAATTAAAAAGTATTCAAGAAGATAATTCTATCATTTGTATATAAGGATCTACGCCAATCAATTCAAGTAGTTATGTCACTTATCAAACAACTGCTAAAGGATATTGTCTGATAACAATTTTTGTATATCACCAGAATTGGCAGTCATGCTTCAAAAGTTTCTTACACTTAAGAACTGTAAAATTAAAATAAAAAGAAATGCCTCAAGAACTAAGAAAAAGAAAGTGAAAATAAAAGAAATCGCAGAAGATTAAATCGCTACTTTTCTTGGAAGTAAAGTTCTTGTCATGAAGCGGAAAGATAAGAAAGATATTACGATGCTATCTACCGTCCACACAAAACGTCATGGTAGATGTGCAATGCCACAACGAATTCGTGACAAAACCTACAATTGTATCAGATTACAACAAAAATATTCCAGCAGTGCACATTGTAGATCAATATCTTGGGAGAAAAGAAATATAAAAGATATTTTTTCATCGGTTAGAGCAAAGTACTTTGAATTCCTAGTGTGGAAGAAAGATACTTAACGATCCGTTCGAATTCGTTAAAAATGGCAAATCTCGCAATCTATCTCCTCCGAAAATACGAGGTTTCGATATCCACGAATAATGGATATGTCTACAACAGAACTTTTTGTATACAATAAGCGCATTTCTTATGTTCAAAATCAGGGGTTTGGAAGATAAGTCTTTAAACTTGTATTGCAAACCAACGTGGCGCCAAACTCTTCACGAAATCGCGGAAGTTTACGAAAAGCTTTGGGAAATACGTATATTAGCAGAAATAGGGTTACAGCAGACCTCAGTAGTATATCGGCTAAAATGGCAAATCCCGCAATCTATCTTCTCCGAAGATACGAGGTTTCGATATTCACCAAAAATGGATACATCTACAACAGAACTTTTTGTATACAATAAGCGCATTTGTGATGTTTAAAAAGGGGGGTTTTCAAGATAAGTCTTTAAAATTGTACTGCAAGCCAGCGTGGCGCCAAACTCTTCACGAAATCGCGGAAGTTTACGAAAAGCTACGGGAAGTACATATATTAGCATTCTCCGAAGATACGAGGTTTCGACATTCACCAAAAATGGATCCGTCTACAACAGAACTTTTTGTATACAATAAGCGCAGGTGTGATGTTCAAAACGAAGGGTTTTCAAGATAAGTCTTTAAAATTGTACTGCAAGCCAACGTGGCGCCAAACTCTTCACGAAATCGCGGAAGTTTACGAAAAGCACAATAGCAGAAACAGGGGTTACAGCAGATCTGAGTAGTATTTCGTCTAACATGGCAAATTCCACAATTTATCTTCTCCGAAGATAAGAGGTTTCGACATCCGCGAAATATGGATACGTCTAGACCATTTTTTTTTTGTATGCAATAATAATTGCACTTCGGATGTTTCAAGTGCAGGGTGTTGCTGAAAATACGAGTCTTTAAACACTGGAAGCTGACGAGGCACTAAACTCTTTATGAAATCGGGGACGTTTACAAAAAACTATAGAAAATATATAATCTTAGCAGAAGCTGGCATCATAGCTGACCTCGGTGCATCCGGAAAAATTGAAGATGTTGCGTGGGGGAAAATAAAAATTCAATTTCAAAATTTGTATTAAAAGCATTTGTAAGAAATACAAGTGCAAAATCCGCTGATGAAGGTCAATGCGTTCACTATCATTGTGGTACAGTAAATGCACTCTTTTCACACCGGAAATAAGGTCGCGCGGAACATTTCCAGTACCTAGGCATATATTTACAATAAAATTACCATTCTCATAGAGTCTCGCTCATGCTCATTTCGATTTTTTCCCGTGCCATAAATAATGCTCAAAGTTGTTTGCCTGTCTTGACAGTGAAGGGTACCGATTATAATACATATGCGGAGACTGTTTTTACGTCGGACTTGTACATAACATCCACGTATGTAGTATACACTATACACACGAAATGTATGTGTATTTGTATGAATGTGTGTATATATTTTATGTGCGTGCGTCTTTGTTAAGTACGTACGCGTTCGTACATATACCTCGGGTTCATCAAAATAGTACGTACATGTTGAGAGCGCGTATCACACACACTCATACGCGAAGAGTATGTACTGCTCGGTGCTCGTTTCTCTGTGTTTACAAACAAGCGATCTCCTTGCCCCGCAGTCCAGACCATGCGGCAGAGTTCACTGCACGAAGCGCCGCGACAAGGACGTCTTCTACGCAGACAGTCGATAGGATGGGGCAAGCGACCGGAGGGAGGAGATACACTACCGATCGTGTTAGTTTGGACACAGTAGAAAAGATTACAATTCATAGGGTTGCGATAATTGAAACAAATTACAGTATTGTGATATTACTTCTTGCCTGGCAAATGAAAAGCACATTCAAAGCGATCTAGATATTCTATAGTAATTAAAAATATATAGATTAATTAATCGTAGCTTGTTTTCTTTAAGTAGGATCTCTCATATTGCGTAAATATTACGATAATCAGGGAATTAATCAACATTTTGAAATTTTTTGCGTGAAATGTCAGTGACATTTGAGATTTGCAAATACTGGTAAAACATAATTAACAGAAAGCTGAGATAACGGAAACATATTGAAAACAATATGGAAATGTTTTCTACTAAGTTATTGCACCATTTGAAATTAATAATGCTGTAAGTGATAAATCTACAAAATAATGTTTGGAATGCGTATGTCTGGACAGAACACGTGATTTTGCCATTTGGTAAATGTGTACAACTGCTTATTTGGTTTGTTATGCTTATGTGTTGATACACGTATAGTCTGTTTCAAGATATAGTGCGAATGCAATCTCCCACATGTTGCTTGAACACGGCAGGTGGTATGCAATAAAAGTAATCGTTGTGAGAAACAAGCTATAGACCCCTATTGTCAATATTTCATTAGAAATAATAATATATATTTATACGAAATGTCAACTACGCTATGTGAAATGCAATAATACATTTTTCTCGCTAATTTATTCTGTTAATTGTTAGAAATATTATTGCTGAATTGAATGTTAAAATTATAAATTAATACTAATTCCTTTATTTTCTTAATACGTTTAAGCCGGCAAAGATAGTTTCCAGGTACTTAAAATTTGTGTTTTGTCATTGCCGAATTAAGGAAAGATTAGCAGAATAGATCCTAATGGTTTTATTCATAACGTCTCACTATATCTTGAAACAGACTATACACCCTGTCCAGTTTAAAATGCAGTACATGGGGATATTGGAAACCGTTGGAGATACAACGTCGGTTAAATGGGAGAAAACTTGCGTATTCATTTGTCCATGAATAATCCGACATCAGATTTTGAAATTTTTGGTTCATTGGGCAGATACAAGGTGAAAAAGAAAAAAATGCATTTTTGAAAATCTTCCATATTTTGTTTCCTAGCAGAGATAAATTTACAAAAGTTGTAAGCTAGGGATAATAAGTCATGAGGATTTTAAAAATGATTTTAAAAAAAATCTAGGTCTACTAGATTTTGCGTGACAATAATCAACTTTTGTTTTTCTTATGGCAGCCATATTGGATTTTGACATTTTTAATATCTTCAAAAAAAATTCTATTCAATGATGTATAACATGTTTATGTTCAAGATAGTAAAAATATGAAAAATAGAGAAAGTAAGATTTGAACATAGTAGCCCGTGATAATAAATGTGACATTTGTATTAAACAACTCTAAAAGCTGTGAAGTTTATTCTGAACTGTCAGTAATCTTATTGTTAATCTCATTGTATTGTTATAAGTATCTGTACTGTGCACACCTAAGATGGATCGTTTTACAAATAGTGACAAATATCAAATGCTGGAGTGTTTTATTTTGTGTGGAAGAAATGATGAATTGGCTGCAGAAATGTATTTCGATAGATACCCTGAAAGGCGGCAGCCAGAAAAAAAGCATTTTTTGCCGATTGCGTGATAATTTGATAATGCATGGAAGTTTTGTCAAACCCAAAAAAAGGCAAAACAATGAAAATAATGAAAATATTGTTCTTCAAGCAGTAGTTGAATATCCACGTACGTCTTTACGGGTAACTGAAAATACACTTGGCGTCGCTAGGTCAACAGCTGGTACCATATTAAAGCGTGCCAAATTCAAACCTTATCGTGAAAGAGCCAGTCAAGGGCTTCAAAATGGTGACGAAATACGGAGAGCACAATTCTGTCATTGGTTCATCGAAAAACATAATGAAAATCCAAACTTTTTTGCGAAAATTTTATGGTCTGATTGAGAGTCGATTTACTAACTCTGAAATGTTTAATCGTAAAAATACTATCTTTTGGTCCGATGAAAATCCATACCTAGTTCGTGGCATTAGACAGCAAGTCAGATGGGGATTTAATGTCTGGATCGGCGTTATTGATACCCATGTTATCGGTCCATTCTTTCTCAATGAGAATTTAAATTCTGAAAGGTATTTAGAACTTTTGCGCACACATGTTGCTGAACGAATTGAAGAACTTCCACTTGCCACGTTGTAAAATATGTATTTTCAGCAAGACGGAGCCCCTCCACACAATTCCTTGTTGGTTACAAATTATTTAAATAATCAATATTACAATAACTGGAATGGTAACCGAGGACCAATAGGGTGGCCTGCTAGGCCCCCGCACCTCACACCTCTTGATTTTTTTGTATGGGGCTATCTGAAAAACAAGGTGTATTCGAGATCTTATGAAAATGTGGAAGAATTACGTCAAGCAGTTGAAGCAGCAGTGAATGGAATGACACCGAACATGGTTAGACAATCTTGTGAGGCAGTACTAACACGATGTAGATTGTGCATACGAATGAACGGTGGCTTATTTGAACAGTTATTACATTAATGATTCAGCTACCTAACCACCTTTATTTAATGAATACTAATAAATAAAATGTTAAAGATATTTTAACAGTACTTGGAGACTTGTTATTTTTTGTTTTTTTATCAGTATACACTACACAATATCCACAGTTCCATGGCCTACTATGTTAAAATCTTACTTTCTCTATTTTTCATGTTTTTACTATCTTGAACATAAACATGTTATACATCATTGAATAGCATTTTTTTTGAAGATATTGAAAATGTCAAAATCCAATATGGCTGCCATAAGAAAAACAAAAGTTGATTATTGTCACGCAAAATCTAGTAGACCTAGATTTTTTTTTAAATCATTTTTAAAATCCTCATGACTTATTATCCCTAGCTTACAACTTTTGTAAATTTATCTCTGCTAGGAAACAAAATATGGAAGATTTTCAAAAATGCATTTTTTTCTTTTTCACCCTGTATCTGGCCAATGAAACAAAAATTTCAAAATCTGATGTCGGATTATTCATGGACAAATGAATACGCAACTTTTCTCCCATTTAACCGACGTTGTATCTCCAACGGTTTCCAATATCCCCATGTACTGCATTTTAAACTGGACACCCGGTATGTGTACATACATGTAATTTAAACAATTTTTTTTTGTTCAATATTCAAATTTAATAAGTTTGTTTCTTTATGCAGAGCAGAATTGTGCTGCCGTTACGGTACTGTTGCTTTTATCTTCACAACTATAGCTGACTATCATACTGTCTAATTCAGACGAAATATTTAAAATAAATGGGCTGAAAGAAACGTTTTGTGAATGTTTAATTTTTTTGTTATTTACAGCCCTCCAACTCGCTATTTATTTGTCGTACGAAAAAATGCTTTCGACAAAAGTAGTAAAATTCAAAAATTATTAGAAGTATTTTTACCCTTGTGCTCATCTGTGAAGAGAAATTTAAAAAAAAAGACTTAAATATTGAACCATTCGTCCAGTATGCTGGATGTCCCGTAGGTCACCCACTTGGATCCTTCATTTGGACCCCAATTGTACAACATATCCAAAAATAAAAACTCTTTTTTGTACCTTGCTACTAGACTATAAGCTGAATTCTAAAATGGTAAGAAGGTGTGAAATGTGCGTTCAGAATAATGGTGCTCATTTTGAGCATTTGGTGATGAAAAAACATTAGCTAGCTTATTAGTTTATGTATTTCCTCAATTTTAGTTTCGTTACTCTTTGTAGGGAATTTTCTCATAATAAATATATCATATTGGTTATCATTTGTATTCTATTATGTTTTTTTTCTTTGTATTTTTTCGCTTTTAAATAATAAAAAAGTCTATTTGTCCATTGTTTCTTCAAGAAGAAGTAGTAATTGAATTACTTCCACTATAAAGTAAAATTTCAAAAAAATAACCATACCAAAGTTTATATCTTGAAAATCAGAATTAATGAAGTTATGAGTTATGACCAACCGTGGTTACTATTAAAAAAAACATAAGTTCATGTTATACTTTGATAATCAAGTCCGCCATGAATTTTTAATTGAATTTATAAATTTTACCCCAAAATTACTACGAGATGCCATTTTCAGTTTTTTCTATCTTCAATGGTTACGAAGGCATGTATGACTGAAAATTTCGGCAATTTTATTTTTCTCTCTAAAATACACATCTTCAAAAGTTGGTAATAAATGTTAATCTGAAAGCTCTATCTAATAAATACTCTTCAAATTTCTGAGCACCTTTGCAGTTTGCACATTTACGACATTTGAAATACTTATTGGTTAGGATATTATTCTGCTATATTATTTTATTAATTTCACACTTGACAGGAAAGTTTTGTTGTGATATGATTATTTTTATTTTGTTAAATTGTGTATATACATATCTTGCTTACTCTGGTTTGTTGCTGTTTGCTTATCGAAGCGTACATTACGGAATATAGATTAAGTTTATTTTAGGCATTTGCTAAAATGTGGTAATCTTTATGTTATATTTATTAAGGATTGGGTGGAAGAGTAGAGGATGGAAGATTAATATTTTCTTCCTACCCAACTGAACCTCTCCTTAACCCTTTCCCGCTGAGTGGTATATTATATATACCACAAATTGCATATTTTTCCTAGATTCGGCTTATCGGTATCTTGTACGTACCACCGGCAAAACACATTCCTTAGAGGCGCCCTCTACTGTGTAGTGTAGCATAACTCCTGCAGCTGACTGCAGGTGCCTACAGAAAAATGTTTTCAATCCTGTGTTTCACAAATGGTGTTCGTTTTGTACCGGCCAATTTTTGTATCCATAATAACGAAAATAATGGCAAGTAAGTACCTAGATAGGATCAAGGCAAGGTTTTAGCATGCGAATATATCATAAATTTAAATGTTTACAGAAAAATGATGTTTATTATTGATATATTTGTGTGGTATGTCAAATATACCACAACGCACCGATATCACGGAAAATTTTGTACATAGTTTTTTTTCTTTTGTTAGAAAAAGCGAGTTGGAGCTTTCTCGAATTAGAAAAATTAAACCAAGATGAAGTGCATGCGATGTTAGCAGAAATACCTTCTGATGGAGAATCAGAGGATGAATATGATGATGAAGAAGCCGAAGAAGGCGTGGAAATTGAAGGTACTCCCATAGATGTTTATGAAATTACAACTGCTCCCACACAAAATTCATCTGATTCTGAGGACGATGAAGACGATCGGCCATTATCGCATTAATAATAATAATAATCTTTATTGTCATTGATCACTAAACATGATATAGACATTGTCAATACAGTACATGTACAATTTTAAAATTTCCGAACAAGATATAAAAACAAGATACACATATGCAAATATAAGTAAATGCAACAAATGCTCACACACATACACACACATATATGTATATACAAACACACACATAAAAACATAACTAAGAATTAAAATATTCGGTGATGGAGTAGAATGCATGTGATGACAAGTATGCTCGAAGCTTGTGCTTAAAAAGAGTAAGTGATCTTATAGACTTCAAGCTAGTAGGCAACCTATTATAGAGTCTGTAACATGTATAGTACGGAGATTTCTCCGTTCGTGTCAGTCTGTGTCTAATGGAAGGTATATCATGCGCCTGCCTCGTAGAATAATCGTGCGTAATCCTTCGAGCATCAAACACCCCCACGTGTTGCTTCACATAAACTGCGCTTTTGTATATTAATATGCATGGAAAGGGTAGAATACCACTATCCACAAATGCACCTCGGCAGGTTTCCCTATATTTTATATTGAAAATCAACCGAATTATGCGCTTCTGTGCGATAAATGCCCGCTCCCATTCAACGGCTGTTCCCCAAACGATAATATTGTAAGATAGCACACTGTAAACCAAAGCATAGTAGATATCTAATAGCTCGTTCCTGTCCAGAGAAAATCTAACCCGAGAAATCACATAATACACTGTGTTAAGTTTGCCGCACACATATTGCAAGTGTTCATTCCATGCAAGCCTTTGATCCAATTTGATGCCCAATAAATTTATGCTTTCACTAACATTAAACTTCGTCAACAGATCTGGCATCGGTCTCCGATTATGGAAAAACACCAGAGTGGTTTTTTCGCGGTTCAGTACAAATCTATTTATTTCACACCATTTAGACATATTCGCAATCGTAAGCCCAATACTAGTCTCAAGTTCACCAGCACTTCGGGACGACACAATCACGGAAGTGTCGTCCGCGAAAAGTACTGGATGACCACATTCGAAACACTCTGGCAAGTCCCTCGTAGCCAGTAAAAATAATAAGGGTCCCAACACCGAACCCTGGGGTACACCAAGAGGAACACTATACTCGTCGGAGCTTGCACCATCGATGGAAACGACCAGACGCCTCTCCAACATAAATGACGTGAGCCAGTCCAGCGATATTCCTCTAAAACCTATACTGTACAGTTTATCGGCAAGAACCTCCATATCCACACAGTCGAACGCTCGCGACATATCAAAAAAAATTCCCACGACATACTCATTTCCATCCAGTTTATCATAAATATACTGGAGGCAGTCAAACAGTGCTGTCTCTGTAGATTTATTTCTTGTGAAACCGTGCTGATGAACATCTAAAATATCATATCTCCCCAAGAACGCCAGGATCTGGTCGTAGGCCAGCTTTTCAATGGTTTTTGAAACCGCACTCAATATAGAAATTGGTCTGTAGTTCTCTATGTTTGTCCTGTCGCCCTTCTTATGCAGAGGAACCACTGACGATACCTTCAAACCAGAAGGGAATTTTCCACTTTCAAAAGATCTATTCACGATAAGCGCCAGCACATCCGAAACGGCCCCCGCAACCGTCTTAAGCAAGAAACTACTAATCCCATCGATACCGCAAGATTTCTTGCATCTTAAACCAGCAATACAGCGCATCACGTCCTCAGGACAGACCGGGGCAAAGAAAAACGTCCTATCACAAACCACGGGATAAGACACGTCAGCCATAGCATGTCCATAGCAGTTAGTCACCAGATCCGCCGCGATACTTGAAAAGTAATTCGCAAAGGCACCACATATCTCGGGGATATCCGACACCGTAACATCATCGACAATTAACCGAATACGCTGACCATCGTTACGGCTGCGGCTACGTGTATCATTAACGAACTGCCACAAAGTCTTAGCCTTGCATGAAGAGGCCTGAATCCTTTTTCTAAAGAAATTATTTTTGGTCTCATGTATTAGTTTCTTATGTTTCTTTTTAGATTCACTGTACAAGTTATGTAAATCGGGCGTATTTATATTACATTTAAACCAGAAAAGATCTTTCAATTCTTGTGCACTTCTCAGCACTTCAGCCGTAATCCAGTTTGACTCACCCTTCCTTTTACTGTTTATGACCGGGCATGACATATCCAAACACCATAGTAGCTCTGCGAGAAATCTACTATATATTACATCCACATCATCATGCTGTGATAAGGATGACCAATCGTTAACTTCCAACAGCGACCTAAAGTGACACAAGTTAGCCGAACTCATATTTCTTTTTTTAACAGATTTATGCTCATTAGATTGTGCAATGCTGTACATTTTTATACACAACACCGTGGCCATGTGATCAGCTATATTGTGCTGAACAACACTTCCAGATACCATGCCTGACGGTAAATTAGTAACCATGTAATCTATTGCAGTTCTAGACGCCCTACCATTAGCTGTGGTACATATTCTTGTGGCCTCGTTCGTTATGCAGTTCATTTCAAAACAACCAAACACATCCAACAAAACATTTAGTTGCCGCGAAGATCCCAACAGATCAATATTAAGATCGCCACACACAATCAAGTTATCGCAACGCTTACTAAGTGCATCCAAGGATGCGGTCAAACTATCCACGAAACTGTCAAAGGAGGCCAGAGGACTCCTATAGGCAGCCAGTAGACCAATCCTTCTGTCAAATAAAGACATCGAGCAACAGCAGGCCTCAAAATCAAGTTCCCTACACATGTCTGTCACAAACGCTAATTTCTTCACCTCTATGTCAGTGTGAGCATAGATGGCAACACCCCCATGCTTTAAATTATTTCTACTATAACAACAGACCAACTCATAGCCCACAAAATTAACAGACTCCATAACATCTTTGCTGCTCCAATGCTCCGATAAGCAAAAAATGTGCGGCAATTCATTCTTAAGCATGTGCCAAGGGATAAATTTAATTGGAAAAAGCCTCTGACAGTCACCAACACCAACAAAGATACAGGAAATGCTTTTTCAGAAAGTGTCGGGCCTGTTAACTTCTCAGATGACATTGAATCGCCAGTTGATGTTTTTGGGTGTCTTGTAAGCGAACAAATGATCGAACATTTTGTTTTTCAAACAAACCTTTACGCTACCCAAAATGGTAAAACATTTGTTCCCACAACTGCGAAAGAAATAAAAATATTTTTGGCTATAAACATTTTGATGGGTGTGAAAAGACTTCCAAGCTATCGGGACTACTGGTCAGCGCAGATGGAGCTGAGGGATTCTTACATTTCAACTTTGATGAGTCGCACCAGATTTGATTGGCTCTTAGGAAATTTTCATTTGAATGATAATAATCTTCAGCCAAAGCGCGGAGACCCTAATTTTGACAAACTGTATAAGGTGCGTCCATTTTTGAATTCATTATTACGTAGTTTTACTTTTTACTATAAAATGCATAAAAAAATATCAATCGACGAATCTATGATTTGTTTCAAAGGCCGTTCGTCAATTCGTCAGTACATGCCTAATAAGCCTATCAAATGGGGCTATAAAGTTTGGACTAGAGCAGACGAATATGGATACATCGACGAATTTCAAATGTACACGGGCAAAATCAATGAAACTGTAGAGAAACAATTAGGACCTCGAGTTATTACGGATTTGACGAGATCTTTAGTTGGAAAGCATTATTTTGCATATTTCGATAATTACTTTACATCCATGCCACTGCTAAGGCAGCTGAAGACTGAAAATATTTACGCGACAGGAACTATTCGAAAAGGGAGAAAAGGAATTCCAGAAAATTTCAAAGCTGACAAGGACTTGAAACGTGGTGATTTTGATTGGCGAATAACAGACGATGGAATTTCCTGCGTAAAATGGATGGACAAAAGAATAGTTCTGTTAGCCTCCAATTGGGAAAATCCAACTGAAACTAACCATGTTGTAAGAAACAAGAAGAACGGCGAGACAGAGAATGTACCGTGCCCCAAAGTTTTGAAAAATTATACCCAAAATATGGGATTCGTTGATAAAGCAGACATGCTGAAGAAAACGTACGAAATTAATAGAAAGAGCAGAAAATGGTGGCCACGTGTATTTTGGCACTTTATTGATGTCAGCGAAGTCAATGCGTTTATAATTTTTCAACAACGATGTGGTGGCAGCGGTGGTATGAATCTGAAGGCGTTTCGTTTGGCCGTAGTAGCAGGATTGGTAGGAGCTGGGAATGAACAATTAAAAAAAGGAAGAGTAAGTATAGAACAGAAAAAAACGAATAATTACAAGCCCGTAGTACCACTCGAAAAAAGATGGGATCAATCTCTACATATGCCAGTTTATGGAAATTACCGACGATGTGCTCTATGTAGTACCACAAACCATCAAAGGAGGTCCAAATGGGCTTGCAATTCTTGTGGCGTCGCTTTGTGTCTCTCGGATAAGAAAAGTTGTTTTCAAAATTTTCACAAAAAATAATCATTCAGTAGCTAAGTGGTACATCTGACATACCACATTTTTGTAAAAAAAACTAATAAAATAAAAATTTTGAAAAAAATTGACGTTGCTGCTTTACTTATTTTCTACTTGTGTACTTAAAATCAAACGTGAGAAACAACTATTTCTAAACGCTGCCCGCAAAGGGTTAAGAGGAGCAATTTCTTGCAGCAATTCCAGTTTTATGAAAAGTTGCACGTATTAGAGCGTGTTCTATTTTCTGAAGAAATTGCATGCGATTTTTTAGTAACTTTTACGCTGCCAACCTGTCTTTATAAAATGTACCAAAGGACATGTATTATTATTCATCACTATACATTGAAGGTAATGATGACATATAATTATTTCGTGTTGGTAGTAACGCAAAAAAAAATGCATTTGTGAAAAATTGCTTGTACTTCCTGATCAGTGTGAATCAGCCGTGCAACTCTTAAAAATTGCAACGTTCATGCAATTTTTCACGCGCGATAAATCGCTGCAAGAAATTGCATCAGTGTGAACCGCGTTTTAGGGTTTTGGCAGGGGTACTTATACAGGGTGATTTATGAGCTCACCGACAAACTTTGCCAAATGAAAGCGCTTGTTATTTTACAAAAAAACATTATTGGAACATATTGCTGTGGTATTTGCCTCTAAATGAAATTTATATAATTTATTTATTTATTAGTTAGATAAATAAATAAAATTGTAGTTTATGCTAGCTTTATAGGCAAAACAACATAAATTGTTATCTCTCGTAGGTTCTACTGTGATTTACTTCTTTCCTTACTTGTTTCTCCTTAATTATTATTATTTTAAAGTTGTGTGGGATAGGAATTCAAATAACTATGACACCAGATTATTTATGTATAAAAATATGTATTATCTGCTTAATAATTACAATAATTAAAATTTATTGTTGCATGTATATTACTTATTTTATTTGCTTATTTACAATACTATATGAGTAGCAGTTTTCATGATAATATTGTAATCGTTTATTTTAATATGAATTCAGTCAGTACAGGGTTTCTCCACCTTCACTCTTTTCTTACTAAAGGCCTGTATATTAGGTCCAAATTATGTTGACTTGATAATGAAGGTACTGACTAATCGGCTTTATGCAAACATTCACACGTACTACATAAAGCTTGGATCAATCACCACCCCAGGTACGTTCCTAATGCATCACAAACTAATTGTCTAAACCTCTATTCTCACGGAGTCTTTAGATTCTTAGTGCGAAGCTTTTAGGCGTTCCTGTTTGTAAAAGTTTGACTATTATTCAAAGCTGTGCTTACTAATGTCTTTTTTACTGAACACTGGTCCGTTATGCAAGTATTCGCACACAGTACACTATTAAGACAAGTGTTCTTTATTTTTAATAAATATTGTGTCCCTATATTTACTTTCTATTATTTAAATAAATAATTATTTAAAAGAAATGGAGTGCTTGGAGAGAACCTGTGTATTTTGATTGAATTTAATTGTAATGACAATATTATTAACTACTCACTGCGTAGATTCATACAATTCTTCGAATTCTGCTTGAAATTGTTTGTCCATTCTTGTTGATTCTTCCTTCCGTTGAATCTTCTATAATTTTACTGGTGACGCTTACTTCTTGTAAATATGGCGACGATAAAACAATTGGGAATTATTCCTCTAGGAGCGTGTATGCTTCTTCTTAGTTTGTGAGTTGTTAGTTGGTTTGTTTATTTATTTACACTGCGATAGTAATGGTAAGTGTGTAAAAACTCCACTTAACCACTACTCGCTTGACGCATAAATGTATTATATACTTTAAAAGATGCTATCACTTTGTTGTGTATTGGAAGTTTTTAAAGTCACAGGTATCAGCTAACAACTAACTCTTTTTCTGTAAAAACTCCCTTTTTATAGTTGAAAATAAATGCCGCTCGTTATTTGATTATCTTTGCGTGCTTTTATTTTCAAATTGTTCGTCGTGGCGCCTCTAGCGGATATCTCGATACTTATTCCATATCTCTTCTTATTCTTCTCAAATTTTAGGTTGGCGTTTATTTTTATTATGTTTATTTCTGACATTTGATGTTTCTCCACATTTACCAACGACGGTATTTGTTGTTTTATTTATTTATATCTAATGTACAGTAAGTATATTGATATTTATTTTATTCTTTTATTGCTATCGTAAATATTTATTGTACTTATAAATGTATTCATTGCTACTTTTACTGTTTTTCAGGTAGATTCTTCGTCCGAGCGCTAGCCTTACTCGCACCTTTGTTTTGTTGCTTTTGATCGGAAAGAATGGAAAGAAGTTGGTTATTGTTTCAATTGCCAGTCCCTCCGTCTGTGCTGCTCTTTCCTCGAACCATTTTTCCGTTCTTGGAGAATTTTGTATGTTTAATATGCTGTAATGAATCATTGCTTTTATAATAACGCTGCTTATTTCTTTGGTTATAGATGTTTATTTGTATGTGCACAAAGTTTGGAACCATGAAAAGGACTGCTGTTATTCGTATTACGAAGAGAATTAATACTTTTTGTTGTGTATATTGAAATATTATACGATTCTGTGCTGTTCTTTATGATATACTTTATTTTAATATCCTTTTCATCGCAACTGTATGTATTTTATCTTTAAGTTATATGAGTGCATTGAGCCTCTTCATATTCATTACGAGCATATCTTATTTTATTCTCTGAGTATAATTTAATTGCTTTTAAATGATTGACTCTTACAATCGTCCCGTTGGTTAACATCACTCTTTCACGGTTGTTGGTTTTAAGGGTCTTTCCATTTTTAAATGTAGGTTCTTTGCATAATATACTCAGAGCTCTTTTTGTTCCTAACCTGTAGTCAGGTTCTTTATTTTCTAAATAAAACATTACCTCTGGTTTATCACTTCTGAAAATAAATATTCATTTGTGACATTTACTATTATTGTTGAGGTTTTGCCTCACTTATATCTAAATAGTGTTTATATACATATAATCTTAATTAAAATGCTTATACCCTATGTGCATACCTGTGTTATTGTATGGCTTAATAAAATTTATTTTAAAATAAATGTTTCTTAAACTATGAGTGTGTTTTCTTATTGCTAATATTAATCTAAATGTACTAGTATATCTTGGTGTCAACATTAATCATGTTTATTTCTAACATTATATATTTATGTACAGTATTGTCTTAAATTCTAAGGTAAAGTTCACGGCAATATGTCCGATTTCAATTATTTAAGAAAATAATAGACTGAAAAAAATTTTTTTTTAATTTATTTCATAAACACTAACATATTTAAATAAATTGCTCAAATCTCAAAATCATGCGAATAGTTAATTATATTAAGTGTTTAAAATGTCCTCCTCCCGCTTCAATGCATGCTTCACAACGACGAACTAAAGAGTTTTTCACCAGAACAAAAAGGTATGGTTCATTTCTAATTTGTGTAGCAGCATTTTATATTCTCTGTAACAACTGTGGTCGTGTATTAATCTCCTCTTGATAAACAATTTGCTTCAGGTGTCCCCAAAAAAAGAAATCCAAAGGATTTAAGTCGGGTGATCGCGGAGGCCATGCAATTGGACCATTATTACCAATCCATCTGTTTCTAAAGTGCTGGTTTAACCACTCAACAACTACCCGTCCGCGATGTAGTGGAGCACCGTCCTGCTGGTACCACATAGTTGCAATAACGTTAAGAGGTGTATCTTCAAGAAAGTCAAAGATGTTGTTTAAAAAAAATTCTGTAAGTATTTGCGTTAAAACGTTCTTCCAGAACATGCACAGGTAATAAGGTATCGTTGAAGATTCCACCCCATACGTTGATATTGAATCTTTGTTGAAGATTACGTTGCCTAATCGCATGTGGGTTTTGTAATGACCAAATATGATCATTATGGTAATTGTTTATTCCGTATCGTGTAAAGCACGCTTCATCGGTCCACAGAACATTTGTAATGAAGTCATTATTTTGAGCATGTTGCGGCAATAACCAATTACAAAATGCTAGCCGTCGCTGAGCATCTCCAATTTGTAAACCATGAACATTTTGTCGATGGTAGGGATGAAGGACTTCGCGGTTAAAAGTACGCCATACAAAATTTTGACTTACATGCAGATTGTTTGCTATTCTCCTAGTACTAATTGAAGGATTGTCAGTTACAGCATCAATAACAGCTTCTTCCTGTTCTACATTAACTACATGTGGTCAAATAGCTTTAGCAGGAGCAGGATTACCTGTTTCTCGTAATCTACAGAAAGATTCCCCAAAAACTGAGTGATGCGGTAGATGACGAAATGGAAATCTTTCTTGATATTCTCGCACCGATTCGCGTGCATTTCCATTGCAATAACCATACACGAATATGATATCGACATACTCTTCAGTACTGTAGGCGTACATTTGAAGAAGTAACAGAAAACAACGATTAAAAATACTTACATTAAACTGACACAGACTGACAATTGTGTTTGCGCTTCTCTCTAAGTACACTTTGTTTTCTTATTAATAAATCATATCAATAGGCATTATTCCCAAAGTAATAAAAAATTAATATAAACCGAGAAGTCTTTTATTTCCTTAAAAATCTGAAATCGGACATATTGCCGTGATATCTCGCAAGTTTATAAAATAAGAATAGTTTTAAGAATTAGTTTAAGTTTTGAAATAAAATAAAAATGACAAAAATCGTATTTGAATATGAAAGAGTTAAAATATGCAACAAATTACATGGATGTATATAAAGTTGCATACACATGGTCAATATACAAGCAAGTAATTTAAAAGTCATTATTATTCAAGTGAATAGTGAGAAAATGTAAAATAAAATTTATTAAATAAATATGAAATAAAAGACAAAATAAATATAAGCAATATATTTCTTTTGTAGAAAGGATACACAAGATGTATGGTTTACATATCATCAAAAAGAACCTAATTTTATACAATGTGTAAAGATTGCTTTAAACATTCTAAATAATGGACCGCTGTTTAAGTCAAAAAGGGTAATGAAGGCAAATAATAGAGAAAGGGTTATGTTAATGGACGGAACAGTCAAGAGAATTAGTCATGTAAAAGCAATAGAATTGTATGAAAAAGATCAAATACGATATGCAAAAAACATAAATATGACTGAATAAATTATTACGATTTACATGCATAAAGCAATAAAACTTTATGAAAGAGTTTAAGAACTAAATTATATTAAAAGATAAAAATTACCTTAGCTTATAACTAGAGACTAAGAAAAGGATATAAAAATATATGTAAAACGTAAACCCGATCAGCAATAACAATTGATATAAAGGTAGCTGATAAAATAAATAAAAAGTGTATGTGTTTATGATTTGTTTGTAACACAATGCTTCAGAGACTGGAAACAGACGTGTACAGTTTCATGACCTACAAAAGATAACAAAATATAAAACTTGTGTAAAGTTTATTGCAGATAGACATATTACCGATGGAAAGATCATGGATAGAAAACAGAGATGCAGTAGAGAAGCGGGCGTGTCTTCCAGGTGCAGGCAGTGCGGGAAGAAAAATAATCGTTATCTCCAACGTGTTTCCCATCTTACCAAATCGCAATCTAGCTACAAGAAAAGTGAAATTGACATTAATAAATGGGAAGAAAAAATATGTATTGAACAATGAACAAGGCAATAGGTTCATTGATGAATACAAAGAAGGATGGTATTAACAACAAGAATAAACCTACCGTCGGAAATGCTGTGCGAGGCAGTGAAAAGACTTTTGGATGGAAAAACAATTTGTATTGACGTTTGGTAAATAAAGAACTGTCAGAACAATATGTGTGTGTGTGTGTATCAAGACGGCAACATGTGGGCAGCGATTTCACTGGAACGTGTATTCCAATGCCAACCTAAAATATGTACTAGAGGGCGCAATAGTCAACGTAGAGTTTTTTTTGCCGGTATAAATTGGAAACAAGATTCGACAAGAAGAGACTTCTTATTACGACTCCGAAAGAATAAGACGCTTTAAAAATAATTGTTACATTGTAGAATAGTAGTTTTCATTATTTCTTTATCACGTTTATTCATAATAATTTTCTTTTATTAATATATTTAAATTCATTTGAAACGTTCAATATGGACATTCAAAATGAACATTTTGATGAAATGTTTAAAGATAGCAAGTAAGTTTTTTTTTGAAAAGGAGTTATCTAAATTGTTAAACAGATATTGGTTTTTACGTGCAAATGATTAATCAATGTAATGTTGAACAATATAGATAAGCAAATATTATCCTGTAAGGTTTTCTTTTAATTCATAAAGTTGGAATTACAACAAAAATAGGACTAATGGTGTTGGGCAGTTGAAGAGATGCTACGTGCGAATGAGCATTTTCTTCATGGTATTGTCTAGGCATCATTAATCTTTTTCAAGTTATGTTAATAATTAATTAAAAGTTTTACAAGGCAAAGATTAAAAGCTAGATACAACACGTGCAAATGGTTGTCTAAAGCAATTAATTGAAGCCAATATAAAAATAATTACATCGATAAATATCACTATCAATGTACAATAAAAGTTTACATTTATTTATTTACAGGATAAATATTTATTTTTTTTGTTTAGCATCATAAATAAATAAATAAAAGATTTACATACATTACAACCGACATTTGGTATAAATGATATGAGCATTTTCAATTATGTATTTGTTTAGAGCATTAAGGTGTATATAAAATTATTTGAATCTACAAATTACTAAAATAAAAGGTGTATGATTATGTTATATAGACATTCCGTTTTCTTCTTTAAACAAAACTATTACCTCGTCCCTATTATAAGTAAGAGAAAGGTTACCAGTGAAGGAGAAGGAACCACATACATTGCCAGAACCCACAATAGTTATTAGGTACATGCTTCAACAATATAAATTAAATACAAAACCAATTATAAGTTTTTGGTGTAAAAAGAAAAAATTTAGAGCACAGCATATACAAATGACTATACCCACAAATATATGCTATCACAGCAATATGTTCCAATAATGTTTTTTTTGTTAAAGTAACAAGCGCTTTCATATGGCAAAGTTTGTCGGTGAGCTCATAAATCACCCTGTATATTCATCTCTATTTATCTTTTCTTTATTTCTTTATTTTTTAATAGGTATATGTAACCTCGCTGAGATAATGACATATTATTATTATTATTATTATTATACTTACACCATACGAACAATACCAACCATAAACATAATAAATCGAACCGATGCTTTGAAATAAAAAAAAAGACAGTTTATTACAAATTGCTTACGGTAGTAAAAGAGGTATATATCCCGTAAGACACTGGACTGAATACTAAGGTTGAGACGCTGTATAGAATTATTAGTTATTTTTGTAATTTAATATGACTTGGCCCGAAGTAACTATTTATGATGTAACTATAATCCACAAATTTATAAGAAATTCATCTGATACCAGATGCTGAAATAAAATAATAACGAATTGCATTCCCAACTAAATAAAATGATGTGTTAATTAGACTCCAAAGGATGGAATAGAGTACATGAGTCTACACAGTCGGTGGACTAGTCAAGCTCTCGTGATGAACGACTAAATGCAATTGTTAAAATACAAATAATGGGATGCAGCTCGTTGACAAGCATGCGTCCTTCTAGCCGGCGATGAGCGCAATTAATAAAATAAACATGCATGAATGAGAGAGCCGTGCTCTGAAGCTTCGCCCCGTCATTTTTCCGAAGGGACTTCTCAAAGTGTAGGTACGCTAAAATAAACCTCATAAACCCATCGATGGCGTTGACCGAGACCCCGCGCATCGTCCTACCATTCTTGGCCATTTACGTACATACAAACGCCACTCTCAATAGAGAGGAGAACAGAAGAGCGGAAGTAGAAGGGATGGAATGTGCAACAGAACGTCAGCCGCAGAAGTGCAGCAGAGTGAAAAGGCACAACGCAATGCATCGCGGGTTCGTTTTGTCCACTCTGCTCTCGCGATGTAAACAACCTTTCGGCGTAAACAACGTGCCCGCGATGTATATTCGTAGTACTAAAGTGCGTGTGCATCCCTCGATAATGTATCCGATAGAGATGGGGAATGTTTGATGTATGCCCGTGAAAAAGAGACGGAACGGTGCTGTTGTTGATGCTGCCCGGTCAAACGCGTCCTTGAACTTATGCGGCTGCACTTAAGAGAGGCTCACAATAAACAAGAGTAACCGCGTATATTGGCTCTGGTATTAATCTCGCATACAAGAGCTATGATGGGTGGGATGGTTATCTATCAACAAGGTTTCGTCGATATTTCTAATTCATTTTTAGTACAAAGTGGGATTCATGAATAGATTATACGAAGTATGATGAAAAAATGTATTCTAACTTGTTTGTCACTGAAACATTCTATTAGCAAAAATTTAATAAAAATTTTGCCTTCGATATGATTTGAACCGACGAACTGCATTTGCTATGCGCATGCATTGCCACTTGAGCTACCAAGCGAGTGTTTTTTAATTTTTGTGCGCTCCGAGTCACATCATATAGAGCGTATTAATATAGCACTATGATGTATACAAGAGAATTTAATAATCTTACAGTGCTTTTCGTTTGCTTTTCCTCTTTTGTCAATTGTGTTTCACTATTTTTCAAACGAGTGTCCCATATGTTGTCACACTGACAGTATAAGTCAAATCATGGATAAAAGAGAGGGAGTAGATGGCCTACTCTCTCACTAAAAAGTGAACCAAACATCAGCACCATCTGTAATTCCCTTCCGGGTACTTTTGGTAAAATTCATCGTAGGAATCTGTAGAGAATGATAACTGTTCAATGTGCGGGAACTTTGAAATTTCTTGATTGCAAATTATTAAAGTATGAAATTCATGTGAAAATTTGCACAATATATTTTGGCGTTATATTTGCTGGAATATTAACATGTGTCTGCAACATTAAACGTCAAAATATTTGATGCTAATTTTACATAAAACACAAATTAGTACACGTAAATAGTGAAGTATCGTAAAATCTTTGCTGTATCTAAGTGCTACTGATGAAACAGATTAAAACAAATGTATTTTTATCTATAAGTATTATATACAGGCTGGCTGACAAAAAACGCCCCAAGCCGTAGCTCCGTTATTTACTATCCGATTTTAAAAAACGTAATATAAAATAAAATGGTTAAGTAAATACTATCAATTGGCGTTATCAAAATATTATTAGGAACAAAAAGTTTGAACATGCGATAGTCAATTTTTTTTTTTAAAATGGCAACGAATATTTTTAATTAATGTTTCGGATAAAGAATGTTTTCCTGATTTTGATGATGTATAACACGTCAATTTTTCAACATAAGTTTCAAGTGTGCCGTGAATAGCAATCAAATGCATCAAGTAATAAATACTGTCAATTAGAATGTAAATGTTAATAAATACTGTCATTGTGACATTCGTGTATCGGTGTGACATTAGTTCAACGTTCTGATTCTTTCTGTGAGTTTAATTCATCACTAACATGGATAGCAATCAACTGACCGACATGTTGCAAGTATACTTTGAATGTAATCGAAATAGTGCTGAAGCTGTGAGACTCTACAGTTATCGTTATCCGACAAGAGAGGTTCCAGACCGTCGTAAATTCGGATGAATCGAACAGAATTTAAGAAAATATGGAGCCTTCAAAATGCCAAAAAGTAAGAGTCGACAGTTTAAGGAAAATACAGAATTGGCTGTTCTTTTATGCGTGGAAGAAAGTCCATGGACTTCTACTCGAAGAATTGCAAATGAGGTCGGCGTATCGCACCAAACAACACAAGCGATACTCAAAAAGCACAAGTTCATACCATACAACTCTCAAAAAGTACAAGCACTATTGGAAAATGATCATGGTCGAAGAATGCAATTTTGCAACTTTTTCTTAAATGTTACACAACGAGATCGTAATTTTTATCGAAAAATTATTTGGTCGGACGAATGCAGTTTCAGTAATAATGGCATTTTTATCAGAAAGAACAATCGATGTTGGAGCCAAGAAAACCCAAGAATTATAATTGAGAATAATTTTCAGCAAAGATTCAGTTTAAATGTATGGTGCGGTCTTTGGGGTGATCGATTAATTGGCCCATTTTTCATAGATGGCATCTTAAATCAAGCAAAATACCATCAACTATTGCGTGAAAACATTACAAACTTTTTAGATGATTTGCCAATTGCCGAGCTAAACAGAATGTACTTTCAGTAAGATGGCGCCCCTCTTCATAATGCCTTAATAAATGTTGAATGGTTAAATGCGACATTTGCTGAGAGGTGGATAGGGACCAATGGACTCGTTCGCCCGACCTTACGCCGCTGGATTTTTGGTTATGGGGCTATCTTCAAGATCAGGTTTATTTTACTAGTCCGGAAAATATAGACATTTTATGGCAAAGAATTCTGAATTCTTGCCGCGAAATACCTCCTAATTTTATACTCAACGCCATTAATGGAGTAATTAGAAGGTGTCAACTATGTCTTCAACAAGGCGGCAGACAATTTGAACAATATTTGTAGATAAGTTTCGTATTTATTTGTATTTTTTTAACATTTCCATTCCAATAAAATGATATTATAACCACGGCACACTTGAAACTTATGTTGAAAATTGACGTGTTATACATCATCAAAATCAGGAAAACATTCTTTATCCGAAACATTAATTAAAAATATACGTTGCCATTTAAAAAAAAAATTGACTATCGCATGTTCAAACTTTTTGTTCCTAATAATATTTCGATTACGCCAATTGATAGTATTTACTTAACCATTTTATTTGATATTTTGTTTTTTAAAATCGGATAGTAAATAACGGAGCTACGGCTTGGGGCATTTTTTGTCAGCCAGCCTGTATATTTAGTAAATCATATACAAAAAATAACATTATACCTTATAACTGCAATATATTTAATATGATTAAGAAACTGTTACATTTTTAATACTATAAATGACACTTACAAATACATGACACTGAATTTCTGGTCTTGTTTTCTAAAGTAGTATCATCGGTTTGATGTTTCGAAGTGCACTTGTGGAAAAGAACTAACGTATTTAACAATGACAGTTACTCACAATATTGCAAATGGCGGAGAAAAATCACATGACAACAACAACTCTTAACAAAATCACCAACTCAGCCAATTATATTGAGAGTTATGTTTTCGATCCTGTATAAAGTGCTGCCCTCTAAGAAACCCTCCCTTAACCAAAAAAAACACTGATAAGGTGTAGTAAATGAAGTGCACTACCCCTGAGTCAAATAAGATTTCGGAAACTATTCAAGCAAGATTTGATTATGCTGTTTGAAAGACAAAAAATATCTTTTATCGATGAATGTGGAGTAGATCGCAGAAAAATACCAGAGCAACGAAAGTCAAATCCCAGATAAGAGGAAGAAATTTTTCTATTGCTGCTGCAATGAAAAGTTTCTTAGCTGTACTTATTTCAAATACAGGACAGACCCTATAATGCAGAACATTTTGGAGAATTTTTAACTAATTTAGTAAATCATTTACATGAAGATGATAGTCCAAGGTGCTTCTTTCATCATGGATATAATGTTAGATTCCATCGAAATGAAGAAACCTCTATCAAGGATCCGACAATACAGTCGCTTCTCTATGTTCATTGCTCTCTGGTTTAATTATCACTTGTATTGAATTTGCGTTTTAAAATAGTTTTTGAACACCTGCTTGCCCATTATTTCCTCAAAAAGTAATAATAATTGAAACAGTTCCCGTATAATAAAAATTCTAATGAGATAAGCATACCGAACTTTATAAGTATGAAATCAGAAAAAAATAACCCTTTGAATGAAGTCACGGACAACTGTGCTTACCAATCAAAAAACATAAGTTGTTATATCTTTATAACTATGTGCGTTATAAATTTTTACTTAACATTACTAAATTACTACCAAAATAGCATTTTAATTTTGTTCTATCTATATATGTTTACGAAGATAAGTACAACTAATAATTTGCACATTTTTTTTTTGATAACATCAGAAGTTGGCAATAAATGTCAAATCTGAATATGCTTACTACTCTCCAAATTTCTGAGAAACTTCGCTAATTTAACCAATTTTGTATCTTCAATGCTAAGAAAGTTACTCATAGAGGTCGATAGAAAATAGACTCTCTGTATTTAATGTTGTAGTATTATTATAATTATGTGTTCTCTCATTACTTACAAAGCAATACATAAATAAGTTCAAATAATGGGTGAAATAGAATGAAATTCGATTTTGTTTTTTGTATTTAGGGAAAACTGTCAGTGTCAGATTATTTTTACTGCCTCCATTCGAATTATCGTCTTGTGGCACTTTTTTTTCTAATGGAATACTTCAGTGGTGAACAGCGTGCTTTTTGTGCAAAAGTATTCGACGAAAATGCTCATTCTTATGTCCATAGAGCGTTTCGGAATCACTACAATTTGCGGTATGCTGATCAAGGTCCATCTGCTAATTTAATTAAGCAATTGATATGCAAATTTAAGTACGTGGTACTACAGTTTGTTCTAAGCCCAGTGACCGCAGAAGATCTGCCAGAAATGAAATCAACATCGAAGTTGTCAGTGCCGTCCTACGCCAAAATCCACATCGTTCGATAAAAATTTTGAAAAGGGATTTACATTGCCATCCCAGATTCAGTTGGTTCAAGCTTTGAAGAATGATGATCACCGTAGCCGTCTTAATTTTGCCACTTTGATGCAGGAGTTCAATTATTTTGATAATACTCTTTTTAGTGACAAAGCAAATGTTCATTTAGACGGATACATACTACGTGAGCACTATATAATACTACGTGCTGCTGACCAGTGCCGACAGAATTGTGGGTACTGGTCAGCAGCAAATCCAAGAGAAAACATGCAGTCGCTTTGCACATTCCAAAAGTAACTGTATGGGCAGCAATGTGTTCAGGAAACACTAATGGTCCGTATTCTTTTATGAGAATAATCAAGGACAATTAATCACAGTAAATGCACAACAATATACTTCGATGATCAGCAATTTTGTAGGATCAGCATTACAAGCATTTGAAGGGTTTGATAACCGCACATAGTTCCAGTAGCATCCTACTGGAACTATGTGCGATCGAAGTACCCTCGCACCACAAGCCATACTGCGAATGAAGCTTTAGAAGTAGTAAGAATGTTTTTCCATGAAAAAATAATTTCGCGTAAAGATAACATTGACTAGCCTGCAGGAATCTGTGATTTGACACCACTAGATTTTTTCTTGTGGGGCTAAGGTGTGTGAAAATCCTCCGGCGAATGTAAATGAACTAAGAGACGTAATACGGAAACAAGTTACCGCCATCCCTGCAGCTGTGTTAACGAGTTATTCTAAATGCACGACGTCGGCGTCGTTTAATGAGTGAATAAGACATCAAGGGCAACATTTAGACGACATTGTTTATAAGGTTTAATTTACAGATTATATAATTATATTTCTAAGTACAATTTATTAAAACGTTCAAAAAACCAATGAGCTATTTTAATTTTAAAATCACCATTATAACTACGTATTTTTTTGCTTCCATTTTCTTAATTTTACCCAGAACGTTAATACACGCATCAGGGATAAAAAAACCTATCATATTAAACCGTAGAGGGTCCGGAATACATCTGCATTCCAAGTGTATAGGTGTACCAAAAATATCGCCACTGCCGTCACGGATATTCCAAATGACGCACATATCTGTACGCAATTAACGGGAAGAAAATGGGGGGGCCGGGCGGAATGAATCGCTTCCGTTCTTTTTTTCATCGCTCACGCTCACCTTCTTACTCGCATATTCGGTTCGGGATGCAGCTGCGCGTGGCTTGTGTCCGTGCACCCGTCATTCTGTCTACAAACATTATTCATAATCTTGTGCATGTACGAGTATACAATATTTCAATGAGATAATATCTCTTGATTAGATAAAATCTCATCTATAAAAAACAAGTAAGTCAGCTATTCACAGTGAAAATCACGAAATTAATTTTCATTAAGTTATGATATATTTAATAATTATTCTGATTTTAATTCGCAGAAACTTATCAAAATAAAATATAATCATTGGACAACACTTACAGTCTTTAAGTAATAATAATAATAATAATAATAATAATAATAATAATAATAATTTTATTCGTAATAGACTCGCTCACGCAAGTATCTACATCGTCAGTTTTACAAATTTGTCACATATACATACATCTAAACTAATACATAGACTCACTATTACGCAAATTACAAATTACAAACTATGAATTATATAGTGGCTCCCAAAAGTATTTTAAATTTTCCATTGAATTAGTAATTATTTCATGTAAAGAGATACTTTAGTCTTTATGTAACCTCATTTCAAACTAATAGCTAGACGCCACATTACAATAATGACCGAATCCAATACACCCACAACAAAGCTACAAATTTTATTCAATATCATTACATTCCAAGAAATACTCCTGTATGGAGTAATAAGCCTTTCTGATCAAATGCTCCATAATCTTATCTTTAAAAATTTTTAACGGGAGTGATTTATACTTATTCGGCGTAAACGCTAACCTGTGCCTAGGTATTTCTAAGACGTTTGAATTCCGGGTATCGTACGGATGACCTTCGCTCAACTTCGGCAACCCTGCAATATTCTCCCTAGCATACATTAATAACTGGTAAA
Source organism: Amphimallon solstitiale (assembly GCA_963170755.1). Lineage (NCBI taxonomy): Eukaryota > Metazoa > Arthropoda > Insecta > Coleoptera > Scarabaeidae > Amphimallon > Amphimallon solstitiale. The sequence goes on from OY720675.1 coordinate 249,561,101, forward strand.
CATAAATAGAAGGCACAGTCATGATTTTCATATCCTTGAACAGGTCTCGGCAACTCGTCCTTATACCCACTTTATTCATTAATCTAACCGCTCTTTTCTGGAGTTTAAAAATTCTAATTACTCAGAAGAGCTGCCCCATATTATTGTGCCATATGTAATTAGGGAGTGGAAGTGCGCGAAGTAGTACATTTTTAGTGTCGGCATGTCCACAATACGTCTAAGTCGGCTTATTGCAAAACACATGCTTGATAATTTCTTGGATAAGTGTTGAATATGCTCATTAAACGTGCAATTCTCATCAATATAAACACCCAGAAACTTGGTTGAGCTGACTTGTGCTATGCTACTATTATTAAATTTAATCAAGTATGATGATTTTCTCTCTTTCCTATCTATACTAAATTCTATAAAGTTTGTTTTATTACTGTTCATATATAGCGCATTGTCCCGAAAATAATTATTAAGTTCCTTCACTGAATTTACAATTTCACCCTGAATATTTACATTTTTCCTACATGTCACAAGCAACGATGTATCATCAGCGAACATAAACATATTCAGATCTGGTACATCATTTACATAAATAATATAGAGAAGCGGTCCCAGGACGCTCCCTTGAGGCACCCCTCTATCAGTATTAAGCACATTTGATTTTTTACCCTTCAGTTCTACAAAATGTGAGCAATCCCGTAGGTAACTCTGAAACCATTCCAGCGTTACACCTCTAATCCCATAGCACATCATTTTTTTTAAAAGGATGTCATGATTTACAAGATCAAAAGCCTTACTTAAGTCAACAAATACCCCCACACATGACCGGCCCTGTTCAAAGCCCTTACAAAGTTCATTTAAGAATGTTGCCATCGCGGAAACAGCTGATCTGCCCCTACGAAAGCCGAACTGCTTTTGATTTAAAAGATTGGAGCGTTAAAGAAATTTCATTAGTCTATCAGCTACAATCCTCTCGATAACTTTAGAGAAAACACTCATGATAGAAATAGGTCTGTAGTTACCCACAGTCTTCTTGCAACCTGTTTTATATATTGGTATAATCTTAGCTAATTTTAGTCCATCAATAAACGTGCCCGAGCCGAAAGAACTATTTATTATTATCGTTAGTGGGACAATAAACTCGTCCAAACATTTTTTTAGAAGAACTGTACTTACATTATCCTGCCCCGATGAAACGGTATTCCTTAAATTGGAGACTACTCTACGAATTTCAAATTCATGAGTGGGAAACAGAAAAAAAGAGTTGTCATTTTGTCTAATGTTCGGTGTACATGAAGGTACAGTTACATTTAATTTATTGGTTATGGTGTTAAAATATTTATTAAAGTGGTTTGCAACCCTTTCTTGGTCTTTTAGTTCTTTTCCATCTACACTTAAAGATATACTCGTATCCGGAGACCTTGCAATGCCCTCACTGTTCCTAATCACCTGCCAGGCCGCTTTACTTTTGTTTGTTGCTGCAGAGATGACATTGCTATTGTACATTAATTTAGCCAGTTTTATTACCTTTCTATATATATCTTTGTATTTATTGTAATACATTCTTGTAACAACCCCATTTACATTTAAGATATACAACTCCTTTAGCCTTCTTGAGGAAACTTTAATACCCGCAGTTATCCATCGATTTTTTCTTTTCTTTTTTGTTGATTTGCGCATTACTGGAAATGCAATCTCAAATTTGTTACTTATTTTAGTAATAAAGGTCTGGTATTGTAGCTCCGGATTATTACATCCTAGCACATCCAACCAATCCTCATTCCTCAAGAGATTTCTAAAGAGAGAGATATTTTTTTCATTATTGACAGGCCTGTAAGTCACATACGACACATTTTCATTATTTTCGTTAAAAAAACACAACAGCCTTTGAGCAGCGTGGTCCGAGATACCGTTATGTACCACTTTGCTTTCATAGTGCCTTATGCCTTTGTTAATGCAAACATTATCTAAACAATTATTCCCCCTAGTCGGTTCATTTATTGTAGCATCCAAGCCATAGGTGCCCAATATGTCGTTAAATGTATTAGATTCGTACGATCTACATAAAAAATTAATATTAAAATCACCACAAATTACCAGTCTACAATTCTTATATCTACTTAATGCTTCCAACATGTCATTAGTAATACATAGTTTCAAAAAATATTTCCCATCTCAAAAAAAACACGCGTGAGAGGAATTTGTGGCTAGCGTGACAGGAGTAGATAACAAGAATATGAGACCTTACTTAAGGGGGAACTGCCGACTACCGAAATCAAGAGGTTAGTAATTCAAGTTTTTCTCCGTTATTTTTGCAGCGATTTTATTTAAACAAAAACCAATAAATGTTTTAACCCAGATAAAGCCGAAATTATGTTTTTCAAAAATTTTTGAATCTTTCTTTCAAATTTAATTGAATATATCATAGTAAGTGACTTTGCATAGATTTTGTTTAATCCTTTTTTATACTTTTTTCAAAAATTGATGTCCTTTATAAAGGACGGTGGCCATTTAAACAACTACTGTAAAATATTTGTTGGTAAAAAATTACAAAATATTGACTATGGTTATGAAAACAATGTTCAAGTATGAAAATTATATTTGATCTTATTCACATGCCATAGTAATTATACATTATTTGCTATGATAATACAAAAAACATTCTTTTGGGTGTAATGCTAATTTACATTTTTTACAGGAAAAGTTACATTTTTTATGACAGTATCCACATCGTGTTTGATTTTCTTGATATACAACAAGATGGTCTACACCGTCAAACCTTGAATATTGATGCAAATTTACAGACGATCTACTTGGACCTCTTTTTGTTGTTTTTTTGAATGATTCTAAGATTCCAACTGCCACAGCTCTTCTAAAGCCTAGATGATCTAACTTCCCTCCTTTGTGTCTGTAAAGCTGCCACGAATTTTGTTCAGCCATATCCACACATTGACTTATTAGAGGAAAATACCATTTCTTTCCTCTAATGGATACTCTATACAGACTAATATTTTCATCGGCTCTATCGACACCACCCATGTTCTCGTTATAATGTTTTATAATTTTGGGTTGCTCGACGTATATGCTCTTTTTTTCGGCTCGTGAAAATCTTTTTACTTGGCCTGTCGGTAATACTTGGCAGTTATTAGATGCAATGGTCACCACACTATTGTCATGCCATTTGCACACTACTGTTTTATTGTCATCGCTGCAGGCATATTCAAAATATCCTCTTTCGTGTTTTTTTATTTTACTGGAATGAACTAATTTAGATTCTTTAGGAATTCTGTTTTCTCTAATTGTTCCAGTTCCTTTTATACCCCTTGCCGCTAGTTGATCCAACAATGGAACCGATGTGAAGAAATTGTCGAAATATAAATCATAAGGCATATTGTTACTTTTTTCTTCTAAAATATCGGCAAATTGTAAAACAACACAGGATCCTAACCCTAAATATTTGTATTCTTGAGGTAGGACTGTGGAGGAGCCTTGATAAGGTTCAAACCACTCAATAAAACCGAGTCTACTTGTACCCATCCACAATTTATAGCCCCATCTTATAGGCTTTCCACGAATAAATTGTTTGGTGCCATGACGGCCATAATACGGCACCATCGACTCATCGATGCTGTGAATTTCTTCATGTGGTGCAAGATTTATAAATCGTTGATTTAAAATTTTGATGAGTGGTCTGATTTTAGCAAATTTGTCGGCTTGGTCCAAATTAGTGTTGTCGCAGCAATGAATGTTTTGCATAATAAATCTGAATCTATTACGAGACATTGCCTCACACACTAAAGTGTTATTAGAATCCAAATTATTTTCCCAATACATCTCACGCCTTGGCAGACAAACATATCCACTCAACAGAAGTATGCCTATAAAGCACCGCATCTCATTATGATTGATGTCACCAATCCTGTTGTTTTGATTGGCGTATGTATTTGAATAATGTACAAGTAAGTCTATTATTTCGTTATCAAAAAATTGGAAAAATGCTTCTACTGGTCCTATTTCACATTTTTCTTCATTATTAGGAACCCAGACCGGCATATTTGAAACTATATCTTTGTTTGACCAAGTCTTATTTTGGCGATTACTACCACTATCAGATCTGCTAGTAGAACATACCTGTTTTTTTCTTTTTACAAACGTTGATAAAGGCAGATTATCTTCACTATCGCTGGAGCTGCCGTCGTAACGATCATTAGAACGTAAAATTTCTGCCTCTGATCGTAAATGACTTCCTGGTAAGTTAGCAAGCAACACATTGTCTTCAGCTCCACTGTCTTCATCGGTCAGTTGGCTGTTAGCATTTTCCGGTGGAAGAATGACGATACCTTCTGGAATATTTTTGATATGGTCGATCTTCTCAATCTCTTCAAGAATTTCGTTCAAAGACAGAGGTTTCTTCCAGTAACTAAAAAGTGCAACACAATAATTGGTAGTATAAGTTGCCACCGTCCTTTATAAAGGACAGTAACAGTTACAGCGAATTATCATAAAAATTACATGCAAATTAAAAAAGAAATTGATGGGTAAGCAAAATATAACATATTTAAAAAGGATCGGTAGCGTGAAACTAAAGAAAGGCTTTCAAATACAAAAAAAAATCCTACCTCCAATTATCCATGCTGGTGGTCACAACAAACCTTCATATATTAAATCTCGCAAGTGACAAAAGCAGACGTTTAAAACATTGCAGCGAGCTGTAATACTGTTAAGTGAGATTTCTGTAATAGAATACAACTATAGCCATCTAGTGCATAACTTGAAAATTATTAATTTTACAGGTTCCTAATACTTGTCTTTTAAAAGGACGGTGGCAATATTTGGGTTAAGGTTTTTCTGAGGTACCTAAAGAATTAAATTTTATAAAACTTATTAAAATATTTATAGATGGAGTCTAGGAAGTGACTCAAGTTTACCATATGTTTTCTATATTATTTTTCCACAAATGGAAAAAAACGTACTTTAGGTACCTTCAATAAATCTTACTGTAAACGTACAGCCTTAATTCAACTTAATTTACAAAATAGTTATTGAGAAAAACTTAAATTACAAACATAAGTTTTGCCCTATTTCTGACTACAGATATCCTAAATTTTCATTGTTCCTCTCATAATTAGTCATAATCATAAGATATACTTAACTTAAAACACACGAATAAATTACTTTTTTTTTGTATTTGTTCCACAAAACAGAAAATTACAACTCTCGTCAAGAATCTTACTGACGGCGGCAGTTCACCCTTAAGATTAGTTCGAATATTATTTTAAAAACCAGATTTCTACAATGGCTATATATTGATAAAATGAAAAATGAATATCCATCTTTTACGAGAAAATAATGAAAATGTTGGTCCTCTTGACAACAAAGATATTTATGTGAATTCATCTATGACGGTAAAAATAAATTTAGATATAGACTTCCGGTCATTTCACCCCTTGGACTTACCTAGACTAATTTAGAATCCACAATTAAAAAATTAATTGAAGAAGAGCAGCAGCAATCTTCCTTATCATTAAGATTACGAGGTAGACGCCATAAATTCTACGCGTGATATACAAAAAAGAAACTTGGAACAATATAAGACTTCCATATATTTATTACAACGATTAATTAATAATTCGATACCCTAGTAAAAATAATCTGAAGTTTTTCCGTCAAAATGTTCTATAACAGCTGCTTGCTGTCCTTAAAACTACGTCCCCTAGGGTCTTTCTTTAAATTAGAAAACAAAACAAAAAATCACAAGGAGCCATATCCGGACTATACGGTGGATGTTCCAAATCTTGAAAGCCGCATTCGCGGATGACAGCTTGTGAAATGGCGGCAGTATGGACGGGAGCATTGTCGTGCAATAATCGCACACCTTTTGTCAATTTTCCACGACGTTTTGCACGAATACTGTCCCTTAATTTATGCAATAAAGACGCATAATATGTGCCGATTGCGCTCTTTAAAATCAATTAGCAAAATGCTCTCACAATACCAGAATATTGTGGCCATCACCTTTCTCGTTGATTGAACGACTTTCGCCTTTCTGGGACGAGATTCACCAGGTCGCCGCCATTCTATGGACTCCCTTTTTGATAGAGGATCGTAAAACAGAACCATTGTTTCATCCCCTATGACAATGGACTCTAAAATCGGTTTTGGGTCGTCTCCACACATGTTCAAAAACGACTGTTTGTTATCACTGCTAATTCTTTCACTTCAAACGGCGATCTTCTAGCACTAAATGTTCAATAATTGAAATTTGTTGAGGCGTTATCACTTCAAACGGACACATTTTGCCCACTTTTTTTACAGTTGAATACGAAGGAGATGAATGACCGTAAACGCCGTCGAAACGTTGTTTAATGTGATGAGGTGAATGCCCTTCTTTTGTTAAAAAATTAATGACCGCGCGGTACTAAATTTTCGTTACTTCAGACATTTTCGTGGGCTAGTCACGTTGGTTGATTGGCTGGTTACTAAAAACTACTAGGCTTCGAACCGTTACATTTATAGTGTACACCTCGCGTATGTGCATGCATGACGTGACGTTTGAACCCGCATAAGCCGGTCAGGCCGAGAATTTATGGCATCTACCTCGTATATGCCAAATAAAAAAAAATTATAAATATTTAATTTTTATTAATCACAGGATTGATTTTTTTAAATAATTTTCTGACACTGTTTGTTGCAATTTGTGTAAAGAGTTTGTTATTATTAATAATAATAATTACAAACAATAATACAAAAATATACTTTTAGTATATTTAATTTAATTTCTTAGTAACCATAGACCTGACTGTTTGTTGTGCTCCTATATGCAAGGATTTTGTGATTATTTTTTAAATCTTCTGTGATTTTTATCAAAAGTTTATTTATTCATATATAATAATCTCAATGATTACTTACATTTAATATTATTGTAAGTAAATGATAATAAAAATTTTACAATTTATGTAGTAGTACTTTAATACCTAGTAATTTTTTTGTTAAAAAAACCGGAAGTTTTTCAGAAATTTACCGGTCCACGAGGTAAAAAAGGTAACTTATAAAAAATAGTGTTCATAGTTTAGATATATCATACGAAAGTGTTGAAACAGCTCTTTTTTACCGATGTTGTACCACTTTGTAGATACAACCACAATATTTTTCTGAATAAAAATTATTAGCTGCACAACTTAATTTGGCTTCTATTTTATTTATTTTAAATATTTAACGAAAGAATATTGCTTATGTCCATTTAAGTTTCTGCTTGATCTTCGGCCTGATCTTCACTATAGATCAATTGTGATATTATTAGCAGTAATTGGTGGAAGTGCAATTCGTTTGATGAAAACTAACGTTTTAATTTTTAGTCATGAAATCTGTACAATAATATTCTGTCACTGTAACGCTCTCAATTGCTTGGTAATATAATTCTGACTCTTTTCAAAACATCTGTAGAGGAGTACTTTTGAAGAGCAACGAATGATCGATGTAAAAAGACGGAAGCAGGATGAGGTAAAAAAGAGTCCATACGTGTGCCGGTGTCATTCCGACAGCACCTGCCTCCGGTGATGATTTCGAATAAATTTTCAGTGCTAATGATGATGAAAGATAAATGAGCTCGACTAAAGGCAACAGAAGGCGGCGGCGTGTGATTGAAAAACTAATTTACACGTGCCACTTTCGACAAACACCTTGAGTGAAAACAATTACTTTTGGTTATAGTACATGTACGCAAACCTCTCCATGATGTAGATAATATTTAAAGTAGCGTTGTCTGGAAATACAATATATATAGTAGAATTGTCGACACAGTCAAAGTACACTCTAGAGACGACGATTTAATGCCACAACAAATTGACAGCGACTGGAACAATCTCACAAGATAGAAATAAAAGTAATTAATTATTATTATTTAAGGATATATAAGTTGGTATACTAAAATACCACTACATGATATAAACTGAATATCAGAAATAAATTAAGTACATATTACTTTTTCTATAAATATCTATATTTTATTAAATACTTGGCTATTCTTGTTAGTAAACAAACATTGTTGAGAACTTTGTACTGTGTGGATAACAATTGTAACAAATATCGAAGGTATACGAATTACGATTACTTTTATTATGACAGTCGTGGGATGACTTTTGTAGGTTATATCACTTGATAAATATACCTTTGCAGCATCTCAAACTTGGCGACAGTATAATTTATAGGCCCATGCCGGTTGTAAAAACGATTGATCTATACTACTACTCAATTTGTTATCTATCAAAAATGTATCGTATGGAAATAGTCCGAATAGAAAATTTTCGGTCAGTAAATTATACACAGGAAGTTTATAGATTTGATTGTAAACTCAATATTTGTATTATAAAAACAAAACAAAAAATTAGATGTGGCCACCACACGATTTTCATATACATATGAGCGTTTCAAATTATAGAATTTTTTTATACAAAAATTATTCAAAATCCTATTATAAATACTTCTATTCTCTTAATAAATTCTATAGAATGCATACTTTGCAAGATATTCAAAAAAAAGTGCTACTCGATAGGAGTAAAACTGTTACTTCCGGTCCGAATTTTAAAAACTTTTTTAAACAAAAGATATTTAAAATTATGTTTTAAATACTTTTATACTCGTAATGTACCTGCCTAGAAAGCATGATTTGCGAGATATTCGCGAAAGCGAGATATTCGCGAAAATCTGATTTTCAATAAGAGTAAAAGTTCTACTTCCGGTAGGAATCTCGAAAAACTTTCTTAATACAATTTTTCTAAAATTTAATTTTGTGTACATTTGAATTCTTTATAAATTTGTTTAAACTTACTAATTGACGAAATATTGGCAAAATTCAATTTTTTCACTGAAGTGAACTACTACTTCTGGTCTACCGATTTAACTGAAAAACTAATCAGATCTCAAGCGGGAGATTATACACGTAAATACAAAATTTGGAATTGATATCTACAACGGTTTGACCGCTATCGTGGTCACACACAGACATTTTTTAAAAACCACTTTTACTTTCTTATACGTAGTATAAGGAAGTATTGTGATGATGAAAATTGTCGCACTCGAGATTTTTTTGGTATCAGGAGACTTCAAAACGTGGACATCTGCAAAAATCTAGAGGTCAAAACTTTTCATCATTACAATACTTCCTTATACTACGTATAAGAAAGTAATATACCGTGACACTTTCAGAAGACAAACATATTCGATGCGAGAGTGTGCATTTACAAAATTTACACTGCAAATGTCAATAAAAAAAATTTTTGAAGGCAAAGGATTACATGTCCTTTCCACTTCATTCACATAATTTATTTTCTGATTTTGTGTAATAACTAAAATTCAACCTACTTGATATTTGAATATTCAACTTAAAATTATTCTTTTGATAACACACTTCAAAATCATTGATTCTTTGCTTCGGTGAATAATATTATCGAATATTTTAAAATATCCTGATAGTTTAAAAATAGCAGTGGCCCCAGTATTGTATCATGAGGCACACCAAAGTCAACTAAAAACCATTTTAGAGACTGATTATAACCAACTACTTGAACAACATGGTATGGTTTGCTTAGCAGTAAGGAGCCCTATAGTGTTTGTCTTCTATTTAATAGAATAGCATAAGAATGTATTATTATTTTAGAGAAACGTTTATAAAAATTAAATAACACGCTTAATTTCTGATTATTCAAATTCAATCCCTATAGCTATAACGAACGCCGATATAACGAAATATCGCATATAGCGAAGATGGAATAACCGCGAATTAATATCTATCAGCTACAACGAACTTACGGTTATTCCCTGTTCTGCGTTTTGTGTCTTTCTTAATTCGTTCACTCATAAGAGAGCGTCGCCATTATGTTAATCCTTCACATTAAACGAAAAATTTAAAATAATATGTGAGATAAAGATAGAAAAATCACAACCTAAAATCTATCGTATAAGGAACACCTCCGAAACAATTTGGAAGAAGAGAAACGACGAAAGTTTGAAATTTGAAAGTAAAAATTGTACATGCTAAAAAATTACGAAAACCTCAAAACGATGATGTCGACCAATCTGTTAAGAAGCGCTTTACGCAACAAAGACTAAAAGAATTTGCCAAAAAACTTACTCTGGAAAATGACTACGTGATGCTGTAATAGCCGATGGACAAAAGTGTCAAAAAGTTTGTGACGGCACGATTTCTGGTGAAGGCAGTGGCAGTAGATGGCAATTGGTTAAGTGTGGCCAGAACGGTGATGTCATTTTTAACCGAGAGCAAGAGTGGTTTGTTCTATAAATTAAATACGAATACGGCGCTGTAATACAAGGGAGAACTGTGCAAATGTTAAATTTGTCCGGTAAAGGAAAAAGAAAATTGTGTTATTTTAAAATCGCTAAATCCGCACAGTTAAAAAAATGTTAAAAATTTACCAGTTAAATACAAGCCTACCTAGCTAGCTAATTTGCCGAACTCCAGAATCATGAACTGTGGAGAAAAAAGCGAAAAATTTTATTGTTGGTCGATAATTGTCAAACTTGGTGGAATTCTTACCACCAAATACCAACTCCAAAGTATAATTCACTATTTCAACTATTACCATAGATACTTTTGCTAGAAATTGTGCATAAGTATTGATAAGGGCAAAAGTTTTTCAGTTGACGTCTTTCAAGCCATCAATTTAGTTGATAAATCTTGGTGAAAAGTTACATAAAAGACAACAGGCAACTGTTACTAAAATGGTGGGTTTCGTTTTGATGATGACGCCTTATTAGAATTTAGATCTGATGATGACTTGCCATTAAATGAGTAGTTACAAAAAGAGAAGCAAAGGGAACGTGAATTTCAGCAATTGGAAAAATAATTTGTTTCTGAAAACTTAAACGTGAATGACTATATTGAATAGAGAATTAATGACCAAGAAGAGGTCAGTGAGGATATTCCAAAACCAACAGGAAACCGACATGAGTATGAATTTTAGTCTCATGGTGCGCCTAACAAAATTATTGATAATTTGAGTGAATAAAATTACATATCTATTGTATTTTGTTTATTTATTGCTGGATTTGGAGTAATGTTTGAGCAAAAAAATCAAAATTCACACCAGAAGTTATACTTCTACTCACAGATGTATGTAGAAGAGTATTTAAAACTTAATTTGGAACAAATTATTAATAAAAAAAATTCGGGACGGAAATTATTTTATTTTAAATATGCTCAAAGTAATTCCCTTCAGCAATGATACACTAAACCATTCTTTCTTTTCACTGTTTAAAAGCTCCCAACCAAACTTATTTCGATAAACCTTCAAAACAAGCAGTGCAGCGACTCTAATTCAATATAAACAACGGGAATTTCGTAGCATTTTTCATCGACACGCTTCCCATCCAAGGACGAAATTCCACATTTTAGGACATCTCACCGTCAGCAAGAAATCTGCCGAATAAATCGATATTTCACTTTCAATTCCCTCTATTATTCCTTTTTGTGAGAACATCAAAAACACATCGAGATCGAAAAGGGGCTGCCAGGTGCTACAGCCGAAAAAAAATATGTATAAATACAAAAGCCCCGGAAAAAAAAGAAAGACAAACCAAAAGCCAGATCGGCCGCAAACCATCCGAAATCCGAACGGTGGCGGACAGGAATACACCGAGAGGACGATCGGGGCACGCACGCACGGGCGGACCACAGCTGCCGTCTCCCGATTTTTCGGAAGCAGGTGCGCATTCTTACGTTATCGAAAGGAGTTAAAGCTGACGGCAGACGGTCGACCGGATTGGACAAGCCGGTGAGTATATTTTTCGGAGGTCCGCCGGCTGTTCCTACTGATGTTTTCCGGTCGGTCCATCGTCTACTACGTATTTAATGTGCGCCTCCCGTTCATTTTGGTGGTTCAGCTTCGTTATTTCTTTTTATGAAGAGAAATGTGACGATCACTCGATAAAAAAGGTGAAAAATTAATTAGAAATTCGTATCGGGTCCTTACGGCAATTTTCAATGCTGATAAGCAGCTTTTAAATAGTGCTTTAGAATAGATTTAATCTATTTAGAAATAAATTTAATTTGTCCATTCGAAACGCGTCTGTCAGAGCGTTGTCAAATTAGACACTTTAAATAGAAAACTTCTATTTCTAAAAGAATAGGTCAATCAATGATCTAAGCCTTAAGGGGTCGTTTTTATATTCCTGGATTAAATTTTTCAATATTAATATAATTTTTCATTATCGTGTTTTATTATCATACTCGTACATGCCTTGGTAACGACTTTGACAATTTACAAAACAGTTGCAGCAGTATTAGTTTTAATATCTGTCAGTTTGTGTTGTCACGTCTCAAAATACACAAACTTGAATATCGAGCAGTTATAAAATTCTTGACAGAACAATGAAAATCTCCAAAAATAATTCTTGATGAAATGTTGGCTGTATACAGGGATGATTGTCCTTCAAAGTGGACTATTTTCGAAAGGTCAAAATTGTTTAAACATGGCCGAGAATCACTGGATGATGATCCCCGTCCAGATCGGCCTGTTCACCGCCGATGTTATTGAAAAGAAACAAGTGCTTGGTACTGGAAAATGAAAGATTAAAGAAGCGACAATTAGCAGCTTTATTAGGAGTTTCAGAAAGCACGGTTTTCAGAATTCTACACGAATACCTTGGAATGATAAAAGTTAGTACCAGATGGATTTCGCGAATGCTTTCGCCATTCCAAAAGCGGATGGAGCGGTGTGAACAGTTTTTGGCGCTTTGTGAAGACGAACCAGGTTTACTGATCAATCGACTTGTCACCGTAGATGAGACCAGGGTCCATCATTTTGACCCTGACTCAAAACAAGAATCAATGCAGTGGTATGTGAATGGTTCAAGCCCTTCCAAGAAGTTTAAAGTCACCCATTCTGCAGAAAAAATAATGGCAACGATTTTTTGGGATTATCAACGAATACTAATGATTGATTACATAAGGGAACAAAATTGAACTTTTTGAGTGTTGTTTGGAATTCTATAGCAATTTTTTACTAATTTGAGGTCGCTGATTTTAAATCTAATCTCCATTTTTCTCCATCAACTCGAATTTTTAAGTTACAGGTAATAATCGTATTTTCGATTTTTTTCCAAAAATTTAAAGTTCAAAAAATCATAACTTTTTTTTCAAGAGCCGGTTTTTAAAATTGTGTTTTATTTTCTTTAAAGATGTCGTTCTTACCTTTGAAAAAAATCAAATTTTTTAATATCACCGAAAAAAAATGGCTGAGTAACAAAAAAATGAGACATAGATCATAAATATCGATGTACAATGTAAAATATTGAAAAATACGTAGTATACCTGTTCATTGGTCGATTTTTGTCATTCGAACAGTAAAAGTGATTTTTCTCTATTTTTTTAAAAGTGAATAACGACATAAAAGTAAAAGTGCAAATCCACAAAAAATATAAATCATTTTAACCCTGAACATTTAATTTTTTTGTGCAAACAGTTATTATTTATTGAAAACTGTGTTACTTTGATATATACGTCAAAATTGTGAAATGGCTACGTCAAGAAACAAGTGTAAAATCGATCCCAACTGTTTTTGTAACATATGTGGCGAATATACGTTAAAAAAAAAAGAAAAAGTGTGTCTGAGTGCATTAAACAAGTGTATTTTGACTACTTCGGATTTACCATGGAAACCCGTGACAAGTACAGGGTTCCTAATACTGTATGTTACAACTGTTTAGAGTATTTAAGGTTATGGGCAAACAAGAAACGGACCCATTTCAAGTATCAAAGACCAATGATCTGGCGGGAACCTTCGAATCATCATGATGATTGTTATTTTTGCGTTGTAAACATAACAGGCATTAACAAAACCAACCGGTCTAAATGGATTTATCCTAACATGTCGTCTATTACCCAGCCAGTCCTGTAGTCCAGTGATGATTCAGAACCACAACAATCAACATCTACACAAAATTATCACGAATTACGACCAAATTCTCCTTCACCAAGTACTGCAAGTGGATCAGATGACTTCCATTTAGATATTTCTTCTGAACGCCAGCAATTTAATCAGGAGGAGCTTAGTGATTTAGTGAGAGACCTTGGACTCTCTAAAAAAGCATCTGAAATTCTAGCTTCTCGATTAAAGCGAAAAAACCTGTTAACCCAAGAAACAAGAATTTCATACTACCGTAAAAGAGAGAAAGAATTACTTCCATTCTTTTCACAAGACGATGAGTTTGTGTATTGTTCAGATGTTCCTGATTTAGTAAAAGCGATGGGATTAGAGAAGTATGATCCAAATGAATGGCGACTATTTATAGATTCTTGTAAACGAAGCCTAAAATGTGTACTTCTGCATAACGGTAATAAATTGGGTTCATTGCCGATAGCACATTCAACTAAAGATAAAGAAGAATATTCTACTATTGCCTCGGTTATAGATAAAATTAAGTACAACGAACACCGGTGGCTAATTTGTGTGGATCTGAAAATGGTCAATTTTCTTCTAAGCCAACAAGGAGGCTACACAAAACATCCGTGTTTTATTTGTTTATGGGATAGCAGAGCAAGATCTCAACACTGGATTAAAAAAGACTGGCCTTCGAGGGAGGCTATGGTTACAGGAAAGCTGAATATAGTTAATGAACCACTTGTGCCTAGGAATCGCATAATACTGCCACCTCTCCATATCAAACTAGGACTTATGAAACAATTTGTCAAAGCTCTCAACAAGGACGGTGATTGTTTTAGATATATCAGTAGAAAATTCCAAAATTTAAGTTGTGAGAAACTGAAAGCTGGCATTTTTGATGGCCCTCAAATCAAAAGGTTGATCAAGGACGAAAACTTTAGTAGTTCCATGACAGATATTGAAAAAATGCTTGGAATGAATTTGTTTGGATAGTTGAAAATTTCCCGGGAAACAAAAAGGATGAGAACTACTCGGACCACGTGGATAACATGTTGTCACATTTCGAAAAGCTTGGTTGTAATATGAGCATTAAGCTGCACTACCTACACAGTCATTTAGATTGTTTCCCCGAAAATCTTGGAGACTTCAGTGAAGAACAAGGTGAACGTTTCCATCAAGATATTCGTACTATAGAGGAGCGGTACCAGGGTCACTGGGATGTCCATATGATGGCGGACTATTGCTGGAGCATTAAAAATCAACCCTCCAAACCAGATAATTTAAGAAAATGTTATAAAAGAAAATTTCTTCCATGAGTTGTAATTAAATTAAAATATTTTTGTATTAAAAATTCTTATTTTTCTTTAAAATCGTCTTTTATTAATAAATTGAAAAGTATAGCTGATGGAATAAATCTGACTTATGTAATATCTGAAAACAGTGACTTAAAAACAATTAATTTAACACACTTATTAAATAAATAGAACAGCAGCAAACACACATATTAATAAATGTTATTTCTGTATGGAAATCGCGATTTTTGTCAATTTAGTTATCTCAGTAAATCGTTGACAAAATCAAAAGTTGTGCACCGATTTCAATGAAATAAAGCTCATTTGATTCAAAATATATTAAGCTAAATGCTTTAAGACCAACATTGTGATTTTAGTTGCATTATTTTTTTTTTATGAATTTTTAAATAACAATTTTTTTTTTATAAAATTGTTGTGTTTTTTTTCAAAACTACAACGATATCTCTGAAACTACTAGGCCAAATTAAAAACAATGTAGGCACGGATTAAAGATAATTTTGTTGACGAGTTTCAGTTTTTTTTTTTAACTGAATATGGTGAACCGTTTTCAAGTTATTTAAATATTTGTACTGGAAGCGCCTTAATTTTAGACATAACGGTATATCGCAAAAAGTCGAGCTGATACAAAAAAACCAAGTGCAGATTTGGATTCAGCGTCCCAAATTACCTTTAAAACAACATTCAGTTCTTAAACAACAAATACCTTGTTCCCTTGTGTTATCTACGTAAGGGTAGTACGGTAACAAGAGAGTATTACGCAAGATTAATACATCGCCTAAGATATTCTATTAAAGCGAAAAGGCGCGGAAAACTGAAGCAAGGGAGAGAGAGAGAGAGAGAAGAAAAAATAGTTTTGAATTTTCAATATGCCTGAAAAGAATTCTGGAACTAAAGCCGATCAGGTTACAGCAAATGTTGCCATTGCTGGTGAGATTTTTCAAACCTTAAATATTTCTGTAACAGACACTAAGTCAATTAGGTTTAATGTAGTGCATTTAGAAAAATTTTATAGGTGTGACCCAAACATTTCGGGTACATTTTTTCGTTTGTTGCACATTTGAAGGAGAGCTTAACCCTGAAATTACGCACTGTTCAAAATACCGCTTTCGTCGCCATCTTGGATTTTTTCAATCGCTGATATCTTTTAATTATCCTATAGCAACCAAACCGGAGTCTTTGGACTCGTCGGGACTGACTCTTTGATTTAGTTCATATTAAAGTAAACTCTCTGACGTACTGAAAAAAGCGTCTAAAGTTTAATGTACCTACTTAGCGCAGTTACTCCGCCCTTAGCTTTTTCCAGTGGATCTGACACGCCTATCAATACTAAACTATTTAAACTGATATGGATAAAGGCAACATTGGTAATACTGAATTGTTTGACTCATCTTATACAGTATTTCGATCAGATCAAGAATGCCAAATAGTCAGACGTAGCAATGGAATTGGTGTGCTTTTAGCTTTCTCAGAGGATTCTGATGCTACAACGGTAGATGTCACAATTTTATCTAATATGGCGCCTTTTGCTGACAGTATAAGTATATGCCTACACACTTTTACTTCGATTTACGTGGTCAATGTTTACATCCCCCTGATGACAACTGTGACAATTATGAAATGTACTTGGATGTATTGGTTCTTATTCTTATGAATTTCAACTTAGCTAATACAAATTACAGAAAATCAATAAGTCTAAGGCTGATTTGGCTTCTTCAGATCTAAATTTGCTAAATACTCCTCCAAGAATAATCTTCAAACAATTCTAGACTTAAAGAAGAATAAAATCCAGCCCCACATCATTGAAATAGAGAGGACCTTATCACAAAATCTGAAAAACCTTGTTAGAGGACACCTGCCAGCACAGTCGTGGAGGCCATTCACCAGATATTCTCTTTCGCATTTAACAGCAGACACTTTACTTTAAAAGTCAATATAAATTTCCGAAGAAATTTACTAAAAAGAATGTTTATTTTTTTAATCCGAAAATGTATGTATAATGTAAAATTGAGGAGAATTAAATGTTATTTCCGTAAATCGCTGAAACAGATGTGCTTCCACTAAAAGGAAAAAGTTATTATTGGAAGTTAAGTCTAAATTTTAATGTAGCGACAAAATTTTCCAATTTCCAGAATCGGTATAAAAACGTACACGCGGAATTCGTAACAAATCCTAACAAAAAGTCTTTGTCGATCAGTATTATTAACAATTGTTGGCACAGTACGAATATCTTAAAATAAAAACTTACCGAAAACAAAATAAATATTAAATTAACGAATTGCAACAATGCCACGTAAAACAAAGAAAATAAAGAAAAGCCTCAACCAAAAATTCCTGAAGCATTGCTCATTCTCAATCATGGAAACGTCAAATGAGGTTCGTCGACCGTATATTGAACTTTAGATAATTTTAGAAACTCACAAAGGTCCAAATCTTTCAATATCCACCCACCTCTCCAGACAAAGCGATGAAAATTAGAGTACGCGATGTTCGGTACATTCAATTTAAAGTTATTTTCTCAGGTGCGGAAAAGAAGAAAATGAAAATTTTAATAGAAAGATTTAAAAAGCAAATTAATATATTCTATTTATTATTGAACACATATTTAGCAATATATTTATATTTAGAAAAACGTGTTTTCTGTTTAGTTTTCGTCAATTAGCTTCACACTTTCAAACTAATTTCGCAATTATTTATATACAGGCTGGCGCAAAAAGACCTTCATGTTTTATATTAACATTGTTTTAAGTTTTTGTTTAAGACTGTTGTAAACAAGGGCTTCTAGAATTTAATATGAGATATACACAACAGAGCAACGAACAAAAATCAATGACAATTATTATTGTGTTTGATAAATGACATTTCCATTTTGAATATTTTATTAATGAAATGTCATTTATCAAATACAATAATTGTCATTTTCATAGCTTACTTTAATAATGTTAGTTTTCCATAACACTAACTACGATATTCGACGTTACTCATAACTCAAAAACGGTTTAAGATACCGATATCATATGGTATATTTTTGAAATCAAAGTAAAAAGCCCATTATAAAAATTTAATAATTTACAGGTATTCCATTTAAAAGAAATATTATTTTCCGTTATTTACCGTTGTATCTGCACGCCACTGCGTTTTTGATAGCATGCAAATAAAATTCAGTCTCAACCACACAACTTTTATTTGAAACATTTTTTTGTATATGTAATAATAACGATGATAAAGGATGGGTAATTTATAATGAATAAACCTGTACCAAGAAAATGATAATATGAGTTGCTAAAGTGTTAAACAAAAAAAAAAATGTTCTTAAGAGATTATTTTTGTTGTTTCGAGACAGATATTTAAAAACATTATGAACAGATTGAAAGTATTCTAATATACATGAAGATTGGATAAAGCTTACAATGGGCCTTCAGGAAGATTTGCACAGTAGAAAATCTAACTATAAAAATAAATAGAGCTAATACATTCTAGAATTAGAAAAAAATCATTAGATTTGCTGATCATACAGATGAATACTGAATAGTGATTACCTTGGGAGACAGAAGATATTCCTAATACATTCCAGGAGAGAGAATCATTAAGAAGTTTGCAGACCATTTTGGCAACAATCAACAATGCTGAAACATTGAAATTTGTGACTTTAAGGGGGTACTACCGTCGAGACACTGATTTCGATATTCATTTTTAGGAATTAATTGTGCAAAGAGAGTAATGCCTACAGATCCGGGGTTGGGTTACGTTTTCTTCCATATTATTCTTACCTAAACCTCAAGTTACGCCATAAAAGATTGTAAAGAAACAAATCTTGTTACAAAGATTAAAAATGCAGGGAAAAATAACATCTATTCACGTCATTATGGAATAAAGTAAATAATATTATTGAAATAAATGTCATCTAATGAAATTATTCATCTATTAATTGAGTTAACAGGCGGTTCTTGGTGGAACATTTTATTAATAACTATTTTAAATAAAAATAAAAATAAAACTCTTGAAAACTCTCCACAATTTATATTTAGTCTTTGCGACATATGTTTCGGTATTTTTTTCATACCATTCTCGCACCGAGAAAAATGGTCTAGCAAAAATTTTTGTTTAGATCATTTTACTTATTTTTACTAGAAAATGTATTGGATGTAAAAATATTCTTTTATTTAAATTGACAATAAATTTATATTTAATAAGTTAGCAAAATTTATGTTGAATAATACCACAATGCCGACATATTGGGTGATTAGTCTCGCAGAGTATATTTACGTTTACAATAAAATATTGTAATTAAAGAAATAAAACGGAGGTTTACTATATGGTCTTATTAGCGAACACTGTATTTTAATGGAATTCAAAGAACAAAAACGTTTATTTTACATCTCACATTTAATTAATTTAAGTGTTTTTTCGTCGTGCAAATCACTTTGTTTTTCAAACTAATATTTGTTACTTTTCAACCAAAATAATGTTATGCTACTAAATAAAGTTCGTTTTCTTAAACAAAATATTATATTTAATTTAACTCTTTTCTATGTCTAATGTTCTAAGATTCTTCAAGAAGGGTTGGAGGGAGGGGGTAGAAGAAATATTCAATGTCACGGGCATAATTGGACATACTTGGCGCAACGCATGCGTAATCTACCTAACATGGTAACGTTTGTGGTCCGTACTGTTATCTGCTATAATCACAAGTATTTCGTTGTAATTGTGCGTAGTTTAACATGGATATGAAAGTATTATTAGTTGAATGGGGCTTTAGGGAATTGGTAGCTGTATTTGAAGGTATGTATCTGCTTTTTACATTTTTATTTATGCCATGAAACTACTTTATGTTATGCTTCCATGAGAAAGTAGGTATGTTAGTTGAATAAAACTCGTCCAATTTATTAACTTAGGTGAAGATCATTTTAAAATGCATAATAAACGTGTTTGCATTATTAAATATTATCAGCTTAGGTATAGTGTTTATTATTAATTTGAGTATTGTTTAAGTATGTGGTTGTGGAAAATGTTACGTTCTTTATAACCCAAAATTATTTTTGGCACACTCATTGATGCTGTCGCGTGCCGTTAAGAACAGTAATAACCTATTTTTTTATTTATTGGATATTAGGACTGTACCATATGAAGATGAAAACTGACAACAGAATTCACCATTTTACTAGAATTAGTCGAATTATCTGAAAATGATATTACAAAGTTGGATAATTAATTATTAATAATTTGTAATAGAAGTTTTCAGGAGTTTAATTGATATACAAGCTATATATAGGTAAGTACTTTAATTACTACGTTGTTCAGTAAAATACTGTTTATTTTAATATGACTTAAATATAAAAATATTATTCAATAAGACGAGAAAATAGTATTGATAGTGGTAACATACATATACCAATGGTTAACTAACTTCATATTTTTAACGTAATAGCCAAATACTTGGATAGGTACTATAGGAAATATTAATTTTTAATATAAAAAATAAATATATTGCTGTACTTATTTTAACTGTTTTTGTTTAATACAGAAAATGAGATAGATTATGATATATGTATGGCAATGGAAGAAAGACACGTAAAAGAGATAATACCGCAAATAGGAAAAAGAATAAGGTTTATGAAAAAGCTACAGCAACACATCGATGACACTTCAAGCACGTCCGCACAAAGTGATGACGTGGTAAGTTAAATTATCTTTATCCGGGATCAAAATGCTCTAAATTTGCTTTTTCAAAGAAACATGATTTTAAAAGAAAAAGAATGTTACAACTAGGTTCAATTGTATTTTGACTGGCTTCTCTATTAATTTCTCACGATTTTATTAGACATTTTAATGCGTTCAAATCCTTAAATTAATTTTTCTTATACTGTTTCATTTTTATAGTCAGCTCTATTACTATAATCACCAATAGTTAACTAAAAATAATTACTTCTGATCATACAATTTTTTCCAGTCTTCTAGAGAGTATACCAGTTATTTAGCATCAACAGTAAACGTATCATCCAATAATAGTTTTGATAGTGCTGACGAGATAGATACCATACTGAAAGTTCTGCTTCAAATTTGCTGAAAGGTTGTAACTTCTAGTACCTACTGTATTTAATATTAACGTTATAGTTTTTATTCGCTTACAGATAAATTTAAGGAATCCCTAGGAGGAATTGTGACTGGGCAACACATATGCTGAAAGGGATGAGACCGTCTTTCTAAAACCTACTTTGCTAATTATTTCACTCAAGCATCAATGTTAATTTAAATGTATTTATTTTGTAGTTGAAATAAATCAGATTTAAGTTCTGATCAAGTATTAATGAAAATATCCCGTAGTAATCTCTATAGGTTCATTAGTATACCATATTTATTCTAACATTCATATCATCTCGACAAACGAATTGCCTCATGATGTATCTTATGTATGTTAAATGTTTGTTATACCGTCTTTAAACACATTTCAATACTTATTTTCACATAGCATTCTGTCAAATTCTGCAGTGCAATGCAAGTTGATGAACAAGAATAATTGTCAGTTTACTTAATTTACTGAAGGTATATGTATAACCTTGGCGCTCATATTTTTGATTAAAAAGAACCTAAAAGTGATGAAGACTATACTAATATTGTGAATAGCGCCTACTCCGTAATTTCAATAACCGCGTCAAAAATGAAAAAAAATAAAGTCGATCAGATTTATGAGCGTCAAAGTTATGAATATCTCTTAATATAATTAT
The DNA here is from genome assembly GCA_963170755.1 of Amphimallon solstitiale. Taxonomy (NCBI): domain Eukaryota; kingdom Metazoa; phylum Arthropoda; class Insecta; order Coleoptera; family Scarabaeidae; genus Amphimallon; species Amphimallon solstitiale. The sequence goes on from OY720675.1 coordinate 249,583,025, forward strand.
AGATATTTATAAAGGTGAGTAATTTATTTATTAAGGTAAGTAATACATTTACTTATCCAGAGCAATTTCGTATGTTCAGAACAAGTACAATAATTGCTATTATTTGTATATTATATTTATTTTCATTTAAAAAGGTACTTGACCTAATTATACATACTGTTGAAAGTGAACAATTTTTGCTTTTGAGTTAAGTAATACATATACTTAAACAAAGCAATTCAATGTTGAGAACAAGTACAATAAATGGTTACTTTTGCTTAAATTCTACTCAATATCATTATAATTTTTGTTAAAAATAAACATATACATTTTTGGAATAAGAATGTATTTTATTGATTTTGAGCAACAATTTATTTTAAAGTTAATATGTGTCTTTATAAACTTAACAAAAAATTATTGTTATTTCAAGATACTCCTTTTATTTGATTTCAATACACAACATATCCCAACTAAATATATTTTATTCTTAATGTTTGAATATAAAATTATTTTTAAATTAAAAAAAACACATTTTTGTCCTATATATAACAATATTTTATGTTTAAACACAATATAAATATATTTAAAACTACAACAAATTTCTCTCGGTGCGAGCTGAACTAAATGGTCAGTTTGTGTGTAGGGTGTTATATATGTCGTTGTATTTATTGGCTCTTTGTACATAAGTGTCTATTATGGGTGTGTGTGTGTTTGTAAAATCTCTGTGTGTGTTCGTTACTTTCTCTTTTCTTTGGATTGATTTTTTAATTTCTAATATTTCTAACAAATTTAATTTCGGCCCTTTGTTTACATTATGCATAAGTTTCCCGATATAGATAGCTGTAAACTTATGCATAATGTAAACAAAGGACCGAAATTATATTGGTTAGAAATATTAGAAATTAAAAAATCAATTCAAAGAAGGGAAAGTAACGAACACACACAGAGATTTTACAAACACACACACACACACCCATAATAGACACTTATGTACAAAAAGGCAATAAATACAACGACATATACCGTATGTGTCTATTTTCATTAGCTATAGGGATTCAATGTTTACATGCGATTTATACGTATACAAATAATACGTGGCAACGTCTGTCTCCCGGCAACAATCGACATCACAGCGACTTTCCCCGATCTTGCCACTTCTACATTAAATGTTCAGCTGCGAACACGTTCCGAGATATAGTCTGCAATAAAATCCGTCATCATCAAATGGCCGGCGCGATCTAGTTGTTTATTATTATTTTCAGAATCCTTTTTTATTTACCTTATTTTTAATTTTATTAGAATTACGCTTTTGTTTGTGTCATGCAGCGTGAACGCAGCTTAAGAATTCTCTGCATTTACTAAAAGGAAAAAGAAAAACAAATCCTTGTAACTCGTAAATACGTAAATATTTCTGAACGCATTACAAACATCCAACCCGCTGGTCGAAGAGTTACTGCTAACCACGGAGCATGCATCGGTCGCGCAATGCAGCGCGACCGATGCATGCTCCGGAAAGAAGGGGTATACTATGTTGCCACATACTGTATGGATTAATCGCCTATGGCTAATGAAAATTGACAGGTGCTGTATAACACCCTACACATAAACTGACCATTTAGTTCAGCTCGAGAATGGTATGTAAAAATACCGTAACATATGTCGCAAAAACTAAATAAAAATTGTGGAAAGTTTTCAAGAGTTTTATTTTTATTTTTATTTTTATTTGAAATTATTCTTTCAATAGAATAGCAAGCTAGGTAGATACAAACTAGCACATTATCATTTTCATGAAATTAATTATTATCCACAGGAACTATCAATTTACCCACATGAAATCTTAAATTCAACATTTACTTTATATAACAAAAATAACTATTAAATTTAATCCTCTGAGATGTCGAAGGAAAAAGTCAAGTTCAATAATAGATCGGAAACGTGTCCGGAATATTTCGGGACGTCTTAGAACTTGGAATATAATCGAGGGGACCGATGTTTCTTTTCATTTTAAAATTAGAGTCGGGATCACATGTTTCACGGTGGATGCCGCGACCGACCGGAAAGTCGTGGGGGGCTGCCGCGGAAGCGCCACTTATTTATAGAAGAAAATAAAGAGAGGACGGCGAGGGTGCAAAACGACAGCCGTACAGATGTGTAGGTCTCCATTCCTCGTATAGAGTACAGAGTTAGTTATCCACTTCAGACTATTTTAAACGCTTTTTTTCTTCTATCTTATTAGTCCTGATAAAAAAGAGTTAAAGTTAATATGGTACAGTTTAACTTTTATTTTAATTTAGCCAAGAAATTAAGAAAACCTTTACGTATAACGAGTTTTCAGTAAAATTCAGCGTCGAGTAGGTTATGGATAAAGACACAATTGTTCTAACTGTAGACTATGAATTAATAATATTATTATTATCCCTTAATTCGTAAAATTTCGTAAAATTCCTTCCATTTCGTAATGTATATTAGTATATCCCATTCCATATCATTTTGGTAACAAGTTTGAATGAAATAAGGATATGTTTAGTTTTATACATATACAGGGTGAGTCATTAGTAGCCGCTTCTTCGATTGATCTTTTGCGTTTTAAATAAAAGAAAAAACAATCAGTGAAAGATCCATGGTTATTACTTGTGGCGCATATTGTAAAAATACCTTAAGCTCTGATGCACTTCCGGTTTCACCGGAAATGCACGGAACTTAATTTATTTAAATGACTCACCCTATATATTGTTGGATTCTCTTGTACTGCCTTAAATTCTCTGTTCAACTGTTTTTTCTTTTTCAAAATTGAGCCAATAGTTTTTGAGTTATTAATTTTTTTTTGAAAATATTTGACCAAAACACGTGTTCAGAAAAAAATCATTTTTACATTGTTTTTAAAAGTAAAAACATTAACTTTGATGGTGCTTGTAGCTAAGAAAATTCTGCATCATTTGGTAAAGTTGCACTCGACAATACCTCAAAAAACATTGTTTTTTCAAAGTCTACTTCCTGAAGTTTTCACATACCAAGAACTTATTTTTTTTAAATGGAACAGCCAGTATTTTATTGAGGCATTTTGTTCCTTTTTTTATTCACTTTCATTTTTGTTAATACTGTCCTATACCTATATTTTGTAGTTTCTGAGATAATCACTGTAGGAGCAATTAGCGGTCAATTAAGGAACTACGGTTGTTGTTCTATGCACCCACATATTCGTCCAATAAAGGCTGGAATGCGGCTGACTGCCTGAGTCTTATAAAAGCATCGCTATTAGTTAGCATCCAAATGAATTATTCTTATGAAGAGTTAATAGATATGATTGACGTTTTGGATGAATCTGTAAGAAACTCTAGCATCCAGACTTTATGCACAGCGATTCCTGGTAGAAGTCAACAAAAGTATATAGTGGGAGGTTTGAGTGAACAGAAAGTATTGAATATGAAAGAAAGAGCAGAAAAAGCAATAATTGGTGAGGATAAGACGTTTATGGTGCTTGCGAGTGTAGTCGAACACCCCCATACTAGTACTACGAAAATTAGTCGTCAGTTAGATGTAAGTCAAATTTGAGAATCCAGAATAATTGAGAAACATGAAATTCATCCGTAGCATATTCATACACAAGGTTAGATGAAATAAATTTTCAGAATCGCTTACAATGTTGTCAATTGGCAGCAGATAAATTATCCTGCCTTTCTCAATTTTTTGTTGTTTACCAAAGCCACCACCTTCTATTAAAGTGAATACGTTCATCGTCACAATTTCCGTTATTATAGCACATAAAGCCCCCCCCCCCCACTTTATCGCACCTGTAAACTTTCAAAATCGTTGGTCATTAAAACTGTGGGGCAGAATAGTGGGTAGTTAAATAATTGGACCTTATTTCTTTGATGAAAACGTTAATGGAGGTGAGTATCTTCGCTATCTACGAACGGATTTTCAAAGCTTTTTGAAGACATCCTCATATATGTCAGTAAACATAACCTTTATTTTATTTCGATGTTAGCCAACAGAGTCAAAAATTAAATACTGCAACTGGACATTGCCGGAATTAAAAACTTGAAATGCGATGCCCTTCATTCTGTAAAAATATTACTTTTGGGATAGTTGGATTTAACATTTACTTTGTTTGACAGTTGACTAAGGAAGTCAATCGCCATTCCTGCCTTCCATTGGTTGAAAGAATATTTTGGTACATAGAGCAACAGCGCTCGTAGTTCTTTAATTGTTGTTTAATTGTTTAGTTCTTAATTAAAGAGAATAAAAAAAAGGAACAAAATGCCTCATTTAAAAAAAATAAGTTTTTGTATGTCAAAATTTCAGGAAGTAGGCTTTGAAAAAACAAAGTTTTTTGAGGTATTGTCGAGTGCAACTTTACCAAATGATGCAGAATTTTCTTGGCTACGAACACCACCAAAGTTAATGTTTTTACTTTTAAAAACAATGTGAAAATGATTTTTTTCTAAACACGTGTTTTGGTCAAATATTTCCAAAAAAAAATTTAATAGCTCAAAAACTATTGGCTCAATTTTGAAAAACCAAAAATAGTTGAACAGACAATTTAAAGTAGTACAAGAAAATCCAAAAATATATAAGGTGAATCATTTAAAAAACTTAAGTTCCGTACATTTCCGGTGAAACCGGAAGTGCGTCAGAGCTTAAAGTATTTTGACAATATGCGCCACAAGCAACCATGGATCTTCCACTGATTGTTTTTTTTTACTTAAAACACAAAAGAGCAGTAAAATACGCGGCCACTAATGACTCACCCTGTATATATTTGTTTTTTGTTTATTTAAAGACATCCTATTTTGTAGTAATCATTTCTCAACAATCCAATTTAGTATTTACTATATGTTACTAGTCTATATATTCAACTGTTTCGCGTAAAAGGCTATATTACATTTTATATTCAAGTGCAACAAATTATCTTTCGATAGATGGCGCTGAAGTCAAGCTATTAACAAATTCTATATTTATGGACCAACTTGACTCATATTCACAATATATGTTGAGTGACAAAAAAGAAAATCACAAAATCTGGACACGATAGGTGGCGCTGTAGTCGAGCTATTAATAAATTTTATATTTATAAACAGAAATGGTGCCTGTTCTGCAAACGCACTAACGACCTCTTCTGTCCAGACTTTCTTATCCAGGGAATTTAACCAAATCAAACTCATGTTACTGTGCAATTTTAGTTTGTACTAAGATTTATCATTTAGTTTAACGTTTTTCTTAAATTTTACTTTTCTTAATTTTTTTGAATTTGTATTCAATAAACTAATTATTGAGTCATTCCATGTCAAATCAACCAGTCACTGTTGCTTTATATTTTCAAATATTTTTTTTTATATTTTGCATACTATATTCTCAATTTACTGGCAAAAATAACGAAGCAATATTTTACAAGCTTCATTTTTCTTGCCGCTCAAGTAATATTTCATAAATTCTTTACTAGCTGAGCTACCATGTCCAAATACAGATCATTCTTTTCTACATAAAATGTGCTATATTTTTGACTAACTATATTTTGGCTATCTTATATGCAAATATAGATCTCGGATGGATGTAATTTACAAAGATTTCTCTAACGCCTTTGACCGGATAAATCCTGATGTTTTCTTTTAAAGTTACATCGGTTTGGCTTTTCTCTTGAGTTGATTGGGTTATTCTTGTCATATATGCGTAACAGGAGACAATTTGTATGTTACAATGGTTCTTATTCTCAATCTTTTATGGTGACTTCTGGAGTTCCGCAGGATGGTAACTTTGGCCCGTTATTATTTCTTATGTTTGTTAATGACTTATCTACAGTTTTTAGTTTTTCGAAATGCTTATTCTTTGCCGATAATTGTAAAATCTATACTGAAGTAAAATCTAAACTGAATGATATGCTGCTATTGAATAATGACTTAAATATCTTTGCTTGTGGAGTCAGAACAATAACCTTGAGCTAAATGTTCTCAAGTGTGCATTTTTTCCCAGGAAAAAGTGTCCGTTTCTTCGAAAGTTATTTACATTAACCATTCTAAAAAGTTGTATGACGTTTCTTTATTCAATAACGATTTATATAAATTTGACTCTGGGATGATAATTCATATTGTTTAAGAAATGTTCCTTTTTTGCAAAATAAAGTGCAAAAAAATGGTTAAAAAGTCATACTATTTTGAATAAATTTTCATTTCTTTTTGTATTAGAATGTAGTTCATGTTCTTAGAAAGTATGTTAATCAAATTCAAATACAGTATTCATTTTCGTGAAAATTGTGACTTCCACATTTCTCACAAGAGAGAAACCCTGCTGGTGGCTTTCCATGCCCAGCAACTCATAACTCGGCTATTTCTGGAGGAAGCAATGCACTTCAAAACACTAATAGTACCTATATGCTCTAAGTTCAAACAAAATGTTATTTTTTCCCTGTTAAAAAAAATCACGGAAACCATTAAAAAATCAGCCCACTAACTGAACTAGTTTCTCTCCTTAATCTGTAATAGCTGTTTACAACTATATGGTGGAGACGTCCATAAGTAAAGAAATGTATCTCTAGATGCTTGACTATTAATAAATTAACAAAATAAACAAATTTACGGATATTCTTAAAATTACTTTCATATAGTATCTAAACACTTAACAATATATTTCGTTATTTATTAAATGAATACACAAAGGAACTAATTATTGTTAAGGATTGGCTTTGGATTATATTATTCAGAAATCTATTACTTTTATTGATTTTTCATATAAAAACCTCAGTGTATCATGAATACATATGACTTTTGGTTAATAAATAAATAAAATATTCGTCTATTGGTAAAGAGACAATCTCGCGAGGCTTACAGTGCTTACTTGAGTCGGGTTCAGCGCAATGTCTCTCGGAACCCAAAGGAATTTTGGTCATTCCTGAAGGATAAGAGGAAGCACAGCCGTATACCTGGTCGCATGTCTTATAACGGGAACAATTGCGATACGCCACAGGACATACTTAATGGATTTGCGACCTACTTCAGCAGTGTTTTTGGTACCCCCTCTTCTGTTGTTGATCTTCCCATTCTGCAGAATTGCAACTGCAATATTCATTTTGATTGCTTCTCGGAAGATACTATAATCAATGCTATTAATAGCTTGAAAAATGATTTCACTTGTGGACATGACTGTATTCCTGCTTTCTTAGTTAAGGACTGAAAGTTTGTCTTCGTGAGGCCGCTACTCAGAATATTTCAACTCTCTTTGAGTTCCTCTACTTTTCCTGGCGTCTGGAAGATTGCCAGAATTACGCCCGTCTTCAAGACTGGTGATCAGACAATTATCACAAACTATAGACCCATTGCAATCCTTTCAAATTTTTCTAAAATTTTTGAACTCTGTATTCATGCAGGTCTTTATCCATTTGTTAGGCAGAATCTGTCGCCGCATCAGCATGGTTTTCTGGATGCTAGATCCACCATTACCAATCTCTGCCACATCACACAATTCATTTCGGATAGCCTGGATGGCAGGGGGCAAGTTGATGTGGTGTATACTGATTTTGCCAAGGCCTTTGATCGTTTGGACCACACTATTCTTGCTACGAAGCTCAGAGCCTTCGGCCTCAGTAATGCTCTTGTTAGTCTTCTGATGTCCTATGCTAGTAAACGTTCTCAGTACGTTTTTTTCAATGGATTATCTTCTTTCACGTATACCGCTACGTCTGGGATCCCGCAGGGTTCTAATCTGGGTCCCTTGATATTCAATATGTTTATTAATGATGTCACTTCAGTGATCAGTTGTGATAAGCTACTCTTCGCGGATGATTTAAAGATTTTTGTAGTATCTCTTCGATCTCAGACTGTATTCGCATTCAGGCTGACCTGGATAACATCTTCCGTTGGTGTACTACGAATAACATACCAGTAAATGTAGCGAAGTGTAAATCTATGTCTTTCTCGCGCTGTGCGGAGCCATGTGCTTTCATCTATAGTTTAAATGGCTCGGATTTGGAACGGGTTCAGACGATGCGGGACTTGGGTGTGATTTTTGACGCGAGACTCACGTTTGTTGACCACATAAACAATGTAACTTCTACTGCTTTGAGAATGCTGGGATTCATCGTCCGCAATTGCAGGTCTTTTACTAATCCTGAATCATTAAAGGCGTTATACTTCTCGTTGGTTAGGTCACGTCTTGAGTATGCTTGTGTGATATGGTATCCACTCTATCACTGTCATATGCGGCAGCTTGAATTGGTTCAGCGCAAGTTTGTTAAATTTCTATGGAGTCGAGTTGACGGAGTTTATCCGTGTAGGAATGCTGACCACTGTCTGTTGTTGGCCCGTTTCGAATTAACTTCTCTCCATTTCAGGAGTATCACCTCGGTTATATGCTTTTTGTTTAAGTTGCTTCACAATGTAGTTGATTCTCCTGCGTTACTCCAGCAAATAAGGTTTGCTGTGCCCCGTCCTGCGTCGCGCTATGCCCCTACATTCAATTTGCCTTTCCCGAAAACTAATGTCGCGGTTAGATCACCTCTTTATTCCATGTGTTCTAATTTTAATGAAATCAGCGCACACTGCGATGTCAATTGCTCCAGCGTCGGGTTTGTGAGGGCGGTAATCGCGGAACACTTCAACAAATATTATTGACGTTCGTTGTCATTACATGCTCTATAACATTTAATATTTAATTCTCCTTTCTTTTTTCTTTGTCTATTGTATAACTTGTATGTACCGGGTGTTTTTTATCTTTGATATCATTTTGATCACCTGCAACTTTCTTGTTTTTAAAAATATCAGAATGAAGCAAAAATCATTTTGCATAGGTATCTATGAAGTTTTTTACGTTTTAAAAAATAAAACAAAACACTAACGTTTTTCCAAGATATTAACCTAACTTATATTTTTTTAAATGGAAAGCCCTAAATATTTTCGGATATTTCGCTTTTACATGAAATTTCAAGTATATTTTATAAAGCATACCCCATACCTATCTTCAACGGTTTGCGAGAAAACGGCGTTTAAACATGCCATTTTTAGAATAATTTAATTTTGTAAAATTGTTTTTTTTAATAATTTGTTACTTTGTTAATCGTTAATCTTTTGTTTTATTAAAAATAAACTTTCTAAATAATTATGAAAAATGATTTCTGTTTGATTTCGACATCTTTAAGGACAGGGTTACAAAACTAAATTTTTCTTTGTTGCATGTTTAAACGCCGTTTTTTTGCAAACCGTTGAAGATAGGTATGGGGTATGCTTTATAAAATATACTTGAAATTTCATGTAAAAGCGAAATATCCGAAAATATTTAGGGCTTTCCATTTAAAAAAATATAAGTTAGGTTAATATCTTGGAAAAACGTTAGTGTTTTGTTTTATTTTTTAAAACGTAAAAAACTTCATAGATACCTATGCAAAATGATTTTTGCTTCATTCTGATATTTTTAAAAACAAAAAAGTTGCAGGTACATAATCAAAATGATATCAAAGATAAAAAAACACCCGGTACATACTTCATTATTGTAATGTTCCAATAAATTGTCCTGTAATTGGTAGTAACTGTTGGGCAATAAAGCTTATTATTATTATTATTATTATAAATCATTTTTATTAATGTAATCTTGTGTACCAATTTTTACAATTATCTAATGTTTTAATACCAAATAGAAATTAAAGTAATAGTATTGTAATATGAGATATAAAAATGTAGTTTTTTTTTTTAAATAATGAATCGGTCAATATGAGACGCCATTGAATAAAAAAAAATAATAATAGAATCAGATAGTAAGAGCCACAGACGTTGGAAAAGTTGTCTGGTGGTAAATTGAAACATCCTTCAAATATTAAAAATCACAGTACATAGACATGCATGCAGTAGTTGATTATACATACCACTTAGATCAGAAATGCAAGAACAATGTGTAAATAGTATGAAACTCACCTGAAAAGAAAAGAAATCCACAATTAGATACATAATTGGACGAGCTATAATAATACTACTATAAATTGTAAGTTCGAGGTAGGCGCCATAAATTCTCGGCCTGACAGATTTATACAGGCTCAAACGTGTTCAAACTCCGTCACGTCATGCATGCACATACGCGAGGTGTACACTAAAAATATGACGGTTCGAAACCTAGTAGTTTTTAGTAACCAGCCAACCAACGTGACTAGCGCACGAAAATGTCTGAAGTAACGAAAATTGAGTACCGCGCGGTTATTAATTTTTTAACAAAAGAAGAGCATACACCTTATCATATTACACTACGTTTAGACGGCGTTTACGGTGATTCATCTCCTTCGTATTCAACTGTAAAAAAGTGGTCAAAATGTTTCCGTTTCGGACATGAATCCTTGGAAGATGCGGATCGGGTCGAAAGACCACAATACAAGTGTGAACGGCACATATTATGCGTCTTTATTGCATAAATTAAGGGACAATATTCGTGCAAAACGTCGTGGAAAATTGACAAAAGGTGTGCGATTATCACTGATCAACACTAATTTTATTGTCAACAATGTTTGGGCGATTTCTAGGTAATTTCGTGGTGCTGATCACGAATTTGAAGTCCATTTAGGTGAATTGGCTCTAATTTTAGAGATATATTATCAAAATATGATAAAATAGAGAAAAATATCAATTTAATAGACCAATGGCCCTTATAAGCAACTTTTAGTAAAAAATATTAAAGTGGTTTCAAAAAAGAGAAACGAAAAAATAATAAAATTCATTTATTGATTAGGTATAACAGCAAAGAAATAATTTAATTTAAAAAATTACATCTAATTCGTAGGAAAGAAGCTCTTTTTGTAGGATTTTCTTTTATGAGGACCGTCAGGTACATCACGTTGGAGACTTCAACAATAGTCTGCCATCATATGATGATCCCATCTGCCCTGATACCTTACCTCCATCTCCTTTATATCCTGGTGGAACCGTTCCCCTTGTTCCTCACTGAAATTGCCAAGAATGTCGGGAAATTTATCCAAGTGGCTGTGAAGAAAGTGTACTTTAATACTCATATTAGTACCCAAGTTTTTAAAGTTTAATAACATATGTTGCACTAATTCCTCGTAATTGTCCGCTTTGTGATTACCCAAGAAATTTTTAACTACCATAACAAAGCTACACCAAGCAGCAGCTTCAAGTGTCGTCATGTGATTTGTAAAATTAGAGTCCTTAATAAGTTTGCGAATTTGAGGGCCATCAAAAATACCCGCTTTTAGCTTTTCCATACTTAGCCTAGGAAACGATCTACAAATGTATTTGAAGCACTCGCCATCTTTACTCAAAGCCTTAACAAATTGTTTCATTAGTCCTAACTTGATGTGGAGCGGTGGGAGAATGATTTTTTCACGGTCAACCAATGGTTCGTTTATGACATTTGCTGTTCCTACAGTCATATTTTGTCTTATTGGCCAATTAACCATATTCCAATGATCTTGCTTCGCCCTACTATCCCACAAGCAGATAAAACAAGAGTATTTTGTGTACCCACCTTGCTGCCCAAGCAAGAAGTTGACCATTTTTAGATCAACACAAATGGAAAACTGATGTTCTTCATAGGATAGTTTCTGTAATACTAACTTGATGTTTTGATATTCTTCCTTAAGTTTTGTTGAGTGGGCGATAGGAATTGACGCATATCGGTTGCCATTGTGTAGCAAAACACACTTTAAGCTTCTACTGGAACTGTCTATGAATAGTCGCCAATCACCTGGAACAAATTGTATTCCCATTTGACGAAAAAGTCCGGGAATGTTGTTGCAATAAATAAGATCTTCATCTTGGCTAAAGTAAGGAACAAGTTTCACCTCTCGTGTTCTATAAATGGTTATTTTTATATCTGGTTGTAGACAGTTTTTTTCTTTTTATCTGGATGCCAGAAGTTCAGATGCTTGCTTTGATAGACCGAGATCCCGTATCAGGTCATTCAGTTCTTCTTGAGAGAACTGCTGTGGTGTTGATTGTATCTCCTGCTCATATTCACTTCCACTGCTACTGTACTGGTCCTTAATTTCTTCTTCTTCTTCCGCCATCAGAACATCTGGCAGTGTTGTATATACTGGTACGGGAATTTCTTCGCTATGTGGCACAGGTCTTCGTGCTGATTCTAAATCAGGATAATCCCATTTGCCTTTCTTGTATTTGTTAAAACCTTTTACATTAACTAAACAAAAATAACAATCATCATGGCGGTTTTTAGGTTCTCTCCACACCATGGGCACACCAAATTTCAAACTTTTTCTTTTTTCGTTTGACCACTGTCGTAAACATTCGACACACGTTTTGCACACTATATGGGGAGCCCAGGACTTGTCTTGGTCTCCAAGCTGTACGCCGAAATAAGCTTGATAAGCTTGTCTAACAAAATCTGTGATATTTTTTCTTTGTTTCGCTACAGTATATTCGCCACAAATGTAGCAGAAGACATTAGGGCTGTTCAAACAGCTTCTGCGTGAAGAACTCATTCCTCTGAAAAAAGAGTAACTTTAGTTAAAAATATAGGTACAAATATTCGTCACATGTACTCCTACCTTCCACTTGACGTCTATTAAATTTAAATAACTTCACTAGGTAGGCAATAAGAACTAAATACACAAAATACGTAAGAAAAGCACAATAACCGCGACGCTAAGTCTTAGTAGAACAACTACTTACGCTGAACTGACAGTTAAAATCAAGAGACACAAGACAAACAAGTGCACGCACTGATCACGTGATCAGCAGTCGGCACGTGGTACGCTCACTAAACAGGGTCGAACTCTCGTTTCTGCGTAAATTTCTTGTTTGTAAATTATTCTTAAAAAATAAAAAGCATATGTTATAGCTGCATTCCTTAAAAAATTATGTATCCATTACCTCAAAAACTAGGGCCAATTTGGAAAAACTGCTTTTATTTTTGAATTCAGCAGACCTGAATTACCCTAAATTCGTTCAAAAATACTTGGCAACAAAATTTTCTTAAAATTTTGTAGGGCGGTGTTATTGCACGACAATGCTACCGTCCATACTGCCGCCATTTCACAAGCTGTCATCCGCGAATGCGGCTTTCAAGAATTGGAACATCCACCGTATAGTCTGGATATGGCTCCTTGTAATTTTGTTTTGTTTTCTAATTTAAAAAAAGACCTAGTTTTGAGGACGACAGTGAGTTGCAAGCAGCTGTTATAGAACATTTTGACGGAAAAACTTCAGATTATTTTTACAAGGGTATCGAATTAATAATTAATCGTTGTAATAAATCTATAGAGTTAGGGGAGATTACACTGAAAAATAAAAATTCTTATATTGTTCCAAGATTCTTTTTTGTATATAGGCCGAGAATTTACGGCGCCTACCTCGTATATAGAAAAAATACTAAAACATCAATCTTCTTTTCTTTATGTTGCTGTTTGTGTTATTTCTATCGTTTGTTGGATTTTGAAAAACATTTTTCTGACTTCATCAAGGTAGCCATGTGAAGAGGTGTTTCTTGCCAAACAAAAGATTAAAACTTGCGGTATATTAAAATGACTTACAGGGTTGACAGATACATATCAAGTGATATATATCAAAATATATATATATATCTTGATATTTATTGATTGCTATATATCATTTATTTATTTTTAACAAAATAAATAGCGGAGCCAAAAAATCTTTGATATTATGCGTAATATTGAAAACATGACAACAGCATGATGCAATAATAAAAGGTACTGTGTATAGAACTCTATCCCGCTCTAATTTATCAGCTGCGCTCCCACATTGCTCCAAGAATAAATCAGTACTGCATCATTGCAACATATCTTTAGAATCTGAAAGAAATTTTTTAAAAAGTAATAAATGCAATGAATATCTTGAACAGACTTAAATTCCGTTGCTATTGCATTCAACGAGATCAAACGGCAGAAGATTTGAAAGTGAAAGAACTTAAATTATACTCCATCGTTAATAATTAGACGTCATGAGTTCTTTACCATTGTGTTAGTTTACAGACATAAAATTGTAAATAAGAATTATAAAAAAACATTTTAAATTTAAAGAGTTCCATAAAACGAGATACCTGCTGACCCCCGCCTCCCACTATTTGCTCCCATTACGTCAATATTACTCTCATTTCAGGAATATAACATTCCTTTTTTGAATTAATTCCGTGCTTAACTAATATACCTAGTCGGCCGGCGTGTAATTAAAAATCATTATTAAGAGAAGAAAAAGACTACAGACATAACATAAATACCTAACTGTAAATATTAAGAGTGCTAATAAGTACCGGACTGCATTAAAGTATTACCCCGATAATGATCTGTTCAGCAAGCTATAATTATACCGCATTATTTACGATCGAAAAATGTGTATCTGTAATAATCGTTATAATAAAAGAAAAAAAGTCGAGCCTATCAATGTCATCGGAGAGCGCGGAAGTCCTAAATACGTTCATCCTCAACCTGCTGTTTTTCTGGTCACTGTACGTACAGTGACCCGCAGCGTAAATGATTCAATTTATAAAAGAAAACAGATTATTGATAAAATGTACAGTTGCAGCCCTTGAAAACTCAATATATTTAAATACAAAAACATTTTGGGCGATGTAAACTTTTTTTAAACGTTACTCAAACCAATCATTGGCGTAGATTGCAAAAACAGTAAATTAAAAAAATATGATTAATAAAACTGGTCTACTTAAATTTCAAAAATATCATTTCCAATATCACAATATAAAATATTACTTCAAAATTAGTATTTTAAAAAAGAAGACTAAGAAACTAGCTGTTTATAGAGGTTAATATTTTGACGTAGCACCACCGGAATGTATAACGATTGCGAGCCGACGATACCGATATTTGATATGGTTTGAATCAAGTCTTCCCGGTTTTGTGGTAAAATTTCGTCATTGATTTTCTTGACCATGATTCCCCAAATGTTCTCTATGGGATATATATCCGACTCCAGGCTGATCGAGGCGATGTCCGCACTCCATTAGCTTTTAAAAAATTTCTAACAACGTGCGCCGTATGAATTCTGCAGTTATCATGTTAAAGAATAAAATTGTTGTCAAAAACCAGAATTACTGACGGCAACATGTATTGTTCAAGAATATTTTTGTGTATAACAGCTACAACGGTTTCCTCCTGCAAATCGTCCACAGCGTTTACATTTGCGAACGTATTGTTCTCTATACCTTTCGCTAATTGGTCTATATACTCGAATACGTGCATTGCTACAGGACTGAAATGTCTTTCGTCCGAAAAAAGAATGTTTTTCCAAAAGTTATTGTTGTTGTTGAGCAAAAAAATTTTTTTCATTTTGTTCGCCTCAGTTAAAAAAAAAATCTTATTAGCAGCACCTCTACGTATGTCTTAGTTCACTTTCAATAATCCTCTTGCGTGCAGTTCTTGTAGAAACTGGAAATTATGTGGCAATTTTTGCTTGCACTGCAGTGGCAAAAGGATTTTCTCTAAGAAAATTCACCAATTACACATATTTCGTCTCACTGTGCCTTGTTTCGATCTGATGAACCCAGTTTCTTCGAATTTACGTTTTGCTAATAATACGGTGTTTTTGTCTACATGTATTTCTTCTGATATGGCCCTTATGCTCATTCCGTCTCACAATCTAGTTCTGATAATAGATTTCTGTAATTCTGATAATTCTGGAATTTAAAAAAATAAAGTGACTGTGGATTTGTCAGTAGGGAGACGACGTCACGTGATCAAACCGGGTACAGGTCCGCCATACTGATACTACACTTACGTCAAACAGGTAGTGTTGGTAAAAAGTGGAGTGTTTGTTAAGTGCATCGTGTATTAGAGTTATATAATAAGTTAAATATTAAAAGACATTATGGTTTATTGTGCTCTACGTAGCTACAACACCAGAAACGGCGTTGATAAGAAGAACGGCCTAGATGAGGCAGCCATATTGGTCCCACACCTAGCCCCGCCCAATGCTCCCGTTTTGAGAGTACAGCAAAGATGCTTTACAGCGTCTCCATAGTATCTTTCCTCAATGATAGATTCAATACAAAATAAAAGGATAAAAGCTTAAACAAATTGACAACGTTAGTCTAATTAGCGTTCGAATTAAGTTTCGAAATGCAATCTAACTATCAGGCTTAATGGTAAAGCAAGTTTACCACATTTTCACATATTTATTTTAAACCCGCTTTGAGGTTTTTCGTGCTTATCACAGTGGTAATAGTGTACAGCAGTTATAGTGACATCTGTTGAATGTAACTGAAAACAATATTTATGAAATTTGTTTAATATATTATCAGAAAACTTTTCTTTCCATATTCGTGAAAAAAAGGTTTGCCATGGAATGTAAAATGTTTTTTTGAGATAATTCTGATTAAATTATCAGGTTAACTGTCATACTGACATTTAACTGACATAAAATTTGTAAACATATGTTTATTTAAAATGATTTGCATGTTTCAATAACATAACACGAAAATTATCCAAACATAAACGATTACTGTATTCCCAAATACCAGAAGTAGCACACCTGTTCTAAAATACGTATCAATCATGTAAGTTTTGTGTGCTGTGGTGTAAACCACAATTGAAACACTACAAGATGTCAAAAAGAAAATATAATGACAAATATTAATGACAGTATGACACTTAATGATATAATTTAAGACTGACGTTTTACATTCCATGGCAAACCTTTATCAATATAATTTTTGATCTCGCGGTACAATAAGTAGGGACGGATAAGTTTAGTTATATTGATCAGTATCAAATCTAAACCGGTAAAGTCAGTCGAAAAAGAAGTAAGACCCAAAAACTGTTAATAATAGTAATAAATTATGCATTTATTACTCAACAGGGTTTCAAACTCCACTTACAGGATAAATTAACAATATTATAGGTGATACACCTGAGCAGTTGCTCCCCACAAACCAGTCATAAATTGAAATGGAAAACTATAAAACCACAAACTATATAGTAAATAAAAATTTTACACGTGAATTTGTTGGCAAAAGTTACTACGTATATTTTGACAACTCATTTTCTTTATTAAGAGAATGACAAAATAACAAACTTTACGCAACTGGAATAATCAGAAAATCGAGAAAGAGCATGCCAAAAAATTTCAAAACAGATAAATAACTCAAGCGTGGTGAATTCGATTGGATGTCAACTCACGATGGTATATCATGTACTAAATGGATGTACAAAAGGATTGCTTATTTAAGAAGCAATTTTGAAAATCTGTTTGAAGTCGAGTGTACGAGGTAAGATCAGTAAGTACCCGTGTTTGAAGACAGGTGGCGCTGCTGAGGGAAGTTGGCATTACCGTCATGTACTACCATCTGTCAGACAACACCATAATAAATTTCAGACTGATTCATAGGTTAGTTTTTATTTGGCAGCCAGTTCTATCACACGTGTTTCGTGTTTCTCGATAAAATGGAAAAGAGCAATATCGATCCGTAATTCGCTTTTTATTTTTGGATGGAAAAACATGCGAAGAGATAAAAGCGAAGTTGGATGCTGTCTATGGGGACCCTTCACCATCTATGACAACTGTAAGATATTGGTTCAACAAATTTAAACGTGGTCATACATCTGCTTTTGATGAGGAGCGCCCAGGCCGCCCGGCAGACGTGGTTACCGAGGAAATCGTTGAAAAGGTCCACGAACGGCAATTAATATTTTACATGATAAGTTATCGGTGAGAAAGGTGTCGGCCCGATGGGTGCCGCGATTGCTTATGGTGGAGAGCAAGCGGATACGGTTGTCAATGTCGAAGCAGTGTTTGGACCTCTTTAAGAGAAATTCGCAGGAGTTTTTGCGTCGAGTCGTCACCGTCGATGATCCATTATTATACGCCAGAGTCCAAGCGACAGTCAAAACAATGGATTTTTCGGGGTGAATCTGCTCCGAAGAAGGCAAAGACGGTCCCATCGGCCGGAAAGGTCATGGCCACGATTTTTTGTGATTACAACGGAATAATCCTCATGGACTTTTTGCAGAAAGGAAGAACTGTCACGGGGCAGTACTACAGTGAATTATTGGACCGATTCGATATAAAATTGAAGGAGACACGGCCCCATTTGGCTAAGAAAAAAGTGCTGTTTCACCACGATAATGCACCAGCACATTCATCCAGAATTGTCGCGGAAAGTTGCATGAACAGCGCTACGAATTGCTGCCGAACCCACTGTACTCGCCTGACTTGGCTCCCTGCGACTTCTTTCTGTTCCCCAACATGAAAACGTGGCTCGGGGGAAAAAGATTCAGCTCAAACGAGGAGGTTATCGTCGAGACAGAAGCGTATTTTGCAGAGTTTGACAAATCGTATTTTTTGGAGGGATTTAAAGATATTGCAGAAACGTTAGGAAAAGTGTATTGTACAAAAAGGTGATTACGTTGAAAAATAAAAAAAAAATTGTGAAAAACTTGCGTCTTCTTTCCTAACACGGGTATTTATTGATCCTCCCTCGTACGTGTCAATAAAAAAGTATGGTGAAAATGAAAAATTTCCCAAAATGCCTAAAAACTACAATAAATATGGGATATATTGACCAAGATGATATAGTGCAAAAATGTTTCGAAATTGATCAAAAAAGTCAGAAATTGTGGCACTTTATTGACGTCAGTGTTATAAATGCCTACATAATTTTCAATCAAAGAAATGTCGAGAATATAATGAAAACTTGGTGCAATAATCGAAACTCCAATAAGAAACAAGTCTATGCCATTTCAGGTTCTTAACAAATACAAGCCAAAAAATAGCATTAGGGAAAAGATTCAATCAAGCCTTGCATATGCCATAACACGGTGCTTTGCGAAGCTGTCACTTTTGCAGCACTCTAATCATCAAAGAAGAAGATTATATTGAAATGTGTTGTAAATATGTTTCTATTTCATTTGCTTGGTTTACTTACTACCTGGTACAAGTAGGTAATAGTTGAATCGTTTTGGCAATCGACACGACCAAAATAAGAACTAAACACGATGAATCGACATATAGTATATCTTTATTATTCAAAATTTATAGCAGATTCCATTTGGTTAACTATAGTGACAAGTATGCTATTTTAGCTATGATTTCGTTTAACTCTTTTAGCATTTCTAACTACTTTACAGAATAGCATTTATTAAGGTTGTCATGAGGATAGCAAGAAATTCGTTGTCGAAACATGTTCAATAAGATATCTCGTCATAAAGGCATGCTTAAATTTTAAATTCAAAATCTTCCCAAGTATCTATCTTCTTTCGATAGACAAAAATTATAATATTCCCGATTGCCTCATTTATGTTGTCGTTCACTGTATATATACATTTCCCCATGCATTGCATTACATGGCAGCCGTGAGTTTCAGGATCGTGCCTTCGCCACCTTTCTTTCATCCTCGATTGTCTCACTTATTTCCCCGTTCACTCACCCCTCTTCTTCCCTTCGCCCTCCCCCCAGCATTTCCTCTACCTGCCCGCATTCTCCGTCGCTGCCTTCCTACTTCCCTAATTAATAACAGTGTTAAGATTCTTGCCGATGTCCCTGCAGCTGTTCAACGGTGTACCATTGCTACAATTCAACACCTAATTTCTACCTATCGCCGACTCTTGTTGCAGTTTTGCTCTTTCGAGTTCGCCTTTGTAGATTGAAAAAGGACAGCGCAGTATTGCCGTTTTAGTCCAACCTTTGACGGGGGATTACTAATGTGCACGTCTGTTGTGTAAGGGCAGATGGTCGGAGTATATAACAGGAGTTATAGATGAAATTAGGTCTTTTTTTCAAGGACAGGTATACATTATTGTTGTTTAACGGGATCTTCTATGATAGATGAAGTATGTTTTATATACTAGACGACTCGATAAATTTTGGTTATGTGCGTCATGTTTCATAAATCTAGAACCTCTGAATTGCATGATTTTAAGCTGCACTTGATATTAATTCTTTCATTATATGTCCTAATCATAAGAAAAGAGGTGTGGGTACCACACGATTTTCTTATACGTGTGTCCTATTTTTGAACTTTTTTTTATACAAAAATTATGCCAAATCAAGCGCTGAATACTTTTGTACTGATAAAACTCTATAAAATGTATAATTTGCGAGATAGTGCTATTTCTGTCCTGTTTTATTTTTTAAATACAAAAATTATTCAAAAGCAAGCCGTGAATATTGTTATACTCTTAATATATCTATTTAGAAAGCATACTTTTAATATATCTATTTAGAAAGCATACTCTTAATATATCTATTTAGAAAGCATAACTAACGAGATATTCATAAACAAGAAGAGTGAGTGTGCTTAAAACCACACGGCAGAAGTGAAAACTTCATCAAGGCGAGGTTAATAATACGAAATACACGCGTATAATATTCAGTAACGTATTAAATAAAACGTAAACCTCAACCATCACCGTATCTAAAATTTCACATTCATACGTCAATTTTCAAAAAACACATCTGCCATTTTGTTTTTTTGACATTTTGACTTTAGATTCGTGATCGGCGGACCTAAGACACCCCCGTATCTAAAATTTCACATTCACACGTCAATTTTCAAAAAATTCTTCCGCCATTTTGTTTTTTTGACATTTTGACTTTGGAATTGTGATCGGCGACCCCCAAAACCCCCGTATCTAAAATTTCACATCCATACGTCAATTTTAAAAAAACTCGTCCGCTATTTTGTTATTTTTTGACATTTTGACTTTGGAATCGTGATCGGCGACCTAAGACACCCCCGTATCTAAAATGTCACATTTATACGTCAATTTTCAAAAAACTCTTCCGCCATTTCGTTTTTTTTTTGACATTTTGACTATGGATTGGTGATCGGCGACCTAAGACACCCCTGTATCTAAAATTTCACTTTCATACGTCAATTTTCAATAATACGAAATACACGCGTATAATATTCAGTAACGTATTAAATAAAACATATTCGCACATTTATTACATTTACGCGAGCGGCCATTTCGTTTGGTCGGTTCGGACGTATGTGTATGTATAAATAGACGATATAAATACTCGCTTACGGTCCCGCGCTTGGTCTGATGGTAACGTGTCGTCTTCATACCCGTGCGGCTCGGGATCGAATCTGTTCTGGAACATGAATTTATTTATTCATTTAAATTTCAATTTAATTGAAATTAAATACCTCTACATATATGATATATTTATTTATTTTGTTCCCTTAGCCGACTTTACCCGAACGAGCGTTACACATATCCGAGCGTTACACATATCCGAGCGTTACATATCCGAGCGTTGCAGTCAGTCTTGTTCAGTGCCTGCAATCAGCGCAACGCGCCTAAAGAAGTTTACACTTGAAAAAAACTATTTTTCGATAAGAGTAAAAAAAAAATTCCCGGTAGAAATTACGAAAAACTTTTTTTATAATTTTTTTCTGAAATTCACTTTTGAGTACATTTGCATTCTTTAGACGAAGGGTGTCAACTTTCTTGTTTCTCTGGGCCACACTGGAAGAGGACATTGTGTTTTGGGCAACAAGTATATTACCATAGTTGACAAGCATTAAAAACAACGAAAAACACAAAAATAAAATTGCGCGCTAGAAGGCGTATAAAGTTGTTGGAATATCGAAATATCGAACACTTATCCGCGCTTACAGCTTTTTTCATTAAAGTACCTTATTTGCGAATATATATTTTCACTCTTTCTAAAAGGTAGTCGTGCGTATAAGCATCATTCATTCGCGTATGTTTTTTAAAATCTCGTGGCTCGGTTTCCCGTTTTAATTAGTTCTGCATTAGAATATTCTTTTTTTGTCAATCCTCCTTCTTGTGTGCCTTTTTTTCTAGAATTTCATTTTGTTCTGATATTCTTATCTTCAATTAATTCGCTTATTACAAGCATAGCCAGCACACCCGTATCCATTGCGTGTGATGTTTACAGTGTAAATTGTAGACAAAATTGAAGTTTTATGACTATGTTTGAACGTAGATGCCGAAGCCTTCAATCTGCAGTACGACAGCGTTTGACGACAGATTCGTCAATTAGTGCTCGCCTTCAGCATAAGAGCGCACACAACACACGAATCATTCCTCAGAAAAATGAATATGCTTCAGTAGCTTTAAATATTTTTGGGCCGCGGGTTGGACATCTGTTTACACTTAGTAGGTAGTTGACAAAATATTGGTGAAACTTGATTTTTTCACTGAAGTAAACTACTACTTCCTGTCTATCGATTTCACTGAAAATCAGATATCAACAAAAAGACGATACTGGTAAATATAAATGGTGGTAATAACTTCAGCCGTTTTGCCGCTATCATGGTCACAAAGCAAAAGAAACATTTTTCAAAAACCACTTTTCCGGTATCAGGTGACATTACGAGTGTTGCAGCTATAAATATTGAATTTAAACTGAAAACTTGAAAAAATGTTTTGCGACCACGTATGGAATCCATGACCGGTTTCATATTACTTGGCACTCGTCAGATTGATGCACGAATACGTAATGGCAATTTCTATACTATCCGTATATGTCGGAAGTACACTTACTAGCCTGCCAATTATTTAGATTTTTGTGCTGGTATATGCTTTATTTGACTTTGAGCACGACAAAATTTTCCACGATTAAATTATTAATATTACGTATTGCTTTGTTTGCCAAAATTCCTTAAAAACGATTTGCAAGCGGAGTCAAATTGGTCGCTGTGATCATAAGTGAACGGGAAAAGAATTTATGTGACCATGAAACGAAAGAAAGTGAAGAAATTGGTTTCAGATTATGACAGGAAACTACAAAAAGCATTTCTTGTGCACATTTTAATGAATATTGACTGATTTTATTACTACATCAATCAACTATGATTGTGTTAATAATATGGCACATTTTATTTTTTAGTGGTATGCCATAATATTCATCAAATTTGTTCGAAATTTTAAATCGTTTTATCAACCGAAACGGTTTAAGTACGAACTAAGAGATGTCACTCCAAATTCTCATCGATCGGTACAATTTTAAAACAATAAAATTAAATTAATTAATTAATACTTCAGGATATACATATAGTATCATAAACTGATAAAGATATCATCTACTTACTAGGGCGTGCTCATCTACAGGCTATTCCATTAAAAAAAAACCCGATTTTTCTTAAATTTCAGATTACATAAATAATCGATAAATTTCGAACACCCTGTATGAGATTTATTAAATATTTAGACATTACTCATAATCTTATACCTTTCCCTGTTTGCAGTAGAAATATGACGTAATTCTAATCAAACACGCCTTAGATATGTGGTTTTAAAAAGTGCATTGAAAAAACAAAAAATTTGACAAAAATCAAAATAACTCAAAAAAGGTTAATTATTCACAAAATAAAACCTAATTAAATGTGTTACAGCACTCTACAAGGAATCTAAAAAAGCAATAAAAAATATAACATTCCATTTAAAAAATCAAAGTTGGCTATGACTTCCTGTATAACCAAAAGTGGTTAATGAGTGTAAATATTTTATATTAACAGACCAAGTATCAACATTACGTGCTACAAATTTTCAAAACTGTCCTAAGGCGTTAACATATAAAGGTTCTAACGAACGGGTTGGGTGAAAAACCCTGTATAGGACCCTTAATGGGTAAAATTTGTCCCCATTTTAATTTATTGGCGTGTGACGGTTGCCAAAGCAATTCAACCATATTATATTGTTATACTGAGTAGAATTCTTGGATTAAAACAAGTGAGTTCTTCTAAGATTAGTAAAAGAAAAAAAGAGATCACCTTCCAAAAGCTGCTAAATGTCGGAAAACCTTATCACCAAAAAGAGCAAATAAAATTGAACTACATGCAAAGTAAAAAAAAAACAAGCGCTAGAATTCACTATGACCGAGAAGATGAAAATAGCTCGAAATTAATTATACATATCATTTCAAAGTTTGCAAATCCGTTTCTCCACTGAACCCCGAACAGGATATGATGAATAAAATATCCATCGGAATAAACAGCGCGCCTACTATGTGAGAAAGGAAGTCGTCGGGCAATATTACGTATTGACACACATGCTTGTATGAATACGAAGCGTACGTAGGTGGATTATTATATGGGAGGGCCGTTGTGTTTTCATTGAGAAATGCATGCATACACTATGTGCAGTAGGTGGCCAATGAATTCGAGGCTATGAAAATCAGATCTCTAATAAACGAAATGCTATAGTAAAAAAGTTGTATTTATTTAACACATCAACAGACCAATAGAGAATTATAGGACTTACAAATAATTAGTATTATACAGCGGCGTCGGAGAATTCTGGGTATACAATTATATAAAATATATTTATTTATTTAAAGTATTATTTAAAGGATACTTTGTATTTGAATACTGTTATGGTATTTATAATATGAATATACAGGCTTACCGCTAAATAGGTACCAGGCAATGCGAATCTGAAGAATACGAATAAATGCCTAACTGGAAATCAAAAAAGAAATTTATTTCTAAGTCATAGAACATTTCCAAATTTTTAGGGCCAAAATGTAGTTAAAGTCGGTTCATTACTTTGTTTATCCTATACGCATTTACGTAAATACCACTAGTAAAAACGACAAAATGCAAATAGTTACAATCTTTGTTATGAATGGCAATTGAAAAGATTTTCTATGGCGATGTTTCTTTTTTTTGAATAGCACGCCTTTATGTGGAAATGGTCGACAACCTCGGTGCATTACCATATTTTTTTTTCGTTAAATAGAAGTATATTATTTTGAAACTTAATTTCCTCTACATGAAAATTATATTATATTTGTATTAGGGCGCGAACACAAACGGTTGATGACTCATCGCCCATGGGCGCACTATTGAAATGTTGTATTTTTAAAGAGGTTTTAATTTTATTTATATAATTGGATAACAAGTGGCTGGTGATCTATAAAATACAAAATACCTTATTATTTGTTCATTTTCTCTTCTGTAAGACTTGTTCTCTTTGAATTAAAAACGTCCTTTCTACATCGCAACTGGTTATAGGTGCGTACTAGAAATATTCTTTTATTTCAGCGTATTTAGCATACACAATTGCCGCAATATTATTAAATCTGGATTTCTACGAGGGCGGATTGATATTGAAGCTACCTAAGTAGGAAAAAAAATGTTTTTTTTTCAAAAACCATTTATTTCTCAACATAGTCTCATTTTAGCTCAATACACTTAGTAAGACGATATTCCAACTTTTTTATACCATCTGAATAATACGATTTTGGGAACCCCTCAAAATACGCGTTAGTTTCGGTAATCACTTCTTCGTTTGACATGAATCTTTTTCCTGCGAGCCATTTTTTCAAGTTTGGAAACAGGAAAAAGTCACTAGGAGCTAAATCTGGACTATAAGGTGGATGATCAGCCGATTCGAAGTGTATTTCACGTAATTTTAGCATCGTATCTAATGCTGTGTGAACCGGTGCGTTGTCTTGAAGAAAGAGCACTTTTTTCTTCTTTAAATGTGGTCGTTTTTTCTTGATTGCATCAATCAATTGATCCAATAATGCACGATAATACTTTCCTGTGATTGTGGATCCTTTTTGAAGATAATCGATGAGCAATATTCCGTGTGCATCCCAAAATACAGTGGCCATAACCTTGCCAGCCGATTTCACTGTCTTCGCCTTCATCGGAGCACTTCCACCAGCTTCCACCCATTGTTTCGATTGATTTTTGGTTTCAGGTGTGTAGTGGTGGACCCACGTTTCATCTACAGTTATTAATCGACGCCAAAAATCAACAGGATTACGCTTTATCATGTCCAAACACCGCTGTGAAGTGGTCTGTCGAACTCGTTTTTGTTCGACACTGAGCAACCGCGGCACCCATCTTGCCGATAGCTTTTTCATATGCAAATGTTCATGCAAAATGTTGAACACACGTTCATATGATATGTTTACCATTTCAACAATCTCACGTACCTTGACTAGGCGATCATTCATAACGATATCGAGGATTTTCTTGATATTTTCTTCAGTAACCACCTCTTTTGGTCTTCCTGTTGATGGTATTGTTGCAGTGCTTGTTCGGCCGCGTTTAAATTCAGCAATCCAATATTTTACCATGTAATCTGACGGAGCAGACTCACCATAATGTTTATCGAGCTTTAATTTGTCTCTTTCGCCGTTTTCCCTTTCAAATAATAGTGTTTAATCACTGCACGAAATTCACTTTTTTCCATTTTTCAAGAAACACAAAAGCTGCTTACTTTAAACGACTACAACAAATAAACTAATCGATGAATTTGGGTGAAATTTTAACAGCTGACGTTTGACAGATCCCAATTTCTAAACTAAAACAAGTTTTTGTGTTTGTGCACCCATCTAGCGGTAGGTAGCTGCAATATCAATCCGCCCTCGTATTAAAAACTGCGTCTAACTTTTGCCGAAGGCCACATCCGAAGTCACCTGGAACACTTTTGAAATTATTAATAACCCACATCTAATGTGGTTAATCCATCTTTTAATTTGAGATTTCGATTTTCAAAATATGTGATTAGTTTAGGCAAATTTCCAAAGTGTTCCTGAAGGAATAACAACTGATTTTTTTAATTTGGGATTTGCGTTAGTTCCTTGCACTCAAAAATACTTCGAGCATCGTCATTTAAACATGTAACGAAATTTTGTAAACTATCGAAATTCTCTGCCTAAAAACTATTTCTGTGTATGTTTCAGCAAAGCTAAGTGACGAATGTGCGATATTTTGGCATTCTGTAACGGTATTTTACAGACTTTGTAATAAATTTTCGGAATCACTGACATTTTCATATCAGAAAAAGTAACATAAATAACGTTCTAGAACTAAATAAATGATAACTAAAAATGTACGCGTATGTTATTGAAACTAAACGAAATCCAGTGCACACTTACGTCTAGATAATTGGGAGAAGTCGATTCAATAAACCGGTATTAAACAGACTATTACAAAAATTACGAAGTACGTAATTAACAGTCAAAACAATGAAAAAACGAAACTAACGTAAGTATGAATGAAAATTTTATTTCTCTTGCGAAATATAAGGTAAATATAATAAATTTTAAAAACCCCTCACGCTCCTATCTAAGCCGATGCAAAAAGGGTTTTACTCATAAATTCCTTATTTTATGGGCATTTTTTGCTCTCATTCTCGGGCACTTCTCGGGCGTTAACGAATGTTGCAGTTCACCATATGAATTAGTGCTATTCAGTAAGCGTGTGTTGTTTACATTAATTCTTTGCTCCGTTGTAACTTCGTCGTAGTTTAAACCGGTCATGGCCGCGCCCTAGTTATAACTCTTGAATTCCATTACAATATATGATTAAAAATGGTTAAAAAATAAATAATGTTCGATAAAATCAACAAATTACACAGGTTTACGAAAAAAATACTTCTTGTTTTATTAACTGGTTTTTATAGTATTTTTAGTGGTGATTCCAAATTGAAATCCTTTTTTTCTTCTAACACATAAAGTTCTTCAGAAAAGAACTGCGTATTTTAAAGTGGTAAAAAACATAGTAAAAAGTGCCTTCAAGGAAAACCTTTGTTATCAGCATGCAAATCAACTGAGGAATTCCGATTTGATTCGTATTCATAATTGAGGATCAGCTGGACGAACAGCATAAACAATGTCATTGACGAGAGAGAAAGAAAGACGTCGAGAAAATTCGGCTCTCAAAACGCATCAACATCCCAAAAATATTTAGTCCTGTATCACATGAAAATAGAAACGAGACCACCCGGATATAAATAGTTTTAATAATGCTAATAGAACGTGGCTGTTCTAATTTTCACACATATCTAGGTAATACATACATACGTGTTTGTATATACGCCCAGACATACGTACGAAACACACAGTCTCACACAAATACACACGAAACGAACTCGTATCGATAACACAATACAGATACGCGATAAGGAGAAGCGCGTCTGTATGCGTCGGGACGCTCTCGCCCTCATCCGACGTCCTCCGCCGTTTCTATTTATAGCCTTTGTTATGACTGCTACTTGTGTGTGCTCGTCGTGCACCTCGTCTCACCTCTCCTGCATCCCTGAATCGCTTCTCTTTCTTTGTGAATGTATGAACGTATAAATATGTGTACGATAGATGGCCAGTGAATTAGAAAATTTCATGAAAGCTCCATGTAACTAATTTTAATAATACACAGAGGTTTA
Source organism: Amphimallon solstitiale (assembly GCA_963170755.1). Classification (NCBI taxonomy): domain Eukaryota; kingdom Metazoa; phylum Arthropoda; class Insecta; order Coleoptera; family Scarabaeidae; genus Amphimallon; species Amphimallon solstitiale. Next base: position 249,611,073 of record OY720675.1, read on the forward strand.
AAAGTGAAACCAGTTATTAGAACTGTTTGTTAAAACCAATTGAACATAATTAATTTATGACACGACTCAGTCGATGCAATCTTCTTAGGCGCTAAAATGCTTTCAAAATTAATGGGTTTTTGGCTACACGTAAAGTCAGTAATGTACAGTCATCATTCTCTCCAAATATGATGTAGCTGAGAGGTTCCACAAGTAGTCGAACAGAGGTATGACAAGGTGTCAACAATTTTTCCCATCGAGACCTGGGAATAGTAAAAAAACCTAAATTCCATATTTATTTAGTTTTCGTTTGTTAACATAACGCGCCATCTACCGGGGATATCTTTAGTTGTGCTCTTCCTTATCGGCATACTGTTAATTTCTGCTCTATTTTTGAACTTCCTTATTTAATTGATTTATTCTTCGGTTTTTGTTTCTAAATTTATCTTTCTAATTTTTAATTATCATACGTCCTTGAACCTTCAATTCGTAGTTTTTCTTCATTTATTCGTATGCTTCCTTTTGTATGTTAGATCATGCTCTGAAACAGAGGTACAACCGCATGTCTGTGCAATTGAAATCGACAGCGCTTTACTATATTTGTCTCTGACGAGAGTAATGTGTTTAGAAAGACACCAATTCCCGTGCCGACAAGATAATCTTGACTACTCGCATATTGTTTTGAGCTATTGCCGATATCTAGTTATACGAGATACATTGTTCTAAACCTGTGTCTCCACCTTCCCCATACACTCCTAGTAGAGCTAAGTGACCGTATGTTGTGAATAATATAAAATTTTCTGTTGTCCAATCCGGTATCTTTGTTGTGGTAAGTCAAACAAACGAACATTTACTTTTGAAAATGTTAGTCTTAAAATTTCTTTTTCTGCCCTACCAATACTCTCGTATAATATATAGACAGCCTCTCCCTAGTAGCAAAATGACTATATGCACACTTGTTCTACATTAGCAAATATATATTTTCATCCTTCTCTAAAATTGTGATTTTGCTGCTTGGGCTAGATCAAAATATATGACAATACAAAGTCTACCATGCATAAATTGGTAATAATGGTGTCACATCTAGATTTGTAAAAAAAACTATTTACAATTAAAGCAAATGCCATCACCTTGATTATCAATGGCGATTTATTATCTGGAAATGTGTCTTAAAATGTTGCAGACAATTTTAACTTCTCTGAAAAGTCCACAATCTCCTTCTACTGCTTGTATTGAATTTATACTGTTTTCACACAAAATAGACTAAAATACTATTACCACAAAAACGCTTAAAAAAATAAAGACGTCAGTGTTGTTCTGTACAGGCTGTACTGAAGTGTACAGGCAACGCCATTTTAATCGGTGCTACTGATGCTGACAACCTAGTTGTCGCAATAATATTTTGCTTTTTAAGCGTGTTTGTGGTAATGGTATTTTAGTGTGTTTGGTGTTAGTGTGGCCGGGTATATAATCTCCGAACATCTTTCTCATATTGTTTTTTTCAAATTTTACTATTAATTTGTTCGTCTCACACCAGTTCGAAATCTTATTCATTCATTCAATCATAGTGAAACTTATTTTTGTTTCCAATTGGTTTGGCTTATTGGAAAGTATATCATCATCATATACAGTGTGGAAATAAAATAAGGGATAAAGACATTAGCTTCGTTAATATTTATTTTTTGAAAAAAAATATCAAAGAAGTATAGCAATTTTAACCAAGGGGAATATTTTTATCGCATTTTCAGTATCTTACGTCATTTGTTTTTCATGTTATGACATCACTGACTTTTTTTTAAATGACAACCTATATTTTTTTAAATTCGATAGTACTTTCAATTCCCCATTCAACGTTATAAAACTTTTAAAACATTTGAAAAAAATTGAGAAAAGAGTCTTAAATTGAAATATTAAAAATTCATTAAATTCACATAAATTTAATGGAAAGATTGACGGATTCCCTTTTATTGTAAAATTATAAAAATGTTGAAAACCCGAACTATAAATTTACTATCTGCTCCATACAAAATTAATAATTACAATAAAACTAAATTGATTAACTAGAAAAAAAACTCTAACAATAACATCAAACACAAAAATAAGCACACTTTTTAAATTACTTCAAAATGAAGACCATGTACCATCTGACCCAAGACGATTACAAAACTCATTTCTCATATTCTGAAAAGTTTGAGCTGATATTAATCAAGTTTAATGTCAAATTCTGTGCTTGACATCTTTTAAATTATTAGGTCGATTTTTATACACTTTACTTTTTTAAGTGCCCCTACAGAAAGAAAGCTAATGGCGTTAGAGCTGAAGACCTAGCCGGCCATTCCATCGGACCTCTTCTTGCTATCCATGTTCTTGGGAGAACTTGGTCCAAATAGCGTCCCACATTAACTGCGTAATGAGGCGGGGCATAATCATGTAGTAACCTTATACTATTATTAGGTATGTCAGGGATGTTTGCATTAGGAAATACTGTAGCTAATTAATGCAGGCATCAATTCAAACTGTAGAAATTGCAAGTATCTCTCTCCATCCAGTCAAATTGTTAGCGAAAAAGAATGGACTTTGAATTCTGTCACCAATAATTCCTGCCCATACGTTAACCTTATGAGGAAATTGCTCAGTAGTACCATTTTTATTAATAAATAGTTTGCAAAAGGTAAATTATTCTAATTTACAAAACGGAATAACACTTACTTTATTGCAAGACTGACAAATTAATTTATTCTGACAACCGTAACTAAGTTTTTTTGTGTTATGCACCGGTAACTAAATTCACTTTGCCAATATAGTGAATTTTTAATATTTAAATTTTAAGATTTTTTTTCAATTTTTTTCAAATGTACGCTATTCCCCCTCCCAGATTCTTTTTTAACAATGAATGTTAACGAAGTTATTGCCTTTATCCATTACTTTATTTCCACACTGTGTATGTTGAGATGTTATAACACTCGGCAACTCATTAGAAAGAATATCGGGGGCCCCAGGATTGACCCCTAGGAACCCCCATATTAAGCGCCTCCGCTTTTGATACGGTACTCTAATCAATTATAAAAACTGAAACAATGTTATTAATTATGATTTTCATCACAGCTTGTTGTTCTTGACTGTCATAATTTTCGAAAAAGGTAGTTTGTTTCTTTCACAGTACCAGTTGCTACTGGAGTAAACGCATTCGTTTCCCTTCTATACATTTCAAAGTATTATTGTTGACAAAGCTCCTTCTTCCTCTATTTTTCGTGTCAATCAGGTTTTGTTGATTATTGAGAGGCATCATGTGAATAATCAATGTTTTTTTTTGTTTTTACCGGGAAAGCTATGTGGAATGCCAATAAGTGTAGTGAAATTTATTAAGCCGACGAAATACGTAACTACAGCTAAAACGAACAGGCGTTACCTTGGAAAATTAGGCAACAATTTTCTTTTCGCCTGAGGTATTAGCATGGCTAATCGCGATCCCTTCGTTCTTTCTTACATTTTCGGGATGACCGACTTCGAACCAACGACCCCCGGTAGGATGAACGAACCGACCGAAAACCTCACTAACTGACGTCCATCCGCTGCTATGTGTACGCAGACCGTCAGGACAACGCCAGATGTTCGGCAGCTGCTAGTCGTAGGCACGAGTTGTTCCCGCGGGCAGCTGCCACCGCCTTTCCTATACAACTCGATCGCAGTTATATGTGCGTTCGTACACATATAATGTTTTCCCACTCCGTTTCGCCCATTGTCACCGCAATTATCGTTTTATCTCGGTCATTCTCTTTCACTTTACCGAAACGATCATTATTAGACGAACACACTACATGGCATAGCGATAGATAAAACTAATAATACCATTACTACACAAATAAATCGTGTGTCAATCTGTCTGTCCCGCATAATATCGTGAGTCCGTGCCATTTCTTGTTATTGGATCCACATAAAAGCATTAAAGGATCCCGTGCCTGAATTGACGGTTTTGTATTGGTGTTCTGCATAATTATATGAACGTGCCGTTTTCGGGGTAATTGTGAGGGTGTATTGTTGATTTTGTTGGGGATAGATGTGTCTTTCGGAGGTAAATGTCCGACAGAGAGTATTTCTATTATTTGCAGATTAAACCTTGCGCTTTCGTGACTGAACAATGCAAAAATGTGCACGTGTTCTTCCAGTTGCAAATATTATGCACATGATATGAGGGTGATAAACTAGGAAATTAAAATAAGGTTGTTTTCCGAAAAACAACATTAATATATAACATATTACACAAAACCCAGTGATTGATAGAAATGATTAACATAAGAGGTCCTAAAATCGACTCTTGTGGGAGTCCATTTATCACTAGTAATGAGTCAAACAGACTTGAAAAGAAAATAAAGTCCGAGTTACAATTATAGCAATGCCTATTTACTTGCATGCTTGCATGCTAAGCTTAACACCTTGTATTCACTAGCATTTTGTTTTGTTTTTTCAATAATATTAGATTGATCATATCCAATGCTTCAGCTAAACCGAAAAATATTCTGGCTTGCTATCGTCTAAATTATAATAAATACAGTCAGTCCTGTTGTTTGTTCACAAACTTACATTGAAACCAATTTGATATGAACTGCAAATATTACCAAAATCACTATCTTAAGAAAGGATGATAAAAGTACATTTTTTAATGTGGAACAAGTGAGCAAATTCAAGAACTGATTTTAAATTTTAGTCCCATTGAAAGGAGATCTTGCGTAATATTTATTTTTAAGTTTCTAAGTAAAATACTGTAAACTGAACAAAACAATTTCATACTATACCATGTCATATACAGGCTATAATTAACAAATAACAATTTATCACCATAAAACGGGTAAACTAAAAAAAGGCAAAACTTTCAGCACTTATGCTTACATAAAACGTACAGCGTTTGCTGCGGGAGACACTTACTCTTCAAAAAAGATATAATGGTTAAAGGAATTTATGACATGGTATAAACATTTGTAAAGAAGAAAAAGAAAGTCAATCTAACAACTAAGATGTAAAAGTTGTAAATCATTGAGCAAGGATCCACAGTTCCAATATTCGGATGTAATGTAATAGATATATACAGAGTGTATTAAAATAAAAAGATGTCTAAAGTTTGCGCGGAAGCAGACATAAAGAGAACATATACTTTTCCCTGCAATATTATGTTATCAGGTAACTCATGTAGACGTTGAGACAATAAAATAACTTTCACTTTAAAAATAATATATGTTAATAAATGCAGAAGTTATTTCCTTTTGGCTCCGAAGTTATATTTTTGTAGATCAGATATCACAAAAAAAGAGAGAATATATATTTTTTTAGTATGCATGCATCATAAACCAATCAAAACACACCCATAGGCGTGCATAATCGGGCCTTTATCGCACGACGCACAGTGGTCTGAAACGCCCGAAAAGCTGGTCAAAACTCGAAAAAGGTTCGGATTTGGCTGAAAATCAGTATGCTTTAGATTTTTTACTTTCTGATTATAGATTTGAGGTAAAAATGGTAAATTGCAAAATGGGGAGTTTTAAATTGCCAGTTTTATGTTAAAAAATACGATAAAATAATATAAAATTTGGCTTAATAAATTTTGTGTTGTTTCTCATTATACTTTTTATAATTATACTTACGATAAAGACAATAACAATTATGATAACAATTGTAATAATGATAATAATAATAGTAATGATAATTATGATAATAATGATAATAATTATGATTTTTTCTTGGTAATTGCACTTTAAATAATTCAAAGTGACTTCTTCTAAGTTACTATTTGGTTCGGATCGTGCGTATAATCTCTTCAAGATTAATTAAAAATATGTAATTATGATGTGACATATACATGTGACGCGTCACATGTATAGGGCCGCGCAACCAAATACAAATAAATCAATTGCGAGGTGAATCGCAGAAAGTCGCACCTGAATTTTCGATTTTCTAGTTAGTTAGACATTCATCTGGGAAACGAATCAGCGAACAACGCGGAGTCTCGCGGAAACATAACTTTTTTGATAATTTCGGAAAATTTTTAATAACAAATTAGAAAAAATTGTTTAAAAAAAGTGAAGTGTCAAAACATTATACCAATCTTCAGGCGCATCCCCTATCTTCTGGTTGAAGATATTTGCGCGTTCACGAATTTTTGTGTGCACTTCAAATGTTGTTTTTCTCGTTTATTGTTGAACGTTGCACGTAGCAAGTTTTGACAACCGCGACTTTCACACACAACTACACGTCCCGTAGGCGCGCCATCTATCTGCTATTCGAGAAATAGACGCGCAGGCACCTCGTTTACCGACTACCACACAAGAAACTATTTGAAAACAAAAATGTTTTTTTAGGTTTTGACCAACTTTTTGGACGTTTCAGACCACTGTGTGGCGTGCGTATAAAGGTTGCTTGGTAACAGCCAATCCCAAGCGTTTAATAGTCCATTGAAATGTCAGGAAATGTCAAATGACATATAGGTACATGTCACTCGATAATATGTATTGGAATTATTGATTTGGTTTATTTGGTTTGTACCGCATTTAATATCGTATAACACATTATTATTTTATTGTAAACTATCAAATTAATCAACAATTATGGTCAATTTTATTTCAAAACATGTAACATAAACGGAAAAATTATTTTAAATGAATATTAAACGTACAATTTTGATTATTCGTTATTGTTAAGTGACTTGCAGCATTGCTTATTTGTGTATTTTCAACGTTCTTATCAGTGTTAACAAATGTGTCAGATCCAATATTGCCTCCTTTATGAACAGCTCCAGCAATTAATTTTGAAACGCCTAATTTGTTTGTGATAGACTCTTCAATATACCCACTCGCTGTCGATGAGGATTTCCAACCCACTTGGAGTTTCAACTCATCGACATTCATCCCTCCATTAGCCATAATCGTGGCAGATGTTCGTCTGAAGGCATGACCTGTGTATTTATGAGCGTTTATGAAATTTAGATAACGTGCTATAATGGAAGGGCACTTTCCAAAGGTATTAATCCCAACAACTTGTTTTATACATAGTCCTTGAGAATATTTTAAGAAAACTCGATCTGTACTGATATGCTTTGGACGTAGTGCAAAATATTTATTAAATATCTCGGCATACTTTATGTTGAAATTATCTACTACAGCAAACGTCCGGCCTTTTTCTGTTTTTGACGGACGAATACAAATTATCAGGGCAGATCCTTCTTTTCTTATATCACTCATAACCAGATTACACATTTCGTTTCTTCTGCAACTACCAAACACTCCACAAATTGCTACAACTTTTAAAAATAAAAATATATTATCTGGAGCCTGACTAAAAAACTTGCATAAATCTTCTTCCGTAAAAACCAAAGATTTTTTAGCTTCTTGACCTTTGCCCACTCCTTTCATAAAGGCATGGAGTTTGTGATAAGATGCTAAATCCATTCTGTTTTTAACCCTTAGCATAGCTTGCAGTTTGGAATGAATGCACCAAAGTGACGAAGCTTTATAAATTCTGGACATTTCCAATATATACGCTAACATTACTGATTCATCAATATGTTCAGTCTGTTTCTGCTCCATCCATAATAATAATTTTTCGTACTCTTTATAATATAAATGCTTGGACTTTGCAGGTATTAAACTTAATTCAGCTTCAGCAGCTAGTTTTTGAATTTCTGTCGACATTATTAATACAACAATGATGTTTAATAATTAAGTGAAATGTCAAATGACATAATATAGAGACACATGTCACTCGATAAAATGTATTGAAATTATTGATTTGATTTCTTCTAATTAAAATTATTGTTGCATTTATACTAAAAAACATCGTATGACACAGTGCATAATTAGCTTTTAAAGCACTCGTAACGTTAAAGCCACTCCGCTTCGCGTCGTGGCTTTAAACTCGTTACTCGTGCTTTAAAAGCTTGATTAGGCACTATACTCCATTCAGTCTAAGAATAAAGCATTGGGAAAGATAGGGCTTAAAATAAACGTTTGTGATTAGTTGAAATCGAGTGTGCATTTACACCGGCAAAATAATCGCATTTAGCTCGTTCTGTCAAAAATTTGTTTACTGACAGTTTTGTTCAAAGATTTTGTCGATTTCCGTATTTTACATAGTTATTTGTTGTTAATATTCTTAAAAAATAGTTCTTAGAACTCGCAAGTGAAATATTCATTTGTTAAGGTATTTTATCAATTTCGTTAACTTTCTTTTCGTAATCGCTAATATTCTATAGTATGGCGGAAGCAGTTTTACCAGGTCCTTCAAAAAATCGTAAAGGGAAACACATAAGATCTGGACAAAGGCAAGTGGCTTATAATGTGTACATTAAGCATAAAGACAATATGTCTAAAACAGCTGCAGTCAATCAAACAGCAGAGGAAGTGGTTATTAATAGGAATACAATGTACTGCATTATTAAAGAAATGGAATTATATGGAGTTCCAATTTCTCCTCCAAGAAAAAGAAATTATCGTCATACTTACAATAAATTGGATGAAGCACAAAAAAGTACAATTAGACGACATGTGCATTCCTTTTTCTTAAGGAATGAGTTACCTACTTGTACAAAAATTTACGTAAATGTCAAAATATAATGATATCAGATATGTATGGCTATCCATCTGACAGTAAACATATGTTTTACTTGTTTTCAAAATACAAAGTTCATCGTGTGTAAACTGTGCTTAAAGTCCCTAGATAATAAAGTACCGCAATTGGTTTGTCCCATTATAACGGCGCCAAAATGGCGGTGATTTGGTGACTTTTGCGGACTTTATAGTGATTGAGTTGGTAGTATCCGGACACGCGGAGCAATCAGCTGATCGTTGTTGACATAATGACATAAAGAGTAAGGTTATTACGTGCGTTGGTACCATGCCCAGTTGTTGTTTGAGTGGATGTCGAAACCGTGGCGAGAACGGATTTCGATTTTTCCGAATACCAACATCAAATAATGATGATCGGCGTAAAGCATGGATTGCATTTATCAATCGAGTTGACTTGCCTGAACGAGCTTTGTTATGTGAGGTAAGTATCCTATATTTGCTCAATTCTTTCATATTCTTATTCACTTGCAGAATGTTACCTAATGTGAAGATGTTTTTTTTTTGCAATTTTCAGGCACACTTCGAACTTGACCAATTCGAATTAAACAGGTTGGATAATCGGAAGTTGTTAAAAAACAACAACCGTATTTGTTAACACCTGTGCCAGATGCTCTACCAAATTCTCCTGAAGAAAGGTATAATAGAGCTCACAGTTCAGCTAGAATTTGTATTGAACGCTGCATTGGTTTGTTGAAAAACCCGATTTCGATGCTCATTAAAGGAGAGAAGCTCCAGGTATAACCCCGAATTTATGGGCACTATTGTAAATGCATGGTCTGTATTACATAACATGTGTTTAACTGCAGATATTCCATTAAATGAAGAAATAGTCCATGAAGATGTGCCAGTAAGATATATTATGGCAGATCATAATTTGTTGAATGAATGAAGGACGACAAGAAACCGTGTTGTAAATCTTTACTTTAATAATGAATAACAAATACTTAAACTTATTAATATATAATATTTATATCTATCTACTCTTATTTTTAGTTCTATATTTTGTTATTTATATGTATTACCTTTTTACTATATATTTTTTGTCTTTTCTATTGTACATTTATTCTATACTTGGATTTTCTGTTGAGTAATAAATAATAAAAATCATGCACACACATATACACTAGCTTGCTGCTTTTCGATCAGTCCTCTTTAGCTAACGACACTATCACAATCACAATTATATTTTCTTAAATTTTAATTAGAAAACTTTCGTATTTTGTCAAGAAATCAATAAGCTATTTTACAATTTGAATACATTTTTGACATATTGTTTGCCATCTATTGTATTTTTGTAAAGTTAAAAAAAAAATTACATATTTTTAAATTTGCCGCTTCTTTGGCGCCAAAATGGAGGTAATTGCGGTACTTTATATATCTAGGGACTTTAACTGTGCTCATATTGTAGCGCCATCTACTCCATTCTTAGACTGAATGGAGTATAGTGTCATAATATACTATTTTAATATAAGAAACGAAGGTTACAGTAGATTACTAATTAGATAACTAATTATGTTAAGCACACAGGGTTTTCAACCAAATGTTTTCAAAGCCTAATGTAAATCTTTTTTAAGTAATTATTCCAAAGGGATACTGGGATATCTCACACTAAACCTGTTGTTTCATAATTCTGCAATTTAGTTATTAAATAAATTAGATCTATCACCGGCAAAAGAAAAGAGTTGTCTAAAAATTAAGTGCATTTAATTATTTCATTTACTATTCTCATTTTTAGTGTCGTGTGTAAAATTAACCTTTAATTAAGTATTCAAATTCTTATGAGCGGTACTGTAAAATATGCACATCCACTTTTAATATGCATCACAATGAATGGGTATCTAGTAGGTATAAAAAACTTTTAAAACAGGAACTCTATGGTAAACTACATAACAGTTTCCCAAACGTGTTCCGCTATGGAGCAACAACCCAGTCATCCTCTTGTACAGCTGCGAATCCATCAACTACTTTCGTTCCGACAGGAACAGGCGCAACACCCATTTGTATTTTTAGCACCCCTCTTGTATAACATTCTTGAATCCTAATCGCGTCGTCTGTCTGCCTCCACCGTCTGGGGTGCAAGATATCCCTCCAGTTTAAATATAAGTAAACAGTTTTACACAAGCACTAGATTATCTATGTATATATACAAGGTGATCTCGAAAGGTCAGCAAGAAATTTAATGAAGTATTTTGACAACTGTAAATATCACACTTGGGAGCATCTAAGCATCACACAGACACGTATTCATCAATAAAAGGTGCACGTATTTGAAACATGGTGTGAAGTTAATTGCACACATCTTATCGGCAAATTAAATCATCTTAATGTAAGTAACAGATGTATGAAATTGATTAAGGTATTAAATTTAGAAATTTTCATGTTATTCTATCGTCATCTTGGAAACGTTGTAACGGTTCAAAAATCATAGGCTTAATTATTTCTATTTTTAATTAACAATTATTATTATTATTCTTAATTGAACTAGTACAAGTTTGACTTGTTTTAAATTAGTAATGGTATTATTTGTGTGTTCCGTATATTAGCGACATCTGTGTATGATTCTATTAGGTCGGCATTGCTTCTCGTCTAGAGTTGTTGTAGGTATCTGCAATTTAAGATACACAATTTTGGCATTTTATCTTTATTTACTTGTTTTTTTTCTTAATAATTTAATAACAATTTAAATTGAAATTCTAATTTACTTAATTCAGCATTATTAACATCTTCTTTAAGTTAATTTTGTTCTTCTTTACCGGCGTGCAGTTGTTTGATACATCGTAGCGCACGTGGTGATTAGCGTTGCATTTTTCATTCTATTACTTTGGTAAATCCATGATCATCGTCATATCGACGGATGTTAATGAGTGAAATGCTGTATCTGGAGATTTTGTATTTAGTATTGGATTGGTTGGAAGCGCAAATTTAAACCGTTACAATGTCTTCCTTAATTTGTTCTACCTCCAGAATTGTGCTTAGATACTTAATTTTACAAAATAAACATCATTTTATAATCATATGATCGTGTTTATATGGTATCGTCAATATAAAACAGATTATTAACCTGTAACTTCAAATTCATATGCTAAGTTTGATTAGTTTCCAAATCATTGCTAAAGAAACTTTTAAATTTCTTTTTAAAATGTCAAATTTAATAATAACGTTGAATTCAATCAAACGCAGAAATTGCAACACGTTAAATTCGCTGAAAAGCAAATGGCCGATCAGTCAGTCAATTATAGACACAAGTAAAAAGTGTTTGTAGTGTTGTGTGCATGATAGTAACTCAATTAATAATATAATAACCTTCAAAAACAAAATCTAGTGGAGTTCTTGATACAGTAAAGGGTGTTTAAACTTGTTCGATGTATCAGAACTAGAACAGTATAAAACAGTATAAATGCTAATCACTACATCAATTACAAACACCTGTTACTATGTTCTAATCCAAAAATTATTTTATCAACAGGTCCAACGAATTACAAATAAATTTCCAAAACGTCACGTAATTTAATCTAAAAAACCCAAATTATATTTTATATACATATACCGGCTGATTCATTAAATTTACATTTTAGTGCTTAATATAATGGGTGTGTATAATTTGCGACTTACGCACTGCGATTTAGAAATTCTAGTTCTTAAATCGACAACTTGGAAACGTCAGTGTCGTGCCTAAATATTTAATTAAAAATAAACATGATTTCATAATCATATGATAATGCTGTAACTATAAAATTGCCAATATGTTTAAATAGCATTAATAGCCCGTAATTTCAATTCATATTATATTAAAAATGATTAATTTATATGCCGATAATGTTTAAAATCACTGCTAAAAAATTCTTTAAACTGCGCTTAGGGGATTCAAGTGTCAAATTTGATTATTAATTTATATTCATGCAGTAGTGGAAACTGTAAAACGTAAAAATACGCGGTGGCATAAATCAATTACAGACACGTTATAATAAAAATTTCCCTCCCTTCTCTGAAATCTTATGGGGCAACCTTTAAAAATACCTATATATTCAATTTATATAAATTACACCATTGGTCAAAGCACAATACCTAACAGTTTATGATTAACAGTATTTTTCTAAAAGCTTTTCTTATGACGATAACTTTCTAACGGAGAAAGGTTGAATTCACAGTTTTCGCATTTCCTTTGGATATTTATGTGCTTGAATATTACGATATTCAATATATATCGTTGCATTTAAATCAAGAAAAAGAAAATAAGGTGTGACCACCACACGACTTTCTTATATGTATGAGCGTTTCGAACAATACAATTTTAAGAATTTTCTTATAGAAAAATTATTCAAAATCCTATTCTAAGTACTTCCATTCTCTTAATAAATCGCTATAGAATGCATACTTTGCAAGATATTCGAAAAAAAGTGCTACTCGCTAAGAGTAAAACTGCTACTTCCGGTCTGAATTTTAAAATTTCATGTATACAAAAATATTACAAATCCAACTCTAAATATTTTTGTACTCTTGATAAATATACCTATATAGAACGCATAATTTACGATAGATTTGCAAATAATCGCTATTCGGTAAAAGTAAAAGTGGTACTTCCGGCCCGAATTTTTTTTTTATAGAAAAGGTGTTAAAAATTAACTAAATACTTTTATACCGGTAACGTACCTGTGTAAAAAGCATGACTTGCGAAATATTTGCAAAAAACTGATTTTCGGTAAGAGTAAAAGACCTACAGTAGAAATTTCGAAAAACTTTTTATATAAAATTGTTCTCAATTTTAATTTTAAGCACATATGAATTCTTTATAAATTTGTTTAAACTTAGTAGTTGACGAACTATTGGCAAAATTTTTTCACTGAAATAAACTACTACTTCCGGTCTACCGATTTTACTGAAAAACTAATCAGATTTCAAGAGGGAGATTATACACGTAAACACAAAATTTGGAACAGCGGTATCGTGGTCACACACATATAGACATTTTTTAAAAACCACTTTTACGGTATCAGGGGACTTCAAAACGTGGACATCTGCAAAAATCTCGAGGTCGAAAATGTTCATCATCACAAAACTTCCTTATACTACGTATAAGAAAGTAACAAGTAATATGAATAAATTTAAAACTGCGCCACCTGTTATTCCTTCGGGTAACTACTCAATTCCCTACTACAAACACATGAATGCTCTGTAAAATTATCTTTCTAATAAGCATAGAAACATTAACATCCATTAAAGGAAACCGATGTTATTTTAAATACAGGCTTACCCTCTTCGACCGGTAAGGTAGTTTCGTAGGGAAATGTTTAAATATTTAGTGGGCAATAATTTCAACCTCTCTTTAACTTGATGAGAAAGTGTGGAACTGTTAATTCACCTTGAGAATTACGCCACCTTGCGGTTATTTTGGAAACTGAATAAATATTTTTGCAGAATTTATTTGTTCACTTTTATGCTCAAGATTTTTGCTGCAAGGTTATATGATGAACGATTATCAATACATGGTCGGTGATCAAGCTTAAACATACCCAGTATATATCGGTGTTCAGACAATTTCAAAGCCAAAGTAATCCTTGAAAATTTGTCATATCTGAGGAAGAGTAAATTCTGATAATTACTGACAGACAACAATAAATTGACATTTAATATTTAATACAAATCATAGACTTAAGTTAGATCCTACCTACTTGACTTGGAATTTTTCTGAACACCCGATATACAGGGTTAGTTTTAAATAGCGTCATTAAAAAAAGGGGGTGAAAGAAAAATATGAGTAATGCCCGTACAAAAAAATCGCGATCCAATGTGCACGAAATTGATTTTTCTTTCCTCGAGTCCGAGCCTGTCGCAGTTAATATACAAACATAGTGATTTTCATGTAGAGGAATTTAAATTTTAAAATAATATAGTTTTATTTAACGAAAAAATAAACATGGTAATGCACCGAGGTTGTCGACCTCTTCCACATAAAGGCGCGCTATTAACACAAAAAAAAAAAAACATCGCCATAGAAAATCTTTTCAATTGCCATTTATTCTTTATCAAAGGTTGTAACTCTTTGCATTTTATCGTTTTTTTTTGGAAGAACCTGAAACTGGAATTACTATTAGTATTTATGTAAATGCGTACAGGATAAACAAAGTTATGGGCCGACTTTAACTATATTTTGGTCCTAAAAATTTAGAAATTTTTGATGAGTTACAAATAAATTTCTTTTTTTGATTTCCAGTCAAACATTTATACGTATTCTTCAGTACCTATTTAACGCTAACCCTGTATACTTCTTCGAGTGACATTTAAAGATACAAAAAAAACAAAATCCTACAAGAACCCGCAAATGAAACACCTTCATTATATGTATATAGAACAAAGTTTCACACTGGAATCTTATATCTCCATAACATTTATTTTACATCCAAAATAGAACTGTAAATTCGAACTTGAACCCATATTCGAGTTCAATCCTAGTCTGCCACATTTTTATTATTAAACGCCAATCATATACGCACACACGTTACACACACACACACACACACACATACCTTCAATACATCTGCCGCGACGGCACAGAATAAAAAGCAGGTGGTGAACCTCTAACCTCTTTGCCGACTTTTCAAAACAGCAGCTTGCATATATACGATGGTGGCAAGTTCGTCTCGTTTGCTGTGCGCTGAAAAACAACCCCCTTTTTTCCCTCCGGTTCACCTTTTCTCGGCGATATTCCTTTTCTTTTCTTCTATTTTACCGTTTTCCAATTGCGTCGCTTCCCCTCTGACCGACCGTACGATCCGCCGGCCGACGAACCGTACCCCCGATAATAATGAAAAGGACGAAGGACACCTTTTGGACGTCTGCCAGGTGCTAAGACAGCGTCTGGACATGATTTGTTTCGATGTATGGTTGAGACACCCCGGGGTAATTTTGGGGTGAATGTAATCAGATCGAAACGTTTGTGAAAACGTACGTGCGCAGCAATTACATTTTTTAAAAATATAATGTAATGCATTTAACAACAATCTCTTATGCTTGGAACATTGCATGCTTGGGATATTTTGTAATTAAGAATTTTTTTATTTTGCACATATAATCGTCGAACAAATAGCCATTTTTTGTACAGCTGTACAAATAATCATGTACTGACTTTTAGAAGTAACGCCTCGACTCTCAACTACTCCAACCATAATAATATTAATAAGAATACGTTTATTATTTATCATAATACCGATTATAATAAGTCATTCGCAAAATTACAGTAGGTAATATACAGGGTTAGTTAAAAGTATGGAGACGGCGATTTATTGTCGTTAATATTCATTTTAGAGAATTATGTTCAATATAAAAGTTTGTTAGGATATTTTGATCTACATTTGAGAATATTTGATTTTTTTTTCTTCAATTCTTTTTTAGTTACGCCTGTCCGCGCAGTTTTTTTAAATGGGAACTAGTGAATTTTACTCTACCATTCGATAGAGAATTTTTTTCTCTTTACAATAATATTTTTGTTTTTTTTAAATTCATTTTAATAACCTTTTTATAAGAAAAGGCCGGTTCAAGTGTTTCACAGATGTTCGGTACATCGCAGATAGACAGAAGCGATGCGATAAACAAACAAACTTGAGCGACATAATTTTATCAGTGGTTATTGTGTACGTCAAATCTTTGACAGAAATAATTCATTTGTGCAATTTGTTGCTGTTAATATTAACAATGGCGAGTTTAAGTGAACATGAACGAATTGAAATACTTATGATGTTGGGTTATGGAGATAGACGCAGAAGTTTACAAGACGTTTGTAATTTATTTAATGACACGCATCCAAATAGAAATCCAATTTCTAAATCCGTTGTTGGTAAAACTTTAAGACGCTTTGAACAAACTGGTAGCGTTAAAGATTTGCCAAGGAGTGGTAGACCTAGAACAGCAAAAAGCGATGATAACAAACTGGATATTTTATTGGCTGTATCTGAAGATCCTCATTTATCAACCAATCAATTAGCGGCCAATTTCAATATTTCGCAGTCATCGATCGTGTCATTTTTAAAAAGTGAAAAGTATAAACCTTATAAGGTACACCTTGTACACGAGTTAACGGAAGATGATTTTGATAGGAGATTACAATTTTCTGAAGAAATGTTAAATATTTGCAATAATAATGAAAATTTTGTCAACAATATTCTTTTCTCTGACGAAGCTACTTTTTGCCTTACCGGTGAAGTAAACAGACATAACTGCAGATACTGGTCATCGGAAAATCCCTTTTCGTTTTTGGAGCACCATACGCAGTACCCCCAAAAGGTTAATGTTTGGGTTGGCATTCTTGGCGGTCATATTATCGGTCCCTTTTCCATCAATGGCAATTTAACTTCGGGTCTGTATTTGCAGTTATTGCAAAATGAAATAATATACCTGCTTGTGCTACGCTCTATCCACATGAAAACAATGAACACCTGCCCAATGACAGTATCTGGTTCCAGCAAGATGGCGCCCCACCACATTATGGTGTAAATGTTGGTCAATATCTGAACAACGTTTTTCCCCACAGATGGATTGGAAGACGAGGAACCATTGAATGGCCAGCCCGTTCGCCAGATTTAAGTCCTTTAGATTTTTTTCTTTGGGGATACGTAAAAAACAAAGCTTACGAAGATAAGCCCGATAACGTCGAAGATTTACAAATCCGAATTACCAGAACGATACAAGAAATTCCCCGAGATTTTTTACAGAACTCTGTTTGGGGTTTTGTAAATCGATTGGGTCATTGTCAAATTATTAATGGACGACAATTTGAACACTTACTTTAATTTACTTTGTTATTAATTTGTTTAATTTTTCTTGTAAAAGTTATTAAAATGAATTTAAAAAAAACAAAAATATTATTGTAAAGAGAAAAAAATTCTCTATCGAATGGTAGAGTAAAATTCACTAGTTCCCATTTAAAAAAACTGCGCGGACAGGCGTAACTAAAAAACAATTGAAGAAAAAAAAATCAAATATTCTCAAATGTAGATCAAAATATCCTAACAAACTTTTATATTGAACATAATTCTCTAAAATGAATATTAACGACAATAAATCGCCGTCTCCATACTTTTAACTAACCCTGTATGTTTTAAAACATGGACATTGCAAAACACTTAAATAAGCAAATATTCAGCTAAAATTTAAATTTACATTTAAAATGTCATATTTTAGAAAATCTTGTATATATAGAATAGAAAGCATTATCCGTCAGGTACTTCTTTAAAAGTGTTGAAAATATATTGGCGGAGGGGCACTCCATGGATTCAGGTAGTTTGTTGATGATTTTAACACCCCAGAAATGTGCAAATTGCTGCGTCGCGTCGTCTGCAGTCTGTGGTATGGTATTTTTAGGGCATTGTAGTTGTGTATGGTACCATTTCTCTATAATGTGTTTTATTTTTATACGCATGTTTAGCGACGTCCAGGACAAAATAAAAATCATTGCGCCTCTTTTAGCAAATGACCATAATAATAACTTTATTCAATCTTTACATATAATGTTTTGAATACGTCAAGTAATAAAACTAATAAAGTAATGGTCATATACACATTAGAATTTGTACGTGAAAAACTTTTGCAATTTGTAAAAAGCACAGTTAATTGATATGGTTTTAAGTCTTCTTAAAAATAGTCTTGTTAGGTTTTTTAAATCGTAAGGTAAATGATTATACAGGGTTAGTAAAAAGTCCCGGAACGGTCGAATAACTTTGTTATTTGAAAGTTATGATTTCTGAAATTTGGTATGGGGGTATAGTTAATATAAATGCATTTTATGCAATACAGTTAATATTTTTTTCACTTCCGGTTTAATCGGCAATACGTCCAACTTTTTTTTTTTAAATGGAACGCCCAGATTTGTTTAACACTTTTGAATGCAAAATAAAGAACTACGTTCAAGGAAGTATTAAGATGTTTATTTTTATTCACAAGAAAACAGTTAAAAAATTAAAAAAGTGTCCTAATATTATACAGAAAAATCAAGATACCTGTCTATTCAGGTTGCGATTACAATAATTGTTCAAAATGCTCTCCATTTACAATTTGACAAAAATGTAAACGGTCAGTAAAATTTCTTATTGAATTTTGTATTTGTTCTGGAGTGATGCGATTGGCTTCTTGAACTATTCTCTCTTCCAATTGTTCAAGATTATGGGGACGATTTTTGTGCACTTGACATTTCAAGTGACCCCAAAAGAAAAAATCTAATGGCGAGAGATCTGGCGAACGTGCTGGCCATTCGATTGCTCCTCTACGTCCGATCCAACGTCCCGGAAAAATTTCATTCAAATAATCGCGGACATTATGGGCAAAATGGGGGGGGGAGCTCCATCTAGTTGAAACCAAAAATGTGCATTAGGGTGATCACCTATGTTTGCATTTGGAAAGAGGGCCGCAAGTGCTGGAACAACCTCATTTCGCAATAAATTTAAGTAGACGTTGCCAGTTAAATTTCCTCTTATAAAAAATGGTCCTATGATGTTGTTTCCAACAAGACCAGCCCAGACATTCACCTTTTGAGGACGCTGTGTATGGACTTCTTCAATCCAATGCGGATTTTCAATTGACCAGTAGCGACAATTATGTCTGTTCACAGTGCCGTTGAGACAAAACGTTGCCTCATCTGAAAAAATGATGTGATCTAAAACATTAGGCTGCTGCTCGATCAATTCCGTCATTGTTTCGCAAAATTGTAGTCTACGATCTGGATCATCTTCAGTTAACTCATGGACGGGATACATTTTATAGGCTTTCATTCTTGCTGATTTAAGAATATTATGAGCAGATTTTTGAGAGATCTCATGAATTTGACCTAATTCTGTTGTGGACACGTGATGATTTTCTTCCACTGTAAGTAACACATTCAAACTAGTTTCTTCATCTGTTGCTGTTAATGGACGTCCCCTTCTAGGTAAATCCTTCACCTGACGAAAGACTTCAAACTTTTGAATTGTTCGGCATACCGTACTTTTACTAATGTGACGATCCAGATAAACAGTATTAAACAAAATACGAACCTTTTCAAAAGAACATTGACGATCACCGTACCCACGCATCATTAATATCTCAATTAGTTCTGATTCAGTAAGTTTTACTGCCATTTTCAAATGTGTCAATGTCTAAAATAAGTAAATTTATAGCGATGCAAAAGTTAAAACGCTTTTAAAATTGTCCAATGTGACGGCAAAAAGAATGCAAACACTAAACAACAACTTTTTTCAAAGGTACCTTGATTTTTCTGTATTAGGACACTTTTTTAATTTTTTAACTGTTTTCTTGTGAATAAAAATAAACATCTTAATACTTCCTGAACGTAGTTTTTTATTTTGCATTCAAAAGTGTTAAAAAAATCTGGGCGTTCCATTTAAAAAAAAAAGTTGGACGTATTGCCGATTAAACCGGAAGTGAAAAAAATATTAACTGTATTGCGTAAAATGCATTTATATTAACTATACCCCCATACCAAATTTCAGAAATCATAATTTTCAAATAACAAAGTTATTCGACCGTTCCGGCACTTTTTACTAACGCTGTATATTTTTACTATTTGAGCAGATGCACTCTTCTGCACGATACTGCAGTCTGTGGTGGTAAAAGAGAAGCGTGTGTTGTTCCCCTGGTTCCTGGTGGTGAAGTTCTTGATGTTTAAATAATTCATAATTTACTTTCACGAATAGAGCACATTCCATCACGTAGAGGCACGGCAATGTGAAAATCTTTTTTGATTTAAAAACCTCCCTGTAAGAATCAGTTTTTCTCATTTTAAAAATGTTGTTAATGTATAATTTCTGAAGGATCAATATCCTAGACACATCCGCAGATGCCCCCCAATACACAATATCATATCGCAACCTTCACTAACATAAGCATAATACGCAGAAAGACTCGTCCCCTCATTTACTCTTAACAGACGATATTATTCCCGCCAAGTACTCAATTTTTTTTTTCCAGTTCAATTGCGAATCCACATGAATCCTAGAAATCTCACATCATCCCCAGTTCTTATTTCTTAATGTCGATATTCCATAATTAAAGAATCTTCTTTGAAGTACGAAAAATGTACTATATTTGTCTTTTCCATCGTCTTCTTCGTGGCACTACAGCCCCATTTGGACCTATGTTAGGTCTTTTGTTATTTATATAAAAATACTGTTGTCTATTAGTTAAATACGGTGCTATCAAGTTGTATACGCTTCCCCGTATACCATAACAGTACAGTTCTTCCATTAGCAGCTGTGATCAACAGAGTTAAAGGCCCTGCTCTAATCACAGTAAGTGTTGGAGATATTTCTGCCGGTCCAAAGCTATCTTCACAGCATATCGATATGGACTTGTTCTTGTCAGTGATGCAAATCAATCTGCTCGCAATAATTTTCTCAAACACTTTCAGAAAGGCTGGTAAAATCGGTATTAGCCGGTAATTCATTGGATCGTTTATATCTCCACGTATAGGTATTACTTTTGAGAATTTTAGTTCTTGAATCCTTCTAATAAGCTTCTGTTTATGACGAAATTTAATGGTTCCAATATACTGGGGTCAATAGTTTTAACATACTAGTCCTTTGTAAACTTGCCTTTGATATTGTTAATCACACTGTTAAAAATGCCTGTAATATTTCATTATATATTCATTAATATTTACCTCATTTGTAATGGGATTAAAGAAAAGCACATAATATACTATGCGATAAGCAAATATATAGTAAATAACAAGTACTAATTGTGTATTATGAATTTTACAACGAAATGTTCTTTAAAATATAGTAAAAGTACATAACATGTTATGCGTCTTTTAAGTTAGAGCATGCGCATCAAAATTAGTCGCCATTAGTCTTGTTCATTCCTACATAACTGTGGTGACAAAGAAATGGTGTCTGTGTTTTTTGTTGTTGTAGCTGTTGAAATAGGTAGGCTTATATACTACAACAATGCGGAATATGCAAATTTAACTGTGCTACACAAAGAAAATACGATTTAAATCAATATTTACATAGAAATTGGATTTTTTTTCTTTACATTGCACACGTGAGAATTGTAATGTGATATTTATAACACATATGAGATTTGAGCAACATTTGTCTAATAAAACAGTTTTTTAAAACATGTGAAAAAATTAAAAAGCTCTTGAATAATAAATCAAAACGAATATTGGATGAAAATGGAAGCGATTTTACAAAAGAAATTTTACAAGCCATTACAAAATATATTCAGGAGGACTTTGGTGTTATTTACAGATTTACAGAGGTAAAATAGTTATTAGGTTTACATGATTTTATAAAAATAATATAAAATTTATTTGTAGAATCTGTCAGATGATGTCAGTGAGGCCAACCAGCTAGCTGCACCATATATTGTAATACAAAAAGGTAAATTTGTAGATATAGTTTTGTACGTACAATGTCCTTAATTCGCTATTGTCAAAGCAATTACTATAGAATTATAGCTTGACTATAACCATTTTTTCGGTTTAGATTTTTCTAAATATGGTTTTATATTTTATGCAGAACAAGAAGATATCCCGCCTATATACGGATTATCAACTAACTTGGATGCTTACGAAAATTTCGAAGATGCGTTCATGGTCTGTTTTTCGTTATATTTTATATTTATACCGTAGTCGACATATTTTAATTTCTGATACGAAAGTAGAAAGAGGAAACGAGCGCGACGAAATAAACTAAAGATAAACATAAGCGAGGCTGCCAAGACAGTACACTCGACAAACGTTTCCTATGAAATGTAAGGCGTGGGGATCCCCCGACACTGCGTTGCTCTCCCACCACTGTTAGCAAGCAGGCATCGCTGCATATTATAAGGTCATCTTCTGCATGGGATAGAAGTGTAAACCGAAATTAAAATTTGACGACTACGGTATATAAAGTATATTATTATACAACTCCCCAAATCATGTAGTGCAACCCTAGAACTAATTCAAAGACTGGTACTCAAAATATATCGAGACAGATGATCAAAATCAAAAAAAGTTAATCCTATTTGAAAGAAAGTTTTTAATTTTATGATTAAATAAAGAGATTTTTAATTTTAGTGGAATACATATTTTTAACTTTAAAACTATTTTACATTTCATTATATGTATTGTACTTACTGGAACTTAGTTTAGATTTTGTTTAGAATAACTTATTTATTCTTGTCGTTCAATGTTTACCAAAATTAAAAATAAAATATATTAATACTTTATAAAAATTATTTTTAGTTTATTATCCAACCAATCCTTAAATCTAATTACAGAAAAAAATCTTACATAATTTCTATGTGTTTTTAAATATTCAATTATTTTACCATGTAAAAGTACATATTTGAGGCAAAAATTTTACTATCATATTCCGTTATGAATCTTCACTGTGTGAATGTGCATACGTAATTATGTAATTACACAAAGAAGTGGTGAGGGTACACTTCAACAAAATTATATAATTTTAGAATGTAATTTTCAATAAGCGGGCATTGAAAGCGGTTTCAATTTACAATGTAAATTTCAGTAAGCAGTCATTGAAAGCAATTCCATAATATATCAGGTAAATTTAAAAATTCCATAACATAACGTTGGTCACAATATTGCCAACGTTATGTTATGTAATATTTTCTTACAGTGCACTTCCTTAAGTTCGCAATCAGTTACTGACAGGAAGTAGAATGATTTCTCATTTATATTTAAAAAAACTTTCGTTCATATCTTCTGGATTCGTACATGCATCCTGTAAAGAATGCTTTGACAAAATTAAAATTGCCATTCTGTCGTACGACAACCTGATGAGCATTAGCAAATATGAAACCGGTTGTTTGTTCGATAGTGTGGCAAAATCATTTCTTCTCACTCATAAAAATTTAGAAATGGTCACTTCACCAAGTGTTGAGTCAACTGAACGCTTCTGTTCTCGGTGTGCTGGATGTTAAAAAGAAACAACCCAAGAAAATTCACAAGAGAAAATCAAAAAAACGTTTTAAAAAAAATTCAGACTTTTTAACCTATAGTAAGATATAAATGTAAAATAGGTATGTATGTATTTGTGATAATCTAAAAATTAAAATATCAAAATGTTACGATTTCAGTTATTTTTTCCAAAATATGCAATCGTTTTGTGAAAAAACCTAAGTGATTTAGAAAAATTGTTATTATTTAACTAAATACGCAGAAATTCAATATTACTGCTAGTACAAAACAACAAGTTTAACAATATCTTTCTTTAGATACATTTTTCCATATATTTATAATACGACATTGTTTACGTCCGTAGTGTCAAATTTAGTTACAATGATAATTAGGATGTTGTATTGCTAGAAACTGTGTTGCATAATGCATCAAATTATCATGTTACCTGCTACTACAGACTGCTGGCTTCATTAGAGCTTTGTAAGCAAGATTTCTTTTACTAAATTTAAACGAAAGAAGAAGCGCTTGGGATGATGTAATGTACCTTTCGTATTTTTCTAAGATTATTTATATTCGTGGAGGTGCTTTTGCGTTTGCTTGTCGTGTACCTGACTTAATTATGAGTATTTCCCTCTTATGCACATAAATTTAACTCTTAATTAGTAATTCTAGATTCGTTCTTAACAGTAATTGGTAATTACAAGTTGATATTGTTTCCACCAAACAGTAATAGGGGTATAATAACATATTTGCTTTTCCTTATTGCATTGTCTTTACATTCCAAACTATTTTGGCTGTAAAATGGACGGTCCACCTGAAGGGGTTGGTGCAAAATGAATATGCAATATAATGCCCACCCAATGTTAAAAAATATGTTCCAATAGCTTAAGACAACTTACTACCACAGCTTAAAGAAGCAAGAGGGCGAATATGAATCTGAATAAAATTTGGGTTAATTAAGTTTTTTGAACTTATATCTTACCAAGATTATGTTTTATGTATTTTATGGTTTAACAAAAATGGTTTTTGTAGTAATTATCTGCTTTTTCTTATCATTGTCATTTACTTTCCCAACTATTTTGTATGCCTTTAAATAGTACGGGAAGACTTTCTTCCCGCATGAAGCTAGTGCTTTTAATTGCGCGCATGCGTGGAAGATGTCTTCACGCAAGTGGTTTGTAGGTACAATATTTTTTGTACGAACATTAAATTAAAAAAATATCGATTAATGTCATTAGTATCATACCTAACCTAAGATAGATTACCTAATTAATTTAAGCATCTCATGTACGTAACTGTTACTCGCCTGTCCCTAAAATTAAGTTATTATATTCTTACACATGGCAAACATGACGCATTTATTCGTATATTTATAAATTTATAGTACATTTATTGCGCTTTTTGGTTTAAATACAAAAAATTCTGAACTGCCAATATGAATGTCGATGTGGTCAAATAGATGGCGCCACAAATTTATTGGAAGAATTTTTAATTATTACTCCTATTTCCCCAACTTTTAGGGAGAATAGTCGAGGGAAATAGTAGAAGACAGTGTTTTTTTTTTACAATTTTCACAGTCGCCTCGACCGGGAAAACCTCTTTCCTAGTCGCGCTACACATGTGCCAAATATCACTTTACAGGCGGTGAGTACAAAAAAAAAAGAATTTTATTTAGGGTGACAATAATTAGCTGTGTAGCTATTTGTTTTATTTCTGCAAGTCGTGTACAAAAATTTGAGGCAAATATTTGTAAATAGTGTTTATTTATCACCGAAAAATTATAAAATGTTTCAGTAATACATTTCTCGTGTATACTGATTTTTCACATCGCCAGTTATTGCTTCAAATGTTGATAGCCAGTCTAATCTCTTCTTTTGCTAGCTGATAGTAAAATTATCTATATTATCAAACAAATCTTCAAAATCAATATCAAATCTTACCAATATCTCGTCCAGTACTTTAGTCATATTTCTAAAGAATGCAAAATTACTCAAAGAAATTAATGAAGACAACTTTTTACAAAAAGATTTTCGAAATTCTTACCGGAAGTACAATAAATTAATATAGATTTATGAAAAATATAAAAGTATTTAGAGATTTTTTCTTTTCTAGTGATGTAGTTGGTTTTGGATGTTACATTAAAACAATATAACTGTATATTATAAAATGGTCTTTTTCTATTTAAATTAGCTCAAAAACTCACACACCTACATTCGTCGTTCGTTTTTAAATCGAATATCTTTACATTAAAGTGACGTATCGTAATCGGTAGTACATTTTCACGAACCATTTGAGTCTGCAATTAATTGGTTTACGCAGACGCCATTTGCATTTTGGCGATTTTTACGTGTTACAATTTCCAAGCTTGCGTGAATTTAAATTAATTGGCAAAATGACGATTAGAATCCCATACAAGCAGTTTAAAGAATTTTTTAAGTGATTTTTAATAAACTAATCAACTTTATCATAATATGAATTCTAAATTATCGATTATTAATGCTATTTCAACATATTGGCAGTGTTATAGTTAAATATAAACATGATCATATGGTTATAAAATGATATTTTTATTGTATATTAAATATTTAGGCACGACACTGGCGGTAGAACATATGAAAGAAGACGTTTCCAAGTTGTAGATTTAAGAACATAAACATTTCGAAATCGAAATGCGTAAGTCATTTACAGACACCCACCAGTAGGAGCTACAGGTAGTGTAAAATTTTCTGAATTTCAATTTTTAAACCTATTTTCATCATCAGTATTATCAGAGGAGTAAATTTCACTTTTACTTTCTATATATTACGCAAGGATCTTTTATCTGTTTGGAAAGTATTAGTACAACCATGCTGCAAAATGACCAGGGCCTCAATCCGGCATGTAAATCATTTTATGACGTATGTTCAACATCATCTCCTCAATAACTTGTCCCTAGAGATACTCATTGGCATTTATTATGCCATAGTCAAACTTTAAAGACACATTTTCTTTAGGGACTAAATTTCCGAAATATATACAGATTTTGCTCTGCGAAATAATGATGACCATTGAGCAGAGGAAATGAGTATTATATACATTATCTGTGGTAAACATAGATTCATCGTTCAAAAATGTCGCCATCTTCTTGAAAGCCATATGAAAATCTGTTGCAAAAATCTGATGAAAATATGTTATCGTTTTGATAGAGGGGATGAATTTAGAAATATAATATGAACGAAGCTTTTTCCTAAAAGTAACTAGGTAGACGATTTTATTACTGGAGATATTTATTGAAGTTAATTGTCAGATATTCTTGTGTTGAGTCTAGAATTTGTGCCCTTCGAGTTGCACTGTACCTCTCTTAATCGACCAGAATTTATTTCTTGGATTAAACGAATTAGTTATCTCGAAGACGTTGATCCAGTCTACCGAATACAGTTCCTCTAGGATATCTGAGATTTGAAAAACTTATGCGATGATCTCATCCTGCAGTGTTGGCAGAAACAATAAAAACAATTACTAAACAAAATAATAAAAAACAAACAAATCAAGAATATAAAAATAATCCCAAAAAATGCGAAAGTTAAATTAAAACACAAAAGTCGAATTTAAAACGAAAATATCAATATGTTTTCGATTCATATACAAACTTATTCTTCTACAATGTCGCCAAATGTGTTTTTCGTAAAAGTGTGTTAAAAAAGAAATGTTTATAACAAACTCTCAAATCAAAAAGAAATATTTTAACAAGAAATAGTACTCAAAATTCTTCTTTATTCTAAATCGCAGCTAAGTCTACCAAAAGATATCTAGCAATATCGTTTATTTCCGAAATGTAAGCTGAAACACCTAAAACCTCCTGAAGACGATGAAACATTGTACTTATTTAGTTGTTGTAACTATGAGTAACTTTTGCGCAAATTTATGCACACTTGGTTTATTTTGGAAACTTGTCACAATATTTATCTTATTACAGACGATAAAATATATGTTCTCAAAATGCTGTCATAAATATAAGTACATATCAGAGTTGGAGATCGCTATCAAACATGAACTGTACTGTTCCTTAATGATTTAGTACTTGCGTACCAGCCATTTTGTCGGATTCAGTTTCATGTACGTTTCATCAAATACGAACGTAATTTAAAATGAAAAGTTTAGTTTTAAGGATTTTTTAAAAGGGATTTATTAAAATGTATCTGAAAGGGAAATAAACAATGTCGGTACTGAGCTAAATGAGTATTTAGAAGAATTTGCGGTGGTGCAATTAACAAGACATTTTATTTTAGATTTCCATATAATAAACTATTGGTTTTACACAATTGCACTGTTTATTATATCTGTTAAAGAAATATTTTTTTGTACGACTAAGCATATGTTTTTAGTTTCTTTTACTACATTATCAGTTTTATTAGATTTGTAAATAAATTCCTAAAATCCGATACGATTTATTCAATTTCATTCTACTATTTCCAGTCTTAAGTCCGGAAAACATATTCCGGGACTGTATTTTCATGATTAACTAGCAAAAAACTAAAAATGCTATGCGCTGTTTTAACATTAGAAACAAGAAAAGGCTTTTATGGGTTAGAGCCCACCTTTATTATCTTAAGAATACTTATTCTTCTGGCGACCCATGTTGCGTATGAAATTTTAAAAAATTGTGGAATATTTAAGTTTGCAGAAATGTTACACAATTGACCGTAAAAATTTTTATTATCTACGCTAATATAGTGCAGCCGCAGACACGTGTTTCTGACTTATTAGTCTTCATCAGTACAGCATAGCTGAGAAAGTATGTGTTGATTGAATAATACGTTGTGTAGTATAGTCCTTGAGAATCCCAAAATTCAAAAACCCTAACCATGTCCACAGTGTTCAGCAATAGTAAATACGAATATATTCTGTGTTGTCTAAATAAATATTTTCAATCAGGCATATTAGATTCAATATTTCGAAATGACATCTTGACGTAGAAGCTTATGAACAAATATGGTAAGTCACAAGATCCTCAATTTATTGGGGACAAAAACCAATTTCACTACATGAGTATAAAACGTATTATATTCCGAAATATATTTTACTTTGTATTTTCAAATTTACAAATGTAAATTTAATCATTATATTTAATATATGAACTGTATGTAAGAATAATACAATATCTAGGTATTTTATATTTGTGTACATCCAATATTCAATATAGTGGTGTGTATAGAAAATTACTCTAATAAACTTGAATTTCTTTAGTGTATGTAATAGCACATTAAACCCTGTGCAAATAATTTATACTATTAGGTACTCCTGGAAAAGAATTATTGTAGTTTTGTTCGATACAATAATCAAATCAATGATTTAATTAGTAAGCAAAGTTCAATTACCTATGCAGTAAAAAAATCTAAACTGCAAATTTTAATATAATATATGGTATGTTTAAATGTATTTTAATGTTAGGCCGCCAAGTTGGGTTCCAAAAATATACTAGGCTTGTATTTGTTTCATTAGTTTCGTTCGGTGTCAAAATTATAATTGAATTCGTACATCATATATTATTTATACTATAATTAATCTAATGCTCCAATTTGTAATATTGAAGTTTTAAATCCAATGTTATAATCTTACTAATACACACTGTATATTAGTGCTCTACGAAAATTATATTTAAAATGATCCAAGGGATTTTTTCTGTGCGGTATCGGCTTTCCATTTAATTTATCATACAAATAAAAACCATGGGCTTCTTGATCTGTCATAACGGGTCCTCCGCCAACAATTTTAAATTAACAATTAACAAAGTTGAATTGATCTTAAAATAGTATATTATTGTGCTATGATTGCTTTAGTGTTTACCATAATGAATTGGCAAAATTTCCATGTTTACACAAATTTACACTGTACTAAACCTAATATGTACTCAAAACAAACTATTGTAGTTGAATAGTACAATCAAAATTTGTAAAATAAAGTTAATTTCTATGTGTCCATCAAGTAATCAACAATAGGAAAGTTTATTTTAAAGGGTGAGTAACTTTTTCTAAAAATGATAACAATCAAATGTCATTATTTTTTTAAACAAATAAAAGCAACTAGAATATCTTAGTTAATTATGGAACTGTTAAATATCAATTCTGTTTTATAAAATGGAAAATAAATGTTATTATAAACAAATTCATTACATCATACTTTTATATATTTTTAACAGGATAGTTGGTAATGTCTTATTAGTAGCTGAATTCTTTCTTAGTATTTAAACCAACAATATCTTTTTTTAGAAATAGTAACGCACAAATGTTCTATTCCGATATGTAAATTCCGATATGTAAACAGTATATATCGTTTTCACGGTTTCTATGTTAATCCTGTCCTCCTAAAATTCTAACTACCATCAGGATATTGAAGAATATTTTCAAATAATTCAGTATGGGACTTCCTTGGAATTAAAAGATAAAATCGATTTCAAATAAGTATCTTCTGTTACAGGTATTATAAGTGCTTCATCAAGATTGCAGGTGAATATATCTTCGATTATTATAAGCACTTTATCGGGTATACATTTAAGTATTATGAGAATAATATCAAATTATAATACGTCAAGTACATATTAGGTATTTGAAAGTTTATTTTTACATTTTACATTTTATAAGCAATGTTGGTTGCCTACTCTTAAGATGTGTCCATAAACAGACTGTTGTTAAACAACGTGTTGTAATGGCAGGAATATGAAAGTGGTATAGAGAGTTAAATAGAAAAAATTCTAACAAGAGATGCATACATAATTAAAAAATGGAAAAAACAAAACATGTCGTTATTGAAACGGCTATGCCACAAATAGGAACGACTCCTAAAACGGTACCAAAATGAATGGAAGAGGCAGGAATGTATAATAAGTATTGAGGAGAAAAAATTAAAAAGATAATGGCTACCTCGATGGCTACCAAGCAATAGTAAGGAATATAAAACAAGATATGATGAAAAACAAAAAAGAAAGCTACAAAACGATAAAGAGAGCGAAGCAATCGTGATTACAAAGAAAAATGGAAGAAATAGAAATAGTAGACAGAAGTCATAACTCAAGAAACTTCTGTCAATGCATAAATAAACAAAAAGTACCAGTAAAGAAAACAATAAAGAGTACCAAAAATACCAAGTCACAGAAACACAGCGGAACGCACAAAAGAGGTAAATCAAATATGGGAGGATTTCTATGAGGATCTGCTAACTGATAATAAGGAAGAAAAGTATATTAAAGAAGGGGAAGAGCATGGGATTAATGTAGAGGAACCCAATTTAGAAGAAATGAAGGACACACTAAGAAGTAGTAAAGTCGAAAAACACCTGAAGCTGATAACATAAACATGGAAATGATAAAATATGGCAGAGAAAGATCGCTGGAATAAATACATTTATAAACTTATCAAAGAAATATGGAATTCCGAACAAATTCCGATGGAGTAGAATAAAGGTACACCGTAAAAAAATTTAGGAAAATTATACAAATATTTACGTAAAAGTTACACAAAGAAACGTGTAAGTGCTCAAATGTGTAATTTTCATTGAAAAGCAGATGCAAATATGCACATTCGATAGTAAAATTATGTTTATACTGAATTTTACTCTTTTTTTTGTAAAAAAAAAATATCAAAACCTATGTAATATTACGAATCTCTACGTAATATATATATAAAACATTATGTAAAAATACAAACTTCAAATGGAATATAACAAATTAACTTTATTAAATTACACACTAGTGTGCAATTTTACATAGTGATGTAATTTTACGTGATAATCCATGTGAAATAGTTTCCTATTATAGTATTTGTAATTTTACACATTTTTTTTACAGTACAATCATAGCAATATATAATAAAAAGGGGGATCGGTCATTATGCAAAAACTACAGAGAAATCACACTGCTGAGCAGCGTTTACAAAATCATGACACCGATCATGCAAGAGAAAGCTTAAACACATACATCAAGAACATTGTAGGAAGTTACCAATGCAGCTTTATACTAGGCACATAAACAGTAGATGTAACACATGTAGTGAAACAAATAGCAGAACAGATGCACGAATATATCATTAATACTGAAATGTTATTCACAAACTGCAAGCAAGCTTGCAACTCCATAAAAAAAAGTCAATTAATGATGGGCCTAAGGGAATTAAAAATACCACCAAAGCTAAAGAGATTAATACAAGTGACCTTAAATAACACAAAATCATTGGTGCAAACGGAACACGGGAAAACAAGGGATTTCACATCAACAAAGGCGTAAGACAGGGAAATTCATTGTCTGCTACACTCTTTATTATGGCATTGGAAATCTTACAAGAAGGAAAATAGTTACAATAGGCACACTGAGAGCAAGAGATGCCAAATCGTTGAATATGCAGATAATCTAGTTATCACCAAACAAAGATAACATCATCAGAAAGCTCTTGGAGAGAATTGAGGAAGAGGAAGAGACTGGGGACTGAAAATAAACTAGAAAAAAACAAAAATTATGAGAGTCTTTAACACAAAAGAGGCAGCATTCATTAAGAGTATTTGAAAGAAAAATAATGAGAAGGATACTGGGTGTAATAAAGCAATTAAATGAAATAAGAACACAAAAGGCACATACATTCTGTGCCATGTATGGAGATCAGAACAGTAAAGTAACGCGAGAACAATAATGGAATGGCAGCTGAGTGGAAGAAGAGGAACAGGTAGACCAAGAAATAAGTAAATGGCAGGACGAGGTTGAAGAGTACTTAAGATTCCTGGGACTGAAAACAAGCAAATGTGGAAGTAAACAGCTGAAAAAATTAAGACCTATACATAATACACACGTAACAATCGTTATAGTGGGGGCTAATCCACCCCGAGAAAATGACTGAAAGGGCTCCAGTACACAAACCGGCCAAACTCCGAAAAGGAATGTAGTGCCTTTATTATTAAACTTGTAATATGTACCAATTAAATAAATGACATATATCAAGTTTATTACGTATTTATTTGTTATTACCTAATATATAATACAAAGTTTATACATGCGAATGTTCAAAGCATTATGAATAAACTGAATCAGATTGAATGTATTTTAGCAACCGAGGCGTCTGCATTCATGTGCGTGACTGAACACTGGTGCAAGGATGAGCAGCTTAACATGGTTGCATTTGATGGCTATGAGATTGTTTCCAGTTTTTCTAGAGATGCTCATATACATGGTGGTTCATTAATAATAGCACGAAAGAATATTGCATGCTGCAAGGGTGATTTCTTTATGCGGATGTCATCTGAACTATGCATTGAGTGTTCTGGGATTACGTTCGGGTCCGAGAGTAGGAGATATTGTGTTCCTCGACAGGCTGGTTTTAATTTTCAATAAAGCTTATGAACTCGCTGATAATGTGATCCTGTCTGGTGATTTTAATATTGATTGCCTGAGACAAAGTGTTGAGAGAGATAAGTTTCTTGACGTGGTGACATCATATAAGTTGATAATAACCACGCGGTCGCCGACAAGAGTCTCTTTGAGTAGAGATGGGGTGGTGTCTGAAACGGGCATTGACTACGTCTTACATAATATTCACGACATGGAATGGACATGTAAAATCAAAAATCTAAATATCTCTGATCATTATCTCACATTCTCACTATTCATAAAGGTGCCAGTCCACAATGAGAATATCTCATGAGATTTATGTCTCATGCAATAAAAATCGCAGGACAACTCCAATTTCATTGGTCTTTCGACCGTTTCCACAATGAAATTGAAGCGATTTTTATTGCATGAGACACAAATATCATGAGATATTCTCATTGTGGACTGGCACCTTAACAGTTTAGACATTGTACGTGATAATAATGTTGTTTTCGTACATATAGATTGACAGATGACAGTAATATGGATCACTTAGTTAGTATGCTTTCCGCGGAGGATTGGAGTGGTGTGTACAGTGACGAGAGTACTGATGATGCGTTTCGGGCATTCTTGTGCACATTTACCTAGTATCTGGACGTGGCCTGTCCTATTGGTACAAGAACTCGTAATCAACGTTATAATAAGACATGGGTGACTCCTGAAAATCGATGAAGGAATTATTTTATTTGGCCAGAACTGTGAATGAAGATCATCTGTATGCTGTTTATAAAGAGAGAAAGAAGAACTGCAGGTACATGTTGGATACTGCCAAAAAGCATTATAATGCTAATTTATTGGTTGAGTCCAAAAATAAGTCACGTCAAATATGGAAAGTTATTAATAAAGGGAATTAGGCAGAAATCAACACAGGGAGGTTGCCCTCACTGACTCCAGCGGTAGGACTTTGTCTGCCAAGTGCGTGGCTAATGCTTTTGGCAGTTTTTTAAGCAACAATGCCGAAAATAAAATGATAGTGTTTTGCGGGCGTGTCCTCGCAGACATATGTACTCTTTCTGGGTCGATGCGTAATTCTATGTTTTTCCATGACATCAGTCATGAGGAGATTCTTGAAGCGACTAAAAATCTAAAGAACAGGAATGGTTCTGGTGGTGCTGGTTTTCCTACAATATTGATAAAGTGTTCTTATTTGTTTAATCTGTCCATCAGCACATCTACATTTCCAACTGTCTTCAAAAAGTCATGAGTGATGCCCATTCATAAACGGAGGAACGCCACATTTGTTGAAGAATATAGACCTATATCTGTGTTAGATGAATTCTCCAAGATATTAGAAAGAATTGTGTTCGACAGACTGACTGCATTTCTAAACGATTGTGTCGTATTAAATGAGAACCAACATGGCTCTCGTGCTGGTTATTCAACTGCTAGAGCTACTTGCAGCTTTGTTGATGCAATTTATAGGGCCATTGATGATGGGATGTATACGATTGGACTATTCTTTGATCTGACATCAACATTTTGATACTGTGCGGCATGAGTTTCTTTTGGAAAAGTTGTGTTCCTGTATATTAAGGAAGCAATGCTTCAGTGGTTGCGGTCGTATCTAGCAGGAAAAACAATGGCCGTGAGAGTAAATGGCGTAACATTTATTGAGTATCCAGTTCAACATGGTGTGCCACAGAGATCTGTGCTCGGACCACTGTTGTTTTTAATATTTACAAATGCTTTGCCTGAATTTGTTAGTCCTGATGAGCTGGTGATCTTCGCTGACGACACTTCTATGGTCGTGGCCTCTCGTGATGAAGACTCTCTTTTTGCCAAGGTGAGTCGGATTTTGACGGCATTCAGTGAATTGTGTTAGGCAAATATCTTGTGTTACTCAATACGGATAAATCGGCTTGTGTTAAGTTTTATAAGCGCAGAGTTGCGGGGACTGACGGGTTTGCTTTTCCGAATGGTGATTTGTTGGGTATGGTTGACAGTATAAAACTCTTGGGGGTTCATATTGATGGACAGTTAACTTGGAGTAATCATATCGAATGCGTCTGTGCAAAGATTAACAGCGCTTACTATGCCATTCTAAAATTAAAGTCTTGCCTCCATCATGACTCCGCATAGTGAGTGTGTACTATGCTCTGGTATATTCGGTTCTCTCTTATAATACTGCTCTCTGTGGGGTAATTCCTCTAGGGTTGGGCGTGTTTTTATTCAACAGAAGCGAATAATACGCTTAATTTTTAACCTAAAGTCTGATGACTCTTGCAGACCAGTTTTTGTGAGGGAAAGTTTCTTGACAGTGCAGGGTGTGTATATTTACCAATGTGCACGGTATGCGAGAGATAACTTGGGTAGGTATTGCTGTGGTGGTCATCAATTCCCGACGCGGCAGGGCCATTTGTTGCGTACTGGCCAGCATAGAACTGCTTGCTTTGAGAAGTCACCGACATATGCTGCTCAGGTCGTATATAACAGATTGCCATCGGAGGTGAAGGGCACGCATAATGCTCATCAGTTTAAAATGGCATTGAAAACATTTCTACTGTGACAATGTTATTACAGTGTCAATAAATATTTGCAGGGATAAAGTGATTTGTCACATTTATGTTTAATTAACTGTTGCTTGTTTTATATATGCATTTTTGTGACGCTCATATATACTGTAATTTGTGTGATATGAATAAAACTTATATTATTATTATTATTATTATTGTATTAAATGTAGTCTCCACGAGTCCAAATAATGTGCAAATATTTTCATATTTCTAGAGTTATGAAGTTAACTCTTTCTGGCATAATGGTAGATAGAATGTGCCGCAAAAGCCGATTGCTTTAGGAGTCTATAAAACGTACCCCAATTAATAATTTTTTTTGTTATTTTTCAGGGGTTTGTAAGGTGCGCAACAAATAATAATAACTCTCTCGGTTGTTAGCAATGGCCATCTGTGTTGTAGTTATATTGTAGGTCACAGTTTATTGCAGCAAGTGCATGTTCGGGTATTCTGTAAAGAACGAAGAAAGAGAGAAAAGAAAATAACGTTAATTAATACTTTTTTTTATGAGATAAGGAATATTAGTAACTATTCATCATGATAACGTCATTATATTTAAAAATATTCATATTGGTCTATTCACTTTTCGTAATTTTGTTATGGTTTGGTGTTTGTACCGCTGCTGCTTTTAGTGAAGTCTTAAACAATTGTTTGTTTCTATATGGATGTTGAAATTGGATAATTGGCAGTTCAGATTAGATGAAATTACACTCGAAACGTTCAAAAAGAATTTGAAATATAGATAACTTTGAAGTAATTCCGTCCGACTCAGAATTGGAAGTTTAATTGCAGAAAAAAACAGATGTTGAAGAGACTCTCCCAGCTCTAGTTCTGAACAATTCACATAATGAGCCAGAAGATTTTTACCAGTTATACAACTTCAAAATAAATTTCAATCAGATTCTCCCTAATCAAACCCCTCATATTCGGAAAATTCCGGAGTAGACTAATTCTACTTTTCTAACAAGACAAAATTCCAACATTTTAGGCATGAATCTTCTAATGGGAGTAACGCGACTCCCAGTTTTAGGAACTGTTGGAAGCTTGCACCTGATTGGAGTCGAACTTTTGAAAGATCAAAAGAAAGAACATATTCATGCTTGTGGCAACGTTAATTCCAAAAAGGCGTGATTTTAATGGCGAAATGGCGTAGAGTTTAATTCCTGTCAAACTTTCATGATCCATTAGTAATCCCAGAAGCGGACAGAAAAATAAAGATGACACTAAATTGAACGTGCCGTGTCCACAAGCACTAATAGGCAACAACAAAAATATAAATTTTATGGATAAATTTTATCAAAACCTAAGCATTAAGTTAATAGGAAGTCACGTACATGGCAGGAGAAGATATTCTTTTATTTTTTAACATGTCTGTTGTAAATGCCCATGTGTTCTATAGAGAATTAGAATTGACAAAGATGAATATGTAAGAATTTAGAAGCAGAATACGAGAGGAAGTAGTGGCCCAACAAATTTGTTAACCACAGAAGACCTAAACAACTCAGGAAATAACAGCTAAGAAAAACATTATGTACCTGACAAAATTTAGATGACAAAAATTCTTCATTAGCGGACACTGACGTCGCTGTGTCAAATCTACTACTTCAACAAACGAGTGCGCACTGAGTAGAGATATTCTGTTTGCAAAGTTCCGCTTTGCTTGGAAAATATAAAAGCTGTTTCAAGCATTGCATTATCACAACATAAAATAATGGTATTTTTTTAAATTATATTTCTTTTTAATTTTTATTCCTCCCGTTTGTTATTCAATTTTATGGCAATAAATATTTTTTTTAAATATATATTTTTTTTCTTTGACCCATTTGCATGTACTAAGAATATCTACCCTTGAAAGAGTTAACATTTCTTCGGAATAGAATATGAATATTTTTTATGTAATTATTCCTCAGCCATATGATTACTTCTTTAAACAGTTTTCTTTATTCCTTAAATTTATTAAGCATTTAATGCTTGCTAACCTTGAAACAGAGTCCTGACAATGCGCACAGAAAGTTGACTTTCATTTTCAGAAAAACAAATATAATTTACGCTTTTTCGAAATCACATAAATATATTGACTAGAGCAGAATATTATATGACGAGGACCGGTTCCATAGAACAGAGGTGCAGCATCGCGCGAAAAAGAAAGAGGTAAACGAAAACATCAGCATCATATTGGCGCGACGGTGAACGGTGTTGAGAGCGCGTCGTGGTCGTCCACGTCGACCAGTTGCCGGCCGCGACCGGACCTCGGTTCGCGAAGGCCGCCGGTTGTGATTGGTTCGCGGGGTGCGCAACTACACCCACCTCTCGTGCCAGAGAACCACCGGACGCTCGCCATCCGGACACCAGGACCACGGGTCGGCCCGGTTCGCCGTGTTCTTCTAATCGACTCCGCGCTCCACCAATCATCGCCAATCTAACGCCGAAACGCACCAGAGAGAGGAACACTCGCGGAGAAGAAGAAAGGAACGGCGGCTGTGTATCGACGCAACGATCACCTGATCTTTTTCGCACAAAAAGAAACGAATAACGCCGGAGAGAGGGAACGCTCCGTCGCAATTAGCGAAATATATTGGCCTAAACTTGGCGAATTCGCATGTGATCAACATCGAAGGTCGCAGAGTGCTATGAACTCTGATATTCTAGTAAAGGACTGGCATCGATCTGTCTCTGTCTACGCGCCGGCATTTTGTTATAAACTTTTTCGTATGCAAAATGGCTGAACTGTTGTTATATATACGAGGCTAATGATTTTATTTATTAGCACTCCGAGCACATGATTTGTTATGCAAAGACGATATTATTTTAATGATTTTTTAATATATGAAAATTCTAATATTATTAAAAAAATAATACTAAATTATAATATACAGGGTGACTCATCTCCGCGGGTAAGACCGATTATGCCTTTATAAGTAAAGATATTTCGAAGCGGTTTTTTTCTTGTGATAGATGTTCATTAGGAGCACATTTTAAAAATATTTTGTATTATACAGAGTGTTTCATAACTTGGTGGTTAACCATAGTTATAGTTTTTTAAAAGGAATACCATATATATTATTACATTATTGTTTTCCCGGTATAATTCTTAGTCAAAAAGTATTAAGATAGTATAGGCATAAAGTCCACAGTTTTATGGTGGAATTCTGTAACTTTCTCGGAAGCTCCGGCTATCGTAGGCCCTGGCAACGAAGTGACGTTGCGATGACGATTTCAGAATATTGAGAGTTAGTGACGTAGAACTGTCAAAACGTTCGTGAGTAAAGATTTTGTTGGTTATATTGTGGTTATATTATTATTATATAACTATTGTTAATATACTGTTCCTGTTGTTATATTTATAGTTTCTGTTAGTTTATTTGTTATAATTATTATTGTTTTATATTTGCAAATATGAATGGCTTTATAGTATTATTATTAGATGAAGATCACAACAGGTAGGTAATCGATAATATAAAATATATAGAGTATACATAATATTCTCTATTTTCTTTATTTTAGAAATTATATGCGTATATTCCGCAAACGTTTAAGAGATCACGGAAATCCTTTTGAAATACCAAACACGCATTTTAAACAAATGTTTAGACTGAATAAGGACACTGTTCAAAACCTGATCCAGTTATTGGATGGACATATTGAACAAACAAATATACCATTACATTTGAAGGTTATTATCATAAACATCACTTGAAATGCATATTAACTTTATAGTGCACATTATATATTTGTTACAGGTCTTAACAACATTAAATTTCATAGCATCAGACAGCTATCAGAATAGTGTTGGTATTAATAGCTTTGTTTCTCTCAGTCACAGTTCAGTAAGTCGAATAGTTCATCAGGTCTGTCTTGTAATATCAAACAATTTATTCCCTGAATGCATAAAATTTCCCAGTGATTGTGAATCGAAGAATCGTGTCAAGCAAGGGTAATTATGTTGTATCAAAATATTCTAAAAATAATTCTTTATTTTGTTTTTATGATAAAAAATGGGAGACCGGAGATGTATTTTGTTTAATCGATAGCACCCAGTTCATATATTTACCAAGGGTAATTAAGGGTACCTTTTCTAAACGTTCTAAAAATTATCCTTCTGTATAGTTTTTATGAAAAATGGGGTGCACGAGATGTAGGTGTAATTGATGGCACACATGTTGATATACTTGCTCCACCTTTAGCCAATGAAGAACACTCTCCTTTTGTATATATATATATATATTTTCTATTCACATACTGTAATTTTTTTTTCTAAATTTCAGCACTACTTTTATGGTAAGGTTGATAAAAGAAAATATATTTGACAATAAAATGTGTTTTATTTTTG
The DNA here is from genome assembly GCA_963170755.1 of Amphimallon solstitiale. Lineage (NCBI taxonomy): Eukaryota > Metazoa > Arthropoda > Insecta > Coleoptera > Scarabaeidae > Amphimallon > Amphimallon solstitiale. The sequence goes on from OY720675.1 coordinate 249,650,785, forward strand.
AATATTTATACAAACAATCTCTATTTGAGTACCTATTATTCAAAGTTCACATTTCTAGTTCAGTATTATTATTTTTCTTTTTGATCTTTATTGTTAAGATTTAATAGTAAACATATAATTCATATCCAATATTAGTATAATTATCCGAGTCAAATGTCATCTATTGTTTTATAATACTTGCTGGTAAATTTATTAAACAATAATTTTTTACATTCTTTTGAGTTGAAAAAGTGCAAATTTCAGCCTAATGAATATTACTCTCCTGTAAAAACTGCAAATAAAGAGAACTTTCAATTACTATAATTTCAGAGGCTCGACAACAAAATCCTGCAATAATATCAAATGATTTGGTGTACCAAGTACAACAATACATCACAGGATTGGTCGATTTTCTAAATACAAAATCATCTATATCCTCCAACCATTTATATACTTTGGCCTATGCTATTAAAACTTAATGTTACCTTTTTGGATCCTCAAACATTAATCGTTCAATATAGTTACACATTGATAAAATCTTTGCGGTTTGATTTACAAATAAAGTCATTGACTAAACAGGTAAATTTCCTCTTATTTTCCTCAACATAATATAAAGTTAAACATCCTCTCAATTTGATGTAGTTTTATTATTAGAAAATCTTATGAAAAAGTCAACTTTAAATTGTGAAGTTATTGTGAATACGATACCATAATAGACTTTTTCGAACATTTAGTTTGTGCACATTTCACATGCTTTATGTTGTGTGGATATTGTCTGCTAGGTTTATGTATTTTTTTGTGTTTAGGTACTCTTGTAAGAAAAACAATGTCGACTTTATAGGGATACCTGTCCGTTGGCTTTATAAAAAAATCACATTTCATCATCCATAAATGTGCCTGAAAAGACATTTATCTGCAAATTCACTATACACTAGTGCGATACTACGTCCTTTGAAACTCTCCTAATGATAACAGTTCTTGTTGAAATTTTCCAAAGTGTTTCGTGCTATCTTGGCAGCAGTATAAACATATGTTTATACTATATCTTGGCATTACAAAATGTTCCGTACATTTTCTTTAAAAAAAATGTTAGCAATCGCTATATTATATTTCAAACAATTTTCGTATTAGTTAAAATTTTAAATTGAAATATTTTGGTATATGTTTACGCGATGATATGTCTGTTTACATGTTAAACATAAAGGTTATGTACAAAAAATCGTAAATTGACACTTCTACGTCACTAACTGCAAAAATTCTGAAATTGTCATCGCAACGTCACTTCGTTGCCAGGGCCTACGATAGCCGGAGCTTCCGAGAAAGTTACAGAATTCCACCATTAGACTTATTCCTATTTTTCTGAAAAATTCAATGTTTGTACTACGTGATCATTTTGAACGGTCCTGAGTTTACCATACTGATTTTAATATGGGAACGCAGTGTAATTGGCAATCCTTTTTTATTTAGTTTTGTGGTTAGGTTTACTATTTAAAATTTTCCTGTGATAAATGTCAATGAAATAGGGTTAGTTTTAAGTTGAATTATATGAAAGAATTGTTTAGAAATACAATAATTACACTTTATTTATTATCATAAACAATAATAATAAATATGTTACAACTTTATTACTGTAAAACATAATCCTATAATAATGTCACCAAATGAATACATTTTATAAAAGTGTTCTCATGTTATTGACCACATTGTGTAGTATTTCCGGTGTAATATTTTGCAATTCTATTGTAATTGCCTCTTCAAGTTCATCGAGATGATAGTCTATTCTGAAACATTTTATTTTTTACATGGCCAAAGAGACAAAAGTCCAGTGGGATTAAATCAGGAGAATTGGCTGGCTATCGATTTTGACTAATCAATCAGTTACCACAGTATCCTTGCAAATAATTAATAGTTTGTTGCGCAATATGTGCAGTTGCCCCATCTTGGTGGAAGTACCCCAGGTTAAAATCATCCTCGTGAAGGCTTTTAATGAAGGGTTCCACTATTTGTTCTCGGTATCGTAATGCATTAATTGTATCATGAAAAAAAAATTGGTCCAATAATCCGTCCTAAACACCAACTTTGATAGGATGGAGACTATTTTCAACAAAAACATGTGGATTCTCTGTTGACCAGGTACGATCATTTTGAGAGTTGATATACCCCAACAAATGGATCCAAGCTCCATACAAAAAGAAAGTGCGATTCAAGTCTTCTTCATGTAATATTTCATTAAACCAGTTGCAATAATTCATTCTCTACTGCTTATGAGTACTTCCGTAGGAAATACCTACAATTTAAATACATATCCTGTATAACAAATTACGTTTAAATTAATTAGATCTCTTTACCAGTTTGAGAAGACAGCTTTCGTACAGATTTTGTGTCTGCGACATCTTGAGTTAAAACTGTTGGTACTACTGTTGGTACTTTTTCAGGTTTACATTTACAAACACGCCCCGTTTCCTTAAACCTCTCAATCACCTTATTGCGATGACAAGTGAATGTGTTCAAGTTTATTTCCATTTTCCGTTATAAATTGCTGAAAACACAATCCCAATGAATATTTCCATAATCCATCCTCCCACTTTACGATAAACGTATCCTGTTGCATCGTAAAAGCATGGTATACGAAGTATATTGTCTTGAAATAGACAGAAAAGCGACAATAAAACAATGAAAATACCAAAATAGAAGACACATCAATACATTATGGTTTTGACATTTGACATGTAAATTTAGTATGGGCAATTCACGGAAGTAAATATTTCCTAGTTTTTGATAATACTGGGACTCTTTTGTTGCCAACCCAGGACAGTTCAAAATGATCTCTTGTACCTATAACATTATATTTCTCGAAAACAACGTATGAGATGGACAAAATTTTTTGCGGTATTGTTCACAATAAGATGTTCTAATAGAAGCATAAGTATTTTATATTCTTTCAGTTACTAACTGCAGAAAACTGGATTAAAATTACATAACACGCTTTTGTATACAAACAATTTTTTCAGGCGGAACAGCCTATAATCAGTTCACTTTTGAATTTCTTATTAAATTTCACATCAAAAGCATGTAATACGTTAATTCTTCAAAAGTGACTATTAATGAGCTATTGTCGTTTTTTGATATAATTTTGTCTGTTTCATGGTTTTATATTAATATACAGCATAGCATGCACTGAAATTAGCTGTGAAGTTGAAGGATGACGTTTAATAAGTTACTTTTTAGTACAGGTGTAATTTGTTGACGCTATTAATCTCAAAATAATTGAGTGATTTTATATTGGAGTTTTCTAAAAAAAAGTGCTTATACAGATATCATTTTTGAACTGGGGTAAAGTCAAAGAAATTATTTATTAGCTCAGAGAATTTACCGACAGCGCTACCCTGGTAGAAGATATCCCAGAACATATGCCTTTAGAAGAGTAATAGTCACTTTCATTACTACTGGCAATGTTGCTTATGTTATTTTGTAGTTTCTTTTTCACTAATTACAGATCCGTTGATACCTCAAGGTATTAATTTGTTTTGTTTTAAAATTTGTTTACTGTACCATATTCTATATATTTTATGAAATATATTGCTGGCATAGACTGTATTGTAAGTACATACAATATATTCAGTTTTTGTATAAATATGTAGATATAGAAATGAGACACTTACTAAGATTATAGGAGTAAAAGAAGAAAGAAGGGTAATGATGTATTATATATTTTTGGAATGCAGTTTTAACAACTCAAAATCTTAAGCTAGAAATTTTTTTTGTCATTCTCCCAATACGTATAAAAATCATATTTCTAAGCTAATTTTTAGGAAAATGCATTATAAAATCATACTTGTCAACTGAGTAACAACTTATTAAATGGCATCCACTTAATTATTAATGCTGCAACAAATATCATGGCTCACTATATCGTACTTAAAGAAAAAACACGAGGTTGGCAAAATTATATCAAAAAACGACAATAACTCTGTAATAGTCACTTTTAATGTATTAACGTCTTACATGTTTTTGATGTGAAATTAAATAAGCAATTCAAAAATGAACTAATAAACTGACTTTTATACAAAAACGTGTCATGTAATTTTAATCCAGTTTAAAAATTAGAATATAAAATAAAATTTAAAATCATATGAGGTTCATAATAAGTTAAATAAACGTAAATTCCGGTAAAATTACAAAATTTAAAGTTAATAACAATTAAAATTGGCATCAGAAAAATAAAAAACTGACTGAGCAATAAAATTATTATTAATAATAATACTTTAACCCTTTGAAGTTCAAAATAGTAAAACTCAACAGAACTTCGGGAAATTTTGTAAACATACTCAATTATACTTAAAACTATACAAGGTTTTCTTTGAAAAAATTATTCTTTTGGTGGTTACACAGTGAAAGGATTATTAACTATTATCTCAGACATTACGAAGACAAGTCACATCAATTAAAACTCCAAAACAACCTTTTTTATGCTGAAAGGCAAAAAACCACTTTTCATATTGAAGAAGCCCAACATTATGTACTGGCAGGTGTTTGAAATGATCCTGACGAACTTCCTTGGCGACATATGGTTTGAATTGATTGACTACCATCGAAAATGTGGGTCCTGGAACATCCCTACCAGCAAATTCTCCAATCAGCCCAGTAATTACTTGGCATCTGAAGTTCTTGAGGGACATTATGCTGTTTGTTTTATTTCTGAATATGATGGAAGAGTTTAATAGCCAGAAAAGACGATTTATTCCTTTATGGTCTATTTGATAGTATGACTTCATTATGTTTACTTTCCCATATTTTTCCGATATTTCCAATACTTATAGAAAAATTTACTGTGGCAGTGGATCCATCTTCCTCCCTTTTGTCGACCGTGTGATATTCTTGAGGTGAATGAATTGTTGACAATAGCTACTCTTGTCCTTCCATGTGATATAGCTGTCTTCATCACATTTTGAGAACCGGTCCCATCCACCACGTTTTATTTGATTTTCTGCAATAGCTTTTTGAGTAGTTTGCGTCTATTGCCTCTCACAATCCCACACGAGTATATGTGCTTTTCTTGCAAAGTGTGCATAAGATCGACAGTTGTAAAAAAGTTGTCCAGGTAAACGTGAGTCACATTCTCATCCAAAAAAAACTTCAGGTTCGTTATCTGGTTTTCCAGTGTAAATCTGAACCATAGAGATCTTTTTTATCAGCTCGTACCCAAATTTTAAAGCCTTGGTTTATGGGCTGTCGGGGTATGTATTGTCTGAATCCTATGCGTCCTTTCAATTTCACCATACTTACATCCACAAGTAGCTCTTTAGTTGGTTGGTAATATGTGTCTTTCAACTTTTCGATATATGGACGAATTTTGTATAATTTGTCAAATCCGGGTTTTCCTTTTCTTGACATTTGTACGTTTTGTCATTCAGATGCGTATTGGACAATAGAAAACCAAAGCGATTCACAGGTATTTTAGAAGCGATAAAAGTATCTCTTATCTCTGTTCGCGAAGACCAATAATCTCTGTACAAAAGTGATTTTTCTATACTCATTAGCAAACTATAACAATGAAAATGTTTAATTCTTCTGCACAACATGGAGACGATTTTTGCCACTCTGAGTAGCAAACAAATTAGTATGATCTACAATTTGCTCCAATAAATCTTTATCAAATACCTGGTACACCAGTAACTTCCAGAATATATTTTACTATGTTGCACAGATTAAATAAAACGGCTGAATGTTTGTAGTATCAGAAGAATTTAAGTAGAAAACCAAATTGTAAAATATACAAAATAAATGTCAAATCAATCAAGTGTTAACTGGGTTCAGTATATTCCATCATATTGCATATTTTTAGCACGTGATTTTAAAGATGCTCCGCGATTACCAATTAGTTTATAATGCTTTGAACAGATGGCGCGAGGTAGAGAGCAGAATTTTTAGATTAGCAGCATCTGCAAAATCTCCTAATGTTACGGTCTTGTTATTCTCTAGTAAGATGCGTCACCTTTTGACGAGGGACTGAATAAACACATATCTGCAGTTGTTCAATCACAGTAGCCTGGATGTTGAGAGCCAATGCTACCTTGTGTCGTTGTGTCAGAGTCACACATGTCGCTGGAATTTTCTCCTAGGCATTTGGTATGCAAGTTGACGTACGTGCGGGTGGTCTAAGTGCATGGGCATCGAGGCAACACGATCGTGCACTGATGAGATCTATGTAAGATAGAAACACATGTATGTACCTTGTTATTCGTAATGCCAGCTTGGTAAAGGAAAAATTGAAATATAGGCGATTCTGACAATTCCATTAAAGAAAACGCGGAAAAAAGAAGAAATGCTACTACACGAATTTGTAACCTTAAGTTAAGATATAAATTTAAAATGTGTATTTCCGAATTATTTCTCAATAATCGAAATTAAAACAATTTTTAAAACGCATCTTTTATAAAACCTGTGTATTTTAATTATAATTTAATTGAGGACAGTTCATGTTGCTCCGTTCGTAGAATTTTATATCAATATTTCAAAAGGCCTTAATACTTCTTTTGTCGAAAATTACAGTCACTGAGTAATTCCAATTACCTCCCTGAATTTTCACACGTTCATAGCGAGGATCATCGTTTTCTTTTTCCTGTTGCTATTAAATTATTCATTTTCATTCGAATTCTATTTTTCCCATCATTAGAACACGTACTCCACTTTCTATCTTTATAAACACGACGACATCGCTGAAAGTTTATTATGTCGGATGATCTAAGAAGAAAGGCATTATATATTACCATTAAATTGTGTCCGCTGTCAGACGCGACAAATAATAAAATGAAGAGGAAGACTGAGGGGTCTCCGACCGTGGCAGGTTCTCATGGTATACGGGTATACCGTCCCGTTTGAGAATTGGAACATGTCTCGTCGATATTCTGCTTGGAGTGTGAGAACGAAAACACTGGTACGATGGTAAAATGAACACGGCAAACAGGCACAAACAAGCAAGTCTAAGGCTAGAAATAAGGTGGTTGGTTGTAAAGTATAGATGTCGGTATTTTTGTTTGTGATCCCTTCGTGTGTTGTTATTATTGTAGTTTTTTCGTTCAATACTTTATAGAGGCGCCACACTAAAAAAAAAAAACTTTCTCACGAATTGCATCAACTTGATTTAGGACGAACAGGTTGTGCTTTTTTTCTAGGGGAGGTTGTTAACATTGTTATGACTGAAAATGTGTATATTATAAATTTGTTTTCTCTTAAAGAAAAAAGTACATGATACATGTGAAATATTGGTTGATACGTATGAAAAAAAAATAGTTTTTTGTATTACTGTGGCCTATTAGATTAACATTTCTCTCCTTTTGTGTATCTATATGTTTACTTAACTTTTAATTATGTTTAAAATCAATGCTACGAAGGTGGTTTGATATATAACTTGGTTCGTATACTAATAGATGGCGCTAACGTAATCTCTATACAAGGCCAACTGTATCAATGTCACTGCGCAATATAAGGCTGTCACATAACTTCTATTTTCTATATTGATGATTTTGATTCTTGTATCCTCAAAATATTGATCCTTATGTGGCGCCATCTAATAGTACCTAAATGAAATATTTTCTGAACTTTTATTGAAGTAAACTATAATATAACACTTTAAAATTAATTTGACAATAATTAATATTAATAACTTTAAAATAATGTAATAGACCAAAATAAAATAAAGTTGTTGAGTGTCAAGAATAACAATTTTACTTACATTTCAATTTTTTATAAAAATACAAAAGAAAACACTAATTAGGGTTCATTACGTTGTAGAGTGTTTGCTCGGATGTTGTATTTTTTGTTCCAACACAGTTCCGGAAACCCAAACACCTAACATAATTCTGCGCATGACGTGAACTGTTCTAGAATCGTTCTTAGCGAAACGAAAACAAACCTATTGGTACTGGTCGTAATTTCTAAAATATAGTAAATATGTAGCATAGATCAAATGAAACGAATGAATATGTGTAGTATTAGAATAATTTAAGTAGAAAAGAATATGGAATAAACGAAATAAATGTCAAATTAGTCAAATGTCAGCAACAGTAGGTTTGATATAATCCAATCATATTGCATATTTTTAGCACGTGATTTTAAAAATGCCCAGCGATTATCAAGCAGTTTATTATGCTTTGGATAGATGGCGCCAGATAAGGATCAGAATAATCGAGTTATGTGATGGCCTTATATCGCACAGCGATATCAGATACAGTTGCTCTATACAGTTATAAAGTTGCTTCCTATGAATAAATCTCTAGTCTCAAGTCATTCTGTTGTGCTTTAAATATGTATATTACAAAATTTCTTTGTCATCATGTTACTCCTTTTTGTATATTTTTTTTTAATTCAGGTCAAGAATATGGCAAAAGGCAATGGCGATGGTTTTTACAGGAGAACACCTCCAGAATTATAGGATTTGTAGTCTTCATTTTACACCTGAGTCATATATATTGCTGAATTTGTTCCGTTTATTTGTCATATTACATAAGATTTGTATTATTTTTGTCTTCTTATTACTGATTGTGTAATTTAATTTTATTATGTTTTATTGTATAAGTATATGTAGGTATCAATAAAAACTTATATTATATCCCTATGTTTTGCTTGACTGTTTTCACTTATTAGATTATTATATTTCTCTTAATCTTATATAGAGTAGTAGTTTATTGTGTCTAATAGGTCACCGTAAGAGGGGTGTTATAATACATGTAAGTAAAAGATTAATATTTATACTTCGTATCACATATTTAATATGTAACACCACAAAATTACACATAAGATGCTCAAACTATGGCTATAATTGTTACAATAAGTAATATTTATTACCATAGTTTTAGTAACTTTTGTGTATGTTCTGTTACATAAATAACGTATTTAATAAGCGTATTCTAAAAACAAGCTCCTGTCAAATTTTGCGCCAATATGCTGCTAGCGCCATCTTCGTACCAAGTTCACTGATATGTGACAAGGATAGAAGATCTTGGATATTTGTTTTTCAAGTTGTTGCCGGTCTGGGTTGTTTAGCCTGTGGTCAAATTCTTATTCGTCTATCCTTCCTCAATTGCTGATGTGATTTTCTTTCAAACTGTTAATTCAGTGGTATTGCTCCTTGGATACTTGGAACTGATAATAACGCTCCTTTCTTAATACATTCTTTGTTATAATATTTAGTTTTATCTCTTTAATTCGTTGTATTTAATTCGACATTATAAATTTTTATGTTGACATTTTTCTCTGATCAATAATAATAATATGTGCCCGTTTCCAACACGATCGAATAAAAATCATATGTGATTCTTTTTAGCAAGCTTTTCTTATTACAGTTTCACTATGCAATATGTTATGTAAATTTTCATTTCTCATTTATAACCAAATAGATTCCACGCTTATATATTGAGCATGTGTTTAAACTGACATCTTAAATAAACTTCAATAATCATGAATATGTTTTACTATTGTTAGTTCTTTTTATTATGTCCCTACTAATGGCGTAAAAACTTTAAAAATTACTGAAATGGCGAAATTCTTGACTAATATTCAAAAGACACTGTCACTTTATAGTTCGTAAAGGGTTGACAGCTGTCAATTTCGTATAATATATTAATAACACGACAACTAAGTTTGAAAACAGTATCCTATTCATTGATAGTCCAAATAAAAAACCAAAACCTTATCTTCCTGCGTATCGTCCTAATTGTGCCAGTATGTTATCTGAAAAATCTTCGATATTAAGATTGGTCATGGCATTCTATTTACATAATTTATTCACTACACAAGACCCATTTTAACTAATAAAATTCAATTATCACAACCGCGATATCATAAAAACACGTATTCATGTGGCAATTAAAGAAAAAACACATTCTGCTTCGCAATTTAGTTTTTAAAAATTTAAATTATAACAATAACAAGTTCAAATAGTTCACTTTCTTTTGAATAACGTCATATTCCAAAATCAATATCTAAATACGACTTTCAAAAAATGTAAATGCATGCCACCAACAGATAGTGTCTCTTATAAATAGCCAGCGAGCGTACGTGATATCGTACTATAATTTACATTAACAATGCATAAAGTTCCAACAACAATCGGATCGACCTGTGCTGGTAACGTAAGCGTCTATTTAATAAGCCGGATTCCACTTTCCCTTTCGGACCAACAATTTCATCGATTGGGTAGTAGTAGTAGTCGCGAGAAGAGGGAAGGAGTGATAAAGAGAAAGAGAGACGACGCGTCATGGCGCACGAAATCGCGTCGCTCCACCACCCGCCCCGTCCGTTCGTTCACAATGTACAATAGAAAATAATAAAATCGACCAAACATCAACGACAGGAGCAGCAGCAGAAGGCAGAGGCAGCAGCATCGGTCAAAGGCGTTATCAGCATCGATATACGGGATAAATTGAGAGAGAAAGTATAGATTTGAGAGAAAGTAGAGTTGACAGAGGGCGCGTCGATAGTACCGCGATACCTCTGTCAGTTAGTCAGTCAGTCAGTCAGTCAAACTTCTATCATCAGCCAACCCTCTGATACCACCGGAAACGAGGTTAATGAGTGGCCGATCTATTGATCGGATACTGGGTATCATCAATCTCATATCGTATCATGTACTATACAGGCAGATATATTGGGAACGGCTGGCTGATGTATAGAGGGCAAATATAGCACGTGGGCCGATGGGTGCATGGGAGTGGGATGGAAGAGACATCTGACGGACAGTATAGTATTCTGATAGGATATCGGACGGAAATAGAATGTCACAAATGTAACAGCCATGTTCACGTGATACAAATGGGGAAAAATCAATAGAAAAACTTGATTTTTCTTATTATTATCTTATCTCCTGCTACCAAAACTTTGCGGATATTTAAGGCATAAGATGTGTGTCACTTGGATAAAGCAAACAGCATTTTTCTAGTTTTGCTAAAAACTATCGAGTATATCTAAATTATAAGAACTGGAAACGATTTGATGAAATTTAAGTACGAATAAATAAGAAAAATACGTTACTCGGATATCCAAAACACAGTTTTCTCTCAAATACTTGTCAAATTTTTATCTACCCAATTTAATTAAACGAATCAACGAATAGTTAGTCGGTTTATACTTGCATTAAAAAAGAATTCAACATTAGAAACAAGAATTTACCAAACCATTTTCAAAGAAAAGTCTTATTACTTGATGAAAAATCTGACCACGGTTAGAAAGAAAGTGTGGATGTAAAAAAAACGAAAGTTCACGAAATATCAATACCAGATTAAAGCACAATTAGGAGAGATAAATGCTAAATTTTCAGTTAACCCAATTAGATATTATAATAAATTCATTAATTGATATGCTCAGTCTATAATAATTGTACATAACACATATCAAAAGGGGATACATCAGACTATGTTTGTTATTAATGTATTCCCAAATGTAGAGAACAAAAAAAATTATTATTCCTTACACTAAATAAATGAACTGATGTATTCACCCTAAAAAATGAGACAACACGGAGGAAGCCACCAGCAGAGAAGAAAAGACCAGGTACATACACCCATACAGAGCCATCGTTTATAATAATAATAATAATAATAATAATAATTACTAAATTGCCCAACAGGTCACCGCAATACAGACAATATAAACAAATAATAAAGATAATACATGTGTGAAAAATTAATAACTATAAACAATTCAAAGAAATAAGTGAAAAATATGAAAAATATTAAAATATAAACAACTAATAAAACACACCTACAGCAAGGTTATTAAAATTCTTGGCAAAATGCACCATAGGAGCCTTCAACACAATATTTGTTCTGGCATTGGGAAGCAGAAGCGCTTCATTCAAATTTGAGCTTTGACGAGGCACTCGAAATTTAACTTTTGCTAGCAAATCAGGAGAGTCTATCTCAAACAGAATGACATTTTTTACAAAATTAGCACAAATCAGGTGTTGCTTTGCTCAAGAGATTTAACCTCATGTCGATCCAGGAGCAACTTATAGTCAAATCCACGAGGAGGGTAAGATCCATCTAGTTTATAACACTAATACTTTAGGAACTTGCGCTGTATTGATTAAATTGCATTAATACAGCAATCTTACACCACACCACAACGGCATATTCCAACTTGCTGACAGCCATCTCATAATAAAGTGACTTGGGTGTAGCTGTGTTGTCAAAATCCCTGCAGGTGCGGATAATGAAACCCAATGCTCGGAATGCTGACGCAATGATTAGGGTTTATTGTAAAGGAGTCCTATAGGACAGCATCATGCGCCGGGCACCTCGCTTTAGAAGACCACAGTGTTAGACAAGAAAAAATAAATGGATCAGATTTAAAACAAATGGCTTAGTTGAGAAGTAAAGCTTCGTTTAAATATCTCTATTAAATGATGAGGAGGCGGTATACTATGCTTATGATGTATCTTCATATTGTGGATATCCGTGCTGAAGGCAATTATAATGCAAACACAAAGCATGAAGGGTTGACGCTCAGACATACCCGACCAAGTCTATACAAGAGTATAGGAGACTCACTCATGGCTTCTTATTCCATAAGTAAAGCGAAAGCATGATTTTTGCACCCTCTGAATGCGATTAACATTGACCATTGTTAAACAACGACCATACACAGAACAGCAATGATTAAAAATCGATAACACCAAAGAGTCACACAGAAGCAATTTTACCCACCGATTAAACAAGTGTCTATTGCAGTATAAGATTTTGTCTAGAGTATGCAGAACTTAGCAAATCACCAGCATGGAACGCGAAACGCAGACCACTATGAATACTTAGATCCAACATACAAGTCCTGTCAACGATTGGCAAAACGTCATCGTAATTTGAATGGAAACATCGTCTAACTGTTAAAACGCACGACGTTCACCAAAGTCAGACTTTAAGAAGTGTTTCTCTGAAAAAATACTTAGGGCTTTCAAATCATCACTGATTAATTTTATAGCTTGCTCATTCACCGAGAATGAATGGTAAAGATGAGCATCATCTGCATAAAATGAAGAACAAAGGTTCAAGAAACGAGCCCTGCGGTATCATCTGTGCTCATATGCTCAGAAAGTTTGGTGTCTAATATGCATTCAGGAATTGTTGACATTACAGAAACTATGTTTATTGGTCATTGTTGGGGAACATCATTTTTAAGCATTGAAAGAATAAATAATTGTTTCCAACAATAAGGAAACCGTAACTACAACAACCCGTCAATACCGTCAACACTAAAAGCTTTAGATATGATATTGGGCATTAAAGATAAGATTCATTTCCCTGAGAGGCAAGTAACTGCTAACGCCGACTTATTATCAGTGATATAAAAACAAAACAAGCAATTGCTCAATGCAAGCGGACAATTAACAACCGTAACGTAGAAAGAATTTGAAGCATCATCATTCGGAAGGTGAAAAGCTACCTCCCCCCCCTTCTCAGATGCTGCACGTAGAAAATTACAACAATCATCGGTTTGGTAACAGGACACTGTCTCTCAACGAAGCATTTGTACATGGCCGTGGTTAACGAACCCTGGTGTGACAATTGACAGTATCTAAGTGTCTTCATCTTTATGCGTTCGGTGATAAGGTTGACAGCAGCAGAAGTAATGTTTATGTTTATTTAATCCAGAATGCTGCACTACAAAAATATAATATGTACTATAAATAATATTAGTCTATGCTCCACCATTTAAGATCTATGTTTGCTTCTTTTCATATTAAAAACTAATTTACTTCAGAAATCTTAAAACATCAACAAATATCAAAATATGAAAGACTACATGTTCAGACTGAAATCTTATGATAGTTGGCTATACGAAATTACCAACATAATATGGAAATTGGATGAAAAATTTACAGTAAAATATAAGGAAAACCTTGAAGAAGGGATGAAACTAGGATAAGACAACGACAGATAATAAAAAGTTGAATGAAAGTAGGTCTAAATTAGAACTTTGCGGGACGCATGAAATCTTATGCTAAGTCTATGAAATTATAACCTTGGTTCTTGTCTAAATTAAAAATGAAACAAATTTGTATTTATGTTTCTGGAATAATGGTCGCGCCAGAATTGACTATACAAAAATAATCAGAACTTGACGGAGCAGCCGCTAAACAATTCCCGATGTTTTAATGTCGCCACGATGCAGTGGCCACTTTAAAACGATTCAGAATTTCTGCGACATATTTCCCGTCTCGGCACACTTATTTTCGTCTCTCGCCATTCTATTTCTGGACTTTCGAACGAGGAATTTCTGACGGCCGACCGGCGCTTGGCCGACGTCGCCGTCGTCGATGGACCGAGAGAGAACAAATGTCGGGACATTAAGCGTTAGACGACGTTGTTCCCGATGATGATGCTGATGAGGTAACGAGAACGAATCCCGGATCTCCCGGTCATCGCACCCGATTATCCCGCTAGTGTTGCAATGGTACGAACCGTGGTGGCGGTAGTAGAGGCGGTGGTGGTAAATCTAACATTTATTCGAACCCGATATGGGTCAGAGGGTGAAAGAGCGTCGACCCCGCCTGTCCCGGTAAACTCGGACGAATTGTCCAAATGACCGCAGTAACCCTTTTATCCTAGATTTGACGTTAAAATTAGATGTTATGGGTATTACTATAGGAAGAGGCTCTAATCTTCTTTTAAAAAAAATAACAAACCTTGCGATTTCGTGCACTAGAAGAACCCCTTTATAAAATTGAAAGGTGTAGATAAAAATTATAAAACGCATAAATCACTTTAAATAAAATTTCTTCTTCTTCATCTAGACCTATTGGTCTGTTGATTTCTGAATTCGTAGCTATGGTTTGTCCTGTGATGTTGATTTCCAGATGTCCTTCCATCGCTTATGTGGCCTTCCCGGTGCTCGATCCCCTGCTGGCTTTTCCTCTAGTGCTACGAGTGGCAATCTGCTCTCGTCTATTCTCCTAACGTGATCGTACCATCCTCTTCTTCTTTGTCTCCCTCATTTCACCAAGTCCACTGTCCCGCACTGTTCTGGGATATCTGTGTTTCTTATACGGTCTTTTCTGGTTTTGCCAAGGATAGTTCGTAGTGTATGCATTTCCGCAATTCTTAGAATATTCTTGGTTTTGCTTGTTTCTTCGCGCTGTTCTATACGGTAACTCATGACGGGCCTTATACAGGTTTTGTAGATTCTTATCTTGCTGTCTGTTCGCATGTATTTATTCGACCAAACTATCTCTCTTAAGCATCCTGATAGCGATGTCGCTTTATTAATCTGGCTCCTTAGGTCGTTGGCTGGGTCATGACCACTGGAGATGTTAAGTCCGACCGAAGTACCTGAACTTCCACCACAAGTTTGCATCGGACTCGTTCTTTAGCGCTTGTAATCAGGGCTGCCGCAAGCCCGTTCGAAAATGTACTGATATGATATGATTTTATTGAAATGATTTATAGACATATTTCCATATTGATTTTATTGGAAAAACAAATATGTATTAATATTGAATTTCAATATTAGTATGATATGATTCAAAGCGCCTGTCATTGATAGGTTTTGTTTTCTTTTCTTCTCTTAATTATAGCATACGACTCAATTCTGTTTGCTAAGGCTTTTATATGTTCGCTGAATATTAAACGTCGGGGAGAGCTGACTAAGTATTGTGTGCACTTGCAAAACTGCCGAATGATTTAGGAACATATTTTGTTTGTTATGTCTACTAATAGTGATTTTGTTAATTGTATACGTATGCACATTAACAAATTATGTATTAACGAAAACAAATACATATAGTTTAGTAATATAAATAGAATTAATTTCAATATGTGTGTGTGATATAATCATTATAGATATACGTAAATAATTAGTTACATATCTATGGATATGATTCAAATATTATCTCATTAAAACGTTTTGTATTTTTTTACTTTAAAAAAAACTATTTTCTATTAATTTTTATCTTCGTAATTTTGTACTGAAACTAACATTTTTGCAGAAAGTAGTACTCACGTACTGAATCTTAACGTTTTGTACTGAATTCAGTACAATTGTACCGAAACGGCAGCCCTGATTGTAATGGCTTTTGTTTTGTCGGTGGATATATTCACGTTCAGTTAAATAAAACTAAATATTTTAAATATCCAAGTATACAGTATGAAGATAAGAACATCGAGGTTGCAGCCTTAAATATTGAGTTTAAGATTTAAAAAAATTAACGAAACCTTTCTGTAATATGTCGTCATTACATTTTTTAATGGCAACCTAACCGTTTCATATCACGTTTGAAAAATCTTTCTATTGTGAAAATACCCAGTGGTTTTTCTTAAGAACAATTTCTAGAAAATCACTGATTAGCAGTCGATGTTCAGTAATATATAGTTAATAAAAAAAAAGGCGAATAAAAGTGACTTAAATTAGTTAGAACCTTGTGGGATGAAAGCGAATTTCTATTTCACGTATTTTCCTTTTACAAAACATAATCAAGATGGACTTGATAATTAAAATAAAAATCTCAAGGCCCAGTTTAAAGTGTTTAGCTCTGAATGAGAAAAAATTAATAGCGGAGAAAGAAAAAGATGAACAAAAGATATGGCAAAACAATTTTGGATCTTGCTAACATATACTCGATTATTTTAAAAAAAACAAAAAACAAACTTTCAGAAAAATAATCAGTACACGAAAAAGGCTCATAATTTGTGTAAACAACAATATTGGTGAAGTAAGGCTTAGGTGATAAAAATCTTCTTTTTTCGGAATCTCTAATTAGAGAAGTTTGAAGAATTTGCTATTGCTTTGGAACAAGACGATTTTTTAACTAACATAACATTAGATAAGTGTAGGCAAAGGCATAATATAATAATATTAATAATAATGATAATAATAATAATATCGCATAAATGTGACAGTGTAGACAAAATGCTTCTGAAGATTCGCACAGTAGAACAATGATCAGAAAACTTTTTACCGATTTTAATCAGCCAATACAATAAAAATAACAGTTTTAACGCAGATGAGACAGAAGAAGGTTTCTCTAAATGTCTGTTCAGCAAAATGCTTGCATTTAAAGGACCAAAATTATATGGTCGCAAAAACAGCAAAGACAGGATTAGCAATGTAACTGGGAATAGCATGAGTGGTTTCGAATAACTGGAAATGCTTATTATTGATGAATCAAAAAACCCTCGTTGCTTTAAAGACACAAATCACTTTCATTACGTAATAATAGAGAAGCTTGGACGACCAGCGAAATTTATAAAAAGTTGTTATTGAAGAATGATAATGTTTTTGTGGGCCCGAATAGAAACATTAATTGTTTGTTGACAACCATATTGTATGCTCCAAACCTGTAGTAGGAAAACTACTAAATTAGAATGCTTTCTTTCTAATTTAACCTTCATCTTGCAACCAATGGATTAGAGAATTATGCCAAATTTCAAGCAACATTACAGGAAAAGAATCGTTATGAAAGTTTTGCCCCATCTGCTTCATGAAGGCCGAGTTCGCTAAATTGGTGCAGGATGTTGAAGACTGGAATAAAGATGATATCCCATCACTGCCTTAATTTAAAAATGAATAGTGTTACATTTAAAGATTATGTTAATGTTAATGTTGATAACATTTCAATAGTGCGCCCATGAGCGATGAGTCATCAACCTTTCGTTTCCGCTCTCAATAATCATATATGTTTCCTGTATTTGCAACTACATTTCAAGAGCAAAATTACAATGATTCTGTGATTTCAAAAATTAAAAAAATCTTGCTAGGCGAATCAACAAATTTTATAATTATAAACAATTCTCCGTTTATAAAATTTAAACCTTCTTCATAAACTAGTATAATATTCGAGAAACAATAGTTAGTGTTAGCAAACATTTCTTAAGATATCACGACCTAGTTTCGAGGCACGGCTAGAAATAAAGGTGACGACGCTACGTTAGGAACGTCGGCGTTCCTTCTTCTGCAAAAGCGCCCACGATTTAAATACACAGACTAGACGCACACAAGCACACAGGTTTAGATCGGGATAACAACAGCCGGCGTCTTGATAGTCTCATCCGAAATCGTCTCAATGTCTGTTGCAAAACTCGCAGGATGATTTAAATGTTGTCTAAATGTTTGTTTCGTACGGTCAACAGTTGGACATCGCTTAGGATTATATAGTCGTTCTTGATTTAGCGACTGCAGTTCTACTTTAAGAATTTTTTATGTTCGATGAAAGTTCGAGAACGGGCACTGCCAAAAAATTTTTTGTAACTCGCTCACACAGATATTCGGTCAGCAGTGGGTGGACATCGCGTCTGGTGTCTAGGATGTAGGCGTTAATATCCTTGGACTGATTTTGTAAAAACGAAAATGTTGTTTTTGGAATGTATTTTTTTTTTGTTTTTTGAAAGGAAACTTGGATGAATTAGAATTTTATTTTAATTCCAATCATTTTGAAAAACTTTTTTTTACCGCCACCGCCCAAAACTGTTCTTATTTATGAAGAAAAATGAATCAACTTTTGTGTAAAGTTAGATTTAAATGTCCACTATATACTTAATAAAAAAAATCTGCAAAATGTTTAAAATGTATCAGTGGCAGTCATAAAAATATAATATTAAAAAAAAATCATTTTTGGTATGGGTGAATGCGGAGAAGTGCCAACTGAAGTCGCACCACAGGCGCCTAATAATAATTCTTGGTTGTAAATATCGCAAATAATTACTAATTAGTCCTGTAATATCTTCTTCTGTAAATCATATCTTATGTTAAAGTGAAATTCTCCTAACTTGAAGTTTTTTAACTTAAAATATGCAGTAACACGAATTTCTTGCGAACAATAAAGTTTAAACAATTTTTAAATCGAATTTCTTTTTCCCGAATTTATCTCTTATTCGAACTAATACTTCAGGGCTTCACCAATTTGCGACGACACAAAATCCTTTATCGGTTGCAATAGAATCTGCAGTTTCTTTCGAAGTGTAATGTATTTGAGAATAAGCGATGAAAGAAAATGTCAAGCTCCAATTTTGAAGTATTTTACTCCGAATGAGTAACTAGAATTAACTGGCAGAAAGGTGTGAAAAAAATAAACACCTTGCAAAACAAATTGGGATCCACGTTAAAACATAATGGAACATTTTGAAGAACAAGAAAACACTTTCAGAAGAAGAGAAAGATATTTATAAATGTTGGCCAAAAGAAGACATACATAAAGAACAAAAATATGTTGGTGGAGAAAAAACAGCAAGGGGAGGATACCCTTACGATTAGTAGTAACGAAGGTGGTTCTGAAAAGTTAGAATTGCTTATTGGTTATATGTCCAAAAAACCTTGTGTTTTTACTTCCATTAACTCAATGGAAGTGAATTAGGAATGTACTAACAAAAAAAGCATTTGTTATTAAAGCTTGATAAAAGTTTTGCGGATCAGAATGGTAAACTTTTACTGTTTCTTAACAACTGTCCTGCACATCCCATAAATATAGACGCATAACCAAAGAATATTAAATGGGAATATTTTTCTCCTTATCAACCCTCCATCTTGCAACCAATTGGCCAGGAAATTAAAAATATATAAAAAATGAAAAAAAAATCAAACACTCTGTAAAAGAATAAACGTAACTGCTTCCGGAAGGCAGGTATTGTTAAAGATACACTCCTACTACCTGAATTAAAAAAGTTGTGAGCCTCATACGGAAATGCAAAAACATGAATGATGTCGCATATAAAGATTATGTTAATGTTGATGTTGGTGGGTATGCTCACCATCAACATTAACATAATTATCAGAAAACGGTAACTTTCAGATGTTCTAATTTGTTATTGGTATAAACTCTGACTTAAAGATGATAATGGTAAAAGTGAGAGAAATCAAACCTCACTTGACCAAGCGTTTTCTGCCATCAAAAAATCCAGTTTCATCCCCAGAAAATGTTCCATATGCAATAATTTAGTGTTTCGTAAATGTTGTGGAAGATTAAATAGACAATAAAAAATAGCACAAATTAGTACAAAGAAACTTACTGATTTTTCAAATAAGTGATTAGTTTTTTAAAGCTTATCTTTGTTGCATTCTTAGGCTACTAATATTAAATGCACGGTTTATATAATAAATTGTATGGCTTAAAATCATCGCTACATCAGTTTTCCCTAGCTCAAATTATTTTTTCTGTCCCTTGGAGATTTGAGATACAGACATGCAAAACTGTTTATACTTCAAACATTTTTAATCAAAAAAAAAAACATTTACTTTAGCCCGGAAAATCAATCACTCTGTATATTAGTTTTATTATTATAATTTACTATCATCATCACCGTTCGCGTAAAAATCAATAAATAATCACGACATTATATCGATATATAAAATATGCGCGAAACATGCATTATTAATAAGAATCGGGGGGATTTGTATTAGAGCCAGCTAGACACTGCAGATGAAAACGCCTAGAGTTAGGCAACGTTCGTACGCGCCAGTACAATGACCTCACAAATTTTAACAGCGGAAAATTTACTACTAGCGCGTTAAAGTATTCCTACTGCGATTCTCGAATTAGCGCTGACTAAATAAATTTCAAGTTTAGATGTATCGGCATGTACAAGTAACTGTGAGTTGTAATACATCTTGTATGTATATAAAGGAGTAATATCTATGTAGTAGTAGTGTATGTGGCGTACGTATGTAATGTATATATAAATATATATAGTCTAGACTCTAGACGCTTTTCGAAACAATCATAATATAAAAAAAAATTGCACATTATACGAAAATAATATGTACGAATTATAATTTTCTATTTTTTTTCTTTTTTACTTTTCCGAAGATGTCTATCTCATCTTTTTTTTTGCCACTTCTACTGCTAAACCATTAATAGTATTTAATTACTCGAGCATTAAATATGTAAATGATAGAATTAAACAAATCTAAGTCGTGCTAATACACTCTATCTAGGACCGAAAATAAAATGGTGAGGTACCGATAGGGAGCGATTTTGACCCCCTTTCTCATTACTGCGAAGAAACGGCATGAAAGAAACGTTCAAACATATGAAAACAGTTCCGCTTCTCAGAAAAGAAAAAAAAAGCAAACCATGTGTTTCTCTTCTTGTTGGTTTTGAAATGAATCCGATGTACAGGCTAATTACTCTCTCTCTATATTTTGTATTTTAATAATAATGTGCGTTCTTTCTATTATAAAAAAATAAATATTTGAAGCGACTAAATTATCTAATTGATTTTTTATATTATCATAACCGGGAGCTAATAATAATTTAATTCAAATACATCAAAAATTTAAAAAATCTGCTGGTAAAGTACATTTTATATCTAGTTTATTAATCAGCAGTAACTTGGCTTCAATAATGGCCAAGTCCATTCTTATGACTTTCTATTGCGATTTTGTAAAGTTCATTTTCCAAAACCATTGTATGGTGTATACTTACTTCATGTATATTTATGCAACAACCAAACTATATTTAAATGTCTATAAATCATTATGATCTTCCGCCTTCTTGAAATACGGATATAGATTAAATAGTATAAAGGTTATCCACCTGTCACTGTCAAAATTTATCATCGAGCGATATGGTGACGAAATTAGTAACATCAACAATTGGGACTATTAATTTATTTAATAAAAAAACTTTAAAGATGGGATATTTCTCAAATTAAATAACTAAGGTAAATAACTTATTTGTAGAAATTTTAATTGATTATAATTTATAAAAAGTGTTCAAAATGGTCACCATTCTGTCGAATACATGTTGTCAAGAATATTCTGCAGTACATTTGGTGTTATTTCATTACATTTAACTGTAACTGTATTCATCAGGTCATTTACCCTCATTTCCTTTTGCTTTTTCGCTTTTGTCAATTGCGTTTCACTATTTGTCAAATGACTTTCCATGAATTAAAACGTCAGCTGAATTTGTCAAATGGAATTCCCTTTTTGTATGTTGAACATAATTCAAACAATTTTGTGGACGTATACGCTCAGATGTATTGCGTGCCTCTGCTTCCACTGACTGAGTAACTCTTTTAGTGGATTTGGAATAGGGCTGGCTATAAGCAGAAGGAAACACTGGAAAATGACCATGAGCTCCAAAACTCCCTCACTTCTATGGAATCTTACATTGTCCACAATAATATGAGCCACTTCTACACCGTCATTATGTAAATGTTGAATAACGTTGTGAGAAATTCAGAAAAGTGCAGTACAACATTAAAGAACGCATCTTGAATTTGAAACAAATACAATGAATTTATGTTCATTACAGCGGCAACAGAATAATTGCGTCCACTTAACTGTGCTTTTATTTATGATGCTCTGGTGTTTTTCACAAATCTTCCGTAGGAAACGCAAAAATATATTTGTATTCCGTATTCGTCAATGAAAAACATTTTTTCTCTTTCCAAGATCATTCTGTTATACTACAATGCGTAATCAAAGCGAGCTCGAATAATGTCCAGTGTATTTCTTCTTTCAGGAAGAAATTATACTTTTTTAATAGAATAAGGATAGTTGCTCTATTAATAAGAGATAGTGCTATTTGTTGAAGAAGCTGGCTATAAGCAGAAGGAAACACTGGAAAATGACCATGAGCTCCTAAACTCCCTCACTTCTATGGAATCTTACATTGTCCACAATAATATGAGCCACTTCTACACCGTCATTATGTAAATGTTGAATAACGTTGTGAGAAATTCAGAAAAGTGCAGTACAACATTAAAGAACGCATCTTGAATTTGAAACAAATACAATGAATTTATGTTCATTACAGCGGCAACAGAATAAGTGGTTTAAGCACTTTTTTTCCCTATATGTTGCATAAAGTTTTCTAACCGTATCCGGCAAAACGAAAAGAAATTTTGAATTATGTTATGTTTATATTACATAGATATTACACTATGTTTGTATCTAAATATAAAATAAATTTCTCACTTTAATTGTAAGAGGTATATATACCTACATATAAGCAAGAAAAGCAATTGATATAAAGGGAAAGTAATTTGACAAAAAGGGAATTCCATTTGACGCAAAAAAAAGCAAAAGAAAACGACTGTAAGTTATTAATTCTTGTCTTACATACTTCATTGTTTAGCAATCCGAAATTAGAACAATCTAACGGAGTAAGGTTGTAACGGTACAGACCATTTCAGTTATTAATTTTATAATTTTACTTTTTTAGAATTTAATTAAGTATATTCTGTTATTAATATTTTGAAGAGAAATAATATTTAAAATCAATGAATATGTTATGGTATTATTAAGTAAATATTAGTCATAAGCTTAGTGTGTATTTAGTTCTAAGAACCGTGGCGCCGAATGTTTACAACAGTGAAATAAACGCTACAGTTGTGATAAACATTCGCCGACGTAAAAGAGTGTGTATGGGAAACTTAAGTGGAAATAACCGAACTATATAGAGAAAGGGGAACCACAGACACTTTTATATAAAATAGAAACACGCGCTAAAAACGAGAGAGTCAACCGCTAGACTTGATTCGAGTCGGAAAGTTAACTCCAAAGTCGGAGGGATTTGACTGGCTGGCTTCGTAAAGAAGTCGTCAAACCCCGACTAGCAGAAATTCAAGTAATATACATTCAATGTTCTATGAAAAGGAGAACCTAAAACTCCTATAATAAATACGATAACAGTCATAAGAATTGTTATTTGAAAAATAGTGATTAAAGTAGCACTTAGAGAGTAAATGTGCTCAGTGTTAAAAGTTTATAATAAATATATTGTGCTCCAGTAAGCAGAGCAAGTAGCTTCGTCAGGATCGTGACCACTAAACAAATGATGCCGATGAAAACATCGCAAGAAAAAGAAGATTTTACTGAAGATAGACATCGCTGAAGAGCGAAGAAAGAAACTTTATTCTAAGGTATTTTTAAAAGATTATTGTAAATAAAAATATTGTAGATAATGAAGAGTTAAAGATTATGAAATAAACTTTAAATTGAGATTAACATAATAAAGTTGATAAATAAATATCATCTCCGTTCTATGAAGGAGAATGTAATTTGATCTGTATTAACATTGTTGTGTATTTATATAAGAGTACACAAAACCAGCCTACGTAGTAAATGCTAGCATTCGTTGTTTATGTTAGACTACGTCGAATAATATACATAAAAATCTATGGCCATTAATTATTTGTAAAATTGTCTTTAAATACATTTTATTTCTTTTGTTATTGTAAAAATAGTTTTATATATATAATTCATTGGTTTTGAATATACGAATTGTTTAAAGTTTTACAATGGTATTTTTTTAATTAAATATAATTAATGTTTAGGAACACCGTTCACTTAATCATTTCTTATTAATCCGAATCGCCCTGAGAAAATCTGATTTGAGTTTAGCCGGCAAAGCAAGTTAGTAAAATTTTATTTTAGATTTAAACTCTACAATTTTATTAAATTAAATATAAGGCTGTTCCTTTACGTTAGGTCGCCCAACCTTGGGGCAAGTTTATTCATTTTAAGTGCATTGTGATGCTTGTTCCATGACAAAGTCTAGTGATCGAGCTGGCCAAGCACCTCTGTTTATAACTCTATGAGGGAAGTAATCTTGCAGAAGCGCAAAATTATCACAATTTGTATGTGCTGTAGTAAGATTGAATTTGTCCTGTTGCACTTGAGTTGCACTTGAGTTAATGGTGTTAATAACTGTTCTCGGTAACGTTGGGTATTAATGTTATTATGAAAAAATATTGGTCCTACTATTTTACCACGAGATACCCACTAATCATACTCCCACTTTAACAGGATGTAAAGGAAGTTCGATGCGATTGTTTGGATTATTTATAGACCATGCTTAACCCGCTTAAATGAAATCATGCGTCATCAGTAAAAAGACCTTAGACCTAGAATTTCATCATTATTTAAATTTTCTTGAAAACAACTGCAATAATTAAGCCTACAAGCGTGATCTCTAGGTAAGATCTGAAGAACAACAGATAGTGCACGAAAGATTAATTTCGCTACTTAGTTTGAGAAAGTATTTCGCAACATCGAAACTTGATAAAACTTTTAATTGTTATAGGTTTACCACCCTGTAATTTCAAATGCATTTTGGAATGTTCGATTCATATTTTATTGCTCTGTAGCTTTTCGAAAGATTTATTAAGACTACATTGGGTGGATGGTGATATATTTTGTTGTTATATGTAATTGCTTTGCCACTTTGCTGTGACCGTTTAGTGAGTGTAATAATGCAAGTGGTATTTTGTTGAAAACAAATTGCCAATAAATTATTAAAATGTCTAATGAAGCAGCAACAAAAAGAATCAGATCAGTAAATGTTTCTGCAGATGAAAAAATTGTCCGTTTAACTTAATACATCATAAGCATATTGTCGAAAATAAGAAAATATGTAGGTGATGTAAGTAGTAAAGAAAAGGAAACCACATTATACATTGAAAAAATATTAAATGCACATCTCCAATTGCAGTTTATAGGAATGCACATAATTTATAAGAATTCTTTTGGAATTCAAAAAAAAAATAACTAGGAAGGCAGTACGACAAGAAAATGAAGACTACGCAATGTTAATCATTTTTAATAACATATACCTTTAATCTTTTTGCAGTAGTACAAAGTAATAATAAAAATTAGAATGGAGAGAAAATTATTATTAGAAGGGTGGAAGATAACCCATAAAATGGTGAATTTTTAAATAATTTATATCTACACTTACCACTGTTGATACGAAATAAGAATATATCTGGGAATACTCGCCGCAGACCATAAAAAATTCTTTAGTTCACTAATGACGGAAGTTACGAAGGTGGGTCAAAATGTCCGTGACTTTTTGAATTTCCCGCCTCTTAACTGAAAGGGCAACACTGCTCCTGTCAACAGACATCTGTCAGTTGACTCCTGTCGAAATTTGAACAAGCTGCGTCATTTAGTTTGTGTTTGAGAGCCATCGATAGTAGACTACCGCGTGATTTGAGGAGAATATGGAAAAATGTGAATACCATGTGCTCATTAAGCTTTTTGCGGAAAAAAACCATCACTCAAACCAAGGATAAGCTTGATAAATACTATGGGAACTCTGCACCATCAATTTCAATGGTAAAAAAGTTCTTTACTGAATTTCGTTGTGGCCGTATAAGCACGGAAGATGGCGAACGTTCTGGACGCCCAGTTGAGGTCTCTACACCCGAAACAATTAAAAAAATTGACGATATGGTGGTCGTCGGCGATAGGAGATTAAAAGTGCGAGAGATTGTGGAAGCCATAGGCATATCACATGGCTCAGTGGTTTCAATTTTGTATGATCACTTGGGTATGAGAAAGCTTTCCGCAAGATGGGTGCGACGTTTGCTTTCAATCGACCACATATGCAATCGTGTGACAACTTCGCAGGAGTGTTTGGCGTTGTTTAACTGCAATACGAAATGTGAGACACAGCAGAGACAAACCAGCAGTCAAAACAGCGGGTTTCTCGGGGTGAATCGGCGCCAATGAAGGCCGAGGTGGGTTTGTCAGCCAATAAAGTCATGGCAACCGTTTTTTTTTTTGGGATGCACGCGGCATAATCCACATTGACTACCTTCAAAAGGGTAAAACAATCAATGGCGAATATTATGCCAACTTATTGAGTCGATTTAATGAGGATTTGAAAAAGAACGACCGCATTTAGCCAAGAAAAAAGTTCTTTTCCACCAGGACAATGCAAGGGCGCACACATGTGCAGTTCCCACGGCAAAAATTCATGAATTAGGCTACGAATTGTTCCCTCACCCGCCCTATTCTCCCGATTTAGCCCCGAGTGACTATTTCTTGTTTCCAAACCTGAAGAAATGGCTCGGTGGAAAGAGATTTAACTCCAACGATGAAACCATCTCACAAACAAATACCTATTTTGATGACCTCGACAAATTTTATTTTTTGGAAGGAATAAAAAAATTGAAGAAACGTTGGACAAAGTGTATAGAGCTCAAAGGAGACTATGTTGAGGAATAAAATGATTTTTTATCCAAAAACCTGTGTTTCATTCAAAAAGTCACGGATATATTGACCCGCCCTCGTAATATAGAATTAGCTAATATTTAGCTAATCTAAAAGTGGAATTGGTTAATTTAGAAATTTAACAAAAAAAAGAACAATAAACGAAAAGCATCGATTTTGACAAAAAGGCATAGATAAAGTTATTGATAAAACAATTCAATAAATAAATACTTTTGAATTTTTGATTTTTAGTTTGAAATTTAATACCATTTTGCAGATGTGCAATTTCTTAATCGCTTTTTTTTTAATGTGCCACCAAAATGTGTAAATGCAGAAGGAGCAAAATTGGTTGTATCGTTTCATGCAGATGTATTACTCAAAAATCTTGCAGAAACCTATTTCAAAAACATTAAGGCTGGACGCCCGCTTCAAGCTGAGTTCGATTTGAAATGGGCGTACCACTGCTTTTCGTGCAAATGTAAATAAAAGACAAATGTTTAAGGGTCCGCGTGCTCTGTCTTATGCTGAGAAAAGAGATAGAGGAAAGAACTTGTCACCTAATCTAATCTGCCTGTAATTTATGGCTGCGTTATGGTCTCAGATAATCGCCGGTTGGCCCACATGTTTGGCAGTTGGGAAGCAACCGCCCCTAAATTATACAATCTATATTTTCTCAAACACACAAAAAAAGTGAAGCTGGATATGTAAAATCACCTGCCGGATTCAAATTTTGAGTTGGAAAATAAAATCGAAATCGCAAAAAGGTCGAACAATCGTTTTTTGTGTAAATTTAAAAATTTTCATTTTCTTCAATTATTAATACTTATCTCGTGATATCTCAGCAATGCAGAGAGCTAGGGATCTGTTTTTTTAAGGTTATACCCTAAAGTATTTGGATGATACTAGTGTTTTCGATTTTTCTTTATGGTGTGTAAATTTTATAAAAAAAAAAAGTTTTAGTAGACCACCAATTTGTGTAAGATATTTTTCAGCTATCGAGTAACTAATCTTATTTTTCAGAATTTACCCATATATATGTGAAACAAAATAAAGCCAACATTCCAAAATTATTTTTTGTGCAAGAAATAAATTTCTAGATCGTTTCAGAAGCAAATTATTGCGAGTCAAATATAATAATTATACTCCCTGCTCGCAAGCCGTGTGAGTCCTAGCATGCGCTTCTAGCAGGTATAGCGTTAGGGACGGGAAGAGATATTGCTTTTACTTTCTGATACGTAGTATAAGGAAGTATTGTGACGCTGACACTGTATATGTACACTATTTTGTAAAGAAAATATCAACGGTTTCGATAAAATAATGTCCGAGTAACGATTACTTTCTTAACATACACCGATCTCAGAAGTATTTTACAAACTGCGTAGAAACTGCCCGAAATGGTAGGCGGGCTACCTCTCGACACAATGTGCGAGCGTACCACATACTCTATTTGATTTCAGTGAATTTCGCCCAAATTTCAAAATGTTGTTTTCCGTTTCGTGACCTTATTTTTAAAAATTAAGAAAAAATAAAATTTATGTATTGCTGTTGAGTGTTACATAATTTTAAATAAAGGCTTGTTTTTTGAAATTTCTTACATTTTTATTTTTATTTAGGGCCCTTTGGACAATTTCGAAGAAATTACGATTTATCCATTGAAAGGCATTTTTTTCTTAAATTAGCGTGTAAATTCGGTAAGGTTTTCATGAAAAATACGATTAGGAAATGGGAAAAACGATTTCGAGGCCGGGCGTATAGCCTTAATCGCGAGCAGCGAAATACAATCGGAAAGCTCCTATGATGAATGAATATTTGTTCTTATTTATTATATATTATTATGGTAAGGATTACAAATTCATTTTAAACTTTCTACATTAAAACACTGGAGACAAAGTCATGTTTAACTTGAAATGAATAAAAAATGGTGAGTGCAAGATAGCTATGGTATATTGTGAGAAAAGACTACGCTGGACACGCGGCGCGGGCCAGGTATCGTACGCGAGATTCTTCAACTTGTTATTGCTGCATAATTAAATTAATGTACATCAAACAATTATGAGAGATAATTGAACTGCACTACCAAACGACGCGTACTATTTTTTCTAGACAATATAATAATATTTTTTAATTTAAGCCTTACTTCCGCAGATAATAGTGTGTAAACAGAAAAGTTGCTTTTTTTCTATCCTTCATTTCGTGATGTTCCAATTTAGAAAGTCATCCCAGTGTATATTTTCAAAAATAATTAAAATTAGAAGCAGAATGCATGAACTTTAACACTTTTTTACATGAACGTTTCGCTCGAAATATCAATTATAAGGGCGATATCTTTAATTTCCGAAAATTTCAGCAAGTAACACCAACACGGTCATGGAAGTCATTTTTATGTAATTTTCGAAGCCCAGAATTCTCAACTATAAATATGCTTGCTTCAGAAACAATTCTCCCATCCCTTTTTAAAATAGAGAAAATGTTCTGCATTTTAATCCCGATCCAAGCTTCATACGCTCAGAACTTGCAAAGAATATCGGGAAAATTACTGAGATCACGAGGAAACTTATAAGTTGTCTAAGTAATTAATCTGTAGTAAACTTATTTAGCTTTCATTTGACCTGTAAGCATAACAGTTCACTGGAAAATTGCCATAAAACCGTAAATTAAAAAAAAATTACGTACACAATTAAAACTAAACTAAATCTCTACTTAATAACAGTTTAAAACTTCAAACTTACCGATCACGGACACTCGACTGTGCATACTTCTGTATTCTGAACAAAGGCGGTAGCGACGCATCGTCAGCCTGACCTCCTGAAGGGCCATCACCTTGTTCGTAGACGCCTGCAAACATGTCAATTTTGAAAATAACAGTAAGAGAACAAATACAATTATTAGTCCAATTAATTATGAAGTATAAATTCTGTGAGAAATGAATTTTTAAAATGAACTAAGTATACATAAAGTCCTTTAAAGTACAATATAATTTTGTGATTTATAAAATAAAGACGATTGTATATGCACTACCAATTAAGATTGAATTTGAGATTTCAAAGGCTTGGAATTGTCTATAATATGAACCTCGCCAAATCAAAAATCTGTGCGAATAATCAGTCCATCGTCTGACCACCAATATACAGGGTTGCTCATTAGTGCGTCAAAATCCAATATAGGTGTTATTAAATAGTACTGAAGAAATTTATATATATTTATAAACGTCAACAAAGATCAAAAATTAAACTCTCATTATTGCTGTTTATTAAGTGATATTAGTGATTTCTTAAGTTTCTGCGTTTAATATTGTCATTGTGTTATTTATAGATTGGATTAGTGGGTAGGTACGTACTTTTCTGGTATATTTGTTGTTTGCCACATATTATTATCACGGTTTTTAGTTAAGTCAATATGCAGTTTGAAAGCAACGAACTCGTTGACATGATTTTCATTATGGGATCTGCCCAAAAGAATGGTCTATTAACCAAGCGAATTTATGCGCAAATATATTCTGACAGAAGACAACCTTCAGTTACAAGTTTGGAAAGACTTATGGAAAGATTCATTAGAACAGGAAATGTGAGTTATGAAAAGCTCGAAAGGATAAAGAGGACAAGTGACGAAAATAAATTGAAAGTCTTGTTATCAGTAATTGAGGAGCCCTCTACTAGTTCGACCAAAATATCAACAGAAACTGTTGGGGCCTGATTTAGAGACTAGAAGGATATTTTGCGAATGGGGATTAGAAATTGAAAGGATAACACCTAACTTCTTCCAAAAGGTATTATTTACTGACGAATAGACTTTCACTCAGAGTGGTAGCCCAAACCGTCATAATCTTCATCATTATGCAATAGACAACCCAAGAATATTAAGAGCGATTGATAAGCAGAGGCAATGGACTATAAATGTTTGGGCTGGTATTATGGGCAACTTTATAATTGGACCACATTTCTTTCACAGACATTTAAATGGTGCGCAATATTTGAATTTCTTGCAATATGACTTGCCTCAGCTTCTGCAACACGTTCCTTCAGTTCTAAGAGAAAATATGTGGCTTCAGCGCGACGGTGCTCCAGCACATTTTGCACTAAATGTTCGACACTATTTGAATCAAGAATTCGAAGGTAGATGGATCGACCGCGGTGGTCCCATTAGTTAGCCACCTAGATCGCCAGATTTGACCAAACTTGATTTTTTTCTATGGGGGTACATAAAAATATTGTATACCAGGCACCTCCAACTACAGCAGACGATATAAGGCAACGTATAATACGTGCTTCTGAAACAGTTTCCATTGAGAAGTTGCAACACGTAAATAGGTCCTTTCTGTAAAGGCTGCAAATGTGTTCTATTCAAAATGGGGGCACTTTGAAAATTTATTATAAAGATTGCTTTTAACAAAATTACAGTTTGATACTTTTAGTCGTTTATTTGTTTTTGTTTGTCAAATCGTTTACCCAATACACTAAATCGAACCGAAAAAAAAAATTTAGCTGTTGGTAATGAAAAATTAAAAATAACTCCGAAATTATTGGGTTTGGTTATAGGACATTATTAACAAAAATTAAGCGCAATTAACGCATCATTCCAAAAATTTAATAATATACTGTTCCATTTGAAAAAAATCAGTAAACGCTCTTTGACGATAGCCAAATTGATTGCATCGTAACAAACACCCTGCATAATAAAATGAATGTTTGATTATTTTGTAGGTTCAACACATCCCTTGTCTGCATACTTACTAAATAATTTTGTCTTAGATAATCGTAATACTACCGCATAGAATTATTATAGTAAACATTGTCGCGACCATTTTTTTTATAATCTTTATTAATAACTCAACAATGCGTCATCCAAAACCAAAACCCCGGATATCGATGAAAACACAAATTAAAGTAGATAAGGAAAAACAAAAAATATATAGGGTGTTTCATTTTAAAAAAAAATCAAATGTGTGCCATTTTAACGCATCACCCTGTATAATTCAAATTATTTTCAAAATGTGCGTTTTTTTGTTACTGTGCCACTTTTTATAAAGCAAACTTCTTCAGTACTATTTAATAACGCCTATATTGGACTACACTAATGAGCAACCCTGTATACATGTAACTGGAAAGGTGGGTAAGTTAACGATGACTGAGGCAAAATTATGGAATATGCAACCCGCTTCATTGTGGTATTCTCATCTTTGTCTGACTGACGGCTACATAATTAGCCGACGCCGTTTTAAATATATTTTTTTTAAATAAATCTATTTTAGCGTATTTATTATAAATTATTACCTGTTGTAGGTGTTATAAAAGGAGAAAAATTATCCAAAGAATGATTTTTATATAATTATCGTGTTTTAAGGTTAATATATAAATAAACTCCGTAAACGAACATGCAACAATTAAGGATGGATATACCATATAGTAGCACTATCTCTTTCTGTTGCGCCTGACACACTTCTCTCTTAAATGGAAATACCCTGCCTCCCTTCCAGTTAGTATATACAGACAGTTCATTGCTCAAAACAAATACTTCCGTGAATATATTGTCATCTTTAAAAAATGTTGACAGTAACGTAAAAATTTGTAAATATCGACAAAAATCAATTTTCCCAATACCCCAAGTACCTACTATCGAAAGAAAACGATTTTATTATTAATCACAACTGCACAAATACAGAATGGCACTTTCCTCGTAACATAATTAATTATTAAATGGAAAATATCTTTCCTAATGATATGCGCTTACGTCTCATAAACTAACCGTTTTTAAATATTTATGAAGGGACCGAATTCATAAATAATAAAACGGTCTTTCCCCCAAGACGTACCGCTTAGAATATGGATATAATATAATACAATTGAGGTTCGATTATTCTAGCGTCAAAAATCAAAACCTCATCCACAATCCATCTATCTCAACCGATCGTGGTGCACCGAAAATGACGAGGTACAAAACAAAAACATCAATTATTTACCCCTACCGCCATAGCGCCCCACCAACCACTTCTACTCCCCTCCATCCCCCGCCCTGACACTCTCTGCCAATGCCACGCGTAAACGGTAAATGTCAAAAATTGTAAAAGGACATGCGCAAGCGCCGATTTACTTAATGAAGATAGTTTTACTCATGCAAATATATACGTAAAACGGCGCATCAGTTTAAAATGTGTAGAAAATTCAACATGATGAAACGTATGTCAATAAAGAAAAAATAGAAAAGAAAATAAAAACTGAAGGAAAGTCTGTGTACTAGAAATATCGCAGTTATTCGAGGGGAGGAAATAGGTAAGGATTGTGGAAATAGTAGGGTTGGATCGATAATGTACCGTACTAGTCGCTCATTGAAAGCGAAGCAACGTCATTGAGCATCATCCCTACTACAACAACACTCGATGACGACATCGGCATCATACCAACATAACAACAAACGCACATCGTAATGTAGCAGTAATATTACCAACCTGACGAGCATTTGAAAAAGCTTCGCCACCCCCCACGTTGCCACCTCCAACGCTATTCGGGCAATCACCACGCCCTTACGTCGATTTAAAACACGGCGATAAACATAGTGTGCGGGACGAAATAAAAAATGCATGGATCAGCCAATAAGTGGAATGCATAAGGGAAAAACAAACAAAACGGCGGTTCACAGTGATATACGTGTGGATAGTGAAGAGACGGGGGTGGGAGTAAATTGTTGTGTTCTTCCGGTAAAATCCGCGCGGTGCTGGATGCCAGCATAAACGCCTACGGCAGTTAGAAATTCATTAATAAAGCTCGAGACTTTGTAGGTGAAAGTGGTTTGGTCACGTGAGGGTGGCGTGGGAAGCGGTGATACCGCCCCCGCGTTGATTTCAAGTGCGAGAGTGTGATGGGCACGTGGTAATGATGATTTTTTTTTTGGGAAAAGTTTCCAGTTTAGAATAAACAGTCTAAATTTAATGTTCATGAACTTCTATTCCAATTTTGTAAGTGAAAGTGAAGTTATTTTGTAATAAAAAGATTATAAATTTTTACATTCGGGTTTAACTATAAGAACTTCTAAATATAACATCAGTATGAATAACTATACAGGGTGGTTCACCGGGAACTGAATCGATCGATTGCGGAAAAACTATAGCTAGGAATGATCTGAAATTTTGACACTATACTAAAGTCCATGGGGGCCATTCGCCTAAAATATTTTCAAGATGGCGGCACTTCGGGCTATGCCGGAAGTATGCACCAACTTCCTAATTTTAAATAGAATATCCTGTATATTGTCAGGGTTTTAGATTCTACGTGAAATTCCAAATATATTTCACGTATAATGTCATATATCTAAGTGTAGCCCTTTTTGACTTATTGAAATTCTTATGTTAAATTAGACGTTTGCAGGCAGAAAATCAATAGCACTTTTTCCATATAAAGATGAATTTATTATTTAATTTGAAGTAAATTCTCTCAAATAGATGGCTTAATTAAATGCTATTTGTATAAAATTGTTACAATTATTAATACAGAGTGTGCGAATTATACGCCTGAAAACGAATTTGGAAAACTTGCCAAAAGACAATTTTTTTAAATGGGAAGCGGCAACTTTTATAATTTTATCTTATTCTGCATTAAAAACAAGTATCACTTTGTATAAATATGTCTATTATAAAAATTGGTAGTTTTCGAAATATTGGCAAGTTAGTGTTTTTATCTTCTACAATACATACTGTTTGCATTAATTCTTTTTTTATTAGTTAGCCATGACAGTGTTTACAAAATTATAAATTGTCATTCGTTGCTTACGCAGAGGTGCCGACTAACTGCCGTGAGGTAGGACGTAAGAGGGTGGCGCCATATGCGCTAATGTAAATTCCGCAGATGTAAGGTATTCGTTAAAATAAAACAACAGCAGAAAATTTTGTTTTTCTTATTATGTTTTTGCATTAAATTGAATACAAAGGATTAATTAAGGCTTCGTTGGGAGTACTTTCTTATAATTCAAATTATTTCACTCTCAAAGTGGCAAAATTTACATCTTAACACAGTTTTTGAAACTTTATTTTAAAAATTAATTCCAATCGAGCATGCATTGAGCCTTTGTTTATTTGTGTTTTAAATTTCGTTTTGATATTTCGTAAACACAAGCGGTACTATTGTTTTAACGAAACCTTGTAAAGTCCAGAATTTACATTAGCGCATATGGCGCCACCTCCTTACGCCCTCTTCACGGCATCTCTGCGTAAGCCCCCTTAAATTATACAAACGATGATTATATAAATTTATCTATTATTGATGGGGAATGTAATAAAGTTATGTCAAGAACATGTGATACATTTGCCACTCGATATCCGCAAAAACGGAAACCATCTACCAATACCGTTAAACGTATTATAGAAAACTTCAGAAACTTTGGATCCGTGAGGGCAAAGATTCAGGGAAATAAACCAGTTATTAATAACGATCATAATGTAATGCAAATGTATCACATGTTCTTGACATAACTTTATTACATTCCCCATAAATAATAAATAAATTTGAATAATCATCGTTTGTATAATTTAAACGCCTCGGCATATTATGATAAGGTACATGACTTTTCTTCAACGAATGACAATTTATAATTTTGTAAACACTGTCATGGCTAACTAATGAAAAAATGAAGTGTGGCCACCGCACGTCTTTCTTATACGTATGAGCGTTTCAAATTATAGAATTTTAAGAATTTTTTTTCCAAAAATTATTCAAAATCCTATTCTAAGTATTTCTATTCTCTTAATAAATCTCTATAGAATGCATACTTTGCAAGATATTATCAAAAAAATGCTCCTCGCTAAGAGTAAAAGTGCTACTTCCGGTCCGAATTTTGAAATTTCATATATACAAAAAATATTGAAAATCCAGTTTTAAATACTTTTGTACTCTTGATAAATTTATATAGAATGCATAACTTACGACATATTTGCAAAAAATCGCTATTCGATAAGAGTAAAAGTGGTACTTCCTGGCTGAATTTTGAAATTTTTTTTATACAAACGATATTGAAAATTATGTTCTAAATACTTTTATACCCGTAACGCACTTGTCTAAAACGCATGACTTGCGAAATATTCGCAAAAAACTGATTTTCGACAAGAGTAAAAGACCTACTTCCGGTAGGAATTTCGGAAAACTTTTTAAATAAAATTATTCTCACTTTTAAATTTAAGTATATATGAATTCCTTATAAATTTGTTTAAACTTAGTAGTTGACGAAATATTGGCAAAATTCGATTTTTTCGCTGAAGTAAACTGCTACTTCCGGTCTACTGATTTTACTGAAAAACTAATCAGATCTCAAGAGGGAGATTATGCACATAAATACAAAATTTGGAATTGATATCTACAACGGTTTGACCGCTATCGTGGTCACACACACACACAAAAATCTCGAGGTCGAAAATTTTCATCATCACAATACTTGCACAACTAATGCAAACAGTATGTATTGTAATAAAAACACTAACTTGCCAATATTTCGAAAACTATCAATTTTTATAATAGACATATTTATACAAAGTGATACTTGTTTTTAATGCCGAATAAGATAAAATTATAAAAGTTGCCGCTTCCCATTTAAAAAAAAATGAGGTGTGGCCACCACACGACTTTCTTATACGTATGAGCGTTTCAAATTACAGAATTTTAAGAATTTTTTTTACAGATATTATTCAAAATCCTATTCTAAGTACTTCTATTCTCTTAATAAATTTCTATAGAATGCATACTTTGCAAGATATCAAAAAAGTGCTCCTCGCTAAGAGTAAAAGTGCTACTTCCGGTCCGAATTTTGAAATTTCATATATACAAAAAATATTGCAAATCTAGTTTTAAATACTTTTGTACTCTTGATAAATGTATATAGAATGCATAACTTACGACATATTTGCAAAAAATCGCTATTCGATTAAGAGTAAAAGTGCTACTTCCGGTCCGAATTTTGAAATTTCATATATACAAAAAATATTGCAAATCTAGTTTTAAATACTTTTGTACTCTTGATAAATTTATATAGAATGCATAACTTACGACATATTTGCAAAAAATCGCTATTCGATAAGAGTAAAAGTGGTACTCCGTTCTGAATTTTGAAATTTTTTTTATACAAAAGATATTGAAAATTATGTTCTAAATACTTTTATATCCGTAACGTACTAGCCAAAAAGGCATGACTTGCGAAATATTCGCAAAAAACTGATTTTCGATAAGAGTAAAAGACCTACTTCCGGTAGGAATTTCGGAAAACTTTTTAGATAAAATTATACTCAATTTTAATTTTAAGTATATATGAATTCTTTATAAATTTGTTAAAACTTAGTAGTTGACGAAATATTGGCAAAATTCGATTTTTTCGTTGAAGTAAACTGCTACTTCCGGTCTAGCGATTTTACTGAAAAACTAATCAGATCTCAAGAGGGAGATTATACACGTAAATACAAAATTTGGAATTGATATCTACAGCGGCTTGACCGCTATCGTGGTCACACACACAGAGAGAGAGAGAGAGAGAGAGAGAGAGAGAGAGAGAGAGAGAGAGAGAGAGAGACACATTTTTTAAAAGCCACTTTTTCGGTATCAGGGGACTTCAAAACGTGGACATCTGCAAAAATCTCGAGGTCGAAAATTTTCATCATCACAATACTTCCTTATACTACGTATAAGAAAGTAAAATTGTCTTTTGACAATTTTCCAAATTTGTTTTCAGGCTTATAATTCGCACACTCTGTATTAATAATTGTAACAATTTTATACAAATAGTATTTAATTAGGCCATCTATTTGAGAGAATTTACTTGATATTAAATAATAAATTCATCTTTATATGGAAAAAGTGCTATTGATTTTCTGCCTGCAAACGTCAAATTTAACATAAGAATTTCAATAAGTCAAAAAGCGTTACATTTAGATATATGACATTATACATGAAATATATTTAGAATTCCACGTAGGATTTAAAAACCTCACAATATACTATTTAAAATTAGGAAGTTGGTGCATACTTCCGGTATAGCCCGGAGTGCCACCATCGACTTTAGTATAGTGTCAAAATTTCAGATCATTCCTAGCCACAGTTTTTCAGCAATCGATCGATTCAGTTCCCGGTGAACCACCCTGTATATATAATAAATACGACCGGCGCATTTTTGCTAAGGCACCGGATTCAGTGAAGAAAGAGAAGGAAGTACAATAATAAGCAAGCTCATACAGGGTTGAGGCTTGATACGAGTGAATATCTCGCCAGCAAAACGTTTTTGATAAAAAATGTTTCAAACAAAAGTTAGTTGATTCAGAGAGGGAAATGCAACGGCATCAGTTCCGCAATTTACGGAAAAAAACAAAAATTATTCTTTTGGACCTTTCTTTCTTGAGATATTCAACTTTGAAATTTTGTTTACACTGCATAGGAATTTCTAGATAAATGCCTCACCTGGCAGTCGAATTAATTGACATGCGAGATAGACCACCAGATCTCAATTCTGTGGACTTTTTCCTATGGGAAAAGGTACACCACACGCAACCAACAATTCGAGAGAACATGAAGGAGCGCATTCGAAATACCTGTAGCAGTATTAAGAGAGAGGCTCTGTTGAGTGCGCAACAATCTTTTATAAAGCGAATTAATACGTGTATCGAAGTGGAAGGTCATCATTTTGAGCATCTGTTATAAAGCCCTGCAGTCTTGTGTGAAGATCTGAATTAGGTTTGACATTGATATTGACTTACGAATCCCATGTAGCGTAAATAAATTTCGAAGAATAAAGTTCGAAGAAATAAAGGTCTATCAGGATAATTTTTCGAACATACCTTGTGAGCTGAGAAAATATAGGTTTCCATTTGAGAAAGCCAAGTTGACCTTAAAATAACCTGGAACCCATCCACATAATGAAAACTAAACATTGCCGTTGCATTAATCCATCTGATTCAAATAACTTTTGTCTGAAACATTTTTTTCAAAAAAGTCTGGCTGGCGAGATATTCAGTCATCTCAACCCGTATATGTATATAAATAGGAAATTCGTAACTTGAAACTGAGAATAGGGCACTCCAATTTATTATAGAAAACAATAAGAGGGCCATGGTCAACCGTGGAATCCAAGTAGTCCCTGATAGTCAACCAGTCACTAAGAGCAATCAAGCCAAGAAGTGTCATCAAGACTGGTATGGGTATCCAGCAAAGAACTACAAAACTGTGGCATTAATAAGATAAAACTATCTCGATGCTAGAACGCAGAGGGACTAAAGGCAACAAAACCAGAAATAAAACTTGTTGGCCCAAAGTCGATCTGATGGTATTAGTACTAAAAGGTATGACACGAAACCACATCAAAAACTGTTCTCAAAACGTAAATCGACATTATTGGGCAACAATTCCCAGGTAAAGCCATGGTAAGAAATTCATTAATCAATCATGGAACAAAAGGAACTGAAGAACTACTATATATGAGCACAAATCGATTCCTAACTACAACATGCCTCCTAACTGGTCTTGCACCTGCAAAATTGTACTGAACCAAATAACGAGACCTGCAGACTCTGCAATAAGGAACCAAAAGTATGCAGATATAAATGGAGGCAAAGCAGTTCTTGCAACCGAATATAAACCGACAGATAATTAACACTCAGTAAAAGACCTGTACAATCCAGTTGCGGCTGGTGAGTACGGTTAGGTGGGGCAATTACATAGACAAGACTGATTTGTTTATTATCATATATAATACAACGAGTAGTCAAAGTATGCTCGATTATTTTTGTGGTGGTTCACGAATGTTTCCTTGCGCTTGAATATTAATAGGACGAGTGCGTCAGCACGAGTCCTATTTACAAGCGCAAGGAAACAAGAGTGATAACACCGCAAAAATGATCTACCATACTTTGATTACGAATTGTATTCGAAGGACTATTCATCGAATGATTCATTCATAAATGACGAACTGAGTTTTTTAATTTTCTAAAATTAAGTAGCTATTGCGTTAGTTTCCATAGTAGTATGTTTTCAACAAACTACTGTCAATGTAGAAAATTTTCTACGATTCGAATTTAATAAGTTATTGCAAGAATAAATAGATTTCTGATATGGAAAGCAATTCAAAAAGGTTTGGTGAAAAAGGTGAAAGTGAAATTGATGCTGAAATTCATAAAACTATTCCGGAAAACACAAAGAAAACAAGAGATTATATCTGGAGACATATATCTGTCAAAAATATCCACCGATACCACTAGTGGTGATTTCAATGAAATACCCACTATACTCCATTCAGTCTAAGAATAAAGCATTGGGAAAGATAGGGCTTAAAATAAACGTTTGTGATTGGTTGAAATCGAGTGTGCATTTACACCGGCAAAATAATCGCATTTCGCTCGTTCTGTCAAAAATTTGTTTACTGACAGTTTTGTTCAAAGATTTTGTCGATTTCCGTATTTTACATAGTTATTTGTTGTTAATATTCTTAAAAAATAGTTCTTCTTAGAACTCGCAAGTGAAATATTCATTTGTTAAGGTATTTTATCAATTTCGTTATTTCGTAATCGCTAATATTCTATAGTACGGCGGAAGCATTTTACCAGGTCCTTCAAAAAATCGTAAAGGGAAACACATAAGATCTGGACAAAGGCAAATGGTTTATAATGTGTACATTAAGCATAAAGACAATATGTCTAAAACAGCTGCAGTCAATCAAACAGCAGAGGAAGTGGGTATTAATAGGAATACAATGTACTGCATTATTAAAGAAATGGAATTATATGGAGTTCCAATTTCTCCTCCAAGAAAAAGAAATTATCGTCATACTTACAATAAATTGGATGAAGCACAAAAAAGTACAATTAGACGACATGTGCATTCCTTTTTCTTGAGGAATGACTTACCAACTTGTACAAAAATGTACGTAAATGTCAAAATATAATGATATCAGATATGTATATCCCTGCTATCCATCTGACAGTAAACATATGTTTTACTTGTTTTCAAAATACAAAGTTCATCGTGTGTAAACTGTGCTCAAATTGTAGCGCCATCTACTTTATTCTTAGACTGAATGGAGTATAGTGTAAATACGCAGCAGTATTTTTGTTGCTAGGACACAAAAATGTGATTCTTTGATTCTTATTGGTCATATTTTTACAAATGACACATGAGTTGAATAGTCGGTGATATATTTCTAGATGCAAAGCATATCACCGATAATAAACGAATCCGTTTTGTCTATGTAATTGCCCCACCTAAACGAACTAACCAGCCGCTACTGGTACAATCTTGTAGAGAACACAAAAGTACTTAAGTGGTTATCATAAACCGCATAGGCTCAGTACAATGGGGTTTAAGTCGGACATACACACTGGTATGTACTACAAATGTTGTCAAATTCTACGTTACCGGGTTTGAATGTATCATTAATCATTATTATGATATGAATAGACACATTAGAAAGGTCAACTTGAAATAGCGAATTACAACAATTCTTCAGCGTTGTTGATTTACCACAAATTAATTTCGAGTAGTCTAGTATTCATCTCAAATTAGATAATAAATGGTCCAGTTTCTTCTGTTTGAACAACTCGTACATTTTTTGTTCTAAAGCAAAAATCGATTCTTTGACATGAAATATGAAAATAATTTTCTGAACCACACGTTGTAGGTATGTACATCACAACACTATGCAATGCCCCATTCTACTATAGCAGGTAGCCCTTGTTAATTTTTGCTAAGTAAAATAATGTGATTTATTTTAACATACTGTTTTAAATCAAACCGGGTTATCGATGTTTCAACTAAAAACGAATGTCATCTAATATACATTATTCTCAAGGTAATCAATCTTTGACTCTAAAAATATTGTACCCCTCTTGCTTCGGAGATATCAACACAAAGTTTTAAAGTACTCTTTAAATTTAAACTGTTATTAAGCGAAATAAGTTTATTCTAGATTGAATCTTCTATCGGCTGTTTCCTAAAAGCTTCGAGTAAAGAAATAAAAGTAGACATCATTCAGCTGCTGGTCTTTTCTTGACGGTATCTCTAATTTTACACACTGTATAATGGATTTTGATATGATCGAACCAACGGGGTAATTTAGCGAAGTAAAGAAGTGAGTTAGTTAGAGATTTCCCGGTGACCAAACTACGATAAAGTGATATGATCAAGTTGAAATTGCTGACACGACTTCCTATTAGTCACACTTACCGCATAAACGAACGAGTAATCTAAAATACTACAAGAAAATTGTGTTTTATGTTGCTTTAGAAGAGAAATATATTAAATGCGAATAGGAAATATTCGTAAAAACAATTGCCAATTTCAAAATAACTAATTTTAACAGCCGTAATTATTATGATATATATATACTTACAGGGTGGTATAAATTAAGTCGGCACTATTGCTAACTTTGTTATTAATGAAGCTACAGTATCGGTTAAATTAGCAAAGTAGTAGTATTTTGCTCATGAGCAATGATGGCAGAACCGAAGAGACAGTTGAACTTCTAATTTTCGCGCAATTTACAAAAGTTCCTTTTTTTTAAATGGAACACCCAGTATATTTTTGCATATGTTGAAAGAAGGAATTATTTTAAAAAAGATAGCTTACATACATTATTGACAAAAAATGAAAGTTGCGGCAGTTATCCACTATTTTGTACAGCAATTCATATCAATAAAAACAAGATGGCTGTGATAAAAAAACAGCAAATATTAAACAAGCATTGTGTATTATGTATACTTATTATAATAGATGTTCGAAGACATCACCAATACACTTCCGAATTCGTTTATGTACATTGCGAGTTACTTTTAAAATCGATCTTGCGTCTATGTTATTACCAATAGTAATTATTTTATTTTGCAGCCCTACAACGTTTTCATTATATTCCTTTGTAAATTTCATTTTTTAAATATCCCCAAAAATAAAAGTTTATAGGGTTTAGATCCGGAGACCGTGGTGGGCACTGAATTGGTCCATTCGTACCTATCCACTTATTCCGAAACATTTCGCTCAAGAAATTTTGTACTTCGCGATGTTTATGCGCTGGTGCTCCATCTTGTTGAAAATGTGTATGTTGCCGAGTAGCCAAGTCCAGGTTATTCAAAAATATTCCTAAATGTCTTCGAAAATCTATTTTAATAAACGTATGCACTATGCTTGTTTAATATTTGCTGTTTTTTTTTTTATCATAGCCATCTTGATTTTATTGATATGAATCGCTCTACAAAATAGTGGATAATTGCCGCAAGTTTCATTTTTTGTCAATAATGTATGAAAGCTTTTTTTTTCTGTAAATAGCGCAAAATTAGTAGTTCAACTGTCTTTTCGGTTCTGCCATCATTGTTCACGATAAAAATACTACTACTTTGCTGATTTAACCGATACTGTAGCTTCATTAATAACAAAGTTAGTAACAGTGCCGGCTTAATTTATAACACCCTGTATATATACAAAGTTAAGGGTGGCGAAATAAAAATTTACAAATTTCTGCGGGATATATCTTATTTTAGAATAAAACGATTTTTTAATATCTGACGCACCAAAAATTAAAAACGAAACAATCGAATGTGCACTATATGCCACTATTCGTTCATAATATAAGTCTATAGACATTTCAGGAATATACGATTATCTCAGGTTACAGTTCCATAAGATCATTTTCAGTTAAATCCTTGGATTATTTCATGCATATTCTGTCTGTTGTGAAGAGGTATTTACCATATAATAAAATAAAATATCAAAGAAATAATGAGTGAATATCATTTCATTTTTATATTGCAAAAAAATGCATGAACACATATTACGCTGGCAGCATGTACAGTCATAGACTTAAAATGATCGGCCATTCATACACTAACAAGCTTTATCGTAAGGGGTCTCAGAGACATTACACTGTGGCGATATGTATTGTTATCACCATTAGACGATCATTTTAGAAGGCGATGTGTGTCAGCCACAAGACTCTTTTTGTATTTATTGCATGATAAACTAAATACGTCATACTCTATGGTTTTTTATTTCCTTGGTCGAGAACTATCTCATTATCGATGTGATGAAATAAGTTAATGCAGTGTCCAAAAATGCCGCAAAAAAGTTTAGAATGGATGGCTACTTCAAGGTGTTCCTCAAGTCAAAAGATCCCTTACTGTTTGACACTAGCTAATTAAGTTATTTTGAAGGAAATAACTGCGGATACGTATTGGCTATTACTGAATCGTATTTAGTAGCAAACTTATTTCGTTATAATGGTAAATCTAATCGAAAAACAACGAATAGAAGTGTTAATGATAGTTGAGAATGACAACCTGGACCTTACCAAGAAGCTTATCTAAATATATACAGGTGTCTCACAAAAACAACACGAGTTAATAACGCCTTTTTTACTAGTTGATTTTAATGGGCGATACACCAAATTAAATGGTTGTAAAAAAACTACAAAATGCGCCAAGAAAATGGTTTCTAGCCCTACGGAATTTTAAGCTAGTACAGCCAACTTTATTTTTTAAATTAGACTACGTAGTATTTTTTTTTTTTTTCTGAACACGACAATAAACTATAATAACTTCCGAAAAAAATTATAATTGTTTAGATGTGTTAGGCAAAAATGATATCGCCAATTTAAACAAATTGCCTTCAGAAACTCTCGTTACTATGACAATAACATCTATCTATCTAAATCTACATAAGAGACATCCAGTTTTCCTTGGAAACAAAAAATGATGAGTGACATCACACAATCTGTCAA
Organism: Amphimallon solstitiale; assembly: GCA_963170755.1. Classification (NCBI taxonomy): domain Eukaryota; kingdom Metazoa; phylum Arthropoda; class Insecta; order Coleoptera; family Scarabaeidae; genus Amphimallon; species Amphimallon solstitiale. Next base: position 249,695,407 of record OY720675.1, read on the forward strand.
ATTAAAATCATAGTTTGTGAAAAAGTTTACAAAAAGATAACGAAAACATTTTGATATGTAAGTAATTTTAAATTACTTTTAAATTAGTTTTTTTTTTCCCAGTGTTAAAAATCCTGATTATAATTTTCTGCTTTTGAGGAATCAACAAACCAGTCACGGCGGACTATCCTATGATGTACATGCAAAATTTACAGAACGGCTCTTAGTGTAGTTATACATTGGGAAAGCTTTATTTTGCGTTCTTAGTCTCCCATAGCTGATTAATAAGACAATTAAAGCATGACTGAAGTAAATCCAGTTTCATCAACATTTTCCCTTAACTTGCTCGGCTGCGGAATATACATTGTTTGGTGAAAATATTTTTCAGACTATAGCACAATTCAGCGATTAAATCCTCTTCTTAATGTGCTGATGATAATAACACTTGTACACACCTTTTCGTGCTTATACACTTCTTTTTCATACTAGGGGCCTTTTTGCTTAAGTATATTCACCTTTGTTCTGCACCCTTCGGGGCATTTTCTCCATTACCTAGTACATACCTTTTCAGTAGCAATTAAAGCCTTACAAATGACATTAATACAAGGCAAATAATGTCGTACCATTGAAATGAATAATTTAAATGTAATATAACAAATGCCAAAATGTCCATAGGTTGTTCCTTCCACAACTCATACTTACAACACAGAAACTGACTTTTACATTAAAAACAAAATAAATTACGCCAGTCGGATTTCAACCACCTGCCATTAAGTGCATGAGGTTTGTAAGAACTCAAATTTTTGAAAACTTTCTGAACCTTAAAGTTTAAATAAAATTTGATCATTTTTAAAAACGGAAAAATTTTCCTGGCAGAGCATGAGTCGTAGAATAATTTAGTATAACGACTACAATCTTCTATTTTAAAAATTGACAATGCGCTATTGCATCAAAAGCGATTTTACACTACTGACGTTCCGAAAATTTTGAATAAAATCCCTTCAAATGAAGATTTCTCAAAACGGAAAAACTGTAATTTGTAGGACATGCTGTAATATAACTATGCAAAATTCCAGCCCTCTACCGTGAAAATTGACGATTTGCTCAAGAGTGTCACCTTCATTTTACGCAAATTTTGCAGTTATTGGCACTTTGCCAAGCTCCGCTTTGGTTCCATGACCTCTAATTTGATGCACATCCTAGACTCGCGTCATTTAAAAAAGAGATCTAGTAAATCGGTCCAGTAGTGTTCAAGAAACGTATGCTCTAATGTTAAACGAGCGTATCAAGTATATTAAACGACTTGTAATTATCTTGCTATTAATAAATCATTATTATTATTATTATGTTATCAAACTTAACTTTTCCGATTTTAATGAGTGACCCGTGTTGTGAATATGACAAAATTTTATTTCACCTCTAAAAAAATTCCCTACCATAGTTTGGGCAAGCATTAGGTAGCTTGCCCAAACTATTTCTGATTTTTGAAATGCAAAATTTACAATTTAAATGGTTATGGATCTTCGAGATTTTTTCCTAAACACGGCATCAGCGGCATTAGGAAATTAATAGATACTCAATTTACAAAAAGTTGATATATTCAGTTTTCACTTCATGAAGGTCTTTAATTATAAAGTAAAATAAAAATAACCAAACAGTTTTATGGTAAAAAGAAATGTTTAAGTGTGAAAGAACACTGCTACTCTTTATTGAATTAAACACATTGGTTAGTCTTATTTTATTTAATATACCTAATTTTCATATTAAATTTGATAGATTAAGCCTTTACTTGATGAAGAAACATAATTATTGGGTTATTCCATGTCAATTCACCCAGAAAAAGAAATCAGATGTCACTCTCACCACTTCAGACTTTTATGATTTAAGTCCTATGACCAGATTATAAAACCATAAAAAAAAATTTGGCTTAAGCTAAGTACTTTTCAAAATATTGGGGTTCAAAGTGTGGTTTCGTCGTTCTTCAACTCCGCGACATACATGCGTCTATCAAGAAAAATTGATTTGAACCATAGAAAAAAATGAGGTGTGGCCACTACACGACTTTCTTATACGTGCGTGCGTGTCAAATTATACAAAAGTTATTCTAAATTAAGGTTTAAAAACTCTTATCTTCTGAAAAAATAAACAAAATCCTACTGTACTACTTCTATTCTCTTAATAAATCTCTATAGAATGCATACTTGGCAAAATATTCGAAAGAAAGTGCTACTCGCTAAGAGTAAGAGTGTTATTTCCGGTCCGAATTTTGAAATTTCTTTTATACAAAAAATATTTCAAAATATATTTGCGCTCTTGATAATAGGTATATATAGAATGCATAATTTGCGAGATATTTGCAAAAATCGCTATTCGATAAGGGTAAAAGTGATACTTCCAGTCCGAATTTTGAAATTTTCTTTATACAGAAGATATTGAAAATTAAGTTCTAAATGCTTTTATACTCGTAATGTACCCGTCTCAAAAGCATGACTTGCGAAATATTTGCAAAAAACTGATTTTCGATAAGACTCTTTTACTCTTATCGAAAATCAGTAGATTACAAAAAACTTTCATAATAAAAATTTTTTCGAATTTAAGTCTGAGTAAATATGAATTCTTTATAATTTTGTTTAAACTTAGTAGTTAACAAAATTTGGCGAAATTCGGTTTTTTCGGTTTGCCGAATTTACTGAAAATCTAATCGGATTTCAAGAGGGAGATTACACATGTAAATACAAAATTTGGAATTGATATCTTCAGTGGTTTGACCGCTATCGTGGTCACACACACAAACACAGACTTTTTTAAAAAACACTTTTTCGGTATCAGGGGACTTCAAATCTTGGACATCTGCAAAAATCTCGAGATCGAAAATTTTCGTCAACACAATACTTCCTTACACTACGTATAAGAAAGTAAAATTAGAACTATACGTACTTTCAAAACTATAGAGTTCAGAAAACGAGAGTTTTTGAAAATTAGATATGGAGGTGAGGCAGTGGGAATTTTAGGGAAAAAACTGAAAAACTATTTATGTACTTGAAAAATTTGAAGAACAGAGTGCTGAAGATGAAATTTCATATTACTCATGGGTATCCATTGACAGCCCCCGGCAGATGAAATTTACAGTTTCGATGGAGGAATATTTAGAGACTTAATCAAGAGTCTCTAGACTCTAATACCACTGGACTCGAGATAGCTACTCACTTCACCCAGTAGTTATCTATATACGGTCTAAAGATTCAGAAAATATATAAGTTTATGTGTATTATCTGAAGAAATTATTCTCCAGTTTTTAAAAGAAGAAATAGTAAACTTTTGGTAAAAAAATATGCGTAATTTCTTGCTAGCCGCACGACTGCCGCAGAATCTAAAGAACGGCTAAACGCACTTTTGTCATAAACTTTTAACCCCAATATCTTAGAAAGTACTTGACTTAGACTAAAAAAAAATTTTTCATTTCATAAATTCCTCATAGCAACTTTAAAAAAAAAATAATAAAAATCTGAAGTGGTGGATGACATGGCCTGTGTGAATTATGTAGATTGACACTAATAAAGTAAAATAAAGAAAACAAATTGTTTTATGTTAAAAAAATGTTTAAATGTGAGACAATATTGTTACACTTTTTTGAATTATAAACACTTGATTTACACATAATATAGGTTGTTCACTAAAAACGAACAGCTTTGGACAACTAAGGCCCTGTGATCGTAACACACCCTAAATACAGAAACAACGTGGAAACTGTCAAAATGACAAAATCAGGTTTAAAACGATACGGTAAAAAAAACAGAAAGCTTCAAACAGGTATAAAGCAGAAGCAATAAATCTTCCCGATCAAAATGTCAAGGTACGTCAGCACACGTTAATCCACGCAAATCGGATACGAAACCGAAACCCACTCAGACGCCCAGACGCCTTCCAAGACAGGCAGATAAGGAAGGAAGTATTTTCCGATTTGCTCGCAAGGTGGCCGAAGGATCGTCACGATGTCACGTCCCAAAGAAAAAAGAACAGCGATGAAAAAATCCAAAGGCATTAACGTCGGAAATTCACTATGATAAATAGGATTTTTCATTTTAAAAATATATTAAAACAATACAAGCGGGGAAGCTACGATATAAAATAGGATCTAGAGAGGTCGCATTGGAGGAATGCTCTACTCGAGAGATGGAATATGACATATTAGAGGAGGAAGCATCTTCTCACTGATGAGGTATGGTGTACACCAATCGATAAACCGGCAAATTTCGGCGCGCCGAAGAAGTTGAATTGAACGCATTGTAGGAGGGTTCAATGCACTTTTAGGAAGTGTTATGAGGAAGGAAAATTAATGTTAAAACTATATAAGCCTTTTTTAAATGCTGTCATTCTCAACTATACCAAGTTAATCAAGATGAATTTAAGCAAAATTTAAACAGAAAATTCTTCTGATCTAAAGTGTTAATTTTTACCGGGTTTTGAGTGGAGGAGATCTTTGGTAATCCATACAGAAGACTATGCTTTTCGTGCCCGTGTGACAGTGTAACATTGGTGTCCTGTCACTTCTCCTCAGACACTCAAAAAAAAAAACACTCAAGAAACGTCACTTTTTCTTCGTGCACTCTGTGCACACAGCAAATACGTTAAGTTGTACCGAATAACGCGTAGGTATTGGCGCGAAATCAGGTGAAAACAGCAATAAGAAGACGCACGGTAAGTACTTAGGTACGGTCGCGACGAACAACGCCGGTCGGGTGGAGACGATGGTTGAGAGCGCCGCCGTCAACGTCAACGGGGGCGCCACCGTTCGGTCTCGCGCATACTTAGATCAATAGAAGCGTACATACGGGCGTGTCTCAATACGGGAGCGAGGAAGACGACGGACTGGAAGCGCAGCGGGTGGGAAAAAGACGAACGGAAGATAACTTACGTACGTACGCGCTCGTACGGATGACGGCGGTGATGGTGTGGTGGTGGAGGTGGCGGTGGTGATGGTGAGAAGACGAAGCAGGCGGCGGAGGGATGGAAGAAAAAGGGGGCGGTCGACGGGCGATGTCCAAGAATCGCGAGAGCTGGCGAACACGGAATTTTGCCTCTCTATCGCGTACAGGGTGTTGCGGAATGGGCGAGAGTAAGACAGCTCTAATAGTGGAACTCCCGACTATTACGCGAGCAATATTGGAAAGCATAAGAATGTTAAAAGGAAGTAGCGAGAATTTCGACGGCTGGAATTATTGAAAACTGCATAATTAGGTTAGGAAATGCGATTTTACAGTCTGCGAAGAAAAAAATTGTCTTGAAAATAATTAACACTTTTTTTAAAGTTCTTTGGATAATGATTACTAGGAAAATAATTTGAAAGACACAAATCACATGAATTTTGTATATTTTAGATCTAGGTAATTAATAAATAATAATTTGGTGCATATTAATACTATCCAGGAAAGTATAAAATGGTAAACTTTAGTTTAAACACAATCAGAAAATCAAAGAAAATAAGAAATTTGATGTAAGTCCTTCATATCCTATTATCCTATTATACCGGGTGTCCCAGCGTAGCGGTAAAGTCTATTATTGATATCTAATAATGTAGATAGCGAATAATTTTTAAGACAAAAATTGTACATAATAGTAAGCTCTACAATTTAAAAATATTTTCATTTATACAGAGTGTTCAACATCGACGAACCAACACAAACATACCATTCGCTAAAGTTAAAAATTCTTTAAAAAATTAAATGGAACACCCTGTATACTTATATGTCATTGAAAAGTACATAAAATTTACCAATTAATAATATATACTTTCTTCCTCCTGTGGGCGATATTGCAAAAGTTATAGGATATTATATCTGAATAAACCCGATTACGACTTAAAAATATGAGTTGCCATGACTTGCACTATAACTATAATTAAAATTAATCGAAAAGAGTTACTTCTATTTTCTTTTTACAAATAAGTACTTTTTATTAAAATTTTAAAACTCATGAGTAGTTTGGACGTTCATGAATTAGCAATAATATAAAAAATATTGCAGACGCTGTGTGTCAAAAATTGTTTAAACCTTAAACTTAGATTTATAGCTTCAATTTAAAGGGATGTAAGTACATGAATTTACGTTAAGTGCGAAATGAAATATTTAAAATTGGAATTAACAGATATGATCTATGTTCTGGGAAAAGTGATTGTTTGCTGCCGCAAAGATATACGTACAACCAAAAATATCCAAATATGAGACTGCCATCGAGGAGTGGTTTTCAAAAAATGTTAACGATTTGAAGAAACGTAGTATTCCGTATGAAAAAATGAGACTTTCTTATACGTATGAAGGTGCTACTTCCGGTCCGAATTTTGAAATTTCATTTATACAAAAAATATTCCACATCCAATTCTAAATACTTTTCTACTCTTCATAAATATATATAGAATGCATAATTTACGACATATTTGCAAAAAATCGTTATTCGGTAAGAGTAAAAGTGTTAGTTACGGTCCGAATTTTGATTTTTTTTATACAAAAGGTATCGAAAATTAAGTTCTAAATACTTTTATACTCGTAACGTACCTGTCTAAAAAGCATAACTTGTAAAATATTTGCAAAAAAACTGAATTTCGATAAGAGTAAAAAACCTACTTCTGGTAGGAATTTCGAAAAACTTTTTTAATAAAGTTGTTCACAATTTCAATTTTAAGTACATATGAATTCTTTATAAATTTGTCTAAACTTAGTAGTTGACGAAATATTTGCAAAATTCGATTTTTTCACTGAAGTAAACTACTACTTCAGGTCTACCGATTTTGCTCAAAATCTAATCAGTTCTCAAGAAGGAGATTATACTACTAAATGCAAAATTTGGAATAGAGAGCTATAGCGGTTTGACCGCTATCGTGGTCACAGACAGACAGACAGACACACAGATATTTTTTAAAAACCACTTTTTTGGTATCAAACTTCAAAACGCGGACATCTGTAAAAATCTCGAGGTCGAAAATTTGCGTCATCACAATATTTCCTTATATACTACGTATAAGAAAGTAAAATATAGGAAGTAAATATAGAAATGCAGAGCATAACAATCAATAGATTTTTAAAAAAAATATGATAAACAGGAAGTATCGACCAAAAATTCGCACAATTATTCACAACGAAAAAAGTATACCAATACAACAATTATAAATAAGAGAACTATTTTATGAAATGATCTTCCTAATTGTCGCTGATACTGTTAATTAAACTATAATTTTTATATATCTCTCACACTGAGAAAAATGTTTCTTTTCATAAAATAGCGCGCCACCACGCTAATCATATGAAAAACCTCTTGTTTAATATAATTCAGTTAGTAGAATATGTATATGCAGTAAATCTCGAAACGTGTATTACAATCAGAGCAAAATTAATATTGCACTAACAATTGGGAAGAGTTAAAATTTTTAAATAAAAGAACTGTTGTTGAGAAAACAAGAATACCCCTAACATTTATTCTTAAAACATATATTTTCGGATCTCAGCCTCATTGGAAGATCATGATTACTTTTCAGGGTCCAGCAAAATCGAGGGTTCCTCCTATGTGGCCTTTTTTAGGATGTCTCTCTGGCTGCCTCTCGATTTCGTTTATATTCCTAGCGTCATCCACTTAATTTCTTTGCGAAATTTGATTGTCTGTGTTTTTCTTTTTTATTTTCATTGTAAGTTTATTTTATTACATCCGTTGTAGGTATATGTACGGTTGCGGCCAATATTATCTGGGCAGCAGTTTTTCCCACTGAAAATGGATTTTAATTGTTACATAAAAAAAGTCGCCTGGAAAACTATACTGTCATATTGCTTGATGAAAAACGTCAATTATAAAAATGCCACATTTATCTTTGGCCGAGAAATTTAGGGTTGTGACGTTACTGGGAGAGGGGTGGTCGGAACGTCGAGTCGCATTAAGATTCCAAATACCAAAGAGTACTGTGCATAACATTAAGAGAATATGGGATGAGAGACAAACGTTTGATAGAAGATTGGGTAGTGGTGGGCCCAGAGTTACAACGGAGGTTGATGATGGTAATTTGGTTGATTTTATTTGCGAAAATCCCTTCCATTGTGCGGTAGAAGCACAGGCTGAAACAAACTTTCCAGGGTCTGTTCGAACGGCAAGGCGTCGTATCAAAAATGGATCTGATCTACGCAGTTGTTCTGCAGCGAAAAAACCTTTTCTAACTCCGCAAAATAAGGAACAGAGAGTAGGTTTTGCTCTGGAATACTCCTTAGAAGTGTTAAATTTCTGGCAGAATGTTGTTTTCAGAGATGAGAAGGTATTTAAATCGTGTTTTGACGGACACGTTAGAGTTTATAGACCTCCGAACTCTCGCTTTGATGGACGTTATACCCATAAATCACACACAAGCGGTTGTTTTTCTGTCAATGTCTGGGCCTCTATGAGCGCCCAGGACCCGGAGTTATAACACATATAAGAGGTAGATGCAATACAGAGGTCTATGTTGGAATATTGGAAAATCTCATGCTGCCCTCAGTAAATGCAGTCTTTCCCCGAAATAATTTTATATATCAACAAGACAATTCATACAGCCAGAGTGACCTCAAACTGGATGCAGCAACAGAACATTCTGTTCTGTTCAGTTCTACCTTGGCCTTCACGTAGCCCGGACTTGAACCCCATTGAAAATATGTGGGGTTTGACAGGTAAAAAGGATTAATAGAGGTAATAATTTTCGCCCACAAAATGTAGAACTGGAGCTGCTACAAAATATTAATTTTTTATATCATTTGTTTATGTTTTTCGTTTCTAAAATAAACATCAAAATTTTCAATTTAATTTAAGAACAATAATATGGTTAGTCAAAACCAAACTAATTTCAGTTTAAACACTTTTTAAGGTAATGACTATTGATTATTGAGATAACCATCACATGATGGCTCATGCCCTAAGTGCGTATCCAGAGTAACGTAGATTGTAGCAAAGCCTGATTTACCAAATTTCATGAAAAAGTCATGAAATGTCAAATCGCTGCCCAGATTATATTGGCCGCAACGGTACATATTTTAATATTCTATTTTTTCTTCTTGTTATGCGTGTGTATTATATACACATGTATGTAATGAGAGACCTTTGTCAATTTTATGTGTATACATTTTTATTTTTATTAATTTATCAATTAGTTTATATATCTTGGCTGTTGGAGTTCTTTTATTTAATCCATATATTACTTTTATGATTTTATTTTGTTGTCGCTGTAATTGGTTTTTATTTTTTATGTTGTTTGACCCCATGTATTAACGAGATAAGTCATAGGCGATTCGAACATGTTGATTTCATACTTCCTAGTATTGTATTTTTAATTTTATATATTCCAGCTATTTATTGCTTTTCAGTTCTTTTTTATTAAGTTTTGTTGTACATGTGCGTCCCATTTTCAATTATTACTATATATTAGTCATCCTAGATAAGATATTTGCTGAATTTTCTTGCCTTGACAGATTCAAACATGTTTAAATTGTTAAAACTATCATTTTTGTTTAAGCCACGTACAAACATTAAAAAACGTAATCCTTTTATCTAGACAACACGGAAATATGCTTTGAAAATAATAAAATTATGAGCGAACGTTCAACAATATTGTCAATGTGGCACATCCGACTCTTTTGATTTCCAAAAACAAAAAAATTAAGTACATTGCTTGTAGCATTACATCAAAGATGCTATGTGATACATTCACTTCTTTGATCTCAAATCACAAATGTTCAAAGATCTAAACATTTCTTTTGATATAATCTACAAGAATTAAAAGGCAGACTTTCCATTATATCATTCACTAACCCTAATGAGTCCTTTCGCTCTTTTGATGGACACTGTTTTAAAAAAAAATTTCGTCACATTTACAATCGGAAATACAAAATCCCTTGAAGAAATATTGCAAGAGGAAGACAGATACGAGTTCACACATCCTATGCTCTACTGATCTTTATTAATAACTCCGCTTTAAGAAACGGAAGAATATAAGAGAGAGTAAATAAATACAAACGACGACGTCGATAGTATTTTTACCTCAGACGAAAACAACATATAAAACATAATAGAGAACGCCCCCGCGAAAATTTAACTGAAGAGATTTATATTTATAAATATCACCACAAGATTAGAGCCAAGACAGGAAAAACTAGCATCAAGTATGTAAAGGTAAATACATAGTATCTGAATGAAGTATTTGTGCTTATTGACAGTGTGTGATAAGTTTTCGCATATTTGGTGCAGTCAGTCGGTTGTTAGCATCTGTTACGATAGTAAACTTTTTTCCAAGTGTGTCGTAAATCAGTGATTCTTAATCTGGATGTCACAAATATATTTTCAAGATTCGCGAGAAAGTTTGATCGTAAGTGTTCTTAAATTAATAAATTTAGCGATATCGAAAATTTGTTCTCATATTACTAATCATCACTCTTTTGTTGAACTTAAATTCCTCGAATCACTTCGGAGTTCTCCGTCTGTCAATGATTAATATATATGTGCTCTGACTGGCAGAATAATATTATTTAAATTATACTTTCTACTGAAAAAAATTGGTGTTGATGACACTGCGCATTTATTAATCAGGAATTGAGCGCAACTTGCTGATAAATATCATTAAAATCGACATATTGATGCATAAGAAAAACAATACATCAGATGACTTTTGAATTAATTAGTACTGTTATACATAAATATATCGATAAAGAAAATTAATAAAACGAACAGGCACTGTGGACAAAATCTACCCCCCCCCCCATTCCTTCTTATGATTGTTGTATATAAAAATAGTCATTCCTAGCGCAAATACAATTCATAACACGGTTCGACGTTTTGAAACGACTTTTACGTTGGTAAATAAGAAAAACAAACATGTTCCTGATAGGAATGTCAGCGATTTGGAAGTGCAAATATGCGCCTTGGTTGAATAAAATCCTAGTATGTCATCCCGACAAATTGTTCACGAATTTAACGTTGGTGCTACAACGCTCCAAAAACTATTATGTAAAAATAAGTACCGGTCCTACAAAATATCAACGTATCAAGAACTTCTTCCCGCCGATTATTACAGGCGTATGGAATTTGCCAAAGTAATGATTAATAAATATCACAATGACAAGTTATTTTTTAATAATATCCTGTTCACAGACGAAAATCAGCTCATGTGCACAGCCATCATAATCGCACATTTTGTCGGTATTGGTCACATGAAAATCTACGTTCGAATATACCTACGCAAACGCTATATCCAATGAACGTAAATGTATGGGAGCGGTATACTTGAGAATGAAATAATCGAATCTTTTTTTATCAGCGGTAATTTAAACGGAAATAGGTTCTTAGAGTTGCTGCAAAGTAATATTCTTCCAGCTGTACGGGAACGATTTAATATTAATGAAATATGGTTTCAGCTGGACGGTTAGCCCGCGCACAGCACTCGTCACCTTACCTACCCACTCTTTAAATAATGTCTTTGGAGATAGATGGATGGGCAATTCAGGTCTTATTAAATAAGCACTACGATCTTCTGATCTAGTTCCTTTTTTTTTTTCTATGGCACTTTTTCAATAATTCAATATACTATTACGGTGATCAACGACCATCTATTTTAGAACAGTTACCCCGCAAATGTTAACAAATGTCGAAATTTTTATAATCCGGTGGGTTACTACTAGCTCAAGAGGGGTGCTTATTTGAGCATTTAATAAATAATTAAGTACTTGTAGAAATTTATTTTTCTTTAAAAAATCCATTCGTAACTTCCAATTTAATTAATTGTTTTTGAGTTTATATTTATTGAATCATTTTATTTAGTTTCATACAAATTTATTGTTAACGTTCAGAATTTTAGTTTGTTTCCTTTTCTATTTTATAATACCACGGAATTATTTACTTTTTACTTAATAAAAGTTTTGCTATTGTTACGTTTTCGAATTTTATATCAGTTATTATTGCTAATATTCTCTCTATTTAATTTCCTCGATGGGTGATCAAATTCTAGCAAAGAGAATGTAGAATTAACAATACTAGTAGAATATCTTTTAATAAATGAAGTGATTCGTAATAGAGCAGGTATGCATGTGCAAAATATATGCAAACGCATTCAGAAATTCATAACGAAAATATGAGTCAAACTGCAATTGTTCAATTATCAAACATAATCATTTATGTAAATATGTGAGGCATAGAGATATCATTGTCTGGATGTTTAGAAATTTGAAATACACATGCTTTGTTATGTCTACGATTGGTCTGAAAACAAGGTGCATTTATCAAAAATAATTCATATGATTGTATTATGCATATGCATAATCAACACTTATTAATGATAACAATATGTAGATATTTCTGTCCAACAGATAAACTTGCAGATAGGAAAGCAAAAGAAAAATAAAACAAGCGAACCTATTTAAGAAAATAATAAAAGATATAAAATGTGTTTAAAAAATAAGGAAAGATAAGTAAATATTTGCGTCAGAAGATATAAAGAGCTATTAATAGAATATATGAAAGTTTGAAAATAAGATTCTTATAAAAAATACAAAAATTAAGTGAAAAATGAGATGTGGGCACAAAAAATCATTGGTAATCCTGCTTTACATACTTTTATACTCTTATTAAATCTATATAGAATGCATAATTTGTGAGATATTTCCAAAAAACTACTACCTATTAGATAAGAGTAAAAGTATTGCTTTCGGTCGGAATTTTGATATAAATTTTTTGATACAAAAATTGTTCCAAATCTGATCACTAAATACCTACCTTTGTACTGATACAGTTGTATAGAAATACATAATTTGCAAGATATTAGCAAAAAAAAAATATATAAATAAGAATAAAAATGTCACTTCCAGTTCGATTTTTGAAAACAAAATTTATTACAAAAATTATTTAAAATCAGGCAATAAATTCTTTTATACTCTTAATGAGTTACGAGATATTTGCAAAAAAACTATGTTTCGATAAGAGTACTTATAGTAGATATTTCGGGAAAAACCTTTTTTACAAAATTTTTCTGAAATTTATTTTTAAATGCATTCGTATACTTTACGAATTTGTTTAAACTTAGTAGTTGATCAGATATTGGTAAAATTTCATGTTTTCACTGCTACTTCCGCTTTACAGATTTCACAGAAAATCTAAGTAAGATTATAATAATATATATAATTCAGTAATGACAGCTTTAGCAATTTTTAAAAACCATATTTTCAGTGTCAAGGGACTTCAAAACGTGATTAATACAAATAAGTTTGTAAAAAATAAAATACGTTATGTACATTTGCTTTTGAAAGGCAGTGTATATAAGCAAGTAATAACAAATAACACACTTGGTATTGTTTCACAAATAAATATAATTAAATACTCGATGTACATTTCGCCTTGCGGCATCGTCAAGAGTTCTCGAGAAACTAAAGTAAAATTTAATATACTGTAACTACCTACTTCGAACAAAAATATAAAAAGAAAAAATATACAAAAATAGAAAATTATGAAAAGGTCATGACTTATCTGGAAAGATGGTTTTTACGATGCTAGGGTTTATTAGCGGTGAATTTATGAGTTCGGTTTGTTCATTAAGAACATTGCCTGGTTGTAAAAGTAAACTTTCTTTTATAAAACAATACCAAGTGTGTTATTTGTTATTACTTGCTTATATTTCGACATGTTTCATCAAGAGATTTCCATCACTTCATTTAATTATTTGGCAGTGTATATGTTGTATTGTCCATTCTTCTTCATTTCCATGCAATTATTAATTTTATTTCGTTTTCACCAAAACATGAATATATAGTTATGGTTTATTCGAAATATTTAGGAAAATAGAACAGGAAAAAAATATAGACAGAATGTTCTCCAATTGTTTGTCGAAAACTCCAGAATAGGTTCACTAATACAAGCTATACATAAACATTCATACTACAAATGTATGACCTCGGGAGCTTCTTTAAAAAGATCATTTTGCATTTTACATGTTTAAATTTCTATATTTTTTCAAAAATCCGTGAGGGATTTTATGTTTATACAAATTTTAATATTCTTTTGTACCTGAATCTATAATTAATGTTATCGAGAATTTCTAATCGAAAAAGAAACAACAACAAATAAATTAAAAAGGAAAATTATAAAAATAGAAATAGAAAAATTTCATCATAATACTTGCTTATACTACGTATAAAAACAATAAATGTCAGAATAGTAACATATAAAAAATGTACTACTATGAAGGAGGTAATAAAAAGATATAGGTATAAGAAAAAAATAAGTATTTTATTTGTAACTTTTTACTGACAAGGAAACATACTAAATATAATGAATACAAAAGAAAATCAAACATTACTAACAAATATCCTACTCAAATTCATCTTACGACGCTGAGAGCATCCTTCATTGCTGGGATAAATTTTCGTTCTTTCAAAAGAACTCAAAAAAAAAAATTATACATTAATTAAATATATTGAAATACATGAACACAATGTCATATTTCTTAGAAAATGTAGGGTATCCGTTTTGTTCATGATATGACCTTTTCAAATAGTGAAAACTTTACTGATAAAACTATAGAACAAGGTGTTAAGTAGTGTAGAATTACTCAAAGATTTGCAAGTGCATAAAATACAACTAGCAGTTCTGGATGCAAAATGCAGGTGTTGGTATAGAGAAGACGCGTTATATTCACCTGTACGTCATTGATGACGTTTACATGTTAACATGACTGTGTGTTAGAGAAACTAAAAAAGTTACTTTGTTAAATTATATTTGAGGGCTTTTATTTCATTAGTTTAAATAGAAAATGTATAACTTGTTCGTAATATACGAATTCATGGCAAATAATCACCTAATTTCCGTTTCAATATTAAATTTCTCCCTTACATATTTTTAATAGACTAATACATAGTTCAATTCAGTGTTGTCAGATAAATCATATCTGTCAAAAAGGCGTGTGTTGTGTATATTTTTCCTGTCAAATATTCGTGTTTATTTTTGCTTTGATTACGTTATGAAGACGGAAGTTGAGAAAGACTGAAATATGAGAGCATTTCAATTACTAAATATATTACGTTATAGTTACAGTATTGTGAATGATTCTTTTGGTTATATCAAATGTCACTGACAGAAATAAAAATAGATCCGACAACATAAACAAGACGAGTCGTCATGGATCTAGTATGACGTACAACTGAATGTCACGCGTTTCCTCTTTGCAAAACTTAAAGCGTCAATAAAGTAAGATACCAAGAGCTTTGACATTACCTAATCTAGTAAGAAAGGAATTATTACTCGAATTCGAATAACTAGATTCAATGAAATAAATCGTGCATAGGACGTAACAATATACAATTTTAATTTAACATGACACAACTGGAGCACTATATTTAGATTAAACTGTAAATGACGCACATTATCCCAAAACTTTAATAATAAATAGATTTTTAAATCATTCGCACAGTTAAGTAAGTTATAGTAATGCAAATAGATCGTTAACAAAAAGAAGAAATCACAAAGGTCATAAATGAATGCCCTGACGGACCCCAGACAAAAGCACAAAGTCACGAGATAAATGAGGACTTCAGAAGTAGCAAAAGAGAATGCATTTGCTAGTAAAGTAACCGAAAGAAATAAGATTCGTACTGTTTCAGAGAAATACCAGATTGAGTGTTATAATAAAGACAAAATTAAGTAAACGGCTTCGAAAACTTTAGCAAAATTTTAAAAATCGATGTCGGTCTATAGTTATTCACGGAGGATGTCACAAGATCACAAAAATAGGAATACTGTTTCTTAAACAAAACAGGATCGCGCCTGCAGGCGGGGGAAGTTAATCCCCTGACAACACTGCCATCATTTGGTTTAATGATGTAGAGAAAAAAAAACCTTATCACAGTGCCAAAACATTAAAGAAATTTAAACTCAAAACTGCACTTAAGAGATTATGCAACCCTTAAAGTGCTATAAATTTCTAATGAGGCAAACATATCTTTGATTAAGTCAAAAGTAATAGGATCATTGTAAATAATTTCACAATTACGTATTAATAAATTTCTTTGAAATATATTTTCAACTGACGGATATGCTTCGATTCAAATAAATCTTAGTGTTCTAGAAAAAGAATTTCTGTTTATTAAAAAAAAAATATATTGACGCATTGAATGCAAAGCATAATCCTTGTTATCAGAGTCATGAATGTATATGATGATTGGTATTGGTATATTTTATGAAATAATTCACGTCATTCATCATTTGTTTTTGTTTAGCACGTCTATGATTCACAATTCGATACTATTTAAAATTAAAATTATGATAACAATGATATAGTATGAGCGCGATTCTGATAACTTTTAGTGTGACTAATCACTTAATTATTGCTTCTAATTTAAAAGTATAGATCACTTCCGCTATATATTATTCATTCGCAGTGGCGGCGCCAGTCGGTAAGCGATGTAAGAGTCGTAGGTGGGTGCATCATGCAAAGGGCGCTGTAGCAGGTTCTCATTAAGTTCACTTCTTAAGAAACCAGATAACACATTGAACGAATAACGATAAGCGATTGAATTATAACAGGTACAGAGTTACCTAATACCGAAAGTTTACTATTATCAAACTATTTATCAAATGACAAATACGTATTTTAATGATATTTTCCCGGTTTTTTCTTTTTAGTTAACTTTACAAAACGCCTATACAAAAGAAAAAAAGCAGTGAGACTAAATGTTATTTAAAATAGTATTTCTTGCTTTTTATCGTTTTATAGTTTACCTAAATTCCATTAGCGGTTCCAGTTTATGGGGGTGGGTCGTATGAAAATTAAGAATTCATGCATCTAAACCAATTTCTAAGTAAGTTCGGGTTCAAAATTATGCGCACGTATGCGTCTTCGGTCGATATATCCTCCGTCGTTTCGTTTAGGTCTAACTAAGATGGGATGTCGATTGTCGAATGATATTAATAGAAAATAGGGACAACCTTCTAATGTCCTAGGGTATTTACGAGATGTATGGATATCTAGTTAGCCTTGGCCGGTTCAGTGGATAAAGAAAATACTGCGACACCATAGCAACGAAACATAACCTATTCGAAGTGGCAATGTAAAGTTTCACGTCAAAAAGTCAAACCAAAGTTACGTACTAAAATTTGAATAAAAGGATGTCATCAAGTAATTGAAATTTAGCCGCCACTGGAATCCATTATTATATAAAATGCGAATGCCATGCTGAAGTTAAACGTTAGTAAGTCGAAATCAATATGTCAGATAGGACCTTTCAGCTTAGCACAGCAGTTTTGTAAGCGTCAGTTATTGGTGTGTGATGCAAGAATACATGGTGGAAAAGAAGATCAAAAGCTTTAGTTTGTTTGAGCATAAGGTGTAGCTGGTATACGGAAGCGCAACTTATGTTATGGAGCGATTCTTGTGGGAGCCAAAACAGAAACATCAAGCTGATATTAATGTTAGAATCTCCATTACATAAAAAAATCCCAATTGAGCATCAGTATCACGTTGAAATTTCTATGTTCTGGACATAGTTTCCTCGCAAATGACTTGAGGCGGGGAGGTGCCTCAAGTCATTTACCTTCTTACTATATGCCCATGATGAGACTTGTAGACAACACATTTTATTGTAACTGAGATGTCGGTTGACTTCGAAAAGTTACGATTGCTGGTAAAAAAGAAATTGGCATAAAAGCTAAAGGTGCGAACCCTTCCTACTTATAATTCAGTCGAATAGTCACAGTGAATGTTTCCAAACAACAAATATGTTAAAAAACTACTAGAGGGAGGGGGTGACCTAAGCATTATGATGAGGATATTTTCAAAGATTTAGTAACATTGTGGCCAAATGAAACATCCATTGATGATGCTAAACTACTTAATCTAGAAGAGATGTTTGTGTTGTTCTTTACAAAAACTGGAATGGTAGCTCTAATATTCAGGAAGAACTCGACAGTTTTAATGTAGATAATCTAGATTTTCAAGTTCATAATGATTAATGACAAATACTAGTTTTTAGACCTATTTTAACTTCTGCTTTGTCAGTAAAAAAAAAATTAGTAAAATAAAACGCACTGATTTTACAATGTATTCAACCCATGCAAAAAAAATATTTAAAAAGACAAGGTATACATTGATGAATAAGATTTTATGCAAATGATTCATAAAAATTATATCCAGGTTGACTTTAGTTTAAATTTCAAATCTTACTTTAAATGTTCCCTCAGTACTTGATCCTTGAGGGTTGATAGGTCTCTGCATAACTATGCCTAATTTAACGTGACTGCACATTTGTATGACACAAACCAATCAGTCTGATTGATGTAAACTGCTAAATCAAGTAGAGTATTGTGCGAATAAATGTGAACACGCAATAATTTTTACACTTTTACATATTTTCACAGTTTGCAATACGTTTATGACAAAAGTAGCGGCCATTTTCTTTCCTGTTATGACATTTAGTGAGTAACAACGTATTGCAAATTACAGTCGTGTTGCTTTGGATAGTTTCGTCAGAATTATCTTTTTATTTTAATGTTTTATTAAGGCTTTATCAACACCTTTCTAGTATTTGTTTCCTTCATATTTCATGAATATGGATAATTCTCGCAGCAAGCGCGCAAATATTACTTTAAGTGGAAGTCGATTTAGGAGGTGCAAACTAGATTTTTTCTACTGCCATACTTTAATTGTACATTATTAGATATGCCGAACCTGTACTTTAATGATGTCCATTAAGATACAAGTTTATGTCTAATAGGAATACAGATTTTTAAATCCAATAGGAATGCGACTTTCCAATATTCAATCAATAATCAATATGGCGACTGCATATTTGACAGATATAAAAATTAATTAAATGTGACAGTTCTCTGCAATTTACTAGTAAGTAGTTAAAATTTATGTTTTTTTTGAAAATATAAACGGTAAAAATGAGGAATAATGACAGTGAAATGTAAAAATTGACTCCACCAGAAATTATGGAACAAGCCTTTGTAGCCACGAACAATTTATTAGCAGCTAAATTCGCAAAGATGTACGGAAAATTTTATGCTCAATTTATGAAATGGAATGTTCAAAAAATAATGTTTTATTATGGGGTCGTAGAAAAAAGTGTATGCAACTCGCATTTAATGGCTATTAAGGCACTCGTATTCATTACAATACTCGCCTTCGGCGCGTATTGTAATTTTCTTACTCATGTCTTAATAGCTATTATTAAATGCTCATTACATAATATACTATTTAGAAGCTATAAACAAGATTTTAAATCACATTTTCCTTTTCTGTCCAAGAAAAGAAAAATGTGGAAGGTAGAGAGACCCAACCACAAGAGATGAAGCTTATATATTTAAAATCATCCTAGTTTTCCAAATAAACGCAAAACAAATTATTTTCTTAAATACCTATTAAATGTGTTTTACGAATAATTTCAATGGTTTCATGTGGTTAAAAAATATGCGGAATTTTAAGTTAACAGACAGAACAAAACTGCTGCAGTGACCTTCAGATTCCAAATGCTTTCGAGGGAGTGCAGGAGCCTTTTAATTCGGGCGAAGGAATAAAGCAAAAAAACACACTATCTATTCACCGTACTGAAAGCTATTGTATTATTGTTAGACTATATCAACGAATTAGATTGAAAGTCTTGGGAAGAATGTGAGAAATTTTGCCAGGGGTTGTTGATCCAGACATGTGAAATTTATCAGCAATAGACCTAGGAATAATTCGTTTTTCTAGATTCTAATACAATTTAGACAAATTTTAGGAATTTGTGAGTTTACCACTATTGAATTTAAAAATAATGTTTTCGGTTTTAAGACATCTGGTTCGATTCAATAATAAATTAAAATCATCCTCAACTCGATCAGTGGTTTAAGGCAATAATCTGTAGTTGTATTACAATAGAATCACTTCCTTCCTTACTAGCAATCTCTTTCAAAATAATTATAGTAGCGACCAACTATTTTTACTACTTCCTTACACTTTAGTGATATTTGGGTAAACAAAAACGTATGACATTAGGAGCATGCCTAATGATTGTCAAACTATGAGTAGACATGAAATTTATTATACAAGGTGTCCAGAAACTCTCGTGACAAACGAAGACCGGAGATTCCTCAGATAATTTTAAGACAATTTAACCCAATTCACCCTAGTCCGAAAATGCTTCCTAAGGTCATAGGCGTCCGTTTTGGGTAGGTAAACGGTTATTTTAACGCATAACTTTTTTGTCTTTAACTTTTAAGCATTTGTGACACTAGATTATTAAATTTTCAGGTATTCTAGTACTAAAAGGTACTCTTACTTTAAGTCGGTAGGATACACCGTTTTCTAGGAAAATCGATTTGAAAATTTTTGGTTTTTTCGTCATTCAAATTCAATTTATTATTTTTTGCACTAGTTCGCTCTGAACTGCCAACAGAAATAAAACCTACGTTTTTAATTGTCAAATTGTGCGAAGTTGAAATGACGAAAGATGAAATGACGAAAAAACGAAAAATTTTCAAATCGATTTTTCTAGAAAACGGTGTATCCTACCGACTTAAAGTAAGAGTACCTTTTAGTACTAGAATAGCTGAAAATTTAATAATCTAGTGTCACAAATGCTTAAAAGTTAAAGACAAGAAAGTTATGCGTTAAAATAACCGTTAACCTACCCAAAACGGACGCCTATGACCGGTACTAGAAATACGCAATTGATGGAATCGATTCATCTCTGGAGGATAAATAAGCATACCAGTTTTTGTTTTTCTAAATAGAAGCATTCGGGAGATATTAAAAAAAAACTAATTACATGGCGCCATCTTCAAAGAACTCTAGCTCCCTTAGGAAGCATTTTCGGACTAGGGTGAATTGGATTAAATTGTCTTAAAATTATCTGAGGAATCTCCGGTCTTCGTTTGTCAGGAGAGTTTCTGGACACCCTGTATATCTTGGACAGAAGAAAGCGAATCGCTGAATATCAATGACAGGTCTGGTGTCTTGGAAGAGACCACAAACGTGGTTACGATGAGTAATCAGTCCGTAAAGGAGCAAATAGTACATTTGCATCAGAATATTCAATGTATTAGGAACAAGATCGATGATTTAATGTATTCTATTAATGATTTGGATAAATCGGAAAATGTAATTTACCTCTCGGAGCACAGGCTCAAACCTGATGAAATGATTAGTGTGGATGGTTATGACGTTGCTTCTTGTCATAGCAGAGTCTTATATTCATGGAAGAAGTTGTATATTCCTACAGTCTGAGATAGATAGATTACAAAATATGTAAAAGCCATAGGTACAAATATCGAAAAGAGATTATTTGACCGTGGGAATCTCTCTAGGATGAACGAACATCTAAAAAGAGTAAATTGGAAACTTCTGGTGACTGCAAGTAGGATGGATGATTGTTACAGCAGTTTCACGGATGTGGTGACAATGGTTATGGATACCTTTGCCAAAAAACAGGTAGTATCCATA
Source organism: Amphimallon solstitiale (assembly GCA_963170755.1). Taxonomy (NCBI): domain Eukaryota; kingdom Metazoa; phylum Arthropoda; class Insecta; order Coleoptera; family Scarabaeidae; genus Amphimallon; species Amphimallon solstitiale. The sequence goes on from OY720675.1 coordinate 249,716,846, forward strand.
AAAGATAAAGTGCAGTTACTAGCATTAAATTTTGGTCGTCTGTGTCATTTTCTAGCACGATCGAAAATGTTCTATTGTCAGTAGGTCTTGTAGATTATAACCTTACAATCACTGACGTCAAATACCTGCCTGACGTTGTCAATAATGTCATTCTTTTAAATGTACAACAGATCAAGGAATTGAACATAAAATATAGGTAACATGTTTATTTAAAGTTTAAAATAGAACAAAAATGGCACGAATAATTAAAAAAAACTTTAAAGGAACTTAATATCTCGTCATTTCTCCATTATTTTCAATTATTTTGTTTAAACGATTATGCTTGGACAAACACAAATTTCTAAAATAATCGTGAGGAAGATTATTCCAGGCGCCATGTATTGCTGCCAAAAATTTCGCTTGCTTTCTGTGAGTTTCTCTACTGGATTTATATCCGGGCTTAAACTCGGCCAGTCAAGCACTTACTTCATGATCTTGAAACCATTCTTTTAATTGACAAGATGTGTGGTGAATTGGACAGTTATCTTGCTGGAATGTAAAGTTGTTTACTGGAAACACTTGTCGCACTGAAGATAAATTCACGCTGTCTAAAATCTGTATATACAGGGCAATCCAAATTAAGTGTTCACCATTGGTAACTTTGTTATTATTAAAGATACAAGATTGTTTAAATTAGCAAACTTGTAGTACTTTTAACGCTCTTTAAGATGGAAGAATAAAAAAAAACAAATGAGCAACGCGTTTTCGAGTTTTGCCGAAAAATATTTTTTTTTCAAATGGAAACCCCTGTATATTATATCATTTTCTGCTAGAACTTTAATTTTTAAACAAGAAATCTTATAAGAAATTTTTTACTGAGATTAAAAATACTTGAGTTATAATGAGTAAACGAAAACAGCTGAATTAGTTTTATAAACTTTATTTTATACATAAACTTATCATTAAAAGAAAATAAAAATCACTGATTTTTTCATAGAAGATGTTCAAAAATACCACCTTGTAGTTCAATACATTTTTGTACACGCTTCCGAACTTCTCGAACTGCCTTCAATATGGTCCTACCATCTATTTGGTTTATCTTTTCACTAACTGCAATCTTTAGGGCGTTTACGTTTTCGTAACTCTGCTTATAAATCTGGTTCTTTAAATAACCCCATAAAAAAAAAATCAAGCGGCGTTAAATCTGGCGATCGGGGAGGCCACTGAATAGGATCATTTGTTCCTATCCATGAAGTGTTAAAAATAGTATTTAGAAGTTGATGAGTACCTCTGTAGTTGTGCGCAGGTGCGCCATCCTGCTGAAATGCAGAATTTCTGTCTACTTATGAGATCCAGATCGTCTAAGAAATTATTCAAAATTCAGTCAAAAATTCTATGTACCTTTCACCTGTTAGAGTGCCCTCATAAAAGAAAGGACCAACAATCCATGAACCGATTAAACCGCACCAAACATTAAAACTGAAACGGACTTGTGGACGTCTTGAATTTACTAAAAGAAGATTTTCCTTTGACCAGTAATGATGATTTTTTTTATTGTACATTCCAGAATTTGAGAAATTCGATTCATCGGTCCATAAAATATAACGAAAGTTGTTTACATTTTGGCGACAAAAGTTAAGATACCAGTGGCAAAAAAACATTCTTCTCTCTGGATCCCCTGGCATAAAAACCTGAACTGGTTTGTACTTCTTATAAGGAATGAATTTGTGTTTCTTCAGAATCCTATGCACAGTACCGTGACTCAAATCAGATTCATTGACAATATCTAGTATGGAATTCTCACGGTTGGCCTCAAAATATGCGATAACTGCAATTTCCGTGGCCTGGCTTTTTATAAAAGTCCTTTTTGTCCTTGTTTTGGCAAAAACACTCTCATTGCCTCTAAATTTTCGGTAAAGTCTCAGAAAATATTGCTCATGTGGTTGTGTTCGGAGTGGATATAATTCAGCGTAGTGTTCTTTTGCCCTCCTAGAGGATTTTCTGCACACTAAATAAGATTCTAACATATCACACTTTTCTGAATGGGTAAAAAATATTTTTTTTGTCAAATTAATAACTAGCACAATGAAATTTATGAGTGAAAAACTAATAAAACTGTACTAATATTTGACGTTTGGTAGAAAGACTTATCGTCGTTTTCATAGATACATAGAAATGCACTTGACTTAGCTGTTTTTGTGTATTCATTATAACTCAAGTATTTTTGGTCCCAGTAAAAAATTTCTTATAAGATTTTTTGTTTAAAAATTAAAGTTCTAGCAGAAAATGATATAATATACAGGGGTTTCGATTTGAAAAAAAAATATTTTTCGGCAAAACTCGAAAACGCGTTGCTCATTTGTTTTTTTTATTCTTCCATCTTAAAGAGCGTTAAAAGTACTACAAGTTTGCTAATTTAAACAATCTTGTATCTTTAATAATAACAAAGTTACCAATGGTGAACACTTAATTTGGATTGCCCTGTATACTGGACTTGTATGGCTTTCTTCCACGTGGAGTAATATTCCAGGACTATTTGTGGATGTCCAACCCCACAAATTTACCGAGAACTTACGATTATTTTCAATTCTATTAACGTATTTGACGTTATATCTTTGGTTCCTTGGTCTATAAACCCTCAATCGTCCAGTTTTAGACGAATTGAACGTTTTTTCATCGCTAAAAATGACATGTTTACTATACTTTTTGAAATTCCGATTAGTACTACTACAGCAGCCTCAGATAATCCAGTTTCAATTAAAGAAAGTGTTTTTTTATTTTTTTAAAATAAGAAATTAGTGCCATTATTATGAAAATTAAATTTAATTTTGACAATTACTGTGAAAAGTAATTATCAATTAGATGAAATTTCAAATTCGTGCCAGATGAGAAAAAGTTTTTAATGACATTGACGACCTGTTAAATTTGAATCTACATCAGCATGTTTACTATACTTTTTGAAATTCCGATTTGTACTGCTACAGCAGCCTCAGATAATCCAGTTTCAATTAAAGAAAGTGTTTTTTTACTTTTTTAAAATAAGAAATTAGTGCCATTATTATGAAAATTAAATTTAATTTTGACAATTACTGTGAAAAGTAATTATCAATTAGATGAAATTTCTAATTCGTGCCAGATGAGAAAAAGTTTTTAATGACATTGACGACCAAAATTTAATGCTAGTAACTCTATATGAAAACTGATTACAGGTACAATTAAAACAATATCAGCTATTAAAAGGCAATTGTACAGCGAGATCAAAAATTATGTTGATAAAGGTTTGCCATGGAATGTAAAACGTCTGTCTTAAGTTATGTCATTAAGTGTCATACTGTCATAAATATTTGTCATTATGACACTTAATGATATAACTTAACACCTACGAGGGAAGAATAGAACAGTAGAGATAATAAAGTGGTGGGGGAACAGGTATTATTTAGACGGAAGTTACCACTTTAAGGGGGGTCTGTTATGTCAATATTGACAGCTTTAGTGCTTTTATAATTGTGAATGTATGGCTTGTGGCCGTTCTAGATCTACAAGAATGAAGAATCTCACTTTTTCTCTTAATCGGTAAAATTAATTTCAAATTGATTACGTAAAGAAGTACAAGAATCAAAAAGTAAAGCATTTGCAAAATATATTGATCACTCCAACAGTAAGTGTAAAGCAACATTGAACGTAGTAAATATATTTCAAGGAACAAAAAGAAAAAAAATGTTTTAATTTGGCGAACTATGGGTTAGTTGCGATGACGATAAAACATTACTGACAGAGTTACATAGCTACTTAGTAAATGTTTGTCACAATATTAAAACAGACATCACACTTCCAATTAACAATGTACGTTATATGCCAACTACATGTTCTTTACTTCTCACGGATGAACTAGAAGTAAAAATATAATTATGGACCTGAAAACTGCTGGAGCAGTGGGACGTGACAGCATGCGGTGAAAACTTGGCAAAGCTGATGTAGATTTAGTAAATATGTCGTTCATGTTGGGTAAGTTTCCCAGTGATTTGAAGTATAAAACCAATCTACAAAAGAGGTGAAAAATCGGAGTTCTCGAGCTATCGTCCAATTGCATAACATTTACCATTTCAAAGAAGAGAAGATAGGTTTACAAATCGCGCTACATTTAAGTTACTCGAGGAAATAATTCATGGACTGAACGATAGGGGGCAACCATTGTAATTTTCATGGACCTTTCACGGGCTTATGATAGTCTACAACACGAAGTTCTATTGGCGAAGTTGCGCGGTGTAAACAATGTGTGCTGTCAATCGAGCGGGATACAAGATCTGTACTGAGTCCCACAAGGCTCTATACTAGGTCCACTGCTCTTCCTACTCTACTGCCATGATCTGCCGCAGTTTTATTTGCGGACGATTCAACTTTGATTGTTAGGAATAGATACATGAGAAATGCGATATGTGATGTGGAATCAGACTTGAACGACTACACGAATGGTTTGTACAGAAAAACTTAGAAGTTAATATCTAAGAGACGAACATGGTGGTGCGACATAGTGGTCAGTCGATTAAGGTCACTGGAGGAACGCCCTTCTTGGGTCTACGTGTGGATTCCGAATTGTCATGGGTGGACCACTTCGATTATCTTACTCCGGGGTTGTCTGGCAGTTGTTTTGCGCTGAGAATTACGTGGGAGAATGTGGGTACTACAGCGGCCCTAAATGCGTATTACGCGAGTGTGCAGTCGAGATTGCAATACGAAGTTATTTTCTGTGGTCATGAGGTGGATGTCGGACGACTGCTGGTGCTAAAGAAGGAGTGTTTAACAGCAGTCTTTCGAGACCCATGGACTTAGTTCGGGAATACGAAATAATAACACTGTCAGCTCTTTACGTGTTGGAGTGTGCATACTTTGCTACTTTAACTTATTTAGACATTTTAAAGCATATGAAGTCTCACATATTATTGATAGGAGAGGTACTAAGCACTGGTACCTTCTTCCATCAAAATCGGACCTAATTAGACTACAAAGGACTGTTCTGTTCCAGTCTTATAAGATTATAATTGTCTACCGGATGAATAGAAGGCTCTGTCTTTTAAAAAGGTTAAGTGGGCTTTAAGGGGATACTTTAAGCAAGCTACAAATGTTAACATTTCTGTGAAATTTTAGGCAATATAAATACAGAAAATATATAAATATCTCATATTCAGTAAGTCAGAGTACGTTTATATCATTATACAGATACAATTTATTTAGTGATAATTAAAAGAATCATTATAAACACATCTAATGCAAAAATTAACAATGTTTCATTGAATTAAATGAAAAAATATTTTGATCGATGGGCAACAATTTCAAACATGTTTGCCGCTATTCGTGACGTGAATTTGCCAGTAAGTAAATCCATATATTTCCTAACTCTCAGAATATATATTATTTATTAAAAGGAAAATAATTTGAGAAACAAGATTGACAAATTAATGCGTCAGATTTATTGACCAAATACTTGTTTGAAGGCGAAATATATAAAATACTAAGTTGGTGCTGATTTTTACGTTTATTAAAATAAGCTGCAAAATATGGAATTAAAAACCTTATCTCGGCACTGTACCTCTGGCATCCTTTGCAAAAGAATAAATAGGTATATAATTCTCCTGCAAGTTATAAATATGTAATATAAAAATACCTAAAAAAATATATTCAAGGCACAGTTTCTTACGTTGAAACACATAAAAATCTACCAAAACAATCGTCAAAGAGCTGGGAAATATATTAAATCTTAAAAGGCCGAAACGATCATTGACCTAAGTGTTATTACTCTGGAGTTGCTGGCTGTATCATGTGTTTTAAGTTATGTGGAATTCTGAGTTTATGCATTAGACGCTAATAGTGTATACACGTTAAACGTCAGTCCAACAGAAACAAACATACAAATATCGATAAAACGATATTCCACATTAATTTTAGATACCCCAAATTACGTCTGTAAAAACTGCAGGAACGTGTTGATATTAATTTTAAATTTCTGGCAAGTTCACTGAAATAGTTGTTTACAACTCAGATCTAACTAACACGCTTTTTACATTTTCATTTTTAAAAATACAAATGCGGCCATGCGAAAGGCAAAGCTCGAACTGATTTTTAATGTCATCCCGTTTAAAAAAAAAAGGAGGAAATGTTTGGGGATGGCCCTACTGTCAAAATTTGCGTCGTAAAAATTTGACACACACATAACCGAATACACAACTCACTACTTCACTCACCTTCATCGGAATCGTCAAAGCTGTCCTGCGTTAAAGAAATATCTGCGGAAAAGAACGATATACTGTCAATCCTCCGTTGTCGTGCAATGAACCGTTTGTATTATTGTTATAATATCGACACACAAGGGTAAAAACTCACCAGCCATTTTGTCTCGGCATCAAAACATAGCATTTGTAAAGGCACGTGATTCACAAATCCGTCGCTTACGGGCAGATGTTGTTCACAAGAGACGTAGCTTTCACGTTTTCGCTTCGCTGTGAATCAATTTCGTTCAATTCACTGGTAAAAACGATTCATAATTTTCTTGGTGAAAAACTTGTGTATAAAAACATACCTCGACCTTGTCAGCGAGTTCTTCTTGTCATTGCCAACATTGCCATATTCAATAGACCCAGTTGCGTGTATTTAGAGCGCCACATTTGAACAGTTACAGTTTTTATAAATAAATCTAATCTATTTTTAACAGAAGATTATTTATTAACTTATTCGTTTAGTGTCACCTGTTAAATTTGAATCTACATCAGCATCTACTATTAACATCATCGTAAAAAGTGCTGAACGTAACATGTATGCAATTACTCCATGAATGAATTCGACCTTAAGTTATTTACGACATGAGTAACAGTAACTCAATTTCTATAAAAACTGCACATTGGCCTAATTCTAATCTAGCATCTTATCAAGCCGTATCAGATAATGTAATTAGAATTATTTACTCTTTTAAAGTGCTAAGTATTGTCTCATGAATCCATTTCAAGTTTCAATTTAAAAAAAAGATAATATTTAGAATGAAACTGATTATTAGGTTTAATAATAAATATCGCCAAATGTTATCCGCATTGTAAGGAATTTTTTATTCTCTACTTATATGTATTCATACACCGTCATGTAAAATAAATTGCCTATCTATCGAATTTATGATTTATGCAGTGTATCATGAATATTCATCTTAAAATCTTAATTCAATATGATTACAATGAAGGAAGAATAAAGTTACTTTTCATACTCTTACCGTCTAATACAACTCAGTAGTACTTTTAAAAGAAATATCCAAGTTCACAAGTGCATTTCTTCTAAATATTATATATACAATATACATGGGCGAGATAGGGGAACACAGTTCATTTTCACTTTGACTAAACCGACTCGTGTTTTGTCGGCTCTCAGGCACCGGATTACCTACAACTCTCCCCGAGAGCCGACAAAACACGAGTCGGTCTAGTCTTACTGACACTGAACCGTGTTCCCTATCTCGCCCATGTATAATATACAAGATATAATGCTAAATACTTACGCATATACAACCAAAAACGCTGTAAAATCTCTAATAACATTTCTATATGTAAATTCGTATATTCTCCTTTGTAACTTCCAAATCTGTTATTAAATGACATTTCAATCACACAAAGACACAAACACTGGTAACATTTATTTCACAAAGATTACCGATTTTCTTGATTATTAACTGGTGACAGTGGCTGACAAAGAACATAGTTTTTATATTACGGAAGATTCAAAAAGATTATCATCTTACCTTTTTAATATACATATTATTATATCTTTGAGGCGCGTGCCGCGTTTTTAAAATGATGTTTTGAATTTATCGGTAAGTAAGAGGTCTAGAAATTTATCTTTAGGCGAAGATTAGTCATTCCATGGGTGTAGATTATAGTGAAGCAAATTATTTAATATTTAAAGGTATGTATATGATATATAGCGTCCCCTTCTAAAAAATTATTACAAAAACGACAGATAAAAATTGATAATTATAAATAAAGTTATTAAATATTACTTTTCTGAATTCAAGCAGGAGTGAAAACTGTAAAACGTAAAAATCTCTGAAACACAAATGGCGGCGGATTAAATTAATTTCAGCCAAATTATGTATTATGATCAGACTGGTTTGTATTTTGAGAGCTTTCGTAATTGACATAAAATTAATCATTCGGTCTCGCCATCTAGCAATAGGATTGAATGACAACAGTCTATGAGGGAAAATAAATCCAAAATACAATTCCTCCTGTTCTTTTTTTCTTGTCGTCTAATACTTAAATTCTCGAGCTTAGGTTGAATAAACTTCTGTACCTACTTACCCTAAACAATACATTTATCATAATGCTCAACCTTTTTTTAAAATTTAAAGTAGGTAACCTATGAGAAATATTTGCTTTTGAGCCGCTATTAGTCATACTATTAGTTGAGATGTTTATCGCGGTAAATTTAAAAAGCTTTTTCTTATGCATGCTGCTCAAGATTATAACTAACAAAAAAGATTTTTTATTTATTACTGATAATTTTTCAACAGTTAATAACTCATGAAGAGGAACCCATTCCATTTTCTGTAAGTCAAATTGAGCCTTCTTGTAGTAGTTAAGTAGCATTTCATATATTTTACAGATGGTCAAAAAAACTAGATTGATTAACATTTCATATCTCCTCGTGACAAATTTGTTATTCTTACCTGGTTTAGTTTTTTGGTATAATGTTCCTAATAATATAAAATTAGGATTACCAGTGAGAATATGCTTTTTGCTTTTCCAATTTTGAAAAAAAATAAAATGGCTAAATAAGAGGTTATTTCGTGCTAAATAAAAACTCTTTTGAACGAAGATACGTCTCACATTTTGATAGATAAGCCTCTTCGGGTATATTTTGTTAGTCTGAGTATAGATATCTCACATATGTTTGAAAGAAACACCGAGACAATATAAATTTGTTATGAATGCTTGCCTTGCCTACTACACAAAATAGCCATGTATTAAATAAGATATAGGAGTGGAAAGGTAGTATTTAATAACTTTATTCATAAAATACAATTTCATGTAATAGTATTTTACTAGCAGAAGCAGCATATCCTGTAGTATTAATAAAATGGTTTAATTTCATTGCTCTGAAATTGTTCCGGTAGCTGGGAATTTGTATTGGCATTGAATCGTCGTCTTTAGTTCGTACTTTGGCCGTGTCGGTTGCCAAAGATCAAACCAAACTTACAGCCTTTTCCAATATGCCCGCTGTCTTTCTGTACATAAACAAATGAAAATCACCAGATCTAAGCTGTAGTCGGTTAAAAATCTTACTAAATAATAATAGGAAATAAAACTCAATATAAATCTCTCGCAATAATTTATTTTAAAATATTTTCAATAAAGTAAGAATTTGTTTAACATAATAAAAAAATCTCTTGATTATTTGTATGGATCATGAGGTCTCATTTACATGCCAAAATTGAATTTATCACATGAAGTGGATGATATAAAACCACATTTCGTACAAAAAATAGGTAATATGTACGAGATTACAAGTTATATCTTTTCACTGTATAGGTACAGTGGAGTAGTTATGGGAGAAGAGGCACACAAAAGGGAGGGGCATACATTTTCTTTTTAATTTTTGTTTAAAAAGTGATCGAATATAAAAATAGTCTTCTTTAGCAAAATTTTACAACATATTCTAATTTCTATACCCAAACGCTAAAATGTAGTATAGGTTATGGATTTCTTTATTTAATTCATCAGAGGATTTCAGTTATTTGTAAGCTGCTTAATTTAAATTTAAAAAATAATGATGGACAACCGTTACTATAATTCAAAGAAGCAAATACAAAGTAGGTCGTTTCTTCGCATACGATCTTTACATCACATGACATTAATATTTTTGTCACGTAAATGATCCTCCATACACAGTGCGAGGTTATAGTATTGAATTAATTCTGTAATTCTGTAAAGGCAAAATGAAATGTTACAAAAAATCTTATTTTATAAAATTACATATTTCTGCTTGAAAATCGATTTTGTACCACCATTAGTTTTTTTTAGTAATGACGTCAGGAATTTTTTTTAAACAGCAATCCCTTATTTTGGCTTATATTTCCGAATTGACAGTATAAAAATGTTGCCACACTACATAAAGGCTGTATTACACTTACCAAGTTCTTGACCAAGAACTTGATCAAGTTAAAATTGACAAGTTCTGTATTACACTTGTCAAGTCGACTTGATCAAGTTCTTGGCCAAGAACTTGGTGGCTTAGAACATGTTCTATTTTACTTCTCAACTTGATCAAGTTTTTAGTGATTTCTAGTAATATTCATGTTATAAAGTTTTTTGCCGACTGTGTAAAATGTAAACACAAATTCCATTTTAGAATACTGTTAAAAATGACATGTTAATTTGATACCTCTTGAAAGAATTGTATGCGTAAATTATTTATTTTCTCTTGTATCTCTTGTGCAGTTATTTTTATATTCAATATCAAACACAAATCTTCGGTAACTTTATTAATTTCTTTATTTCGTACTTTTGCACTATTGGTACTGCTAATTCACCTAAAAACTTGGTCAAGAAATTGATAAGTGTAAAACAGCCAAGGTCAACAATAACTTGATCAAGAACTTGCCGACAATTTCGTCAGCGAGGCAGATATCATTCAGTAGCGTTCTTGCGTATTCTCCTCTGTCGCTGCGAAGTTAGAATTTGCAAATTACATCTAACACAAATTAGTGAATTATGTTAAGTATTAATTATATGGTCAGATGTCGCCAGCGTCATTAGTATACAGTAGCGCTACCGAATTCCTTTGAGGAATGAAATGAAAGTGTACAGAAATCGTATTGATATAAAGTATTATGGCACATTTAACAGTTACACAAAGGACTGTGAGCAGAAAGTATCTGATTTAATGCAAAATATCCAGATCACCCTATTAGTCAACCTATAGTCCGTAAGACTAAATGTCTAAAAACTGGTGATGCTAAAGATATTCTATAAGTTGGACGTCCAAAAGTTAGTAATGATCAGAAATTGAAAATTCTATTCTTGACTCAGGCTATTGAAAACGAGTATCTGAAGACTTAACTCTGGGGTAATAATAAGCTATGGGTTACCAAGCAAAATGCTAAGACGGGAGGGATACTAACGGTAATAACAGACAGTGAAAGCGCGGTACAGTCTGTAAATAGCTGGCTAAAAATGCTCCAAGAGATCTCGTGAGTACGTGGTAAGAGGGCAAAAAGATTAGAGTTGCGCGCCTATAAACTAACAATTAGGAGCTAAGTGTGCTGATGAAGTAGCTAAATAAGCCAGAGAAATCCTGAAAGAATGTTAGAAGAGACAGACGAGGTGTGTGATAAAAGGAAAGGAATGGACAATGAAAATATGACAGGGTGTATGAAACCAAGGTACGATAAAGGGGAGTACATGGGCAATACATTTCAGGATCAAGGAGAAAAACTGAGCATGGTTAACTCAAAGGTTAATACAAGCGTTTCAAACTAAGAGAAGAAGATGGTATATATGTCAGTATGGAGCAAAGGCCCAGATATAAAATGCCAAACAAACAAACAAAACAAATTTGCCAATAGAGCTACAGTGGAAGATGACGACTAGTGGTGGAAGGAGTATTGCAATACCAATTGACGGCAGGAGGCTTGCAGCAAAGAGAAGAACGAACAGCGTAGGGTGTGATTGTAGGGTGTCTTCGGATGGGTCGGCGTCTGTTCCTGTTACGGGCCCAGTAAATAATTATCAGTGTATACTGATGTGAGATTTATATAATGATCTAATAATATAGAACTACTAGATGTACTGTAGATAGAGATGAATTGACCTCTGTACACAAAGGAGACAGATAAAGAAAACCATTACTTGTGGGCAAAATCGTTACTTGTGGGTAGAACTACTAGAGAGGAATTGACCTTTGCATACAAAGGAGACAGGTATACAAAACCGTTAGTTGTGGGAAAACAAGGCGCCAATACATGGTTTTGTGTATAAACTTTCTCAATTTTGTTGATTTATACATATTTACTTGTCTTTTTGGTAAGTTGGATTATGCATTTTATTAATATATTTATTCTAGTATTGATTTTATTCCATACACCACTGACTTTATATTTGTTTAAAGAAATATGAGTATAAAGACTACTGTGCATTCATAATGATTCAATCAACTATGTTTTTTTATAAAATTGTGATTGTAATTACACACATTTTAAGAATTTGCTTAAAAAACATTATAAGCCATTACAAGCTCTTGCTACATATTTGAATTTTGCCCACATAAAACGGTCAATTTCGTTCATCCTTGTAAAGTTTTCGACACTCATATATTTTCCTTCTTTCTCTTATGGTGTGGGTCACTTCCTAATAAGCAAGACATAGCGTACAGTGCATCTAGTAGGATAATAGTGTTAGATTATTGGATTTATACATAGTCAGGCTACCACCCTAGCGTATTGAAAGACTCAAAGTAACGCTCCTGCAATTACACCCTGAGGGCTTTCAAGGCCTGTTACAGGCACCTATTATTATCCAAGTTTAAGGCCAACAGACCATAAAGTTTATTTAACCTAGACCATTGCATTAGAGATCAAATACGTAGAATTAGCCCGAAAATGATTCAAAATGTAAAAGTCCGTGAATGACGGAAACGGACTTTTTATTTTGTGTTCGCAATAAAATTTACATTTTCTAACATTCGGCATTTACTCGAAAAATTTCTTTTATCGCCAACCGTCAGTAAAGCGATGCGTTACCATAGCGTTTTACGGAGGTAAACAAACACTTTATCGTACTGTACAATAAAGTACTTTACCTGCCGCTAATATCTGTCAACGTAGCCATGACTGATGACTTTAAACATAAATCGTTTGTCCCTGTCATAAGTTATTATATCTTTATTTCTTAAATTATCAATTTTCACGGTTGGCGATAATATTTTGTATGCACCACGTCAGTAAAGTACCTTTACCGAACTCGTCTGTTACTCGCCGCACTCGCTTCACTCGCTTGGCTCGTAAATCAGACTCGTTCGATAAAGTATTACTTTACTGACTTGGTACATAAATAACTATTATCGCCAACCGTCAGTAAAGCGATGCGTTACCATAGCGTTTTACGGAGGTAAACAAACACTTTATCGTACTGTACAATAAAGTACTTTACCTGCCGCTAATATCTGTCAGTGTAGCCATGACTGATGACTTTAAACATAAATCGTTTGTCACTGTCATAAACTGTCATAAGTTATTATATCTTTATTTCTTAAATTAACAATTTTCACGGTTGCGATAAAATTTTGTATGCACCACGTCAGTAAAGTACCTTTACCGAACTCGTCTGTTACTCGCCGCGCTCGCTTCACTCGCTTGGCTCGTAAACCAGACTCGTTCGGTAAAGTATCACTTTACTGACTTGTTACATAAATAACTATTGTAGGATGGCAACATTATCAGTTCGACAATGAAAAGGTCTTTCAAAATCTGGGAAAAAGATATAGGAAGTTCATATTTCTAAAAAAACAAAACTATTGACACATACTAAACAAACCGGACTGGTAAGTAAATCCCAAATTTTATCCAGATCACCCCTCCTTGTTCAGCAAATGAAAATATTAATCCTCTACCATCTATGTCATATTAGCTGCTTTCCTTTTGCCAGAAATCTCAGATAATATCATCTCACTTTAACTGAGGTTATATTTAGACGCGTTCCATTTGTAATCAGCTGACTGAGACAAAGTGAGATTTTTACCTCCCCTCTTACCGATTCTGAGGTCGGTCAAAACAATTGAGAAAGAATAGGTAGTATTTTTCCTCAATGGTCAAAACTATCCTCACTACTGAGATTTAAATATCACTTAGTGGTGGTGCTAACACAATGTATTTAATATTTATATACTTTGGAATTTGGGTATGCTAGGCATTCTAATTGCTTTGGTTAGGTTATGTACCTATAATATCACTAACAGTTAATTTTACAGTAGGTTATTTTCAAACTCTGAACTGTAAGTCATTGCTTTAGACTTACAGTTCAGAGTTTGACACAACTATGATGTAATGACAGGTAAGACCCATACTTAAAATCTCACTTGTCAAAATCTTTTAACCCAGTGAGAGAAGCTCACTTGAAGTGAGCAGAAACACTCACATCACATTAGCTCAGCTCAGATCTCTAGCAAAAGGAGAGCGCCTATTAACTGAACGGAGATGAGATAGTGCTAGCGTCACTTGAAATTTTTTGTTATGTTGTGGTTATACCGTTGATTGGAAAAATACACATTATTCCGTCAATCAACGGTTATATGTCATTGCAAACAATATTTCAAATTTGACGTATTATTGCAATCCTTTCTTGTTGTAATCATATTAAGTATAAGTAAGTTGATATCGAACGCGAGTTTATGATTAAATAAGTACAAAGTGAAAAATTAGTGAACTGTGGTGTAATATAAACTCATATTGCATTAGAGTGAATTAATCTATTATATTGTGTAAGTAAATAAACAGAGATTTCTATCAATAATAAAATCTAAGTATTCGTATTTTTTAAACGTAAAAGTTGAAAGTATGTGATTTGTGCAATGGTTTTGTGTAATTTCATTAATAACCTATTAAATACACATTTTAAAAACAAGCTCATTTCAAATTCCGGGCCAATATGCTGCTAGCGCCATCTTCATACCCGTTCATTCATGTGTGACAAGGATAGAAGATCTTGGATATTTTTCTATCAAGTAGTTGCCGGTCTGCTTTGTTTAGTCTGTGCTGATGACGTCATTATTCAAAAAGAAAATGGTTGAAAATTGACTTTTATAAAAAAATATTGGTTTATTTATATTTTTATCAAATAATTCTCTTTTGCTTTTACTGCATTTATTCCATACTATAAGCGAGCACTCTATATATGAAGAATACAGGGAAAGAACAAAAGTCACATTTAAAAAAATCTGATTGTGGGGCTACAGGGTGGTTAAAGAAAGAACCAAATTCATGGCAATAAATGGTCGTTAATAACAAGTATAGTAACGCCAGAAATCACATATTAAATAAAGCCGTGTTTTTTAAAAACAAGAATTATGCACACGCAAAAGGGATATAACTGGAATGGTCCAGCGGTTTCAAAAGGTAGTGTAACACTGTTGCAGATAGACGTTGAATGTTTTTTTTTTCGTTGAACATAGTTCAATTATAGTTTGTTGCAGTAGGTTGTGGGTTAACTAAAAACTGTCGGATACAATTAATGCAGCTGTTACTAGAGTAGAATTACTGAACAGATGCAGTAGCAACAGCGCACGAGAAATGCGTCAGTTGAACGTCATACGTAAAATAACGCTTACTATTGGTTCGTTTGCAAGGACGGCCACAATAGAATAAATTTAGTATTGTGTTTTGACAGTTTCAATCTTGCATTATTAGTATTTTATACTTTCTTAGTTTCTTTGCTTAATATCTAAAAGTATGCATCAAATGTGAGGTTAGAACTACATATTTGTTTATAACGTCTAATGTCAAAATATTTATGGTTAAGGCTATGCGTTAAGCGTAGTGAATTTGCCTTTTTAAGCTATTACGTCAATACAATGTTGCTACTGCATCTTTTCGGTAATTCTACTATAGTGATAGTGATTGTACCGGAGTTAGCCAAACTTGAAAAGAGGAAGACGAGTTACAGAAGTTAAGAAGAAACTTAGGTTACAATAACACGAAGCGGAAATTTCTTGCAGTTGCGCTAGATTACTTCAACATTTGTGTTTTGATATAATAAATCATGAAAAAAGGAGTACGATGTTGAAGAAATTAAATGCGTTAACTATAAACAATAAGCATAACGCATATTTATGTGGATTAATAAATTTGGTACCGGTTCAACGGCGCAGACCCAGGCAAAATGATGAAAATGTTAGATATCATCTATCTGCCTTTTCCTACAAAGGGTTACACATGATGACAATGTGCAAGACAATTAAAGTATGTAGCTTTTAAATCGATACATGGCATTTCGCAAAGCGATCTTGAACATTTGTAAATTGCTTTAAAAACCTGTGGAGGCGCAATACAGGTTGTTTCTTAATAACGTGCTAATATTTAAGAGGGTTATTCTTGGATCCATTTTATGGAAAAAACTTCATATGAACATATGTCCTAAATGTCTTAACTTTTGAACTGTAGAGTGCTAAAGTTTAAAAAAAAATTCAATCATGCATTTCGCTAGAATAATAATAATAGTTAATGTTTAACGACTTAAATACGTAACAAGTATACTAGGTAGATAAATGTCAAAACTGTTTATGATTACAAAATAAAATCTGCTTCTTATCTACTAGATCGTTTTTAAGGGTAAGTTGCAGTATACGGGTCCAACCGATTTTTGACAAAATGACTAGTGTACCTTATAGAGGACCTCTAATTGATTGATTGATTTATACCAATTGGTTGATGTTTTGCCGCTCCTTCCCCCCACTCCCGCGTGCGAGAAATTGCTATTAATTATTACCGTAAACAAGTTCGTTATCACATTGAATTCATTTATTGTTGATGTTTGCATTGCATTTTTCGTTCATTTCTATTTTTGCCACACCCCTTTCCCCACCATCTCGCGGTGCAAAAACAATAATGTTAATGTAATTATGTATTTATTTACGATTTGGGTTCGGTTGGGCTGGGTTATATACCAACCATTATGTATTTTCCAATTGCTTCTAATAAATAAATACCAGAAAACACCTATAAACATTCTCTATATCATTCCGTACTTATTTACTGGATATTATATAACTTTAAAAGGCATGTTAAAAAATCAATGAAATAAACTACAAATTTATAAATAATATACACTTCATAACGTCTTTTGTTACTGATTTGCATATAATTTTCAAATAAATATTGAAAAATACAAGAGGTTTGTTTGACAATCTATCTACTTTTTACTGTATAACTCTATGGATGACAGTCGTTGGTCCGAATGTAACTTAGAATGGGCTTTTTCCACTAGGTGGTTTAAGGTTAGGTTTGTTGTGATGGTTAGATTATGTTAGAATTTTAAAATCGCAGAAAAGAGCTTAAAATACATACAAATTAAATGTAATTGTAGTGTGGTAACGTGAAATAAACATCATTTATTACGATTTTCATAATTTTAAAAGTGTGTATAACAAATACGACTAAAAATGTGGCATGGAAAAATTCACTCCGTGATCACCTTAATTATTAATTATCTCCGTTCCTATACGTTTCCACCGATTAATTTATAAGTAAAAGTTGTTCAATTAGAGGTTATCATAAGGTACACTAGTCATTTTTTCAAAAATCGGCTGGACCCGTATACTGCAATTTTTTCCTAAACAAAACCACATTTGCTCAGAAACGATTGTCGATTTGGAAAAAAAAGTACTTTAAGAAAAAGCAATGGCGTAACATGTTTCTCCAAAAAAAAAATTAAAATAAAAAATCCGTACAGACTCCACAGGTAAAAATTATAAAATTGATTGTACCAAATTCAAAAAATGCATCTTGATGCATAAAAAGCGTGTACAAAATTTCACAAAAATATCGAGGGTAATACCAAAGTTTTAAAAAAAAATTGTTTTAAACTTTAGCACCCTACAGTTCAAAAAGTTAAGACATGTAGGACAGTTTTTATTAGCATGTTATTAAGAAACATATGATATAAACGGGTACAGTCCAGTTAAAAACACCAAAAACTACCGAGAGAAAAATTCAATGCAGTTCATAATCACATAACATTTTTTAAAGTAAGAATGTCTACAGCCTACAGGACTCAAAAAGGGATTATTTGCCAGAGGAATAAAATATGAATAAAATGCACAACATATTCAAAGAGAAATACCCTACTGTTTAGATATCCTACGAGACACACAAAACTATTTTTAACACAAAATTTAATCTGACTTGTGGTTACACAAGAACAGGCACGTGTTTAGCGTGTGATAAATTTACAGCATAACTGAAAGAAGTGGACCCCGGAAAACACAACAACGAAATAAGAAGGCTTACTATTTTAAACAAATACACAGAATAAAGGCACATATCTTCGATGATAGGAAAGAAAGCTGCGAAGACTTAATGCTCGACGTTCTTCTTTAATGTCCATGTACTGCCAACAGCCATTTTATTTTCAACTACCTAAATGATGACGTGGGACACCTCGACATTTTTTGTGACTCTGCAGAATGTGAAAACAGGAACTTCTTCAATGTTTTGTTTTATACAGAGTGTTCCAAAAAGTTTTATACAAATGTAGAAAAAGTTTATCTTAAATTTCACAAAAAAAAATTCTTTATACAAATCTCTGCATGACTTGTAGGTCCATAATCAAGTCAACTTTTTTAATACATTGACCAGAATACAGGCAAAATCAAAATAATTGTTTGGAGTGAGAGTAAAAACACGTCAGCAATTATTGTATGAATGCACAGTACGAAACATCGTAAGATCCCGTTCATAATAAGTGCTTAATTTTGTGGTGTTCATTCATATTAAACAGTGCTTTGGAATATCTAATAGCTGTCAACAATTGTCAAATGTTACATCAGTGTGTGTTTGTAATAATTAGAAATGACAGTAAAATTGAGTATTAGTGATAAAATTGAAATTGTACTCATTGTTGGAGAAAATTCTAAAACATGTAGGGAAGCAGCAGAAATCTTTAATAATAGACACCCTGATAAAAGAATACATTGTCAGATATGTAATATGTACATTCAAGAGTTCGGGAAATGTTAATAATAAATTTAGAAAAAAACGTCGGGCATGGGTTAGAACTGAAGATATTGAAACTGATGTGATGCTATCGGTCGTGGAAAATCCAAAATATTCACTTCGAAAACGATCCAATTTATTAAATGTAAGTAAAACTACAGTTGCACGAATTTTAAAGTCAAATAAATTTAAACCATACAAACCCCAATTTACCCATACTTTAAGAGAAGGAGATGCTGAACGAAGGTTCGAAGTTTGTGCTCGTATCCAATGAGAATTGGAAGATAACAGATTTATGACACGACAAGTACTTTTCTCTAACGAAGCAACGTTTACGTCTAACGGTACCGTAAGTTCGCAAAATTGTCGATGGTGGAGCGATGTCAATCCAAATTTCCATGTCCAAACCAGAGATCAGTATTCATTTAAAACTAATGTATGGTGTGGCATTTACAAAGACAGAATTGTTGGACCATTCTTTTCTCGAAATAACATGAATGGTGAAAGATTTCTACAATTCTTAAATAATCAGTTGTCTGACTTTCTTGATGAACTACGACTAAATGAACTAGGAAAAATATGGTACCAATAGGATGGAGCACCATGTCACTGTAACAGAAATATTCTGGAATTTATCCTCCACACATTTAGCGGGAAAGTGATCGGGCGAAACATGGAGTTTCTTTGGCCTCCAAGGTCTCCAGACTTTTTTTTGTGGGACTACTTAAAAGAAAAGGTATACCTTCAGAGGCCATTTCCTAGATCTTGATCATCATGAAAAAATCATTAGACAAACATGTGAAGCTATAACTCCAGATGTGATTAGAAATGTCATTAAAGAATTTAATCAACGAACAATCACCTGTTTAGAAAGGGACGGTAGATACGTTGAAGTTCCGTAGTATTTCAGTAATTTTACATGTTCCCAATAAAATTTATTAGTTAAGTATTACTTTTTGTTGATAAATTGATAAAGAGGTTATCAATTTTTTATCATGTCTTATTTCTTTATTCAATAAATAATTTAATTAATAATATCTTGTATTTTTTTTCTTCTCCATTTGTATAAAACTTTTTGGAACACTCTGTATATTGTGCATACAATACTACAAAAACTCTACTCAGTTCAGATTACATTTCTGGATACACAGGGCATTCTTACTTAGAATGTGATAAAAATATGGGGGCAATTAATTTGAACAGTAAGGCGGAAGTTCCGGTAGATTAGGTCGAAATCCTAAAAGTGGCTAGAAAAAACCCAACACCCTTCTAAGTTGTTGTCGATGTCCAACACAACGATTTAAAGCAGTGGAATGAATTTTTAAAACAACATTATCTTAAGAAACATCCATTCCCATTACGAAATACTAAAGAGATAAAATGCACCACGGACGATCCTATATTCATTATTTACAGAACAACTAACGGTGCAACACAGAAAAACAGTTGTAAATGGATAAACTGAGCTCCCAAAACCAGCATACAATGCCTACTATTTTTAATTAAAGTATGATAAATTTTTAGTTCGTTATAATGCCGATTTCTAAAAAAGTAAAAACGATAATTTCAAAATTATGAGAATGTGACATTTCTAGTTTTTTACCCTGCACCCTTTTATGTATTGTAGGTATACATGCTGTTTGATAAAAAACGCACCATCCCGTAATTTCTTTATTTATTATATCCGATTTCAATAAATAAAAGAAAGTTTGAAAAACGGTTTGGCAAACTCTATAAGCTGGCCATAATCCCATTTATTTCCAACACTGTTTTTAATACGTAACGATAGTCAACTTTTTTTTTTTAATGGATACTCTAGTTTGTTTCTTTAGGGCCGGTATTTCAATCTCGGTATAAAGTGTAGTATAACTATCTTCCGGATAAAATTATACTGAAGTATAATCTGACCGATAAACATTTTCGGTATTTCAAATAGTAGCAAGTATAAATATATCCTAAAGATAGTTATCCCCTAAAATAACGTATTTTACACATATGTTGGCAACACTTATTTGTTTTCAATACAAAGAAACGAGTAGAAAAGGATGTTATTATACATTACTGACAAGACCGGAAAAAGTGTGCGTATTCTTGTATAACTCACTGGAACTAGTATACACAGACCTATTTCTTTGTATATCGAGGTTATTTTGTAAATACATATTTCGGAACATTATGAATACACCGAAAAGAAATTTTACAAAACAGGTTTTAAGTACAATGTATTATTTATTACCTATTAGTGCGGTGTAATAGAGAATTTTCAATCTTTGGTATTAACAAACAAATTCTGTATCACTATTTTTCGAAATTTGATATTGTTTTCTAGATTGTTACATATATTTCCTAGTTATTTTGTTCATCCAATTATTCATTTAAGTTTTGAAAATCTTGATGCATTGTGAAAAGTATAAACTCAACATTTAACCTATAAATTGAACCGCTATGTGATAACTTTCGAATATGCGAGTCTATTCGTCTGTCTTCGATCATCATCGTCACTTATCTTCCGGATAACACTCATAATACGGCCGCTGACTACCAGGTAACTTTATGTAAGACTTGTCTTCGAAGATAATCGTTATTTGAACTTCCAAAGACAGAAATATCGAAATATCTTCGGTATATCGCTTATACTTAACAAGTCAGGTAGATTTTTTTTTCTGAATCTAGTAGTTATTTTAGTTATCATTTGGTTGATATTTAATTTAAAGAAAATGATTTATCTGCAACCTTTATCGGTTTACTATGAAATTTTCAAGTGTGCCATGAAAAAAAATCGCAACACAAATGCAACAAATATGTCATTTAAAAGTCTGTCGTTCGAAAGTTAGTGTGCCTTGCGATTTTAAAGCATTATTTCTTGTGAAATAACGATACACAGCAATCATGAACAATAATTATTTCATCGATATGTATATGTTAATTAATAAATTTACATCGAATATAATAAAAATCGAAATTAAGTATTATGGCTTTATGGTGACCGCTTTCCGATCAGGGAAGTTTCAAACCCCCATCAATTTAGACGGCTTGAAGAAAATTTGAAGCGCTATGGTTCTTTTGAAAAACCGAAGCGAGAACCGCAACGATTAGGCAAAAATGTCGAAATGAACGTTCTTCTCAGTGTGCAGCAGAATCCGTTTATTTCAACTCGAGAGATTGGCAGTAATTTTTTTCTAATTTGTTTTTTATTTTGACTGTTATTATTAATTTTATTTTATTTTTTCCCTTTAATCTCACTGATTTTTGTTTTTGACTCGTGATTTCGAATGAATTATGAATAATAAATGACTGCTGTGGTAGTGTTGTGTAACAAAAAATGTAAATAACCAGATTTCCCAGCTAATTTTCGAATGACAGACGTTTAAATGACATATTTGTCAAATTTGTGTTGCGATTTTTCTTTTCAGGGCACGCTTGGAAATTTCATAGTAAGCGGATGAGGGTTGCAATTTTTTTTAAATTAAATATCAACCAAATAATAACTAAATGAACACTACTAGTTTCAGAAAAATTAAAATTATCTAGCAGACTAAAGACAAAAACTACAGGTGTCCATTAAAAAAAAAAAAAGTTGACTATCGTTACGTATTTAAGACAGCGTTGAAAAAAATTGGAATTATGGCCAGTTTATAGTTTGTCAAACCGTTTTTATACTTTTTTTATTTATTGAAATCGGATAATAAATAAAGATGTTACGGGATGGGGCGTTTTTTTTTATCAAACAGCCTGTATACACGATTTTTTTTTAATTTATTGTTGTGTGTAAAAGGAATAAATTATATCTCATTAGACTAAAATAAAAAAATATATTAAAATTAATAACACGATTTAAAAAATATGTATGTATATGCACTTCTTCATACGTCTAATATAATAATATAGTAAGACACAACACCATATTAGTATATATTTAGTTTAGCCAGTCTTACTGCATATAAAACCCATTCACAATTAAAAAAAATATTTATATACTTAAAAGTATATATGTATGTATATATAAAAAATTAATATAAACTAATACTATTTACAAATTTAATTCTTTTCACTTTCTTTATAATATATAGTACATAAGTATATATATATATATATATATTTATATATAAAAACAAAAACTGTACAGTAATAATAATAATAATAATATATGTATACCTTTCTTTATAATATATAATATTTATATAGAGCTTTTTCATTTACCTATAATAATGAATAATTAATAATGTAGGTGTATATTAAAAATAAAGTAATTCGTTCTCTATAATTTTTTGTTCATTTCGCTTTTCTTTTTCTTTTTTAATTTCATCAACAAAGATACAACTAACTATTAAAAAAATACTTGAGAAATTAGTAAGAGGGACTTAGTAATAAACAGGGATAGGATAGGATAGGAATACTGAAATGATAAGAGCTACTCTCCTTTCTTTCTACAGAATTTTCGTTTCTGTTGTCGTTCCGTTCTGTTTTGTTACTTGGGATTCGATGTTTTACGCGAATCTTTCCTTAGATTGGTGATCAATTTCTTACGGGAACGTCAGGGATTTTCCTCGACGGTTTCACGAAATGGGGCACGACACATTGGGCAGTCTGTTAGTTGTGATGCACAAGTTCTACAGAAACCACTGCAAAATTTAAAAATAACAAGTATTAGGAATCGGCAGTCCATAGGTACAGTTAAAATTATTTTTTTAAAATTATACATCAAGATTTTCCTTCGTCTAATGTTATACCGATAGGTCCAGCCCGCGACGGGCCATACATAGGCAACAATATACGTATGGAACGTAATGCTATGTGGCAACGTGTGTACGATACCACTCCGCGTGCGCAACCTAATTCCGATGGTCGAGCGCAACAGATGTCCTGTCATTCGTATTTAGCTGTGCATACGTAAAGGTAGTTATCATGTCAGTGTATACAACCGCAGAGAAGGTACAAATAGTTTCGTGGTATCTTACAGGCAATTCCTGTCGAACAACCGCTGATTTATTTGCTGTAGAGTACGTAAATCGGCCTATTCCTTCGCATTCGACGATTGAAAGGATCGTAAATGCGTTTAGGAAATATGGCTGTGTAGTCGGAAATTGCCGCAAATGCCAACAAATTGACGAACAGCCTCATATCCCTCTAATACCTGCCGATCGGGAGGAGAGAGACGTGAGGGTTTGTTCGTTAGTTGAAATGGGCGACCTTAAGTGTACACGGCAAATTGCAGACGAAATCGGTGTTAGTAGAAGTACAGTAAAGCGGATTCTAAAACGCAATAAATATAAAAGTTACAAAGTTCGAAAGTGCCAGGAGATTTTTCCCCGAGGACAATTTTGCAAGAATGGAGTTTTGTGAGTCCGTGATGGAAAAGGCTAACAGGGACGAATATTTTATAAAACATATTCTGTTTACCGACGAGTCTTCTTTTCCACGTCATGGGAAGCATAATCCCTCAGTCGTGCAATATTGGTCTCGAGAAAATAAACATCTAACTCGTAATGTTAAAACTCAATACCCCGAAAAACTTAACGTTTGGGCGGGTATCTTGGGTGATAACATTATAGGGCCATTTGTTATCGACGGCAATTTGAATGCAGTAAAATATTTAGATTTGCTGCGAACACGAATTATTCCTGCTGTCCGTCAACTAAACATCGATTTTGATGCAATTTGGTTTATGCATAACAGCAGATTAGTAAGAGAGTTTTTAGAAAACACTTTTCCTAATCGTGTTATTTCCGGGAGGGGTACGATAATATGGCCACCTCGATCACCCGACCTCAATCCCTGCGATTTTTTTCTGTGGGGTTATGTCAAAGAAAATCTTTACGGTCTTCTAACAATCTCGACCTTGCAACAGTTACAAGTTAAACTGTTTCGCCTTTTCGAGACAATAACCCCTAGAAATCTCGAGGGAGTGAGGCGGGAGATTTACAATAGGCTCGGCTATTGTTTGGCAAGAGAGGACGGTATTTTCGAATCCTATTTTGAGTGACTTTCTTAAAATTTGAATTTATTTTGCAGAATTATTGATTTTTTTACTTTTATCTTTTAGAAAACGTTATTGTTTTTTTATTACTTAAAATTACTTTTCCGTAGCAGCTAAGAATACAATAATAATAATAAATTGGACCTTATTATGTCTGAAACAAATGGGCAAATTACGTATACAGAACGAATATGCAAACGACTATATCCTTGCGCGGTTTAAGTCTTACTAAATTCTTAACTGCAATGTGCTGCAATTGAAACTGCTGCGGGTAGAGGGGTTTCGGTGTTGCCACTCATTGCTGACTATGGCCCGTTCCGAGCTGGACCTATCGGTATATACATAACTGAATGCACTATAAACAAACCTCTTGACGGCGGAAACCGGTTTGTTTATATTTTGTACGTGATATTTTACTTTGAATGCGTCTCGATTTTATGAGTCTTCAGTTGCGCCTTTACACGTGGATGAAACGGGAGCTAATTTTCTTTTTGTGAAAAGTGTTGTGAAATCTTATTGATAAGGTATGTATACAACCCCTCTGATAGGCAAAATTAGTTTATTTACAGTTAGTAACTTATTACCCCCTGAAAAAGCAGCTGTACTGATATAAGTACACTGGGTCAAACGGGGTATTTTACCATAAAAATTTTAAGCAATATTTGTCCTTTATTATAGACATTCCTTCTACATCTGCATTTGAAGAAATACTACCGAAAACGTTTTATGGAAAGCAACGTAACTCTTTTGGAGGGGATTTAGAGGATGTTATCTCAAGTAGGCATACGACTGCTGAAATCGTTATTATTCCTCCGGAAGTTGATTGCCAAACAGACGAAGAAAATTTTGACGACGACGATCTGGCATCGGCAGACATTCCTACAGACGTTCCTGGAATTGTTGAAATTCCTT
Source organism: Amphimallon solstitiale (assembly GCA_963170755.1). Taxonomy (NCBI): domain Eukaryota; kingdom Metazoa; phylum Arthropoda; class Insecta; order Coleoptera; family Scarabaeidae; genus Amphimallon; species Amphimallon solstitiale. Next base: position 249,742,450 of record OY720675.1, read on the forward strand.
ATAGCAGCGAATCTTCAAGTGAGGACGATGACGATGATATTCCATTAGCACTGTTACGTCAACAAGCTCTTTATTATCCTCAAAAAAGAAGAAAGCTAGTTGAGCCAGATCCTGGATGGACAGAAGCTCCAGTAGATATCGAGATGGAAGAAACAGATGGGTATCTACATCGATTAGATGAAGTAAAATCGCAAATACGAAATCTCAACCCTGTTCAAATTTTTGAATATTTTTTTTGATGCAAATACTATTAGTTTTATTGTGAAGGAGAGAAATAAATATGCAGCGCAAAAAAACCATCACTCATTTGCTGTGAGTGAAGAAGATCTAAAAGTATTTCTAGGAATTTTATTGTTGAGTGGTTACCATCGTTTACATTTGGCCGACAACACAAAATTAGACAAAGACGACAAAATGAGCAAAATTAGACCTTTGATGAATTTCTCAATACCAGTTTCCGACGGTGGGGCATATTTCATCAGAATTTATCTATTGATGAAGCAATGGTTAAATACTTTGGGCACCATTCAGCAAAACAATGTATAAAAGACAAACCCATCAGATTTGGTTACAAATTATGGGTTCTAAGTAGCTCCACTGGTTACTGTTATGGATTTGACACCTATTGTGGTACTAAAAAAAATCAACCGACTGCTGCTGTTCCAACCCTGCCGCTTGGCTCAAGAGTTGTGATAGATCTACAGTAAAGGTTCGCTAATCCGGATCAATTAAAACTGGCTCGATTCGGACTATGAGAACGTCCGGATTAGTGGAGGTAATATTAAAACTAGAGTAAAAAGCAAAATAAATAGTGACACGTCTTTTATAGAAAATATCTGAGTACATAACATACAATATACGTAAAAAGTTAACTACATATATTACTGAAAAAATCAGAAATTTTGGTTTGACGAATACAGCCTTGTTTAGCCTCCATCGCGCTCTGTCGCAGCATTTTGAGGTTAGTTAAGCTGTTTAATTCAACTTTATTTTCCTCAGCCCATTGAATGCAGGTACTGAAACTCTTAATAGCCTCTTCATGCTTAATTCTCAGTTCATCTTTGGAAGCTTCTTCATCGGAAGAGAAGCTATCATCGCTATCTAATGGCAAACGCTCTTCATCTCCAACGATCCATTCATCAATTTCAGTTTCTTCAGGTAGATAATTGTCATCGTTAATTCGCTGTAACATATTTCCGAGTTCAACAAATTCTTGACGTTCGAAATTCCATCTCTCTTTAAGAGTAAGCAGCGGAATTTCCTCATCTGAATCCCATTCACTTTCTGAATTTGTTGTGATCTTATTAGCTGAATAACAAAGTATTTTCCTCCAACATTTTTTATAACATCTGGCGAAAGCTTCTCCCAAGCATCAGCAAGCAAAAATACGGCATCCTTTAAAGTAATGCTCTTAAGAGTCTTTGTAATATCACTTGCTTCCAAAGACAGAACATGGACCAAAAGGCTCTTTCGATAATACAGTTTGGTTAAACGTATCGCATTTTGGTCCATGGGCTGAATAAGTGGGGTGCAATTGGGTGGTAGGAACATAGTGACAATTTGGTCATCATCACTTGTAAGCTGGGTTTCTGATGCGTGGCTAGGAGCGTTGTCAATTAATAAAATAGCTTTTCCATTAAGATTATTGTGTGCCTGAAATTTTCTCACTTGCAAAACGAAAGACTCATGAAACCATTTCACAAAAAGTCCAGATGTCATCCAAGCATTTTTTGTTGAGTAGTACTCAACGGGGAGGCTCCCGCAATTCTTAAATGCTCTGGGATTTTTTGCTTTTCCAATGACCATCACTTTGACTTTATGAGTACCATCACCGTTTGAGCAGGCAAGAAAAGTCAACCTTTCTTTTGAAGTTTTTCGTCCTGGAGCAGTTTTTTCTTCGGCGTGTACCAATGTTCGATCGGGCAGCAATTTCTAAAACAATGCAGATTCATCTGCATTGTATATTTGGTTTGGGAGTAGGTTCAACTCATTCATTTTTTCAGTAAATTTTCGTAAAAAAGGTTCTACCGCAGACGAATCGCTCGATAGTTTCTCTCCAACCACTTTAAGATGCCGAATGCCATGCCTCTTTTTAAATTTATGTATCCATCCTTTGCTAGCAATAAATTTATTGTCATTATAATATTTAGAATAAATTTGGACGGCTTTTTCGCATAAAATATTTGCTGAGATGGTTGCATGTCTTTCTCGCTGCAACAGAAACCATTTGTATAATTCATTTTCCATTTCTGGATATTCTGGTTTTCGGATAATTTTTCTACGTGTTGGTAATGAGACACAGCTTGCGATATAACTGTGTAAATACAAAAATACAATAATGAATGAATTAGCAGTTAATGAATAAAAGTCCATACCTAGTAATTTTTTCCTTATTCTTTTTAATGTCAGAAATTGTGGATGTTCCGACACCATATTTTTCTGCTAACACTTTTCCACTAACACCACTATTCAGCTTTTGTAATATTTCTTGTTTTTCGCCGATGGTCAACGTTTTGTGCGCTCTTTTCGCGGCCATGTTGATTCAAACTGATTCGGGGATTGCCCTGTTTATGTGTCGTATGTAACCGGGACTTCATTGTACTTAACGAAAACACACGACGCGCGATCCGGAGTAGTGGATCTATGGCCGATCCGGATTACAAGGTACATAATGTTAAACTTACAATTTTTAATTTTGTCCGGATTACAGGGAAGTCCGGATTAATGGAGGTCCGGATTAGCGAACCTTTACTGTACTTGAAAATGTTACCTACAGATCATATAACGTTTTTCGACAATTATTTTACAAGTTACGATCTAATGAAATATTGAAGAATGCTGCTTATAGGGCAATTGGAACTGTGAGAGATAACAGAACCAAAAATAACAGAACCAAAAAAAAAAAAAGAACGTGGGTCTGATCATACAGTCTACGACAAAACTATTGGTATCGGATTTGTTTGCTGGAAAGATAATAGTGTTGTAATCATGGCCTCCAATTACGACAAAATCGAACCTCTGGCAAAAGTCTAAAGATGGTCCACTCAGGCCAAGCAAAAAGTTGATGTACCACAGCCAAGTTTATTTGCAAATTATAATTTGTCAATGGGAGGCGTAGATCTTATGGACCAAGCGGTTAATAAGTACAGATGTAGTATAAAAGGAAAAAAGTGGTGGTGGTGTTTATTTACACATATGCTAAATCTAGCAGTGGTAAATGCTTGGAAACTGCACCTACTAGCCTGCAATGAGAAAATGGACTTATTAGCATTTACTAGAAACATTGTCCGACATTACCTACGTTGCTTTGCAAAATCCACGTTCCAAAAGGGCAGGCCCTCAAGTTCTGTCCAGAAAAGTTTATTACAGGAAGAGGGTGGACACTTCCCAAAAAAACTAGATAAGCAACTAAGATGTGAGCAGTGCCACATGAGGTCTAGGTGGGCGTACCTTAAGTGTAATGTTACATTGTGTATTGAAAAAGACTGTTTTATCAAATTCCATACTTCATCTGTTTAGTTTTTTATATTTATATATTTTATTACCAATAAAAACATTTTCAAGTTAAAGATATTTATTGTAACGAAACAAGTTGTTACACTTTGTTTTTTTTTATTATTTTCAGTATTGTGAATTTTACGTTTACCCTGTAGGATTTTCGTTCGGTATTATTTTATTTTAAATATTGGGAAATTGTTAGTTTTGTTTCGGACAATAAGAACTGGATTACTAGATTATTTTTGGTGATCTGTGTTTTTAATGTTAATGTTTGTCGACCCTATCGCCATCTCGTTTCCCTGTCGTGGTGTTGTTCATGTGTGTATCACTACCGACTGATGGAAGATGGCGTGGGCCTCGTGATTTTTGAGATGGCTTGATTAATTAGTCTTCGGGAAGCATTTATTTTAATTGTTTTGGGTTTTACAATTCATGGTTTGTCGTTTAAAAATATTGGTGTAATTTTCCACTTCTAAGTTACTGCTTTGACGCTAATTATATGTACGTAGTTGTTATCCTTTGTCTGTTGGGGTTTGTGGGGATTGGCTCATTTGGTCGGATATGTGCTTCACGCTGTGTGTGTGAGAAGAATTCTTGGTCTCTTTTGTCTTGTCTTGTGAACAATCAACACGTGGTTAATTGCAAAACACGGTGGCTGATCGGCACTTGTGGATTTAATACCTTTTAGTTGTATCGTGAATCATCGTCGTAAGATGGATTAAATGAAGGAATTCACAAGCATAAATTTGGTTCTGTCGCTTTGAAGAAAAGCTATAAATGGATATTTGTTTAGCTGGTTAGGGTTGCCGTTGTTGTAAGTATTTTATTAGCGTGTTGGACTGTTGGTAATTTCCTTTTGTCTTTCCTATCTTTCTTTTAGTTGCAATTATTGGCAGATGTCGCAATTGGTAGCGGCTGATAACTATTAGTAGCGGTTGATTACAATTAGTAGCGGTTAATAACAGTTGTTCAGGAGTTTGTAAATTGCCGATGCCTGACAAGTATTAAATACCGTCCCGCTGGGAATTGTGAGCACGTGTACCTTGGAGGTTATGTAGGAAATTGGAAACCTGTATCTTTGGAATGTTTTGGTGAAACACATATTTTTGGCACGTTTCGTACACTTATATGTTGCTGTTGCTGTTCTGCGATATTTTGGAAGTGTGAGTAACCAAACAGACTTTTGATCGGACATCCCTTGTACGTGTTTCGTATCCTTGGAGGAAAAGTATTGTGTATTTGAATGTGTGTCAACATCGAACAGGTATTGTGACAAATTTAATTTATGTTTATTACCATTGTCTGTAATTGCATCATAAGAGTGCAGATAAACACGACTAAGTTGCATAAGTTGTGTACATTTTGAATTTGTATCGTACAGTGTATTCGTAAATTCTTGTATAACTATTCATTAGAGTCAACGTTAATCTTTTAATTAATTTTTATGGTGACATACGAGCCACTAAGTTTGTCTCTTTTCTTGTAACGTTCAATTAAATTTTACTTGTGACCTATGTGGGGTTACAACATCAATTTTCGGCTTGTTATATAGCAGAATTATTTTTGGTGTATCAATTTTAATGTATATTTTGGATGCTATTTGCTTTGTAGTAATCCAGTGATCATTGTATAAAATTTATTGTTTGGTAAACTTGTAATTAATCAATTTAGACCCTGTAGTATGTATAAGTTTGTACGATCTTCAACGATCTGAGTTTTAATTCATGTTCACACAGTGTAAGGCAAAGTTAACTGAAGCTATTAGTGATTATACTAGTATTAGTAATAAACATCCTTTAGAGTTATTGCCCTAGTGCGATCAGCTTGTTGTCAGGCTCTGATATACAGAGTGTTACGTTTACTTGGCTAAGATTTTGTTGGACTGTGTACAAGCTGCTCGACACTGGAAGGAACTCTTTGGCCAATGCTGCCTGTGTTATTTTGTCAACTTTTACATAATACGTTTGCGTAATTCATTTGTTTTCTTTTTTTGGTACACATTTGGTGACCATGTACAACGTTTAAGTCAATTTTCAGTGTTTTAATTAATTACATTTGAGTACCCTTGTGGGACATTGTTTTCTTAATTATGTCATGTTGCTTATATTTATTATTTATTTTTGTAAAGTTGTAACGACAATTGGGTTGACCAAATGAATAGATGCTGTTAATGTCTCGTGCGTCTACTGTTTTCTGTTCTATATATGTTTATTTTTAATATACCTGATGTTGAGTTGTGAATGAGTGTGATGGTTTTATTTATCAATCTGCCTGAGGGTCATGAATAAACTAGTTTCGGGTTTATAATCGTCGGCTAGGTGTATGGCATAGATACAATAGCGAAACTGGCGTCCTTTTTATAAGACCTTCGAATTATTTGAGTTTGAACCACGCCCATTTTCTCGACTGGCTAGAGGCGGTGCTATACATCTTATTCTACAACAACCTTTGGGGAAGTATGAGGTAAGACCAAAGTTGGGTTATGAGTTGGTGTGTTTAATTGAATAGCGTTTCTCAAAATTTTAAGCCATCGGATAATTTGATTTAATAAATAGAAGGTTAGATATCGTGGTGGCGCCATACTTACTACTGCTTGTATTTTTGGGTTTTGAGATGGCTATGGCCTTTTAAAGCGTTTGGTAATTTTGATATACAAGGGGTAGCAAAGTTCAGAAAAAGGCAGCAAAAACGCGACGTATAAAAACGAAATGTAAATAGCCATAAATCATCTCCACGCAGTACGACGTAAGCGCATAAAAAGGAATGGAATGTCTCTCGTACAACTCCCGAAGAAAGCCAGTGTTTTTCCCGTATATTCGAGATCTTCGCATACGTATATAAAGTAGCTGAGCCTAGTGATGATTCATTAATTCCGGAATAAGAAAGTCCTTAAGTAGTCTCGTGCGGAACAGTAAGATAAATATAAGAAATATATAAATAGTTCCTTAAGTGGTAGCCGAAGAAAAGACATAAATATTAGAGTGTTATATAAATAGAAGTGATTTAAACATACGGACATAAATATTAGTAATAGAAATAAATACAAGTGCTAATTTAAATCGTAGTAGTTTAAGTGTGATACATTAGTTTTACATTTTTATATTGTAATTAATTTTGAGTGTATGAATATACAGACTGTTCTAAATAAATAAATTGCACGAGTTGTTTATTGCGAACCCGAGAACGTTACATTATTAAGACCATAACTACCCAGTGTACTCGTATGAGTACACCCTTTTTTTTCAAAAGTTTGAAATATTTTTTTTCAACGAAACACTTTCTCAAGTCTTTTAGGTCCTAGTAAGTTTAGAGATTAAAAAAAAGTTGTGATTTAAAAAAAATCCGTGGGATTGAATGGGTTAATATTGTACATAATTCGAAATTGGGCACAATAATAGCAGTAATACAATATAGGGATGAGCTTAGAAGTGATTTTACAATGCCTGTGATCACAGTAACAGTGATTTTAAAATATCAGTGAAAATTAAAGGTGATTGTGATCACGACTTACATCCATATCTAGATATAGGCAATATGCATGCATGCTAAAAATAGATAATTCCTATGTGCATATATTAAATTAAAAACCACCCTTCAACCCTAAGGGCAGTTATCTCTTGTAAATTTTAAGTTAAAATGTGCTACTAGAGAAATTACTTGGATTTAATTTTTTTAATTTGGTATATTACATTTATACACCTTGAACTTACCACTAAAAAGCACCATTCAACTCTACTTGTAAGGGTTGTTCTCTCTTGTGCAATTTAAATTAAAATGTCCCACCAGAGAAATTTCTTACATGGTTTTCAGTGGTAACAGTTAGTTAATGGTGTATTAATGTAATATACACAATTTGAAGAATTAAACTTCATGTTTCAGCAGTAGCGCCTTTTTCTTCCAAATTCACAACAGAGAATTACCTTTACATTAGGATTGTGGGGTGGTTTTTTGATGATGATAATGGGAGTTTTACTTATTTATATTTTTTATTTGCGCCGGTGGCTTCTTTTCTTTTCTGGTCAGCAAATTACTCACGTTAATATTGCTGTAAATTCTGTTCTAGTTAATTATCGTAGGCGCCTACGCAATATAAAAAAAAAACAAAGCTAATTTTTGTTACAAAATTTTCCAAGAGATTATAACAGATGTATAATACGAACTTAATAAATAATAAGTATGGATTTATATAGAAACACTGATAGAAATGCACTTTATATTGTTTTATCGCGAATATATTGAGTTTGGCTTAGATTATTTGAATAAAACCCACTACAATAAGATATTAAACTTATTTAATTCTGAAAATAGTAAAATAGTTTTGAGTAACTTTTTTCTTAAATGTCTTGTATTGGAAGATATATAAATTATATTTATACAATTAAGAACTGGTTAAGTAATAAATTTTTAGAAAGAATAAAATAAATATTATAAAATATATTGAAAGCATGAGCAAATAATATAGTATTATATTATATATTATTATTATATTATATTATTATAGTATGCACTTATTTTGACATATTTTACTCAATATTTAATATTTAAATATTTCTTAGTTTTTTCATAATATCAACCTTCCTATAAATGCCAGATAATATTTTAAGAGCAGCCGATATATTAAAATGTCAATAGCATATAGATATTTTAAGCGCGACTACTATCTTAGCTGCGATCACCGTTGATCACTTGATATTATTGCATAAGCTTGGTAGATATGGTGTAAATGGTGTCTGTTTGAAGTGGTTCGAGTCATATTTGTCGGGAAGGAGACAAAGAGTGAGTATCGACGGGAATTTCTCTGGTAGCACTGATGTACGTATGGGTGTTCCACAGGGCTCTGTCCTCGGGCCCACGTTATTTTTAATTTTTATCAATGACTTTCCTAACTGTCTAACTGGTATTGCTAAGGTGATGTTATATGACGATGACATAAGTTTAGTTGTTTCATCGAACAATGTTGACGATGTTATTAGTGCTGCTGGTGTGGCCATGTCTAAAGTAAATAAGTGGGTTAAGTCTAATAGGATCGTCGTGAATATCGAAAAAACTCAGTGTATGCTTTTTAATAACAAAAGAAAATTTAACATCTCAAGGTTTGTCATGGCTGACTCTGAAATTGATTTCGTTAGCAGTTGTAGGTTGCTCGAGTCATTGTCGATGAGTGTTTAAAGTGGTCGGAACACATAGACCAGTTAAGTTCTAAACTCGCCAAATCGTGCTACTCTCTCTTTTAGTTGGGCAAGTCTTGCAATTTGTCTACACTAAAAAGTTTTTACTACTCGGACTTCTATTCCAGGATGCGTTAGGGAATAGTGCATTGGGGCATGAGTAGCGACGTTTCTCGCATTTTTAGTTTACAAAAGAGGGCTGTCAGGACTATTTTTAATCTCCGACGGGGCGACTCGTGTAGGAATGTGTTCAGGGCCAACGGGAGTTTTACACTTTATGATGTATATATTTTTGAGGTACTGTGTTATGTATACAGAAATCGAAGCAACTTTGATTTTAGTCTATCGCATGGCTATGAGACCCGCCACTATGATCGTGTTTTGCCTCCTGTACATAGAACGAATTCCTTTCAGAAGACCCTGGCTTTTGTGGGCTGTAAATTATTTAATGCTTTGCCAAATGAAATAAGAACATGTCCCGCATTACGAGTTTTTAAAAAAAAATTGCGAGACTCTCTCCTGCATATTTGTTGTTATAGTGTTCAAGATTTAATAAATTATTTTAAATAACTTTATATTGTATTGTATGTGACGTATTTCTTTTACTTTTTTTGTACTGTGTTACATACAATGTCTGAAGTACTAAGAAATAAAATGAATTATTATTATTATTATTATTATTCTATATCTACTTGATATTAATATCATTCTCCCAACACGAAGCCACTACAGTGTTACAAATAAAAACAAATAATGAATTTTGAAGAAACCCCTTTTTTACTTGACAAGCGAATCCATAATATATCTTTGTATAAAAGGACATTTTTTTAGATTTATGTAAATTAAATTATACCCTCCATATGCTATTTTATACCGTATGTGTCAATTTTCATTAGGTATAGGGATTCAATGTTTACGTGCGATTTATACGTATACAATTAATATGTGGCAACGTGCCACCCCACACCGTCCGTCACCAATCCCGGCAACAATCGACATCACAACGACTTTCTCCGATCTTCCCACTTCTCCCGACCAGGTTTTACATTCAATGAATGTTTAGCTGCGAACACGATGCGATCAAGTCTGCAATAAAAGCCGTCTTATTACTGGAACGGGAAACATCAAATGGCCGCCGCGATCTCCTGATCTAGTAATTTATTATTATTTTCAGAATCCTTTTTTATTTACCTTATTTTTAATTTTATTAGAATTACGCTTTTGTTTGTGTCATGCAGCGTGAACGCAGCTTAATAATTCTCTGCATTTACTGAAAAGAAAAAGAAAAACAAATCCTTGCAACTCGTAAATATTATTTCTGAACGCATTACAAACAGCCAAGCCGGTGGTCGAATAGGTATTGCCGCTAACCACGCTAACTTCTATTTACGTGCATGCATCGGTCGTGCTGGCATTGGAAAGGAAGGAAGGGGTACGGTACTATGTTGCCACGTACTGTATGAATTAATAGCCTATGGCTAATGAAAATTGACACGTGCTGTATATTTTATTTGGTTTTTCTTTTCAAACATGTAAAACGATATTTGTTGAAACTGAAACCACGAAAATTTGTGAGAGGGGTATTCCGAAAATGCATAAAATGCCAACTGCCTTGTGTTAAAGCAATAAAAGCGAGCGTGAATATTACAATTCTCAATATAAATACAATGGTAAGCACAGTGTGTAAACAAATCTATCCTGATCATGACGTCACAGCTACATCGCGATCTGCTTTACCGACGCCCGCTAAAATTAATTTGAATCCCCGATACTCACGAATGTTCACAGGGTAGTAGTTTGACAGTAGCTCGCTGATCATAACATAAGGTGCAGCTATCTTCTCGGACACTCTGTTGCCTCAGCTGTTCGAGAAATATGTGCCTGGGCATGACGACTTTGTTTTCTGGTCTGAGGGATGCCGATTCGTTAAATGTGCAGTACGGCTCTTCTGGGGGGTACTTAAAGGGTTCCGCCCCGAAATTAAATCGGCATTGTTGGAACGACATAAAACTGGCGGCTGCGAAAAACCCAGTTCTAAAATAGATGAGAAATAAATATTAAAAGTAAAACTTTTACAAAACGAATATATAGGGTGTTTAAAAAAGATGCGGCAATATTAAAGGGGTTGATTGTCCAGGTCATTTTATACAAAAAAGTTTATAATGAACAAGGTCCGCAAACGCTTCGTTACCGATCTACAGCGTGTTGAAGTTTAATTAAAAGAAACAGTAAAAATTAGATTTCTCCAAGACGGCATTAAAGATCATAATGAAATTTTAGGCGTGTTATTTTTCAAGAAAAAAATAGGACGCCGCTGATTTCTCTAAAAATAAAAATATGTTTCTATTCTTTTTTTAATTGTGAAGAAAAAAAGCTCTCTTAACTTTCTATCATACGATGTACCGTTTTTTAGTAAAAAAAACACATTTTACTGCATGTACATTTATTACCGAAATTTTTTTTTAAATAACAAGAGTTTTATTTAAGGGCAAAAACAAATATTTTACCATACCAACAATTTTAGCAAGCAAAAATTACAATAACCACCTCGAGCTCGGATGCAAGAATCCAATCTTCTCCTCATCGACTGGCGAACTCTCTCAAAAATAACAGGATCGGTTTCAATTGAGTTGCACCCAGAAATGATTCGATTTCTTTCTTTCTTTCTTCTACGTTTTCCAATGGAGTAGCTTTTTTCTTCACAATTAAACAAAGAATAGAAACATATTTTTATTTTTAGAGAAATCAGCGGCGTCCTATTTTTTTCTTGAAAAATAACACGCCTAAAATTTCATTATGATCTTTAATGCCGTCTTGGAGAAATCTAATTTTTACTGTTTCTTTTAATTAAACTTCAACACGCTGTAGATCGGTAACGAAGCGTTTGCGGACCTTGTTTATTATAAACTTGTTTGTATAAAATGACCTGGACAATCAACCCCTTTAATATTGCCGCATCTTTTTTAAACACCCTGTATACTAATGTGCAAAAAATTAATCGTGCGGCAGAGGTATATACTTCTTCATCAAATTTTGTACAAATGAACAGTGAACAGATATTACAAGGATTAAAGGTGGAATTCTGAGCGTTTCTCGGACGGCTTACGACTCTCGAGAAATACGTCAGCAATATAACCTAGCAACTAAAAGTTTCTAAAATGACAATTCGCGATGTTTGTACATAACCTTAATGTTTAACATGTAAACAAACTTAACATCTCTTAAATACCCAAATATGTTAACTTAAAATTTTAACTGACAAGAATATTGTTTGAAATACAAGTTAACGAATGCTAATGCATTATTTTAAAGAAAATGTACCAAAAATTTTGTAATGTCAAGAAAGCAGGGAACACTTTAGAGGTTAAAAGGATGTAATTATAATTTATTTATTTGCAAATAAATGTCCATTAAGGTACAATTGTGGATGAAGATATGTGATTTTTCTATGAAGCCAACAAGGACAGAATTATCCCTATAAGCTGAAAAGAGTAACTTAACACAAACAAATAGATAGACTTAGCAGACAATATCCATCCAACATAAAGTATCTGAAATTTACACAACCTCAATGTTGGAAAAAGTCTATCGTGATATTGTGTTCACATTTTAAAGTTGACTTCTTTTTCATCAAAGCATCTAATGATAAAACTATATGAAATTGTAAATATGTTGAAGAAGATAAGAGAAAATTTACCTGTTGGGCATTTAGTCGATGACTTTATTTGTAAATAGAACTGCAAAGGTTTCTGAACAACTATTTTGTCGACATGGAACTACATACCGTATGTGTCAATTTTCATTAGGTATAGGGATTCAATGTTTACGTGCGATTTATACGTATACAAGTAATACGTGGCAACGTGGCACCCCTACTGTCCGTCACCAATCCCGGCAACAATCGACATCACAAGGATTTTCTCCGATCTTCCCACTTCTCCCCACCAGATTTTACATTCAATGTTTAGCTGCGAACACGTTGCGATCTAGTCTGCAATAAAAGCCGTCTTATTACTGGAACGGGAAACATCAAATGGCCGCCGCGATCTCCTGTAGATCAGGAGATCGCGGCGTAATTCTAATAAAATTAAAAATAAGGTAAATTAAAAAGGATTCTGAAAGTAATAATAAACTATTTTTTATTTACCTTATTTTTAATTTTATTAGAATTACGCTTTTGTTTGTGTCATGCAGTGTGAACGCAGCTTAATAATTCTCTGCATTTACTGAAAGGAAAAAGAAAAACAAATCCTTGCAACTCGTAAATATTATTTCTGAACGCATTACAAACACCCAAGTCAGTGGTCCAATAGTTACTGTTAACTTGTATTTTCGAACATGTATCGGTCGCGAGGCATTGGAGAGGAAAGTAGGGGTGCCACGTTGTCACGTATTGCATGAATTGATCGCCTATGGCTAATGAAAATTGACACATGCTGTATATTGAAAGATTAATGCTTCAAGTCTAAACATTTAAATTTTGTAATGTCATGTTCTAATAGCATTGGGCAAATTACTGGAATAGTGAAGGAAATAGATTACTTTGTATTTAGAAAGTCAAACAATAACGTGTCCTTGGTCTTAATATTTTTCTTCTTCATGGATCATTTTTATTTTACTAACCGTAGGCATGTTGAATTATATGTTTTACCATTAAATCTTAACAATAAAGTTAAAAAAAAACAACTATGTATTACTAACTAATTAAAAAAAAACACTTTGCATAATACAAGTTGAGGTTATATAAATATTAAAAAATAAGAGAATTTTATTGCCAAATATATTTCTTTACTAACACCACCATAAAAGTATATTATAATGAAAAAATTTAAAAAAATATATACAGTACAGAAAAGAAATATGTATGTAAATAAATGAAAATGAAAATCCCCAATCAAAAGTATTTACATAGTAAAGTAAACAAGCTTCTGAGATATTTGTAAAATATAGCAAAAGCATATTTCATTTTAAAATATGTATTGACTGAGGGACAATAATAAATTATTTCCTCATTATAACTATCTATATTGTGACACTAAAGTATTTCTTGAATATCTCATTAGTATATTTGGTTTACTAAGTAAATGTATTGAAGTTGTAATATATATGGTAAATATAAACAATCTGAGATTTTGCAATAAATCTTTTACATAAGATTGTACAATTCTTTTCTTTTGAAATGACCGGTGTGCACTTAAAAACGCTGCGCGTATCTGTCGATAGTCACATTCTAATTGTAGGGATGTCTGGTCGTGAACAACTATCTACAAAATAATATCTCCACAGAATTTTTATATTCGTTTGAATGCTGTTCATTGTATAATTTCTTATTTAAATTCCTTTCCTCTGCTTCCATATTATTTCCTAAAATATATTACAGATGTATATGTAAAACGAACCAGTTTGGCTTACTAAAATAATTTCAATAACAAGGTGACCATGATTTACCAAATTTATTTTTATTTGCTTAGTACAATGTGTCTGTTAATGTTTGTACGCCAATTATGTTCGTATGCCTGCAATTATATCAAAATGTAGTGGTAACTCTGCCGCTTCAGTTGTGTACATAGACGTAGGTAAATAAATTATTGATAAACTGTCATTAATTGTATTGTCAGTTGTATCGTCGGTCTTGTAAAAATAATTTGCTCTGCATTCTTCTTATTTATACGTTTAATTTCCAACAGTTATTTTTAGAGCTCAATAACACTGGGCAACAAATTTTCGAAAAGTTCATGCTTCCAAGCTGAAAATTGTCATTTCTTAATGAATTCAATGTGCTGAACACGAAAATAACTAAGAAAAAGCTGAATTGGCTACGGGTTTTCTGTAATATGTACGCATATTTCAGAAAAAGTGTACTTATGTCAATATTATAATACATGGTAAGAAAACATTTACGCATATTTCAGAAAAAGTGTACTTATGTCAATATTATAATACATGGTAAGAAAACATTTACGCATATTTCAGAAAAAGTGTACTTATGTCAATATTATAATACATGGTAAGAAAACATTTACGCATATTTCAGAAAAGTGTACTTATGTCAATATTATAATACATGGTAAGAAAACATTTACGCATATTTCAGAAAAAGTGTACTTATGTCAATATTATAATACATGGTAAGAAAACATTTACGCATATTTCAGAAAAAGTGTACTTATGTCAATATTATAATACATGGTAAGAAAACATTTACGCATATTTCAGAAAAAGTGTACTTATGTCAATATTATAATACATGGTAAGAAAACATTTACGCATATTTCAGAAAAAGTGTACTTATGTCAATATTATAATACATGGTAAGAAAACATTTACGCATATTTCAGAAAAAGTGTACTTATGTCAATATTATAATACATGGTAAGAAAACATTTACGCATATTTCAGAAAAGTGTACTTATGTCAATATTATAATACATGGTAAGAAAACATTTACGCATATTTCAGAAAAAGTGTACTTATGTCAATATTATAATACATGGTAAGAAAATATTTACGCATATTTCAGAAAAAGTGTACTTATGTCAATATTATAATACATGGTAAGAAAACATTTACGCATATTTCAGAAAAAGTGTACTTATGTCAATATTATAATACATGGTAAGAAAACATTTACGCATATTTCAGAAAAAGTGTACTTATGTCAATATTATAATACATGGTAAGAAAACATTTACGCATATTTCAGAAAAAGTGTACTTATGTCAATATTATAATACATGGTAAGAAAACATTTACGCATATTTCAGAAAAAGTGTACTTATGTCAATATTATAATACATGGTAAGAAAACATTAGTCTGCTTCCGGCTTTCGACTTCTTTTGGCCTGCCGTTTGTAGTGGACGTGTGGAGCATCTCTACTGATTGTCCAACAATAGTCAGCTAGCATTGACGTAGACCATTTGCCTTGGTACCGTTGCTCCATGGTGGCAATGTCCTGATGAAAGCGTTCGCCGTGCTCATCGCTGACCTGCCCGCAGTTATCAGGAAAGAAATCTAAGTGGGAATCAAGAAAGTGGATCTTTAAGGACATATTGCAGCCGAATTCATGAAACAAAGCCAACATATCCTCAACCAGACACTTGTAATTTTCTGCCTTGTCATTCCCCAGGAAGTTTGCTGCCACTTGATAGAATGCATCCCAAACCTGTTTTTCTTTACCTTGAAGAAGTTCCTCAAACTTGGGGTCTCGGAAGAGCTGTCTAATTTGAGGCCCCACAAAGATGCCCTCTTTAATTTTGGCTTCACTGAGTCGAGGGAATTTGTCATGCAGGTACTTGAATGCTGGTCCATTCTTATCCATGGCTTTTACCAAGTTTTTGACAAGACCGAGTTTAATGTGTAAAGGAGGAATGATGATTTTGTGTTGCTGTGCCAATGGTGGGTGCTGTACATTCGTTTCTCCAGGCTTAAAAAATGCTCTCGGAGGCCAGTCTTTCTTGATGTAGTGCAAATCGATTGCTCTGCTGTCCCACAGACAAAGAAAACAGCAGTACTTTGTATATCCCTGCTGCAAACCCATCAACAGAGATACTACCTTCAGGTCAGAACATATTTGCCAGCCATACTTGCTGTAGTTAATCGTCTCCAGTAGCTGCTTTAGATTGCCGTAAGTCTCCTTCATGTAGACCGCATGTGCAATAGGTATGGATGGAAGCTGGTTCCCATTATTCAACAAAACCGCCTTTAGGCTCAGTTTTGAAGCGTCTATAAACAGCCGCCATTCGTGGGGATCATGTGCAATACCAAGAGCTTGTAGTAGACCATCAATATCGCAGCAGAACACAAGGCTTTCTTCTTTCTTAAAGAAAGATTCGAAGAGCTGATGGCGAGTGCGAAATGAAGTCACTCGGACATTCTGTTCCAGAAGATTCCACTGTCGAAGTCTTGAGGCCAGTATATCCGCTTTGCTTTTCGACAGATCCAAATCGCGAACAAGATCGTTCATTTCATCCTGGGTAATTTTATGTGGTGCAGATGTTTCGTCAAAGCACGAAAAGTCATCATCCTTACTGCCACGTTGAGGAGAACTCGCCGACGCATGGCCATCCTCATCGTCTGAACTGATAGAAAAATCTGTAGGAGGTTCTGGAATTGGGAGTCCTTCGCCATGAGAGACAGGTCGCAGAGCAGATGGTATGTTAGGGTATTCAACTGTCCACTTCTTCTTCTTGGTGATGCCTCCAGAAGCTGGTCGTACCATACAGAAATAACAGTCGTCAACGTGATTGGTGGGCTCCCTCCAAATCATGGGCACAGCAAATGGCATTGCCTTTCTTTTGCCATTAAGCCACTGTGAAAGATTTACGGCACAAGTGCGGCAGCATACGTGTGGGGCCCAGTCTTTGTCCTGGTCGCCTATCTTGCAACCAAAATACAAATGATACGCTTTCTTAACTGTTGCACTGATGTTCTTTTTCTGTGCAGCAAATGTCACTTCTCTGCAAATATAACAGAAGTTATTTGCACTATTAACACAGTTACGAGGCATTGCTACTGTTTAGTTACTTTACACTATAGCAATCGCTTATGTATGCTAGAGCTTCGAAAAATATGCGCGAATGAACGGACATTTCACGAGTTAACTGTCACGTCGGCCATTTATAAATAAACTATAATTAGCTATTGCTTGATATTGCGCAATCAATTTCGCAACACTCTCAATGGAAACTTACAGTAAATGCTGCATTAACTTCTTTGCATGAAGGGGTGATGCAATATGACGCAAAATTTCGTAATTTCTCACTAAATTGCATTACATTATGCAATAGCATCTATACAATGGACAAAACGTCAATATCTCTTGAACGTGAGCCAATCAACTTTTTTCAATGTGATATTCGTGTTCAGCACATTGAATTCATTCAGGATTGGGTACTTTCACCTAAGAAGCAATTTCACTGTTGACCAGTGTAATTATCGTTTGTATGTTGTAGGTAAGTAATAATTTAATATGAAATGCAACTTGTGTTTGATTAACCACTATTTTAACTTGTTTTTTAGTATTTACTGGAAAGCCAAAAATGTTTACACCTGAACAAGACGCACACATTCTTATGGCCCACTTTCAAAGTGCAACTCACAATCAGGATGGAACTTGGTCGTACAGTTTGCACACTCTTCCTTTGATCAGTTTGTGGACGCGTTTCCTAATGAAAATGTCATCTATGAAGTTTTCGGCCTTCACAAGTATAAGATTGTAAAGCGTTTTGAAGAACAAATCAATGCAAAAGCTCTACAAAAAAATTTCCATATGCATCCCTATCGAGTTTCATTTGTGCAGCAATTGTACCCTCGTGATTATCAATAACATATACTGAACTGTCAATGGTTTAACGAGCACCTTAATAATAATGATTTACTGGACCTAACCTTCTTCACTGACGAAGCATGGTTCTATTTATCTGGTTATGTAAATAGCCAGAATTACTGAACGTGGGTTACGGTGAACCTTCACAATTTTGTTGAAAAAGATTTTCATCCATTAAAAGGTGGAATTTGGATTGCAATTTCCGGAGAATAATAGAGCCAATATTCTTTAACGAGATATTAGGCGCTTTCCTTTTACTAGAGATCTGAGCTGAGCTAAAGTGATGTGAGTGTCTCTGCTCACTTGAAGTGAGGAAGGTTCTGACCAACCTCAATTCGTCTCAGTCAGCTGATTACAAAAGGAACGCGTCAAAATATAATCTCAGCTAAACTGAGGTGATATTATCTGAGATTTATGTCAAAAGGAAAGCGCCTAATGAATGCAGAGGGATATCAAACTGTCATTTTGACAGAATTTATTAATCCGCTGCATTATGATGAAATAATGAGTGACTATTTCAAGCCGGAGCCACTGCTCATACTGCACGGACCACCATAGAATTTTTGCAACGTTATGAAAATCGTATTATAAGCTATGACCTCTGGCCACCGAGGAGTCCAGATTTAACACCACCAAATTATTTTCTTTTTGGACAGGTAAAGAATAATGTATGAAAACTGCTTGCACAATTTGGATGAACTTCAACAAGCGATTAGGCATGAAATTCAAAACATAACACAAGAACAGCTTTGTCATATATTTGAAAACATGAAACGACGAATAATGTTCTGTTTACAAGCAAATGGAGAACACTTCCAACAATTTTTATAAATCTAATTTTGTACTTGCAATCAAATGGAGAACATTTTCAACAATTTTTATAAATAAACTTAATTTTGTACTTATCAATGTTATTTTCATTTAATAATAGCGTTTTTGTGATTACAAGCAAATGAAGAACATTTTCAACAATTTTTATAAATAAACTTCATTTTCTACTGATCAGTGTTATTTTCATTTAATAATAGCGTTTTTGTAATTACATGCAAATGGAGAACATTTTCAACAATTTTTATAAATAAACTTGATTTTCTACTTATCAGAGTTATTATCATTTAATAATAGCGTTTTTAATGTGTCTATTAACAATTTCTACAATATAACCTCATTGTGCTTGTCATTATTCAGAAAAATATGGTCATGCCGTACTTATATATTCCGCTACTGGATTCCATCAACTTTAGAAAAATAAAATCCATACTACCAACATAATTGGCGTACAAGCATTAACAGACGCATAGTGGTTTTTGCAAACATATCTCTCTCCCCCTCTCTCCCCCTCTCTCTCTGACCACGATAGCGCCCAAACGGCTACAGCTATCAATACCAAACCTTTCATTTACGAGTATAATCTTCCTCTTGAGATCTGATTAGATTTTCAGTAAAATCGGTAATCTGGAAGTAGTAGTTTACTTCACTAAAAAAATCAAAATTTTAATAACTCCAAAAATCAACGTTTAACTGAAAACTAAAATAAGACTAAAACAATTTGGTGTTATAACAATCCGTGTTTTTCTTATAAAATGTAAAAAATTTTATATTCTCTCATAAGGGAATGTTTAGAATTATTAAAAATGATATTTTTCCCGATCAACACTGATATTTTGAATTAGTTTACTTCACTAAAATCAAAATTTACTAATACGTCGTCAACTACTAAGTTTAGACAAATTTCTAAAGAATACAAAAGCACTAAGATGTGAATTTTAGAAAGACTTTTTTCGAAATTTCTACCGGAAGCAGGTCTTTCTATCTTAGCAAAAAAACGGTTTTTTAGCAAATTTCTTAAAAATTATTCATTCTATACAGATTTATTTAGAATACAAAAATATTTAGAGCCCGAATTGGAACAATTTTTGTATAAAATAATTTCAAAATTTGGACCGGAAGTAAGACTTTACTCTTATCGAATAGCAGCTTTTTATACATTTTATACAGCATGTGTCAATTTTCATTAGCCATAGGCGATCAATTCATGCAATACGTGACAACGTGGCACCCCTACTTTCCTCTCCAATGCCAGCGCGACCGATACATGCTCGAAAATACAAGTTAGCTTAGCAGTAACTATTGGACCACTGACTTGGGTGTTTGTAATGCGTTCAGAAATAATATTTACGAGTTGCAAGGATTTGTTTTTCTTTTTCCTTTCAGTAAATGCAGAGAATTATTAACTGCGTTCACGCTGCATGACACAAACAAAAGCGTAATTCTAATAAAATTAAAAAATAACCCTAATAAGGTAAATAAGAAAGGATTCTGAAAATAATAATAAACTACTAGATCAGGAGATCGCCGCGGCCATTTTATGTTTCCCGTTCCAGTAATAAGACGGCTTTTATTGCAGACTAGATCGCAACGTGTTCGCAGCTAAACATTGAATGTAAAATCTGGTGGGGAGAAGTGGGAAGATCGGAGAAAATCGTTGTGATGTCGATTGTTGCCGGGATTGGTGACGGACAGTAGGGGTGCCACGTTGCCACGTGTTACTTGTATACGTATAAATCGCACGTAAACATTGAATCCCTATACCTAATGAAAATTGACACATGCGGTATAATGTATTATCAGTGCAAAAGTAAGCAAGAATTTTTGTATAAAAGGAATTTTAAAATGGCGGTTTTTTGGAAAATCTCACAAATTTTACATTCTATAGAGATTTATTAAGAGAATAAAAATACTGTGTTGGATTTGCGACAATTTCTGTATAAAAAATTGTGCAAAATTCGGACCGGAGGACACACTTTTAATCAGGGCTTTATTTTATTACGACCCAACTTAAAAATTAATTTGGAACAACTTTTGTATACACATTTCGGAAGTCACATACGTATAAAAAAGTCATATGGTGGTCACACCTCATTTTTAGATTATAGATCTCTAAAAAAAATTAAAATATAATCTTAAACAGCAAAATTTTGCATTTAGTATTAATTATTACATTGTAACATGGTTTAATGTATTTAGTGATATTATAAACTTATTCTTACAAATTTATAACAAAAAATAGAACAAGTATATATACAAGGTCCCATACTTGAATTTCTGTCTTCAATTTCACACAAACTCTCAAAACGAAAAGTTTTAATTTAAAATAAAATTAAAGTAGACGGGAGAGGACATTTAATAAAATTATGAAGAAAATGTGCTGTCACGTGACAATTTTTTAAATGGTTGGGAATGAAGAATATCCTGGATGTTTGCGCACATGTGAATGTATATCATTAGTAGCATGGCAATTTTTTTCTACAACCGATTAGCCAAAATAAATAATTCATTTAAAGAATTATATTCATTAAAGAAATCGCTCGCTGCAATGTAAATATTATATTGTGAAATTAATAATTGTACATCTTTTATCGAAAATTTTATTGAAAGTAAGAATACCTTAGACAAAATTTGATTTATTAAAATTAAAGTCTGGTGTAGTTAGAACTATGCAATTAATGGGAAATCATGTAATAAAATTTAATTATGGTTGTACAATTAATTTCTCAAACCTTTAGCAAAATAATTTAAAACAAAAATTGTAGCAGATAACAAATTTTTAATAATTAATATATAATAGTAATTAATTAATAAAGAAATTAAAGAAAATGGGTATGTGATTTTGGTCTTATAGTTTGTTTCTTTTTCTCAATAATAAAAACCTTAGTACGAAGTATAAAATCCATTATTGTCCATACACTCTTGCATTCTTGAATGCATAGAATTTATTAAAGTTTCACAAAAGTTTCTTCCTCTGAAATGCTCCCATACAGATTGTGCATGTTGAGTAATATTTTCTATATTAAGTTGAACAGCATTCCTATTCCGCACCATAGCACTCCACATATTTTCAATGGGATTCAGGTCTGGAGATTTTGCCGGCCAATCAAATACTTCTACGTTATTTTCGTTAAATAAATAAAAAAAAAAAGTAAAAGCGTTACTTCCAGTCCGAATTTTGATTTTTTTTATATAAAAAATATTCCAAGTGCGACTCTAAACAATTTGTGTTCTTATTAAATCTGACTAGAATGCAAAATTTGTGAGATTTTCCAAAAAACCGCTATTTGATGAGTAGAAGTATTACTTCGGGTCCAAATTTTAATTTTTTTTTATACAAAATTTGTTCCAAATGTAGCTCTAATTACTTTTGCACTTATAATACATTTATATAGAATGTATAAAAAAAAACTGCTATTCGATAAGTGTAAAGTCTTACTTCAGGTCCAAATTATGAAATTTCGTTTATACAAAAATTGTTCCAATTCGGGCTCTAAATATTTTTGTATTATAGATAAATCTGTAAAGAATGAATAATTTGTAAGAAATTTGCTAAAAACCGTTTTTTGCTAAGATAAAAACACCTGATTGCGGTAGAAATTTCGAAAAAACTCTTTCTAAAATTCACATTTCGATAATATCACGCACATATTTCAATTCAATATTAAACACGCTTCTGGAGAATTTGGGTTTGCATTAGTTGAAGTGAATAACCAATGGCTCCATCGGATAACCAATATCACCTGCATTGAAATATGTAAACTACATTATTAGTCACTTCATAGATGGGTTGTCCTGGGTGCTATAGATTAAATAAAATACATTTCCAGCGTCCTATTTCTTCATAAAAATAAAATGAAAATCACATTAAGAATATTTTCATGCATTACAAATATCCTTGCACAACATGGTTCTTAGATTCACAATTTGTTGGAAATTTTGTCCATGTGACAAATAAATTATTCTTCATCACCATGTGAGATATCTCATAAATTATATGACTAAGTGAAACATAACTACTAGCACAATGTACTAGCACCAGTATTATTTTGGTCGCTGCCAGATGATAAAAAAAAATAAAAAACCTTAATCTTATTAAGACCTGCAAGAAATATGTAATGTACATTGATATATGCATTTCAAGAAACTTTCAAATGCTACTATATATTATTTTGATGAATACGTCTATCTAGTACCCGGATAAGGCACTGAATGCTTAAATTTTTGTTTAAGAGGCCTGTTAGGGATTTTCTTGAAATATTAACTATTTTTGTAAAATGCGTATACAACTTCTAGAATAAAAAAAAATAGTGAATATATAACACTCTAGACACGTGTTTCTGACTAATTGGTCGTCATCAGTACGGTGTAGCCAAGGAATAAGGTGGGATAACCTTGGAGATGTAAGCTAAACGGAAGACCATCAGGTGACAGACCACCATTTGTAGCTTCAGCTAGAAGATCCTCGGTTTTGAGGACAACAACTAACGTCGCCACGAGGAAGACAATGTCAACCTGCGTGCCATCCGAGACCCAGGAAATGTAAAACAAAATAAGGAATTATCGCGGATACATAAAATATCAGAAAAAGAAAAATATTGGGTATAATCCGCTGTAGAGCAACCGTAGACACGTGTTTCTGACTAATTGGTCGTCATCAGTACGGTGTAGCCAAGGAATAAGGTGGGATAACCTTGGAGATGTAAGCTAAACGGAAGACCATCAGGTGACAGACCACCATTATTTTGTTTTACATTTCCTGGGTCTCGGATGGCACGCAGGTTGACATTGTCTTCCTCGTGGCGACGTTAGTTGTTGTCCTCAAAACCGAGGATCTTCTAGCTGAAGCTACAAATGGTGGTCTGTCACCTGATGGTCTTCCGTTTAGCTTACATCTCCAAGGTTATCCCACCTTATTCCTTGGCTACACCGTACTGATGACGACCAATTAGTCAGAAACACGTGTCTACGGTTGCTCTACAGCGGATTATACACAATATTTTTCTTTTTCTGATATTTTATGTATCCGCGATAATTCCTTATTTTGTATAACACTTTATATATTTTACACCGAAGATTTCCTACCTGTTGGGACCTACATCTATCAATAATATTATAAAGTCATATTCATATTTGAAACCAAGAACAATAATAAATATATAATATAAACTAGAAAATATTTATTTTCAATCTTTATAACACTTCCGAAAATCGTCTTCGAAAACGTTACCTCGTTGCTAGGTATAGTCGAATCGCTCTCGCAACCGACATGCACCACTAAATTAAAATGGCGTCGAATTTTAGATGTTGCGTAATTTTACCTGTCAAGTAATATAACCTACAAAAGCCATTTCTGGACTGTCATAAGTAATAATATTCATACACCTTTTGACATTTGTCATAATTATCTTTTGACGTTTGTTATAATTGTCATCTCCACATTTTAAATTTGTCAACAATGCTTGCCTCTTAAACAGTATAGCCAAATGTTATATAAAATATAGGTTTAGAAAAAATAATATTTAATAGCTTTATTTATAATACTTTATTTGTAACTGGCTTTCAAGTAATCGTATTTTACTATGGGAAGGTATATATCCTGAAATATTAATTAATTAATTAGTTTAATTTTATTGTTTTGAAATTATTCCGACCGATCAAAATTTGTAGTGGTATTGAATCGTCGTCTTTAGTTCGTACTTTGCCCGTGTCGGTTGTCAAAACGACTCGACTATACCGCAGTTTCCGAGAGACCGCCAGAATTCCACCATAAGTTTATTAAAGTTAATATGCAATTATCGTTATCTTATCGTTTTAACAATGGAATAATATAAAATAAGTAACATGTATACACCTTGTATTGTGAATAACGGCAGATTATGTATTTTATTATATTTATAAAGTTATTCAGAATCTGATGAAGAACTATCGCCTTGTAAATTTATAATAAACTGGTGAACACGTGATGGTAGTACGACGAACAAACGCCAAATGCAGGTAAACGACCGAGGTGTAGAACAGGCTTTCAACTACCATACTTGTACAGTACCATTCGACATTCACGTGCGTATCACGCGTTTTTATTACTCCATGCTTTTGGTGATCTGACTACAGTTCACAAAGCTTGGATATAACTCCGTAGCAACAATAGTACCACAGATAAGTATACAGATAGCTCATCCTTATGGGACAATTGGAAGCGGCATTTCGCTCGAAATGGAGCTGGAATTTTATTACTATGGAATCCGTCCGCTAAATAGCAGGAAGGTTTTGGCGCTGCAATGTAAACAAATCTATGTATGTTAATAATAAAATATAGATGTCGTTTTATTTTTAACATTTTAAATTTTACACTTAATTTTTTTTCTTTTTATTACCTATATCCTATAATTAATTATGTGCTTTTTTGACTTTTATCGTAATTATTGAAGACAACAAAAAACCACTTTAAAAAATATATTTTTAGATTATAAAATTGTATTATTAGATTACTATACATATATGTATTCCCACATGCCAACATATATAATATATATATATATATATATATATGAATTAAAATAATATTTCTTGGGTTTGTGGTACTTACTGATTAAATAAATAAAACTAAATTTGACGTTTCGACATATTTAATGTCTTTCTCAAAAATGTGGAAATATAAAACAAACATGCCTAAAATTAATACATAAATCAGTGTCAGATGTTAATACAGTTAATATATTCAGATGTTACATGCAAAATACTATATAGAACTTTATCAAAACATAAAAAATATATAAATATAAAAACCCATATAGCAACGGACAACTCACCAGTAAAATTTCGTAAAACATCCTTTATTATACATTTAAAATTGGAATTTTATAAAATAAAGTATTCCATGATATCTATACATGTTCTTTCCCTTTTTCTTTTTCTTTTTTCCTTTGGTGTCATTTTTTAATTTTATTGTTATTCAATATGTATCACCAAAGTATGTGTGTCACTTTTGTTTAATTATGTTAAAGTTTTGTTGTTTTCAATAACTGTGTACGATAACGAATGCATGAATACATATTGCACTGCTACGATCCTTTTCAGATATTAGCAAGTTTTTGTTGTTATGTTTTTTAACTGCGCATAGTGGAAAGACTTAACAACAAAAACTTGCTAATATCTGAAAAGGATCGTAGCAGTGCAATATGTATTCATGCATTCGTTATCGTACACAGTTATTGAAAACAACAAAACTTTAACATAATTAAACAAAAGTGACACACATACTTTGGTGATACATATTGAATAACAATAAAATTTAAAAATGACACCAAAGGAAAAAAGAAAAAGAAAAAGGGAAAGAACATGTATAGATATCATGGAATACTTTATTTTATAAAATTCCAATTTTAAATGTATAATAAAGGATGTTTTACGAAATTTTACTGGTGAGTTGTCCGTTGCTATATGGGTTTTTATATTTATATATTTTTTATGTTTTGATAAAGTTCTATATAGTATTTTGCATGTAACATCTGAATATATTAACTGTATTAACATCTGACACTGATTTATGTATTAATTTTAGGCATGTTTGTTTTATATTTCCACATTTTTGAGAAAGACATTAAATATGTCCAAACGTCAAATTTAGTTTTATTTATTTAATCAGTAAGTACCACAAACCCAAGAAATATTATTTTAATTCATGTACTTGTGGTAAAGACATCTAAGTTTATATATATATATGTATATATAGGGTATGTGTTGTATATAATACGCACACAATTAGGCATATCCTACCGCATAATATGTCTGGAGACGTAGTGACTATAAAAGAATTATATTTATGGTGCATAACCAGAGACTACAACAGTTTCTTTGTTGTTTGGGATTTTAAGATTGTAAAATAACCCAGTGAACTGAGAACAATTGATTTTTAATGAATATATTTTTGAGTACGTTTGTTAAACAAAATATAGGGAAAAAATGAAAGCATTAATAAAATAAAACAACATTTTTATTTATCGTAAATATGGAAGGGTTTGGTAATAAAAATACATATATTTTTTATAAATAGGGTCTATATATTTCGAAAAATATTCAACTTTTCAGATCTAGATTTAGATGTCCGATATTTGTGGCATTTACATTCTTTATAAAGTTTTGTTATTAGTAACATGTCTAAAAAGAACGTTTGATGTTCGTGTTTGTTACAAATAATGTTTAAATCATTCTTGTCCAGTACTCTCTGCTTAATTTTTGTCCTAATATGATTTAAATCTTTATTTTTGTTGAATATTTTATGAAGCGATTTTAATAACCTTTTCACAAAGGCTGTTATTTGATCATTTGGTTTTCTAGAATTATAGAAAAGTCTTTGCTGTTTTCATATTCTTTATTTAGAATAAATAATTGACTTTTTGATTTTAATGTGCTTTGGGATTATACGCTTCTTACACAAGTCTCACAATTATACTTTTTAATTAATTTAAAGCAAATGTATCCGTTGACAAATATATATAGAATGCATAATTTGCAAAAATCGCTATTCGATAAAAGTAAACGTATTACTTCCGGTCCGAATTTAGAAATTTTTTTTACACTAAAGGTATTGAAAATTATGTTCTAAATACGTTTATACCCGTAACGTACCTGTCTAGAAAGCATGACTTGCGAGATATTCGCAAAAAACTGATTTTCGATAAGAGTAAAACACCTACTTCCGGTAGGAATTTCAAAAAACTTTTTTAAGACAATTTGTCTCAAATTTAATTTTGAATACATTTGAATTCTTTATAAATTGTTTAAACTTAGTAATTGACGAAATATTTGCAAAATTCGATTTCTTGACTGAAGTAAACTAGTACTTCCGGTCTACCGATTTTACTGAAAAACTAATCAGATCTCAAGAGGGAGATTATACCGTATGTGTCAATTTTCACTAGGTATAGGGATTCAATGTTTACGTGCGATTTATACGTATACAAGTAATACGTGGCAACGTGGCACCCCTACTGTCCGTCACCAATCCCGGCAACAGTCGACATCACAACGATTTTCTCCGATCTTCCCACTTCTTTCCACCAGATTTTACATTCAATGTTTAGCTGCGAACAGGTTGCGATCTAGTCTGCAATAAAAGCCGTCTTATTACTGGAACGGGAAACATCAAATGGCCGCCGCGATCTCCTGATCTAGTAGTTTATTATTATTTTCAGAATCCTTTTTTATTTACCTTATTTTTAATTTTATTAGAATTACGCTTTTGTTTGTGTCATGCTGCGTGAACGCAGCTTAATAATTCTCTGCATTTACTGAAAGGAAAAAGAAAAACAAATCCTTGCAACTCGTAAATATTATTTCTGAACGCATTACAAACACCCAAGCCGGTGGTCGAATAGTTACTGCTAACCACGCTAATTGTATTTACGAGCATGCATCGGTCGTGCTGGCATTGAAAAGGAAAGAAGGGGTACTATGTTGCCACGTACTGTATGGATTAATCATCTATGGCTAATGAAAATTGACACATGCTGTATACGTAAATACAAAATTTGGAATAGATATCTACAGCGGTTACAGACACACAGATATTTTTTAAAAACCACTTTTTTGGTATCAGGGGACTTCAAAACGTGGACATCTGCAAAAATCTCGAGGTCAAAAATTTTGGTCATCACTGGATGGATTAACCACATTAGATGTGACTATTAATAATTTCACAAGTATTCCAAGTGACTACGGATATGGTCTTCGGCAAAAGTTAGACGCAGTTTTTAATAGAAATCCAGATTTAATAACATTGCGGCAATTGTGTATGCTAAATATGCTGAAATAAAAGAATATTTCCAGTACGCACATATAACCAGTTGCGATGTAGAAAGGACGTTTTCTATTTACATGGATGTACTTAATTCAAAGAGAACAAGTCTTACAGAAGAGAAAATGAACAAATAATAAGGTATTTTGTATTTTATAGATCACCAGCCACTTGTTATCCAATTATATAAATAAAATTAAAACCTCTTTAAAAATACAACATCTCAATAGTGCGCCCATGGGCGATGAGTCATGGCTCGCTCGTGTCCGCGGCCTATTTATGAGATACTCATCAATGGATCTCTTTTTATGTACCGATATTATTAGATTGCTTTAGCAAAACCACAGTATAGAGCTGTATAGACACAGTAGCTTCTCTCGCCGTCGGCACCTTTGATGTTTGTGTCCCAAAATAGTACTGCGCATTCACGCACGCGCAACCAGAGGCGTAGTAAATTTTTCTATTCGGAATAAGCCAGTGACGCAGAACCAAATCGTTTATGAGATAATTATGTTAATCTATTTTTAAAATTATGAAAAAGCTATATCAATAATACAAAACACGATGATAAAACACTGCTTTTTATTAAGTACATATTACACACGCATTTAAAATGTAATACATTATACGTACAACACAAAAAAAAAGGCTCCTCTAACCTAAAGATTTTAAATTTCTTGACACAATTCATCAATGGTGTTGTAAAATTGTTATTTTATTTGAATTGCCACTAACTTTGAAATTTCTATTGCAAAATTTCAAAGTATAAAAAATTCTTACACGAATAAATAGCTTTATCAAAAATTCAGTAGGAAAATTTTCGCAGGGATGTTTATATGATATCTCCTCCAACTTCTGTTTTAATTTAAAGCTAACATTTGGTTCGAAGGAAAATGAAGAAAAAAATTCACAGAAGGCTTTTTCCTAATGCGGTATTTATATATAATATACTGAAACTATGGTCGGGCGTTGCCAAATTAGTAAAGCTGTTTCACAAAGTTAGGACATGCCTTAAAATAAGTGTAAAATTTGAATTCATTCATTTCTTGTGTTTTAAACGTATAATTGTTGGAAAACTATGCTTTTCAAAACATTTGTGTCCCAAATAACCTATAAAATAAGTGAAGGCATTTTGTTCAGTTATATTTTCCCATTGTCGGTAATCAATCTTCGAAAATTAAATTTTGCGTTGGTGGTGTTGAATTTGTCATGAAGTTTGAGTAATTATTCACAACTACAATACACAATATGCACATTTTAACAGTTGAGGACATTTTAATGCGCCTGGGGATCTTACCGCGTTGGTTCTTTCGGAAACCTGAAAAAGCTTAATTTAGAATTGATCGAACTATTCTTGCACCGAAGTGCACAACAATAATGGGGCATTTTTGTTCCAAGTATTCGCGAAACGAAACACTACAATTATTGATATAACGTTATGCTGCGTGCACACTAATTATAAAAAACAATTTGTTTGTCAAAAATGTTGGAAGTACGTCAGCATCCATTAAATTATATGGAAATGTTTCAAGGAAATGCACAATAATCAAACGAAAATTTTTGACACACATTTTAAACACAAATTCTAAATTAATAATGTGTTAATAAATTTATTTGACGTTAATTATCATATAAATGCCAAAAGAATGTATAATTTAGTTTTACAAATGCCTTGTTTAATCTGTGTACAACTACCCATTAATTTGTAAAATTAATGTTCATAATAAATTGTTTGTCAAACATTTTGTATAATTGGTGTACAGCATAACTTATATTAACGGCCATTCACAAATCGCATGCTCAGCAGTCGCATCAAATAATCCCGCCGACTCAACAGCTGATGGCTGACTACTGCGCATTCAGAAATTTTCACGCACGCGTCGGTTCAAGGTCGTCGGTAGGAGGACAATTATTTCCCTGGAGAGAAACTACTGTTTCTATTACATAGCTATATACTGTGGCAAAACCTTCGCCCTTTTATCACTAAATACAAAAGTGTTTCTAATTTTTTAAACTGTTTTGTAGGATAAATAAAGGATGTTCATTGTCTCTTATTTTTTTCGTTAAATATTTTTGTTTATTTGGAAACAAAATAACTGTTAAATTATAAACCAATATTATTAGAAAGTGATGGCGATTAATAGCATTCGTAACGACGGCCAACACGTAAAACAAAACCAGAGCTCCGGAACTAAAAATTATTATAGATAAATGACATATGTAAATATGAAACCATATCAGCTAGGTATACGAAATCGAATGAGTTTCGGCAGCTTTTTTTTCAA
The DNA here is from genome assembly GCA_963170755.1 of Amphimallon solstitiale. NCBI lineage: Eukaryota > Metazoa > Arthropoda > Insecta > Coleoptera > Scarabaeidae > Amphimallon > Amphimallon solstitiale. The sequence continues at coordinate 249,773,354 of OY720675.1, forward strand.
TTAAAAAAACTCCCTAATTGTCAAATAAAAGAACATAATGTATCTGCTTTAATAAAAAAGGTAAACTTAAAAATCCTCCAACATTATTTAAAATACCCAGACATTTTATATAATAGAGGAGATTTGGCAAAGAAAAAATTATTGACAAAATTATTTCCAGGATTTTTTTTACACAATACTCTCAATTGTGCCATTCATTTTCACATCTGTGGTCTTAATCATTTTTTTGTATGTATTCACACATTCATGTTATGAGCTTATATGAATAACATATATTGTGTAATGCGTGTATATAAAGATTAATATTTGGTCTTTTAGATACTAGATGTCCGAGTTGTTTTCATGTTGTAATAGTAGATTTCAACTGACATACGACTTGGTTATTTTAAACCTACAGATATCTATACCTATTTAGGTCCGCCCGCACCCCGTAGTATCCGCAAGACTCCTAATTTAACTGATTTATAAAATTTTGCGCCGTTAACTATGCAACACGCTTGTTTTCTCGTAATCGTATTGGACGAGCTATCTGTTATACTTATCTGTGATAGTACCAAGTGTTTTCTTTTTCATAATCAATAAGAAACAGTTCAAATAGTATAAATAAAGGTATTACTATTTTAAAAGAAAGTATTTATGATCATCAATACATGGTATATACCCATCACTACGCTGGTCCTTTGATAAGAACATGAGACGCGCTGCCATTAAATCATTGTCTAACCATTAAAGACCATCAGATGGCAATAAATAGTAATGACAATTTTGTTAAAAGAGCGATTTTTAAAATAATCCCAAAGTCAGGAGTAACTGTTATAGAAATAACAAAATTAAATTATGTAAAAAAAAATCTCAGCTGTGTAAAACTTACTTTGCCATATTGAACACATGCGTACATGGTGGTAAACTCATTCCATTTACAGAAAAAATAATTTGTTGATTTTCTAGATCGAGCAGACAACCCAAAATATCACCGGAATGCCATCTAGGTAGCGATTGGGGTTCTGACTTTGCATTGTACCATATCAATCTTCTACAACCATCGTACGCCAGCGAAAACTTATCGTCACCTATACCGTAACCTTCCTGAAATTTTAAAATTCAACGGAATTCGTCGAAATGGCATTCATTAAACATGGATGCTTATCAACAACTTACGTGATTCAGATAATTGCTGTTTTTCGTGGCCCAACCTATTTGCATCACCCCTGGCGTTATTATTTTGACTTCGTAGTACCAGAGACCCTCATCCGCCTGCGCTGTACACCTCACACTCTCGAAGGAATAAGCATCGCATCTGGCTTCCAAGCCGTCAGGTGATATCTTAAGATATTCGCTGACGTCAGAGGTGTTGAGCATAGCGTTGATGTGAGTCACTTCGACGGTGAGGAAGGAATATTTGCGGTTTCTTATTACGACTGAAAATGAAAAAGGTTATTAAGTTTAAATTTATCATCTGCGTCAGACTTAGATCGGAATATACCTCCAAAAGACTTTGTTTTTGATAAAGTTAAGTTGAACAGGTCAAATTAGAACTGTAAGAATATGAAAATGAATATGTGTGTGTGTATCCCACCACATGGTTTTGCGTATAAATGTATATATGTAAATAATTTCTATTGCTTTTAATCATACAGATACGAAAAATAATAAAATCACAAAGAAGAAGATTCTATTCAAGGAAGATGTAGCGATATTCAGGGAGTGGCTAAAGACACACAACTGGAATCCGATTTTGTCTAATACAAACATAGATATGTGTTACAACGAGTTCATTCAAATGATAAAGGCAAAGTATGATGAAGTATGCAGGGTTAAAACAGAGACAGAGTTACTTTCTCTGTATGACGGGTGAAATGGATCACGGAAGAAATCAAATACAGAACATCTATAAAACGTCAGATGTATGAGGATATGGTGTATGGACGAATTTCACGGGATAGTTATCGGTCATATTGTAGAGAATTAAATCGAGATATACGAAATGCAAAAAAGCAAGCTAATGCAGAGTTCATCAATACTTCCCATAATAAAGTTAAAGCAACATGGCATCTGGTTAGAACAATAACATCAGATGTGAAATCACAAAACTCATTTCTGAATGAAATACAAGCGAATGGTAACACTGATGTAGAACGATTAACATTTATTAACGACCAATTAAGAGAAATGTGTGATAACTTGGCGAAGGATGTTGTAACGGATATGAGCAGAATTGAGTATAATCACAACACTTTCATGATGTTCCCAACAAGTAGTGAGGAGTTGTGCAATATAATTATGGAATTGAAAGATACTAATAGCGTAGGTGACGACGGAATACCAGTACAATTACTAAAGGGGTGTGCACCTGAACTTGCCGTGCTTCTGGAGTCTATATTTAACAAATGCTTAAAAAATGGAATATTTCCTAATGAATTAAAAAAATCTAATATCATTCTAATTCACAAGAAGGGAAATAAGGCTGATATCAAAAACTATAGACCGCTGTCTATTTTGTCGCACTTTGCCAAAGTTGTAGAGAGAGTTATCTTCAAGCGACTTACAGTTTTCTTAAACAAATGCAACATCTTGTCATCGCAGCAAAATGGGTATATATCTGGTAGATCTACTTCAAGAGCAATTTATCAGGTGCTAGCGGATATAGTCGAAGGAATTAACAATAACCAGTGCACAGTTGGCATATTTTTGGATCTACAAAAGGCTTTTGATTGTGTGAATTACGACGTAATGTACCAAAAATTGGAACGAATAGGTATTAGAGGACCGGCTCTGGAATTAATTCGATCTTACTTGTGCGGTAGGCAGCAGTGTGTAATTGATCGTGGCACTGGCATGAAGTCTGCATGGGTGTCTGTGGAGAGGGGAGTACCACAAGGATCGGTGTTGGGTCCTCTTCTTTTTTTGATTTATGTGAATGATTTACCATCGGTGACGACGTATACAACTGCACTTTTTGCTGATGACACCTCAGTTGTAATACGAAGTAAAAATAATGATATCAATAGAGAAACAACTGAAACATTGTGTTTGTTTGAGAATTGGTTTCAACAAAATCACCTGAAGCTGAATATGGAAAAAACAAATATATTACATTTCACATATTTCAAGGAGGATCCTTTAGTTATGGAGTACCGACATCATGAAATAAGAACAGGGGAAGATGTGAGATTTCTGGGGCTGCAGGTGGACTCGCGGTTGGACTGGAGGAGACATATTGAGTACCTGGCGGGTAAGATATCGTCTTTTAATTACGCTTTAAGAGTGATAACGACATCAGTAAATGAGAAGGCGGGTCTTTCTGCGTACTATGCGTATGTTGAGTCCAGACTGCGCTATGGTATTGTTTATTGGGGGGCATCTTCAGATGTATCCAGGGTTTTCATTCTCCAGAAGTTATGTATTAGAAACATTTTTAAAATGGGAAGAACTGATTCTTGCAGGGAAGTTTTTAAAGAAAAAAAGATTCTCACGCTACCGTGCCTATACGTGATAGAATGTGCCCTATTTGTTAAAAAAAATTACGAATTATTTAAAGAGCAGGAACTTCATCACTGTTATGGGACCAGGGGAACAAAGCAGGTTTCGATTCTACCACCTCGGACTTCCAAAAGTGTTGTGCAGAAGAATGCAACTACACAACTAGTAAAAATATACAATCACTTACCACTTGATTTAAAAAAGTTACCAGTGAATATTTTTAAGAAAAAACTTAACACAATTCTAATTAATTGTGCTTTTTACACATTACAAGATTTTTTCATGTACAAATTCAAGCTTGTGTCACCATGACTTTACTACTTTTAATACTGTGATATTGTTTATACTATTCTGACGTGTTCAAACATTAGATATGTAAAATGAACTGAATAAAGTTATTATTATTAATACTGTAAGAATATTGTCATTCACTGTCAGCTATCGCACAGTTTGCTATTGCGGTGTGATTCATTTACTGTTTATGAGATGTTTACATAAATGATAAATAAATGTTGTGTACAGATAATTATAAAAAATTTAAATGAATGGGAATGAGCTGTCGCATATTTTATAATTGTTATTCTTTTTGAGAAATATTTTTTAAAAAAAATTTAATGGTTTTACATTATTATAATATGTAACCCCATACATGTTTAAGGCAGTTTGAGGAATAAAACATGTATTTCAAATGATATATGCCAAATGCATATTTGTTGTTTTTTGGTATATCCCTTCTATACTGTGTACTTATCCATTTTCCACCCTAAGAATACGTTTTTTACCATTTTTTTAGTGCATATAATGTATATTTGGACACTTTACCATAACTGCATATATGCACGTACATATTTCATAATTATTTTGCATATTTATGCATATATTCGCCATTTTCATAAGAACCATAATAAAATCTGATATTTAAAGATATTTAATTTGTTTGTGTAAACGTGAAGGGATTGCATTCCTTCAACTTTGCATTAATGACTCATTAAAAGTCCATCTCATTAATAATGAGATGGACTTCCCCAAAATTACGTAAGAAATCCTTTTCAGAAATGTAGGTATTAATGCAGATATATTATACCGTACGACTAATATCAATATAAGAAAAAGAAATAATTTCCTTCATAGTTTGTGTTCATTCGTAAACGTGTAAAAGTGAATTAAAAAATTTTGAAAATGCCGAAGATAGCTAAAGCGAAGTCATCTCTAATAAAAAATTGGATAAGTGATTGCAGTGCACTAAAAATTATTAACGAAGAAAGTGTTTTGTGCACACTCTGCGACAAAAGGGTAAGTTGAATTTTGAAATATTTTGTCAATAACAAGTTCTACAATTATGAGAATTTTTTTGTGTTCATAAATATAATGAAACAATTTCATAATAAATTATTATTAGATATGTTTAATTTTATGTTCTTTAAAGCTAATATTTCTTTGTCATAAACACCTAAATAACCAAAATCAATCAAATTTAAACAACTGGAGAACTTTACAAAACCAGACAATTTATTTTTCTAGTTTTTGTAGTAATATAGTAATTAATAATAATTATTATAACTGAATGTTAAAAATATATATTTATTACACAAATTACCTGCCAGAAGAAATTTCAAGTAGTGCAACATTTGAACACAACATTTCATCAGAACAGGGTTTCCGAAAATTTGAATAAACCGCGGCAGCAACTTTTGGAGGAAAGTTTTCTCAATAATTCGAAGAATCCACAAGAAGCATTTTCCAAAGATTTGTGTAATCTTTTTGTGGGTTGTAATATTCCTTTACATAAATTGGACAATCCGATATTTCAAGAATTCCTGAAAACTTATTGCAAAGTCGATGATAAACCCATTTATGTACCCAGTTCCTCAGCTCTACGCAAGAAATACATCAACGAAATGTATGTAGATGTTACCGATGGTATTAGAAAGGAGTTGAAAAACCAAAATCTTTGGAATCTTGGATTGAGTTGGTCTTTACTTGATGTAAATCCATTTTCAATATGAAAATAAAACAAACAAATGTTTAAGATTTACACTGTATTTAATAATAACGACAGCTGTTTCGCTACACTGTAGCTTCGTCAGGTTAACATATACAATAATAACTATCTACATACACTTGACTCTTATATATAGTGTGTGGATATTAGGAATTCTAAGAACTGATATGTAAAGAACAATTTCTTGTCTAAAACTGTCGGGTCTATACAAAAAGTACGTGGAACTAAATCTATTGCAAACAGATGTTATGTGTGAAATTAGGTAAACTGTATTACTAACTAAATATATTTAACAATGGTGATGAGTTTTACTATCTACATACACAATAGATTTGCAACACACACTATATATAAGAGTAAGTGTATGTAGATAGTTATTATTGTATATGTTAACCTGACGAAGCTACAGTGTAGCGAAACAGCTGTCGTTATTATTAAATACAGTGTAAATCTTAAACATTTGTTTGTTTTATTTTCATATTCAAAATCTTTGGCTCTCTGTTGATGAAACTACCGACACGAAGGGCCGTCAGGTTGCTAATTTGATTATTGGAACCTTAAATGGTTCAACTCAATCTAAAAGACATTTAATTAATGTAGGTAATTTAGACAAAACAAATCATGTTACCATAGCCAGGTTTATTAATCAGAATTTCTTTTTACCCGACAAAGTACCTTTTGAAAAATTTCTGTTAATGGTAACTGACGCCGCTTCGTATATGTAAAAATCAGCTCGAAGTCTGAACATTTTTTTCCTCAATTTAATCCATTGTACTTGTTTGGCTCATGGTTTAAATAGGGTTGCTGAAAAAGTTAGATTAGAGTTTCCAGATGTAAATAATTTAATTAGTAATATCAAAAAAGTATTTTTAAAAGCGCCCTTACGAGTGCAATTATATAACGAAATGCTTCCCGGCATTCCATTGTCACCAGAACCTATCTTAACAAGATGGGGAACATGGCTTAAATGTGCTGTGTTTCTTGCCGATAATTACGAAGGCATCAAAAATGTTGTAACTCAATTTGATTCAGCAAGCAGTTTTGCCATAGAAAGGTGTAACGTAATTTTCAATAATTCGACAATACAAAATCAGCTATCATATATTAAATCTAATTTTGCGATAATTGAGCAGGCAATTACTAGATTAGAAGATAGAAATTTATCTTTAAATGATGGTGTTGGCATTGTAAACGATATTGAAGAGAAAATTGGAAAAGTCAACGGATTGACTGGAAAAAGAATTAAAGAAAAATTAGCCGCAATTCTAAGCAAAAATGGAGGTTTTGTTACATTAAAATCTATAAATAATGTAATTAATGGCAATTTTAATGAAGACATTAATATAAGCCCCTCATTAATACCTAGTTTTAAGAATGCACCGATCACATCTTGCGATGTTGAAAGAACATTTTCCCAATATAAACATATACTTACAGATCGTAGACATAATTTAACTATGGAAAATTTAAAGAAATATATGGTTATTTATTGTAATAAATAAATATATAATTTGTAAATACGACAATTTATTGTAATAAATAAATATACAATTTGTAAATACGACAAATGAATTTTAATTTCCTAAAACATAATAAATAAATGCACATCATAATTAAGTGCATATTGCTTATTGTAAGTGCATATTTAGGGATTTTTTAAGTGCATATTGCATGCATATTTGGCAAACTTTTTAGTGCATATTTTCCAGTCTCTATATATCACATGTATTGTGAAAAAACTTTACATGATAGAAAAAAGATCCATTTTGAATCACCCAATATAAATAAAACTTGTTGCTTAACATTTTTTTATTTTCCTGATTCTTTTTTAATATGAGTTCCCTATAGGTAGACAGTAACAAAACACTGATTGAAAAAATTTCATAAGCCATAGTTTTTTTTTTTTGGCAGCCATTTTTAAGGAAAACGTGGTTTGCGGAAAGTTTAATTGCCAAGCTAGTTTAAAAGATATCAGAATAATTAAAAAAACAGTGTGTTCAGCATGAAATGAACTTCAGGCGTACGTTTTTTTTCAAATTTTCAATAATGCAAGAGAGTCAGTCAAACTCTTTCTGTAAAGACTTCGAAAAAATTATCAATCGTTACTTTTTAAAACCGTAAATTTTTATGAAGGAAGAGAGACTCACTAATAATATGTTATTTCTGAGTTGAATACTTACATTAACTCCCTGCAATATAAGTTTTAGTGCTGGGAAGGCATTCTCGTTTCTTTTCTGGATCTTCTCAAAAATGTCCGAAAGCCCTTTAACATCAATTTTCTCAAGTCAATAACTAAAAAGGCACTGAATGGAAACAACTGCAAATTTTACAGAATGTTCTTTATACATATATGAATATCTTACAAAAAAAAATTATGACTAAGACTCATTTAGAGTAATAGAGCAGTGAATTTCAGTAAAAACGCTACCTTTTCACACGCTCGTGCAGTGCCAAGTTAGCAAACAAGGTCTTTAAATTATTACAATTGAGTAATTGACATTAATCGAATGATGTTTAAATCATTACAAACAATAAATGATCAAATATTTCTACTTTTAAATAAGAATGGGCAGTGATAATAATTGGTAAGAGTTCTAATTCTTAAACTTAACTTATCCCGATACATTTGTTGTACTCTACGAGGAAAGAATAGAACAGGAGAGAGTCTCCTTAATAATAATATTTATCCAAAGTGGTAACTCAATATGGCCGCCGCAATGCATAGGCGTGCATAAATATTTTGTATAGGGTACTTCGTATGTTCTCGATAATTGTTCAAAATAGGTTCTTAGTCCAATAATAATTAAAGTAATATCATGAGTGCATTATTTTTTCAATCCTTTTATCCTTTTTAATATAGTAACATTTATTTTAACTGTATTAAAGAAAACATAAAAAAAAACATGCCTAGAATATGTATGTTGCGCCACTGAACGCATAATCAAACATACCGGATATATGACAAGTTATTCAAAATACTCATTTTATAAATTATGATTGGTCAATATTGCCATAACTGACCTGCCTTAAAGTGGCAACTTCCGTCTAAATAATACCTATTAGCCCACCAGTTTATTATCTCTCCTGGTCTATTCTTTCCTCGTAGGTTGTACTACACTTGCGTACAGTATACACACAATAATGTTTCTGTATGTATTTAGATAGTTGTAACTACTTGCCAGCTGCGATTTTCATTAGACAGTTAAACAAACACGATATTTCATTGCATAGTTTATCTGTTATGTTGTGTGTTCTACCAGACACTGCTGTGAGTTCCAATGGAGTCACTTTTCGTACTATTTTCTTTGCAGGCACCCAAGCAGTATCATTTTTGGAAAGTTGAAAGACAGTTTTTGGTCCAGAAGGCTGAAAAAAATGCACCAAAACATCACGTTTATCTTCACTTTTGTCATTTTGTCTTCAATTTTTCCAAGTCAGCACTTCTCATCATATACAGGGTGTTTAAAAAAGATGCGGCAATATTAAAGGGGTTGATTGTGCAGGTCATTTTATACAAAAAAGTTTATAATAAACAAGGTCCGCAAACGCTTCGTTGCCGATCTACAGCGTGTTGAAGTTTAATTAAAAGAAACAGTAAAAATTAGATTTCTCCAAGACGGCATTAAAGATCATAATGAAATTTTAGGCGTGTTATTTTTCAAAAAAAAAAAAAATAGGACGCCGCTGATTTCTCTAAAAATAAAAATATGTTTCTATTCTTTGTTTAATTGTGAAGAAAAAAGCTCTCTTAACTTTCTTTCATACGACGTACCGTTTTTTAGTAAAAAAACACATTTTAGTGCATGCACATTTATTACAGAATTTTTTTTTTTAAATAACAAGGGTTTTATTTAAGGGCAAAAACAAATATTTTACCATACCAACAATTTTAGCAAGCAAAAATTACAATAACTGTGCAAAGTGACCACCTCGAGCTCGGATGCAAGAATCCAATCTTCTCCTCATCGACTGGCGAACTCTCTCAAAAACAACAGGATCGGTTTCAATTGAGTTGCACCCAGCAATGATTCGATTTCTTAAGTCTTCTACGTTTTCCAATGGAGTAGCGTACACCAATGACTTCAAATGGCCCCACAGGAAAAAATCCAGGGAATTTAAGTCAGGGGATCGTGCAGGCCATAAGTGTGGTCCACCTCGGCCAATCCAGCGATTTCCGTATGCTTGTGTTAAGAAATCACGAGTTACTTGACTAAAGTGGGCTGGTACGCCAGCGTGCATATACCACATTGCATCTCTAATTGCTAATGGTACGTCCTCCAGAAATCCAGGGAGCGTGTTTTCCAAAATGTTGCGATACACCTCTCCGGTTAGTCTCCTTGGTAAAAATACCGGTCCAATTAGGCAGTCACCCACAATGCCAAGCCAAACGTTCAAAGAAAACTGATGTTGAAAACGATTTTCAACAATTTCATGTGGATTTTCGTCACACCATACATGGTTATTATGGAAATTGCGTATTGCATTTCTTGAAAAATTCGCTTCATCGGTGAACAGAATCAACATCAGGAATTGAGGGATTTGAACCATTTTCTGCAAAAGCCATTGACAGAATGCAATGCGAGGAGGAAAATCGGAGGAAGTAATGCTTGAACGCGTTGTATATGGAATGGGTACAACAAATTTTCCTTCAGAATGTGCCAAATAGTCCCATTACTTACATCCAAAGCGTCAGAAATTTTTCGAGTAGAAGTACCTCGACCTTCTTCAATCATGTTTAGCACATCCTCTTCCAGCTCTACCGTTCTTGCTGTCTTTGGCCTTCCTGCTCCTCCATTTCGTCTTAATGTGCCTGTTTCATAAAGACGCCGATGAATACTTTCGAAAGTTTTTCTATCAGGAGCAATACGGCCAGGAAATCTTTCAGTATACAACCGCCTAGCTTCTAATGCATTTCCATCAGCAAGTCCATAAATGTAGTGCATGTCGGTCATCTCTGCATTTGTATAGCGATTCATGATAAGGAAATTCAACAAATTCGACACATACAAAATTATTAATCATATGTCATTCAATATGTCAGTGAATAAAACAGGACTGTTTAAAAATATTTTTGTAAGCATGATAAATGTACATGCACTAAAATGTGTTTTTTTTTACTAAAAAACGTTACGTCGTACGATAAAAAGTTAAGAGAGCTTTTTTCTTCACAATTGAACAAAGAATAGAAACATATTTTTATTTTTAGAGAAATCAGCGGCGTCCTATTTTTTTCTTGAACAATAAGACGCCTAAAATTTCATTATGATCTTTAATGCCGTCTTGGAGAAATCTAATTTTTACTGTTTCTTTTAATTAAATTTCAACAAGCTGTAGATTGGTAACGAAGCGTTTGCGGACCTTGTTTATTATAAACTTTTTTGTATAAAATGACCTGGACAATCAACCCCTTTAATATTGCCGCATCTTTTTTAAACACCCTGTATACAAACAACAAAGTCATCATTTGTAAAATATGATACGTTTTTAAAAAGGTATTGAATTTGATGATCCTCAAAGTTTGAGCCTTTGGAAGTAACAAAACATCTTATTTGATTGTCGCTTATGGGGACATGTCTCTTTTCGTTCCTTTCAAATCTCTCAGGCAGTTTTGTTTCCATTTGTTCAATTACAGCTAAACTATGCAATGAAATACCGTGTTTGTTTAAGTCTCTAATGTAAATTGCAGCTGGCAAGTAGTTAAAAGTGCAGTTTTATATCTAAATACATAGAGAAACATTATTGTGTGTATACTAGCAGTCACCCTTTAACAAGAAATATCAGATAATATCACATCACTTCACTAATGACGTCACATTATCGTCTTCCATTTACCTAAATCCCTATGATACGAACTGATATTTTACGGTCCCCCCTTACCGATCAAGCACAATCTCTTTAGCTAGTGATTTTTGATATTTTTATATCATAACACTGGAGGGGGTAAGATTTAAGATTGCCGGACATTGTAGGTTAGGTGTTATGTTTGTGCCTGAATTGAATCGTGTTATTATTACCATAATATAGAGCTGTATCTGTATAGATATCAATTATTAGCTATATACTGTGTTATTACGTGCCTATTTGCGGTTTTGGAGTGGACATTACTGCAAAATGTATGAAATTGTCTTGGGTAAAAATAAGAATCTCATACTAGATACTAAAGGAAATGTACAAATAAAAGATATCGGTAAGTGTAATATTTTGAAATATTCAAAACTATCAATTTAACTTTGAATTTTATTTGTATTACAGAGGATGGTAACATATTGTGGATACCCCAAGCTTATATAAAATACACAAACGAAAACATGGCATACATTAATATTGAAAACACAATAAATTTATGTGAAGAGGATGTGGACAAGGAAAATCAACAGGATGAGATGTTGACTGTAAAGGACAATGTGGAAAAAATATTGACCAGTAGACAAGCAGATTCATTACAAACAGAAAAAGCAGTATGGTATTATAATGAAACATTAGCTTTAATATCTGCAGTAGAAAATATATATGATGAACTACATCACCCTCAAAAAAGAAAACATTTTTGGGAAAAAATTAGCAATGAATTAATAAGTCAAAATGAAAATGTAAGTATTAAAACTCTGTCCATTACGTGTTATAAAAGAATTTTAAGTTTTCAGCAATAAATTGCCATAGGAAATGGCAAAATTTGCTAAGGTCGTATAAATCAGCAAAAGATAATGTACATAAAACAGGTAGAGGACCAACAAGATTTTTATTTTATGAGAGGCTTGATGAAATCTTAGGTGACAAACCTAACAATTCAAGCCCATATTCAATAGATGTAAACTGTGGTAAAAATATACAATTACATAGCGAAGCCACTTCAGATGAAAACTCATCAGAAACAACTGTCGTGACATGCAATGATAGATCTCAAAAGAGGAAAAGCGAGCATAATAGAATAAAAGAAAAATATTATGATAAACGAAATGCAATCTTAGAAAGCTACATTAATAAATAAGAAATAAAAAAAAAATGTTGTAATAAGAATATGATATTTATGTTTTTGTTAAGAATAGCTTTTTGTTACATATTAATAAAATAAAACTATTATATCTTCTTAAATTACTTTATTTATGAAAACATTTTATCCAAAATATCATTCCTTTTTAAATTACCATTACTACTTTCATTTAAGTAGGGGATATGTATTACTTCATTATTATCTTCTACATCATATTCAATGATATCATGATGATTTATACAAATATTATGTAGAACTGTGGCAGCTACTACACATTTCACAATAAAAACGTATTCCTTTTATAATGCGAGTTGATGTGATATACGACTATCACTTCACTTTATTTCATTTCGGTTACATTTGATCTGAAATGTAAATGGAAGATGCCTACTGTACGCAAGTGTAGCACAACAAATTTACGGGAAGTTAAGTTTAAGAATTATAACCCTTACCTATTGTTGTCACTGCCCACTGTTATTTAAAAGTAGAAATATTTGATCATTTACTGTTTGTAATGATTTAAACATCATTCGGCGTATGTCAATTGTAATAATTTCAAGCCCTTGTTTGCTAACTTGGTACTGCACGAGCGTGTTGAAGGGTAGCGTTTTTACTGAAATTCACTGCTCTATTACTCTGATTGTTGTTGAGTCTCAGTTATATTTTTTTGTGAGATTTTCCTATGTGTATAAAGAACATTCTGTTAAATGTTCACTTGCTTTCATTCAGTCCTTTTTTTAGATATTTTCTTGAGAAAATTGATGTTAAGTGTAAATAAATAATGAATTCTTAGGACTAAAACTAATACGACAGGTAGTGAGACTCTCTACATAAAAATTTACGGTCTTAAAAAGTAACGACTGATATTTTTTTTCGGAGTCTTTGCAGAAAGAGTTTGGCTGACTTTCTTGCATGATAGAAAAATTTAAAAAAATGTATACCTGAAGTTTATTTCATGCTGAACACACTGGTTTTTGAATTATTCTGATATCTTCTAAAATAGGTTGGCAATTAAACTTTCCGCAAACCACGTTTTTCTTAAAAATTTGCCCAGCCGCCATTTTAAAAATGACTGCCAGAAAAAAAACTATGGCTTCTAAAAATCTTTCAAATAGTGTTTTGTTACACTCTACCTATAGGGAACTCATGATAAAAAAAACAGGAAAATAAAAAATGTTGAGCAACATTGCTTGGGTGGTTTGAAATCGATTGACCCATACACTTTTTCGAATCAGTATTAAAAATACTAAAACAATTTTCAAAAAGTGTTCCTTCGTAACCCTACTTTATTTTGTATTAAGGGAAAAGCATGGAAAGGTTATTAACGTGCTGAAAAAAAAACTTAAAAATGAATATTCCATAAATATACTACTGGATTTTGTTATAAATATAAATAAAATAGATGACTTGAAAGTCTGACACGTGGTTCTGTAAACTTACAAAGATTGTCCAGTGCCCATTGAGCGCAAAATCCTACTTGTCTCCTAACGTAGTGCTCTTCATTTTTCCACCTCTCCAAAGTCGATATGGGACATGGTTCTTCCTGCTCCAACCTACGAATAATGGTGGCTTTGTTCTCACTGGTCTGAGCAAATTTCTCCAAGGCTATCAGTGAAAAGAGAATCACATGAGGATCTGTGTCAGTATTCTGTAAAGAAACAATGAAAATTACGTAAATTTCAAATAGTATTCATATACCACCGTTAAGGCGAAAGGTGGTGGCCAAGTATGCAGGAGAGATAAAACTATCGGAAAATATCCCGTTTTATAAACAAATTACAAAACCTATTTCCTTTTTAAAGTAGTATGACTTAAAATGCTCTTCTAAGGAGATGCAACATCTTACTTCTTTTTTTTTATATATAATAGTTGAGATATTTTGTTTAATTTCCGTATTTAATGTTTTTTTTTAAAATTCTGAGAAAGGGCGCACGTGAAGAAAATATTTTTAAATATAATCCAAAAAGGAAAAACAAATTGATGAAAATTACCGCCCGAAACGCAAATAGTAATTTTCTCTCGTGCTTTTTTTCATGTAGTATTTTTACAGCGAACGGTCGACAGTGGTTTTGTTCCATTATGAGACAGAGAGGTGTGGAAATGTCTACGTAAATGTTTAGTGGATGGATAGTTTCATAATTTTTAAAATACACAATAGTAAAAGAAATAAATATGGTACAGCTGTTTTGAGTTACTAAAATAGAACAATATGACATGACACTAATGGAATTAATTTAAATTGATTAATTAAATAAATAATGAAGGAAAATAGGAATAAGTCCAATAAAAGCTGTCAAAGCAATTACCGGCTTTGAAAATCCATCGTTCGTTTCGCACTCGGGTTTTCAAAACTAGTAACTAGTCATGGTATGTTTTATAAGAGTTTATTTTCAAAGCTTGTTGTATATTACATTTTTTAGATAGATAGGTAAGTTTTAAAATACGACTATATTAAATGACAAAAACACCCTTATATAAGTCAGAAATCTGACTCATTGTCATGACGTCATCTTCGAAGCAGCAAGTGCGATTTGTTTTCATGTTTGGGTATTTATTACATGTGCTACTTGTAGGTGTGTTTGTAGTGGTAATTTATCAGTTTTGGGTTCGACTCTTATTAGTTATTATCATCTAAAAATGCGATGTTGTGCAGTTTTTGGGTGCTCAAATTACAACCGGAAAATTAAGGGAACTAGTAAAAAATATTTTAGTTTCCTGAGAGATGTGGAATTAGCAAATAAATGGATAAGAGCCTGTCAGTCAAACGATACGTTCAGTTTAAAATATAGCTGAGTGCTCTCAAATAATTAAATTCAAATTTGTTATATTACAATTCGATATGATGATTCCTTTCACATTCATACAGTGCCATTAATTTTAATTCTTTTTTACTTTCTTATACGTAGTATAAGTAGTCCGGTCAATTTAGACAATTAAAATAACAAAAATTCCCACACAGCCAAATTTTGGTGGAGACCTTGGGTTTACCATTAAAAATAAAAATTTAAAAGTCCCCATCAAAGGTCAAAATTTCACGTTTTTTGGGTCTTTCTCGAAAACAGTAAGTTTTATCAAAAAAATACTTCAGACCAATGTTGTAGATCTCAAAATTCTCTACAAAAATGGTTGTTATGTTTTTTTTCTAAGTATTACCGTTCCTGAGATATCGCAATGTAAGAGTAACGTTCTACATAATATGCACACGTTTCCAGGCCACCTGTGAGGTAGTGTATTCGGCGCGTTCAACGTGGTTTCCCCGGTAGGCCTATTCCACGAACCGTTATGACGTACTTTTTGGAGACAATACTTATTTAACTGCATGAAGATTATTAATATTGATATTGGTTATTGAGTTTAATTGTTGATTTCTTTTGATATTTCAATCTGATTCATACTCTTCATAGTCAACTTTAACAATCATGTCTTCTTCGATTTCTTCTTCTTCTTCTTCCTCTTGCTGGATATTCATAAATTGTTCAAATGAAGATGAATCAGTTGTCTCTTCATAAAAATCACATGAATCTTCCTCTGTTGTATTCAATTGGACATTTGAGCAAGACTGACCTTAGCAATTGGTACACGCTGGAGAACACTGTAACCCTACTTTTCTACAGCCGCATTTGGCACTACAACCTTTCTTGCAATTGCAAAAAATAGTGTTAAGAAGTTTTTCTGGAGCAGGGAGGAGTAAAGTTTGAATCGGTTCCAAAGTATTATTTATTAATTTCCAACCCCAGTCTTCAGGTTTCAATTGATTGCTTTGCCATATCTGAACTTGATAGTATACTCGATACAAGTATTGAATAGCAGATGCCGATGTTGGAGCAAGACAAGATAGTTGTACTTGCTTCTTGTTTCGTGTATTTTTGACAAAGGTTAAATATCTGTATTTATCAATGCAATCTATTTTTTTTTTGGAGCTCCATAAACAGCAAGAAGAAAGCGAATTCCTTTCGTAATTATTGTTTGAGGTGAAGAATCAATTTCCGTAAATACTTTCGCGCAGTCAATTAAATCTTTTTTTTCAAATAATTTGAATACTGAAGTTTTGCCCCTTCTGTGCATTGCTGATGTAGTATCACAACCGGTTATCGCATGTAAAAATAAAATATAGTTTTGGCATTTTGGATAAGCCGATAAACTTTTTGAAGAATATATTTCTGTTCGCTGTTGAGCCTTTCCAGGTTTTAGAAAGTAAATAATTTTATCAATTTGAGTCCTTGCAGTAAGTAGTACCAACAAATCAACATCTTCACCCACTACAATTGTTGTGTTTGTTGCATTAAATTTTTCTATTGCTGTTTCAATTATGAGGACATCTGCGTCATTCTGAGCTTGTTAAACTTCAATATTTTCAACTGTCAATTTGTCACTTAACATGGAAATGAAACGAGATTTATTATTAATGTTAGCAAAAAATTGTTGTTGGTTTGGTGGAACTGTCATAAATTCAACAAAGATCATGTCGGAACTAGAGGATGTTTTAGTAGTTCGACGACGTTGTTCTGCAGCTTTAATATTCTTTGTTGTGTCACTATAGCCATCAAATACTACCGTCACTGCATGACCATAATGTCTACGTAAATACTGAACATATTTTTCAAAAATAACGTTGAAGGTTTCTTCTCGAACCCACACAACGTGATGTAGTAGATATCCTCCATCGATAATGTAAGCAGCATTAGTACAATCAACCTCAGCATTGACTGATTGAAAGCAATCATAAATGGCCGACTTTGCTGTTTTACGCATTCCAGCCGCATCGACGAGCGATAACGGGTAAAGAGCTAATTCATACGCGAAAAATTGTTCAAACTGACTCTTACAATTACGATATCTCAGGAACGGTGATACTTAGAGAAAAAATCATAAGGACCATTTTGAGATCTACAACATTGGTCTGAAGTATTTCTTTGATAAAACTTACTGTTTTCGAGAAAACCCAAAAAACCTGAAATTTTGACCTTTGACCCCGAATAACTTTCTTAGCACACATGGGATTGATGGGGATTTTTAAATTTTTATTTTTAATGGTAAACCCAAGGTCTCCACCAAAATTTAGCTGTGTGGGAATTTTTGTTATTTGATCACTATTTTTATGCCTAAATTGACCGGACTAAAGGTAGTATAGTGATAATGAGAATTTTCGGCCTCGAGACTTTTGGAGATGTCGACGTTTTGAAGTCCCCGGATAACAATAATGTGGTTTATAAAAAATGTCTCCATGTCTGTGTATCAATTCCAAATTTTGTATTTACGAGTATAATCTCCCTCTTGAAATCTGGTTAGATTTTCAGTAAAATCGGTAGACCCGAAGTAGTAGTTTACTTCAGTGAAAAAATTGAATTTTGCCAATATTCGTCTATTACTAAGTTTAAACAAATTTATAAAGAATTCAAACGTACCCGAAATTAAATTTGAGAAAAAGTGTAAGTAGAGTATAGAAGTATTTAAAACATGATTTTCAATACCTTTTGTATAAAAAAAATTTCTTAATTCGTACCGGAAGTTACACTTTTACTCTTAGCGAGTAGCAATTTCTTTCGAATATCTCGCAGTGTGCATTCTATAAAGATTTGTTAAGAGAATAGAAGTACTTATAATAGGATTTTGAATAATATTTATATAATTTTTTTTTTAAATTCGGCTTATTTTTCTAAGATAAAACTATTTACAGCAATTTAGAACAATTTTGCATAATATGGAACACTCGTACGTATAAGAAGAAGGTGGCCGGCCATACCTCATTACGTTTGGCACTATGTCGAAAATTGTTTCTTCCCTTAGTCGAGTATCTTTTATCCATGTTATTCCTGTCTGTTTTATCACTCCAGAACTGAACTCACAATAGCGAAAACTTTAAATTGATAACTTGTACTGGATCAGGACCGTGGCAGTTTTGAATCAAGACATGTGGTCACGACCGATCATCGTGATCTCGCGCGTTCGGGATGGGTAACGGTGAGGGGTTTAAAGTGACGGAAAAATTATGAAAATATGCGTTTAGGAATTAATTTTCAAGGTAGAAAAACATTAAAAATACAAAAATACATAAATATTGTAACGAAACCAGCAGACGAATTGAGTTACATTAAATAAAAGAATCAGATCTCTCGGCGCGATAAAAACGAAATTGTCACACGCAAAAAAAAGAGGCAGACCGGGCGAGCAATAAATCATATTCGGCGCGACGGGTAAACAAGTCGATGACTCATCTCCACGCCGTATGGCTTGCATAGCGAAAGGGACGAGAACGTTTCTCGTACATGTGGAGAAAAAGCGGGACTGTGCTGGTATGTTCTAGTAATCTTCGCATGTGTATATAAGGTGGCGGGATTCATTCATTGCGGAGAAGTAATCGCGGAGTAATTCGGTAGTCTCGTGGGAACAGTGGAAATAAATAGTGGTAGCCAAATAAATAAATATAGTAGTGCCGTCTTATATAAATAGAACTGTTAAATAAATACGGACATATTAGTAATAGAAATAAGTATAAGTGTTAATTTTAATTTATTAATAGTAGTTTAAGTGTGTTACGTTAGTTTTTATATTTTTATATTGTTATATAATTTTAAGTATATAAATATACAGACTGTTTTAAATAAATAATTGCACGAGTTGTTTATTGGAACCCGAAAACGTTACAATATTAACACTACAATGTCGCCCTTTCTCGAATTTTGTTTTTGTCTGTTTTTTTGGAAGTTATTAAATATATTTTTTTTAAATGAAATATAAAAAAAAGTAAAAGATTGTATCATTTCTAAATACACTTAACTATATACAGGGTGAGTCATTAGTAGCCGCTTCTTCCATTGCTCTTTTGTGCTTCAAATAAAAGAAAAAACAATTGGTGGTTGTGGCGCATATTGTAAAAATACTATAAGCTCTGGCGCACTTCCGGTTTCACCGGAAACGCACGGAACTTAATTTTTTTAAATGACACCCTATATATTTTTGGATTTTCTAGTACTGCTTTAGATTGTCTATTCAACTGCTTGTTCTTTTTAAGAATTGAGCTAATAGTTTTTGAGTTATTATTTTTTTTTTAAATATTTGACCAAAACACATGTTCAGAAAAAAATCATATTCGCATTGTTTGTAAAAGAAAAAAACATGAACTTTCGTGGTGCTTGTAGCCAAGAAAATTCTGCATCATAAGTTGCACTCGACAATACCTCAAAAAACTTTGTCTTTTCAAAGCGTACTTCTGAAAATTTTAACATACCAAAAATTTATTTTTTTTAAATGGAACACCCGATATTTTGTTGAAGCATTTTGTTTCTTTTTTTTATTCTCTTTCATTTTTGTTAACAATGTCCTATACGTGCCTATACCTATCTTCTGTAATTTCTGAGATAATCACTATAGAAGCAATTAGCGGTCAATTAAAGAATTACGAGCGCTGTTGTTCTATGCACCAAAATATTCGTTCAACCAATGGAAAGCAGGAATGGGGCCCGACTGCCTTAGTCAACTGTCAAACAAAGTAAAGGTTAAATCCAACTATCCCAAAAGTAATAATTTTACAGAATGAAGAGCATCGCGTTTCAATTTTTTAATTCTGGCAACGCTAAAAAAAGGTGCATGAAACAATGCTGCTATCTTCAACTTAATTTGCCTAATTGCTCTTATTCTTTCATTGTTGAAGCTCTTCCTAAGAGTTGGCTGTAGTTTTTCAAAATTATAAATTGATGTCCTAAAACTCTGATAAAAAATTAAGCAACAAAATAACGCAACGAAACAACAATCAAAAGTAAGAAAAAAACAAATTTCATTAAAGAATATGTTCAACATAACCACAACTTTATGCAATGCACGTGAATATTCTGTTTTCCAAATAAGTACTAACGTTGCGTAAAACGTTTCGACATATTCTTGTAAACGGTTTTCTGATTTTAGTGTTCATGTTTTCAAAAAGTTTTGAAAATCCGTCCGTAGAAAACGAAGATGCTTTTCTCCATTAACATTTTCATCAAAGAAATAAGATCCAATTATGTAACTACCCACTATTCCTTCCCACACATTTAATGACACAACGATATTGAAAGTTTGCATGTGTGATAAAGTGTGGGTTTTTATGTGTTATAATAACGAACACTGTGACGATGAACGTATCCACTTTAATAGAAGGTGGCTTCGTCGGTAAACAACAAAAAATTGAGAAAGTCAGGATATTTTATCTGCTGCCCATTGACAAAAATATAAGGGATTCTGAAAATTTCTTTCATCTAACCCTGTGTATTAACTCTACATAAGAATAAATTCATTCACTGTCTTTAACAGTTGACTCAGGTAACATTTTTAACAAAAACGAAGGAGAATAAAAAAGGGAACAAAATGCCACAATAAAATACCGGTTGTTCCATTTAAAAAAGATAAGTTTTTGGTATGTGAAAATGTCAGGAAGTAGGCTTTGAAAAAACAAAGTTTTTTGAGGTATTGTCGAGTACAACTTATACCAAATGATGCAGAATTTTCTACTAGCGTCTACAGACAGTATGCGATTCTTATTCCCAGTACCACGTATGTGTATAGATGCGAAGTAAAAATGATAACCTTTCGCAAATCTCGTTTATTGACTGTATAATTAATAAAACAATAAACAGAATAAAAAAAAAATGAGGTGTGGCCACCACACGACTTTCTTATACGTATGAGCGTTTCAAACTATACAATCTTAAGAATTTTTTTATACAAAACTTATTCAAAATCCTATTCTAAGTACTTTTATTCTCTTAATAAATCGCTATAGAATGCATACTTTGCAAGATATTCGAAAAAAAGTGCTACTCGCTAAGAGTAAAAGTGCTACTTCCGGTCCGAATTTTGAAATTTCATGTATACAAAAAATATTGCAAATATAACTCTAAATACTTTTGTACTCTTAATAAATATATATAGAGAGCATAATTTACGACATATTTGCCAAAAATCGCTATTCGGTAAGAGTAAAAGTGTTACTTCCGGTCCGAATTTTGAAATCTTTTTTATACAAAAGATATTGAAAACTATGTTTTAAATACTTTTATACACGTAACGTACCTGTCTAAAAAGCTTGACTTGCGAAATATTCGCAAAAAACCGATTTTCGTTAAGAGTAAAAGACCTACTTCCGGTAGGAATTTCGAAAAACTTTTTAAATAAAATTGTTCTCAATTTTAATTTTAAGTACATATGAATTCTTTATAAATTTGTATAAACTTAGTATTTGACGAAATATTGGCAAAATTCGATTTTTTCACTGAAGTAAACTGCTACTTCCGGTCTACCGATTTTACTGAAAAACTAATCAGATCTCAAGAGGGAGATTATACACGTAAATACAAAATTTGGAATTGATATCTCCAGCGGTTTGACCGCTATCGTGGTCACACACACACACACACACACACAGACACACACACACACAGACATTTTTTAAAAAACACTTTTTCGGTATCAGGGGACTTCAAAACGTGGACATCTGCAAAAATCTCAAGGTCGAAAATTTTCATCATCACAATACTTCCTTATACTACGTATAAGAAAGTAACAAGTCAAAAATGGAAACACATAGCTACTTATCATATAAATTTATTATTAAAATTCGATATTATTTAGGATTTAGGCAAGCAAATAATGCATTTATACTTCCTCTTAGCACGTTTGTTTTTTAAATTGGTAAGTTCACTTTTTCCTTTCTTTTCTTTGTTGAAAACAACCCTGGATGTGGGAGTTATCTTTTTATTATGTGGAGCCATTCTCGTTTTTCTTTTATTACCGGCTTCTTATTTTGTATTGGAGTTACCATTTTTTTTAAACCATCAATTTGTTCCATGCATGATATCAATAATTTTAATTAAATCAAGTACAAAATTTATTTTTAAGTGCTCTTTTTCCATAGCATGGAAAGACATTATGAAAAAAACAGAAACAGAACCTTTATGCGCAAGTGCAGCTTTGGGAATAAGAATCGCATGCTGTCTGTAGACACTAGTAATTTTCGTTGCTCCAAGCACCACCAAAGTCAATGTTTTTACTTTTAAAAACAATGAAAAAACGTTTTTTTTCTGAACACGTGTTTTCGTCCAAAATTTCCAAAAAAAAATTGATAACTCAAAAAATCAGAAAATCCAAATATATATGTATAGGGTGAGTAATTTAAAAAAATTAAGTTCCATGTAGCGTAAGAGCTTAAAGTCTTTTTAGAATATGCGCCCCAAGCAGTCATGAATCTTCCACTAATTGTTTTTTCTTTTATTTAAAACACAGAAGAGCAATCGAAGAACCGGCTACTAATGACTCACTCTGTATGCAATCAATGAAATTCATAATATATTGCATAGTTTTTGAAAAAAACAGGAACTAAAATCAGCGCCATCTCTCGTTTCGGAAACACACTAAATGCATTTCACCTTTCGCCTTAACTTATCTTTCACAACATCGCATAAATCAATCAAAATCGTTCATACTGAGGATGATCAAGTAAACGGAAAAAAAGCTTTGTGTACTCACTAAATTCGTTAAGAGATAGTCTAATGTACCATCGTTAAGTATTCCTAAACTACTGGGACCGGCCAGTTTCTCCGCAATACAACCTAAGACCACGCAGATGTTCCTTTCACGCGGGGCGTTACATCTTCCCGAGATAGCGCTGCCAGCCGATAGGTTGAACATCTGCGCCACCCTCAAGACCGATTCCCTGGACGGTAAGGGACAGTCGTCCAAAAGAAGCGTTATCACCGAGGGTCCCAGGGGGTCACTCATCGGTATCACGTGCACCATGGACTTCACCACCTGTATCCAACCTTCCTCGTTATCCGCTATGTTGTGTAGACGCATCATCGACGGCGGAGGTTCTTGTTCACTAAAATAATAACATCGATATAGTAATTATAATAAGTTGTAGTTTATCTAAACATTCATTTTATGAGTTTCCTCATTCTTCACCTAAATCATCACTAAAAATATTTCCAGGTTTAAATAGTATGTCATATTATCTTCTTTTGCGAAACATCTGGAAAATACATTTAAACCAAATTGTAATGGTAGAGCCCATTTCCCTTTATTAATTTCATAATTTTTATTGTTTTTTTTAAGGATTTAATAAAATATATTTTTTTATTAATATTTTAAAGGGAAATAATATTTAAAATCAATGAATGTGTTATTGTATTATTAAGTAGATATTAGTCATAGGTTTTATATATGTTTATGAGTAAAAAAATGAGGTGTGGCCACCACACGACTTTCTTATACGTATGATCATTTCAAACTATACAATTTTTAGAATTTTTTTATACAAAAATTATTCAAAATCCTATTCTAAGTACTTTCATTCTCTTAATAAATCGCTATAGAATGCATCCTTTGCAAGATATTCGAAAAAAAGTGCTACTCGCTAAGAGTAAAAGTGCTACTTCCGGTCCGAATTTTGAAATTTGATGTATACAAAAAATATTGAAAATTCAACTCTAAATACTTTTGTACTCTTAATGAAAATATATAGAATGCATAATTTACGACATATTTGCAAAAAACCGCTATTCGGTAAGAGTAAAAGTGGTACTTCCGGTCCGAATTTTGAAATTTTTTTTATACAAAAGATATTGAAAATTATGTTCTAAATACTTTTATATCCGTAACGTACTAGCCGAAAAGGCATGACTTGCGAAATATTCGCAAAAAACTGATTTTCGATAAGAGTAAAAGACCTACTTCCGGTAGGAATTTCGGAAAAATTTTTAGATAAAATTATACTGAATTTTAATTTTAAGTATATATGAATTCTTTATAAATTTGTTAAAACTTAGTAGTTGACGAGATATTGGCAAAATTCGATTTTTTCGCTGAAGTAAACTGCTACTTCCGGTCTACCGATTTTACTGAAAAACTAATCAGATCTCAAGAGGGAGATTATACACGTAAATACAAAATTTGGAATTGATATCTACAGCGGCTTGACCGCTATCGTGGTCACACACACACACACACACACACACAGACACACACACACACAGACATTTTTTAAAAACCACTTTTTCGGTATCAGGGGACTTCAAAACGTGGACATCTGCAAAAATCTCGAGATCGAAAATTTTCATCATCACAATACTTCCTTATACTACGTATAAGAAAGTAAAAATGAGGTGTGGCCACCACACGACTTTCTTATATGTATGAGCGTTTCAAACTATACAATTTAAAGAATTTTTTCATACAAAACCTATTCAAAATCCTATTCTAAGTACTTTCATTCTCTTAATAAATCGCTATAGAATGCATACTTTGCAAGATATTCGAAAAAAAGTGCTACTCGCTAAGAGTAAAAGTGCCACTTCCGGTCCGAATTTTGAAATTTCGTGTACACAAAAAATATTGCAAATTCAACTCTAAATACTTTTGTACTCTTAATAAATATATATGGAATGCATAATTTACGACATATCTGCAAAAAATCGATATTCGGTAAGAGTAAAAGTGGTACTTCCGGTCCGAATTTTGAAATTTTTTTATACAAAAGATATTTAAAATTACAATATAAATACTTTTATACTCGTAATGTACCTGCCTAGAAAGCATGACTTGCGAGATATTCGCAAAAAACTGATTTTCGATAAGAGTAAAAGACCTACTTCCGGTTGGAATTTCGAAAAACTTTTTTAAGATAATTTGTCTCAAATTTAATTTTGAGTACATTTCAATTCTTTATAAATTTGTTTAAACTTAGTAATTGACGGAATATTGGCAAAATTCGATTTTTTCCCTGAAGTAAACTGCTACTTCCGGTCTACCGATTTTACTGAAAAACTAATCAGATCTCAAGAGGGAGATTGTACACGTAGATACAAAATTTGGAATTGATATCTACAGCGGTTTGACCGCTATCGTGGTCACACACAGACACACAGACAGACAGACAGACAGACAGACAGACAGACAGACAGACAGACAGACAGACATTTTTTAAAAACCACTTTTTCGGTATCAGGGGACTTCAAAACGTGGACATCTGCAAAAATCTCGAGGTCGAAAATTTTCATCATCACAATACTTCCTTATACTACGTATAAGAAAGTAAAAGGGTGACGCCGAAAGTTTATATTACCGTAATAAACACTCCAATAGCAATATAGAATCCCGCGGCTAAATGAACGTGTATGCGCGTGTAAATGTGAATGGGAACCCCTGAACTTTGTGGAAAGCGGGGAACCCCAGACATTCTGCTATAAAAGGGAAATACGCGTGAGAAACGAGAGAGTCGACAGCAAGATACGTTAAATATCGTATCAAAAGGCTAACTCTTAACATTAGACTACGCATAAGACTCATTGTTAATATAACTTCAATAAATAATTTACCACCGAGAAAATGTAGTAAATTAGTGGTCAAAGTTGCACCTAAGAAGTAATTGTGCAACGTGTTATATTGTTGAAATAAAGAGTGTATTTCGAGTGGTAGAACAAGCAGATGATGCCGTTGAAAACATCGTGGAAATAAAGAAGATTTCGTCGATAATAAGCAGCCCGAAGTTCCCGCTGGAAACAGTACAAAAAAAGAAGATGAATAAGAAGAATTTAGATAAGGTATTATATAAATGATTATTGAGAGATTGTAAAAATAAAAGTTCAAACAGAGAGTAATTAAATAAATATAGTTTAACAAATATATGTGTAAAGTAACTTGATATGTTCACAAGTATCGATATAAACACGTATAATATAGAATGTACATTGTATGTAATAAATTCTGGCGTTGATAGCTCACGATTGAATCGAACAAAGGACCTACAGAAATGTTTGTGTTAGTTTAACGTTTGTAAAAAAATGT
This sequence comes from Amphimallon solstitiale, assembly GCA_963170755.1. Taxonomy (NCBI): domain Eukaryota; kingdom Metazoa; phylum Arthropoda; class Insecta; order Coleoptera; family Scarabaeidae; genus Amphimallon; species Amphimallon solstitiale. The sequence continues at coordinate 249,799,639 of OY720675.1, forward strand.
ATTAGCATTGCTTTTAAATCTGTGTTGTTTGTAAAATTATAGATACAGGATCCATTGATTTTAATATAAAAATTATTAAAAATTTTAAATGGTCTTTTTTTTGTTAATGTACAGGAACCCCTTTTACTTAATCATTTAACTTGAGAACTCAACTGTAGCCACGTTTGCTGGTGACACGGCAATCTTAGCAGTAGATAATAATATGCAAACGGCAAGAAAGAAATTGCAAAGAACATGTGATAGGATTTCGAAGTGGACTAACGACTGGATAATAAAACTTAATGACCTAAAGTCAATTCATATAAACTTTACCAACAGGAACATAAGAGATATAAGACCTATCATTATAAATGGAACACTGTCCCTTATGAAAATTCAGCCAAATATCTAGGTATGACGGTTGACGCTAAAGTAAGATGGAAGGAGCATGTCAAGAAGAAGAGAATTGAACTGGATCTTATGTATAGAAAACTCTACTAGCTGTTGGGACGAAACTCCCAACCAAACCAGTCTGGGTGTATGGCATACAACTTTGGAGGTGTGCCAAACCGTGTCATCTTAAAAATACACAAAGATTCCAGAAAAAGATCTTACGCAACATTGTCGATGCACCTTGGTATGCTAGAAATAGTGACATACGTAGAGATCTGGAAATAAGGGATGTAGCCAGTGAAATTAGAAGATCTGCCGCCAAACACCAGGCAAGATTGCATGAACACACCAATATCGAAGCAATCAGTCTCCTCGATGTCCAAAACCTAAACAGAAGGCTGAATAGGGTTAAGCCACATGATTTACTTTAATTTAGTGCTCAGTGTTGCAGTGCTCAGTGAGTAGCAGAGTACAGTGTATTTGTTCTACAAAATAGAATTACCTAAAAAACGTCTTTGGTTGAAGTTTAGATTATAAATTTATTTACGTTAAGATATGTCAGAGTCAAATTGATGGTTGGTCTTAGACCAGTTTTAATATTGTATATTAACTTGAAAAAAAATATTATCTTCTATTTACAGCTGTACTAAAGCTACATCAATGTTTCATATCGCAACAAACAACACTATCTCTTACTGGTCATCCAAGGAGTGAGATCTTCCCTTAAATTACTAAAAAAGTTCCCAGGCTTAAATAGGAGGGCGTATTTTTATGTTATCTACCTAGCCATGATAAAAAGCACATAAGAGAACAAAAAAAAATTATTTTTCTACATAACTCCCTTCAACACTAATACACTTATTCCATCTTTTTTCCAGTTGCCCCATACCCTCAGAAAAAAATTGCTTCAATAACCCCGCAAAATATTCTTCAACAGCTTCTTTGAGTTCTTCATCAGAAGCAAAACGCTTTCCTCTGAGATGCTTTTTTAAATTTTTGAATAAGAAGTCTGATGGAGCTAGGTCGGGGCTATAAGGTGGATGCCTTAACTCTATAAATCCACTGTCATTGATTATCTGCTGAACTTTGCCTTATGAACCCGACAATTGTCGTGCATCAACAAGTTTTTTTGTTGTGGATAAGAATGCGGGCGTTTTTCCTTCAGAGCAGTTTTTAAATTTTTAATTGTTTTCGTAGGCCTCTCCATTTATGGTGACCCTCTCGGCATATATTCAATAAGCAAAACTCCTTTAGCATCCCAGAAAACAGTTGCCATCAGTTTCTTTCCAGAAAATTGTGTCTTGGCCTTTTTTGGTGGTGAAGAGCCCTTATGAACCCACTGCATGGATTCTTGTTTAGTAGGAGGGTCCCAGTAATATACCCAAGTCTCATCCCTGGTAATAATTCGAGATAATAATGTTTTGTCCCTCTCCAACTTGACCAAATTTTCTTAAGAAACTTCTTTTCTGAACAGTTTTTGTTCAGGTGTAAGCAATCTGGGTATCCACCGTGAAGACACCTTCTTCATACCCAAATCGTCATGCAAAATTTTGAGAACACTTGTTTCGGATATACAGACTTCATTGGCAATGACAGAGATCTTTACACGCCTATCTTTCAGTACCAAATTTTCGACTTTTCACACAATGTTTTCAGTCGAGCTCCAACGGGTCTTCCGGACTTTGGGTCATCATTGATTGACTCTCGGCCCCATCGAAGGGGTTTAGACCAATATTTTATTTGGAAATAAGATGGTGTACCTATCTTCCCCATATACAGCAACCATTCCTTCATGAATTGCTTTTGGACCATTACCTTCCTTTGTCAGGAACTTTATTACGCTGCGATGTTCAACTTTAGTTTCATTCATTTTATCGAGAAATGGACCGTCTCAAATCTCTATACTAAACACAACCTAGCACATGTACTTCTAACAGTAACAGCAATTTTTCAATAATTTGTTTGACATCGTCACTCTTTTGTTTCATGGCTAGGTAGATAACATAAAAATACGCCCTCGTACTATCTGATATGATCCTCTAACCACATCTGTAGTAAAGCATCAACAATATTTTATATCGCAAGCACCACCAAAAAACTCTTACCGGTTGTCTAATTATTAAAAAATACCTGCGTCTAAACGAATTCGTGTATTAATTTCTAACTACATCTAAAGTAATGAAAGGTGAATACGATACATTGTACTGACCAAAGGATATACATACAGGTTATGTAAAAGAAACTAAAGAACATTAATGCACGGTGCCTCGAAAGTTTAGAACAATCGAACAGCATACCCATACACGTCATAAAGAGTTACTTCCTGTGAAATAACACTAAATTTCAATAATACATATGTACTAATCGCTAGCAATACTCTCGCTCCAGTGGGCGTATTATGTTACCAGAACACTTGCGACCTATAATAAGATTTCACATTTTATTCTGTCAACTGTCATAGTTGTTTACATGTTAAAACCACTTCATTTTCATATGTATTTACTACTTTAATTTTCACTATGTTTATACAGCGAAATTATATACAAAGATAACTTGTTTTCACAACTAAATTATGCCAAAACCATTAGGTAAGCAAGCAAAAGAGATAATTCTCCTTAATGGGGGTATTTTGAAAAAGAACGCGATATTAATAGGCCATTGTTCCCCGGTAATATTTTCTGTTATTTATAGATTATACCATAAGCGTTTTAATGATAATTTTATTTAGAGATATATAGATTTTGTGTATATTATTTTTGTGAATGTAGTATAAAATAAATGAACTCACATGTATTTAGAATTTGTTTGTATTTGTTGTAGACAAAGTTATAATAATTTAAAACATATTAATGGTATTTTTTTAATATTTTAAAATGTCAACCTAATCCTAACCTCAGATTATTTTCAAACTACAGCTTACTCAAAGCTGTAATTTGTCAACACCTGTTATGACATCGCACTGACGTTGTTTATAACGTGTACGACCTATAAAAAGTATCATGGTGCACGCATTTTAAAGAAAATTGCAAAAAAAAAAGGTTGACTGCCACTCGCAGGCGATTCAAGCTAAGAGAGATTGATGAACGGGTACCTACCTAGTATATTTTATATTAGCTTCGAACATGTTTCGGCATACTGACTGGGTGATTTATTATATATTTAGCCCCTTTCATTTGTATGACCAATTTAATTTAGTGTGAGTATTTAAGAAACTATCTGGGGTGCTATAAATTTCTTTTAAAAAGATTACTAAACCAAACCTTATATCTATGAAATCAGAAAAAATTAAGCATTTTTATGAAGTCATGGCCAACTATGACTGCCATTTATAATAATGAGGTGTGGCCACCACACGACTTTCTTATACGTATGAGCGTTTCAAATCATACAAAATTGTCTAAATTATTTTAAATAATTCTTATCTTTTTAGAAAAATAAACCAGTGATTAAGTCCAAATTTTAAAAGTTCTTTTACATAAAAATTATTCAAAACCTATTCTAAGTATGTACTTCTATTCTCTTAATAAATCACTATAGAATGCATCCACAGCGAGACATACCAAAGAAAGTGCTACTCGCTAAGAGAAAAGTGTTAATTCCGGTTCGAATTTTAAAATTTCATTTATACAAAAAATATTCCAAATCCAGCTGTAAATACTTCTGTCCTCTTGATAAATATATATAGAATTCATAATTTACGACACATTTGCAAAAAATCGCTATTCGATAAGTGTAAAAGTGTTGCTTCGGTCCGAATTTTGAATTTTTTTTATACAAAAGATATTTAAAATTATGTTTTAAATAATTTTATACTCATAATGTACCTGTCTAAAATATTCTTAAAAAACTGATTTTCCAAGAGTAAAAGACTTATACTACGTATAAGAAAGTAAAAACATGTTTATGTTGTATCTTGATAATTAAGTGTGCCATGGATTTTTACTAAGATTCTACGTATAAATTACCACCAAATACCATTTTTATATTAGCTCTATCTTCGATTGTTACGAAGATATGCATAATTGAAATTTCGGCAACTTTAATTTTTTTTTTAAATATCTGCACAAGTTGACAATAAATTTTAAATCTGAAACTGCCATCAAATATTTCTCAAATTTAAAAGCAACTTGGCTAATTTAACAGATCCTGTATATTTCGTATATATTCAATATTCAGAATGTTACCCATATAGGGAGATAGAAAATAAGCAAGCTGTACAGGGTGTTTCATCGGTTGGGGTATCGCGAATTAAAGTGCCTAAATATAAAAATGTCGACTTCAAATTTTAACCACTTATAGAACTTTTAAACCGCTACCAGTAGGTTAGGTTGTTTTTGATAATATTATTTTATTTAATGCGTAAATAAAAAAAAACCTTCGTTCAAAAAATCAAAAGTACTCAGATTTTATTGAAATTCAGGTGTTAAAAAGATATGTCTATAAAATCAACTATGCAATTGAAAAAAAAATTAAAACTTAATCAATTATTGAATATTTTACAATAATTTCAAAATTAAAGGCAAGACGTTGAAGAATTTATGGGTTTTTTATTACAGTGTTGTGTGTTGAGTTTATAATACATTTTTATTTATTATCCGTCATAAATTTAAAAGGACTACCTGTTTGCGGACGTTGAAGAATTTATGGGTTTTTTATTAGTGTTGTGTGTTGAGTTTATAATAAATTTTTATTTATTATCCGTCATAAATTTAAAAGGACTACCTGTTTGCGGACAGCACAATTAGAAAGTTAAGTACCATAAATCTGTCGTAAGAAAAACGACATTATTTAATATTGACTTTATTTGACAAACGGTTTCGTTTATAAAAATTCTGATTGTGAAGTTAATATGGGTGATATTTCCACGTATCACCATTCAAATTTGAACATTTTTTGAGCACTTTTAATTTTTGATAATACGTTTTTTTTTAATTTACGCATTAATTAAAATAATATTATCAAAAACAACCTAACCTGCTGGTAGCGGTTTGAAAGCTCTCTATAAGTGGTTAAAATTTGAAGTCGATATTTTTATATTTAGGCACTTTAATTCGCGATACCCCAACCGATGAAACACCCTGTATGTATACGAAAAATGTTATGTTGTGCGATTAATTTTTAATGCACGGGGGCATAGGAATCATTTAATAAAATCTAATAACTAATTAAAAACAAATCGTCACGGATATAAATATAAATAATCTAAACAATATCTGTAATCAAATCACCATCAAGGCAGCGATATACTTAAAATAGCGTATTCACAATTAAATTAAAGGTATTTTCTTCCATTATATGTATGTACCTATTATAATGTGATTACACTGATTACAAACTCATTATTCTAGTTTATTAATAATTCAAACGATTATAAACCGACGCAACATGACATAATGGTATTTTGGTCAGCCGACACTCAATTTACAAACAAATCAATAAGTCGATTTAAAAATACATGTTATTATCCAAAACAAGCGAGTTTCATTTAGCTATGTGTAAATCATAAAAATAAGGTAGGTGTGGATCAGATTAATGAGTCAATAAAAACTATGTAATCTGCAATTATGTAATTTTTGAAACTATGAATATCTTTTTTTTAGATTTCTTTTGGTGACGAAATGTAGTGAAGCAAAAGAAACACTGCAAAATCGATCACATGTCGTTTCATTGATTTTTAGTTACTATATATACCAAGGTATATTATAAAATAATTATAGAATGCATTATTAAAATATTACGAATACATTGAAATTCCCCTTCGCGGACACCCCTCTTACACGGACACCTTCTTTGGACGGACAGTTTCTCATGCTCCCGACCGACTCTCATATAATTTGCATTGGGTTAACTCCCTCTTGGAAGGACATTCTCTTGAACGGACGCGGACACAAGAAAATGTTCTCATAAACGGACAAAAAACAAATTATGACAGAGTGGTTGCAAGACCTAGATTGGAAAATGGCAAAATAAAAAAGAAACATTTTGTTATTTTTAGACAATGCGGGATCTCATCCAAAAGATGTTCGATTAAAAAATATAAAAATTTCTTCTGATCCCTAATTGTACATTAGCTTGTCAATCAGTAGATCAGGAGATTATAAAAAACTTCAGAACTTATTACGGAAGTATAAAATTACAACACCTGCTGGTGAACACTGAACTAACTGCTGGTACAGCTTTTGAGTTAAATAAGAACCAAGTAACCAAGGAAACAGTTAAAAACTGCTTTCGTAAAGAAGGATTTAAGCATGAAAATATTCAAAGTGAATACCAGTTAGCTGAGGTAGTTACATCTGATCCAGAAGATGACTTAGCACTTAACGTACTTGCAGATATCCTCAAAAATAGGAATTTTTGGAATAGACTGATAATGTAACTGAATAATTTCTTGAACCTAGTGATAATTTTGCATCTTGAAGATCCGAAACAGGACTGGAAATTAAAAATCCAGTTGAAATACAAGACCTTTCCGAAGATTCTGATGTCGGTGAAGTTCCAGTATCAACAGACGCTATCCCATGGTGACGCTATTACCCTAATCTAATCAATCAGTTTAAACGTTTTGCCGAAAATCACTGAGATACAGAGTCGTTGGAAGTTCTTTACAAATTACAAATTACTGGATGCCATTTTAAAGAAAAAGTGGGGACAAACAACAATATCTGAATTTTTGCGTCATTAAAGTAACATTTCATTTTATGTATTACTACATTCTATTATATTTTGTAAAGTAACAAATCCTTATTTTTTCCTTCAGTTTTGTGTTTATTTTAAAAACATTTACATACATATACGTTTTAAATTCCCAATTTCCAATTACAGTTTTCATTAAAAAATACATTTTTTGTCATATTTCTGTTAGGTGGACACCCCTCTTGAACGGACACTTTCAATCGGTCCCGTTGGTGTCCGCCCAAGGGAGATTTCACTGTATATTGATTCTAACATTTCTAACAGCGGTGTATTTTTTCTCTAAAATTATTCTTATTGTTACAGATATAAATGTAATATGAAATAAAACAAACTAATGTTTATGATTTACACTGTATTTAATATTTAATAACAACGACAGCTGTTTAGCTACACTGTAGCTTCTTCAGATTGTCATATAATAACTACCTACATACACTTAAACTCTTATATATAGTTTTCTGTAATTAGGAATTCTTAGAACTAATATATCAAGAACAATTTCTTGTCTAGAAGTATCGGGTCTATACAAAAAGTACATGTAACTAAATATCTTGCTAACAGATGTGTGTGAAATTAGGGAAACTGTATTACTTACTGAACAGATTTAACAATGGTGATGAGTTTAGATCTACTTGATCGTTTAATAGGTTGTCTGAATGTTTATATACAGGTGAGTCATTAGTAGCCGCTTCTTCGATTGCTCTTTTGTGTTTTAAATAAAAGAAATAACAATTAGTGGATGATCCATGGTTGCTTGTGGCGCATATTGTAAAAATACTTTAAGCTCTGGCGCACTTCCTGTTTCACCGGAAATGCACGGAACTTAATTTTTTTAAACGACTCATTCTATATATTTTTCGATTTTCTTGTACTGCTTTAAATTGTCTGTTCAACTGCTTTTTCTTTTTCAAAATTGAGCCAATAGTTTTTGAGTTATTAATCTTTTTTGAAAATATTTGACCTAAACACGTGTTCAGAAAAAAAATCATTTTCACATTGTTTTTAAAAGTAAAAACATTAACGTTGCTGATGCTTGTAGCCAAGAAATTTCTGCATCATTTGGTAAAGTTGCACTCGACAATACCTCAAAAAACATTGTTTTTTCAAAGCCTACTTCCTGAAATTTTTACATACCAAAAACTTATTTTTTTTAAATGGAACACCCAGTATTTTATTGAGGCATTTTATTCCTTTTTTTATTCTCTTTCATTTTTTTTTTCTTTTGTAATTTCTGAGATAATCACTATAAAAGCAATTAGCGGTCAATTAAAGAACTACGAGCGCTGTTGTTTTATGCACCAAAATATTCGTTCAACCAATGGAAGGCAGGAATGGCGCCCGACTTCTTTAGTCAACTGTCAAACAAAGCAAACGTTCAATCCAACTATCCCAAAAGTAATAATTTTACAGAATGAAGAGCATCGCATTAATTTTTTTAATTCCGGCAATGTCCAGTTGCAGTATTTCATTTTTTACACTGTTGGTTAACATCGAAATAAAATAAAGGTTATGTTTTCTGACATATTTGAAGATGTCTTCAAAAAGTTTTGAAAATTCATCCGTAGATAGCGAAGATAGTGTCTCCATTAAGATTTTCATCAAAGAAATAGGGTCCAATTATGTAACTACCCACTATTCCTTCCCACAGTTTTAATGAACAACGATTTTGAAAGTTTACAGGTGTGATAAAGTGGGGGGTTTGATGTGTTATAATAACGGAAATTGTGACGATGAACCTATTCACTTTAATAGAAGGTGGGTTGGTAAACAACAAAAAATTGAGAAAGCCAGTACAATTTATCTGCTTCCAATTGACAAAAATGTAAGCGATTCTGAAAATTTCTTTCATCTAACCCTGTGTATGAATATGCTACGGGTGAATTTCATATTTCCTAATTATTCTGAATTTTCAAATTTGACTTACATCTAACTAATTTTCGTAGTATGTACTAGTATGGGGGTGTTCGACTACACTCGCAAGTACCATAAACGTCTTATCCTCACCAGTTATTGATTTTTCCGCTCTTTCTTTCATATTCAATACTTTCTGTTCTCTCAAACCATCCCTTTATACTTTCGAAGGTTTCTGGCTTCGGTTGACTTCTACCAGGAATCGCTGTGCATAAAGTCTGGATGCTAGCAAAGAGTTTCTTTCAGATTCACTCAAAACGTCAATCATATCTATTAACTCTTCATAAGAATAATTCATTTGGATGATAACTAATAGCGATGCTTTTATAAGTTTGACATAAATGTATACCGACTTTCCTTAACAGTTGACTCAGACAGTCGGCCGCATTCCACTCTTTATTGGACGAATATTTGGGTGCACAGAACAGCGCCCGTAGTTCTTTAATTGACCGCTAATTGCTCCTATAGTGGTTATCTCAAAAATTACAAAAGATAGGTATAGGACATTGTTAACAAAAATGAAAGAGAATAAAAAAGGAACAAAATGCCTCAATAAAATACTGGGTGATCCATCTAAAAAAAATAAGTTTTTGGTATGTGAAAATTTCAGGAAGTAGGCTTTGAAAAGTTTTTTGAGGTATTGTCGAGTGCAACTTTACCAAATGATGTAGAATTTTCTTGGCTACAAGCACCACCAAAGTTAATGTTTTTACTTTTAAAAACAATGTGAAAATGATTTTTTTCTGAACACGTGTTTTGGTCAAATATTTTCAAAAAAAATTAATAACTCAAAAACTATGGGCTCAATTTTGAAAAAGAAAAAACAGTCGAACAGACAATTTAAAGCAGTACAAGAAAATGCAAAAATATATAGGATGTCGTTTAAAAAAATTAAGTTCCGTGCATTTCCGGTGAAACCGGAAGTGCGCCAGAGCTTAAAGTATTTTTACAATATGCACCACAAGCAACCATGGATCATCCACTAATTGTTATTTCTTTTATTTAAAACACAAAAGTGCAATCGAAGAAGCGGCTACTCACCCTGTATATTAATTTCTAATGTCTCTAGTAAATCTAATTTAATACTTTTATTTTCGACGTGAAGAATATCAAAATCTTTATTAAAACTGTGACTATTATCTATCAAATGATTCGCGGAAGTGGAATCATTTTTTCGGTTTATGTAAGCAGAGTAATAATGATCAGCGATCCGTGTTTTAAAAGCTCTTCCTGTTTGACCTATATATCCTTTAGTACATGTACCACAATTTAACCTATAGCCTCCCGATTTATTGTTGTGATTAGTTTTTCCTTTATTATTTTTGATGTATTTCGCAAGGTTATTGTTAGTTTTGTATGTAATGTTAATTTTCTCTTTTTTAAGTAATTTTGTTAGTTTTGTTTGGTCCTCCCCTAAGTAAGTGAAAGATTTGAACTTTTTAATTGTATTGTCTTTAGTGATTGGATAAATTTCTTGTAAAGTTTTGTTGAATAATCTCTTAGAAATTAATTTATAAGAAGCTACAGTGTAGCGAAACAGCTGACGTTGTTATTAAATATTAAATAAAGTGTAAATCATAAACATCTGTTTGTTTTATTTCACATGAAATGGATTTACATCAAGTAAAGACCAACTCAATCCAAGATATAAATGTAATACATATAGGTATGTACACCTAGTTGCAAAAAAAGGTTTCCACAAAAAAATCCGGCCGATTAAATTCGTACCCATCTCTAATTTAAAGGAATAATACCTCCACACATTGAATAACGTAGATATTGTGTTTTATGTGTTTAGTTTCATATGAATTTCTTACTGTTGAAATTGATAATACCTATATATAAGAGAATTTATATTTCCTTTTCTTGATTTACTGTGTCGCTGATATTTTGCACACAAAAGATGATAAAAAGTAATGAAAAAGAATGCAGAGAAATAATAAATTTCATGTCGTATATAAATTAATTAATACTGTGTTCACACTCCGTTATTTTCTATTACTTCTGCTAAACGAGAAGGCATGCTATGGGCACGTTTCTGGCAATAGTACACGGTGACATTTTCCCAGGTATTTCTAGTTAATTCCATAAATGATTTGAATTGTTGTCTACATTATCAGAGATTCTCTTTTATATTTTATATTTTTTTTGTATTTTATAAAGTGATGTATTAGAAACCAAATGATATACTTCTTTGAACTGTTTATTCTAAATATATGATTTAAGCACTAGTTAGACAAGCTAATGTTTGTATTGGTTTGATTATATTATATGACTTGAGCCGTCGAGTGTTTATGTTATCACCAGTTGATATATGGACAGAGGAGACAAGGGAGTATGTGGGTCTCAGGCAGAGTGAATTCGGAAAAAAGAAGTAAGTCGACTGAGTACCTCTGAAGATATCGGTCACCGGTGTGTCAGCCCAGTTTTAAGTAGACCGTTAAAGTAAAAGTAATGGGGTCCTCTAATAATAATGTAATAAATTGTCGTTGTTTGAACCTTAAAAGTAATAAAATAGGTTCTTTGTTTACATAAAGATCGACCGCTAACTAAGTGGAAATGTGTAAAGTTTAACATATCGTCCTATAGAAAGTTATTTTGTGCGATTAGCGTTTAAAGAAGCTACAAGCGTCTCTGTCGTAAAAGGAGGACTCCCACTAAGCACACCGACAATTTGAAGATTCTCTTCAGATGATGTTAAATTACTAACTGAACTAATAATAATCCCCTCCTGCGTCTGGAAACTCCTTTTTATACACATCTCTATATTCGCGATAATTCCCGTAGCTTCTGAAATGACGGTGACTAATTCCCCATTCATTCATTTTGCGATTTGTTTTCTAGTACTATACGGTGAAGGAATCATCTGTTTACTCACTATTTCTTTGTTCCGTAACTAACGTTCATTCAGTTTAGTGGTAGAAAATGTTGTATGTATTACGTATTACTATTTACAAAATAACCGAATGAATATTCGAAACAGTAAATTTCTTTGATATAGGTATAGAGGAGACGCGTTATATTCAATTGCACGTCATTGATGACATTTACATGTTGTCATAACTGTATTAGTAAAACTAAAAAAGTTATTTTGTTAAATTATATTTGAGGGCTTTTATTTTATTAGTTTAGATAGAAAATGTATACATTGATCGTAATATACGCATTCATCTCAAATAAACACATAATTTCCGTTTCAATATTAAATTTTTGTATTACATATTTTTAATAGACTAATAGTTCAATTCTATGTTGTCAGATAAATCATATCTGTCAAAAAGGCGTGTGTTGTGTATATTTTGCCTGTCAAATTTGCGTGTTTATTTTTGCTTTGATATAATTTATATAAAAACAGTTCTTCTTAGAACTGCACATCCTGTTTATTATCTATTTGCGTCCTTTGAATATAATGCCGAAAGGTTTCTGTAAACAGTCGAAGCCTTTTACAAACTCTTCTATAATCATCTGATTAATGAGAATGGCGTAAGTACCTTATGGTTATATTAAATTTTATTATGGATACGTTATGAAACATTTATGGTTTTTCGACAATCTAAATCATAGGTTCCCAAAGTGGGCGATAACGCCCCCTTGTGGGCGCTGCAGGTCTAAAGGGGGGCGGTAAGAGACCCAGAAAAAAAATGGGGGCGTTGTGTAAAGGCTTAGGGGGCGATTTGTAATTTCATCTAGAATCTAGGAGGACTCTTAGACACCGACTGAGCTCTCGACTCTCGACTAGGGATGGGCGATAAACATCGATGTTCATTGAACATCGATATTTTAGGATCGATGTTCGATGTTTTTGCATCGATGTTTGCAATTTAGATTTATCGATAAACTATCGATGTTAGAAGAAATATAGTGAACATCGAACTTTTAAGCTTGACAAAATGTATTTGCACTAATCACAAAATAAAACAGCGTCCTCTGTTGACAAATACAAAAATGTTTCCAAATTAACAGCTCACATACAGGCTACGAGGATGTAAAATTGTCTACGAATAAAAGAAGTATTTAAATTACACAGTGCTATATCATATAAATTCGAATATTTCATTTTAGGCTCTTTTAAATATTACTCAGTATAAATATTTAAATAATATATAATTAAATACATAAATTTATAGTACTTTTAATGTGCAGAATAAAAGTTAAATTATGTATGCATGCAGAATAAGTGAAGGAGGTAAACGTATTTTCATAGAAAAAGAAGGGAGATAGACATTACCGATGTATACTTCTTCGGGAAATTCCCTAGTGCGTACAATCATACACGACGATACACGTATTAAATGCAAGATGACACATCAGAAATATAAAACCATATCCATATGTATCTCGGTATTTGCCAGCGTAGTCAAAAAAAAATGCAAGACTATAAAATCCCAAATAAAAATCGTTCTCTTAAAAAGCTTTGATACACGTAAATGTATATATTTTTTAAGTATCAGACGATTTAAGTCATGTGGTTGTTTCATGCGTAATTGCATAATATTGTTTTTTTATATAGTTTTTTTTGAGTAGTTTCTAAAGTTAACTACATATTATAAATGTATATATTTCTTTTATTATTTTTTTTGAATAGTGATATCTTTTATATCATTTTGTTAAGGACGTAAATTAATTAAGTTATAATAAAGTTTTTGTTAAACTGCCAAAAAATAAATCTATAAATATAATTATCGATGTTTAAAAACATCGATGTTTGGTAGTCGATATTTTGCAACCATCGATGTTGATCAACGATGTTAACATCGATGTTTGATATCGATGTTTACCCACCGATGTCCCATCCCTACTCTCGACTACAGCTTGTGAACATCAACTAATATTAATTAAGAGATTGCTCAAACCAACTCGGTTCGATATTTCTCTCCGAGTAGTTCATATATCTGTCCTGTTTTATTGAATAAATAAAATAAAAAACATATCAATCGGTCGCTCCGTTTCGAAACGAAAAGAGACACAAACAAACAAATAAAAAGGCAACTGTATCAATTGGCTGGTTCATAGAATACTTGTTCTTACTTGTTGAGTACGATTGAGCGTCGAATGAGATAAACGAGTTTATGCATGTTTGTCTTATTCCTGTCGGTGCGTGCTGCTTATGCAATCCTATATAAACAACGTAATATTTATTTTATTTTCATTTGCGGTTTCGCGCGTAATAGATAAGCAGTACTTAAGTTCAACACTTATACTTACGTATTTCTCAAAACAAAACAATGTCGGAAGTAAAAAAGAAGAGACGGCAATACTGTGCGGAATATATTAAATTCGGATTCATTGAAAATCCTACAAACCCATCGTCGCCTTTGTGCCTTCTATGCCTAAAAACATTTTCGAATGAAGCAATGAAGCCTTCAAGACTTCAAGATCATTTGAATAAAATGCATCCAGATAAGAAAGACAAGAATGTAGCATATTTTCAAGACCTAGAGAAGAAGCATAATACTCGGCCAAGTGTAGCAAAACTCTTTTCGGCGGCTGCTAAGCAAGATGACGACGGACTTCGAGCTTCGTACAACATCTCTTTGTTAATTGCTCAAAAAGGCAAACCACACAACATCGGAGAAGTGTTAATTTTGCCAGCAATAAAGGAAGTAATAACTACTGTGCTTCATAAACCGGCCGCAGATATTATCGGAAAAATTCTTTTGAGTAATAATTCTGTGCAAAGACGAATTGATGAAATGGCTGGAAACATAGAAGAATCATTGTGCAATCATCTGAGGACTAGTCAATTCTCAATTCAGCTCGATGAGTCCACTTTACCAACTAATGAAGCATTGTTGCTGTCTTACGTGAGGTTTATTAAAGATGAGAAAATATGTGAAGAACTATTGTTTGCTAGAAATTTAGAGACCGATACAAAAGGCGAAACCATATTCAATACATTGGAAAAGTTTTGTGATGAGAAAGAGATTCCCTTGAAAAATATTATATCAGTTGCTACGGATGGCGCTCCGGCTATGACAGGGTGCCATAAAGGCTTCATAGCGTACGTAAAAAATAAAATTCCAGATGTCCTTGCTGTACATTGCGTTATTCATAGACAGCATTTGGTTGCTAGAAATTTAAGTGAACGACTATTTCAATCACTGCAATATGTCATCAAAGCAGTCAATAAAATCCGTAACTGCTCTTTGAATGATATATTATTTCATCAGCTTTGTGTTACTAATGACGAAGATTTCAACCGTTTGTTGTTTCATACCGAAGTTCGTTGGCTATCAAGAGGCAATTGTCTGACTCGATTTTACAACCTGTTTGACTCTGTGATAGAGTTTTTGGAAACTAAAGATACAGAATTGCGCAACAAGCTCATTACATCAAAAAATGATATAGCTTACATGACAGACCTGTATAAATTGTTCAACAACATGAATCTCCAACTGCAAGGCGATGAACTAAATTTAATTAAAACAAAAAATGTCGTTGCTGCTTTCGCAGCCAAACTGCTTCTACACAAAAAGAATATGGGCAGACGTGAGTTTCATAATTTTCCGAATTTATCAGTATCCTGCAGTAACGACGACTTGTTTGCCTACTGCCAACATTTGGAAAAGCTCCACATTGACTTCACCGAACGATACCAGGATATTTTGAACTTGGAAATACCAGACTGGGTGTTGGATCCGTTTTCAAATGTCAACACAGCAATATCACCACATCTGGAAGAAGAACTTATAGAATTGACAACGAACGAGGAAATAAAAATCAAGTTCAAAAATGGCTACCAAGAATTTTGGCTACAAAAACCGATCCCGCAATTGTACCCTGGATTGTGGTCAATCATTCAACGATTCTTGATAGCATTCCCATCGTCATATTTGTGTGAACGTGGATTTAGTGCTGTAGCAACGCTGCTTACTAAAAAGAGAAATCGTTTGCATGTTACCGAACGTGGTGACTTGCGGCTGTTCTTGAGTAAATTGGAACCTGATATCAACAAACTTATTAAACAGCATCAGATTCATCCTTCACATTAGTTTTTATATTAGAATCGATTATGTTTGTTTTATTTTGAATTTTGAATAAAAGATACTTTGTCTGAATACTATAAAGTTGCGTTTCAATAATCATTCTCATTGGCAGGTGTAGCCCGTAAAAGTTAACTTGAGACCTGAGCGCCGTTGTGTACTACCTACTACGCTCAGGTCTCAAGTTAACTCATTCATTCTAAACGAGACTTTTACTATAACCCATAGTAAAAGTCTCGTTTAGAATGAATGTTTAATCTCCGCTAATATAGCTCACAATAATTAATTTAATTTGAAGTTATAGTGGTTTTTGAGTAGGTGAAAAAATGGGGGCGCTAAAAAATAATTTATTCTCAAAGTGGGCAGTAGGCAAAATAAGTTTGGGAACCACTGATCTAAATCAATATAATAAATAAGTTGAGAAAGGCTGAAGTCTTACAGCATTTCAATTACAAAATATATTCCGTAACAGTTATTGTATTGTGAATAAATATTTTCCAGAGACTGTGGCAAAAAATCTGAAATAAAATGCAAAAGGAAAAAATGCCTTACCACAAAAAATAAATATTTTGTTTGGTTATATCAAATGTCACTGACAGAAATAAAAATAGATCCGGCAACATAAACAAGACGAGACGTCATGGAACTATATTAGTATGACGTACAATTGAATGTAACGCGTTTCCTCTATATGTGTATACTGAATCTATGGAACCATTCAAATATATTATACCGTAAGCGTCAAATTTTAATTTCGGTTTGCACTTCTATCATATGCAGAAGATGATCTTATCATATGCAGCGATGCCTGCTTGCTAACAGTGGAGGGAGAGCAACGGAGTGGCGGGGGACCCCCACGCCTTACAAATGTCCAGTGTGGCAGCCTCGCCTATGTCTATCTTTAGTTTAATTCGTCGCGCTCTTTTCCTCTTACTACTTTCCTATCAGAAATTAAAATATGTCGACCCCGGTATAGTCAATACTCCTTGGCATTCACAATAAGTTCAAGTGTTATGCCTGCCATACAGGTAAACCTGAGCGTGTGTGGGACATTTTTTGAACACAGGTAGACCTCTCCGGTGGACCGTAACGTGTATGGCAGACATTAGTGATTGGAGCGGTGATACTCAAATTTTACTGGAAACTTTCTTTTGCAACTAAGTGTACAGATATAGGATTCGGCGCTATTTATTGTCTTTTAAAGTATAGTGATAACGAACATATTTGACTTCGAGATTTTTACAGATATCCACGTGCTTATGACATGTGATACCGAAGAACTGGTTATTGAAAAATGTCCCTCTCCCCCCCCTCTCTCTCTCTCTCTCTCTGTGTGTGTGACCACGATAGCGGTCAAACGGCTAAAGTTTTCAATACCAAACTTTATATATACGTGTACAATTTTCCTCTTGAGATCTGATTAGATTTTCAATGAAATCGGTAAACCGGAAGTAGTAGTTCACTTCAGTGAAAAAATCAAATTTCACCAATATTTCGTCAAGTATGTACTACGATTAAACATATTTCTAAAGAATACAAAAATAAATTTGAGAAAAATTTCCTAAAAGTTTTTTTTTAATCCCTTCCGGAAGTAGGTATTTTACCTTCATGAAAAAAATTTAAAATAAAAAAAAAATATAAATTCGGGCAGGAAATATCTAGTTTGCTCTTATATAATAGCAGTTTTTTTGCAAACAACAAATAAATTATGCCCTCTATACAGATTTATTGAAAGTATAAAAAGCAAAAGTATTTAGAGCTGGATTTAGAATAATTTAATAAATAATAAATTTAAAAAAAAAATAATAAAAGAAATTTCAAAATTCGAATAGTATTACGATGATCACCTAAATCAGGGCTGTCCAACCCGCGGCCCAAGGCAAGTATCAATGCGGCCCGAAAATATTTAAAGTTACTGAAGCTAAAGGTCTTACATCTCAACAAAAGTTTTTTAGCAACGTTACAACTCAAACAGAATCATTTGTGAAGGCTAATTATGTAGTCGCAAATTTAATCGCCAAAAAATCGAAACCATTTTCAGATGGCGAATTTATTAAGGAATGCATGGAAAGCGTGGCAGATATAATTTGTCCAGACAAGAAAGGTGATATTTCTAAAATCAGTTTGTCTCATCAAACTATTGCTAGGAGAATTGACGATATTGGGAAATCTATAGAAATGGATTTGAAAAGTAGAGCATGTGGCGCTGATGCTACTGATACAGCTCAATTTGCCATTTTTATTAGAGGTATTAATGACGAATATAGTGTAACTGAAGAAATGGCTTCTTTAGTGCCATTAAAAGACACGGCAAAATCAATAGATTTATATGACGCAGTGAAAAAAACATTAGCGCGGTTTTCTTTGTCTCTTCCGAATATATCTGGGGTAGTTACGGATGGCGCCCCAGCTATGATCGGTAAAAAAGAGGGCTTGTAAAATTAATAGAGCCATTGCTGTCGAAAACTCTCAATTGATTAAGTGCCATTGTATAATACACCAAGAAAATTTATACGGAAAAACTTTAAAAATGGGTCATCTTGTGCAAATCGTCAAGACTGTAAATTTTGTAAGAGCCCGGGGATTGAATCATCGCCGATTCAAGGAATTTCTCAAAAATGTTGATGCTGAGTATGGCGATATCGCATACTTTACAGAAGTAAGGTGGGCTCAGTCGAGGACAAATGCTAAAAAGATTTTATGACGTACTTAATGAAATCAATTCTTTTATTACATCGAAAGCTAAATCTGTGCCAGAACTTGACGATGCCGAGTGGCTTACAGATTTAGCATTTTTGGTAGATTTGACTGCTCATTTAAATGACTTAAACACGCCTTCAAGGCAAAAACCAACTTATCAGTATGATGTTTCAAACAATAAACGCTTTCCAGGTAAAACTAAAATTATGGCAGGCCCAATTAAATGCAAACAACTTTTTGCATTTCAGCACGTTGTTCAAACATATTCCTAAAAATGGGAAAAAATATGCGGGCTTATAAACTAATAAATTTTAAATGACTTAAACATGAAAGCTATATATTTTAAGTTTTTTTTTTCTTGTCAGCTATGGTAACATACTTGTGGCCCAAAACACCATGCCCTTTTCCAATGTGGCCCAGGGAAACAAAAAGGTTGGACACCCCTGACCTAAATTATCTACTCTATCCTGTTATATTAAAAGTATAAAAATATTTAGAACTAGATCAGAAATAACTTTTGCGGGAAAAAAATCAAAATTTTGACTCACTCTTTTACTCACAGGAATAAATGTATTAAAAACATAAATAAATATTAAAAAACTTACTTTGGAGCAACTTTTATAGAAAAAAATCCGCACACATACATACGTATAATATTTAGAACTAGATCTGAAATAACTTTTGCGAGGAAAAAATCAAAATTTGGACTGGAACTCTTTTACTCACAGGAATAAATGTATTAAAAACATAAATAAATATTAAAGAACTTACTTTGGAGCAACTTTTATAGAAAAAAATCCGCACGCATACGTATAAGAAAGTCGTGTGGTGCCCACACCTCTTGTTTTGTTGATTGATAATTATATTAGTTAATTCGTTTAAAAATGTTGCGCAATATTGTATGACTTTGCAATAAAAATATCAGAAATTTGCAGAGCAACTGAGTCAATTGATCTTTGTACTGTGTTAGATTAAAACATATTTGATTCAAGTATATACGACATAAAATACATAGAGTTAAAATTTGACAATATGCTTCGATGTTTTTAGGAATACTGCCTTTGGGTTAATGTTACAAAGAAGCATAATGTATCAATGTTAGTAAGTAAATGTATAATGATTTTTAAAGTGAATCTGTAAAATGTCAAAAAAAAAAGAGTTTCAAAATAATGTGGACATACTTGTCAGTGACCTCGATAGCGGCCAAAAATGCTAAACATATCAATACTAAACCTTGTATTTAAGAGTATAATGATCCTCTTAAGATCTGGGTAGATTTTCAGTAAAATAGGTAGACCGGAAGTAGTACTTCGGTAGAAAACTCAAATATTACCAACTTTTCGTAAACCACTAAATTTCGACAGAATAAAACTGAAGAATAAAAAGTACTAGAATATTTCTAGCATGTCAAGTTTTCTTGACAGATATATTAAACCTATAAAAATATCTAATTTTTTTTTAAAATTTTTGTTTAAGAAAAATTTTAAAATTCCGACCGGAAGTAGCACGTTTACTCCTATATAATAGCCGCTTTTTGTAAATATCTCGCAAATTAAGCAATGTATATAGATTTGTTACAGGTGCAAAATCATTTAAAGCTGGATTTGGAATAATTTTTGTATAAAAAAAAAATTTACAAAATTCGTACCAAAAATACGCTTTTACTCTTATTGGATAACAGTTTTTTGCAAATATTGCATTCTATACAGTTTTATTAAAAGTATGCATATATTTAGGACCTAACTTGGAGTAGGTTTTCTTAGAAAAAAATTGTCAAAATGCGGACCGGAAGAAAAACTTTTACTCCCAAGTTTAACGTTTAAAATACAATTTATACCTTGTGTATAACAAATTTGGAACGCATATACGTATAAGAAAGTCGTGTGATGCCCACACCTCATTTTTTATGTTACATCAACCTTAATTTTTTAACAGAACCATTGTTTTAAAATTGTGTGGTTGCGCGTAAACGAGACACGCTGTATAACTGAAAATAATTTTATGTGGTAAAGCCTATAAATGCAAAAAACTTTTCTGTTACAATATTTTTGTATTATTTTCCATAAAATGTTTCACCCGGTATATACTCTATCGAACCTTTAATTTGAATTTAAAAGTTTTAAATTTGAAAGAAAAGCAAAACCTGATGATTATGCATGTAACACAGTTTTCTTTAAAACATGTTTATGTATGTATTTAATTTTTTTTTGATATCACTCACAATCACATATTTCGAGGCAAGGCAGCTTTTAATCTACCAACTTTTTCCTTAATTCTAGAACTATATTTACCCAGCAATCCTACAGTATAATTAAGGAATGCTATGTATGTATTTTCTCTCACAGCTTTCATTAGATAAGCAAATATCTTTTCGAAATAAGTGGTGTGGTTATTTTCAGCAGTTATTCAAAAAAATTGTTTGAAGTCAACAGTTGTTTATCCTTTAATATTCTTACTACTCAATGGATAATTCATCTGAAGTGTTTACACAAGCAATAATAATAAGAAAGCACCGATAATACTGATGATAACTCTTTTTGATGCTTTATATAGTAATCTTAGATGGTAATCTTACGATATTCTTATTTAAAATAGTTTATATATATTTTTTTAATTTTGCATGAAATAATAAAGACGTCTGAAATATACAGTGAGGACGCGCGGATTGGAATAAATTCATTTAAAATTTTTGGTTTTGTTTTATGGAAAAACGCTGGGATAGGTCGATTTTTATTTTTAGCTGCGGTTTTTCTGATGGTAAATTGATGTGGTCCAAAAATAAGTTACGACCATGAATTTTTTTTTTCAAATGGAAACGTATGTTTTTTATTTAATTTGTTAATTCTCTACATCGAATTCTAAGTATGTTTCATGTACCATGTCCTATACCCAAACTCAACAGTTATCGAGAAATTTACAATTGAACATATCAATAACTGAATGTTCAATTGTAATTTCTGGATAACTGTTGAGTTTGGGTATAGGACATGGTACATGAAACATACTTAGAATTCGATGCAGAATTAACAAATTAAATAAAAAATATATGTTTCCATTCGAAAAAAAAATTGATGGTCGTAACTTATTTTTGTTGTTTTTCATTTAATTTGTTAATTCTGCATCGAATTCTAAGTATGTTTCATGTACCATGTCCTATACCCAAACTCAACGGTTATCCAGAAATTTACAATTGAACATGCAGTTATTGATATGTTCAATTGTAAATTTCTCGGTAACTGTTGAGTTTGGGTATAGGACATGGTACATGAAACATACTTAGAATTCGTAGTAGAATTAACAAATTAAATGAAAAACATATGTTTCCATTTGAAAAAAAAAATTGATGGTCGTAACTTATTTTTGGACCAGCCTTTGTACATCAATTTACCATAAAAAAAAACCGCAGCTAAAAATAAAAATCGACCTATCCGAGCGTTTTTCCATAAAACAAATGCAAAAATTTTAAATGAATTTATTCCAACCCGCGCGTCCTCACTGTATAAGCTTCAAATGTATTTGTAAATAATTGTACAAGAAATTACTTTTTGTGTTATGAAGATGTCGGGCGCTATGTCGAGCTGTTGTAAAAGACGAAGATTTAAAAACCCAAAAATATGCTTTACATGTTACCATTTTACTACACCTTAAATGTATTTTACTTCTGCATTTACATTTTTACATTTTTTGCATTTACAAAACCTAAATTAACTTCAGTCCGTAACTAAAGAGCCCGTTGGTAAGTTCACCCCGTGACTAAAGCGCACAAAGTCACAGCTTGTCAAGGTGTATTTTGTAATTAAAAGATCACTAGCGTCATGGAAACGTATGATTCGGTATGATAAATGACACTTTAAAGATGAGTGTAGAAAAAAAACCACGCGGTATGCTTACTTTAGCTGTCAATGACGTCATTGCGGAGCAAGTCAGATTGACAGTTCTCATATGGGCTATATTTTGACACAGTTTTTAAGTTATTTTGTCGTTTTTTTTTAAGTTATATTATATTTAATATGTCTGGTTGTGCTGTATACAGTTGTCGTGAATACAATCGAAAAAGTAGAGAAAGTCAGATTAAATATTACAGGTTTCCCAAAGAAGGGACAGTGCGAAATGTGTGGTTAATTACGCATTGCATTGTATTGTTCATAATAAAAAAATCAACTTATTTTAGCATGTATCTGTTCTGTTTATCTTAAACCATCATGTTTTCATACATCACTCCAACAAGAAATACTGCAGTTTTCCAGTAAATCGTACAGAGATTTAAATTCAGATGCAGTTCCCAGATTTAAAGAAACAATGAGTTGAAAATCTTTAAAATGCAAAAAATAAATGCTTTTATGAAACATATACAAATGGTTACAGTACTTTAGAATCGAGGAGTAAAATGTGTGAAACATCAACATAGACTGATTTTGAAGCTTTAAAGTGCCCGATGCTTACTGATCACAGTGATCACCTATGAGAGTGAATTATTTGATTCAATACCTTTTCCAAGACTCATAATTGTACATCTGCGAACATTCATAAAGTATTTTGAGGCATCTATACATCGTAACAAGTTGCAACATACATAGCTTTTTTTGCTTATTAAGAATTTTTAATTTATTGTTAACTATTTCAGGCTGCTTTTCGTTAATATATGGCAAGGGTATAGTGAGAATAGTATTTGGATTTCAAATTAAAGTCGTTTTTTATATTAGCAACCATAAATAGAATTCCTACCTTCTACAAACATTTATCCTTAACCTCCATGGTATCTTTCTTAAGCAACATATCTGCCGTTTATAAACATTTGTATTCTGTTCAAATACACAGTGTTTTTATTAAACACAAAAACACTCTAATAAAATCTTTTCAAATTAAAATTTTTGTTATGCATGATAAAGATAAAAGTTTGACAATTTTAACTTAATATTATTAGATAAAATTTTGAAATATGTGATTTCTATTATTGTTTAATCTAGAATCAAGATTAATTTATGGTTTGAAGTTAGTTTTATGCTCTTGTATTTCAACATACTTGTAAAATATGTATAATAAACATAACAACCCCAGCCAAGTTGTATTTGCTTTATTCAAATATTGGTTTATCGTCTCTTCAATTGCTCGAGACACTTCTATTAAAAGTGGAGTAGCTGAACATTACCAATATCGAATACTTCAAATCTATGAGATTCACTAAATAGGACTTACATGTGTGCAAAAGAAAATACTATATGCTTCAAAATATATGTTAAATAAATATCTTTATTTACATTTTGGCAATGTTTTTATTCACTAAATGAAACATTTATTACAATTTTCAGATATTTACACAGATCATTAATGCATAACTCTAGCCTCTCGATAGCAAAGTCTAAAAATGAACTCACAGAATAAACTGTTTTTGCATTGTGTATTGAAATTATAATTTAAACACAATAAAAAAAATGATAAAACAACTTCAAACTGCGTCAAAATGTGGCCCATATGAGAACTGTCAATCTGACTTGCTCCGCAAAGGCGTCATTGACAGGTAAAATGAGCATACCGGTACATATAAGTGTATCGTGTTTAAGACTAATTTTGAACTACTTTTGTGTAAAAAGCCTTCGTGTGCCTGTCTCTCTGTGTGCCCAGAGCTACTTGAGCGACAAGTTGGATTAACTGATTATGTAAAAATAACAATTTAATTTTGCAAAATATTAAATAATAATATATTGTAATAAGATCTAAATATAGATATGCATGTGGCTATTGTTATTTTATCCTTAGCATAAGTTATATTTCCTTTTTATAGGTACTTGCATATTTTCATGATTCACATCCTTAATATTTTTTGAAAGAACAAGAGAAATATAATATGTATGTGCAAAAACATATTAAAAATGTTCATGATCTGTACATCTGTTTTTGTACTTAAATATTTTTATCGTGCATAAAGAAGATTTTTATATTTGAGTACAGGTACTTACTTATCTACGAGGGCACCTATAACACCTAAAGTTTCTAACACTAAACTATCAACGGTTTCAGAGTCAACGTGACCTTTTTCCTGATTTTCCAAGTAATATGGTGTCGGGATACTTGGTGTCGTTTGAAAATAAGGTACATCGACTGCATGGTTATTGGCCTGCGGTGGCGCGTACGGATCTGTGTCTTCATCTTTTTCTTTACACCAACAGCCACCCATAACTCATCGATAATGTCTATTAAATTGAATTGTAATTCTACTTAACCTAACTACATGCTCGCTACTGTCCCGTCTCGTTATTAAATTTCCGAACGTGATGATAATTCAAAAGTAAAATTGCAATTAGTGGTCTCCTTACGTCGGCGAGACCATCGATATTGATAACATTTCGCACTTTCTGGATGCCTTCTGAACGTGTTCTTTCCTCAGTGTCATATGGACAATTGAGTCTATCACTTTATAATTAATCATCTATAAGATCTGTTAAAAAAAATTACGACGTGTTTACGTATATTTCGGGGGGTAAGTAACACTAATTGAACTACCGTCATAAAATTGTATTTTGGGTTAGAATTTCTATGTAGAACTGTCACATCGTTCGTACAGTGATTAGGTCAAGTCTTAAAATATAAAATCCCTACATAATCCCTAGATTTATTGAGTATTCTACAGACTTATAAAGACGAATAGATTGAGGGGTAAAAATATGATTGAAAAAATAATTCAAATAATAATATATACATAACAAGAATTAATACACTTACCGTATCTCACATTTACAGCATACGTGTGTAATTAAAATGGAAATGTTAATTTCTAGTATAATTGTTTAGAATGCTAAAATGTGTACTCCAATTAGTTTGTTTATATCTGTGGTCAAGTGATTGTCGTATAATTGAATTAGCATTAATCTAAGGACAAAAAGCTTATTTGAATAATAAATTAGTCACGACGATAATTCTATTATATAGGTATACATAGGTAGATATTGGGAGTAGGAAATCTTTCTTCTGTTTCCCATCAAGATAATTACGTGATTTATTATCTTCTTATCTATCTCACCAAAATAAATTATTGTATTAGCAATATATTGATAATATAATAGTAGGGTATAGGGTATAAATATGTTGCTGGTTTCTAAGAATGATTATTATGTTCACTTCATGGGTTAATATAACTGTCAAATCAGTATTATTAGCAGAGCACTTGTAAATGCCTACACCTCTACTAACTTACAACTTACACACAATTATTTAATCTGAAAATGTCAATGTGTCATATCCAAGTGATCGGCGATTGTCAAATACCAACCAATACAATGTTAAAATCCGAGAGCTTACCTGTCAAACGAGTGTTATGAAGCCCTATGAATGCATTTATGAATATAGTCGTCCTCTCAATTGCAATGTTGCTGTTCACAACACAGACGACGTGTTTTATTGAAAACAAAGATAGGCCATCCAGTGAACTCAGGAGACCTCTATTCGTACCTGTCAAAAATTCACTGTCAAAACGCACTTCTAAATTGGACGACGTTAAGTTTTTCGAGGGAATCAGTGAGAGTTCGTTGACAAGCACCACGGAAAGATCGTCGATAGCCGTTAAGCGCAAAAATCAAAACGCTTCGAATGGTGGGGAAAAAGAATTCGACGATCTTAAGCTGTTGCTCACTAAGCTGTTGGACAAAATAGGAAACATCGAAAAGGATTCAAAAAGGGACGCGGACGTGGAACCTTCGAAACTGGTTTCACAAAGAATAGCATCAGGTAGATACATAAATAGAACGTACCTAAGATAGTAATTTAATGCTTTCTATTATTTTGGTTGAACCGTTAATAAAATCCATCGCCATGCGCTGCGCTATGCTAAACTTGTAGCGTAATTTGTCCTTTAGATAATTTCTCCAGCTTCTAACCTAATAATTCCGTGCGATCATGCACAAATACGTTAGCTCATGAATGCATGTCACCTATACGTTAAAAACAGTCTTAAAAAATAATTATTAATCCTTACATTGTTCGCTGTCGCAATTATTTGCATTCAGGTATTGACAAAACAAAGGTGTAGCTAGATATACTTTTTTTAGATCCCTCTAGAGCGGACTTGACAGAAACAGTGTCAGCTTCAGCTCAAGCTTATAAGAATATTCATCGTAAACGTAAGGCCAAAGATCGGACCAAGAAGGACAAGAAGCAAAGATGGGGCAAGTGGACAAATTGGTCGCCGTGTAGCGTTTCGTGTGGCAAAGGCAGAGAGATTAGATGGAGACACTGTTTAGAAAATTGTGAAGTCGCTGAAACGGAAATGGAAGAAAAGACTTGTCAACTGCCAGCTTGCGGGCCAACGAAACTCTTCGGCGTTATAAAACTCTAATTCCTAGATAACTTTGTATATAATTTTTATAGATTTAGGAAATATATACATATATTTTTACTGTATTTATGGAGTTTTCATTACATATAGTCCCTACATAATATCTAACACAATTGGTTCACGTTCACTGAATGTTATACAGTTAAAGTAACATAATATTGGGCGATACCGGTGGACGTGTTTTTGTTTGATTTTTGTGTGGTGTGAAATTTTTTAATTGAAATTAAATAAAAATGGTCGGTTTCAAATATGATATTGTTACACGAATTGCAGCGGTCGTATTCGGCCACTATTTTACATAAAAATACATATTTCTTACTCTAGCACAAAAAAGTAGGTACCTACATATTTTTGGCATTTAGTCACTAAAAGTACATAAAATGGGAGTTTCCAAAAATAAATTCGTTAAACATGTGCAATCAAGATGGATAACATTAGGTCCAGCCTGCGATAGGCTTATTGAACAATGGCTTACTGTTATTCAGTATTTTTTAAAGTATACCGGGTGGTGCAATAGTGTGTCGGCGGAGCTTAGTGTGAAAACTAATAACGCTGCAGCAATGAGACTTTACGTACGTATGTAGTATGCGATTGTGCATTTTCTAATTTTATTTACAAATATACAGGGTGTTCCAAATTTTCGCAACCACATTCAACTTTTTTATTTTAAATACATTGCTATACTTTCTAGATATTATAATGATAGCCATTCAAATTATCTTTGCAATGATATATGGATATGTGCACTTCAGACTGTTCGTTTTGATTTTATTGATAATATTGTTAAAATCTTGACAGTTGCAGCATCTAACATTTTAAGTTGTAGTCTGTAAATGGGTAGAATGCCTCACGTAACTCTTGTGTCTCTAATTTATGGACTAGCAGGTTATTTGTTTTGAGGTTGAACAAAGTGAATAAATATACAGGGTGTTAAATAGGTCGTGTCTAAGTTATCGATCTTTATTGGTTATTTTCTCGTTTTTTTAAAATCTAACCTATAATATTTTTATAAGTCAGCATATTCCTTGTAAAATCGCCTTTAAAATGGTACCAATAACATAGTACTTATTTCTAGTATTTTCAAAGTTATAACCCTTTAATGGGATATACTCATGTTTATAATATGCAATATGTGGGGCATCTAATAGTTGGTTGGCCTTGGTTTAAAAAAAAATGGCTGTACAACCAAACGTCAAATCTCTACTTCAAAAATCCATAAAAAGTCGTTTTCAGTATTTTCTCTTTTCTGTAATTGCGTTTTGTTGTTATAAATTAAGTTCGGCTAGTGAATTATTAATTTCCGTTTGTTTGTTAGTAGTTGTTACGTGTTGTGTTTACCTTGTTATCGGTTATATCGCTTTATTGACATTATTTCTCATTTAGATACCATAATACTTTATTGTTGTTTTTGCTTTAAAATGAATTTTTCGAAAGAGGAGCTCATAGACATGGTATTTGCTCTTGGCGCTAGCAACAGAAATCCATTTTTGGCATCAAGAACATATGCGATGGAATATCCCGACCGAAGAGCACCGGATAGTAAAACGTTTGAAAATTTGTTAATAAGGTTTCTTCGAACGGGTTCAGTGAATTACGTCGAACATGAAAGAAGTAAGACTATGATTAGGTACAGAAGATAATGAAGTGATAGTCGTCCAGTCCATTGTGGAAAATCCGCACGTATCTACAAGGATAATTTCGAAACAACACGGGATAGAAGTCACTGCTGTAAAAAGGATTTTAAAAAAACATAAGTTTCACCCTTACAAAATTCAAAATCATCAAGGCTTATTACAAACGGACTTTGAAAGGAGACTAGTGTACTGTGAATGGCTACTTTTACAATTACGACACGATATAACTTTTCTAGATCATGTGCTTTTCACAGATGAAGCAACATTTGCTAATTGTGGAACCACAAATAGAAAAAATACCCATTATTATGACACTACAAACCCACATTTTGTTCAGCCCATTTTATATCAACAAAAATGGAGTGTTAACACATGGGGAGGCATCATAGGAAACACTATTATTGGTCCATTCTTTTTTGATAATACTTTAAATTGTGCAATCTACACAAATTTCCTACAAAATAATTTACCATTGCTATTAGAAGGCCTCCCAGATAACGTCATCAGGATATTGTGGTACCAACATGATGGTGCACCAGCACATTATGGTGCTGCTGCAAGAGCACATTTAGATAGGGTATTCACCAATAAGTGGATTGGGAGAGGAAGTTTGATAAGCTGGCCACCACGATCACCAGATCTCACACCTTGTGATTTCTTTCTGTGGCCAACTGTAAAAAACATTGTTTACGCAACACCTCCTACAACGGCAGAGAACATGCAGCAACGAATAAGAAACGCTTTTCTTCAATTAAGTGAGAATAACTTAGCTGAGAATGTAAGTCTGTCGATACAGAGACGGTTGAGAGCATGTGTAGAGCAGAATGGAAATATATTTGAACACATTTTAAATTAAGATTGTTTTATTATCGAAAATTTTCAAAATGTATTTCTAAAACTAATGATAGAGCATTTAAAAAACAGGTGTTTGTTAAAATTACTTTGTTTTATTTTCATGGCCAACCAACTATTAGATGCCCCGCATTTTGCATGTTATAAACATGAGTATACATATCCCATTAAAGGGTTATAACTTTGAAAATACTAGAAATAAGTACTATGTTATTGGTACCATTTTAAAGGCGATTTTACAAGGAATATGCTGACTTATAAAAATATTATAGGTTAGATTTAAAAAAAACGAGAAAATAACCAATAAAGATCGATAACTTAGACACGACATATTTAACACCCTGTATATTTATTCACTTTGTTCAACCTCAAAACAAATAACGTGTTAGTCCATAAATTAGAGACACAAGAGTTACGTGAGGCATTCTACCCATTTACAGACTACAGCTTAAAATGTTAGATGCTGCAACTGTCAAGATTTTAACAATATTATCAATAAAATCAAAACGAACAGTCTGAAGTGCACATATCCATATATCATTGCAAAGATAATTTGAATGGCTATCATTATAATATCTAGAAAGTATAGCAATGTATTTAAAATAAAAAAGTTGAATGTGGTTGCGAAAATTTGGAACACCCTGTATATTTGTAAATAAAATTAGAAAATGCACAGTCGCATACTACATACGTACGTAAAGTCTCATTGCTGCAGCGTTATTAGTTTTCACACTAAGCTCCGCCGACACACTATTGCACCACCCGGTATACCCAAATAGTGCAAAACCATTCAAAAGACGAATATAGAGGAGAGGCGGTATATTCAATTGTACGTCACTGATTACGTTTACATGTTGTCATAACTGTAGTGAAACTAAAAAGTTACTTTGTTAAATTCTATTTGAGGACTTTTATTTCATTAGTTTAGATAGAAAATGTATAAATTGATCGTAATATACGCATTCATGGCAAGTAAACACATAATTTCCCTTTGAATATTAAATTTCTCTCTTACATATTTGTAATAGACTAATAGAATTACTAAATATATTACGTTATAGTTATTGTATTGTGAATACATTTTTTTCTTTGGTTATATCAAATGTGACTGACAGAAATAAAAATAGATCCGGCAACATAAACAAGACGAGACGTCATGGATCTACATAGTATGACGTGCAATTGAATGTAACGCGTTTCCTCTATACATAGAAAACAGTCAAGCAATTGTTAACTAAAACTAGAATTTCGCGGGTGTTTTAAGTTTACCCTGGACGCAATAGAATAATATACAAAGGTGTACTCGATGATATTTCACTGCAAAAGTAGTGAATAGAAATGTAATTTTATCAATAGATGTTTCTATATATATTTTTGACCAATCTTCTGCTTGGGTACACGGTTTGTCTAGTAATTTCTTAACAAAATGTGAATTGGCCTACCTGTATTCTAACCCATTGTCTTCGTAGCCAACTTAAAACAACCGCAAAATTCGAAAAATTTTGTTGGGGCATGTAAATAACTTTTTGTACTCACCGCCTGTATAGTGATATTTGGCGCATGTGTAGCTCGACTGGGAAATACGTTTTCCCGGCTGAGGCGACTGTAAAAATTGAAAAAAACACTGGCACTTTGGGACATTTAAAAAAAAATCTAACTTGGTAGTAATAAAATTTAGTCTATAAAATACTACTACCCTCCACTATTTTTCACTAAAAGTTGGGGAAATAGGAGTAATAATTAAAAATTCATCCAAAAAAATTGTGGCGCCATCTATATGACGATATTTTAAGCGACATCTTAAGTAAGATTCAAGCGCCATCTATTTGAACCACATCGACATTCATATTGGCAGTTCGGAATTGTTTGTATTTAAACCAAAAAAACGCAATAAACGTACTATAAATTTATAAATATAAGAATAAATACCTCATGTTTGCCGTGTGTAAGAATATAATAACTTAATTTTAGGGAAAGGTGAGTAATAGTTACATACATGAAATGCTTAAATTAATTAGGTAATCTATCTTAGGTTAGGTATGATACCAATGACATTAATCAATAATATTTTTTTAATTTAAAGTTCGTACAAAAAATATTGTACGAACCACTTGCGTGAAGACATCTTCCACGCATTCGCGCAATTAAAAGCACTCGCTTCCTGCGGTCGCTCGTGCTTACAATGTGCGCTCATGCGGGGAAATAGTCTTCCCGCACTTGGTTCGTAAATAACTATGTTGCATTAGAGGATTATAAAAATATAGTGGGACAGGCAATTTTTGATGAATTAAATTTGTCAAAGATTCACGAAAATCAGAAAATAATGTTTACAAGTAAAGTAAGAAAACATTGCATATTATAGCTGCATGCACATAGATAAAAAAAAATGGCAATATTTTAAAGAAAGTAAGATGCATAAGACCAGAGTCCATCAAAGAAAGTTCTTGTTGTATTATTGCACAAGTTGCTCAAAACATTCCGAATTTTTGAAATTTCAATAAATTAGATGACGAATGGAGACTACTCCAATTTGAAAACTTGACAACAGATAAAATACGAATTGATCACATATGGAGTAAAATATTCAACATGACAGACAATAGAACACGAAAGTATCCAAATTTAGAAAAAGGTGTTAAGTTGTCCTTGCTCTTTCCCATGGGAATGCAGATGTAGAAAGGGCGAGAATTCTAACATGTGACAGAAATTCTTTACAAGAAAAGACATTGTTTTCATTCAGCAGACATAACAGTTGCGCAACTGTTCAGTGATCATGTCCAGTAGACGAGCGCTCACTCTGAACATGTTCAGGAGCGGCCGCCATTTTTGTGAGCGGAAAATTCTACGCTCGCTTAGTGAGCGTATTCTGTACGCATGCGTCATTGATGCATTCCAAGACCAACCTAATACATAAGTTTGAAGAAAGTTACTAAAAAAGTAAGATACAGCAAATGAAAGGTATTGTGCAGAAATAAATGTATTAAAATATTGGAGTTAACCCAGTATTTTATTCGGGGTTGGAAAAACCAGCTCTTCCACTAAAAACTTCGCCAAAACGATTTTATTATTATTGTTGATTCGGTTTAATCTATAATTTTAACATATGGCAGCAATGAAAAGTATCAGATGACAGACCATGACATAAAGGTGAGCGGTCCTGTCCAGCCAACACTCAACGTTGTGAAGTGAACGGTTGGAGCGGGATCGGTTCCCGATCCGTCTGCTGAATGAAAGCATTGTAGTGGAAAATGCTACAAAATCTGTGTGTAATGGTAAAATAGAAAATTTGGGAAAAACTTCGAAAAGCAAAAAGAGAAGGAACGCTTTCAAATGAATTTAGAATTAAAGAAAAAGAGAGATAGATTGCACAACAAATATTGTCAAAAGCTCTAAAAACCAACAATAGTAGAAGCAAATATAGCACATGAGCTGATCCAAGCAGCCGAAACTATGTTACAAGAAAAAGAAGAGCTGCAAAATCAAACGAATCATATTCAAACAAATGTGAACAAACGAACATCAGATTTACTAACTTATTTTTCAAAAAAAGAAAAAAGAAAAGGGAAAACACTTAAATGTAATCATTATGCCTTTGTTTTATTAAGTTAAATGATAGTGAATAGTGGGTATATAGTGATCTAAAGTTTTTTCTGAAAAAAACGATCCCACTGAGCTACAAAGACCTAAACAGTTAAATTTATAAACACAAAATCGAATCAAAATTGCATGGAACAGTCGTGGACCCAGTATAGTATTTGACTCGAAAATACTTATTATTTCCTCGAGGGAATTATATATAGCCATTATTATAATATGCTCGTTGAATAATTTTTTTATACATATTTATATAGTACATACTTTTTTTCAATGAACTCTGCTAAGACCCCTGTAATTGACCTTTTAGAATCAAAACCCTGTATTTGAGATAAAACCAATGAAAATAATATAAACAAAATTCGGGACAAAAGTTGGAAGGTTAATATTTATATTTTTAGAAGATGGTTATGAGCAACTATCCCAAGCCGAAAAGAAAAAGACTGGAGGTATTATTATTCTTATTATGTTTGAGAAAAAAAAAAATGTTAGGTAACTGGCAGGGTAATTGCATTGCCCATCTTTACTAACAAAATAATATGCAAAACACGTGCGTATTTTGTAATTAATAATAGATAACGTCCATTTTAATTTTTTAAATTTTATTTTTGATATATGTATAATAATTGTATATAAAGTAGGTATCAATATTTACGTTTGGGATTTCTGGTTTGTAATATTTCCTTTTCAATATGGAAAGGAGAATCGCTGATATTGTCATCTAGTGACTAAAGACTAAACGTTATATTTTACCGTTATTTTCTTTCTTACCGATTCGTCTTGTGAAGCTTTCATTTTTATCAACTGCAACATGAATATTTGACTTATCTAGGCAGTTGTAAACAGAGCAATTCAACTGAATTTAACCTAACATTTCCAATAAGAATAACAGAGGTTTATATTAGTCTGTGTTTATATAATAGAAATGGAGTGCCTTGTGGCGCATGTAGATCATATTAAATTTGATATAGAAATTGCTTTAGATGAGCAATATGGTGCGCTACCTTTACCTTTTCCAGGAATGGACAGTAAGTATAGTAACTAAAAGGTTCTACTTTTATGATAGTATTTATATTTTACTCTTTTAGAATCCATCGCGGCAGTGTGCCAGTTTTATGCATCACCTATTGGTTGCCAAAAGGGTCCTCAATGTCCCTTTCGTCATGTTCGAGGTGACAGAACAATTGTTTGCAAGCATTGGCTGCGTGGGCTATGCAAAAAGGGTGACCAGTGTGAATTTCTGCACGAATATGACATGACCAAGATGCCCGAGTGTTATTTTTATTCGAGATTCAATGCATGCCACAACAAAGAGTGTCCATTTCTGCATATCGATCCCGAAAGTAAAATTAAGGATTGCCCCTGGTACGATCGAGGTTTTTGTCGTCACGGACCACATTGTAGACACAGGCACGTTCGCCGTGTATTATGTACGAATTATTTGGCTGGATTTTGCCCAGACGGATCAACTTGTAAATATATGCATCCGAGGTTTGAATTACCCGCACCTCCCGATCAAAATCTCAAAGATCAGAAGAAACCACCTGTAATAATCTGTCACTTTTGTGGGGAGCACGGTCATAAAGCTGTGCATTGCAGCAAGATCACACCAGAAAATAAAGAAGCATTGTTGAGTGAAGAAGCCAAGAAAACTAATGTCAATGAAAATCACGAATCAGGACAGTTATTTGCTCGCATGATGCCTAAAAAGCTGGAGGATGTTACATGTTATAAATGTGGAACAAAAGGGCACTATGCTAATAGATGTCCTAAAGGTCATTTAGCTTTCTTGTCACAGTCGAAGAACCTGCAAGAGGGACAGGGAGAATTATAAGTCTAATGTTAGTTTTTAGATATTTTATATACTATTTTTAATAATAAATAGACTTAATTAGTGCTCGTGTTAAATATGATTTTGTAATGTATTTACAAATAACTTTCTGATTTTAACATACGAAATTACTACCTTTATAACTGTTTTCTATTATTTTGGCTAGAAAATTCAAAATGATCAACATGTATGTCATTAAATTATCTTTAAGAATGCACAAATTCAGAAAAAAACTATAATAGTAACAAGATTGTATTTTCCTTCATTTCACAATCTGGTTGAATGGTTTGAATTGTGTGTAATTCATAATGTGTATGTTTTCCAAACTAAACATAGTCTAGACACACGATTTAAAATACATTAAGCATGTCATCAATCCGCACTCCAGCAGTTGCCGAGAACATGCTCATAACATTTGTTGATCAATCAAACCGGTAAATTTAGTTTTGATCAAAGTTTTGCTGAACACTGAACACCTAAAGTTAGAATCTTATTTTACAGTATTTTATTTGTAATTTAACGTTTTCATTTTTATTGCTGTTTGGGATTATATTTTTTAAAAGACTACTTGAATTTAAGGATCAAAAGTTAAGTTTGTATGACATCAGTGCCAGGGACATATCCAGGACATCATGAATCAATAGTTTCAATTTTTTACAATACATCATGAACTAAATGCAATAAAATGTACTTAAGCTTAAATACAGGTACAATAATTGAAGTGGTGTGAATTTTACATTATACAGGGTTACGCTAAATAGATACCAGGCTATGCAAATCAGCAGAATACGTATAAATGTCTAACTGGAAATCAAAAAAGAAATTTATTTGTAACTCATCAAAAATTTTTAAATTTTTGGGGCCAAAATGTAGTTAAAGTCGGCCCATAACTTTGTTTATCCTATACGCATTTAGGTAACTAAAACTAGTAATTCCAGTTTAAGCTTCTTTCAAAAAAAACGATAAAATGCAAATAGTTACAACCTTTGTTAGAAATGAATGGCAATTGAAAAGATTTTCTATGGCGATGTTTTTTTTTTTTGTGAATAGCACGTCTTTATGTGGAACAGGTCGACAACCGCGGTGCTTTACCATGTTTTTTTTTTTTTTCGGTAAACAGAAGTATATTATTTTGAAACTTAAATTCCTCTACATGAAAATTATGATGTTTGTATATTAACTGCGACAGACTCGAGGAAAGAAAAATCAATTTCTCGTCCCTGCGTTCACATTGGACAGCGATTTTTTTTTTGTAGGGGCATTAGGTACTCACATTTTTCTTAATGACACTATTCAAAACTAACCCTGTATACACAAATGCTGGAGGACCCTTGACGATGTTTTTTGTGTTTGGACCGTTACAAACAAGCAGCTAGATTTATTTTTAGAATTTCTAACTTAGCCAATGTTATGTAATTATATAAACATTAAATTCACTTAATAAAGTAAAATGATATCTACTAATTGACCTCATAATACGTAGGTAGTTTTTCATTAATCGTTATTTCAAAGCAATTTTTTAAAAGTTGTACAAATTTTGACGAAAATTCGCCATATCAGAAAGAATAGAAAATCCACACAAATTCATGTCAATTTAATCAATTCTTAAAGGGCTATCATAAAATGATATATTCCATTTAAAGAAAAGAAGTTTTTTGTTGGTCCATTGTTGTCGAATAATATAAATATTTTTTCATTCTAAAGATTATTATTATCTAGGATTTTTGTATTAAAAAATTTTTTATCAATATTATCAGATACAAATAATTATTTTTGCCGCACCCAGCATGTATACTGAAAAGTAAAGTTATATGTTACAACTTTTTGTGTTACTGTAACCGCCATATTTTTAAACTATGAATTTCTGATTTTTTAAGGTTTCTAATTAAAACGTTTTAAGAAATTAATGAATTTCTGAAAATTACTTATAGAGGAAACGCGTTACATTCAATTTATAGACTTGTACACAGCATGTGTCAATTTTCATTAGCCATAGGCGATTAATCCATACAATATGTGGCAACATAGTAGCCCTTCTTTCCTTTCCAATGCCAACACGACCGATGCATGCTCGTAAGTTAGCGTGGTCACTTCGACCACAGGCTTGGGTGTTTGTAATACGTTCAGAAATAATATTTACGACTTGCAAGGATTTGTTTTTCTTTTTCCTTTCAGTAAATGCAGAGAATTATTAAGCTGCGTTCACGCTGCATGACACAAACAAAAGCGTAATTCTAATAAAATTAAAAATAAGGTAAATAAAAAAGGATTCTGAAAATAGTAATAAATTACTAGATCAGGAGATCGCGGCGGCCATTTGATGTTTCCCGTTCCAGAAATAAGACGGCTTTTATTGCAGACTAGATCGCAACGTGTTTGCAGCTAAACATTGAATGTAGAAGTGGGAAGATCGGAGAAAGTCGTTGTGATGTCGATTGTTGCCGGGATTGGTGACGGACAGTGTGGGGTGCCATGCATTACTTGTATACGTATAAATCGCACGAAAACATTGAATCCCTATACCTAATGAAAATTGACACATATGGTATGTTGCCGGATCTATTTTTATTTCTGTCAGTGACATTTGATATAACCAAAGAATAAATTTATTCACAATACAATAACTATAACGTAATATATTTAGTAATTGAAATACTCTAAGACTACAGCCTTTTTCAACTCACTTATTATATTGATTTAGATTATCGAAAAATATAAATGTTTCATTGCGTATCCATAATAAAATTTAAAATAACCAATATTATGCTATTCTCATTAATCACATGATTACAGAAAAGTTTGTAAAAAGTTTCGACTGTTTACAGAAACCTTTCGGCATTATATTCAAAGGACGCAAACAGATAATAAACATCCTGTTTATCTTGTTCTAAGAAGAACTGTTTTTATATAATTTAAATATGTAAGAGAGAAATTTAATATTGATCATCGTTCGTGAATTTTTTTGCCCTTGCCAAGTTTCCACTTTTTGTTAAACGTCAGCCGTATTAATATTTGAAGGTTATGCCATTATATGTGTGCCACAAATTGTAAAATTGACATAAGAACTCTCGGCAACAAATTTTCAGAATAAATATCTGAGTTTACTATAACCCTTGTTTATTAATTAGCAGAAAGCAGCAATCAATCGACTTCCGCCATAAAGGAAAAATAATGACATCTGCATTGCCAATTTGATAACAACCAACATACATGTAATTATGTTAATAGCTTTCATTCAGCAGACACAACAGTTGCGCAACTGTTCAGTGATCATGTCCAGTAGACGAGCGCTCACTCTGAACGTGTTCAGGAGCGGCCGCCATTTTTGTGAGCGGAAAAATTCTACGCTCATTTCGTTGAATGTAAATTTTACATTTTACATTCAACGGCTCACTTAGTGAGCGTATTCTGTACGCATGCGCCATTGATGCATTCCAAGACCAACCTAATACATAATTTTGAAGAAAGTTACTAGAAAAGTAAGATACAACAAATTAAAGGTATTGTGCAGAAATAAATGTATTAAAATATTGGAGTTCACCCACTATTGTATTCGGGGGTTGGAAAAACCAACCCTTCCACTAAAAACTACGCCAAAACTGAATGCAGAAAAACAATTTATTATTATTGTTTATTCGGTTTAATCTCTATAATTTTAACATATGGCAGCAATGAAAAGTACCAAATGACTGACAGACGATGACATAAAGGTGAGCGGTCCTGTCCAGCAAACACTCAACTGTTGTGAAGTGAACGGTTGGAGCGGGATCGGTTCCCGATCCGCCTGCTGAATGAAAGCATATATTTCTAAATTTATAGTTTCATTAATGTAGAATATATTATATGTACAGTTTTGTGCAATAAATTGGCGTACACGTCTTATTGCTAATTTTGACATTATTTTGCCATTGTGAAAATGGCTTAAGTTAAGTTGACAAATGGAATTATAGCGTCAATTCAATTTGTCATACATGACAGGTATTCACACAAAAGTCATATTTACATAAGCGTATATTAAGTGTACGCCAATTTATTGCACAGAACTCTGCCGTCCTAAGAAAGAAGGCCTTAAGTACTGACAACACAGTTTTGAGCTATGAGCCGATGAAGATTTTTATTGATGGCAACCAGTAGATCAAAAGTAATACTAACGACGATGTGACATGAACACTTACCTTTTATTTTTCTAGTTAACATATACTTCAAAAAAACAAAAATCTGTTTTTTTTCAAAGAAAATGGCGGTTAAGGTTTTTTAGCTTAGTAGGAAAGCGAAATATACAAGACACTTACTGCACAAAATGTCTTGTTATCTTAGAAAAAGCAATTTATTAATCCAAAAATGTAATAAAAAATTAAAATTAAAGTAAATACTTAGTAAAACTAACTTATTCAACAGTTGTAATTAAGTCTGGAACATCCACACTAACAGGTAAAGAATTCCAAAAATTATGTCGATTTACAGGCATTAGTTTAACAAGATTAGTCAAAATACCGTCTTTCTTCTGTTGAGGTATACCTCGGTACAATGTATGAGCCTCTGGTTTTTCAATTGTTTTGGTTTTTAGAATTTTAGCCATTAAAAAATTAAGAGGCTTCAACTCTTCACTGAATCGATTTTTATAAAATAGTTGAAAATCACCTCTTTTTGCAACAACTTGCACTATATCTGCCATGTAAGGCCTTGGTACTGTATTTTTAAGTTTGTACAGAGACGCATAGTCTTGCCATTTATAGAAATCTGTTGGACCCATGGATTTGATGGCCACTTTTCCTGAATTCGCCGCCTGAACACAGTTTACAAAGTCGTTAAAATCATAAACCTTTCCAGCACGTTTCATCGACAATTCGACCTAAAAAAAAACTTTCTTGGAATCAAGATTTATGTGTAATTAGTTAGAATGTACCTGATGATGAAAACTGTCGCAGGACATGAAAGTATGCCCAGGCTCAAAATAGTTGAGCACAATTACATTGGCAGATATTTCATTCGAATTTATGATATATACAAGGCATGAATACAACGCCCAACTTTTATTTTGACCCGAACAGTTGTCTAGCCAAAGGGTAATTTTTGACGCATCACGATTAGTTAAAAAAAAGTAATAAAAAGCACTGATTATATCTTCTTTCTTACGGCCCGTGACCGCTTCATGCCACAACACTGCTAAAGGTGTTAAGTTTTGAATCTTTCCAACGGGTACAAACGACTCGTTAAAAGCGATGAGTCTTGGAGTAAATACAGCCGCCTTAAATGCGTCCATTCTAGGAATCATAATAACTTTTTCTAAATCGGCAGAAAAAACAACATCTCTTTCATCCTTATTTTTACAGTCCCGATCTTCTCTGTATTTTTCTCTGGCTTCGTTTGCTTTCTTAATATGAGTGTCCCATACATTACAATTGTCGCAGTCAGCCGCCAAATTGTCTTTACTGTGATCAGGATTATGCAGACTAAAAAATTCGCAAGACTCACATTGCTCGTGCCCTAGCTTAGTGAACGAAATATTCATTTGAGCTACAATGCTTCTGTATAAATCGTATGAGCACTTTAAATTGGGATGTTTTACAATCAAGTCTTTATGCATTGAAGAAATTGTTATATCGCTCGGCAAATAACGTTTATTCGGGGCGTGCTCTCTTCTGTAGTGTGATACACAGAGATGAAAACTTTCGATATGTGTGCGAACGATTTCTCTATCCGTTTTTGGTTTCTCATGCCTGCCCCTGCCATCAGGCTTTGGTGAATGGTTGGGCTGGGTAAGCACGTCATGAACTACCGTGTTGTTATTTTTGGAGAAACCCAATGTTGTTAAAAAGAAGGTTTTGCACACCGATTCTCGAATACTTCCATTTTTTAAATAATACTCAAAGGTATTTTGTCTTGCAGAGTCCTCAGCCCCTCTGCGACGTTTAATCGACTTCCTTAGCGTGTTATTTTGAATAAACACCCTCCTCGCAATGTAATTTAAATTCCAAAACCCCCGGTTAATTACAATTCGTTCTTCTTCTGTGAAGAAATTTGTACATTTTTTTCTACATTTTTCAGTGCAAGGTGGATGGACATTGTGACCCAATGCTTGCCTTTCTCTTTTTTGTTGCTTCCGTGTGCTTAAAGAAGATTTATATCTTTTCCTCTTCCGTTCCGTACCCTTTTTTGTTAAACTTTGTTCTAAATCTTCACAAACTAATTCTTCCTCCGAGATTTCTTCTAGTTCTCCAACTGCATTTACTTGTTCTCTGACTGTTTCTTCTTGTCCTTCAACTGGTTGTTCTTCTTCTCCAACTGTATCTTCTTGTTCTCCAACTGTTTCTTCTTGTTCTTCACATACTATCTCTTGTTCTTGTTGTCCAGCCGCTTCCTCTATTTGCCCTCCAATGTCGATGATTATATTATCCTCCATGCCATTCTGTTCTAAGATAATTATTGGGGTGTTTTCGATGTCAATTAAATTCGGGAAATTATGATCACCGCCATCGCTATTATTGATGACTTCATATTCATCACAAGCGGCTTTTGTGGCTTCAGATGTATTTTCAACAAGTATATTACTAGCAGCAGTAATACCACCAACCACATCTTGGTTATGTTGTGCAAGTTCCAAAATTTTTCGTGTTCTGTTCATTATGAATCTAATAAACAATATTATTGTAAACTGTGTGCTGGACATGGATTCAATCATTTTACTTACCTTATTATTGTAATTTCTCAACACTAAATTCACACAGAAAACACGAAACTATGCATTGATGTAACAACATACAACTACACTAAAACGTCGATGAATAATAAGCTAAAAGGCCTTGTATCCATCTAATTTTGTACATAAGGCATTTTAGCTTCTGAGTTGATACTTAAGGTATTTTTGCCTATGGGAATAATGACGCGGTGGAGATACGTAGATTTTGTTTGTTCGTTATTTTACGTTTAAAATGGTTTTTAAGGTATTTTAGCCTAGCAATATTATACATTGATAACCTCTTTAGCGTTTGGAACATCTAACTCATTTTGGCAGAAAAATTGAGTTAAGGCCTTTTTTCTTAGGACGGCAGAACTGTACATACATAATAATAATTATAGGATTATTTTAATGATTGATATTAATTAAAAATGATAATGTTGGCGTTATTTCAACCAGTTTTACTAGAAATATTTACGGCGGATGTTGGCTTTAGTGTAACGTCCAGTGCTGCCAATTGCCGGTATTTTACCTGAAACGCGGGTATTTTAATCGGACTGTCGGGTAAAATTGTGAAGCGGGTAAAATCGGGTATTTTCACATAAAACAATTAAAATTTGCTTTTCTTAACTGGATTTAGTCAACCTCAGATATCAATATGTATTTTATTGTCTATCAAATCTAAACGCTACAAAAATATTGTTGATGCATTTATGCAGCAGTTTTATCAATTTTAGTGACTTGAAAGAGAAAAATGTTTTAACTGTTGACTACACAAATATTCGCTTGTTAAAAGAACAAAAGCTACTTGTTAAGGAACGTTTAGGAAGTATATTTCGCAAAAATCTGTTTTAAATATTGAAGAAACGCCACTTATTCAGAAATTGAAATCTGAAACACAAAGATTGTTGATGCACTTATGCAGAAATTTTATTAATGTGAGTGACTTGAAAGGAAAAAATGTTTTTGCTGTTGACCACACAAATATTCGCTTGTTTGTGCCACTTTGCAAAATTTATTTAGGTATATGTCACTGAATTTCTTGAAATGTTGAAAAATTATGCATCCCAAACTGAAATTGACCAATTTCTCAAAAGTTGTTTAAATTTTTATGCAGAGCCTGTCCCTGACATTAAAACGCGATTTGCTTTTTCTGATCCAATTTTTAACATTTTAAGAATTCTTGAACCAAAAACGATCCAATCCTATGAGATAAAATCGCTGCCAAAAATTGTTCAAAGATTTCCAATAAATAAAAAAAAAGTATGATATTAATAAAAAATTGATAATATCAATAACAATCGATTGTTAACTGCAGTATTAGCATTTGCTTCCAATTAATGGTTAGTTTGAATACTCAGCAAACTATTCATATATAGAATAAAACACAAGTGTATAGTTTCAAAATTATAATAATGTTTAACACACTACATATGTTTCGCCACACTGTGGCTTCATCAGGTGGATGAAAATATTTTCATCCACCTGATGAAGCCACAGTGTGGCGAAACATATGTAGTGTGTTAAACATTATAATAATTTTGAAACTATACACTTGTGTTTTATTATATATATTTATATATAATGGAGTTTCAACATGTATCTCCTTCGTCGATTATTAACTATTCATATCTTACCGACGGTGCAATTTTACTTTTGCTAATTAACACTGTCGATTGTGAAGAATATAATTTTCAATTTTAAAACATGCGTTAATTAGAGAACGTACATATTTTTAGGTTTTATAAGAAAAATAGGCACTGCTACTGTTATAACACAGAAGTGTTTTGTCCGATTTTATTTTTCCGTAAAACATTGCTCATATTATTAAAAAAACGCCTACATCAAAAGTAAATACAAATCTTGGTGATAAATAATAACGAAGAGATCGTACAACTTCTAATTAATAATAATAATAATAATATATACTTATTCCAGAAGTAAACTTAATATTTAATTAATTCTAGCAAATATATTAAAATAATTACAAATTTCTTATAGGCGGAATATTAATAAAAAATTCTCGTCGTTGAAAAACAAAGTACATAG
This sequence comes from Amphimallon solstitiale, assembly GCA_963170755.1. Lineage (NCBI taxonomy): Eukaryota > Metazoa > Arthropoda > Insecta > Coleoptera > Scarabaeidae > Amphimallon > Amphimallon solstitiale. The sequence continues at coordinate 249,843,266 of OY720675.1, forward strand.
AGTAACGTAACAAGCCACATGGATTTTAAATAATTTTGAACTCGTTAAGTATATTTTATTATATTACGGAATTTAACGAAATCACACGAACCAAGTACGAGCACGACATTTCGACCAATGACAGCACGAAGTCGCATTACCTTAAGGACTATAATCGCTTGGCAGTGTACCAATTTCCCTTACCCCACCTGCAATTGTTGCGACCACTTACCTCACCAACAAACTGCACTCATGCTTCCTCTATTATATTACAATCTCTTTGATGTAAACATACCCCTCTCGGCATCACTTTTTGTCGACAATGTTCACTCCTTCTTTTCTATCCTCCTTGGATTGTGTAGAGATTCGACAATCCTCTTTTTTAAAAAAAGCATCGCTTAATTTCTAAATATTCAAGACTGGGGACTAAGAATCAACACCCTGTATAGTACATGCCTAAAATACATAATTTCATTAATGAAATTGTTGGCAATAGAGTTAGGCACAGTTGGTATAATTCAAATTTTCATATACCGGGTGTTTGTTTAAGCTCGGCCACCGGCCTTATCTCGGCAACCGTTTATCGTACAACCTGGCGGAAAAAATGTTGATAGTAAAATGGACCACGGGAATTTCAACAAAAATATTTTTAAGCTTTCAAAATGATCGCAAGTGGGTTGCTTCATCATTACCTTTAGTTTTTTATGCTCTTTAATATTACGATATTAAAAATATATCGCTCCATTTAAAATTAAAAAAAAAAGTAGTATACATAAATTGAGAACAGCGCCCCCTGTTATTTTCTTTGATAACCACGCAATTTCGTACTACATATCCTTCAATTCTTTGTAAAATTCTGTATCTAATGAGCCAAAAACATTAGAATCGGTTGACGCAAACCGAAATTATACCTACTTTATACGCAGACATTTGATAGGGGTTAGATCAAAAAGTTTCAAATAAAAATTGTACAAAAACATCTAAAAATGTTGTGTTATTTTCTATTACTATCTGGCTATATCTGACTATATTTTTAACTATTTCTATTATAAAAACTATTAAGCTGTCAATATGTCACTCCATATTTTTTGACAATATCAAAACTAAAACTGACATTCGAAAAGGTCTTTCAACAACAATAACAATTAAATAACAACTAAATAAATGTTCCATTCTTGTCCATTCCAAGGTACGTTCATTTATTAACATTTCTCCCCCTTGAAATCACAAAACATTTTCACCTTCAATTAGGCCAATTGGACAAATCTTTGATACTGATCTTCTGTAGGTCCCTGTATTTGTTTTAATGTCTACCACACGCACTTTCTGGTCTTTTCCTGGATAAACAGCAGTTATTCTTCCTAATGGCCAATTGTTTCTTGGTAACTGATTATCCATCAGTACGACTACTTCACCTACTTCTATATTTCTTGTTTCTTGCAACCATTTGGACCTAGCAGTTAGAGTAGGCAAATATTCCCTTACCCATCTGTGCCAAAATCTGTCTACCAACTGTTGGGCAAATCTCCATTGCTTTCTCAAATCAAATTTTTGTTCAAATATTCCTGGTGGTTTAACAATGCTCGATGTTCCGATCAAAAAATGATTTGGAGTTATACTTTCAAAATCATTTTCATTTGACGACACATAAGTCAGAGGTCTGCTGTTAACTATGTTCTCTGCTTCTACTAAAACTGTCTGTAAAACTTCTAATTTTGGAATTCTTTCCCTTAAAATAATCTTTAGTGTTTGTTTTACTGTTCGTACCATCCTCTCCCAAGCACCTCCCATGTGAGGACTTGCTGGAGCTATAAATTTCCAATCGATATTTTGTGCCAAACAATTTTTCTTAATTTCTCCATCATCTACTTCATTTAAAGCTTTACGCAGTTCTCTGTCTGCTGAACAAAGGTTAGTTCCATTGTCACTCCATATACAAACTGGTTGTCCTCTTCTTGCGATAAATCTTCTTATAGCTAAGATAGCCGAACCTGTATTAAGAGATTCCGCAAGTTCTAAGTGGACAGCTCTGACAGATAAACAAGTGAACAGTACACCATATCTTTTTTCATGTCTTCGGTCTATTACAACATCTATTGGCCCAAAATAATCAATTCCCACAAAAAAGAAAGCTCTTGGGGGTTGTTGTAATCTTTCTAATGGAAGCTGACCCATTTCCGGCATTATAGGCTTTGCTTTCTTAATTTTGCAAAAATTACAGCTATTTATTACTGAGGCTATAAGTTTCCTTGCTTGGGTTATCCAATATTCTTGTCTTATTTCATTAAGAACTAATTGTGTCCCTGCATGTCCATTTCTTTCGTGATATTCCCGTACAAGGAGCCGTGTAAAAGGGTGACTGTGACTTAAAATAATGGGTCGTTTTGTCTCCATCTTTAATTCGGGGCAGTTATCTATTCTTCCTTTTAAGCATATTAGATTATCATTTAAACATGGTGAAAGTGGGAAAAGCTTGCTATCTTTATTAACTGATTTTCCTTTTACTAGTGTCCTATATTCTTGACAAAAGGAGTCTTTTTGTGACTGAAGACACCAAAGTTTTTTCGCATTCTGAATTTCTGAACATGTTAAATATTTTTCTTTATCTGAAAAATATGGTTTCTTTTGGACTTGTCTTATGAATCGGAATACATAGGCTGTGGAATTCAATAGTTTTCTTAAAGATGAAAATTTTGATATGTCAGGTAGGTACGAATTTTTAATATTTTCTTCTGCATGACTTAAAAGGAGTATTTGCGATTCTTCAATGTAATTTTTGCTTAGATGATGCTCAATATTTTCTTCTGGCCAAAAACATGGTGACTGATACAAGAACTCAGGACCTTTTAACCATGGGCTTCCACTTCTAAGATCAGCTTCTTTATCGTCTCTTGTCGCTTCGTCAACTATATTTAATTTCGAAGGTACCCATTTCCATTGTGAAACGTCAGTGTTTTCTAAAATTTCTCCTACTCTGTTACTAACAAAAGACGGTAATTTCTTTGAGTCCGTTCGTAACCAATTTAGAACAGTCGTGGAGTCTGACCAAAATACAATTCTATTTATTTTAAGTGTATGTTGGTGTTGGATTGTTTTTGCCAAACGGCTTGCAAGTACTGCTGCTTGTAGCTCTAAACGGGGTATCGTCAGGGTTTTTAGTGGACATACTTGATTGCGAGACATAACTAATGAAATTTCAATTTTTTCTCCTGCTTCAAATCTGAAATAAGCGACTGCTGCAAAGGCTTGTTTACTTGCATCACAAAACAAGTGTAGCTGTATATTTTTTACTTGAAAATAATTGGAAACATAGCATCTTTGAACTGTGAAGGATTTTATTTTCTCCAAACCATTAAGCCAAAGTTTCCATTTTTTATTTTGTGCATCTGAAATCTGATCATCCCATTTTATTCCACTTTTCCAAATATCTTGCATTAAGATTTTCGCTTTCACAATATAATTTCCAAGGATTCCTAATGGGTCAAACAAAGACATGATAACGCTTAACATTTCTCTTTTTGTAGGTATTTTTTTTCCATCTAAAATATTTTGATCTACTTTATGTAAGCTAATGCAAAAGCTTAACACATCTTCTTTTGGTAGCCATCTTAGTCCTAATATTCTTTGGGGTGCAGAATCTTCAAATATTTTTTCTGCCGTACGTAATTCTTCGGGTATATTTTGAAAAACTTCCTCCGAGTTAGAAATCCATCCTCTTAGCTCAAAACCGCCCATCTTATGGATAGCTATTACTTCATTTATTAATTTTGATGCTTTTTCTGGAGATTCTGAACTATCAATGTAGTCATCCATGTAGTGTTGATTAATAATGGCGTCAACAGCTTCAGGGTACACCTTTTCATATTCTAGGGCATTAATATTCTTGATATATTGGGCGCTGTATGGTGATGACACCGCTCCAAAAATCATCACCTGAACAACGTATGTCTCAAAATCGTTTGCCGGGGAATCTCTCCATATAATTCGTTGAGCATGCTGGTCTTCATCATTTATTTCAACCATATGAAACATCTCTCGTATGTCAGCTGAGAAGGCTATGGGCTTTTCTCTAAACTTTGCAATTACGCTGATAAGTGAATTAAGCAAATCTGGACCTTTGTATAAAAAATCATTTAGACATTTTCCTTCGACTTTTGAAGCAGCATCCATAACTAAACGAATTTTACCAGGCTTATTTGGGTTTACTACACCAAAATGAGGTAAGTACCATATTTTTTTGTGAGATTCTTCTTCTTCTTCAATAGATAGTTTTCTAATGTATCCTTTCTCTTTATATTCTTTTATTTTCTGAGAATAAGCTTGTCCGAAATCTTGATCTAAACTCATTTTTCTTTCTATAAACCTAAAGCGTTGAAGTGCTACATTTTTACTGTCGGGAAGTGTTTCTTCTGTATCTTTCCATAACAATCCTGTTTCCCATCTACCATTTTTTCTTCTTGAAATATTTTTTATTAAGTTTTCGGCTTCCTCATCTTCTTTTATTGATTTTGTGTCTTGATATTTTACCCCTAAAGATTCAATTGTAAAAAAATATTTTACCATATCGTGGAGATCTTCACTGTGAGCTTCGTCGTCTCGAACAAGGAAATTTACATAATGGTCTAATCTTCCTTTAAATTGGGCTACATTTCCGTGGACTATCCATCCGAGCTTAGTACGTGACAAGGCTGGGGAATTTTTGGGGCCTTCTATAAGTTCTCTGGTTGTTATCAGTTCCCAATAGTCCTGGCCAATTAGCAGTTTTGGTTTAATACTCTCAATGTTTGGAAAATTAATATGTTCTAAATGTTTCCAGTTGCTTTTAATGCGCCTTGAATCAACATTTTGTATGGGCAAATCTAAATCTTTTGAGGTATATATATTTTCCATTGGGTAAAATTTATCTCTGTCAATATTCGAAATGCTGAAGGACACTTTTCTTGATCTTGACTGTTTTGTTGTATGCTGGTCAGTCCATTTTAAGCGCAGAATAGTTTCTTCTCCGACCAGATTAAGTTCATTTGCCAAACTTTCATCAAGTAGACTGACAGTGGCACCATCATCTAATAGAGCATAAATTTCAATTTCAATTGTTTCTGTTCTTAAAATTACTGGAACAATTTTCAGTAACACTTCTTTTCTATAATTTTGTAATGTATGTCCCACTATATGATTTCCTGTTTCAAAAATATTTTCATTCTGTAAATTTCTTGCATCAGCTCTTGCTCTAGGTTCCGTTTTATTTGTTTTGAAGTGTAGAAGTTTATGGTGAATTTTTTGACAGTCATCAATAGTACACTTTCTTTTATTTCGGCAATTACTAATTCTATGGTAGCTTTTTAGACAACAAAAGCATACCTTATTTTCTTTGACTATTTTCCATTTATCTTCTATTGATTTTTCTATAAATCTTTTGCACATGTCTAAGTTATGATTTTCTTTGCATAAAAGGCATTTATTTTCTTGTTTATTTCCTGCTACAACTAAAGTCCTTTTAAAATTCGGATTTAGCTGTCTTTGTGATGACATGCTTTGAACGTAGCTAGCAGCATTGGCTTTTTCGTTTACCCATTTCTTAAAATCACGAAGTGAGTATTTACCTTTATTGTTCGCAACTTTCTCACCCCATGATAGCTGCATACCAAATGGTAGTTTCTGCATTAAGTCGTCCATTAACTGGGGGCATGACAGGTAGTTTTCCATACTGAGTGATTCAAAAGTCAGGACAAGATTTGATACAGTTTCCGAAAATTGGGTAAGTGCAACAAAATCATTGTTTTTTACGATAGGTAAGTTTTTAGCTTCACTTACCATGTTTCTGACAATAATATCAGGTCTGCCATATTTATTTCGTAGAATATCTATTATATCTGTGGCAGGAACCGACATGGAAATTAACAGACCTTGTACAGATCTAAGGGCATCACCCTTTAGGCTTTTTCTTAGCCTACAAATATTTTCTTCGTCTGATAGTCCTAGAGCTTTTGTTGTGTAGGTGTAATTACTATAAAAGCTTGGCCACTCCTTACCATTTCCCGAAAAAATTGGCAGTTCTTTATCTATTGTCTGTCTAAGGAGAATTTTTTCTAATCTGTCATCTTGACAAAATGTCTCCATTTCTAAATCATTTTTACTAGAATCTACTACATCTCTATGGCTGCTATTACAACTTTCTGTTTTTAAATCATTTTTGTTAGTTTCAAGCCAAGTTTTTACTTTCTGCAAACTACCTTGTTCCTCTTTTTCAAATATATTATTCCTACCTTCAGAGACTTCTTTCAGTCTTCCTCTATTTTCAACAAATTCATTTATTATCGAGTTTCCTTTGCTTAACTGTATTTGTAGTTCTAAATCTAAAAATTCTTTTTCTTTCCGAAGTCTTGCTTCTTCTAATTCTCGCTCAAATTTAAGTCGCCTTTCTTCTAATTGTCGTTGTCTTTCTTCTAAGTCTCGTTTATATTTAAGCTGTTTTTCTTGTAGTTCTATATTAGCTAACTTTTTCTGATGTTCTAACTGTAAACATAGTATTTGACTAGGTAACAATGAAGATTTTTTCGTACCTTTACTGCTTGAGGTAATTGTGCTATTAGGTTTATTTTTACTACTGGTACCTTTGTCATCATTACTTTTCATCATATTTTGCATTAAATGTTTTGAATGGAGTATAGAGGCATTACTGAACCCAAAAAAATCTTCGGTACTCTCTTTCTCATTCCTATTTTGTAAAGTTTCTCCTAAATTTGACGAATTTTTTCTGCTGTCGGACATGACATCATCTGACTTTCTCGATCTATTATCCATAATTCTTCTATCTGTACATCTATAGGGCTGAATAAAGTTCGTCGAAGGACCACAATGTTATTTTCTATTACTATCTGGCTATATCTGACTATATTTTTAACTATTTCTATTATAAAAACTATTAAGCTGTCAATATGTCACTCCATATTTTTTGACAATATCAAAACTAAAACTGACATTCGAAAAGGTCTTTCAACAACAATAACAATTAAATAACAACTAAATAAATGTTCCATTCTTGTCCATTCCAAGGTACGTTCATTTATTAACATGTTGCTAGTAAAAATTTTAATCTATCTTAATTTAGAATTTAATAATAATAAACATTAACAAATTTTTAATTCATGTTGAAAATTGCGCCTCCTTGCGATTGTTTTGAAAACTTAAAAATATTCCTATAGTCCGGTATAGATTTCATAGGTATAATTCATAAGATTCCATTATCACATCCTAGTTTCTATGTTTGCACTAGTAAATGTAAAAATAGTGACAATTATTTCAATTGTTTTTGTCAATTTAACAATAAAATAGTTTGCGTTTAAAACAAATAAAATACAAAAGAAGAAACAGGCAAGTATTATTCAAAAAACCTTTAAACGCAAATAATTAGAGAATTGTAATTTTTCTTTTTCTTATGTTTGGTATCACGGTTTTTTTAAACATAGATAAAACATCGGAGCCGGATCACAGAGCAACAGAACTTGTTTACAAAAAAGCAGCTCATGTTAAAAAATCCAATAATGTCTTTTTTTACGATTATTTAAAAAATTTATAGATTCCTACATTTCAACGCAATGCTTTCTGTATAAATGCGAGGTAGCGATTATTGAGTTGTTGTAGAGATGACTGCACATGCAAAACATTTACAAAATTTATATATTTTATTTAAATATTTAGATATTACATAAATAGTTTATTAGTTTAATGTATTATATGTTTACATACATATAACTTAATATATTTTCTAAATTATATACACAGTCATTTTATTATTTATATGTGTTTTTATAATGTAATTACATTTGTTTATATCACCTATATTAGTGGTATACAGGTGTATCACTTAAAACTCCCAGATCAAATATCACGGAAACGGATAAAGATATTTGAATTTTGTAAAAAGCAGTTACTAAAGAATGTGATCGACTCTAGTTTGCTTTCAGAATTGTGTTATGTGAATATATAGATGGCGTTGCGAAGAAAGGAGTTTTTTTGATCCCCATAATTCTCAATTGTTTGTCATTTGAAAGAATATTAAAATTCATGTAAATTTTAATTTAATTAATTATTATTTATTTTTAATTTGTGTTTGTTTCCAAATGTTAACTGTTTCATAGATATTCGTGTTTAAAGAAAGTAAGAAGAATGTCAATTTTTGTCTTTATTTTGTTTAAATATTTAATTTGTAGGGAAAAGTAACAGTCTTGCTATTATAGTTACTTCACAATTTAAATTGTATAGTTTGTTCCTTTTTATAAATTCCCCTTCATAGGCACCGATAGATAAGTAGGCAGAAAAGCATTCATGTCTGTGTTATATGTATGTATGCTTGTTTTGATAATTTAGGAAATATTTTACTGTAGAATTACCGAACAGATGCAGTAGCAACAGCGCCCGAGAAATGCGGCACTTGAACGTCATACGTAAAATGCTGAATATGATTTTAATTTATGGAGAATCCCGTAGAAAGGAAAACAATAACTATAAAGCAGATCGTGTGGTACTTTAATTAAGCATAATGCTCGTTATTGATCAGAAGAAAATCTTAGGTGGATAGGTCAGACAAGAAATCAAACAGTTTTTGGTGTTAACGTTTGGTGTGGAATTTTAAACGGATAGGCCTCCACTTTTATCACGAAACGTTAACTGGTGTGCGCTATTTACAATTCCTGCAAAATGAGTTACCACTACTTTTGGAAGATGTACCAACAGAGCTGCAAAATAATATGTGTTTATATCAAGACGGGGCACCTGCTCATAATGGGCAACACAATTATTGAGTATTTTAATCAAACGTTACCACGTCGTTGGATTGAAATAGTGGCGTCATCAGGTTGCCGGCTCGTTCTCCGGATCTAACCACGTTAGATTTTTTTTTGTGGAATTACTTGAAAGCTGAGGTTTACAAACACATGGGCGATTTTTGGCGTTCTCAGATTGCCGGCTCGTTCTCCGGATCTAACCCCGTTAGATTTTTTTTGTGGAGTTACTTGAAAGCTGAAGTTTACAAAGACATGGGCGATCTTTATAATAAAATTTATGCAAGTGTTCAAAAAATTAGTAGAAATACATTGTTAAATGTTTGCGGAAGAAAACTATTAATGCGATATACGTTATGTAGCAATCAAGAAGGCAACGATTTTGAACATCGTTGGTTAATTATTTAAACAAAATAAAGACAAAATTGTAATTACTTTCTTTAAAGACGAATGTTTATTGAAATTTTGGAAACTAACACAAATAATAAAATTTACATTAACTTTAATAATCTCACAAATAAAAAACAAATGAAGATTATAGCGATCAAAAAAAATCTTTTCATCGCAGCGCCATCTATATATTCGCATAATAAAACACAATTGCGAGAGAAACTAGAGTCGATTACATTCTTTAGTATCTGCTTTTTACAAAATTCAAATGTCTTTATCCGTTTTGGAGATATTTGACCTGGGAGTTTTAAGTGAAACACCCTGTATATTGTACATTGAAATAATAGAATTATGAACTTGAGAAAATATGTTTCAGTGCCTAAATTCAAAATGTAAAACATCCTTAATCACCTTTCGGAACCATGAGCGCGCAGACAGTGAATATGGTTTACGCCAGGATACAGACCAGCAATAGCGCATCGTCTGGAGATTACTGGAGAATCATTTCCTTATTTATTTACAAAAGACGTGTACGGCGCCCAAACGTATCCATAAAAATCCACTGACAGAATGTAGCTGGCAAACCGCTTTTCGTTGGCTTCGGTGTTGAAACATAAAAATTATCCTCTTCTATTGCACCCCACCCAAAAATATGACGAGGGAGGATTATGAAAGGAAATGAGATATTTTACATCAGAATTAACCTACATTTGGAATGTGATGCACGTTTCGCGGTTAAAATTTTGATGGTTCACGATTAACAACAAGTAAGGGTTCATAAGAATATTTTGACATTACGGATATTTTATAAAACTAAATTGATAGAATAAAACCCATAAATTTCATTATTTCGAATGGCAACGTAGATTATGTTCTTTCAAATTACCTCTTTGATGACAACTATAGTCGCAGTTGGGGCATTCGAATTTAATGCCCAAATGAATGTTCATATGCAGTTTTAAAGTACTTTTGGCGGTGAATTTTTTGTTGCACATTTTACAGTCAAACGTTCCTATTTTTGTATGTCGTTTTATGTGCTGTTTTAAATGAGAGCTTTGAACAGTTCTGTACGAACAATAATTACACGCAAATATCCGTTCGTCACTATGTTTGTGTCTAATGTGTGTTGTAAGGGCTGATTTAACATTAAACCTCCGACGGCATTTGTCGCATTCAAATGGCATCTCTCCTGTGTGCACTCGAACGTGTCTTTTAAGACTTCCTTTTCGTGAAAATGTTTTCGAACAGATCGAACATTCGAATGGTTTTATGCCGTCATGGATTCTGGTATGATCAAGGAAATGTGAACTGCGATCGGTCGTGTATTTGCAATGTGAACAATTGTATCTCTTCGTAATGGCGAAGCAGCTCTTCTCTTCATAATCGTTCCTGCCACCAGTTGACGCACTGAAAAATAAAGCAGAAAGTTTAATGGAATGACATGACACTAGACGACAGTTTTTAATTTCTTTTTAAAAACTGTTGTAAAAATGGCTGTATGATTCTTACAGTTTGCAGGCGTAACCACAAACCAAATCTTTCCACCACCTCTAATTCTAGAGTCATAATTATACACCGGACGTCCCAGATTTAAATAACGACGGAGCAAAGAATTAATGTAAACAACACGCAGTTACTGAATAAGCACTATTCACATGGTGAACTGCAACATCTATTGTTGTTGCGAAAACGACAGAATTATCTTGACGTAAGCGTCCACTCGATTTCGTTCAGTTTCAATAACATACGCATACATTTTTAGTTATCATTTATTCAGATCTAGAACATTGTTTATGTTACAATGATACGGAAGAACGTCGAGAATGGCATCGTGAAACAATGGCGAGTTGGATTAAGGGTCATACTGATTGTACGTCCATTGTCAGTGATTGCGAAAATTATTGCAAAGTCTGTTAAATATCGTTACAAAGTGCCCAAAAATCGCACGTACAACGTCACTTGGCATCGCTAAAACATGCAGACAGAAATTGAACCTGTTGGAAGCTGACAATTTTAACGAAGAACTCTACGAAGCTTTAATGGCGAATAATATCCTATTAAATAAACCTAACAATCCCACTTTCAAAACATTCCTCAAGTAATATACTGGTCGAAATGTTCCTGATGAATCCACCTCACACAAATATTGTGTTTCTAAGTGTTTCACGAAAACAGTAGAATGCATTAGAAGACAACTTTCAAATCAGTACCTATGGACAAGTGCCGACGAAACTGTCGATATATTAGGACGCTATGTGGTGAATGTTGTTGCTGGTGTACTACATCCAACTTTTCCAATACAGTTGATGCGGAAATAATTGCTAAAACCATTGACGAGAATTTGCACAAAATGCTTCATTCGGACGACAGGTACAGGGAAAAATACTTTTATTTGTTAGACAGTGCCGCATAGATGTTAAAAACAGGCAGACTATTAAAGGAAACATATCCATATATGCTGCATATTACTTGTGTAGCACATGCTCTCCACAGAATCTGTGAATATATCAGAGACACCCATCCGGAAATTGATAGACTTATATCCGCTTTCAAAAAAGTTTTCAGAAAAGCACCACCGAGAGTAACTTTTTACAAGGAAAAACTTCCATCTTTCTCAATGCCTCTCTCGCCAGTAATAACTAGATGGGAAACATGGTTGGAAGCTACTAGTTTTTATGCAGAGATTTCGATAGTTTACAAAATTTCGTTACATGTTTAAATGACGAAGTATTTCTGAGTGCAAGGACCTAACACAAAACCCAAATTTAAAAAATCAGTTGTTATTCCTTCAGGAACACTTTGGAAATTTGCCTAAACTAATCACATATTTTGAAAATCGAAATCTCAAAATAAAAGAAGGATTAACCACATTAGATGTGCTATTAATAATTTCAAAAGTATTCCAAGTGACTTCGGATGCGGCCTTCGGCAAAAGTTAGACGCAGTTTTTAATAGAAATCCAGATTTAATAATATTGCGGCAATTGTATATGGGGACAATGACACAAAATCTAACTACTAAATACGCTGAAATAAAAGAATATTTCCAGTAGCACTTATAACCAGTTGCGATGTAGAAAGGAAGTTTTTCTATCTACAAGGATGTACCTACTTTATTCCAAGAGAACAAATCTTACAGAAGAGACCCTTGAGAATGTATTGCTAGTTAATATTAATACTCCTTTACTCGACATGAACTGCAAAATGAACAAATAATAAGGTATTTTGTATTTTATAGATCACCACCCACTTGTCATCCAATTATATAAATAGAATTAAAACCTCTTTAAAAATACAACATTTCAATAGTGCGCCCATGGGCGGAGAGTCATCAACGTTTCGTGTCCGGTCTGTTGTTATAATCATACTACCCTAGTAGATAAACAATAATATTGTATTTAGAAAATTTGATAAAAAAAATAGATAAGTACAAAATCTTGACGTAACAAATACTAAATGTTTAATTAGTATCAAGAATACAAAAACGATTAACTTCACACAAAGGAAACTTGCTGATACATCAAAGTTTTGCATAAATAGAGTTATTTCTTTTGCTCTCATGTTGTGTGTTGCCTACTCTAATGAGAAACCAGCAAAAATCTGCCATTTCTTGATATCGTTTCTCCATTTCTTCGGTCTATTGATGAAACCTTTCCCCTTGTTCATCAGTCGTCTTTCCTAAATTAGCGGGGGAAAATCCAAATGGAATGCTAGAAATGAACTTTGAGCGACATTCGACACCCTAAGTCTTTTTAGTTTTCTAGCAAATTAGCCACAATATCTTGGTAGTTTTCACTCTTTCGATTTCCCAGAAAATATTTGCAATCATTTTTAAAAGATGTCCATGCTGCCAGGTCCAAATCATTCATCGTACGTTCAAAATTTTCATCTCTGAACAGCTTCCTAACTTGTGGATCAATAAATATTCCTACGCGAACTATTGAATCAAACAGCTTTGGAAACGTATCCCTTTAACATTTAAAACAGTTGCCTTCTTTTTATGGTGCTCTGACAAACTGTTTAATCAATCCTAATTTATTCTGTAGATGTGGTAGAATCATCAAATTAGAATCCACTAACGGCTCAAATTTTATATTAAATTCTCCAGAAACAATGCTGATCCGTAGTTGCCATTCTTTGATTTGGTAATGATGCTGAACTGCTCGACCATCCCACAGACACCAAGAAGAACAATATTTGGTAAACCCTCCTTGCAGTCCAAGTAATGAGATAACCTCAAGGTTACCACAGATTTGCTGAAGATGATTTAAATATTGAATGAGATTTAATATAGTTGACATACTGTCATACGTGTCTTTTGTGTTTGTAGAAATGATGGTATCGAGTTACCATTATAAAGTAAAACGGTTTTGAGACTTGTTTTTGACGAATCGATAAACAATCACCATTCTGTAGGCTTATATTCAATACTCATTTCATACCAAAGTTGATTTACATCAGTACAATAACAGAAATTTCTTTTTACTTTGTAAAATGAACTGAGTGTTTCGTGACGTTTTTCAATACAGAGATTCTTGTAGTGCAATGTAAAAGATTTCATTCTTTTAATCGAGATCCAAGAATTCATGTTTTTTTTCCGTTAAACCCAAATCCCGTATCAAATCATTAAGATCTGATTCAGTAATGAGATGTGGTTCGTCAGCAGGAACATACGTCAGATCACTTGAAAATGACATATTCAAAACATCTTTCTATCTTCCTCGTCCGTGTAATTTTAATGCATTGGAGTTGAAAAACCCTTCAATTTTAACAAGACAGAAGTAACAGCCCGTGCCGTGATATGCTGCACTAAAACCATTGAAAAACTGACTATTACTTATTAGCATAAATTATTGGGTGTGATATGTTAGCCCCCTTTTTTCTAAAACCAAAAACATGACTGTTCAAGATTGTTTTGGGTTTGTTCTAAATTGTTTCAAAGTATTTCCAAAAGAAAGTCAAAATTGGCCAAAATAATTGCAAAGAAAGGACTTTTTCACCCACCCCCTTTTTTCGAAAATTGTAATTTTGAAGGTTGTTTCAGGTAATTTTAGATTCGTTCTAAATTATTCCAAAGGATTTCAGTGCTAAAATCAAAATTAGCCGAGAAAATAAAGAAAAACGAAATCCATAACTATGAAACTCTGGTTGATCTAGGTTTATTCTAAACATTGTTCTAATACTCAAAACCGTATCTCAAATCTCAAAATCAAAAGATATTGCAGAAAAAACGAAATCCATCCAAAAGAATAAAGTTAGCCCGCCCGCCTTGTTCCGAAAATCGAAATTCTCACTGCTGTTCTAGGTTGTTATAAGTTTGTTCTAAATTGTTCGAAAGTATGTCAAGGAAAAACTGATAATCAACCGAGATAATAAAAAAAAACTATTTTTCGCCAAACGCCCAGTTTCCGAAAATTGAAATTCTGACGGTTATTCCAGGTTGTTCTAGATTTGTTCTAAATATTGTTCTGTTACATCAAAACCGTACGTAGTATGAATCAAAAGATATTGCAAAAAAAATCTATTTCGGGAAAAAGGGGGCTAACTTGAAACTTTGAATTTAGTTCAAAACAAACCTAGAACAACCTGAAACAACCGTCAGATTTTTGATTTTCTAAAAAAGGGGGCTAACTTTACACACCCTAAATTATTATAATTTCGATAAATAAAAGCCGGATTTGTAAAAGGTCGCTATTTAATTCCCAATACTAAATTGATTAAAAATATCATTTATATTAGTCATCAAATCATACCAGAGAATGTCTTCACTTTCATTTCAAATTTAAAACCATTTTACTTACTGACGATTGCCTTTTGCTGAAACAATTGGATGGGAGGACAATGCCATCTTAATAACCAAAGCCAGGAAGAAGTTGGATGAAATGAGTGGAAAAGTGGCGGAGTATATTCGATTAAAAATAGAAGTCGAGGTCAAGCTGATTGAAAGTAATCAAAAAATTTACTAGTGAATACACATTCTGAAGCTTATAAAACTATGTGCATTGAGAAAAATTATATAACGCCTGTCATTAAAGATGAATTTAAAAAGAACTTATCACTATGAAATTCTCTTACGGCTACATATAGTGTGTATTGTTGGTTATTCTAATCAAATGTTAAAAATTACTTACTTTTTATATTTTTCCTTGCAGTACTTTACATGTCCTTCTAAATACGTCAAATTAACCACGTAAATTTTACAAAAGGGGCACGGAACTATACCTGAAATAACAATAACGAAAGTAATTAAAAATGAGTAAAACAAGTAACACATGTACATTTTTTACCTTTGGATGGACCTTCCTTCACAATCTTATATGGACATTTCGTCATGTGTCTTGTCAAAAATTCCTCCTGAGTAAAGCCCAAACAACACGAGAAGCAAGCGTAAGTATTATTCATTTTCTCGGACACAGGCTCGAAATATTTTTTCACGTCGATACTTAAAATCTCGGCAAATTCTTCACCATAAAACACCAGCAATTCATCGCCTTTCTTAATTTCTTTAACAGTTCGGTAATATAATTTTCCCTCATACTGAAAGGCGAGCAGATTTTGTTCTTGAACATTTCTTGCACAATTAACGAATCTCATCCAGTTCGAGTAGTTTATGTCGGCAGCGTCCACTAATTTTCCGTATCGCAGTTTCCAGGCGTATCCGCTAGTGCTTTGTACGGTTTCTAAACCCTCGTAAGGTCCAAATTTGACCATGCGCGGTATAGTTTTTAAAGCAAAAACACCTTCGCCGTGTATGATGGACTTTTTAATTTCCAACAAATTTGCTGGCAACGTTTTTCTAGCACGGTCTTTAGTCCCCTTCCTCACATTCGTATCAAAAATGTGCTCCAACATTCCACAAATCGGGCAGTAATTTTCAAATTCTTCTTCGCAGTTATCACAATCTAATCAGTACTTAACACGTTAGAAATAAATAAAAAAAAGAGTGTGTCTTACATACATATATAACCATCCCTTGCCGGTATCTCGTCCTCTTTGTAATTTAATTTCGGTAATTTTCGTTTAGGATAAACTTTAGGCGGTAATTGAAAACGTACTTTCTTTTTTGTATTTACATTCTTTTCTGGAACATTTATAGGAACACTCTCCTTATTTTGTTCCATAAATTCACGCTTTGGCAATTCTACACCTAGATCAATTGAATATATTTCAATATTTTAATTAATATATATGTTGGATGGCATATTATAAGTAATGGAAGAACTAATTATCGGAATTAATCCATATTTTACACTTGATAATAATTCCAGGCGATGTACACTCCCAGAAGTCATAAATGATACTCCCAACGATTCTAGTGCATTCAGCCAAATGATCGATTGTAGTTATTTATAGATGGCAAAAATAAGAGATTTAAAAGTCCTTCAAGAAATTTGAAATTCATTCTGATGGAGATCAGCAAAGATATTTCTTCACAGTAATAAAAGTAATTTTCGTTAAGTATGCGTGTCTAAATTTTACCACAAACTCATTATTTGCCTCTATTTCTTTTATAAAATAAAAACAAATTATCACAAATACGAGGATGGTCCCAGAAGTAGCCGACCTGACGTAGAGATGGCGGTGGTTGTTTGAAAAATATCGCCGTATTAGAAAGTACACAATCCATAAAACATTTGTATCAAGTTTGAAGGCGCAACCTTGTTTAGTATTTGTTTAACAGCTGTCAATAATAAACGTTTTCAGTGAATTTGTGAAAATGGAGAAAATTGGTCATCGTTATGTGATAAAATACTTTTATTTGAAAGGCCTCAGCCCAACCAATATAAAAGCTGTACTGGATTCTGCTCTGGATGAGTCTGCTCCTTCGTTCACAACAGTAAATTATTGGGTAGCAGAGTTTAAACGAGACCGTACGAGCTACCAAGACGAGCACCGCAGTGGTCGACCAAATGAGGTAACGACTCCAGAAATGGCGAAGAAAATCCACAAAGCGGCACTGGGCGATCGTCGACTGAAAGTGCGCGAGCTAGCAGACATAGTAGGCATTTCAAAAGGTACGGTACATGGCATAATATCTGAAAATTTGGACATGAGAAAGACGTGTGCAGGATGGGTGCCGCGTATGCTCTCACTCGAGCAAAAACAGTGCCGTGGAGATATTTCAATGTCATGGCGTCGGTTTTTTGGGATGCGCGTGAGATAATTTTCATTGACTATCTTGAAACAGGAAAAACTATGAACGACGAGTATTATGCGAACTTATTGCAACATTTGAGCGAAGAAATCAAGCAAAAACGGCCACATTTGGCTAAGAAGAAGGTGTTGTTTCATCACGACAATGCACCAGCTCACAAATCCGTTATTGCAATGGCCAAAATTAATGAATTAAAGTTTGAATTGCTACCTCATGCACACTATTCGTAAGATTTAGCCCTCTCGGATTACTTTCTGTTCCCAAACTGAAAAAATGGCTCAGTGGTCAAAGATTTTCCAACGATGAAGAAGTGATGTCGGCAGTTAATGGCTATTTTGAGGAGCAAGACAGTTCTTATTATAAAAATGGTATTTAACTTATTGAGCATCGCTGGGAAAAGTGTATAGATGTGAAAGGAAATTATTTTGAAAAAAAATTATATTTTTTTCCAAAATGTTTGTGTTTTCTTTGTGGGACGGGCACTTCTGGGACCATCCTCGTAATTAATAAATTATTTTTGACGTTTTAAAAATCAAGTGAATTTAATAATTTTTATTTCTTTTAATTTGTCCGGTCGTTATACACAATTTTGTTTTTACTTTCTTATACGTAGTATAAGGAAATATTGCGATGATAAAAATTTTCGACCTCCATATTTTTGCTGATGTCCACGTCCCCTGATACCGAAAAAGTGGTTTTTGCAAACATGTCTCTCTCTGTGTCAGTATGTATGTGTGTGTGTGTGACCACGATGGCAGTCAAACGACTACAAGTACCAATACCAAACTTTGAATTTATAAGTATAATCTGCCTCTTGAGAACTAATTGGATTTTCAAAGAAATCGGTAGACCAGCAGTACATAGTACAAACATTTATTATTATAAATTATGCATTCTATATAGATTTATTGAGAGAATAGAGGTACTTAGAGACGAATTTTGAATAATTTTTCTATAAAAAATTATTTAAAATTCAGGCCTGAAGTTAACACGCTTACAGGTTTATTTTTTTAAGAAGATAAAACTTTTGCATAATTTGAAAGGCACATATGTATAAAAAAAAGTCGTGTGGTAGGCACACCACATTTCTTTTGGTTGCAGTGAAATTGTTTATTAAATATTTGGACCACATAGTGATAATGAATCAAGAGATCCCTAAGAACTTGATGAAAACATTTCGGATATTATTATATTGTAAACAAAATTATGTTTCAGTTTTATATTGGATAAATATTGAGTAAATACCTATACATTTCCTAGTTTGCATAACTATTAATAGTTTTGAAAGTCATCTTTGGAAATAACATTAATTTTTATTTCAATTAGGTACGTATTGAAAGTTTACGAGTAATTTACGAGCACTCGCAATATTTTTTTCAGAAAAATCCATAATTTGTTTTTCTACAGTATATTTATTAGAGAAGTATCTTTAATTTAAAAACAATTAAAGAAAAATAATACAGGAATTTACCTATATCATTTAATAAATTTTGATCACTTAACGGTATGCAACCAGTATGCAACCCACCAAGATGGCAATATTTTTACTTTCCCCGTAACGCACTAGGTCACTAGGTTATGCTGTCTCTACATGCCTTACTTCCTCTAAAGTAAATGCTTATAAATCAAAATCGCAACGGCATAGGTAGGTATAAGAAATCTATATTATATAATTTTTAAATAGAAAATTTCAGTGACTTGAAATAATTATTAATATAAGTAGATGTTATTCTATTTTAAAAAATATGTAAAAGCTGTAATAAAAGCTAACCCCTTTATAACTAAACAGCCTGGTTATTTACAACAACGCTTCCGTAATTTATGTTCATACATCTTACTCTCACTTATTTCAAGTCACAAAGATATCTGTAATAGTAATATTGCCATCCAATTTTCTCAAAAGGAATTTAAATTAATATATTATTATCTGGAAAACACTTTGAGAGGTAAGTAACCCAGGAAGTTGTATTTGATAAGGAAGCCAAACAAACAAATGGATGTTTTATTTAACATAAAAAAGTTGATACCCCAATAAGACTAGACGCGCCAGCATTGCATGCACATAAATATGTATTCTAAAAACGTAGGTACAGTTCTGTGCAATAAAATGGCGTACACGTCTTATTGCTAATTTTGATATTATTTTGTCATTGTGAAAATGGTTTAAGTTAAGTATGACAAATTGAATTATAGCGTCAATTCAATTTGTCATACATGACAGATATTCAAACAAAAGTAATATTTACATAATCGTATAACAAGTGTACGCCAGTTTATTGGCACAGAACTGTACAACGAACTACTATTACGTGCAAAATATGAATTAATTCTTATAATTAGTTCTTCATATATTTCTAATATGCCATCAACCTAATTTCATGAAATCTTACAACTACAGTATATTCAAACAGATAAAAGAAATAAAAACATACCTTCCTCGAAACACTTATGATACAGGTTAAATGCATTCGTATATCGTGTTTTCTCTAATTCTGAGAAACTGCTCCATTCTTCCTTGGTAAAAAATGCTCTAACTTCATCTAGACAATCCATACTTTTTTTAGGCACAATTTAGACTTTAACAAACGCGAAAATATCAAACTATAACGTACATTAAATGGAAATCTAAAAAAGTTCGCTTTTTGCAGCCATTTAATGACGGTTAAAAACAAAAGAGCGATTTGAATTGGCGGGCTTCTCTATTGCAACGCAACATTATTTTGTTTGTGCTTTTAAATACTTAAGATTTTCTGTCTTAATTATTGATGCTGATTGTTTAAATCATTTTATGAATCAATTAATTCTTATAAGTGTGTCTGTCGAATAAATTTAATTAAAATCATGATAGCTGTGTTAATACAAATTTAACTGCTTATGAAGGAATATTATTAAAAGCACTTTAATAATTATAATTATAATACAATAAAATAAAAGGCTACCTAATAGAGACGGACATATGTTTGAATAGAAATTATAGGTACTTAAATTCAGTAAATAGGTATAAAATAAATCAAACCAACCACATCAAACATATTTTATTTTATAATACTCGTAGATAGTGGGCAGATATCTCATTTCTCAGAAATAAATTAACTGTTGCTTGCTTAATTGAGTATTTTTTAAGAAAATATAACTTTTTAATTTGTTTATGTCTTTTCAATACCTATTTATGTAATTCCATATTAGGTAGGTATGTAATGTGGTGTTTCTTCTCGTAAACTATAACCTATATTTATAGGTATAATGCAGACAATATAGATATCAGATCAGAGAAATAGAGTAGGGGAGAACGCGCTTCGACGAGTGCGCATCCAGTTTTAAGCAAACGCTATAGTGGTCGCCATTTTGCAGGAAGGCATTTCTTTTCACACGTAAGTTTGTTTACATTTTTCTAAGTCAATGAACTTTACATGCGAATTGTTGAGCTAGGTATAAATATAACCTTCAAAATGGCGGAATTCAATTTAACTTAGTTGGCGCATCTTTAAGCGCGTTCTCCCCTACTCTATTTCTCTGTATCAGATTAGTTGTAATTAATGTCCTAACCTCACTTAATACTTACATTGTAAATTATTATTTTATTGCATGTCTCGTCTTATTTTTCTTTATAATCTAGTTTTTGGACATTTAAATTAGTTAATATTCTAATTGATTGCTTATTTAAAGTTTTTATTGAGTAAATATTACGTTTAATAATAAAAAAAAAAATGAGGTGTGGCCACCACACGACTTTCTTATACGTATGAGCGTTTCAAACTATACAATTTTAAGAATTTTTTTATACAAAACTTATTCAAAATTCTATTCTAGGTACTTTCATTCGCTTAATAAATCGCTATAGAATGCATACTTTGTAAGATATTATCAAAAAAGTGCTCCTCGCTAAGAGTAAAAGTGCTACTTCCGGTCCGAATTTTGAAATTTCATATATACAAAAAATATTGCAAATCCAGTTCTAAATACTTTTGTACTCTTGATAAATATATATAGAATGCATAACTTACGACATATTTGCAAAAAATCGCTATTCGATAAGAGTAAAAGTGGTACTTCCGGTCTGAATTTTGAAATTTTTTTTATACAAAAGATATTGAAAATTATGTTTTAAATACTTTTATATCCGTAACGTACTTGTCTAAAAAGCATGACTTGCGAAATATTCGCAAAAAACTGATTTTCGATAAGAGTAAAAGATCTACTTCCGGTAGGAATTTCGAAAAACTTTTTAAATAAAATTATTCTCAATTTTAATTTTAAGTATATATGAATTCTTTATAAATTTGTTTAAACTTAGTAGTTGACGAAATATTCGCAAAATTCGATTTTTTCGCTGAAGTAAACTGCTACTTGCGGTCTACCGATTTTACTGAAAAACTAATCAGATCTCAAGAGGGAGATTATACACGTAAATACAAAATTTGGAATTGATATCTACAGCGGTTTGGCCGCTATCGTGGTCACACACACACACACAGAGAGAGAGAGAGAGAGACACAGACACACAGACATTTTTTAAAAACCACATTTTCGGTATCAGGGGACTTCAAAACGTGGACATCTGCAAAAATCTCGAGGTCGAAAATTTTCATCATCACAATACTTCCTTATACTACGTATAAGAAAGTAAAAGTGGTCCAACTGGGGATTGAACCACGACCAAGAAGTTAGTAAGCCAGTACACATCCATTAGACCAACTGTCTTCAACATTTTTAAAGTCAAGGGCCGAGAATACTTTAATTTTGGTTCGGCGGGCCGCAACACAAGTAAACATTCCATTATATATAAACTTAATTAAGTAAATAAAAAACACTAATCAAATATTCAAGTTATTTATTTGAAAATCATACAAAAAGGAATAAAATTTAAACAATGAGACGTTTGACATTGTTTGTTTTTAACTAATTTATCAATATCTACCCCTATTATTATAGTAGTCGTTGCAATTCTCAAACTGTTCTCAAGGTGAACATCGGTGATTCTGGTTCTTGCCTTGGACTTTACATTTTTCATTCGAGAAAATAATTGCTCGCATAGATATGTTGTGCCAAACAGAGATGCCATTTTCAGTGCATGATCTCTGATTTTAGGAAAATCAGAACCGATGTATTTTGAGTAAAACTCAAGCAAACCTAAATTACAAGGCACACTACACCTACGCTACGAAGGCAGGGGTCATGAAAGAACACGGAGAGTTTTACATGCGGAAGAGCATCTCCTGGATGTGGTAGATAGGGATCCAGGTATAAGCATGCGATCTTCAGCAAGACAAGTCGGAGTGTCCCGATCGGCAATTCATCGACTCCTCCGCGAAAACTTGCTGTACCCATACCACCTGCAACGGGTGCAAGCTCTAGCACAACAGGACCGTCCCGCATGTGTTAGATTCTGTACCTGGTTTCGACGAAAACAAGCTAGAGATGTGGACTTTTGTGCCAGCATGCTATTCACGGATGAATGTTGTTTCACCCGAAATGGTCTGCTTGGACCGCACATACTACCTGCACGACTGACCGGAGAGAGTTATTTAGAGTTTTTGCAGAATACGTTGCCGG
Organism: Amphimallon solstitiale; assembly: GCA_963170755.1. Taxonomy (NCBI): domain Eukaryota; kingdom Metazoa; phylum Arthropoda; class Insecta; order Coleoptera; family Scarabaeidae; genus Amphimallon; species Amphimallon solstitiale. The sequence goes on from OY720675.1 coordinate 249,866,122, forward strand.
AATATCTCGACGATGTGCCTCTGCAACATAGAAGACAACTCCGGTTCATGCACGATGGCGCGCCTCCACACATTTCATTGGCAGTGCGCAATTACCTCAATGCTTCATATCCTCGATGGATTGGACGTGGAGGACATACACCATGGCCGGCGCGTAGTCCGGATTTAAATCTATTAGATTTTTTTTATGGGGGTATATGAAAAAATTGGTGCATGATGGGGATGAGATTGCCACAGAAGAAGATCTTCGGCAACGTATTTTTACAGCTGCGAAACGTATAGTGGGGAACCAGGTACTTTCCAACGAGTGCGTGGTAATCTTCTCCGACGGACTGACGCCTGTCTTCGTGCGCACGGCGGACACATAGAGCACCTTCTATAAAAATCCACCTGCTTCACTTACACAATCGGTTCTTTTCAGGACCACCATATTACTTGTGTTAAAAACAAGGAGGAGGAATAGATACTTCATAATAAACATCACAATATTAATTACTTTTTAGACCTGCTAGAAAAAAATAATTACATTTTGATATTTACTACGATTTCTTGAATATTCTAAAATAATAATAATCAGCTGTTTCCGACTACAAACACATTAAAGGGCAACAACCTTCCCATTTTAAAAATAAAAATAATCTTTTATTGTCCGCAATAAAGTGAGTCAGTCGCCCATCTGCGTCAACAATCGAATACATAGCTGCGTTATCTAGACGAATCGGGCAAAAAATATGTTTTATTACCAATCAGTATGATTTAATATTTTTTCCCGTATTATACAAGTAAAAGCGAATTTTTCTTTGAACGCGTGTTCGTTTCTATTTACAAATGAGCATTCTTACGTGTGCCAGGTCCGTAATGCAATTTTTTGTTTAAAAAAATAACATAGAAAATTAAATTTTTAATTTCTTCGTTATTGCGGCATATTTGGGCCTGTTTCTGTTCGGACTTTACATACCTGCTACTCCGTCTTTTTATTTCTGGGACACCTGTATATAGAGAGCCCATGCAATGTTATTTTTTGGGCACGCCATTGTGGACGTAGAGGAAAGAACGGCTACATCCAGAACTAGCGGCAGCACCTGCTCCTGGGATTAAGCTTATGCCTGGTAGATGTCGTGCAGTATTTTCAAATATTTTTTAGTATTAATATATTTTATTATTATTATTATATAAACAAAATAGTACCTAAAATCTAGTATTACTTCACTAATACTTAATAATAAATTTTATTATTTAGATTTAGAAGTAAAATAAATACAATCTGTTATATAAATTCCAACAAAATGCGTATATAGCAAAGGCAAGAACCTTATTAAAATACGCATATATAAAAACTTATGAATGAATGCGTAAAATCAAGGCCGACTCTTCCTGACAAGGAAAAATGCACAGAGAACTAATACATCAAATTTTGTGTTTACATAGATGGTCATAAAACTCGTAAAATAAATTAAGTATTTTATTAAATTGCTTGACTTTAAATCCTCAAGATATAAGGTTTGTTCCAACATACAGTTCTGAACATTTCTAGAACTAGTGCGCATGTCATTTAAGAAAAAGACTGTTCGGACCATGCAGTTCTGGAACTACAAATTCTGAGAACTAGTAGTTCAATGTTCGGTCTTTCAGAACGCGTAATTCAAGAACCGTTCTGAATTACGAGTTCTTCTAGAACTGCATGGTCCGAACAGTCTTTTTTTAAATGACATGCGCACTAGTTCTAGAACCGTTCAGAACTGTGTGTTGGAACAAACCTTATAGGTTTGGTTTATATTGGAATATAGACATGAAAAAAACACCAACCAAGGCTAGTCAGAATATTGTGTTTTGTAATCAAATGACGTTGTTTAAAGTTATTTTGTAATATTTAGCATTGGATTTTTTTCACAAATTGAGAGATAAAGACATTATATCTTCAATTATAAAAAAAATCGAATGTTAAATGCTATATTTTTAAAATTATTTTGTAATAACAAAATTAATTTAAACATCATTTGATCACAAAACACAATTTTCGCCTTATGACAGTGTTGCTGCCGATGTGTGACGTATTATAAACGAGTTATATACAATCTGTCCAGATTTCGATGCTCACCATTGTATATCAGTTATTACTTATTAGAATAGGAGAATGTTTTGCAGAATTCAATGCTCGCAACAAATCTCATTTCAAATTCATTCGGACTTTTTACAGTTTTGAGATATTTTGAAAAAACCAATATTTGCCGATTTGTATCTTCCTCAATAAGTCGCTAACGCCTAATGCGATCGCTTTTAAACTCTAACATTGTCGAAACACTTTTTTAAGACAAATTTTTTGGTGTTAACAGTAACCCCCGATTTTCATTTGTTTCGAAGTTCTTAGCGCTATCTTTTGTTTTTCGTATGGAGTGTGGAAGAGAAGGAGAACGATCGCCTTGTTGTGAAAATGGGCAATATGTTGATGCTTGACGTTGGTGGCGCTTGCATCGCTGTTTAGGCCAGAATTTAAAATTTTGAATGGTTGCAACGTTAGAAATATTAATAAATATGTAATATGAAATTCAATAAAAATCAGCTCCATTGTGTACTCCCGGCTTACTTCTGTACCCTATTCCTTTCTTATCTAAAGTAATGTGTGCAACATTGTGATATTCAATGAAATAAATAACTTCCTTTATACGTACAACTTTCGTAAGTACAGTTGTAATTAATAATACAATTCGTAATATTTTCAAAAGTTAATATCAGTAAAATGAAGCAAATTAATGACAAGAAAAGTTTATTATTATTATAGGAAATTTACGAGTTGTAAAATGAATAATGGTTTGATTTATTTGAAAAAAAATTATGTCATGTTGGACTTGCCATCAGAATTTGTAGCTGTACATTTCTAAATTAACAATATACATTGACAAAAAATATTTCTTGTAGTAAAATTTATTTAATTAAACAGATACAATGAACTTGCTCAGCTTTTGTCTTATGTTGATAAAATATAATAATAATAATTATAAATTTCTGACGACAATAATGCTGGAATATTTTCAGAATTAGAATCAGGACTGACAGACATGTCGGGCTTCACAGTTTATATTATTTTACACCACTTTTAATTGCAGCGTAATTGTAGTAAAGTCTTAAGCATTTATTTAAGAAATTTCGTTACATAATTCAATATTGGCAACCACTAAGGATGCGACTGGCAAATAATAATTTTACTAATGCTTTCTTGAAAATGCGGTAATTTTGTATTTAGTAGTGGAAAGCTATTATGAAATAGGTAGCGTTTAAATTAAAAAATATGTATAAGTCTCTGGATGGAAATAAAACATAAACAATTAGATATTTATTTATTTATAAAATGTAGTTTTACATATTTGTTTTATATTAATTTGGCTGCCTTTCTTTTCTCTTTTCTTTGGCTTTTTTCAATACTATTCTTTTTATTCACTGTTTTACAAAGAAAGTGCATTCGCATAATTAAATAAAATCGAACTACTTTCTGTGTTAAGATGACACTGTGTTTATGACACCCAATCAAAGAAAGCTCTTTACAATTTAACAAACATTCTGTTATTTGAAACAAAGTGTCCTTATTCACTCCTTTACTAACAGCACCTAAGACTATCTCTTCTAATTGCTTAGTTAAGGAAAACAATGTCCCAGAAGGATGCATTAGGCCTCCTTTATTTTTAATATCTATTAATCTGTGCCTTTCTGGATGGCTTACATTTTCAGGTAATTTTAAGGAGTCTAAACATCCCTGGCATACTTGGCTTTTTCCATTCTCTTTAAATTCAATAAATTTGCTAATTTTCTTCCCGACATAACCAGCTAGATATGTCATAATGTAATCAGATACACTAGATTTACAATACATATGCTCTGATAAAATTAACACAGAATGTTCCAGTAGTTCTAAATTCTTCCCCTTATCTATAATTGTGTCCACCTGTGCCACCCACTGTTCTTTTCTTTCCTGTGTATCTTCAATATCACGGACTGTTAAAAGTACTTCCAATATCTCTTTTCCCTCAATATTACTTCCCTTAACTGGCTTTACTAGGGAGTAGGTTGTTGCCAGCCGATACATTTGTAGAAATAATGTAGAATCAGGGTGATCATTGGACCCGCAAACATTTCTCATTAGACCAAAAAACCGCTACAAAATAAAAATTTAAGTTCCGAAATTAAGAAGAATTTTTTTATTAAGACACACCTCCAAAGCATCTTGATTCAAGCGAGCAGTCATTAAATATCTATAATCACATTTGCTTATTAAAAATTCACATAGTTCCATTGTCGCTTTTAAAGAAATGGCCATTCCATAACTTGTTGAATTGGATATAAAGTAGTACTTATTGTTTTTTGCCTCTCTTTCCCATACTTCCAAAAATTCAGAGAAGTCCTTAATTGCCTGAAAATTCCATTTTCTGAGTAGTTTGTATCAAAAACAATTGTATTAAGTATTTACCTGCCAGTGTTTATTTTTTAAATTTAAGCTTCCACAAGGAGTTCTAGAATCCATTGCAGTTATCAAATTCTTTATGATTTTACAAAATATCTGCGTTCCTTTAGAATCTTTTAAATCATCTGCATAATTTTGTAAGAGTTCCAAGGACTCTGATACATCAAAAAACTATGAAAGAAAATTATGTAAATATAATAGATTAGTCAAACATTATTATAATTATTGAACCTGGTAGGCCAATGGTACATTCATTTTTTGAAAATATTTTGGCATCAGATGGTCTTCTGTTAATTTATAATTAATTTGTATATGAAAAGGCCCCTCATTTTCTATAGCAAGTAATGTACGCCAGTGCTTTAATTTGAGAATACCACAAGGTGTCTGAAAATGTTAAGATATTATGAATATGTACATATAGTAAAATATACACTTGTTTTACCCAAGTTTCATCATGTTTAATCAAAAAATTTCGGAGATTTTTTATTAAATGGGGGAAATCTGATATAAACCACAATTTACGGGAAGAATCTCTTATGTGTTCAACACTACAGTTTGAACTGTCATTGTTCAAGCCAAATTTGCTCCACATATTTCGATTCCATGTAGCACCATCTGACACTATTCCATCCACATATAGTCCTGCATTTTCTGTGAGTAGGATAGCCTCGGCTAGAATTTGGTGTAAAACAGTACCACTTGCACAACCTTTGCTTAAAAAGCAACCTAGAGATTGAACCCATTTGCCTTGAAAAGGTTGATACATTAATACCAAGGCGTGATCTCCTTTTGCGTTTTTTTGGTGATGGGGTGTGTACTTCCCCAGATTTGTAAAGCCCTGTATTTCTAGTGTATTTTTATTGAACGAAATTCCTTTTGAGAGTTTCATTTCGTCAACTAATAATACTCCTAACCACAAAAGTAAAATTAAATGCAATAAAATAAGCAATTATATATATATACCTCTTTTTCCTTGGGATGACATGTGTGCCACTTTTTTCTTAATTATCTCAAATGTGTGATTCTGAAAACCATAGGTTCCTTTTATATTTCTCAAGTATGTATTTAAGGTATCAACACAAGGCAAAGGTAATATATTATGATGTCGAATATGCTCATATGCTTTTCTACTCTTTATTCTTAATAGGAGGCATTCATATATCCACTGAGTAGTATAGCGCAAATTTTTTGAATTATTCACTTTAGAAAAATTGATGCATGTTCGCACAGCTTCCTGTTGGGCTTCAGGTAAGTGTTTTATAGACTTTTCCACTGCTTCATATTGAACTTTTGCACATTTTTGCATCATTTTATGCACTTGAGTCCTTAATTTCACTACCTTAATAAAAAAAAATGTTATTAAAAAAGATAATGCTGCTTTTGCTTATTGTTCTTTATCCTCACCTTAGATTTAAGTCTTAAGTTCTTTCTAACAACGTTTCTCAACTGTCCTTTTAATTGGTTCATATTATTACAGTTCTTTTCACTTTTTATATCAATCCGTTTATTAATCTGCATTAAATGCTTTCTATATTTTTTACACATCAAGCATCTACTCGGAAATTGTGAATTGTATTTTGAAGGTATAGAATAAAAAGTACAGTTCTCTGCTCTAAAAAATAATAGATATTTTATATTATAAATAATTAAAAACATTATATCATGCCATTTACCTAATTGTTTCATTGGCTCCAAGGCAGGGTTTCAATTCTTCTACCTTTTGCAGTATATTCCCAACATCAACATAGTTGTTAACTTGTTCAAGTTCATTTATAAACACTTGAGTCTCATATACATAAACCTAAAAAAATAATCGGTGTACAATATGCATTTCCTTTTTGAAAATGTAAATTTACCTTTATTTCTTTATGTCCAAATAAAATTACTCTTTTATTTATTTTAGATAAATCATCCTCCCAACATGTGAAGCAGAATACATTTTTTATTTTACATGATGACCAATATGATGTAGGTAGTTTTATCGTGTCTATGTCAAAATGCAGAAAATCATTTTCAAGGAAACTTGTTTCAAATGTTTCTTGTGTTGTGGCATTTTCATGTATATTAGATCTCTTTTTTTTAAGTGTGAGAATTGGGTTTCTAGGTGCAGGTGCTTTTCTTTTTTGGACTACAACATTTGCATAATATTTTGGATAATTATTGAAAATTGAAGGAATTGCTCCAAATTTCAGATTTGGAGTGCCTCTCTTCAATTTAAAAACTGAACCATCTGGCATATGTGTAACATATTCTCTTTCAATATCATCATCTTTAAAATGCAATTCACAAACCACGTTGGTTTTTTCCATTCGTTTGTCAATTCGCCTAATAACTGCTTCCCAGTTCTTCAACATTTCGTTCTTGGGTAAGAAATCAATGTATATACATTATAATGTATAATATAATAATAGATATTAAATGTATACTTACAGAGGGAGGGCGAAACACACTGGGATTTTTTATTCCATGTTTACGGTTATAAGCTTTTAAATTACCGTTGCCGGTGGTACATCCCGGTACAAAGCAATTGGCAGACATCCTACAAATTTTAAATAATAATAAACAAAGTTACTATGATATTTTGACTAAAAAATATACCTACTCTATTCTATAAATCTCTACCAAAAATTCATTTAAGGGGGCGTTTGAATCATAGAAAACATAAGTAATTTCGTTACTGTCAAAAAATAACAACATTTTAGTCCTAAAGATGTCGCGCTCTGTATCAGAACTCATCATCTCAAATATACAAATAATTGAATTGGCAGAATTTGTTTGAAATAACAAATAGGTATACGATCACTATTAAATCATTTTAAATAACTTAGATATTTATGATTATCTGTTAATTTCCTGAGATAACCAGTCACAGTACAGTATTTTTGAATCCGCGCCCTCTCTTAGGGAATCCTGCAAGGTACAAAATACAAATATGGCCGTTCTTTACCAATTATTTAAAATATGCAAATAAACCAAACCAATACATCATTGTCAAAATTTCTGTTATATTTCTCTTCTACGAAACACGCGTCATAGGGTTAAGGGGTTCTTTTGATAAAATTGAAATAATTTTTTTATAAAAAGAATTTATGTAAATTAAACCCCTATACCATACGTAGGAGGATATTATGACTTATTACATACAATAAAATAAACAATTAATGATTTTATAACCGACATTTGCATAATTGTAAATTTATATTGTATTCTATGATTCAAACGCCCCCTTAAGAAATGGCAAATAATTGCAACTATACTAGAATCGCTCTCGCAACCGACATGCGCCACCAAAATTAAAATGGCGTCAAATTTGAGACGTTGCAAAATTTGATCTGTCAAGTAATATTAATTTTGACACTATAACCCTAAATAATCAATTAGACTTGTGATTTTAGCACTACCGACAATAATTCTAATATGTAACTATTAATTTGATAATAATTTGGCTTAAGTACTATTAGAAACCGAATATAATGATTATTTTATATTTGTATGAATTTGTCTGCTGTTAATAATTAAATATAAGTACAATAAAGGTAAGATTTTCAGACAGAATTGAACTTTTGGGGTTCATTTAAATTCAGAAATGTATTAAGTAAATATGTTCCAGTTAGTTTTACTATAGACAATAAAGATATATCCATTAAATGCATTAACATTAAAGTAATTTTACATGCAACAACAAGGTCAGAAAAGTATTACACCAATTATAAAAACTTTTTTTTTGCCAGATTCTTACTGTTCACTATGATTATTACCATACTCACTGACATACTAAAAGCAACTTGTTTGAAACATTTCACGCAGGTATAATATCATTGATTACAACATAGTTTTTGCATGCTAATCAAACATTTTTGATTAAGCTACACTCATCATTATTATTTATTTAAGCTTTAAACTAGTATAAACTCTATCCATTCTTCTATTACAGTCAACGTGTTTAACCCTTCTTAAACTTGAAAATTTCCTAAATAATATCACATTGATCTTCAAACATTTATTATTATGTGACAATCACCTGCTTCTTCGATTAGATAGCTTTCTGTCTTATTACGGTACCACTGTTCTATGAACATGCTTTAAACTAGTATACATTTCTTGTAGTTAAATATTATATTTAATGCTGAATTAAACAATTCAACATCTTAAAGTATTTCAAATGTTGAGTATTCATAAGCTGAATCTTTGTTACTGATCAGAATTCAACTTACCAAGCAACTTTAAATCATAATACAATAATGAACAAGTATTTTTACTATCCCAAATTATAATCTACTACATTAATATTATTACAATACCATCACATATTTTTTAAATTATATAATCTTAATTCCATTCATAACAATAAATAATTACAAAATTAAAAGCGTACAGAAAATATACAGAAGTTATTTTCGAAAAACTATAAAAATAATATAACAGAAATATGTTTTAACTGCATTCCCCTATGCAAATGCTTATATTGTTGTCACATTAATAAACTCGATCATTATTTTATTCTGGATCAATTTCTTTGAGAAACACTAATTTCAGTTATTTAATTTTAGAACCGGCGCACTCTATTCCACAACAGTTAAATTTCTTAATAGGAACACATGTCTCGTACAATGTGCCATGCCTAACTCTTCCTAATGTTTCTCTATGCTTTCCGTCTATGTTTGAAAGACAGGTGCTGACATCAATCATCTACAATTCTTCTATTAGTCAACACAATTATACCTTCTTAAAGTTGAAAATTTTCTAAACAGTATATAATCTTCAAACATTTAGAATCTTAGTGAGAGTCACCTACTTCTTCGATTAGATAGAATTTTTCTTCAACAGATCAATGTAAGTTAACAGATTCCAAAATCTGTCTTTGATCTTTGATATAGATATTGAATTTAATCCATATCCAATTCTTTATATGCAACATTCGTTTTATCAGTTGATTATGCTAGATAACAAAGTAATTACAAATAAAACCAAACATTTCTGTTGAATAAAACTTACCTTGTCTTATATAATTTGAGATCAATATATTCGATTTATTTCTGAACAGGAAAGTGTGCTGATTAGTTTTTAATGAGGTTGTTTAAGAAAGATATGCTTCAGAATAAAAATAATCAGCGTTTCTTATGCCTTTTATAAGTAAATTGGAAAACACGTTCAGACAATATTTAGCTTGTATTCTTTTGTCATATATTAGGTTATAAAATCCAACCTGCAAAACGTACTAATATGCAATGTACTAGTAAAATCTCAAACAGGTCATGTAATTATGTGTAATAAAAGTTCTTTGTTCAGTTTCATGTACATAATCTTGCTCTTTGCAGATCGTTTGCAAACACAGGTTACAAATAATCTATGAAATAATCTTGCGATAGTTTGGATCACTTGACTGCTTCAACTTAACGACACACTCGCATCGCCATCTGGTTACCATCACAAATTACTCGTTCTCGTACGGTGTAGGATTTAATCAAGGATTTAATACTTGAAATTTTCTTAGGGGACATAAAATTGTGATAATAAAGATGACCACAATGTCATTCACATTAATATTCGCTACGCTTGTCAAGTGTCATCCGCTCCGTGAAAATAAAAATCTGACAACAATGCTCAGAATAGCCATGTATTAAATAAAATATTGATATAGAAAAGTAATATTTAATAATTTTATGTATAATATTTAATTTCTATCTGAATTTCATGTGATAGTATTTTACTATGCGTAGCTATTTATCCTAAAATACTAATTAATTATTTGAATTTTATTGTTCTAAAATTGTTCCGGTTGACTGGAATTTGTAGTGGTATTGAATCACAGTCTTTAGTTCGTAGTTTTGCCATGTCGGTTGCGAAAACGATCCGACTATAACAACATTGGCCTAGTTGGGAACACTAGCGCCACCATTCGAACTAAAATCCAGGCATCAAATTCCTGCCCATTTTTACAAGTTATATTCCGTAAGCGATCGTTCTCCTTCTCTTCCACACTCCATAAGTCCGGTATAGACTTACATAGGTATAATTCATAAAATTCCATTATCACATCCTAGTTTCTATGTTTGCACTAGTAAATGTAAAAATAGTGACAATTATTTCAATTGTTTTTGTCAATTTAACAATAAAATAGTTTGCGTTTAAAACAAATAAAATACAAAAGAAACAGGCAAGTATCATTCTAAAAACCTTTAAATGCTAATAATTAGAGAATTGTAATTTTTCTTTTTCTTATGTTTGGTATTACGGTTTTTTTAAACATGGATAAAACATCAGAGCCTGATCAAAGAGCAACAGAACTTGTTTACAAAAAAGCAGCTCATGTTAAAAAATCCAATGTCTTTTCTTATGATTTATGATTATTTAAAAAATGTATAGATTCCTACATTTTAACGTAATGCTTTCTGTATAAATGCGAGGTAGCGATTATTGAGTTGCTACACAGATGACAGCACATGCAAAACATTTACAAAATTTATATATTTTATTTAAATATTTAGATGTTACATAAATAGTTTATTAGTTTAATGTATTATATGTTTACATACATATAACTTAATATATTTTCTAAATTATATACACAGTCATTTTATTATTCATATGTGTTTTTATAATGTAATTACATTTGTTTATATCACCTATATTAGTGGTATACAAGTGTATCACTTAAAAGTAAAACTCCCAGGTCAAATATCACGGAAACGGATAAAGATATTTGAATTTTGTAAAAAGCACTTACTAAAGAATGTGATCGACTCTAGTTTGCTCTCAGAATTGTGTTATGTGAATATATAGATGGCGTTGCAAAGAAAAGAATTTTTTTGATCCCCATAATTTTCAATTGTTTGTCATTTGAAAGAATATTAAAATTCATGTAAATTTTAATTTAATTAATTATTATTTATTTTTAATTTGTGTTAGTTTCCAAAATTTAACTGTTTCATAGATATTCGTGTTTAAAGAAAGTAAGAAGGATTTCAATTTTTGTCTTTATTGCGTTTAAATATTTAATTTGTAGGGAAAAGTAACAGTCTTGCTATTATAGTTACTTCACAATTTAAATTGTATAGTTTCGTCCTTTTTATAAATTCCCCTTCATAGGCACCGATAGATAAGTAGGCAGAAAAGCATTCATGTCTGTGTTATATGTATGTATGCTTGTTTTGATAATTTAGGAAATATTTTGCTGTAGAATTACCGAACAGATGCAGTAGCAACAGCGCACGAGAAATGCGGCACTTGAACGTCATACCGTACGTAAAATGCCGCTTACTATTGGTTCGTTTGTGGCCGTCCTTGCAAACGAATCAATCCGTGCGTTCAGGGAGTTACGGCGCTGGAAGCGAATACCGCTAGAGCTTGTGGCCAGCGCCAGAAGTCATTGAACGGGTCACAGTAGTAAATTTTAAAATTATAGCTTGCGCATGCGTACATTTACTACTTCCGAAGAATCGCAATTTCTGACAGCAGCAATATGGCGTTCTGAAGTTTATTTTTATTTAATTCCATTATTATTATTATTGTTTGAAGTATGAAGACGTGACATACGCACTTTTAAAATCTAAACTAGAAATAAAGTCAACGTATTTGGTGTGTAAATAGGTTGTACCGTGTACGATAGCAAATATAAAATCCTTATTTTATAATTGAGACCAAGGTGATGGTAAATTATTTACTATAATATATGTATAGTGTGTCTAAATATTTAATACTACATTTTACAGTGGATTATTATATGAATTATGTGGAAGTTTTTGATGAAGATGATGTATCAATTATCAATATTAGCAGTTTTGGCTGGAATAATTATCGGCACTGTGAACAGTATTCATTTCAATTTTAATTAGTTGATGAATTTTCTGAATGATGTTGCAGTACGTCTGATCAAATTTGTTGGATTATTTTGAGGTTTTTGTTGAAAATGATTAACACTTTTATATTAGCAGTTTTGGCAGAAATATTTATCGGCACTGTGAATAGTTGTTCATTTCAATTTTAATTAATTGATGTATTTTATGAATGCTACTTTGTAACAAGTGTATAATTGCAGAGTATACAATTGATAAATAAATATGACATAAACTGATAACATTGTGTGTTTGTTTTATTGTTGTAGTTGAGAAAGCAATATTATTCCAACATTTAACGTATTGGAATCTGATAGCAGATCTTGTGTAAAAGTCTCAAGTTACATTACCTAATAGACTCTGTAACGCTATCTGTACTTATACATAGGAAAAAAGTTTACAAAAGGCAGTACTAATGTTTTTTAGACCACGAAAATATAATAAGACGATAAGGCCCAAAAACAAGCATTATTATATAGGGTCTTCCAATAGGGACTTCCGAACTTTGACAGTTGGTAGTGGCCATATTGTTGAAGCTAACATCTGTCAGATTGGCTGTCATTTATTCAGTCTGTTTTGCCAAATCACCATGGACGGATATAGTGCTCAACAACACGTGCAAATGATAAAATTGTTTTATCAAAATGGATGTTCTATTCGGGCAACGTTCCGCGCACTTCGGCCATTTTACGGTCGTCGTAATCGTCCTACCGAGAGGACTATTCGCAGTGTGGTGGATAAATTTGAAGCTACTGGTTCAGTAATCAAGGAAGCAGCATCCGTACGAACACGAAACGCAAGATCTGCCGAAAACATCGCCGCTGTCCGTGAAAGCGTGCAGGAGAATCCGAGGCGGTCGATTTCGCGTCGCTCACAAGAACTTGGCCTCTCGAAGACCACAACTTGGCGAATTTTGCGTCGTGACTTGCACCTGCACCCGTATAAAATTCAACTGACACAAGAGCTGAAGGTAAATGACCATAGACAACGACGTGTGTTCGCTGATTGGGTCCTGGAGCAGTTGGAAACTGATCCTAATTTTCATCAAAAAATCATCTTCAGCGATGAGGCGCATTTCTGGATGAATGGGTACGTCAACAAACAAAATTGTCGAATTTGGGACAATACCAATCCACGTGAGATTCAAGAGCGTCCAATGCATCCCGAAAAAGTCACTGTTTGGTGTGGATTTTGGGCTGGCGGCGTCATCGGTCCATATTTCTTTCAGAGCGATGTTGGCCAGGCCATCACCGTCAACGGCGAACGCTATAGGGCGATGATTACCAACTTCTTTTGGCTTGAATTGGATGATATGGACATCAATGAGATGTGGTTTCAACAGGACGGCGCTACGTGTCACACAGCTCATGCCACATTGGAAATTCTGCACGAGCGATTTGAGGGGAGGATCATCTCACGTGGAGGTGATGTGAACTGGCCACCGAGATCGTGCGATTTGACCCCGTTGGACTGTTTCTTGTGGGGTTTTCTTAAGTCGCAGGTCTATGCGAATAATCCACAAACCACAGCGGCCCTCCAAGCCAACATAACCCAAGCCATCGGTCAAATTCAGCCTGATTTATGCGCCAGAGTCATGGAAAATTGGACATCCCGAATGCGCGCCACTCAGCGAAGTCGCGGCGGACATTTGTCCGATATTATATTCCATAAATAATGGCATCGATAGGGCTTTCAAACGAATAAAAAATTTCGATGATATCTCACACCTACTTTGTTTTATTTAAATTTAAAGATAGGAAGCGCTTAATAAAAGACTCTTTATATATAGCTCATTAGTTTCTGTAGCAGCTGTTAATATTTTTGATTAAATTTAGTGCCAAATTAGAAGGAATTGTGCTGTTTATTAGAAGGAATTGTGCTGTTTGACATTACTTAATAGTTATATCTATTTCAAAATACATTTCAATATATAAACATATCAAAAAGAACTATTAGGCACTATTTAAGATCTATTGTGCAACATAATTGAATATATTTCTATTAATCGTATTGTTCACAAGATTCAAATTTGAATTTTAACCGCTTTTACCGCTGCTAAGTCATCGGGCCAAATTTATTTTCATATACTACTTAGGATTCACTAACAGTTGTTTATTTATTAGAAATAAATAATCTATTTCAAGTAGAAAAAAGATATTCACTTAAACCGAATATAATAGTACTTATCAATATCTATTTCATATATAATAAAATTATATGATAAATTTAGGTATAATTACTTTCTCACAACTTTAAATATAACAAGTACAACTGCAACCGTAAAAATGATATTTACTACTACAATTAATAAATTAATGTTTTTATTAATCCGGGGGTTTGAATTTTTAAATTCATATTTGAATATTCACCGCTTATCCCCACTTCTTTCTAGCGCCGCTAGGTCATCAAGCGAAATTTTTTTCGCTAGGCAAGATGGCGACCGCTAGCTCCAACGCCGGCACTCAGCAGTCGCGTTCAGGTCACCGCTCGACCTAACACAGCTCAGCGCTAGCGGCGCCGTAACTCCCTGAACGCACGGAATAGTAAGCGTTATTTTACGCATGACGTTCAAGTGACGCATTTCTAGTGCGTTGTTGCTACTGCATCTGTTCGGTAATTCTATTATAATTCTCTTTAAAATTAGTTTCATTCGAACATTTACACACTTTGCGTTGAGATTGTATTAAAAATATGTTTTTCATACAAATGCATAGAAACTGAATATGATTTTAATTTATGGAGAATTCCGTAGAAATACATCTGAAGCAGTGCGATTATATGTTCTACGCTTTCCAAACAAGCCTTTGCCAGATCACAAAACATTTATAAGTTTGCGTGCAAATCTCAGAAATTACGGTAGCTTCAAAAAACAAAAACAATTAAGACAGGAAAGAGTAAGAGATGATGAAATTACGGCAGCGGTAGTACAAATAGTCAATAATATAATCCACATAAATCATTACGGCAATTAAAAGAACAGTGATCTATCTGTAACCTCTTACCGCAGGATTCCAAAAGAAAATAAATACTTTCCGTATAAAGTTCATTTAGTGCACCATTTAAGAATAGGAAATAATCAACGCAGACTCGATTTTCTGATAGAATTTTCTGTAATGCTAGCGGAAAACAGTAACTATAAAGCAGATCGTGTGGTACTTTAATTAAGCATAATGCTCGTTATTGATCAGAAGAAAATCTTAGGTGGATAAGTCAAACAAGAAATCAAACAGTTTTTGGTGTTAACGTTTGGTGTGGAATTTTAAACGGATAGGCCTCCACTTTTATCATGAAACGTTAACCGGTGTGCGCTATTTACAATTCCTGCAAAATGCGTTACCACTACTTTTGGAAGATGTACCAATAGAGCTGCAAAATAATATGTGGTTACATCCAGACGGGGCACCTGCTCATAATGGCCAACACAGTTATTGAGTGTTTTAATCAAACGTTACCTACCAAGTCGTTGGATTGGATCGTCCTCAGGTTGCCGGCTCGTTCTTCGGATCTAACCCCGTTAGATTTTTTTTTGTCGAGTTACTTGAAAGCTGAAGTTTACAAAGTCATGGGCGATCTTTATAATAAAATTTATGCAAGTGTTCAAAAAATTAGTAGAAATACATTGTTAAATGTTTGCGGAAGAAAACTATTAATGCGATATACGTTATGTAGCAATCAAGAAGGCAACGATTTTGAACATTTTTGGTTAATTATTTAAACAAAATAAAGACAAAATTGTAATTGCTTTCTTTAAAGACGAATATTTATGAAATTTTGGAAACTAACACAAATAATAATATTTACATTAATTTTAATGCTTTCTCAAATAAAAAACAAATGAAGATTATAGTGATCAAAAAAATTCTTTTCATCCCAGCGCCATCTATATTTTCACATAATAAAACACAATTGCGAGAGAAACTAGAGTCGATCACATTCTTTAGTATCTGCTTCTTACAAAATTCAAATGTCTTTATCCGTTTTGGCGATATTTGAGCTGGGAGTTTTAAGTGAAACACCCTGTATATTGGACATTGAAATAATAGAATTATGAACTTGAGAAAATATGTTTTATTGCCTAAATTCAAAATGTAAAACATCCTTAATCACTTTTCGGAACCGTGAGCGCGCAGACACTAAATATGGTTTACGCCACGATACAGACCAGCAATAGGTCATCGTCTGGAGATTACTGGAGAATCATTTCCTTATTTATTTACACAAGACGTGTTCGGCACCCAAACGTATCCATAAAACTCACTGAAAAGAATGTAGCTGGCAAACTGCCTTTTGTTGGCTTCGGTGTTGAAACTTTAAAATTATCCTCTTCTATTGCACCCGATCCCAAAGTATGACGATGGAGGATTATGAAAGGAAATGAGATATTCTACATCACAATTAACCTACATTTTGAATGTGATGAACGTTTCATGGTTAAAATTTTGTTGGTTCACGATTAATAATATGTAACAGGTTATAAGAATATTTTGATATTGCGGATATTTTATAAACTAACTTGATAGAATGACCTATAATCCATAAATGTAATTATTTCGAATGGTAACGTACGTGATGTCGTTTCAAATTGCTTCGATAATGACTACTATATTCGCAGTTGGGGCATTCGAATTTAATGCCCAAATGAATGTTCATATGCAGTTTTAAATGATGTTTGGAAGTGAATTTTTTGCTGCACATTTTACAGTCAAACATATCTATTTTTGTATGTCGTTTTATGTGCCGTTTTAAAGTAGAGCTTTGAACACATCTGTACGTACAATAATTACACGCAAATATCCGTTCGTCACTATGTTTGTGTCTAATGTGTGTTGTAAGGGCTGATTTAACATTAAACCTCCGACGACATTTGTCGCATTCAAATGGTGTCTCTGCGGTGTGAACTCGAACGTGTGCTTTAAGATGTGCTTTTTGTGTAAATGTTTTCGAACAGATCGAACACTCGAATGGTTTTATGCCGTCATGGATTCTGGTATGTTTAAGGAAATTTGCACTGTGATCGGTCGTGTATTTGCAATGTGAACAACTGTATCTCTTCGTAATGGCGAAGCAGTTCTTCTCTTCATTATCGTTCCTGCCACCAGTGGACGCACTGAAAAATAAAGCAGAAAGTTTAATGGAATGACATGACACTAGACGACAGTTTTTAATTTCTTTTTAAAAACTGTTGTAAAAATGGCTGTATGATTCTTACAGTCTGCAGGCGTAACCACAAACCAAATCTTTCCACCACCTCTAATTCTAGAGTCATAATTATACACCGGACTTCCCAGGTTTAAATTACGAAGGAGCAAAGAATTAATGTAAACAACACGGCAGTTACTGAATAAGCACTATTCACATGGTGCCAAAGTATTTCCAAAAGAAAGTCAAAATTGGCCAAAATAATTGCAAAAAAAGGACTTTTTCACCAACCCCCTTTTTTCGAAAATTGTAATTTTGAAGGTTGTTTCAGGTAATTTTAGATTCGTTCTAAATTATTCCAAAGGATTTCAGTGCAAAAATCAAAATTAGCCGAGAAAATAAAGAAAAACGAAATCCATAACTATGAAACTCTGGTTGTTCTAGGTTTATTCTAAACATTGTTCTAATACTCAAAACCGTATCTCAAATCTCAAAATCAAAAGATATTGCAGAAAAAACGAAATCCATCCAAAAGAATAAAGTTAGCCCGCCCGCCTTGTTCCGAAAATCGAAATTCTCACTGCTGTTCTAGGTTGTTATAAGTTTGTTCTAAATTGTTCGAAAGTATGTCAAGGAAAAACTGATAATCAACCGAGATAATAGAAAAAAAACTATTTTTCGCCAAACGCCCAGTTTCCGAAAATTGAAATTCTGACGGTTATTCCAGCTTGTTCTAGATTTGTTCTAAATATTGTTCTGTTACATCAAAACCGTACGTAGTATGAACCAAAAGATATTGCAAAAAAAATCTATTTCGGGGAAAAAGGGGGCTAACTTGAAACTTTGAATTTAGTTCAACACAAACCTAGAACAACCCGAAACAACCGTCAGATTTTTGATTTTCAAAAAAAGGGGGCTAACTTTACACACCCTAAATTATTATATATTTCGATAAATAAAAGCCGGATTTGTAAAAGGTCGCTATTTAATTCCCAATACTAAATTGACTAAAAATATCATTTATATTAGTCAATATTAGTCATCAAATCATACCAGAGAATGTCTTCACTTTCATTTCAAATTTAAAACCATTTTACTTACTGACGATTGCCTTTTGCTGAAACAATTGGATGGGAGGACAATGCCATCTTAATAACCAAAGCCAGGAAGAAGTTGGATGAAATGAGTGGAAAAGTGGCGGAGTATATTCGATTAAAAATAGAAGTCGAGGTCAAGCTGATTGAAAGTAATCAAAAAATTTACTAGTGAATACACATTCTGAAGCTTATAAAACTATGTGCATTGAGAAAAATTATATAACGCCTGTCATTAAAGATGAATTTAAAAAGAACTTATCACTATGAAATTCTCTTACGGCTACATATAGTGTGTATTGTTGGTTATTCTAATCAAATGTTAAAAATTACTTACTTTTTATATTTTTCCTTGCAGTACTTTACATGTGTTTCTAAATACGTCATATTAATCACGTAAATTTTACAAAAGGGGCACGGAACTATACCTGAAATAACAATAATGCAAGTAATTAAAAATGAGTAAAACAAGTAACACATATACATTTCTTACCTTTGGATGGACCTTCCTTCACAATCTTATATGGACATTTCGTCATGTGTTTTGTCAAAAATTCCTCCTGAGTAAAGCCCAAACAACACGAGAAGCAAGCGTAAGTATTATTCATTTTCTCGGATACAGGCTCGAAATATTTTTTTACGTCGATACTTAAAATCTCGGCATATTCTTCACCATAAAACACCAGCAATTCATCGCCTTTCTTAATTTCTTTAACAGTTCGGTAATATAATTTTCCCTCGTACTGAAAGGCGAGCAGATTTTGTTCTTGAACATTTCTTGCACAATTAACGAATCTCATCCAGTTCGAGTAGTTTATGTCGGCAGCGTCCACTAATTTTCCGTATCGCAGTTTCCAGGCGTATCCGCTAGTGCTTTGTACGGTTTCTAAACCCTCGTAAGCTCCAAATTTGACCATGCGCGGTATAGTTTTTAAAGCAAAAACACCTTCGCCGTGTATGATGGACTTTTTAATTTCTAACAAATTTGCTGGCAACGTTTTTTTGGCACGGTCTTTGGTCCCCTTCCTCACACTCGTATCAAAAATGTGTTCCAGCATTCCACAAATCGGGCAGTAATTTTCAAATTCTTCTTCGCAGTTATCACAATCTAATCAGTACTTAACACGTTAGAAATAAATAAAAAAAAGAGTGTGTCTTACATACATATATAACCATCCCTTGCCGGTATCTCGTCCTCTTTATAACTTACTTTTGGTAAGTTTCGTTTAGGAAAAACTTTAGGCGGTAATTGAAAACGTACTTTCTTTTCTGTCTTTACTTCCTTTTCCGGAACATTTATAGGAACATTCTCCTTATTTTGTTCCATAAATTCACGCTTTGGCAATTCTACACCTAGATCAATTGAATATATTTCAATATTTTAATTAATATATATGTTGGATGGCATATTATAAGTAATGGAAGAACTAATTATCGGAATTAATCCATATTTTACACTTGATAATAATTCCAGGCGATGTACACTCCCAGAAGTCATAAATGATACTTACTCCCAACGATTCTAGTGCATTCAGCCAAATGATCGATTGTAGTTATTTATAGATGGCAAAAATAAGAGATTTAAAAGTCCTTCAAGAAATTTGAAATTCATTCTGATGGAGATCAGCAAAGATATTTCTTCACAGTAATAAAAGTAATTTTCGTTAAGTATGCGTGTCTAAATTTTACCACAAACTCATTATTTGCCTCTATTTATCTTATAAAATATAAAACAAATTATCACAAATACGAGGATGGTCCCAGAAGTACCCGACCTGACGTAGAGATGGCGGTGGTTGTTTGAAAAATATCGCTGTATTAGAAAGTACACAATCCATAAAACATTTGTATCAAGTTTGAAGGCGCAACCTTGTTTAGTATTTGTTTAACAGCTGTCAATAGTGAACGTTTTCAGTGAATTTGTGAAAATGGAGAAAATTGGTCATCGTTATGTGATAGAATACTTTTATTTGAAAGGCCTCAGCCCAACCAATATAAAAGCTGTACTGGATTCTGCTCTGGGTGAGTCTGCTCCTTCGTTCACAACAGTAAAATATTGGGTAGCAGAGTTTAAACGAGACCGTACGAGCTGCCAAGACGAGCACCGCAGTGGTCGACCAAATGAGGTGACGACTCCAGAAATGGCGAAGAAAATCCACAAAGCGGCACTGGGCGATCGTCGACTGAAAGTGCGCGAGCTAGCAGACATAGTAGGCATTCCAAAAAGTACGGTACATCGCATATTATCTGAAAATTTGGACATGAGAAAGATGTGTGCAGGATGGGTGCCGCGTATGCTCTCACTCGAGCAAAAACAGTGTCGTGGAGATGTTTCAATGTCATGGCGTCGGTTTTTTGGGATGCGCGTGAGATAATTTTCATTGACTATCTTGAGAAAGGAAAATCTATGAACGACGAGTATTATGCGAACTTATTGCAACATTTGAGCGAAGAAATCAAGCAAAAACGGCCACATTTGGCTAAAAAGAAGGTGTTGTTTCATCACGACAATGCACCAGCTCACAAATCCGTTATTGCAATGGCCAAAATTAATGAATTAAAGTTTGAATTGCTACCTCATGCACCCTATTCGCAAGATTTAGCCCTCTCGGATTACTTTCTGTTCCCAAACTGAAAAAATGGCTCAGTGGTCAAAGATTTTCCAACGATGAAGAAGTGATGTCGGCAGTTAATGGCTATTTTGAGGAGCAAGACATTTCTTATTATAAAAATGGTATTGAACTTATTGAGCATCGCTGGGAAAAGTGTATAGAGCTGAAAGGAAATTATTTTGAAAAATAATTATATTTTTTTCCAAAATGTTTGTGTTTTCTTTGTGGGACGGGCACTTCTGGGACCATCCTCGTAATTAATAAAGTATTTTTGACGTTTTAAAAATCAAGTGAAATTAATAATTTTTATTTCTTTTAAATTGTCCGGTCGTTATACACAATTTTGTTTTTACTTTCTTATACGTAGTATAAGGAAATATTGCGATGATAAAAATTTTCGACCTCCATATTTTTGCTGATGTCCACGTCCCCTGATACCGAAGAAGTGGTTTTTGCAAACATGTCTCTCTCTGTGTCAGTATGTATGTGTGTGTGTGTGACCACGATAGCAGTCAAACGACTACAAGTACCAATACCAAACTTTGAATTTATAAGTATAATCTGCCTCTTGAGAACTAATTGGATTTTCAAAGAAATCGGTAGACCAGCAGTACATAGTACAAACATTTATTATTATAAATTATGCATTCTATATAGATTTATTGAGAGAATAGAGGTACTTAGAGACGAATTTTGAATAATTTTTCTATCAAAAATTATTTAAAATTCAGGCCTGAAGTTAACACGCTTACAGGTTTATTTTTTTAAGAAGATAAAACTTTTGCATAATTTAAAAGGCACATATGTATAAAAAAAAGTCGTGTGGTGGGCACACATTTCTTTTGGTTGCAGTGAAATTGTTTATTAAATATTTGTACCACATAGTGATAATGAATCAAAAGATCCCTAAGAACTTGAGGAAAACATTTCGGATATTATTATATTGTAAACAAAATTATGTTTCAGTTTTATATTGGATAAATATTGAGTAAATACCTACACATTTCCTAGTTTGCATAACTATTAATAGTTTTGAAAGTCATCTTTGGAAATAACATTAATTTTTATTTCAATTAGGTACGTATTGAAAGTTTACGAGTAATTTACGAGCACTCGCAATATTTTTTTCAAAAAAATCTATAATTTGTTTTTCTACAGTATATTTATTAGAGAAGTATCTTTAATTTAAAGACAATTAAAGAAAAATAATACAGGAATTTACCTATATCATTTAATAAATTTTGATCACTTAACGGTATGCAACCCACCAAGACGGCAATATTTTTACCTTCCCCGTAACCCACTAGGTTATGCTGCCTCTACATGCCTTACTTCCTGTAAAGTAAATGCTTATAAATCAAAATCGCAACGGCATAGGTAGGTATAAGAAATCTATATTATATAATTTTTAAATAGAAAATTTGAGTGACTTGAAATAAATATTAATATAAGTAGATGTTATTCTATTTTAAAAAATATGTAAAAGCTGTAATAAAAGCTAACCCCTTTATAACTAAACAGCCTGGTTATTTACAACAACGCTTCCGTAATTTATGTTCATACATCTTACTCTCACTTATTTCAAGTCACAAAGATATCTGTAATATTGCCATCGAATTTTCTCAAAAGGAATTTAAATTAATATATTATTATCTCGAAAACACTTTGAGAGGTAAGTAACTCAGGAAGTTGTATTTGATAAGGAAGCCAAATGGGTTAACAACAAATGGATGTTTTATTTAACATAAAAAAGTTGATACCCAATAAGACTAGACGCGCCAGCATTGCATGCACATAAATATTCTAAAAACGTAGGTACAGTTCTGTGCAATAAAATGGCGTACACGTCTTATTGCTAATGTTGACATTATTTTGTCATTGTGAAAATGGTTTAAGTTAAGTATGACAAATTGAATTATAGTGTCAATTCAATTTGTCATACATGACAGATATTCAAACAAAAGTCATATTTACATAATCGTAAAAGTGTACGCCAGTTTATTGCACAGAACTGTACATCGAACTACTATTGCCTGCAAAATATGAATTAATTCTTATAATTAGTTCTTCATATATTTCTAATATGCCATCAACCTAATTTCATGAAATCTTACAACTACAGTATATTCAAACAGATAAAAGAAATAAAAACATACCTTCCTCGAAACACTTATGATACAGGTTAAATGCATTCGTATATCGTGTTTTCTCTAATTCTGAGAAACTGCCCCATTCTTCCTTGGTAAAAAATGCTCTAACTTCATCTAGACTATCCATACTATTTTTAGGCACAATTTAGACTTTAACAAACGCGAAAATATCAAACTAAAACGTACATTAAGTGGAAATCTAAAAAAGTTCGCTTTTTGCAGCCATTTAATGACGGTTAAAAACAAAAGAGCGATTTGAATTGGCGGGCTTCTCTATTGCAACGCAACATTGATTTTGTTTGTGCTTTTAAATATTTAAGATTTTCTGTCTTTATTATTGATGCTGATTGTTTAAATCATTTTATGAATCAATTAATTCTTATAAGTGTGTCTGTCGAATAAATTTAATTAAAATCATGATAGCTGTGTTAATACAAATTTAACTGCTTATGAAGGAATATTATTAAAAGCACTTTAATAATTATAATACAATAAAATAAAAGGCTACCTAATAGAGACGGACACATGTTTGAATAGAAATTATAGGTACTAAAATTCAGTAAATAGGTATAAAATAAATCAAACCAACCACATCAAACATATTTTATTTTATAATAGATAGTGGGCATCTGTTAGAAATAATTTAACTGTTGCTTGCTTAATTGAGTATTTTTTAAGAAAATATAACTTTTTAATTTGTTTATGTCTTTTCAATACCTAATTATGTAATTCCATATTAGCTAGGTATGTAATGTGGTGTTTCTTTAACTCCTAATTTCTAGTTCACGTAAACTATAACCTATATTTATATAATGCAGACAATATAGATATCAGAAATTAATGTCCTAACCTCACTTAATACTTACATTGTAAATTAATATTTTATTGCAAGTATCATCTTATTTTTCTTTATAATCTAGTTTTTGGACATTTAAATTAGTTAATATTCTAATTGATTGCTTATTTAAAGTTTTTATTGAGTAAACATTACGTTTAATAATAAAAAAAAAAAGTGGTCCGGCTGAGGATTGAAACCACGACCAAGAAGTCAGTAAGCCGGTACACATCCACTAGACCATTGATTATGTATAAGTAGATATACCAAGTCTATTGATTATGTATAAGAAGATATACCAAGTCCATTGACAATCAAAATAATTACAAATGTTAGCGGAAGATGTCGCTTAACTATCCAAAATATGAAAAATTGCAATTTCGCGCGTGACTGCATTTAGGTTTAAAACCAATGTGTTGCGCTATCTACGAAAGAATAGTTCGTATGGCTGTTTGTAAACTCTTGCGTAAATAAACCAAAAGCAGAGACCAAAGTAACCGACACATATTATGTTTTTTTACATCTATTTAAAAAATGAGGTGTGGCCACCACACGACTTCCTTATACGTATGAAAGTGTTACTTCTGGTCCGAATTTTGAAATTTCATTTATACAAAAATTATTCCATATCTAACTCTAAATACTTTTGTACTCTTGATAAATATATATAGAATGCATAACTTACGACATATTTGCAAAAAATCGCTATTCGATAAGAGTAAAAGTGGTACTTCCGGTCCGAATTTTGAAATTTTTTTTATATAAAAGATATTGAAAATGATGTTTTAAATACTTTTATACTCGTAACGTATTTGTCTTAAAAGCATGACTTGCGAGATATTCGCAAAAAACTGATTTTTGATAAGAGTAAAAGACCTACTTCCGGTTGGAATTTCGAAAAACTTTTTTAAGACAATTTGTTTCAAACGTAATTCTAAGTACATATGAATTCTTTATAAATTTGTTTAAACTTAGTAATTGACGAAATATTTGCAAATTTCGATTTTTTCACTGAAGTAAACTACTACTTCCGGTCTGCCGATTTTGCTCAAAATCTAATCAGTTCTCAAGAGGCAGATTATACACGTAAATACAAAATTTGGAATTGATATCTACAGCGGTTTGACCGCTATCGTGGTCACACACACACAGACACACACACACACACACACACACAGACACACAGACACACAGACATTTTTTAAAAACCACTTTTTTGGTATCAGGGGACCTCAAAACGTGGACATCTGCAAAAATCTCGAGGTCGAAAATTTTCATCATCACAATACTTCCTTATACTACGTATAAGAAAGTAAAATATATACCTGTGATATATACATACACATAATATACGAACAGCGAATGAAGGGATGTATTGTATGAAGTTGGATTATTTATTACTTCTTTCTCTATTTCTGTCTAATATTTGAGTAAAGAATCTGAAGTTTTCTTTTTAATGTATTTAAAATATAATAAAATGCTACTAGACAAAAATAGTCAGGAAAAATAACACATCCCATAAAAGGATACTGAAAATACTTATATTTACCTTGAACATAACATCTTTAATAATTTTTCTATAAATATACTAAGAAGCCTTTTATAGTAATTTTACATTATGTTACAGCTTTATTTCTTATATTAATAAACAGTAATTTCAAAGTATGCCAAAAATAATAAATAATATGAACAAAAATTGTTCCTAGATTTATTGAACATGAATTTGACAAACAAAGAATATGTTTACTGCCAGGCAATGAATTAGGTAGTAATTGTAGTGGAATGGTAATACAGTATATTTTGTTATCTCGGACAAAAAATGCCGAATACAATGTGCAAATGAAATGTGCCTGGCATAGGTACTTTGACACCATTTAAAATACGGAAGTGTGTAACGGGAGGGCTTTTAGTTTCTTATACGTAGTATAAGGACGTATTGTGATGACGAAAATTTTCCGCCTCGAGATTTTTGCAGATGTCCACGTTTTGAAGTCCCCTGATACAAAAAAAAAGTGGTTTTTGAAAAATGTCTGTGTGACCATGATAGCGGTCAAACCGCTGTAGTAATCAACTCCAAATTTTGTATTTACGTGTGTAATCTCCCTCTTCAGATCTGATTAGATTTTCAGTAAATTCGGCAGATCGGAAGTAGAAGTTTACTTCAGAGAAAAAATCGAATTTCGCCAATATTTCATCAACTACTAAGTTTAAACAAATTTATAAAGCATTAATATGAACTCAGAATTAAATTTGAGAAAAATTTTATTATGAAAGTTTTTTGAAATTCCTACTGGAAGTAGGTAGGTCTTTTACTCTTATCGAAAAACAGTTTTTTGCAAATATTTCGCAAGTCATGCTTTTGAGACGGGTATATTACAAGTATAAAAATATTTAGAACTTAATTTTCAATATCTTCTGTATAAAAAAAATTCAAAATTTGGACCGGAAGTAACACTTTTACTCTTATCGAAAAGCAATTTTTTGCAAATATGTCGTAAGTTACACTGGTCAACAGTGAAATTGCTTCTTAGGTGAAAGTACCCAATCCTGAATGAATTCAACGTGCTGAACACGAATATCACATTGAAAAAAGTTGATTGGCTCACGTTCAAGAGATATTGACGTTTTGTCCATTGCATAGATGCTATTGCATAATGTAATGCAATTTAGTGAGAAATTACGAAATTTTGCGTCATATTGCATCACCCCTTCATGCAAAGAAGTTAATGCAGCATTTACTGTAAGTTTCCATTGAGAGTGTTGCGAAATTGATTGCGCAATATCAAGCAATAGCTAATTATAGTTTATTTATAAATGGCCGACGTGACAGTTAACTCGTGCAATGTCCGTTCATTCGCGCATATTTTTCGAAGCTCTAGCATACATAAGTGATTGCTATAGTGTAAAGTAACTAAACAGTAGCAATGCCTCGTAACTGTGTTAATAGTG
Source organism: Amphimallon solstitiale (assembly GCA_963170755.1). Taxonomy (NCBI): domain Eukaryota; kingdom Metazoa; phylum Arthropoda; class Insecta; order Coleoptera; family Scarabaeidae; genus Amphimallon; species Amphimallon solstitiale. The sequence goes on from OY720675.1 coordinate 249,893,188, forward strand.
CAAATAACTTCTGTTATATTTGCGGAGAAGTGACATTTGCTGCACAGAAAAAGAACATCAGTGCAACAGTTAAGAAAGCGTATCATTTGTATTTTGGTTGCAAGATAGGCGACCAGGACAAAGACTGGGCCCCACACGTATGCTGCCGCACTTGTGCCGTAAATCTTTCACAGTGGCTTAATGGCAAAAGAAAGGCAATGCCATTTGCTGTGCCCATGATTTGGAGGGAGCCCACCAATCACGTTGACGACTGTTATTTCTGTATGGTACGACCAGCTTCTGGAGGCATCACCAAGAAGAAGAAGTGGACAGTTGAATACCCTAACATACCATCTGCTCTGCGACCTGTCTCTCATGGCGAAGGACTCCCAATTCCAGAACCTCCTACAGATTTTTCTATCAGTTCAGACGATGAGGATGGCCATGCGTCGGTGAGTTCTCCTCAACGTGGCAGTAAGGATGATGACTTTTCGTGCTTTGACGAAACATCTGCACCACATAAAATTACCCAGGATGACATGAACGATCTTGTTCGCGATTTGGATCTGTCGAAAAGCAAAGCGGAGATACTGGCCTCAAGACTTCGACAGTGGAATCTTCTGGAACAGAATGTCCGAGTGACTTCATTTCGCACTCGCCATCAGCTCTTCGAATCTTTCTTTAAGAAAGAAGAAAGCCTTGTGTTCTGCTGCGATATTGATGGTCTACTACAAGCTCTCGGTATTGCACATGATCCCCACGAATGGCGGCTGTTTATAGACGCTTCAAAACTGAGGCTAAAGGCGGTTTTGTTGAATAATGGGAACCAGCTTCCATCCATACCTATTGCACATGCGGTCTACATGAAGGAGACTTACGGCAATCTAAAGCAGCTACTGGAGACGATTAACTACAGCAAGTATGGCTGGCAGATATGTTCTGACCTGAAGGTAGTATCTCTGTTGATGGGTTTGCAGCAGGGATATACAAAGTACTGCTGTTTTCTTTGTCTGTGGGACAGCAGAGCAATCGATTTGCACTACATCAAGAAAGACTGGCCTCCGAGAGCATTTTTTAAGCCTGGAGAAACGAATGTACAGCACCCACCATTGGCACAGCCACACAAAATCATCATTCCTCCTTTACACATCAAACTCGGTCTTGTCAAAAACTTGGTAAAAGCCATGGATAAGAATGGACCAGCATTCAAGTACCTGCATGACAAATTCCCTCGACTCAGTGAAGCCAACATTAAAGAGGGCATCTTTGTGGGGCCTCAAATTAGACAGCTCTTCCGAGACCCCAAGTTTGAGGAACTTCTTCAAGGTAAAGAAAAACAGGTTTGGGATGCATTCTATCAAGTGGCAGCAAACTTCCTGGGGAATGACAAGGCAGAAAATTACAAGTGTCTGGTTGAGGATATGTTGGCTTTGTTTCATGAATTCGGTTGCAATATGTCCTTAAAGATCCACTTTCTTGATTCCCACTTAGATTTCTTACCTGATAACTGCGGGCAGGTCAGCGATGAGCACGGCGAACGCTTTCATCAGGACATTGCCACCATGGAGCAACGGTACCAAGGCAAATGGTCTACGTCAATGCTAGCTGACTATTGTTGGACAATCAGTAGAGATGCTCCACAAGTCCACTACAAACGGCAGGCCAAAAGAAGTCGAAAGCCGGAAGCAGACTAATGTTTTCTTACCATGTATTATAATATTGACATAAGTACACTTTTTCTGAAATATGCGTAAATGTTTTCTTACCATGTATTATAATATTGACATAAGTACACTTTTTCTGAAATATGCGTAAATGTTTTCTTACCATGTATTATAATATTGACATAAGTACACTTTTTCTGAAATATGCATACATATTACAGAAAACCCGTAGCCAATTCAGCTTTTTTTTAGTCATTTTCGTGTTCAGCACATTGAATTCATTAAGAAATGACAATTTTCAGCTTGGAAGCATGAACTTTTCGAAAATTTGTTGCCCAGTGTTATCCATTCTATATATATATTTATCAAGAGCACAAATATATTTAGAGATACATATTTGAAATATTTTTTGCATAAAAGAAATTTTAAAATTCGGGAGGAAGTAACACTTTTACTCTTAGGGAGTAGCACTTTATTTCGAATATTTCGCCAAGTATGTATTCTATAGAGATTTATTAAGAGAATAGAAGTAGTACAGTAGCATTTTGTTTATTTTTTCAGAAGATAAAAGTATTTAAATCTTAATTTAGAACAACTTTTGTATAATTTGAAACACACACACACGTATAAGTCGTGTGGTGGCCACACCTGATTTTTTGAATAATGAAAAGCCACATTATATTTACGTCAAATATGTTCGTTCCTGTCAATATTTTTTGACGTATCTGGACATTTTTTTTGTGATATATTATGTTAAAAATAATTTAATGGAAATTTTTATCTTTAAACGATAATTTTTTAATCAATAATTTAATTTTTTAAACATTTATAAGCGCTCAAAATTGTATTCAGACATAAACCCAAAATGTGATAAAAGAAGAAAGGATCAATTTTGGAAATAATGTTGATTTTATATTACATACGCAGATCGATGTTACTAATTATAATACAAAAAAATATTGAGGTGTGTCCACCACACGGCTTTCTTATACGTATGAGAGTTTCAAATTATAGAATTTTACGAATTCTTTGGTATAATAATTATTCATAATCCTATTATAAATACTTCTATTCTCTTAATAAATCTCCATAAAAGGAATACTTTGCGAGATATTCGAAAGAAAGTACTACTCGCTAAGAGTAAAAGTGTTACTTCCGGTCCGAATTTTAAAATTTCATTTATACAAAAAATATTCCAAATCCAACTCTAAATACTTTTGTACTCTTGTTAAATATATATAGAATGCTTAATTTACGACATTTAGCAAAAAATCGCTATTCGATAAGAGTAAAAGTTTTTACAAAAGGTATTGAGAAGTTCTAAATACTTTTATACTCGTAACGTACATAAATGCATGATTTGTAAAATATATGCAAAAAACTGATTTTCGATAAGAGTAAAAGACCTACTTCCGGTAGGAATTTAGAAAAACTTTTTTACTAAAAGTGTTCTCAATTTTAATTTTAAGTACACATGAATTTTTTATAAATTTGTTTAAACTTAGTAGTTGACGAAATATTGGCAAACATCGATTTTTTCACTGAAGTAAACTACTACTTCCGGTCTGCCGATTTGACTAAAAATTTAGTCATTTCTCAAGAGGGAGATTATACTAGTAAATGCAAATTTGGGAATTGATAGCTATAGCGGTTTGACCGCTATCCTGGTCACACACAGACACACTGACATACAGCACACACACAGACATTTTTTAAAAATCACGTTTTCGGTATCGGGGGACTTCAAAAAAAAAAAAATTGGATTAAAAATGGCGACAAAGAATTAGAATGCGGTACTCTGTTACTCTACTGGCTCTGATATTTTGGATAGTTAGGCGACATCTTCCGCTGACATTTATAACTATTTTGATTCGCTATGGACTTGGAATATCCTCTTCTACATAATCAATGTACAAGATCCACAATTTAGCCTATAAACTCCAGATTTATTGTCTCGTGTCGTTTTTCCTTTGTTGTTTTTAATAGACAAATTAATAACCAAAAAATTGTTTAATAAAACGTTACTAGAGGTGTATCCGACTACCAAAGACAATACGATTAAGAAGTTTAAAGCATTTTCTTATTTAGGTCATGAACAAGATAAACTTATGAAATTACTTAGAAAAAACGACATTAATATTGCTTTTAGAACAAATAACAACCTAGCTAAATACATTAAAAACAAAAAAGGAAAAAACGACACGAGACAATAAATCTGGAGTTTATAGGTTAAATTGTGGATCTTGTACTAAGAAATATATAGGTCAGACTGGGAGACGTGGGAGAGCTTTTAAAAAAAGGGTAGCTAATCATTTTTCTGCGTACACTAATAAAAACAACGACTCAACTTATGCGAATCATTTGATTGAATACGACCATTGTTTTAATGATAAATTTGACATTCATGTACAAAACAAAGGTAGAAAATTAGATTTACTCGAATGTATGGAAATTAACAAATTGAAATATTCAGACAATTTATTAAACGAGAAAGTAAATCTGAATCAATCGCCTTTATTAAATCTATATCTTTCTAGTTCTTAGGTTTTCCCTAATCCTTTTAGTAATAATGTAGGTCCCCTTTCGTAAACTGCCGATATTATTAAGAAAACTGTCCTCTTTAAGTAAATACATTTAAATTACCCTTTGTAAATATTTTACAGTTATTTGTTAATGTGGTCATTATATTTGTCTACATAATAATAATAATATATAATAGAGTTGTTCTCTGATTGTAATAATTTAGAATTTGTTATCACCTGAAGAAGCTACAATGTAGCGAAACAGCTCTTGTGTTTTTAATTTAAATATAGTGTAAATCTGAAACAATTGTTTGTGGTTTATTTCTATTGGAATATGGATTTGCATCAAGTAAAGGCCGAATCTATTGAATTTTTGCTAATTAACACTGTCGATTGTGAACAATATAATTTTCAATAACTTTAAAATATGCGTTAATTAAAGAACATACATATTTTTAGATTTTATCAGAAAAATATGCACTGTTACTGTTATAACACAGAAGTGTTTTGTCTGATTTTATTTTTCTGTAAAACATTGCTCATATTATTAAAAAAACGTCTACATCAAAAGTAAATACAAATCTTGGTGATAAATAATAACGAAGAAATCGTACAACTTCTAATTAATAATAATAATAATAATAATATATACTTATTCCAGAAGTAAACTTAATATTTAATTAATTCTGGCAAATATATTAAAATAATTACAAATTTCATATAGGCGAAATATTAATAAAAGATTCTCGTCGTTGAAAAACAAAGTACATAGAGTAACGTAACAAGCCACATGAATTTTAAATAATTTTGAACTCGTTAAATATATTTTATTATATTACACTTTTAAAACAAATGCGTGTAGAATTTAACGAAATCACACGAACCAAATGCGAGCACGACATTTCGACCAATGATAGCACGAAGTTGGATTACCTTAAGGACTATAATCGCTTGGTTTGGTACAGTTGGTATAATTCAAATATTCATATACAGGCTGTCTGTTTAAGCTCGGCCACCGGCTATATCTCGGCAACCGTTTATCGTACAACCTGGCGGAAAAAATTTTGATAGTAAAATGGACCACGAGAATTTCTTTATAAGTTTCCAAAATGACCGCAAGGGGGCTGCTTCATCATTCCCTTCAGTTTTTTATGCTCTTTAATATTACGATATTAACCCTAGAACACTAAATAGTCAAAAAATAGTAAAATTTACGACGACCTCTGTGCGATTCGACAAGTTCGGGTACTTCCGCTTGTGCGAATTCAGTGATGCTTTCAGTAGCTGCATCTTTTATTGCAAGCCAGTCGTATACCTAACGAAAGTAGCGTAAGTTCATTTTTAGTGGAGTTACTAAGTGTTCGTCGTCAATTTTACGAGTATTTATCGTTTGTGTAACTTTTCACGTCGTTTTCGTTACGAATGTTTAGTATTTGGATCCATTAGGTAATATCTAAATTATTACAATGTGAATCAAGTAAGATTTGTGGATTAGTTTTTAGGAAGTAGTTATGGCGTTGTCTAAAAAATGGTTAACACAAGCCGAATTAGAAGCCGAAGCAAACAAAATAATGGATGGAGAAGATATCAGTGACACAGAAATTCAAACATCCGGAAGTGAAGATGAAGAAGATGTTGTAGAAGCAGAAGTTGTTGATTCAACCGATGATGAAATTTCCGAAGACGAAAATCAAGCAACTACAAGTCACTCCAATCAATCAATGAATCAAACAACACATCAATCTGGAAGTAGTACTACATCTGTTTTGAATAGTGACGATGAATCAGATGATAACATTCCTTTGTCTTCAATTGCTGACAATTTGAGGCATATCATTGTTCCCCAAAATCCCTCATGGAAAGGCAAAAATGGTCATAGATGGTCGACAATAGAACCACAACGACAAAGCAGAGTTCCTGCTCGGAACATAGTTCATTTTATTCCTGAGCAAAGGACCTGCTTCCCACATGCTGACGCCAGGGAGCTGTTTCCAACATTACTTTAGCGATAATATGTTAGAGAAAATTGTAATTCATACAAACGAAGAAATCTCTTTGAAATCGGCCTCTTATAAAGAAAAAACGCTCACCATTTCAAACACATGCAAAGAGGAAGTAATGGCACTTATTGGACTACTAATTTTTTCAGGAGCAATGAAAAACAACCACCTAAATGTTAAAAGGATGTTTGACCCAAAACTATCGGGAAATACTTATAGGGCTACAATGAGTGGTGATCGATTTTTATTTCTGTTAGATTGTTTACGTTTTGATGATAAACAAACTAGAAATGACCGAAAAAAAGAAGATAAATTTGCTCCAATACGAGACATCTGGGAGGAATTTATCGCCACTTGTAGATCCTCATATACTCCATCCAGCTATAAAACTTTGGATGACCAACTTTTGGCATTCAGAGGAAGATGCGGATTTCGCATGTTTATCCCAAATAAACCAGCCAAATATGGCATAAAGCTGGTTATGTTATGTGATGTAGCCTCAAAATACATGATTGATGCAGAACCATATCTTGGAAAAGGAACTAAAACAAATGGATTGCCCCTAAGTACTTATTACATCAAGAATTTAACAAGGAGCATTCATGGTAGCAACAGATGTGTTACCATGGATAATTGGTTCACTTCAGTAAGTGTCGCTGATGAGCTTCTACAACCTCCTTACAAGTTGACTCTTGTTGGAACACTGAGAAAAAATAAAGCTGAAATTCCACCAGATATGTTAGAAACACGAAAAAGACAGCCAGGAACATCGATTTTTTGTTTTGACAAACAAAAAACTCTGGTATCATATTTATCAAAGACAAAGAATAAAAAGCTAGTGATTTTACTATCAACCGTACACACAGATAGAAGCCTAAACAGGATAACAAAAAAACCAGAGATGATACACTTCTATAATGGAACCAAAGGTGGGGTAGATACATTCGATCAAATGTGCTCTAATATGAATTGTGGTCGTAAAACAAGAAGATGGCCGATGTGCGTATTCTATGATATGATAAACATTGCTGCAATTAATTCTTTCGTTATATATAATTCGAATATGAATAAACGAGGAAAAAAATCTGTGTCTAGAATGACATTCATGCTTAATTTGAACGACGAGTTACTGAAACCTTGGTTGCAGCTACGAATTAATACTCCTACTTTGCACCGCCCAATTCGGCAAGATATATGCAATATCCTTAATATTGATATGACGCCTGAAAGGCCAGTCGAAGTAGAGAAGAAACGTGCCATTTGCTCTCTTTGTCCGTCACGTCTTCGTAGGATGACCACAAATTATTGCAGCCGCTGCAATAGGGCTATCTGCGGCCAGCATCGGGCTAATTGTTGTTTGAATTGTGCAATTTAAATTTATTTTTCCAACTTTTTTTGTTTCACGTGTTTCATAAGAATTAGTTTTGTATTTTAGTTTGCTACTGTGTGAGAAAATGTCATGTTTGAGTAATTTGTAATAATAAAGAAAAAATTCGTAAAATATACGAGTGTTTAGCATTTGTGTAACTTCCACAGGTGTTTAGTGGTCTAGGGTTAAAAATATATCGTTCCATTTACAATGTTAAAGAAAAAAAAGTAATATACATAAATTGAGAACAGCGCCCCCTGTTATTTTCTTTGACAACCACGCAATTTCGTACTACATATCCTTCAATTCTTTGTAAAATTCTCTATCTAATGAGCCAAAAACATTAGAATCGGTTGAGGCAAACCAAAATTATACCTACTTTATACGCAGGCATTTGATGGGAGTTGGATCAAAAACTTTCAAATAAAAATTGTACAAAAACGTCTAAAAATGTTGCTAGTAAACATTTTAATCTATCTTAATCTAGAATATAATAATAATAAACATTAACAAATTTTTAATTCATTTTGAAAATTGCACCCCCTTGCGATTATTTTGAAAACTTAAAAATATTTTTATAGTCCGTTTTATTGTAAGATTTTTTCCGCCAGGTTGTACGATAAAAGGTTGCCGAGCTTAAATAGACACTCGCTATAGAACTTCATAGGTATAATTCATAAGATTCCATTATCACATCCTAGTTTCTATGTCTGCACTAGTAAATGTAAAAATAGTGACAATTATTTCAATTGTTTTGGTCAATTTAACAATAAAATAGTTTGCGTTTAAAACAAATAAAATACAAAAGAAGAAAGAGGCAAGTATTATTCTAAAAACCTTTAAATGCTAATAATTAGTGAATTGTAATTTTTCTTTTTCTTATGATTGGTATCACGGTTTTTTCTAAATATAGATAAAACATCAGAGCCTGATCACAGAGCAACAGAACTTGTTTACAAAAAAGCAGCTCATGTTAAAAAATCCAATAATGTCTTTTATCGCCAACCGTCAGTAAAGTGATGCGTTACCATAGCGTTTTGCGGAGGTAAAGAAACACTTTATCGTACTGTACAATAAAGTACTTTACCTGCCGCTAATATCTATCAGCGTAGCCATGACTGATGACTTTAAAAATAAATCGTTTGTCACTGTCATAAACTGTCATAAGTTATTATATCTTTATTTCTTAAATTAACAATTTTCACGGTTGGCGATAAAATTTTGTATGCACCACGTCAGTAAAGTACTTTTACCGAACTCGTCTGTTACTCGCCGCGCTCGCTTCACCCGCTTGGCTCGTAAATCAGACTCGTTCGATAAAGTATCACTTTACTGACTTGTTACATAAATAACTATTTTACGATTATTTAAAAAATTCTGAATAAATGCCCATTATTTTTAAAAAATACTAAACCCGACATCTATTCACCACAAGCTTTACTACGACGAAAGTGCCGTGCGAGTTTTCTACAAGATGAACGGTAAAAAGGATAACTTCAAGCATCTCATAACATTTATAGTTTCCTGCATTTAACGTAATGCTTTCTGTATAAATGCGAGGTAGCGATTATCGAGTTGCCACACAGATGTAGGCACATGCAAAACATTTACAAAATTTATATATTTTATTTAAATATTTAGATATTACATAAATAGTTTATTAGTTTAATGTATTATATGTTTACATACATATAACTTAATATATTTTCTAAATTATATACACAGTCATTTTATTATTCATATGTGTTTTTATAATGTAATTACATTTGTTTATATCACCTATATTAGTGATATAGAGGTGTATCACTTAAAACTCCCAGGTCAAATATCACGGAAACGGATAAAGATATTTGAATTTTGTAAAAAGCAGTTACTAAAGAATGTGATCGACTCTAGTTTGCCTTCAGAATTGTGTTATGTGAATATATAGATGGCGTTGCGAAGAAAGGAATTTTTTTGATCCCCATAATTTTCAATTGTTTGTCATTTGAAAGAATATTAAAATTCATGTAAATTTTAATTTAATTAATTATTATTTACTTTTAATTTGTGTTAGTTTCCAAATGTTAACTGTTTCATAGATATTCGTGTTTAAAGAAAGTAAGAAGAATGTCAATTTTTGTCTTTATTTTGTTTAAATATTTAATTTGTAGGGAAAAGTAACAGTCTTGCTATTATAGTTACTTCACAATTTAAATTTCATAGTTTGTTCCTTTTTATAAATTCCCCTTCATAGGCACCGATAGATAAGTAGGCAGAAAAGCATTAATGTCAGTCTTATATGTATGTATGCTTGTTTTGATAATTTAGGAAATATTTTGCTGTAGAATTACCGAATAGATGCAGTAGCAACAGCGCACGAGAAATGCGGCACTTGAACGTCATACGTAAAATGCTGAATATGATTTTAATTTATGGAGAATCCCGTAGAAATACATCTGAAGCAGTGCGATTATATGTTCTACGCTTTCCAAACAAGCCTTTACCAGATCGCAAAACATTTATAAGTCTGTGTGCAAATCTCAGAAATTACGGTAGCTTAAAAAAAGAAAAACAATTTAGACAGAAATGAGTAAGAGATGATGAAATTACGGCGGCGGTAGTACAAATAGTCAATAATAATTCACACACATCATTACGGCAATTAAAAGAACAGTATGATCTATCTGTAACCTCTTACCGCAGGATTCCAAAAGAAAATAAATACTTTCCGTATAAAGTTCATTTAGTGCACCATTTAAGAATAGGAAATAATCAACGCAGACTCGATTTTCTGGCAGAATTTCTGTAATGCTAGCGGAAAACAATAACTATAAAGCAGATCGTGTGGTACTTTAATTAAGCATAATGCTCGTTATTGATCAGAAGAAAATCTTAGGTGGATAGGTCAGACAAGAAATCAAACAGTTTTTGGTGTTAACGTTTGGTGTGGAATTTTAAACGGATAGGCCTCCACTTTTATCATGAAACGTTAACTGGTGTGCGCTATTTACAATTCCTGCAAAATGAGTTACCATTACTTTTGGAAGATGTACCAATAGAGCTGCAAAATAATATATGGTTACATCAAGACGGGACACCTGCTCATAATGGCCAACACAGTTATTGATTATTTTAATCAAACGTTACCGCGTCGTTTGATTGGCATTAATGGCGTCCTCAGGTTGCCGGCTCGTTCTCCGGATCTAACCCCGTTAGATTTTTTTTTTGTGGAGTTACTTGAAAGCTGAGGTTTACAAACACATGGGCGATTTTTATACTAAAATTTATGCAAGTGTTCAAAAAATTAGTAGAAATACATTGTTAAATGTTTGCGGAAGAAAACTATTAATGCGATATACGTTATGTAGCAATCAAGAAGGCAACGATTTTGAACATCTTTGGTTAATTATTTAAACAAAATAAAGACAAAATTGTAATTGCTTTCTTTAAAGACGAATATTTATGAAATTTTGGAAACTAACACAAATAATAATATTTACATTAATTTTAATGCTTTCTCAAATAAAAAACAAATGAAGATTATAGCGATCAAAAAAATTCTTTTCATCGCAGCGCCATCTATATTTTCACATAATAAAACACAATTGCGAGAGAAACTAGAGTCGATCACATTCTTTAGTATCTGCTTCTTACAAAATTCAAATGTCTTTATCCGTTTTGGAGATATTTGACCTGGGAGTTTTAAGTGAAACACCCTGTATATTGGACATTGAAATAATGGAATTATAAACTTGAGAAAATATGTTTTAGTGCCTAAATTCAAAATGTAAAACATTCTTAATCACCTTTCGGAACCATGAACGCGCAGACAGTGAATATGGTTTACGCCACGATACAGACCAGCAATTGCTCATCGTCTGGAGATTAGTGGAGAATCATTTCCTTATTTATTTACACAAGACGTGTTCGGCACCCAAACGTATCCATAAAACTCACTGAAAAGAATGTAGCTGGCAAACCGCTTTTCGTTGGCTTCGGTGTTGAAACTTTAAAATTATCCTCTTCTATTGCACCCCACCCCAAAGTATGACGATGGAGGATTATGAAAGGAAATGAGATATTCTACATCACAATTAACCTACATTTTGAATGTGATGAACGTTTCATGGTTAAAATTTTGTTGGTTCACGATTAATAATATGTAACAGGTTATAAGAATATTTTGATATTGCGGATATTTTATAAACTAACTTGATAGAATGACCTATAATCCATAAATTTAATTATTTCGAATGGTAACGTACGTGATGTCGTTTCAAATTGCTTCGATAATGACTACTATATTCGCAGTTGGGGCATTCGAATTTAATGCCCAAATGAATGTTCATATGCCGTTTTAAATGACTTTTGGCAGTGAATTTTTTGTTGCAAATTCGACAGTCAAACGTTCCTATTTTTGTATGACGTTTTATGTGATTTTTTAAAGTAGAGCTTTCAACACATCTGTACGAACAATAATTACACACAAATATCCGTTCGTCACTATGTTTGTGTCTAATGTGTTTTGTAAGATTTGTTTTATCATTAAACCTCCGACGACATTTGTCGCATTCAAATGGTGTCTCTGCGGTGTGAACTCGAACGTGTGCTTTAAGATGTGCTTTTTGTGTAAATGTTTTCGACAGATCGAACACTCGAATGGTTTTATGCCGTCATGGATTCTGGTATGTTTAAGGAAATTTGCACTGTGATCGGTCGTGTATTTGCAATGTGAACAACTGTATCTCTTCGTAATGGCGAAGCAGTTCTTCTCTTCATTATCGTTCCTGCCACCAGTGGACGCACTGAAAAATAAAGCAGAAAGTTTAATGGAATGACATGACGGCCTATTTAAAACTCGCTTAATGACACTAGCCGACAGTTTTAATTTCTTTTTAAAAACTGTTGCAAACATGGCTGTATTATTCTTACAGTCTGCAGGCGTAACCACAAACCAAATCTTTCCACCACCTCTAATTCTAGAGTTATAATTATACACCGGACGTCCCAGATTTAAATAACGACGGAGCAAATAATTAATGTAAATAACACGCAGTTACTGAATAAGCACTATTCACATGGTGAACTGCAACATCTGTTGTTGTTGCGAAAACGACAGCAAAAAAGTCCATTCAACTGGTTCATTCCTTTCTTCATCGGCGTAGGTAGAAGCGTGAGGGATTTTCAAAATTTATTACATTTGCCTTATATTTCGTAAGATAAATAAAGTCATATAGTATACACCTATTCATACTTATGTTAGTTTCGTTTTTTCATTGTTTTGGCTGTTAATTACGTGCTTCGTAATTTTTGTAATAGTTCCTGTTTAATACCGTTTCATTGAATCTACTTCTCCCAATTATCTTGACGTAAGTGTGCATTGGATTTCGTTCAGTTTCAATAACATACGCATACATTTTTAGTTATCATTTATTCAGATCTAGAACATTGTTTATGTTACAATGATACGGAAGAACGTCGAGAATGGCATCGTGAAACAATGGCGAATTGGATTAAGGGTCATACTGATTGTACGTCCATTGTCAGTGATTCCGAAATTTATTGCAAAGTCTGTCAAATATCGTTACAAAATGCCCAAAAATCGCACGTACAACGTCACTTAGCATCCCTAAAACATACAGACCAGGGATGGGCTGGAGGCGGTTCGCATCGGTTCGCGGGAACCGTTTGTTAAAACTTAAGGAGTTCGGCGAACCGTTTGTTAAAAATTAGAAAAATTAAAGCAGGTAGAACACGTATTAAAAAAATTGGTTGAGGAAATAAACAAACTGTACAGAATGCACAAAATTCAAATTACTGCAGTTTTCTTAAAAAACCCGAATACCCCATCGGATCGGTGTATTTTTATTAGTAGAGTCCTCGCCGACAATTATTTATGACTGGGATGTTTGATGTGAAACGCAAAAAATTATATTGCCTGTGAACCTTCAGTTCAGTCAATGATTTTTTATTTTCAGTAATAGTTCGTCGTTTGTCTGTTCACTTCTCGTGTAGATTTTGAAAAAATTAGTTTACGAATAGTGTTGAAGTTTAAGTTAAGTTTAGATTACTTAGTAAGTGACAATTTTTAAATTTTTATCATGAAAAGACAAAGTGTTCTTTCTTCATTTTTTCAACCAAAAGTGATGAAATTAGCTGATGATGTTCTACCAACGACATCAACAGTAACCAGTTACAAATCTTGAGCAAGGTATGAACAAACTTCATTTTATAAGTAATCTTGTTTTTATAAATTGCGCACTTTTAGAACCCGATAATATAGAAGATAAAATCTTTATATCCATGCCATGTGACAAAAAAACTAAAGAATCAAGATCAGGTCATGATGGTAAATTTATTTTTTAAAATCTAGAACGTTCATAGTTAAATTAAGCTATTTTTCAGTAACATCAATAACATCTGTTGACGACAACATATCTGATAATGGTCTTTATCGCGAGTTGCCGGAATGTTGGTCCTTAAAACAGTTTAAATATTTTGAAGAAAAATATACGTGGTTAGAAGTAAAGGGCGGTAAACTTGGATGTAAAATTTGTCGTCTTGGCTCTCTGGGTGTAGAAAAGGGAAAACATTTTCACATAGCATCTGCATGGGTAAACTACAATGTAAATGCAAATGGCTCAACAAAAATCATTCAACAGGCGTCTTTTAGAAAAAAACTAAACGAGCATGCTCTTTCACAGTCTCATTCAAAAATCGAATTAATTTTGAAACAATCTGGAAAAGAATCTTTAGCAACATGTATCGAAAAAGCTAATGAAAAGTCTATTGAAGTGACTGCAAGAATTTTCAATATAGTATATAGTTTGGCAAAACAAAATAGACCAATGTCAGATATGGAACGCGAAGTAGAACTACAAATAAAAAACGGTGTAGATTTAGGAACGTGCCTTCATTCCAGATATTCAGCTATACGAGTTATCGAGCATATATCTTCGGAGATAAAAAAACAACTCTTTAATAAAATTATTGAAAACAATGCAAAAGTTTGCATAATATTAGACGAAGCGTCGACTATTGCAAAAAGAAGTGTACTTGTTATATATTTGAAATGTGCATTGAGTTTATGTCCAGATCCTATAACTGTTTTCATCGAACTTAAAGAACTTGAAAACACCACGGCCGAAGGTATCCTCAATACACTTTTACAGTGTTTAAACGAACATGGTTTTACAAGAGATTTTTTATTAAAAAATTTAATTGGACTTTGCTGCGATGGTGCTAGTGTTTTGTTAGGAAAGATATCTGGTGTGAGTGCTCAACTCTCGAAGATTTTTCCAAATATTATTGTTTGGCATTGCTTGAACCACAGGTTACAACTGGCTTTGGATGATTCCATTAAAGATATTAATGAGATCAATCACTTTAAAATTTTCTTAGATGAAATTTATTCAATTTATCATAAATCTAACAAAAATCAAACAGATATACGACAAATTGCAAGTGATTTAGAAATTGAGATTTTAAAATTTGGGAGAGTCTTTGGGCCAAGATGGTCTGCATGTAGTTTACGAGCTGCTAAAGCTGTTTGGAATGCATATCCAGCTCTATACACGCATTTTGCAAAAATTAAAAAGTTTTCCGGTATGGCTAACAGAATGGTTAACAAAAATTTTCTATGCGATCTTGCTCTTATGATAGATATTTTGGAGGAAATATCATTATTATCTAACGCATTTCAGTCTCGATCAACAACAATGCCTAAAGCAGACAGGTTAATGAGAAGGACAATTAGAGCACTCGAAGTACTTAAAGATAGTACTGGTAAATACGAGAATGAATTACAGACCGTTTTAAATTCTCAAACTTTTAAACATATACCTTTTAAACAAAATGACCGAAGTACACATTTGCCCAGAAACAGATTAATACAAAGTGTTATAGATAATATAAAAAATAGACTTTTGTCTGCAGATCACGTATGTTTATCATCACTTGATAAAAATTTAAAGGATAAAGATAAATATCAGGAACTAATTAATATCTTTAACTTGATCGATACATCATCGTGGTGCCTAGAAAAAGTGTTTTCTCCATGGATTGAAGCAGAAAATAAGTTACCGGCGTTAGAAAAGTTATTAAAATATGAAATTGATCGAAATGAATTTAGAGATTTTGTTGATTCCTATCTAGAATCAAGAAACAATGTTCCTCCATCCATCATGTGTGCTAAAAAAATCGCAAATACCATAAGCATTAGTAGTGCTGAAGCGGAAAGAGGATTTAGCGTAATGAATGACATTGCAACAAATGAAAGAAGTAATATTACGATAAAACATATTTCAGATTTAATGACAATTAAAATAATCGGAAAACCGTTATCACAATGGGATGTAACTCCATTTGTTAAATCTTGGATCCGAAAAAGGCATCGCGATGCAACTGATACGAGAATTCGTAAAAAAGCGGAAATAAAATATTCAGAAAATGAACTTCAAATATGGGCTTTAATTTGATAAAATCCAAATGCTACATCCTGGGGTCCAATATTAATCAATCAATCAAATATGGGCAATTAGTTAAAATATTTCAGTAAATTTATTTTTATAATTCACCTGTTAATTGTAGTATATGTATTGTAAATATAATAGGGTCACCACTGCTATTGCTAAAAACTATCTGTTTTTACTGACATCATAAGTAATAATTAATATTAATAAAGAAATAAAGTGTTATTATTAGCGAACCGGTTGATAATGATTTGGCAGCCCATCCCTGATACAGACAGAAATTGGACCGACTGGAAGCTGACAATTTTAACGAAGAAGCTTTTATGGCGAATAATATCCTATTAAATAAACCTAACAATCCCACTTTCAAAACATTCCTCCAAAAATATACTGGTCGAAATGTTCCTAATGAATCCACCTCACACAAATATTGTGTTTCTAAGTGCATTAGAAGACAACTTTCAAATCAGTACCTATGGACAAGTGCCGACGAAACTGTCGATATATTAGGACGCTATGTAATGAATGTTGTTACTGGTGTACTACATCCAACTTTTCCAATACAGTTGATGCGGAAATAATTGCTAAAACCATTGACGAGAATTTGCACAAAATGCTTCATTCAGACGACAGGTACAGGGAAAAAATACTTTCATTTGTTAGACAATGCCGCATAGATGTTAAAAACAGGCAGACTATTAAAGGAAACATATCCTTACATGCTGCATATTACTTGCGTAGCACATGCTCCCCACAGAATCTGTGAATATATCAGAGACACCCATCCGGAAATTGATAGACTTATATCCGCTTTTAAAAAAGTTTTCAGAAAAGCACCACCGAGAGTAACTTTTTACAGGGAAAAACTTCCATCTTTGTCACTGCCTCCCTCGCCAGTAATAACTAGATGGGAAACATGGTTGGAAGCTACTAGTTTTTATGCAGAGATTTCGATAGTTTACAAAATTTCGTTACATGTTTAAATGACGAAGCATTTCTGAGTGCAAGGACCTAACACAAATCCCAAATTTAAAAAATCAGTTGTTATTCCTTCAGGAACACTTTGGAAATTTGCCTAAACTAATCACATATTTTGAAAATCGAAATCTTAAAATAAAAGAAGGATTGACCACATTAGATGTGCTATTAATAATTTCAAAAGTATTCCAAGTGACTTCGGATGTGGCCTTCGGCAAAAGTTAGACTCAGTTTTTAATAGAAATCCATATTTAATAATATTGCGGCAATTGTATATGAGGACAATGACACAAAATCTTACTTACGCTGAAATAAAAGAATATTTCCAGTAGCACTTATAACCAGTTGCGATGTAGAAAGGACGTTTTTCTATCTACAAGGATGTACTTTATTCCAAGAGAACAAATCTTACAGAAGAGACCCT
This sequence comes from Amphimallon solstitiale, assembly GCA_963170755.1. Lineage (NCBI taxonomy): Eukaryota > Metazoa > Arthropoda > Insecta > Coleoptera > Scarabaeidae > Amphimallon > Amphimallon solstitiale. The sequence goes on from OY720675.1 coordinate 249,910,577, forward strand.
TGAGAATGTATTGCTAGTTAATATTGTTAATATAGGTAAACATAACTAAATGTATATATGTAATAGATTTAGGTTGGTACCGGTGGAATAGACAGAGATATAGTTGTGGTTGTACGAGGAAGTAGCAGGGTGTGTAATAAAGAGATTATGTCAATGTGATATGTTTTATTTGAAAAGTATTAAACATTATTCAACATGGTAGCAGTCCGTAGTTAGGTAGTTAGTTAGTTAATTAAACGGAATAATTTAAATGGTGGTGTATTGTCCATTGGCGGAGAAAACAGTTTGAAAAAAAACAAGGTTGAAAAAAAAAAACGTGCGAGAATAATGGCAGGCAGTGTTGAACGATATGGACTTGATCGTTTTAGCGGAAAGGACTTTAATAGTTGGAAATTTCGAGTAGAGGCAGTATTAGATCAACTAGAGGTGAAACAATGTATAGAAGAAAATATTACCGAAGAATCATCAGCTGATTTACAAAAGAAAGACAAGCAATGCAAGGTATTAATTATTCAATGTATTGCGAACGAGTACCTTGAATATGTCAAGAATAAAAATAGTTCCTACGAAATGTGGAAGATATTAACAGATACCTTTGAAAGAAAAGGGGTGGCATCGCAATTATATTTGTGGAAAAAGTTATTAGAAATGAAATATGCAGAAACCGAAAGTCTGGAAAATCATTTTAAGAACTTCGATGAGTTGGTGCGAGAACTTAAAGCAGTGGGAACGAATATGGATGATACTTTGGTTGTATGTCATCTACTATCAACTTTACCAACATCATTTGATGGAATTGTAACAGCCCTGGAAACTCAGGATCTCAAGCTACTGACGGTGGAGTTCGTGAAACCGAAGTTATTGGACTACGATATGAAGAAGAAGATGGGTTCGGATGACAGAAGAACGTGCCAGGCAGATACAACAGTATTTTATAGTAATAGTCGTAGAAATATAAATAGTTTTAAGAATCATACAAATCAGGTAGGTGGTAGAATAAGTAATGAAAATAAACAAAAGTTTACTGATAAGAGAAAAATAAATGTAAATGACACTGTACATAGTTCTACAAAATGTAATACAGTTTGTTATAGATGTGGAAAAATAGGGCATCGTAGATTTGAATGTAGAACAAAATTACAAGCGAATGTTGTAGAAAGGCAAGTAGAAGATGAACGGGTTGCATTTTTATCTTCTACGTTATCTTTATTAACACAAGAACAACATACAGATGTTATTACGTTTATTGTAGATTCAGGGGCCACAGAGCATATGATTAATAATGAAGAATTGTTAAGTAATAAAATTGAATTAGAAAAACCAATAAAAATAATTGCGGCAAAAGAAAATACTGCAATGGAGGCAACAAAATTAGGGGAAATAGAGGTTTTGCTAGAAGTTGGTAAAAATAAATGTTTAGGTAGTATTAATAATGTATTATTAGTGGAACAATTGCGATATAATTTGTTATCAGTACCTAGATTAGAGGAAAATGAATTTAAGGTTGTTTTTAATAATGGAAAAGTGTTATTAATAAAGAATAACAAGGTGTTAAATGTTGGATTTAGAGACAGAAATTTGTATAAGATTAGTTTTAAGTTAGATAAACATGTGGGGGAAAGCTATAGTTGTATAAATAGTACAGAAGAATTAGAAAAATGGCATAAAAGGTATGGGCATATGGACTATAATAATTTATTTAAATTGAAGAATAAAAATATGGTAGAAGGGTTATCTTTAACTGTTCCAAAATCAGGGGATAGGGGTAAATGTGAGAAATGTGTGCAAAGTAAACAGACAGAAAAGGTTGGGAAACAAATAATCAAAGGTAGAAGTACAAGACCATTACAACTTATTCATACTGATATATGTGGTCCATTTGATCCTAAGACTATAAATAATGAATCATATTTTCTTACATTTATTGATGATTTTACTGGATTTAAAATAGTATATTTATTAAAAGCTAAGAGTGAAATGTTCAAATATTTTGTACAGTATGAAGCATATGTAACTGCCATTTTAATCTTAGAATATCAACTGTTAGGTGTGATAGGGGAGGCGAATACAAGGCCGGGAATTTTATAGAATTTTGTAAAGATAGGGGCATTAAGATACAATACACAGGACCTTATAATCCTCACTTGAACGGAGTGGCTGAAAGAGCAAACCGGACAATTGCCGAAAGAGCTAGAGCAATGATACTGGAGTCAAACTTATGAAAGGAATTCTGGGGAGAAGCTGTAAGGGTGGCGACGTATGTATTGAACAGAAGTCCTACGAATGCATTAGAAGAAAGTAAAACGCCAGCCGAAATGTTCTTTGGAAGGAAACCGGATGTAAGTAAATTAAAGGTCTTTGGGTGTATAGCGTACGAGTATATTCCGAAACAGTTCAGAAGCAAATTCGATGCTAAAAATGAGAAATGTATTTTCGTTGGTTATGTGGAGAATGGGTATAAGTTATGGGAGCCAACACAACGAAAATTCAAATTTTCGAAAAATGTTACTTTCGATGAAACCAAAACGATAGAAAGTTTAAATTCACCGAATCAACCTGCAAGACAATTGACATTTGAGGCATTCGATGAGGAGAAAGAAACGCAAATAGAGAAAGAAGAGGTGATAGAAGAAAGTGACACAGAGAATGAAAATAAGGTGGAAAGGAAACGAACTAGGAAACTTCCAGAACGTTTCAAAGATTATGTAGTTGACACATTGTTAACATGCTCAGAGAAGGTTGCAGAGACCTATGAGGATGCAATAAATGGTGAAGATAGCCATAAATGGCAAGCAGCAATGCAAGAAGAAATGGAATCAATGCAGAAAAATGATGTTTGGGAACTGGTAGAAAGACCAGAAAATGAACATGTAATAGACTGTAAATGGGTATATACAATTAAAAGAGAAAAAGAAAAGAACGAGCGATTTAAAGCAAGGCTTGTAGCAAAAGGCTTTATGCAAAGTGGAGGAATGACCATGAAAGAAGACATATATGCGCCGGTTGCAAAAATGCCTACAATTCGATTATTAATAATGGTAGCAAACCATTTAAAATTGCATAAAGTACAGTTAGATGTAAAAACAGCGTTTTTAAACGGGAAAATCGAAAATGAAGATCCAGTTTACATGGAACAACCAGTAGGTTTTGAAAGAAAGGGAAATTTAATCTGTAAACTAAAACGTGCGATATATGGATTAAAAACCTCACCTAAGAAATGGAACGAGTGTTTTAACAACTTCATATTGAAATTAGGTTTTATCAGATCCGAAAATGATAGTTGCTTATATACAAAAATTAAGGGAGAGCGTCGGATCTATATATTAATATATGTCGACGATTTAATAATCGTAGCAACAAAAAGGGACGATATAGTGCAGTTACAAGAAGAACTTAGTAAGAAATTTGAAATGACAAATGTTGGAGAACTGAATCATTTTCTAGGTATAGATATTGAATGGGACGAAAAAGAAGGAACTGTAAAACTGAATCACAAGAAGTATATTGAAACTGTACTAAATAAATACAATATGACTGATTGCAATGTAATATCGACACCAATAGAAACTAATCTGAAACTGATGAGAAACACAGATCCAGCCAGGATTACAAATCAACCATTTCGTGCCTTGGTTGGCAGTTTGATGTACATAGCTCTCAGTACCAGGCCGGATATCATGTTTGCTATAAACTATCTTAGCAGATACCAGGAAAGCCCAACAGAGGAAATGTGGACATACTTGAAACGTATCCTTCGATATTTAAAAGGTACGCGAGATTATTCATTGATGTATATGAAAAGTTCGACAAATCTCATTTTGGAAGGCTATAGTGACGCTGATTTCGGAAGCGATCCCGTAGATCGAAAATCAGTGAGTGGGTATGTGTTTAAAATTAACGATAATGTTGTATCATGGGGCTCAAAGAAACAAAATACAGTCGCATTATCATCAACCGAAGCTGAATATAATGCATTAACATTAGCGGCATGCGAAGGAATATGGCTGAAAAAGTTAATGGCAGATTTGCAAATATTCACTCAAAGTGAGATAACATTATACGAAGACAATCAAAGTGCCATAGCTCTCAGTCATAACTCAGAAAATATGAAACGCACAAAACACATCGACGTAAAATATCATTTTATCAGAGAAGAAGTGCAGAATGGAAAAATCAAACTAAAATACATTGAATCCATGGATCAACTCGCAGACATTTTTACAAAAGGTTTGGGGGCAAATGTTTTTCGAAAACATTGTTATAATTTAAACATTTCATAGTTAATGAGTTTGTTATATACTGTTTACTCTGTTAGAACGTTTTATACATAAGTTACGTTTAAGGGAGAGTGTTAATATAGGTAAACATAACTAAATGTATATATGTAATAGATTTAGGTTGGTACCGGTGGAATAGACAGAGAGATATAGTTGTGGTTGTACGAGGAAGTAGCAGGGTGTGTAATAAAGAGATTATGTCAATGTGATATGTTTTATTTGAAAAGTATTAAACATTATTCAACAAATATTAATACTCCTTTACTCGACATGAACTACAAAATGAACAAATAATAAGGTATTTTGTATTTTATAGATCACCACCCACTTGTCATCCAATTATATAAATAGAATTAAAACCTCTTTAAAAATACAACATTTCAATAGTGCGCCCATGGGCGAGAGTCATCAACGTTTCGTGTCCGGTCTGTAGTTATAATCATACTACCCTAGTAGATAAACAATAATATTGTATTTAGAAAATTTGATAAAAAAAATAGATAAGTACAAAATCTTGACATAACAAATACTAAATGTTTAATTAGTATCAAGAATACAAAAACGATTAACTTCACACAAAGGAAACTTGCTGATACATCAAAGTTTTGCATAAATAGAGTTATTTCTTTTGCTCTGATGTTGTGTGTTGCCTACTCTAATGAGAAACCAGCAAAAATCTGCCATTTCTTGATATCGTTTCTCCATTTCTTCGGTCTATTGATGAAACCTTTCCCCTTGTTCATCAGTCGTCTTTCCTAAATTAGCGGGGGAAAATCCAAATGGAATGCTAGAAATGAACTTTGAGCGACATTCGACACCCTAAGTCTTTTTAGTTTTCTAGCAAATTAGCCACAATATCTTGGTAGTTTTCACTCTTTCGATTTCCCAGAAAATATTTGCAATCATTTTTAAAAGATGTCCATGCTGCCAGGTCCAAATCATTCATCGTACGTTCAAAATTTTCATCTCTGAACAGCTTCCTAACTTGTGGATCAATAAATATTCCTACGCGAACTATTGAATCAAACAGCTTTGGAAACGTATCCCTTTAACATTTAAAACAGTTGCCTTCTTTTTATGGTGCTCTGACAAACTGTTTAATCAATCCTAATTTATTCTGTAGATGTGGTAGAATCATCAAATTAGAATCCACTAACGGCTCAAATTTTATATTAAATTCTCCAGAAACAATGCTGATCCGTAGTTGCCATTCTTTGATTTGGTAATGATGCTGAACTGCTCGACCATCCCACAGACACCAAGAAGAACAATATTTGGTAAACCCTCCTTGCAGTCCAAGTAATGAGATAACCTCAAGGTTACCACAGATTTGCTGAAGATGATTTAAATATTGAATGAGATTTAAAATAGTTGACATACTGTCATACGTGACATTTGTGTTTGTAGAAATGATGGTATCGAGTTACCATTATAAAGTAAAACGGTTTTGAGACTTGTTTTTGACGAATCGATAAACAATCACCATTCTGTAGGCTTATATTCAATACTCATTTCATACCAAAGTTGATTTACATCAGTACAATAACAGAAATTTCTTTTTACTTTGTAAAATGAACTGAGTGTTTCGTGACGTTTTTCAATACAGAGATTCTTGTAGTGCAATGTAAAAGATTTCATTCTTTTAATCGAGATCCAAGAATTCATGTTTTTTTTCCGTTAAACCCAAATCCCGTATCAAATCATTAAGATCTGATTCAGTAATGAGATGTGGTTCGTCAGCAGGAACATACGTCAGATCACTTGAAAATGACATATTCAAAACATCTTTCTATCTTCCTCGTCCGTGTAATTTTAATGCATTGGAGTTGAAAAACCCTTCAATTTTAACAAGACAGAAGTAACAGCCCGTGCCGTGATATGCTGCACTAAAACCATTGAAAAACTGACTATTACTTATTAGCATAAATTATTGGGTGTGATATGTTAGCCCCCTTTTTTCTAAAACCAAAAACATGACTGTTCAAGATTGTTTTAGGTTTGTTCTAAATTGTTTCAAAGTATTTCCAAAAGAAAGTCAAAATTGGCCAAAATAATTGCAAAGAAAGGACTTTTTCACCCACCCCCTTTTTTCGAAAATTGTAATTTTGAAGGTTGTTTCAGGTAATTTTAGATTCGTTCTAAATTATTCCAAAGGATTTCAGTGCTAAAATCAAAATTAGCCGAGAAAATAAAGAAAAACGAAATCCATAACTATGAAACTCTGGTTGTTCTAGGTTTATTCTAAACATTGTTCTAATACTCAAAACCGTATCTCAAATCTCAAAATCAAAAGATATTGCAGAAAAAACGAAATCCATCCAAAAGAATAAAGTTAGCCCGCCCGCCTTGTTCCGAAAATCGAAATTCTCACTGCTGTTCTAGGTTGTTATAAGTTTGTTCTAAATTGTTCGAAAGTATGTCAAGGAAAAACTGATAATCAACCGAGATAATAAAAAAAAACTATTTTTCGCCAAACGCCCAGTTTCCGAAAATTGAAATTCTGACGGTTATTCCAGGTTGTTCTAGATTTGTTCTAAATATTGTTCTGTTACATCAAAACCGTACGTAGTATGAATCAAAAGATATTGCAAAAAAAATCTATTTCGGGAAAAAGGGGGCTAACTTGAAACTTTGAATTTAGTTCAAAACAAACCTAGAACAACCTGAAACAACCGTCAGATTTTTGATTTTCTAAAAAAGGGGGCTAACTTTACACACCCTAAATTATTATAATTTCGATAAATAAAAGCCGGATTTGTAAAAGGTCGCTATTTAATTCCCAATACTAAATTGATTAAAAATATCATTTATATTAGTCATCAAATCATACCAGAGAATGTCTTCACTTTCATTTCAAATTTAAAACCATTTTACTTACTGACGATTGCCTTTTTCTGAAACAATTGGATGGGAGGACAATGCCATCTTAATAACCAAAGCCAGGAAGAAGTTGGATGAAATGAGTGGAAAAGTGGCGGAGTATATTCGATTAAAAATAGAAGTCGAGGTCAAGCTGATTGAAAGTAATCAAAAAATTTACTAGTGAATACACATTCTGAAGCTTATAAAACTATGTGCATTGAGAAAAATTATATAACGCCTGTCATTAAAGATGAATTTAAAAAGAACTTATCACTATGAAATTCTCTTACGGCTACATATAGTGTGTATTGTTGGTTATTCTAATCAAATGTTAAAAATTACTTACTTTTTATATTTTTCCTTGCAGTACTTTACATGTCCTTCTAAATACGTCAAATTAACCACGTAAATTTTACAAAAGGGGCACGGAACTATACCTGAAATAACAATAACGAAAGTAATTAAAAATGAGTAAAACAAGTAACACATGTACATTTTTTACCTTTGGATGGACCTTCCTTCACAATCTTATATGGACATTTCGTCATGTGTCTTGTCAAAAATTCCTCCTGAGTAAAGCCCAAACAACACGAGAAGCAAGCGTAAGTATTATTCATTTTCTCGGACACAGGCTCGAAATATTTTTTCACGTCGATACTTAAAATCTCGGCAAATTCTTCACCATAAAACACCAGCAATTCATCGCCTTTCTTAATTTCTTTAACAGTTCGGTAATATAATTTTCCCTCATACTGAAAGGCGAGCAGATTTTGTTCTTGAACATTTCTTGCACAATTAACGAATCTCATCCAGTTCGAGTAGTTTATGTCGGCAGCGTCCACTAATTTTCCGTATCGCAGTTTCCAGGCGTATCCGCTAGTGCTTTGTACGGTTTCTAAACCCTCGTAAGGTCCAAATTTGACCATGCGCGGTATAGTTTTTAAAGCAAAAACACCTTCGCCGTGTATGATGGACTTTTTAATTTCCAACAAATTTGCTGGCAACGTTTTTCTAGCACGGTCTTTAGTCCCCTTCCTCACATTCGTATCAAAAATGTGCTCCAACATTCCACAAATCGGGCAGTAATTTTCAAATTCTTCTTCGCAGTTATCACAATCTAATCAGTACTTAACACGTTAGAAATAAATAAAAAAAAGAGTGTGTCTTACATACATATATAACCATCCCTTGCCGGTATCTCGTCCTCTTTGTAATTTAATTTCGGTAATTTTCGTTTAGGATAAACTTTAGGCGGTAATTGAAAACGTACTTTCTTTTTTGTATTTACATTCTTTTCTGGAACATTTATAGGAACACTCTCCTTATTTTGTTCCATAAATTCACGCTTTGGCAATTCTACACCTAGATCAATTGAATATATTTCAATATTTTAATTAATATATATGTTGGATGGCATATTATAAGTAATGGAAGAACTAATTATCGGAATTAATCCATATTTTACACTTGATAATAATTCCAGGCGATGTACACTCCCAGAAGTCATAAATGATACTCCCAACGATTCTAGTGCATTCAGCCAAATGATCGATTGTAGTTATTTATAGATGGCAAAAATAAGAGATTTAAAAGTCCTTCAAGAAATTTGAAATTCATTCTGATGGAGATCAGCAAAGATATTTCTTCACAGTAATAAAAGTAATTTTCGTTAAGTATGCGTGTCTAAATTTTACCACAAACTCATTATTTGCCTCTATTTCTTTTATAAAATAAAAACAAATTATCACAAATACGAGGATGGTCCCAGAAGTAGCCGACCTGACGTAGAGATGGCGGTGGTTGTTTGAAAAATATCGCCGTATTAGAAAGTACACAATCCATAAAACATTTGTATCAAGTTTGAAGGCGCAACCTTGTTTAGTATTTGTTTAACAGCTGTCAATAATAAACGTTTTCAGTGAATTTGTGAAAATGGAGAAAATTGGTCATCGTTATGTGATAAAATACTTTTATTTGAAAGGCCTCAGCCCAACCAATATAAAAGCTGTACTGGATTCTGCTCTGGATGAGTCTGCTCCTTCGTTCACAACAGTAAATTATTGGGTAGCAGAGTTTAAACGAGACCGTACGAGCTACCAAGACGAGCACCGCAGTGGTCGACCAAATGAGGTAACGACTCCAGAAATGGCGAAGAAAATCCACAAAGCGGCACTGGGCGATCGTCGACTGAAAGTGCGCGAGCTAGCAGACATAGTAGGCATTTCAAAAGGTACGGTACATGGCATAATATCTGAAAATTTGGACATGAGAAAGACGTGTGCAGGATGGGTGCCGCGTATGCTCTCACTCGAGCAAAAACAGTGCCGTGGAGATATTTCAATGTCATGGCGTCGGTTTTTTGGGATGCGCGTGAGATAATTTTCATTGACTATCTTGAAACAGGAAAAACTATGAACGACGAGTATTATGCGAACTTATTGCAACATTTGAGCGAAGAAATCAAGCAAAAACGGCCACATTTGGCTAAGAAGAAGGTGTTGTTTCATCACGACAATGCACCAGCTCACAAATCCGTTATTGCAATGGCCAAAATTAATGAATTAAAGTTTGAATTGCTACCTCATGCACACTATTCGTAAGATTTAGCCCTCTCGGATTACTTTCTGTTCCCAAACTGAAAAAATGGCTCAGTGGTCAAAGATTTTCCAACGATGAAGAAGTGATGTCGGCAGTTAATGGCTATTTTGAGGAGCAAGACAGTTCTTATTATAAAAATGGTATTTAACTTATTGAGCATCGCTGGGAAAAGTGTATAGATGTGAAAGGAAATTATTTTGAAAAAAAATTATATTTTTTTCCAAAATGTTTGTGTTTTCTTTGTGGGACGGGCACTTCTGGGACCATCCTCGTAATTAATAAATTATTTTTGACGTTTTAAAAATCAAGTGAATTTAATAATTTTTATTTCTTTTAATTTGTCCGGTCGTTATACACAATTTTGTTTTTACTTTCTTATACGTAGTATAAGGAAATATTGCGATGATAAAAATTTTCGACCTCCATATTTTTGCTGATGTCCACGTCCCCTGATACCGAAAAAGTGGTTTTTGCAAACATGTCTCTCTCTGTGTCAGTATGTATGTGTGTGTGTGTGACCACGATGGCAGTCAAACGACTACAAGTACCAATACCAAACTTTGAATTTATAAGTATAATCTGCCTCTTGAGAACTAATTGGATTTTCAAAGAAATCGGTAGACCAGCAGTACATAGTACAAACATTTATTATTATAAATTATGCATTCTATATAGATTTATTGAGAGAATAGAGGTACTTAGAGACGAATTTTGAATAATTTTTCTATAAAAAATTATTTAAAATTCAGGCCTGAAGTTAACACGCTTACAGGTTTATTTTTTTAAGAAGATAAAACTTTTGCATAATTTGAAAGGCACATATGTATAAAAAAAAGTCGTGTGGTAGGCACACCACATTTCTTTTGGTTGCAGTGAAATTGTTTATTAAATATTTGGACCACATAGTGATAATGAATCAAGAGATCCCTAAGAACTTGATGAAAACATTTCGGATATTATTATATTGTAAACAAAATTATGTTTCAGTTTTATATTGGATAAATATTGAGTAAATACCTATACATTTCCTAGTTTGCATAACTATTAATAGTTTTGAAAGTCATCTTTGGAAATAACATTAATTTTTATTTCAATTAGGTACGTATTGAAAGTTTACGAGTAATTTACGAGCACTCGCAATATTTTTTTCAGAAAAATCCATAATTTGTTTTTCTACAGTATATTTATTAGAGAAGTATCTTTAATTTAAAAACAATTAAAGAAAAATAATACAGGAATTTACCTATATCATTTAATAAATTTTGATCACTTAACGGTATGCAACCAGTATGCAACCCACCAAGATGGCAATATTTTTACTTTCCCCGTAACGCACTAGGTCACTAGGTTATGCTGTCTCTACATGCCTTACTTCCTCTAAAGTAAATGCTTATAAATCAAAATCGCAACGGCATAGGTAGGTATAAGAAATCTATATTATATAATTTTTAAATAGAAAATTTCAGTGACTTGAAATAATTATTAATATAAGTAGATGTTATTCTATTTTAAAAAATATGTAAAAGCTGTAATAAAAGCTAACCCCTTTATAACTAAACAGCCTGGTTATTTACAACAACGCTTCCGTAATTTATGTTCATACATCTTACTCTCACTTATTTCAAGTCACAAAGATATCTGTAATATTGCCATACAATTTTCTCAAAAGGAATTTAAATTAATATATTATTATCTCGAAAACACTTTGAGAGGTAAGTAACCCAGGAAGTTGTATTTGATAAGGAAGCCAAACAAACAAATGGATGTTTTATTTAACATAAAAAAGTTGATACCCCAATAAAACTAGACGCGCCAGCATTGCATGCACATAAATATGTATTCTAAAAACGTAGGTACAGTTCTGTGCAATAAAATGGCGTACACGTCTTATTGCTAATTTTGATATTATTTTGTCATTGTGAAAATGGTTTAAGTTAAGTATGACAAATTGAATTATAGCGTCAATTCAATTTGTCATACATGACAGATATTCAAACAAAAGTAATATTTACATAATCGTATAACAAGTGTACGCCAGTTTATTGGCACAGAACTGTACAACGAACTACTATTACGTGCAAAATATGAATTAATTCTTATAATTAGTTCTTCATATATTTCTAATATGCCATCAACCTAATTTCATGAAATCTTACAACTACAGTATATTCAAACAGATAAAAGAAATAAAAACATACCTTCCTCGAAACACTTATGATACAGGTTAAATGCATTCGTATATCGTGTTTTCTCTAATTCTGAGAAACTGCTCCATTCTTCCTTGGTAAAAAATGCTCTAACTTCATCTAGACAATCCATACTTTTTTTAGGCACAATTTAGACTTTAACAAACGCGAAAATATCAAACTATAACGTACATTAAATGGAAATCTAAAAAAGTTCGCTTTTTGCAGCCATTTAATGACGGTTAAAAACAAAAGAGCGATTTGACTTGGCGGGCTTCTCTATTGCAACGCAACATTGATTTTGTTTGTGCTTTTAAATATTTAAGATTTTCTGTCTTTATTATTGATGCTGATTGTTTAAATCATTTTATGAATCAATTAATTCTTATAAGTGTGTCTGTCGAATAAATTTAATTAAAATCATGATAGCTGTGTTAATACAAATTTAACTGCTTATGAAGGAATATTATTAAAAGCACTTTAATAATTATAATACAATAAAATAAAAGACTACCTAATAGAGACGGACATATGTTTGAATAGAAATTATAGGTACTTAAATTCAGTAAATAGGTATAAAATAAATCAAACCAACCACATCAAACATATTTTATTTTATAATAGATAGTGGGCAGATATCTCATCTCTCAGAAATAAATTAACTGTTGCTTGCTTAATTGAGTATTTTTTAAGAAAATATAACTTTTTAACTTGTTTATGTCTTTTCAATACCTATTTATGTAATTCCATATTAGGTAGGTATGTAATGTGGTGTTTCTTCTCGTAAACTATAACCTATATTTATAGGTATAATGCAGACAATATAGATATCAGATTAGTTGTAATTAATGTCCTAACCTCACTTAATACTTACATTGTAAATTATTATTTTATTGCAAGTCTCATCTTATTTTTCTTTATAATCTAGTTTTTGGACATTTAAATTAGTTAATATTCTAATTCATTGCTTATTTAAAGTTTTTATTGAGTAAATATTACGTTTAATAATAAAAAAAAAAAGTGGTCCGACTGAGGATTGAAACCACGACCAAGAAGTCAGTAAGCCAGTACACATCCATTTCATTAGACCAATGTTCCAATGAAGACTTTTTGAACAAACATTATTTCACATTATAACTACCATATATAAAGTTTTCATATTTTTTTGATAAGAATAGTACCACGCGATCATTTAAATTTTAAATTATAGCAGGCGGGATTTTTTTTATTAGGTTGTCCAGAATGTCAATTATTGATTAATTAACATTTTGAAACGTCACTTTGACAAATCAATTTGTAAATTAGTACTTATATACCAACTTAATTTAAATTTCACAGCCTGCTCTAATTTAGAATTTAAATGATCGCGCGGTATATTAAAATACAAGTAACAGAAGGCCTTTCATTCCAGCATGATTTCCAAATTCGGACCGAAGGAAAGAATGCTGGAATGGCCTTCTGTTACGAATATTTTACACTATTTTCTCTGTTTCGGATTGTATTTTATTATTTATTTATAGAAAAATTGTTAAAATTATTCATTAAGGGAAATTTTGATAACGTGACGTAGTCGATTGGTAGCAATGATTTACATTTATATTTGACAGTTGACTTTTGTAAGAATTATTTGAATTGAAAAGTTTGCTTAAATTAGAAAAAAATCTCATATTATCTGTGGGCGGAATGTCAGACGAAGAGCGTCAATCTGTTTCGTAGTTTGGAATTAAATAATTATATTTATAATGGGTGGCACCTACTTTGAAATTTAGCCGCTTTTCGTGACGTAAGCCACACGTGCATTGTCAGATACAAAATTTCAGCTAAAGCACATATAGATATGAAAAAATATAAGTAACTCTTTTCGATTAATTTTAGTTATGGAATGTGTAATGCAAGTCATGGTAACTCTTATTTTAAATTAATAATTTGTAAGTCAACTAATTACATACATAAAAAATAAAGAAATAAAAGAAAAGATTCATTTTTTACGACTATTTATTTTATCCAGCTTTTACATTCATTTTTACATCACATATATTGTTTTATTTACTTAGTTTTCTTTTTTTTTTACATATCGATTCAAAATATAACAAAAATAATTCGGTTTCTTATTTCTTTTTCTCACATTTCTTGAAAAATCTTTATATTATGCATTTCTTTTGGATAGTCACGAATTCACTGCAGAATTAATAAATGTACAGATTCCTGATGAAATCAACAATATAAATATAACATCATAATCAATAATAATAATAATATACAATATCTCTATAATAACTCTCATCTATAGGATATAATGCATATTTATTCAGATAACAATAAAACAATCGCTTTATATAGCTGCAAAATATTATTGCATAACCACTTGCCTATTATATATTTTAAAACAAAACAATAAATAACGGATGGGCAAAAGTATTTATCCCTAATTACGTCACATGTGTTTTGGTAAATTTGATATTCTGCAATTTTAAATTTTGTTTTCCTTGTCACGTTTCTATAGGCATGGATGGAGTCACAACCATGCACATGGAAATATGTACTCGTAATGAATTTAAAGTTAATAAACATCATGCAAATATTGACATAAAATTTGTTGGTTATGTTGGTAGACATTTCGGGAATTGCCAATTTACTAGCTTCATAGTTTCTATGTGACGTATGAGATAACAATTTTTGTCCACTTTTATATATTGCATCTATAGCATTAAGAATAATTTCATTATTTTTTTACAATGTTATTCGTACTTTACTTGTTCATATAATTAAATTTAGTAGTAATGTGATAACAACAAGACGGTAGATATTTTGTGTGCCGTTTCTTTGTTGCAAATTCTTCCTATTAAAAGTTTTAAAATTTTTGGTTTGAATGTGAAATTACAAATTCCAATACAATTTCTTTTTCACAGTAAGGAACAAGAAGATGACTGATAAAAAAACATAAACATTATAAATCCATGTACCTATACAAGCATTTATAACAGGCAAACTTTTAAGTGAAAGATTTAATTTTGTTATTACTTATTTTCATGAATTTTGGGTATCTCTGTGTGAATAAAATGGCGGCGTTAATGGAAAACTGTTAAATACTGCCGGTAGACATAGAAGTCCTGTTGACAGGACAACATAATATAAAGCAGAGATGCTTGTAGCAGGGCAAGTTGTCATGTCCAGCTGTCCATCAAAAAGGATCTACCAGCAGTCCATACGCTTGAACGTTCTATCATTAAATTATCGTTTTTTTTTCATTGACAAGTTTAACGTAAACGGTACATGTTAAAAGCAATATGGAAAACTAAAAACAAAAGCAAATAATTCTAAAATATAAAGTTAGTTGACACCATCGTAAAGCGATAATATGGCCTTAATACAAAAATAATTACTGGGGAAGAACATTAAATTATAAATTGTTCTTTGATTATTAAGTTATCTGCAAATAATCTGAAAAAAAAGCTGTGACGTTGGTTAATTCCGTACAAATATATTTGCAAATTTTCCTATTGAATTATAGAAGTTTACATCCGAAGTATGATTGGTGTTGTTGCCAGCGAGAGCCTCGACCTGAATGACCTCCATATTTTTAGAGAAATTTCGCTATGGTCAAGAGCTTATGATTGCTTTCATTCAGCAGACGGATCGGGAACCGATTCCGTTCTAACCGTTTACTTCACAACAGTTGAGTGTTCGCTGGACAGGACCGTTCACCTTTATGTCATGGTCTGTCATCTGGTACTTTTCATTGCTGTCATATGTTAAAATTATACAGATTAAACCGAACAAACTATAATAATAAATTGTTTTTCTGCATTAAGTTTTGGCGTAGTTTTTAGTGGAAGAGCTGGTTTTTCCAACGCCGAATAAAATACTGGGTGAACTCCAATATTTTAATACATTTATTTCTGCACAATACCTTTAATTTGCCGTATCTTACTTTTCTACTAACTTTCTCCAAAATTATGTATTAGGTTGGTCTTGGAATGCATCAATGGCGCATGCGTACAGAATACGCTCACTAAGTGAGCGTAGAATTTGTCCGCTCACAAAAATGGCGGCCGCTTCTGAACATGTTCAGAGTGAGCGCTCGTCTACTGGACATGATCACTGAACAGTTGCGCAACTATTGTGTCTGCTGAATGAAAGCATTGGCTTGCAAAACAGCTAAATCTGGTCCCTTGATATCCTAGCCGGGTTATACCCACTTGACAACAACAATCCTAGAATATGAATGTTATATGTATTTGAATTAGGTAATATAGAGTAGGCAGTATCTATGCGAAATAACTATTGTGACATATCAAGACAGTATTAAGAATTTGCATTTTCACATTCAATTTTAATAATCATCTTTTCTTTCTTATACATCACATTAACAGATTGTCTCTAGCTATAATAGATATTACAATATTAGGGATATGTTAAAACACGAATATGTTTTTTTTGTATAGATTTTCTCTTTCTGATGACATATATATAAGACAATAATAACAAAAAACAAGATAGTAGAGAAGATTAACATTATTACTTTCTCATCCTTCCATACCTATAATAAAATCTCGTAAAGATATATAATATATGTATCTAAATTTACACGTTACACAAGTCATACCATAAGTATTATAAGTAAATAGGTACGTTTAATAATATTAGTGTTTAGTTAATTATATGTATATATATATAAAGATTGTCGTGATTTCAATGTTAGGCCATTGATGATAGATTTATTTTTCCCATCTTGTGGATGTTCTACTACAATAAAGTTAATTTTAGATACAAATTAATAATTTAAGGTTAGAATTCTTCTTCACTTAACTGTATCAGTAGTAGGTAGTAATCATCTGATGATGGAGGTATGTATTCTATAAATTTACAGTAAGACAGTTAATTTTACTTTTTTCGATATAAATGTTAAAATACTATCCCCTTATGTGGTTCCCAGTGTGTGTTGGTATTGATCATTCTTCATGCATGTGTTTAGATTTGATAATTTAAAACTAATTAATCCTTTTCGTATGTTAAGAATGGTATTCATATTTAGCATTATTGATTACCTTTATTCTAATAACATTAAAAGAAATTATACAAATTAAAACTAAATACCTAAACCACGTATAATTTTGTTATATCACTATATTGAACTAAATGTGTGACTACAGATTTGACCAACTTGGTCATTAACATACGCTATGCTACAAATGAAGCAAAAGCGGTAAGTATATATCATTTAGGGAAACCAGGATAGAGACACAAGAAAAAGGGTGACACTAATATGGAATAAATGATAAATTCCAAGTATAGCAAGCGCAATTATGTATTAATTAATCAATAATAGAGACTGAGAAGCCAGAAATATGAGCGTAATAATATAAAACTAAGTGCAGCAAATAAAGGTGTATACAACATATCAGACTGAGTATTTAAACCACGTTATTTCTAGGACCTCTAGGATGTCAAACGTTTTGAATATTTTCCTTTATGTGGGTTGCAAACGCCTACTTAAGGCATTCTTTATCGAATTCCTTTATATGTTCTGTAACATATACATTGTGTAAATAAAGTAACGGATAAAGGAATTAACTTTGTTAATATGATTTTTTTTGAAAAAATCTCGTAGGGGTATAGCGATTTTAACTAAGGGGAATATTTTCATGGCATTTTCATTATCTTACATTTGTTTTTTATGTTATGACGTCATCCCCTTTAAGGCTGTGTTCCTAGATTGAAAGAACTTCGATTTTAAGTTGACGCCTGTGTTTTTTTTCCAATTTTTGTACAGCGACATACGTTTTGCATGGTCATCCTAAACGCAGGTAGTGTGAAAGAGATCAAATATGGCGAAACTCCGCCTGCTAGCCGAAACTGTACCATCTTTCACTTTAAAATTTCTCTAAAAAATACTCTTACAGTATTTATTTTATTTTCCAAATCATAGATTTAATTGTAAAAATAGTTTTTCAACTCTTTCAAAGACGTAGTTAGAATATTTCTTGAATTATGATAGTGTCATTTATTTTCCGATATTTTTATAATTTAATTTTTTATTTTTTTTTCTACATATATTTTCGGAGAAAGGATCACGCTATCATATTCCTTTTACTTTCTTTTAATAATTGACGAAATAAATGTTTAAATATTTTGAAAAATAAAGTCAAGATTTGGAAGAAATTGATTGAGGTTGTGGGCAGGAATGTCGTGAATCGTTAACAATTATGCTGTGCTGTTTTTCAATTTCAACTGCGAACTGTATCTTGAGGTGCAAGGAGTTAATTCAATGTATACAGGTGTAATTGTCTACTAGTTCCGTTGAAACAAATGAAAATCAAAGGAAAAACGGAATGACGGAAGTCAATCACGTAACGATAGCAGAAATAATATTTTTTTACCTAAGTGAAAATTTAAAATGAAATCGACAATGTTGTATATACAAATAGATGAACCCATATAGCCATTATTTTAGCAATATCAGTGAAGAAGTTTCAAAAATTATTTTTAAATATAACAATAAAATAACTTTTAAAGCACACACAAAATTTGCTAATATGCTTTTTATTGCTAACATTAAAACAAATAAAATCTAGAGCCTGTAACCTTGAATATTTTGATTGTAGAAGAGTATATATTGGACAGACTGGTGGAAGTTTTGAATATTCGCGTTAAAGAACATTCGGTAACGAAAGCCCAAGTCGATAAAAATAATGACACAACAGATTTTGTAAAAATCTTACATTTTGCCTACAAAGGTAAGAAATTAGACTTCCTAGAAGCCACCGAAATTTTTTTTTTATTTAGTGATCAAACGGATTTGATAGATGCATCTTTGTTTATATTATCAGTTCTATATTATTGCGTACACGTTTATGTTTTCTGCTTTCTCCATTATTGATATATAATTGCCATCTCCGCTGGCTATACATGGAATTTATAATTTATTTGATAATAGTGTATTCCTTTTTCTGTTACTACCTCTGGAGTTCCCCACGGTTGTAATTTATTAACACATCTTTCTATATTTCTTATTAATTGCCTTACAGATGTGTTTGTGGCCAATGAACTTCTGCGTTGATTTTGCAGATGTAGCAGTCTCATAAGATCTCATTTCAGCACATCTATTTGTCGTTGTGTGAGGTTATTTATTTGATTAAATATGCTCATTTCACGATTAAAACAAATTTGAATCATAATAATAGTAATTTTACCACATAATCAAAAAAAATTAAGTTTTTATTTCAAATATCTTCTATCAGAAATGATAATATCAAGAGTGAACATGGGAATTTTAAAAAATTATGGAGGTCTTCACATGCATTATCCAAAAATTAAGTAGCTTCACTTTACCAGAAGATTGAAAAATCTGACCACATGCAAATCAAACCATATAGACGCACAAAGGAAATCACATGTGATGGAGAGCATACCATTTTTTCTAGCGTTTCTGTATCAAAATCTTACGGGTTAAGTTTATAGAACAAGTTGTGTTAATTCTAGAGATTATACATTAATTTACAAAAGGGAATTACTACATTTCATTTTAGAAAAAGATAATAAAAGGTAATCACTACTAACTTCTTTCTATATCATTTCGCGTTTTCTGTGTTTATTTGTAAAAAGCTTTTTCAACCGAAATGAAGCAGTACTATTATATTACGGTTGCAATTCGTGGAAGACAGATCATTTCACTCTGTCGTTTGGTTGCAAGTGTATATGGACTCATGTTTGTTTGTTTCTTTCGTTTTTAAAGCGAATTTGTTTAGAAGAACTCGTGGAAGAGATTGTGAAAATTGTACAAAGAACAGCAATGTGGACAACAGTGATACTCAACACTTTTTTTCTAAACTCTCACGCAAAACAGACATTTACTTAATTTATTATTATTATTTTTATTTAAGTGAATCTCAAGCGACAAATTTTTAGTTTAAAACATCAATATTAATAATTAACTAAATTTTTACTTGGGGGTTTGCAAATGTATATGAAGCCTTTTGTAAGCTTTTATTCTTGATCAATTCTAGTACTGCAAATCTTATTCCATATATCAAATACGGCAAAATTAATCTTTTCGTTAATAAAATTTTTAGAAGGTGAAGTTGAGCAAAAAGATTAAGTTAGAAGGCAGCTCTGGCAAGGAAACTAGAAGGGAGTCCAAAATAACGGAAAAATTATACGAATTGCAAATAACCAAATAAAAATAAGAGGTTATTTTAGAGACACGATGTGCAGGGACACCGAGTTTTTTGGTATGCTGACAACATAATCATCATACCACAGGGAATATTAAATTCAACGGTTAGAGAGCGGATGCAAGAAGCTTTTAACCTGACGTCAAGCTGGGCAAATCGTGAGGTACGAAACATGAGCCCCAGTAAATCAACCATTAAAGCATCTACCCGAAGTTGTTAGCTGGGGGATCTCGGATCACTGACGCTGAGGAGAGAAATCATACAGATCTCGAATGAAGTATAGTCAGGGGTCGGCAACCTTTTTTGGCCGCGGGTCAAAATCAACCAAAATGCGAGTATTAAAGAGACATTTGGGTCAGAGATATTTTCGTATTAAAACAGCATTTTAGTAAATATAAAATATATATATTATTAAGAAAATAATTACAAACATAGTTGAATAAATTTTATTTATAAACTTTCTCTACGATATCAATGGCTCCCCTGATGTTGAACTTGTGACGTCAATTTAGTTAAGTCTGGTTTATAGTTAGTCGTTTTAAGTCGAACACAAGCATCTGAATTATCAATAGTTAACCTGCTCCTGTTTTTGCTTAAAATAAATTTCATTTGTGAAAATATTTGCTCACGTTTATAAGTGGACCCGAATGTGGACAAAATGGCAAAGCCAATTTTTTTTAATGATGAAAACCTCGTAGGAAGTGATGCCCAACATGTTGATATCATGAGAAAATGATTATCTTCTGTATTTTCCAAATCGTTCCGCAATTTCTTGAATTTATCCGTCCATAATGTTGAACTTTTAAAATCAATCATTTCTAAACTAAAATTGTCAATTCTTAGATATTCAAAATACTGCAAATTTATAATATTTTCTTCTATTTCATCGGGCTTTATTATAAATGTGAACATTTCTCCATGTTTCTTAAGACTTTGAAACCGACTTTCATATTAACTTTTAATGACAGACATCCAACTTTCGAACATATTTAGATTGCGTTCATCGATATTTTATTTTTCATGTTCCCTTTTTAACAAGGGAAAGAAATGAAATTTTTTAGTTTTTATGTCAATTTCAAATAATATCAATTTTGAAGTAAAGCTCTTCCATTCCTCATACATTTTCAAAATTGTGTGGTTATTTCCTTGGAGTCGTACGTTGAAATCATTATAATGGTTCATTATGTCTGTTAAGAGCAAAAGTCTTAAAAACCACTGTTTATCATTGAGTTCGAGATCATTTTCACCGATTTCGTGAAGAAATATTTGTATATCATCAAAACACTCTACAAATCTATTAAGAACTTTGCCCCGACTTAACCATCGTATTTCAGAATGTAATAACAAATCTCCATATTTCGATTCAATTTCCTCCAAAAAAGCTTTAAAGCGCCTGTGTATTAATGCTGATCGCGCTATTATCATGTTTACGATCTTAACAACTCTTTCCATTACATCCTTAAGTTGTTGTGTAGATGCCTTTGCAAATAAATTTTCTTCATGTATGATACAATGAAACGATAAAAGTGAACGGCCAAGTTCATTTTCCATTAGTTTTACAAATCCAACAGTTTTCCCCCTCATACTTGGAGCACCGTCAGTTGTTATGGAAAACAAATTACCTTTTAAATCCAATACTTGCCTATTTTTGAAATTTGTAAACTCTTGTACTTGACGAAAAATATCAGTGCCTTTGGTGGTGTCATTCATTGAAGCAAGAACGCATAGTTCTTCATTGACATTCGAGCTATTTCTTGATGCAAATCTAATAATTATTGCAAGCCTACCAATACTATTTATGTCGGTACCTTCGTCAACTGCAATGCTAATTATGTCACAAGATAACAAATCGTTTTTGACCTGTTCATCAATATTCTTGGCCATATCTTCAACGCGACGCAGGACTGTTCTAGCTGACAATGGCATTTCTTTGAATCTCTCAATTATTTGTTTTTTATTTGCGAAGTCATTAAATAAGTGTTCGGAACAATTTATGAATGCGTTTTTTAAAAACTCGCCGTCTGTAAATGGTTTTCCGTTGGTACCAATGCTAAGAGCTGCAACAAAGCTGGCAGACGCAACGTGATTGTTGCTGGTAACAAAACTGTTTAAGAATTTATTTTGTTTTCCAAAATTTAATACACGTTTAGCAATGTGTTCAGATTTATCTTCATTTGCCATTTCACTCACATCTTTATGTTTTGAAGAAAAGTGTCGCTCAATATTATAAGTCCTGGCGGTAATTATATCTGTACATAAAGTACATATCAATTTGTTACCATTTTCGATACACCCATACTTTTCTGGCCACACATCTTGCAATAATCTATTTTTTGCTTTTTGTTTGTTCATGGTAATTTTTTTAAATAATGATATTTATTTCACTAGGTCATTATTATTGTGCTACTGTACTACACGTGCTATAACTGACATACAACTGAGATAACGACGCGCGCATCCAAGAATGGTACAATTTGTTCGGACAATGTTGCTACATTCCGCATACTATCGGCCGATTCCATATCCAGTCAGGCGGGGTGGGGCCTTAACTGATCTTTTTATGTTATACTGGATTCAAATTTGGTACGTTCATAACTTTGCGACAAAAATTTTTTGGGAAAAAGAAAAAAATGTTTGTATATCTTATACTTTATTTTCGGAACTAAAGTGGCTCACTTGAAATTACCAAATGGGTCACTCGGTTACCCACGGGTCATAGGTTGCCGACCCCTGAGGTAAAGTATTTAGGAGTAAGACTTGAAGCTCGCCTGGAACCTGGAAAGCGTTACTAACAAGGCAGCAACATCACTAATGATAATTTCACGCTTGAAGGGGAAACAATGAGGCTTTAGACTGGACATGATGTACTGGACAGATAACATAGTGATAACATCTATACTAATATATGCTTCTCTAGTGTGGTGACCGTAGACACAATAAACAAAGACTATATTACAACTAGGCAAGGTGCAAAGGCTCGTCTGTTTGGGCATAATGGGTCAATGCGGACCACTCAAGATATGGGGGGGGGGCAGGGTGGTTGTTTTCAGGCACCGGCTAACTATTGCCGATATCATTATAAGAGCGGGGCACATGGCCATTGCAGACCTTGTAGGTGTAGATGCTTTAGATATGAAGATAGACCACATGTTAAATAGGTATAGGCTCAACAGACCATTCGAAATAAGCTTTCCAGGAAGAATCAAATGGGAAAATGGTATGCAACGTATCAAAAAGCATGATCAAAGCTGGTACTCAGATTGGTCAAATAGCGCATCTGCTGCTGAGGGAAGAACTACTATGCTAGTTGGACCAAGTGCTAGAAGAAGGAATAGGTATACTGTCGTCAACTAGCAGATTCAAATAGTCTGACAGTTAAGCGGCACTGAGGGACATATCTAGCCTAAAAGTGCCCTCAAAACTGGTTTGGGAATGCCTCAAAGAACTAAAACCGCTGGTGGACCAGAATAAGGTTGAACTAATTTGATTACCAGGACATAGAGGGATTGAGGATAATGAAAAAGCTGATGTACTCACTAGGAACTAATCAAAAAGAAAACTCATAGGTCCAGAATTGGAATCATTACAATTCCCGAGCAAAATCATGATAGGGAATTTATTCGTCAACAATGTAACAAAAAGGCTAAAGAACATATGCGAACGGGTTGGCTGCTTTTATAACTGATCATACACTCGTAAAAATCAAAATAGCTTCTGTGATGGAGACCTTAACTGCAGACTATGTAATAAGGAACCAGAAAGTGTAAGGGCTATCTTAGTCCACTGTAAGCCCTGGATCACAGGAGGCAATGCTTTTTGGGCAGCCGAACATAGGCCCACAGATGTTCAAGAAACACCAGTAATCTGTAGTCTGTCTGCCTGCTTGCAACATTAAGTATCTTTAGGTGTCCTTTTTTTGAACGTTAGAATATTTTGCTTGTAGTTTGTGTTTTAAAAACACTATAAAAAAAAGTAGTTATCGACCAATGAAATGTACAGCTGCGAATCGCCCGTATGCAATGTTGACATCGCCATGCCTTTATAAGATATTCAGTAGTTGAACCAACAATACACAAAAGCAAACAACTTGAGCTAGAGCAGTTATGATTGTAGGGACGAGAGAACGCCGGTTAAAATACCGGGATTTGACAAGCCCGCTTGATGAAACCACGAACTCGCCACTACCAAGCCAATAAATAAATTTAATATAATTTCTTGCCAAATTTCACGAGTTCTGTATTAACTATAGTCAAAGCTAAGAAACTAAACTTGGAGTCTGTGCCTTGATACTAAATAAAAACACTAAAACACTTTTACCACACTAAAGCACAAAAAAACAAATACGTATTTCGACAAATCTATTGTCATCATCAGTAGCACCTATTAAAATTCGTGTTGTCTACAGACCGTAACGCAGTGGTGGGGAAACTTTTTTTAAGACGGGCCATTTGTAATAACTAGAAAATCGTAGCGGGCCAAAGAATAATGCTTAATCGTTACCTAACTAATTTATGTGTTCTATAAACATATACATATATTATTACATACACTTATTATTTTAATAGTAAAAAAGCAAAAGGTAAGAAAATTATAAGCACAAAATATAAAATGATTTTAGTGTAGTTCTTGATGTGAAGTATTATCACTTTATTTTCTGGTTTCATTACTGGTTGATGGTGCATGAGAAAAATGAAATTGAGACTGTTTCATCAAAATTTCATCATAGTCCGGTTCCATTTGCGAAGCAGAAATTCTTAAAACTGATGAAAGGTGCTCATCTGTAATTCTGTTTCTTAAAGAAGTTTTCCTAAGCTTCATTGTTGAAAAGATTTGTTCGCATATATAAGATGAGCCGAACATTGTCATTATCTTCATTGCATGAGTAATTAGATTTGGGAAATTATCTGGACTTAAATTTTTATAAAATTCTAGTAATGGTACTGTATGAAAAGTTTGTTTCAGGAGAGTATTACAGTTCAGTTCTATTAACTCAAGTTGAAATTTTGCATCAACTTCTTCGTAATTAACATTGAATGGGATCGCAAAAATACTAAACTCTGCTTCCATTTTTCTAAAGTCCTGAAATCTCCTTTCAAGTTCTGAAGATAGTTTTCTCAAATTAATTTCGTATTTTTTAATCTTATTGTTTGATATAGTGAATTTTAAAGATTGTATTCTTGGAAAATGAGAAAAATCAGATTTAGAGATCTGATTAGCAAATAATAATAACTGTAATTTGAAACTTTTCAGGTATTGCCAAATATCGTGAAGAAACTGATTTTTTCCTTGCAATTTGAGATTAAGTTTATTCATGTGTACGAGGAGGTCTGTGAAAAAAGCGAAATCAGAAAGCCACGTTTCGTTTTCTAAGACGTCAAATTGATTATAAATGTCTTTATCAAGAAGAAAATTCACAATATCGTCTTTTAAATCCCAAATTCTTTCAAATACTTTTCCAGCACTTAACCAACGAACTTTTGAATAATACAGGATATCGGAATGCTCAGCATGTACGGACTCCAAAAACTGTTGAAACTGGCGATGTAATAATCCTCTGGAACGAATCATATTTACTAGTTTTACAACAATATTAAGTATATGGTCAATATCTAAAGCCGATTTACAGAGAGCATCCTGATGTATAAGGCAATGCAAAAAAACAACATCATTTTCCGGATACTTAGAATTAAATTTCCCAACAAATCCTTGATTGATTCCAACCATATTAGGAGCACCATCTGTAGTTACATTACATAACTTGTCAATAGGTAAACGAAGTTTATCGATGCAATTTTCAAATTCACAAAATATATCGGCACCAGTCGTTGTTCCTTTCATTGACTGCAGCCCTGCAAGTTCTTCTGTAATTTCAAAGTGGGCGTTGATTCCTCTTACAAATATGAGTAACTGCGCAGTATCGCTGATATCTGTACTTTCATCCATGGTAATTGAATAAAAAATAAATTTTTGAGTTTTTGTAGTCAGTTGTGAAATTAGATTTTTATCAATATTTTCAATTCTCTCGGTGATTGTTCTTCTTGAGAGAGACAGTGACTGAAAATCTTTTTTCTTTTCAGGGCACATAATATCGCACACATCTATCATGCACTGCTTTATAAATTCACCATCTGAAAATGCTTTATTAGATTTAGCAATATTATAAGCCAACACATAACTGGCTTTTGTAGCGCATCTTTTAGAATGATTAGCTCTCTGAAATAATTGTTGTTGACTTGATAAATTTTTTATTAAATCTTTCGATTTAATTTTTTTCACCTCTTCACTTAACGATGAGTAGGAGTGGTTTTCATGTTTGCTCTTGAAATGGCGTTGAATGTTATATTCTTTTAAAACTGCAACAGTTGTATTGCAAAGTAAGCACACAGGTTTTTCTTTAAATAAAGTAAAGAAATATTTCCACGTCCATTCTTCTTTAAAAACTCGACATTCTGAATCCACTTTTCTTTTTTTAATATCCATTTTAGACGTTACCTACTACGGAGAACAACACAGAAACGCAATTGACGATAGCTTACTGCTAACTAATCAGTGTTGTCCCAGCGACATGTGAGTTGGTAATAGAATTCTGCGCAAAAACGTAATAGATTTACCTTGTTTCGTAATAGATGGCGCAGCTATTTTCAAGACTATATAAAGTCCCTGAATAGTAGGCTGAATAGTTAAAAAACCGCAATACGGTAACCATTTTTTGTCCAAAATCTGACGGCCAATAATATTTTTCTTGATGTAGGTATTAGTTGGATGTACCCAACCAGCAAAATCACAATTTCAGCGAAGGATCAAAATATATATTTGCTAATGTAGAACAAGTGTACATATAGTGATTTTGCTACAAGAATACTGTTCCAAAAATATAGGACACAGCCAGGGCCGCCGCGTGAGGGTGGCAAAATTGTTCACCGTACAAGGGCGCCTGGGCCAGGGAGGGGGCGCCAAAATTTATAGATAGTACTTATAGTTTTTTAATTTAATGTTACTTAAATAAAAGTTGTTAATTATTCGCTTGCAATTTTTTATATTTTCTAAGCAATAAAATGAGATTTTATTTTTATTTTAATTTTATATTTTAATTCTATTTTACTTTTGTTTTCGTTTCTGCGGGCTGTTTTCGTTTGTGTAAAACAAAATTTGATTGCCGATGCGAACACGTTCCGTGTGGAATTCGCGCTACCACACGGAACGTGTTAAAAATCTAAGAATTTGTAACATGTAACAACAGGAATTGGGAATGTTTTGTATCGGCATATATTTATTCTTTATGTGCTGAGAAACTGTTGCGGTTCAACGTCGTTGTTTAGTTTGCCTTATTTTTGCAATGATAATACACATTCATTTTTTAAATGTGACAACCAAAAGTCGAGGAAACGAGGAAACCAATAAAGCCCAAATTGAAGAAAATTTTTTAGGATTTCAATCTGTCGACGACACTACAGGACAGGTTCTGTTTGAATTCATAAATGGACATTTAAAATCGTTGGAACTAAATTTTTCAGATTTACGAGGCCAATCTTACGATAATGGTGCTAATATGAGAGGAAAGCACAAAGGATTGCAACAAATAATTATTGAAAATAATTCGAGGGCACTCTATATCCCCTGCTCTGCGCATTCTCTAAATTTAGTTGTAAATGATGCAGCTAAAATTTCCTTCGAAACAGTTAATTCTTTCGGAGTAGTGCATGAGCTTTACAACTACTTTTCTTCATCCGTTAAACGTTGGTCTATTTGCAACAGTATGTTGAAAATCTAACTTTAAAGTCACTCTCCAACACCAAATGGCTAATACCCACGCGGCGGCCCTGGACACAGCCGTAGTAGCAAAACCACTATACGCATACTTGTCCTACATTAGCAAATATATATTTTCATCCTTCTCTAAAATTGTGATATTGTTGCTTGGGAAGATTTGAAATTAAAGTAAAAAAAATCGTTGAAAAATCAACGAAAACGTAATAGATTTATATGCTTTCGTAAGGACGTAATAAAACATAGTGAAACGTAACAGATCTGTTACAACTGTAACAGCAATCGCAACACTGTAACTAATGCTCTTACGCGGGTGTTTGTTGAGGCAGTGGGAGTTTCAGGGATTACCGGTTCTTTCGAGAAAACAGAACAATGAATCGAAAATGCGAGAGTGTCTGGAAGTTTCGAGCGAAGATGAGTCATCTGTTTAGGTCGGATGGATTTGTCCAGAATACTATTGTGTTTTGAATATCGCCGCAGGTAGTTTTTATGCGGGTCGCCACATTACGAAGTAAGAACGCGTTCAAACATTCTCACGACGGCACTCTTAAACGGGCCGGATTAAACATTTCCGCGGGCCGGACTTGGCCCGCGGGCCGTAGTTTCCCCATCACTGCCGTAACGTATAGAGAACAACACTGTTTTTCTTTTGGTTTTGTACAGTCAAAGCTATTAATTAGCGTCTATTAGTTAACGAATGCAAGTGGCTTTAAATTCTTTTTGTATTATTGTTAAAAAACCTGGTGTAAGAACGGATCATAAGCGAATTCGAAATGGCACATACTAAAAACGAGTAATTGTGGTAAAAGGGTCACAGAAGTGCTTGGTGTCAAAAGAAAAAATATTGTGAAAGACTTTAACGACAAACTGGTTTTGAAAGTAAACAAAGTTTGAGAGACATAACAACCTGCAGACAAATTTTTATTATAATATTTACGTATATTCTTAAATTAATCACTTTATTTAACGTAAAAATTAAGCTAAAATTTGTCCCTTGAAACTCTAACATATATGTACGTTTTTTAAAATCTATTATTTACACAAATTTTCGAAAATATACTTTACCATTAAGAACCATGATCACCACCCTTAATTCTATGTAATGTATAATATATATATATAGACGATATATGTATTATGTTTAAGTACATACTGAGAAAATATATATATATAGTGTTAAGCAATGTATATATATTTTTCTTATTTTAGAAGTAGACGCTGTTTTTTCTCATTGTTTTTCTTCATATAATTATTGGTAATTGTTACATGATATATATAAAACACTTAGGTTCACTCGCAAACAACATACAATGTATTAAACACACACAAACACACATTTATATATTGATGGGTCTGTTAACAAGCAATTTATTATTCATTCTCTTAATTCTGTTAAAATAACACGGGTTTGCTATGAAAAATAACACTGGCTTACAATGTCTTTAACCTAAATCAATAACTGACAACATTAAGCAGCATGGCCCAAGATTTTGTAAAGTTTGAAATTTGTAACGCATACCCCTTATTTCTTTTCATTAGGACCTAAAAACATCGTATAAAAAAATTGAGCCAAATTCGAGGACATTAACTCATGACTTAAACATTTACCATTTCAAACAATCGATTTCACATGTTTTTGCTGTTTTGCGCTTAAAACAATGCTATACGTGAATATAATTATTCAACAAATGTTTAACCTGTAGTGCATCTTAGCATAAAGTCGGATGTTACCCTTGCGACGAGAACTCCGCTTGTTGGTAACACGTATAAACATGTCATTTTGAGACAGATCCTCACAATATCCACCGATATACCACTTCAGTCGACGATAAGGTTACGTTTGAATAGAGCGGAAATTCTCTTCCTTAATAATTTTATAGTACGCTTACAGATACGCTTTATATTTTGCTGAAAAATATATTTAAGTGATGAGAATATTTTTCTTGTGGGAAAGATTACTCGTCAAATTCTAGGCGCAAGATTCCCAGCAAATGGACAAGTTTTAAGTATTATTTTTTCTACTCCCATACTTTAATTGTATTATTAGATATGCCGAACCTGTACTTTAATGATGTCCATTAAGATACAGATTTTCATTAAGATACAAATTTATGTCCAATAGGAATACAGATTTTTCATTAAGATACAAGTTTATATCCAATAGGAATGCGACATTCCAATATTCAATCAATATTCAATATGGCGACTGCATATCTGACAGGTATAAAAATTAATTAAATGTGACAGTTCTCTGCAATTTACTACTAAGTAGTTAAAATTTGTGCTTTTTTGAAAATATAAACGGTAAAAATGAGGGATAATGACAGTGAAATGTAAAATTTGACTCCACCAGAAATTATGGAACAAGCCTTACTAGCAACGAATAATTTATTACCAGCTAAATTCGCAAAAACGTACGGAAAATTTTACGCTCAATTTATGAAATGGAATGTTCTAAAATAATGTTTTAGTATGGGGTTGTAGAAAAAATAGTGTATACAACTCGCATTTCATTCTCGTGTCTTAATATCCATCATTAAATGCTCATTGCATAATATACTATTATAATTCGCGTCAAGTTACGTTGAAAATTAACGAAAACGTCAATGTAACGTTTCAGGAATGCTTAATTTTTTGGGAGAAAGCTCGAGTTTCCACTAGAGCTGTTCTCTATTGCGCAAAGAAATTAATTGACTTGCATACAGAATGGAGAGAACTTCAAAGAAATTCGACAAAGGACGGATAAAGGTGCTTAGTTGGAATGGATATTATATTGACCAATTTTATCTTGCATTCATTTGGTTGCAAGAAGTAATAATTTCTTTGTCTTTTATTCTTCTTGTAGATAAAACAATGCACGATTTCGTGGGTCCAGAACGACACTGCTGAGATGGCAGTTGCAGTTAAATTGATGAAAGGGTATAATGGACTACTTACTGAAAATGAAGAACAAAATAATTTATATTACAATGCGCAATGGAGCACAGGAATTATTATTATTATTATTATTATTATTATTATTATTATTAAAAAGACATTGCGAAGAAAATACCCCGAATAATTTATTCATTAGTATAGCATATGTGTTAAAGTTCGTACATAAAATTGTTTTCTTAAACATGTGGACCACCTACTTTTTAAAACCTGGAGGGAAATATAATAAATATAATAAAATCAGGTGCATTTGCTTGACCCAACATGTAAGATTAGTAATAAAATAATTCGATCGGCATGAAATTTATTGTAGGATGTTTCTAGGTCCTAATGAAAAAATTAGGGGTATGCGTTTCAAATTTCGAACATTCCAAAATTTTGGGCCACCCTAATAAGTTAATTGAAAAGTGCTAGTATTGTAGTATTGATTTAGCTCTGATTACTGAGAAAATACGTGTTTGAAAGCAATTTCCAAAAATGTGGTTTTCATAAACTCGAGATATAAATTTGTTTCTTTCTGTAAATAAACCAAACAACTGATAAATTAGTGAAACAGAAAATATTGCTAATTTCTGATAAATACAAACAACAAGACAATTACAAAATCTATCGTTAGTATTAAATTGTGATACACCTCCTGAAGAATTGGTTAATTTGATGAAATATTGAAAATGAATAATAGTTTTTGTTAACAGATCGGATATCCAAATACTATTGTATTTTTATGGTCAACAATTCTTTCTAAATATGTATGTTAATATATACAGGGTGTTCGGGTTTTTATCGAATAATTTTGTTGAATAGTAGATATTAAGGTTGTCATATTCAAAAGTTAATTTAAAATAGGAATTAATAATAAATCGAATAAGCTTTACATTTTCGGATATGCGCATATTAAATAGAAGTATTACAGAATTTTATATTTTTAATGTGATACGTATTATAACATCCCAATTCCAGTATTCTGTCATTTTTTACATATATTAGAGTCTTTTTATTTTGTCTCTGTTCGTATATTATTTTGATTTTTTATTTTAATTTCTGTCTTGTCTCAGAATAAGACGGAGAGATTCAAATATCGCGCCAAAATGATAACATATTACATATTTTACATTTTTATATTATGAAGACGAGACAACTGTCAAAATCTGACACCCTGTATGTATATCAACAATTAAATAAATATAATCAGTCATTCCACATATATTATTTAGAGCCACGGTACAAATATATAAGGTGTGCTATTAATTTGATTAGATTTCGTATATTTTCCGTAAACCACAATGACGTCACAGAGGTTTCTCAAAATATTTTGCGTGCGCATACGCATTATATGTTTGTTATTGTTTGGTTTGCTTTTTGAGTCTATAGTTAGTTATTAATGCGCTATTTGCTGCATTGTTGCAGTTTTTTTTTACTTGGCACTAAATAGTAATTTAGCTGTTTACCGACACCTACCGTGGGGAGATCTTTCTTCCGCTTGAATAGTAGTATCGATGTCTATATTCTATATAGTATATATTTGCCGTAGTTCGTTTAGTTAATTCGCAATTTAGTTGCAAGGATGCCGTCCCCATCGAGGTGTCTTATTTTTGATGATTATCTTTAAATATTTTAAATAGCAATATTTATGCAGCCCTTTGTGTTCATTAATTATTTAAGATTTTTTAACACATTTAATTGTTAGCAAGACACCGCACATCAACGTTTTATCAGATATTCTAAGGAAAACACCATCTCTCTGAGTGAGGGAGTCGTTGTAGCTTGATTGATTACCTAACTGGTGTGCTATATTATTTGTGCTGTTAGAGGCTATCAAAATATTAGGGGAAAAGATCATTTTTGGCAAACTCAGCATGTTGGTCATTTTAAGCATTCTAACATTGCGACAACTTCTCAGACCCGTTGGAATTCAACATTATTTATGTTAAAACGGATACTGGAACAATGTGAAGCATTGATCAGCGTATTATCTGACAGGGCATTAACCACAAGAGCTCAGACAGGACATTTAATGTTAACGGAAGATGAATGAACGATATTTGAAAATTTTGTTCAAATACTGGAACCCTTTGAGTTGGCTACAACTTTATTGTCATTAGTATCTCAACCGATAATTTCAATGGTGATGCCTATTTTGCAATCTTTGATGGAGAATTTCATTTCAAGGATTGATAAGGATGAACCAGAAGAGATAAAAGAAATGAAATCTGTATTGCAACGGAAATTTTAATCAAGGTTCACAAAAGTCTTTCCTAGTAATGTTTTGGTTACCGATCCTTTACCAATTGGAATATTTGACATCAGTACATTTCTAGATCCAAGGTTTAAAAAGAGGGAAAGATCTTTTGATCTCTGCTTAAAACGAAAAGACACCTAAAAGATATTTTGGAAAACGAAGGAGAGTAATCAGTTGAATTTGATGAAAGTAACATGAATCCAGCAAAAAAAAAAACGCTTTGCATATTTTGTTCCCTAATGACCAAGAAGATTGTGCCAATGAAGTCGGTATATATACTTCGAAATGTTGTACACAAAAAAACATGTGCCCGTTATAATGGCGGTAAAACGATGAAAAAATATATACAAAGCTATCAAAATATCCTAAACGATATCTCCACTTCGACACCCTAGCATAAAGGGCTTTCTCCAAAAAGATGGGTAATGAAAATTAAAATTTTTGTGTTGGAATATTCTAATACAGAAGAATTTGCTGAAATATTCAAATATTGGAATATTCAAATGCTTGAATATTCGAATGCATTTTTAAATAATTCGAATATTTAAATATTTATCAAAATGAATATTTGAATACGGAAATTTAGAACATTTCCGGCTTTAGTTTTTTTTTTCAGTTGTATTTACAGAATGCTAATGAATAAGCGTTATAAATAATTCAATCTAAGTGAAGACTATATTATAAAAATATTATATATAAGAAAGAATTTTTAATTTCCTGTCAGTCTGTTTGTCATTTGGTTTTAATTTTGACTTTCTGTTTGTGTAAAGCAAATTCTATTATCAAAAAGCAAGAAAGGATTTCTTAAGGCAAAGTGATGCTTTTAAATTTGAGAGTATAGACCTTTTCCTGAGTACGGTTCTATTATTTTGCTTTATACGTTTGTATAGATAGATACAGATAATTGAAAATGACATTTTATTTCTATTACTAATCTGGAAACAACTGTGCCTTTATTGCTTATTATGTTTTATTACTTTAGTTTTCATGTACCAATTTATATTATGTCTGTGGTCATTCATTAGTAAATATACTTTCTTTTAATATCTACTATTGACAGCAATTTCTTCAACAACAACGTTTTCAAGAACTGTATGAGAACATACCTTGTATATTTGTACCATATTTAGAGCAATAAATTACTAACTATATAAAAACTACCAAGCGTTTCTCCCTTATATAAATACTTTATATATATATATTGGTGTGTTTCTGTGATTTTGCAATCTTAAATGTACTCAAAATAATTCTTAAATTCACCTTATTTAAGTGCTATCAGTAATTTCGAAGCGTCTTCCTCATTTGACACTTTCTCTTTACGCATCAATTATATACAGTACTTATTAAAAGTGGACTTTCTTATTTTTTGGATTGTCATTATTTGAGTGATTTATACGAAGAAATGGCATTGTAGTATTATTAAATAAAAGATGGTACTTATACAGGATGTTTGATAACTGGTGGCCCAAATGAACTCGTGATCAATAGATGTATTTTGTTGAAATTTATTCGGAATTTTATTAAGTATATATATCTGACAACTCATTTCAGTCTTCCACCTATTGAACATCCTGTATACAAACAGGGTGATCGAGAATAATTCCAGGAAGTTATAAGATATTACACGAGGTGCTAATATGAAGTATGTAACTAAGCCTTTAGCAACGGTATTCAACACTTGTTTCCTCAGGAAATTATTCCCAATATACTAAAAATAGCGTAAGAGTTCTGCCCGTATTAAAAGGCCAAAAAGATCAACTAAATAACAATAGGCCAAACTCTATTTTACCATCGATTGTTAAGGTATTTCAAACTATCATCAAGAATTCCTTCGCGCACTATTTTGATAAACATGGTTTATTCAACATTAAATACAATTCATATACAATATAATGGACTTAGTATTGAGTATAGAATTTAATCCTGCTGATGAAATAATTTATTTCTTATATCTTTTGCAATTGACGTTTCAAGATATATGTATAATATTATGAAAAAACCTTTATATTATCATTCTCCGTAATTCCTGGAAGTTTTGAAATGCTATTCTGTATCACCCTGTATAATACTTATACTGTATGTAATAGAAACTACAACATCTCCGAGAAGATATTGTTTTAAATCATCTTTAATAATCAAACAAATACCCTTATACTATTGGAAGGAAAACTAGTATGTTGTTTTGAGCTAAATACAGACATTCAAATGATGTTTTTCTCTCTATTATATGGTTTGAAAATATTGTAGGTACTGTAATCCATACAAGACACTAACATTAAAATTTTTGTGCGTTTTAGAAATTTTTAAATTTAAATTATCGCGCTGACAGAAAGAAAACAAGAGAATAAGTATTTATTTTCAATAAAGTTGATTGCATCGTTTAAATTCGGTTTTACATTATTGAAGCATTTAATTCCTACTTATATTCGTTGTAAAATAAAACATACTTGTTCTACTGTATATTTGTATGTAATACTTCCACAGATTTCTTGTGTTTTTAGGCTGAAACTATTGTAGAGGATACCGGTTGAATCAAATACCATTAGCCATAGAGAATCAGTTTATACGTATGTATGTAACACGTCGCAGCGCTGTGTCTATACATCGTACTCACATATATACGTATACACAGATCCCCTATGGCTAATGTTACTTGACATATGCGGTATACTGATAAATGTGCAAAAAATATATTAGTATTAATTTCCTACCACAAACTGGCTAGTCAAATTTACTCATAGCAGTTTTTCGGTAACTAAAATGTCCTATAAACTACTACATATATATATGTAATATTTCTTAAGACCTACAATTCATTGTTTCTTTCTTATATACATTGGTGTACTTTTTAAGACATCGAAATTATTTTTTTTGTCACATTTATTCTTAAAGTTAACATTTGTGTATAATATAGACTTATATAATATACCTATGTATATTGTATATGTAGCTTTATGTAAGTTACATACTATAATTATTACTAAAGGTTTTCATAATTGTTAACTAGGAAAGTTGATGTTTGCTGATAATACTATTTATTCTATGTTTGATGTTAAAAGTATTACAAAATATTGTAGAATTAAGTTGTTATATTATTTAATCGAATTAAAATTTTGACAGAATTTGAATTTTTTTATCTTTAATTTATCATTCAAAATAAACGACAGCGTAACCAGCTGATTTCAAAAACTTATAGGGATGTTTTGTTGTCTTCAAATTTAGAAGACGTCAAAAATATTTGCAACCTAAGAACTTATAAACCAGCTTTGAAAATTATCAATTTCTTCATTTTGTACATATTATATTTACATATGAATATCCAAAATGGCATGAAAAAGGAATGTTTTTTCAGGAAAAAAATGCACGTTTTAAGGATATTTTTAGGAAAGCTAATCCCTTTTTTTGTATTTTACTGTCATTTTGGTCATATCAAAGAGTAGTCAACTCTCAAAGATAGTACTTCCCTGTAAACTTTGCTAATAGATATATCCCGAAAAGTTTAAAGAAAATGAAAATTTTTGCCCGGATATGACTGTGGTTTGAATTCTACGAATGGTGACTTAGCAAAACAGTAATTTATTTTTTTTTCGCGTAAATATTATAGGGACGTGTTAATAAGTCTCTTCATTGTCTGAATTTAGTAGGACAGAAAAAAAGAAGTAATCTGGCCGAATTTGAGCAAGGGAAATCGCCTAATAACAGTAGTTTGAAGTTTGGTGGAGGCGCCGCTAACGTAAAAGGCACAGAACTAAATTAACTGGCGTCTCTTGAAATAAATAAACTTAAACATTCAGAGAATTTGCTTAATGACTCCATTTATTGAATAGGTTCCTGTAACTATTACCTATTAATAGAATAAGTAGCATATTTAGTCTTTTATAATTTACAATATTAAATCATCAAATACACATTAAGAATTTGCAGAATTGTTAAATTCCTTACTGGAAGAACACTGTACCTACTAGTAATAGTTTAACATCTGATGAAGCTACAGTGTCAGCGAAGCATGTCATGTGTTTTTAAGTAAAATAAAAATAGGAAATATTTAGTGAGTTGAATATATGTATGTATACTTTGATAGAAAGTTATATATTTCCATCAAGTAATCAAGTTTCCTAAATATTAATCCAAAAATGTGCATATTGCCTTGAAAACATGCAATTGGTATTTTCATTTCCTAATTGAGTCATATAAAAGCAAAAAAAATTATAATTTTTAATGATGATACTAAGCCGATTAGATGACGATTGACCCTATATGCAAAGATGAGTTTAATATTTTTGACACATCTGTAACTAAATCACTAAATTTTATCAAAATCGGAATTCTTAGAGTCACTCAGAAATGTATTTATTGTAAAAGGAACACATTTACTAAAGATATGGGCTCCGTTTTTTTTTTTGCAAAACCTGTCCAATGAAATTTTGTTTAACAACTAGCACCCTATAGAATCCCAGTTTGTTCATTATGGACTGTATATTTTCTCTAATATTTTTAGAAAGTATTTAGGTTTCTCACAATTGCAAACGCCTGCACATACCACATACTAGCAAATATCAACTTTCAAAAAAATATCTAAAAAAGAAGGACTTTCAGGTTCCAAAAATTTGATAGGGAACCAATTCTGTACAAAATTTTTGGTCCTTTTTAGCTTGGTTTAGTTTATCCTGACCATCCCGCGAGTAGTGGCTCGCGGAATTTGATTTGAGTTACAATTACCTAATGCTATCATCTGTGGCACATCGTTTGTCAATCCAAATGAAACGGTGGCGCTCAATTCATCAACATATTTATCCATTTTAAACGCGACGTTTCATTCTAGACCGCCTTGATCATGGAGAATCGTTGGAATCTGATCCCAACGAGTGGATCGGAAACAGAGTATACCAACCGTTGGCGACGTTGGTCAATGTCACTTGGTCCAAGGAAATTTCGGCGCCTCCGATACCGTGATTGTGTTCGAAACCGCCCTGTTTTTCCCATAACATGACCACCAATGTTCGTCCTAGCACGTCGCAGGCTTGATATTTCAGCGTCTGTCTAAACTGGGGCTCGCTGCAATGCCTTGCGACTCTGGTCTTCTTCTTCTGCAACCAGCGATCGCCGTCTCTCAGATAACATTTCACGTAGGTGTCTGGGGGATTGTCTCTGGGTGGTATGTGCCTTGCACAAATCACATCTACTTCCAGTTGCCCTTTGGTCATTTGTAGGCCTAGTTTCAGTTCGACTGGTCTAGTGCTGGACAATTTGAAACCTCGCGGTTTCACTTGACCAGGACCAAGAGTCGGCGGGGAGGTCCTGTCTGGACTAGAGGGTGGACTGTAGCCCGTTTCGGCTACTTCTTTGAAGCTATCCTTTCGTTCACGATTTGAAGCACCACTGGTGGATCCTGAAATTTGAAATATCGAAGTAGTTATTTCTTAATAATGTAAGCGAAAAGTAAGCGTAAGAAGACTTGTTTGATGAGGAACTATTGGAAAATGATCCCAACAAATAAGATTTTGTTTAAGACAATTATGAGTAACTTTGTAAAGATATAGAAGTATGTGGGTTATCATTAAAATATTTTAATAGAAATATCATGATTTGCAAATGTATTAATAACTACCATGCTATACGACGTGTCCCAAAATTTGCGGAACACCTGGATGGTATTATATATATTATTATGTGAGCACCATGCATCATGAGAAAAATATAACAAAAATTCCATCACTGTTAATTTCAAAGAAATTAATATTCAAAGCTAACCCTTTAGATTTCGTTTGTCTAAATTACTGTAAAACATTTTAAAGATTGGTTTTGATATGGTCAATTGAATAACAATTTTGAACAACTATAACCAGGTTTGTAATTAATCACCCTTTTAATTATACTATTTCCAGAAAATCATTTTACGCTTAATTTCCTTGGAAAAACATATGGCAACGTTGTCCTGAATTTACCAATTTACCAAGGTTATTGTCACCTGATGACTCTCGTGATAATAAATAATTTTATTTCTTACTGATTTTAAAGCAAAATATGATCAAATTCTGCCTTCCTAAAATTTGATCCTAAATTAAGCTAACTCTATTAACTGGGTACGATCGCCATGGTTGTAATTGTTTGGTGAAAATACAATTTTGTTCATTTTATCAAAATGAATGACACCACAGGCAAAAATACTGGTATTTTGCAAGATTTAGTAGCAAAAGCCGAAAAAGTTCGTGCTATGTTACTGCCAACGAAGTCCCAAGATTCTTATAAAAATGAATATACCAAATTTCAGGAGTGGCTAAAGGTGAACCAACCAGGAAGGCAAAATATAGATGAAACCATATTACTGGCATATTTTCAAGATATGGTCAGTTTTTATCATTTTCAACTATGTTATTATTAATTTTGGTTTATATTTCTTGCAGTCCGAATCGTATACTCCTAATAGCTTATGGACTAAGTGGTCAGTGATAAAAACTATGCTGACAATATACAATAACGTAGATGTTACAAAAGCTTATGAATTGGAGTTTTTTATATCAAACATATACAGGGTTAGTACAATTTCCCGGAACGGTCGAATAACTTTGTTATTTGAAAATTATGATTTCTGAAATTTGGTATGGGGGTATAGTTAATATAAATGCATTTTATGCAATACAGTTAATATTTTTTTCACTTCCGGTTTAATCGGCAATACGTCCAACTTTTTTTTTTTAAATGGAACGCCCAGATTTTTTTAACACTTTTGAATGCAAAATAAAAAACTACGTTCAGGAAGTATTAAGATGTTTATTTTTATTCACAAGAAAACAGTTAAAAAATTAAAAAAGTGTCCTAATACAGAAAAATCAAGATACCTGTCTATTCAGGTTGCGATTACAATAATTGTTCAAAATGCTCTCCATTTACAATTTGACAAAAATGTAAACGGTCAGTAAAATTTCTTATTGAATTTTGTATTTGTTCTGGAGTGATGCGATTGGCTTCTTGAACTATTCTCTCTTCCAATTGTTCAAGATTATGGGGACGATTTTTGTACACTTGACATTTCAAGTGACCCCAAAAGAAAAAATCTAATGGCGAGAGATCTGGCGAACGTGCTATGTTTGCATTTGGAAAGAGGGCCGCAAGTGCTGGAACAACCTCATTTCGCAATAAATTTAAGTAGACGTTGCCAGTTAAATTTCCTCTTATAAAAAATGGTCCTATGATGTTGTTTCCAACAAGACCAGCCCAGACATTCACCTTTTGAGGACGCTGTGTATGGACTTCTTCAATCCAATGCGGATTTTCAATTGACCAGTAGCGACAATTATGTCTGTTCACAGTGCCGTTGAGACAAAACGTTGCCTTATCTGAAAAAATGATGTGATCTAAAACATTAGGCTGCTGTTCGATCAATTCTGTCATTGTTTCGCAAAATTGTAGTCTACGATCTGGATCATCTTCAGTTAACTCATGGACGGGATACATTTTATAGGCCTTCATTCTTGCTGATTTAAGAATATTATGAGCAGATTTTTGAGAGATCTCATGAATTTGACCTAATTCTGTTGTGGACACGTGATGATTTTCTTCCACTGTAAGTAACACATTCAAACTAGTTTCTTCATCTGTTGCTGTTAATGGACGTCCCCTTCTAGGTAAATCCTTCACCTGACGAAAGACTTCAAACTTTTGAATTGTTCGGCATACCGTACTTTCACTAATGTGACGATCCGGATAAACAGTATTAAACAAAATACGAACCTCTTCAAAAGAACGTTGACGATCACCGTACCCACGCATCATTAATATCTCAATTCGTTCTGATTCAGTAAGTTTTACTGCCATTTTCAAATGTGTCAATGTCTAAAATAAGTAAATTTATAGCGATGCAAAAGTTAAAACGCTTTTAAAATTGTCAAATGTGACGGCAAAAAGAATGCAAACACTAAACAACAACTTTTTTCAAAGGTACCTTGATTTTTCTGTATTAGGACTCTTTTTTAATTTTTTAACTGTTTTCTTGTGAATAAAAATAAACATCTTAATACTTCCTGAACGTAGTTTTTTATTTTGCATTCAAAAGTGTTAAAAAAATCTGGGCGTTCCATTTAAAAAAAAAAGTTGAACGTATTGCCGAGTAAACCGGAAGTGAAAAAAATTTTAACTGTATTGCATAAAATGCATTTATATTAACCATACCCCCATACCAAATTTCAGAAATCATAATTTTCAAATAACGAAGTTATTCGACCGTTCCGGGACTTTTTACTAACGCTGTATATATAGATAATTTAAGAATTTAAATAAGTAACTACTGTGTTATTGATGTATAAAATATAAATATTGTGTGTCATTGTAGTATAGTATATATTAATCACCGGAACCTTGGCGCCGGGTGTGGATATGTGTGTGAAACTTTAGAGAAAATCCCGGAGTTTCCAAGGTTCTGGGGAATCCCAGAGGAACTAATATAAAATAAAAACATAACTACACGAGAGTCAGTCGGAAGAGAGGCAGTTCAGGCAATCAACAAGTTATAGTAAATAAGCGCCCCACAGTCGGTTGCTAAAAAACAATCGTCGAACGACAACAGGTAGAGAATCACAGATGTAGTTGAAACGACTGCAGATTAAATATTATTTCAAAAGGAGAAACCAAAAAGCTCCTATAAAAAAGTAAATTACAATTATAAAAATTGTTACCTGTATTTGAAAATTAGTGTTTAAAGTAGTAGATGTGTAAAGTGTGAAAGTGATAAAAGAACATATTAGGCAGCATTAGTCCGAACTTCAAGTGAAGACAACCTGATGTAGGGAAGTTCCTGTTCTAAACCGGATAGAAAATCCATTTAAAGAAAAAACGAACATAACAAAGTTATTGAATAACTTAATCTAAGTACATGTATAAGTAACTTGATCTGGACAAGCATTGGTTTAGTTCGTATAATTATACATAAAATGTGTATACTATCTAGGTATTGAATTCTGGCAGACATTGTTGATGCTTAATTAATTTAAACAAAATAGGTAAAGATCTTTAACCATTAATGATTTAAGGTATAAAAGAATGAAAATTGTATTAGAATTGTTTCAGATATATTTCATTGTTTTTTAATTTTGTTATATGTAATAATAATTATCTATTTGAAATATACGATATATTTAAAGTTTACTATAGTAATTTTTTTATTTAAATCACAATAATGTCTGGGAATAAATTGTATTATTAAGTATTTCGTATCCATAATTAACGGCCCTGAGATTAAGTCAAATGTTAGTTAGCAAATTAATAATCATTTTGTGTTACCTACTTTAATAATCAAAATATACAGGGTGAGTCAACTACGCGGGTAAGACCGATTGTGCCTTTACGAGTAAAGATATTTCGAAGCGGTTCTTTTCTTGTGGTAGCTGTTCATTAGGGGCACATTTTAATAATATTTTGTATTATACAGAGTGTTCCATAACTTGGTGGCTAACCATAGTTATAGTTTTTTAAACGGAAACCCTATATATTATTGCATTTTTGAATTCCCCGTATAATCTTTAGTCAAAAAGCTATGTGATACTATAGGCCTAAAGTGTAACGTTTTTGACTTATTCCTATTTTTCTGAAAAATTCAATGTTTGTATAAAATTATATTCTCGAAAACGACGTATTAGATGGACAAAATTTTTTGCAATATTGTTTACAATAGGAGGTCCTAATAGAAGCATGTTTTATTTTTTTACAGTTACTAACTGCATGTGCAGGAAACAGGATTAAAATTAGATGACACGTTTTTGTATAAAAGTCATTTTTTTTAAATGGAACACCCTGTATATCAGTTCATTTTTGAATTGTTTATTAAATTTCGTGTCAGAAACATGTAAGACGTTAATACAGTAAAAGAGACTATTACAGAGTTATTGTCGTTTTTTGATATACTTTTGTTAGATTTTGTAAAAAAGTCAATTTTTTCAAATGGAACACCCTGTATGTTATTTCATATTTGAATTTCTTATTAAATTTCACATTAAAAACATGTAAGACGTTAATACTTTCAAAGTGACTATTACTGGGCTATTGTCTCTTTTTGATACAATTTTGTTAGTACATACTATATACAGGGTGTTTAAAAAAGATGCGGCAATATTAAAGGGTCCGCAAACGCTTCGTTACCGATCTACAGCGTGTTGAAGTTTAATTAAAAGAAACAGTAAAAATTAGATTTCTCCAAGACGGCATTAAAGATCATAATGAAATTTTAGGCGTGTTATTTTTCAAAAAAAAGATAGGACGCCGCTGATTTCTCTAAAAATAAAAATATTTTTCTATTCTTTGTTTAATTGTGAAGAAAAAAGCTCTCTTAACTTTTTATCATACGACGTACCGTTTTTTAGTAAAAAAAAACACATTTTAGTGCATGTACATTTATTACAGAATTTTTTTTTAAATAACAAGGGTTTTATTTCAGGGCAAAAACAAATATTTTACCATACCAACAATTTTAGCAAGCAAAAATTACAATAACTGTACAAAGTGACTACCTCGAGCTCGGATGCAACAATCCAATCTTCTCCTCATCGACTGTCGAACTCTCTCAAAAACAAC
Organism: Amphimallon solstitiale; assembly: GCA_963170755.1. Taxonomy (NCBI): domain Eukaryota; kingdom Metazoa; phylum Arthropoda; class Insecta; order Coleoptera; family Scarabaeidae; genus Amphimallon; species Amphimallon solstitiale. The sequence goes on from OY720675.1 coordinate 249,954,177, forward strand.
AGGATCGGTTTCAATTGAGTTGCACCCAGCAATGATTCAATTTCTTAAGTCTTCTACGTTTTCCAATGGAGTAGCGTACACCAATGACTTCAAATCGCCCCACAGGAAAAAATCCAGGGGATTTAAGTCCGGGGATCGTGCAGGACATAAGTGTGGTCGAGTTACTTGACTAAAGTGGGCTGGTGCGCCATCGTGCATATACCACATTGCATCTCTAATTGCTAATGGTACGTCCTCCAGAAATCCAGGGAACGTGTTTTCCAAAAAGTTGCGATACACCTCTCCGGTTAGTCTCCTTGGGAAAAATACCGGTCCAATTAGGCAGTCACCCACAATCCCAAGCCAAACGTTCAAAGAAAACTGATGTTGAAAACGATTTTCAACAATTCCATGTGGATTTTCGTCACACCATACATGGTTATTATGGAAATTGCGTATTGCATTTCTTGAAAAATTCGCTTCATCGGTGAACAGAATCAACATCAGGAATTGAGGGATTTGAACCATTTTCTGCAAAAGCCATTGACAGAATGCAATGCGAGGAGGAAAATCAGCAGGAAGTAATGCTTGAACGCGTTGTATATGGAATGGGTACAACAAATTTTCGTTCAGAATGTGCCAAATAGTCCCATTACTTACATTCAAAGCGTCAGCAATGTTTCGAGTAGAAGTACCTCGATCTTCTTCAATCATGTCTAGCACATCCTCTTCCAGCTCTACCATTCTTGCTGTCCTTGGCCTTCCTGCTCCTCCATTTCGTCTTAATGTGCCTGTTTCATAAAGACGCCGATGAATACTTTCGAAAGTTTTTCTATCAGGAGCAATACGGCCAGGAAATCATTCAGTATACAACCGCCTAGCTTCTAATGCATTTCCATCAGCAAGTCCATAAATGTAGTGCATGTCGGTCATCTCTGCATTTGTATAGCGATTCATGATAAGGAAATTCATCAAATTCGACACATACAAAATTATTAATCATATGTCATTCAATATGTCAGTGAATAAAACAGGACTGTTTAAAAATATTTTTGTAAGCATGATAAATGTACATGCACTAAAATGTGTTTTTTTTTACTAAAAAACGTTACGTCGTACGATAAAAGTTAAGAGAGCTTTTTTCTTCACAATTGAACAAAGAATAGAAACATATTTTTATTTTTAGAGAAATCAGCGGCGTCCTATTTTTTTCTTGAAAAATAACACGCCTAAAATTTCATTATGATCTTTAATGCCGTCTTGGAGAAATCTAATTTTTACTGTTTCTTTTAATTAAACTTCAACACGCTGTAGATCGATAACGAAGCGTTTGCGGACCTTGTTTATTATAAACTTTTTTGTATAAAATGACCTGAACAATCAACCCCTTTAATATTGCCGCATCTTTTTTAAACACACTGTATATATATTAATTAAAACTTCAAAACTGACAAAATTATATCAAAAAGAGACAATAGCTCAGTAATAGTCACTTTTATAGTATTAAAGTTTCACATGTTTTTGATGTGAAATTTAATAGGAAATTGAAAAATGAAATAATATACAGGGTGTTCCACAAATGGAATGACTTTTTTGCAAAAACTAACAAAAGCATATCAAAAAACGACAATAACTCTGTAATAGTCACTTTTAAAGTATTAACGTTATACATGTTTCTGACATGAAATTTAATAAACAATTCAAAAAATGAACTGATATACAGGGTGTTCCATTTAAAAAAAATTACTTTTATACAAAAACGTGTCATCTAATTTTAATCCAGTGTCCTGCACATACAGTTAGTAACTGTAAAAAAATAAAACATGCTTCTATTAGGACCTCTTATTGTGAACAATAATGCAAAAAATTTTGTCCATCTAATACGTCGTTTTCGAGAAATGTAATTTTATACAAACATTGAATTTTTCAGAAAAATGGGAATAAGTCAAAAACTTTACACTTTAGGCCTATACTATCTTATAACTTTTTGACTAAAAATTACACGGGGAATTCAAAAATGCAATAATATATAGGGTGTTCCATTTAAAAAACTATAACTATGGTTAACCACCAAGTTATGGAACACTCTGTATAATACAAAATATTTTTAAAATGTGCTCCTAATGAACAGCTACCACATGAAAAAAACCGCTTCGAAATATCTTTCCTCATAAAGGCATAATCGGCCTTACCTGCTTAGATGACTCACCCTGTATATAAAATTTTATTATATTCACTTAATAATAATTAATTGGTTCCTATACATAATGAAGTTCATTTACTAAATAAGGTAAATAATGCATGAAATTGCATAGATTTTTTTATAACGGATATTATTCTATAATACATGTTGTTTTAATTATGGGGTATTTCGGAGGATGTCGAAGCCAGCTGAATATGAAGGTTGGAGATATTGATGATAGGGACTTTGTTATGGTTGTTAATAGTCCAACTAGTAAAGCGGGTATTCGAAGACAATTTACAATTGTGGAAGAAAATGAATTTTCTGCATTGCCTCTGGACAGAAACTATATGTCGTTGCGACCGCCAGGCATTGAAAGAATCTTTCTAACATATCGCGAGAAGCGTTGCACAGTGCAGCCAATGGGAAAAAATATGTTTGCAGGCTTTTTGGTTTACCAAATCCAAATTCCTATACGGGACACTGCCTACATCGAAGTTCTGCGACTGCTTTAGCAAATGCGGGTGCAAATATGACAACGTTGAAAAGACACGGCGGATGGCGGAGCAGTACTCTTGCGGAATCATATTTGGCAGATATCATTGAGATAAACAATAAAACTGCACGATTGTTAGTTGGTGTGCAAGATGAGTCCAAAGTGTCAGAGACAACTGCAACATCAGTTGCAACTACAGTTTCTAGTTGCAATTCAATAGAAAAGTCAGGTTACAATTTCTGTGGAAACTATACGAACTGCAAATTAGACACTTAATATCTATAGGTATTATTAATTAATTTCTTTTAGTTACACAATTTTGATATATGTTATATTATGTATTTATGTTATTACTTCGTTTTATGTATTTTTTAAATCAATTATTAATAAATGTTTCCATTTTACAGCTTTTATAAATAAATAAATCAATGAATCAACATGTCAAAATTAATATCCCAAGGGAAAAAGAAAAATTTCCAAGGGAATTATGAATGTCATAATGGTTACCCTAACTACGGTATTATTGACATACAATGGATCAGTAAGAAATAAAAATTTCAATTAATTATTCTCTCTTACTCCCAAGGATACGGGCAACTCTAGTAACTTATCCTTTATTAGGATAAATCAAACGTGTTACCAAATTTACCTTTACAAAAAGGCCAATATCTTCTAGAATTAACAATGTGGAATTTTTTAAATATTTTTTCCATCAAACTCTAGTGTGGAGCTGTTCTGCAAATTTTGTGACACGTTGTATAAATATGTTGTATTGCAAGGGTTTTACATCGCTTTTTCCTGGTGCTCATTATCAGATAAACCAGTTTTGCCAAAGAGAAATGCCGTCAAAATATAAATACCAGTCACAAATGTATGTTGATTTGATTTGGTTTAAATTTAACACACTAGAAGCTTTACCAAGTTACCCATATTTGTCTTAATTTGAAAGTGGGATGCCCTTCTCGTTTCTATTATAACTACCTGTTTCTTCACCTATTCATTAAGCACACCTAGTTGCAATAAAAAAAAATATCTATACTCCGTCTCAACCTTATTATGCAGTACAGGTTTAATAGGGATATTGCATCTCTTATTATCTTTAGTAGTCTCTTAATAACGACATCTTTATATCCGGTTGCCTTGTTGCAAGTTCTATTATGCAAAGTATATGATGGGTATATGAGTAATATGTGAGTAATCGTTGCTGTCAATTGTCAGTTTGTACCGTAGTGTGTAAACTTTTATATTGTCTTTAATTTATCTATATATAATTTCTGTTAAATCGTTCGTTTTAGCAAGCATATTATCTTTTTCAAGCATTTAAAAGTAAGTATGCATACCTAGATCTATAATTCTGATTAACCTGATAACCTATATACATATACATATAATGTTTACAGATTGCTACATGATATGAGTTTTGAATTTTAAAAAGTGGGATGAAAGAGTATTCTTATTGAAAGAGATGACATCATTAGGTGGAGACATAAATACTTACGAGACATGAGAAAATTCTGAGACGAAGGTATAGTTTATCATTTAATTTGTTATACTTTTATGTTCATTACGCAATTTATTATTTGCTTGTGTTTGATTGTGATTGTTGTATTTTTAGGTAGAACTATAATATATACTGATGAATCATGAGTGAATGCAGGACACTCGGTAAATAAAAAGTGGACTGACGTTACTGTTCAAAGCAGTCGACAAGCTTTTACGTAAGGACTCAGCACCAAGTGGTCTTGGGCCTCGATTTCCATTAATTCATGCTGGAGGCGAGCAAGGTTTTGTTATTGGTGCTGAATGTACATTTCTTTGTAAGAAAAATACTGCTGATGTTCATAGCGAGATGGATGCCGATACATATGGAGATTGGTTCAAGAATAAATTGCTTCCAAATATACTAGAGAACTCTGTTGTTGGTCTCGATAATGCCTCATATCACACGAGTAAATTAGAAAAGTTTCCAGCAGTAGCACGGAGAAGACCAAATTATTGAATGGCTCACTGAGAAGAATATTCCACTTGATAATTACATGTTAAAAAGAGATTTACTGGCATGTGTGTCAGAGGTTAGGTCTCAGTATGAGAGAAACAAAATTAATGAATTTGCAAAAAATAAAGGGCATTATGTTCTTCGGCTTTCACCTTATCATTGTGAATTAAACCCAATTGAAATGGTGTGGGCACAAGTTAAGCACTACGTTGAAATGCACAATACGATATTCAAACAAAGAGATATTGAACAATTAATTGTGAAGTGTTATCAGAATGTAACAGTGAACAACTGGCGGAATTACACTGGCCACCTTGCCAACTTGCAAGACGATGTTGAAGAGTTTATAATTAAGGTCACACATTCATCATCAGATCAAGATTCTTTAAGTGATGAAGAAAAATAAAACAATATGTGTAACTACCCTTTGTATGGTCATGGTTAGTTTTTTCATAAATGTTATCATGTATTATTAACTTGTTCTTATAAATGGGAAAATATGTTTTTACAAAATGAATTTGTGAGGAATTTGTGTCTTTAAATGTGTATAACGCAATGTAGGTTAACATATTAATATTCAATAAGACTATATAAGTCATGTAACATATTAAAAAATAAAAGTACATGTTGTGTGTGGTTATTGTTATTCTTTTCATAAATATGTATTATTTAAGTTGTTTTTATAAATAGAATAGATTTTTTATGAAAAATAAACTTGTGATTAACTTTGTCTTGGTCTGAATTTATAGTGGATAGTGGATTAAGATGTCAATATTCAATAACGAAGAAAATTGTATACCTTAAGTGTTTCTTTGAAATATTAATTCAGTTACTCTGGCTTATATTCAGTTAGATTTTAAATAATTTTTTACAGAACAATCCCAAAGGATTATATTATTACAAATATTTTAACTAATCCATCTTCCCATATATTCTCCCCTTTTAGTGTTTCAAATTACTATTAACTTTTTGTATGCAGTATCGTATGCATCAATTGAATGACAAACAGTCGTATAGGTTATGTTTTGATTACAAAAAATGTCAGATATTGAACCGGAACTGTAACGACATTATGCAATGAGACGATTTGGCAACCATGAAATCAATTCCCATAAGACCTGTACTGCATAATAAGGTTGAGACGGACTATAGTAATTATTTGAAGGCCATAACTTAAAAAATTATACACTGCTCGAAACAATTAGGGGATATTATAGATTTTCACTGCATATTCGAAAGGCGTACATATTACACAGTACTATTTGTATTAGTTACAATGCAATCGATTATGATTTATTAGCTGTTAAAGACTTCTAAAGCTGTGGTAGAATTCCTGTTTTCCACATAGAATGGCACAAAATGTTTGCTTGGCTTACATATTATACATACACAATTAACAACGGTCATAAAAGTGACAGTTGTCACCGAAGCCGGCTTATTTTATTGGACTTTTAATCATAAAATCATCAACAATTGTATTTAACATATTATGTACCTAACCATTAACTGACGAGCATTTAGTTATGGCAGGCATAGCAGATTTTAGGAAACATTTATCTGTCGCATTTTTAATGTCAAACAACATTGAGGATTTAATATTGACAATTTTAAATGGTGACTACTTCTCTCTGGGAAAGGAAAGTGCTTAGGAAAATCTTTGGAGGAGTTAAGGAGGAGGATAACAGGTGGCGACGAGGAACAAACACAGAGTTAGAGGTATTGTACAGAAAACCCAATATAACGCAAATAATTCGATCCCGAAGAGCTAGTTGGTTGGGACATATATCTCGGAATAGTGAAGAAAGCGTTGCACGGAGGAGAGGGTGGTAAACGAAGAAGAGGTCGGCCAAGGAAAAAACATTCCTTTATGGATATAAAGGCAAGTTTACTTAAATACCTATGCATGTAAAATCAATCTCTGAATTTTACCGTATGCCTCTTTGCATCTATTTCTTTTACAGACTAAAAGTAATTCATAATTTTTTATAGACGTATTAAAAGTACTTTGTTTCCTTTAAAAATTAATCGTTCTCAATAGACAACCTTCTTACCTTCTTATACGTAGTATAAGGAAGTATTGTGGTGATGAAAATTTTCGACCTCGAAATTTTTTGCAGATGTCCACGTTCTGAAGTCCCCTGATACCGGAAATAGGTCTTTTACTCTAATCGAAAATCAGTTTTTTGCGCAAGCCATGCTTTTTAAACAGGTACGTTACGAGTATAAAAATGTTTACAACTTAATTTTCAATACCTTTTGTATAAAAAAAAAAATTCAAAATTCGGACCAGAAGTAACACTTTGACTCGTATCGAATAGCGATTTTTTGCTAAATGTCGTAAATTGAGTATTCTATACATATTTATCAAGAGTACAAAAGTATTTAGTGCTAGATTTGCAATATTTTTTGTATATATGAAATTTCAAAATTCGGACCGGAAGTAACACTTATACTCTTAGAGAGTAGCACTTTTTTTCGAATATTTTGCAAAGTATGCAGTCTATAGCGATTTATTAAGAGAATGGAAGTACTTAGAATAGGATTTTGAATAATTTTTGTGTAATTTTTTTTTTAAATTGTATAGTTTGAAACGCTCATACGTATGGTGGCCTCACCTCATTTTTTTTACTATTTCGTAAATTCTGGGATAGACATCTTTTCTTTGATGCCACCATATTAGTGGATCTTGATGCCACCATGTTAGTGGATCTTGATGCCTATTGATTATCGGTTCATTTAGGTATTTATCAAATTTAATTATTCTGCCTGTTCTATGTCGGTCAAAGACGCATAACAGTACTTATTTGTTATTTATATAGTTCTTAAAAATATTCCTTTGGATAATAAAATAAAATATTTAATTTATTAGTTGTCTGTGTGTTACAAAATTCTTACAAATATTTTTATTACACCTGCATAATCATAATTGCCATTTAATAATGCTATGAAAATTATGAAATGCTCTAGTTCTAATTACTTTATGTACGAATGGCATACTCTTCAATAATTATAAATACCAAATGAATGCATAATTTAGTTTTAGGTACATATATTTTATTTAATTTGTGTACAACAATCCAATAATTTGTCAAATTTGTGTGCAACCTAGCTTCAAATAAATTGTTTGTCAAACATTTTGTATAATTTTGTGGTATAATAGATAGATGATATATGATTATCTCATCAAGATATTAGATTTAACTTTTTCCTAACAGATGGCGCAAGGATACTGATTTCGGCAAAGACAAATCCGTTTATAGAAGAAACTCGTCAATTATTAAACAATTAGATTGACTATTTTAAATAATTATAATTATCTAAGACCCTGTTTAACACATGAAGAATTTTAACCATTCACGGCGTATTATCTTTATATACAGAATCATTGGTGCGTTTGTTAGTGATCGTGTAATTTCTGAACGTTATTAACAAATATGAGTCATTTTTTCCGTATAAATATTTGTGGACCAAAATGACTCATATTCACAATATATGTCCAGTTCTGTGCAATAAACTAACGTACACTTAATATATCATTATGTAAATATGACTTTAGTTTTCAATTTGTCATATAGCGTCAAATTGAATTTGTCATACTTAACTGACAGATACAGATATTCTATATGCCCGCATATTTAAATTTGTTAAGTAAGATTAATATTATAGCGAAAATTGAAGATAACCGGTCAATTAGAGCAGTAGCACAGAAATTTGACATAAATAAATTTACTTTGAAAGTTCTATGCCGGTTAGAAAATTACAATTAACAGAGGAACACAAACAATACGCACAATGGTCGTATATATAGACCGCCGAATGCACGATTTATTCCGCAATATACAAGTGTCTCTAAAAGGTCTTTAAACAACTCTACCACGTATTTTTCGGACCAAAATAAACCCATTTAGCAAAACTTGGCTTAGTGAAAGTTGCTTAGTTTGTGCGCAATACGGTCCTGAAGTTGCAGTTGGAAAATTGTTTTTTTGTTATAAATTTGAAACGGCTGGAGCGATTGCGCTAAATTTTGTCACGTTTACATAGTTTTATGAGTCAAGAAATTCTGTATCAAAATTGTGATAGTAATCAATCCATAGGCGGAGAACCTGCGTTTATAAATATTAAAACATTTCCATTTTCTACGCCAATGGATAAAAAAGAGTTTGTCTATAAAATTTAGATTAAGTGTCTTAAGTACAAGAAAAATGGTACTCTAGGTAAGACTCGAAAAATTGCATCGTTTTCTCAAAAATCGCATTTTAAGATTTGAGAACATTAACTAGAGGACGGCAGCGCATACTGTGTGCTCCATGTACATGTATCTTTAAGCCGTGTACACGTGTCTTAGGCCGTTTAGACGTCTATTTAAACTATGTACACGTCTTTTGACGTCGTTTTTGAATTGATAATTTTTTTTTGTAAAATGTTTTCTTTTTTAAAAAATACAGAAAGGCCACTACCAGATAGGTTAAAACAAAAAGGCACTGGTTTACAAAAAAGATATTCTATTTATCTCGACAATTGATGCAAAAAATGCTATTTTTTTGATGTTTTTTTTTGTTTTAAGAATTCCACTTGTGCCCTGCGTTTTGTAAAATACATATGTTTGTATTTAGTTGTTATTGTTGGTTTCCATAGTTATAACTATTTGAATATTTGACAACGACTTTTCTGGATTTTCAAAAGTGTTTTCCATCATTACTTTTATTTTCGTTTTGTCATGGCTGTTCAATACACCAACGAAGAATATACCGATATGTTATTAGTATATGGATATTGTCAAGGCAATTGTGCCGAGAGTGTTAGAGTATATTCGGAACGGTTTCCTAATCGTCGTGTTCCAAGTCATCCAACGTTTGCCGCAGTAGAGAGACGCCTTCGAGAAACCGGTCGCTTAGCTCCTGTAACAGCAAACTATGGCAGGCAGCACTTTGTGAGGCACCCTGAAGTAGAAGAAGAAATTTTAGACCGTGTTCAAGAAGATCCGGAACTGAGCGTTAGACGAATAGCTAGAGAAATTGCAGTATCTAAAGATGTGGTCAATAGAGTAATTAGAGAACAATTATTACATCCATACCATAAGATTCGAGTTCAAGACCTCTTACTTCAATATCCTGAAAGGCGCCTAAATTTTTGCCGGTTTATTGAACATAAAAGAGCAAGAAATTTAAACTTTTGCAAAAAAATCTTATTTACCGACGAAGCTTGTTTTACAAGAAGAGGGATAACGAACTTTCATAATGAACATGTTTATGCAGAGGAAAATCCACATGCCATTAAAATTAACCATTTTCAACATGAATTTAAAATGAATGTATGGGCTGGAATAATCGGAAATTTTATTATTGGACCTGTCAGACTACCGCAAAGATTAACTGGAGAAGCCTATTTGATTTTTTTACAACATACTCTTCCGGACTTGTTAGATGATATACCGCTAGATATTCGACGGAATATGTGGTTTATGCACGATGGTGCACCACCACATTTTTCGATGAACGTACGACACTACTTAAACCATCACTTTCCAAATAGATGGATCGGTAGAGGTAATGACGCTCCTGTACAATGGGCACCTCGAAGTCCAGATCTGAATCCTCTGGATTATTTTTTTTGGGGACACCAGAAATCCATTGTTTACAATACACCTGTAAATAATGAAGAAGAATTGTGGCAACGTATTCAAGAAGCAACTAATAATCTCAGAGGTGATGTAGAAGTTTTGCAAAGAGTTCAATATAATTTCCTCCGGCGAATAGACCTTTGTATTCACGAAAATGGTAGACATTTTGAACACCTTTTATAATATCTTTTCTTTTTTTTTTTAAAAATCATTGTTTCATTTTCATTATTTCATTGTCTAATTGTTAATAATTCTCTGTTGTCCACCAACCAGAACACAATTGGAATTTATATGAAAAAACATTATTAAAAAAATAGCATCTTTGTATTAATTGGCGAAATAAACAGAATATCTCTTTTATTAACTAGTGCCTATTTGTTTTGACCTATTTGGTATTGGTCGTTCCGTATTTATTAAAAAAGAAAACATAAAAAAAATTGTTAACAATTCTTAAAATGCGATTTTTGAGAAAACGATGCAATTTTTCGAGTCTTACCAAGAGTACCTTTTTTCTTGTACTTTAGACACTTAATCTAAAATTTTATAGACAAACTCTTTTTTATCCATTGGCGTAGAAAATGGAAATGTTTTAATATTTATAAACGCTGGTTCTCCGCCTATGGATTGATTACTATCACAATTTTGATACAGAATTTCTTGACTCATAAAACTATGTAAACGTGACAAAATTTAGCGCAATCGCTCCAGCCGTTTCAAAATTATAACAAAAAAACAATTTTCCAACTGCAACTTCAGGACCGTATTGCGCACAAACTAAGCAACTTTCACTAAGTCAAGTTTTGCTAAATCGGTTTATTTTGGTCCGAAAAATACGTGGTAGAGTTGTTTAAAGACCTTTTAGAGACACCCTGTATAATATCCGGTACGAAAGACTGAATGTTTCAGCGAAATTGTATGGGCTTGGTGCAGCTATGAAGAGATAGGAGTTAGTTTCAATAGACGGGCGTTTAATCCAGAAAATTATATCCATATTCTAGAAAACGTAATGCTGCCTTCTTTTCGACAATTATATCCCGACAATTTTATTTATCAACATGATAATTGTCCTGTGCACACGGCTAATATTGCTAGACATGGCTTGGTAATAATAACACGGCAGACTAACCGCCCATATCTTAACCCTATTGAGAATATATGGCGTTTATTAACTAAGAAAATATATATCCAAAATATACGTTTTCTAAACGTGAATCATTTTTGGGATACAATAGAAAATATGGAGGAAGAATTAGCGACAGATGAAGATTACGTGCGGCAATCAATTAATTCAATACCCCATCTTTAGAAAAAGTCATTGAAGGAAATGGCATGACTAAATATTTTTCTTGTTTTGTTCTTATATTTACTTTTATTTGCATTTTATTTTTCGTGTTCAATATTAAACAATTATATAATATAATAAATTTTATTTAATATTAAGGGTCCTATATAGTGGATCTGTCAACAATGGAAAAATAGCAGATTTTAGATGCAAGATATTTTTGTTGATTTTAAATTTGGAGAAAACCTTTCAACGTCAACTTATGAAGAATTTAGTAATCTATCCCGCTGTAGAATCAAATTTAGAAAAAAATTATGGGATTAAAGAAAATTAATAAATATGTCAAAATATTAAAAACAAGTTTTCTCAAAAATCCTTCGGAGGAGATTTGTTTGCTTGGGTTCACGTTATAAATTGAATAAAAAGCTACCCCGCTCTGCACTTATTTTTCGTTCAACTATTCTTTACTTTGCTTTAATTGAATGTAAAATAAATTAAAACTAGGCAACCCACATTACAATGAATTGTTATTCTAGTAAAAATCTTTCCCGCGGTTACAAATGTGTAAATATTTGGTCATAAATGAATTTTTATTCGCTTAGATATTGAGTTATTATTTAAAATATTTATTATATATTTCCTATGTGTAATAAGTACTCGGACATCCTTGGCTTATTAAATTATGTGCTATGCAACCAATATCACATTTCCGATCCACTATATAGGACCCTTAAGATAATGTCTTTACAAACGATAATTTTAAATAAAATAATTATCGAGGAAAAAAATAATCAGAACCAATCATTTTGACAACTAATGTCAATAATGAAGGCACTATTTAACCTTTCAAATACAGGAAAAAATAAGCCATTTTCACATAAACAAAATAATGTCAAAATTAGCAATAAGACACTTTACGCCACTTTATTGCACAGAATTGTATGTTGTTTTGGGGTCAAAAAAGAAAATCACAAAATCTGGACCCGATAGATGGCGCTGTGGTAGAGCTATTAATAAAGTGCGGCCATTTTGCATGCTGAAGAATTAATGTTATTAGTCGATAGTGACCATGACTACTTCTACAGTGGCGCAGTCAGAATTTTGTATTAGGGGGGGTTTTCAAAAAAAAAAAATATTAAGCGTATTAAAGCACCAAAATTTATAATAAAACTCAAAACGCAACGTACATATAAAGTATATTTAAAAAAAATAAACAAAAAAACCGTCATGTAGTGATAAACATGTAAAATACATTTACAAATATAAATGACAATAAAAAAAATTGAGTATACTCATCAACTAAAAACAAGAGGCGAGAAATACATCAACATAGTAAATGTTATTAAAATTGATTTATAAGTTATACTAAAATAGCTAGACGGCGAGATTGCAGAGCTAAAACATCAAGAACTTCATCTTCCAGAATAGAAATATCAGGATGTATACACATCAAAGCTAGGCCGTTTAATCTATCGTCCCCAGTAGAATTTCGCAAATAATTTTTTAGATATTTTAGGGGTGAAAAAGATCTTTCACAAGAGCATGTGGTGACTGGTAAAGTTGCCATTATAACTAAAAGTTCATAAATTGTGGGAAACAAATTTTTATTACATCTTTCCAAAGCCTCAATCGCACTTTGTGTCTTTTCTGCTTTATTTATAATAAACTGGACCCAAAGTGTAACTTCTCCCATAGCACCAGAATCATCCAATTGATAAAATTCCAAAAGCTGTTGGGTGGAATTTAAAATATCTTTAATGTCTAAATTATTATTATTGCATAAAAGTTTTTGCAAAGGTTCAAGAGTACTTTTGTGCTTAATAAATTTTGCATTTATTGCCTGTATTGTTTGGTCGAGAAATGGAATATAAATAACCCTGCGGTAATAATCTTCTGGCGATGAACTAGGAACATTGTTTCTGTCAGTTTGCCGATTAGTGGTTTGAGGTTGTAACATTGTAATGTCAAACTCGTCACAAATAGTTTTGGCCTCCTGATAAATATCTGAAAAAAACTTCTCGTCGTCTTGTCCCATTTTTTTTAAAGATTCATTGACATTATCAGCTGACTCAAGAGCTAAACTCAGGTCCAAATTTGGGGTCTGTAGGTACTTGCTCAGTGGCAAAGTCAGTGAAAATACAGCTTTTATCACAAAACTACATAAAAGAAAGCCACATTGACAAATTGCCGACGAAAGTAATTGAGCGTCAATTGACGTTTTTTTATCGGTCCATTTGGCAATCTCAAACAAGGCATTTATTATTGGTTTGAGAAGAGAAACGAATGCAGTCACGGCGTCATGTCTCTGAATCCATCTGGTGGGACATAATCTTTTAAGTTTTTCTATTTTTGGTTTTTAGAGTAATTTACTGATCTCATTTTCCAGTACGCGTTGTCGTTTTGGAAAATTAAAAAAATTATAAATTGTTTCGATAGTACCCAGACAGTTCCGTACTTCTGCCACTGAACATCCATCAGAAAGTGCTAAATTAAAGCAGTGTGACGAACAATGAACGTAAAGGGCTTTGGGATAGCTCTGCCGAACAATGGCTTGTGCTCCACTAAGGGCACCACTCATTGCACTAGCTCCATCGTATCCTTGGCCAACAAGATTTTTTACGTCTAGCCCTAAATCTATCATGGCATTGCAGATGCTATTTGCTAAACCAGCGCCTGTACCATCAGAAACAGGAATAAACTGTAGAAATTCCTCCCTTATCATGCCATCTTCCACAAATGTTACACATAATGACATTTGAGGAGTACCACTTATGTCGGTGGTCTCGTCGCATAAAACTGAGAAGTATTTTGCAGCATTTACTTTGTCAACAAGCTTTTTTAATAAAATCGAATTAAACGACGAGATTATTTCGTTCTGTATTTGCCAGCTGATATAAGTTGCATTAGCACCTGCTGTGCTTAAGTGTTTAGCCAAAATTTGATCTCCTGCCTCGATTCGAAATTTGAGCAAAGACCGAAAATTGCCCTCGCCTTTTACTGGAGGTTCATTTATATTAAGAGGTCCAGAGTCACGGTGACCTCGAAATGACTTTCCTAATCGAGTAAGATACATCGCAGTTTTAATTATGGGTTTTAGGCTTTCCCGATTACTAATTATTTGATCTTTTCGTTGTTTGTCAATTTTTAAAACAACATTTTCAGTTTTTCTCATCATAATATCTAAAAAATTAGCTGCTCGTTCGAGACAATTCTTATGATACAAATGATTTTCATGATTTCTGAATTCTTCTCTGGCGTCCTTCCATTTTTTAAACGGAGTTTTAACCAGTTTTCCGGACTTACTGGCTTGTTGCCGGACAACAGTGGAAAATAACGAACAATACTTGCAGAACGCAGAATCTAAAGAAGGGGAGTAAACTAGCCACCTCCACTCATCAAGCCATTTTATCTGAAATTTTAAGTTTCTGGGTCCTGACGATGGAAATTTAAAAGACAGATCCGGTGACCAAGGTTTTTCTAAAAGTGTCTGCTTTGTAATATCGTCGATTGTTTTTCCTACATACGACCCAAAATCAAGTACCCAATTGTCTTCGTGTAACTGTCGCTCACCAATATTTTTAGATGGTGAAGGCTCTTTTTCATTTGTTTTATTACTTTTTGAGCTAGTTAAGTCTGAAAGAGAAAGAGAAAAATACTTTTGATTTTTACGTTTTATTTGACTTTTTATTTAGACTTTAGCTCGTATAATCCAAAAATATGTATTCAAAATATCGCAAAAGATCTTTTAAGGATTTTTAATCTAAAAGAAATTAATTATTTCAATTCAAAAACAGTATTAAAATCGGTAAATTTGTTTAAAAAATAACAGGCTGCGTTGAGAAAATGAAAAATGTTTGTGTATATCCATGAGATAAGTCTATTTGAAACTAAAATGCGACATTGATGCGTTCGTCCCGCGGCATTAGCGTCATATTCAAAAAATATACTTACACTAATATTGTTGCTCTGAGCAAACGAATCCAGTCTGGGTTTCTTTATTAAAAATTTATCCATATTTCAGAAAATTCACCTCACAAGTCACACTAATGCTCACAATGTACTCCGCAAAGCAGTAAATCACAAAAAAAGACGCTACCGACGATACCAGCAAGTGAAACTCGACTATACTAAAGCTCTAAAAGAAAATGTATAAGGCCCGTGTCCAAAATGTACTAATTTATTGGCTCTTGTACAGAATGCAATAAATTTAGAGAGCAGGACATGTAAATACGAAAAAAAGGGCAAACAATAAGTCTATTATTTATAAACAATTTGTTTGGCTAGAAAAGCTTCAGCCGTTTTCCTAATATGATTCCTGGTCCACAGTCCATTGTTGATAAAAAAAGCAATAAAATGCAATGTCTCTAGTCACCATACTTATATTATTATATACCTAAAATTTTAAAAAAGGGGAAGTCATATATAATTTATAACTCCAGGATCGACACGTTCGAACACTCAAGTAAAAAAAATAGACCATTTTTAACTACCAGACAAATTTATGGATTTTTTACGATCCATTTATGTCCGAATATCCACATCTGTTCCTGTTCTAATTGTAATGTTATGAAGGGATGCAAGATTTTCGTTTTCGTGGAATTCATAGGAATGTGTACATTTTTGTCCATCGATCGTTGTTTTGAAAGAAACCCCTTTTTTTTACTGCGGTCCCCCACAGTAAAAAAATGACCGAGTATTTAGAAAATTAATGTACTTCATGAGAATGAAAAATATCCTTAAAATGTACAGAAAAGTAAACTTGTAGACTTGTATAGAATACGGAAGAGTGCAAAATGTACCTGATTCGTACAATCGGTACGTCGGTATAATTGCACTAACTATAGCAATGACCTGTAATAACCGTTTAGTGGTAATGGTATGCTGTGGGCGTGGCGTTTCGAAAACAATTAACACTGTTTGCCACTGTTGCCAAGATTTTTTTTAAACCAAAACACACATATATATTTTAAAAATCATCTGTATCAGTATCTGGCGGCCTGGGGGGGGGGTTAACCCCCAAAACGCCCCCCTCGCTGCGCCACTGTACTTCTACTAACATTTTCACAATACTAGACATATAAGATAATGAATTCGGGAATAAGTGGTAAATATTATTTATTATCAAATTATCAATGTACGAATTGAAACAAGTATTCCAGCACACGATATTTTATAATACAACATCCCCTAATTGCTTGAGCATTTAATTTCTAAGTTTCTCTCTCTTCATAACGTTACTAGTCTTTATGTCGATAAATCATCAATAGTCTAATTGATTGAAATATAGCCTAGACATACATATACAAATGTTCTCACAGGGTGTGTCATAATAATAACATACCCTTGATATCACAGTGTTTGAAGGATGGTTGCTGATATGAATGTGTTCTTATCTAAAAAAATGATTAAAATTATGTATGCTTAAACTCTATTTAAATCGGAGTGACTATGTCTTATATTGCTTATTAAATTTCTATACATACTTATTTTCACATCTAAGATGAATACTATAACAGAACTGTTCGTCCTTTATGACTATGCTACTGTATTACAGAGCCGTTAGTGTTCCCAAAGGATTTATGGGACATAAGAATTTCAATTATAACCATGTTAGCTTGTGAAAGTCATATTTTTTTGATTTTTTTTCTAGTTTTAGCATAATCACGTGCTACAAGAAATCTTATATTAAAATGATATATATTTTTAAAAGCTTATAATGCCTTTCAAATAAATTTATTTTGTATAAGGTAACGCTGATAGGTTTCGATTTCTTAAGACATCTAAACAAAGCTATAGCTGTAGAAGACTGGGACTTGCAACTTGAACAAACACAAACAAAAATCTGTAACTACAATAAAACTAAAATATTCTAGGCACCAGTCGCGGCTGGTGAGTTCGTTTACTTGAGGCAATTATATAGACAAGACTGATTCAATCAATCAATCAATCAATCAATCAATCGATCATTTATTTCAGGATAGTGAACATACACAGATCGGTAGATACAGTATCAGAACTTGTCAGTTTATAGATAAATAAATAACTAATACAACATTATATAAAAATAAAATCGTCAAATAAGCTGTTTGGTAATGTATTTTCATAACATTACCAAACAGCACAGATTAAAATTCTATATGTATTTAAAATATGAATATATATTTAATTAAATAATTAATATTTTATATGTGGTTAATGTATATATTAAACACATATAAATCGTTTCTTTGCCGTATATATCTAAATATGAACATCTACGTGAGAAATTTCTTGAATTAGCGGCATATTAAATTAATTGATGACAATTACTTGCATTATTCAAATGTTAATGATTTTTAAGGAAAAGAAACACACCACCCCGAGGACTAACACATATGCATTAGTTTCGTTTAACCACTACAACATGAACACTCGTCAGCTCGGCCTCTGTAATGTGTTCATTTTCCTATCTACCGAAATTTGTATATATAGTTTTAGGGACGATCTTTGCAAGCTTGAGAGATAATTTCCTATCATTCTCATACAAACTATATATACAAATTTCGGTAGATAGGAAAATGAACATATTACAGAGGCCGAGCTGACGAGTGTTCACGTTGTAGTGGTTAAACGAAACTAATGCATATGTGTTAGTCCTCGGGGTGGTGTGTTTCTTTTCCTTAAAAATCATTAACATTTGAATAATGCAAGTAATTGTCATCAATTAATTTAATATGCCGCTAATTCAAGAAATTTCTCACGTAGATGTTCATATTTAGATATATACGGCAAAGAAACGATTTATATGTGTTTAATATATACATTAACCACATATAAAATATTAATTGTAATTATCCAGAATGAAATTTGGATTTCTGTGTTCCAACACAGAGTACACTGAATGTGCTTTAATATCGTAGAAGGAAAACATAGTAATTAATATGGTTACTTCGTTAAATGAGAATGATAGGAAATTATCTCTCAAGCTTGCAAAGATCGTCCCCGGAACTATATATACAAATTTCGGTAGATAGGAAAATGAACACATTACAGAGGCCGAGCTGACGAGTGTTCACGTTGTAGTGGTTAAACGAAACTAATGCATATGTGTTAGTCCTCGGGGTGGTGTGTTTCTTTTCCTTAAAAATCATTAACATTTGAATAATGCAAGTAATTGTCATCAATTAATTTAATATGCCGCTAATTCAAGAAATTTCTCACGTAGATGTTCATATTTAATTAAATATATACATGTCATTATAAAAATGAATACTAATACAAATAAATAGCAAGCGCAAGTAAACAATAACAGAGAGACTAGCAGCTACCAGAGAAGTCCCGTCCGAAGTATTCCTCCATGGAGTAGACACTGCTAGACAGAAGCATCCGGGTCGCATGTTTTTTGAATGGCTTTGGCGGCATCGCCTTCAAACAAGATGGCAAGTGGTTGTACAATTTTATAGCCATGTAATTGCACCCCGTCTGGGCACAGCTCACTCGGTGGCAAGGGATCACGTAGTTATTTTTGTTACGGGTGTCATAATTGTGGTTTTCACTATGGGTCGGATAGTTTTGTGTAAGATGAATGTGGAGTAAACTAGAAAGGATATAGCAGGACGGCAAGGTAAGTATATTTAAAGTTTTAAATAAACTTCTACAGCTAGTTGCTGAATTTACTCCCACTATTGCTCTGATTGCTTGTTTCTGTTGTAAAAATATCCTCTGTGCCGCTGGTGATCCACCCCACAAGAGAACCCCGTAAGTGGCCCTACTATGGAAACTTCCGAAGTACGTCAGCCGTGCGGCATCCCTTCCAGCTATCTTCTTTATTCTGCGTATTGCATATATGGCTCTAGAAAGCTGGTACTGCAAGTTGGTGACTTGATCGGCCCATGTTAACCTTGAATCGATGAAAATGCCCAAGAATTTCGCTGATCCTTTTTGGTTGTTGTCTGTGGAGAAGACCAAGGTTTGGGTCTTTTGCGCATTGATACTGAGCTTATTTGCGCCAAACCACTCCCCAGCCTCCGCCAGAACATTTCCTGTATCCTGCGTCAAACTAGTATCATTGTTTCGTATAAGGAAGGATGTATCATCTGCGTACATTAAGGTCTTATGGCAGCGGACATTTGCAGGAATATCGTTTATGTAGATCAAGAATAACACATGCCCCAGTATGGATCCCTGCGGCACTCCCCTATTTACTATCTCCGCATCTGTCAGTTGTTCATTCCAATACACCTGTTGTTCTCTGTTGGTCAAATAGTTTATTAATAGCACATGAGGAATGCCACGTACTCCGTAATGTTGCATTTTCCCCAAAAGAATGTCGTGATCAACACAATCAAATGCATAAATTTGAATTTGAATTATTTTTAAAATTCTGTTTTTCTCAGCGGAGAAATACCTAAATTGATTTTTCTGCTTCGCGCTGAGTAAATTAATTAGGAAATTTTATCACAAATATTTGCCCGCGATGAGATTTGGACTCACGACCTTCTTAATGCCGTTAAGACGCGCTAACCAACTGCGCCACGAGGGTCTGTAAGTGCATATCTACTTAAACGCGTCTTAACGGCATTAAGAAGGTCTGAGTTCAAATCTCATCGTGGGCAAATTTTTGTGATAAAATTTCCTAATTAATTTACTCTGCGCGAAGCAGAAAAATCAATTTAGGAACAATCAAATACCTTTGACAGATCACAGTAGATCAGTTTCACGTTTTCCTTTTCATGCGTCTACAAGTTCAGTCATCGCTGTGACTGTAGATCGTTGTTTTCTAAAACCATGCTGTGCCTCACTGAATAAATGTCTGTCCTCAAGATATTTAACCAAGCGAGTTGTAAATGCTTGCTCAAATATCTTTGAAATTGTTGGCAGTATGGAAATTGGCCTATAGTTGTTGAGGCCGTTCTGTTGACAAGTTTTACGAATTGGATAAATCTTTGCTCTTTTCAGTTCCATGGGAAAATACCATGAAGAAACATGGAATTTATTAAATGCGCGAGAGGACCACTCACAAAATGTATGACTTGTTTAATTAACGTAGACGTTAAACCGTCAATATCCCTAGTACCTTTGCTCTTGAGTTTCGTCGTTATATCGATCACTTCCTCCTCGGTGATGGGAGATAGATATAGTGATGTAAAGTTTTGCATTTTTTGAGTCGCTAATAGAGAGGTTGCGCACAACGATGGTGATATATTTTCAGATGCCGAGTATATCACCGATAATAAACGAATTAGTCTTATCTATGTAATTACCCCACTTAAATGAACTCACATCCTGTACAGGCGTCCCAGAATTTTCTGTACAGGTAATATCTCCGTCATTGAGTAGATTCAAATGATGAATGAAAATCTGTTTTAAGTGACATCAAAAACTCGTACAAATTTTGCCTATTAAAACGAAAAAAAAAAAACAATAATTCTTAGACCATAACTCTGCATTTTGTTCACATTGCACCCTAACTTAATTTTGATCGAAAACAATTGCAGTATCATCATATGTTGGAAGCTCTTTCCAAATTTGGTAGAAAAAAGAGGGAGCAAAAATTTTTTATTCGAAAATTTGCTGCAGGTAATACTTTAAAACTACGCAGCAAGTTTGCATTCAATTAAAAGAACAGTTATAACAAATATTCGAAATAGCTGCCTGCACAAGACATACACTTTCTTGTACAACGGTATGGAAAATCCCTCACACCTGCTAGTTATACAGGGTGTCTCTAAAAGGTCTTTAAACAACTCTACCACGTATTTTTCGGACCAAAATAAACCGATTTAGCAAAACTTGGCTTAGTGAAAGTTGCTTAGTTTGTGCGCAATACGGTCCTGAAGTTGCAGTTGGAAAATTGTTTTTTTGTTATAAATTTGAAACGGCTGGAGCGATTGCGCTAAATTTTGTCACGTTTACATAGTTTTATGAGTCAAGAAATTCTGTATCAAAATTGTGATAGTAATCAATCCATAGGCGGAGAACCTGCGTTTATAAATATTAAAACATTTCCATTTTCTACGCCAATGGATAAAAAAGAGTTTGTCAATAAAATTTTAGATTAAGTGTCTTAAGTACAAGAAAAAAGGTACTCTTGGTAAGACTCGAAAAATTGCATCGTTTTCTCAAAAATCGTATTTTAAGAATTGTTAACAATTTTTTTATGATATGATACCAAATAGGTCAAAACAAATAGGCACTAGTTAATAAAAAAGATATTCTGTTTATTTCGTCAATTAATACAAAGATGCTATTTTTTTAATAATGTTTTTTCATATAAATTCCAATTGTGTTCTGGTTGGTGGACAACAGAGAATTATTAACAATTAAACAATGAAATAATGAAAATGAAACAATGACTTTTTAAAAAAAAAGAAAAGATATTATAAAAGGTGTTCAAAATGTCTACCATTTTCGTGAATACAAAGGTCTATTCGCCGGAGGAAATTAAATTGAACTCTTTGCAAAACTTCTACATCACCTCTGAGATTATTGGTTGCTTCTTGAATACGTTGCCACAATTCTTCTTCATTATTTACAGGCGTATTGTAAACAATGGATTTCTGGTGTCCCAAAAAAAAATAATTCAGAGGATTCAGATCTGGACTTCGAGGTGCCCATTGTACAGGAGCGTCATTACCTCTACCGATCCATCTATTTGGAAAGTGATGGTTTAAGTAGTGTCGTACGTTCATCGAAAAATGTGGTGGTGCACCATCGTGCATAAACCACATATTCCGTCGAATATCTAGCGGTATATCATCTAACAAGTCCGGAAGAGTATGTTGTAAAAAAATCAAATAGGCTTCTCCAGTTAATCTTTGCGGTAGTCTGACAGGTCCAATAATAAAATTTCCGATTATTCCAGCCCATACATTCATTTTAAATTCATGTTGAAAATGGTTAATTTTAATGGCATGTGGATTTTCCTCTGCATAAACATGTTCATTATGAAAGTTCGTTATCCCTCTTCTTGTAAAACAAGCTTCGTCGGTAAATAAGATTTTTTTGCAAAAGTTTAAATTTCTTGCTCTTTTATGTTCAATAAACCGGCAAAAATTTAGGCGCTTTTCAGGATCTTGAAGTAAGAGGTCTTGAACTCGAATCTTATGGTATGGATGTAATAATTGTTCTCTAATTACTCTATTGACCACATCTTTAGATACTGCAATTTCTCTAGCTATTCGTCTAACGCTCAGTTCCGGATCTTCTTGAACACGGTCTAAAATTTCTTCTTCTACTTCAGGTTGCCTCACAAAGCGCTGCCTGCCATAGTTTGCTGTTACAAGAGCTAAGTGACCGGTTTCTCGAAGGCGTCTCTCTACTGCAGCAAACGTTGGATGACTTGGAACACGACGATTTGGAAACCGTTCCGAATATACTCTAACACTCTCGGCACAATTGCCTTGACAATATCCATATACTAATAACATATCGGTATATTCTTCGTTGGTGTATTGAACAGCCATGACAAAACGAAAATAAAAGTAATGATGGAAAACACTTTTGAAAATCCAGAAAAGTCGTTGTCAAATATTCAAATAGTCATAACTATGGAAACCAACAATAACAACTAAGTACAAACATATGTATTTTACAAAACGCACGGCACAAGTGGAATACTTAAAACAAAAAAAAACATCAAAAAAATAGCATTTTTTGCATCAATTGTCGAGATAAATAGAATATCTTTTTTGTAAACCAGTGCCTTTTTGTTTTAACCTATCTGGTATTGGCCGTTCTGTATTTTTTAAAAAAGAAAACATTTTACAAAAAAAAATTATCAACTCAAAAACGACGTCAAAAGACGTGTACATAGTTTAAAGAGACGTCTAAACGGCCTAAGACACGTGTACACGGCTTAAAGATACATGTACATGGAGCACACAGTATGCGCTGCCGTCCTCTAGTTAATGTTCTCAAATCTTAAAATGCGATTTTTGAGAAAACGATGCAATTTTTCGAGTCTTACCAAGAGTACCATTTTTCTTGTACTTAAGACACTTAATCTAAATTTTATAGACAAACTCTTTTTTATCCATTGGCGTAGAAAATGGAAATGTTTTAATATTTATAAACGCAGGTTCTCCGCCTATGGATTGATTACTATCACAATTTTGATACAGAATTTCTTGACTCATAAAACTATGTAAACGTGACAAAATTTAGCGCAATCGCTCCAGCCGTTTCAAATTTATAACAAAAAAACAATTTTCCAACTGCAACTTCAGGACCGTATTGCGCACAAACTAAGCAACTTTGACTAAGCCAAGTTTTGCTAAATCGGTTTATTTTGATCCGAAAAATACGTGGTAGAGTTGTTTAAAGACCTTTTAGAGACACCTTGTATATACAGGTTGAGTCATTAGTAGCCGCGTCTTCGATTGCTCTTTTGTGTTTTAAATAAAAGAAAAAACATTAAGTGGAAGATCCATGGTTGCTTGTGGCGCATATTGTAAAAATGTTTTAAGCTCTGACGCACTTCCGGTTTCACCGGAAATGCACGGAACTTCAGTTTCTTAAATGACTTACCCTATATACTTTTGGATTTTCTTGTACTGATTTAAATTGTCTGTTCAACTGTTTTTTCTTTTTCAAAATTGAGCCAATAGTTTTTGAGTTATTAATCTTTTTTGAAAATATTTGACCAAAACACGTGTTCAGAAAAAAATCATTTTCACATTGTTTTTAAAAGTAAAAACATTAACTTTGGTGGTGCTTGTAGCCAAGAAAATTTTGCATCATTTGGTAAAGTTGCACTCGACAATACCTCAAAAAACTTTGTTTTTTCAAAGCCTACTTCCTGAAATTTTCACATACCAAAAACTTATTTTTTTTAAATGGAACACCCAGTATTTTATTGAGGCATTTTGTTCCTTTTTTTATTTTCTTTCATTTTTGTTAACAATGTCCTATACATATCTTTTGTAATTTCTGAGATAATCACTATAGGAGCAATTAGCGGTCAATTAGTGAACTACGGGTGCTTTTCTATGCACCCAAATATTCGTTGTTTTTTCTTTTATTTAAAACGCAAAAGAGCAATCAAAAAAGCGGCTACTAATGACTCAGCCTGTATATTATATATAGCTAACAAGTGTTGCGGGTTTTCCAAATCCTCCTAAAAGAAATTAGTATGTTCTTTCTATTGAATTTAAATTTGATATTTCATTTTCTTTAAAATCAAAAGTCATTTGTAATAGTCGCTCTGATTTTATGTCTTTACATTTGCACAACTCTTTGTATAAAAGAGTATAGATACTGGCGCACCAATGTTGGGCACGATTGAAGGAGATCTTAATGTCCTCATTAAAGCTTTGTGAACACTAACAAATAGTTTCGACTAATATTCAAGCACGGCATTAAAATTATCTACATGGGGTTTTTATTAGTCGCCAAAATAATATCTTCCAAACTCGAAAAGCTGAGTCACTTCTCAAAAAAAAAAAAACCAAAAACAGCCTAATCATATAATAAAATAATGTTTTAAATGCCTTAAGTAATCACTAAATAAAAGAAAAAAGTAAAAGTATTATATATTTTAGGGGTGGGGGGCTATAGTAGCAGGTAATTAAAATATTATGGAAACATTATGCTGGGAACTCTCATTATTATTACTTCACAAACGTGAATCTCTTGCAACACACGCTCATGATCAGCGTGCTCATATGCATATCCTTACCGAGTCTGCTTGAAAAGAACTTAAAGATCCCCTATAGAAAGACGGCGGACACCAGAACAGAAAAAAGAAGACAAGATGATAGAAGTTAAGAAAAGAGGAAGATGGTGAAATTCTGATATTTCATCTTGTCTTATCTACTTACTCCTGTGCCTCTTGTCTCCAGCAAAACTCATGGTGCGTCCAAGTTCTCCTTTAACAGCTTTCAACGACTTCAAAATCTCATCCGGATCCCTGAACATCCTCGTACAACTGCTCCTTCTTCTGTCTCTGGAATAACTGGCAGGTGGTGGTATAGCGGGCGCTTCAGCTTGGTTCTGTTCTTGGGGTGATTGGAACGATGATCTTCTGGAACCAGGTAGTGATCTCGAGAAGTCTTTGCCTAACTCATACACCTCGACTTCGAGTTGTTCCGATTGTGAGGACCCCCGTCTCGAACCCCAAGCGTGATCGGGATGCAACAAACTGGCACATTCTCCTATTGAATCTACATCGTCCGAGACACTTCTTTGATTGCCGAAGTCGCTTCGTCTGTTAGTTCCTGCTGCATAAGTCGATATTTATTTGGAAAGTTGCGCGATATACCTTTGGGATTTACCTCCTATTGAGCCTCTGGGTGATGTGTGGGGAGATTTTCCTCGTAATTGTCTCGGATCCTCCAGCCTGCACCAGATCGCTCTGTCTTCCAGAAAGGCCTTCTGCAAGTCGACGGAGCACTCGCCCAAGAATGCGTGTTCGTTGTTGGGAATCAGATCCCAAAGAGTTACTTCTAACATCTTCTCCATGAGCTCTTCGCCGGGTACACCAGGAAAACTTAGGTTAGCGTTCCAAATGGGGTTTTGACTAGGTGGCGCAACTTCAGTTTGGAGACAATGCTGTTCTGATCTGTAAGACAAAAGAATTTTTCTATTCTAAGCGTTTGCAGAAAATGAAGATTTTGAAACTAAGAACAATACGTTTGTCTTTGTTTAGTTCAACTTATTTTTATATTTTTATATTCAACGGAATGAATTTCCAGTCCTATATTTCTTGCATACTTTAACGCTCTCAAAATATCAACCGATTTATGTAGCAAAACATAATCTAAGTCACTTAATAAATACAACAAAAAGCGCGGGACCTAGAACAGAACCCTGAAGAAGTCTATTTTTTCGTGTTTGATAATGTAATAACTGAAATAATGTTCTTCTAATCCCACACCTTTCCAGTTTTTCGAAGAGCAAGGGATGATAAATTGTAGAGTTTCAAAATGTTTGTATTACTAAGTATGCTAAGGTTGTATTAAGACTTTTATTTGGTAGGGATTGATGCTAAATAGAACTCAACATGCTGTACTGTACTCATTAAAGATGTTGTTAGTCATTGATTTAGAGTGTTTTGATGATGTTTAGAGAAAACTGACTAATTGGTCTATAGTTTGAATATGACTCAATCTTAAACTTTTTGCTTAAGTCAACTGAGCACTCCAATCCATCAGCTGGATAAACTGGATTTTAATTTGGATCATGTTTCATGACAGAAGTGAGGAAAAGTGAAGTATTACTTGAAGTGTCCATTTTATAACTCCTTAATTATCTGTTGTAAGTTTATATTTTATAAATACTATTTACTTCATTGGCATCAAACATATCCTTGCGTACGCCTCTGGTAGGTTTCCAAATGTCAAACTATCATCTCTAGGAGCTAGATCATCTCCAGCCAGGACAGCTACCACTAGTTCCTTTCTTTCATCATTGTACCAGACCTGAATTTGAACTCTACCTGAAACCATCCTTTCTCGAGCCATTTGTTCCTGTAACATGAAAATGGAATCGTGCTGGAGAACTTAATTTTAGCGTATACGATTGACAATGCAATGAATATTAACACAAGAGCTGTATCAAACCAATGCATACACACACGAAGTTAATTCGTATATGTATGCCTGGGTGAACACAACAAGACGGCGTCGTGACTATCCGCGCCCGTACACGTGTTTCGGCCTATGTGAGCGTCATCAGCGCGCGACGTGTCGTCACGATTCTTATTAATCTTGGACTGTTGTGTATATTGCTCTACTTGCATAGCTCATGTCTATGAGAGATCGTAGCGACAGCTGTTAATTAAGCGCTACGTACCCAGGTACTCGATAAGAGATGGTGATTCTTAATCATACAACGTAACACAATTCAGTATCTCACATAGAAGCTGCTACTGTAACTGCTGTGAGTAAATTGCTGGGTAATGTCGCTGAGATCTCTCATAGACATGTGGTATACATGTCGACAGTTATGCGAGCAGTTTGAGTGTAACAGTGATAGTGACAACACGTCACACGTTGATAAAGTCTATGCGAGCTGAAACACGTGTACGTGAGTTGTTACTCACTTGATATTTGTTAACTTAATGATGAATTTTATTTGCAAATAAGCTCTAAAAAATATACATATTAATTTATAACATATCAGATCGTATCAATAATTATCGAAGGGAAATAGGTTTAAAACTATAATAAAATTGAAATATATTTTATCATTTTAATTTAAATATGTCAAATATATATGTACAATAATATAGTAGGTCTGGTATTACTAATAATATACATGACTAAGTTATTATTCTCTATTTTAAGCATTAGTAACTAATTATGTGTTTAGGGATAATAAATAATTGGGAATTCCAAGCTACATGAGTGAAACTAATCAAGCAAAAATAAGCACATTAAATGTTTCTAGCGACATTATGCATGATAGAAAAACACGACCAGTTTGCTTTATAATTCTAAAAGATATCGTGCATCAAGTTCTGCTATTTTTATATATTAATGCATTTGTTTTGTAAGTAGAAATATTTAACTGATCGTGTGATCTACAATTAAGCGATTTCTCTCTAATCTTAATGTAAAATACATAGATCAGGCCAGGGAGATAAATCAGTGATTGCATGCAATTTCTGATTTTCTCTTTTTCATTTTCTATCTCATACGTCATTCTGATACTAGACTGGCCAAGAATTAGTGTGAATATTTATGAAATTAATTTTGCACTCTTTTTTATTTCATATTACATAATGTAATGAGGGAATTTTAAACAATTCTTAACAAATGCTTGCGATGAAATAACTACCTATAATGTGTAATACTGCTTGCGGGAAAAATACTAAATTAAGTGTTATATTTGGCAAATTCCTAATAGTTTAATAGTAATTTGTCAGTATGACTATAAATATCTATTATACTTTTAGGTGTCAAGTAGATCAGGGGTGTATAGGGTTCCACAGAGTCTATACGATAATACAAAGAATGTAGTTAGAGTTGAATGTAACACTTGAAGAAGATTTATAACATCAAGGGAAGTCAGGCAGGGAATCATACTTAGATCCCTGATGTTCGTAATGATTATGGATGATGTAGCTAGAGTGATAGGTAATGAGGGCAGTATTTTACAATGTTTTATGCATATGCGAAAAATGTTACATTTGTCCTTATATCAGGCACACCTACTTGCTTGGTTTGCGAGTAAGCAAGTAGGTTAGTGTACATTAATATATTTTATAAATAGTGTAAGTAGTCTAATATCAATAGATATAATAAATAGTAGAAGTAGGATATTAATAGATAGTCTCTTCGTAGTATGATTGTTATAATGACACTTGCTAGAAAAGCACATTATAGTCTGTTAACAAAAGTAATATGTTTAACTACGTAAAGTATTCTGGCTCCCAAGGGTCAACATTCAGCTAGAGACCGAACATTACATGGCGACCCTGCCGGGGCCTCGGACAATTAGAAGTTACCAGTGACTTTTACATTACAATAGCAGCGATTTGCCTTGACACTAGAAAAACTAGGAAAACGAACTACAACAACGGGTTTATAAATGAAAGGAAGTCTTAGATATAATCTGAGAAAAAATTAATTAAAAACCATTGCAGACGTGCCACAACATGTCCATTGGTGTCCAACATTATTTCTGCAGCAATTGAAATACCTAGGAGCAATCGTAGACCAGACCGGTAATATCGACAGGGAAACAGCACAGAGACTCAATAAGATAGCGAGGTCGTACAGAATATCATATACCCCGTTTTCTTAATAAAAAAGAAGAGTTCGAAAGGTCAAAAACAAGTTTATGAATCTGTACACGTGCCAACGTTTATATATGGGTGTGAATTGTGGGTATTAACTGCTCAGAGGAGGAAAGAAGATCCTAAAAGATGAATCTGCTGAGAATGTTTGAGGATGTGGCACGAATGGAACCAGTGAGATGGTTCAGAATGTAGTTAGAATGAGAATGCCTCGACACCACAGGTAGAAGAGGCTGGAAATAAGTAAGTATTATACTTTTTATATTCAAAGGTAAATCGTTTCATATATATCGGAAATAACCTAACTCACCTAATGTGAATTGATTAAAAGAGTATTTATCGGCAACTGAAAGTTTTTATACGTGCACTATGCTTGCAGAAGGATATTGATACTAAGTCCAGAAACAAAAGCTGGTGTTTACTGGAAAATAGAAGAATAAAATCGCGTTTCCTTAGCACGTGCTATGAAACCCTTAACGTAATAAGAACAGAAAAGATATTAGGCATGTAGAGAATCTTGTGTCCCACTTTGTTTATAACAGTATTGGATAGCATTGTCAGAAGAGCCAAATTAATGTAAAGTGTAATTGGTCCCAGATATTTGAAACAAGTGATTATGAAAGCAGTTCTGTAGGCAAATGACGTAAGTGTAACGTCTCTCAACGATTTCGAACCAGTAACGTCTTTTGAAGACTAGCATGGTTCTGTAAG
Organism: Amphimallon solstitiale; assembly: GCA_963170755.1. Taxonomy (NCBI): domain Eukaryota; kingdom Metazoa; phylum Arthropoda; class Insecta; order Coleoptera; family Scarabaeidae; genus Amphimallon; species Amphimallon solstitiale. The sequence continues at coordinate 249,984,162 of OY720675.1, forward strand.
AAAATTCTGGATGAATATAGCCAGGAGATATCAGAAATTTGGTTAGCTTGTGAGTATTTAGGGGCAATTAAATAAAGACTCTCAACGATGGCGTCAGCCTTGAAATCAGCTTTTTTGAACAAGAGGGACGTATCTATAACGACCAAAATTAAGAAAGTTTTCATTCCTTCTCTTCTATATGAGAGTGCATCCTGGGTTCTAAGGAAAAGAATGAAATCAAAAATATCAAGTATGGATGTGAGAATGTTGGGAAAAATAGAAGGAGTTGCCAGGAGAGGCAGGATCAGGACAGATTCTATCAGACAAAAACTACTAGTGATCTTTAATGCAACACTGATTGAAAAATGAAAACTAGGATGGTTTTGGAAACAAGGATAGCAGAAGAGACAAGTAGTAGTCCAAATTTTCAAAACCCGAAAGAGCAACTGTAATCTATTACAGTCAAGAAAGGGAGCAAGGTTGCAGGAATGTTTTCAAAGACTTTAAAAGCAAAGACGATAACAAGAGCAACAAAACTAAGAGTGCAAACAATATTAATGCCCGCAGTTACATATTTCTGCAAGATAGAGAATTGGGAAAGTAACATTTGTTTTTATTGAATATTTGAACAGCAATTAGGATTTCAAATTCTATGCTACTATTTGGCTTGCTGAGAGACTGGTTCCATAGACTCCTATTGTCCTGATGAGACGTCTCATCGATAAACTTCTTTTTCAAGTCATTTAAAGTCTATCGGCCATCTTTTTCACTCTTCTGTTTCTTTATCTCTTGTGCTAGTGGTTGTAGCAAATTATTGAAGTGACCTTTTAATCGCTCATGCAGTTTCTGATTTTGCTTTTGTATTGTCTCTTGAAACTATTGCAACACAAACGTCCTGATGATTCCCATACGTCCTGATTCGTCACATACCCAGGTGGATCAGCCATTTTTCTTAGGATTTGTTGATTGTGATTGTTGTATTAAAGCAATGTTTGACTTACTACTTAATTTTGTTCTCTAATATAGCACATTTATCCGGTTTTAAGGTCTATTTGCTTTCGTTTTGTTGCTTATGTGTTCTTTTCAATTGAGTTTAGTAGCAAGACTAATTCCAAAGTACTTAATACATGACATTAATAGAATTTCTGAATTGTTGGTGCACACTGTAGGACATTAATTTTCATCTTCCATCTTTTGGGCCAGTCTTCTTGTTTTTTTTAGGTTCGCAAGAGTAATAATTGAATTTTCACGAAGAGCTAAGAAGATATTATCATCTACAAATGTCTTTGTTGTGGTGAAATCTAATGGAGAGGAGTCTGATATATAAATATATAACAGACACAAGATTGGTCCTAACACGCTGCCCTAAGGTACTCCAGATTTGACGGGCTGATTAACTTTTGTTCTAAGTATCTATCAGCTAAGTTTGATGTGAATTAGTGTAGCGAGGACGTGGCAATGTTTGCATGATTTTGTGGAGAAATAAAAGATCAGTAGAAATTCAGAAGGAGAAGACATTAAAGCGTAAACGATCTGTACAAAAGACCAAAAGAAGAGTACAACCGAGAAAAAACTCTCTGGAGGAGGTATGAAAGGTATGAGAGAAGTAGGAGTCATGCACTGGCAGGAGGAGGCTTTGGACCGTAAAAGATGGAAAAGAACAGTGAAAAATCTCCAATCTTTACATAAAAGTGCTTACGTGTAATAATTGTAGACACTCAAGTATTAAATGTTGTTACAAAACTTCTTTATTCTTCAATTTAAGCATAAAAAGATGTTACTTACTAAAAATATGAGTTTCGTTAGGAAATTATGAAAATAAAATCATTAATTTTCAATCGGTATGAAATGCAATTTTAAAATTTGCCGCCATTTAATTTAGTACATGAAAATGATAATAGATGTACCTCAAAATTTACAGAATTAAGACCCCCGTTATATATTAAGTTATCTATGTCGACTTTAAATAAAATTAACCTATCTCAGCATTTCTCCATGAGCTTCTTATTTCAATAGGGATTTTAAATAGGACTCAATGCATAAACTAATCTGTTATAGTATATCTAGTCTAAAAACAGAAAATATTCGACTTAGTTTGTTAAGCAAAAAGCAATATTACAGAAAAAAATAAATAATATTCAGAGCTTATTCTGAAATCTACAAAAATGGCACCCAAAAGGGTGCGGCGAAAATTGAAAATTATTAGCGAAGGTTTATTCACACTAATTCTAAGCTATATCACTAAACAAAACATCAAATACGGACACAAAGGAACATTTTTTTTAAAGACAAACAACGAACTAACATGTATAATATACAGTGAAATATTTTTGCAGTGATAAACAGGCAGACAATTTCGTGCCAGTTGGGACAGATAGCGGGTAACGCGTACCTATTAATTGCATCATCCTTTGTCCCACGTCGTCTCGTTCGGTCTCTTTCTCTCTCTCTCTCTCTCTTTCTAAATTTATTCTTTAATATCTTGGAATTTCTGTTTCTTATTATACCACATCTAAAGTAAATTCTTAACAGAAGGAAGCGAATCAATTCATTTCATTTTTAGCAAATAGTATATATTACATGTATATAAATATATAATTGAAGATGATTTGATAACAGACGAAACGTCAGTGTAAGAAAAAAAAACAAGGAAATTAATGAAATGAAAATCAAAGCTTCGCACCAAGAATTTACTTGTACCAGTTCAGAAGGAAATGAAAATGCAGAATCGAGAAGAAATAGAATGAAGTGAAATTAAAAATGGTAGACACAGACGTGAAAAGAAATAAGACAAGAGAAGTGAAGAAAAAGAAATTATTATCAGAAGGGACATTGAAAACAACATCACTATGGCTTTTTCGAAAGGCTTTAATTCGCTACGAAGTTACAAACAAAGAGGAGCAGCGTCATGATCTACCTATACATTTATATATTGATTTTTGGACTTCTGTCCCATCTGACACACACACACACTCATATTTTGCGCATTCATTGTGCGCTTTTAAATACTTACATACATACACAATGACACAATTATAGCAAATCGACATCGATTTTGTGGACAGCCTGTAGATATAATATGTAGTAGGTCAAGAACGTCGCTGGAAATTATTATGCTTTTCATTTTAACCTTTGAACAGCGATATCTGTCATTTTTATTTAATCTAATTTTGGTGAAAGAATGTGGGGGGCAAGGGGGGTAGAGAGGGAGAGTTCGTATAAAATATTGTTTGTCATTCTGCGGAAGGCATAGACATACAGACTGTAGCGCAAGATATTTTAGCAATATAAAAGTTTGGCAGACTATTAAATTGCAGATTATAAAATTAACTGTAAAAATTTCAAAATATTTGTACAGAATTGCCTATGCAAAATCATATTCTTTCAATTTTTAGCATAACTTATCTGGCCACAAATAAGGAAAATTACAATACAATTGCTATTATAGGCAACACGACTATATGTTAGTTTGGAGACAAGGCACCAACATGGGGAGCGCTAGCATACATTTCTAAGAATATTCTTGGCACTCGCCAAAGGACTGTAGTTAAATGTAGCAAAATGTCCGTTTCTATTTTAATTTCTATTGCTAATAGAGTGTCGACATGCTTCTTATATGTCCTGCTCTGTCAGACATATTAAGAGTAGTTTTTAAAGCAAAAAGTATAAATGCTTGTATAAGCAAGTAATAACAAAAAACACACTTGGTATTGTTTCACAAATAAATATAGACAATTTAGAAGTACTGTATAGTTTAAATAAAAGTAAAAAAATTAATGTTCTAGAAGGTTATTCTATAAAAGAAAGTTTACTTTTACAACCAGGCAATGTTCTTAATGAACAAACAGAACTCATAAATTCACCGCTAATAAACCCTAGCCTTGTAGAAACGGTCTTTCCAGATAAGCCATGACCTTTTCATAATTTTCTAGTTTTGTACATTTTTATTTACATTTTTGTTAGAAGTAGGTAGTTACAGTATATTTAATTTTTCTTTAGTTTCTCCAGAACTCCTGACGATGCCCCAAGGCGAAATGTACATCGAGTATTTAATTATATTTATTTGTGAAACAATACCAAGTGTGTTTTTTGTTATTACTTGCTTATATTTCGACATGTTTCACCAAGAGATTTCCATTACTTCATTTAATTATAAATGCTTGTTATAAATAACGACCATTGGAATAGATACTCCTTTGTACATAGAGTCCTAACAAATTATAAATAAATAAAGAGTATTTTAAATATTGTAGTTTATGATTATTATGGATCGGAAGTGAGGTTTACATGAATAATGTAAATTGAAATTGGACACAGTAATACAGTAATATGTAACAAGCTGTATATTATACACAGGTGTTTCATTTCAAAACTTCCCACCTTGATTTTCCGTAAATCTGGAAGTCTATGAAACATTTCCTGAAACAGGTATGAAATACTATCGTAGGGACCATTTCTTGATGCAAAGATTGACTCACCCACTTTAACTATAAATTGTTATTTTCAACCCAAAATTATTTAAATAATATAAACAATAATGGTTTACAGTTTGCAAGGAAAGGTTGAAATTGTATTAATTTTTCATAGATATGTCCTAAATCTTATTGACAAATTTACTGACACTTGATCTGTTGCAAATGAAAAACATAATCAAAAGAGAGTTTTAAATCAAAGCGCTCAAATGGAAGTGTTGGGTCATAAATCCTAACATCTCATTACGTCAGATTTCTGTGGCAACTGGAATTCCCTTGGGTTCGATTCGTAAAATTACAAAACTGCATAAATTCCAGGCTTATAAATTGAAAATATGTCAAAAGCTAACTTCAGACGATTATGACAGAAGGGAAGTGTTTTGTGAACGAATGACCACTATGAAATTCTCTCAGTGACCTGTAACTTTAAAACATATTTTGTTAAAGTTCATCATGTTATGTTGTTAATTTCATACAACAATTGGAACGACAATTTGGTTAAGCGCTGTCACTCTGACATTGCGTTCTCACAAGTTATTGTGAACGAATACAATTTAACATGCTGTCACGATGACAGATGGATTGACAATAATTTACTTAAGCATATTAACGTCAGTCAAACTTTTCTTCATTGTCGAATAAATATCATTGAAATGTTATCACTCAGGCAGTCTTGGGCTAAATCCACACGATTTATACAAAACCTGACTCTCAACAAAATGTTCTAAATGTCAACGTTCAGTAAATTATATAGAAATATTACACATTTTATGGGCAAATTCTTAATAAATAAATTCATTTGAAACAAAGTATAAATGTAAAATAATGTATAATTAATTTCTAGACATATTTTGTTTAATTTGCATCTTTATTCATAAACAAGACTACTGTTATAATTACTCTTCATTGACAGTAATTCAAATACAGATTCCAATATCATAGTAATATAAAATAAGGAAAAGGCGTCAAAAGCAATGATAACATTTTACTTACATTAAAAGAAAAATTATAAGTGTTAATATTCATGTACCTTTGCGACTGGCAGTCGTCACATTGCCAAAGAGGCACATTTATAGAAAAAATTATAGAGAAGAAGTGAACGCGAAGAGGCAATTCTAACTCGAAGAGTTTGATGAACCATTATAATAACAATAAAAACGAGTGTTCTATAGAATTACTGTCTTAAATAAAAAAAAAAAAATAAAAAATAAATTGAGTAATAAGCATTACTTATACCAATATTGTATGACAAACATTATGGATCATTATGGACATTTCATAAGAATCGCAAAATAATCCAACAAATAGGAATTATAGAGTGCTTTTTTGCAATGTATGTAACCAAATATTAACACAGATATTCCCACGTCAGTCTGTATGAATCTTTTAGTGTCAAGTCTTAGCTTTACGCTAAATAGAGCCCAAACTTAAAACTTCAACAATGAAAAGTCAGATTGACGTAAATATGCTTAATTATATTGTCGTTCCACATGTAATCGTGACAGCATTTCGTTTAAAAAAAGTATGTGTCTATACAAGGTGTGTCAAAAGTTTAGAAAATCAAAAAATTTTTTTTGCGTTTTACAGGAAACTGTATTAAAGCTGTAAGCGGACGCGAAAAAGGCGATTCAAGATCGAAGAGATTGCAAATACAACTAGTTTAAATAATATAAACAATAATGGTTTACAGTTTGCAAAGAAGGGTTGAAATTGTATTAATTTATGAGATAAGATCACATTTCATAGATATGTCCTATATCTTATTGACAAATTTACTGAGACTTGATCTGTTGCAAATGTAAAACATAATCAAACGAGAGTTTTAAATGAAGCCGCTCAAATGGAAGTGTTGGGTCATAAATCCTAATATCTCATTACGTCAGATTTCTGTGGCAACTAGAATTCTCTTGAGTTCGATTCGTAAAATTACAAAACTTCATAAATTCCAGTCTTATAAATTGAAAATATGTCAAAAGCTAACTTAAGACGATTATGACAGAAGGGAAGAGTTTTATGAACAAATGACCACTATGATTAATAATAGCAATGCATATGTGAAAAATATCTGCTTTAGTGATGGATGTTCTTTTTATTTACATGGATTTGTAATTATTTACAAATCCATGTAAATCACCATTTAGATATTTTATATTGAGGGACCAAGTGATTGGTCCGTTGTTTTTCAGTGGATATATAAATGGCGAAGCATATCTGAATATGTTGGAAAATATCAATCCGTTAATTAGTGATGTTTTCGCTAATTATTGATGTATTCGAAAATCAACTGGATAGAGATGGAAATGTCCTACTTGATGAGGACGAATTACATTATCAACAAGGTGGAGCTCCTCCTGACTATGCTCTTCCAATACGGCGGTGGTTAGACAATGTATTTCCAAGTAAATGGATATGACGAAGAGATCTACCCATTTATTTGGACCACCACTAGACCTTTTTTCTATGGGGTTGTTTAAAGTCTGTTGTATTTACTCCCGCTCTTTAAAATTTAGAAAAACTTCATTAGAGGATTAATGCAACCTGCCGTGGAATTCAAAGAGATGTTTTTGAAAATGTACGTTGCAGTTTTGAACAAAGGCTATACCATTGTTTAGAGATCAATGGACAACATTTTGAAAAATTATTAGATTGAATTTTTCCGCAAAAAAATATTTGAACTCTTTAAGCAGTTTTTAAGCAGTTGAAGTGTGTTTGTGTAATAGGTATTTAAAATTAAAACAAAAAACAAAAAATTAAGCAAACCAAAAGATTTTTTAAAAATCTTCAAAACAAATCGATCAATTTAAAAAAACGTTAACGCCAAAATGTAGGTACTGTTTCAAAAGACCCTTAAAATAACGTATTTCTCGATACCCTTTCCATTTAATATTTTTAAGGGGGTTGCTCCCGGGGGCAGGAGGTTAAAGTGGGTGAGTCAATTTTTGCATCAAGAAATGGCCCTCACGATAATTCTTGTGACGTGTTTCAGGGAATTTTTCATAGATTTTCAGATTTTCAGAAATTTAGGGTGGGAAGTATGTAATCCTCTAATGTACATATACGGATTTTTCCAACTCGGGTTGGTCAACGCGACGACTTGCCATCAATAAAAATGTTTACAAGTTACGATATGTATACAGTGTATTCTATCTTAGCGAACACCTCTTATACGCGGATACCCCTTATAAGAGTGATTGTCGAGCACCGAAAGAAATGTTATGATTTACATATCAAAGTTTTCCTATTAAGCGGACACGAACACATGATAATAGTAATCTTCAGGGTCCTGTTTCCTCTTAATTGAACAAATGAATGTATACTCAAGTCGCTGAACAGATTCAGTGATCAAGTTGGGTTCACATGATCACACCAAAGTCGTATGCACGCAGGCACATAAAATCATTCAGGGATCAATGTCTATAAAATAGTTATCGTCGTAGTATTTGACATATGAAATTGTGATATTCAAATGTTTTCTTTCAAAACGTATTAAAATTGTATTGTCTCTATAAAATAGCACGTAGTAATCCTCAAACACCTGTGATCTGTGATACTATTACAGTTTACCTAATCGCCTAATGTAAACGATCTTTGCCGCTGACCGTTTTTATGCATAGGATGCCTTAAGCACTTTTATTACTGAATCTCTTCGTCGATTCTAGTATAGTTCAGACATTGTGCCGGGAGTTCCCCCAATTTGTCTCCTCGCTTCAACACATACTTTATTTAGCCCATGGTACAAGGAAACAAGGTATGCTCTTGCGCATCTCTGGATGACGCGCATTCGACCTCTAGTACTACCAGTTCAATAAAGTTGTGAAATCACAGGCCACTATTTTAATAAAGTTCTTTTTAACCGAAATGGAAATTTTGTAATGTAAAAAATAATGATAGGAATAATCTTAAAAGTAAGAAATATATAGAGAGCATAATGTTAGTTTGTTGACAAATAAATTGAAGACTGCTGGGGTGTAGGGATGGTAATAAAATTGACTATAAATTATATAAATTTGTATATTAATTTTTTAAATAAAACACCTCCTTTTTAATTATGCTTTAGAAAAATAAATTTATTTAAAAATAAATGCGTTACATTTTATAGTAGCCAAAAAATATTAAATACTTTAATTATTAATCTTTATTTTATTTATTTATTTTTAATTTTCAATACATAATACAATTCAAATAAAAACTAATTTTACTTGGAGTGAGTAAATACTTCAACAAAAAGATTTTTGCAGTAATTACAGTTTACGTAAAGAACAAATATAATAGGTAGGAATATTTATATGTAATTAGTAATTGACAATGTTTTATTTTTGTATGTTCTTCATATCATTTACTATATAATAATAATATGTGAAAATGTTTCCTTATGCTTATACTTAGGTTTGAATCATTTTATCTGTAGGGTATAATAAACAAACAAAAAAATTATTTGGAAAATAAGGGTGAATTCAGAAGGACTAAAATACAGTTTTTTTACTAGCTTCAGAAATGTTTTTTTTCTTGTTTTTATTTTTAAACTTAATTTTTCATTAATAGTTTTCAATCTAATATACTAACAAATATTCGAACAAAAGCTATAATCACTTCTTTCTAAATGCACTAAAAAACTTAATAAATACGAACTAAAACAACGTCCTACACTAAAATAAAAACCTTCAACTATATATATAATAATAATGTCTGTATTAAATAAAAAGCATATATTAATCCGGACAAATCACAAAATAACCTTACGTAACAACGTAAACACAAACATAAACATAAATGGCGCCTCTATCAACTATGACGCGCATTCGACCTGCGCGGCGTGGACGAGTTTTGGTTTTATGAAGAGCATACCTTGTTTCCTTGTACCATGCTTTAGCCGTTGCATAGCTGTAGTGTAGTGTGCAGTATGTGTAGATTTTTCGTTTTATTTTACTATTGGTTCGTGGAGTTCTATACAAAAGCTATTGTTAATCAGGGAGAAATTAATGAAAAATACCAAAAACGCGTTCTTACGCTTCAAGAAAAAAACTAATATTATAAATATTGTTTTTAGAAAAAGATGGAGTTTGTTTTTGAACTCAGCATTAAAAATATTATGTTGTCATAATTTTAGTGCTTGCGTTGGGTTTGGGGTGGAATTAATTGGGCTTTCATTATATTTAGCTATCTAATGAATTTATTAGGATTATTACTAATAAATAATAAATTAACTAGAATGCGGGTGCGTTCTATGAACGTTTTTTTGTTTTTACTTTGAATTAATATTATTTTAATGAATGAATAAAAAACTCTCTACAGGCTGTCTACGAATAAGGACACACACTTATAAGAAAAAAATCTAACAATACAGGCTTAATACATGTGAGATATATTGTCGTTTTCTCAAATTAGGTATATTTATTGTTGTAACATTTATACTATAGCTAATACTACGTAATATATACATATACAAAAAATTAGACACATTATTAACTAACAAAGCAAATCGGAAAACACAATTTTCCTATTGTGGTTTGTTTCGCAATTCAAAAAAGAGTGAAATTGAAAAATTACTCGTTAGAATTAGCTTGATCCGTTCGAGTTAAAGCACCGCAAATGTTGCCTGGTGTAAGCGCCGATGTGAAAAATTCTGCGCTGTTTAACAGTTAATTTTGGTCCCCGTTCAACCCTCTCTTTCTTTCGTTTGAAAATGAGTGATTTTCATGGTGAAGACGAAACAAAACACCAAAGGAAAACAAACGATTTTCATGGGTTTTAATGATTTTTTTAAATTCTGTTTTCATTTTATTATAATCTATCCTATTACACAGATAATATAAAACAAGATTATAATTAAATGTAAATCACTCCAAGCTTTTACTCAAAGGTTAATATAAGGAAATAATTGTATTAAATTTTGTCTATATTACTTGCCAATTTGGATGAGACAAGTAATAGTATACTTAAATGGCGTCATTATTGATTATACATAAGAAGTCCACAGAAGATCAAAATAATTTCAAGTGCTATCGAAAGATGTCGCATAAATATCCAAAAGTAGAAAAATTAAAATACACTGCATTATTAAATTCATTAAATGATGTACACTTATGGTGAAGGCCAACGAGTATTAACTATACATACAAGACAGAAAGTAAAGTTAATATATTTGAATGGTTCCATTGTATCACTATGCACATACCTATATAAAAGAAATTTACTCTTTCTAGTATTCATTCGGTTATTTTGTAAATAGTAATACGTAATACATACAACATTTTCTACAAGACTAAATTGAATAAACTTTAGTTACAGAACAAAGAAGTAGTGAGTAAACAGATGATTCTCTCGGAGTAAAGTATTAGAAAAAAAATCGCAAAAGGAATGAATGATGTGTATAAAAAGGGATTTTCAGACGCTGGAGGGGATAATTACTAGTTCAGTTACTAATGTGAACATGAGATATAAAGAAATAAATATAAATTCAGTGATAAATATAAATAAGTTCTAATAAATATTTTTAGTACCTTTAAGAGTATTTTAATCAGTCATTGTTAGTGTCTTCATCGTTATGTTAGTATTATATTTCACATCTCCTGGTTATATTTATATATCCCAACTAACGAAGGTAAAAACGTTAAAATAATGCCGGCTACTCCGGAAAAAGTGCGCGCGATAAGCTTGTTCGACAATGGAGTGTCCGCAAGAGCTGTTGCTCGAGAATTAAACGTTAGCCAGACATCTATAAATAAATTGTTGCGTAAATGGACCCTTGAGAATACAATTCGAAGGCAACCACGATCAGGTAGACGAAGAGAACTTTATCACAATATTACCAGGAGCATACATTTACCAGCTTCCGTTCGGCGGTCAACGAAAGTGTTTTTCCTGCTAGTACGAGAAAAAGTAATACTGAGGCGGTGAAACCTTTACAACGTAAAGACATCGGCATGATAGGTTAATATTTGCACAAACCTACCTCCACATGACATGAATTAATGGATAAAAATAATTTTTCATCTGTTGTATTTCTTCAATAAATAATACGCATTCATCAAACCTTATTTTATTTACTTTTTATTATATAATTCCTCTAATCTAATAACCTGTCATAAGGTCATTGTGCTTACAATGTATCCATGACCAAAGCTCGTGTGATGATATGTAGAATTTTCTATACTCATATTCAGAGAATGAAACTCTCCAGGATTCAAAATTCAGACTAGAAATAAAATAAAAATATGAAGATACATCAAAATGAAAATATATAAATCAACATACTTCTTTAGTATAAAAAAAAAGCAAATTGTTTACTTCCACATTTATAGTTAATTTAAAATTATAAGAATATAACTTTGAACGGCTCTAATGCTTTTATTGCACCACCTGCTATGGCGATAATTATTATACCTGCTCTCCTTATTGAACGGGTACGGTTTACCTATTTGCAACGTATGGATCTAGGGGCCGTATTGACTATAAATTAGGGCCCTATAAGATAATAATAAAACGCTGTAAATTTCAAGTATATAATAACAAGAAAATCGGTGTGCTTAAAACCAAACAGCAGAAGTGTAAACTTCATCAAGGCGAGGTTAATAATACGAAATACAACTTTTTTTTCCGTTCTATATTACATTTAAATAATCGTCCGCGAAGTTACCAATTCGCGATCGCAACACAGTTCGCGAAATACAATTTCGCGGCCGTTGCTATGGCAGCGGCCGTTAAAGTAAATACACATTTTGACACATGTTTAATCACACATTCTACGACTTATTTTGACAACTATCAAGTATTTGTAGTTTATTATATTCGTCTCATTTACATGGTAACGCATGTAAAGCAAGTTAACCACTTTAATTTAGCACCTTTAGTATTAAATTAAATTAAATTAAATTGTGTCTCAATTTAAATTAAATCGATTGAAAAATTTAACGGTTGTCCAAAAAATTGTGTGTATATCTTGTCTGCCAAAAACTTTAACGTACTCGAGATTGTCTTGCCTCGGCCCCAAGCATTATTAAGGAGATTTTCGGACGCATGTATATATATATATATATATATAAATAGACGATATGAATACTGGATTTTGACTCCCGCCCTTGGTCTAATGGTTAAGTGCTGGCCTCTCACCCAGGCGGCTCCGGTTCACATCTGCTCTGGGACATGAATTTATTTATTCATTTAAATTTCAATTTAATTGAAATTAAATACCTCTATATGATATATTTATTTATCTTGTTCCCTTAGCCGACTTTACCCGAAGAGCGTTATATATCCGAGCGTTGCAGGTCAGTCTTGTTCACTGCCTATAATCAGCGCAACGCGCCTAAAGAAGTTTACACTTCAAAAAATATCTATACATTGGGTTTATATACAAAGAAAAAATTACAAATCGTGTGGCAACATGTGTAGTGGATACATATAGATATATAAAGGTAGTTAGTTTGTAATACACAATAAAATTTTTATGTGTCACCGCATTTCATAAATCTTCTTCTGTGATTGAGTCGTCTTGCAAATCGGTGTCTGTGCCTGAATCGTATTGCAAATTTACAATCAGAGGTGCTACTATTTTGTACACGCGCATATATTCGTCCTCTTTTGCTATTGCGTGTTTAACAGTATTTTTTCAATTTACAGCAGTTATATGTTCCATAGCATTTTTTATGTGTGTTACACTGCTTTCACTAAATTTCGGTGTTTAATTTGCTCGTCTTATGGTATTTTTCAGTTGGGCCCATATCAATTCAATGGGATTGAAAATGCAATGGTATGGTGGTAAACGCAAAATTGTTTGTCCTGCTTCTTTGGCTCTGTTATCGACATAATAATCCTTTAAATATTCTTTTGTCTTCATCACCTCTATTAATTGGTTTTTTGTATAATGATCCTCAAAATATAAATCATTTGCTTATAAAAATTCAAATTACCATTCTTCAAATAAACATGAGGTCATATCTTCATGGTAATCTCAACTTGAGGATTTAACATGTTTAGCAGATAATAGCGGCTGTCTGATCCATCTTTTTTCTGACCCAGCATGAAGAATAATTATTCTCTCCCCTCATTTGTCACTTCTTTGCTTTCTAGGTCCTGCGTTATTCTTAATTATCTTATATATTGTTCCAAAAGGCATCTTGGTTAATTGCGACGTTCGTTGAAGGTTGTGGGTTTGTAGTTCGTTATTTTCTTCCATCAGGGTATGATAGACATTGAGAATTATCTGTTTTGCATCTTCTGATATATGCTTTCTCTGTCGTGCTCCAACAATATTATCACTATCCACATCATCATCACTAACACTTTCAGCAAAAGGTCGCCACATGTTCGTGAAGTAAAGAGAGAAAAATCAAATATGTATACAGCAGTAAAGATTAACAATAAATGATAAATAGACTCAATATTAGATGTAATATACACCAACTCTCCTAACTATATTTACTTAAATTTTCTTTAATAAATATAAGCACTTATTTCATCTAAATTGTAATTTAATGACTATTTAACTACATATTAAGAAGTACCAATAAACCAGTTTAATTACTGTTTCGTAACTCCGAAAACAGAATGTATGGGTAGGTATAAAGAAAACACTATATTGTAGCTTATAACGTTTCTAAAGATGTGTTGTCCAAAATTTGTAATATGTTTGATTTGATCTAAAGATGTGTTGTCCAAAATTTGTAATATGTTTGATTTACTAAATTCAGAGTGCTGTTTTCGATGTTTGTTAGCTATCTAGCCATTACAAATCTGATGTTTTGACAGACGTTTTAGAATTAGTGATTGTCAAAATGCTCTTTGATTAAAATTAATGATAGATACTTAGATCTTTGGTCCATTGTGTGGCAATTATCTGATGAAGGAAATAAATTTTTCCGAAACGTTATTAAGCTACAATATAGTGTTTTCTTTATACCTACCCATACATTCTGTTTTCGGAGTTACGAAACAGTAATTAAACTGGTTTATTGGAATTTACATATATATAACAGTTTTAACATCTTTTATTTTACAATATTAATAAGTATATATTCAAATTAACAACTGTTGGTACTTATATTATTATTAAATTTTATTTCATCTAAATTGCAGTAATTACAATTTACTTAAATATTGTCATTATGGACCTCAACAGTTTGTTTGCGTAAAAGATCGTATTGAGCGGCCAGGTATAGTTATTGCCGCAGGTGGTGCAATAAAAGCATTAGAGCCGTTCAAAGTTATATTCTTATAATTTGAAATAAACTATAGACATACATACCGGTAAGGAGGTACTACTACAAAAATGTTAAATCTTATATTTTAAACGAAGTAGATTTTCTAACATTGAAACGCAGCCTTAGCTGCTTTGTAAACTACCTCCACCCGTTGAGGGTGGTAGAATGCTGGCGACTCTTAGGAGAGACGTCCATTTTTCCTTACAGACTTGGAAAATTCCTTATAATATAATCAATATATCGAAAAAGAAAATTCATACACTAACAATCTTTTTTTATAGTAAATTAAAGTTTTAGGGTGACTTTTGAGAGAGGTTGTATTAATTTCATATTAGTTTAACCAATAAAATTCCATAAAAAACGCCACGACGAATTTGTTATAAAGCATATGCCTTTCACAAGGAAGAAGAATGACATTAAACCTTGTTTTACATTATCTCTGCGTTTAACACTAAGTATTTGTAATAAAACAACAACAACAACAAATACGTCGATGCCTACAATTCTTAACATTAAATCTAAGGACTATTTAACTGTTTCTTTTCACTACAAGCTACTAATTTACATCACACTTAACACATAGACATGAAATCACGTTATCATGTTACATATAATAAAGGAAACATTGTGTACATAATAAAGATAATAAACAAACAATAAATCAAATTATCCAATACGGTATTAGTAGATTTCAATAGATAATAAAATAATTATTGAAAATAAAACAGTAAAATTGAATTTTGGATGTAATTCGTTTATCTAGATTCATGTTAATAAGCTGTTAGAACATTTATTTTAATATACTTAAAGTATTTTCTTATACAATTGCATATTTTATACAGGTCGGTTCTAAAAAGGAAAACTGTACCTTTTCTATGTCTGCACGATGCAAAACTATTTAAAATTTAAAATGTTTAATAGAAAATATGTGTATGTCACCGCTTAATAGTATTTCTGTTTTTGGTATTTACTATTTTCTTATTAATAAATAATTTCTGAATAAATACATATAGGTCTAAGATAATTTATCTATTTTCCCTGAAAACAATTCGTCAACAATGAATTTCCGACGGTAAAATTTCTACGAATAGAAAATTCCTCCACAGATACTGAATATCAAGTTTCCTTCAACAATTTATCTCGGCTTAGAGGGAGCTGAATTATTCATTTTTAAATAATGCCAATTTCTTCAAATTGTTTATTTCGTTTAAATGATGAAGGATAAACGTAGTGATCCTAAGGTAGTTATAAGTAGGGCGCGGACATGACCGGATTAAACTACGACGAAGTTACAACGGAGCAAAGAAATAATATAAACAACACACGCTTACTGAATAGCACTAATTAATATGGTGAATTGCAACATCCGTTTACGCCCGAGAAGTGCCCGAGAATGAGAGCAAAAATGCCCAGCAAGACAAACAAAATTTTCATTCATACTTAGTTAGTTTCGTTTTCTCATTGTTTTGACTGTTAATTACGTACTTCGAAATTTTTGTAATAGTCTGTTTAATACCGGTTAATTGAATCGACTTCTCCCAATTATCTAGACGTAAGTGTGCACTGGATTTCGTTTAGTTTCAATAACATACGCGTACATTTTTAGTTATCATTTATTTAGATCTAGAACGTTGTTTATGTTACTCTTTCTGATATGAAAATGAATTGTCAGTGATTCCGAAATTTATTACAAAGTCTGTAAAATATCGTTACAGAATGCCAAAATATCGCACGTTCGTCACTTAGCTTTACTAAAACATACACAGAAATAGTTTTTATGCAGAGAATTTCGATAGTTTACAAAATTTCGTTACATGTTTAAATGACGATGCTCGAAGTATTTCTGAGTGCAAGGAACTAACACAAATTCCAAATTTAAAAAATCAGTTGTTATTCCTTCATGAAATTTGCCTAAACTAATCACACATTTTGAAAATCGAAATCTCAAATTAAAAGATGGATTAACCACATTAGATGTGGCTATTAATAATTTCAAAAGTATTCCAAGTGACTTCGGATGTGGCCTTCGGCAAAAGTTAGACGCAGTTCTTAATAGAAATCCAGATTTAATAACATTGCGGCAATTGTGTATGGGGACAATGACACAAAATCTAACTGCCAAATACGCTGAAATAAAAGAATATTTCCAGTACGCACCTATAACCAGTTGCGATGTAGAAAGGACGTTTTCTATCTACAAGGATATACTTTATTCAAAGAGAACAAGTCTTACAGAAGAGAAAATGAACAAATAATAAGGTATTTTGTATTTTATAGATCACCAGCCACTTGTTATCCAATTATATAAATAAAATTAAAACCTCTTTAAAAATATAACATTTTAAAAGTGCGCCCATGGGCGATGAGTCATCAACCGCTCGTGTCCGCCCCCTAGTTATTACCTACACATGTATATACATACATACATATATTTCAATTCACGTTAAATCCGAAGTTCACCAGAATTTGATGTTTTTCAGGTTGTCTACTATAAGAAAGACAAAGAAGATTATGACGCTATACCCGAGTTGCTGCCATAACCGATGACGTTATAAATAAGTTGTGCTGTGTATATAATATTAAAACTAAATGTATATAATATAATACATTACTGATATACCCAAGTCTCTGTTTAGACGTTTCGACAATTTTCTTTATTAATTGTCTTCAATAGTATTTTATCATCTCACAACGCGACTGCAAAAATTTAGCAACGCTTTTGAAAAAATACATAAAACACTACTTTCTTGCAATTAATAACATAAAAAAGAACGGCTTTCATTTGATATTAATTGCAACCTAGTGATTTTTTAGGTGAGTTTTCAAATGTTAAACTTGCTATTTTTTGATGTTATAACGGGTGCCTGTAATTGACTTACGCATTGCGATTTATGGAAACTTCTTCCTTCATTTGGTCTACTGCCAGAGTCGTCCTAAAGGTTTAATTTACAATTAATTAATTAATTACTCACTTAATTAATTAATTATTTACTCACTTAATTAATTAATTAATAATTAAATTAAATTACGTAAAACTATAACATTGCCAATATGACGAAATCATTTTAATTATCTGAGATTTTAATGAAAAATATCACAATTAATTTTATTCAAGCAGTGGTGGAAATTGTAGAATGTAAAATTCGCTAAAGTCGAAAACGTAAATCAATTATACAGACACATTATACCAATACAAACAATGCTTGAAAATTTCATGTCACAGAAATTTTTACGCCCTAACAACTAGAAACATTTCTTGATGAACAGCGATATTGTAATCCGAAACTAGTCGTTAATTATAAATGTTCCTTCTGTGCGGACGCAGCATTTTGCTGCTCATCTTGAGCCCAGATAAAGTGTAAACGAAATATTGTTATGTCATATCTGTCAGGGAATTTTTTGTGAACGAATGTTGTCCAGGGAATTTTCCGGTTCCCACTATTAAACAGAGAAAATTAATAAAATACAGAGCATCTGCAAACTATATTTTCTTTCTTCCTATCAAGAACTCTCCACATATCTGCTTAAATTTATTGGTTAAATAAAATAAAATTTCGGGAGAATATAAAAAGTTTCAACCATACAGTATCACAGTTGTTTTGATTTTACCAAAGAATTGTCAGATTGGTTGGGTTATTGTTTATTAAAAGATATATAGCAATTACTAAAATAATACCAAATTGTTTTATTAGAATGAAAACAATTGCGATTTCGTTGCAAGGCTATTGTTTGAGAGCCGAACACTATCTGCGTATAAAATATAACATTTCTATTTTAGACGATAAATATGATTTACAAAGAGCATTAGAGCCTTTTTCGACTATCATTTATCTACGTGGCTATTGAGTTACAAGACTGATTTTTCCATACGAGTTAAGGTTATCAACAAAATACAGTATTCCAAATTTCACTTATCTAGGTGCAATAATTTCCAAGATACGAGGATCCAAAGATAACGATTTTGGTCACTCACTGACTAACTGACTCATAAATAATCATACATCTAGAGTACTTCCCGTTAAGCTAGAATTTTGAAATTTTGTACATAGATAGTGTCTAAGGTGCTGGTTATGAGAAAAATTACAAAAATATTAAAAATCCAATTAGTGTTTTAATTATCCGTATTCTTATTACCTACTACGCGACAATGATGCGACACGTAACGTACGGAAAAGTGGCGGGGTGAGAATAAAGGGCAGCATTGAGCTCGGCGATTATCGCGGCCAAACTAGAAGGGAGTTGGTACGGAGTGCGTATGTATGCTACTACTAACCGAACAAAAAGAAAGGTAAAGTGAAATCCGTCCAAGAGCATATATTAAAAAAAAAACAGGCCAACTTCCAGTGGACTTAAAAAGACAACTGAAATAATATATGGTTGATTTGTCTGGGCAACCAGTACGGTCAAAGACGACAATTCAATGCCACAAACTTTCATCAACCGGGAAAATGTCGGAACTATAAAATTAAACCAATTAATTAATATTTCAAGATATATACTTTTCCATAGTAAAATACTATTACAAGAAAGCTAGTTATAAACTGAATATTATAAATAAAGTTATTAAAGAATATATTATTTTTCTGTACATATATTTTATTTAGTACTTGCCTATTCTCTATAGTAGGCAAGCGTCGTTGACAGATTTATATTCTTTAGATGACAGTTATAATAAACGCCAAAATGTGTATGAATATTACTAGTTATGACAGTCCTGAAATGGTTTTTGTAGGTTATATTATCTGACAGATAAAATTTTGCAATATCTATAATTCAATGTTTTAATTTGTTGGCGCATATCGGTTACCAAAGCCATACAACTATAGAAACTATGCCAAGTTACTGGCCCACACATCTGTGTAAATTGATGAACCTCAAGATCAAACTTGGCAAGTTTTCAAATAACATTTTGATCTGAACGTTTATCAATTTACACAGAATTTTTTGTGCATATCAAGACAATGCTAAAACGTGTGGGGAAGTATCTGGCATATTATACTTTCATACGGTTGAACCCGTCTTTGTTCAGGTTAGCCTTGAAAACAATTGTAATCATTCGAATGACGTTTTCCAACATCGAAATCTCGTGCTAAAAATACGTAACTTGAATGGATCATACCGAGTCTAGTTCAAGCTGAATTTATTAGCACTTATTGATATTTGACTGATTTGACATTTTTATATACATTTTTTTCTGCTTAATTTCTTTTGATATTTTAAATATTCTACAAAAAAATATAAAATATAAATATAAAAAGTATATTATGGAAATGCCGCCGAATTTTAATAGAAACTACGGTTTCATTGCCGAAGAACGTGGACGTATTTGTGATTCAGTTCTTGCCGAAAATATAAGTAAATAAATAATTTGCGATGCTCTGTAATATTTCAGGACAATAAACTGTAATTAAACATTCATGAAAAATATGCATGTCAACTAGGCATTAAAAATAGTATAGACATGTATATTAAAATATATTTATACATAGATTATAAATAATCTTACGCACAATAATTCTTTAATATAGCAACAAATTAATAATTAATAATCTAGTCTTATTTTATATTTTTCATTATTATTTAAATCTGATTTTTTATATTTATTTTCATGATATTACTTTTTAAATTCTTGCGTTACTCATAAAGACTCATTTTCCTTGATAAAACTCACAATCTATCACCAGTCATTTTTAATAGTAGACAAATCCAGTTTTTCTTTACTTAAGGGAAGAGCAAAACTGATTTATAGATTTTCTTCTAAAATACATGTCTTTTTTTTGATTTTTGACATTTCTAATTTAATCTCTTTCAATTACTACTTAGCACACAGTACGGAAAATATCACAGAAATTTAGATTTTTTCAAGATTGTTCTCATGTCTGTATATGTACACATTTAATATATGTACATACTGTATATGTTTTTACTTTTTAATTATTTTTTTTGTGTATATTTTGTTATTATAAACAAAGCTACATAGATAGAGTTGCCTGATTTTTTTAAGAATGGGCAACATAAAAGAATTATATAGATATGGAATAGTTCCTTATAAATATTATTTAAAATAAAGATTTTTGTAATATATACAGGGGTTTTTATTAAAGTACATACCTACATGATTGTTCTCTACAAACTTTTTCATCTACACAACCTATGTGTTTATTGAAGTATTGTATCGATAATGAGCAGTAAGAAATTTGAGAAGTAAAGCAAAATTTGAATCGCATGTATACAGCGTGTCCTGGGAATAATTTGTCATATTTAGAAATTGATTCTAAACTCAAATTATCTTATTAATATCTTTTATAATTATTTATAATACGTCAGGGAAGTAAAAGTAAGAGATTAGTAAAAATATTAATTAAAGAAATTCCATACTAGAAGGTGATGGGGACGATAGTCATACATGAATAAGCATATTTTCTTTTTCACTCCCATTTGTCAGAGAAACAAGGGTACAAAAACGTTCGCTTCGTTAAAAGTGACTGTATCCTCTGGAGTTCCTCATGGTTCGACTTTAGACCCGATCTTATTTTTTTTTGATTTACTCAATGATCTGCAATTATACTTGGGACGGTGTGAGTTCTTTCAAAATTATTTATTTGTAAAGAGAAAATATCTATAATATAATAAAATAAAATAATAAATGTCATGGCAATTCATATTTTTAAATTAATAAGTCGTAGCCGGGTTTGTTCGGATATAACATATCATAAGTTTGGTAATATCACCCAGGTGTGGTATTTTTAAATAGTAAATTTTCAGTACTTTTCAGTGGCGTGCAAAATTACAGCGCGTTATATTTACTTTTTTTCTAATTTGGAAATTTTAATTTAATAAAATTAACATTAATCCACGTACTGAAATGATATCTCTATTAATTGAGCCAATAATAAATTGGTCTTTCATCATTAATAGTTATTTCATAGTAATCTTTCAAAAGTTGGTCGATTTTTGACGAAAATTGCCATATCTCAGACACAGTTGATGTCAGTTTAATAGACATTTGAAGGGTTATCATAAAATGTAAACATTTAAATTTTTAACATTTAAACGTTTAAAAAACATAAATTTGTATTGTTTGCTCGATCACTCTGTATAAATGAAAATATTGTTAAATTGTAGAACTTATGTGTTATCTACAATTTTTATATTAAAATTTTCTATCTATCAACATTATTAGAAATCTTCTTTGGGACACCTGTATATAACCGTATAAATACAAGAAACTATCAAAATTTAAGCATTATTTTATATAATAAGCAGACGATAATTGTAAAATAAACTCTATTCTGCATATCGTGTTGCCGAATGATATTTTTATTTGTTATAATATATTATTATCTGACAATGTAGTTCCCTTACCACAAGAGAGTTTATTATTATTAAGAGAAATATTTTTTCACACCTGGTAACTTTTTTAAAAATTAAATTTGAATTAAGAAAATTGACCTAAAAGAACTTATTTTGTTTTAAGGAATTTAATTCTAAAGTATGGACCATTATTTTCATGACACACTGTATAATCACAACTATTAATTAACTAAATTAGTTAATTAAATTACAGAATCGTACCGTTCAGAACGCGGTTAATACTCTCACTGGCAATTATAAAAGGAAATGACAATCATCTTGACAATAACAACAGAAGTTAATGGATTCGATATTCCACAACGTGTCAGGTTTAATTAGCCGAAACTTCTGAATATGCAACTTGAGCGAACGGATATTTGATATCTCTCCCGGTTGAAAGTTCCAACGCTGCTGTAGTTCCTGACGATCGATACAATATTTCAACGAATAAAATAGAATATTTCCTAGTATATGTAGTACTTGATTTTTATTCAAATGTGATTGTGCTGTTTGGTGCATTCATAATCTGGGGATGATATGATTTGGAATAAAATTATACATTCTACGATTAATTTGGAATAAAAATGAATAATGACTACTTCGTAAGAATAAAATGTTACCTTCTTGTTTAAATTGCGCCCGTACTTTAAAAGCTTTAAAATGAGGTATTGTTTTTTTAAATGATAAAAACTTATTGTATGAAAAATGTATTTTTGATAATGAAGAATTAAAGATTCTGAATCACTTTCAAAGAGAGACAAAATAAAAAAATATAGTTGTTAAATAAACATCGTCTCCGAAATATAAAGTATAATGTAACTTAATATGTTTTGCAATAATGACTACTTCGTAAGAATAAAATTTTACCTTTCTGTTTAAATTGCGCCCGTACTTTCTCTTTGTTCGCATATTAGTATTCCAAAACATATCTGAATTAATCAATTCTATTTTATTCTATTCCTCTCTTGAAAAAGCTAGCCATAGTTGTGCGATAAAAAGAAGAGGTCCTAGCACGTTACCCTGTACATACTTTTTTGTCACGTCACATTACAAGAAAAAAGCGTTCAGTACAAAGTCAAACCCTATATATAGAAAGGGAATTATACCGGGGTTTTTGGTAATTTTCTTCTGGTCGGAGACGAAGGCGTCTTGTCTGAGTCCGGCTCTGCAACAAAAAACGAAATTAATTTACAGAGTTCTCCTAAAAATTTCGACTAATATAATTAAAGTTACAGATACAATGTGCCCAAAGAAACATTTTAAGCTTGATTTAATTCTTTTAATTTTTGGACTATTGGATTGATTCGGTCTTTACTTGATGAAGATCAATAAATAGTGTTAATTACTAAATAACAACAATGTTGGATTTTTACTTATTTAATCTTTAATATGACAATTGCTTCTTCAGAAATTAATTGTATATATTAATTTTATATTTTTATTATAATAAATAATTTAATTAAGTATATTTTTATTAATATTTTCAAAAGTATTTAAAATCAATGAATACATTTCTGTAATATTAATTCATATGTAGTTATAAGTCGCATTATGTATTTATGTATAAGTAGTGTGGCGCCAAAAGTTTACATTAATGCGATAAACGCTACGATATTGATAAACATTCTCACGGCCTAAAAGAATGTGTGCCTGTGAAGTGTAAGTTGAATTACCCGGGCTATGTAGAAAGCGGGAAATCACAGACATCTTCATATAAAAAGAAAATACGCGTTGAGAAGAAAAAAGTCGAAAGCTAGACCGAGTCAAGTGTGAGACTTGGTATTGAGAGGTGAACTCCAAACAATAGACTCCTGGGAGAGTCGGCAACGATCATAAGAATCGTTGTTAATATAATTTAAATAAATAATAGACTCCTGGGAGAGTCGGCGACAATCATAAGAATAGTTGTTACTTGAAAAAGTAGTAAAACAGTGTTTAAAGTTGCACATCCATATTAAATATGCAAAGTGTTATATCGTAGTATTAAAGATATTGTGCTCCGTTTGGACGAGCAAGCTGATTCGTCACGTCCTGGTCGTGAACATTCAAGTTCCCACTAGAACACAACATAAAAGAGAGAGGACAGCATTGAAGAAAGAAGCTGAAAAAAGAAGCTTTAAATGAGGTATTGTTTAAATGATAAAAATTTATTGTATGAAAATGTATTTTTGTTAATAAAGAATTAAAGATTCTGAATCACTTTCAAAGAAAGACAAAATAAAAAAATATAGTTGTCAAATAAACATAGTTTCCGAAATATAAAGTATAATGTAACTTAATATGTTTTGCAATTGTAATATATGTATATAATCATACATAAATCTTGTATGCAGCATACGTCGTAAATTCTTGGCTCTATGTATCATACTACAAAAATATCACGAATTTTTCCAACTCAGGTTAATCAGGCCTGCCCTTCCCCTCCTTACCTTTAATAGCGATGTTACAAGTTACGACATATATGCATAAAAGTAGTTCCATGTATCGCGGCGAATGTTGGAGACGTTGAAGGGCGGGCTTTGGCACTGAAAGTATTTTAGTTAAATCGTAAGCGCTGTTTGTAATGGATCTATTGTTTACTTTTATTAGTAACTTGGCTATTCGTCGCGAGATATTGTTGAAAGGTGGATAAGAGGTTTGCCTGCACTATAAATCGACGTTATTCGATTCCGATGTATTACTGTCGTTGCAAGTGAAAACTCGGTTAGTAAAACATGTGTCGTCGGATACACATAAAGCATGTATTGCTAGCTCTCAAACTGCTTATGAACGGTAAAAAACATTTAATTCTGATCTACATAAAGTGCTAGTTGCGTGCAACATTTCGTGGAATATAGTGAATCATCCTGGGATTACTAATAGCGAAATCCACCTTGAGAAAATATTATTTGTCCCCGATGTACTATTAATTAAGACTTCCATAGTCAATGATATAAATGATAAATATATTTGGGTGTTAGCAGATGAAATTACTGATGTTAAAAAACGTAATATTGCAAATGTTTTGGTTGGAGTTATGGCCAACGATACACATCTACTTGCATCTAGGAGACTCAAAAGAACTAATGCAGAATCCACATCACATAGCGTAATTTCTGGAGCTATTGCTGATAATGTCAAACAAGAATTGGAAGCAGTTATAAATAACAATCCAGTAATTGTTGGAAAGGTAAAGATGTAGTTTTTTCCGACCCGGGGATAAATATGTCGGCACTAAAAAACTTTAAGTACTTTAAATATGCTCCTATTACAGACGTTGAACGATTGCTTTCAATGTATAAATGTAGTTACGCTGAGCATTTTGAACAATTAATAGCGATTTAATTTCATTAGAACTTACAGGATGCGTGATATGTTTTAGATACCTTTCAATATTGCTTCTGGAGATGTATTTACTATTACTGGGTAAGTACTTGTTTCTCTATACTTATTTTGATTCGTGTGTGAAAATTATCAAATCGGTATTCATGATGTCCCGGCACTGACGTCATGTACTCTCGACTTCCGATCCCTAGACTAACGACATAAATTGACGAAATTATATATTTAAAAAAATATATGTAATACTGATATAGAGAAACTGCTTAAGAAAAAATATGCTCAAACTGGTTTATTTCTTGACAATAACAAAATATTCTAAAATGTTCTAAAGAGTTGTGAAGCCTATTGTGAACGAATTCAAACGAAAAATTCTGAAACATCAAGACTGATTTCTTTGGGACTTTTTTATATGCCAATTTTTTTTTCCAATTTGGTCATCTTGCTTAAAAACCTTGATATTTGTTTTTTTATAATAAAATATAGAAAATAATTTATAATTTAAGTCTAAACATATATCTGCAACTACTGAAAAAGTAGAGATCCGACTCAATTTCCTCTCTCAATTCACGAAAGGATTTAATTGAATTATTTAGAATAACTAAATACTGACCAACATGCAATGCTGCTATAGCTGCGTCCGATGGCTTTCTGCTAACCGAGTTTGGCGGCGGTGGCTCGTCTAAAAAATCGCACATCCTTAAGTCCGTGGCGTGTTCTACCAGTAATTCGACGACGTCTCCCGTTCTGTCCATGATGGCGCAGACCTCTTCGAACGAGCGGTCTATCAAAGACACGCCACCCCATTCGAGCACTTTGTCGCCTTGTTGTAGACCCACTTTTTCCGCTGGACCGTTGGGAACAGTCCAAACGACGTACGAATAAAGACGACCATCCGCAGATGGTTTACCACCCACCACTCTCATTCCAAATCCACGAGCTGAAAAGAGATCATCTTTACGTAAAATATACAAGATCTTTATGGGGGGGGGGGGGGGGGGTTACTTGATCGGCGTATACCACAAAATGGTCAATTTCAACGTAAAAAATCGCAAAAATTAAGGCACTTGAAAAAGTTGCCGCTACATGCACGAAATACCCAATATTTGTTCTAGTGATTCACGATTAAAATTTGCAATTATATTAAAAAATAGTTAAAATACAGCACTTTGAATTTTTTTCGTTTTATAGCGATATAAAGCTTACTGTGCTTAAAAATTACTTTTTTGAATCGTGAGTACCTAGATATTTTTATTCTGAACACGACAATATATTTACTTTACTTTCAAAATAACCCTGGTCTCCAAAATATTACTTTGAAACCACTGAGAATGATCACAAAGTCCGCACTGATAAATGGCAAATAGACAACACACAATTCAACCTCTTACTCACAGTTTTGTAATGTCTAAGACCAGCTATATGGAAGGTATACCTGGTCGACTGTATTAAGCCGAACATCATATAAACAGAGAGATCTTCAACTTTTTTTATTACCTTAGGTCAGGGGTCGCCAAACTTTTTTGATCACCGACCTCTATATAATTTTTCGAAATCTCCATCGACCCCCATAGAAGTAATTTTCAGATAATTAAAATAAAACTATCTATTAGGTACTGTGTTTGTACAGTTATTTTATGATTTTAAACACCTATTATAGCAATTTTACATTGTGTAACAATAGTTTTATGAAAAACATCTTAATGTTAAAATTTAAATACCTTAATATTGATTAAATAATAAGTAAAGTTACTACAGATTTATTGCTTCTTAATCAGTGAGATGGGTGTGCCTGGTGTTTCTTTGCAAGGTTGGCTATATTGGGTTCGAAATTGATCAATTTTAATCTTAAATCCCCCCGAAACTCGTCATTTAATTTATTTTTGTACTTAGTTAACCTTCTACTGCCCGACTTATTATTTTTGAGAAAAAAAAATAAATGGTTGCTTTTAATAATAAAAATATGTCGTAGTTATATAAAAAACGCACAAGTTGTATAAATTTTAAACCCCTTTAAATTTTAAGGGTAAGTTACTTGGAAGTAACATTGGGTATTCATGGATAAACTTGCATGAAAGTAATAAATGGTTATGTTGTAACATTTATTAATTTGTATGAAAAGCAACAAAACAGTTATTGGAAGGAGTAAAACATAAATGTACTTTGCACTTAATACACATAGTTTGGATCAAGCCGGAACATCCTGGGTACTTACATCTACCCCGTTTTTCTGCGTAGTTTGGCCAGTGTCCGACTTGATCCTTTCTAATGTCTTGTGTTGGCATCATAGTTACTTTTCCTTTTTTCTTTTTAGCTTCTAGTCTTCACAACACAGAGTTCCATTAGGTGGAAGTAAATTTTTAGATACCACTTCCTACTTCGAATTAATGTTCTGTATAAAGCTATCAATGCATCCATCAAATCAACACCACCCATAAACTGGTGTTACCACTCTGTCCAACCCTTCCTCTCACAAACATAGAACGACGCTGTTCGACACGATCTCCAGATACAATTTTTGTCAAAGGGAGTCTTGGAAAATGCCTTCTGTCAGCGACTTCAATCAATGATTGACAGTAGACAGTTGTCAAATGAGATATTTGTCAGTTTGTTATTTATTTGAACTGAACATAATTATGTGTTATTGTATTTCTTTATTAAAGTTCTTAATAAACGATTGGTAACATATTGGCGCCCAACTTAGTGGCTTTGTGATCGCGTAGTGATCAAGGACCCATTAGCACCTATCAAGATGCCAGGAGGAAAAAGGAACAGGAAGGACCGCCAAAGCAGCGATTTCTTGGTAGTTCCACAGCCGGGAACTCCACAGCATCAACTATCGGAAGTTCCACATCTGGGAACTTTACAGCATCAATCATCACCTCAAGCCTCTAACCTAGAAATACAGTTGGCCATTCTCGTTAACGAAATGAAATTGATGAATGAGCGAATACAGGCCATAGAGAAGAACAAAATTGCCAATCCTAATACCATCATCAACGTGGAACATGAGGAAATGCCAAAATCTGCGGACATCCATAAAGCAGATGCAGCTACCACAGCCTTCTTCGAAACCCCCATCAACGATGGACCAGAAACAGTACCTGAGCCAACGATTGCCCAAGCGTTCGTTAACAATTCTAGACAGTCAACCATCAGGGAGGTAGGCCACTGCCATCATCAAGTATGTTATCATGCATGTCAACCAATCCAAACAACTACTTCATCTCCAAGACCGTATGGTGGCCATTTAGCAGAGGATCCAGAAGTTTTCCTAACCAGATTATTGACTCATCTGGACGGACACGTCTTGGAGGTACCAACAGACGTCGATGTTGTGGTGCAACCGTTTCTCGTGGACGAAGCCTTAGCCTGGGCAAAGAAAAATGCGGGTGGATTCGACACGTTAGTAGAATTCGCTTACCGTTTTCGCCGAGAATTTTTGAGCCCGCTAAGACGAAGGGCTCTGCAGAAAGCATGTGAAATAAAGCAGAAACCAAATGAAGACCCTGCCACATTTATCACAAGGCAGAAACGACTTTGTAAGCGTCTTAATCCACAATGGCCGGAAGACGAGTTGGTGCAACATTTAACAATGCTGCTAACTGAACAATATTGTATACAGATCGCCCAAGCCAATCCAACATCAATGAGAGAGCTACAAGAAGTCGTCGAAAAGTGGTCTAATATTTTCATGAACTTCTCTGATATAACAACGCAGACTAGCCAACGATCATTATCAATTAAGAAAGGGGTTGCTAGTCCGACGTCGTTACCTAAGTGCTGGTTTTGTCCTGGTCATCACTACAACAGGGACTGTCCCCAGCAGCCTGCAGGTTTTGCGGCACGACACACACCAGTCGCCCGGAATTCGGGGGAAGGAGATAACGCAGGAACGGCCCTAATTACCACAGCATCGCCCGGGGACACCATATCCATAAGATTAAAAATAGGCGACCGCTTCGTCCTAGCCAGAGTAGACAGCGCTGCCAGCCGTAATCTCATCAAAACGAAATGGATCACTGGGCCCATTACCATCACACCGAGGGTTGAATTCTCTATGGCATTGGATAACCACACCTTCTCCACGAATCGAAGTGGAATCCTGAAGGCTTCCGCTGGTGAATACCATTTTCAATGTAATGCTTTGTTGGTTGATAACTTACAAACGGATATTATTTTGGGACACCCATGGCTCCACGAAAATCAAGCCGTAATTGATTACCAAAGAGGTTGCCTTCACCTGGGCAAACAGCAACGTCAAACAGTATTTTTCGATAGGGCCCAACTTGGACGGGTGGCCCCAAGCTTGGATAAGGCCGACAAATCACACAAAAATGACAAAACAGATTCAGGGAAAAACACAAATGATCACAAACCAACTGTAGGTGGTGGTGGTGACAACGCCCGTTCCAAACCGGAAGATGCAAATGTTATGAAGGAGAAGGTTTGTCAGGTTAGGGAATGGACACACAAAAGCGAGGTAGATGTTTGTTTCGCCTTACACGAGTGCGACAACGACGTGGAAAGAGCAACTGACATGTTACTAGATGATCAGTGGGACATCACTGTTAAGAAAAGGAAAAGCAGACAGGCGTCCAGCAGTAAAACGGAGAACACAGTTGCTTCGTTGGCCCAATCTGGTATTGTGGACGACTGGAATGATCAATCTCATCCGGGTGTTAAAGAGAAGCCTCGAAAAAAAAGCGGCGGCCCGCCACGTCTTCACGGTAGACACAACGATAGCCGTAGCTGGGGAGGTAGAGAAAGGCAAGAAAACGAACGTAACTTAGAAGTTGGCGGTAGTTATCCACCGCGGAACAATAGGAATACGTTCAACAGCAGGTCAATGGAGACATGGGACAATTCGATTACGTGTAATGCGAATACGACGGCAAATCATACGGAAAATTGGGATGACGGACCAATCGACGAATGGTCTACGGAGGAATATACGGGAAGCTTAGCCGATACTATGGTTTTCACGCCAAGTGTTCAAACGGACATTCAGCAGGCGAGGTCGCCTTTATCTGAGGAGAAAAAGCAAATGGCGATGCAACAAGGTCATGTGCCCTCCCCAAGTCCAGTGCCTTTAGTTGTTGCCCTGAATGCCGCTCAAACGCAGTATTTCAGCCAGTTAACGCAGCAAAATAGTGACATGAAAACATCGCACAAACCAGCTCAGACCTACAGAGGAGCCCCAGCCCGGGACCAGCCAATAGTAGGACAGACGCAGCTGAGAATATTAGACAGAAGGCATTTCCCTTAAAGACATCAACGTATCTGGAGCATCAAACGAATCAGCGTCTTTCAAGAAGGGGGGCGTATGTTACCACTCTGTCCAACCCTTCCTCTCACAAACATAGAACGACGCTGTTCGACACGATCTCCAGATACAATTTTTGTCAAAGGGAGTCTTGGAAAATGCCTTCTGTCAGCGACTTCAATCAATGATTGACAGTAGACAGTTGTCAAATGAGATATTTGTCAGTTTGTTATTTATTTGAACTGAACATAATTATGTGTTATTGTATTTCTTTATTAAAGTTCTTAATAAACGATTGGTAACACTGGTTATATAATAAAATTACGCTAGGACAAGGAACATCAATTCTACTTTTTGTTTTTGAATTCCACCTTTTCACATTTTTCACTGGATGTGCCCCTGCAAATGTGCTGAGAGTGTGCACTGCTTTGTTATCAAACCATTTGACACAAATAAGGTTCACTCCGTCTACTGTTGTTCTCTGTTCAGCAAAAGTCCCTCGCCCTTTTCGGCTCATTTCTTTATCGCTAATGAAGTTGCAACCTTGTAGGCGATTAGGACGTATTGTGCCAATACTTTGTATTCCTCTTTTTGCTAGTGCAACTTGTAGATAAATACTGTTGAACCAGTTGTCATAATAAATTTTATAGAACATGTTTTGTGGAATGATTTTTGCCAACTTCAACACAATGTTACCACTTGCGCCGATATCTGGAAGACCTGGATCAGGTTGAATTGCACCAGTGTACATTTCCCAGTTATATACCATCCCTTTGGAGTCACACATAACAAAAGCTTTGAAACCCCATTTCTTAGATTTTGATTTGAGATATTGCTTCAAACTATGTCGCCTCTTGAAGGGGATCATCTGTTCATCAACGTACATTTTTTCAGTCATTGATATTTCATTAAATTTTTTTACAACGCTATCCAAAAAAGGTCTTAGTTTGAATAATTTGTCTGTTGAATTATTGTGGGTTGCGTTATCATTGAAGTGCAAATTGGATTTGATTTGTTCCCATCTATTTCTGGACATACACTCTGATACTCTGTTTACTTCTGTTTCTTTTTGCCAGTACATTCTGGCATTTGGTAAGCCGTACATTGACATCAAAAAACAAATGCCTATAAATTTTTCTAACTCTGGAACAGATAGGGCCAAAGGCTTTTCTGGATTTTTAGTACACGCATATTTATTTGATTCTTCCACCATAAGATCTAAAAGGTCCTTGTCTATCATCTTACGAAAATAACTCAGGGGTGTCAGAGGCTCTGCTGGCCCATTTGGCATAACGTCTTTCCAGGGTTGAGTTGGACAACATTGCTTTACTTTCTGTTGTTTCCAAACAACCTTTGTTTTTGTAATTTTATGTTTTTTCTGCCTTGGTCCTGCTTGTGGTTCATTATTTGGAACATCTTCATCACCATTTTCATCCTCTACAAGTTCATCTTCTTCAGTTTCATCTTGTTCAACTTCATCTTCTTCAACTTCATATTCATTTCCTTTTGGTCCTGAACTGCTTTTATTCATTACAGAATCAGCATTATCTTCCTCATGAACATCTTCATTCTCAGGCACTTCCGAAATATTTCTCTCTATCACAACATCTTCTAATTCTTCCGAATCACTGTCAGATAGATCTGACATTTCAGAATCATTTGGATTTTGCAAAATTTTTGTGAGATAATCAGGATATTTATTTCTAGAAGTGTTTCCATAAACGTGGACGTATTCATGGTTGCCTGAAAAAGATTATCGTAAATGCCAGGCGTAACGTGAAAGTAACATACTTCATTTATGGGTAATTTTGTGTCTAATTTGACAAAACTGGTAAAATGTTCTATTGAGAAACTCTATTATATCTAAATAATGTAAAATATAATTTTTATTTTGAAATACTTACCAAATGAAACAAACAAATAAATTGTTTTGCCGCCACACTCAACCTGTCATATAGAAGTTAACCTTGCAGAAACAAATCGCATTTACTTGTAAAATTTCTCAACAGGTGGCGACTGCTGTACACGTATTATGATTTGTGTGTTGTTACTTGAGAGTAACAGCGGGAATAAAAACTAAAATGTTGATAATAACTAAGGAATAAATTCAAATACCCAATGTTACGTTCACGTAACGTGGGGCAGTAGACGTGACTGAAACCGGCTTCAACTATATAGGAATTTGGAAACGCCAGCATAAATGGCTGAGCTATTTCGGAAAGTATTACATATTTTGCATTATATTTATATTTGTCCAAAATTTGCTTGTTGTTAAATTTTTAAGTAGCGCCTTTGCTTTAAGATCAGATAATAATTCAGCAATCTCATCTTGCAGGTTGACGTCCACGTTTTCAATTTGAGCGGAAAATGGCGCAATAATCCATTCAGGGATGTCAATGTTATCCAAATCAACAAAGCGCAGTATAAAATCCCAGCTTAATATTTGAATATGACACATATTATATTCTCAAGTCTTCTTCTTTTATTTCTAATTGTTGCAGATTTGAAAAATACTGATAACACTGGCCAACAAAGTTTTTACCCTAAGTTAGTAACTAATGAAATTGAACAGCATATATAAAGTAAAAATGATTCGAAAAGCGGCAGTATTGGCTTAGCTCTGGTTACAGAGAAAATGCAGGTCGAGACTTGTTGCAGACGTGACTTGACTCGTTCCCTCAAGAATGTTCAAGTTTGCAGTGTTATGCTTTAATCTGGTTGGTTGATAGGACTTAGGGAGGGGATAAGCAGATACATACTATATAAGAGATACATCTTTGACTGAAATACCACTAGCGCTAGCACAGCATAAAGCCGTGAATGAGAATTTTTAATAACGAAATTAAAAATTGAGATAATTTAGTTCCATCTTTAAAGACACAGTCATGCCTCGTTCGTGTAGAAGTAATCCAAATAACTTTTGTTACGTATGTGGTAAATTTACCCCACTAGGCCAGAGTGAAAAGTTAAGTCTGAACATTTGCCGGGCCTATGAACTTTACTTCGATATGACCGTCAAAAATCAGGACAAACAGTGGGTTC
Organism: Amphimallon solstitiale; assembly: GCA_963170755.1. Lineage (NCBI taxonomy): Eukaryota > Metazoa > Arthropoda > Insecta > Coleoptera > Scarabaeidae > Amphimallon > Amphimallon solstitiale. The sequence continues at coordinate 250,017,791 of OY720675.1, forward strand.
CACATGTAATATGTACTACATGCAGCAGATATTTGCGAGATTGGTTATGTGGACAACGACATTCTTTACCGTTCGCCATTCCTATGCGATGGAAAGAACAAAAGAATCATCTTGAAGATTGCTATTTTTGCCTTAACAAAACTGCAGGACTTAACACCCGTAAGAAAAGAAAATATAATTATGTGGAAACTGAGTCAGCTCAGAAACCTCGACCCCATGATGAACAGCATCCTGTTCCACGACCGCCAATTCACAAAGAAAGCGAGGAGAGTACAATAGCTACCGATAGCGACACTAGCTTTGAAGGTAATGAAAAATCAAGTGACCCTGATTTTATTCCATCTACATCAAACGAACCACATTTAATTACTCAGTTTGAATTAAATGACTTGGTGCGGGATTTGAATTTATCAAAATCACAAGCAGAACTTCTTGGGTCGCGACTACAGCAATGGAATCTCTTAGCAAAGGACACAAGAATAAGTATTTTTCGCAGCAGACATGAAAATATTGTTGATTTTTATAGTATGGCCGGTAATCTGGTCTACTGCAATAATATTTATAAACTTTCTGAAGCTTTTGGAATACATCATGATCCCAGTTCTTGGAGATTATTCATAGACTCATCAAAGACCAGCCTAAAAGCAGTTTTATTGCATAATGGAAACCATTATCCTACTATTCCGATAGGTTATGCTGTTTCTATGAAAGAAACTTACGAAAATCTGAAAATTTTATTAGAAAAGATAAAGTACAAAGACTATTCCTGGAATATTTGTGCAGATTTTAAAGTAATTGCAATTATTTTGGGTATGCAATCTGGTTACACCAAATACTGTTGCTTCTTATGTCTTTGGGACAGTCGTGACAGGGAAAAACATTACCATAAGCAAGAGTGGCCACTACGACAACAGTTTATACCAGGAAAAGACAATGTACAACATCAGCCTCTAGTAGAAAAAGAAAAGATCATAATACCACCTCTCCACGTGAAACTTGGGCTCATGAAAAATTTTGTAAAGGCAGTGGACCGCGAAGGTGACGGTTTTAGATACCTTCGTGAAAAGTTTCCAAAAATAACAGAAGGAAAACTGAAAGAAGGTATTTTTGTTGGACCTCAGATACGAGAAATAGTAAATGATGAAATCTTTGAAACCAAATTAACAGCGAAGGAAAAAACAGCTTGGCGCTCCATGGTACAAGTTTTCACGAATTTCTTGGGAAACAAAAAAGCTGACAACTATAAAACTTTAGTAATGGATATGATACAAGCATTTCACGCTGCTGGCTGTAATATGTCCCTTAAAGTGCACATTCTACATTCTCACTTGGATTTTTTCCGGAAAATATGGGCGACGTTAGCGATGAACACGGTGAGCGCTTCCACCAAGACATCATGGGAATGGAAAAACGGTATCAGGGGAAATGGAATCCTATTATGTTAGCAGATTACTGTTGGACGTTAAGAAGAGATGCTGTAGATGTTGTTTATAAGAGACAGAGCAATATTACTTTACATTTCTAATTATAATAATTTGAAATATACATTAAATTATGATCTAATCTAAAAAACCTTTTCATTGTAATACAATAAAAAATCGAGCTAACTTTACGTTCTACCTTTTATTAAAATAAATGTTTATATGTTTTCTATTGAAATTCGTATAAATTATTTGATGGCAAAATCAAAAGTTGAAATTTGTTGGCCAGTGTAATCCTTACGTAGCAATGAAGATCTAAATAAATTTAATTTTACTTCGAAGCCTAACAGTATTGCCCGAGCTTGGATAATTGTGACATCTTTTCCTTATAGCTTTGTTTGGACGTCATTAAATTTTCCAAGTCTGCTAAATAAAAAATATGGTTCTTATTGTTTTGGAATTCACCACTCAGAACAGGATTTATTTCGCTTAGAAATTCTGTCGTGAAGTCAAATAACTCAATGAGCCGTTGCAAGCATACACCTCTAGACAGCCATCTTAACTTCGATGTGCAGAAGTAATTGGTTAAATACGTCGTCGTTTTCCTCACAACGTTTGGAAAATAATATTGATTTAAGAGGTGAGGCTTCAATTTGATTGATACACTTAATACAAAACTATAAAGCTTTATGTAACTCTGGACTCAAATATTTTGTTACTAAGTTGTTTCTATCCAACACACAATGAATAGTACGTATACCGGGCACTTTTTCTTTGAGAAATATAGCAAAACCTCGGTAATGTCCTACCATAGCAGGTGTGCCATCTGTGGCTGTTGCTATTATATTTTCAAGCGTAATATCATATTTATTTAAATATAATATACGTTTATTAATGTATTTTCAATAATGAACTAGATATTAAGTCAATTATAAAAATATTCACAAATTTTACATACGCAGTTAGGTTTGTGTGATTTGCGTATTAAGAATTGTTCTTCCTTCGACCCCCAATCGATCCCCTGGCTCAGATCGACCCCTATTTGTGTTAAATAGACCGCTGGGGGTCTATATAGACCACTTTGGCGACCTCTGCCTTAGGTAAACGAATGTTTCATTCATATATCGGCTTTATTTTGTAATTATTTTAAGGATATTTGCGAGAATGTATTAGATATTAATTTTTCGTCTGGAATAAATATCTGTTGTTATTATTATTATAATAATAAGTATACATTAAACATATTTGTAAAAGAAACTACATGCGGTTGGTATATACATACAAGCAAATGGTATCAGATATTTTTCGGTGTTCATTTATGATTGATTACGTGATAACTGATAACATTGATGCGTTTACTTTGTTAGACATTTTTTTCTGTTCGTTAATGTTCTTCTCACTTTCAAAATGCATTTTATTTTTCAAGGACAAGGTTCCGGCTTCATGGAATTTCAGAAATACAGTTTTCTTCGGCAATAAATATACATTATTATTATTATTATTATTAATGTTAATTTTTGAGTTCTACCCTGTAAATACGTAGATGTTTCTATTGAGTAATAAAGATTATTGTTGTTATTAATATTAAAAGAAAACACATTTATTCTAAGATATTCCTTTGTTTTTTTTTGTATATTAATTTACTTAAATGTCTAGCATTACCAAGTATTCAAATCGTAGTATTTTTGTTTATTCTGTTCAACTATCTCCCGTAATAATAAAAGAAATATACACGCGGACAGGAAAAACTAATCACATTGCATAACCAATCGATAATAATCCATCAACGGCAGGTACAATCATTTCTTTCGTGTAAAATTAACCTTTTCGGTTATTATACCGGCCCACGTGACGTCCTTTTCACATGGAACGTTACTACGTATTAAGAAAGGAAAATTCACGCAAACGCCATGTTATTAATTCCGACACATTTCACGTTGCGTAAGATCCCCCGCAAATATGACCGATTATTGCCCACCTTCACGGACTCTATCCCCCGGAGAGTGCACCACAAACGATAAAACTAATTATTTCTTAACTCTATACTAATATGTTTCAGGTTTCCTAGCGAGCAAGCGTCTCTTTTACCAGTCGATGGAAGCTTTCTTGAAAGAGGTATATACACACACACACACATTAGCTGTTTCTAACCATCCTATACCGTATTGATCGGGTGAAGTCTGGTTTTATTATGTAACAAGAATACGAACCTGTTGCGGACTAATAAAACCTGTTGAGTAACTTCCACGCAGGAGGGTAATTTACACATCTGTAAGTAAGTTTCTGGGATGGAGAAAAGGTCTGCTGCGTCGGTTGTAAATTAGGGACTGCTTAGATGTTTTGATAATGAAATTTATATCTACAAATATCCTTTTGTATAAAAGAACATATATTTCGGTGGTGTTGAAAGGAAGTCGAGTTTTGCTTGAGATTTTATTGTTGCTAACATTTAATAATAATGATGATACGCGTTTCTGCCCAGATAGTAAACCTAATTACATAATAATATTAATATATATATATATATATATATATATATATATATATGATATTAAATTTTTATTGACCTCATATAAGTAAATATATATTAATTTTTATTGGACGATTTGTAGGTCGTTATACTAGTTTTAAATAATTTTTAAAACTCGCTAATTTGCAGTGTTTGAAAATTATAATTTTATAATTTTACCACTGACTATTAAATTAATTAGGTAATTTTTTTTAAAAATTACCGACACGGCTGGGATTCGAACCCAGGCATACCGATTACTAGCCGGTTGCTCTACCAACTGAGCTACCGTCGGTGTCTGAATTCGAATTTCTAAATCGTACTGATATATGTATATCAAGTAACAGATGGAAATGAGAATGTATATATTAAGCACTAAACGTCCATGTGCTGTATATATGTGATATTCTCATACTCATTTCCATCTGTTACTTGATATACATATATCAGTACGATTTAGAAATTCGAATTCAGACACCGACGGTAGCTCAGTTGGTAGAGCAACCGGCTAGTAATCGGTATGCCTGGGTTCGAATCCCAGCCGTGTCGGTAATTTTTAAAAAAAATTACCTAATTAATTTAATAGTCAGTGGTAAAATTATAAAATTATAATTTTCAAACACTGCAAATTAGCGAGTTTTAAAAATTATTTAAAACTAGTATAACGACCTACAAATCGTCCAATAAAAATTAATATATATATATATATATTTACTATTTAAAAGAAACCCATTGAGAATTTCTTTGTTTTAAACAACTTTTCTTGGTGTAGCGGCCTCAATTAAAATTACGAATTGGATTAAAACAACAAAATTTCTTTAACGTTTCGACTTTTATTAAGTCTTTTTCAAAAATATTAAAAAGTTTACATAGATATACATATAATGTCAAAACCACAACTGTAAAAAACAGAGACAAAACAATGAAACTACAGAAAACATTAATTTAATTAATATATTTTTATTATTATAACAAATGAGAAAAAACGGTGGACTTACCAAAGTCATTTCGAAATAAATATCCATTTGAGAGGTATTTGATGTTTCCTCTCGTTTTTATTACTATTTCTTTTTTGTTTTCATTACATTTTAGTGTAGTTTCCTAAGTTAGTGGTGGAAACCAAACATTTTATTTTATAATTACTTTTCATAATTGAAATAACTTTAAAATTGTAACCGGTTTTGTAAAAATTGTGTGTGTGTGTGGTGCTTGTATACATTAAAATATTGCTTTAAGTGTATGTCTATTTTTTCGCGTACAGCTTAAGTTTTTTATAATAATTCTTCTTTTATGAATGTAAAAGTTGTTATTTTCAACTAACACGGAGAGGATATTTCTGCATGTACAGTATGTTTCAGAAATATATGATTATTGTATAAGAGGGTAATAAAATTTTGAAAGGCCATCGATCTCACTTCTATCATTAACTGCATTACTATTCTGTACTATGTGGATCATCTCAAGGACATTCCTTGCCTTTGTATTCGTCTGTTTTGTTAAGATTTTAGTATTTGCGAAATTGAAATTATGGTTGAGGTTTGTTTGGTGTTTTTTTAAAGCCGTGGAGTTTTTGGCATATTTATGTCCCTTAATTCTCTCTTCTAATAACTGTTTAGTCTGACCAATATAAATTTTGTTACATGTCTCGCACGGGATGCTGTACACTACGTGTGACTGTTTTAGGGGTGGAGTAGGATCTTTAAGTTTAGTATATAAAAATTTCATGCTGCTATTGTTTTGGTGACCTATTTTGAAATTATATGGTTTTAATACTTGGCTGAGTTTTTCTGATAAATGCCTTACATATGGTATATATAATACATATTTTCAGTATAACACTAAATTCTACAAACAAATTGAAGGCTTAGCTATGGGAGCACCCATATCAAGTGTCATTGCCCAACTTGTGTTAGAACACATTGAAGAACACACAATAAAAAACTTAGATTTCCAACCGACGTTATACAAAAGATACGTTGACGACTGCATAGCCTTGATCCCAGAAAAAAAGATACAGTATTTTCAAACTCAATTCAATCTGTTCCATAAACAATTGTGTTTCACTATTGAAATAGAAAAAAATAATTCCATAAATTTTTTAGATATGACATTACTCAAGCAGAACAATAAAATTCAAACTATATGGTACATGAAACCCACCGCATCTGGAAGATACTTAAACTACAATTCAATACAACCTCTATCACAAAAGAGAAACGTAGTTAAAGCCTTAGCTGATAGAGCCATTTACCTTACCAGCCCAGAATATAGACCAATTGTAATAAACAGAATTAAAGAAATATTAAACAATACTAATTACCCAGATAACTTCATAAAGAAAATTGTCAAACAAACACTACACAAATTTTACAATAAAGAGACAAGAATCACAAAAAATATAAATAAACAAACTCCAGAACCAACTTATATTCCTATACCATATGTAAGGCATTTATCAGAAAAACTCAGCCAAGTATTAAAACCATATAATTTCAAAATAGGTCACCAAAACAATAGCAGCATGAAATTTTTATATACTAAACTTAAAGATCCTACTCCACCCCTAAAACAGTCACACGTAGTGTACAGCATCCCGTGCGAGACATGTAACAAAATTTATATTGGTCAGACTAAACAGTTATTAGAAGAGAGAATTAAGGGACATAAATATGCCAAAAACTCCACGGCTTTAAAAAAACACCAAACAAACCTCAACCATAATTTCAATTTCGCAAATACTAAAATCTTAACAAAACAGACGAATACAAAGGCAAGGAATGTCCTTGAGATGATCCACATAGTACAGAATAGTAATGCAGTTAATGATAAAAGTGAGATCGATGGCCTTTCAAAATTTTATTACCCTCTTATACAATAATCATATATTTCTGAAACATACTGTACATGCAGAAATATCCTCTCCGTGTTAGTTGAAAATAACAACTTTTACATTCATAAAAGAAGAATTATTATAAAAAACTTAAGCTGTACGCGAAAAAATAGACATACACTTAAAGCAATATTTTAATGTATACAAGCACCACACACACACACAATTTTTACAAAACCGGTTACAATTTTAAAGTTATTTCAATTATGAAAAGTAATTATAAAATAAAATGTTTGGTTTCCACCACTAACTTAGGAAACTACACTAAAATGTAATGAAAACAAAAAAGAAATAGTAATAAAAACGAGAGGAAACATCAAATACCTCTCAAATGGATATTTATTTCGAAATGACTTTGGTAAGTCCACCGTTTTTTCTCATTTGTTATAATAATAAAAATATATTAATTAAATTAATGTTTTCTGTAGTTTCATTGTTTTGTCTCTGTTTTTTACAGTTGTGGTTTTGACATTATATGTATATCTATGTAAACTTTTTAATATTTTTGAAAAAGACTTAATAAAAGTCGAAACGTTAAAGAAATTTTGTTGTTTTAATCCAATTCGTAATTTTAATTGAGGCCGCTACACCAAGAAAAGTTGTTTAAAACAAAGAAATTCTCAATGGGTTTCTTTTAAATAGTAAATACAATATACGGCCAAGAAACTAATATAAATAAAAAAAAATAATATATATATATATATATATATATATATATATATACAGTTGAATCCGTTTATAATGACATCGAAAGGAATTGACAAACACGTCATAATAAGCGGACGTCATACAAAGCGTTTCGTGAAAAAAAAACCTTTTTTATGTAAATATGTATGTAAAGTATTTTCATAGAGAAACATAGTAACTACATGTGTATACATACACATTAAATCAAAATAAAAATTGCACATAATCAGTACATTATACACATACAGTAAGTAATCTGTAATTTTTGTCTGCTTTTGTTTTTTCATTTTATTGTAAAAACAGTCTCTAATACTATTGTGTATAGAAGACATCGCTATGGTCAAATTATCATTTTCAATATTGCTATGAACAAATCGTGATAATAATTCTGCAGCTTTTCATGCCTCTTCTGCGGTAGGTAATGCTTCTTCCTCGACTACCTCTTCCCCATCACTTTCGAGTTGTTCCTTAGCATTAAAGTTCTGTACGATATTTTCATCGGTGGTTTCTTCGGATGTGAGGAGAGCGCTATCGATGTCAACATAATCTTCCCACATTTCCTGTGCTGCTAAAGAATCTGAATTTAGGCTTCGTGACCACAATGATAAATGGACGTCATCTTCTTCATCAAATTCATGTTTTGATATTTGAATAGGTAAATCGTCGTGGCTTTCAATGAATCCTGCATGTTTGAAACAGTTGGGAATCGTACTTTGTGACATTTTATTCCAGGCATCATTAACCATTAGAATTGAATCTAGCACCGTTATTTTTGTAGAAGAGTTGTTTTCATTAGCATCAAGACAACTAATCATTTTGAGCACAAGGTTCTTTCTAAAATTCATTTTGAGTGATCGTATTATTCCCTGATCCTTTAGCTGTAGTACTGATGTTGTATTCGGTGGAAGGAAAGCAAGTGTTATAGACTTTAAATCAGTAACATTTGGATGCGCCGGGCAATTATCAACCAGCAATAAAATCTTTTTCTTCTTCTTCACCAAATCACGATCCCAATCTCGAAGCCATTTTTCAAAAAGTTCTGACGTCATCCAAGCTCTACGATTGTTAGCATAATCGACAGGTAATGATTTGACACTTCTAAAACATCTGGGTTTTTGTGACTTTCCAATAATGAGCAATTTCTTTTTCTCTGTGCCACTCATATTAGCTGCTACCATGACAGTTATTCTATCTTTCGATAACTTGCCTCCACTACAATTCTCACCTTTAAATTTTAAAGTTTTGTCTGGCATTAATTTATAAAACAGTCCCAGCTTCATCGGCATTAAATATCTCATCATCAGAAAATTGTCTTCGTAGATTCGGCCACACAGATGTCAACCAGTTTGTTGTTGAATTTTGATCAACAGACGAAGATTCACCGACAATTTTTCCCGCCACAATGTTATGTCGAACTTTAAAACGACTGATCCAACTTGCAGAACAATTGAAGTCGAGATTACCAAAACGCGCGGCAAAAACATTTGCCTTCCCCTGTAGCATAGGGCCGCTGACAGGTATTCCTTTGTTTCTCATGATTTTAAACCACTGAATTAATGCTTCATCAACATTTTCTTGTCGCGATTTTCGAAGCCTCTTCGGTTTCAAAACATTTGAATTGAACGATTGCTTAATGCGGTTTTTGTTTTTAAAAATCATTGAGATTGTCGAATGACCCACGCCAAATTCCTTTGCGAGAGATGAGTTTGATTCTCCATTTTCTAATCTGCATATTATTGCACCTTTCTCCTCAATCGTAAATGCTTTACGGCGATAAGATGACATTTTTTTCACAGTATGTACATACAATGAAAACCACAAACGACAAACGAAAAACAATGCGTGACCTTCAAGCGTCAATTACTCACTGAGACTCAAAACAAAAACGAGCCACGTGTCGAACGTCGTCGGGAATCAACGAACATTACCGGAGGTGTAGAGAATCATGTCGGTCATTATAACCGGACATAATTTATTAAAAATGGGTCATAATAAGCGACATGTCACTGTAAGGGAAGTCATTATATCCGACTTTTTTATAAAGCATTTTATATGAAAACCAAACTTCGTAGTGTAATTACGTCATAATAACCGGTTGGTCAATATAGGCGGAGTCATTTTTTTTTTGGTTTTATTTACGCCAACGTTTCGGCAATTATCCTTGCCTTTTTCAAGGTTATTTATTGAACCGACATAACATGGATTCACTTGTATCATTAGTGTACAGGCGAAGAAATGAATGTTTTGCACTATGTACTTTGGTGAAAAATATTGCTTTTGGAGGAGGCTCAGTGATGTATTGGACAGGTATAAGTTCAAAAGAACGTACTTATCTTGTGGAGGTCGAAGGTCATTCTAAGAATGACAGACGTTTGGTACTTAGAACATGTCCTTTAAGGATGCCATGTTTACTCATATTTATTGGGTTTGATAAGTTCAGATTGATCCATGATAACGCACGACCACACATTGCTGATGTTGTCCAACAGTATCTTACTGATATTGAAATTGAGAGAGTGATCTGGCCAGCGAAGAGTCCGGATTGTAATCCAATAGAGTAGGTATGGTACTACGTAAAGAGAAAAATTATGAAACATAATCCGCCTCCAAAAACTCAACAAGACCTACGAATAGCATTTGAGGCATAATGGCAACAAATTCCAATATATGAAATTTTATTTTTGGAATGGGAAGGCTTATGCAAGCTGTATTATATGCTATAGGAGGCAATACGTGATATTAAATCCAACTTTAAATAAGAGTCAGTTAATAACAAACTTTTTTATTTATTTAAGAATCTTGTTTATTCTAATAAAAGCACTCCTTTCAATTTTAGTCTCTGGTACATAAAATCAAAAAGATAAGTCATAGATATTATGTTTACTCAACAAAGAATGAAGAAATAAGGAAAGGGTAATAAATTATTTATCATATTCAAAATACAGGATGTCCCAGAAATAAAAACACGGAGTAGCAGGTATGTAAAGTTCGAACAGACACAGGCCCAAATATACCGCAATAACGAAGAAATTAAAAATTTAATTTTCTATGTTGTTTTTTTAGATAAAAAAATTACATTACGGACCTGGCACAGCATGTATGTTTATAAATACACGTAAGAATGCTTATTTATAAATAGAAACGAACACGCATTCATAAAAAAATACGCTTTTATTTGTATAAAACGGGAAAAAAAGCGTTAAATCGTACTCATTCATATAAAACATATTTTTTGCCAGATGCGTATAGATAACGCAGCTATGTAGTCGGTTGTTGACCCAGATGGGCGACCTACTGTATTGCAGACAATAAAAGATTGTTTTTATTTTTAAAATAGGAAGGTTGTTTCTCTTTAATGTGTTTGTAGTCGGAAACAGCTGATTATTATTATTTTAGAATATTCAATAAATCGTAGTAAATATCAAGAATGTAATTATTTTCTTCTAGCAGGTGTAAAATTAAAGTAATAATGGTTTGATATTTATTATGAAGTATCTATTCCTCCTCCTTTTTTTTAAAAAAACAAGTAATAAGTCGTCCAGGGTCGGCGTAAGGCCAATTGAATTCTTTATTATTTTTTTCTGCCGTCTGCGCACGAATAAAGACTTGATATTTTGAGGGTACGTTTTTACACAATCTAGCTTCCGATTTCTGCTACTCCATCTTTTTATTTCTGGGACATCCTGTATATAATACTTTTGCTCATGAGTGTATGTTTATCCAAAAAATCTGGACATGAATTTAAATCATTTTGATAAATCTAATTTTTTTTCAGTTACCCATACCTTAACAAAAATTTTTATTTTATTTTTTATTTTGAACATATACTTGACCAATTATTTATCACATCAATATTTAACTGAATAAATAAAATATGTAAACTTGGTTTCAAAAATTATTTATTAATATCCCTACAATATCGTTTCGCCAAACTTTGGCTTCATCAGGCGATGAGTTACTCATCACCTGATGAATGAATAAATAAAATACGTAAACTTGGTTTCAAAAATTATTTAATAATATCCCTACAATATCGTTTCGCCAAACTTTGGCTTCAGGTGATGAGTTACTCATCACCTGATGAAGCCAAAGTTTGGCGAAACGATATTGTAGGGATATTATTAAATAATTTTTGAAACCAAGTTTACGTATTTTATTTATTCAGTTAAATATGGAGTTTCAACATGTGTCAGCCCCATCAATTAACTATTTGACATCAATATTTGTTGGTAAATATATTATTATTACACTCATAGCCACAGTATGTTGTTCCGTATATCTTTAAGTAATTCATTATAGAAATAGGTTTTGTTCATTTTATTGGTGGTCATTACTTGATACTAATATTTCTTATGTTCAATGTGCTTGGAAATAATAATACATAATAAAAAAAATCATTTGTAATAGACACAATAAATAAAAATGATCAATATGAATTAGTTTTTTTTTCGGAGAAAGTTTACAAGCTACTACAAATTACTGTAATAAAGTCGATATCTTGGCGTGACTTAAAACAGTTCTCAGCAATTATGTTAGATGTGTATAATCGGAAGGGCTGGTTCTTTAACGCGAGCTTAAACGCGAACTGGTCATTTCGCCGACAAAGAAAAAGCGACCTAAAAACATAAGATTTCTAACGATGCAATCGGATAATGTCTTAGTAAATTTTCATGAAAAGACCATTTATTTCGGGCTTTTAAACTTAAATTTCGGAGATAGTAAGTGACGCTACACGCTAATAAATTTAACTCTTACATTTTGATATGCGAATTATTTCCGAATAATGTCTTTTCACCGCATTTGGTTTCCCAGCGTTCTATCGTGCTCCAACATAAATCTGTATGAATAATTCTCATATTTGCTATACGCTTTTTCCCTGCTCTCATGTTTGAAAAGGTTCTAAATCAGTTGATTTAAGTTGCATGATACGATAGTGACATTCAACTATGTGCGTTAGATAGAGTTTATTGATTGAATGATTTGTATGTTGAGATCTATTACTCTAGCCAAAAGTAATGTGTCAAGAAAGGTGTGAAATAATATATAAATTGAAGATTTTATTCAATCAGCTATTAAAAACTGTTTGGATAATTTCAAAGTATTTATTTATTATAGGAGAATATTTTTACACAGCATTATACAGGCTGTCCTAGCGAAGCGGTAAAGTCCTTTACTGGTATCTAATAATGTAGATAGCAAATAATTTTTAATACAAAAAATGTAGATAATCATAAGCTCTACAATTTAAAAATACTTACATTTATACAGAGCGTTCGACAACGACGAACCAACACAGGCTTATGTTTTTTTTAAATGGAACGCTTTGCATTTTTTTATATTTTATGATAGCCCTTGAAGGGGTTTTGACATCAACTTGTATTTGTCGATTTTCAACTGTTTCTGAGATATGGCGATTTTTCGTTAAAAATTGTACAACATTTGAAAAGTTGCTATGAAATAATGATTGATAATGAAATACCTATTATGGGCTCAATTAGTAGAGATATCTTTTCAGTACGTGAAATTAATGTTTATTTCGACGTATCTACTATTTAGAATTACATGCCATTCGTTAAAGTTAAAAATTCTAAAAAAATTAAACGGAACATCCTGTATATTTATATGTTTTTGAAAAGTACATAAAATTTACTAATGAAAAATATATACTTTCTTCCACCTGTGGACGATATTGCAAAACTTATAGGATATTATATCTGAATAAACCCGATTACGACTTAAAAATATGAGTTGCCACGACTTGCACTATAACTAAAATTAATCGAAAGAGTTACTTCTATTTTCATTTTCCTTTTACAAATAAGTAATTTTTATTAAAATTTTAAAACTCATGCGAAGTTTGGAAGTTCATGAATTACCAATAATATAAAAATATCCCAGATGCTGTGTGTCAAAAATTGTTTAAACTTTAAACTTAGATTTATAGCTTCAGTTTAAAGGGAATTAACGATTTGATTATCATAGTGTATTAAGTTAGGTTATATGTTTCTTTAAGGCGAGGATATCTAAGCTACATTCAATACTACTTAGAATCTTGCTTATAGTCGTCACACGGCTTGGCGTATTGCCCCTGATATACAGGCTGTTTCACATGCTAGTGTTTTGGTTCCGTTTTTTCAAAATTATAATGAAGTCAAACCTTTTGTCATTTTATCATTTGAATTAATGTTTTAATTTTATAATTTGACTAGGACGTTAATTGTATTTAGATTTATTGATATTCAAGCAAATGTTTTATTGGATGTTTCTTAATTAAGCGTCCTAATTGTGTGGGAATTTAAGAAGTCGATAACTGACTTTAGTAATTTATTTCATATTTTTGTCTGTAGTATTTTTTTAATAATTTTTTGTGACTATTACATAATTTTGTTGTATTTAATAATTTTGGGTGACTATTGCATAATTTTGTGGTTATTTAATCATTTTTGGCGACCCTTTCATTTACTTTTGATATGAATTAATAAATTCTTGTTATTAAATTTGAATGTGTGTGCTTGGTTTTACCAATCATTTTACCTGGGGATTAAATATTGAACTTGGTCCGGAGTTTAAAGTAACAGGTTGGTAGACAGTAGATTACCACGGACTGGCGCCTTGACAACTTATGACCTTCGAATTGTACAGTGTTTCAAACCTACGCTTCGCGACTGCAGCTAGGGCACTACTGTCTGTCATATTTGACACCGACCCTTGGGAAGAGTGAAAGGTAAGACCATAAGTGTCGTATAAGCTGGCAATAAATAAATAGACTAGCACCTCTTAAAATATTTCAATTTGGTCTCTGATAATTTTGAATAGAAGGTTAGTATCGTGGTGGTGTCATACAAAAAAAATTGCCGCCCAACGTGTGGGGCCTTTGAAAGATTTTGGTTAACTTTTGGGAGTCGGCCTTTGAAAGTATTTTGTTAATTTTTGGCGATCGGTCTAGGATTTTAAAGATTTTTCGGTAGTTTTGAAAAAATTTTTTAGAAACTTTTGGATCATCTTCAGAGATTAATTATTTTTGGAGTATATAACGTTAAAGACCTTGTCATATTTTTGTGTAAAATTATTCCAGCTTATGCTACATTGAAGTATTACGTTGTGTGTGATTTTTGAATGTTTTGTGTACTCTTGACCCTTAATTACCGAATGTTAGAATATTTTGATATTTTATCGCTAACGTATGTTCCGTACATTTGAATATTTCCGTGAATTTGAGTACTTCCGTACAGTTGAATATTTTCGTACATTTGAGTACTTTTATACAATGTGGAATAACAGTTTGGAAGATTTTAGAACCAATTTCTGAAGTATAGGGTCATTTGTTTGCAAAGAATTTTGTCGTCCTTTGAATATTTTTGAGAAATATTTTTGTAAAGCATGTCGAGATTAAGTCTTTTGTTGTGACTTTATATTTTACAATTATTTGTGGACCAACTCTGTATACTTGATGTCAGATACCTGGTTACAGACACTTTCGGGGCATTATATTACCGCCAGTCTAGGTAATTAGTTGAATGTTTGGAGCACTTATAGGGCTGTTGATAATATTTCGTGATAATTGCAACATTACGAATTGCAATTTTGTAGTAAGAAGATTTTCTAATTTGGTTTATTATAACATAATTACTGTGATGCTAAAAAGTAGTAACTTATATGTTCGTCCATATATTGCGAAAGTTATAGAAGTTTTCAATAACGTACATTTAAATACTTGTATTGACGGTTTCCTTTTCAAGTGAAGTTATAAATCTAAGTACGACTTCTTTAATTTTAAAGTGCTTTAAAATTTAGTCTATGTATGACGATAAACAATTTTATAACACACAGCGACTGTGATATTTTAACTATTGTTAATTCATAAAGTTCCCACCTTTTTATTTTATGAGTTTTAAAATTTTAATAAAAATTACTTATTTGTAAAAAAAGTATATGAGAAGCAACTCTTCTCGATTAATTTTAATTATGTTATGTGTAATTTAGTTAACGCAACTTGTATTTTTGGTAGGTAGACATTTTTAATTAGTAAATTTTAAGTACTTTTCAATGACATATAAATATACAGGGCGTTTTTTTTAAGATTATTTAACTTTAACGAATGGTATGTAATTCTAAAGAACATGAGCAGATATGTCAAAATAAATATTAATTTCACGTACTGAAAAGATATCTCTACTAATTGAGCCCATAATAGGTATTTCACCATCAATCGTTATTTCATAGCATATTTTCAAATGTTGTACAATTTTTAACGAAAAATCGCCATATCTCAGAAACAGTTGACAATCGACAAATACAAGTTGATGTCAGTTAAATCAGCCCTTGAAGGGCTATCATAAAATGTAAAAAAATGCGTAGCATTCCATTTAAAAAACATAAGTTTGTGTTGGTTCGTCGTTGTCGAATCCTCTGTACAAATGAAAATATTTTTAAATTGTGGAGCATACACGGAAAAAAAATTAATTGTGGAAATTATGGCAATGGTGGTTCTAAGATTTTGCAAGTGAAGAATCTGCAATAGCTAGTATCACCCTTGCAAGTCTAGCTCCTATAATTTTGCAACTAACCTAACATATTTACAACTACAATTTACAGTAATGTCATCTATTTTGGTATACAAATTATAGGGTTTTCTAAAATAAACTGTTCTAAGTTTTCTAGATTCCTGTTCAATAAATTGCCTGTGAAATTGGGGCAAACTTATTATTATATAAATCCAAAAAACATGAAGTTTTTATTATTTTGTACCCCAAAATATATGGGCATGACCTTGTAAAGTCAGCCACGTGGGTATAGGGTGGACGCGTGCATTTCGGACAGGGAAGGGAATTTTATTGCATATTATAGGTTCTATTCGTTGTATTTTATTGAAGCAGTTGCACATGTATGTATAACCACACAATTTAACATAGCAATAAGAAAAAGGTTCTTGATAATGGATTCATTACTTGAAAAAATTGGGTTTGATTGTTATAAGTGCATATTTGAAGGTAAGTTCCTTTATAATTATTATAGAATTGAATCGTGACTGTTAAGATTTATGTCCACTTTCCAAAATTTTCAAATATTTATTATTTCACTGGTACATATATCTAAGATATGTAAGAATATGTAATCTATACAAGGAACGCATTTTATCTAAAATTGCAGTAGAGTTTTTTTTTTTTTTGTAGATATCAGGCATTATTTTTTATCTGTTTGGATAGTAGAGTACCTAATCCATTTTTTGAAACAAGTTTTGTTCAAATGGAATTCTAAAATATTTTTTCATATTTATTGTATCAATGAATTTCTAAGAAAATTGACTAACTTCTAATAATACCTATTTAGTTATAAAAAATAATGCAATTGTTTACTCCTATTGTATGTATGCTAAGTTTTTAAAGTACGTAAATTTTGATAATGCGGATTATGCTAGCATGAAAAAAAAGTATTGCTAAATACGAAATTGTGAACAAAATTAATACTGAATTTTCCCATAAGCGACCAGAAATCTATTTCATGCTATAGGTATGTGAAAAATTATAAAGATAAGAAACTAAAAGCTGCCCGAGGAAAACAGGAGTGCCTATGTAAACAAGACACCTACATCGCAAGTATATTACACCAGTATAACAAATCTGATGCTAGGTAAAAATGTCATTTATTAAACAACATTTTCCTTAATTTTAGGTACCTACCAAAGAATTATTTGCTTTTAAAATACAGCCTTTTATATGGATCGAACATAAAGAGTAAGAGAGCTGGTTTGCATTGGAAGCCGTCCAAGATTTAATCTCAAAACGCGTTCATTTTAATGGTAAATGATCCTTTCCATATAAGAAAATCATCAATATATTGGAGATATGTTGTCAAAAACGTTTTGTCCTACTTTTTTATTTTAAATTTCTCAAGTTTACTGTATTAGAGATTATTTTATTTAACCACCATTGTAATATTTAAAAATCGAAAACTAAAAGTAAATAAACGTAAGGTTTGATATATTTGATAAATGTATTTTACTATATTTTAAATGTATACATAATGTAGTCGGTATTTCAGTATATTGGGGTTAATATTTCAGTAATATTACTGACATATTTCCTGCAATAATACCGAAATATTTATTACAATATTACCTGCATCTATACTGCAGTATTATTGAAATATTTACTACAATATTACTGGCATACGAGGTATGTCTCAGAAGTAATGAGAATGATTAATTTTAAAGTGTTTTATTGAATGTATCTACAAATTAATATTGTCCCCTTCAAAGTATGCTCCTTGGGAATGCACACAGCGTCTCCAGCGAGTTTTCCATTCCTGGTAACAATTCTGGAAGTCTTATTCCGTTAGGCTGTTTAGAACCTGCGTCGCGACTCTTTGTATGTTGTTTATTGTTCCGTAATGGGAGCCTTTCAGTTGCCGTTTATGCGCCGGAAAAAGATAAAAATCACATGGAGCCATGTCTGGACTGTAGGGCGGGTGTGGGAGTACTGGAATGTTTTTCTCTGCCAAGAATTCTCCAACCGACAATGAACTGTGACTGGGGGCATTATCGTGATGCAAGATCCACGAGCTGGCAATGTCAGGACGCACACGCAAATCCCTTATCCGCAAACGTTCAAGGACCTCACTATAAATAGTTTGATTCACTGTCTGGCCTGGCGGTACGAATTCTTTGTGGACAATTCCACGCGAATCAAAAAAGACGATAAGCATGGGCTTTATTCGGGATTTGCTCATGCGAGCTTTTTTCGGCCATGCGGCCATTTTTGAAAACCTTGTAGCATCTGAAAACCTGTGCTGACGACAAAACAGCATCTCCATATGCTGTTCTTAACATTTGTAGTCTCTGAAGCAGTTCTTCCCAGTTTCACGCAAAATTTAATTGCATATCGCTGCTCGATATCTGCCTACATTCTACATGTAACGTGATATTAAAACTTAACGGTAAACAACTCGCGATCACTCCACTAACACTAGATTAAATGGTTTGCACCTGTTGTGATTGCGTTGTTAGCCCCTCCACTCACATGTAACTTCCATGAGGTCGCTCTACAATTGCAGTAATTATTATGGCATATTTTTTTCCGTGTATCTACAATTTTTGTATTAAAAATTATTCACTATCTACATTATTAGATACAAATAATGGACTTTACCCCTTTGCTGGGACACCCGGTATATAATTTTAAAAGAGAAAAGCTCAAGTAATGTATTCGAACTTAATAAATGATATTATTATTTACCAACAGCATTAAAGAATAAATAGTCGTTTCCAGTGCCAATACTAAAACACTAACAAAATTAAGGAAATATTCTACCACCATTTCCAGCATTTTTGCTTGACCGTAACATCATTTATGCCGGGAAAGCTGTCCTTTTTAATATTAGTGGCACAAAACTTAAGAATTATATGTCATGCATATTAACATCTAAATAAATTCACATCAGTAACACTCGAGTATTATTGTGAAATTCCTATTAAAAGACCCAAATCTGTTATCATTCCGTACATAATGACAAGCGATGTGTATATATTATTTTCGGCTATTGCTTCTTCTGATACTTTATACAGTATCACACACGAAACAAAAAAAAATCACCCTTGTGTAACACATAAATTTTGTCGTCATCCCTACCGAACATCTTCCATTTAGAAGCGATTCAATCTCGCTTGTCTGACCTCGCTTCGATATCGTACAGTCTGTCAATGGCCCAAATAAAAAAGAAAGATGAAAAAATGAAACTAGGGACGAGGTAACTCATCCTTTCGTCTTTCTCTTTTCCTCTTCCCGCCTCGACCTTTTTCCATCCTTTTATTCTGCCCGCTCTCACGGTTTTAATAATTCACCGTTCGGACTTCATAACACGAAGTCCTCCCCGTGTGGGAGGAGGCGAGACGCACGGAATGCGGTGTTGAATGGAGGAGGAGACCGCGTCTAGGAATTTTCACGTTCCCAGCTTAGTGCTGACGCGATGGAAAATGCACGCACGTAGCCCATTTAGATGAAGAGCGGAGACCCCCCCCCCCTCCGCCCCCCCGACATAGATGGAGAATGCTCCTCTTTCCGCTGACGCCCGAGACTCTGCTTTCATCTCCATTAGAGAAGGGAATCGATGAGGGCTATTTGATGATGATGATCACGAGTATGGCAATGGTGATTATAATGGGCCCTTCAAGTGTAAAAGATGGAATCCCCGTGAACAGAGGCAGAACAAAATATAAATAAAAAAAAGAGTGGAATAATGCGAAGTGAAGAAAATTCTTCGGTATTTCGTATTAGGGCGACCAAATCAATGCACGGGACCAATTAGGCGAAAATCCAAAGTTTGGCCATTAAAAGGATAATTGAATTGAATAATAATTAAAGAAGAAAAAACATTATTATACAATAGCATTACTGCCAGCAGAGGCGGCTCTAACACTTTGGCATCCTCCTGTAAATGTTTAGCATTCCACCCGTCCCCCCCACATTTGTTAAAACTACAGAGTCATATAAAAATAAAAGCTATGGAATTTTAAAGTAATTTTAATACTCAAACATAGGTTCAAATTTAAATAATACAGTAATTATTTAAATTTGAACCTAAAGTGAATTATAAAAAAATATAATTTATAAATTTGAAGAAATATATTAAATAAGAAAGTTTTTTGAAATTTAAATTTTCATCAATTATTATGCCAAGGTATTTTATTTGCGTTACTGTCTCTAATTCAACATTATTAATTAATACTTTAATCTTATCTTTATCATTGTGTTGTAATTTTTGTCTACTTCCAACACACATAAACTTGGACTTATCAATATTTATACTTAAATTATTTCTACGTAGCCATATATACAGGGTGTCATTTTGAAAACGTACCACCCTCTATATTTCGGCCCCTATAGAAATTCCAAAAATATGCAAAAACACGTCAAACTTATTTTTAAGGGGGACATTTTGTAGGCTGGTTTTCAATTAAATTACATCAACCCTCTAGCGGGGGTGGACATAACCTCTAAAAATTTAAATGGAAATGGGGGTTGAGTGATACCTCATTTTAAAGGTCGTTTAACCCGCTTTTCAAAAATGCTAATTTCTTGTCCTTTATTTTTAATGCTTTTGAAGAAATCAAGTCAAACCATGAACATACAAGTATCAAGTGTTTTGCAATAAAACATTAAAAAACTAATAAAAAGTAACTTATTTTATAAAATTTTCGAAATGTTGTCCATTATTTTCTAAACAGTGATAAAGTCTACTCTCAAACTCCTCTCTAACATTTCGAAACACTTCTGCCTGAAGTTCTCTACATGTAGCTGTTATTCTTCTCTTTAAATCTTGCAAATCTCGAGGCGGTGTTTTATAAACAATCGATTTTAGATGCCCCCATAGGAAGAAATCTAAAGGCGATAAGTCGGGTGATCGTGGTGGCCATTCTATTGCTCCTCTTCGACCAATCCATCTGCCAGGAAATCTATCATTTAGCCACTGTCTAACTGGAAGATAGTAGTGTGGTGGAGCTCCATCTTGTTGGAAGTGTAGAAGATCTTCTTGCAAAACCATGTTACCAGCCGCGTCAATTTGACTTTCCAAAGTAGTTGTTATTAAGGGGTCTATTATTTCTGCAAGCAAATTTAAGTAGAGCTCACCAGTTAGATTTCCTTCAATGAAGGCAGGTCCAATAATAGTATTCCCAAGGATACTAGTCCAAACGTTAACTTTTTCTGGATACTGTGTGTGACCTTCCCTAAAAAGTCGCGGATTTTCATCGCTCCAGTAGCGACAATTTTGCTTGTTAACATGCCCATTAAGAAAAAAAGTACACTCATCAGTAAAGCAAATATTGTGCAAGATATTTTGGTTTTCATTTATAAAATCCGTCATTGTTTCACAAAATTCAATCCTTCTGTCGAAATCGTCGTCAAAAAGCTGTTGTAGAATTTGCATTTTATAGGGGTGAAACTTATTTAACTTTAGTGCTTTCCTTACTGTTTCGTGAGACATTCCTACTTGGCGTGCCACAATGCGAAGTGATGTGGAGGGATTTGCAGTAAAGGTGCCTAATACTTCTATTTGTGCTGCTTCATCCAAGACACGGCTAATATTTCTTTTTTTGTTAGCAACGGAACCAGTTTCACTAAACTTAGCGAGTAATTGTAGAACATACTTATGATTTAAATTACTATTCGGATACCTTTCATTAAACATTCTTGACGTTCTTCTTGTGCATCTTCCACATTCCCCATAAATAAGAATAATTTCAATTCTTTGTTGAAGAGTAAACACCATTTTTAAAAATAATGTAATAAAATCGCAACTTTTACCTCGAAAAACTAATTTTACAATAAAGTAATTTTGGCTAAAATAAATGGAGTGACAAGTAAAGAAAAATTTGACAAGAATGTCAAGAATGCTTAAACTGGGGCTTTTTTTTTTCTACGTTAAACTACCTGTACGACTATCACAAGTACTAGTTCAGGTAAATCACATTCTTTCCAATAATAATGTTTAACTGAATAGTATGCGTCTTTATTATTTCGTTGGATATTAGAAGTAAAAATAGTTTAAAAATTTACCGTTATGTAATACCTCAATTTCATTTATTTTAATACATTAAAGCAATATCACAAAGTGTTTTTGATATCTAAACTTCTTTACAGTTTTCACCAAATATCTCGCGAACTGCTAAAAAGAAAAGGCAAGAATTTAGCATTTAAAATTTTATAAAATAAGTTACTTTTTATTAGTTTTTTAATGTTTTATTGCAAAACACTTGATACTTGTATGTTCATGGTTTGACTTGATTTCTTCAAAAGTATTAAAAATAAAGGACAAGAAATTAGCATTTTTGAAAAGCGGGTTAAACGACCTTTAAAATGAGGTATCACTCAACCCCCATTTCCATTTAAATTTTAGAGGTTATGTCCACCCCCGCTAGAGGGTTGATGTAATTTAATTGAAAACCAGCTTACAAAATGTCCCCCTTAAAAATAAGTTTGACGTGTTTTTGCATATTTTTGGAATTTCTATAGGGGCCGAAATATAGAGGGTGGTACGTTTTCAAAATGACACCCTGTATAACGTTTCCTGTTCTTCATTCATCACTTTTACCATATCTTCCATATCATCGCCCGATACGCAGAGCATTGTATCATCCGCGAACATACACACGTCACAGCGGCCGACAACGACGACATATCATTCACGTAAATATTGAATAGAACAGGGCCTAATACAGTTCCCTGAGGCACTCCATACCTAGTTTCTATCGCACTTGACACACTATTATTATATTGTGTCCTATTATTTAAATAGCTAGAAAACCAATTTCGAACTGTACCACCTATACCTATTGATTCCAGTTTTTTAATTAAAGTGTCTCTGTTTATTGTTTCAAAGGCTCTACGAAAATCCAAAACGACTGCTAAGATAATTTTAGCTTTCTCCAGTTCTTTTAACAACTTATCAATTAAATTTACAAATAATGTTTCACATGAATGATCTTCTTTAAAGACCGACTGGTCTTTGCTTATTATGTTATTGTCATTACAATTCGAACTAAGTCGATTTTTTACTGCACGTTCTAAGACTTTCTCATACACCGGTACTGTATTTATTGGGCGAAACTCCACACATTTTCGTGTCCCATTCACCTTTGGCACTGGTATAATATATGATGTCTTCCATCCTTCAGGAAATATCCCATTCTTTAGTGATTGATTTAATACATCTAACAATTTATTCGCAGTTACTAGGGGGGATATTCAAAAATTATTGCTTTGTCACATAATTCATTATTCCCAGGAAGAAGCGTTTTTAGGTTCTTCCATAATGTTCTGTGATTATATTTATTCTTGTCTAATACTTTTACAAAATATTTTTCTCTTTCTGATCTAATTAATCTCGTGACTTTGTTTCTACTGCGTTTATATTCTTCTCAATGTTGTTCATTTTTGGTTATCACTGCAAGTTTGTATTTATTATCTCTTATATTCATTTCTTGTATAATTTCTGCGTTTATCCATTTATTTTTTGGAAAACCAGACCTTACGGTTATTTCAATGATTGGACATAATTCCTACACTGCTGCCTCAATTATCATTAACCATTGTTTAGCCAAAATATTCACCTCCCTAGTATTATTCGACCACCCACAACTTATTATGAAAGGCATTAAGGCGGTCATGCTCCGTTTTTAAAAAGACTCGATGACAAGAACAATAAAGTTCTGAAAGAGATAGAGAATTAGGGCTGTCATTTACCCCAGTGCATCTGACGTGCCATGCAAATTATAGTTGACGTGTTGCCAGAAAATATCGTTCGGGATAGAGATGCTATTGTTACCTGTGTCCAATGTTTACATTACTTTGCTCGGGCACTTAAACTACACTGATATTCGGAAAGGAAAGTGTGTATTCAATCTCATAAAGCATATAATATACATTTGAATGAATAGGTAATTCATTCGGATCGAGGTCGCCACACACGTTTCTTTATAGATATAAAAAAAATACGGATATCTAAAGATATTTGAATTTTACCACAAGCCCAGGATTTGCATCTATGTATTTCTTATATAAGTTAACCCGTAACCGATGAGGTGCGATTATTGTCACGTCGAGTGTGAGGTGGAAGCCCTCAGACTCCCGATTAAATTTATTTTTTTGATTTTAATACGAATTAGTATCTGTTTAAATTAAATATTATGGCATAGTCTGGAATCTACTTAAACTATTTATGTTTAGTCAGCTATTAATTTTATTACAAACATCTACATTTGGTGAAAAATCCCAGGAGCGTGCATTAGGGATGCGCGATATATCGTTTTTAAAAAAATATCGATATTTTCTTTTCGATAATCGAGATTAAAATCGATATTTTTTTATTCAATAATATCGACTGATATCGATTTTTTATTCGATAATATCGTTTAATCAAAAATGCCATTTTTCCAAATTTCATGCATTTATTTCACATTAATAGACAAAAGAACCTGTTCACATTATACAGAATTTATTATATTTTTAAGAAAAAAATGAGGTGTGGCCACCACACGACTTTCTTTTACGTATGAGCGTTTCAAACTATACAATTTTAAGAATTTTTTTATACAAAAATTATTCAAAATCCTTTTCTAAGTACTTTCATTCTCTTAATAAATCGCTATAGAATGCATACTTTGCAAGATATTCGAAAAAGAGTGCTACTTCCGGTCCGAATTTTGAAATTTCATATATACAAAAACTATCCAGTTCTAAATACTTTTGTACTCTTGACAAATATATATAGAATGCATAACTTATGGAATATTTGCAAAAAATCGCTATTCGGTAAGAGTAAAAGTGGTACTTCCGATCCGAATTTTGAAATTTTTTTTATACAAAAGATATTTAAAATTATAATTTAAATACTTTTATACTCGTAATGTACCTGCCTAGAAAGCATGACTTGCGAGATATTCGCAAAAAACTCATTTTCGATAAGAGTAAAAGACCTACTTCCGGTTGGAATTTCGAAAAACCTTTTTAAGACAATTTGTCTCAAATATAATTTTGAGTACATTTGAATTCTCTATAAATTTGTTTAAACTTTGTAATTGACGAAATATTTGCAAAATTCAATTTTTTTACTGAAGTAAACTACTACATCCAGTCTACCGATTTTACTGAAAAACTAATCAGTTCTCAAGAGGGAGATTATACACGTAAATACAAAATTTGGAATAGATATCTACAGCGGTTTGACCATCGTGGTCACAGACAGACACACAAACATTTTTTAAAAACCACTTTTTTGGTATCAGGGGACTTCAAAACGTGGACATCTGCACTACGTATAAGAAAGTAAAAAGTTAATAATTTGGAAAATGCTTATTGGGATGTTTACTATTTCATGTTTCATTTCATAGATTTTACATTTCGTATAGTTCGCCTTTATGGGGCGTTATCTTCCCATTAAACGTTTTTCAAATTTCCCACAGTATTATTTAGTAACTACGACATTTACATGTTAACTTCCCTATTTATAATATATGAGTGGTCATTTTCAGTTTTAATGTTGATGTTACTAAATAACATTGTGGGAAATTTGAAAAATGTTTACTGGGTTAATATTTGTGTTTCTGTATTTGTTTTATACCACTTATATTTTCATTGGAATTTTTTAAATTTTGGAATAAATATATACAGGTGAGTCATTAGTAGCCGCGTCTTCGATTGGTGTTTTGTGTTTTAAATAAAAGAAAAAACAATAAGTGGAAGATCCATGGTTGCTTGTGGCGCATATTGTAAAAATACTTTAAGCTCTGACGCACTTCCGGTTTCACCGGAAATGCACGGAACTTAAGTTTTTTAAATGACTCACCCTATATATTTTTGGAGATTCTTGTACTGCTTTAAATTGTCTGTTCAACTGTTTTTTCTGCTACATTTCCCGTTGTTGTTTGAATACATTTTTAAATGTTATTATAAAGATCAGAACTGTCCAGAATTTATTTTTAATTAAAAGTGTCACACATACATGTATCGGGCAGACATATTAAAAAATAATGACGGTATCATCTATGGTCAGAGAAACTATGTTTTCCATAATTATACAAGAAAAAAATACATAATAAATAACAATCATATTTATTTATTAACATAGGAAATTGGCATTCTACAAATTAATGAATAGAACAGAATAAAGTTGCAGAATTAATGACATAAAGAACTGTATATAGCAGAATATCAGAATAATATAATAAACTTGAAAAAGCTAAGAAATAGGAAATATAAGAGGATAACAAACAATACATAACGCCATAAGAAAGCCAAGACGTGATTATTTATAGTCAGAGTAAAACTAAAATTTAAAATCACTTAAATTTTGTCCGTATAAAGTAGTTCCTTATATCTGATATATATTCTGTTATTTTTTCTACTGACGTAAATCACGAATAGGCATTTTCTTTGGATACTAGGGATCAACCAATTCAGGTAGAAAACATCTGTAAAAGAAAGTCACCAACTGCTCCTTCATATTCGCATCCCAGAAATTATCGTCCCTCATGATTTTTTGTACACTAATTCCGAAAGGTGTCCATATAACAAACAAGCAGTACTTTCTATTTGTTACATGTAGCTGGCCTTGCACTTGGAAATAATAATTGTCTTTACTTTTTAATGTTATTCGACCATCAACTATCTCCGCAAATTTAATTTTCTTCTCTCGAGCGGCTTCCGTTGGTGAATACGATGCAGCTGCTGACGGGCATTTTATTTCAATAATGCCATCGTCATCTATTAAACCATCCGGCGAAGCAGCTAAAAAATTCAATTTGCCGTCAATAAAAAGACCAATTCGTGTACACGAATTCCATAGCTTTTTTCCAATTCTTTTAGAGTAACAAATTCATGTTCCTGTCCCCAACGTGTTGCTGCAGTCCCGAAAAATTTATTGTACAAAAGACGTTTTATCAAATTTGCGCAATGCGTCGTCTTTTGCATTTTGCATATTGCTCCAAAATTGGACGCAGTCAGTCTTACAGAGCGCTGCTGCCTCCATAATAAGTTAGTGCTTTGCCCTATAGTAGCATGTTGTAACGCGTCACGTTCAGAATCCGATTTTTCAATTGAAGTCAAAATTTCTTTTTCTTTTATATCGTACTGCTCTTTTGTTAATGTGACAACCATTTCTATTTCTGTGTCACCATAATCGCTGTCAGCAGGTACTATCGGTTCCCTTTTTTTCTTGTTTTTACATGGAAATAACTTTTTACTGCATTTTTTCCAAGCTCTTACTCTTTTCTAGCTAGTCATAAACTTTTTTGTGTGTTTTCCTGGACTTCTGTATACAGCTTTTTTATGAATAACGCGCGGTAAATCACCCGGTTCCAAGTTGAATGCAATTGAAGCGGCTTCGCATCGAGTTTGATATGATCGTCGTCCGCTGAAATTTACTCTTTTCCCGCCAACAAATTTTTCTGAAATCCGGCTAATGTTTATGAATTTTTTAGTACTACAACGGCATGATGTTAATAAAAGCAAGAAAATAAGTGGTAATTTAGACAAGGCATTTACCGATTTTCTAGAACGGACAATAGAAAAGTTTCTAAGAAAGAGATTACATTAGGAGTCTTCCCAGATTTAATTTTAAATATTCATTATTTTACGATTATGAAGTAATAAAATGACTGTAAGCACTTATACAGAGAAATATACATGTTCTAATTAATTGTGCCTTTGTAAAATAAAGCAAATTGAGATTAAAACTAAACATATATACGTTTTACATAGAACATAGACTATTACTTTATAAAAACCAATAAAACAAAAATAATAATGATAAACGTCCTTAACAACTATAAAAAATGGCGAACAAATTACATGAATTAAAATTATTTTTAATTCATTAACAATATTATGAGCAATACAACATGAGCGACATGCGTATATAAACCACATTGTATAAAACGTTACACGCCGTTGCAAGCCGGCGACTGAATAAATTGAAGAAAACGGAGTTTTGCCAACAGGAAAATTATTTTTGCAGTGTAGATTCACCAAAATCGTTCTTCCGACCAACTGGCGCCTTGCTCTGCGATCGGCTTACGAATATTGTTTTAAGCGCCTGGAATATAGGCAATGTGTATCAAGAAACATACGTTCTTATCAACGTGATTAAGACAAAACGGTTAGCTTTAATGATGTACTAAAAAGTGTATATTAAAGGTAAAAGACGTATGAAGGTACCCACAGGCAGTTTTTGCCATTAAAGACAAACATTACACCTTAAAGTATACGATAAATATAAGCATTTTTAAAATGTTATTATTCAGTAGCATTTTTTTATATACAAATTTTTTCTTTCTTTAGGTACTTCAATTTAAGCTTAATTAACAAATTACTCCTTGTTTCAATCGATTCTATACAATGGTTACTACACAATATCGTCGATACGAAACGCTTGCAAATTGGCCTCAGCATTACCCCCTTAATGTTGTAGTTCTTACAACTTCTAATTTTAAACGTTTTTATATGTCCTGTATTCATTAGCTCTTGTGTATCAACGGTCAAAATATCGTTATCACTAATTTTAGGTGTCAAGTGAACCTCAAAGGTAATATCTCTCCTATTAGTTACAACGTAATCAATAATTGTTTCACTAGTATTAGTAATCCTTGTTGATACCGATACAACTTGATACAGAGCTGCTCTATATTAGATGTCTCTAATCTTCAAATTGTAATATGTATCTCTCTTATAATCAATATTGCAATCACCCATTATTAAAATGTTTCCATCGAAATCAAATATGTTATGTACCAGATTTTCAAGATATTCTATAAATATATTATCCAACTTTTGTGGTGGGTGATAAATAATTGTTAACAAGTATTTTTGATTAAGTATTTTTGTCTCAACAGATACTAGCCACAGACAATCACAAACAAAAATATTCTTTAGGTCATAATATAAGTGTTTCTTTATTTATACTAATATGCCACCCGTTCTTCTATTATTCGTTGTCGCATTTATCGTTTCATAACCATCTATGGCTATTTCTTTATCTATTACATCTTTATCAACGTGGGTTTCAACTAACCTTATTATTAGCATGCCCCATCGTTTAAATTCATTGAAGGAAATGGCAGTATGACTAAATATTAATGTTCTCTTGTTTGGTTTTTGTATTTATTTTTATTTGTATTTTATTTTTTGGGTTGAATATTAAAGAATTATATAATATAATAAATTCTATTTAATGTTAAGACAATATCTTTACAAACTATAATGATGAAAAGAATTTTTTTGATTGCCATAATCTTCATTTCTTTTTTATTTGAAAGAGTATTAAAATTAATGTAAATTTTATTATTTTTGTTAGTTTAACGGTTTCATAGGCATTCGTGTTTAAAGAAAGTAAGAGTAATTTCAGTTTTTGTCTTTATTTTGTTTAAATATTTAATTTGTAGAGAAAAAATACCAATAAACATATTCACAATTTTTGCTATTATAGTTACTTCATAATTTAAATTGTTTTTGTAATTCTCTTTAGTTAAATGCATGCCGTTGAAGTATACCAAATTTGATTGTCCTTGACCTCTTATTTAAAAAGTTATAGGTTTTGAAAAGAGTGTTCCCTTAATTTTTTTGAGCAGTGCATTTCCAAACTTAATCTATAATATCAAATGTGAAGCTCTTCTAAAAGAATTTAATCAATTATATGTTTAGATAAATCGAAGTTGGAATTCAATCACTCTTCATTATCACAAAAAAACTGGCAACACTACTAAAACCGAATCGAAATTGATTACGAATTCCATCCGTTCGTGTGTGTGTGCGTGTGTGTTTTACGTATCTATGGATCCACGTTGATACGCGTGGACCGTTGGCGCTTTCATTATTTAAAAGGCAGAAACAAAATGATTAAATAGATTCGCATCGTGTAATGGGAACACTCACACAGCTAGAGACCGAAAGGGAAGAGAGATTGCGCGAAAAAATGGCAGAGAAAGAAGAAGAACGACCGTGGGGAAAAATAGAGAATGACACTAACAAAGGTCGGAACCTGATTCATGGCCTACACGTTTTCACATCTCGGTTGCTTTACTCGCTCAATTATGCAGGAGATCAAAAGTCTAAAACACAAAAATAAACGACACGAGAACAACAACCGCGCTTAAACACAAAGTAACGAGTTAAATTCGTAAATAGAAAGAGCTCTCTCCGTTTCGCGTGCCTTATTGTTCCTTTCTTTGTTCATCCGTCGGCATCTGTACGCGTGTTTTCTTTCTGTGCGTCCGTTGTTGTCTCAACGTCCACGATGTGGACGATGACGGCTAATTTTTATTAATGCTCTCGACGGTTTTCGTTTTTTGCAAACGTATTGAAACGGGAAATTTTGAGATCACGATGTATGATTGAAATAAATGGTGGGGTTTATGCAATACGTGGAACACATACAATTCCGTCGAACAATTCAGATCATTGAACGATTACACTAAACAACAATTAAGATGTTTCGGGCTCAAAAATAAGTTATTCCTATATGTATTGTAACGTTTTCGGGTTCTCAATAAACAACTCGTGCAATTTATTTATTTAAAACAGTTTGTATATTCATACACCACTTATATTTATGTTTACTCTTCGGCTACCACTATATATTTATTTTTACTGTTCTGCACGAGACTACTTAAGGAACTTCTTATTTCGAAATTATTCATCCATCGGTGCAACTGCCTTTTTATATACGCGTTCGAAACATCTGGAACACACCAGATAAACGCCAGTGTTCTTCTCGATTTTTGTAGAACATTCGTCAGACATTCCGTCGCCGCAGCACACGTGATTCACTGCTTTATGATGCCTACCAGTCGCGTCGAAATGATTTATGGCCATTTACATTTCGTTTTTGGGCCAATTGGTTGAAACGCACAATCCCTGGCTCACTATGGGGTGTTAGTCTCATGCGATAAACGACGTCACCTATTTGCTCTAGTATTTCGCATGGTCCCTCCCAGTATTGTTGGAGCTTTGGGGACAGGCCTCGGCGACGCTGAGGATCATATACAACCAAATAAGGTATCCTTCTCGGTAACCACCTCTCTCGGCTTGCACGTGGTAACGATTCTTCGTCCTGTCGCTGGCATCCTGAGTGTGATGGCGCACTCGCTTGTGGGCAACCTTCGTCTGGATCCGCTGACGTAGTCTTCTCCATTTGGGTTCTCCACAACACACTTGAGTAGATCATCCTCCACCTTCAGAGAGTCCCATTGAGCCCAGTAGGATTCCAGTCCCTGTGAGCGAGGAGCCACTTTTTGACAAGCCGGTCCGCGACCAGTACCTTTCCAAACCATCAATGAACCAAGGTCCTCATCAGCTTCTTGACCGATCCGCAAATTGTCAGGATACCACTGATCGTCAACCACGGCAGTTCTGAATATGTTGGCCGATTTTTCTTCTTGGCGGTTGCTATGCCTGCAGTCTTCTGGACGTGGTCTTCTTGCAACAGCATCAGTGTTTTGATTTTGAGGCTCTACGATACTGGGTCGACTATTGCCTCCTCTCATCAACCCGTTTCATTTTTCGCTGCTCCGCTATGGCTTTCTTGGGCTTCTTCCCGCATTTACTATGCGCATGGCCCATTTCCATTTTCATTTCCATTTCCATTTCCATTTCCATTTCCATTTCCATTTCCATTTCCATTTCCATTTCCATTTCCATTTCCGCTTCCATTTCCATTTCCAATTCCATCGGAGCGTTCTTCTCTTACGTTGCACCTTATTCACTAATCGTCGGACTACCTGTTCCAGGTGTGCATGCCCATACTTCATCTCAAGACGCTTGATCAATTGAGGGTAGTCTTGACACTCTTCCGGGAGTAAGGGCTGCAGAATGTCATTGGCCTCTCCTATTAATGACACAATCAGGGATGTCCATCCATTTGCTCCTACAGCGGCTTCGAATTGTTTCCGGTACGTCATCCATGACGTCTTTCCATCGAAGGTGGGAGGTTTTACATTTGCCTTCACTGTTCGGGAGATCTCCCGGCTTCCGCCCGAGGTGTCATGGGGACCGCAGTCGTTCATCGCAGGCAACTGAAGCTGAACCCCAAACTCGTCCCCCATTCCGAACACGCGCTCCTCAACTTTCTGTTCTACGGCTTCGATGACCCAGAAAATTCCTGTCTTCCATTCGATGAATTCTTTTGAATGTCTTCCTTAAAAGTAGTCTCGAGTTGTTTTGAATTACTTGCAATTTCATTTCTTAAAGCTTTTGAATTATTTGCAATTTCATCTTTCAAAGCTTTTAAATTATTTCCAATTTCTTTTAGAGTCTCCGTATGTTTAGCAACTTCATCTCTTAGAGTCTTCATACTAGTCTCGAATTGTCTTGCAACTTCTTACGCTATTAAGCTTAGATCAGCCTGTACTTGAAACAAATATTTCTCGGGATCCTCACCTTCATTTATTAAAAGGTCACGGAGCCGATCCTGGAGAATTGTTTTTTTTCCAGACGTATCTGCGTCCCTTTCTTCCAATTCTGCCCTTAACTCGGAGACCTTTACATAGTTCTTCCAAGACTTATGAAAACATGACAGTCTTCCTCAAATATGCTGAATACATGTGGGAAATCTGTGGAAATTTAAAAGTCGTCACTGTAATCCTAGCAATGCAAGTGGGATACACTAAATACTGTCGCTTTTTATGTATCTGGGATGATAGGGATAGGAAATCACATATTTAAGCAGAATGACTTGAAAGAAATCTTACGCCTCTCGTGGACCCAAAAGAAGTTCTTCTTCCACTCCTTCATATAAAGCTGGATTTGATTAAAAATCTTCTCAAAAGAATGAAGCTAGAAGGACAGGCCTTTATATAATTAAGATATATATATTTCCTACACAGGTAATGCACAAGTTAAGGTATTTCTGTTGGGCTACAAATTCGACAACTTGTAAAGGCATCTGCGTTCGACCAAATTTTGGGGAGGAACAAAAATGAAACTTGGAAAATTTTAAAGGGAGTCATTCATGGATTTTCAACAAAAGAGATGAAAACTATATATAGTTAGTTGGTGACAGTCCTTTTGTAAATGTAAATACCATCAATTCATATGCAACATGTTCCTTAAAATCCTTTTTCTATACTCACACCAAGACTTCTTTCTTTCTAGTTGTATAGTTGTCAGTGATAAACACTGTGAAAGATTCTATCAGGACATTTTTGTAATGGAGGAAAATGGAAGACGCAATATTTGCGGATTACAGTTGGTTTCTATGTAGGAATGCTTCGGAACTCATTTACAAGACTTACGTTTACAAAAGGCAAGCCAAAATACAACAATCTCTTGAAGCCACCACATGATTATCTTCAGACCCAATCAACTGCCAGGTATTCTTCCATCAAGTTAGAACTCTTAGAATGTAACTCTCATTAAAAAAATTCAAATGGATTTTCTATGTTGTAGGCATATGTAATGAAAATGTACCGGTTTGTCTTAACCGATTAAATTAAAATGTTTCCATCTATTCTGTATCACAAAAACATGAGCTAATAGTAATTTTTCTTTGTCACATTCGTTTTTATCAACCCAAAATTAGTACGATTTAACTCACAAATTAAAGGAAACGTTAAAAAAAAATAATTTTATCTTGGTCAGTATTATATGGGAGTAGAGTAAAATAATAATAATAATAATAATGAAATTGACGTTTTTGACTTCCATCTTTAAAATGCCCTTTATCGTACATGTTTCCATGCTGGTAAGTGGTCTTTTAAATACACCTTGACAAGTTGCGAGTTTGTCCTGTTTAGTCATGGAGTGAACTTATTAGCAATGTTGTCTTTAGAGAGGAGCTGATGTTTGTGTACTTTTTTTAATTGCAAAAATCAATTGAATGAATCAGGATGGTTCACGTTTGTCAATAATCTGTCAAAATATCCCGATGTGACAACTGTAGTGTTATATTTGCCCTAATTAGAATCTATTACTTCTAATATTTTTGTAATCTTATTATAACAGAAAACTCCTAATGCATTTTCTTCTTTTTAACTTTTAATTTAGAGCAATTTTACACCAAACTTTTAATCACTAATATGTACAACGAGATCATTTTGAACTGTCCTGGGTTGGCAACAAAAAAGTCCCAGTATTATCAAAAACTAGGAAATATTTACTTCGGTGAATTGTCCATACTAAATTTACATGTCAAATGTCAAAAGCATAAAGTATACAAGTGTCTTGTATTTTCGTATTTTCATTGTCCTATTGTCGCTTTTGTCCACTTCTAGACAATATATCTCGTATACCATGCCCTTTACGATACAACAGGATACATTTATCGTAATGTCGCAGTTTTGAAGTGGAACATTGCAAGAAGCTGGATCATGGAAATATTCACTGGTATCATGTTTTCAGCAATTTGTAACGGAATATGCAAATCTGAAAATAAACTTGGACACATTCACTTGCTATCGCAATAGGTTTAAGGCAGTGTTTGTAAACGTAAAGCTGAAAAAGCACCAACAGTTTTAATTGAAGATGTTGTCGCATACATTAGGCAACGAATACAAGTTAGTCCCACAAGTTTCTGTACTACAACATTTACGGGGCAATCACTTTGAGCAGAGATTGAATTATTGCAACTGGGTTAATGAAATATTGCATGAAGAAGACTTGATTCGCACTTTCTTTTCGGATGAAGCTTGGATCTATTTGTCGGGATATATCAATTCTCAAAGTTACCGTACCTGGTCAACAGAGCTTCTACTTTTGTTGAAAATATTCTCCATCCTATCAAAGTTGGTGTTTGAGATACATTGTCGAAAAGACGGATTATTGGACCGATTTCTTTCTGTGATACAATTAACGCAATATGATACCGAGGACAAATATTGGAGCTCTTCATTAACAGTCTTCACGAAGATGAATTAACCCCGGGGTACTTCCAATAAGATGGCGCAACTGCACATACTGCGCAACAAACTATTAATTATTTGCAAAGAAATATTCTACTGATTTATGTAGACAACAGTTTCACACTCGCTTCTCAGAAATGGAATTCCGACATGATATTTTCGCAAGATATGTCAGCCGTCTTATTAGTCGTTTTCGAGAATCTGGCAGTATATCTAAGAAACACTCTTCTGGTAGACCTACTTTACTAACAGGAGAAGTGCTAGAAGATATTCAAGAACGGCTGGACGTGAGTCCTAAGATATCATTAAGGCGACTATCAGCGCCGACAGGTAAAATATTACTTTGATTGATATACAGAAAATTTATTAATTCTGATTTTATGTTTATATAGGACTATCATATGGAACATGCCATAAAGCCACTAAAAAACTACACTTACATCCATATAAAGTATCTGTTGTACAGATATTGTTGCCAACAGACTTTGAGAAACGCATATAATTTTGTACGTGGTTTAATAATAATCTTGCAGATGATAATTTGTTGGACATCACATTTTTCTCAGACAGAGCCTGGTTTCATCTAAGTGGATATGTCAATTCCCAAAATTATCGACACTGGTCATCCGTAAACCCACATGTTTTTATTGAAACTGACATGCATCCTATTAAAATAGGTGTGAAGAAGAATAATAGGGCCAATTTTCTTCCATGAAACAAATGCAGAACTATATAGAACACTTCTTTTAGAACCATTTATTAGACAACTTGACGAACAATGAAAGACAATTTGGCTATTTTCAGCAGGATGGTGCTACCGCTCACATTGCACATGCTACAATTGAATTCCTCCAAAGATATTTTAATAATAACCGACTGATTAGTAGACATAGATCCTAGATCACCAGATTTCGCTCGTCTGGATTTTTTCCTATTTGGGTATTTAAAGAACACTGTCTTTAAGACTCTACTACATACTTTACCAGAACTACAAGATGCTATTACAAATGCTGTTAACAGTGTAACAGAAGAAATGATTCAAAATGTTTTCAAACCTCTCAAAACACGTGTAAATGTGTGCCTACAAAATGAAGGATCTCATTTTGAACATATTGCAGTGACCTTGAGTTTGGTGGTAAATTATAGATAGGCATAATCAAGATCACTTCAAGATTTCATTTAATTAATTGTTATTTTATTTGTTTCATCATGATGTGTATATAGATATTTATTAAGTTAATATTTTGGCAAATTTAATTTTTATTTACGTTAAATAATATAAGAATGTTAGTATAATTTTTACAAAAGTTATAATATTAGAATAAGCATAAAATATTACGTGAAGTATAACAAGAAATTGTTTCCCGCACGAAGAATACTGTGACTGGGAGAGATCGACCGTTTGGCCCGGCGAAAACAATATCCTTCGCTAGATGCATTAGATGAGTCATGAATATGTAAACAAGTTGATATTTACATGTTTGTTTACCTTTTTGAAAGATTAATAATGCGCTGTTTTCCGAGTGGTGCAGCACTGCAGCTATGTAATTCTGGAGGTGGTATTGGTATCGTACCGAAGACAACCGGGCGTTTTTGTGAAGAAAAATATCCATATAAGTCGGAAACCGATGAGAAACCGAGAGTTGCTTGGTGTAAACCGCACTCAAAAGAGAAAAAAGGAGAAGTAGGTGGAAACCTCTTCTTCCTATTAAATGTTAACTTAGAAGTTTATTCATGAATTTGAACTTAGAATAATTTTCAAAGAGATTTTACGACACTTATAAATTTTTCAACAAGAATTAGAACTTGTAATATTTTCCGTAATAATTTTACTGTACTTATAGAATTTTTCCAACAGATGTGGAACTTAGAATAATTTTATGAATTAGATATCGTTTTTAATTCGGAGTTTGGTTTACATTGAGACTTGTAATTATTTTTGGAAATAATTATTTATGTTCGGAACAGTTTTATTTAATTAGAACTTTGAATTTTTTTTTTCTAGAATGTTTTGTTTTATATGCAGGATTATTACACCGTGCATTATGATAAAGCATTTTAGTGTCTGTAACGATCAAATTGAATAGCATCATTTTTTTTTATATAAACACTTGGTGTTTTAATAAACATTTTCTTTACTATTTTATTTACCAGATTAGAAGATTTGTAGTTAATAATTTTGTTTTATGTATATATAGAGTAATTGAACTGTGATCAAGTTTTTATTTTGTGAAATATATATATTTGAGATGGATGAGTTTGAAGCGCTGTACGAAGAATTAAGGTGATTTAATAATGTTTGTTATAAATGTGTATATAGTGTTACAAATTTTTCTTGAGTGGTGTTTTGTATTGGAATCTCAGAGTGAGGTAAAGTTTTATTTTATTATATATATATATATATATATTATATATATCAAGTATATTTTATTGTGTTTGTGTATTTGATATTAACGTGTTGGGTAATAGATCAGGGATGTGTGCGATGAACTAAGTAGTTGTTTAATTCATAGCATGGAGTCCTGGTGAATCCTTAAAGCACGAATTAGTCTTGGTGGTACTGTTTTGGGAGCGAGCAAAGGCGCCAAGCAGAACTAATCAGGGCTGAGCTAATTAGTTAAATGCACAAAGACATTTTTTTAATATTAATTTTAAATTTATATATATACCTTAAGGGGTGAGCACATAGTGGTGTATGTTCGGGTTGTGTCCAACGAGTTGAAAAGCATACTCGTAGGGTGGAACTTTGGGGTACCTACCAGTGTGAATTTGCTTTCTGATGGTACTGTCTTGGGAGCGAGCAAAGGCGCCAGGCAGGACTAATTAGGGCAAAGCCATTTCCTTAATGTTTATATTCTTGTAAATAATAAATCGCGTAATTTTTGTTATACATATTCCAGTACAATTCACAATATACAGTAAATTTTATTTTATTAAAAATGTTGATTGTTTACATGTATCTTTGACGAATATAAATCATGATAATCACATTTATTTTAAAAATATAGATTTGTACTCGATGTTATTCTTTCATTAATCATAATTTCTTTATTGTTTTGACTATTTGATCATGACATGTATGATTTTATATGATGTTTTGAAATATTTAAATTTTTGTGAATGTATTTGTGTAATTTAAAATCTTTCTTTCTTTAATATTTTTTTTTAATAAACTAGATGATAAGGTTTATTTTGCATTTTATTTGCTTTGCCTGACCTGGTAATAACTAAAGAGCATTCAAGTTGATTGGAGAGTTTATTTATATTTTCTGGCCCTGAAAGCAAAATTTCTTTAGTCATTCTAAACTGAGCTAGTTAAATGTAAATTTGCCTAACCTACAATTTAGCAGAAAATTTATTGAATCTTAGTCTAGCATAAGGCCTAGCACTAGGATGTATGCTTGATTCTTACTTACTTGTTGATTGAATACTTTAAATTATTTTTATATAAATCTCAATTTGCAAGAGTCACAGCAATATGTTATAATATTTCTAAATATGTAATGTTACCTATATGCAATATCGATCTTTGTATTAAATTATTTTTAATAAAGATATTTTCAATTATTAAATGTATTTCTTGAGTTATTAAAACGAGTAAACTTAACAAAAATTCTTGTAAATAGTTCATACGTAAAATAATAGATGTCGCACGAACGAAATACATACAATTCAAAATATGATATATGCGGTAATTACATCATCACCATGAAGCGACACGGTCAAGCATTTACGATCTCTCTGTATATGTTAATATTTTGAAACGTCAGGTCAACCCTAACCTCAAATAACAGCTTGCCCAAAGCACTGTAGTTTGTCAAAACTGTTATGACATCGCAGTGACGCTGTATATGACCTGACTCGTCTGTTTCGTTATTTGAATATCTAATATTTAACATAGTAAATTTCGAAGATTATTTTTATATAATTTCTGTCGAAATAATATATACTTTTATCTCTTATTAAAACTTCTTAAGCCGGAGCGCGTAAATAAACAAATCTTTGAGGGTAATCTCCAGTGTTTATTTGTTTATATACAATGTTAGCTCTTCTGCTCGTTCAATCACTTTTGACAAATCATCCGTTATAACTTAAGCCCCGGCGTAAAGACGAAGCAAAGGAGCATTCCGAAAGAGCAGAACACAAATCCTTATTCCTTAAAGTAAACTGAACCCTTTCCGTTCGCTTTCTCTATTTACGCAACCCGTTACAACTGGCCACCCATCCGGAAGTACGCACAACCCAGTTTTCGTATCGATTCTGGGGGCTTTGGTATATTAATCATCTCATTATTGCGTCGGAAATTTTCTTTTCTTCACCTTTTCCACTGCCCATCAACTCTCTCGCCCCCTCCCCCCTGATAAATATAGAGCCGTTCGCGAATTGTTTTACCTGCCCGATTCGAAGGAAATCTTTAGCAGAGAAAAGGGTCCGTCTTATTCAGTACCTAGGGACCGGTGAATCCGGGTAGTAAGGTTAGCCGTGGAAATTCATCGACCCCCTCCATGTATTCTTCTAATGTCGATAGCTGCCTGACGTTCTTAAATGAAAGGGAATGCCCGCTCTCCGTCTGTATCTTCTTTTGTTCGCGAAGAGCGAACGCTTTTGAAATGTTAAACTCTCTGGAGGTGAATTAATAGATTGAGTTACTCTGCTTGAATGTGATTTTCCCCGGGAAGGTAAGGTAAGTGTAACAGAAAGAGAATAATTTTCGACATTGGAATCGGTGCTCGATTGCTCGGGTGTTATGTCGAGTGATATGGATGGGGTACTGAGCACGGGAGAAAGGTATTTTTCAAGAGACTTTCGATTTTATTATTAAAGCTCCGACGGTGCTGGTGGGGTGGGTGGGGGTGGGGGTGATGGCGAGAGAATAATGAATTTTCGGAAAATTAAAATAAATTTTGATTAAATTTTCTCTCGTGTTGAATTTCATTAGGGAAAAAATTCCGAAGTGATTTTTAAAAATATTTTTTTCTTAGAAATTTATTGAAGTGTGATGGAGGAAGGCTCAAGTATTTTAATGGTTATATGATACAAGGTGTTCCCTATCATTATGTACAAATGTTGGTAGTGCAAAGTAGATTTCATTTCAAGTAAAAAAGAAAAACGCAATCCATTTTTATTTGTTTCAAAGTTACAGGACTATGAATGTGATTCTTAGATCATGAAAGAAAATGTAATCCGAAAGAAACTGATTCTATTTGAAAAAAAGTTCAATTAATAATATTTTCGAAATGTCCACCTCCTTGTTGAATGCAGGCTTGTGCCCATAAGTCAGCAGAAGAAGTACTTATCCGAATTTCATGCTTGTTTTGTCGGATTTGTCGGCAGCCAGATGAACAACTCTTCTCGTGTTTTAAAACTTGTGCGTAGAATAAATCTTTCATGTATCCCCATAAATAAAAATCGAAGAGATTGAGATCGGGTGATCTAGGTGGCCATGCAACAGGACTATCTCGATCAATCCATTTTGGAGAATTGACATTAACCTAATTTCAGACAGTAATTCCGAAATGCGGTGTTGCCCCAATCATGTGAAACCACATCTTCAGTCAAACATTCAGTGGAACATCCTCTAAAAAATCTGGCAGTTCGTCAATAAGAAACTGAAGGTAATTGTCCGCATTTAACATCGCAGGAAGAACGACGGGACCAAACAATAGGTCATGGATTAAGGCAGCCTAAACCTTAACAGAATATTTATGTTGAAATTTAGATGGGTGTATAGGTGTGGGATTTTTTGATGCCCACTTGTGCAGATTTTTCAGATATGTAACACTACTTCTCGTGAACGTAGATTCATCTGTCCAGAGGACTGTTATGCAGAAATTTAAATGAAGCCGTGACTGTCTTAATATCAAGGTAGTATAAACAGCATAGTGCTCTGCCTCAAGCAAACTGTGCCCCTTGCGATAGTGATATAGATATAAGATCTCACTTTTTAAAATTCGCCAAACTGTCATTCGTGGCACTACGAGTTGTTTCGCGATTCGACGTAAACTGATTGTTGGATCCCTTGTAACAATAGCTACTGATTGGTCATCTAAGTCTGCTGGAAAATTTACTCCTAGGTCGAAAAGGTAATCACGCAATCCACACTGGGTCTGTGTGCTGTAACAACCTTGTTATTTAAATCAAATTCCTGTGCTTTTTTTTGTAGATCTACAAAAAAATATTTTGTCCTACGACACGTGTTTATTTATTTTAGGATAACTTTTCATTATGCGGCGTTAACAACCACAGGTCTGTTATTGAATCGTCTAACTTTTTTAAATAAAATTAGTTTTTATTGACTTTAGGATTACATTTTTTTTTCATGATCTAATAATCACCTTCATAGACCTGTAACTTTAAAACTAATAAAATGGATATACAAGTTTGAGTCTTTTTTACTTGAAGTCTATTTTGCACTCCCAAAATTTGTATATAACGGTACGGGACACTTGTATAGGTACTGCAGAATACTTGGTAATGTTTCGAATTTAAAGAATGTTCTATCATTACCAAGTTAGGACCAACGCCTGTCTCTAGGCTCGAGGCGTGTTAACAATAATAACAATAATACTAATAATAATAATATTTCTTTCTTTCCTTAATTTAGAACCGTTGAAGGAATAGCAAATAAAAATGTGCCCTTATAGGCATAAATAAATAGTCTTGTTCTCGGAATAATGAATGGAAAATGTTGGCTCTGATAGATATTATATTTTGTTTGATATCTTAAGAATAGCAAGATATGCCTGGCAATAAGAGAGTACATATAAAATAGATATTTAAAACTATTGTAGACTGCGATCTCTTAACGAAAATAACACTTTTATATAAACGCTAACAGTACGTTAACATTTATACATTCC
Organism: Amphimallon solstitiale; assembly: GCA_963170755.1. Taxonomy (NCBI): domain Eukaryota; kingdom Metazoa; phylum Arthropoda; class Insecta; order Coleoptera; family Scarabaeidae; genus Amphimallon; species Amphimallon solstitiale. The sequence continues at coordinate 250,059,540 of OY720675.1, forward strand.
GCCTATACCGGGCTCTTTTTTTATCATTACACATAGCATTTTCCCTATGTGTAATGATAAAAAAAAATTGTCAATGCATTAGCGATATAGTCACTGTATAGTAGACAACCAGTTATACACTCGTATTTTGACAAGCAGGAACAGTGAGCTGTCATAAGATTTTTATCAGTCAATTCTCGTTAAGCTTTTTATTAAAATTCTAAAATAAAAATTGAGTTTGTAGCAGAAACACTGTACGATACACGTGTTAAAATGTTATTTTATTTTGCTTATTTTAAATTGCTCTAGTTCCTAATCACCCTCACTTGGAACAAAATAATTAGTTTATTATAACAATTAAACGAACTTAAATGTGAAGTCTAATATCATAACAAGTTCTCGAAATGTCCACCTTGTCTTTCAAGGCAACAAGCAATGCGATCTTGAAAGCAACGAAGTGTATTTCTAATAAATTCTGGCCTTATTCCATTACATGCAGTACGTATACGCTCTTTTAGTTCATTCAAGTTGCGTATTTGTACATTGTTGTAAATTTTACTTTTTAGGTAACCCCAAAGAAAATAGTCATTTGGAGATAAATCAGCTGATCTTGGAGGCCATAGTATGGGACCAAATCTACCAATCCACCGTCTTTGAAATAAGTTATTTAAAAAATTCCTGATAGCGTTAGTAGAATGTGGCGGGGCCCCATCCATTTGGAACCAGGGTTCATCAACATTCATCATCTCAATTGATGGAATGATATGGCCTCTCAACAAATTCAAATATTTCACTGCAGTGAGGTTACCGTCAATAAAAAATGGGCCAATAAGTCTATCGCTTATTATTCCAATCCAGACATTAACTTTTTGAGGGTACTGTGTTCGGGTCAGGTCTTGAGCGTGAGGATTTGTACGGGACCTAATGGATTAATGGATAGGAAATTTAATAATTTTTCATGGATAAATGTAGGGTACAAACCGAAAGTTCTGAGAGTTGACTTCACCGTTTACGGTAAATGTAGCCTCATCAGTAAAAATTATTTTATTTAAAATTTCTTGGTTTTCATTTAACATGTTAAACATTATTTCACAAAACTCAGTTTGTTTTATCTTATCCTCTTCGAAAAGCTCTTGATGATTTGATATTTTGTATGGCCTATAATTAAATTCTTTCAGAGTTTTGTATACCGAACTGTACGATACTCCAAAATGTTTAGCTACATCTAAAAGAGATCCTACAGAGACCGTTCCTCTACGTAACACAGGATATTTAATTTCATGTCTTCTGTTCGAACATGATTGGTTCTATTTCTTTTTTTGTGAGAATTTAGAACACAACCATCTTCTTGAACTTTTTTAAAAAAGTTCAGAATTGTTTTTGCACAAGGTATAGGCCTGTCTGGATAATTGACGGAAAATATGTCTCTAACTTGCCTTAAACTATTATTTTTCTGGTACCACATTACTATTGCCACCTTTTCATTTCTGTTGTATTTATCCATGATTTATAAATAAATTATCTATTTTTTAATAAAATGTATTTAATTTATGACTTATGTTTGAATAAAAATTCAGAAATATTAGACATAAAAAATGTTTTTCCCGTCATGGCAACCTGAGTTAAAAATTAATTATACGTAAATTCTTCATTAGTGTATAACTGGTTGTCTACTATACAGTGACTATATCGCTAATGCATTGACAATTTTTTTTTTATCATTACACATAGGGAAAATGCTATGTGTAATGATAAAAAAAGAGCCCGGTATATTTGCCACGAGCGGGGTTTTGATTGGCCAATTCAAAATAATTCACCAATAAAGTAGCTCAGTGCCAGCTGCGGGTGTATAATGGAATTCGGTGCGAAACTCATATGCGGAATGGGGGTTTGAAAATAGTGTCAGATGCGGGTGTACAATGGAATTCGGTGTGAAACTGCAAAGCGGAATGTCGGCAAACATTAATAATAATTAATCAAACATTGAAATTGTTGCGTACAGACAGACATGTTATTCAAAATGCCATATTATATTATATTATTTGTAATATTCTATAGGTATACAGGTGTCTCAGAAATAAAAAGACGGAGTAGCAGGTATGTAAAGTCCGAACAGAAACAGACCCAAATATACCGCAATAACGACGAAATTAAAAATTTAATTTTCTATGTTGTTTTTTAGATAAAAAAAATTACATTACGGACCTGGCACAGAATGTATGTTTATAAATACACGCAAGAATGCTCATTAGTAAATAGAAACGAACACGCATTCATAGAAAAATACGCTTTTATTTGTATAAAACGGGAAAAAAAAATTAAATCGTACTCATTCATATAAAACATATTTTTTTCCCGATGCGTCTAGATAACGCAGCTATGTAGTCGGTTGTTGACCCAGATGGGCGACCCACTTTATTGCAGACAATAAAAGATTGTTTTAATTTTTAAAATAGGAAGGTTGTTGCTCTTTAATGTGTTTGTAGTCGAAAACAGCTGATTATTATTATTTTAGAATATTCAATAAATCGTAGTAAATATCAAGAATATAATTATTTTTTTCTAGCAGGTGTAAAATTAAAGTAATTAATGGTCTGATATTTATTATGAAATTTCCTGTTTTAACTAATCCATCTTTCCATATATTCTTTCCTTTCAGTGTTTCATATTACTATTAATTTTTAATATGCATCAATTGATTGACAACAGTCGTATAGGTTATGTTTTGGTTACAAAGAATGTCAGATAATGAACCGGAAATGTAACTACATTATACAATGAGATGATTTGGCAGCCACAAAATCAATTGCCATAAGACCTGTACTGCACAATGCGGTTGAGACGGACTATAGCTGTCTGCTATTTCAAAGTCTTATAGAGTTTTCATATGGACAAACTCGACTGCTAACTTTTGATTTTCAAGGTTTTGACCAGGAATTTTGGGTTTCTCCCCACTGTGCGCTGGTCATTTGCATTATTTTCTAAGATGTTTAGATTTCGGCTTATAATTCGCACGTAATATGGCCAAAAATCCAGCCTGGAATTTTCAAAAAATTTTCAACTGTGTTTGAAAGTTTTTTGAAAATTTAACACGGGATTGACTGTACCTAGTGGAACTTGCCAATCTGATGATAAATTACATATTGTTAGAAAAAGCGATGCTTCTTTTGCCCACATACACTCAATTCAAGCAAATACTCAAATGTATGTGATAACTAAAAGAAAATTATTTGCAAGGAGTAAGTACACCAGTAAGATTACATTATGCAAGATTTTCATAAACTTGTCTAATAAACCTTAAGACACATAAAACGCTTTCTTTTTATTTCGTTAAAGGTAAATACATACAATCAATACAACAGTAACTAAATTCGATTCAAAATATATGTTTTCTTTTTTATTAATTGGTCCAAATTTTCTTTTTTTTTATTATAAGGTCAAAATGATCCAAAAAAGCAATAAAGTCACACACAGGTCAGGTATAGAAAATACTGATGAACCTTCGTATCAACAATTGCTTAAATACACGATAGTATTCAAACAGTAGGTACATTCAAAGAGGTAGGAAACTTGTACATCTTCCTAATATATATCCATTTAGGTGTGAAAAGGCTCTATAATGAAAACATACATCGAAATATGTAGGGAAAATAGATGGTGTGAGCGATAAAGGCTGCTTTCTGTCAAAGCGAACATTAACTCGAGGCAAGGCGTGATAGATGGCGTCAGCGGCGCGTGTCCAATATTATATCAGAAGCGAGAGTGTTCTGGGGCGGAGTGCGGACTGAGAGGGTGCGAGTTTTTCCTGCAAATTGCGGAAGAAACGACGACGTCTGGTGGTTTCTAAATAATATCGTAAATAATGAAAAACTTCGGACACACGTATTAGATTTTTTTGTAGCAGTTCCATTATCCATGACGAAATTATAACAAATATAAGAAGAAGTCTTTCATTAAATATTAAAGTGACGAAAATTCTATTTTATAAAAGATATTTTTTTGTTTTTATGTCCAATAATAATAATAATATAATAATATATATACAGGGTGTTCCTAAATATCATGTACATAAGGAAGGGGGTAACTATTTGGTTTATTTTGTGCCTAAAATTTCATATAAACATAGGTCTGCAAACGCTTCGTTACCAATATGCAGGGTGTTGAAATTTCAAGAATTTTTCACTTTTTACTGTATAGCTCCTGCAGTTTTTGAGATATTTTGTTCAAATTTGGAAGGTAGGTTACGCTATAAGGCCTGCATCATTAGCCATGCCAAATGATTATGTAAATCTACAGGGTAATAATTTTTTCGAGGTCATGCCCTCTTTTCTCACCCTGAACTTTTTTGCGATGCGCCACTGCTAGATTCTAAAATACGCAATAAATTTTCTGTCTTGTTTAGAAACTTTTTGATCTCTTGTATTTTTTTCTTATCTCTGACCGTTACCGAGAAAAAAAATAGAAAACAATTTTCTGTAATTCGCCAGAGAAAATTAAATTTTTTAAAATGGTCTAGTAGGCTCTGGCTTTATTCAGATAATCACTTGAGTTTATTAATTTTAAGAGTTAAGGTGCTACTACCTGTTAAAAAATAGGATGACCCGGTTTTCGTAGCATTGTTTTATTACAATACAAAGTAACATAACTAATAACAATAAAAACCCTAAGTAATAACAATGACAATGAAACTATGCTACAACAATTGTTGAAAGTGTCCTCCTTCAACCCTTATACAGGCGTCCGCTCTTCTTCTCATTGATGCTCGCACTCTCTCAAATACTCCTGGAGTATTTCTTATCGTTTCAAATCCATCGATTATTCGATTTCGTAAGTCATCAACAGTATTCACAGGTGTTGTATACACTAGAGATTTGAGTTGTCCCCACAAAAAAAAATCTAGACTATTTAAGTCAGGGGACCTAGGGGGCCATGGCTGAGGTCCACCTCGTCCTATCCACCTATTCTCATATACTTCATTTAAATACTCCCGAGCCAAAATAGAAAAATGTGATGGGGCGCCATCGTGCATATACCACATATGATTTCTAAGTAAAAGGGGCAAGTCTTCAAGTAATAAAGGCAATTCATTCTGCAAAAACAGCCTGTATGACTGACAAGTAAGTCGACCAGGCAAAAAACAAGGACCAATCAAATTATCTCCAATTATACCACCCCATACATTTAATGAGAACTGTTCTTGAAAATGCGTTTCTACAATTTCATGTGGATTTTTATCTGCCCACGTGTGGTTGTTGTGGAAATTCATAATTGAAGTCCTTGAAAAATTCGCTTCATCGGTAAAAAGGATTTTACAATCAAAAATGCGGTCTACTGCTAACTTATTAAGGTACCATTGGCAGAAATCAAACCTTAAAGGGAAGTCTCGGGGAAGAAGAGCCTGCACTCTCTGAATGTGGTAAGGGTATAGCAGGGAAACACGTAGAATACGCCAAACCACTTGATGACTAATATTTAAATGTTCACTGATTTTTCTGGTGCTGGTGCGAGGATGTCTGTCTATTTCATTCAGAACAGCCTCTTCGATCTGTGGTGTTCTAACAGTACGTGGTTTACCTGCATCATTAGTATTCTTTTTAAAAGTTCCAGTTTCTCCAAGACGCCTATTAATATTTGAAAATATTCGATGATCGGGTATCATTCTATTGGGATAGCGCTCCATGTACAGACGCCTGGCTTCTCTTGCATTTCCATTCGCAAGGCCATAGATAAAATGCATGTCAGCCATTTCAGAATTCGTGAAATTTGGCATATTTACAAAATTATAACGAGTATTTAAAACACTTTTACACCTTACAGTTTGCAATTTAAAACTTTACTTATACAGACACAAGTTACGATTTCTAATTTCAATTGTCAAATTAATAAACTCAAGTGATTATCTGAATAAAGCCAGAGCCTGCTAGACCATTTTAAAAAATTTAATTTTCTCTGGCGAATTACAGAAAATTGTTTTCTATTTTTTTTCTCGATAACGGTCAGAGATAAGAAAAAAATATAAGAGATCAAAAAGTTTCTAAACAAGACAGAACATTTATTACATATTTTAGAATCTAGCAGTGGCGCATCGCAAAAAAGTTCAGGGTGAGAGAAGAGGGCATGACCCCGAAAAAATTATTACCCTGTAGATTTACATAATCATTTGGCATGGCTAATGATGCAGGCCTTATAGCGTAACCTACCTTCCAAATTTGAACAAAATATCTCTAAAACTGCAGGAGCTATACAGTAAAAAGTGAAAAATTCTTGAAATTTCAACACCCTGCATATTGGTAACGAAGCGTTTGCAGACCTATGTTTATATGAAATTTTAGGCACAAAATAAACCAAATAGTTACCCCCTTCCTTATGTACATAATATTTAGGAACAGCCTGTATATTATACTACCCCTATGTTTCAATAGGATAATAGTTAGTTAATTACTACTTTATTTATTTTCAAATATAAATTTAAAATTGTACAATATTTATTTTTACTCACTGTATCCAAATTATCATAAATAAGATTATAACTACATTCATAGAATTTGAATAAAAATTACGAGGGAAGTATGCATGTATCCAACAAAATTTGGTTATGTTTATTATTTTTTACCGGCTTAAAATTTCTTCGTATATTATTATAATTATTAGCTCAGTTTAAATTTATTTATGAGACTCCATGTAGTCATTTCAGGGTGTTAGAGCTCTTATAGTATACAAGATTACCTTCGTATAAAAGAAAAAGAGTGTTAAATCATAAATAAAAAATATATTGGAGTAGATACATGAACTTATAAAATTAAGGTTAGAATCAAACATTTTATATAATAAACAAAACTGCTAGTGTAATGTTACTATGGAATTGTTTCTATCCAGCAATAATGGGATCAACTAAACATGAACGGTATGTATATAATTTGTTTTTAGTAATAAAATCTACGTTTAGAAAAAAAATCAACATTAATCTAAAAATTCTTTTATATCTTATGTATGCAAAACTTTAATACTCAACTTTAAAGATATTAACTTGTGATGACGATTAGCATAAAATAACTCTTACAATTAATCTATATTCTTAAGATTAAATTATTTAGATAATTGAATTGCAATTATAATTTTTCTCTAATTTCTGATTATTTTAAAATCAACGTTAATAACATTTTAAGTACTTAACTCGAGTTTTTAATACTTTGTGGAATTGTTTTAGCAGGCTATATCTTCTAAATTTTATCTGGGATCTTCTATACTCTGATGATCATCTTCGTCCTGGATACTGTGTTGGAACGCAATTCCTTCAATTGAGCTGCTTATTCTTCGAACCTTACGTTGTACTTCTTCTTAATTTCTGGTATAATTTAATTTAGCACATATATTAACAATTATTTAGTTTGGATTGTTTACTTGTAGATCAATAGATACAGTTTAATCGACGGGAACTTTATAATGGTACATTTCTTCACTATTTTATTATAATGTTATTGTTTAAAATGTTGTTATTATTCAATGTTCCCTTAATTCTTGGGAATTTATTAACTTCTGATTTTTTTTTAAATAATTTCTTAGACATTTAAATATCTTAATTAAGACTGAGTTATTCTATAGTAATTTATGTATCTTAAGTTGAATAGTTTCGAGTTACCTACTATTAAATCAAATATATGAATATGTACTATCTTTTCTTATACACATGATTTTAGTATATAATATCGTTATAATATATACCGGGTGTCTGTTTAAGCTCGGCTACCGGCCATATCTCGGCAACCGTGTATCCTACAACGTGGCGGAAAAAATCTTGGCAATAAAATGGACCACGGGAATTTCTACAAAAATATTTTAAAGTTTTCAAAATGATCGCAAGGGGGCACAATTCTCAAGATCAATAAAAATTCGATAATTTTTCATTAAATTCTAGATTAATATAGATTAAAACTTACACTAGCAACATTTTGAGACATTTTTATACAATTTTCATTCGAAACTTTTTGATCTGAGTTCCATACGAAGGAGAGGGTGGAGGGGGGTATGTCTGCGTACAAAACTAGGTATAATTTCGGTTTGCCCCAACGGATTTGAGTGTTTCTGGGCTTATTAGATAAAGAATTTTTCAAAGAATTGAGTGATCTGTAGTACGAAATTACGTGGTTGTCAAAAAAAATAACAGGGAGCGCTGTTTTCAATTTATGTATATTACTTGTTTTTTCTTTAAATTTTTAAATTGAACTGTATATTTTTAATGTTGTAATATTGAAGCACATAATTTCGGTTTGCCCCAACGGATTTGAGTGTTTCTGGGCTTATTAGATAAAGAATTTTTCAAAGAATTGAATGATATGAAGTACGAAATTACCTGGTTGTCAAAAAAAATAACAGGGGGCGCTGTTCTCAATTTATGTATATTACTTGTTTTTTCTTTAAATTTTTAAATTGGACGGTATATTTTCAATGTTTTAATATTGAATCGCATAAAAAACTGTAGAAAATGATGAAAACCGGAAGTTGCAACCTTTTTTCTTGGGGAAGATATAATCATAGGAAGACAATCCAGAAAAATAAAAATGTTTAAATATAAATTTATTTATTTATTGCGAGTAATAATTTTATTTTAATTTTAAAAAGGTTACTAGACAATGTATAGTTCGCTTTCATTTGAATTTTCATCATACTCTTCCATAAATGCATTCATTTCAATCTTCTCACCGATTTTTTAATTCATTGCATATGTTAGGTTAGATTCTCCTTTTAAATGTTTCATTGTTTGAAAAAATCTGTAATATGTTACATTTCAAAAATATCAGAAAAAGAGTCTTAAAGTTCAAATATTATAAATTCATTAAATGAATCTAGTCATGTAAGTTTGACGGAAAGATTAACAGTACATCTGTTTCTAATATGAAATTATAAAGTGTTAAAAAATAGAACTAGAAATGTATTGTCTATTCTATTCAAAGTTATTAATTACATTAAAACTAAATTTATAAATCAGAAAGAAACTAAGAACAAATTAAACATAAAATAAGCACAGAAATAACACTTTTTAAATGACATTTACACTAAATGTTCAAAATGACTACCCTGTGCCATCTGATTATACCCATGATGATTATAAAACTCATTTATCACATTCCGAATAGTTTGAGCTAATGGGGATATTCCCTAGCTCAATATCTACAATTTTTAGAAAATCCTTTACAACGTGATGTTCCCGAAATTTCTTATTAATCCTATTAATTATTGGTAAAGGTAAACTATTCTAATTAAGAAAGTGGAAATAGCACTTATGTTACTGTGTCACAAACTGTTTCTGACAGCCGCAATTAATGCTTTTTGTTTTATGCACCCGTAACTAAAATCATTTTGCCAATATAATGATTTTTTAATATTTGACATTTAAGACTTTATTCCTCGTTTTTACTTTCTTACACGTAGTATAAGGAAGTATTGTGATGATGAAAATTTTCGACCTCGAGATTTTTGCAGATGTCCACGTTTTGAGGTCCCCTGATACCGAAAAAGTGGTTTTAAAAAAATGTCTGTCTGTTTGTCTGTCTGTGACCACGAAAGCGGTCAAACCGCTGGAGATATCAATTTCAAATTTTGTATTTACGTGTATAATTTCCCTCTTGAGATCTGATTAGTTTTTCAGTAAAATCGATAGACCGGATGTAGCAGTTTACTTCGGTGAAAAAATCGAATTTTGCCAATATTATATTAATAATTATATCAACTAATAAGTTTAAACAAATTTATAAAGAATCCATATGTACTTAAAATTAAAATTGAGAATAATTTTACTTATAACGTTTTTCGAAATTCCTACCGCAAGTAGGTCTTTTACTCTTATCGAAAATCAGTTTTTTGCGAATATTTCGCAAGTCATGCTTTTTAGACAAGTACGTTACGGGTATAAAAGTATTTAAAACATAATTTTCAATATCTTTTGTATAAAAGAAATTTCAAAATTCAGACCGGAAGTACCACTTTTACTCTTATCGAATAACGATTTTTTGCAAATATGTCGTACGTTATGCATTCTATGTATATTTAACAAGAGTACAAAACTATCTAGAGGATTTGCAATATTTTTTGTATATATGAAATTTAAAAATTCGGACCGGAAGTAGCACTTTTACTCTTAGCGAGTAGCACTTTTTTGATAATATCTCGCAAAGTATGCATTTTGTAGAGATTTATTGAGAGAATAGAAGTACTTAGAATAAGATTTTGAATAATTTTTGTATAAAAGAATTCTTAAAATTCTATAATTTGAAACGCTCATACGTATAAGAAAGTCGTGCGGTGGCCACATCTCATTTTTTTTATGGAACATTATAAAGATTTAATACCGTTAGATAAGGAATAAAATGTAATGTCAAATTCAATTAAAAAAAGTATAGGTTGCCATTTAAAAAAAAACCATGACGTAATAATATGAAAAACAAATGACGTAAGAAATTGAAAATAGACTAAAAATATTTCCCATAGTTAAAATCGCTATACCCCTTCGAGATTTTTTTTAAAATTGAATTCAAAATTATAATTAAAATTGCAAAATTAAAGCGCTAAATAATTCTTACATTTCTTTTATAAAGGGTACATGAATTTTTCAAAAAAAATTTCATCAATTATCATCACCACATTAGACATTTGTATAAAATTTGGATAAAAAATATGTACTTACTTTTTCATATAATTATAATAATAATAATAATAATAATTTTATTCATGCAGTAAATACAAAAGTGTCTACGTTCGTCTACAAAAGGATCAAAACTATATATACTCATGCAAATCATTCAAGTTATTTTTCAGCTATTTCTAGATTGAATAGAAAAAAGCCTTTGAAACAAAATATTTTTAAAATTATAGTGGATAGAATCGTGTTATTTACAGATAAAATATTAAAACAAATTAGAGCAAAATAAGGTAATGTAATCAAATATTACCACTGTTTCTTGTAAAATGAAATCTGCAAACCGTTCTATATTCGACACGTGCCATTTTAAAGTTTCTTGGCATGCGGTTGGAATGACCCCAGGCAAGTAATGCATAAATCAGTATAGAATAAAATATGGCAAAATAAGGGATCTCAAGAAATTTTAATGATATTCTATTGCTACGCGAGTTTTCTTCTACACAACATAATGTTAATATTTGGAATTATTTTAAATACCGGGTGGTGCAATAGTGTGTCGGCGGAGCTTAGTGTGAAAACTAATAACGCTGCAGAAATGAGACTTTACGTACGTATGTAGTATGCGACTGTGCATTTTCTAATTTTATTTACAAATATACAGGGTGTTCCAAATTTTCGCAACCACATTCAACTTTTTCATTTTAAATACATTGCTATACTTTCTAGATATTATAATGATAGCCATTCAAATTATGTTTGCAATGATATTGGATATGTGCACTTCAGACTGTTCATTTTGATTTTATTGATAATATTGTTAAAATCTTGACAGTTGCAGCATCTAACATTTTAAGCTGTAGTCTGTAAATGGGTAGAATGCCTCACGTAACTCTTGTGTTACTAATTTATGGACTAACACGTTATTTGATTTGAGGTTGAACAAAGTGAATAAATATACAGGGTGTTAAATATGTCGTGTCTAAGTTATCGATCTTTATTGGTTATTTTCTCGTTTTTTTCAAATCTAACCTATAATATTTTTATAAGTCAGCATATTCCTTGTAAAATCGCCTTTAAAATGGTACCAATAACATAGTACTTATTTCTAGTATTTTCAAAGTTATAACCCTTTAATGGGATATACTCATGTTTATAATATGCAATATGTGGGGCATCTAATAGTTGGTTGGCCTTGGTTTAAAAAAAAAATGGCTGTACAACCAAACGTCAAATCTCTACTTCAAAAGTCCATAAAAAGTCGTTTTCTGTATTTTCTCTTTTCTGTAATTGCGTTTTGTTGTTATAAATTAAGTTCGGCTAGTGAATTATTAATTTCCGTTTGTTTGTTAGTAGTTGTTACGTGTTGTATTTACCTTGTTATCAGTTATATCGCTTTATTGACATTATTTCTCATTTAGATACCATAATAGTTTATTGTTGTTTTTGCTTTAAAATGAATTTTTCGAAAGAGGAGCTCATAGACATGGCATTTGCTCTTGGCGCTAGCAACAGAAATCCATTTTTAGCATCAAGAACATATGCGATGGAATATCCCGACCGAAGAGCACCCGATAGTAAAACGTTTGAAAATTTGTTAATAAGGTTTCTTCGAACGGGTTCAGTGAATTACGTCGAACATGAAAGAAGTAAGACTATGATTACAGAAGATAATGAAGTGATAGTCGTCCAGTCCATTGTGGAAAATCCGCACGTATCTACAAGGATAATTTCGAAACAACACGGGATAGAAGTCACTGCTGTAAAAAGGATTTTAAAAAAACATAAGTTTCACCCTTACAAAATTCAAAATCATCAAGGCTTATTACAAACGGACTTTGAAAGGAGACTAGTGTACTGTGAATGGCTACTTTTACAATTACGAAACGATATAACTTTTCTAGATCATGTGCTTTTCACAGATGAAGCAACATTTGCTAATTGTGGAACCACAAACAGAAAAAATACCCATTATTATGACACTACAAACCCACATTTTGTTCAGCCCATTTTATATCAACAAAAATGGAGTGTTAACACATGGGGAGGCATCATAGGAAACACTATTATTGGTCCATTCTTTTTTGATAATACTTTAAATTGTGCAATCTACACAAATTTCCTACAAAATAATTTACCATTGCTATTAGAAGGCCTCCCAGATAACGTCATCAGGAGATTGTGGTACCAACATGATGGTGCACCAACACATTATGGTGCTGCTGCAAGAGCACATTTAGATAGGGTATTCACCAATAAGTGGATTGGGAGAGGAAGTTTGATAAGCTGGCCACCACGATCACCAGATCTCACACCTTGTGATTTCTTTCTGTGGCCAACTGTAAAAAACATTGTTTACGCAACACCTCCTACAACGGCAGAGAATATGCAGCAACGAATAAGAAACGCTTTTCTTCAATTAAGTGAGCATAACTTAGCTGAGAATGTAAGTCTGTCGATACAGAGACGGTTGAGAGCATGTGTAGAGCAGAATGGAAATATATTTGAACACATTTTAAATTAAGATTGTTTTATTATCGAAAATTTTCAAAATATATTTCTAAAACTAATGGTAAAGCATTTAAAAAACAGGTGTTTGTTAAAATTACTTTGTTTTATTTTCATGGCCAACCAACTATTAGATGCCCCGCATTTTGCATGTTATAAACATGAGTATATCCCATTAAAGGGTTATAACTTTGAAAATACTAGAAATAAGTACTATGTTATTGGTACCATTTTAAAGGCGATTTTACAAGGAATATGCTGACTTATAAAAATATTATAGGTTAGATTTAAAAAAAACGAGAAAATAACCAATAAAGATCGATAACTTAGGCACGACATATTTAACACCCTGTATATGTATTCACTTTGTTCAACCTCAAAACAAATAACGTGTTAGTCCATAAATTAGAGACACAAGAGATACGTGAGGCATTCTACCCATTTACAGACTACAGCTTAAAATGTTAGATGCTGCAACTGTCAAGATTTTAACAATATTATCAATAAAATCAAAACGAACAGTCTGAAGTGCACATATCCATATATCATTGCAAAGATAATTTGAATGGCTATCATTATAATATCTAGAAAGTATAGCAATGTATTTAAAATAAAAAAGTTGAATGTGGTTGCGAAAATTTGGAACACCCTGTATATTTGTAAATAAAATTAGAAAATGCACAGTCACATACTACATACGTACGTAAAGTCTCATTGCTGCAGCGTTATTAGTTTTCACACTAAGCTCCGCCGACACACTATTGCACCACCCGGTATATTAGTAATATATCTGTTTTCTACATTATCGTTGACATTATTGGTGGTAGTATTTAGGTTTGGAAGTATTACAGTATGTAAGAAATAAACATGGGCTAAGGATAGAACCCTGCGGAACTCCAGTGGATCAGTCCACAATAAAGTATTCTATTCATAACAATTTTGCTCCACGATTCGGGATGCACTGTCTAGAGGTTCATCGGACGATCTTCTTTGTTTCTTCATTCTTCCCCTGCCATAGTACATGATTGCGTCTAATGTGCCAAATATATCGAGAAGGTTTCATAAACTTATGATGAGATCTGATTAAATTATTAACTATATTAGCAAACCCGCACTACTAAGGCACGAAAATCATGTTTTGCAAATATCTATCTGGTCAACCGTTAGTTATATTAAAATTCATAAGGAATACAAAATAACTCAGAAGTCAGTTGTTTAGAGAACTTTATTATTTGGATCGAAAATAACGCTATTACTTTTGTCATAAAACAATTTATTGTAAATATATCTATTTATTGATTAATTGGTGTTATTATGGTGCAATTTGGCATATACATTACCAAAAAAAAAATAGTATAAGAAGAATATTACTTAAAATATAAGAAGTAAATCATACAATAAGTGAGATACAAATATGCAAAAAATAACATACCCACATACTGCTTTTGTTTCGGAGGTGTGCCCCCACAGACGTATCCCGAATGTTGCTCTAGAACGAAACAAGGAATAACAAATAACCCTTGCTGTTTAATCTGTACCTATTTCCTTAATTTTCCCTTTTTTATCGTTTCCAAAGCAGTTTTTAATTTTTACATTAATTTGTGTGACACAAGAATTGTACTACACCTCTTTGATTTATTGGAAGTTTTGCCGTCGTGAGTGTTACATTAAGTATCTGTTTTTTTCAACAATCCTGCATAATACTTATGAAATTTGTTCAAAACGGAAAGATGCAAAGTAAATTTTTTTGGTGGGATTCTCCAGGGATCAACTTTAAGCCCTGTCGTGTTTATAATTTATTTGAATAAACTGATCGCAGAAGCAATTGTATTTCTTACATCCGCGATGTCTATAAAATGTCTAAGTTTCTTTATTGCGTGGTATCATACATTTTGAACTTTTGAATCATAAAAATAAAAAAATTATTAGTGACTATATTATAAAGAAAATAACAATTTGAAAAGAAATGTAATATATAAAATGTGTCGTTCAAGTGGTAAGTTCATGTTGAATGATACGAGCTGTGTTTAAATAAAACACATTTTTATACTATAAAAGAGTTAAATATATGTATATAAAAAGTAATCAATAATCTTGGCGTAGCGGCATTATTCAAATATTATTAATAATAAATTAACAATTGGGAAGCGACCTGTCATCTGAAAAATATTCAATGACTAACATAGACATAATGCAATTGCGAATGTGTAAAACATGTGAAAATGCGAAAAATTAAGTATAAAATAGTCGCTACACCCATACAGTGTCATCAAAAGGCCTAGATTACAGACATGCATTTATCTACACCTCACAAATAATATCCACGCAAATTTTTATAATCAAAGAGTAAATGTAAAAATTAGGGATAGAGTCGTATTTATCTTAATCGACATGTTTTTTTAAAATTAATACACATGTTTTTTAGTTTTGCCACACTGATGAAACCAAATAAAGTAGAAACATATATGTATGTGGTTTTACTAGCACATATTTAACACTTATGTTTGATTTACACATTTCTATATTATACAGGGCTGTTCCTAAATATCATGTACATAAGGAAGGGGGTAACTATTTGGTTTATTTTGTGCCTAAAATTTCATATAAACATAGGTCTGCAAACGCTTCGTTACCAATATGCAGGGTGTTGAAATTTCAAGAATTTTTCACTTTTTACTGTATAGCTCCTGCAGTTTTTGAGATATTTTGTTCAAATTTGGAAGGTAGGTTACGCTATAAGGCCTGCATCATTAGTCATGCCAAATGATTATGTAAATCTACAGGGTAATAATTTTTTCGGGGTCATGCCCTCTTTTCTCACCCTGAACTTTTTTGCGATGCGCCACAGCTAGATTCTAAAATACGCAATAAATTCTCTGTCTTGTTTAGAAACTTGTTGATCTCTTGTATTTTTTTCTTATCTCTGACCGTTATCGAGAAAAAAAATAGAAAACAATTTTCTGTAATTCGCCAGAGAAAATTAATTTTTTTAAAATGGTCTAGTAGGCTCTGGCTTTATTCAGATAATCACTTGAGTTTATTAATTTTAAGAGTTAAGGTGCTACTACCTGTTAAAAAATAGTATGACCCGGTTTTCGTAGCATTGTTTTATTACAATACAAAGTAACATAACTAATAACAATAAAAACCCTAAGTAATAACAATGACAATGAAACTATGCTACAACAATTGTTGAAAGTGTCCTCCTTCAACCCTTATACAGGCGTCCGCTCTTCTTCTCATTGATGCTCGCACTCTCTCAAATACTCCTGGAGTATTTCTTATCGTTTCAAATCCATCGATTATTCGATTTCGTAAGTCATCAACAGTATTCACAGGTGTTGTATACACTAGAGATTTGAGATGTCCTCACAAAAAAAAATCTAGACTATTTAAGTCAGGGGACCTAGGGGGCCATGGCTGAGGTCCACATCGTCCTATCCACCTATTCTCATATACTTCATTTAAATACTCCCGAGCCATAATAGAAAAATGTGATGGGGCGCCATCGTGCATATACCACATTTGATTTCTAAGTAAAAGGGGCAAGTCTTCAAGTAATAAAGGCAATTCATTCTGCAAAAACAGCCTGTATGACTGACCAGTAAGTCGACCAGGCAAAAAACAAGGACCAATCAAATTATCTCCAATTATACCACCCCATACATTTAATGAGAACTGTTCTTGAAAATGCGTTTCTACAATTTCATGTGGATTTTCATCTGCCCACGTGTGGTTGTTGTGGAAATTCATAATTGAAGTCCTTGAAAAATTCGCTTCATCGGTAAAAAGGATTTTACAATCAAAAATGCGGTCTACTGCTAACTTATTAAGGTACCATTGGCAGAAATCAAACCTTAAAAGGAAGTCTCGGGGAAGAAGAGCCTGCACTCTCTGAATGTGGTAAGGGTATAGCAGGGAAACACGTAGAATACGCCAAACCACTTGATGACTAATATTTAAATGTTCACTGATTTTTCTGGTGCTGGTGCGAGGATGTCTGTCTATTTCATTCAGAACAGCCTCTTCGATCTGTGGTGTTCTAACAGTACGTGGTTTACCTGCATCATTAGTATTCTTTTTAAAAGTTCCAGTTTCTCCAAGACGCCTATGAATATTTGAAAATATTCGATGATCGGGTATCATTCTATTGGGATAGCGCTCCATGTACAGACGCCTGGCTTCTCTTGCATTTCCATTCGCAAGGCCGTAGATAAAATGCATGTCAGCCATTTCAGAATTCGTGAAATTTGGCATATTTACAAAATTATAACGAGTATTTAAAACACTTTTACACCTTACAGTTTGCAATTTAAAACTTTACTTATACAGACACAAGTTACGATTTCTAATGTCAATTGTCAAATTAATAAACTCAAGTGATTATCTGAATAAAGCCAGAGCCTGCTAGACCATTTTAAAAAATTTAATTTTCTCTGGCGAATTGTTTTCTATTTCTTTCTCGATAACGGTCAGAGATAAGAAAAAAATATAAGAGATCAACAAGTTTCTAAACAAGACAGGAAATTTATTGCATATTTTAGAATCTAGCTGTGGCGCATCGCAAAAAAGTTCAGGGTGAGAAAAGACGGCATGACCCCGAAAAAATTATTACCCTGTAGATTTACATAATCATTTGGCATGGCTAATGATGCAGGCCTTATAGCGTAACCTACCTTCCAAATTTGAACAAAATATCTCAAAAACTGCAGGAGCTATACAGTAAAAAGTGAAAAATTCTTGAAATTTCAACACCCTGCATATTGCTAACGAAGCGTTTGCAGACCTATGTTTATATGAAATTTTAGGCACAAAATAAACCAAATAGTTACCCCCTTCCTTATGTACATGATATTTAGGAACACCCTGTATAATTGGAACATGTTCAGTATTGTTTGTGTGTTGAAATTGTATGTTCGCTTAAGATAGAGTTAAGCCTTCTAATTTACTGCTTTAATTACAAAAAATTTGACGATATTATTTGTGTGGTGGAGTTAAATGTACCTCTATGAATGATCTAGGCCTTCTGATAATGCATAGATAGTAACCGCTGTTCTATGCTTACTTTTTTAAATTTATAATAATTCGAGGACAATACGGCGAACTAGGACGTTCTGAGTTTGAAGAATCTGATAGAGATTCTGTAGTTTCTGATGATGATTCTGACGGATCTATTTTTCTGAATTTTAAATATTTTTTTAATGTTTGAGCATTTTCTCGTTTTTCGTATTGTTATGTATAAATAGTTAAGCCTTGTAATTGATCCACAAGAATGGTATACGACAGATCTGTTCCTAATTTTTACATTTACTGCTTTAATTACACGAATTTTGTCGATATTATTTGTGTGGTGGAGTTAAATGTATGCCTATGATTGATCTAGACCTTCTGATAGCAATGCATAGATAGTAGCCGCTGTTATATGCTTAATTTTTTACATTTTCACATGTTTTACATATTCGCATGTGCATTCTGTCTATATGTTAGTCATTGAACATTTTTACGTGACAAATTGCTTTCCAATAGTCAATTTATTATTAATTACTTTGTTTCCCTAGAATTTTTTGGTTGCTGCAGGCGTAAAACTACATCATGTTTTGACACTGTGGCATAATCTAGTATAATTGGAAATGAAAAATTCTTTTCATGTAGTCGTAAAAATGTAACTGGGAATATATCATCGGCGTTGAAAATGTCTGTCACTTTTGCTACATAAAAGTTTGATGTCTTTTTTGTGTTACATTTTACTAGACCAGATGAATTTAGTTGAATCTGGAAAATAGTATTTCTTCGCTTTAATTCTCTTTTGTTTATGGCTTTTTTTTAAAGACTCAAACAATTCTTTTAGAAATTGGAGGTGTCAGTCAAGATATTAGTGGCGTTCTTCTTTCGAGTTTTCTGTGCAGGTGCTAAAGTAATTTTTGGATAAGATTTCACCATGCCTGGAGATATGAATGCTTTTTCAGGTGTTTTCTCTGGCTGCAACGAAGTTGATGGGCACACATCGAACTCAGATGTTTCCTTATGTGAAAGATTATTCCCGGGTTCTTGTTGATCATGACCAATGTCCGTTACAATTGCAACCATGATTTCTTGTTGATCATCATGAAGTATGACCGTTACAGCTGTAGTCATAAAATCGTCGTTGTTAAAAATTAGGTCATTAAATGGAAAAATACCTGTAGTTCTAAATTCAGAAGTAGAATTTTTTGGCCAATTGGGAAGTACGTAAGCGTCACTTAAAATTTCGGTTATATCATAGATTCTTTTTTTTTGAAATATGCTGTCATGGTTATCTCTGATTAGCAATACAAGCCAAAATTTGGCATATCTTATGAAATGTTTCATACTTAGTGCAAATAATTTTGACGTCATGCATACAGAGGGTGTTGCAACACCCACAGTCGCTAGTGGGGAATTTTTCTTCATAAAGTCCTTGAATTATTTCCTAGGGAAAACTAAAAAACCGTGATATCGAGTTTTCTATGGCGTTTATAGCACCACACATGGTTACTAAAGCTCCTCCCCTCATTAGAAACTATTTGCCCTACTTGCTTTTGTCCTTTTCATGCCAGTATTTTTTCTGTTTCTGGAATTGTTGTTACTGCCTTTTCCTCAACCTTGTAAATTTGTGAAACGCGATTTTCCTGAGATTGTTGCAGAATTACAACTAGTCTATTACAACGCATGGCTATACCTACTGATGCTGTTCTTAAAGATAGTTTTCTGATCCGTTTTATGAATTCTGTAAACTTTATTTTTCCAGCTGTTCTATTTTATGTCCATGACTTGGGTAATTTTTTCTTGTTCGCAAGCATCAAGTCAAAAGGTAAGTCCGTGCAAGTAATTACTAAGCTCTGTTTCTTCATCTGTAGAGAAGATTTAATTGAATTGAATTGGGGTTATACTGGGAGCACCTTCGAGAACTATTGAAGCACCAAGTCAAAAGCGAAGTCAGTGGTGCAACCTGGTTATGGTTTGCAAATAATTATTAAGCTCTGTTTCTTCATCTGTAGAGAAGATTTGATTGACTGAATAATTGGGGGTCATTCTGGTAGCATCTACGACAACTTCTGAAGGCCAATAAATATTTTTTCCTCAGGTATCGTCTCAATGTTGTATGAGACACATTAGCTTTTATAGCCGCAGCTTTTTTTTAAGTTAATCAACCACTAATTACATTATTGTCATTGTTTAAATTTGTTGAAGAAAACGTAGTCTTTGAATTTTGTCTGCCTCGGTTAAAAAAATCTTATTAAGAGCAGCTCTCAGCAGTTCTATTTCTTAGTTCACTTTCAATAATCCTTTTGCGTGCGGTTTTTGTAGTACTTGGAAAATATGTGGTAATTTTTGCTTGCACTCTAGTCGCAAAACGATTTTTAATAATTAAATAAATAAAATTCACAAATTACACATTTGCGTTATGAAGTTTGTCGTCTCCCGGTATCTTGCTTCCTTCTGATGAACCCAATTTCCTAGAATTTACGTTTTAGTAATAATATGGTGTTTTCGTCTGCATTATGCCCATTCCGTCTCTCAATCTATTGCTGATAATACATTTCATTAATTCTGATAATTGAGGCATTTAAAATATAAAGTGACTACGGGTTTGTCGAATGTAACATTGTCCTCTAAATGACTGATAAAAATTTGATTTACATATTACAATATTTAAAATTTTTGACATTCACGTCAAAATCGAGTGTGTCTGAGTTTTCAACGGCCATGGCGGTACATTAACAGAGAATATATATACCGTATGTGTCAATTTTCATTAGCCATAGGCGATCAATCCATGGAATATGTGGCAACGTGGTACCCCTACTTTCCTTTCCAATGCCAGCGACGCGACAACCGACACATAGCTCGCAAACAGGGTTGCCAGGTGTGGCGATTTGTCGCCAAAGTGGGTACTTCCATTTGGAAATTGCGACAATTTTTTTCCCTGTGGCGATGGCGAGAAAATGTGGCGACTTCTATTTTTTATTGGCGATATATTGGCTATTAGCATCCTAATTTTAATGTTGCTCATGACTGATTTATATTCTTTATTAATTTTATTGTTTTTTCGTTTTTCATTCAACTTATAATGAGAGAGTCGGCAGATAGTCTGTGGTCGGTAGTGCTGTGGTCGGCAGTTTACCTCCTGCTGCAGGCAGTCCTGCATGGTTGACTGCATAACTACAATAGATGCAGTAGCCAATCACATCTTGTAATTTTCGCAAAATAGGTAGCTACTTTGTTTAATTATTTTGTGATGATTTTTAAGTGCAATAATTAGATATAATGGGAAAAGTGGATAAACTGCGGAAATATAGATCCCAGTGGGAGAAAGAACTCTGGGCAAAAGGTATGAGAAATTTCAAGAAAACTTCCAGATCGATTTTTGTAGGTTACATTCCAATTATAAATCTTTCATTCCAGGTTGGCTCTGCAAAGGAGACCCAAGTTTATTTCAAGAAGCATATTGCAAGGTTTGCAAATCTGCTCTCAGGGCCCACTGTACAGATTTAAAATAACATACAACTACAGATATGCACATAAAACGAATGAAGGCTTTAACGACGCCAGTTGCCAGTACTCTTCATAATTCATTTATAATAAACATTTCAAATGAACAGAAAGAGAGAGATTTTTTACTGGCTGTATATATTGCAATGCATTCTGTTGTTAATAGCATTGATCATTTAAACTCAATTATTAAAATTATTGGAAAAGGTACAACACTTGAACAAACCAAAATACACAGAACGAAGTGTTCAGCTTTACTGAAAAGTGTAATTGGGCCTGTCTTGTTGGAAGAATTAATCCAAGATATTAATGGTAACGTTTTTTCGTTAATAGTAGATGAGTCTACTGACATTTCCGTGAATAAATACCTGTGCCTATGTATAAAATATTACAGTGAAAGCAATCAAAAAATATTGACAGATCTTTTAGGTATCATAGAAGTCGAGCGGGTCACAGCTCAATCTTTGTACACATCCGTAGTAGATTATTTAAAATTGGTTAATTTAAACATTAAACAATTAATAGCCATTGGAACTGATGGTGCTAATAATTTATGTGGACGAAATCATTCTCTTTTTACGTTATTAAAAGAAACAGTTCCAAATCTACAAATAGTTAGATGTGTCTGCCACTCCATAAATAACGCAAGTGCAAAGGCATCCGAACAACTACCAGCTCATTTAGACTTTCTTTGCAAGGAAATTTACAACTGGTTTTCCGATAGCTCTCTTAGGAAAATAGAGTTTTCAAACATTTATAAATTAATCAATAATGACAAAGAGAGTCACCAGTTTGTACAACTGTCGTCTACCAGATGGCTGGCCAGGTATAATGTCATCAATATTATTTTGGAGAATTGGATCGAACTCAAATGTTATTTTAATAATTTTATCAAAAACGACAAAGACTACACAGCAAGACTTCTAAACGAAATGTTGAATGATCATTCAAATTATTTACTTCTCAGAATTATTTCTCCTGTTTTATATATAGTAAATACCTTAAATTTGTCTTTTCAAAAAAACTATGTTGATCTTGGCGATAGCTATGATGATATATGTGCAGCGATGCTAACTTTGGCTAAAAAAATTATTAAGTTGCCGTTTCTGGACAAATTTGAAACTTTAATAAAAAACTTAGACAATGATTTAGCTTTCCTAAATGCAAGTGATGGAGATTATGGAGTGGATTATTATCGAGAATTAGCTAACTTGAAAATATCAGTGGAAGAAAGGAGACAAATTGAAAATAGAGCCTTTTTATACATCAAAGCTCTGTTAATCGAATTGAAAAAACGTCTTCCCGACTCTCTCACTCTTTTTAGACATCTAAAAATGTTTTCTGTGAAGGTGGGTACATGTATATTATTGTAAATAAAGTACATTATTTTACGACATGTATTTTCTATTAATATAGGTTTGTTTGGATAAACATCGCCGTTCCAAATTCAAGGATTTGCCATTTGTTCAAACTTATATCAAACAAGGAGACATGGGGCGGCTGGAAATACAGTGGGAGCACCTTTGTCAAGTAAGTTGGCAGCTGTGTGGTGACAATGATCAGCCCATTGATTCACATCAATTTTGGGGTCAACAAGTTATGCATTACACAAATGCAGGTGGAGAATACGTTTTTAAGGAATTAGCCCATTTTGTACTGATGTTACTAAGCTTTCCGTCATCAAATGCCGTCGTTGAACGTGTATTTTCCGTGATGAATGCAGTAAAAACTAAAGCAAGAAACCGATTGAAGACTGATATGTTAAGTGCAATATTAAGATTAAGAATTCATTTACATACAATGGGTATTTGTTGTGAGAAATTTACACTTTCACCAAAGATGTATCAAAAATTTAATAACAGTATGTATAATAGCAAAACAGAGGAACAATTAGGGGAAAGTTCAGAAAATGGTGATAACAATGTAGAATTTTTGATTTGTGAAAGGGAGAATGACATTCCATGTTTAAGTATAAATTAGTTTTAATTACATATTTCAGTCAATACCAAAAATATTTTGATAGTCAATATGTTATGTTAGAATTATTTTTATTTTTTACTGTTGAATGTTATTAAAATAAATGCGTTTTTTCTGAAACTACGGTTAATACTTTATTTGGTTTTGAAAATGGCGATTTCTGGCTATTTGAAGATTAAACTTTGGCGCCTAATCGCGAAGGAAAGCTGGCAACCCTGCTCGCAAATACAAGTTAGCACTTAGCAGTAACCATTGGACCACCGACTCGTGTGTTTCTAATGCGTTCAGAAATAATATTTACGAGTTGCAAGGATTTGTTTTTCTTTTTTCCTTTCAGTAAATGCAGAGAATTATTAAGTTACGTTCACGCTGCATGACACAAACAAAAGCGTAATTCTAATAAAATTAAAAAATAACCCTAATAAAATAAATAAAAAGGGATTCCTCATTAGCCTAGGCGGTCGTAGAAATTTACTCTTACGTTTTCTAACATGTGAGCAGTTACTGAATTAGCAGTCTCAATTATTTTTTCTCTCAAGGTAACTATGTTTTCTGTTCTACCAGCTTCATGGGTATAAACAATATTTTTTAAATATCCCCACAAAAAAAATCATTTGGAGAGAGATCAGTAGATCGCAGAGGCCATTTGATGTTACCCGTTCCAGTAATAAGCCGTCCAGGGACCACAACGTGTTCCCACTTAAACATTGAATGCATAATCTGGGTCGGGATCGGAGAATATCGTTGTGATGTCGGTTGTTGTCGGCATTGGTGACGGACAGTAGGGGTACCACGTTGCCACGTATTATATTCATACGTATAGATCGCACGTAAACATTGAATCCCTATACCTAATGATATTTGACACATGCGGTATATATAATTCATTTTTTGTTTAATAATACTATTGATCACACAATACTTCTTTCAAAGCTGAGTTCCCTGGGTCTTACGTCACCTGTCATTAATCTGATTGCCTCTTACCTGGACAATCGTTCTAATTATGTTTACTACAATGGATTTCATTCTAACACTTTTACAGCTTCTTCAGGTGTACCCCAAGGATCAAACCTGGGCCCACTCTTCTTCAACGTTTACATTAACGATCTACTGTCTATTCTCAGCTGTCGCGTCCTAGCTTATGCTGATGACTTAAAGATTTATTCAAGGATCTCGTCAGTCTGCGATTGTGAAGCCCTACAGAATGATCTACGTGTTATTAACAACTGGTGCCAGCGGAACAAAATAAAAATCAGCGTTAATAAATGTGCGGTAGTTACATATACCACACGAATCGAGCCACTAGTTTTCCCCTACGTATTGGATCAAACTCCTATTCCCAGGCAAACACAAATGAAGGATCTTGGAGTGTTATTTGACCAACGTTTGAATTTTTCTAATCACATATATACGATATGCAACTCCGCCTCACGTGCACTCAGCTTTGTTGTCAGGTCGTGCCGGGAGTTCATGAATCCGGATACATTGAAGATACTGTTTTTCTCACTGGTGCGACCCAGACTGGAGTATGCCTCTATAATCTGGTATCCTTGTTACGTTTACCAAAACCTTTTGATTGAGAGAGTACAGAAGAGATTTTTGAAGTACTTTTCGTACAGGGCTCGAGGCACGTATCCTCCTAGAGGCGTTGACTATGAGAGTCTGCTATTAGAACATGACGTTCCTTCCCTCTTGGAGCGTAGAGAGATCGCAAGTGCCAATTTTA
The DNA here is from genome assembly GCA_963170755.1 of Amphimallon solstitiale. Taxonomy (NCBI): domain Eukaryota; kingdom Metazoa; phylum Arthropoda; class Insecta; order Coleoptera; family Scarabaeidae; genus Amphimallon; species Amphimallon solstitiale. The sequence goes on from OY720675.1 coordinate 250,084,874, forward strand.
TGGTTGGGCTGGTTAGTAACAGAATTGATGCCCCCAATATACTCTCCGCTGTGGATTTTTTGGTTCCCAGATACGGTACGCGTTCAAGCGATACTTTTGTGGTGGCACGAGCTAGGTCAAATGTTTTTGCTAAGGCACCTCTTACGCATATGGCTAGGAACGCTAACGAACTATGCCCTGATCCTTTTCACTTTCCTTTTATTCAAAAGCCTCACTCTGTCGATAAATGAATATGTCTTTCGATTTGACTCAATGCATATGTCTGTAACACTATTTATTTTAATTTAATCTGAACGCATTGGCTATGATGTACTAATTATTAAATATTTGCTTCTTAGTCTAATGTGCTAAGGTTTCTACTCATTGTTGTTATTGTTATTATTGTTATTAATACAATATAAACCACTGTATCAGATTTTAATATTAGTTTTTCATTTCAGGTTATGCGCGTGTCTTCATTTATATAAGCTTGAAGTGTTCCATAACTTGTCATCTATTGTAATGTTACTTGTGTTTTTTTTTTTTTAGTTTTAGTTTAGGAAATGCTATCAAGAATTGATTGTTGTCCTGTAATTGGCATGTGCTGTTGGACAAATAAAGAATATTATTATTATTATTATTATTATTAATATGTAATAGTTGTGCAATATTAAAAAGATGCTTGATGTATAAATTTATAAGTGAATTATTAACAGGTAAGTTTTATTATTATTATTATAAATTAAAAACAATGTTCATTAACATTGAAAAATATTTTGGTGGAATTCTTCAGGGATCAATATTGAACCCCACCTTATTTATAATATATGTAAATGGCCTTATTCCAGAAGTAATAAGCATATCGCGTGTATTTCGCAAAATTCCATATTTAATACAGTTTAGGGCAATAACGTTTAATACAAGTCTGCTATTAACATTAAATTATTTACCCAAACACTTTAATTGTAATAGCACTTCGATTTATGTTCCTTAATGTTTTTGTACAATATAATTTCTTATTCTTTGTGTAATTTTTGTCACAGTGGAGGAAAACAGCCGGCGTCCTTTTTTATATAAATTAGGACACTTTCATTTCGTCACAGTTAATTTTTCAAATCACGAAGACGACGAAAGTGGGAAAACGAAAAGTATCCTTTTCGCTCTCACCAAACAAAGGCATCTAAAACGTCACGCCCACTCATTTTTTTCCTTTTACTTAATTTATTTACTTCTTTCTTTCAGGCCCAACCTCTCTCGAAAAAGGACTGCTTTTACATTTTAGAGGAACATTATTTAAATCTCAGCGCAGTGAATTTGATTCGGGTGAATTCCCGTACCAAATAGACTTCATTACAGTCCGAAATCGCCCGAGTTTCATTCTACAAACACATATTTACACACACAGAGAGGCAGAGAGGTCCTCCTTTAAATAAAACTCTATTTACATACTGATGCTGCAGAGGAATACGTAAAGTGTAAAGATACTGTTTGATAAAATTGAGCTTTTTTTATTCAGACTTTACAAGTATCCCAGATAATTTAACAGCATTATTTTTTTTCTATTAGGATACCGAACCATTTCCTAAGATTTTCCGTAGGAGTTGAATTGTTAATATTGTTTTTTTTTATTTTTTGTTTATGGATAATGCACCTAATCTTTAAATTAAAAATAATTTTAAATTTAACGTAAAATACTAAAGTTATTAGATTATGGATATCCACTGGTCCATCCTAGTCTTCAAAAAATTCTGCTAATATTACTAGTTAGCTCTTGTGGTGGGGCCGGCTGCATACACACTTAAACCCGCACCATTGGTAACTCCGTTATTATTGGAGCTACGAATTCGTTCAAATTAGCAAACTAGTAGGATTTTTCCTGGCGGTTACGACGATAAAAACAAAAAAACAATTGAACGTCGCGTTTTTCAGATATTTGACAAAATGTAATTTTTTAAATGGAACACCCTATATATTTTTATGCAGTTGAATAAAGAATTTAGTTCTGAACAAAAATTTTTCAATACATTATCTCAAGAAAATTGAAAATAAAAAGTTATCACGTGATTTCTTTAAAGGGGCATATTCCCGAGATAATCAGAAAAGTACCCATTTTAAAATGGGACAGTATAATTTAAAATTCCACTCAGAAAAAAAGGAAAAGAGAAAATGAAATTAGCCTACATTACAATAGTTGTTACAATTTTGATCAAATAGGCACCAATAAAAAAAAAAAATTCAATAACAATCCGTCAAATTAATCTGTCAGTGTTTTAAAATTCGCATTGTTATTTTGCTGTTTTCTTCTTGTTTTCTTCTAATAAAAATGGTTTTCACACATGAGGAAAAATGTGATATTATGGAAGCTTATATATTTCAGAGAAAAAACACTATTAGAGCTCGCGAACATTATAGTGCAATATTTCCCGAGCGCGTGATTCCTCAAAGAAGATATTTCTTGGAATTATACAGACAATTTCGGCGAAACGAAGAGGTTTTCAAGAAGAATAGAACGAACAAGCAATTTGTGGTTAGTGAGGAAGTAGAGATAAATGTACTGGGATATTTTGAGGCGTATCCTAACAATTCAATTAGAGAATTGGCAAGAGAAATAGACCTTTCATTGGGAACGATTCATAAAATTTTGAAAAAATATAATTTTGAGCCATACAAATATCGGCCAGTACAAACTTTGCATCTTAATGATGATATAAGAAGAAAGGAATTTTGTGAATGGTTCCTACATAAATGTGAAGAAGATCCAAATTTTCCTCGATATGTTTTATGGTCGGATGAGAGTAACTTCTCTAATAAGGGAATGTTTAATCGAAAAAACTATCATTTTTGGAGTCGGGAAAATCCTTTTTTGACTCATCCCACTAATCCACAACATCGGTTCAGCCTTAATGTTTGGTGTGGTATGATTGGATCTAAAATTGTGGGTCCTTTTTTTTACCGCGGTTTATTAACGGGAGAAAGATATGAGAACTTTATGTCTCATGTATTGGAAGATTTCGTGGACAACGTGAACTTGATGGATAGGCCGCGGATATACTTCCAACAAGACGGTGCACCGGCTCATAGTCACCATATCGTTAACGCATTACTGGAGAGATTGTTTGGACCCCGTTGGATTGGAACTCATGGACCAGTTCTGTGGCCCCCACGCTCACCAGATGTAACTCCGATAGATTTTTTTTTATGGGGCCGAGTGAAAAATGAAGTTTACAAACATCGTTACCAAAATGTGGAAGAACTTCAAAATAACATTACGGCCATTATTCGGAATATTGATGGAAGGACCCTTCTCAAAGCCACGCGCTGCACTCAGAAAAGAGCCCGCAAGTGTCTGGACCAAGAAGGTGGTACCTTCGAACAACTATTTTAGTTATGTATGTTGATTGATAGTGTTTATTATTCTTTTATTTGTTATTCTTAAGTTTCATTTAGGAATATTATGAACAAACATTCTAGGACCTATACAAAAAGTTTTTTCATCCGTTCAACAAGAGAATAGTATACAATAATCGGTACATATTATTTAATTACAAATTTCGTTAGGCATCCCTAAAAACAAATCCTAAATCCCTAAAAATGCACGGTATCTCATTTGAAAACTTACGTTTTAGTGATAAAGTAAGCAAATTTTAAGGATGTTCATGATATTATTTTATTTAATATCTGAAGATGACTTCAATTGGATAAACATGTGAAACATGCTACGTCTTTCATAAATTTTTTTAAATAAAATGCAATGTTTAAGAAATCACATGATAACTTTTTTATTTTCAATTTTTTTAAGATAATGTATTTAAACATTTTTATTCAGAACTAAATTTTTTATTCAACCGCATAAAAATATATAGGGTGTTCCGTTTAAAAAATTACATTTTGTCAAATATCTGAAAAACGCGACGTTCAATTGTTTTTTGTTTTCATCGTCGTAACCGCCAGGAAAAATCCTACTAGTTTGCTAATTTGGACGAATTCGTAGCTCCAATAATAACGGAGTTACCAATGGTGCGGGTTTAAGTGTGAACACCCTGTATAGGGGTATCTTATCAACTTTGTCATATTATACAAGAAAAGAATTTTATTACAATATGTCAAAGTTGATAAGAAGACACTGCATTTCCCACATAGATGTCATAACTAGGGGGCAGACATAACCGGTTTAAACTACGATGAAGTTACAACGGAGTAAAGAAATAATGTAAACAACACCCACTTACTGAATAGCACTAATTCATATGGTGAACTGCAACATCTGTTTACGCCCGAGAAGTGCCAGAGAGCAAAAAATGCCCATAAAATAAGGAATTTATGAGTAAAATCCTTTCTACATCGGCGTAGATAGGAGCGTGTGGGGTTTTTAAAATTTATTATATTCATCTCATATTTCGCAAGATAAATAATGTAAATATGTACATATATACTTACTGTTATTTAGTTTCAATAACATACGCGTACATTTTTAGTTATCATTTATTTAGATCTAGAACGTTGTTTATGTTACTTTTTCTGATATGAAAATGAATTGTCAGTGATTCCGAAATTTATTACAAAGTCTGTAAAATATCGTTATAGAATGCCAAAATATCGCACGTTCGTCACTTAGCTTTGCTAAAACATACACAGAAATAGTTTTTATGCAAATAATTTCTATAGGTTACAAAATTTCATTACATCTTTAAATGACGATGCTCGAAGTATTTCTGAGTGCAAGGAACTAACACAAACCCAAATCTAAAAAAATCAGTTGTTATTCCTTCAGGAACATTTTGGAAATTTGCCTAAACTAATCACATATTTTGAATATCGAAATCTCAAGTTAAAAGATGGATTAACCACATTAGATGTGGCTATTAATAATTTCAAAAGTATTCCAAGTGACTTCGGATGTGGCCTTCGGCAAAAGTTAGACGCAGTTTTTAATAGAAATCCACATTTAATAACATAGCGGCAATTGTAAAAAAACATTTCCAGTACGCACCTATAACCACTTGCGCTGTAGAAAGGACGTTTTCAATCTACAAGGATGTACTTAATTCAAAGAGAACAAGTCTAACAGAAGAGAAAATGAACAAATAATAAGGTATTTTTTATTTCATAGATCACCAGCCACTTGTTATTCAATTATATAAATAAAATTAAAACCTCTTTAAAAATACAACATTTCAATAATGCGCCCATGGGCTATGAGTCATAAACCGCTCGTGTCCGCCCCCTAGTCATAACTGTGAGTATGATATACATATATATTACATTTAAGAAAGGATTTTAATACTAGTTTTCCATTGTTGATCTTTGATTGTAGTTACCCTGATGAAGCAACAATGTAAAAATTGCGAAATATTGGAAATAAAGGAACCAGACCTCCATTTTATGTTGCATTAGTTGCCGGACTCCCCCACATCTTTCTCACATACAGGTGTCAGGGAATAAAAAAAGCTGACTAGTAGAAATGTAAAGTACTACCAAAAATAATAACTGTATGTTATCGTAATAACGAAGAAATAAGAAATGTAATTTTTTGGTGAAATTTTTAGATAAATAATTTACATTACGGTCCTGGCACGTACCATTCGTATGATCGATGTTCGAAAATATACACATAAAAATACAAAAAACGTTCAATCAGACTAGAATAATCCTATTGTGTTTACTCTAAACACAATAAGACTATTCACTATTGTACCCAGCGCATAAGGATAACAGCGTTACGTGTGTTTATTGTAAGAAAAATATATACGGGTCATTAAACTTAAATATGGGTCAACAGCTGATACGGAAAATCGTGTGTAATTTTTATTTACCTATTAAAAGTGTAAATACTTTAGTAACTTTGTGCGAAGACTTTTGTATTCACTCTTTCTTTTTTCACATTAAGTAAAATGGACTGATACGTGAAACAGGTGGATTATTACTACTTCCTTCCTCACGTATGCGCTTTGCCGCTGCAAAAATAACTTGGAAAAGATCTTTCTGTCCCAATTTCATCCCCATCATACACCGGTGTCTTTTAATCTTCTCAACTGCCTAAAATAATATTTAGATTATTGTTTCAGAATTGGTAGTTTTGAGACTCTATACAGGGTGTAACAAAATAAGTGTAAAACATTTCAGGGGGTGATTCCTTAGCGAAAAAGAGATAGGGTCTTTCATATAAAAAAACTTCAATGGAGCATCCCTTGTTAAGATACAGCCCCATAAAGGGGGTACATAAAATTTGTTTTACAATTTTTCTCACAAACACTAAAAATGTAATTTATTTCCAATGTAACTTTTTGTCTGATTATTTGTTTACCATTTAAAAATCTATTTCCAATACCTTGTTTCATTCGAAACAAAAAATGTCTCTTGAATTTTTTGCCCAAAAGTAATCAGTTCGCAGCAAAAAATTATTTTACGAACAACTACAGAGATACATCGTCATAAATGCGAACTGGATTAGTATTGTTATTTTGTAGTTACTACCTGCATCAAAATACATATGATTAAAGATGAATAAACAAAACTAATTTATTAATAACAAAACATAAAACATGTAGAAATCATAGTAAATGTTCAGTATGTCCACCTTCAGTCATTACACATGCGTCTAGACATCGGCGCATTGAGCCACGTATTCGCTCAAATATTCCTGGATTCTCTCTAATTACCCTGCATGCATTGATGATGCGGTTTCTTAAGTCCTCTACATCGCGAACAGGAGTAGGATAAACCAAAGTCTGTAAGTGGCCCCAAGTAGAGAAATCGAGAGGATTGAGATCCGGAGATCGAGCGGGCCAATTCTGTGGTCCTCCTCGACCTATCCAATGATTTGGATATGTTTGGGTTAAATGCTGACGTGCTGCTTGACTAAAATGGGCGGGAGCCCCATCATGCATAAAAAACATATCCCTTCTGACGCCCAAAGGAACTTCCTCCAGCAGTACTGGATGCACTTCTCTTAAAAATTGAGTGTATGCCTCACCATTTAAGCGAGGAGGTAGAAAATGAGGGCCAATTAAATAATCCCCAATAACTCCGAGCCACACGTTAATAGAGAAGTTTCTTGATGGTTAGCTTGTACAATAGCGTGAGGGTTTTCATCAGCCAATATGTGTTTATTATGAAAATTAATTATCTTGTCCCGAGAAAAAGTACATTCGTCTGTGAATTCGATCGTCTTCAGAAAGTCAGGATTTCTTCTAATCATTTCCAGCATCCAATTGGAAATTCAAGACGGTTCGGAAAATCTCGCTGTAACAGTGCCTGTACTCGTTGCAGATGGTAAGGGTATAAGAGTTGTTCCTTTAAAATTCGAAATACCGTCATATGATCAACATTTAACTCGAAAGCAATCTTTCTAGTACTGCTAGTAGGTTGTTCTTCAACCAAATTAAGTACTGCTTCTTCAAGATGTGTTGTTCTAACTTCTCGATGGCGACCACAATCAATAAATTAGTTTTGTTTATTCATCTTTAATCATATGTATTTTGATGCAGGTAGTAACTACAAAATAGCAATACTAATCCAGTTCGCATTTATGACGATGTATCTCTGTAGTTGTTCGTAAAATAATTTTTTGCTGCGAACTGATTACTTTTGGGCAAAAAATTCAAGAGAAATTTTTTGTTTCGAATGAAACAAGATATTGGAAATAGATTTTTAAATGGTAAACAAATAATCAGACAAAAAGTTACATTGGAAATAAAATACATTTTTAGTGTTTGTGAGAAAAATTGTAAAACAAATTTTATGTACCCCCTTTATTGGGCTGTATCTTAACAAGGGATGCTCCATTGAAGTTTTTTTATATGAAAGACCCTATCTCTTTTTCGCTAAGGAATCACCCCCTGAAATGTTTTACACTTATTTTGTTACACCCTGTATATAATATATACAGGCTGGCAACCTAATAATCTGAAGACTGTAAAATAAACAATGTTTGTCGGCTATGATTGACAAAATTGACCACTGTGCGACGCCCCGTGATATCTGATAAATCAGATGTTACATCAGGACCTCTCTACTGCAACAGTCCAAGAGACAATACAGAAGAAAACAGAAATACCAAGACAAAAATAGAAAACTGATATGAATAGCAGATCTTAAGCAAGTTTAAGAGGGGGCCCCAAAAGTATGCACAAAAATAAACCAAATAACTTTAATCTAATATACTTCTTCATAACTTTTTGGAATAAAAAAAAACTTTAACCTCATAGATGAAACAACCAACTTAGTGAAAATGTGAATTAAAACTATAACTTTATGTTTTCAATGTCAGGTGGAGAACAAATGGCTTTTTCTCGTACTCTATTTTTTTTTTGTAGTAATAATAATACATTTTAATCCATTATTGGTTAAAAAAAAGAATATCTTATTGCTTATATGCTGCTATTTGTGAAGTTCAAATGAATTTCTTGTAAGACCAATTGAACAAAGCCCTACTATTATTTCTACAGGAATTAATGGAAAAGTGGAAAAAATTCGACTGGGCAAAGTGCACGTTACCCCCTCCATATATGTCCAATACATAAAAATTTCAGTCTGTTTAATTCCCATTATCCGTCGACGATGAAAAGCAGCGGACCAAAGTCCGGGTTGCGAGTACGAATACGAGGAAATGATAAAAGCAGCCCGGAACATAAAGATACGCGAACATGTGTGAGTATAATACCATATGCTGGACGTGTATATGAGAACATGAATCTGTACAGCGCGTGGAAAATGGCGAAAATATAAAATGGGAATATATGAAGGGCCCGAATAAAATTCGGTGGTAAATATGGGCTGGTGGGGATGCGATAGAAATTTGGGAAAAAAGCTGTATATGAAGTTAATTAAATGTTATGTTTGAACTGTCTGCGTAGCGTGGCGAACAAGCGATGAAACGAAATTTGTATATACATATATATACCTATATCTAAAATTTAAATAATTTTTTACCTCTTATTTCACAGCGACACAATATATATACCCGACACAATATATATACCGGGTGTCTGTTTAAGCCCGGCCACCGACCATATCTCGGCAACCGTTTATCGTACAACCTAGCGGAAAAAATCTTGATAGTAAAACGGACCACGACAATTTTAACGAAAATATTTATAAGTTCCCAAAATGACCGCAAGGAGGCACAAATCTCAATGTAAATTAAGAATTTGTTAATTTTTCATTAAATTCAAAGTTATGATTAGTTAATTTTTTTACTGGCCACATTTCCAGACGTTTTTATACAATTTTATTTTGAAAATTTTTCATCTAACTCCCATACGAAGCGGAGGGTGGAGGGGGGTATGTCTGCGTACAAAGGTAGGTATAACTTCGGTGTGCCTCAACGGATTTTAATTTTTCTAGGCTCATTAAATAGAGAATTTTACAGAGAATTGAAGTGTATGTAGTAAGAAATTACTTGGGTGTCAAAAAAAAATAATAGGGCGCTGTTCTCAATTTATGTATATTATTTGTTTTTTCTGTAAAATTTTAAACGGAACGATATATTTTTAATATCATAATATTGAAGCGCATAAAAAACTGAAGAGAACGATGAAAACCGGAAGTTGCTACCTTTCTTCTTGACGAAGATACAGACATAAGAGAAGAATAACATCTTTAAATAAAAAAAAATATTTATTTATTGGGAGTAATAATTTTATTTTCATTTTAATAGAGTAACTAGAGAGTGTATAGTTTGTTTTCAATTGAATTTCCGTCATACTCTTCCATAAATGTATTCATTTGAATCTTTTTACCGATTTTTTAATTCATTGCATATATTACGTTGAATTCCCCTTTTAATGTTTTCAAATTCTATGACTATTATTTGTAAAATTTCATTCCTTGTGCCTCTGTGCTCTCTTCTAATCGCCGAATAAACATGTGCATTGAAAATAAAGGTGAACACTTTAAACATTTATTAAATTGAAGTTTTTTTGTTTTATTTTTTGTAATTTCTTATTTAAATATGTATTTTGTTGGTTTCGTTTATATTACTGCGTCAACATATTTTCTAATTTATGTCTAGGTATTTTTTTAGGTTTGTTTTACATATTTTCATATTCGTTACCAACTAATATATTACATTATATTGTCTTTTTTCTCGTATACTTAGTCCATGAGTTATGGGAATTATTTTTGCCGTTGTCCTATAATTAGATGCATATCTCTTGGCTAATAAAGCTGTATTATTGCTATTATTATTATTATTTTATTTCGATGTTGGAAAAGGGAAAAATTGAAATTTATCAAATAATAGCCAGAGAAGTTGAAAACATTAAAAGGGAAATTTCAGGTAATATATGCAATGAATTAAAAAATCGGTGGAAAGATTGAAATGATGGAAATTCAATTGAAAACAAACTATACACTCTCTAGTCACCCTCCTAAAATAAAAATAAAATTATTACTCCCAATAAATATTTTTTATATTTAAAAATGTTATTTTTCGAGATTGTTCTCTTATATCTATATCTTTGTCAAGAAAAAAGGTAGCAACTTCCGGTTTCATCAAACTCGGGGTCTTAAGGAATCGGCCTTTTGGGACCTTTTGTATGCTTATTTCGAGTCGGCAGTCGCACGCAATCGAAGGTACCTGCAATTTAAAGGTTGTTTGCAGAAGGATTTGGTAAGAAAAATGGCCGTTTAAATGTGCACTGATATCAATGTATTCCGGACGGGCGAAATATAAATATCAGATTCTCATGTGCACTGGCGATCAATGTTTTACGGTCCGGCGAATTGCATCTCCACACAATACATAACGGTCTCCCACATGACTTGATATTTTTATCTATACAGGGGTCGATTAATATTTTAATAATAATTTGAATTAAAATACGATAATTCCAGAACGTGTGTATTTCCTTAAAGGGGAAAAGGAGGATTGCTTTCGACATTTATGTGCCCCTACTACGTAATAATTTTATTTAAACGATTACGCAAACGTGCACAGTGGGCGGAGCCGGCTGAAATCAATTTATTCTCTTCTGATTAAAATTAGGCACTTGGGAGTTTTTACGGTCGCCCATCACTAATTCAAATGTCGAAATAGAATAAAATGGCCGAAGGATTTTTTTAAATTGACGTATGAAAGTGAAATTTTAGATACGGGGGTTTTGGGGGTCGCCGATCACGATTTCAAAGTCAAAATGTAAAAAAAACAAAATGGCGGAAGAATTATTTTGAAAATTGACGTATGAATGTGAAATTTTAAATACGGGCGTGTCTTAGGTCGCCGATCACGAATCTAAAGTCATAATGTCAAAAAAAGCAAAATGGCGGACGAGTTTTTTGAAAATTGACGTATGAATGTGAAATTTTAGATACGGGGGTGTCTTAGATCGCCGATCACGAATCCAAAGTCAAAATGTCAAAAAAACAAAATGTCGGAAGAATTTTTTGAAAATTGACGTATGAATGTGAAATTTTAGATACGGGGGTGGTTGAGGTCGCCGATCACAAATCCAAAGTTATAATGACAAAAAAAACAAAATGGCGGTAGAGTTTTTTGAAAATTGATGACTGTTTGTGAAATTTTGGATACGGGGGTGTTGTGGTTGCTTATTACGTCTTCAATTTGGCGATTCTTTCGGCGACTGTTACATGGGAGAGCCTTGATGAAGTTTTCACTTCTGCCGTGTGGTTTTAATCATACTCATTTTTCTTTTTTATTACTTTTTCAATGGTCGTGTTAGAAACATGAAAAAGGCGTGCTAATTTACGGATAGATCTATATGATTTTCAGCAAAGTTAAGAGGTCTATCTTGACTTCTGGGTGCAGCAAGCTTTCGTAATCGGCCACTTTTCGGTAGGTTTACCCTTCTCGCACTCACGAATTATTTGATACATAGCACATTGACAAATATTTACATTCTCAAAAAGGTGTAAAATTTGTCGTTTAGGCATTTTGCCAACTATATTATAAATATGCGTTCATAGCTCTAATTTGTAAACCATATAGTTACAACTGAGAAGAAATATGACATGTGTAATAAATATAGGATGTAACCATGGTAACATATGGCCATACTTTACTCTTCAAAGTTTATGTATTCAAAGAAAACGTTTTAAAATAGTCCGAAAACTTTCGTTACACCCGTTATTAACAATAACATATGAATTAAAATCGGTTTTAGCTATCTTTTTACAAAATAACGTAAATATATAAATAACAAACAATAAAGGTCTCAGTACAAATCCTTGAGGAACACTTATTATACATATCGAATTAGAAGTTGATCTTACTTCTGTGAGCTTTATCAGTAGGATCTCTCCTCAGCATGATTCTCCTTTGTGCGGAGGCGGCTGTTCCCGAATCCACATCGTGTATGACGATACGTATGGCTTCGGCATCAATAGACGCCTGACGTCTAGGTGCCGGCTCTAAGTCCTCGAGTGCCGGCGTCGCCGTCGGTCTGGGTGCAGTACGCAAGGCGGCTATATCCGGCCTGAAAGAGATGACCATAGCGATTAAGAGCGATAAAAACTCGCAGGATTCGAAGGTTAGATGGATAAGAATGCAGATTAATAATGGGAAGAAGGAACAGGAAGGTATGCCAGAAATCCATCGTTCGCTTTGGGATGGCGTGCCGGCGGTGCCCTCTATTATTACGCTCTGGTATTTCGATAATGCGGTGGTAATTTTCTCCGTGTGCGTCCGCGTCCGAGTCCGGTCTCTCGCGCGACCACCGCCACCACCACCACTATTAAATATCTCCGCAATTAACATCGACGGATAACGTACAAAACACCAAATAGTCCGCATATTACAGCCGTTATTTTACGAGAGGCACGTGTTTGCTTAATGGAAAATGGCAGATTGATTAGCGCTGAGCGGTCGTATCGATTGTGCGTGTATGAGGTTCACGTTTACAGTTTTTAGCACATACAGAATGTTGCCGCGACAGCAAAAAATGGAGGTCCATCGTTGTATAATTTAATAGGGAATTTGAATTTGAATAGAATTTGTTTAATTTTTTTTACTAATTTATCAGTGTAAACAACATATTAGGAAAGCTAATTTACTCTTCAGTCATCACATATTATTGTAATCTAAATAAACTTCTGCACAAAATTAACGCATCACATGTGTCTTTTACAGCTTTAATTTCTGAAATATAGTATCTAGGTAGCTTAGGATGTCATCTCTTATTATTGACAAAAACAATTGCAGTGATTTGACGTTCTTAAGGTTAGTAAGTTTGCAAATAAGTGTATGTGGTGTTGATTTCATAAAAAGCTGTTAAATAAAAATTGTTCAGTTTAATTTTAATTTGCTTAGAATAATAAAATACAATGCTTATGTAGATGTCCCAAAAATAACAGACATTTTGAATTTTTAATAAAACATATTTGATAATAATAATAATAATGTTTATTTCACACTAACAACATTATATATATATTATGAAAACGTCATAATAGAAGGATATACAAAATAAATACAAAATAACAGAAAGAAATACAAAATAATTTAATTCCTATGCTCTAAAAATTGATTTATCGAATACGGCTCATTGCTGCATAGATAAGAAAACACTTTACTTTTAAATACCTTGATATTACTCAGAGTTTTCATATCATTTGGCAATTTGTTAAAAAATAACATACCGGCGTAGCCGAGCTTTCTTTCAGTTACAACTAAACGGTGTTGCGGTAGTCTATAATTATTTCTTTTCCTTGTGCCATAAGAGTGGTCGAATTCGGAAAAGCTGAAAAACGTTCTGTTTTTATATACAAACAACAAACATTCATAGATGTATATACCATATACAGTCGGCAATCTTTTAGTCCTGAATAAATTTCGGCAAGTGTGTAAGTAGCGCTTTCCAAACAGAATCCTTAGAATTATTTTTTGAATTGTAAAAATCCTAGTCATATCCGATGAAAAACCCCACGAAATAATTCCAAACCGAATTCTTGAATAAAAAGAGCTGAAATACACCGATAGCAGGGTATTTTCATCCAGTATGTGAGCTAGTATGCGCATAGCGTAACATACCCTCACAAGTACCTTACAAATTTTGTCAATGTGGATCCTCCATTTTAAGTGTTCATCCACCCAGACTCCCAAGAACTTTGTGCAAGGAGACAGCTGAATATTCAAACTATTCAAAACAATGTCTGGAGAGACTGGCATACCATTTGAACATCTAAACATTATGCATGCAGTTTTCTCTTCATTCAAAATGAGCTTATTTGCTGCAAACCAATCTTGCAACCTATTGTAATATTTTAAGCTCTCCTGATAGACCTCATGCAAGTCCTTTCCACTAATAATTAGGTTGGTCTCATCCGCATAAGTAATGATGCCGTTATTAAAATCATATATAATAGATCCTATATCATTCATTAAAATTATAAAGAGTAGTGGCCCATGGACACTACCCTATGGGACACCCATATAGTCACAGTAGTCTCGTCCGATTGCGTAATAACTCCGTCAATGCAACACTTCACTATATTTGCTTACGATTAGTTAAGTCTCTAGCCTGTTATTTGCTGCTTCGCGTATACCATAAGAATTCAGCTTCTCCAGTAATATTGAATGATCTACGCAGTCAAACGCCTTTGACAAGTCGAGAAACAGACCACATGCCAGACCGCGCTCTTCCAGAATTGACAAAACCCTCTGATTATATTGATACAGAGCCGTCTCAATACCACTTCGAGGTATGTAACCATGTTGTTCCACACAGAAAAGGTTGTTTTTGAAAAAGTAGTCAGTAATACGCTTAGCGACTAGAGTTTCGAATATTTTGGAAAAAGAAGATAAGATACTAATAGGTCTATAGTTTTCAAAGAGATTACTATCACCCTTTTTGTAAATCGGTGTTACTAATGATGTTTTTAATATGTTTGGGAAAACGCCTTTACGAAAAAGAGTTATTTATTATACAGGGTGTCCCAGAAATAAAAAGACGGAGTAGCAGGTATGTAAAGTCCGAACAGAAACAGGCCCAAATATACCGCAATAACGAAGAAAATGTTGTTTTTTAGATAAAAAAATTACATTACGGACCTGGCACAGAATGTATGTTTATAAATACACGTAAGAATGCTCATTTGTAAATAGAAACGAACAGGCATTCATAGAAAAATACGCTCTTATTTGTATAAAACGGGAAAAAACGTTAAATCGTACTCATTCATATAAGACATATTTTTTGCCCGATGCGACTAGATAACGCAGGAGTCGGTTATTGACTCAGATGGGCACCCACTTTATTGTAGACAATAAAAGATTGTTTTTGTTTTTAAAATAAGAAGGTTGTTGCTCTTTAATGTGTTTGCAGTCGGAAACAGTTGATTATTATTATTTTAGAATACTCAATAAATCGTATTTTTCTAGCCTTTATTAGTAAATATCAAGAATGTATTTATTTTTTTCTAGCAGGTGTAAAATTAAAGTAATTAATGGTTTGATATTTATTATGAAGTATCTATTCCTCCTCCTTTTTTTTAACACAAGTAATATGGTGGTCCTGAAAAGGACCGATTGTGAAAATGAAGCAGGTGGATATTTAGTTCAGGGTCGGCGTAAGGCCAATTGAATTCTTTATTATTTTTTTTCTGCCGTCTGCGCACGAATAAAGACTTGATATTTTGAGGGTACGTTTTTACACAATCTAGCTTCCGATTTCTGCTACTCCGTCTTTTTATTTCTGGGACAGCCTGTATAGCATAAATGCGATGTGATCGCCATCCATACTAACGCACATCCCATTTCGAAAACACCCCACCGTTGATATTAATTCTTTCTCAGTTACAGGAGCAAGAAAAAAAAAGAAGTCGCAGGTGATTTTAGGTGTGACCTATTAAAGCTTCGATTAGAGACCGGATGATTTCCAGGTAAAAGATTGATTACTACACCCGAAAAATACTGATTAAATTCATTTGCAAGTAATGTGATTTTTTATTTTCACCTCGTATTTCATTTACTACATTCCACATCTCCTTAGATTTATTTTCCGATGTCATTATTTTATTGGCATAGTAATGCCTTTTTGTTTCATTGAGAAGTAAATTCTATTGTTTTTGACAGCTAGAATACTGTTGTTTTAGGTCTGGCTGGTAGTTGCTTAACATCTGCAAAAGGGAAACCTGGTTTTTCATTAAATTTAATTCTGGTGTATTGGTCCATTTAGCCTTATTCCGATTCGAAACTCTAATCCTGCGCAATGGAAAATGTGCATTGAAATAACCAATTAAAAGTACCCATGAAAGAATTAAACATTTCATTAACAGCACGTGTATGGTAGATATTACTGAAAGATTCATTGGCTAAATCTAAACAAAAATTATTATAGTTACTTCTATTGTAAGATCTAATGTGTTTGTAGGTATTAACACTCTTCCTGTTACTAATGAGTATATCACACTCAATAGATTGTGCCAAATGATCTCAAAAGCCGGTATATATCGTTTTAGAGTATGAATTGTTAGTTTTTACAACATCTGATACAATTATATTATTTATATAACTACCTAAATTTGAGGTTATTCTGGTCGGTTCGTTAATTGTCAAATACAAACCATAAGCAGAAAGAATATTATAATGATAACTGATAATATTTTTATTGATTTAGAAAGTAGAGACATGGAGGTTATGTGTGATACAAAACATCTGACAAATAACCGCCTCTGCTGTTAGAGCACATATTTATTGTTTTAATGAAATTTTTCATAACATTTTGACGTAAGTGCTGGGAAATATTCGCAATTTTTTGTCGAATTTCATCTTTGAAGTCGTCAGTTGTTTGTGGTTTATTGCTGTACATTTATCCTTAAAATAATTCCACAGAAAGAAGTCTAATGGTGTCAAGTTACATGTCCTAGGTGGCTAATTCACATTACCTCGCTTAAAAATAACACGACCATTAAATGTTTCTTGCAATAACTGCACGGTTTCATTGGCGGTATGAAATGCAGCCCCTTCTGTTGAAAGCATATTTCTTCAACATTCATACCATTAATTTCAGGCAATAAAAAGTTTAAAATCATCTCACGATATCGCATTTTGATTTTCATTTTCGAAAAAGTAAGGTCCAATCACTCCCTCAGACCAAAATCCGCACAAAACTGTGACCCGTCGAGAATGTATAGGAAATTCTTCAATCACTTTTGGATTTTCGGATCCCCAAATTCGGCAATTTTTTTTAATAGCATAGCCGGTAAGATGAAAATGCGCCTCATCACTAAAGATGATTTATTTCGAAAACTCACAATCAACTTGTTGTATTTCCAAAACCCAATTTGTGAACGTCCGACGACTTGCATGATCTTGTGGTTTCAATTACTGTGTTAATTAAACTTTGTGAGCAAACAAATTCTAATCTTTCGTCAAAATTCGTTGAAGAGAGCTGTTGAAATGCCTAATTATTGGTTGCGATGACAAATTGATGTTAAAGGATTTTTTGAACACTTTCACTAACACTGGTTATGATTTAATTTGAACGAGCCGTACGAGGACGGCCGCTGATTTTTTTGTTTTCAACTGAACCGGTTGATTCAAATTTATTGATTAAATTCATGGTGTTAGGAGTAGGAGCACCTTTTCATAACTAAAACCATTAATGTTTATATATACAGGGTGGCTGACAAAAAAGCCCCAGGCCGTAGCTCCGTTATTTACTATCCGATTTTAAAAAACGAAATATCAAATAAAATGGTTCAGTAAATACTATCAATTGGCGTAATCAAATATTATTAGGAACAAAAAGTTTGAACATTTTCCTGATTTTGATGATGTACTCGTATAACACGTCAATTTTTCAACATAAGTTTCAAGTGTGACGTTAGCGTGTTTGGAGATGACCTCATGAGAGGTTTACTGACTGCAATATTTTTCCAAGAGTTTCATTTGATGGTGTAATTCGTTTTGACGCAGGTTATGGGGTGGCCACCTAAAAGCCCGGACATAAATCTCATAGAGTATCTGTGGGATGCATTTAATCGGGTAGGTAGACACCACATATCTTGGAACCTGGGAAATTGAAGAATCTGTGGTTGCTAAATGGGAGAATATTCCTCAAGCCACCATCTGCTACTTAATTAGTAGTATGCTTAGACGAATGGAAGCAGTTATAAGAGCAAGGCGAAGCAATACCCGATATAAGATTTACAACTTAAGTTAAATTTAATTTTAGAAAAACTTCTTATATTTCCTAAACGTTCACTGTGCCTTCAAGTTTAGATATTACTGTAACATTGTATCACTTTGAAGTATACATAGTGATACAGACACTCACGAAATATAAAAAGTTTCATTTTATAAATAAGGGTTATTTTGATGTTGGCGGTAAAACTTGGGTTGCAGCCTAAGGTTAGCTTGGCTCCTAGAGCATGGCTCGCTGGAGTAGTAATAAGGGGTGTCGGTATTACCCACACAGATTTTGATCATTTCCTCGAAAATGTTTGCTAATAAACGGCCATAAATAACCAAACTTTACTGTGTCGATTATAGCAGTAATTGTAAATTACAAATGAAATTTAGATGCTTTCCACTAAACTTAAAGTTTAAGAAAAACTAAGCTTAATTTTTGATTTTAGTTTAAATGAATATGTTTCAGAAAAATATCTGCATCATAGTAATGAGAAAAAGTCGATTCCCAAAATAAAAATGTTTGTCAATATTTTGTTATTGTGGCTGCCACTGACGCATTTTAAATATTTTGGCGAGTCTTTTTATCATTAATAGGGCGCGGAATCGAGCGAGCTAAACTACCACGGAGCTACAACCGAGGAAGGAAATAATGTGAACAACTGTGTGTTGTTTACATTATATCGGAATAGCACTAATTCATAGGGCGAACTGCAACATCTGTTTACGCCCGAGAAATGCCCGAGAATCAGAGGAAAAAACTGCCATAAAATAAGGAATTTATGAGTAAAAATCTTTCTAGATCGGCGTAGATAGCCTGAGGGGTTTTTAAAATTTATTATATTTACCTTATATTTCGCAAGAGAAATAATGTTAATTACTGTTATTTAGTTTCAATAACATACACGTACATTTTTAGTTATCATTTATTTAGATCTAGAACGTTGTTTATGTTCTTTTTTCTAATACGAAAATGAATTGTCAGTGATTCCGAAATTTATTACAAAGTCTGTAAAATATCGTTACAGAATGCCAAAATATCGCACGTTCATCACTTAGCTTTGCTGAAACATACACAGAAATAGTTTTTATGCAGAGAATTTCGATAGTTTACAAAATTTCGTTGCATGTTTAAATGACGATGCTCGAAGTATTTCTGAGTACAAGGAAGTAACACAAATCTCAAATTAAAAAAAATGAGGTGTGGCCATCACACGACTTTCTTATACGTATGAGCGTTTCAAACTATACAATTTTAAGAATTTTTTATACAAAACTTATTCAAAATCCTATTCGAAGTACTTTCATTCTCTTAATAAATCGCTATAGAATGCATACTTTGCAAGATATTCGAAAAAAAGTGCTACTCGCTAAGAGTAAAAGTGCTACTTCCGGTCCCAATTTTGAAATTTCATGTATACAAAAAATATTGCAAATCCAACTCTAAATACTTTTGTACTCTTAATAAATATATATATAGAGTGTGTAATTTACGACATATTTGCAAAAATCGCTATTCTGTAAGAGTAAAATTGGTACTTCCGGTCCGAATATTGAAATTTTTTTTATACAAAAGATATTTATAATTATAACATAAATACTTTTATTCTCGTAATGTACCTGCCTAGAAAGCATGACTTGCGAGATATTCGCAAAAAACTGATGTTCCATAAGAGTAAAAGACCTACTTCCGGTTGGAATTTCGAAAAACTTTTTTAAGACAATTTGTCTCAAATCTAATTTTGAGCACATTTGAGTTATTTATAAATTTGTTTAAACTTAATAATTGACGAAATATTTGCAAAATTCGATTTTTTCACTGAAGTAAACTACTACTTCCGGTCTATAGATTTTACTGAAAAACTAATTAGATCTCAAGAGGGAGATTATAAACGTAAGTACAAAATTTGGAATAGATACCTACAGCGGTTTGACCGCTATCGTGGTCACAGACAGACAGACACACAGACATTTTTGAAAACCAGACGCAGTCTTTAATAAAATTCCAGATTTAATAACATTGCGGCAATTGTGTATGCTAAATACGCTGACATAAAAGAATATATCCAGTACGCACATATAACCAGTTGCGATGTAGAAAGGACGTTTTCTATCTACAAGGATGTACTTAATTCAAAGAGAACAAGTCTTACAGAAGAGAAAATGAACAAATAATAAGGTATTTTGTATTTTATAGATCACCAGTCACTTGTTATCCAATTATATAAATAAAATTAAAACCTTTAAAAATACAACATTGCAATAGTGCGCCCATGGGCGATGAGTCATGGCTCGCTCGAGTTCGCGCCCTAATTATTAAGTATGTAGTGTACATTTCAATCAAACTTTACACAAAATTTGATTCTGTTTTCTTTATAAATAAGATCCATTTTGGTGATGGCAATAGAACTTGAGACACCTAGTATGTAAAAGAGTCTTAAGAGAGCTAAAATTAAAAACAATAAGAAATAATGCTGAAATCACTAGAAATAAGTAGTTGCAGTAAAATATTTTAATTAAAAGCAGATTATAAACTACCATTTTAGCGCAAAGTATTGCAAAATGTTTAATAAAAAAAAATGAGAAAATTTCCTTGAGAATTATTCGAATACAAGCAATTTTCTCGTGTTCTTCATACCACTTAATTTTAATTTATTCTTTAGAAGAAGACAAGACAAGACGTTGTTTCACCATCTTTAGACACCTTCGGACACACTAATTATCTCTCGAAGACTTTTCATTTTCATCTCTCCTTCACTTATGTATTTTCAAAATGACCTTTTATGTCTAACAATCAGAAATTTAAATACAATAAAGGGCTTTTAGAGGAAAAATATAAGGTTTTTGATATAAAATTATTATGAAAATGTAGGGAACAACTTCCTTTCACGTGAATTTAAAAACCTACACATTCGTGGAGGCATGTATAGAGAGAGAAAAAGAGAGAAACAGACCAGTAAGGCATGTTCAAAATTAGGTCAATCGATGATAAAATACTATATATTGTATAGCCTCAGATGCGATCGTGCAACAACATTAAACAAGGAACAATATGTTCAACTCGCTTTCATCATATAATAATGACATTAATGCGCCAGCGACTCACAAGGAATGAAAAGAAATGAAGTAAAAATGGCATGATTTTAAAATAATGATTCTCATGAACGTTACCTACGAGGTAGTAATATCTGTGTACATACGTAGTAATTGTACTAAATTGCTTAAAGGCTTTTAGGAAAGCTTCGGTACTGATGTATACATATATTAGTTTAATGCTGTGTACAAAATGTCACGACTAGTATTGGAAAACAATATTCTACTGCTTTTATGTTGTTATAAATGAAAATTAATTAGGTTAATTGGTGTGTTATTAGAAATGCATTAAAGAATATTTCTTGGTGTTGATGAAAATAATGAAAATGTTATAATAACGTTAGTGTCAGGTCTATTTAAAAAGTAATTTAAAAATAAAAAAGGATTTAAGTTAAAGTTAAAAGTGAAGATTTAAGCTAAAACTCAATGGTATCGAACGATACGTGGTTATACTTGCGCGTGTATGGATCCGCACAGATTCACAGATACATCGTATGGGCGCCCGATAAAAAGTCACGAAGAAATTGCGAAACTACTAGGGGTAGCGAGAGATGACGAATTAGTGAAAGAGTGCCAAGTAGTGAGAGATGAGGAAGTAATAAGAGAGTGTATCAAGCAGCCGGGGCATTTGAAAGAGTCCTGTGGTACAGGAATATTGTTGGTTAAATACTCAATCAATAGGGAAAATATATAGAAACATTAAACGTTGGAAAACAAACGAGATATCTAAAACTGATATTTTTGTATGATATATCTGTTCTTAGTATGTAAACCGACATAAGTAAATAAATAAATAGTTAAGTAAATAAGTAGTGATCCTAGTTTAAAAGTCATTACCGGCTGTCGCATGTACACTGACGAGGCCTTAAAGACCGAAACACGGCGTCTCTATGTTAATTGTCGGTAATGACACTAGGTGTATGTGTGTATCCTAACACATACATATATGCTTTGCGTATAAATGTATATATGTAAACTGTATTATATCTTGATGTTAGTTGTAGCATCTATGTATTTAATACTTTTTATTTTCATATAAGAGAAGAACGACAATCGACGTTATTTCAACAAATATTGGCTTGTCGAGAATAACGGGAGTAGGAAAATTTTCCAGAAACAATTCGCCGACGGAAAATTTCCTGGCAAAATATTCACCAAAGAGAATATTTTCGACAGATACTGTCAGGATTTTATTTTTATTTATTTTTATAATCTCAAAATCATCTACATTTTCTTGTATTTAAATGCAATCTACGCTAGTTAGTGCAATGCGTCGAACTTTGTTTTGAATTAAACCATCGAGATAACGAGTTCAGTTATTTTTTAAGCCGATAACAGATAACCCAAGAGGATTGGACTTGCGAAAACTGCAACGTGAAATTTTAAACAGATGAAAAAAGAAAACCTGGCGCCAGTTGCGTGCAAAGCTCCGTTTGTTTGATTCTATACCACACAACTTGCCAAAATGACTTTATTAAAAATTAAAATATAAAACTTCCGATAGAATATATTGTTTGTGAGATTTTCATTTCTATCACATTGCAACATTGCATTACCCATATGACAATATGAAATGCCTTTTCACGATATTAGCGCCATTTTCCATATGAAGAAAAAAAAACTATGAAAATTAATGACTGGTGCTATGTGTTGGAGATAGTATAAACATGCTGACCAATTGTTGTATAATCACTTATCAGTAGAAATTAAGTAAAATATAAATGTCAAATCAAATGGACAACTGAATGTACGTATTTTAGCACTTGATCTCTTTAGTGGACACTCGACAAAGTCTACAACATTACGCCATTTAATAAAATTAAAATATTATTTAGGGCTGTACTTGTCGCCTGCCTACTATTTTCTATTCATGTGATCCAATGCGTTATCGTAAGTAGCGTTTTATTTGATGGAGTAAGATCACTTGGTCGTGACGTAAGTGATCTGATTGATACTGAACTGAGCGGGCAGGCAAATAAAACACAAGGGTTATATGCGTTTTTGATAGACTCGAATGCAGGATATAAACAAGGTCATTTTGCAAGGCCGACTGTATCTGCTATCGCTGCGCGAAAATAAACCCGTCACATAACTTTGATTTACATTGATGAATTTGATTCTGGTAACCTCAAAATACTGATTCTTATGTAACGCCATCTTGTAATAACCAAAAGAAATAACTTCTGATTTATTATTGAATTAAACTTTAAAATAACACTTTAAACATTGAATTTACATTAGGTAATTAATATTAATAATTTTAAAATAATTAAAAAAGTGTTGCTGATAAGTTGAATTACAATTTTGCTTACGTTTCTAATTTTTACTTTCTTATACGTAGTATAAGGAAGTATTGTGATGATGAATATTTTCGACCTCGAGATTTTTGCAGATGTCCACGTTTTGAAGTCCCCTGATACCAAACAAGTGGTTTTTAAAAAATGTCTCTCTCTCTCTGTGTGTGTGTCTCTCTCTGTGTGTGACCACGATAGCGGTCAAACCGCTATAAGTATCAATTCCAAATTTTATATTTACGAATATAATCTCCCTCTTGATCTGATTAGATTTTCAGTAAAATCGGCAGACCGGAAGTAGTAGTTTACTTCAGTGAAAAAATCGAATTTTGCCAATAATTCGTCAACTACTACGTTTAAAAATTTTTGTAAAGAATTCATATATACTCAAAATGAAATTTGAGAAGAAATTTATTAAAAAAGTTTTTCGAAATTCCTACCGGAAGTAGGTCTTTTACTCTTATCGAAAATCAGTTTTTTGCGAATATTTCGCAAGTCATGCTTTTTATACAGGTACGTTAGGAGTATAAAAATATTTAGAACTTAATTTTCAATACCTTTTGTATAAAAAAAATTTCAAAATTCGGATCGGAAGTAACACTTTTACTCTTATGGAATAGCGATTTTTGCAAATATTTGGTAAATTATGCATTCTATATATATTTGTCAAGAGTACAAAACATTTAGAGTTGGATTTGAAATATTTTTTGTATAAATGAAATTTCAAAATTCGGATCGGAAGTAACACTTTTACTCTTATGGAATAGCGATTTTTGTAAATATTTCATAAATTATGCATTCTATATATATTTGTCAAGAGTACAAAAGTATTTAGAGTTGGATTTGAAATATTTTTTGTATAAATGAAATTTCAAAATTCGGACCGGAAGTAACACTTTTACTCTTTTCGATTAGCGACTTTTTGCAAATATCTCACAAAGAATGTATCATGTAGAGATTTATTAAGAGACTGGAAGTACTTAGAATAGGATTTTGAATAATTTTTGTATAAAATAATTTTTAAAATTGTATGATTTGAAACGCGCATACGTATAAGAAAGTCGTGTGGTGGCCACACCTCATTTTTTATAACAATTCAAAAGGAAACACTAATTATAGGGTTCAATTACTTTTTAAAGTGCTTGTTTAAGGTAATTGCCGCTTTCAACTGTATTGGAGGATTTTGAAGCTTTACTAATTCACATCGCAATATTTGCTTCATACAATTTCAGCCACTCTTTCATCGGTAGTATAATTTGCACGTCCTTTAAGCCTAACATGTGGTCTACAGAAATGCAACTAAATGATCTTGTTAAGACAAAATAATTTTTTTCTACTGCATACTTAAATATTACAACAAATTGATAGGGCATGTATACTTATTAAAATAAATATAGAATATTTCCAAATAGCACTGTTTCAAAAGGTAATATTCACTAAACTCTTTTTTATGTGTATTTCGATACATTGCACTAATTAGTTTCTTGGTGGCACTTTTCAACCTTACGATGATAACAAGGTGCAAGTCTAATTACAGAACAAAAATTGACAATGTTGAAAAATTCATAATAAACCTAATTGCATTCTTTTTAAAATTGTACTAAATCAGCCCTCAATGACCTTAGAGTTTACATATTCAGATTTATTCTTAATATTAGTGACTAAATAACGTCTAGCAAACCTGCTTTACTTCAACCCGGCAATTTTCCATTAGAATTTTATACATCTACAAATATTAAGATATAAATTTAACTTAAAAATGAAAAAAAAACAGCTTTTTACCAATAATTTTCGTTATACTACATTTCGAGTAATTAATTCTCATTTTCCGAAGTACCTTGTGAATTATAGCGCAGACTATATTGGTAAGAACTAAATGACCGTGAATAGTCACGCTTTTTTTTCCACGAGAAAACTGGATATATGTTTTTTTATTGATCTCCACGTAACTTCCAAAATATATTGTGGTAAATATGTAGCACACATTAAATGAAACGACTGAATATGTGTAGTATTAGAATAATTTAAGTAGAAAAGAATATGTCAAATCAGTCAAATGTCAATAACAGTAAATTTGATATAATCCTTAAGTTATGTTGCAGACACTTCTTCAGAGTTACTTATCTAAACTGACCAGTTCAGATAAGTAAGAAATGTTTACAAAGTAATGGCGTTGGGTAATATAAAAACTTGACGTGACGAAATATGTGTTAGGACAGAGATTAATTGGTGTACTTCTAGGATATATTAGAAAATAACCTATTCCCTTAACATCATTAAAGAAAATATTATTTATTAAAGCTATACAACTGTTAATCAAAATGTTCCTTATTATTTTCAAGGACTTTTGTGAAAAATATGCCTATATTACTATTACCATTACTACTGCACATAATTATTCACCCTGAGTATATCCACTACAGTATTATTAAGTCAATATCGTTTGGTTCATTATCGTAGTACGGGTTGGTACCTAATTATGTTTATGTAATTATTATTAATTACTTATGCAGATATTGTCAAAGAATTAGACCGGGCGAATGCATTAGAGGAGTGTTCTTCAATCTCCTTGAATACGCGACCCCTTCTTAAGTAAAAAAAATTCTGGCGACCCCCTAGAAGGGTAACAATGTGGCGAGCGGGCGGGCCCACTCCGCTCTGTCGATCAAACAGCATGAACAGAATCTTCAATCAGGTCTTAGTAAATTTGCACCTAAGTTAATAGGTGCATTAACAATTCAGCTTTTAGTTCCAGAACTCGTCTCAATACTTTTCCTTTGGAGAGCCACCTGACCTCTATTTGATGCAAATGAACGTAAAATATTTAGGTGTTTTTGTAAAGACAATGGCCACAAACGAAATTTTCTGAGGAATTCCTTGATTTTATCCTTCGCCGTTAGAATATTTTTTTCTTTGATAATGGCATAACAGCCGAAACATATTGCTGTGGTGGCTGCTACATTAATACAAAATGGTAAATTGCTTATTTGAGATATAATGTAATATTTTGCCACACGTTGGGTACAGTCATTAAATATATGCTGTAGCCTCAATAATTTGAATAATTTAAATAAATGATGATTTTTATTATAAAATTGTTAAAGTCTTAATCATAAGTTAGTTCCTGATAAGTATAATATTTTAAAATTTCATATGAGTTCTTGCAGTGATTTTAGCTTCTTCGTTTTCTGGTATACCTCTTATTCAGTTTTGTTTGGGATAAGGTTACAAATTAAAAGAAAAGTTTAAATCTCATATATAAATTATATTTATATCTTTATTAGAAAATTATTCATGAATAGCCTTCCTATATTGTTTCTACATCTATTTTTGTTTAACATATAATAATAAAGAAAAACATTTATACCCATTTGGGTTATAATGTTTGTATAGAGCTTATATCTCTATAATGATAGTCATAAAACAGTTATCCTGTTCTTTTAAGTATTATAAAACCTTGATTCTTGATAAATAATATTGTTAATACGAAGCTGATTCGATTTCACCAAAAAAATACATTTGCACATAGTGCCTTGGTAACCTAGAACTTCGCAATCGTGAATGCCTGGAAATTGGCCGATACTAATCACTAGCCGAAAACGTTCGCACATAGTACTCTCAGCGCATCCAACACCATTAACTATCCTTTCGTTATTCTATTTTTTTTTATAAGAAATTGAATTATTGTTTTTGAACAGGATAATATACATCTAATTAACAATGCTTAACGTTTACTAAAAGCAAATATTTTCACATAGTACTCTTAGCTCGTCTAGCGCCATTAATTATTCATTATTCGAATAATTTCTCTTATAACTTACTTAATTTCGTCATATATTCTATCGAATTCTGCCTTGTTAATGTCTTCCATTTTCTTAAATTAATATTACCAAAAAATTACTTGAATGCAAATTAATTAATAATAAAGCAAACTAAATTGAAACTGAATTCTAAATCTTAATACATTTATGTATATGGTAAGTCGAAAAGTAGTGTATGTTCACCCTACTCTTATATTCGCTACCACGAAGAATCTATTTCTTTGAATATTTTCACGTTTCTTAGCTCGAAATACAAATTTCTTCTCTAACATGTTGATTCCTGTATAACCTTTTTATATCAAAAAACAAATGCCATCGAGAATTTGCAACGCCTCTATTGTCGAACTAAAATTTAGGTTGGCATTGATTTTGAACGTTTGTGATGAAATCTTTCTTTTCTTCAAGTTATCGTCCCCACACCAATACACACGCACTGTTCTTGACAGTTCTCATACTAATGGCGGCACTTGAATTGTTTATCACTGAAAGTCTTTCACAAACTTGCTATACTTCGTCTTTAGTAGGTATATTTTTCTTTCTTCTTAATATAATCCCTCATTCTACTTGTATATAAACACATTGCCCTTTTCATTGTTTTCTACATATTTTCTTTTTCCATTTATTAATTTTATCCTTATTTTCTTTTTAGGAACATCTCGATTAGATAATACTGGGAACACGCTATAGACAACTGGAATTTTTCTCTCCAACCCCGCACCATAAAGACCAGTCGCCCCTGTCACATTGTCTCCAGATTCTATCCAGACTTTCTCTTCTGGCAGTATGTTTACTTGCAGAAAGCTGTAAACAACATTGACACTGTTTTGTTCTCTTTTTTAGGTTTTAAAACCATACATGGCTATTTCCACAGTCCTTGAAGTCTTT
The DNA here is from genome assembly GCA_963170755.1 of Amphimallon solstitiale. NCBI lineage: Eukaryota > Metazoa > Arthropoda > Insecta > Coleoptera > Scarabaeidae > Amphimallon > Amphimallon solstitiale. Next base: position 250,113,034 of record OY720675.1, read on the forward strand.
GTTTTGTACATATAGAAACTAATAAAAGTATATTTTAATTCATACCAATACTGTTTACATGGAATATTGCCATCGAATATATCGTATTATAAATGACTTGATTTATATATCCGTTTTCTGTTCATAGTTACAGGTAATTACTATATCTTAAGCATTATCATAAAATATTTCTCATAAACTGGTACCATTATGCATATCAAAATTTACATTTATTTATTCAAAATCGTATTCTCATCTCGAGCATACCGAATATGATTTTGCTCATATAACTTAATGGCATTTAAATGACTTACTCTTTTGACTGTTCTATTCTTTAACATAATTCTTTCTCTGTTGTTTACTTTCAATATATTTTTGTTTTTATCACTGAAAGTCTTTCACAAACTTGCTATACTTCGTCTTTAGTAGGTATATTTTTCTTTCTTCTTAATATAATCCCTCATTCTACTTGCATATAAACACATTGCCCTTTTCATTGTTTTCTACATATTTTCTTTTTCCATTTATTAATTTTATCCTTATTTTCTTTTTAGGAACATCTCGATTAGATAATACTGGGAACACGCTATAGACAACTGGAATTTTTCTCTCCAACCCCGCACCATAAAGACCAGTCGCCCCTGTCACATTGTCTCCAGATTCTATCCAGGCTTTCTCTTCTGGCAGTATGTTTACTTGTAGAAAGCTGTAAACAACATTGACACTGTTTTGTTCTCTTTTTTAGGTTTTAAAACCATACATGGCTATTTCCACAGTCCTTGAAGTCTTTGTTTTGTAACATATAGAAACTAATAAAAGTATATTTTAATTCATACCAATACTGTTTACATGGAATATTGCCATCGAATATATCGTATTATAAATGACTTGATTTATATATCCGTTTTCTGTTCATAGTTACAGGTAATTACTATATCTTAAGCATTATCATAAAATATTTCTCATAAACTGGTACCATTATGCATATCAAAATTTACATTTATTTATTCAAAATCGTATTCTCATCTCGAGCATACCGAATATGATTTTGCTCATATAACTTAATGGCATTTAAATGACTTACTCTTTTGACTGTTCTATTCTTTAACATAATTCTTTCTCTGTTGTTTACTTTCAATATATTTTTGTTTTTATCACTGAAAGTCTTTCACAAACTTGCTATACTTCGTCTTTAGTAGGTATATTTTTCTTTCTTCTTAATATAATCCCTCATTCTACTTGCATATAAACACATTGCCCTTTTCATTGTTTTCTACATATTTTCTTTTTCCATTTATTAATTTTATCCTTATTTTCTTTTTAGGAACATCTCGATTAGATAATACTGGGAACACGCTATAGACAACTGCAATTGTTCTCTCCAACCCCGCACCATAAAGACCAGTCGCCCCTGTCACATTGTCTCCAGATTCTATCCAGGCTTTCTCTTCTGGCAGTATGTTTACTTGCAGAAAGCTGTAAACAACATTGACACTGTTTTGTTCTCTTTTTTAGGTTTTAAAACCATACATGGCTATTTCCACAGTCCTTGAAGTCTTTGTTTTGTAACATATAGAAACTAATAAAAGTATATTTTAATTCATACCAATACTGTTTACATGGAATATTGCCATCGAATATATCGTATTATAAATGACTTGATTTATATATCCGTTTTCTGTTCATAGTTACAGGTAATTACTATATCTAAGCATTATCATAAAATATTTCTCATAAACTGGTACCATTATGCATATCAAAATTTACATTTATTTATTCAAAATCGTATTCTCATCTCGAGCATACCGAATATGATTTTGCTCATATAACTTAATGGCATTTAAATGACTTACTCTTTTGACTGTTCTATTCTTTAACATAATTCTTTCTCTGTTGTTTACTTTCAATATATTTTTGTTTTTATCACTGAAAGTCTTTCACAAACTTGCTATACTTCGTCTTTAGTAGGTACATTTTTCTTTCTTCTTAATATAATCCCTCATTCTACTTGTATATAAACACATTGCTCTTTTCATTGTTTTCTACATATTTTCTTTTTCCATTTATTAATTTTATCCTTATTTTCTTTTTAGGAACATCTCGATTAGATAATACTGGGAACACGCTATAGACAACTGGAATTTTTCTCTCCAACCCCGCACCATAAAGACCAGTCGCCCCTGTCACATTGTCTCCAGATTCTATCCAGGCTTTCTCTTCTGGCAGTATGTTTACTTGCAGAAAGCTGTAAACAACATTGACACTGTTTTGTTCTCTTTTTAGGTTTTAAAACCATACATGGCTATTTCCACAGTCCTTGAAGTCTTTGTTTTGTACATATAGAAACTAATAAAAGTATATTTTAATTCATACCAATACTGTTTACATGGAATATTGCCATCGAATATATCGTATTATAAATGACTTGATTTATATATCCGTTTTCTGTTCATAGTTACAGGTAATTACTATATCTTAAGCATTATCATAAAATATTTCTCATAAACTGGTACCATTATGCATATCAAAATTTACATTTATTTATTCAAAATCGTATTCTCATCTCGAGCATACCGAATATGATTTTGCTCATATAACTTAATGGCATTTAAATGACTTACTCTTTTGACTGTTCTATTCTTTAACATAATTCTTTCTCTGTTGTTTACTTTCAATATATTTTTGTTTTTATCACTGAAAGTCTTTCACAAACTTGCTATACTTCGTCTTTAGTAGGTATATTTTTCTTTCTTCTTAATATAATCCCTCATTCTACTTGCATATAAACACATTGCCCTTTTCATTGTTTTCTACATATTTTCTTTTTCCATTTATTAATTTTATCCTTATTTTCTTTTTAGGAACATCTCGATTAGATAATACTGGGAACACGCTATAGACAACTGGAATTTTTCTCTCCAACCCCGCACCATAAAGACCAGTCGCCCCTGTCACATTGTCTCCAGATTCTATCCAGGCTTTCTCTTCTGGCAGTATGTTTACTTGCAGAAAGCTGTAAACAACATTGACACTGTTTTGTTCTCTTTTTTAGGTTTTAAAACCATACATGGCTATTTCCACAGTCCTTGAAGTCTTTGTTTTGTAACATATAGAAACTAATAAAAGTATATTTTAATTCATACCAATACTGTTTACATGGAATATTGCCATCGAATATATCGTATTATAAATGACTTGATTTATATATCCGTTTTCTGTTCATAGTTACAGGTAATTACTATATCTTAAGCATTATCATAAAATATTTCTCATAAACTGGTACCATTATGCATATCAAAATTTACATTTATTTATTCAAAATCGTATTCTCATCTCGAGCATACCGAATATGATTTTGCTCATATAACTTAATGGCATTTAAATGACTTACTCTTTTGACTGTTCCATTCTTTAACATAATTCTTTCTCTATTGTTTACGTTCAATATATTTTTGTTTTTAAATATTGATCCATTTCTTAAAATGTTTAAAACTGTTCTAACGCATTGTGAGAAATTTGGAACCATATTTCGTGTTTCTCCTCTCTACAAAATATAGAATGCATAGATTTATTTTGTGTTTGTTTTTATACCTAATTTTTTTTTAGTATTTATTCAACTTAATTTTTATATATATTTATTCTTAATACAAGATTTTCCCCTTTTTTAAATATAGGCAACACATTGTGCTTCCTAGTATACATTTTTATTTAATGCCTACATAATAAACGTTTTTAAAATAAAATTAATGTTCTTTTCCACCAATTAAGCTAATTCTTAACCTTTTTATTTTTATATAATTTGAAGGTCACAGCAATATGTTAGATAATTCTAATAAAACTGTGTGAAATATAGCCAAGTGTATTATTCTCGACAATTAAATTAATTTGATATAATCCAATCATATTGCACATATTTTTAACAGGTGATTTTAAAAATGCTCACCGATTACCAAGCAGCTTATTGTGCTTTGGATAGATGGCGCCACATAAGGATCGATGTTTTGAAGTTACCAGAATCAGAAAAATCTCGTTATGTGAAGGCCTTATATCGCGCTATTATAGCAGATACAGCTGGCCTTGCATTTTCAAGCACGTAATACCATACTTGGTTTAAAAGTAGAAGTTTCCGTTGAAAACTGCTTTTTAAAATGCACCTCCTCAAATATGTTTTTTTGATGTTATCAGTAATAATATAAACGTCATGATTTATATCATGACGTTTATATGACATTATTGTTGTGAAGAAAGTTTGCGTAATAGAAAGATATAGATTATATTTTTAAAATCAGCACTAAAGGTAATATAAAACACAGTTTCTTTAACTAAGATTTTCGAAAAGTATTTTATGAAAACAGTTATCTGTTTGTTACTGCCGGATTGACTTGAAATTTCTACTTATTTACGTCTCATTGAAAATTTTTGGCATAATTTGAAGATGATTAAATTGAGACAAAATAGTTGTAACAGTTGATTTTGTGAAAGCTATCGAAGAGAAAACAGTAGAATACTTATTAATTAATTGTGTATATTTTCAATATGTCTACCTTTTGAATGAAATAATTTTTAAAAATAAGATTTCCGGGAAATTGGCAATTTTCCCCAGTTAATGACGCAATACAAGTTTGAATATTTACGAAAGAAAATAATAAGCAAAAGTTGGAATATTAAAAAGTCTAAACTTTGGGTGTACGTCTTATTATGTTGAAAATAAATAATACGTTTCATTCGCTAGACTGATAATGATTCCGTTCGAAATAAAAACGACACCTCGTTATTCGTACCCGCTGGGAAGTGAAATTATACCAAATTAAGGTAAAATTTCATGGGCATATAGCAAGTTCGGGTGACTCAGTCGTCCGTCCTGTCATTAACTGCGAGTTTCACGATCGGCAATAAAACACTGCACCGCCCCTGACGAACTGTATTTCACCGTTTTTACGACTACGTTTCTAATTATTTTATTGCTGGTAGCATGCGAAACGTCTCATAAGGACGCCACGGACGGAGAGATGTTAAATGAAGTAAAGAAAAAGAAGGAGTGCTAGAGTGCTCTCGGACAAAGTTTAAAGTTTTCCCTTAGTTTTTGTCAATTCCACGGATGCGGATACTCTGAGAAAGTCTAGAAGATAAGCGCCTCGACAAAAGTTGGCCTTCCACAAAACTGGGTTAGGAAGTTCAAGTGGATCAATGACAAGTTCAAATTTGATATACACCTATGACTTTAAAGTTTGTTTTTGGAAGTTAACGGACGTACGAGTTTACTCTGTCAGAATGTAGGATTAACCGTATCAAGAGATAGATAGATAATTCACAGACATTTTAAAAGCACGTTTTCCGTTTTAAGTTGTCTACTATATGTGACGCAGTTAATAATAGTTATATTTTATTGAGGGTGTACCGAAACTATCAAATTAATTCCATTAAATAAGGATTTTTAAATAAATTGAAAACTAAATTTTTTTACCTGATTAGCTCATGTTTTTATCCCAGGACGATTCAGGTACAGAGATCAAAAAAAATCCTAGTGCATTAAATGGTACAAACAAAGAAAACAAAGGTATTCTAATTAAATAACATTTGTACTAGTAACTAACATTTGTATCTATCCATACGAATACAAAGAACATATGCAAAATAATATAACATTCAGTTAAAATAAATACACTATGATAATAATTTCAGAATTAATTCAATATTGAAGGATTAGTTGCAAGTATTTAAATATTATCGTCTCTAGAAAATAATATAGTACACATTATTTGTTTTACGGCGCCTTTGCGTATCTATTAAAACACAAACAACATAGGCATATATGAGAAAACCAGTTATGCTCAGATTAAACATACAACGCATATAATATTTGGCTAAATTATTATCGACAAGTAATTTACAAATACTTAGATATTGTCTCATCCAAGACAAAAAATTAAGCATAATTTTTAATCCTAGATTATCATATAATTTCATATAGTCTCTAAATTTTTGGCGAATTTTAACATTTTAGTTTATTTAGCACTTGCATATTAGTAACTTTCAAATACCCTTTTTTTATTATTGTCTTCTTTCCTTCTTTTCGTTCAAGCAATAGTACAACAATGCATGTCTGATTGGAATTAGTTTTTAAAATAAAGTTTCTGGAACTGTGTTATGATGTTGTAAATTTGGCTAACATCGAGGGTAAAATGTAGGAGTAAATAACTTTAATTATAAGAAAATACTTTCAACAAATCCTTAATTAATCCTCTGAATTCAATTTAATGCAAAAAAATAATAATAAGAAAAACAAGAACATTGGGTGTTTGTTTTATTTTAACGAATACCTTACAATGATATCAACTTTACAACTGATATAAAAGCATATACAGAGTGTTGTAAATTCGCACTCTAAAATATTTTAATATAATGCATAAATGATAATGATGATTCTAAAAATAAAAATGAGATTGCTCAATATGCAATTTTTATCAAATAATTCATTATATTTTTAATTCACAGCAATATGTTCATATGTTCGTTGTTAACTTTTGTTTGCTTTACAAAATACTTTGCCTTCCTGATTTCCTTTTGGTTTTGCGAAAGCTTTTTTCTAACCAATGGACGTGATTTTTCTCATTCCCAATCATTGATGAAGATCCAACGAACCGTGGAGGGAGTCAATTTCTACTCTTCTTCGATCATTCTGACTGTCAATCGACGATTTGAGTGCAAAAAATGCCATATTTGTCGACGTTTTATCGGTCTTTAAAATGAAGGCCCTTTGGGGTGCGTGATTCATCTTCATTCGATTCGTTTCCTCAGGAAATGTCTTATATCACCGACCAACCTGGGCCCTTGACAAAACACTGTCTCCATAGGCCTGCTGAAATTTTGCAAAAGCTTTTGTTTGGAGCAAAACCTCATAGCGTTGTCCAAAATTGATGTCATTCATTTTTAGAGCACACTAGAAAAAACAGTTTCATGAAAAACATTGCTACGAATAATCATATAACTAACCAGTTCAAATACATACTGAAGGTGTTTTCACATGTTCACCTGGATCCCTCAAACCCCCAAACTACTGCGAGATCAAAAAGTATATTGGTAAAGGTTTACCATGAAATGTAAAACGTCCGTCTTAAGTTATATCATTAAGTGTAATACTGTCATTAATATTTGTCATTATATTTTCTCTCTGACATCTTGTAGTTTTTCAATTATGGTTTACACCTTAGACCATTTAAACATATAGACACGCCGTAACTATCAAGCAGTGAAGCAAACATAATTCTACGCGTGTGACGTCACTGGTGGGCACGATACATATAGTTATTAGCATTAAATTTTGGTCGTCAATGTCATTAAAAACTTTTTCTCATCTGTCACGAATTAAAAATTTCATCTAATTTTCACTTATAATTACTGTCAGAATTGAATTTTCGTTGCCATGGAAAATCAACATGCAGTTTATCCGCTAGCAAACATGCAGTTTATCCGATAGCAAACTAACACAGCGTGTATTAAAATGTCATGTTTTTGACAGATGAATTAAATTGTCAAAATTAAATTTAGTTGTCATAATAATGGCACCAAAATCTTAATATACGTTAGACGTTTGACATACAACAACAACAGAAACAAGCCCACCCGTGATTGTGACGTCACTGGTGGGCTTGTTTGTGCGTTATGTTTGCTTCAGTTCGTATTCAAGGCTGGAAACAGTGTGTCTATATGTATCAATGGTCTAAGGTTTACACCACAGCACACAAAACTTACATAAACATTTATCGTAATTTGTTTATTAATTTTTAATAATAATAATAATAATTTATTCACTATAAGACCACAATATTAGGGTATAAGTTTTGTCATCAAATTCAAACATTACTTACATAACAATAAATCACAACAGATAAACAAATTAATTAAAATAATCCTTTACATCATAATAGCATTTGTTCACAAGATATTGTTTCAGTTTTTCCTTAAAGGTTTTCTTAGAATTGAGGGTTTCCAGATCTTCCGAAAGGCGGTCGTACACCCGAATGCATGAATACCGAGGAGACTTCTCATATGCGGCTGTTCGATGCAAGGGAACACACAAACACTTCCGATTGCGAGTCTCATAATCATGATAGTGAGAGTTTGTAATCAAAGTTTGACGTCTCTCGTAAGCAAGAATTGCGCACTTATATAGATACTAGCTAATACGGCAGGCCTTGAAGGCCCGCTATCGCCTCTTATTCCGCTTACAGTTGAGGTACCGCTCCCCTTATTCTTCTAAATTTATTGCGGATTTTGTCTTTATTGCGTTTCAGTTTTTGAAACACCATATAATTCCGATATATAGCGAATAACTAAATATAATTGTGTTTTAGATGTTCAATATTGCTTAGTTGTTTTTATACACCCCTGTATATAGTTTACAACTATGCAATATTTTATTCAGAATGCTTATCGGATGAAGTGATTAATAATAGATTTAGTGATAAAAGCAGTTTTTAAATTGAAAATGTTTAACGGCTGTCCATGAAATAAGATGTATTTTATCGTTTAAAGTTATATTGACATTTTTCACATACTTTTCCTGTGCCTCACAGACGGTAGTTTTCACTCTATTTATAATTTTTCTACTATTATTGGTTTTGTGCCTTGACTTGCCGATGATTTATTTCACGTTTGCCTAATTTATCTGTAGTTTGAATTTTGTTTGTGGGTATAAAATTAGAATAATCTCGAAATCTGTTTTTTTTGCATGTTGGAAAATGTGGTTTGATAGTTTTTGTTAATAGTGTTTCAGTCTATATACATATGTCGATTCCATTGGTCTTTTTGGTTTAAATGAAAATTCATTAGAATTTTAAAAAAACATTTTATTTTATACAAACTTGTAGATAGCTTTATTAGAATTATGTTTTGTTGACGCCAATGTATACTTTTAAATAATTCATTTAATCATTGTTCTATAACGAATAATATTTACTTCATTGGCATTTTTATACTGATTTCCATTGCTATACTCTTATAATTTGCAGTGTTTTTTTGTATTACAACTGTCAGTTATGTATGATGCTTAATAATGTTGGTAAAGCCTTGTTCATACTGTACATAATTATTTTCTTTTGCATTGTACACCTACAATTTAAGGAATATATAGATATAATATATGTATGTATTATGGTAATATTGATTACTTATTGTTATATTCGAAAATACTGTAAAACATCCTTTTAGAATCGCTATTTTGAATTATTCTAATTGACGATGTCGCGGAAAGTTCATTTTCATCAATGATAATTAAACAATCTTTTTTGAATACGTATGATATTACTTCTCAATTTGCCTGGCACAGTAACAACATGATTAAGTGCTTGTTTAATCTGGTAGGAATATATTTTAGTTTCTTTTTCTATTTACAATATCTTATAATATTTTGAAGTATTTTTACAACTGAATTCATGGACGAAATGACTCCAGTCATGTAACGATAATTGCTAAAAATAAGTAGAAAGTATTTATAAACAGATAAGGAATCGAATTTATAAATTTCTTACCTATACACTATTATCATTGGGCCTATTATTATATATTGCAATATTTATTGTGTTGAATGTTTGTGAGCTATGGCTTCAATCTTTTCGAGCTTGAATTCGCCTTTTGCGCGTCCGCTTACAGCTTTTTACAGTTTCCTGTAAAACGCGATCACTCTCGTGGTGGTTTTTAGAATGTAAGATTTTATAGACTTGTGGCACACTCTGTATATACATATATTTTGTAAAGCCAATTGTATATTTCACTTAGAATTCTTCTAGATTTTTTTTTTACACAAACTGTTACACAATGAAGAGCGAGAAAGATAATTTAATGTTAAACATAAGAATGATGTTAAAGTATCCGAAGAACCAATATGCTCAATAAGTGCATCATTTTCATTGAGACAATCGGGATAATACGCTATTGAAATGACAGTGGAAAAATTTAGTATATTAACAAAAAGTATGTCAATTGCTCAGAAACAATTTAAGATAGGCATGCACAATATTAATAAAAAAGAACCTAATAATCATTTTGACACTGAGATATGTTCACCCAAATTATTTGAAGTGGAGCAGCGCTTTCATTATGAAATTTTGGTCAGCATAATTGAAATATTCGTCTGTCACATACTCAAAATTAGTTCGCACGTCATTTAAAAATGAAGGACTTGTATTGAAGAACATTTTAAAATTTCAATGAATTACATATATACTACTCGCCCGCTATCGCGGGCTCGTCATTTTAATTGACATGCTCAAATATACGTAGTATCTCCATAGTGTTTAACATGTTTACAACAAATTTTGTTTGGTAAATGGGCGTCGCTTTCAAACATTCTTATAGAATGCTAATGAATGCTGATGAACTTCAAATATATAGCTCGCAAACATATGTATGTGAATGGGTAAAGTAAATTTAATTTATAAAGTATATTACTTTCTTTCTACCTTTTCGAAGTCCACTATCGTTAATAAAAGAGCAGAGTATATTTTATTTAAAATTATTCTCGATCTGTTTTTGACACAAATCGGTACACACTCAAGAGCGAGAAAGGTAATTTAAAGTTAATCATAAGCAATGTTAAAGTATCCAAAGACAGAATGAGCTCAAAAAGGGCAACATTTTTATTAAAACAGTTTACAATACTACTTTGATGTAAAGTGAGACCCTTTTGAAATCCACTATCATTAATAAAGGAGCACAAAATAATAATAAAAGTAAAAAACCCAAGTTTTAAATTTAAGCCCTTTTCAAGCGCCTTTCCTGTAAACAGCGCTTTCTAGAATGTCCATTTTTATAAATATTTGAAGCACCCCTGTATATACATTTATTTTGTTAAGCCAATAGGATATCTTATTTAAAATACTTCTCGAAATGTTTTTAACACAAACCGGTACACACTCAAGAGCGAGAAAGGTAATTTAATGTTAAACATAAGTCGTGTTAAAGTATGCAAAGACACAATGAGATCAAAACGCACAACATTTTTATTAAGACAGTGTACAATACTATTTTGATGTAAAGTGTGACCTTTTTGAAATCCACTATCGTTAATAAAGGAGCACAAAATAAAAGTAAAAGTAAAAAGCGCAAGTTTTAAATTGAAGCGCCTTTCCTGTAAAAAGCGATCACTGGCATGACGCTTTTTAGAATGTCCGGTTTTATAAACTTTTAAAGCATCCCGGTATATACATATATTTTGTGAAGCCAATAGTATATTTTATTTAAAAATTTTCTCGAATTGTTTTTTACGCAAATCGGTACACACTCAAGAGTGAGAAAGGTAATTTAATGTTAAACATAAGTCGTGTTAAAGTATCCAAAGACACAATGAGATCAAAAAGCGCAGCATTTTTATTAAGACAGTTTACTATACTATTTTGATGTGAACGTGTAAAAGCCTGTCAATCTTTTCGAAGTCTACTCTCGTTAAGAAAAAAGCTCAAAATAATAATAACAGTAAAAAGCCCAAGTTTTAAATTTAAGCCCTATTGAAGCGCCTTTCCTGTAAAAAACGTTTTGTAGAATATCCACTTTTATAAACTTTTGAAGCACCCCTGTATATACATATATTTTGTTAGGCCAATAGGATATTTCATTTAAAATTCTTCTCGAACTGTTTTTGACATAAATCGGTACACACTCAAGAGCGAGAAAGGTAATTTAATGTTAAACATAAGTCGTGTTAAAGTATGCAAAGACACAATGAGATCAAGAAGCGCAATATTTTTATTAAGACAGTGTACAAAACTATTTTGATGTGAAAGTGTAAAAGCCTGTCAACCTTTTTGAAATCCACTATCGTTAATAAAGGAGCACGAAGCACGAAATAATAATAAAAGTAGAAAGCCCAAGTTTTAAATTGAAGCGCCTTTCCTGTAAAAGCAATGACTGTCATGACTTTTTAGAATGTAGTATTTTACTAACTTTTGAAGCAACCGTGCATATACATATATTTTGTTAAGCCAATAGGACGTTTTATTTAAAATTCTTCTCGAACTGTTTTTAATACAAACCGGTACACACTCAACAGCGAGAAAGTGTAAAAGCCTGTCAACCTGTTCAAAATCCACTATCGTTAATAAAGGAGCACGAAGCACGAAATATTAATAAAAGTAAAAAGACCAAGTTTTAAATTGAAGCCCTATTGAAGCGCCTTTCCTGTAAAAGCGATCACTGGCATGACGCTGTTTAGAATGTCCACTTTTATAAACTTTTGAAGCACCCCTAGATATATTTTGTTAAGCCAATAGTATATTTTATTTGAAATTTTTCTCGAATTATTTTTTACACAAACCGGTACACACCCAAGCGCGAGAAAGGTAATTTAATGTTAAACATAAGTCATGTAAAAGTATTCAAAGACAAAAAAAGCAACATTTTCATTAAGACAGTTTACAATACTATTTTGATATGAACGTGTAATAGCCTATCAATCTTTTCGAAATCCACTATCGTTAATGAAAAAGTACAAAATAATAATAAAAGTAAAAAGCTCAAGTTTTAAATTTAAGCCCTATTGAAGCGCTTTTCCTGTAAAAAGCTATAACTGGCATGACTTTTTAGAATGTCCGGTTTTATTAACTGTTGAAGCGCCCCTGTATATACATATACTTTGTTGAACCAATAGGATATTTTATTTAAAATTCTTCTCGAACTGTTTTTGACATAAACCGGTACACACTCAAGAGCGAGAAACGTAATTTAATGTTAAACATAAGTCGTATTAAAGTATCCAAAGACACATTGAGATCAAACAGCGCAACATTTTTATTAAGACAGTGTACAATACTATTTTGATGTAAAGTGTGACCTTTTTGAAATCCATTATCATTAATAAAGGAGCACAAAATGAAAATAAAAGTAAAAACTCCAAGTTTTAAATTGAAGTGCCTTTTATTTTATTTAAAATTTTTCTCGAATTGTTTCTTACACAAACCGGTACACACTCAAGAGCGAGAAAGGTAATTTAATGTTAAACATAAGTCATGTTAAAATATCCAAAGGAACAATGAGCTCTCAAAAAGCGTAACATTTTCATTAAGACAGTTTACAATACTATTTTGATGTGAACGTATAAGAGCCTGTGAATCTTTTCGAAGTCTACTCTCGTTAAGAAAAAAGCACAAAATAATAATAAAAATAAAAAGCCCAAGTTTTAAATTTAAGTCCTATTAAAGCGCCTTTCCTGTAAAAAAACGCTTTTTAGAATGTCCAGTTTTATAAACTTTTAAAGCATCCCGGTATATACATATATTTTGTGAAGCCAATAGTTTATTGTATTTAAAATTTTTCTCGAATTGTTTTTTACACAAACCGGTACACACTCAAGAGCGAGAAAGGTAATTTAATGTTAAACATAAGTCGTGTTAAAGTATGTAAAGGCACAATGAGATCAAGAAGCGCAACATTTTTATTAAGACAGTGTACAATACTATTTTGATGCGAAAGTGTGAAAGCCTGTCAACCTTTTCAAAATCTACTATCCTTAATAAAGGAGCACGAAATAATAATAAAAGTAAAAAGCCCAAGTTTTAAATTGAAGCCCCATTGAAGCGCCTTTCCTGTAAAAAGCGTTCACTGGCATGACGTTTTTAGAATGTCCACTTTTATAAACTTTTAAAGCACCCCTACATACATTTTGTTAAGCCGATAGTATATTTTATTTGAAATTCTACTCGAACTGTTTTTTTACACAAACCGGTTCACACTCAAGAGCGAGAAACGTAATTTAATGTTAAACAAAGGTCATGTTAAAGTATCGAAAGAAACAATGCGCTCAGTGAGCGCAACATTTTCATTGGGACAGTGTACAATACGATTCTGATGTTTTCGAATCTACTATTGATAAGAAAAAATTAAGTATTACATTTAAACCCTGTTCAATCACGTTTCGAAGAATCACCGAATTGAAGATGTAATAAGCCGTACCTAAAATTTCACATTCATACGTCAATTTTCAAAGAACTCTTCCGCCATTTTTTTTTTTTGACATTTTGACTTTGGATTCGTAATCGGCGACCTAAGACACCCCCGTATCTAAAATTTCGCATTCATACGTCAATTTTCAAAAACATCTTCCGCCATTTTGTTTTTTTTTGACATTTTGCTTTAGAATCGTGATCGGCGACCCCTAAAACTCCCCGTATCTAAAATTTCACACTCATACGTCAATTTTCAAAAAAATCTTTCGCAATTTTGCTTTTTTTGACATTTTGACTTTGGAATCGTGATCGGCGACCCCCAAAACCCCCGTATCTAAAATTAGAATTATAATTATTTGATAGAATGCTAATGAATGCTGATGAACTTCAAATATATAGCTCGCAAACATATGTATGTGAATGGGTAAAGTAAATTTAATTTATAAAGTATATTACTTTCTTTCTACCTTTTCGAAGTCCACTATCGTTAATAAAAGAGCAGAGTATATTTTATTTAAAATTATTCTCGATCTGTTTTTGACACAAATCGGTACACACTCAAGAGCGAGAAAGGTAATTTAAAGTTAATCATAAGCAATGTTAAAGTATCCAAAGACAGAATGAGCTCAAAAAGGGCAACATTTTTATTAAAACAGTTTACAATACTACTTTGATGTAAAGTGAGACCCTTTTGAAATCCACTATCATTAATAAAGGAGCACAAAATAATAATAAAAGTAAAAAACCCAAGTTTTAAATTTAAGCCCTTTTCAAGCGCCTTTCCTGTAAACAGCGCTTTCTAGAATGTCCATTTTTATAAATATTTGAAGCACCCCTGTATATACATTTATTTTGTTAAGCCAATAGGATATCTTATTTAAAATACTTCTCGAAATGTTTTTAACACAAACCGGTACACACTCAAGAGCGAGAAAGGTAATTTAATGTTAAACATAAGTCGTGTTAAAGTATGCAAAGACACAATGAGATCAAAACGCACAACATTTTTATTAAGACAGTGTACAATACTATTTTGATGTAAAGTGTGACCTTTTTGAAATCCACTATCGTTAATAAAGGAGCACAAAATAAAAGTAAAAGTAAAAAGCGCAAGTTTTAAATTGAAGCGCCTTTCCTGTAAAAAGCGATCACTGGCATGACGCTTTTTAGAATGTCCGGTTTTATAAACTTTTAAAGCATCCCGGTATATACATATATTTTGTGAAGCCAATAGTATATTTTATTTAAAAATTTTCTCGAATTGTTTTTTACGCAAATCGGTACACACTCAAGAGTGAGAAAGGTAATTTAATGTTAAACATAAGTCGTGTTAAAGTATCCAAAGACACAATGAGATCAAAAAGCGCAGCATTTTTATTAAGACAGTTTACTATACTATTTTGATGTGAACGTGTAAAAGCCTGTCAATCTTTTCGAAGTCTACTCTCGTTAAGAAAAAAGCGCAAAATAATAATAACAGTAAAAAGCCCAAGTTTTAAATTTAAGCCCTATTGAAGCGCCTTTCCTGTAAAAAACGTTTTGTAGAATATCCACTTTTATAAACTTTTGAAGCACCCCTGTATATACATATATTTTGTTAGGCCAATAGGATATTTCATTTAAAATTCTTCTCGAACTGTTTTTGACATAAATCGGTACACACTCAAGAGCGAGAAAGGTAATTTAATGTTAAACATAAGTCGTGTTAAAGTATGCAAAGACACAATGAGATCAAAACGCACAACATTTTTATTAAGACAGTGTACAATACTATTTTGATGTAAAGTGTGACCTTTTTGAAATCCACTATCGTTAATAAAGGAGCACAAAATAAAAGTAAAAGTAAAAAGCGCAAGTTTTAAATTGAAGCGCCTTTCCTGTAAAAAGCGTTCACTGGCATGACGTTTTTAGAATGTCCACTTTTATAAACTTTTAAAGCACCCCTACATACATTTTGTTAAGCCGATAGTATATTTTATTTGAAATTCTACTCGAACTGTTTTTTTACACAAACCGGTTCACACTCAAGAGCGAGAAACGTAATTTAATGTTAAACAAAGGTCATGTTAAAGTATCGAAAGAAACAATGCGCTCAGTGAGCGCAACATTTTCATTGGGACAGTGTACAATACGATTCTGATGTTTTCGAATCTACTATTGATAAGAAAAAATTAAGTATTACATTTAAACCCTGTTCAATCACGTTTCGAAGAATCACCGAATTGAAGATGTAATAAGCCGTACCTAAAATTTCACATTCATACGTCAATTTTCAAAGAACTCTTCCGCCATTTTTTTTTTTTGACATTTTGACTTTGGATTCGTAATCGGCGACCTAAGACACCCCCGTATCTAAAATTTCGCATTCATACGTCAATTTTCAAAAACATCTTCCGCCATTTTGTTTTTTTTTGACATTTTGCTTTAGAATCGTGATCGGCGACCCCTAAAACTCCCCGTATCTAAAATTTCACACTCATACGTCAATTTTCAAAAAAATCTTTCGCAATTTTGCTTTTTTTGACATTTTGACTTTGGAATCGTGATCGGCGACCCCCAAAACCCCCGTATCTAAAATTAGAATTATAATTATTTGATAGAATGCTAATGAATGCTGATGAACTTCAAATATATAGCTCGCAAACATATGTATGTGAATGGGTAAAGTAAATTTAATTTATAAAGTATATTACTTTCTTTCTACCTTTTCGAAGTCCACTATCGTTAATAAAAGAGCAGAGTATATTTTATTTAAAATTATTCTCGATCTGTTTTTGACACAAATCGGTACACACTCAAGAGCGAGAAAGGTAATTTAAAGTTAATCATAAGCAATGTTAAAGTATCCAAAGACAGAATGAGCTCAAAAAGGGCAACATTTTTATTAAAACAGTTTACAATACTACTTTGATGTAAAGTGAGACCCTTTTGAAATCCACTATCATTAATAAAGGAGCACAAAATAATAATAAAAGTAAAAAACCCAAGTTTTAAATTTAAGCCCTTTTCAAGCGCCTTTCCTGTAAACAGCGCTTTCTAGAATGTCCATTTTTATAAATATTTGAAGCACCCCTGTATATACATTTATTTTGTTAAGCCAATAGGATATCTTATTTAAAATACTTCTCGAAATGTTTTTAACACAAACCGGTACACACTCAAGAGCGAGAAAGGTAATTTAATGTTAAACATAAGTCGTGTTAAAGTATGCAAAGACACAATGAGATCAAAACGCACAACATTTTTATTAAGACAGTGTACAATACTATTTTGATGTAAAGTGTGACCTTTTTGAAATCCACTATCGTTAATAAAGGAGCACAAAATAAAAGTAAAAGTAAAAAGCGCAAGTTTTAAATTGAAGCGCCTTTCCTGTAAAAAGCGATCACTGGCATGACGCTTTTTAGAATGTCCGGTTTTATAAACTTTTAAAGCATCCCGGTATATACATATATTTTGTGAAGCCAATAGTATATTTTATTTAAAAATTTTCTCGAATTGTTTTTTACGCAAATCGGTACACACTCAAGAGTGAGAAAGGTAATTTAATGTTAAACATAAGTCGTGTTAAAGTATCCAAAGACACAATGAGATCAAAAAGCGCAGCATTTTTATTAAGACAGTTTACTATACTATTTTGATGTGAACGTGTAAAAGCCTGTCAATCTTTTCGAAGTCTACTCTCGTTAAGAAAAAAGCGCAAAATAATAATAACAGTAAAAAGCCCAAGTTTTAAATTTAAGCCCTATTGAAGCGCCTTTCCTGTAAAAAACGTTTTGTAGAATATCCACTTTTATAAACTTTTGAAGCACCCCTGTATATACATATATTTTGTTAGGCCAATAGGATATTTCATTTAAAATTCTTCTCGAACTGTTTTTGACATAAATCGGTACACACTCAAGAGCGAGAAAGGTAATTTAATGTTAAACATAAGTCGTGTTAAAGTATGCAAAGACACAATGAGATCAAGAAGCGCAATATTTTTATTAAGACAGTGTACAAAACTATTTTGATGTGAAAGTGTAAAAGCCTGTCAACCTTTTTGAAATCCACTATCGTTAATAAAGGAGCACGAAGCACGAAATAATAATAAAAGTAGAAAGCCCAAGTTTTAAATTGAAGCGCCTTTCCTGTAAAAGCAATGACTGTCATGACTTTTTAGAATGTAGTATTTTACTAACTTTTGAAGCAACCGTGCATATACATATATTTTGTTAAGCCAATAGGACGTTTTATTTAAAATTCTTCTCGAACTGTTTTTAATACAAACCGGTACACACTCAACAGCGAGAAAGTGTAAAAGCCTGTCAACCTGTTCAAAATCCACTATCGTTAATAAAGGAGCACGAAGCACGAAATATTAATAAAAGTAAAAAGACCAAGTTTTAAATTGAAGCCCTATTGAAGCGCCTTTCCTGTAAAAGCGATCACTGGCATGACGCTGTTTAGAATGTCCACTTTTATAAACTTTTGAAGCACCCCTAGATATATTTTGTTAAGCCAATAGTATATTTTATTTGAAATTTTTCTCGAATTATTTTTTACACAAACCGGTACACACCCAAGCGCGAGAAAGGTAATTTAATGTTAAACATAAGTCATGTAAAAGTATTCAAAGACAAAAAAAGCAACATTTTCATTAAGACAGTTTACAATACTATTTTGATATGAACGTGTAATAGCCTATCAATCTTTTCGAAATCCACTATCGTTAATGAAAAAGTACAAAATAATAATAAAAGTAAAAAGCTCAAGTTTTAAATTTAAGCCCTATTGAAGCGCTTTTCCTGTAAAAAGCTATAACTGGTGTTACCGTTACATGTTAAATACGACGCGTTTGCAGGGGTTTGAAGTTTTTCCTGATTGATTGGGTTCTGTCATTATTTTTTTATTTGACATTAATTTTTTTCTGACTGATCAAGATTGGAACTGACATGTCTAATTTTTAATTAGACAGTTGTTTGTTGTCAGAATGATGGAAAGGGTGTGAATATTTCCTAGCGTTTAAATTACATTACTTATATATATGTTTTTGATTAAAGTTGAAGGAAGCATTGTTGAGTGTTTTTTCGATCATCAGTCGAAAGTCGACGGGTAACAATTTGGCGCCCATACGTGACTGGCAAAGTTTTTCCGAGATCTAAAACAGAAAAACTTCGGTGCAGAAGCACCGCGAACCCCAGGAGCATGACTTCAAAGAAAACATCAAAAAAAAGAGAGAGTCGACGAGAACGATCGATGGAAATTGAAACGTCACCCTCGCCCACAAGAAACGACTTGAACCTGATGGAACAGATTGCCGAAAGAGTCGCAAGACGCGTCTTGGAAGATGCTACCCAAAAGCCAACTGGGAGCCGATCCAAGAGTCCCACGAGGCCAACTTTGGAGACAAGGACAAAGGTGGAAACGGCAGACCATATATTTTGCTACTCGAAGCCCTAAATCACGCCCTAAAGAAGATGTCCCTGTTGCCGTCGACATGAGGACCTGGGCAAAGACGGACCAAGAAACTTTCCGACGAACCCTGGAGGACTTCAGAGAACTATTCGTGGAAGGAGAAGCCGTCACAACCACGGCCACTACGAAGCACAAAATTCGGCTCTCCGACGACACCCCGGTCCGGGTACCCGCCTATCGCTACCCGCCGGCTAAGAAACGGGTGATCTCCGAGCAGGTAGAGAAGATGCTCGCGGCCAACGTAATTAGACCCAGCCACAGCAATTATAACTCCCCAATCGTCTTGGTAGCAAAGAAGAGCGGAGAACCGCGTTTTTGCGTGGACTTCCGGAAACTCAACAGCCGGACCAAGGACGAATTGAGCCCTCTTCCGCCCATCCAGGAATCCTTAAAGGATTTAGGCACGGCCAAAGTGTTTTCCACACTGGACCTGAAGAATGGATATTGGCAAATAGAGCTGGAAGAGACATCCAAACGCTATACGGCATTCACAACTCCGGACGGAGCCGCTTACGAGTTCAATGTCATGCCGTTTGGACTCAAAGGCGCGCCCACAACTTTCCAAAAGCTAATGGTCCAGGATGTTCTGGTGGGGTACCTAAGAGAATTTGCCATCGCATATCTAGACGATATCATTGTGTATTCTGACAGTATGGAAGAACACCAACGGCACCTACGACTGGTCTTCGAGAGGTTAGCCCAGCACAGGCTGAAACTAAACCTCGGGAAATGCCACTTCATCCAACACAGTCTGGACTACTTAGGGCACGTGGTCACCGTCAACGGAAACCACCCACAGACAGCACATATTGAAGCTATCCAAGTCGCCGAACCACCAAGAACCCGGAAAGCCCTACGAAAGTTCCTCGGCCTTATCAACTGGCTCCGGGACTACATCCATGACTGCTCAAGAAAGATAGCCCCACTTACAGACCTCCTATCTACCAGTAAAACCTACAAATGGACCCCAGAAGCCATGGCCTCCTTCCAAACAATCAAGGAAGCCGCAGCCCAGCCGCTATACTTACATCGCCCGGATTTCCGAAAACCGTTCTTCGTCCAGACTGACGCTAGCGTAATCGGAGCCGCAGCGACCTTATACCAAGAAAGCGACGGACAAAGGCATGTAATCAGTTACGCCAGCCTAAGATTTAGCAAGGCAGAACAACGTTATCATATTAACGAGCAGGAGTGCCTGGCGGTCATTTGGGCCATCAAGAAGTATCGACCATACCTCGACGACCAGCCATTTATTCTAAGAACCGACAACAAGGCACTGACCTGGCTCCAGCAGTTTAAGGAGACGAAATCAAAATTGATGCGTTGGGCCCTGCTGCTACAAGAATTTAAATATACCATCGAGCACGTTCCAGGTAGCAGAAACGAATTACCCGATGCCCTCTCCAGAAACCCTGGCACAGGCGAAACCCCACAAGGTTTAGACGATATAGAACGCATGCTCCCAAACGAAGCTCCTGAACCCATAGAGCACGTGTATGTCGTGGAAAACGAAGAGCCAATTATACAGAGCCTCCAAGACGCCCAGCAAGCGGACCCACAGACCCAGGAATTGATTAATGGACTGAACCATGATCCTACAGCACCCGAACATCCATATCTAACTTTCCAAAACGGCCTATTACGCTACAAGATTGGTGATAAGCACCTCATTTGGGTACCACCAGCCGCCCGAGCCCGGGTATTAGACCAATACCACGATCATTTTACAGCCGGTCATCCAGGGGCCGAGGAAACTTACCGAGCTATCCGAGAAAGGTACTACTGGAACAACGCCCAGGCTGATGTAACGGAACATGTCAGAAGCTGTCGAATATGTAACGCTTTTAAACGAGGACCATTCCAAGCCCAGGCCCCATTACGACCACATACACCGAAGCAGCCGTTCGAGGTGATTTCCGTGGATCTTATTGGACCACTAACCAAATCTCGAAATAAGAAAAGATTCGGCATTGTCGTCACCGACCTGTATTCCAGATGGACGGAAGCAAAGGCAGTGAAGAATGCCAGTAGTAACGCCGTAATAGATTATTTAACCCAAGTATTCCTGAGGTTTGGGTATCCCATGGCCATAATATCTGATAACGGACCGCAATTCAGGTCAGTAGTATGGGCAGCGGCTCTTCGAAAATGGCAATGTATGCACTGGACCACACCCATATACCACCCCCGGGCCAACCCAGTGGAACGAAGAAATCAGGAGCTCAAGAAAGGCCTCCGCATCTTACTCCAAGGCCAGGATCCTGACGGATGGGACAAGAAATTGGACCAAGTCTTGTTTAACTTAAGGTGCCGGCAAAACGCCGCCACGGGGTGTTCCCCAGCCAAAGCTCTATTTGGGTTTGACATACACAGACCTGGAGAATGGCAAGATCCGCTGCAAGAGCGCCCAGTGCCTGCCGATAAGAGGATACGGCAGGTACATGCCAATGAATTGCGGTATCGTGAGCGCCGGTACGCACAACCCGACGCTCCGATACCCGTAATATTCCGACCCGGTGAGTTTGTGATGGTGAAGGCACACCATCCGCCGGGCAGACATTTCGCTGAGAAATGGATGGGACCGTACCCGGTGGTAGAGAACGCCGGCCCAACAGCAATCTGGGTCGAGCGTCCAGGCGCTCAACGAGCAAAATACCACCTTGACCAGGTACGGCCCATGAGGCAAGCCAACCCAACCCACGAGCCTGCTCTCCGCCAGGAACAACAAGACAACCCAGAGCTTGCTGCCCACCAGGAGATGCAAGAGCTTGCTGTTTACCAGGAGCAACCAGGGTTGCCAGAGTATGCTGCCCACCCGGAGCATCTGGAAGCGCTCAGTGTTAGTGCGTAATTTCCCCCCCCTAAGAACAAACCTTAAGTGCGAGAACCATTTTTCGTGTGTTGTTGTAAGACAGACAATTTTTTTAATTTTGCTTCCAATTTTATTCAAACACCCTGCAAACGACGTCTTCCCGGGGGTGGCCGTTTGTTACCGTTACATGTTAAATACGACGCGTTTGCAGGGGTTTGAAGTTTTTCCTGATTGATTGGGTTCTGTCATTATTTTTTTATTTGACATTAATTTTTTTCTGACTGATCAAGATTGGAACTGACATGTCTAATTTTTAATTAGACAGTTGTTTGTTGTCAGAATGATGGAAAGGGTGTGAATATTTCCTAGCGTTTAAATTACATTACTTATATATATGTTTTTGATTAAAGTTGAAGGAAGCATTGTTGAGTGTTTTTTCGATCATCAGTCGAAAGTCGACGGGTAACACTGGCATGACTTTTTAGAATGTCCGGTTTTATTAACTGTTGAAGCGCCCCTGTATATACATATACTTTGTTGAACCAATAGGATATTTTATTTAAAATTCTTCTCGAACTGTTTTTGACATAAACCGGTACACACTCAAGAGCGAGAAACGTAATTTAATGTTAAACATAAGTCGTATTAAAGTATCCAAAGACACATTGAGATCAAACAGCGCAACATTTTTATTAAGACAGTGTACAATACTATTTTGATGTAAAGTGTGACCTTTTTGAAATCCATTATCATTAATAAAGGAGCACAAAATGAAAATAAAAGTAAAAACCCCAAGTTTTAAATTGAAGTGCCTTTTATTTTATTTAAAATTTTTCTCGAATTGTTTCTTACACAAACCGGTACACACTCAAGAGCGAGAAAGGTAATTTAATGTTAAACATAAGTCATGTTAAAATATCCAAAGGAACAATGAGCTCTCAAAAAGCGTAACATTTTCATTAAGACAGTTTACAATACTATTTTGATGTGAACGTATAAGAGCCTGTCAATCTTTTCGAAGTCTACTCTCGTTAAGAAAAAAGCACAAAATAATAATAAAAATAAAAAGCCCAAGTTTTAAATTTAAGTCCTATTAAAGCGCCTTTCCTGTAAAAAAACGCTTTTTAGAATGTCCAGTTTTATAAACTTTTAAAGCATCCCGGTATATACATATATTTTGTGAAGCCAATAGTTTATTGTATTTAAAATTTTTCTCGAATTGTTTTTTACACAAACCGGTACACACTCAAGAGCGAGAAAGGTAATTTAATGTTAAACATAAGTCGTGTTAAAGTATGTAAAGGCACAATGAGATCAAGAAGCGCAACATTTTTATTAAGACAGTGTACAATACTATTTTGATGCGAAAGTGTGAAAGCCTGTCAACCTTTTCAAAATCTACTATCCTTAATAAAGGAGCACGAAATAATAATAAAAGTAAAAAGCCCAAGTTTTAAATTGAAGCCCCATTGAAGCGCCTTTCCTGTAAAAAGCGTTCACTGGCATGACGTTTTTAGAATGTCCACTTTTATAAACTTTTAAAGCACCCCTACATACATTTTGTTAAGCCGATAGTATATTTTATTTGAAATTCTACTCGAACTGTTTTTTTACACAAACCGGTTCACACTCAAGAGCGAGAAACGTAATTTAATGTTAAACAAAGGTCATGTTAAAGTATCGAAAGAAACAATGCGCTCAGTGAGCGCAACATTTTCATTGGGACAGTGTACAATACGATTCTGATGTTTTCGAATCTACTATTGATAAGAAAAAATTAAGTATTACATTTAAACCCTGTTCAATCACGTTTCGAAGAATCACCGAATTGAAGATGTAATAAGCCGTACCTAAAATTTCACATTCATACGTCAATTTTCAAAGAACTCTTCCGCCATTTTTTTTTTTTTGACATTTTGACTTTGGATTCGTAATCGGCGACCTAAGACACCCCCGTATCTAAAATTTCGCATTCATACGTCAATTTTCAAAAACATCTTCCGCCATTTTTTTTTTTTTTGACATTTTGCTTTAGAATCGTGATCGGCGACCCCTAAAACTCCCCGTATCTAAAATTTCACACTCATACGTCAATTTTCAAAAAAATCTTTCGCAATTTTGCTTTTTTTGACATTTTGACTTTGGAATCGTGATCGGCGACCCCCAAAACCCCCGTATCTAAAATTTTACATTCATACGTCAATTTCCAAAAAAATCTTCCGCCATTTTGTTTTTTTTTGACATTTTGATATTGGAATCGTGATCGGCGACCCTCAAAATCCCCGTATCTAAAATTTCACACTCATACGTCAATTTTCAAAAACATCTTCCGCCATTTTGTTTTTTTTTGACATTTTGACTTTGGAATCGTGATCGGTGACCCCCAAAACCCCCGTATCTAAAATTTCACACTCATACGTCAATTTTCAAAAAAAATTCCCGCCATTTTGTTTTTTTTTGACATTTTGACTTTGGAATCGTGATCGGCGCCCCCCCAAAACCCCCATACCTAAATTTCACATTCATACGTCAACTTTCAAAAAAAATTTCCGCCGTTTTGTTTTTTTTGACATTTTGACTTTGGGATTGTGATCGGCGACCCCCAAAACCCCCGTATCTGAAATTTCACATCCATACGTCAATTTTCAAAAAATATTCCGTCATTTTGTTTTTTTTGACATTTTGACTTTGATATCGTGATCGGTGACCCCCAAAACCCCCGTATCTAAAATTTTACATTCATGACTCAATTTTGAAAAAATCTTCCGCCATTTTTTTTTTGACATTTTGGCTTTGGAATCGTGATCGTCGACCCCCAAAACCCCCGTATCTGAAATTTCACATTCATACGTCAATTTTCAAAAAAATCTTCCGTCATTTTGTTTTTTTTTGACATTTTGACTTTGGAATCGTGATCGGCGACCCCCAAAACCCCCGTATCTAAAATTTCACACTCATACGTCAACTTTCAAAAAAATCTCCCGCCATTTTGTTTTTTTTTGACATTTTGACTTTGGAATCGTGATCGGCGACCCCCAAACCCCCGGTCTAAAATTTCACTTTCATACGTCAACTTTCAAAAAAATCTTCCGCCGATTTGTTTTTTTATGACATTTTGATTTTGGATTTGTGATCGGCAACCTAACACCCCTGTATCTAAAATTTCACACTCATACGTCAATTTTCAAAAAAATCTTTCGCCATTTTGCTTATTTGGCATTTTGACTTTGGAATCGTGATCGGCGACCCCCAAAACCCCCGTATCTAAAATTTTACATTCATACGTCAATTTTCAAAAAATCTTCCGTCAGTTTTTTTTTTTTGACATTTTGACTTTGGAATCGTGATCGGCGACCTCCAAAACCCCCGTATCTAAAATTTTACATTCATGACTCAATTTTCAAAAAATCTTCCGCCATTTTGTTTTTTTTGACATTTTGGCTTTGGAATCGTGATCGGCGACCCCCAAAACCCCCGTATTTGAAATTTCACATTCATACGTCAATTTTCAAAAAAATCTTCCGCCCTTTTGTTTTGTTTTTCAGTTTGGCTTTGGAATCGTGATCGGCGACCCCCAAAACCCCCGTATCTAAAATTTCACATTCATACGTCAATTTTCTAAAAAATCTTTCGCCATTTTGTTTTTTTTGCCATTTTGACTTTGGAATCATGATCGGCGACCCCCAAAACACCCGTATCTAAAATTTTACATTCATATGTCAATTTTCAAAAAAATCTTCCACCATTTTGCTTTTTTTGCCATTTTGACTTTGGAATCGTGATCGGCGACCCCCAAAACCCCGTATCTAAAATTTTACATTAATACGTCAATTTTCTAAAAAATCTTTCGCTATTTTGTTATTTTTGACATTTTGACTTTGGAATCGTGATCGGCGACCCCCCCAAAACCCCCGTATCTAAAATTTTACATTCATACGTCAATTTTCAAAAAAATCTTCCGCCATTTTGCTTTTTTTGACATTTTGACTTTGGAATCGTAATCGGCGACTCCCAAAACCCCCGTACATTCATATGTCAATTTTCAAAAAATTCTTCCACGATTTTGTTTTTTATGACATTTTGATTTTGGATTTGTGATCGGCGACCTAACACACCCCCGTATCTAAAATTTCACACTCATACGTCAATTTTCAAAAAAATCTTTCGCCATTTTGCTTTTTTTGACATTTTGACTTTGGAATCGTGATCGGCGACCCCCAAAACCGCCGTATCTAAAATTTTACATCAATACGTCAATTTTCTAAAAAATCTTTCGCCATTTTGTTTTTTTTTTGACATTTTGACTTTGGAATCGTGATCGGCGACCCCCAAAACCCCCGTATCTAAAATTTTACATTCATGTAAATTTTCAAAAAAATCTTCCGCCGTTTTGTTTTTTTTGACATTTTAACTTTGGAATCGTGATCGGCGACCCCCAAAACCCCCGTATCTAAAATTTTACATTCATACGTCAATTTTCAAAAAATCTTCCGTCATTTTGTTTTTTTGACATCTTGACTTTGGAATCGTGATCGGCGACCCCCAAAACCCCCGTATCTAAAATTTTACATTAATGACTCAATTTTCAAAAAATCTTCCGCCATTTTGTTTTTTTTTGACATTTTGGCTTTGGAATCGTGATCGGCGACCCCCAAAACCCCCGTATCTAAAATTTCACATTCATACATGAATTTTCAAAAAAATCTTTCGCCACTTTGTTTTTTTTTTTGACATTTTGACTTTGGAATCGTGATCGGCGACCCCCAAAACTCGCGTATCTAAAATTTCACATTCATACGTCAATTTTCAAAAAAATCTTCCGCCATTTTGTTTTTTCTGACATTTTGACTTTGGAATCGTGATCGGCGACCCCCAAAACCCCCTTTTCTAAAATTTTACATTCATGTCAATTTTCAAAAAAAAATTCCACGATTTTGTTTTTTTATGACATTTTGATTTTGGATTTGTGATCGGCGACCTAACACGCCTGTATCTAAAATTTCACACTCTAGTCAATTTTCAAAAAAATCTTTCGCCATTTTGCTTATTTTGACATTTTGACTTTGGAATCGTGATCGGCGACCCCCAAAACCCCCGTATCTAAAATTTTACATTCATACGTCAATTTTCAAAAAATGTTTTTTTTGACATTTTGGCTTTGGAATCGTGATTGGCGACCCCCAAAACCTCCGTATCTAAAATTTCACATTCATACGTGAATTTTCAAAAAATCTTTCGCCACTTTGTTTTTTTTTTGACATTTTGAGTTTGGAATCGTGATCGGCGACCCCCAAAACTCGCGTATCTAAAATTTCACACTCATACGTCAATTTTCAAAAAAATCTCCCGCCATTTTGTTTTTTTTTGACATTTTGACTTTGGAATCGTGATCGGCGACCCCCAAAACCCCCGTATCTAAAATTTCACATTCATACGTCAATTTTCAAAAAAATCTTCCGCCCTTTTGTTTTTTTTTTCAGTTTGGCTTTGGAATCGTGATCGGCGACCCCCAAAACCCCCGTATCTAAAATTTCACATTCATACTTCAATTTTCAAAAAAATCTTCCGCCCTTTTGTTTTGTTTTTCAGTTTGGCTTTGGAATCGTGATCGGCGACCCCCAAAACCCCCGTATCTAAAATTTCACATTCATACGTCAATTTTCTAAAAAATCTTTCGCCATTTTGTTTTTTTTGCCATTTTGACTTTGGAATCATGATCGGCGACCCCCAAAACCCCCGTATCTAAAATTTTACATTCATATGTCAATTTTCAAAAAAATCTTCCACCATTTTGCTTTTTTTGCCATTTTGACTTTGGAATCGTGATCGGCGACCCCCAAAACCCCCGTATCTAAAATTTTACATTAATACGTCAATTTTCTAAAAAATCTTTCGCTATTTTGTTATTTTTGACATTTTGACTTTGGAATCGTGATCGGCGACCCCCCCAAAACCCCCGTATCTAAAATTTTACATTCATACGTCAATTTTCAAAAAAATCTTCCGCCATTTTGCTTTTTTTGACATTTTGACTTTGGAATCGTAATCGGCGACTCCCAAAACCCCCGTACATTCATATGTCAATTTTCAAAAAATTCTTCCACGATTTTGTTTTTTATGACATTTTGATTTTGGATTTGTGATCGGCGACCTAACACACCCCCGTATCTAAAATTTCACACTCATACGTCAATTTTCAAAAAAATCTTTCGCCATTTTGCTTTTTTTGACATTTTGACTTTGGAATCGTGATCGGCGACCCCCAAAACCGCCGTATCTAAAATTTTACATCAATACGTCAATTTTCTAAAAAATCTTTCGCCATTTTATTTTTTTTTGACATTTTGACTTTGGAATCGTGATCGGCGACCCCCAAAACCCCCGTATCTAAAATTTTACATTCATGTAAATTTTCAAAAAAATCTTCCGCCGTTTTGTTTTTTTTGACATTTTAACTTTGGAATCGTGATCGGCGACCCCCAAAACCCCCGTATCTAAAATTTTACATTCATACGTCAATTTTCAAAAAATCTTCCGTCATTTTGTTTTTTTGACATCTTGACTTTGGAATCGTGATCGGCGACCCCCAAAACCCCCGTATCTAAAATTTTACATTAATGACTCAATTTTCAAAAAATCTTCCGCCATTTTGTTTTTTTTTGACATTTTGGCTTTGGAATCGTGATCGGCGACCCCCAAAACCCCCGTATCTAAAATTTCACATTCATACATGAATTTTCAAAAAAATCTTTCGCCACTTTGTTTTTTTTTTTGACATTTTGACTTTGGAATCGTGATCGGCGACCCCCAAAACTCGCGTATCTAAAATTTCACATTCATACGTCAATTTTCAAAAAAATCTTCCGCCATTTTGTTTTTTCTGACATTTTGACTTTGGAATCGTGATCGGCGACCCCCAAAACCCCCTTTTCTAAAATTTTACATTCATGTCAATTTTCAAAAAAAAATTCCACGATTTTGTTTTTTTATGACATTTTGATTTTGGATTTGTGATCGGCGACCTAACACGCCTGTATCTAAAATTTCACACTCTAGTCAATTTTCAAAAAAATCTTTCGCCATTTTGCTTATTTTGACATTTTGGCTTTGGAATCGTGATTGGCGACCCGCAAAACCTCCGTATCTAAAATTTCACATTCATACGTGAATTTTCAAAAAATCTTTCGCCACTTTGTTTTTTTTTTTGACATTTTGAGTTTGGAATCGTGATCGGCGACCCCCAAAACTCGCGTATCTAAAATTTCACACTCATACGTCAATTTTCAAAAAAATCTCCCGCCATTTTGTTTTTTTTTGACATTTTGACTTTGGAATCGTGATCGGCGACCCCCAAAACCCCCGTATCTAAAATTTCACATTCATACGTCAATTTTCAAAAAAATCTTCCGCCCTTTTGTTTTTTTTTTCAGTTTGGCTTTGGAATCGTGATCGGCGACCCCCAAAACCCCCGTATCTAAAATTTCACATTCATACTTCAATTTTCAAAAAAATCTTTCGCCGTTTTGCTTTTTTTGACATTTTGACTTTGGAATCGTGATCGGCGACCCCCAAAACCCCCGTATCTAAAATTTTACATTAATACGTCAATTTTCTAAAAAATCTTTCGCCATTTTGTTTTTTTTGACATTTTGAATTTGGAATCGTGATCGGCGACCCCCAAAACCCCCGTATCTAAAATTTTACATTCATATGTCAATTTTCAAAAAAATCTTCCACCATTTTGCTTGACATTTTGACTTTGGAATCGTGATTGGCGACCCCCAAACCCCCCGTATCTAAAATTTTACATTCATACGTCAATTTTCAAAAAAATCTTCCGCCGCTTTGCTTTTTTTTGACATTTTGACTTTGGAATCGTGATCGGCGACCCCCAAAACCCCCGTATCTAAAATTTTACATTAATACGTCAATTTTCTAAAAAATCTTTCGCTATTTTGTTTTTTTTCACATTTTGACTTTGGAATCGTGATCGGCGACCCCCCAAAACCCCCGTATCTAAAATTTTACATTCATACGTCAATTTTCAAAAAAATCTTCCGCCATTTTGCTTTTTTTGACATTTTGACTTTGGAATCGTGATCGGCGACCCCCAAAACCCCCGTATCTAAAATTTTATATTCATATGTCAATTTTCAAAAAATTCTTCCACGATTTTGTTTTTTTATGACATTTTGATTTTGGATTCGTGATCGGCGACCTAACACACCCCCGTATCTAAAATTTCACACTCATACGTCAATTTTCAAAAAAATCTTTCGCCATTTTGCTTTTTTTGACATTTTGATTTTGGAATCGTGATCGGCGACCCCCAAAAACCCCGTATCTAAAATTTTACATTAATACGTAAATTTTCTAACAAATCTTTCGCCGTTTTTTTTTTTTGACATTTTGACTCTGGAATTGTGATCGGCGACCCCCAAAACCCCCGTATCTAAAATTTTACATTCATAAGTAAATTTTCAAAAAAATCTTCCGCCTTTTTTGTTTTTTTTTGACATTTTGACTTTGGAATCGTGATCGGCGACCCCCAAAACCCCCGTATCTAAAATTTTACATTCATAAGTCAATTTTCAAAAAAATCTTCCGCCTTTTTTGTTTTTTTTGACATCTTGACTTTGGAATCGTGATCGGCGACCCCCAAAACCCCCGTATCTAAAATTTTACATTCATGACTCAATTTTCAAAAAATCTTCCTCCATTTTGTTTTTTTTTGACATTTTGGCTTTGGAATCGTGATCGGCAACCCCCAAAACCCCCGTATCTAAAATTTCACATTCATACGTGAATTTCCAAAAAAATCTTTCGCCATTTTGTTTTTTTTTGACATTTTGACTTTGGAATCGTGATCGGCGACCCCCAAAACTCGCGTATCTAAAATTTCACATTCATACGTCAATTTTCAAAAAAATCTTCCGCCCTTTTGTTTTTTTTTTGACATTTTGACTTTGGAATCGTCATCGGCGACCCCCAAACCCCCTTATCTAAAATTTTACATTCATATGTCAATTTTCAAAAAATTCTTCCACGATTTGGTTTTTTATGACATTTTGATTTTGGATTTGTGATCGGCGACCTAACACACCCCTGATCTAAAATTTCACACTCATACGTCAATTTTCAAAAAAATCTTTCGACATTTTACTTATTTTGACATTTTGACTTTGGAATCGTGATCGGCGACCCCCAAAACCCCCGTATCTAAAATTTTACATTCATACGTCAATTTTCAAAAAATCTTCCGTCATTTTGTTTTTTTGACATTTTGACTTTGGAATCGTGATCGGCGACCCCCTAAACCCCCGTATCTAAAATTTTACATTCATACGTCAATTTTCAAAAAATCTTCCGCCATTTTTTTTTTTTACATTTTGACTTTGGAATCGTGATCGGCGACCCCCAAAACCCCCGTATCTAAAATTTTACATTCATACGTCAATTTTCAAAAAATTCTTCCGCCATTTTGTTTTTTTATGACA
Source organism: Amphimallon solstitiale (assembly GCA_963170755.1). Classification (NCBI taxonomy): domain Eukaryota; kingdom Metazoa; phylum Arthropoda; class Insecta; order Coleoptera; family Scarabaeidae; genus Amphimallon; species Amphimallon solstitiale. The sequence goes on from OY720675.1 coordinate 250,144,719, forward strand.
TTTTGACTTTGGAATCGTGATCGGCGACCCCCAAAACCCCCTATCTAAAATTACACATTGACACGTTAATTTTCAAAAAAATCTTCCGCCGTTTTGTTTTTTTTGACATTTTGACTTTGGAATCGTGATCGGCGACCCCCAAAACCCCCGTATCTAAAATTTTATATTCATACGTCAATTTTCAAAAAAATCATCCGCCATTTTGTTTTTTTATGACATTCTGATTTTGGATTTGTGATCGGCGACTTAAGACACCCTCGTATCTAAAATTTCACATTTATACGTCAATTTTCAAAAAATTCTTCGGCCATTTTGTTTTTTTTTTTGACATTTCGACTTTGGATACGTGATCAATGATACCACAAAGACTCCCAAGTGCCGAATTTTACTTTAATCAGAAGAGAGAAATTAATTTCAGATAGCTCCGCCCACTCTGCATGTATGCGTAATCGTTGTCATAAGGGCACATAAATGTTAAAAGCTATCTTTTTCCCCATTAATGCGTACGCGTTCTGGAATTAAAGTATTTTAATAATGCAAATATATAATCATTAAAAGAACAATAATCAACCTGTATATCTATAAAAATGTTAAGTCAAGCGGATGTATTATGTCGAGATTGAGATGCCGATAATTGATAATTTAGTTTTACATATATTTTGTTTAATTTGTGTACAACTACCTAATAATTTGTCAAATTTGTGTGCATTTTAGCTTCAAATAAATTGTTTGTCAAACATTTTGTACAATTGGTGTGCGCGCAGCCGAAATTATCATCCCGGTTCGTTTGAGTCGACGACGGCGCGCGGCGCCGAGTATTATATGTGTACTACACGTTCATGAACGGTATGCTATTACGGATCCACATGGTTCAAATGAGCCGGTTCCGTGATCCGGCTCACAATGAGGAGCTGAACCGAGTCAAAGAAATGAGCCGTTTTGCCCACCTCTATGTCAGTTATCTTCGTAACCTATAAAATAATTATATTTTGACGTTTGTTATAATTATCATCAATTTTATTCAATTAAAAAATTGTCAAAATTTAATAACATAAATCTAACGTACTGGAAATTACACTTTTTTAAAGCATTTTTATAATAGAAAAATTTAGTACAATATTTAAAAATTGTGACTTTCGATGTCAGTTTGTATGTTGAAATTTTTTTCAAAATTCAAATTCTGTTATGATTTCTCGTCGCAAAGGAAGCAATTATAGAAAGGAATCATTATATTGAATTAAGTATGGGCAAGTATAGGTACGATGTATTTATACTACTCATTATTATTGAGTTATTTTTGATGATGTTTTTATAGTCATTACGTTGAATATAGTTTGTAAATTTATGAATGTTTTTGTGTTAATTTTTATGATAAAGAACGTTTAAATTTCAATAAAGAGAAGTTAGAATTATGTGAACAATTTCGCAACTCTCGTGTTTGCAGAAAGCAACCATTGTTAGATATAGTGATGTATGGAGCTCTTTGAGCTTGATTCGCCTCTTCGCTTGTACTTATATCTTTTTAATATTAAATGTAAGGCTGTAAGGGCATCTCATTGGTAATGCGATTAATGCTGGTCGCATGCTGTTTTAATGAATGTTAAATGTTAATAATCATTTCCCCTATAAAAATGTTAGTTAAAATTCATAAGGCAGATTTCATTAAAAAACAACTAAATACGGTATAACTATTTTCGGTACGCTATTTCTGAAAATAAGGGAGCTAATTAGAATTTAGATCCGTATAATATTTGTCCCTGTGAACAGTTGATTTCACTGCTACAGCTCACTGGTTTGACGTAATGTTAGATTATGTGTATGCGATAAAAAATCGTATGGCATATCGGCAACAACTCTAACCATAATACATAAAATTGTCGGAGTACCTATGTCATTCATAATGTTAATTTAATTTTTATGATACCGCATACGCTTCTTCTTTTTAGTTGGTTAGGTTGTACCTATTCACTATTACCGATACTATTTACGGTATTTTAATTTCTATATGAATGAATGACAGTGGAGGATAATTATGTAGTTAACTTTGCTATTGTAATGAATGAAGATTAAATTTAAAGAAATATCTCTAGAAATGGATTATACATTATGGTGGCAAATGAATTTATTTATTAAGACTTTGCCCACAAAGCGAACAATATTCCTATATAATTTAATGAACGCTGATATTTAAATTTTTTTTATTGACATTCAGGTTTTGTATCAGTTGTGTACATCTAGTCCATGGTGAACGTCGACAGATCAAAAAAAAAAATTAATTGAATGTTGTTTCACGTTATTAGTTCTATAAAATTGGTACTACGCTTTGTGTCAAGTTTACGATTGAAATAGTGTATAATTCAAATTTTCTGACAGACTGTCATCGTAACGATATTTCGATGACACATACCTATGACAATGAAAAGTCAGACAGCTGACATGAAGATGTTTAGCCAAAATTGTCGTTCCACCTGTCATCGTGACAATAGTTCGTTGAACTGTATTTGTTCACACATAAACTTGTGAGAACGAAATGTCAGGCTAACTTAATAAAACATGTTTTAAACTTACAGGTCATTGAGAGAATTAATTAATTTTCATATTACGCTTTAATAATATACTTTCTAAAACGCAATCGAAAATCTTGCTAGCTCCTATACGGTTGATGCTAGACACTGTCGTACCATTTAACCAAAAATGTACACTTTAAATACTTGCTTTTATAACTGAATTGGTAAACGAAATGACATACATGCTTATGGGAATCTTATTTGATGTATTTATTTTATTTCGAAGTGCTTCGGACACATCTGACAAATAAAGAAAAGTCGCCCTATTATTTGTACGTAGAGAGATCGATGAGAAATGTTATTAAATGATCCCATTCGTAAAATGGCTTAAATTTATATAATTATAACTTGAACACTGATACATTTCCAACATTCTGTTGACATTTAGGTTTTGTATAATTCGTGTGCATCTAACGTAATTTGACAGGCCCAAATGGCAAAACTCAGACGGTTCTTCTTTATTTAAGCTTGCTTCAAGTTCTTCGTTGTATGAAATTTACATTTTGATGACATATATAATGAATAGAGTGTCATTGTATTTATTAATATATCTTAATAAAATATAGAAAAATCGTCATATTTGTTACTGTACTTACGTGCGATAATACACTTTAAGTTTATTTTATCATATCCGTCGGCATTTTGTTCATATATTCATATAGAAAAGAAATAGTAACGATTGATAATAATAACACGAATACGTATCTGAAAGGTACCACGTTTCAATTAAAAATGCACTTCTTCGTAATATCTTTATTTGTCGGCCTTTTGACATTTAAACTTGACAACCGATGGATGAACGTGAATATATATATAGTCAAATTAATGACACGCAAACTCGTCATTGCGAGATTTTTATACCCTGCAGGAAAGCTTTAAATGAATCGCACCTTCGACAGCGACAGATTTGGCACGTGGACAGTGCACTCAATCGTCGCGGAAAAGTCCACTCTTTTGGTTTCCAACCCTCTTTCCGCACTCTAAACCTCGACGGCCTGAAATTTCTTCGTCAATGTGAAATTTTTACAATTCTTTCGCGCGTGCCTGTCATACCTGACATTTTTACGATTTTGATCGGTTGTCACGTGAATCGTCATGACGTACGCAATTTTTCTGTTAAAACACCGAATGCACGCTCCTCTTCAACGGGCGATATCTCTGCAGACGCTCCACTTGGGAAGAAAAACTCTCCGTCGAGGAACAATTCAAGGTCGTCGGTAACTTCACGCCAAAGGGCAGCTTCCAATTTTGCGTATCCAGAGACGAGTTCTTCCCCCCGCGTACCCAATTTTCGTCGATTTTGACCGGGTTTGGTTGCCATTGACTACTCGGCTTTTAGTATATATAATAATACATATACTGGGCAGGGTCAATATACTATATCGGCGAAAAGTATCACAACAAGTTTCTCTATGTTTCAAGTTAAAAATCAATCGGATCACTCTTTTTTGCACTATAAAAAGTCTGTTGATCTCAGTTGCCCTGCTCCACACAACAATTTGATACGACAGATGACAGTATACCATGGCATAATAAATATGCAATAGGCCACTAGTATCAAGACAGTTTTTTAATTTGATTATTGCGTAAAAACTTTTATTAATTCTAGAGATTATGTTTTGAACCTGAATGGACCAATTCATATTCGAATCCAAACATGTTCCCAGAAAGTTAGCACACTCAGCCTCACCCGGAATTTTAATAGAGATATTGTCCGTAACAGGAAATTTCACAATTACAGTCTTTTTACTATTTAATATTATTCTGTTCTGCCTACACCATGTTTCTTAATAAAATGTTATTCAAACATGTAAATCATTTTAAATAAACATATATTTACAAATTTTATGTCAGTCAAATATCAGTATAGACAGTTAAACTGATAATTCAATCAGAATTATCTCCCAAGAATGATACCCAATACGGATGTTTTACATGCCATGGCAAACCTTTATCAATATTGTTGCGTTTTCGGGGTCGAAATGAACAACTCGTGCAATTAACTTGAAACAGTCTGTATATTTACACACTTAAAACTAATCACAATATAAAAACATAAAATAAATGAATCGCACTTAAAACTACTACAATTTAAATTAACACAAGTATTTACTTCTATCACTACTATTTATATCTGTAATATTTATGTATTTATTGCACTGTAATAAAAACTGCATCGCTCACTTATTTATGTTTATTTGAAAATTATTCAATGAATAATCCCGGCCCCAGCTGTTCATATATCGGCATCGTAAAAGGCCTAGAAGTATACGAGAAAATTCTCTCAATCATCTTGATGAGCCCGGAAATATACCAGAAAAGATCTAGACTTTTATGCTTACGCCGTACTTGCGTGCAGATGATTTATTGCTTCTTTACAAGTACGTTTTTATATCGTCGTCGCGCCGATGTTTATTTTTCTTTTTGTGAAGTTATTTTCGTTACAATATAATTTTTGATCTGCGGTATTATGAGATAGAACTGTACGTTACGAGTCTATTACTTAATTTACATACACATCTGGTATATGTCTTCTTTCTTTCTAATATTCAAGTAAACTATTTCTGCTCTCATTATGGAGTAGTTAACTGTCTCATTTATTCATCCACAAGTGTGAAAATCATGTATTTCGACATCCTACCTCAACAACACTCTCTTGGAAAAAAATATTCTGGTATGGAGTGAGATGACTGTTACGTTTTAAAATACGTTTGAATAATAAATGCAAGTTTATTCCATATCTTTGGCATCGCAGAACCATCTATGTGAATAATTAGAGTACGCTATGTACCATGCGTTTTGTCAGTGAGATAGCATAGCTTCCACTTATTTAATTGTTATTTAATGGTTTAATTTATTTTCAGACCAGTAGAAAATTCATTCGTAATTATTAATAATCTAATTTGTAAATTTAGTTGCGCTGTCGGTTTGGCAACCTTGGTCTTGTGTGGTAATTAGATCCACTCACAATACACTTGTACCGGTATGCTCACTTGAGCTGTCAAATGACGTCATTGCGAAGCAAGTCAGATTGACAGTTCCCATATCTGCTGCATCTTGACACAGTTTTAAGTTGTTTTATCGTTTATTTAAATGATATTCTTTTTAGTATGTCTGGTTGTACTGTATACGATTGTCTTAAATACAATCGAAAAAGTAGAGATAGGCAGATTACATATTACAGGTTTCCCAAGGAAGATACGATGCGAAATGTGTGGTTAATTGCGTGTAAAAGGCAGGATTTAATACATTTGAAAAATGGTATTTATTCAAATCTGATAGTTTTTTTTTTTTGGGTTATTAAGAATTTCTAATACTATTGTTCAATCCTGCCTTTGAAACACGTTGTTTCTCCACTGGTTGCTAAGCCCGAAAGCGTCTATTTACCTCACTCGGAGTGAGGTAATGGATTTTCGCTCACTCATATGTCAAATTTGACAATTTAGTTTTCAATATTTTTAGATAAGAAGTGCAAGAGTAGTATTGAATGAAAGGTACATTAGAATAGAATTCGTATAATTTATTCAAAACATACAATTAACTAGTAAGAAATATTGAAATTAACAGTACAATTATTAAAAATATTATTACAAATTTAGATCAAATAAATCAAAAAATATGATACTATAAACTTACTTACTGATATCTATCTTCTGAAAAACAAATAAAGTAGATTTCAACATAGAATATGTGGACCACAAAGAAGACGGTGCATACTTCTCTAATAATCCGTTAAAATACGCTAGGAGTACTTGCTCCGTTATAAGAGTAACACTTTTTATATTCATCCACTCATGAAATTTTCTTAACTCATTTATATACCTTTCTTTAGATTTTGGCGGCAATAAATTGAATACAACAGTATTCGCTTCATTTACAACATCTCTTGGTACAGCTTCTTGTTCCATATTTTTGTTAAATATTGAAATTAATGACAAATTTACTCTAAACAAAGCAAAAATAAAATTTTGTTGACAACATAGCTAATTTTTATTTTATCGTAACCAGGTAACTATACCAACGGTAAAACCCGCTATCTATGCTATATTATTTGATCACAATTAATATTGACATGAATCAACATGAATGCAATATGAATGATATTATAACTGTCAGACAAATTGAAATTTTTAATCTTTGACACCTTTAGATAGGTAATTTAGCAGGATTGAACCAAATAAAATAATAAATTTGGATAAATTTAAATGCTTAATTTTGTATATTTCAAAAGAACATATAGTCCAGTCAATAGAGACACAAAAAAGGCTTTACCTTGCAGAAGGTCGGGTATAGTTTATACTTGGCAATTTTGTTCATTTTGAGGCCCTAATGAAATCCTGAAATTTGTAAACACGAAAAGTCGCCGCCGGCGCCGCCATCTTGGAAAACGGGTGCCAAAATTGTGTTTTTTCAAAATATCTTGTTTCCGCTACATTTTACAGTCAAAATACAAAGTTATGGATAATCAAATTCTCTAGAACTTTTGTATGAAACACAATTTTGCCACTCCTTCTTCATATAAACTTTAACTATGCCAAATCTCACACTCTAGAATTTGTGCTTTTTTGAAAATATAAACGGAAAAAATGAGGGATAATGACAGTGAAATGTAAAATTTGACTCCACCAGAAATTATGGAACAAGCCTTAGTAGCCACGAACAATTTATTACCAGCTAAATTCGCAAAGATGTAAGGAAAATTTTACGCTCAATTTATGAAATGGAATGTTCAAAAAAATAATGTTTTATTATGGGGTCGTAGAAAAAATAGTGTATGCAACTCGCATTTAATGGCTATTAAGACACTCGTATTCATTACAATGTAATTTTCTTACTCGTGTCTTAATAGCTATCATTAAATGCTCATTGGATAATATACTATTTTATGTAGAAATGCTTTTTTTCCGTTACATTAGAAATTATGTTTGCCAAAAATGTTGATACGTTGTAAAACGGACTTGGAATATGATACAATAGGCCTAAGAGGTGTATTTTCTTTATGCAATTTGGGTAAGCTGTATTTTTTGGCGGTTGTACGTTATTTATTTTTAGTGAAACTGCTGTCTTGGGCGAAATTAAATGTTTGGTTGCCCATTTTTTATTCAAGTCATTAGTAGCTCTTTGAAATTTAAGTGTTGGGTCGTTGCTAAATTTGAAGTATATGTGTTCATCGTTCAGTAATTCCTTCATCTTCTCTTAATGTACTGTTAATGCAAAGAGAAACAATGCTGTAAACGAGAGAAACGAAATAGCTTGTCAAAAATCTACTTTCCAGTTTTAAATAATCCGCAATGACACACCCTGTGTCTCTCACCATCCTATTTGTGCCGGAGTACAACATCTCATAATAACAAAAAAAAAAAATAATAATAACATGAAACTGACGTTTGTCGTATATTGACAGTGTCAAAGTCATAGTAATGTTTTTAGGTAAGGCTTTCAGGAGCGTTTTACTATATTTCTTCGTATTATTTTAATAATATGTTATTTTTTTTTAGTTGCATTGACAATATAGTCTTTTTTATATGTACTTATATATTTACACAAACTGTGGAAGACAATTTTTAGAATATATTGTCGAAACGTTTTACACAATCATTTTTATTATTATTATCATATCTTAACTAATTGTTAATTCATGTGTTAATTAAAACAGGCCGCTAAACCAAGAAATATATATGAAACGCAACAATCAGCTAGCTAAATCTTACTATAGTTTCCAAGAAATGGAATTTTTAATGCGCCGCTAATTTCATGCTAGGGAGTAATAATGCACAAATCTCTGCGCCAGGACTTATTACAAGACACTGGTTGGAACGAAGCGTACTCAATACGAACCTGGCCTGCGAAAAGACATCCCTACTCTCATTATTTTATTTTATTTGCAAACTATCCCCCCGCACGTCCTACCTCACCGCAGTAAGTCGACAGCTCTGCGTAAGCCCCCTTAATATATGGCAAGAATATAGTGAGAATAGTATTTGGATTTCAATCTGAACAAACCTGGATAGCGTTTTCTTTAATAGTGTTAAAAACATCTACTCAAACTGAATTGAAATAAACTTCTTGAACTATCAAAGTTGTATTTATATTACCTTAAAATTCCTACCTTTACAAACATTTATCTATAACCTCCATAGCATCTTTCTTAAGGAACATACCCATCGATCATGTAACTTTTGTTTAAATCCATAACGATTGTTTTATAACATTTTCTGTACAGGGTGATCTATCGAAACCACTCATTGTGCACTATATAGTTTTTTTTTAATTTTATAATTAATTATTTTGTTGTGATACATGTTTCTTTATGACTGTTCTTAATTAAATTTAGATTTTGTTGTTTTGAAATTTCGTTTTCTTGGTAAGTCTGCTTAAATCTATATATCAGTCTAGTTTCTCCATCTACGATTCTACGGTCGTCATACTTAGGTAGGCTCTAAATTCGTGGTGGCGCCCTGTTCCTATTTTACCATCTTCATTGACCCATACCATCTTCGACTGACGATGAGGCAGCATAAGTGATAACTTTACCAGCTGGGTTGGTATAGAAGTGACGACTTTTACGCATTTCTGTTTGCTATTATTTTGAGTACTATTTTATATTTTACTCAGCGCCATTTTATTTTTGCCACAGACCGTACGACAAATTATACGTGACAGGACCACCTTCGCAATTTATAGAGCCCTACTAGTGCAACAGGGAACGGGTGGTCCTGTGGAATGGAATTGCATCAGAAGTACTAACAATAAGTACAGGAGTTCTGCAAGGGTCAGCATTAGGACCAGTATTGTTTATAATTTATGTAAATGACCTTCCATGCAATATCGGGGCGGGAAATGTTAATCCATTTGCAGACGATACCTCGATATTGACTTCAAACTATTTCGTTTTAAAATTACGTGATACATAGTAGACATGAGCAGCCTTTTCCACTAACTGGTTTGAGAAATGTCGACAAGTTAAGATACTGTACTCTGACATTTTGACATAGGCGTTTGCGTTTCGTGTGACTTCCCTGGCAATTATTTATTATTTATTAACTTTGGTCTTGATATTTGAAACATGTATATTTTGAAGATCGATAGAATAAAAAAAGGAATTTATAAATATGTATAAAATACTTTCACAAATTGGTATGATAGGCCATGTGTGGGTGGATAGTTAAGAGATTGAAACAAGGTCCAAGTTCCCGCAGATTCTTTATTTCAATTACGGCGACCGGTTTCGTGAGTTTAAAATACTATACTCACATCATCAGGCCAAGCTTAAACAAGGAAATAAGCTCGTGACACCAATGTACAAATTATAAAAAAAATTAAAAAAATCAAAAAAATTAAAAGAAATTTAAAAAAAAATAAAAAAAATTTAAAAAAAATAAAAACCAAAAAAATCAAAAAAAATATTAAAAAAACTAAAAAAAAATATTTTATCACTTATTTTTAATTTTTTTAATTTGTACATTGGTGTCACGAGCTTATTTTCTTGTTTAAGCTTGGCCTGATGATGTGAGTATAGTATTTTAAACTCACGAAACCGGTCGCCGTAATTTAAATAAAGAATCTGTGGGAACTTGGACCTTGCTTCAATCTCATCCCTTAAAATACTTTCATTATGCCTTGCACAATGTTGCAAGAGGAAAGACGATGTAATGTACGATCATATTATAAATTTCTGGACACGTTATTTACTGGTAAAAAAAGAAAATCTTTTCAAATATAAATAAAAAGGCAACAAATAAATAATAGTGTTTATTTTTTCTTTATTTAATTGTCTTCCTTCACGTTTGATGGTAACAGGTATAGTTTAAACTGTCACGACTGAAATTTTATAGAAAAATATAAATTGGTATCACTGAAAATATATTCAAGCACCCACCCCACCCATTGGACAGCAAATATAGCCATGACCGCAGTTTGATTTCGTATTTCCACAATATCGGGATGGTTTCTTGCAGTAACCAGGCTCATCATCAATACAACATTTGATTCTGCATGATAGGACTAAAAAAAACATCATCAAATACTAGCACTATACAACATTTAACATATAAGTCGGTATTGTTGCCGTGTGGTAAAATTGGATGTCGCCCTTGATAGGTCAAGTATTCTTTGATGAAACTACATGAATGGTAGCGGCTGTTCTACACCTATATATGTATCGATAGTTTGGATTTGCACCATAAATGTATGCTAAATTACTTTAAAGAATTATCGTGTATGTACACCCCAAATTACAGTGTATAGCGATGTAGCAACCTCACTAAACACTGAGCACAGCGCGACCTATGTTTTGAAAGATCGAAAAGCAAATGTGCAAATGGATCGTACAATATTACCGTAAAACCTGTCAATAACGGCCACCAAAGATTGAAACAATATTGGCCTGTATATAAAGGTGGCCATAATGGTCAGTTTCTGTCTATAAATAATATATTGGTTTTTAAGATCGTTTTTGTTCCAAGTTAACACCTTCCTCAAGCATCCTTTTTAATTCGCATTTATTTTTGATAATATCGTTAATTTGTGTTTTCCCTATCCCATATTTTTCGGCCAACTCTCGCGAACTTAACGGATACTTTTCACTTTCCGCGATTATATTTATTTTGTCTTTTAACTATAAATGATTTCTTTTAGCGACATACTTAATTAAGAACCTTTCGAATACAGAGACAACTTAAAACTAGTCAAGTAACCGAAAGACTGAAAGAACCGTTCGAATACGGAGAAAATTTGAAACTAATCAAATAACTAAAAGACCACATTGTGTGTACATATTGCCGTGATCCCTATATTGGTCAGGCATTGTAAGATAAATAAATAATTATGTAATAGAATAAGTAAATAATTTTTAGTAGTAAGTGTAATTATAGAAAAATGTATCATGGGTTGCATAACCGCAACGGCGTAACATTATAATGTAAGGTATATGATAATTAAAATTGAAATAAAATTTATATAAAGGTACAAAAATAAACACCAAAAATAAAATTCATGTATTCTATATTTGTAGAAACGAGGAGCACAAGATGCAATTTCAATATACAAAGACAGAACCAAATTTTATGCATTGTGTGAGAGTCGCATTGAATATATTGAGCAGTAAACCACTATTCAAAATCAATAACGTATTAAAAATAAATAACAGAGAGAGAGAGTTATGATGAAAGATGGTGTGTCGAAAGAGTTAGTCATTTGAATGCCGTAAAGTTATATGAAAAGGGTGAAATTAGACATTCACGACATGAAAACATCTTTCATCATGGGTAGACGTAAATTTATAAAGATTGTTATTTGTTTGACATTCTATGGTCACACTTAGCAATATGATAAATACCTGAGACTTATATCTAAGCATAATTTTAAAAGGAATATGTAAAAAGGTATATTTTTTTTATTCGACACAATATAATAAAGCAAAAACTTCAGTAATAGCAGGTTAAATCCAGTTTAATCCAGGAAAATTCCGGAAATAACACGTTGAAATTGGTTTAATCTGATTAAATCTACAAAGAAAAAACAATGTTTAATGTTGTTAACAGTTGCATACAAATCAACCTACATGAAGGCGAGAAAAGATGGTTCGAAGATATAGATGAAGTTATCAAGGTCCAGGTTCATGACAATATAATTAATAAAAGAAGTATTCCAGTCGTATGCAATGTTTTCCCTATTATTTTCAAAGGAAACGTCTGCAAAAGAAAAATACGAATAGTGTTAAATAGTGGTAAAAGAATGTATTTGAATAATGATGAAAGAAGCAATGAATTCATCTATAAACACAATAAAGGATGGTGTTAATGAAAAAGAATGTACCTACCAAGATAAGAAAATCGCAAATGTGCATAGACATTAACAATAATAAACAATTTGAGTGCGTGTATATTTTGTGTAATTTCTGGATGTCAAAACAATATGAGTACAGGTCAGCTTAGGGAAAACATCAAGAAAATAAATCTGAGCAGAACAATGCCAACTTAAACGTTAGTGCGAAAATTGTGGCGCTGCGAACGAAGAATGTTTTTTTTCTGATGAACCGAAAATTAATAAAAAGCCGGGAAGGAGGCAAGTACGAGAGAACTCGTCGATCCATGGGTGAAGTAGCCTAACTTTTTACAAAAAGAAGCGGTCAATCTTCGATCTTCGAATTTTGTTTGATAGAAATCATCCTTAGTAAATGTATTAAGTTATTTTTTATTTTCAATAAGTACTTTTCATTTCATAATTAATTTTTGCCATTTAGTTTAATTTCATTTTTTTTAATTATCAATATGATAGACCAATATCAGGAGGAATTTGATGAAATGTATGAACATCATAAGTAAGTTTTACTTAAAATAAATTATGCTAAAGATGCTATGTGAAAATATTCATCTTTAGCAAAGCGTTTAAAAATTTATTTAATATTTTGGATGAGATTATTATCTTCTTTATTATAAGTAAACTAATGTAATAAATAATGGGAGTATTGTTAACAATGTAGAAAGGCATCAATGACACAACGTGTGAATGTTTGTTAGCGATGTTATCTATGCTTTGTTAACAAGTTTTTAGACACAAAATTTTATAGGGATTTCAAATATATTAATATACGTAAAGATGGGAGCATTTTTGATAGACAATAGCCAATTTGTGGTATGTACAACGTGTAAATATTTGCATATGATGATTGGTGACAGTCTTATGAAGGTGTTTTCTGTTCTGCGGAATTTTGTATTTTCAAAGACACTTCGTGTGAATGAATGTCTTTGTGGAAGCGAAATCTAGCATAGTATAAGAAAATTATTATTTCTTTGAAACTACACAATGTTAAAATTTTAATATAGCAAAGAGCGATATTTATTCTGAAACTATATGTTATATTTGTAATGTAATGTGTTTTCGTATTTATAAAATACACGTTTTTTTTACTTGTAATTGGAAAGTAAAAAGGACAATTTCTTTTTACGGCCACATGTGGCAAGAGAATTATTTCATCGATACTGTTATTATAAGATGTTAAAATTGAATATAAGTATTTTATGAGATTTAGTTTTTTATTAGTAACCTTATCCTATTAATTTTAAATAAGAAATGTTGTTGGAAAAACAAAAGGAATATCCCTGCTAGAACCTACAAGAAATATACGAATGTTAATAGAGATTGAATTTATAAATTTATTAAAGAATTTTTTTTACATGACAATGTTATCTCTACATTCGTTATAAATTATGCAGCTTTGTATTATCGTAGTTTGATTAAGTTATGCTGGTACAAGATTATTATTTTTAATTTGAAAACAAAGCTATAGCAATATGTATATACAAAAAGACAACATTGTGTGTACAATAGTGTACATACTAAAAGACCACATTGTGTCTACATACTAGAAATAGATAATTATAGGCAATTTCACAAATACGAAATACGAAATTTTGATATTGGGTATTTCCATCAATAAAGATACATCATAAATAGTCCGGCCGATATTGGCAGGTAAATTTCTATGAATATTGGTCGTAAGAATTTGGATTTATCTGGCCGCGGTCGTTATAAAAGGATGGCCGTAAATAACAGGTGTTCTCGTATAGTGAATTCCCTTACAGTCGGTTCGGGGAATTTTGAAACTGTCCGTTACCTCAAGTTGCCGCTTTAGGCAGGTGGGTCTTAACACAGGTTTTACTGTATTATATTTCTAAATCAGTTGTATTAATAGGCTATTAATAGGATTTCAACATTTTAATTTACAAAGTAAAAGACTAAATAATTTGTTGTTTTGAAAGAAATGCATCATATGTACAAGGGTGACATACCATTATGTTTAAAAAAACGGTATAAAGTGATTTAGTTCAGAGATAATTCTCATCACCTCACATTAGCAGTCTGTCTGTGTAATTTGTGTGATTGTGTGTAATTGCGTAAAAATGTGGAGACCGTGGGACGCAAAAGATGAATTTACGAGGGTTCGTTTTTATATATATGCTTTGGTAACAACTTTGACAATTTACAAAACAATTGAAGCAGTATTAGTTTTAATATCTGTCAGTTTATCTTGTCACAAAAATTATTCTTGAAAAAATGTTGGATGATTGCCCTTCAGTCGGCTATTTGCGAATGGTCAAAATTGTTTAAACATGGCCGAAAATCACTGGATGATGATCCCCGTCCAGGTCGGCCTGTTGACGTGATCACCGCCGATGTTATTGAACAAACCAAGTGTTTGGTATTGACGGGTACTGGAGGACGCTCAATTTTTGGCGCTTTGTGGAGACGAACCAGATTTAATTATCAATCGACTTGTCACCGCAGATGGGACCCGGGTCCATTATTTTGACCGTGAGTCAAAACAAGAATCAATCCAATGGCATGCTAAGAGTTCTAGCCTTTCGAAACAGTTTAAAGTCACCCATTCTGCAGGAAAAATAATGGCAACAATTTTTTGGAATTGTCAAGAAATACTAATGATTGATTATCTACGTAAGCCTAGTCCGGTAACAGGAGAGTATTACGCAAGATTAATACATCGCCTAAGAGATTCTATTAAAGCGAAAAGGCGCGCAAAACTGACGCAAGGTGTCCTGTTGCTTCACAATAATGCACCAGTCCACAAATCAAGACTTGCGTAAGTTGCCGTTGCCGAAAGTGGCTTCACAAATATAAGCAAGTAATAACAAAAAACACACTTGGTATTTCGACATGTTTCACCAAGAGATTTCCATCACTTCATTTAATTATTTGGCTTCACAAAAATAGACCATCTATCTTATAGTCCAGATCTCGCTCCGTGCGACTACTTTTTGTTTCCTAATCTCAAAAGAGTAAAAAGAAAGTTATTGTAGGGACGTCCAACTTAACAGGAGTATTGTATCGCACTATACATATATAAAATTGATGACGAAGCTCTTTTCCATAGATCTACCAGAAACGACAAAGGAAAATCGAAGGTGGTAGATATGTACCGATATGATAGAATTAGACAAAAAATATACGATTTTTATAGAAGGATTACAAATTTATGC
Organism: Amphimallon solstitiale; assembly: GCA_963170755.1. Classification (NCBI taxonomy): domain Eukaryota; kingdom Metazoa; phylum Arthropoda; class Insecta; order Coleoptera; family Scarabaeidae; genus Amphimallon; species Amphimallon solstitiale. The sequence continues at coordinate 250,160,284 of OY720675.1, forward strand.
AAATTGCTGTCGCAAAGGGAAGAAATACAATGTTGCGTTGCTACATTATCGCGAATCCTAAATTCAAATGGTTTTACATTCAAAACTATTGACAAATGAAGAAGGATTATGGAGTCTTCAAGAATACAGTACTTAGGGATAAATATTAAATGAAACTAAAGACGTTCCGAGAAAAAAAAACGATTTATTTGCTATTTAGACGAAACGTGATACGATCGCCATGACGTCAAGAAAAGTTGGAATGATGGGTCTGAAATGTGTCAAATTCACGTTTCTGTTCCCAGAGGCAAACGCGTCATTATACTGTACTTGACTGGTGCACCATCACTTTCAGCAATGATTGAGAAATATTCTTGTGTTGATTATCACGAAGATACTTGAAAATTGGTTTTTCGAATAAGCTACTGCCTTCTTACATAAATAGACTTGGCAGATGTGTAATTTTGCTTTAATACGGTCCTGCTTGGGAATCGATTCCTTTTGTGCACAATATATAGAACAGTTGTAGAGGTTTAAGATAGTCCTAATATGCAATAAAATATCGTGTCGCCATATCGTTGAAAGGACTATAACTATATACTTACTGTGTATCCATAATATGAGTATTAACTATTTGTCAATAGATGTTCCTTTTTTTATTATGTTCAATTCAGACTTTTAAATTATTTTTAAAAATCGAAAATAGCCTATATCTTAATAATGATAGGTAATGGGTTCCTATGGGTTCAAAGTAATTATACGTACTATATGTATGAACTTCTGAGTAGAGTCGAATTATTGTCCTATAAAGTAGCAATATTAAATATAAATATGATATTCTGCGTAAAAAGAATGTACTATTATTATAACGTTGATGCAATACACGTACTTCTCAAATATTAATAAATTAATATAATGACCAACTATGATTAACACTGGAAAAAAAATTTGACATATATATTGGTGGAAAATGTTATGGTACAGTACATGATATACATTTCGAAAAACTTCGACTAAAACTACAACATATAAAATAATGAAGCGTATTTTAATAAAGTTAAACAAAGCAATGTAAAGAGCTTGAGAACTTCAAAATGAACCAACCATCAAGTGGGTTTAATATTATTGGAACAAATAACATAATAATTTATGTTAAATACACTTGCATATTTGTTAACTTAGTAGTGTAAAGCTGTTAAATTAATCGCGATATTTCTTCGTACTGAAAAACGCTGGTTAAAGCTAGTCAGTGATTAGTTAAACGAGTAATTATATGAGAGATGGAAAAACAGTCAAATCATCTGAAGAGAAATTATAGTATCAATCGCTTATAATGTAAGTTGCTACAATTATCAGACGTTATACCTACGTACATTAACGTCTGGCAATTGGCTATGTAACTTTACCTAATGACCAGAACAAAGTCAACACACCCAACAACAGGAGAAATGGCGAAAGTTTCATGTCTACTGGACTGAACCTTTCGAGAACTACTGAATAAATATCGAAGTAAAAGTATAAGTAATATTTTTTATGAATGTCGCTACTACTTATCGAATACAGAAGTGGGGAAGTTACATGAAATTACGTCACATGCGTACGCGTGTGAAAATTTTAGCGTCAACTCGTTACTAATTATTTAATTATATTTTTGGTTATTGTGTTATTGTTTAGGTACGTTTAAGAAAAATCCTAAATACATTAAAATGTATTGGTTTCAGCTTTTCTTTTGCAATACATTTTCGGTATATCTTGCTAACTATGCATAATATCAAGATATAAAAGTTTTTAGAAATGCATTTGGAATAATTTAGTATAAAAAAATATCATATTTCTTTAATATGGTCGTTTGTTTACCTGTGTTCGTATATGGTTTTTCCTCATTCATTATGTGAATTTTAATTATTTTTCCACATAATTATTAATTGTCAAGACGTTTGTCGACCTTCAAGCTATTTATGTTTGTGTGATGATTTCTAAACTTCAACTAAATATTTACAGAATGCATCTGACAGACTTGAAGTAGAAAAATATTTGTGGGGCATGCGCAGCTTTGAGCATGTGAGAAGCAACGGCATAGCAGCGTGTTTTCTATTTCACTATGCTGGAGGAAAGTTTTTCTTGTCTTTATGATATTGTATAGTATTATATAGCAAATTATATATTGTTGTAGACGAATGTCAAAAATACAAAATATATGCCATTGCATTGCCACAGTATCGATAGCTTCATTGATAGGACCACCAGACTTACGAAAAATTTGTATATAAAAATGCTTTATTCAAAATAATACTTTTGAAGATGCAAATAAAGCTGTTTTAATCATTACCACGAAAGAAGGCAACTTAATGAAACTAGTGTTTGAATATTAAAAGATAATCCCATTAATCATGGGTTATTTGAGAACCAAGTATAAAGAAATATAATATTGGAGATAATAAATGACTTTTCGCAAATGATATTCGAAAGACATTTGCAAATCCTTTAATTTCAAGCCTTTGAAGTAGACTCCTCTTTAGTACGCAGGCGGGCATTATTAATTTTGATGTAGCACCCAACTGATCTTGAACAGCGACTAGAACTTGGTATCTCCAGAAAATTCAGCAACAACAATTCTTCTTGAGAAATATCATTTGGACGGATGAAGTTTGTATATATGTATGTATTTGCAGTACTGGGACTTGCCATAATAACTACTGGTGAACGGATGTTAATCCCTATTGTGTATTTAATGTTCAAAATCAAGGAGGTGTTGGTGTTTCTTGTACCCTATTTAGCAATTGCATCTTGACTTATCGACTTTACAAAGAAAATCTGAATAGCCAATGCTAATATGAAATTTTATACCAACACATTGCCGACGAATTTTTGGAAGCATTTCTTCTAAATGAGAATCGCAATATATTTTCTGGCAAGATTGTGCACCGCCCTATAGCACTAGAATTGTTTGGGAATTATTAGTCATTAATTTTGGAACACGTGGGTAGGGACAAAAGGATCAGCAAGGTGCCACCGCGTTCGCCTGAGCTGGCGTCAATCGATTTCTTTTTTGGAGGATAGTGTATTAATTTCGAGTCGAATGTTCCTATTTACAACATAAGTCAAGGTGTTTCAAATTGATGTCAAATATGCGTTGCCAATGACTTTCAGACAATTTAAATAGTTATTGCAAACAGGTTTTGATTCTTTTCAAATTATCAGGTGTTTGTATATATTATTTATTGCTGTTTGGTTCAGAATAGTCGAATGATTAATTAATATTAGAATTATTTTTATTAAAATTAATAAAAAGTGTGTGAAAATAAAAAAATAACCATACAATATCACTGAAAAAAAATCTTAGTTAAGTCAGAGCCATCTGTGAGTTCCGCATAAAAGAAACCTAATGACACCACATAATTCTTATCAAAAAAATGAGGTGTGGCCACCACACGACTTTCTTATACGTATGAAAGTGCTACTTCCGGTCCGAATTTTGAAATTTCACTTATACAAAAAATATTGCAAATCCAATTCTAAATACTTTTGTACTCTTAGTAAATATATGTAGAATGCATAATTTACGACATATTTGCAAAAAATCCTTATTCGGTAAAAGTAAAAGTGATACTTCCGATCCGAATTTTGAAATTTTTTTTATACAAAAGATATTGGAAATTAAGTTCTAACTACTTTTATATTCGTGGCGTACCTGTCTAAAAAGCATGATTTGCAAAATATTGGCAAAAAACTGATTTTCGATAAGAGTAAAAGACCCACTTCCGGTAATAATTTCGAAAAACTTTTTAAATAAAATGTTTCTCAATTTTAATTTTAAGCACATATGAATGCTTTATAAATTTGTTTAAACTTAGTAGTTGACGAAATATTTGCAAAATTCGATTTTTTCACTGAAGTAAAGTACTACTTCCGGTCTACCGATTTTACTGAAAAACTAATCAGATCTCAAGGGGAAGATTATACACGTAAATACAAAATTTGGAATTGATATCTACAGCGGTTTGACCGCTATCGTGGTCACACACACACACAGACAGACACACAGACATTTTTTAAAAACCACATTTTTGGTATCAGTGGACTTCAAAACGTATCTGCAAAAATCTCGAGGTCGAAAATTTTCGTCATCACAATACTTCCTTATACTACGTATAAGAAAGTAAAAGTGCATGAAGAACTTACAAATTATTTTAAAGTGTTTTGCCAAAGGAAGATATTGCTGAAAAATGAAAATTGAAATTTTTCTCTTTTCCTGTGAATATTGTCAATATTAAGTAGCAATGAAACAAGAACACCTGTGTTATCGCTATTAAATTCATAACATTATTATTATAGGTGTGCAAGAGCTGTTAAATTTTATGTACCAGAGAAACTAATTAAAAAACTTGAAAAACAGAAAATATGTCAAGGAGAATTTAATTAACTTTATCAAAAATCATTCAATCTAAGAGCAGTTAATAACACAGAATTATTTGTTGTGATTTTGCCTAATGTTGAACATGAATTTTAAACATTTCATAGTTAACTTGGAATACATAATAAGTAGTTAGGTACGGGCTATGATTGTATTAAATATTTAGTTTTGAATTGACAATGATCAATCAAAATTTTTATTTTCAAGTGCCTGCTTTTATTATTTAATAAAATTACATTCAATCTAGAGAACAATCGACACTTCAACGGTGTTCTAATTTAAAATAGTATGATTTACTTTCTTTTATAATTAATGGAATAAAGTATTGATTATAAGTGTGTGTGTGTGTAAACGATGGTAGATATTTCAATAAGTGTAAAGATTTTTCGTTCAAAAAATAAGTTATAAAATAAAATTATAATAATTGTTTACCATTTATTAACGAAATGAATATGGACTAATTAAATATGAACATTTTTAACTTTTACGTTATTTCATAAAAAAAATCCATCCAGGCTTGTGTTGTACAAAGTAATTTTAACAGAAATATTTGTAACATATTAACAAAATCTAAAAAAAGACGTACATAAAAATAAATGCAAGAAATGTGCATATTTGTCAAATACATATTTATTATATTTCAATGGTGAAACAAGATGATAAGTAATAAAACAGTATCTGTATTTGGTAAAATTTTATCTGCAGTGTCATACATATTATGTTGCTGAATTAAATTAATTTCGCCTTGTTTTTTTTTTGTGATCTTAAGGATCGTAGTATGTATTAGTTTCTTGATAGTTATTGAGGATTATTTAGGTATTACAAGGGAAACTTTATCTCGCCATCGCTGCGCGACATAAGACCGTCACATAACTTCGATTTACATTGATGAATTTGAGTCTGATTACCTCAAAATATTGATCTTTTTGTGACGCCATCTAGTAGTATTCGAAAGAAAGAATTTCTCGATTTTCTATTGAAATAAACTTTAAAATAACACTTTAAACATTAACTTTACATTTAATTAATATTAATAATTTTAAAATAATGAAATAGAACGAAATAAAATGAAATAATGAGGTCTAGCCATCACACGAAATTATAGAATTTTAAGAAATTTTTATATAAAAATCCTATTACAAATACTTCTATTCTCTTAATAAATCTCTATAGAATGTATACTTTGCCAGATATTCGAAAGAAAGTACTACTCGCTAAGAGTAAAAGTGTTACTTCGGAATTTTGAAATTTCATTTATACAAAAAATATTCCAAATCCAATACTTTTGTACTCTTGATAAATATATACAGAATGTTCAATTTACGACATTTAGCAAAAAATCGCTATTCGACAAGAGTAAAAGTGTATTTAGTGACATACGGAGTGATCCGGTAGATGTACCCATCTATCATGTAACTTTTGTTTAAGTCCTTAAGGATTGTTTTATAACATTTTTGTACAGGGTGATCTATGGAAACCACTCACTGTGCACTATAAGGTTTTTGTTTTTAATTTTATAATTCATTTCCTGACTTATTCAAAATTTTATTCACTCCCACTTTTATATATATTCGTTCAGAATATTATTTTGTTGTGACAGATGTTTCTTTATGACTGTTCTTAATTAAATTTAGATTTTGTTGTTTTGAAATTTCGTTTTCTGTGTAAGTCTGCTTAAACCTATATCAGCCTAGTTTCTCCATCTACGATTCTACGGTCGTCATACTTAGCTAGGCTCTAAAATTTGTGGTGGCGCCCTGTTTCTATTTTACCATCTTCATTGACACATACCATCTTCGACTGACGATGAGGTAGCATAAGTGATAAGTTGACCAGGTAGGTTGGTATAGAGGGGACGACTTTTCCACAATTCTGTTTGCCATTATTTTGAGTGCTATTTTATATTTTATCCAGCGCCATTTTATTTTTGCCACAGACCGTAGGTACGACAAATTATACGTGGCAGGACCACCTTTGCAATTTATAGAGCCCTACTAGTGCAACAGGGAAAAGGTGGTCCTGTGGAATGGAATTGCATCGGAAGTATTAACAATAAGTCCAGGAGTTCTGCAGGGGTTAGCATTAGGACCAGTATTGTTTATAATTTATGTAAATGACCTTCCAAGCAATGTCGGGGCGGGAAATATTAATCAATTTGCAGACGATACCTCGATACTGATTTCAGAAAAGATTCAAACTATCGTCTATTTCGCTTTAAGAATCCGTGATACATAGTAGGCATGAGCCACCTTTTCCACTAACTGGTTTGAGAAATGTCGATAAGTTAAGATACTCTACTCTCGCATTTTGTCATAGGCGTTCCATGTGACTTTCCTGGCAATTATTTATTATTAATTAACTTTGGTGTTGATATTCAAAGCATGTATATTTTGAAGATCGATAGAATAAAAAAGTGATTTATAAATATGTATAAAATACTTTCATTATGCCTTGTACAATATTGCAAGAGGAAATACTATAAATTTCTGGACACATTATTTACTGGTTTCCAAATATAAATAAAAAGGCAACAAATAAATAATAGTGTTTATTTTTTCTTTATTTAATTGTTTTCCTTCATCTTTGATGGTAATAGGTATAGTTTAAACTGTCACCACTGAAATTTTAGAGAAAAATATAAATTGGTATCACTGAAAAGGTATTCAAGCACCCACCGGACAAAATGGACAGCAAACATAGCCACTATCGCAGTTTCCCCTCTGCATCCCACATTCAAGAATTGGTGGATCTTTCCTGCATCTACCATCATAATCACCAATACGACATCTGTCTTTATGGCATGATAGGACTAAAAAAACATCATCAAATACTAGCACTATACAACATAACATATAAGTCGGTATTGTTGCTGTGTGGTAAAATTGGATGCCGCCCTTGATAGGTCAAGCATTCTTTGATGAAACTACATGAATGCTAGCGGCTGTTCTACCCCTATATATATATGTATCGATAGCAGTGGCGGCTCGGGGTTGTTCACATAGGGAGTGCATAATTTCAAAATTAAAAAGTATAATACCAGAACGCTTACCCAATCTTTATAAGTTTCACCGACATACTGTTCCAGACAGGTACTGTTCATTGTACAGTTTGTTTTGAGGGAATAGTAAATATAACACTACAGTTTGATTAAATCTGACGATAAACGAAGTCCATTTTGCGGGTCTTTGACTTGCAGAACAGTTCTATCACTTTTTCATTAAAATTTGGGAAATCATTTATAAATTCTTTTTCACAAGATAACATAGAAAGGGCATTGAATCTGTCTTCTTTCATTGTATTTCTCAGGAAACTTTTTATTCTCTTCAGTCGTGAAAACTGGCGTTCCGCTTCAGACGTTGTCATTGGAATTGTAATGACAATTTTTAAAAGCTTAACAACTTCATTAAAGGTGTCGCTTAATCCATCCAGCAGAAGGCCTAGCAGACCTACAGCACCGACTTCTATATTTTGTCTAAATTCTTCTCTAGAATATAGAACACTTAATTCAGTTCGTAGTCTGCTTTCATTGAGGCATGGATAAAATTTTACTGCTTCTTCAAGGCAATCTTCCGGAATTTTTTTTTGAAAAGAGGAGAACTGTTTAAAAGGAATTAAGTTGGCTAATATTAAGTGCCCTGTATACCGAAATCTAGTTTTTATTTCACGCAAAATAATATCGCACAGTTCAATAGTTTCCCTCCGTCTTTGGCTACCATCAGTTACTCTTCGTCGCGTTGATGGTCGAGGAGTCAGTACTGAGTCATTTTGTTTAACCAACTGATTATCTGTGTCAGCGATTTCGGTTCGAATTTTTCCAATAGCGCGTTCAAAATTATCTAAATTATTCTTGATATTTAATGCATCTGTATTGACATTTTGTAATAGATTAAACAATATGTCCACATGTGGCATCATTTTATGAAAGAAAGTTAACCAACAGATAAAATTTTCCTCCTCTAAAATTCGCAAATTGGCACCAGCTTGATGAATGGTAGTTTGTAAACTAGCTTCTCCCCCGATTTGTTCTAGAGCTTCAATTATTTCTTCTCGATGCTCATATATTGTATTCACTGTCCTAGAATTGAAGTTCCATCTTATTTTTGAAGAACGAGGTAAGCTTTTTCTCTGAAGGAATTCTTCCAATCTTGCATCTCGTTGTGGTGAAGTGGAGAAAAAAGTACATAATCCCGTCAGATTGGCAACAAAAATTCTGGAATTACTACTGCTCGATGTAGCATGTGACATAATAAAATTTGTCTGATGTGAGTAACAATGTACAAAAATGGCCTATGGATACTGGTCTTGGACATGTCTTTGCACGCCGTTAATAGCACCACTCATGACTGCTGCCCCATCATAGCTCTGTGCAATCAGTTTTTCTGGGTCATCAACAAGCAAACTAATTTCGTTAAGGATGGAGGCAGATAAAGAATTAGCATCATGTCCATTAGGCAGAAGAAATTTCCAAAATCTTTCGACCGGTCTCGCGTTCACAATATGTCTTAAAACAACCACTAACTGAAACTGATTGGACACATCTGTGGTTTCATCAGCTATCACAGATATGAAGTCGGTTGCTTTAATTTTACTGGAAACTTGTTCATGATACACGTTCAACATTGCATCAAGCAGCTCATTCTGTATCGTTTTTGATAATCCCTTAAAAACCGGTGCTGCTTCGATGTGATCTCTGAGCGATTTATCAAATTCTGCCGTAAAATTTATCAATTCCCGAAAAATGCCCTTGGTATTCGACGTTTGCCGTTCATCATGACCCCGAAGTGCCAGTTCAAACGCGCCACAAAATCTAATGCAATTTATTATTAAATTTAACACATGCCTATTTTTTGTTACCTGTTCATTGAGTTGTTGAACTGCTTTTGTATATGATGAATCTAAAACATTCTGAATGTTATTTTTTCCTAACATTCTTAGACTAAATATATTTTTCAAATGCCCTTCGGAATTTTCATGTTTCGTAATTTTAGCACTAAGATGAATTAAGTCTTTTATTCCGTTCTTTGACCAAGAAGGTTCACCACCAAACAAAAGACACGGAAAACAAGACAAACTATTTTTAATTTCACACCAACAAATCCAGTCATTTTTCTGATAAATCTTCATTTTGAATTTTCTTATAACGTCTTTACCTTTAACAGATTGTTTATTTTCTAAACATAATTGAGGCATCGGCCGTTTAAGATTTTTTATTGCGATTTTTTCATCATACGTTAACCGTGAAAACGTGTTATTCTGTAACGCAGACACAAAATTCATTTTACAACAGCGGTGAGCCGACTGGGAATCTGCTCACATGCTATGTATTAACGATATGGAACTAGAACAAAATACAGTTCTCCCCACCTTCAGTGTAATGTTTAATGACTTAACGCAGCAACGGTAGGGCATTGCTCATGGGTATGTTTCTCTCGGTGGAAGGGGTAAACATTCGAATAGTTTACATCCGTGCGCTGTAGTCATCATTATATCTGTGACGACGATCGGTGCATGTAGGTTGTTACGCGAGCGCACACGCCAAGTGAAGCAGCTTTGCTAGACGTTACTTGGTCATTAATATTAATATTAAGTCTGAATATGTGGAGATATTTGAGGAATGATTTAGTACAATTTCACAAAGGATACATGTGCATTTACTATGAATATTTGAACATTGTCAATTTTTGTTCTGTAATTAGACTTGCTCCTGTTGAATAAATAAAGATGCTACAGTAATTTTAAAATGCTCTTATTATTACCAATAATACTCCTTGTTATCATCGTAAGGTTGAGAAGTGTCCACAAGAAGCTGATTAGTGTTATAAAGCAAATTTTGGTCTGTCTTGAAATTTGTGCAATCAATATAAGTAACTAAATTAGCAAATTGTAATAGTGCCAAAATGGAAAAAAGCACATCAAATATGTACCGAAATACACAGAAAAAAGAGTTTAGTGAATATTAGTATTGTAATATTTGAGTATACTGTACAACAAAGTTATTTTATCTTAACAAGATCATTTAGTTGCGATTCTGCAAACCACATGTTAGGTTTAAAGGAGGTGCAAATTATACTACCGATGCCAGAATGGCTGAATATTTTATTTGTGATGTGGAAATAGTAAAGCTTCAATAGGTATCTTACAGTTAATTAATTAGTGTTTCCCTTTGAATTGATATAAAAAATTAGAAACGTACGTTAAATTGTAATTCTTGACACTACCCAACAACTTTATTATTAGCAACACTTTTTTAATTATTTTAATATTATTAATATTAATTACCTATTGTAAAATTAATGTTTAATGTGTTGTTTTAAAGTTTATTTCAATAAAAATTCAGATATTATTTCTTTTGGGTACCTACTACAAGATGGCGCCACATAAGGATCAATATTTTGAGGTTACAAGAATCAAATTCATCAATGTAAATCAAAGTTATGTGACGGCCAGATACAGTTGGCCTTGGTTTGTCAATTCTTTTAAATTATTTTAAGAAATCGAAAATAGCCTATATCTGAAGATATTACTTTGAACCGATAAATAACCCATTATCAGTTCAAAGTAATTATAGATACTATATCTTGTATGAACTTCTTAGTAGAGTCGAATTATTGTCCTATAAAGTAGCAATATTAAATATAAATATGATATTCTGGATATAAAGAATGTACTATTATTATAACGTTGTTGCAATACACGTCATTTTCAAATATTAATAAATTAAAATAATGACTGAAAAAACCTGGAAAAAAGACTTGGCAAATATATTGGTGGCAAATATTATGGTACAGTACATGATATACATTTCGAAAAACTACACATAGGTATAATAAAATAAAATAATGAAACTTATTTTAATAAAGTTAAACAAACCAATGTAAAGAGCTTGAGAACTTCAAAAATAAATAAACTATCAAGTGGGTTTAATATTATTGAAACAAATAACATAATAATTTATATCAAATACACTTGCATATTTGTTAACATAGTAGAGTAAATCTGTTAAATAAATCGCAGTGTTTCTTCGTACTATAAAACGCTGGTTAAAGCTAGTCAGTGATTAGTTAATCCAGTATTTTAATGAGAATGGGAAAAACAGTCAAATCATCTGAAGAGAAATTATAGTAGGATTCGCTTATAGTGTAAGTATGAGTTGCCACAATTATCAGACGTTATATCTACGTACATTAACGTCTGGCAATTGGCTATGTAACTTTACCTAACGGCCCGAACAAAGTGAATACACCCCACAACAGGAGAAATGGCGAAAGTTTCATGTCTACTGGACTGATACTTTCGAGAACTACTGAATAAATATCGAAGTAAAAGTATAAGTAATATTTATTATGAATGTCGCTACTACTTATCGAATACAGAAGTGGGGAGTTTACATGAAATTACGTCACATGCGTATGCGTTAGGTTCAAATTTTTTTATTATCACTATGAACATTTTATCGTCAACTCGTTACTAATTATTTAGGTAATTATATTTTTGGTTATTGTGTTATTATTTAGGTACGTACGTAAATAAATTGAAATGATATATCTTGCTAACTATGCATATTATAAAGATATTAAAGTATAAAAGTATTTAGAAATGCATTTGGAATAATTTTTGTATAAAAAAATATTATATTTCTTTAATATGGTCGTTTGTTTGTGTGTGTTCGAATATGGTATTTACTCATTCATGTATGTGAATTTTAATTATTTTTCCACATAATTATTAATTGTCAAGACGTTTGTCGACCTTTAAGCTATTTATGTTTGTTTGATGATTTCTAAACTTCAATTAAATATTTACAGAATGCATCTGACAGATTTAAAGTAGAAAAAGTATTTGTAGGGCATGCGCAGCTTTGAGCATGTGAGAAGCAACGGCATAGCAGCAGGTTTTCTATTTCACTATGCTGGAGGAAAGTTTTTCTTGTCTTTATGATATTGTATAGTATTATATAGTAAATTATATATTGTAGTAGACGAATGTCAAACATACAAAATATATGCCATTGCATTGCCACAGTATCGATAGCTTCATTGATAGGACCACCAGACTTACGAAAAATTTGGTATATAAAAATGCTTTATTCAAAATAATACTTTTGAAGATGCAAATAAAGCTGTTTTAATCATTACCACGAAAGAAGGCAACTTAATGAAACTAGTGTTTGAATATTAAAAGATAATCCCATTAATCATGGGTTATTTGAGAACTAAGTATAAAGAAATATAATATTGGAGATAATAAATGACTTTTCGCAAATAATATTCGAATGACATTTGCAAATCCTTTAATTTACGCCTTTGAAGCAGACTCCTCTTTAGTACGCAGACGGGCATTATTAATTTTGATGTAGCATCTTGAACAGCGACTAGAACTTGGTATCTCCAGAAAATTCAGCAACAACAATTGTTCTTGAGAAATATCATTTGGACGGATGAAGTTTGTATATATGTATTTGCAGTACTGGGACTCGCCAGAATGACTACTGGTGGACGGATGTTAATCCCTATTGTGTATCTAATGTTCAAAATCAAGTAACTGTTGGTGTTTGTTGTACCAAATTTAACAATTGCATTTTGACTTATAGACTTTACGTAGAAAATCTGAATAGCCAATGCTAATATGAAATTTTAAACCAACACATTGCCGAAGAATTTTTGGATGCATTTCTTCTAAACGAGAATCGCAATATATTTTCTGGCAAGATTGTGCACCACCCTATAGTACTAGAATTGTTTGGGAGTTATTAGTCATTAATTTTGGAACACCCGGATAGGAACAAAAGGATCAGCAAGGTGGCCACCGCGGTCGCCTGAGCTGGCGTCAATCGATTTCTTTTTTGGAGGATAGTGTATTAATTTCGAGTCGAATGTTCCTATTTACAACATAAGTCGAAGTGTTTCAAATTGATGTCAAATATGCGTTGCGAATGATTTTCAGACAATTTAAATAGTTATTGCAAATAGGTTTTGATTCTTTTCAAATTATCAGGTGCTTGTATATATTATTTATTGCTGTTTGGTTCAGAATAGTAGAATGATTAATTAATATTAGAATTATTTTTATTAAAATTAATAAAAAGCATGTGAAAATTAAAAAAATAACCATAAAATATCATTGAAAAGGAAATTTTTTTTTTTTTTTTTAGTTAAGTGAGAACTATCTATGAGTTCCGTATAAAAGAAACCTAATGACACTAGATTCTTATCAAAAAAGTGGATGAAGAACATAGAAATTATTTTCAAGTGTGTTGCCAAAAGAGAAAAAACCGATTTGTTTTCTTTTGCTGTGAATATTGACAATATTAATTAGCAATGAAACACGAACACCTGTGTTATCGCAAGTAAATTCATAACATTATTATTATAGGTGTGCAAAAGCTGTTAATTTTTATGTACCAGAGAAACTAATTAAAAAACTTGAAAAACAGAAAATATCTCAAGAAGAATTTAATTAACTTTATCAAAAATCATTTATTCTAAAAGCAGTTAATAACACAGAATTAATTGTTGTGATTTTGCTTAATATTGAACATGAATTTTAAACATTTCTTGAATAACTTGGAATACATAATAAGTAGTTAGGTACGCGCTATGATTGTATTAAATATTTAGTTATGAATTGAGAATGATCAATCAAAATTTTTATTTTCATGTGCCTGCTTTTATTATTTAATAATAAAATTATAAAATTACATTAAATCTAGAGAACAATCGACACTTCAACGGCGTTCTAATTTAAAATAGTATGATTTACTTTCTTTTATAATTAATGGAAGAAAGTATTGATTATAAGTGTGTGTGTAAACGATGGTAGATATTTCAATAAGTGTAAAGATTTTTCGTTCAAAAAATAAGTTACAGAATAAAATTATAATAATTGTTTACCATTTATTAACGACATGAATTTGGACTAATTAAATATGAACATTTTCAACTTTTACGTAATTTCATAAAAAAATCCATTTTATTTGACATACTTTGCCTAGAGTCCTGCACGAGCCATTTCTTTTAGGCTCGGGCTTGCACGCTAGTCTTTAATCTAATAAGCCTGCTCGGCTCGCCCATCTATTATAGAAATAAACATTCTGATCAACACGAATGCTTATGCAGGAATGGTATGCAGGTACAAAGTAATTTTAACAAAAATATTTCTAACATATTAACAAAATCTAAAAAAAAAATGAGGTGTGGCCACCACACGACTTTCTTATACGTATGAGCGTTTCAAATTACAGAATTTTAAGAATTTTTTTTACAGATATTATTCAAAATCCTATTCTAAGTACTTCTATTCTCTTAATAAATTTCTATAGAATGCATACTTTGCAAGATATCAAAAAAGTGCTCCTCGCTAAGAGTAAAAGTGCTACTTCCGGTCCGAATTTTGAAATTTCATATATACAAAAAATATTGCAAATCTAGTTTTAAATACTTTTGTACTCTGGATAAATTTATATAGAATGCATAACTTACGACATATTTGCAAAAAATCGCTATTCGATAAGAGTAAAAGTGGTACTTCCGTTCTGAATTTTGAAATTTTTTTTATACAAAAGATATTGAAAATTATGTTCTAAATACTTTTATATCCGTAACGTACTAGCCAAAAAGGCATGACTTGCGAAATATTTGCAAAAAACTGATTTTCGATAAGAGTAAAAGACCTACTTCCGGTAGGAATTTCGGGAAACTTTTTAGATAAACTTATACTCAATTTTAATTTTAAGTATATATGAATTCTTTATAAATTTGTTAAAACTTAGTAGTTGACGAAATATTGGCGAAATTCGATTTTTTCGCTGAAGTAAACTACTTGCGGTCTACCGATTTTACTGAAAAACTAATCAGATCTCAAGAGGGAGATTATACACGTAAATACAAAATTTGGAATTGATATCTACAGCGGCTTGACCGCTATCGTGGTCACACACACACACACACACACACACACACACACACACACACACAGAGACACACACACAGACACACACAGACATTTTTTAAAAACCACTTTTTCGGTATCAGGGGACTTCAAAACGTGGACATCTGCAAAAATCTCGAGGTCGAAAATTTTCATCATCACAATACTTCCTTATACTACGTATAAGAAAGTAAAAGACGTACATTAAAATAAATGCAAGGAATGTGCATATTTATCAAATACATCTTAGCACATATATCTTGAGCGGTGAGGTATTATGCGCAAAGGTCAATGGGGAGAGTAGTAGTAGTGGGGTGTACACGCATGCATTTGTTACAGATGTATCCATCTCTATCGTGCAATCTCTCTCTTCTTGATCTGCGTCGATGACCGCTCAACTTATATGTGTTGAGCTGTACATATTTATTATATTTGAATGGTGAAACAAGATGAGAAGTAATAAAACAATATCTGTATTTTGTAAAATTTTATCTGCAGTGTCATACATATTATGTTGCTGGATTAAATTAATTTCTCCTTGTTTTTTTTTTTGTGGTCTTAAAGATCCTAGTATGTAGGTAATTTTCTGTCATTAGTTTCTTGATGGTTATTGAGGATTATTTAGGTATTACAAGGCAAACTGTATCTCGCTATCGCTGCGCGATATAACGCCGTCACATAACTTCGCTTTACATTGATGAATTTGAGTCTGATAACCTCGAAATATTGATCTTTATGTAACGCCATCTTGTAGTACCCGAAAGAAAGAATTTCTCAATTTTCTATTGAAATAAACTTTAAAATAACACTTTAAACATTAACTTTACAATTAATTAATGTTAATAATTTTAAAATAATGAAATAGAACGAAATACAATTAAATAATGAAGTGTGGCCATCACACGACTTTCTTATACGTATGGGAGTTTCAAATTATAGAATTTTAAGAATTTTTTATATATAAATTATTCAAAATCCTATTATAAATACTTCTATTCTCTTAATAAATCCCTATAGAATGCTTACTTTGCGAGATATTTTAAAGAAAGTACTACTCGCTAAGAGTAAAAGTGTGTAAATTTCATTTATACAAAAAAATATTCCAAATCCAACTCTAAATACTCTTGTACTCTTGATAAATATATATAGAATGCTCAATTTACGACATTTAGCAAAAAATCACTATTCGATAAGAGTAAAAGTGTTAGTTCCGGTCCGAATTTTGAATTTTTTTTATACAAAAGCTATTGAAAATTAAGTTCTAAATATTATAAGTCATCATCAATATCGTTTGTTAATTTTGTAATATTCTTCAAATATGTCATGGCATGTACTTGGTCTCGACTATCCCTATATTTAAGCCACATCTCTTGTCTTAAATATGGATTATAAGTATTATTCCTTTCATTGTATATAATCCTATTTCCAGATCTTTTCATTAATTCTAATTCTTTCTTAATATTTTCAAAGAAATAAATTTTCTCTTTTTGAATTCTGTCTATAGTAATCCTGTAATTTGTATCCACCAAATTAACTTTTCCCAGTAATTCAAGAATATCTTTTTTAAGAATTTTAATTTGACACTTGATGTGTTTTGTATCTCGTTTATTGTCCTTAATTCTAGATGATATAACATCAAATTGATTCTGTACATGCTTTTGTTCTTCTTTTAGTTTATTTCCTATATTTGTAGTTAAATCTTCCATATCCTTCTTTGTTTTAATACGTTCTTGTTTTTACTTTTCCGGTAAGTTTCCTTAATATTATTCATCCACTTATAAAATCGACTTCTTTTATTTGTAGATATACTTAGGTAAATTACCAGTTCATTAACATCTCGTAACAGTAAAAAAAAATATGAATTTCACTTTCTATTCCAAAAATCAATAATCTTCTTTCTTTCTCGTATCTAAGGACCCTTATATAATGTGATTTATTTTTGTTCTCTAACATTCCATGCAATAAATTAACTTGCATGTCTTTATTATATCTAATACTTGACACATTGACTTTAATACATATGACATTTTTTTGTTAAATTTACCACTCTTTCATTAAGTTGTGATTGCAATTACGTTCAATTATTATTTACCTGTCTTTTACATCTCTATACTATTAAATTAAATACTAATTCCATTTATATAAATGAAGAAGTCGTGTGGTGCCCATACCTCATTCTTGTTTAGTTTCCTTAACGCCTTAGTTTTTTGTTACATGTTACATTTTTTATTTTTTTCTAGCATGATGCTTATGTAACATCTCAAAGAATTTGTTTATGTTTTAATTTTTATTTATCAAATTATCATTTATTTCTACGATTTCGTTGATTGAAATATCAGTATAATATATATTTCCCTGCAATCAATTTTGTGTACCGTATAATACGGATGTTTTCAAGAAATTTACATAGGACCCTCTTGATGTGTAAATCGGCTTCCTTTCGGCAGTGTTTCTGACAGGCACAAAACTTTATTGACGTAGGACACAGGAAGATATACCGCCATAACTAGTTGTTATTGATGTTGTCCTCGTTCTTGTTCGCGAACTATCACGAAATTTGAATGTGAGTGAATTTAAAAGTCTAATACATTAAAAGACTCTCGTATGTAGGAGTACTTATGAACAATGCCGAGTAAAGTGCTATCTAGCAATCTAGCATGAAAATAATGTACGACATTCTTATATATGTTTGTACAATGAACATACATATACAACTGTCACGGCAGTGCACTTAAAGGTATGGCAAAAAATTGAAACATGCCCCATGTGATTTAGTAAATGTTGTGCATTATTTATATCCGAGATAGATTTAGTATCGTGCAGTCAATTTGTACAATTCAGATTTGTTAAAGGAGAAAGTAAAATAAATAAATGACTATAGATCGACGGCAGTATAATAAAGAAAGTAATACAAGTTTTTAATTATACTGATGACATGATGATATTGGCAATAGAAAACTGGTCGTGTAGAGGTTAGAACAGTAAAAAATGGAGATAGAAATAAAGCGAAGGGGCATCTCGAATTATGTTTAAGGATTTCATAAATGCGAGATATTTATAATCAAAAGAGGAATATCGCGGATACATAAAATAAAACGAGAATTGGAGAATATCGGGTAAATTCCGCTGTTGAGCTACCGTAGCCTCGTATTTCTGACTCATTGGTCATCATCAGTACGGTGTAGCTAAGGAATAAGGTGCGATAACCTTGGAGATGTATGCATATACGAAGAACCATCAGGTGACAGACCGTCATTTGTAGCTTCAGTTAGAAGATCCTCGGTTTTGAGGACAACTACCGACATCGCCACGAGGAAGACATTGTCAACGTGTGTGCCATCCGAACCCAGAAAAGACAATCAAAAGAGGAATATCGTGGATACATAAAATAAAACAAAAAATGGAGGATATTTGGCAAATTCCTCTGTAGAATAACCGTAGACACGTGTTTCTGACTCTTGGTTATCATCAGTACGGTGTAACCAAGGAATAAGGTGGGATAACCTTGGAGATGCAAGAATACATTGAAGACCATCAGGCTACAGACTGCCATTCGTATGCATTTGTAGCTTCCATATGAAGTATTTGTAAGCAGTCTAATTATCTAATAAAATTATAACAGGCACATGATGCCCTAAAATTTCAAGTTGCTTAAAAATATGCTCCAGAGGAGTCCAAAGATCATCTTATTGCATGTTCGGATAAATCATAGAATTCACCTCAGCAAATTTAGTAATTAGTTGGCGTAAAGCTTGAGTGTGTCAAAAATACTAAACGTGCGACACGACACGCTTCTATTAAGAATATAACAAAAAGAAGAAGAAAAAAACGAAGAAGAAGAAAAGAAAAATAAATAGAAGGAGCGAAAGAAGAAGACAAAAAAGAAGAAGAAGAGAGGAAATAAAAGGAAGAAAGTGAAGAAGCAAAAGATGGAGAAGGAGAAGAAGAAGAAGAAGAAGAAGAAGAGGAGGAAGAAAAATAAGCTAAAGAAGCAGGTGAAGAAAAAGAAAAATAGGGAAGAAGAAGAGGAAACTAAAGAATAGAGAGAAGAAGAAAGAGGAAGTATAGTAGCATATTTACACTTTAATTACAATACAGGAAGAGGTATATATTTTGTGCTGTATCAGCTGTTGATATTTAGTCAATTAATACCATAGTAACCTTAAACAACAAACTCAAGTGCTTTTGGTTAGCAACATTTTTTTTAGAGTTATAAAGAAATTTTGAACATTTTCTGGGCAATGATGGACTACTACAACAGTATATCGTTTAATTCTGCAAAGATGATCCTTGCGTGCGTCTTCAGTTAACATTGATTCAAATTAATAGTTCTCAGTTGTGATAGAAACTGCTAACTGTGAAATGGAGACGGAAGTTATGATAATGGCAATTTTTGAGTTTAGGTTAGATTGACAGTCAATCGATCTAAATATAGGTTATGGATAATTAGATTTTTTCATTATTCATTAAAAGTACTATAAATCAATAATCTTATAACGTACAATAATTAATATATACCATAATACAAACAGAACTTAATTGAAAAATAACGTTACTACCAAAAGAAAACAAGAAATGCAATTTATTTACGTAACAAACTGCCGTGATCTTTATAGTTTGAGTATTTTGAAAATTGTTAAAATAATTAAGCTTTAGGATAAGAAAATAAATTTTTAGTTGTAAATATAGTGTTTAAGATAATAATGAATTGCATAACCTTCAGGTGCAATATCATGATAAAGGCATATAATAATTTAAGTTGAATTAAATATTTAAAAAAGGAATAAAAATAAACACAAAAATAAATTCGTGTATTCTATATTTGTTATAGAAAAGACAAGGTGTGTTTTAATTATACAAAAACAGAACCGAACTTCGTACAAAATGTCAGAATAGCATTAAATATTCTAAGAAATAAACCAATGTTCAAGAATAATAATGTATTAAAAGTAAATAACAGAGAAAGAGTGATGTTCAGAGATGGAACTGTGAAGAGGATGAATCACTTAAAAGCCATAAAACTATATGAACAAGGCGACATTAGACATGCCTGTTGTAAAAACGTCTATTATAATGAATAGACGTAGAATTTAAAATTATGCAATGATTTTTTTCTCTAGAAGAATTTATGATTATGATAAAATACAATAAATACCTGATACTTATATTTAAAAGCATTTTAAAAAAGATATAAAAAAAGTGTTCTTTATCCGAGTCGATATACTAAATGTATAGATAGAAACACATTCTTGAAATGTAATAATAAAGTAAGGGCATCAAACTTAGTAGGATAAATCTTCCATGGTTTGAATAATCTACAAAGAAGAAATAACGTTAACATTATTGACAGTTATATGCAGATCACCCTACATGAAGATGAAAGGAAATGGTTGGAAGGCAAATGTGATGATGTCGAGGTCTATGTTGCTGATGGTGCGATCATAGAAAGAAGAATCCCATCTGTGTTCAATATATTTCCAATCATATCCAATAAAAATACCTACAAGAAGAGAATAAGGATCGTTTTAAATAATGGAAGAAGAAAATACATACACAATAATGAAAAAGGTAATAAGTTCATTTACAAATATAATGAGGGATGGCGTTAATGAAAGAAAGATATACCTACTGAAGACGAGGAATTGTAAATGTGCATGGACTTTATAAATAAACAATTTATATGTGTAAACATTCAGTGCATTCTTGAACTGTCAAAAGTAAGATAGGTATATGTGTAACTAGGGAAAGTTTGTAGAAAACTTATGCGAATTAGATGGTGCCAACATAAACATTAGTGTGCGAGTTGTGGCGCTGCAGACGGATAGTCGTGTTTTGTTTGAAAACTGAGGTTATAAAAAGGCGCGAATAGCGAGAGAAGAGGAGAAGCTGCCGATCTTTTGAATTTACTAAACGTAAAAGTTTTGTTAGCGTATGCGAATGATTGTAGGGGTTTCGATACACTACGCTGAATCATATTAGTTAAAAATGTATTAAGTTTATTTTGGATTTCAATAGAGTTTTAGTTTTCTTATTATCATTAATTATTTCTTCTATTTGATTATTTCATATTTAAATATTTATCAAAAATGATAGACATCAATAAACAGGAATTTGATAATCTATATGAAGAATATAAGTTAGTTTACTTGAAATAAATTTACATTTTGAATTATTGGTGGTGCACGACTTGCGCTAGGGATGCTATGTGTGAATATTCATTTCCGGCAAAACGTTTAAGCATCATAAAATATTATTTTGCTAAAATAAATTAATTTCTGCATAAATTATATATTTGTTAATGGTGTTAGGGGCATTGGAAGTACTATGTGTGAATATTTGCTTCCGGTGTATCACTGGGCATTATTAACAATTTATAGTAAAGAATTATAAAATTTCAAGCATTTTTGAATACGTAAAGATACGAATATTCTTGATGGACAAAAGTCAATCTGTGGAATGTACTATGTGTGAATATTTGCATTCGGCGATTGATAAAGGTCATTTTCAGAGTATTTTCGACTTTACGAAATTTTAGATCTTCGAAGGCATTACGTGCGAATGTATGTCTTTGTGGAAATAAAATTTAGCTTCGTAAAAAAAAAAATTATATTTTGAATTTATAAATACGATATAAAAGGATTAAAAATAGCACAAATAATATTTTCTTTGAATCGATGTAAAGGATAAAAGAACTATGTTTTCTTATATATATTTTTTCTGTAGTAATAAAATAAAAGTCATTCTTAACAACCACATGTTGTGAATAAAATTTTTTGTGATGTTGTTCTTGAATGACTATATGAATAAAAATATTTTATGAAATTTGAATACTTATTTTTATTGTTAACCTTATCCAACTTGAATTTAAATAAGAAACACACACCAGATGAATGACGACAAGATCACTGCTAGAACTCACGAAAATAATTTGAATGTTTGTTGAATTTAGAAACTTATAGGAGTAGTTTTTTTTAATATGTTAATAGAATCTTAACATTCATACAAGTTTAGGCAGTTTTGTATCAGATTGCAATATTACAGTAGAATTATAATGGCCTTACCCAACGTGTTACTATGCTGCAATTAATTTACAAAACCAGTGCAATACGTGTCCATAGAAAAGGACCACGTTGACAAAATTTGCATTTATGTGAATTGGCATCTCTACGGAATAGGATGGCAAAAAAAGAGAACTTTTAAATGAATATGACTATTCTTCTAATAAACCCAGGTTAGTAGATCAAGGAAATGAAAATACAGTCAGTAATACATCGCTTCGTTTAAATTTAATTTAAAGTAAATTTATTTATTTCTGTTTTATCCCTATATTCATTCATCAAAACGCAAAACTCAATTGTTCGGTTACATAATTCATTTTTAGTGGGGAAGGCGAACGTTAAAAGATTGTTGTTGTATTAGGGCGGCGGGTGGAGGGAAGACTAAACTAGTCCAATCTAGATACTAAAGTGGCAACGGAGCAGCAACATCGGCCGACCTGATTTAATCTGCTTCACTTAAGATTTAGGCGGCGTGAGTAAGTGGTTGTGCATGTGATTTACAAAGGGTAAGTGAGAGGGTGTAACTGGGGGATATCAGGGTGGAGCTGATACACTGCCGGTCAAAAGAAATACACATGGTCCTTTCCAAAAATTCGTTTCGAATTGCTTTTCAACACATGCTGTTTAATAGAAATAAGAAAAATGAATTCTAAGAAATAATTTATTGAATTAATAATAATTAAAGAGTTCCTTATATAAAAAGTTTAATAGTGGCATTTACCAACTGCATCTGTGTGAATTGAATGTATGCAACAAAGAAAGAGGGTGTGAGTAAGTGTAGCTAAACGATTTTTGGCTTCTGTCAGGGTGATCTGCATCCACGATAGGAATGAACTCTGCGATAACCGACTGATTCCGATAAAATTGCTTGGAGGATCAAATAAAGTGGGGGATAAATAGCTTCGAAAACACCGGTCAAATGTGCGTGTAAATGTTTTCTATTTTAAATATTGTATAATACAATTACATATAATAATTGTCTTTTTTCTGTATCGTTTATAAAATGTGTAGCTAGCGCGAGGAGTTCATATTTTTCTTTTATGTACCAGCCTTAGTTAGTAGGTATTAATCCAATTCATGCATTTTTATGGTTATTTTAAAAACACGTAACTATTTTAAGAAAATAAATTAATACAAAAACTGAACTTGACATTATAAATGTATGCTTTCTGCATCGTTAAAACAAGTTTGAGATTTTACAATTATAAAATAGCTTTAAAAAACGCAAAACGGCGAAGCCATATCGGGCCATAGTTTTCGATGGGTAAACGCTCCTCTTAAAAAAAAATTCCTCGCAGCTATCCCAGTGTAAGCAATAACCTATCGAAAATAAATGCTCAAACTACGCAATTTCCATAGATCATTCTACGAAAAATGGACCAGCTTTTATTTATTTGTTTGGGTTGGAGAAAACTCCGTTTGCCTCGTGTGCAATGAGCCTGCAACAACAGCATTCTTTTCCAAAAAATAATGAAGACAGGAAGGCAAGTATAAAAGTAAACTGTATTACAGTACATTCGTGATAGTGTGAACACAAAAATACAGTGAGTCGTTCAAACTAACGGGGGTGTTTATAGAAACGAGGGCGAGGGTGTAATTAAACAAATTAACTTTATTACTTAAACTTAAATGGATTATACATGAACATCCCTAAGATGTAAAAAAATCTGTTATTTTTTTCTGAACATTATTTTGAGCAATTTTAGCCATAACTGCTTTTTCTTGAATTGCTTTATTGAATTTTGATTGGACCATTTTACAGCTACATTAAATGCTTTAATTGCATCGGAATGGCAAATTTTTCGTTCAATGGACTCAGTTTCATCCTCATCTGAAGAAGACATTTCCACAACATCTGCCGCCTCACCCTTGTCCAAATCTTCCACATCTGCAGTAGTGCAGTCAGCCTAAAATTCGCAGTTTTGATTATGCTATTGACTTCTAAAACCACTTGTGCATTAACTTACTGGAGCAAGTTCCTGTAGTAAATTTATTGTATCCCTAATAGCATCAGGAACCAAAGTTTTTTCACATCTTAATTTTTCCCGTAATGTACTTAATGGAATGTTATCTTCGTCTGCATCCTCATTATGTTCATTTAAATCTGGCAGGATATTTCTCCAACACTTTTCGATTATTGTTGAGCTAAGTTTCTCCCACGCCGCAGCTAAGTGTATTTATTATTGCATCTTTTAGTGAAATCTTACCGAGTGCTGCAGCTATTCCTTCTTCCGTTGATACAAGAGAACTCAGCAAACTGTTTCTATAGTATAGTTTGGTGAGCCTTAAAATATTTTGGTCCATCAAAGATGTAACATTAGGAGGTAAGAATTTTACAAAAATCATCCCATCTTTAGTCCTCAGTTCTGTTGCTGATGGATGGGACGGGGCATTATCCACAAGGAGAATTGCTTTCTGAGGTAACTGCTGATTACGCAGAAAACATCTTACCTACGAATTAATGATTTTGAAATAATCAGGCGTATGAAACACACCGTAGATAATTTTAACTCTCACCTCAGGTACAACATGTCGAAAAAACAATTCCTTAAACAGTTCCCCGGTCATCCACGCATTTTTAGTGTTTTTGTACAGCAATGGATTATTAAAATTCTTAAAACACCTTGGATTTTTTGATTTCCCTATCACTAGGGGTTTCAACTTATGTACACCTGAAGCATTTACACAACCCATAAACGTCAGTCGTTGCTTAGAAATTTTTAATCCAGGAGCAGTTTTTTCAGCTAATGAGACATAACTTTTATCAGGCAATAAGCGCCAATACAATCCTGTCTCATCAGCATTATAAATCTGGTGCAACTTTAGGTCATGCTCTTGAATAATATGGTTTAGATCCTCTTTAAAAGGGTCTACTGCATCTGGGTTGGCTGATAATTTCTCCCCTGTGATTTTCAAAAACCTTATGCCACGACGATGTTTAAATCTTTGTAGCCAACCATCACTGGCTATGAAAGTATCAATATTCAATTGTTTTGATAGTGACAATGCCTTCTGTTTCAGCATAATCCCTGAAACTGGAAAATTCTTGCCTCTTTGTTTAAGAAACCAGTTGTACAATTTCTCTTCTAAAAGCGGAAATGCTGACTTTTTCAATGTGCATTTTTTCGATGGTTTTAGCGTGTGAGTTAACGTATCGACAATAAGTTTTTCATTTTTTTTAATAGCACAAATGGTTGATTTTGAAACTCCGTATTTTTTAGATAACACTGTGACTGACATTCCTTTTTTACGTTCTTCGATTATATTGGCTTTCACTGTTAAACTCAAAAATTTCTTTAATTTCCCCATCTTGCTCTAAGCATTTACACTATGTATTTACACTGGAGGCACATTCACAACTATATCTTTATACACGGCGACGGCGCATTTAGTATACATGCTTCAATGTACAAAATAAGGGACTTCCCCGAGCGGTAAATAAATAAAACTCCGACATAAACATATAAT
The DNA here is from genome assembly GCA_963170755.1 of Amphimallon solstitiale. Taxonomy (NCBI): domain Eukaryota; kingdom Metazoa; phylum Arthropoda; class Insecta; order Coleoptera; family Scarabaeidae; genus Amphimallon; species Amphimallon solstitiale. The sequence continues at coordinate 250,186,129 of OY720675.1, forward strand.
GCACTTGTTCGCACCATCGAGGGTCCACGCTGTTCATACTACTCGGCGATCAATGTAAATAATTTCGTGTTCACACCACCGACAGTTTTTCAGTACCGCATGTTCACACCATCGCGATTGTACTGTATTTATAATCTTCGAAGTTTAGGGAACCTCCCCTCAATCACAGAGTTATTCATGATTGAAGTTAGTGGGGTGACTATTTAATCCACACACAGCTTCAACAAATTTGTGCTAAATTGATCGTCACCAGATAACGACGTACTTTTGAGTTGAAGGATCACATTTATCATTTCATTGTCACAAACTGAATTGACTAGCATAGGGTTATTTAAACGATATGATGATATACCTTGATCGACTGATAAAAGTAAATGATCCGCAATTCCATTAAAGTAACTATTATATTATTCCGCAATTATCAATGGGTCCATAATACCTTCACCGTCTATAGTTAGTGTGACATTCATCCGTGGTATTAACAATAATTTTGTTTTTAATCTTATGTGCAATTTCTGTATTAATTAAAACGTTTTAAACGAGAACAGTATGTTAAGGGGGAATACTCACTACCTCAATCAGTTTCTTCCAAATCCTAACCTTATCTTTTGAAATATTTAGACAATTATTTTTTTGAATTACTTAAAAAAATAAAAGAAATATCATAGCATAGTCCTTTTTTCCGAAAATATATGTGGAAAAAAATAAGAACAGAAATTAGAAAAATATCTGAAAATTAACGATACCACAATAATTTAAAAAATATTCTGATCACGTCCTTGAAAGAGTTGAAAAAGTATTTTCTTAATTAAACTTGTGATTTGGAAAATAGAATACAATCTGCAAGACTAATTGTTGGAGAAATGTTAAAGTGAAACATGGTACGGTTTCGGCTAGCAGGCGGAGTTTCGCCAGACGAGATTTATCGGTTCTGAGTACTCTAACAGAGGCATAAAGATAAAGCTTTTACGATTGTTTCGAGCTTTACTTGATGTAAGTCCATGATATCCAATTAAATTATAATAAAACAACAATATGAAGTTTTGAGGTTTACACTAATTTTTTAAAAGACACTATAGCTGTTTCGCTACACAATAGCTTTTTCAAGGGATAACTATCAACTAATATTACATACAAACTTCTACCTTTATATAAAAGTGTTACCCCTATATTGGATTACTGACAAATATTATCGTAATTGCTATATTATGTGATCTTTAACAATACCTAATTACTTACTTAGGGAAAACCTTATTTTTTATTGTCTAAACAGATTTAACAGCGGTGACAAATTAGTCTAATTTATCATTTAATAATAATTCTGAATGTTTTAGTTTGTTAATTTAATTTGTTAATAGTTTTTTGCTTTTATTTTCTACATGGAGAATATCAAATTGTAAATTAAATCCGTGGTTGTTTTCTAATAAATGATAAATTAGACAATGAAAATAAAGGCTTTCCCTAAGTGTAATAATAATAATAATAATAATAATAATAATATATAGTTTATACCATATTGCTGAGCATAGAACACGTCAAAATTACAATATCAACATAGTAGATGCACAAAGTTTAAAAAACATTTAGAGTCAAACAAACAAACAATAAATAAATAAAATCATGATACATAATTAGAGTTAAAAAAATCATTAGTTGAGTAAAAGGCCTTACTCGTCAAATATTTCTTTAATGTCGCTTTAAATTTTTGTGGCGGTAAGACTTTCAGAGTTTGTGGTAAGCAGTTGTATAATTTAATGCATTGCCAGATGGTTTGTTTCTGTATCCCTGCCAAGCGAGTGTGTGGAGGAAGCAAATGCAAAGAGGCCTTACCCCGAGTACTGTGACCATGTTCAAGTTCGTATTTCTTAAAGAGTTCTTCGTAATGATTTTTAACAAAAGTAACAGACTCCAATATGTACAGCGAAGGGAGAGTAAGTATATTATAGTCCTTGAACACTAATTTACATGAGTCTCTAGATCTTAATTGGAAAACAGCTCTCACACAGGCCTTCTGTAGTTTAAAGATTCTTTCCACATCCACTGAATTTTCCCAAAAGATAACACCATACCGTAGTCTTGACTGTACGCATGCATAGTATACACTTAAGGAGGTTTCAGCATCAACACTCCGAGCCACAACCCTCAAACTGTAGCAATAGCCACTCAATGTTTTCGCGAGACCATCAATATGAGGTGTCCAAGACAGCCGAGAGTCCACCACCACGCTCAAAAAACGCGCACTATCGACACATGGAAGTGACTCATCCTTGTGCTCAATGACCAGATCTTCCGGATGTACATTAAAAGTTAGAATATTCGTTTTTCCAGAGTTAAGTTTTAGGTTATTCATCTCAAACCACTCATCCATTAACCGGAAGTTTTGTTCCATACTGAGTTGGACCCTCTCACAAGTTTGTGCGCGCACAATACACGAGGTGTCATCCGCATATAGTACCGTCAGGCCCTCCATGATTTCAGGTAGATCGTTCACATATAGTAAAAACAGAAGTGGTCCAAGGATGGAACCCTGCGGGACTCCATACATGATAGAGCGATAAGACGAGACAATCTGTCTCCCAGACGCCGCACGGGCAGCCACACACTGCCTCCTACCAGTGAGGTAAGATCTCAATAAGTCCAAAGTCACACCCCTAAAGCCCATGCATTCAAGCTTCTGCAAAAGTATATGATGGTGCACACTATCAAAAGCCTTGGTCAAATCCACCAAAGCACAAGCTGTTACTTCTTTGTTATTTAATCCTGCCAGTATTTCTTCCATCAACTGAAACGTAGCACGAGTTGTAGACCTTGTCTTTAAAAACCTATTCTGATTGCTACAGAAAGTATTATGCTTCATCAAGAACTGAACCATTCTGTTATATAAGAGAGACTCTATGATTTTAGATATATTGCTTGTAAGCGCAATGGGTCTGTAGCTGTTAAAGTCAGTTTTATCTCCTTTTTTGTAAATAGGTCTCACTATTGTGGATTTCAGACGCTCAGGAAAACCCCCAAATCCAAAGCTGATATTTATAATATGTGTGATCGGAACCGCCAGACATTCCCCACAGTGTTTCAGCAGAGAGACCGGAACCCTATCTACACCAGTCGCCCTTGTATCCTTCAATTTGTATATAGCGCTAATTACCTCTTCTCGATCAGTCAAGTATAATACAAAGGATTCCGGAACATGCTTCACATGGCTTAATAAACTTTCGTCATCTTTTTTGACGTTTCTTGGGAAATCTATAAAATAGTTATTAATTGATGTTAGTATATCCTTTTCATTTTCATAGTTATCAATGAAATCATCTAAATTGAAAGATTTCTTATTTGATCGTCCCTGGAGTTGATTGATGACCACCCATGTTGCTTTAGATTTATTGGTGGAATTATTAATATACGCTGAAAACATCTGCCCTTTGGACTGGTCGATTACACCTTTCAAATTTTTACAGTAGGCTTTATAAACCCCATTGTCAACACGCCCACTTAATACATCTTCATACAATTGTCTCTTTATAGAGCTCATATTTCTAATTTCATTAGTGAGCCAAATTTTCGACCTCGAGATTTTTGCAGATGTCCACGTTTTGAGGTCCCCTGATACCAAAAAAGTGGTTTTTAAAAAATGTCTCTCTCTCTCTCTCTCTCTCTCTGACCACGATAGCGGTCAAACCGCTATAGATATCAATTCTAAATTTTGTATTTACGTGTGTAATCTGCCTCTTGAGAACTGATTAGATTTTGAGCAAAATCGGCCGACCGGAAGTAGTAGTTTACTTCAGTGAAAAAATCGAATTTTGCAAATATTTCGTGAATTACTAAGTTTAAACAAATTTATAAAGAATTCATATGTACTTAAAATTTAAATTGTGAACAATTTTATTAAAAAAGTTTTTCGAAATTCCTACCGGAAGTAGGTCTTTTACTCTTATCGAAAATCAGTTTCTTGCAAATATTTTGCAAGTCATGCTTTTTAGACAGATACGCTACTAATATAAAAGTATTTAGAACTTAATTTCCAATATCTTTTGTATAAAAAAAATTTCAAAATTCTGAATTTCTTTTACTCTTACCGAATAACGATTTTTTGCAAATATGTCTATGTATATTTATGAAGAGTACAAAAATATTTAGAGTTGGATTTGGAATATTTTTTGTATAAATGAAATTTCAAAATTCGGACCGGAAGTAACACTTTTATACGTATAAGAAAGTCGTGTGGTGGCCACACCTCATTTTTTTTATTTATGAATTTGTCCATGATGTTTTCCGGGATCCCTGCAAACGAATCATAGCACTCATTGATATCAATTTTACTCACAATTGGGGTCCAGTCTATCCCCTGCAGTTCCTGTTTAATTAATTCGAGTATATGGTGTGTCAGTTGTTGTTTCTCCAGTTTTATACTCTCCTCATTTACCTCACCCTGTGTCTCGAAGGAAACTCTTACTGCACGATTATCGGACAGCGCAGAAACAATTGTATCACTGTTGTAGTCCACAAGGTTTGTAAATATATTATCAATAAGTGTCTGCGACCTCTCGGTTATTCTCGTGGGACCATGTATTGTTTGATTCAAACCGTAAGTTGTCAGCTTGTCCAAAAACATTTCCGAGACAGCGTCTCGCCTATTCAAATCTATATTAAAATCACCACTCAGCAATATAGAGCATTTAATTTCAGAACAAGCTTCCTGTAGAATATCGTCCAATATTTGCATAAATTCCTCCATGCTGCCAGAGGGAGGCCGATAAATGTTAATAATTATAATTTTTAGATCGATCGTTCTAATAGCAGTGCATTCCACTACTAATTCCTTGCTTCTGCGTTTCAGAGACTCAAGTTCAATATATTCATAGCCAGACCGAACTAATATACAAGAACCACCATGTGGAGCAGATGTTCTAACAAAGCAAGAAGCCATGCAATAACCATCCACAATTGGATATTCATTAAACTTTAGCCAGTGTTCAGTTAATGCTATAACATGAGTAGGTGCATCCAGGCTTTCTATAAATATCAACAAGTCATCAATTTTGTCTCGCATACTCTGTATATTTTGATGCAACAGTGAGAAATACACTGTTTTGTCTACCGCACTGTTTTGTATTATTCTTACATTATCTTGTTTGTGTACCAGTGTTTTATTTACGTTTTCAATGTCGGTCGTCCCACATGGAAGAAAAAACGGTTAATTTTTGTACCGGTTGGCCACAGCTACGGATTTTTAATTGCTTCTAATTTTTCGAAAGGGACCGTCAGCTTGAACGATGCATATTTATCGGGGTATTTGGACTTAATAGACTCACATTGCACATTTAAAATATTCTGCGTCTCAATATGATTTATTACCTCTTCCTCTGTAGTCCCCGGTTGCAGGTTGTAAAGATGCACAAATCCACACCGAGCGTGTTTATGGTTACTTAGTAAATTTGTACTTTCCACAAATTAGATATTGTTAAAGATCACAAATAGCAATTACGGTAATATTTGTCAGTAATCCAATATGGGGGTAACACTTGATATAAATGTATTTGTATGTAATATTAGTTTATAGTTATCGCTAACTAAAAAGAAGTCATAACTATTATTATCAAGTACAGGTTCAATATGAGAAGGTAAATTCTGTTTTTTTATTTTGTCTGAGGGGCCCACTGTGACAATTATTAACATTTTTCTTTTCAGATAGATAGGGATGATGAATTTTGGTCTTCAAAGATGTTACCAAAACTCACAAAAATGTTTATGGAAGTGATACTTCCAATACTTGCCAGAAACGAAGTTAAATAATAATATAAACCCGATTTAGGTAGGTATGTACATACATACATATTATGTATATTTTTAGCATTTGCACCTTCAGAAGACAGGAGTTTAATGATAAGATAATAATAATAATTTACATACTAAGGACAAGAAATACTTTTGTGTTTTGTATTGAAACTATTCTGTGTTATATGTTTGTTATATTACCGGTAAAATGGGGTGGCTTTATGCCACTTTTTATGGTTTTCAAAGAATTTCGGACAATTATAGACACCAAAAATGTTTGTAAAAATTAACGATATACTTTGAACCTTAGGTTACTAAATTGTGTAAAAAATACTTAGATATTTTCATTCGTTTTTCTAAAATTATTTATAAGAATTGGCACAATTTCCCCCCATAGGATGGGGTGGCTTTGTGCCAGCTACTTGTTTACCGTTTTAGCACAATGCCGCCTATTTACAGGCTGAAAATGTGCCAGGCCCAGCTTCATATTATAGTGAAACTGTATGGTATGAGTGACATGGCCCAATTTCACCCCAATTAGTTTTATCTCTGTTATTTTTGTGGCACAATCTCGCCCCAAATAGAAGGTTTAATGAAAATTTTTTTTTATTTATAAAATATAACAAAAACTAGATATTTTTACAAACCAAAATAAAACAAAAGAACAGCCAATTCTCACATAGAATAGTAACTAATAAAGATAATTAAGCGTATAAACTGAATTTCAAAATAGGTAGTGGCACAAATTCCCCCCTTATATTGTCGGAATCTTATTCAAGGTGACACACCCAGGTTATTTTGCACTACTCGACCACTGCGTATTCTTTAAAAGATAACCTATATAACACCTAATTACGTGTGAACTTTGAAACGGTCATTATTAAAACACTTTAGGCAAGCCAGGAGAAAGTATGCGATAAAACGAAAATTTTGCAAAATCTCACCAACTTAATAACTTAACGGAACAGAAATGGAGGGTATTGCATACACAAACCATACATTTCATTCTATTCGCCTCTAATATCGGTATTCTTGAACAAGAGTTCGGGGCGGTAGGTGAATCGATGTGCCGATATGGTGCGAATATACACGATCAACACGTAGTGGCACAATCACGCCCCGGCTGGCACAAAGTCACCCCATTTTACGGTACCTAAATAGATAGAATTTTGTCATTAATATTTTAAATAATAATTTACTTACTAACGACAAGAAATACTTCTTGCAATATTTTGGGGTGAAGAATAATAATTTGATCTGGTACCTGAAATACTCTGTATTGTATTGTGTCCCAACATTTTTATGTTTATACAGCAGTCCACGTTGATTTGAGTGACACATGTCTAGTATCGATTCAACAAATCAAACGCACGGTACACTCATAAATCAGAGTGCCTATGGGGCTGCAACTTGACATAAATATTTCATCTCTTTCGCACCACTTGCGATCAGCATGACGGTCCAAGACGTACGTCGGTGTATAAAAATCGGAGAAATACAGGACGCGCATCTTTGAAATCGGAGTTTCTACAATCTGGGAACACAGCCTTAAAATGTTACTCAACTATAAGATAGATAGGATTTATTGTCTTCAAATTGCGGTTTATTAGTAACTTAAGAAATTCAAAAAGCATTCATTCTAATGTAAATTTCAATCGTATATTTTACAAGACACGTGCATTTCTGCCACTAATGCAAACGCAATTTACCATTTAATGTCAGGCTAATAACATTATCTCCGTTACGCCTGTGTGCTCTGGAAACCCGATAAAATCTTCGTGAATATTTCGATTAAGTCCTTCAAGCTAGTCATGAGCGGTAAAGATGGCGAGTGTGGGAATCACGAAACAGCCCCGCAAATTAATATGAGCTGAATCCGCCGTCCTATGTAGATATGACCGCGCATTGCAGAATAGACGTGACATAAGTTCGTGATGCAAGAGACGTCCGAGCATTTAATCCGTCCTCTTTGCGTGAGATTTATGGCGGAAAACGTGCGTTGTCCAAAAAGTTTCGGCTTTAAAATTTCATGAAGTGTACACTTCGAGTGTAAAACTTTAAGCAAACAGCCTTTTCGGGTAAACGGTAGGCTCACGATAAAGTGACAAGCGACCGCCAGGTATCTGTGTTTGTTTTCGTAAAAGTTCTGTTTTGTAGTGAGAAATTTCGTGTAATTTTTGCTTCGGAATAATAATTAAGGAGTTTAATTAATTTTTTTTTTGAGGGACAGGTTTCAGACAGATTAAATATGCGCGTGGTATTTCAGAGCAAAATATGAGAGCTGTTGTTTTTATGTTAAGTCAAAATCTTTATAAAGCCGTCTGGCACATAAATAATATACGAAATCATGTCGAAAACAAAACACTTTTTATAAAAATCATCATGAAAGACATCATCCCTACATCGTAATTATGACCCGAATCAGTATTGGAAGGCACTAATCCACCAGCTTGGGATTAATACAAAATCCTATTCTATTCTTAATATTACCAGGAATACGTTCAGAGATTAAGTAATAACCAACTAAAGGTAAACAAGAACTCAGTACTACAACATAAATAAATAAATTAAACCACGACGTATCGAGTGTGCGCAGCGCAAGAGAAGTATTCTAAAGATTTTAAATAAAACAGCTACTTGATACCAAAAAATCAAAAATATAAAATATGCAGGTATGAAGCAAAAACAAAGAACCAATTAATGCAGATTTATACAGGGTTACCGCTAAATAGGTACCAGGCCATGCGAATTTGAAGAATATACAGGGTATTCCACGAGAGCCGTTCGTTAGAAGTTTTCGTGGTTAGAAAAAGTTAGAATTCGGAAATTTTGGGTTCCAGGGTTATTCAAGATTCTCTTTCATTTCAAAATATTTTCAAGATCATACTACTTCCGGTTATACCGGAAGTCGCCATTAACTTCCTTATTTTAAATAGAACACCCGGTATATTATTTCATTTTTGGATTCCTGAGAAAATTTCATAGTGGGTTTTCATTAGGTTTCTCTATACCTATTTTCAATTTTTTCTTAGATATCTTGATTTTTTTGAAAATGTTGTCAGATGTAGACCTGTTTTGAGCATTGCGCCCTTTAACCAATTTCGATTGGTGGAAAGCGCTTCTGGGATAGACGGAAGCACAGGAATAATAGTTTCGAATGCCATATTGACAACTGATTTATCGCATACAGGGTATCCAAAATTTAATGACCAATTACATCATCTTAAAAGTTGAAAAAGCTCGTTTTTTCAAATGGGACACCCTGTATTTTATTGGATGGTCGGATGCAGAATTTGATTCTGCATCGATTTGCTATAACATTCCCTATACCTATTTCCAGTGGTTTTCTTGTTAATCCAAATTTTTTATTTTAATGTGGTTTTTTGGCAGAAACCGAAACATCGCTTGCCTTTCGAAGTCAAATAAACATCAATGAAACGGAAAAAAATTTACTTTAATTAGAACGTGACATTAGTACATAACATTTAGAACGAAATATAAAATAAAAACAAAAAATTGGAACATAATGACAAAAAATAATAAGAGAATGTAAAATTACAATAATTGTGTTATATGACCTCCATTTTGGTTCAAACACTGAATAACTCTGTCATATACTCCTCGCGAAACAGATCTCCGAAGTTCGTCTGGACTTATATTAGTAAACGCATGGTGAACACGGTTCAATAATTCCTCTCTAGTTTGTACCGGCCTAAAGTACACTAGTTCCTTTATACGACCCCAGAGGTAAAAATCCAAGGGGGTCAAATCGGGTGATCTGGGTGGCCAGTTCCAAGGTCCCCGCACGATCCTCAAACATCATTGACAATTGCCGGTGTACAGCTATAGTTGACACCATCAAGCTGAAACCAACACACTTGATAAGCCACTCTGTTGTCCATTATTAAACAAAAAACATTGAAACGAAAGCGGTCTTCGTGATTAAGTTCCCTAATAACATGTGGATTATCTTGTGCCCAGTAGTGAGTATTTCGGCGATTTGTAATTCCTTGCCTGCTGAATTTCGATTCATCAGTCCACATAATCTGATGAAGAAATCTCGGATCTTCGGTCATTTTCAAAATCATAAATTCGCATCACCAAGACGTAATCCGTGAACAGTTATCTCACAAAAAGGATGCATTCCATGTTTTTTTAATATTCTGTGGATTGATGTTTTTGAAATACCCAAATCTAGCGCTGCTGTCGAAATTGAACTCCGCGGATAAGCTTGAAAAAACGCCAACACATTCACCACGTTATCTTCATTATCAGTTACGGGTTTTAGGTTATTTTGAGTTTGTCTTACGTTTCCAGTTGCTATAAAGCGAGTTTCGATTCTTGCGAATTTTCTGGGAGTCATTGTTGGTAGGTCCGGATATCGTTCATTAAATAGTCTGCATGTTCGTCCAACAATTCGTCCACATTCACTGTGCGTGTAAAACAAATTTAATAAATCATTATTGGAATATTCTTCAACATTCTCCATTATAAACTGTACTTAAGCAAGTTAACAAAATCCCTAGAACTGTAAGTACATACCTCACGAATCTGTACGATGATACTGCTTTGACATTAAATCGACATTGTTTCAATTCCTGTCAAAATCAAGGTTTACTAGGTAGAAGTTTTGGAGTTTGATCACCTTTTGATAAAAATATGGATTAACAAGAAAACCACTGGAAATAGGTATAGGGAATGTTATAGCAAATCGATGCAGAATCAAATTCTGCATCCGACCATCCAATAAAATATAGGGGGTCCCATTTGAAAAAACGAGCCTTTTCAACTTTTAAAATGATGTAATTGGTCATTAAATTTTGGATACCTTGTATGCGATAAATCAGTTGTCAATATGGCATTCGAAAGTATCATTCCTGTGCTTCCGTCTATCCCAGAAGCGCTTTCCACCAATCGAAATTGGTTAAAGGGCGCAATGCTCAAAACAGGGCTACATCTGACAAAATTTTCAAAAAAATCAAGATATCTTAGAAAAAATTGAAAATAGGTATAGGGAAACCTGATGAAAACCCACTATGAAATTTTCTCAGGAATCCAAAAATGAAATAATATACCGGGTGTTCCATTTAAAATAAGGAAGTTAATGGCGACTTCCGGTGTAACCGGAAGTAGTATGACCTTGAAAGTATTTTAAAACGAAAGAGAATCTTGAATAACCCTGGAACCCAAAGTTTCAGAATTCTAAGTTTTTTCTAACCACGAAAACTTCTAACGAACGGCTATCGTGGAATACCCTGTATATAAATGTCTAACTGGAAATCAAAAAAGAAATTTATTTGTAACTCATCAAAAATTTCCAAATTTTTAGGGCCAAAATGTAGTTAAAGTCGGTTCATAACATTCATAACTTTAAAATGTAAATAGTTACAACCTTTGTTATGAATGTCAATTGAAAAGATTTTCTATGGCGATGTTTTTTTTGTGAATAGCCACGTCTTTATTTGAAAAAGGTCGACAACCTCGGTGCATTACCATGTTTTTTTTTCCGTTAAGTAGAAGTATATTATTTTGAAACTTAAATTCCTCTACATACACATTATTATGTTTGTATATTAACTGCGACAGACTCGGATTCGAGGAAAGAAAAATTAATTTCTTTCCTTTCGCTGTGATTCATTTTAAACTTAGATGAAAATCATATAACAATTAGAGAAGTTAAAAATGGAAAATTTAGTATCTGTCGACGTTAATGCGAAAGCATTTGTCTCCAATTATGTGGTAGTCATTATTGAGAAAACATTTGCTTTCCAAATTGCTTATTAATTATACAAATACGAATATTTTTTTTATTATTCTCACTCTAGAATCATAGGCTGAACCAGGGAAACAAATAAACACATACGTGAAAATTTTATTAGCGTTACAAATGACCATCAGATTTACAGTACGTATCAAGTAGGTATCTGCCAGTGGCGGCTGCTGCAGAGAGGGCAACGGGGCACTGCCCCCCCCCCCCCCCCCCCCGTGACTAATTTCTTTTCATAGATAAATTAATTATAATTACCTAATTTGTATGTAATTTTTCTGATTTGTTTGATAACAAATAATATCCCTAGCAGCAAAACCACTATATGCACACTTGTCTTACATTAGCAAATATATATTTTTATCCTTCTTTAAAATTGTTATTTTGCTGCTTGGGATTTTTTCGGACGTAACAATCCGTCTCTTCAGCGCGTTTAAAAATCACAGTCTGACGTAGGCTCCGGGGCATCTCGCACGACTGCACCGTTTGTATTAGAAATCGAGTGGATAAAAAGTGGCGCGGGGCGAGAGCGGTATCTGTCAACGAGCGGGCACTACTCTGTGATGCCGGATGACATCCAGTATGTAATATCACAGAATAACAGAAGTGACAAATGCGTCACTTGCATAATTCCGATATTTGTGCGCAAAATCAAACAAGGGCACATTTCAAAATGGCGTGTTTTTTTGTTGTTGTATAAATATAACCTGTCTAAGTTTTATAACTTATAATTTACGAAAGAATAATAAGTAAAGGGGCCAGTTAAATTGTTGTTGATATAAATAATGGAAACTGTACGAAAGAAGAAATCTGGCGTACGTAGATGTTGTATTTTTACTTGTAAAAATGTTCAGCAACAAAATATATTCTACAGTTTCTTTTCGTGTCTTAAAGAAGAAAATCGGTAAGTTATAGCTATTGAGTAGGAGTTAATTTGTAATAATTCATCTTTTCTTGTAGTGTCTACAGTGGATAACCAGCTGTAACCGGAGTGACCTTATAAGTAAAGATTTGTCAAAATTATTGCAAACAACATTTGTGTGTGGTAAACACTTTGAATCACACATGTGTTTAAATGATTTAAGGAATCCAATGCAATTCCCGCATTATTTCTCTCACTCTGCACGGAAACACCAGAAACATCAACAGCTTTTGATGCAAAATTTCACACGGGTAGGTTATTTTTCATAAAAGTGTTTTTAATATAAACTATCATAAAATTAAAATATTTCCAAACTTATTTGTTAGCATTTATCTTTTATATATTCAACAATTTTTGTCTATATTAAGTTGCAATACCGTTGCATTGTAATTTTAAAATATGTAACGTCATACATCATCATTGGAGTAGAATAAATACCTATAATAACATGACTTTATAATTTGAAATATTCCAAAAAGTCTGTACATGATGATAACAATGGTTTACTATAATTTCTCTAATAAGATATTTCGTAATTTAAGTTTGTAATCTTATTTACTATCTACAAAAAATATATGATCTTATTTATCATTGTTAAATATGTTTTGATAAGGTTTGCACTTATAATTAAAGTTTTTATTAAAGATGAAGCATGAAAATAAATACGTCTAATGTGGTTTTTATCTTTTTATATTGGTGAAGGAACTTCCTTCGAAAATAAGAATTTTAGAGAACATCTTTATCTCTCACAGCCATGACCATATTGAAAAGAAATCAATTCAAACCTCACCGGTTAAGGAACTATCTACAGGTAAATGTTTATTATAAAATATTATTTTATAAGAACTAAGTATTATTTGAAATTTAAAAGCATACTAATTTCAAAATGTATTTTAGAATGTGTGGAAACTATGAATGTTCCTAGCACAAGTGATATTGGATCCCAAAATTTAGCACAAACTGAGCCACCTATAGGTATGACAATTATTTACAATACAAAATTATATTATGAGCAAAACATAAAATACGATTAGCTGTTTAACTAAAGAATTCGAAGTCATTTTTGAACAAAACTTCAACACATATGTATTTAACCTAGTATAAAGTAGAATAATTTAGAACTTTTCAGTTACACACACACAATTAATTTGTATTTAATGAAATGTATAATTTTTTAATTGTATTTTAGCAGTTATGGAAATTTCTACTACAAGTGATGTTGGGGTTCAAACAGAAAAAACTGTCTCTGCCCATACACCCATAAAGGAAAGAGACTAAGAAAATCTCTAAAACAGCATCGAGTTGTAGCTACTAAATCTAAAATGAAATCCTATCCTAAACAGGAGAATTTACAATATTTTCTAGGGCTTTGTGATAGATATTTATTAAAAGAACTGGCAACTGTTGGTAAATTTAATGCAGTTAATAAAAAGAAGAATATTGCAATATTGTTTTTCAACTTTGAAGAGATTAAAAACATTTTCTAGAAATACCATGCAGGAGAGCAGATTATGTGCATCAGCAATGTGTCCCATTGAAAAATAATTACTGACATCAACACCAAACTTCAATGAATTAGTTATTAATCATTTTGCTAATAGTAAGAAACGGCGAATGGATTTTATTTTCAAACAAGTTAATTAAATAACATATTGAGTTTATTTTTATGTCTGTACTTAATTTTTGATATTAAACACTAAGACCCCCCCCCCCCGGTGCCTTCCAAACAATCACGGGCCGCCACTGGTCCGTCTTCGATTCCTAGGTGGAATAGACCATAGACTATATAATGTTTAGACATTGGATGAAGTGTATTCTGTAGTGATGATTAAAATTACTGCAGAGGTATGCTTTTAAATCTGTTAAATACATACATGCTTCCATTAACGTTTACATTTCGGACAAATTTTATACTTCCATGGTGTTAAATAAACAAAAAGGATTTAATGCACACCTATTTATTAGTAATGAAAACCGTAATGTCAAAAAGTGATGTTTCATTTCTCATTGATTAATGGAAAATATCGAATACAAAGTATTCGCTCATAAAAAAGTATGTATATAGCTAAAGGGACCGTATGGCTTCTAAAACCGGGATAAGTTTCTAATAATAACAGGAGGGCTGCCGTCTATTTATAGATCCATAATCTTTCTGCTTTTTTCCTTAGTAGCGAACACAAAAACGTCAATACCTCTTAGATGATTTTCCAGATATCACATATATATTTTTTATTTTTTTGTTCTCCTTATTATACTATTACTCTCTCCTTATTCATCACTATATCCGTGCTTGTCTATGGTTATATGATATCGAAAATAACCAAGTGGATATTACTGTATTACCGGCTGAGAAAGAGTGGCCCCACTCTTTACGTTACACACTGGAAAAATGTAATTTATCAGATGTCAGTTTTCATCTTTCGAACATCACTGACGTCGCTCTGACAGAGAAAAAATGTACATATCCAGTCCCGCGTGTATATCGGAGATTTTTTATCTTCTCCGGCTGTCAAGGTAGTGGCTGGTGCCCGAGCTCTCGGTTCTCTAATTTATCTTGTCATAAAAATATCGAGTATTTCTCTCGCTTCTACCATTTTTTTCCGCTTTCGTGATTTACTGGCGTGCGGCAACTTCCGATCATAAATATGTTAATATTAAATTCGGATTAGGCAACTCTCATTCGATTATAAACTTTGTGTGATTGATAGTTTTCGTTTCGCATTATTTTTTACGCCTCTTACTTAACTTAAAAATGATATTAATGTGTTGTGAAATATGTTCTAATAATGGACTTTTTTGGATTAGATTCAGATATGGAGAAGAAAAAAAGATGCTGATAATAATAATACATTCTGCCTCTTCGCATTTACGAAGGAGTGTCAAAACTATAGAGAAAGCAGCACTGAAAAATGCGAAAACGCTACACTAGCTGTCATTCTACTATCAATGAATTTGATGTGTAGTCAGTTGACGGTAGTCGGTAGGTAACGGCTATGTGTTTCTAAATGGAACACAGAAAATATAGGTATTGTAAATTTCAAATTATTAAGTAGTTTATCACCTTGATAAAAATGTTCCACGTACATGAAAGTTACCTACTCAATCTAAGTCGAAGGCTTCCACAGTTGTCGTTGATACTTTCTTGGTGTCTGGGTTGAAACCGCGTCGTCTTCTTTGGTTCTACTGCCGGCGTTTCGTTCACTATTTCTCTGTTTCAGGTAATCACAGCGGTAGAAGCCCTGAAGATGTCCCTTGAGATAGTGCACGAAACGTAAGCAGTAGAAGCAGAAACGACAATGCGGTTTCAACCCAGAAACCAAGAATGTGTTATCTACTCAAATTTTATAAAATAAATAATAATAATAATAATAATAGTAATAAGTATTTATTCTCCAATAATATTACAAGTATAAATAAAAAATTGAGTGAAAAAAAGGAAGACATCAATAGCTAAATAAATATTACAGCATAAGGCAACTACCCTAAACACATCATGCTGCAAGACTACAAGAAAAACATTCAGGGAAGTTATCAAACTAAATTACTGTACAAAAATCAAGAAAAATATATTCTAAACTTAATTTAGGAGTATTTTTATTCACAAAATTTTCTAGTTAATAAGTAAATCTCAACATGGTTTTCTCAAAGACAAAAGTATTGAAACAGCATTGTTTGATTTCACAGATCGTATCCTGCTGCTCTTGAAAAGAAAAGATACCGTCTGGTGTTCTTCTCGATGTATCTCAAGCTTTTGATAGTATTGAACATCACTGCTTAATTCAGAAGTTGCAATATTACGGAATTGTTTGCTTGGTTCAGTAGTTATTTATCAAACAGGCAGCAAAGGGTCACTCTCACTAGGGATGATAAAACAGTGCACTCTATGTCTGAAACTATAAACCAAGCGGTACCACAAGGCAGCATCCTAGGACCTCCGTTGTTCTTAATTTACTTTAATGACCTATACTCTCTAAATTGTACCTACAGTCCAAGCTCTTTTGTAATGAATTATGCAGACGATAAAACTCTTTTTTAGAGGCTGATAGTCTTACGGTATTGGGAAAATAAATACAACAGAAAGAGATTGGTAAAACAAATTAAAGAATCAGGAACAAAATCTGTTAGCGTTTGGTGTTGCATTTTCCGAAACAAAATTGTTGGGACCATATTTTATGATTATAATTTAAATGAACCTATTCGGAAATAATTATCTCAGAAGTTGAAAACATCCTTATACAGAATTCTTTAGAGGCCGAGCTTGATGATATGATTTGGATGCAAGATGGGGCAATTCCGCATAGTGCCTTACAAGCCCGAGATCTTTTGAATAATGTATTCGCGTTATGGATAGGAAATAACGGAATTATAAAATGGCCACCTAATAGTCCTTACTTGACCCCTATGCATTCATTTTTTTTGGGATTTTTAAAAGATACTGTCAATAATAATAACCATAGTGTTAAAGTCATTAAAGAAAGGATTCGATTTGAAATAAATAATCTAAATGTCAATAATGAAATCATTTTCAATACATTTATAAATTTAAGAAGACGTTATCAATTATGCATTGAAAATATAGGTGGATATATTGAATATCTGTTATAATTTATTATTTGTATTTACAATTTTTAAATAAATCATTTGACTATTTTATTAAGGAAATGTCATGTATCAAACACAATAGTTGTCATTTTCATAGCTTACTTTAATAATGTTAATTTTTCAATAGCACAGTAACTACGACATTCGACATTTAATAGCTCGAAAACGGTGTTAGATACCGGTATCATATTGTACCGAAACCAGTAGACATCCGGGCGACTACAAAAGAAAGGCAAATATTCGGCGCGACTGGTAAACATCGTAAAGCAATAAAAAGCAATAAATCATCCATTTGCGTTGTACTGAGAAGAGACAGAATGTCTATCGAATGTTCTACAAACATCGAGAGGAAGATGGAGTTTACGCGAATGCTTCCAGATGTTTCGTATGTGTATATAAGGCGGCGGGTCACCGATGGATGAATAATTCCGGAATAAGAAGTTCCTTAAGTAGTCGACGCGCGGAACAGACCAAATAAATATAAGATATAAATAAATAGTTCCTTAAGTGGTAGCCGAAGAGTAGACATAAATATTTCCGTGTTATATAAATAGAAGTGATATAAATATTACAGACATATAAATAGTACTGGTAAATAAATACCTGTGTTAATTTAAATCTTAGTAGTTTAAGTGTGATACATTAGTTTTACATTTTTATATTGTAATTAATTTTACGTTTGTGAATATACAGACTGTTTTAAATAAATAAATTGCACGAGTTGTTTATTGCGAACCCGAAAACGTTACAATATGGTATATTTTTGAAATCAGAATAAAAAGACCATCATAAAAATTTAATAATATACAAGATATTCCATTAAAAAAAAATATTTTTTTACCGTTGTATCTGCACGCCACTGTGTTCAGTCTCAGCCACACAACTTTTATTTGAAAATTTTTTTTGTATATGCATTAATAACGATGATGAAAGATGAATGGGTAATTTATAATGAATAACCCTGTACTATAGTTAATTTCAAAATTTTCCGCCATTAAATTTAGTATATGAAAGTGATAAGAGATGACCTTGGAAAGCTTGTAATGTGTAGAATTAAATAACCCCTTTTCTATAAAAAATACTTAATATTAGATTACAAAAAAATTCTCTTTCATATTAACTATTTATTCATTTATTCCGTTACATTAAGTTATAAGTTATATAATTAATTTATTATTATCGCTAATTTGTTTAAAAGGTCGTAAACGTAGTGCGTATTAGGGATGACCTCGACGATATGTACAAAGTACAAACATCCCCAAGCACATATTTATGTATATATGGAAACATTAGTTAATTATTCCCAAATATCGCTATTAATAATATAAACTCTCATGGGTTATTTACCCGTATCCAATGCGCATTTAAAATTATATTATTATAATTTCCACGTATACTGAAATAATATTCCAATATTTTTTCAACCCGATATTATAATTCAAATTTAAAGCAAACATTAATTAGTTTTACGAAAATATCGTTCGCTAGAGATCCGGGGAGGACGAGAGATTGGTAGAAAGGTCTTTGTACTAAGGTAAACTCTGATCTGTTCCTTTAGTGTAAGTAATTTAACCTTGCGATCTGTTAAATGAATCATCAGTTTCGCTTAGGGTGTGGGTGAGGCACTCGGTAAAGGAAACTAGTTAAACGGTAACATTGGAGCGCGCCCCTTTCACTATCGCCTGTCCGATTTGGAAATCCGTATGTCCCTTTTCATCGGATGGATCCCAACTCTTGCGTCAGCGAAAACACTAAAAGCAGGTGAATTAACATCGGAGTCCTGAGTGGCGTTATGGACATCACATCTACGGTATTTGTACCTTGTCCTTTGTCTATCCTAGCTCAGAAAACGCCGCCCGAAATGTCCATTATTGTAATCGGTTCTGTCTAATCGATGTCGAATGTCATCCTATTCCGTGTGTGTATATATAAAGTTGATCTAATAGATCGTATCAAACAATCAAATGTGGCACTAATTGTCATTTAGTTTATATGTTTATGTTTATATATTCTTGAAATTGTATGTTTTAAATTATAATTTTATTGTATTTAAGTACATTAATTAATTAATGAAAAATAATATACAGGTCGTTAAGCGAAACAAACGAGTTATGTCATAAATGACATCACTGTGATGTTATGATAGTGTTGACAAATTAGATTCCTTTGAGTAAGCTGTTTGTAAATAGTTTATGAAGTTGGGCTTGTAACAGCCCCTCAAGTCTCTACTTGAGGGCGCTATTTTTGTAACAGTTTTTATTCTCAATTGCTTAACGATATTGACTTGTGTTGCCCTTTCCACACGTCGTTTTATCTAATAACGACAGTTTGCGGCGTTTGTTAAGCAAGCTTAAATAAGATTAACAAAATTAGAAAGTACTTAGTAAAAAATTGTAGACAGCAAAAAACACATCGAGTTTGGTCAGCGGTTCTTTTAAGGTAGGTTCATAGGCTTTAATTTCTGTTTTGAGATGAAATTAAGATGTTATATTTGAACATATATTTATCATGTATACATAATAGCAAATTGCTAAATAAAGACATTATTATTATTATTATTTTTATCCTTCCTACTTGAATTATATTAACACGAAAGAGGTCATCCGTATACAGTTTTTATTTAGAACGAAAATATACGTGAAAATCGAAAAGTTATTGCTGCCAAAAGCATATAAACATAAGCAATAAATTAATAAACATTAAACAATTCAAACAGCATATCACCTCGCGACGTAAAGTAAATAACTTTGTTATTGACACTGCGGGTATGTATAAACTACATGATTGAATTTTAAGCATATACCGGGTGTGTGCTTGGCCACCGGCCATATCTCAGCAACCGTTTATCGTACAACTTAGCGGAAAAAATCTTGATAGTAAAATAAAATAGGGGAATTTCGACAAAAATATTTTTAAATTTCCAAAATAACCGCAAGGGGGCGCAATTCTCAAGGTAAATTAAAAATTTGAAAGTTTTTCATTAAATTCAAGGTTTAGATAGGTTACATTTTTTACTAGCAATATCTTCAAACATTCCTATACAATTTTCATTTGTAACTTTTTGATCTAACTCCCATACGAAGGGATTGGTGGAGGGGGGTATGTCTGCGTACAAAAGTAGGTATAACTTCGGCGTGCCTTAACGTATTTTAATTTTTCTAGGCTCATTAGATAGAGAATGTCACAGAGAATTAGAGTGTATGTAGTAAGAAATTACTTGGTTGTCAAAAAAAATAATAGGAGGCGCTGTTCTTAGTTTATGTATATTACTTGTTCTTTCTTTAAAATTTTAAATGGAACGATATATTTTTCATATCATAATATTGAAACGCATAAAAAATGAAGAGAACGATCAAAACCGGAAGTTGCTACCTTTTTTCTTGACGAGTATATAGACATAACAGAACAATCTAGAAAAATAACATTTTTAAATATAAAAAATATTTATTTATTGCGAGTAATAATTTAATTTTTATTCTAAGAGGGCGACTAGAGAGTGTATAGTTTGTTTTCAATTGAATTTCCATCATACTCTTCCATAAATGTATTCATTTCAATCTTTTTACCGAATTTTTAATTCATTGCATATATTACGTTGAATTCCCCTTTTAAATGTTTTAAAATTCTCTGGATATTATTTGTTAAATTTCATTTCTTGTCTTTTCTAACATCGAAATAAAATAATAATAATAATAACAATAATTAAGCTTTATTAACCAAGAGATGTAATTATAGAACAACGGCAAAAATAATTCCTATAACTCATGAACTAAGTATACAATAACGAGCAAAAAGACAATATAATATAATATATTCGTTGGTAACGAATGTGAAAATATGTAAAGCAAACCTAAAAAAAAATACCTAAAGATAAATTAGAAAATATGTTGACGCAGTAATATAAACGAACCCAACAAAACACATATATTTAAATAAGAAATTACAAAAACTAAAACAAATTTAACTCAAATTTAATAAATATTCAAAGTATCCACCATTATTTTCAATGCACATGTTTATTCGGCGATTAGAAGAGAGAACAGCTACTTCAATTTTAGAGGCAGAGATTGTATTAATTGCATCTGTAATTCTCTGAATCATATTCTCACGTGTAGTCGGCATTTTATTCTAGCCAACCTCTGTAAGATATTATTTCTTGTTTTAATCTTCATACGCAATTTATAAATATGTTGTTTGTATGTTAAATATGTACCAAAGTAACTCTTAGGTATATTGGATTAAAATTATGTCTTAGAACAGTACCATTAAAAGATACTACAAGTTTTTTTTATGTTTTTCGTTATTTTTAAGATGGAAACAAGAAACGTTTGACTTAGATGGGTTAGGACATAACCACCATTTTCTAAAATAATCACTCAGAATCAACAGAGCTTGGTTTAAATTACCTTCAATTTGTGTTATTGTGTTGATAAGCAATTGCCATGTCATCAGCGTAAATGAATTTTCTAGAAGTCGTATTCGGTAAATCACTTGTATATACATCAAAGAGAAGAGGAGATAATACCGATCCTTGAGGTAAACCATTATATAATATTTTAAATTTAATACTTTTTCCGTTGATAAAAACTATAAATTTACGATTTGTAAACATATTTTCCATAAGTTTAATTAAATTACCATTAGGCAACACATTATATAATTTTAAAAATAATCCATCTAATAGTGAATATATATACAAAATTAAATGTTACGTCAATATCTGATACGAAATGTCGTCTATATATTTTATTATTATAATGAATAGGTCCTATCGTAGCGGTTCCGTACAGGATTATACTAATTAAAGGTTAAACGGATTACAAATCATCAGGTGTAAAGCACAGATAATTAGCCGCAGGTTGGGCAAAAAAGGCAAGCCGATCCAAGCTCCCGAATAAGCCAGAGAGCAGGTCTAAAGAACTACACTCAAGTCTCCGTTACATACAAAATTCGACATCTTCTGTAGAAAATTGAACGTCATAAGTAATAACAATAATTCATATTTTTGACTCAAAAACATGCATTGTACACGTGATCATCTCGTGTTAAAATATATCTCGTATATCCGAAATCGAAATTATTCGTAAACGATGCACGTTAATTGAAATATTTCCATAGCGAAGATCCTGTAAACTCGTAGATGGCTGTATACTTATTTTTTTAATATACAGATCACATCACCTTGCAAACATTTATACTGAACGGTTGTTAGGAACATAATACACTTCAAACTTTATTATTTTGGCCACAGTGGACGTTAATTGAAATATCTCCATAGAGATGATTCCCTAAACACATAGATTGCTGTATACTACTTATTTTTTTAATGTACAGATGGCACCACCTACTAACATTTCTACTGAACGGTTGTTGGGAACATATTACACTTCAACGCTATTATTAACACATCACTAACGTATCTACAAAGGTTAAGGGATAAGATACACATGTTAACAATACTATATTCCATTCTACTTCAGCTAATACAAAGCAAAACATGATCAACGTGTAATGAGAGAAAGATCCCGAGATCGTAGGACGAGACGGCAGGTGGTTAGTAGATGCGTGAAACTGGTGTGGAACAGAGGAGTGTTGAAACACCAGGGGCGTATCGCGTTCAGAATTTAATAATTGAGCAATTAGGGATTCGTTATTTCGGGAATTTGTGGGCATTTGCACTCTAAAGATCTAATTGGTATTCGATACGCGAGCGGGTTTCGATGTCGTCATGGTGCCTGCGGAACTAAACGAGCTCGTCCTGCTCTCCTGTCTGCGTTCGAAATCCCTCTTTAAATTCAACTCCTCGAGTCCCTCTACTAATCGACCTGCAGTTTCACCGGAGCCGGCTTTCATTTATTAAGCTCACAGTATATACATATATACGCTTTTTCTTTACTGCTGCTTCTTTTTCTTTTGCTTCTCCTATTTCGATCTCCGGGTACTTAATAGGCAGGATGTGTAGATGGATATCTTTTTACAGTTAAGTAGCACTTTGGCGGTTTACTGTTCTCGTTTATTTTCTCACGTATTGATTTTTTCCCACCTCTTTTTTGATCTTTTCCTCTGCACGTTCTTCCTCGTGTTCGTGCTTGAGTGGAACTCGTTTAATATAAAAGAGAGTCTGTCAGGTTAGTTTTTTTGTAAATTATAAATAAGAAAGATCTAATTCGGTAAGCCCACGATGAAGCTTCAGAGTGGTTATATTTTTTGTAAATTTGTTAAATACGTTATACAATAATGAACTTATGGAATGGAGTCCTAATTGATTCTCTGACATGAATTTGTGATGAGAATATCACTCATAAGCGAGAAAAGGCATGTGAGTGAGATTAATATCAGCACAAAGTCAGCGTTTTAATGCATATCAGATGCAATTCAGATTTTTCCTAAATTAAATTTTAAATTATTTTTCATTCATTCATTTAGCTTTAAATATTTGGAGATAATTTTTAAGATAGAACGTTGCGTGCATGAGAATTTAATTTTAAGAAATCTGTCTTACTTTTTCAATGTTTTTACATTGAAAACCTTAAATTAAATGCATCATATAGTGACAAGCACGAAGAATAAATTATCATATTAACTTTTGTTAATATGATAATTTATTCTTCGTGCTTGTCACTATATGATGCATTTAATTAACAAAATTTTTATTTATAAAAATTTCATTAGGTGTGATCTGAACATAGCACGTCTTGAGCTAACTGCAGATTCGACATATGATCTATCATCTCAACTGCCAAGCGGTGTATGTTCGAGTATTATACAGGGTCAGTTTTTTTCAATGTTTAGTATGGAGACCTCGGTAAGTACAACAGATACAGATACGGTTATATGGGAAAAGAATTGCAGTTTTAATAGCTTTTTTTAATTAGCGTTATGTTTTTTTTTTTTGAAAAGGTGCTTACTAGATATTTCGCAAAAATGATTTTTTTGTTTTTCATTTTAATTTACGAACTGTCAAATCCTTTAATAATCTTTTATATATTTTAGTTTCAGCAATTAGAATACGTTTTATATTTATTTATATGTCTGTTCATTTGTTGAAGCAATGTGTTGTCTGTTTTTTTTTTTTGCGAATTTAATGTGTACCTAACTGTTCCTTGACTTGTTCAACGCTTTGTAGCATAACTGAATAAATTGATATTATTATTATTATTATTATTATTATTATACATCTGGAATGATATCGCGACAATAGATGGAACAAATAATATATAATATGTATAAATATTTTTATACAAATGAACATTGTTTTTTTATTAGTGGAACTAACGAATTTTTTGAAATGTATTCAGAGCATCAAAATCACATACAGAGTTTCCAAATGTTTGTAACAAATTTTCAGTATGATCTTTATTACTCTTTGTATTTTCTCAAGTACGAGTGTACTCGTATGTAGTTTTCTTAAGTTTCTATAAATTTGGAACAAACATTGATTTTTCCTTTAGATTGTAGTAGTGGAGTAATAAAAAGGATATGTTGCAGTATTATTGTCGTCCTCATAACGAAGTGTCTCCTATGTCATAAAATTTGATGCGATGTATCAATAAAATTACTTAGTATAGTTCTGAAGCTCCGAACATATAATATATACAGGCTATGTTCAATTTTGTAAAGAAAAAAAACATACAACATTATATTAACAACGAACAAATAATTTAAATATCTGGTTTGCACGCAGCCATACATTGTCCCTCGCAGTCAAGTTTTTATAATTTGTTTTTCTTGCGTAGACAAACAGAGATGCTGCTTTATGAATCCAACTATACTCTGTAACACGTGCACAGCCCAATTTACAATAGAGTGCTTATATTAACAATGAAGTTTATAAAATCTTTTAAATTACATGTTCAAATTTTGGAAAACAACAATTTATTAGTTTATATAAAATACTAAACCGATTTAAATTTACAAAAAATGCATGTTTTGTCTTTTTAGATAACTAAAATAAGAAAATCTCAAACATAACCCATATATTAACAAAATATTCGTAAATAGGGCAATCCAACGACCTGTTAAAAAAATTCAATATGGCCGTTGTTGGTAAACAAACAGATTTGTATCATTAAAATTTGACTATAAGTGCTCTTATTAAACAATTATCTTATTAAATTAACTTGCTGAGGTCATTATTTAGTTATCTAAGTATGATATGTATCAAAGACTAAAACTTATAATTATGTGACCAGAACGTTCTGTATTGCAGTATGTTTGATAGAAGTGTTTCAAGAAAAAAACAGCCGAATTATTGCCTGCTTTGAAGTTCTCATTGGAAAACCAGATAATAATTTAGCTCAGCAGTAGTACTGTTCTATTTATAAGCACGATAGAAATTTTAATAGCAATAACTCCTCAGGGAGTATGTGCCACATTAGTGAAGCTCGAGGTGAAATACATCTGAAAATGAATGGAAGAAGTGATTTTTGCAACAATCTTAACCCGGGATATGTTGTTCTAGGAGAAAGAGCATTTTTAATAAAGGAAGCACTAGGAATTCTGCAAGTGAATTTTAGTTATTCCAGCTTTTACTAAAGAAAGAACTCGTTAGCACCTTAAAATATCTCATTCCAGTATCGTGTTAAAAAAGTGTAATAATATGCAAAAATTAAACAGTGTAGATAAAATTGTCATTGTATTTAATGTTCTAATTAACATAATGCTGTGATTCGCAACATTATAAAATTTATGTTTTGTATATTTAGTATAATTTAAATATCAAGATATTTTGATATCTTCACTTTATGATTATTATGTAAAATAATTGTTATTTTTTGCTGGTGTGTTGTCAAAGATCACTCAGTATACTTTAAAAAATATCGATGATCCGTCGAGTTATATATATATATATATTGATAAAAAACCACCGCTAATGATTTTATCAATCCTATTATAAATGCCCAGACAAAAATGATAAAAAAAACCTACTTATGGTATTATTTATAATATAAAACTCTTATTAAATTTGACACACGTTTATTTGCTTCCGGATCTAACTCAGTCTATATAATTATGAACATGAGACTCTTTTATTTATAAATAAATTATCCATTAATCTCTTATAATATTTTAATAAAAAATATTACCTTTAAACTATTCCTTTCACTTAGGCTTCCCAATATACAACAATTTAATAAATTTTTATTTAGAAGTTGGTATTAACTCAATACTTCAAATTAGGCATGTTCATACTTAATAATTGCTTTATTTAATAAACATAATATTTATTCTTAGGGTCGTGTAGAAGGTCCGGTTAAAAACATCTTGTTTTATAAATACTCTATTAATTATTTACCCCAATACTTGCATCAGGTAAGCACTCAATCAACGTTAAAATTATATTTCAAATTAAATAATTATTGGTTTTTCTTTTTAAGGTTATGCATCAATACTACTGTCAAATTACCATCAGTCTACCAAAACACTACTTCAATAATAGAACTATTCAATTCTCATACTATTTAATAAACAACCTAAATGCCAATATAAACGTTTTAGTGAAATGTATAACAAATAAATATCAGTTTCCTAACTATCATAAACCAATTTAATTGACGTAGATGGTATTAATATGGATCTATTATAGTGGATATTTTATCAAACAACCTCGAAGGTAAATACTTTTGTATTTTTATAAAATATACCCTCAAATATACAAATATACCATATTTCACTTAAATTCATACACATTAATTAATTAAGACCATATTTATGATGTATTTGTATAATTTTAGATATGAATAATATTTCTTTGGTATGGAAATTTAGAAATTAAAATTCAATGGCTATATCACTATGAAATTTAAATGTTAAGATTATCAATTTATATAAACTTGTTCAAAATGTAAATTTGTCAACTTTTATAACAATTGTAAGCTTCTATTAGCTTCGATAAATTTCTAATTAATACACTACATATACAACCTTTTGGCCAAATTAAATTATGTATACTTCTTGTTTTTCACTGATGTTAATATGATCCTTTTTTATCCTAGAAATCTCCTGTTCTGGATGGCATTCTCGATCTAACTGTCCTACTGGATACTTGGTTTGGAAATATGTTTAATTTCTTCGGAAAGATGACATCAACGGAATTTTAACCAATAACTGCAATTTCTCACCGGACAACAGCCTTCCCAACTTGCACTATGCTAACGTAATTCACCCTGGAACAGCTAATGGAACTCCTGTATCTCACAATAAATATTTATATTTGGTATTCTTCCAATGGATTATTCCAGCTGAAATAAAGCACTGTTTCCTGGATTTGTGGACACTGAATTTTCAACGATTCTATTGTAAACTTCTGGATATACAATATTCTTTTAACAAACTCTTCGATTATTAAATATTATCCTTCAAAATGGTAAGTAATCTTTCAATATTCCAATTAACAAGCTTAAATTTCTTTAAAAATTTTACCAATCACGTTTATATCACTTCACTATTTTCTTACATGTATGATTATTTAATTCATACACTTTTCAATTAATTCTGATTTATTTTACCATTAATATTCATAAATATTTAGATTTCTTTTACAAACGCGTACGCGTCTCTTAAGAATTCATAAAATTCTCCCTCTTCCATCTGTTTTTTCAATAATTCTCCTTGGTGATCTTTTACAATTTTCTAATTCAGCCAATAGATATCTTCTACATACTTTTTTCAAACAATATAGTTTTTAAATCTGTTTGACCATTTTCTATACTATTTTAACTTTATAAATTTCATTATTTTAATTCTTTTAAATTTTAATTAAGCTTTCCTATACCTTTAGTACTTAAAAATATGCATTCTTAGAAATTTTATAAACCAAATGTCACTTTTGACACTTAACTCTCCCATCCGGTTGTATGATATTTAAAATGTACTTTTCACTCAATTTTAATTATTTATCTTTCAATATTCAATTTTTAAGCATCTTTCACCTCTTTAACGTCATTTAAACTAGTTTTTACAAAATAACAATAATTCTTATAATACCATAATAACATTTAAATTTCTTTACAGATTATGATAAAACCTAATGAAAAATGAAACTAGTCAACATGTGAATATACCAGTCGGTCCATCAAGTAATGTATCATACCAAACAATATCATTGTACAATAACTTAATAAATTCTCACATCAATTTCAACTACTTTTGTCCATATTATTATCATCTAAGTTCTTCAATAATTAACTAAATTTTCATATAAATAAATTCTACAATAACGTTATTAGAGTCAACAGTTGAACTCTAACAATATATATATATATATATATATATATATATATATATATATATATATATATAGTTAGATTAAAGATATAATTACTGATAATTAGCTAATATAATATAATATGAAATAATTACTACTTTAATAAAAGTAGAATTTTGGGCTGGATAGTTGATTCAAAACACAATTGTTGGCTAAATAACGTTTCGGAAATATATTTATTCCTTCATCAGATCTACAAAATACTTAAATTAGGGACAACTGTTAAGTTAACTATAAATTATCTTACAATTGCCACACTAGGACATAAAATATATGGGTTTGACGAACATTAAAAATTTAACATAATATGAGAGTGACTTATAAGTATAAACGTCAAGATGACATATACAAAATTGTAAATAAAAAAAAAATATTTTTTATTACAAAGCGCACATCAGGTTTCAAACCTCAGATATATCACACTGTTAAATTTATATGTGTCTTATTTAAAAAACAAAATTTTATATACCTATAATATTTGAAGAAACTAAAAGTGGTAATCATGTATATGAAAAACATGACAATTAGTGAATTTTAATTTTATTCAAAATTTTGTCATTAACAAATTTTAGTAAACCTGAATAAATGTTGCTAAAATTTTGGGAGTCTGATCTAGAGTTAATATTTGGTGTAAAAACATTAATACAAAGAGTTTCTAGAAATAATCTCTTAGTCAAATTAGATTCTTTATACAAGATGTTAGTTCCATCAAATAGTATGGAATGACCAGTAGTATATACATGTGATGCTAATTTACATGCATTAGGTTTATTTCGGGCATCACTTTTATGTTGTGTATTACGTTCTTTAATTCTTTGTTTAGTTTGACCTATGTAGAATTTTTTACAATCATTACATACTAAACCGTAAAAATAAATTAGCATCACATGTATATACTACTGGTCATTCCATACTATTTGATCGAACTAACATCTTGTATAAAGAATCTAATTTGACTAAGAGATTATTTCTAGAAACTCTTTGTATTAATGTTTTTACACCAAATATTAACTCTAGATCAGACTCCCAAAATTTTAGCAACATTTATTCAGGTTTACTAAAATTTGTTAATGACAAAATTTTGAATAAAATTAAAATTCACTAATTGTCATGTTTTTCATATACATGATTACCACTTTTAGTTTCTTCAAATATTATAGGTATATAAAATTTTGTTTTTTAAATAAGACACATATAAATTTAACAGTGTGATATATCTGAGGTTTGAAACCTGATGTGCGCTTTGTAATAAAAAAGATTTTTTTTTATTTACAATTTTGTATATGTCATCTTGACGTTTATACTTATAAGTCACTCTCATATTATGTTAAATTTTTAATGTTCGTCAAACCCATATATTTTATGTCCTAGTGTGGCAATTGTAAGATAATTTATAGTTAACTTCACAGTTGTCCCTAATTTAAGTATTTTGTAGATCTGATGAAGGAATAAATATATTTCCGAAACGTTATTTAGCCAACAATTGTGTTTTGAATCAACTATCCAGCCCAAAATTCTACTTTTATTAAAGTAGTAATTATTTCATATTATATATATATATATACGTATAGGCGATACTTTAGGCAAATGTATATATAATTTCTGTATGTGCTTTGCTTGCAGATGTGTTTTTGTTCTTTTTCTATATTGATAAAAAAGGAAAAAAAGGATTTCACTAAAAAGATAAATACGAGAGAGTTGTTAAAAATTAGATTCGCACGAAAGCAGCAGTTTAGATATTTTAGTTTTGGAAAGGTTTAAATAGAATGTAAAAGTTACAATTGTTTAATAATAGATATAAAAGATAAAATAGTTCTGTAAAGTGCACACTGTGTAATTGTGACACAGAAATGATGAACATTGGTAATTGTTTGTGTAAAAATTGTGCTTCAGTAAGTTTGACACCGATTGAATAGATATTCGGTAAAATAATAGTTTTTTTTATGAATACAGATAAAACTATATACTGAGTGGGCCACCGAAAACGAAACAGATTGAATATCTCGAAGGAGAAAACTTTCTTGAAAAAACGGGAAAACAGGTCGATTTTTGATCCAAGGGGGACACCCTTCCATCATATCTTGAACTGTGATACGTCATTCCCCTCCCCTCCATCACTCTAACCATTACAATTTAAATAGGGAAAGTAGTATATACGATACATCATTGAAAAGGTAATTGTACGGAGAATTCAGCAAAGTGATTGTTAGTTGCGCTATTTTTGATTTTAGCGCCCTCTAGCGGAAAAAAGACGGTTACGTATTCCACAATGTGACACATCATTTCAAAGCTAATTTTATTAGCAACTAAATACGTAATATCTTTGACATTTATTTGTCATCATTCTCAAGTACAGACTGTCAGTGTCTTTTGTAAACTAATAAGTTCGTAGTTTCTAATATTAGAGCTCTGCAAGGTGTTTCGATTATTTAATTTTTTTTCAATTGTGCATTAAATTGCTAATAAAATTAGCTTTGAAATGATGTGTCACATTGTGAAATACGTAACCGTTTTTTTACCCGCTAGAGGGCGCTAAAATCAAAAATAGCGCAACCAACAATCACATTGCTGAATTCTCCGTACAATTACCTTTTCAATGATGTATCGTATTTAGTACTTTCCCTATTTAAATTGTAATGGTTAGAGTGATGGAGGGGAGGGGAATGACGTATCACAGTTGAAGATATGATGGAAGGGTGTCCCCCTTGGATCAAAAATCGACCTGTTTTTGCGTTTCTTCAAAAAAGTTTTCTCCTTCGAGATATTCAATCTGTTTCGTTTTCGGTGGCCCACTCTGTACTTATAAATATATTTGTTCTAAGATGTATTGTTTGTTTTAAAATTAATCCTTGCCGTACCATATCAAAATTAGAATATTATAATTGATTTAAATAAATATATATAGAAATAAAAAAAACTACACCCTGAGAGAAAAAGAGCTGGTTTTTGGGAAGTGTTCATGGAAAGGTAAGAGAGACAAAATATGTGTGTAAATCGCTGTAAACCCATTTACATGTAGTTTCACAATATATCTGTGATCATTTATCTTTAAAAAATAATTAATTAAATTCACTAATTTAAAAGAATTAAAGGGCACAGCATACATTTATTTGGCTCAACTTGTAGGGCATTTATATTGTACCCTAAATTAAAGGTCAGAGCAATATGTAAGTCATAAATGATTTTGTATTTATAATTATTTATGGCACTATATAATCTTAATATATTCCTGTACAACATGGCCATTATTTTAGAATTTAAATAGGCATTTCGTTACAGACAAAACACAAAACTTTAATAATGAGTTAAATTTATTTATTAATATATTTGAAATCTATTTACATTTTCTTAAGTCCTACACTGTTATACATTGTACGCTAAATATTTATAATAAACTTTTATAATCTTACACATAATATTTCTATATGATTAAACTTATTTTCTTATTACTATTTATTAGCTATTGCTTCTATAATAATTAAGTGAAACTATTTTAATAAATAAATCTTATTAAACAAACCTCTGATTGTTTTGTCAGGTATTGTAAGTTTAAAGACAAGTTTAAATAATTAATCCTTAATAAGTGCATGGGTTGTTTTTTTTTCTTCGTATACTGAGATAATAATGCACCCACATAACTACAATGTTCGGCTGTTATCAGCCATGCATGTAGAGTGAGTCGAAAGTATTGATTCACATTTCACAATAATGCACTACACATCCATTGGTTTTTAATTAACTTCTTATAAATGTATCACCTAATCAAAAACACGTACTTTTCCACATAAAATAAATAAGTTGTTAATAAATGTAAGCTGTGAGACTCTTGAACACTGTCATTTAGTCCTTAGTGTAATAAATATGTATTAAAACTAAATATACAATAATAACCGTACTTGGCGCAGGTGGAATACCATCTATTAAATTGTGTAATTTCAAGAATGAATGGATTCATCTTTGGTGGTTTCACATCTTTTGCATTGTGTTCTTGCAAGATATTAAAAAGACTTGCAGAGCAGATACTTGCAGCTTCGGCTGTGAAGTCAACTGTCTTAGAGTCAGCTGGGCA
Organism: Amphimallon solstitiale; assembly: GCA_963170755.1. Classification (NCBI taxonomy): domain Eukaryota; kingdom Metazoa; phylum Arthropoda; class Insecta; order Coleoptera; family Scarabaeidae; genus Amphimallon; species Amphimallon solstitiale. Next base: position 250,218,533 of record OY720675.1, read on the forward strand.
TTCTTGTTGATGTTTGCTAAATATATTCAGTACACTCTTTTTCTAGTACTGTAAAATTTCTCTTTACTCGTTTCTTCGTCAGTTCTGGCTGCTTTTTGCACAGTACTGTATAAACAGGTAAAAACAGTAACTTAGATTCAACACTTCTGGAAAGCTGAAACATAATTAACCTATAAACCATTTGCTTTGTTTACGATTTATAAATCTTACCTTCAATAAATCTTTAATCATTAATAGACTCTTTAAAAATACTGAGAATAATAATAATAACAACTTAAACAAATACAAAAAGCGCAAAGACAAGGAACAATACAAAATACAAAATAGCAAAAGCAAAAAGTATACATATATAACGAATATTTTAAAATTACAGACAATGTTATTTATCTCTACTAGCACACTATATGCTCACTTGTTCTACATTAGCAAATACGTATTTTAATCCTTTTCTAAAATTGTGATTTTGCTGCGTGGGTATAGTCACAATCATGTGACAAAATCACAGAAAGCAGATGATTTATATCGTGTGTTTTAGGATTTGTATGTAACTCTCAGAGCCAATAGAAAGGCAGTATTAAAAATCATGCCTTGATCACGCGTTTTTTGCTACTCTATACGTTCAGTGAACAGAGTATAGTATTAAATTCTCTGTAATGACAACAGTTCCTAAAAAATATAAATATTAACATTAAATATTTAGAGATATACACAGAAATACTTTTTTAATTAAAATGCCCAAATTTACAAAACAAACGATGCATTAAAATTTAATTATCGTTATATATGACTTTCCCAATGTAAACTGCCAATATTCACTCTAAAAATATCCCGAAAATCTTCCATTAAATTCATATGAATTTACAAAAATTTCCAATCAAATAACATTAAAATATGTCTGGAAGGAATTGCAAAAGTAAATTTTTCCTTTAAAAATAAACTTTAAAGTTGATTTTTTTCGTATTTTTTTTTTTGCTTCAGTTATTCCAATTACTGCTACTTCTTGTTCTCTTTTACGAGGGCGAGGATATTAAATTCCTGGGACGCAGAAAAAAAGAATACCGAACATAATCATGATGTTACAATAAATGATAAAGCACTGACTACACAACTTTTTGTGACCTTCCGCCGCCTCTCCCGTTCTTTTTTGTGCCACTTTTCTTATTTTCGAGTGCGAAAGCACTGTGGGCTGTTGTCTGCACTCGTGAAGCCATTGTTTCGCCATTCACGGCCGCTTCTCTCGTCTTTCCCGGGTTGAATTATTGCTAGGGGATCTATCATCTATTTGCAGATCGATCGGTGTCGTCTCGAAAATCTCAGCCGGTCGTCCTTTCGCATTCACATTTTTCGAGTGGTTCATGAATATCACCGGCGTAGAGGGCGGATAACTTTCAGGTTTTTCGCAGAGGATATGAGAGTTCGAAGTGGATTTATTGCCATAGGAGGGTTTGGGGAACATAAGGCGATAAAAAACGATGGTGAAAACTTATATATTCAGTTTAATGTCATGCCATCGATGATAATAATATCTATTTTTAGTCAACATTTTTATAAGGAGAACGAAGAAATCTGTTCCTTTTTTTGGACTAAATTCAATATTACGAAAATAATTGATGGGGTTCAGTATTTTTGTAATGTTTGTATTTTAGAAAAGTGTAAATATATAGGAGGGGGGGGGGGGTGCACCACATTTCCATCGGTTATATACGAAAAGCGGTAAAATATTTTAACAATTTTTTTTATCAAGAGTAGTGTAGGTTCATTAGGGGCACGTTTTAAAATTATTTTGAAATATACAGAGTGATTCAATAAAATGTTGCGTACCAAAGTTATGAAAATTTAAATGGAACACTTTGTATATGATGGTATATTTTGATACAATAGGCTAAATAAAGGCTACTTACTATTATATTCCCTATACTTAACTGAATCTATTTATCAAGTTATTTGTCTTTAATGTTAGTCAAAACAAAATTTTTGTTTTTAAACATCCTGTATAATTTTTAGATATCCACTATTACTTATCTTAAAGTCTGATGCTTTGAGTAAACAATAAATGCGATTTAAAATTATTCGCTAAAATATATGTATAAGACAGAAATGTCTCTTAAATTTTGGCCTACATTTTCACAAACAGTAAAAAATCTCGAAAATAGGTTGTGTTAGGTATAGGGAATATAACTATAAGTGGCCTTCATTTAGCCTATAGTATCAAAACTAGTTGTATTTGTATTTGCAATCTCTTCGAGCTTGAATCGCCTTTTTCGCGTCCGCTTACAGCTTTATTACAGTTTCCTGTAAAACGCAAAAACAAATTTTTGACACACCTTGTATAGACGCATACTTTTTTTAATCAAAATGCTGTCACGATGACAGGTGGAACGACTACATAATTAAGCATATTTACGTCAGTCTGACTTTTCATTGCTGATGTTTTGTTTGAGCTCTATTTAGCGTAAAGCTAAATAAATGTTACTAATCAATGCTTTTCACGCCCTTGCCTTATTTTATATTACTATGATATTGGAATCTGTATCTCAGTTACTGTCAATGGAGAGTAATTGCGACTGTAGTTCACTTTGCTCTTGTTTATGAATAAAGATGCAAATTAAACAATATATGTATGTCTAAAAATTAATTATACCGCGCGATCATTTAAATTCTAAATTAGAGCAGTTTGTGAAATTTAAATTAAGTTGGTATATAAGTACTAATTTACAATTTGATTATCAAAGTGACGTTTCAAAATGTTTGATTTAGAACAAGATTTTTCTTACTGAAAGTTATTTTAAAAATGCCGAACAACAAGAGAATGGTGAATGGACATATTCAGTACCGCACTGCATCAATGATTTTCAAAATGCCTCCCTAATTTTCCTGCGGATTATCAAAAATTAGTCCAAGAAATTTACACATGTGTGGCGAAATTTTGTGATGTTGGAACTGCAGGTAGGAAAGCTGGTCCTGGCGCGCCCAAAAAAAAGATTCCTGAGATTGTGGCAGATGTTGCAGAAGGAATGGAACAGTCTCCCAAAAAATCTCTTCGCAGATTAGCCCAAGAAATAAACCTTTCATATGGACTTGTCAAAAAATTTTTAAAGAAAATTTACATCTTTATCCCTATAAGATTAACGTCGTTCAAGAGCTATTCCCTCGAGATTTTCCTGTACGAATAGAATACTGTCAGTGGTTTTTGAATAATTTAAATAACAACAACACTTTGGATTTAACATTTTTTTCTGACGAAGCATGTTTTCACCTATCCGGCTATATAAACAAACAAAATATGCGTATTTGGTCTTCGGAGAATCCTCATGAGTTTATTCAATCGCCTCTCCATCCGCAGAAAATTGTTATTTGGCTAGCGGTTTCTAGAAGGCGTATATTTGGACCTGTGTTTTTTTGAAGGAACGATAAATGCTGAGAGATATCGAAATAATTTACTTGAACCGTTTTTACAAAATCTTCATGATGACGAACTTTTACATGGGTATTTCCAACAGGACAATGCAACAGCTCACAAAACATGGGAAAGTATGGTTCGAATTCGCGAGTTTTATGATAATCGAGTCATTGAATTTCCGCCTCGCAGTCCGGACTTAACGATTCTTGATTATTTCATTTATCCGTATCTGAAAAACACAGTTTACAAAAATAACCCACAAAATCTTGAAGAACTACAAGAGGCAATTTCTAATGCATGTGACGCTATAACCGTTCAGACGTTGGCAAATGCTTTTGAAAATATGAAACGGAGGGTTAACAGTTGCATTGCAACAGGGGGAGAACACTTTGAACACCTTTTGTAATACACAATAAAACTAATTTATCTTGTAATGCTTTCATTTCCATTAAATTTAAATCGATTACACATAAGATTCACAAATGTCACAAAGTATAACATAACCGCAAATTTCAATTAATCAATAATTGACATTCTGGACAACCTAATAAAAAAAATCCCGCCTGCTTTAATTTAGCATTTAAATGATCGCGTGGTACATTATTTGACATTTATAATTTGTGGCAAATGAATTTATTTATTATGAATTGCCCATAAAATATATAATATTTCTACATAATTTACTGAACGTTAAGTTGACATTTAGAACATTTCGTTGAGTCAGGTTTTGTATAAATCGTGTGCATTTAGCCTAAGACTGTCATAGTGGTAACATTTCGATGATATTTATTCGATAATGAAGAAAAGTCAGACTGACGTTAAGCCTAACCATCTTAAATTATTGTCATTCCACATGTCATCGTGACAGCAGTTCGTTGAAGTGTATTCGTTCATAATAACTTGCGAGAACGAAATGTCACAGTGACAGTGCTTAAACAAATTATCGTTCCAATTATATGAAATTAACAACATAACATGATGAAATTTAACAAAATGTGTTTTTAAATTTGCTAACATTTAAAAATAGGTACTGTCGTTCTCCTATTTTTCAAAGGCAATGGAAAATCCTGCTATGTCGTACCATTTAACCGAAATGTGCCTCTGTATCATTTTCTTCGGATCAGTTCACGTATATATTCTCAAATAAAGGTAAATTCATGTTCGATTAAATTAATGCCGTATAGTATATTCTTTAGTGCATACGTATTTGATTCTCTCGATCTATGTATTTATTTCTAAATGTTATGCGACATATATTAATATATAGTTACTGACCTTGTGGTGCCAATTCTTTTCACCTTAATTTACGACATGATTCTTTCTTCTAACTGTCGATTGTCCTGATAATTACCAATCTGGATACGTATTTCACACACTGTTCGTAAATTAATATCCTTTTGTTATGAGGAACCTTCAGGACATGAAACTGTCATCGCAGAATGGTATTTGTATGAATTGACGCGAGCTCTCCCCTACTTTTGATAGCGAGATTTTTTTACCGGATCCGCCTGCAGAGAGGTTTTAAAAGAACTGTAACTTCGTTATAGAAGTACATGGAAAGTGGGGATTGCTGCCGTTGCGTAAAAGTCCATTCTCTCGTAGTCTGAGCCTTCATCCGTACGCGAAACCTCGATAGCGTTGAATTCTTTCGTGAAAGTGAGAACCGTGAAACTTTTCGATGTTTCTGTCATATCTGACAATTTGAATTTTGAAGTATATTGATTGTATTTGCCCTCACATAAGCGCCTATTTGTCTTCACGTAAGCCCGCGATCCCTTTTCGGAGCCTCCGTTCTCGAGTGTGGTGCCGCTAGCAGCCACCAAATATAGCACACGCAAAGGAGAAATGTCCAGCCTATACGTACCCAATGAGGGAACGCTCCCGACGCGATTTCCTGGGAGGAGTTACACATATCGTTCTGCCTTTTTTGAGGGTTCGGTTAAGCTATTTCAACTAAGGCGATTAGAGCGGGTCACTCGAATGGCTTTTAGTATATATAATGTGCCATAATATACAAGATATTTCATTTAAATGTTCATAACTTTGGTGTTTATTGAATCACTCTGTATATTTCAAAATAGTCTTAAAATGTGCCCCTAATGAACCTACACAACTCTTGATAAAAAAATTGTCAAAACATTATGCCACTTTTCGTGTATAAACTGACTGTATTTGGCAGACAAATATTTTGAGTTGGTGTTTGGGCTATTTGCATTGTTTACTGCATTTTGAATCTTCGACGTTTTTGCAGATACTCTTTTGCCGTCTTCAGGGTAGCTCTGGGAATGGCTGTTTCTTGCCAAACAATTTACTTGATTTAAATTTTGCAAGTGTTTTCTCAATTTCTTAGTGCCAACGTGTTATCTGAAATAGATTTTACTCTTCTCAATATACAGTGTGTTCACATTTCGATGCGCACCATTGGTACATCGGTTATTAGAAAAGATAGAGCAACAGTTAAATGGGGAATGTTTTGCAGAATTCAATGCTTGCAACAAATCTCATTTCAAATGCATTCGGGCTTTTTACAATTTTGAGATATCTTAAAAAAACCAATATTTTCCGATTTCAATTTTCCTCAATAACTCGAGAGAGTTTAAACCGGTGTAAGCCAGGTTGGTTTCTATCTATAAACAATACATACTGTTTGCATTAGTTCTTTTTCAACAGTTAGCCATGACAGTGTTTATAAAATTATAAATGGTCATACGTTGAAAAAAAGTTATGCCGGGGCGCTTAAATTATACAAACGATGATTATTTAAATTTATTTATTATTTATGGGGAATGTAATAAAGTCTGTATATTCACACACGTAAAATTAATTACAATATAAAAATATAAAACTAATGTATCACACTTAAAATTATTACAAATAGATTAACACATGTATTTATTTCTATTACTAATATTTATGTCCGTATATTTATATCACTTCTATTTATATAACACCGCACCACTATATTTATTTTGTACTACTTATATTTATGTTTATTCTTCGACTACTACTCAAGGAACTGTTTATTTATGTTTATTTATCTTCGCACGAGACTATTGAACGAATCTCTTATTCCGGAGTTACTCATCCATCGGTTCAACTGCTTTTATATCCGTAGATAAAAGTTCGAGAATATACGGGCACAGTCTGGGTTTTTCTCCATATGCCGGGAAGTATTCGAGAGAACGTCGCTTCGCAGTGCGTATGTAAGATGGATGATTTATTGCTTTACTACTTGTTTACCAGTCGCGCCGAATATTTACCTTTCTTTTGCCGTCGCCCGGATGTCTGCTTCTCTGCAGGCTTGTTTCATTACAATATGAAGAGTTGGCGGGAATAACGATGAATATCCTCGAGTGGTTAATTTGAAAAAAACGCTTTTGAAAGTCTAAAAGTCTGGAACTTTTTTGTTGGTAACTCTGTAACCAATATCGATGTACTGATGTTGATCTTTTTTAACAGAGTATATGTTACTATATTATTTGTTTTGTATTTAGTTTGATCTTTTTGTTTATGGCCTTTTATTTAAATCAATATGCAATACTTTGCGTGAAGAGCGATGAGGGAGCTGTAATTATTGTCACAAAAGGAGGTAATATACATTTTATTGGTAAGTAATATGGTTATAAAAGTAATACAAAAAATAGTTAAGGTAGCAAAAAAATAAACAATTAGTCGTCGTTATCTGCTGCATTTCTTGAATGCGGTAAGTTATCATAGAACTCCTGGGCATCTTCCCCTATCAAGAATTTTTTGAGGTCCTGAAAAACGAAGTCACCTACATTACCTAGGAAACATTTTTATCTGTGTTACCTGGAGGTTTTCCCACTTCTTGGTAGCAACAGGGATTAGTGATGAATAGGCTGGCTGATCTGGAAGCAAAAATTCGTCATTCGGTAGGCTGTTGCTGTTTGTAGCTCGTTGCACTGTCTTCTATTGACGGTTAACATTTTGCAGAAGCACCGTGCTTTCCCAAGCACCATTGTAGTTTAGTCTATAAAGCATACGTTTAGGTTTTTCAATCGAAAAGTATGCTTCTCGTATAGGTCTAGAAGGAACCGCCAGTTTTGGCTTATAAATTTTCAAAGAATTAAAAAATGAAATCCAGTTTTTGAACATCTCTTGGGTACATTTGACAACTTGAAAGGGATTTGGTTTGATTCGGCAATTCTCAACTGCCTGGTACCAATCTGCAGGTACCTCGGCTGGTATTTTTTTGGGGATTAAAGCCATATTTTTGTCGCACTCCATATAGGAGTGTCAACGTATTGGAGATGTCACTTGCACATTTTCAAAACGCTTACAAACGTGAACCACATAATATAAATACCGAAACATAGTAAAGTTCTTGTTTTGTCCTGCACAAGAGTCACAGAACAAACTGAGCCGTTTTACTGTGGAAGGCAGTACGTTAAATATAAAATTATGAAGCATGGAAACCACGTCATTACATCCTCGTTTAGCAATGGTCTGATCATAACAATAGAACACAGAATCTCCCGTTGACAGTATATGCACGTTAAAAAAGTATACACTTAGTTGGCGTTTGTAGTAGACGTCATTTGTCGTAATGTTGGGAACCGGAAGAATCTTCTGAAAGTCGAAGGCAACTGCTTCATACTCAACGTCTCTGGATGCTTTGATACGACTGTTTCTTTTCCTTGAGTAAAAGGCTTCAGCTTTCTTCTTGTGCAACATAGTCTCAACCTGGATTTGATGTAACTCAGCCGTGACTTTAGATTTTTCTTCATTATTTACAGTTTCCAATTTCTTGTTTAAGATAGCTGCTTTTGAAGTCCACTCATCGCATTTGCTGCATGTATCCGACCGTGGATAACCAAATGAAATGTTGTAATCATTAATGAAAATCTTTCGGTAACAGTCGTAGGAAACTGGAAAGTTATTGTATTTGTCGATATACATCTTATGGAGTTTTTTTACGTCCAAGTCTTCCGGTAAATAAAGTTTTTCAGTTTTTCCCAGAGAATAATGAGACTTTCTGCCTTTTAGCGACTGTATGTGCTCATGAACTTTATTTTTAGTTTCTTCTGATAAAGCTCGAGGGCGATTTTTATGCTTACCTCGACCATCTGGAAGAACCTTGCCATGTTCTGTTAGTTGGTTTTGAATGTGCTGAAGTCTTCTAGGTGTGATCCCATACAAGCTCAAAAATGCCTTATAACACACTGGGATGGTACATAAGCTATCGTTTTTTAGTACACGGACTTTATACTTGTAGGAATAGGAATGGAAGTTAGCTTCCTCAGCGGGTTTTCGATTTTTCCTCTGTTTTATTAGGTTACATTCCACAAAACCACTCAGATATAAATTTTGTGCGTCGTAAGAGGGTAGTTCATTAAAATTCTTAATAATGGCTAATCGAACCATTTCGTCTATCTTATCAAAACACTGTAACTTGGTGCAGTTACATGGTGGGCCAGTTTCATGAGTTTGAGTTCTCAGTTTTTTTGCTGCATCTGACAAACGCCCGGTAATTTTTCTTTTCTTTGATGTAACATTAGAAACGGGGGCGATGGCTTCATCCATGATAAGAATAATCTAGTGCACTCTTATTGTTAATTTATTATAGTTTTTAATTAACACTAACTTGCAAACATTATACAAACAAAACAGTCACTAACAAAATTATGCACACATTATAAGCCAGGATGCACGTTGGCCAATTCTAGCACCTTCATCGATATTCAGTCAAACGCTTGTCGCCCTCATCGTTTTTAACCCTTGACGATATATTTCAATGTTGCGACATAACGGACTCTTACTGTTTATCTCACAAATGACAGTCCACGTGTACAAAACATGGACTGAAAAAGTGTTTGCGCCCTCTAGTGCAGTTTGCACAAATTTGACACCCTCATCGTTTTTCCCGCCAACTCTTCATATGATACATTTGCAACTCGATATCTGCAAAAACGGAAACCATCTACCAATACCGTTAAACGTATTATAGGAAACTTCAGAAACTTTGGATCCGTGAGGACAAAGATTCAGGGAAATAAGCCCGTTATTAATAACGATAATAATGTAATGCAAATGTATCACATGTTCTTGACATAACTTTATTACATTCTCCATAAATAATAAATAAATTTAAATAATCATCGTTTGTATAATTTAAGCGCCCCGGTATGACTTATTGAAATTATGATAAGGTAAATGACTTTTCTTCAACAAATGACAATTTATAATTTTGTAAACACTGTCATGGCTAACTATTGAAAAAAATGAGGTGTGGCCACCACACGACTTTCTTATACGTATGAGCGTATCAAATTATAGAATTTTAAGAATTTTTTTATACAAAAATTATTCAAAATCCTATTCTAAGTACTTCTATTTTCTTAATAAATCTCTATAGAATGCATACTTTGCAAGATATTATCAAAAAAGTGCTACTCGCTAAGAGTAAAAGTGCTACTTCCGGTCCGAATTTTGAAATTTCATGTATACAAAAAGTATTGCAAATCCAGTTCTAAATACCTTTGTACTCTTGATAAATATATATAGAATGCATAACTTACGACATATTTGCAAAAAATCGTTATTCGATAAGAGTAAAAGTGGTACTTCCGGTCTGAATTTTGAAATTTCTTTTATACAAAAGATATTGAAAATTATGTTTTAAATACTTTTATACCCGTGACGTACTTGTCTAAAAAGCATGACTTGCGAAATATTCGCAAAAAACTGATTTTCGATAAGAGTAAAAGACCTACTTCCGGTAGGAATTTCGAAAAACCTTTTAAATAAAATTATTTTCAATTTCAATTTTAAGTATATATGAATTCTTTATAAATTTGTTTAAACTTAGTAGTTGACGAAATATTGTCAAAATTCGATTTTTTCGCTGAAGTAAACTGCTACTTCCGGTCTACCGATTTTACTGAAAAACTAATCAGATTTCAAGAGGGAGATTATACACGTAAATACAAAATTTGGAATTGATATCTACAGCGGTTTGACCGCTATCGTGGTCACACACACAGAGACAGACACACAGACACACACAGACACACACACAGACACACAGACATTTTTTGAAAACCACTTTTTTGGTATCAGGGGACTTCAAAACGTGGACATCTGCAAAAATCTCGAGGTCGAAAATTTTCATCATCACAATACTTCCTTATACTACGTATAAGAAAGTAAAAGAACTAATGCAAACAGTATGTATTGTAGAAGATAAAAACACTAATTTGCCAATATTTCGAAAACTACCAATTTTTATAATAGACATATTTATACAAAGTGATCCTTATTTTTAATGCAGAATAAGATAAAATTATAAAATTTGCCGCTTCCCATTTAAAAAAATTGTCGTTTGGCAATTTATCCAAATTCGTTTTCAGCCGTATAATTCGCACACTCTATATAAATAATTGTAGCAATTTTATTTATAATAGTATTTAATTAGACCATCTATTTGAGAGAATTTATTTCAAATTCAATTATAAATTCATCTTTATATGGAAAAAGTGCTATTGATTTTCTGTCTGCAAACGTCAAATTTAACATAAGAATTTCAATAAGTCAAAAAGGGTTACACTTAGATATATGACATTATACATGAAATATATTGTAACGTTTTCGGGTTCGCAATAAACAACTCGTGCAATTATTTATTTAAAACAGTCTGTATATTTATATACTTAAAATTATCTAACAATATAAAATATAAAACTAACTTATCACACTTAAACTACTACAATTTAATTATCACAGGTATTTATTTATTTAACTAATATCTCTGTCCGTATTTATTTATACAGGGTTATTCACGCTATACGGCACGGAATATTGTGGCCAAAATACGTGACTTTCAAAAAGTTTCACTTTTGGGATATATGGGGGTCTAGTATGGTTACTTTTTAAAATTATTTTTATATTATACAGGGTGTCCCATAAGCCCTAAAAGTATCAAAGTTGTGTTTTTTAAATGGAACCCCCTGTATATTATTGTATTTTCGGATTCTCCGATCAAAATAAGTGTCTGTTTTAATAAGGTTTACAATACCTAAACCTTAAGGTTTTTTAAATAATTTGAATTTTGCCAAAATCTAACCTAATTTTCATGTTTCAAATACTTAAGAAGTATTTAAGTTATGTAAGCGAAATTTACAGCGAAGTGTAACAATATATCATATTTTATATCCCAATCATAATAAACTTGCCATCTTATACAGGGTGTCCAAAAATTAAAACTAATCAAATAAGAACTTTAAGTGGCTATAACTTGATTAATTTAAATAGAACGCCATATTTTTTAACTTACCAGGAAATGTACTTTTTAATTACCTATCGAATGGTATTAGGGTGTTCTATAGCTAAGTCTTCGCGTTTTTACAGAATACGCCAAATAATCGTTTTTTGTACCATTTGGTGTTTTTTAAATAAAAGTTCTAATGTATCTAGTTGCCTATGGTATTTAGAAATGTCATATAATTTACAATTATAAGAATAATAATGACGAATATCGTTACAAATGTTCAGAAACTTGGAACGTTATTTATAATCTAACAGGCTATAACAGCAATAATGGTAATAACATATCAACGATAACATAAAACAGAAGCAAAATATTTATAACAGATGTTCGAAATGTCGACCGTCCATTTCCAGACACTTACATATTCTTTTTTCAAAACCACTGCTAACTCTGGACAACATTTGCGGGGTTACAGTTTCAAAAGCGTCTCTTATGCGTATTTTTATATCGTGTGGTGTTGTCGGAGGCGTATTGTAGACAATTCCTTTTATGTATCCCCATAAAAAGAAATCTGGTGGAGTTAAGTCCGGGGATCTGGGGGGCCAATTTTGAAATCCATTTCTTCCAATCCACCTGTTTTGAAAGTTGGCATTTAAAAATTGCCGAACCTCGCGATGATAATGAGGCGGAGCTCCATCCAGTTGAAGCCACATGGTTGTTCTGATGTTTAAAGGGACTTCTTCTAATAATACTGGAAGTTGGTGTAAAAGAAAATCGAGAAACATCATACCATTTAAAGGTCCTTCAAAAAAATAGGGTCCAATTAAATATTGGCCCAGTATTCCACCCCACACATTAACGGACCACCTATTCTGATTTCTCATGACTCTGTATTCATGCGGATTCGAATCAGAATAATAATGGAAGTTGTGTCTATTCACGAGACCATTGTTATGAAAAATACATTCATCACTAAATAACACATTTTCAAAAAAGTTTTTATTTTCTGCCACTTTATCTAACACCCACATGCAAAATTCAGTTCGGTTGTCAAAATCATTTCCATAAAGTTCTTGGCAGAGCTGGATTTTATAAGGATGAAATCTGTGTTTTTTAAGAATTCTTGAAATACTTGCTTGACTAATGTTAGTATTTTCGGATATCTGATTTTGACTAACATTGGGATTTTCGATAACTGAACCAACTACCGTAAAAACATTTTCTTCATCTTCAGTGACAGGTTTTCTTGTAATGGGTTTTTTATAACTGACACTTCCACTTTCCTGAAACTGGTTTAATAATCTCTCAAAAACGGCTGGCTTAGGATGATTTCTTTCCGGAAAACTTTGAGCATAAACTCGAGAAGCCAATAAACAATTTTGATGACATTCTCCTAGGATAAAAATCATATCAATACGCTCTTCTTTTGGGTAAATCTTCATTTTGACTAAGCAACACCACAACAATATTCAAATAATAACGATCTAAACTTCCACAATTACAAAAAATAATACCACTATAGCAAAAACAGACTTTGCAGACTAAACTGACAGACTAAATGAATTTATGTGACATTTCTAAATACCATAGGCAACTAGATACATTAGAACTTTTATTTAAAAAACACCAAATGGTGCAAAAAACGATTTTTTGGCGTATTCTGTAAAAACGCGAAGACTTAGCTATAGAACACCCTAATACCATTCGATAGGTAATTAAAAAGTACATTTCCTGGTAAGTTAAAAAATATGGCGTTCTATTTAAATTAATCAAGTTATAGCCACTTAAAGTTCTTATTTGATTAATTTTAATTTTTGGACACCCTGTATAAGATGGCAAGTTTATTATGATTGGGATATAAAATATGATATATTGTTACACTTCGCTGTAAATTTCGCTTACATAACTTAAATACTTCTTAAGTATTTGAAACATGAAAATTAGGTTAGATTTTGGCAAAATTCAAATTATTTAAAAAACCTTAAGGTTTAGGTATTGTAAACCTTATTAAAACAGACACTTATTTTGATCGGAGAATCCGAAAATACAATAATATACAGGGGGTTCCATTTAAAAAAACACAACTTTGATACTTTTAGGGCTCTTGGAACACCCTGTATAATATGAAAATAATTTTAAAAAGTAACTATAACAGACCCCCATATATCCCAAAAGTGAAACTTTTTGAAAGTCACGTATTTTGGCCACAATATTCCGTGCCGTATAGCGTGAATAACCCTGTATAACAGTTCTATTTATATAAGACGGCACTACTATATTTATTTATTTGGCTACTACTATTTATTTCCACTGTTCCCACGAGACCACTCGAGACTACCGAATTACTCCGCGATTCCTTCTCCGCAATGAATCCCGTAATGAATGAATCCCGGTGACCCAGTCGCCTTATATACACATGCATGAAATGTTCTCGAACAGTACCAGTAAATTCGGCAATATACCAGTGGAAATCTAGACTTTTTCTTGCTTACGTCGCACATCTGTGAGATGACTCACTGCATTTACGATATTTACCAGCCGAGAGAGATGATTTATGGCGGTGTGTAAATAAGAGCGTTTTTATACGTTGCCCGGTCTGTCTTTTTTTTGCGTGTGACAATTTCGTTTTTATCGCGCCGAGAGATCTGATTCTTTTATTTAATGTAAACACATTTCGTTACAATATTTATAATTTCAGGTAGAATCTAAAAAGCTCACAATATACAAGGTATTCTATTTAAAATTAGGAAGTTGGTGCCTACTTCCGCCATAGCCCGAAGTGCCGCCATCTTGATAATATTTTAGGCCACTTTAGCATAGTGTGAAAAGTTCAGATCATTCCTAGCTACAGTTTTTCCGCAATCGATCGATTCGGTTCCCGGTGAGCCAGCCTGTATTAGTGATCACAATAATTAATTCTTCATAAAATGAAAATGTTTACTTTTACACAAAATGAGTAACTTAACTTACCTGTTCATAAACCTGTACAGTGCAGTAGCATAACTGTCGTCGAAATTTCACCCACATGTGTCTTATAAAGGAATGGGGATAGTATGTGGTCGAATCAAGGACCAGAGTGCGTTCGGTTTATACTCAGTTGCCGTATGGCTTATTTTCACATTCAAAAGCATGCTACGATTGCCGTAATGCAGGTGGTTCATATTTCGACCACAGTCCTATAAAGGCTCAAAGTGGAATTATCTAAATTAAATTAAATTATATGACATATTTACACGGTAAATTTGAATTTTAATTATTTTTAAAATTCTGTTTTTCTCAGCGTAGAAATACCTAAATTGATTTTTCTGCTTCGCGCTGAGTAAATTAATTAGGAAATTTTATCACAAAAATTTGCCCACGATGAGATTTGAACTCATGACCTTCTTAATGCCGTCAAGATGCGCTAACCAACTGCGCCACGAGGGCTTGAGTTCATATCCACTTAAACGTCTTGATATCATCAAGTGACAGATTGAAATAATACAACTTTATCCGGCAGTTCGGAAATGAATGTGTAAATTTGAATTTTAATTATTTTTAAAATTCTGTTTTTCTCAGCGGAGAAATACCTAAATTGCTTTTTCTGGTTCGCGCTGAGTAAATTAATTAGGAAATTTTATCACAAAAATTTGCCCTCGTGGCGCAGTTGGTTAGCGCATCTTGACGGCATTAAGAAGGTCATGAGTTCAAATCTCATCGTGGGCAAATTTTTGTGATAAAATTTCCTAATTAATTTACTCAGCGCGAAGCAGAAAAATCAATTTAGATATTTACACGGTTTGGGCTACCTTAAAATTTGCAACCGCTAGGCGTATATTCCCAAATCCTCAGTATTTAATGTGAGATATGACGTATTAATTCAAGTGAAGTTCTTTTTAAAACATTTAGGAAAATACACATTGCCCTCTGGCGTATAATATTAATTTTAGAGAAAAGCTTAATCCCACAAAATACTTACGAAATTGTATGAAACATTTCATAGGTGGCGGAACGCTTTAGACAACGCCCTTCCACTTCTATATTTATATAGAGAATATTTGCATCGGTCGTGGACAGGATTTTCGGACTGCTGAAGAGCTAGAAGTGTAGAGGGTCGATGCCTTTTTGTACTCATACGTAGCTGCCTACTACCGACAAGTTTTGTTAGCTAGTTAGTTAGTCAACTCTCTGATTTTATGATTAATATTGAAGAGAGGATGTCGACCGGACGAAGCCCACGCGAACCCTTTGTATAAATAATACTGACTATTAGCCTGCATGGACTCTTTGATGTTCGACCACGAGTTTATAATTAATCTCCATAAAATGGAGTTGAATAATCTCGCGGAACACATACACAATTGGTGTGGAAGTAGAGTATACTCGAACTCCACTATGTATATGAAAATTATATAGAAGCGTAATGCTTTTCGTAAATGATTACATGGATGTGCACTAATAAGATGATTAATTAGAGAGTTATTTTAACTTGGAAACTCTGATATACTGACTGGACAAAGTTTTCTATAGAGAGTAATTGTGAAGTCGATGTGGTACATTTAAATTTTTTTAAAATATTTTAGATAATACGATAAATAAAAAATGTCATAATAAAAATATATTATAACCATCAAAACCAATTTGTGTTTTTAGGATTAATCAAGGCTCCATACCATGAATTAATTACCTACTTCATTCATTGTACACTGTACACATCCCTGACCGATTTCGCAACACGTCAAATTTTAATACACAAGCACAAAATAAAAAAAAAAAACTAAAACATAAATGGTGAAATCACATTCATTAATAAAATTAAAATTATCAACTTTGTTCAAAAACTCTAGCAGAAATCACCACACAAAAATTTGTTTAACACCAGTTACACAACTAACAAATTAAACACAAAATAACTACGAAAATGAAAAGTGTGAACACATGGATGTTAAAACTAACATCAAGCAGTAAATAATTACTGTGACTTACATACAGGGTGAGTCAACTACGCGGGTAAGGCCGATTGTCCCTTTACGAGGAAAGATATTTCGAAGCGGTTTTTTTCTTGTGGTAGGCGTTCATTAGGGGCACATTTTAAAAATATTTTGTATTATACAGAGTGTTCCATAACTTGGTGGCTAACCATAGTTATAGTTTTTTAAATGGAACACCCTATATATTATTGCATTTTTGAATTCCCCGTATAATTTTTAGTCAAAAAGTCATAAGATACTATAGGCCTAAAGTGTCAAGTTTTTGACTTATTCCCATTTTTCTGAAAAATTTAATGTTTGTATAAAACTATATTTCTGGAAAACGACGTATTAGATGGACAAATTTTTTTGCAATATTGTTTACAACAAGAGGTCCTAATAGAACCATGTTTTATTTTTTTACAGTTACTAACTGCATGTGCAGGAAACTGGATTAAAATTAGATGACACGTTTTTGTATAAAAGTCAATTTTTTTTAATGGAACACCCTGGATATCAGTTCATTTTTGAATTGTTTATTAAATTTCATGTCAGAAACACGTAAAACGTTAATACTTTAACAGTGACTATTACAGAGTTATTGTAGTTTTTTGAAATGCTTTTGTTAGTTTTTGCAAAGAAGTCAATTTTTTTAAATGGAACACCCTGTATATTATTTCATTTTTGAATTTCTTATTAAATTTCATATCAAAAACATGTAAGACGTTAATACTTTAAAAGTGGCTATTAATGAGCTATTGTCTCTTTTTAATATAATTTTGTCAGTTTTGAGGTTTTAATGAATATAGTATAGTACTGACAAAATTGTATCAAAAAGAGACAATAGCTCAGTAATAGTCAGTTTTAACGTATTAACGTCCTACATGTTTTTGATGTGAAATTTAATAAGAAATTCAAAAATGAAATAATATGCAGGGTGCTCCATTTGAAAAAATTAACTTTTTTGCAAAAACTAACAAAAGCATACCTAAAAACGACAATAACTGTAATAGTCACTTCTACTGTATTAACGTCTTACATGTTTCTGACACGAAATTTAATAAACAATTCAAAAATTAACTGATATACAGGCTGTTCCATTTAAAAAAAAACTTTTATACAAAAACGTGTCATCTAATTTTAATCCAGTTTTCTGCACATGCAGTTAGTAACTGTAAAAAAATAAAACATGTTTCTATTAGGACCTCTTATTGTAAACAATACTGCAAAAAATTTTGTCCATCTAATACGTCGTTTTCGAGAAATATAATTTTATACGAACATTGAATTTTTCAGAAAAATGGGAATAAGTCAAAAACCTTAAATTTTAGGCCTATACTCTTTTATTACTTTTTGACTAAAAATTATACGGGGAATACAAAAATGCAATAATATATAGGGTGTTCCATTTAAAAAACTATAACTATGGTTAGCCACAAAGTTATGGAACACTGTATAATACAAAATATTTTTAAAATATGCCCCTAATGAACAGCTACCACAAGAAAAAACCGCTTCGAAATATCTTTACTCGTAAAGGCACAATAGGCCTTACCCGCGTAGTTGACTCACCCTGTATATACCTTTATACGTAAAACGTATATGTATATATGCATGTGTTTGAGATACACATATACATTATTATACACTGATGACACGTCATAGGTCGAAACACCGGTGTCTGTGCGTTCGATTATCGGCAATGGCACTTAATGTATGTGTGTATCTCAAACACATGCATATATACATATACGTTTTACGTATAAAGGTATATATGTAAGTCACAGTAACAAAATAACTACCTTAATTCCTTCTACAGATTTTCAAATTCTTCCATTTTTTAAAATAAAATATAGATAATTTCTCAATATAACAAAAGTATTCTACAAATGGAGAAAAACTTAAAATAAACTTAATACTTTTGACCTTCTAAAAAAAAAACTTTCAAAAATATCAAGTGTCTATACTTATAAAATAAAAAAAAACCTTCTCATTAAATATCAAATTAAACTAATACAATTACTAAAATGTTTCACCATAACGCCTAGTATGAAACCATCGCGTGTAAAATAAAACATCCTAGTTTCAAAAGTCCAAAACAAAATGAATTTATAAAAATATTTACAAGTCCCAATTCATATTAAATATCTTGGAAAATATTTTAAACTTCGATTTATAAACATTTTTCTAAGTTCAAAATAATATTAATCTATAAAATATTTACAAGTCCTAATTTGTAGAAAAATTTTTAAGTTACTATTAGATATCTCGATGTATCAAAAAATTTTCATAATAAAATTAATTCAAGAAATATTAATAAGTATTTGCACCCTGGGTCTCTATTAGAAAGTGGTTTACACCTGCTTCCAGAAGTTTATTTTTAGAAAGCGGTTCGCACCAGCAATCTCCTATAAATTCTCACGTTTCTCCATTATATGCATATTTTTCTTAATAAAAAACTCAGACATGTTCGGTACTGGCTATTTTTCCACTTCTAAAAATGCATAACGATAGTGCTGCACCCTTCGGTAAAGTGATGTATTACTTATTTAAAAATGTAAACAAACATCCATCTCGATGTCGAATTGTTTACTTTTGTGATTGTTAATAGCATCTCGCGGGGAATATTGTTTCGCCGGGCCTATCTATTGAACGTTCTCGGTCATAATATTTTCTTGCGCTGAAGCTTGTGGGAATCACTTTATTGTGAATATTTACTTGTCTTATTTTAATTATTAATTTTATGAATAAAATTTATAATAATATTCCTACATGATTTTAATTAAATAAATTTAAATTTGCTAAAATCCTAACTTAATAAATATTTATATACAATGATCATTACAAAAAAAAAATAGTAATTAACTAAATTAAATCTAGAAATGATCTTGATTATGCTTATTTACAATTCAATCCCAGACTCAAGATCACTGCAATTTTTTATACAGAAGTTATAAAAAGAAATAAATAAGTACAAAAATCTTGACGTAATAAATACTTGAATGTTTAATTAGTATCGAGAATATAAAAACGCTTAACTGCGCACAATGGAAAATTGCTAATATATCAAACTTTTGCATAAATAGAGTTATTTCTTCCTTTTATGTTGCCTGTTGCCTTCTCTAATGAGGAAGTAAGTAAGTATTTAAAACAGATGCTTTAATTTAATGTGTAAAGGGAATAAAATCACCAAATTAGAATCCACTAACTGCTCAAATTGTATATTAAATTCTCCAGGAACAATGCTGGTTGCCGCTGCCCTTCACGGTATAGCCGCGAACATGCTCGAGCTTTTTACTATACTTTTTTAATTTTAAATTTTCCGTTAATCTTAGTGAAAACAGATAAAATTTTATTTTGGAAATGTGACGTGGATAGCCTATGTTAAAATACAATTTTTATGTTTAAAGCAATGCAAAATACTAAAATTTTATACTGTTAAGTCAGATATAAAAATCGTGCTAGCTAGCGTAATCAAACGAACTATCAAAACATTTTCAAAATATGTAAAAAAACTCCTCTCGATAAAATTTATTCAATTGTATAACTGTAAAGCCAGTAACGGGAGTGATTCGTTTATTATACACATAATATTTTTCATTTTGGTTTTACTATACTAATTTTTTTAAAAAAAATGTTTATATTTTTTTACTACCTTGTGGAAGTATGATACGTTCTCATTTTTTATTATTTTATTAAAACGTCTAACATATAATTTACCTTTAAGCTCATCAGCCTAAGCACTTATCTACAAAAATAAGTCTCAACGGCTTCTGCTTTAAATTATTCTTTGTAATACGGATATTTATTCACTTATTCTTACAGGAATATGCTGAATATTTCTATTCGCAGCGTCTATATGTATAGATTTATTTGTGTTAAGCTTTATTCTCCATCTTTTTGTCCATAGGTTGATTTTATTGCCTGCTTGTAGCAATTTCGTTGTAGTTTATACAATGCTATCGCCTGTTGCTAGTACGGCTGTGTCATCTGCAAAAGTTGTTGTTGTTGTTGTGCTCTCACTTGATGTTATATCATAGGTACATCTTAGATAGAGAAACGTGCTTTTATTTCCCTTAAGGAAACAGTAATCCTCCACCTGTTTGACTCTAAACGGTCCTGGTATATAGCTTTGGAAGTATCTTCTTGATTTTAAACATTAGTCCCTTATGCCACACTATATCAGAAGCTTCATAATTCGTTTTCCTGGTAATTTTTTAGTACTACCCCTGTTATGAGGTCATAAAGTGGTGTTTTAACAACGCTTCCGTTTTAAGTCGTCTTAAGTCGATAAGCTAGCGTAGTGTTAGTGCAGTTATCTGTAATTTATTCGTCAGCTCAATTTTATTAGACTTTGCATTGTTTTAATTTCTTGTAATTTCTTTCTTAATAATTTTTACCATTGAAGTTGTAATTCAAGTTTAATTAATTCGGCTTTGTTAGAGTTTTTATTTTGTCTATATTGTTCTTCTTTACCCACCTTCGTGGCGTACGAGATGTCATTCTGGTTTTGATGGTAGCCTTGTAACAAACTAATTGTGGGTTTAAACCGTTGAATTTTGATTCAATTAATAGGATGGATTAAAATCCGTAAACATCATAGATTTGCGCAGAATTTTTGAATGGGATTCTGTATCAAGAAAATTTTCCATTGGTCTTGGATTTATTTCTTTTGAGCCAGGTATTTATTTATTTATTTAAATTTGTTAATAGCTCATTTTCACCACGCCACATGTTTGTTTTTGTTTAGACATTTTTCTTATGCGAAGAATTAATTAGTCTTTCTATTTAGGGAAATAGTAGAGGTGTACTACCTTAGAGCAAATACACAGAGATCTATTACCTTGGAGAAATCAGACAGGGTAATAATTGGAATAGTAATTTTGTAGATGTTTTAAAATCCTACTGGAAGAGAAAATTACAGTCTAATATCTTTAGTTTGCTGTGTTTATCTTCGTTTACCATGGAGCGGTAGAACTCAACAAGTGGAAGTCCCCTGGTCCCAAATAAGTGACCATTTATTAGTTTAATTTTGACAATTAACGTATTATTAATTGGAATACGCAGGTTAATATCTGCCGTTGTAAGTTGGTCCTTCTAACCGTAGAATTTTGAAGAGATTTTTTTGTATTACCTAAATTTCCTTAGGTAGAAGCCCTTCATACAGGGTGAAATTGAATAAATCTTAGTAACTCTGACATATATTTTGTAATTTTTTTTTGTAAAAGTTTGGCTTATCGTAATTTTGATTGATCTAGGATAATTTTATTGTTTAAGTTGGGTCGCTTTGATATATTTTATACTTTTGATGTAACGAAAGATTTGCAAATATTTCGAATTACTAATTTTACATATTGTGCGTATTTTAAATTTATGAGTTTTTCAGTTTTCATAACTTTCAAACTTTGTTGAATTGTTGTTATTACTTTAGACTTCATTTTTCTTTGAGCTTCAAATTTTGAATATTTTTATGTTATACAGGGTGATTTGATAGATGCCCCTTTCTTGTTTTCTTAAAAAATCTTTAGGAATTGTCGAGTAACGTGATTTAATACACAGGGTGATTTATCGCATCTAAATTTCATATCAAACTTCCCATGTTAGTGCATAATGCTAATAAAAGAAAATTTTGAATTGTACGATGTATAATTTTATTTTCAACCTTCAAAAAAAGAAAGTGACCAATGCCCGACCCTGCATATACTGCAGCATATTTTCGCTAGCAGTTTTAAATACTATGTTTAACACTATATTGAGGCTTTATAAAACAATTCTTTAATAGATGTTTAATATGCCGGCTTTTAAATTGATAAAAAAATTAGTATTCTCAGTCGTTTTTAAAAACAAATTATAAATGAAGAGCATGAATGAACTAACTTTTTATAATCTCAGGTTAGGTTCTTAATATATTAAAAAGTTAACTTAATATTCCTTTTAATGATTAATTTAATACTTGTGACACGTACATTGTTCAATATGTATTTTATAACTATGTAAAACTTGAAACTAAGTACTGTCATTATGTCAAAATGTTATGTCAAAATTCGATATAATAAAACAAGTCTTATGTATACAAATTTATCTTATTGAATTGTTCAAATTCATCAGAAATTGGATAAATAATCAATAAGTTAAGTATAATTTAATTATATATATATATATATCACTCTAACTATATAGATTAATTTAACTTTATAAGAATATATAATGATATGTCACTATATAAAATCTGTCTAACTAACTTCAAAATTAAATGTCAATGTAAAATTTTTTTAAAGTATTATAAATTTTTACTTTAGGTTTTCTATTCCTTTCTTTAACAAGTTCTATTCTTCTTCCTATAGTCTACAATGTCTCTCTCTGTATTGATACCTCTTCCGTCCGTTTGTAAAATCAGCACACACATGAATACTTCTTGCTTTTGAATGCCTTCTTATATCTTCATTAGCTTATAAATCAATTTATAATTGACAGATTTTCATCTTTATACTGCAAACAAAGTTTAAGCTAATCCCTCTATCAGGAATTTTAATATAAGCTATATAAACTTCTCTTATTAGTATAACAAATTATGAAGTTCATTTTCTATTTCATCACAAATACTCGGTAAATGTTTAATTAAATTGTTATGCAATCCATTTCATACTTTTAATAGATATCTTTTACTATTGACTGCTTTTCTTAAAAAATCTCTTCTCTTAAATCAACAGTTTCACTCTCTATCAAAAATCAATCAATAATAATTATTCCTTTTTTTCTTGGTATCTAAGGCCTTTTTCATAAAAAAACGACGTATGTGATTTATTTTTTCTACCATTCCACGCCGTAAATTAAGTTGCATATCTTTATTATATCTAATACTTGACACATTGACTTTAATAAGTATGACATTTTATCGTTAAAATTTAACACTCTTTCATTAAGTTGAGATTACAATTACAATTCTACTTATATAAATGAATAATATTGTCAATTCAATACTATTAGTTACATTTTAGAAATGTTAATTTTATTTATATTCTTTAAATGTTCTGTATTTTAAAACAGTACAATACATTTACTTTTACATTTACAAGTATAATAAATTTGTTTTAATTTGACACACTTACACAAAAGAAATGCAAATACATTAAAGAAAGAAAAAGTTCTGTCCTTAGCATTCAGAACAAAGAATAAACTGTCGAAGTAAAAGGAAACAATAAGGATAAAACTCCTAATTATCAAAGGCGTCTTATAAGTTAAAGCGTAATGAATGTCCTAAGTTTTACATAGGTTAAAGACGAAAAAGAAACACAATGTGAAAGACTCGTGAAGCAACAAGGGAAAACAATAAATCACAACGATTTAAGTACGTTCATTTAATAAAAATATCCTCGACAACAGAAATCCTTCTGTTCTTTACGCGTTTTCCTCAGTTTTACGGTTTAATAATCATTGTTTATTTTCGTTTGGGCTATCCCCTGTCACTCTTTATATTACCTACGGTTGTCCGGTCACGCCCGTCATTTTCTATCTTTTCCATTTCGTTTTGGTCCCCCAAACATATACACGGCTTCCGCGTAGAATGGTTGTATACGAGACGAAGCCCGTTATGTCCTTCGGACCGGCATTATCGCGCGGAGCACTGTCTCGTACCTAATGCCCGGCATCCATTAAGACAGAGATTCCCTCTCGGTGACTTTCGCGCATTTGATGTTACGTTTACGTTTTCTTTTACGAGCCGGACGTAAAAACCACAGTGAATTCGGATTTGGAACTAACTAATTTTGACATGTTCGGTGAACTCAAAGACCGTCTTCACTGGATAAAAATAGCAGTGGTTGATGTAATCCGACAAATTATATTCTTTCAAACTTTAATTTTGCAAAGTATGAATTGGATTAGGTATTGCTGACAATTTATAAATTATGCTCGTATTACTATAAGATCAGTGGCGCAGTCAGAATTTTGTATTAGGGGTGGTTTTCAAAAAAAAAAAATATTAAGCGTATTAAAGCACCAAAATTTATAATAAAACTCAAAACGCAACGTACATATAAAGTATATTTAAAAAAAATAAACAAAAAAACCGGCATGTAGTGATAAACATGCAAAATACATTTACAAATATAAATGACAATAAAAAAAATTGAGTATACTCATCAACTAAAAACAAGAGTCGAGAAATACATTAACATAGTAAATGTTATTAAAATTGATTTATAAGTTATACTAAAATAGCTAGACGGCGAGATTGCAGAGCTAAGACATCAAGAACTTCATCTTCCAGAATAGAAATATCAGGATGTATATACATCAAAGCTAGGCCGTTTAATCTATCGTCCCCAGTAGAATTTCGCAAATAATTTTTTAGATATTTTAGGGATGAAAAAGATCTTTCACAAGAGCATCTGGTGACTGGTAAAGTTGCCATTATAACTAAAAGTTCATAAATTGTGGGAAACAAATTTTTATTACATCTTTCCAGAGCCTCAATCGCACTTTGTGGCTTTTCTGCTTTATTTATAATAAACTGGACCCAAAGTGTAACTTCTCCCATAGCACCAGAAGCATCCAATTGATAAAATTCCAAAAGCTGTTGGGTGGAATTTAAAATATCTTTAATGTCTAAATTATTATTATTGCATAAAAGTTTCTGCAAAGGTTCAAGAGTACTTTTGTGCTTAATAAATTTTGCATTTATTGCCTGTATTGTTTGGTCGAGAAACGGAATATAAATAACCCTGCGGTAATAATCTTCTGGCGATGAACTAGGAACATTGTTTCTGTGAGTTTGCCGATTAGTGGTTCGAGGTTGTAACATTGTAATGTCAAACTCGTCACAAATAGTTTTGGCCTCCTGATAAATATCTGAAAAAAACTTCTCGTCGTCTTGTCTCATTTTTTTTAACGATTCATTGACATTATCAGCTGACTCAACAGCTAAACTCAGGTCCAAATTTGGGGTCTGTAGGTACTTGCTCAGTGGTAAAGTCAGTGAAAATACAGCTTTTATCACAAAAGAACATAAAAGAAAGCGACATTGACAAATTGCCGACGAAAGTAATTGAGCGTCAGTTGCCGTTTTCTTATCGGCCCATTTGGCAATCTCAAACAAGGCATTTATTATTAGTTTGAGAAGAGAAACGAATGCAGTCACGGCGTCATGTCTCTGAATCCATCTGGTGGGACATAATCTTTTAAGTTTTTCTATTTTTGGTTTTTCGAGTAATTTACTGATGTCATTTTCCAGTACGCGTTGTCGTTTTCGAAAATTAAAAAAATTATAAATTGTTTCGGTAGTACCCAGACAGTTCCGTACTTCTGCCACTGAACATCCATCAGAAAATGCTAAATTAAAGCAGTGTGACGAACAATGAACGTAAAGGGCTTTGGGGTAGCTCTGCCGAACAATGGCTTGTGCTCCACTAAGGGCACCACTCATTGCACTAGCTCCATCGTATCCTTGGCCAACAAGGTTTTTTACGTCTAGCCCTAAATCTATCATGGCATTGCAGATGCTATTTGCTAAACCAGCGCCTGTACCATCAGAAACAGGAATAAACTGTAGAAATTCATCCCTTATCATGCCATCTTCCACAAATCTTACACATAATGACATTTGAGTAGTACCACTTATGTCGGTGGTCTCGTCGCATAAAACTGAGAAGTATTTTGCAGCATTTACTTTGTCAACAAGCTTTTTTAATAAAATCGAATTAAACGACGAGATTATTTCGTTCTCTATTTGCCAGCTGATATAAGTTGCATTAGCACCTGCTGTGCTTAAGTGTTTAGCCAAAATTTGATCTCCTGCCTCGATTCGAAATTTGAGCAAAGACCGAAAATTGCCCTCGCCTTTTACTGGAAGTTCATTTATATTAAGAGGTTCAGAGTCACGGTGACCTCGAAATGACTTTCCTAATAGAGCAAGATACATCGCAATTTTAATTATGGGTTTTAGGCTTTCCCGATTACTAATTATTTGATCTTTTCGTTGTTTGTCAATTTTTAAAACAACATTTTCAGTTTTTCTCATCATAATATCTAAAAAATTAGCTGCTCGTTCGAGACAATTCTTATGATACAAATAATTTTCATGATTTCTGAATTCTTCTCTGGCGTCCTTCCATTTTTTAAACGGAGTTTTAACCAGTTTTCCGGCCTTACTGGCTTGTTGCCCGACAACAGTGGAAAATAACGAACAATACTTGCAGAACGCAGAATCTAAAGAAGGGGAGTAAACTAGCCACCTCCACTCATCAAGCCATTTTATCTGAAATTTTAAGTTTCTGGGTCCTGACGATGGAAATTTAAAAGACAGATCCGGTGACCAAGGTTTTTCTAAAAGTGTCTGCTTTGTAATATCGGCGATTGTTATTCCTACATACGACACAAAAATCAGGTACCCAATTGTCTTCGTGTAACTGTCGCTCACCAATATTTTTAGATGTTGAAGGCTCTTTTTCATTTGTTTTATTACTTTTTGAGCTAGTTAAGTCTGACGTAACCTGAAAGAGAAAAATACTTTTGATTTTTACGTTTTATTTGACTTTTTAATAATAATAATATACGTTTATTAGCATTTTGCTTTAAATTTTACATATTCTTATTTACATATACAAATATAATATATATTTTGTTTAGGAAAGTAACTTAATTTAAAGATACGTTGGGGAGAAGCGTATTTTATAGAGTTAAGAATTTTAATTTATTACTTTGTAGGGATAATAGCCGTGGTCACAGTCACATTTTGCTAAGTTGTGTTAGCGGAGCTAGCTTTGCTTGTCATTTTAATTATACTTATATTTTGTTTAGGAAAGTAACTTAATTTAAAGATACGTTGGGGAGAAGCGTATTTTATAGAGTTAAGAATTTTATTTAGACTTTAGCCCGTATAATCTAAAAATATGTATTCAAAATATCGCAAAAGATCTTTTAAGGATTTTTAATCTAAAAGAAATTAATTATTTCAATTCAAAAACAGCATTAAAATCGGTAAATTTGTTTAAAAAATAACAGGCTGCGTTGAGAAAATGAAAAATGTTTGTGTACGAGTATATCCATGAAATAAGTCTATTTGAAACTAAAATGCGACATTGATGCGTTCGTCCCGCGGCATTAGCGTCATATTCAAAAAATATACTTACACTAATATTGTTGCACTAAGCAAACGAATCCAGTCTGGGTTTCTTTATTAAGAATTTATCCATATTTCAGAAAATTCACCTCACAAGTCACACTAATGCTCACAATGTACTCCGCAAAGCAGTAAATCACAAAAAAAAAACTCTACCGATGATACCAGCAAGTGAAACTCAACTATACTAAAGCTCTAAAAGAAAATGTACAAGGCCCGTGTCCAAAATGTACTAATTTATTGGCTCTTGTACAGAATGCAATAAATTTAGAGAGCAGGACATGTAAATACGAAAAAAAGGGCAAACAATAAGTCTTTTATTTATAAACAATTTGTTTGGCTAGAAAAGTTTCAGCCGTTTTCCTAATATGATTCCTGGTCCACAGTCCATTGTTGATACAAAAAAGCAATAAAATGCAATGTCTCTAGTCACCATACTTATATTATTATATACACAAAATTTTAAAAAAGGGGAAGTCATATATAATTTATAATTCCAGGATCGACACGTTCGAACACCCAAGTAAAAAATATACACCATTTTTTAACTACAAGGCAAATTTATGGATTTTTTACGATCCATTTATGTCCGAATGTCCACATCTGTTCCTGTTCTAATTGTAATGTTAGGAAGGGATGCAAGATTTTCGTTTTCGTGGAATTCATAGGAATGTGTACATTTTTGTCCATCGATCGTTGTTTTGAAAGAAACCCCTTTTTTTACTGCGGTCCCCCACAGTAAAAAAATGACCGAGTATTTAGAAAATTAATGTACTTCATGAGAATGAAAAATATCCTTAAAGTGTACAGAAAAGTAAACTGTAGACTTGTTTAGAATACAGAAGAGTGCAAAATGTACCTGATTCGTACAATCTGTACGTCGGTATAATTGCACTAACTATAGCAATGACCTGTAATAACCGTTTAGTGGTAATGGCATGCTGTGGGCGTGGCGTTTCGAAAACAATTAACACTGTTTGCCACTGTTGCCAAGATTTTTTTTAAACCAAAACACACATATATATTTTAAAAATCATCTGTATCTGGCGGCCTGGGGGGGGGGTTAACCCCCAAAACCCCCCCTCGCTGCGCCACTGTATAAGATGAATGATTCTAAATTGAGATCTATCAATTGACAAATAATGAAATATCTAACAGCTTAAAATAATTTAAAATACTCACGGATTTAACTCTTTTTATACAGTTAAATTTATTATGTTAGGAAAGGAAAAGCGAAATTTTTGAGAGTTGTTACACCTTGTTCTTTTCCCTCCATACGTTCTTTTTTTGGTTCATTTAATTTTGGAGCGAGCTGTATATTATCTCCCAAATTCTGTTTCATTTTCCTACGCAGAAAGAAATTGGGATGGTTTCCTTTTGTCTTGGAATATTTTGGTTTAATTTTATATCTTATTTTATTTGTTGGAATCCAATTTAATTCTATCTTCTCACTAGTACGGCCATCTATGGATGATCGTATATAGTCCGTATTGTTAGATACTTATGTGATGCCGTCTGAAATAATTTCAGTTCAGTATTTTCTAATTTTGGGGGCTAATTATTGCCTATCTTGTTTAATAATCACCCTTTACTTGTTTCTTTCCCTTCATCTTGTTAATGATGTACCGTCTTACGATCAAGCTGTGTCTGTTTTATCGACCGAGTAGTGATTTTTGCGGGCTGACGATGCGTAACGTAGGTCGATCTGATTTTCCATTAAAGTCGTCCATTTTGTAAGTCTTTCTGAAAAGCAGTGATAGTTGTCCGAGTAAATTCTGCACTAGTTGTGATATAACTAAATGCCGTTTAAGTGGAATCTCGCTGATTAGAAGCGGATGTTCAGGCAGAAGGGCTATTAATTTCGTTTGATTCTTTGTCGACATAGTCGGATGTTTCTATTGGATGATTAATTCACTGGTGAGTTTCAGTATTCATTTGTAGACGTTTATTAACGTATTTTGTCTCTTTTCCCTTTTTCCTTTTTAGCTTTTATTGTTGGATGGCACAATTTTCCTTCTACCGCATAACTGTGAGCGTCTGATTGACACGTGCTGTTTTTTTTGTGGTTGAACCTACGTCGCCATTTTGACGAAATTGGTTAAACTGGATCGTATCTGGATTTTAGGAAAAATTCCCGCATCCATACCATGATTGAAGGTTAAGCTGACCCAACCTACTGCTCTTGTGGTCGGTTCAAGGGAGCTCTACCCCCTAGAATTTCCATTCCAAGGGAACCATTACCTCACAGATAGGTTTTTCTTTGTGATTTTATATAATTATGATCCTCGGAAGAGTTGAATTTTTAACAGTACATTTGATTATCGTCTAGTGAGTATACGAAGTTTTAATTCTTAAACTTAAATTAAGCACATTGCTCAATTAATGTCTAATTGAGCTCGATAATTGACATCCGAGGGTTAAGCAATACTTAGACTTTTGTTAATTTATTCTGTGTTATATTTCTAAGTTTAGAGCGTTAGTATAATTTTGTTGTGATATTTGAAACTTGCAAATCTTAAATTTTGTAGTTCATAGATAATTTAAGCTCCTATCAGCCGATTCTGTTTAATTGTGATGTATTTATAATTTGCTTGCGGAGCGCGGCGGTTGATTTGTTGCGTTGCATTTGATAATTAGTTTTTTTTAATGATGTACACCTACAATGTGTGAATTCTGCAGAGACTTTGTTGTGAAACAAATATAAGACAAGATCTTGCCCCCCCCCCCCATTTAATTACTTTTGTAATTATACATTTTGATTGCTTCTGTGAAAAATTTAACCAAGTATTGCGTGTATACATATTATTTTTTAGAGCACATTTGTAATTACATGCCTTTAATTTAGATTTAGGTGCATTTCAAGCCCTTTTGGGCAAATTCAATATTATTTTAATTAGATAAGTTTACTTTTAAATTTCTTATTAGTTGGTATATACAGGGTGATGCACCCCTACGTTTAAATATATTTATTATTTTTTTGTAACACCGATTGGCAACTTCATTTTTTTTAATATATATATTTTTTTGTAAATGTAAAACCTTTGATCTTTCTGTGCGGTTTCAAATCATTCATTTTCTTTATCACTAAGCAAATAATAAACTTGTTATTGTTGTTTATCTCGTGTATGACTGAAGTTATGACCTAGTGTACCCTAATTATTCTTGCTGCCGGAATGAGTAGCATTCTGGAGTGGGCTTAAACTGAACGGCAGCTGGCGCCTACAAGTCATCCATCTTCAGGATTCTGAATAACCCATCCCTAAACACCGGCGAGTTAGAGGCAAAGCCCCACTCCATATTTTACCATCGCACACTAGGGAAGTAAGGTAAGACAGGTTGAAGACGACAGACATAAAACCCTCCGAAACTTCTAAAACTCTATTGAGAGAAGCTACAAGGTTGTAACTCCGACAAATGGGCTCATCCTTATTTGCCGTGCAGATGACATTATATTAGTTACCGTCAACGCCATTGGTGCCTCCTTCTGCCAAAACAATTATAAGGTACGAAGGCAGGTAGCAGAGTAACAGTTACTCTCAACTTAGCTTAACTATTAAAATATCTAGTTTTGTTTATGCTCTTCGAAACATCTCGACAAGAATTAGCATTATCAAGCTATTATGCATACGCGGATGCTAAATTCGCTATGAACTAATTTTTATAGTTTTAAAAATATTCATTTTTCCTGTTTTCCTTCTTTTTCTTTGAAAGAAGCTGAATTAAGACAAATAATGACATCTGGATTAATGTAGTTCTACTAAATGTCATTATATATACTGAAATCGGGGAGTCAGTTAATGCACGTGAGCAATTACGTATTTATGACGATCCATGGCAACCTCACAACTTAAAATTTATATGAATAATATTAATTATTAATAACCTACATTTTTGTTTTATAATGAACTAATTTGTTAATATTATATGTGTTAGTAATTATCAGAATGTTAACTTAACAGAAGCTCATTGTTAAGAGGCCACCGGACGGCTTGAATTACGGATTTCCTCTTTTCCAGATTATTTCTGCATCAAATCGAAAACGGTTTTCACAAACATGTTTAAAAAGTAATACTGAATATGTGTATCTAATTTTTTTTTCTAAAATGAACAAAAAACATTTTTTATTTCTTTATTGGTGACAAAAAAAAATTTAGTGGATAGACAAATTGAATGAATTATTGTAGAATATTTATACCGCATATCAGCTATATTAAATATTTTATAAATTGCTCAAACGTAATTTACGATTAGCAAATTTTGGACCGGGGAGGTGCTGCTCTCTGGCGAAGGCAAGGTGTATATCAATTTTCGTAACTTCATTGGCAACGTTGCTAACATAAATCTCGTGAGACGATTCTAAAATGCACTGGTCTGAACTAATCCGCATGCCCGCGAAATTGTGCACAAACGCGGCAATATACGATTTTAAAAGATGTGCATGAGATAGAATCATATGGTTAGAATACACTGACGTATGACGGCTGGCTTATAATAGACATGTCAGACATAGAGTACACGGAGACACGAGGTGAACGTTGTTGAGTAGTATGTGTTTGAAATACATATAATAAATAATAATGATATATAATACATATTTTGTATACATACCGGGCAATATATCTATATTTTTGCAATGGTATAGCATAAAAATCATTTATAAATATGCATAAGTATATGTAATTTCAGTAATCTTATACTTTTTATAAAAAAAATCATTTCATTTCATTTTCCAGAAAATTAAATAACAGGACCTTTTTAACTTAAACTTGATTTTGATATTTTACTATTTGAAAAACAGTACTAGTGTTACATTTGCTAACCATTTATTTAAAAAATCTTTGAAAGACCAGGTGTTGGGACCAATTAAAAGGAAACAATTTCTTCATGGATAAATTAATATATTTGATTTTGGAATGTGCTATTTCTGCTCACAAGGAGAATCAAGAACAGACTTATCAGAGATTACTTTTTCTATTTTTCACAAATACAGATACAATTATTTAATAAACATTACAACAAATAACGAAGGTGGAATAAACTAGCAAAGAAATACAAAAAAAATATCAAAGCACCCCTATTAATAACACTACAGTTTAAACGAGCATTATTAAAAATAAATGCAGCTTACAGTTGTGCATTATTTAAATGTTACTAATCCATTTCTAAATATCAGATCCTTTGAAAACTTGAACTTGCAGTAATAAAAAAAATTGCAATTCATTTTAAGTGAATGAACCTCAGTGTACATATTTTAACACTAAAAAATCTATGCATACCAACAAAAACATCAGCGCCCATTATTTAAAAAAAATTACCCCTCAAATAACAAAATGAATCTTTACTAAAATAGTTCTTTTTTATAAAAATAACTCTGGACACTATATAATTGTTTTGTTTACAGTAATAAATCAATAAGCTAGTAAATAAATACATTCAACTTAACACGAGTAATTGCGCATTAAAATGAGTAAAAGAACATTATTCCGAATAAATGAGCAACAACTTGCGAAGAAAAGATCCATAACATGGAATTACGAAAGAACCTTCATTAACCGTAACGATGCAGAAGATTTTGTCAAATCGGAAACTTGTTGGAGCTTAAAAAACACAAGCAACACTGAGTCTGGTGTAGTTAAGTATTTTCGATGTAATAAAGTTAAATGTCGAGGACAACAATGTGCAACTGGTATTAAATTAATTCTGGATTCATCCTGTGAAAATGTTCTCCTATTTCGATCGCAAGTAAGTCATTCTTGTGATTCTATTGCAACAAAGGCCGGTACCGAAATGAACGACAAAGTAAAGAACGAAATCAAGGATTTCTTTACGAAAAAAATTAAACCGAAAGCAATTTTGGATGTTCTTGCCCAGAAATATAATCCACCACCAAATATAAACCAAATATAAATATTTCTGACTAAATTAAGAAAAACCATTTACGGTCCACCAACAATATCTCTTGGTGAACTGTAAAGTTGGCTTCTTAAGAATAGTGCTGTCCCCAATGAACGAAGCAAAGCTTTTATCGTAAAACATTTCACAACCGATGAGGACGACGGTGTTTTTAGATTCATGGCAACCAGTAAAATTCTATTAGAAAATGGAGTAAAAAAATATATCATTATCCACGCAGATGCAACGTATAAATTGATTTGGCAGGGGTTCCCTGTTTTCTTAATAGGAACAACTGACCGCGATAAAAAATGTCATTTACTGGGAATAGCAGTATGCACCATAGAACGAACTGCCGATTTTCAATTTATTTTTCAGAAGCATGTTTACAGCGTCTGAATGTCTGAATACTCGCAGTTTAATATTGAATATGGACAACAATTTAGCACAACATTACAACAGCATTGTCTGCAAATTTACGAGAGGAAAGCGAATAAACTTTGCGTTAAAAGGCTCACATCAAATGCGTTGTGAAGCCGCTTCCATTTCTTTCAATTCGGGTGGTGAATTTCATAGAGTATTACATAAAGCTTTGACTCAAACAAGTCCCCATTCTTATACTAAACGGTATATAAAAAAAAATTAAACAACGGCGACTAAAGTCAGTGAAACGAAAAATATTTAACACCAGAAAGAGGAAAAGACACTCTGTAGTGACTTGTGATAAAGATTATGGCCCAGAGGCTAATGAATCAGTAAGAGATGATTTTTCAATGGAGGAATACAACCGAAAACGGGAACAGTTCCTTCAGGATTTGAAAAAATCAAATGAAGACATTTTGAACATCGAAAGTGCGACTAGAAGCCAAAAAACTTCTAACATTTGGATAAATGAAAGATCTGTTAGAGTTACCGCGTCAAACTTTGGCAGTATATGCAAATTGCACCCTAAAACATCTTGTGTCAACACAATAAAAACATTGTTATATAATTCCTTCGATGGCAATAAACATACACGGTATGGCAATAGGAGCGAAACATTAGCGAAAGCTGCTTTTCGAGAGCGATAGGATATCGAAAAAATTATTGACTGTGGTTTATTTATCGACAAGGAGAATTTCTACCTGGGCGCGAACCCTGATGGGATAATCAGAGAAAATCTTCTTGAAATAAAATGTCCATCCGTCTCACAAAACATGAATCCCCTGGTGGCCATTCAAGAGAATCAAATTAAATTTGCAACAGTAGAAAAAGGTCAATTAAAATTAAAAAGAAGCCATGATTATTACTATCAAGTGCAAAGTCAATTAGCAATAACTAAAAGAAAAATGTGCTATTTTGTTGTGTGGAATAAGCGTGGCATGCTGGTGGAAGAAGAAAGTATAAGTTTGTGTCGGTACAAAAGCAACATGTAAAACTTTATTTTGTAGATATGGAGAGATTCGGATTTTTTCAAAAATGTAATGCTTCCCAAACTTGAACAATTTTTTTACATGTGCTTACTACTAGAATTGCTGGATCCCCGCTATACAAGAGGCCTTCCAATTAGAAATACCCCTAGAAAACAATCGTAGATTTTTATAAAAAACCGTGCTTTTTTTGATTATTTTAAATTTTGAATACTGATACTTTATAAAAGCGTCTTAATCTATCTACATAAAAAATGGTGGAAATCTCAGAAGAATGTTCCAGAAATTAATCAAGCATTGGATATCATTGTTCCGATTTTGTATGCAAACGCTTCTTCTGCAGATGTCGAAAGAACTGTTTCATCATATGGGCTTGTCCATTCAGAATTAAGAAATGCAACATTGCTAAAATTAGTATTTTTTTATTAATATGAAACACACAGTTTTCTGATGTTTATTTATGTTTTCTTTGTATTTGAAAATTTTTATGTAATGTTACTAAATAAATGTAAGACGAATTTCTTTATTTTTCTGCTTAAAATAATTATATAAATATAATAAAAACTTCTTCATTTGTTTCTTAGTTGGTTCGGATCGAAATTTTCTGCACCAAATTTTAATTTTATGTGTGTATTATCTATATTTTTCTGATTCAAACGACTCAATAAGTGCGCGCCCTACGTTTATCCTTTATGCCTTTTTGTATATCAACTCGTATCTATATCACTAAACGCACGGAAGAGACGAATCGTCTCGTTCTCCAATATTTGGTTGTCGTTCCTATAAATCAACGATGAATTATGTACCGATTCCCACTCTTTACAAACCAATCCTCGCTGTTGCCAAATTGCCACATCTGTGGCTACTTACAGCAGTCTGAAGGGGAGAGGGGCTAACGAGCATCGAAATATTTTTACCGTCCGGAGCGCTCTTAAGAAATTAACATCTTTTATTTTATTTTTTATATTATTGTTTCTTGCTTTAGATATGAATGTTCTTCTTTATTTTTATGTGTTATTATATTTTTGTAATGTATGTTTTACTTTTTAACTTTTAATTATATTGTCACTTAATGTATTTTTTACTTACAAATATTGTGAGCATACTGATGCGGAGCTACCTTCTTATAGTCTCAGCGGCGAGTTTGTTATCTGCCGGCCCGAGTACACGACCGTACACGGAAGGCGATGCAAGACCCCCTATGTATGCGTACCGTATGCAATGTCTGGCATCTGCACATACATAGGGGACCATAGATTCTCGAGCGATTCACATGTATATATGCTGTATATCTTACGTTCGATGCAGAGCGGCCCCGAAATATTGGCGCACACCGAAAATAAATAAATGTGTATTTGAACTGAAATTGAGTTTTATTTATGGTAGGTACTTTCAAAATAGGAAGTTTCCTTAACACACATTATATAGTTCTTTTAGCAACTTATGAATAGTTTTTTCTTGTATAGGTACGGAGAGTAAAATTCGATGTTGTCATTTTGCCAATTCTATTTTCAGTACCGCTGATCTGCTGTGATTATACTAGTCATTTTTGTTAATTATTTCCTGCTTTCTGTTTAGTATTAGTCATAGTTATCAGTTCTTTTAAGAACTAATTTTATATCTTTATATTATTATAAAGATGCAATTTTAAGAACTAATTTTGTATCTTTATATTATTATAAAGATGCAAAATTAGTTCTTAAAAGAACTGATAACTATGACTTATGCAGCATTTTAATGCAGAAATATAAATTTCTGTATTAAAATGCAGAAAGCTTTATATAAGCAAAGAAAGATGTTACAACACAGAATTGTTTTTGTCCGATTTTAGTTTTCTGTAAAACATTGTCTATACTATTAAAAAAACGTCTACATGAAAAGTAAATACAAATCATGGAGAGAACATTTCTCATAATAATAATAACACTAAGAAGTCGTACAACTTCTAATTAATAATAATAATAATATATACTTGTTCCAGAAATAAATTTAATTTTTAATTAATTCTGGCAAATATATTAAAATAATTACTAATTTTATATAGGCGGAATATTAATAAAACTCGACGTATGGTGCTCGATAATTCTCTCCAGGTTAAATCTCCCATTGAATTGGAAGAAGAATTAGGAAGTTTTCTGGGCATTTTGCTTGGGTATTGCTATAATTGAACGTTCTTAAAATTACATTATATACAATTACGCCTCTCAACTGAATTCAAATAATTTTAATTTGAATAATTTAAAACTTCAATATTGCCAAAATGGTTGCTGTAAATATTAAAGTTGCAAATGTGTACCCAATATTCAAAGCAGGATATTTTGCATTAAATTAATAGAATGTTTGCAACGTGAACTAAATTTTATAAATGAATATTCGCCTCTGGATTACGGACAACTCGATCACATCCAATCAGCCCTTTATATATAAACCATGTTAAACGGGTAATGTTGAATTCAAATCAGCTATGATATGATCGAGTGGATGCCTTTTCGTATCGACGTTTACACAAATAACACAATCGCACCATTTTTACTATTTATTTCGCGTTAAAAGTGCTTAATTCGCGTTATTACATATCACCAAGCACATGCACTTTTAAAATAAATGCGTGGAGAATTTAACGAAATTATACGAACCAAGTACGAACACGACATTTTGCCCAATGGCAGCACGAGATCGGATCTCCTTTAGAACTATAATCGCTTGGCAGTGTACCAATTCCCCTTTCCCCACCTGCAGTTGTCACGGCCAAACGTTGCAGTTTGATACTTCCTCTATTATATTCCAATCTCTTTGTTTGAAACATACACGAACATAACCCGCAGTATATAACAATTCAAGTTAAGGCGGCCTACAATTGACAACATTGCAAAAAATAACGTCATACATTAGGTATGACGTGCATTAAATGATTCACCGGTTTCAGTATAAAATGCCTTCTGTTTAACATAACTTTAATATGAAATTCTTTTTTTGGACACTGTAGAGTTGAATATAAATTTAAGTTGTGTGTATAAAGTCTGTATATATATATATATACTATGATATCAAAAATTAAATTAGTCAATGTTGGTCATGGAATGTAAAACGCTTGTCTTAGTTTAAATTATCTTTTTGAAATAATTTAATCATTGTCAAGGTACACTGACATTATCAACAACCTACAAATGTGTTACCTACTTAGTTCAGCTGTAAAATAATAATGAACTACAAGTTATGAAATAAATAACGTTTTTATTAACCAGAAAAACTAAATTACAATAATTGTTGGAAATGTCTCCCGTTTTGTTCAATGCACAAGTTTACGCGCCTCCTCATGCTGTGAAAAGCGTTTTGCAGCATTTCTGGCGTTATGGTTGCACATTGCTGAAAAATTCTTTGTTGCAGTTCTTGCAAATTATGTATCGGATTTGCGAAAATCTTATTTTTTAAATAAGGAAAGATAAAATAGTCCATAATTGTCAAAAAAGGTGATTTCGGAGGAAACTCAACTTCCATATGCAAACTTATCAGCCGGTCATCAAAAAACTCGCGGAGAAAAGCAAGATTTTCTCGTGTAGTATGTGCTGTTGCACCGTCTTGCTGGAAATAACCGTATTGAAGTTCATCATCGTCTAACTGTTGCACAAATTCAGTCAAAAAATAGTTCTGTACCTTTCTGCGTTGACGGTGAAATTGAAAAAAATTGGCCCAATTATTCTTCTGCGAGAAACTGCCATCCAAACACCAATTTTCTGAGCATGTAGTGGCGTTTCAATAAAAATATGCGGGTTATCAGTGCTCCACATTCGCATATTCTGAGAATTGATGTATCCCGAAAGGTGGAACAAAGCTTCGTCAGAAAAAAAAGTTAAGTTCAGTAGATCGTCATTCATTAAATTATTAACGAACCAATGGCAGTACGCAAGGCGTCTGGGGTGATCTGCAGGCAGAAGAGCTTGATATGATTACATCTTATATGGATGCATGTTCAGGTCCTTCTTTACAATCGTTTGGCATGTTCCATAAGAAAGCCGAATTTCTTGAGAGAGCCGTTTTAAAGGTTTTGTAGGCTCTTCTTCCATACGTTGACGAACGTCATTAATAACTTCTTCTGTACGAACTCTTGGTCTACCAGCACCTTTTTTATGCGTCACAGAACCAGTTTCGCGAATCACTTCAACACAATTTGTAAGGCATGCATAAAAATTGTCCGGTAATACTGCTACGGGTGGGAAGTGCTCTCGAAAATTGTCCAAACACAAACGTTGACTGTATTCCCAAGTTCCATTAAGTAGCACACCCGTTCGAAAATAGGCTTCAATCATGTAAATTTTGTGCTCTGTGGTGAGAACCATGATTCAAAAACCGTGCAGGATTAGAAAACTTCAACACAATAACTTGACAGATTTTGACATTCACAAAATTATTATATACCCAAATGTACGATGCACGCTACGACAATAATTTTAAAATCCATGACCACCATTGACCAATTTAATTGTTGATATCCCGGTATATATTACAATAAGAAATACTTTTAAAAGTTTTTTCATGATCTTTTCATAGTCGGCGATGAATCATCCTGTATACATTCTCAACGACTTCTTAAAATGAGTGCAACAGAACTGTTGACATGCTCTGTCAACAGTCACCGTACATAAAAATGGCTTTTAATGCAACGTGAAACTACTAGGTGTAAGCACGGCTCAGTTTCTGGAAAAAAAATTAATTCGATTCCGCGCTAAACACAGGTGTTGACATAAATTTACTCTAATTAAAGGTGGGTACACGCTCCTGTCCACCCCTTCCCCATTACCGAGGATATATATATATCTAAACACGAAGAAATATTAACCGTGGCAGAACACGGAATAAAAATAAATAATTACCCCTGGACATTTGATAATTCCCATTTAATAATTGGCGGTCATGCGATGGAATTTGAATGGAATTATTTCAGCGTTGCTCCGTTCTTGATAGGGGTTAAAATGAGATGGCGATACGCATGCTATACTATATCATCATCATCGAGGTATAGAGAAGGAGGCGGGATTGTGGGATAGAAAGGTAATTAAACAATTATATTGTGTTGTTTTATAGTATATACACGCGACATGGGTGGAATTAAGCGTATGATATATAACGCAGGATAGCTCTGGTTGTAACACCTGTCACAAGGATAACTGTCAGAAGGATAACCGCCGGTTTGGGTTTATAAAGTACACACACACAAATATTATTTGTATACACATGTTTGGCATGTAAAATATATGTTTTTGAATAACTATAATGAACGAGGTTAGTTTATGGATTTATGCTAGAAACTGATTGTGTATAGCGAAACAGGAAAATACGCTCATAAAAGAATAGAATTATATTTACATTATTGATTATTAACAAAGCAGAATATCAGAAAAGGTAATTTTAAAAAACGCGTGTCATACCAAAACTTAAGCTAAGTTACTAAATTAATGTTTCGAAGGATTGTTATGCAAAGCAATTTTTTCTGATATGATAGAAAGTTAGTGTTTTCCTAATTTTTTTAAAACGTGAACATTTTTGGCTAACAATTTTGTTTGTAACCCCTTTTTTAACCATACCTAATTCTGTTTGCGAAAATACGCATATTACTTGCGCCATCTATGATCAAATACCGTAAGTTCTTTGTTATTTATGTTCCGAAACTTTCATCATGGTCTAGAAAAGACGCTCCAATACTAGCTCTTTCTTTCTTTTCTATTTTTGTTTTAGATTGCAATATTGTTTGTTGTTATATTGTATTGCAGTAAATTACTGATATATTTCTATAACACTAATTAACACGTTGTAGAAAAATCTTCTTACTACTCAAGGCAGAATTACGGGTAGAGGTAAATTGAATGAATCCACACTTCTACGTAATGTGACGTTTCGACTGAATATCTCAGTCCTCATCAGACCTGTTTATTAAAAGAACACAAAAAAACATTTTATTAGAAAACCCCCATTCTACTTAGTACAATGTGTCAAAATGATACTTACAC
The DNA here is from genome assembly GCA_963170755.1 of Amphimallon solstitiale. Taxonomy (NCBI): domain Eukaryota; kingdom Metazoa; phylum Arthropoda; class Insecta; order Coleoptera; family Scarabaeidae; genus Amphimallon; species Amphimallon solstitiale. The sequence goes on from OY720675.1 coordinate 250,259,534, forward strand.
TAATATAATTAATTGTATATAGATCACGGGGGTTTTCTCCTAAAATGTTTTTTTTAGAAATTTTTAACGAGAACACGTGTTCAGAAAAAAACATTTTTTCATTGTTTTTTAGAAGTAAAAACATTAATTTTGGTGTTACGTGTACCCGAGAAAATTATGCATCATTTGGTAAAAAATTGAAATGCGATGCTCTTCATTCTGTAAAATTATTACTTTTGGGATAGTTGGATTTAACATTTACCTTGTTTGGCAGTTGACTAAGGAAGTCGGGCCCCATTTCTGCCTTCCATTGGTTGAACGAATATTTTGGTGCATAGAACAACAGCGCTCATAGTTCTTTAATTGACCGCTAATTGCTCCTATAGTGATTATCTCAGAAATTACAAAAGATAGTTATAGGACATTGTTAACAAAAATGAAAGAGAATAAAAAAATAAACAAAATCCCGCATTACAATACAGGGTGTTCCATTTAAAAAAAATGAGGTGTGGCAACCACACGACTTTCTTATACGTATGAGCGTTTCAAATAATACCATTTTAAAAATTATTTTATGCAAAAATTATTCAAAATCCTATTCTAAGTACTTCCAATCTCTTAATAAATCTCTACAGGATACATACATTGTGAGATATTTACAAAAAATGCTACTCGCTAAGAGTAAAAGTATTACTTTCGGTCCGAATTTTGAATTTTCGTTTATACAAAAAATATTTCAAATCCAACTCTAAATACTTTTATACTCTAGACAAATATATACTGAATGCATGATTTATGACATATTTGCAAAAAATCGCTATTCGGTAAGAGTAAAAGTGTTACTTCCGGTCCGAATTTTGAAATTTTTTTTATATAAAAGATATTGAAAATTAAGTTGTAAATACTTTTATACTCATAATTAAAGGGCGGAATATATGCAAAGTGCATATATTTGCATATTTTGCATATTTTAACAAATTTCACAAAAAATTGCATATTTCGGCAAAAATAAAATTTGTGTGCATATTTTTATGTTTTTCGTTTTATGAAAAGATTAAGTGCGACCCTGTTTAGGAATTTCCAAGTAATCCGCTTGCCTAATGGAGAGCAGATGTGGTCTATTCTTTTATATTTATATTGTATAGTTTTTATTATTATATGGTTTATTGCCGGCATTTATTGGGTGTTTAGGAATTTCCAAGTAATCAGCTTGCCTAATGGAGAGCAGATGTGGTCTATTCTTTTATATTTATATTGTATAGTTTAGTTTGTCGATAGATTCCAGTGTGAAAAGAGTGATTGCGAAAATATTTTATTTCAAACGCCTAAAATGCCGAAAGCCGCTTCGTGGATTAAAAATTTTCCTGAGTTGGAGTTTAGTGGGGATAAAGTGTTTTGCAAAGTTTGTGCGAAAATCATTGTTTGTGAAAAGAAGTTCCAAATTGATCAACACTTGAAAACAGCTATGCATAAAGCTAAGCTGCAGAAAAATAAATCAGTGCCTGTTCAGCAGTGTGTGCAAACCACATTTCAAAATGTCAAACCAAAGAGTGAAAAGGAGGTGTTTCATCAAGACTTATGCAAAGCTTTAGTCGCAGCAAATATACCTTTGAAGAAACTGCAAAATACACAATTCAGAGATTTTTTGCAAAAATATTGTAATCAAAACATCCCTGACGAATCCACACTTAGAAAGAAGAATGTGCAAACAGTATACGAAACCGTAATGGGAGAAATTAAAGTTACACTGGGCGATGAACATTTTTATATTATTGTTGATGAAAGCACAGACTCATGTGGTCGATATATCGCACATCTTATGATTGGAGGGCTTCAAGAAAATGAGCCAGGGAAACCATATTTAATATCTTCTAAACAGTTAGACAAAACAAATAATGAGACCGTAACTCGATTTATTCAGCAGTCTCTATCAAATTTTTTTTTACCAAATCCAGTTCCAGTAGAGAAGTTTTTAGTGTTTTTGTCTGACGCAGCGCCGTATATGGTTAAAGTAGGCCAAAACTTAAAAATATTTTATCCCAATATGGTACATGTCACTTGTCTTTTACACGGGATAAACAGAGTTGCAGAAATTATTAGAACAGCATATCCCTTGGTGAACAAATTAATTTCAAATGTAAAGAAAGTGTTTTTGAAAGCACCTCTAAGAGTGCAGATCTATAGAGAGAAATTTCCAGGTGTTTGTTTACCTCCAGAGCCCGTAATTACTCGATGGGGAACATGGATTAAGGCCGCGATATTCTACGCAGACCATTTTGAATCCATTAAAGACATAGTTTTAGATTTAGAAGACAATTCACAGTGGGTAGTGCAAAGTCAAGCATTATTCAAAAATGTAAATTTAGCTAAGGAACTTGTTTTTATTAAGGTTAATTTTAGTTTTGTACCAGATATAATAACTTCGTTAGAAAGTAGGAATATAAGTTTAAGAGAATCAATTAATATTGTTGAAACTTTTTCCGACAAATGCAAAAAAGTTCCCGGTGATGTAGGAAATCAAGTAAGAAGGAAACTCGAAGTTATTGTGGGAAAGAATGAAGGCTTTAAGTATTTAATGGAAGTCAAAAATATTTTTGATAGTAAACCATCCAACGAAGTAATACCTTGGCCTTATAACTTACTACCCAAATTAAAATATTGCCAGATCACATCGGTAGATGTTGAAAGAACTTTTTCTTTGTACAAACATATTTTTACAGACAGAAGGCAAACATTTTTATTGGAAAATTTTGAAAAATATATCGTTATAAATGCATTTTATACTATTTCAGGTTGAAAATTGTACCTATTATGTTTTTCTTTTAATTTTACTTAAAATAAATAATTTTTGTAAGAGTCGGCGTTTCTTTATTTCCATTTTTCCATGTTATATTCAACGCATATAATTGCATATTTTGACAAATAAATGCATATTGTTGCATATTTCAGAGAAAAACGATGCATATATATGCGCATATTTTAACTGAATTGACGTGCATATATTCCGCCCTTTACTCATAATGTATCCGTCTAAAAAGCATGACTTGCGAAATATTACAAGAAACTGATCTTCGATAAGAGTAAAGACCCACTTCCGGTAGGAATTTCAAAAATCTTTTATAATAAAATTTTTCTCAAATTTAATTTTGAGTACATATGGATCTTTATAAATTTGTTTCAGCTTAGACGAAGTATTGGCAAAATTCGATTTTTCCACTGAAGTAAACTTCTTCTTCCGGTCTGGCGATTTTACTGAAATTCTAATCAGATCTCAAGAGGGAGATTATACTCGTAAATACAAAATTTGGAATTTATATCTACAGCGCTTTGACCGCTATCGTGGTCACACACAGAAAGAGACAGACATACTCGTAAATACAAAATTTGGAATTTATATCTACAGCGGTTTGACCGCTATTGTGGTCACACAGAGAGAGAGACAGACAGACAGACACACACACACACAGAGAGAGAGACATTTTTTAAAAACCACTTTTTTGGTATCAGGGGACTTCAAAACGTGGACATCTGCAAAAATCTCGAGGTCGAAAATTTTCGTCATCACAATACTTCCTTATTGTGGGGGTAGCTTTCACTGTGATATAAAGCACGTGGCGCCGAATCCTAATTATTTGTACGCTCGTCTATCTGAGTGGTTCACCCATGACCATCTCCACTGGGTGACCGGATTTTTTCAACTTGGGTTCGTGAAAGCGTCGCAACTCCTCGCCTTCAATAACGATGTTTACAACTTACGATATGTATATATATATATATAAGTAGTTGCATCTATCGTGGCGAATGTAAGCGACGTTGTAGGGCGGATGGGTATTTGCGCCGAAAGTATTTCGGCTAAATCATAAGACATTGTTGAATAATCAAAGATAATTGACGTTTTTCCTTAAATATAAAGTATACTACGTATAAGAAAGTAAAAATAAGTTTTTGGTATCTGAAAATTTCAGGAAATAGCTTTGAACAAACAAAGTATTTTGAGTTATTGTCGAGTGCATCTTATACCAAATGATGCAGAATTTTCTTGGCTACAAGCACCACCAAATGTTTTTATTTTTAAAAACAATGATAAAATGTTTTGGTTAAATATTTTCAAAAAAAATTAATCACTCAAAAACTATTGGCTCAACTTTGAAAGAGAAAATACACTCATAGGGGTTGGCTGTAATAATTCTAAAAAAAGTTAATTTAATCTGCTTAGCGTCCTTCACTTGGTTCGTAACATTTGTTGTACGTTTTTTAAAAATATCACGTGCTTAGATACAGGGTCAACGTTATAAAAAATTCTCTTCCAAAAATAGTCGCATTTACCTATTACTTCTTATTTATAACAAAATTAAACGACAATGCCTTTAATATTAAATTAGATTTTCATCTTCAAAATGTTAATTGTTCTTTTTGCTTTTGATTTCAACTATTGCTTGCTTATTCTATGAAAATGTATTCAGAAAACTATTGTAATAACGGTAATATTATTGAGAGAATTGTTTTCATTGTCTATTTCTTTCTTTCTGGTCAATTTAATTGTATTTCCATGTACAAATTTTAGTAACCTCATATATGCGTTCGTACCATAGAAATCAAATTAATGATTTGAAAAACAATTACGAAGTAATTATTAAATGCCGTAATTACGGTCAGGAATTGAATTTTTATAATTTACTTCGACCGGTGATGTTGTTCCTGCGGGAGCTTAGTATGTATATATATATATAGGAATAAAAGCGAGTAAGGTTGAACAATCGATCCACAGGACTTGTGGCAATGCACGCGGCAGGCCACGCTGCATGATTTGCCGTGAGATATTTTAATGACTGTATAATGACGACATCGATTGCAATGCGCTTCTCGGTGTCAACAGCAGTCGCATTTACCGAAGCCAGAGTAAATGCGAGTGTGTAACGTGTATATGCTGGAAAATGTCATAATTGTAATAACATCAATTGATTGGATTCTACGTTCTCGTGTTTGTGTTTCATTTATTCACAATGTATACAAGGACAGAGTTATGTAAGAGTACTAAAATATTTGTGCATCGAATCGGTACATACATATTGCTGTAACCGTCGCACCTGTATGGATTGATGAATTGAAGAATCGTTAAGAAATCTGCCCAGAGCATTATAAACTATTTGGTAATCACGAAGAATCTTTTAAATTATGTGCTTAAAGTATGCAATATGAAAGAATTATACTGAGCCCAGTTAACACTCAATCTATTGCTGTTATTGGCATATGAGAACTACCGCCCTATTTCTATTCTTTCAGTGTTTTCGAAATTGTTTGAATCTATTGTCTATGATACAATGTTCTATTTCACAAAAGTTTTATTAATGAATAACCAACATGGCTTCTTCAGAGGGCGGTCGACTGAAACCAATCTAATTGAATATGTAACGTACTTGCATCACGCCATGGATAGACGTTTACAGGTTGATGCTGTTTACGTAGATTTTAGTAAAGCTTTTGACACAATATCTCATGTTATATTGCTTGATAAGCTGGCTCGCTCTGGTATTTGTGGCAATTTGTTGCGTTGGTTTAAGTCTTATGTTGATAGCAGATTGCAATTTGTGTCAATATGCGGCTATTCGTCTGAGTATGCTACCATTCCCTCAGGGGTTGCACAGGGAAGCCATCTCGGTCCCCTGTTATTTATTTTATATATAAATGATATTCAATATTGCTTCAAAAATGTGCGTTTCTTAATGTATGCAGATGATTTAAAAATTTTTACGACTATTAGTTCGTTTGCCGATGCTGAGGGAATGCAGCAAGATTTGGATCGCTTAGATTGTTACTGCCGACAAAACTGTTTGTATCTGAATCTCAATAAATGTGCCAAAATAACTTTTACCAGAAATAAAACCTTTACGCTGGCCAACTATCATATAGGAAACAATAACGTGCAATCGGTGGAATATATAAAAGATCTTGGACTTACGATTGACTCAAAAGTTTCCTTTAAGATACATATAGATAACATTGTAATAAAGGCTAATAAAATGCTTGGATTCCTCATTCGTTCATGCTGTCACTTTACTTCAATTTCGGCGCTTAAAGTATTGTACTTCTCCTTTGTTTATAGTCAACTGCAGTACTTGAGTACTATATGGAATCCGATTTATGAGATATACATTAGTAGAATCGAACGGGTTCAAAACAAATTCCTAAAGTATTGTTACTTTAAGCAATTTAAAGTTTACCCTCACGGAATTTCTTATGGTGATTTGCGCAGCTACTTTAAATTAAAATCGTTAGCAGCACGCAGAAGGATGAGTGATTTTTTAACATGTACAAAATTCTTGACAAATCTGTTTGATTCACCCACCTGTTTGTCATGTATATCTCTTACTATACCTCAGAGGACCTTACGAAGTCATGATTTTTTATATATAACAAAATTCAATACTAATGCAGCAATGAACTCTCCTCTAGTGAGAATCTGCAGGACTTTCAATCAAATCGATATTGACATTTTTTATCTCAATAGTCGCCAAATTAAATATCGTTTACTTGATGTGGTTGAGTGAGACGCGACTAGGAATTTCACTACAAAGGCTTGTATTTATAGTTTGATTGCCATATTAATTAAAAAATTATTATTAATTAAAAATCTATTATTCTCCAAACAATTAGTGTCTCTTTGCCTTGTGGTGTGAACTTCTCCAGCTCGCTCTATGTAACATTCATTACATTGTTATCTTTGTTATTTCATTAATCAATTGTGATACGTACTAAATTTTGTAATTTGGGATACTCTATTAGGTACGTCCTGTTTGTATCCGCTTCAATAAATAAATAAATAATTAAATAAATATGATTGATTTGACATTTATAGTGTATATTTTACGACTACTTAAAATCTTCAGATACTAGAATCATTCAGCCGTTTCGTTTAATGTGTGCCACGTATTTACTATAATATATTCTGGAAGTTATCGGGTGTACCAATACAAACTATATTTAGTTTTTCCACGGAAATAACCTAGACGTTGTATTCATTTAGTTCTTAGCAAAATAAGAATTGATTATACCAAATGTAGTATAAAGAAAATTCTTGGTAAATAGCCATAATTTTATATTTTTTGATTAAAATTAGGAAGATATTAATATTTGTAGATATGCACATTTTTTAAAATTCTAATGTAAAGCTGCCGAGATGAAGTAAAACAGCATTGATAGACGTTATTTGGTTACTAATATTAATAGTAAGTTTAAATATGTAAACTCTATATTATTTGGGGCGTACACGAATTCGGCACTATTATAATCCCCAACCGCCTGCACCCCATGTTTACCTGCACAAGATGCACGAATTGGGCACCATCGGCCTAATCACATATTTAAATCAGATAACGACCCGAGAATTACTCCGTTTCTAATCCCTGTTAGGAATTCCCTAAGAGTCATTACGCCAACTTGTCTTAACCTTTGAATGACCAATGGGGTGACAGCAACCCCTTCTCATATTTGCAGAAAATATGTTATTCTATAAAGAAATTCAGACAGTATTTTATAATTACTTGTGCCGTATACATCTATATTGACAAATAATTAATGATGAATACTATAGTTGAAACTAGTGAACGTGGCAAGCAAATTCTAATCGTTGATGGTGGCAAATTTACTTTTGCAAAAGTTCTTAAAACTGAAGAAAGTTTTTGGAGGTGTTACATTAGAACGTGTAAAGCAAAAGTGTGGACTATGGGACCCGAAAACGTCATCTCGAGGAGTCAATTGGAACACACACATACCAAAAATATAAAGGCCCTAAACAGACAAATAGGTATGTAGATAAAATATGTAATTCTATTTCAATATTTATTTTGCTGTACCAGAGTTTTTATAAGTGATTGTAACTTCTAGTGTACTAAATATACCTACCAACAATTAAAATAACTTGTTACTGTCGTTGTAAGTAGGTCACTAGATGGTAGAATTATTTGTTAAAATCTTGTATTTGTTTTAATCCCTAATTAAATACTGACGTTGGTAATATTATTTTAGTTAGCAATAGTGCAAAAAGGAAGGCAGAAGAAGACATAAGCGAAAAACCGTCAAAAATTATTCATGCTGCTTTGAAAAGAACTAACCATGTATTTGTCAAATGTCAAATGTCTAGGATATTTTTATAAACAATAAATGTTTCGTAATGTACATCTGTGTATATAATGTATGTAAACAAATTTTAAAAAGAACTAACCATGTATTTTATTTCACACCTCATATAATTCTTGTAAGTATCTTTGATGTGATTTGAACATCGATAAGCGGTGCCCAGTTCGTGTACTTGAAAATTTTCTAATCCGCGGTCTAGTGCCGAATTTATGCGTCGGGATTAAAATGCAGGTAGATGGTGCCGAATTCATGACCGCCCATTATTTGAGGGATGGTTTAGTGTAATTTTAAGGAGGATATCAGAAAAGAAGAGACGTTATGATAAGGAGGCGGACGTCTCCGGTTTAAACTACTACGGAGTTACAATGGAGCAAATAAATAATGTAAACAACATACATTTACTGAATAGCATTATTCACGCATTATTCATATGGTGAACTGCAACATCTGTTATTGACTAACATGTTGACGGGAAAACAACATAAAAAAAGTTCACTTAACTCGTAAATATCCTATTTTCATCGGTGTAGATATAGGAGCGTCTGAGGTTTTTAAAATTTATTATATTTACCTTATATTTGGCATGATAAATAAAGTTATATATGTGTATACCTATTCATACTTATGTTTTTTCATTGTTTTGACTGTTAATTACGTACTTCGTAATTTATGTAATAGTTCCTGTTTAATCCCGTTTCATTGAATCGACTTCTCCCAATTATCTAGACGTAAGTGTGCACTGGATTTCGTTTAGATTCAATAACATACGCGTACATTTTTAGTTATTTATTTAGATCCAGAACATTGTTTATGTTACTTTTTCAGATATGATATGGAAGAACGTCGAGAAATACATCGTGAAACAATGGCGAGTTGGATTGAGGGTCATACTGATTGTATGTCCATTGTCAGTGATTCCGATATTTATTGCAAAGTCTGTAAAATATTGTTACAGAATGCCAAAGTGTCGCACGTTCGTCACTTAGCTTTGCTAAAACATACACAGAAATAGTTTTTATGCAGAGAATTTCGATAGTTTACAAAATTTCGTCATATGTTTAAATGACGATGCTAGAAGTATTTTTGACTGCAAGGACCTAACACAAATCCTAAATTTAAAAATCAGTTGTTATTCCTTCAGGAACACTGAAAATTTGCCTAAACTAATCACATATTTTGAAAATCGAAATCTCAAACTAAAAGATGGATTGTATTTTGTATTTGATAGATCACCAGCCACTTGTTATTCAATTATATAAATAAAATTAGAAATTCTTTAAAATTAGAAAATTTCAATAGTGCGCCCATGGGCGATGAGTCATCGGCCGCTCGTGTCCGCTCCCTAGTTATGACTATTTCAACATTCTTAATCTTTGTTGTTGAGTTGAATAATTAAAGATGTTAAATTATTATTAAAATACAGCAATATTAATATAATAATGCACCTTGTTATCATCGTAAAGTTGAAAAGTGCCAAAAAGAAAGTGATTAGTGTTGTAGCAAATTTGCTTCTGGCTTGAAATATGTGCATAGAAATTTAATAGATTTGGTAAAAGCAGTACCACAGATTGTGTCAATATAAGTAAATAAATTAGCAAATTATAATAGTGCGAAAGTGGAAAAAAAAGGTCGCGTAATATGTACAAAAATAAGAAGAAAGAATGAGTTTAGAGAATATTACATTTATAAATGGTGTTATTTGGAAATCTTCTATATTTCTTTAATTAAAGACATATTGCAGTGGTTTGCAAAGCCATATGGTTTATAAAATAAAATGTATAAATGTATTGTTACCACACTTTGGGCATAGCCATATAATCAATGCTGTAGTCTGTACCAGCAGAATTTCATTAAAATAATGACAATAATTATGCTATAACCCTGCCTTAATGATACAAAACTGCATAAATTTTCATGAATGCAGAGATTGCAATTATATAAAAAAAAACTACTCCAATAAATTTATAATCTCAATCCCTGTTAACATTCACACTATTTTCGTAAGTTCTGGCAGTGATCTTTCCTTTATTCATCAGCAACGTTTCTTATTTAAATTCAACTAGGATAAGGTTAATAATAAATAAGTATTTAAATTTCATAAACATTTATATTCATATAATTATTCAGTGAACAACACAGTAAAAAAAATCTATTCACAACATGTGGCTGTTAGGAATGTCTTTTTATTATTCCAACAATAAAAAATATATATAAGAAATACACATTGCTTTTATCCTTTATGTGTTATTTATGCTATCCTTAATCTTTTAATATTGTATTCATAGATTTAAAGAAATATTTTTTTCCCCTACGACGCTAAATTTTATTTCCACACAGACATACATTCGCACGTAATGCCTCCGAAGATCTAAAATTTCACAAAGAACAAAATACCCTGAAAATAACCTTTATCAATCCCCATATGCAAATATTCACACATTGTACATACTACAGATTGGCTTTTGTCCATCAAGAATATTTGTATCTTTACGTATTTAAAATGCTTGAAATTTTATTAAATTTTCCAATATAAATTGTTAATAGTGCACAGCAAACACTGCAAGCAAATATTTGCCCTTCTACACTATTAACAATTCTCCTATGTTTTACAAAAGTTAATTTAATTTAGCAAAAATAATATTTTATTTAAGTATTAATGATGTCTAACGCTTTACTAGAAATGAATATTCACACATAACATCCCTAGCGCACGTCGTACACCATCAATTATTTGAATCCTAAATTTATTTCGAAGAAAACTTACTTATATTGTTGATATAAATCATCAAATTCTTGTTTGTTGATGTCTACCATTTTATAAATTTTAAATATGAAATAATCAATATAACAGTGAATTAATAATAATATGAAAACTAAAATAAATACTGAAATTCAAAATAAATTTAATACATTTAGCTAATTTGATCAAATGTAGTGTATTTAAACTCCTACGATCATTTGCATACGCGAATGAAATTTTTGCGTCTGGTAAATTCAAAAGATCGGCAGCTTCTCCCTTTCTCTCGCTCTTCGCGCCTTTTTATAAGCTCGGTTTTCAATTAAAACACGATTACCCGCGTACAGCGCCACAACTTCAACACTAGAAATTTTATGTTGGTGTTGCCCTGTTCATCTTTGTTTTCTTCAAGTTTTTCTCAGGTCAAAAATATACCTATATTGCTTTTTGACAGTTCAAGAATGCACTAAATGTTTACACACACAAATTGTTTATTTATAAAGTCCATGCACATCTGCGATACTTTGTCTTCAGTAGGTATATCTTCCTTTTATTAACGCCATCCCTCATTTAGTTTGTAAATGAATTAATTGCCTCTTTCATTATTGTTTATGTACTTTCGTTTCCCATTGTTTAAAACTATCAGTATTTTCTTGTTATAGGTATCTTTGTTGGAAATAATCGGAAATATACTGAACACAGACGGGATTCTTCTTTCTATGACCGCACCATCAGGAATATAGACCTCGACATCATCACCTTTGCTTTCCAACCATTTCCTTTCGTCTTCATGTAGGTTGATCTGCACATAACTGTCAACAATGTTAACATTATTTCTTCTTTGTAGATTATTCAAATTAAACAAGATTTATCCTGTTATCTTCAAGCCTTTACTTTATTAAAACATTTCAAGGATGTGTTTTTATCTATACTTTTAGTATATCGTTTCGAATAAAGAACACTTTTTTGTATATCCTTTTAAAAATGCTATTAAATATAAGTATCAGGTATTTATTGTATTTTATCATGTAACCATAAAATGTCTATTCATTTTGAAAGACGTTTTCATATCGAGCATGTCGAATTTCACCTTTTCCGATATATTTAATGCCACTCTTACACAATGCGAAAAGTTTGGTTCGGCCTTTGTATACTCAAACCACATCTTGTGCTCATCTTTTCTATAAATATAGAATACATGAATTTATGTTTGTGTTTAATTCTATTTCTCTTTATGTATATACATTTTAACTTAAATTACTATATACATACTTTTCATCATGATGTTGCGCTTTAAAGGTTATGCAACTCATTATTATCTTAACAACTATATTTAGAACTAAAAATTTATTTTCTTATTCTAATGCTTAATTATTTAACTATTTTAAAAATACTTATACTATAAAGGTCACGGCAATATGTATGTATATTCCTTTATTGTAATATTTAATTATCCTGTACAACATAGTTATTGTTTTATTATATCTTAACAATATCATCTGGTTCGACTGATGTAGATTATATATTTTCACATATGTGATACTCATTCATGAAAGTTGCCTCAAATCGTGTGGAAAAAAAATAACAAGGTTTTTCACAATACTTCTAATATAGACTGGTGGTAGTTTTCCACTTTATTATGTAATTAATTGAGGATTCCGATAAAAATTCTACCCTCACTTAATGACGATGAAGCGTCTCTTGATTTGAAAAATATCCTACCGGATTGTTATTTTCCATGGATGTCTTTTAGTTATGTTGTTTATCTTTTACATTGTTGGATTCATGTTATGCCACCAAATGTGCCTGTTTGTATATAGAGTTATATACATGATAATTACTAATTTAATATGCAACTTAAAATATGACTTATAATAAATCCTTCACAAATAGAGTTGTAAACAATAACTAATAAATAATTTGAATATAATTTTTCTAGTGCATCAAATATTATTTATAATTGTTTAATTGTAACTATTGTAAGCTTTCAAAATTAATAATCGATAATGTATAAGCCATAAGACCTGTGTTATAACAATATACATGAAATAATATTTATAATAAATAGTAATTTCGTTTATAAGTGTCCTCCGTGAAATATATGGCGGGCATCATAATTCTTTAATTTTCAATCTGACTGCTAGAATCGTTAATAATAACATTTCCTGATAAATAATATTTGCATTTGTTTTATCTAAATGTAAATATAGACATAATAAGGATATATTTAGTCTACTAGTGACTCATACCGATAAAGTTTCTTTATAGCGGTATACTACCGAGTAAAATATCCAAACGAAATTCAATTTTTGGCGGAGGATTTATGAACTTTAAATGTACAAGTATGTATTAGGGTTTCGTCTCGCGGCCCTGTTGATATGGAGATCACCTCATCGCGAACACTTTCGTGCGATGAATAATTATTGCCGGGAAAGTGGTTTAACGCAGCATCAGTTTTCCCTGAAAAAGAACGGCCACCAGAGACAGGGGGAGAGAAGGAGATAGACCGAACGACTTTGAAAAGTGAGATTAATATTCTACCGAAAAGGAATGCTTAAATAATTCAGGAATGAATTTTATGCTGTTCGTGGTTTTATAAAGCGATTATTCGACGTGCTTCTGTGAATAGTTTGCTATAAATCTTATAGCGCAGGCAGAAATGATTTTAATTATTTGGTGGAGGTGCCGGCATTTCAATGTTAAAATGTTGATATACCGGCACCTCCACCAAATAATTATTAATTTTCTTATATTTAAAAAATACTTATCATTCGATTTGCTATTAAATTGCATAAGGTTTAATTTTTAATTCATAACTTTTTTTTCTAAAATTAAAAGATTCAACTTTTGCATCAATAAATTCTTTAGGATTTTACTCAACGGCCATTTTTTGAAACAAATTCCATTCCATTTACGTTGTGGTAAAAAAATGCTTCCGAGCTTTGGCGCACGGATGAAAATTGAATAGGAAATTAACTTACAGTTGGGAACCTCTTCTCCTTGTCCTGCGATCCTCCTCAGGTAAAATCAAAGCTGCAGGCGGTGGCTTATCAGGACTTGGCGGACTACCTTTTTCCGGTGCTGCAGGAGCTGCCGGTGGGGCTCTAAAGGAGGCTCTCCTTCCACTGGTCGGAGTAACTGTACTTAATGGTAAAACTGTGAAGACATCGTAAGCGGAAGCTCTTCTCGGCATTGGTGCAGGCAATCCCAAACCGGTACTTTCTTGAGCTGGTTGAGCGGCTTGTTTCACATCGTCATCGTAACTGTGTTGTCTGGCTATTATTGCTCTGCTAGATCTTCGCGATCTAGTTGCTTCTCTTGGTGGACTATTTTGTCGGCTCGGAGCACCACTTCGTCCACCCCGACGCCATTCTGAGTCACCACTTTTCTGCCCAGCACCTTTTAGCTGAAACAAACACGTGGTTCATGGTTTTGAAATTTTAAAGAAAATCTGCTTGTCTTTGATATTAACAAAGTGCTTTGTACAGCATTCTTGGTTTGGAAATAAACTTCTAGAACAATACAAAACTCGTAAATATGTGGGAGGCCATACAGAGCGCACTAAAAAAAAGAGACTGCGACTCAAAATCTGATACAAAAAACAAAAGGAAAAATCCCTTATCACAAAAATTAAAAATATATAAAAAATCTATATACCTACTTGTTATCCCACTGGCAATTTGGTGACGAGCATGTCTTCTAAGGTTACACCTTAGCCAAAAACACTACGTTTAACACTCTTTTTTTGTTTTTCTACAGGTTTGTACTGAAAATGGCAACTTAGTTGCCGAAATACGTATATAGATTTTTTATATACTTTTAATTTTTGTGGTATGGGATTTTTCCTTTTGGATTTTTTTTCATTAAATCGACAGAATTTTTTACTCCATGTTTCGTGCATTCTCTTAATTTAGTTGTTAACGACGCTTGGAAAATTAATAGCGAAACAATAACATATTTCGGAATAATTCAATAAATTTATGATTTTCTTTTGAGCATGAACTAAACGGTGGGATGTTTTAAACATATTGCAGTGATCTTGAGTATGGTAGATCACTGTAAGATTTAATATAATTAAATTTAGTTTTATTTAATTTATAAAAGTCATAAACAAAAATTAAACTATCACCCGTGTATATAGATATTTATTTATTAAGTTAAGATTTCAGAAAATCTCAATTAAATTAATTAAAATAGTGTAAGAATGTCATTATAGATTTTATTCAAGAAATTAAAATTAGAATAAGCCTTGTAATAGTAAATATTCATGACAAAGTGTTTTCCGTAACTTTAGCGGGAAAGAGATATAGACCGTTCAATGGATTGGCCCGAAGTATATTCGATATATACTATCAACAATTACGAACATCTAACACATAAATGGCAATAAATACTTAGATTATATATTGTAAATAACGTAATAACTATTTGTAACATTTACATATTGATATCTTTAAAGATTTTGTACATTATAATTTGACGTAAACAAGTCGACATTGAAATAGATGTTTGTTTACATTTTTAAGTAAGTAAAACATCACTTGACCGAAAGGTGCAGCAGTGTAGTCATGCATTTTTGGAAGTGGAAAGACAGCCAGTACCGAGCATGTCTAAATTTTTTATTAAGATAAACGTTAATATAAGAGTAAAACGCGAGAATTTGATGGATTTTTGATGCAGGTGCGAACCGCTCTTAAAAATAAAAAAAACAAGGGTGTCTATACTTATAAATTATTGAAAATTAGAACTTAGAATAATTTTACAAAAATAGAACTTATAAATATTTTTAAGAGAGACAAATATTTTTGGGGAACTAGAATGTTTTATTTTAATACGCGATGGTAGAATACTACGCGTTACGATGAAACATTTTAGTAATTGTGATGACTTTGTTTTACATTTAATGAGAGAATTTACTTTTTTAATTTGGATATAATTATAGACACTTTACGTTTGCAAATCTGTAGAAGGTCAAAAGTATTAAGTTTATTTAAAGTTTTTTGTTTGTTTGTAGAATATTTTTTACTGTGTAAAGATTTATTTATTGAAAATTAATATGGATGAATTTGAACAGTTATATGAAGAATTAAGGTAGTTTAATTGTGTTTATTTTTTATTTGTCTTGTATATAGTGTTGAACAGAATTTTATGTGGTGGTTTATGCTGGAGTTTAAACGAGGTTGGTAATTTTTTTTTTTTATTTTTTGAATATACTTTCAGAATTCATTTTTATATATTTTTGTGCTTGTGTGTTAAAATTTGACGTGTTGGGTAATCAGTCAAGGATTGACGAATTGGTTTTGGTGGTACAGTTTGGGAGCGAGAAAAGGCGCTGGGCAGTACTAATCAGAACAAAGTCAATATTTTTAAAACACAATTTAAGCACGTAGTAATAATTTAATCGATATATTACATTAAGGCTGGACACGTAGTTGTGTACGCTAGGGATGTCTGCAACGAGTCCAAAGATGTACTTGTAGAACGGAGTCCTGGCTTACCAATTTTGCGTGCATTTGTCTTGGAGATACTGTTTGGGAGCGAGAAAAGGCGCTAGGCAATATTAACGTCAAGACAGAGTCCATGTGTTAATGTGTATATTATTTGGACCGTGGGAATTCATGATATTTTATTTATTTATTATCCAGTATAAGTCACGACATTTAGCAAAACTTTGATTTGTTGATTGTTTTAACTTAAACCTTTATGAATTAGTATGTAACAAATGTGTTTAGTGGAGTATTCTCTGATTTAATTGATATTATTGTTTTGATCATAATTACTGTATTTTTTATCGTATTGTCATAACGTGCAAGAGTTTGATTATATATGCACTATGTTTGGTCAATGATCGATAGGACTTTGAGGTGACATACTTCACAATTATTACAAAGTAATGGAAAAAAAAATTATGTAAATATTTGCAATTAACGCCGGAAAAAATTATTGAAAAGTGCAGTCAATATTTTTGAGATGGACTGTATTGAATTATTGAATGAACCTGACCTAGTTATGCGTCTGTTTGTTTGGATTTCGACCGAGTATTGCATTTATCACATGCCATAAATTAGACATAACTACCTGCCTGGCGCCACAACATCTGGGTTTTTGTTTACATTTTCAAATCTGTGTTTGAAGTATTGTCACATTTGTAGGTCAGTCGCCTGTTCTGTGGTATGTGAATAATATTAAGTGAATAATTTGGTTTTCTGTTGATTATACATAGTTGTTAATTAGTGTTATGGCGTGTAATAACAATGAATTAGTGGACATGATACTTATTTATGGCGAAAGCCACCAAAATTTTGCACTTTCACGAAGGAGATATGCGGATATGTTTCCAACTCGGTGGATACCGACGCCTGCAACTTTTGTGCGTGTTGTGCAACGTCTACGCGATACCGGACAATTACAACCCACACGCAGAGAAGGGCCCGGCAGAAATGCTATTACAGTGAATACAGAAGATGACATATTAGAGTCCATTGAAAACGATCCAACTTTAAGTACTAGACAGCTAGCTCGACAATTCAAAGTATCTAATTATGTTGTCTGGAGAACCTTACGCGAAAATCAGCTGCACCCGTATCATTACCGACGAGTACAGGCACTCTCTCCAGAAGATTATCCCGCTCGAATTGCGTTTTGTCAATGGATACTACGGCAACATTTACAAAATGCCGATTTTCTAAGTGGGATTTTATTTTCGGACGAAGCGAGCTTCACTCGCAATGGTGTTTTTAATTTCCATAATAGTCATGAGTGGGCCACGGAAAATCCCCATCTGATACGCCGTTCTCACCACCAACATCGATCGATTCTCTGTGAATGTATGGGTGGGAATAGTTAATAATACCATCGTCGGCCTATTATTTTTACCATCTAGACTGAATGGGCACGTGTACCTTAACTTCCTGAACAACATTCTACCAGAATTATTGGAAGATGTCCCTCTTAATGTTCGAGCTAGGATGTGGTATCAACACGACGGCGCACCAGCTCACTTTGTGCGCGGCGTACGCGAACAATTAAATAGAACATTTACCAATCGCTGGAAAGGACGTGGTGGACCGGTGCCTTGGCCACCTCGGACCCCTGATTTAAATCCCGTAGATTTCTACTTTTGGGGTCATTTAAAACAATTAGTTTATCACACCGAAGTTGATACCGTTGACGTACTCCGTGACCGTATCAGTGTAGAAACAGATCGTATCCGCGAACGCAATCTGTTACCGGCAGTGCGTGATTCACTTTTACGACGGGCGCGTTTATGTATTGAAGTGAACGGTGCGAACTTTGAACACTTACTATGATGTTCATCCTACAAACGTCGCGCATATTTACAAAAAAACAAAGATTTTTAAAAAAAAAATTTTTCAATGGATTTCGCAGTAATTAACGTAAGTGTACATATTTTTATTATAACTTCTATCAATGACAAAACACACTGTATATAAACTTATCTTCGTTCGTAAATATACCTGTGTTGTTTTGATTTAATTTATTTTAATAAATTATGTTATAAGGTTTTTCTTGTATTTTTATTTATTTTATTTGACCTGGAGACAACTTAAGAGCATTCACTTTGGGGAAGGAACATGGTTATTAATTTTCTGCCCCTGAGAGAAAGTATCATTAGTGCAACCATATACTGAGCTAGTGAAGTGTGAAATTGCTTAACATACTTTTCTGCAGAAACTATAAGATCCTAGTCTAGCATAAGGCCTAGCACTAGGATATATGCTTGATTCTGCCCCAATTTAATATTTAAATAATTTAAATAAATTTACGTAACTGTTAATCGGCAAAGAATCACAGCAATATATTAAAACTTTTATATCAAAACCATTATCACAAACACGGTGGGAATATCGTTTTCATGCACTTAAACCATTGTGATATCAAATTGGTGAAATATATGACGCTTTATTTGAGTTGCAGGAAAATAGTGAAACAGACAATCAAAGTAAGTAATAATCAGGCCTATATTATAATATAATATTAAGTGTTTATTTGATCGCAAATATCACTTTCAATCTCAATTATTGATATGCCAACTAGTAGTTCTTGTGATAATTTTGATCAAAGATTTGTTTTTAAAAGTTTTAATTTCGAAAAAGATATTTCTCCACCTGTAATTGTAATTGGTTGTATTAACAAAATTTGTTGTGCTGCATATATTTACATGTGATTTTCCTTAATTATTTCCATAAATATAATTTAATATGCTAAAGGGGCTTGCAAAATTATTTAACTCTGATTGAATACATCTTTAAGAGAAATTTATTCGTTAAGTAATTCACAGGATATTATATCTTTCTCTTCTGCATCTTTTAAATAAAATAAATATTCAAGTTATCACATTTAGTCCAAAATTATTTAAATCTGCATAATTTCTTTGAATTATCCAGATATTCCAAAAAACGTATTGTGTTACATTCTTTTCAAATCTTCTAATGCGTTAATTATTGTATCTAAAAGTACGTGGTAAGTATTTATTATAAGTAAATCTGTTGGATTTTGTGGTATTTCTTCTTCATGTTCATAATTTAGTTGTCGTTTTTTCTTGCACCACGAAGTCAATTCATTTAATGACGCATATTTAGGGTAAACTTCTAGTATATTCACTCAAGGTAAATATACACGAATTAATTCGTGTATGAATAAATGTATGAATGCACATCTACACCAAGCTGGCATTGGCTCGTACACTGATGAGATCTATGTAAGATCGAAACAGCTGTCTGTACGTTGTTGTTCGCAATGCCAAGTTGGTGTACATGTACATTTATACATTTATTCATATACACAATTAAGTCGTGTATGTATACTTTGAGTGATTTCATAGCGTGAGAGCTTATTCTCCAAGAATTACTTTTGTTGCATTTTATTCTAGTGTTTAGCTAGTTCTGTAGAAGTTTTTAACAATGTTTCAAAACTCTCATGTAAAGAATAATTTTTAACATACGCAATTACATTATTAATAGCTTTTATAGCAGTTGCAATGTCTGTATTAATATTCTGGAACTTTTTGCTAACAATATTTATATAATTGAGTAAATTATACCAGAGTACTAAAGAATACACAAAATATTATTAATCTATTTGCGGCGCCAAAGGAAGAAAAGTAACATTTTAATATTAATATTTACTTTTAGTAAAGGCATAAAAATGTGTTAAATTTCCTATTTTATTCTAGTTCAAAAATTATAAATATTACATATTAATGTAAGTAGATAAGCTATGAGAGTTCTGGCGCAAAATCCCATATGATTTAACATAGGGGTCTATATTTTACTTTTCTTCCCCACCAAGAGGGGTACCCCTCACCAACACTTTGATTCTGTGACGCCTAGACGCCCTGAACAGATTTGAACAGCTACTGAACAGCTTCTGACATGCTACAAACAGCTTCTGAACAGCTTTTGAAGAGCTTTTGAACAGCTTTAAAAGCTGTTTGTAGCACTTTTGAAAAGCTTTTGAACGGCGTTTGTACAAAAGCTGTTCAGAAGCTGTTCAAATCTGTTCTGGGCGTGTACGCGTCACAGAATCAAAGTGTTGGTGAGGTCTACCCCTCTTGGTGGGGAAGAAAAGTAAAATTTAGACCCCTTTGTTAAATCATATGGGATTTTGCGCCAGAACTCTCATACCTTATCTACTAAGTATGTATGTTTGTTGAGAATTATAATTGCTTAAAAATTCCAATATGTTAGTCTTTATGTCTTTTTGTCTTTATAGCTCTAACGAAGTGGGTGAAGGATGCAAAGCTAAACATTTGTAGGAGCTTCAAAGGTGCTAGCGCAGCCGCTTAACTTACCTTTTCTAACTCCTTTAGCGATGCTGGTGATACATCAGAATGCCTTCGCAATTCAGGACTTCTAGGTGGTGCAAGTCCACTACCTAATCCTGTATTTAATCCTCCACCAAGTCTAATTTCGGAATGCCTTCTTTGCAATTCCACCAGTGGTACGTCCAATGAACTGTCGGTGGAATCCTGTTGAGGTAGTTTCTTCTCCATGTCGTTTTTCTTTCTCCGACACACGCTGCAATACCACAAGCCATCCACCTCGTCCTCTTTCACCTTGCTGTAACTGGCGCAATCTTCGCAGATCTTATTCGAACATTGGGCGCATTTCTTGTGGTATTCATCGTCTTTGACGGCTTTAAGACAAATGCGACAACCTAAACGTACTATTTGACCATCTTCAGTCACGGTTGTTGGCGGTGTAGCTGGCTTTGACGGTGCTTGAGGTGTTGTTTGGTGTTGGACGTTTTCATCAGTGTTCGAGTCGTTATCTCCCGTCACGTCCGGTATTAATGATGGTCTGGGAGTCATTTTAACTGTAATTAAAAGAAAAAACATTATTGATACTACAAAAAACAAAAACAAAAATTAATGGTGAAAGTCGAATGAACTCAAAATATTTTCTTCTTTCATTGCAACTGATATAATATGGTGCTGCTAAAATTTGGAACCTGTTAATTTTTGACTGGCACTGTATTTTCTTTTCTTTTTCTTTTTTGATCACTAAATAATTAACTTGATTTTAAATATTTTGTGTTTTCGTTTGGCAGATCCTGTATATAGCGCAGTAGTTGATCGACGCAATACTATTAGTTATTTTTCGCGTTGATGGTTTGGGAAAAACGTTCTCGCATTTACTTTATTGTTACTGTTTTTCTTAAGCGCCACAAGCAAAGAACCTTATGTTTGTTTCTATCACAGTTTAATAATTAAGTTTTATGTTAGTTTCTGTTATCGTGCTGCCATCTCTTTTCCCTCATTTATTTATACGTAATTATTAGTGTCACGCCCCTTTTACTTTCTTATACGTGGTATAAGGAAGCATTGTGATGACGAAAATTTTCGACCTCGAGATTTTTGCAGATGTCCGCGTTTTGAAGTCCCCTGATACCGAAAAAGTGGTTTTTAAAAAATGTCTCTCTCTGTGTGTCTGTCTCTCTGTGTGTGACCACGATAGCGGTCAAACCGCTACAAGTATCAATTCCAAATTTTGTATTTACGAATGTAATCTCCCCCTTGAGATCTGATTGGATTTTCAGTAAAATCGGCAGACCGGAAGTAGTAGTTTACTTTAGTGAAAAAATTGAATTTTGCCGTTATTTCGTCAACTACTAACTTTAAACAAATTTATTAAGAATTCATATATACCTACTTAGAATTAAAATTGAGAACAATTTTATTTAAAAAGTTTTTCGAAATTCCTACCGGAAGTAGGTTTTTACTCTAATCGAAAATCAGTTTTTTGCGAATATTTCGCAAGTCATGCTTTTCAGACAGATACATTACGGGTATAAAAGTATTTAAAACATAATTTTCAATATCTTTTGTATAAAAAAATTCAAAATTCAGGCCGGAAGTACCACTTTTACTCCTATCGAATAGCGATTTTTTGCAAATATGTCGTAAATTATACATTCTATATATATTTATCAAGAGTACAAAAGTATTTAGTGCTAGATTTGCAATATTTTTTGTATAAATGAAATTTCAAAATTCGGATCGGAAGTAACACTTTTACTCTTAGGGAGTAGCACTTTTTCTGGAATATATTGCAAAGTATGCATTCTATAAGGATTTATTAAGAGAATAGAAGTACTAAGAATAGGGGTTTGAATAATTTTTGTGTAAAAAAGTTTTTAAAATAGTATAGTTTGAAACGCTCATACGTATAAAAAAATGAGGTGTGGCCACCACACGACTTTCTTATACGTATAAGCGTTTCAAATTATAGAATTTTAAGAATTTTTTTATAAAAATTCTTCAAAATCCTATTCTAAGTACTTCTATTCTCTTAATAAATCTCTATAGAATACATACTTTGCAAGATATTATCAAAAAAGTGTTCCGCGCTAAGAGTAAAAGTGCTACTTCCGGTCCGAATTTTGAAATTTTATATATACAAAAAATATTGCAAATCCAGTTTTAAATACTTTCGTATTCTTGACAAATTTATATAGAATGCATAACTTACGACATATTTGCAAAAAATCGCAATTCGGTAAGAGTAAAAGTGGTACTTCCGGTCTGAATCTTGAAATTTTTTTATACAAAAGATATTGAAAATTATGTTATAAATACTTTTATACCCGTAACGTACTTGTCTAAAAAGCATGACTTGCAAAATATTCGCAAAAAACTGATTTTCGATAAGAGTAAAAGACCTACTTCCGGTAGGAATTTCGGAAAACTTTTTAGATGAAATTATTCTCAATTTTAATTTTAAGTATGTATGAATTCTTTATAAATTTGTTTAAACTTAGTAGTTGACGAAATATTGGCAAAATTTGATTTTTTCGCTGAAGTAAACTGCTACTTCCGGTCTACCGATTTTACTGAAAAACTAATCAGATCTCAAGAGGGAGATTATACACGTAAATACAAAATTTGGAATTGATATGTACAGCGGTTTGACCGCTATCGTGGTCACACACACACAGAGACACACAGACACAGACACACAGACACACACACAGACACACAGACATTTTTTAAAAACCACTTTTTCGGTATCAGGGGACTTCAAAACGTGGATATCTGCAAAAATCTCGAGGTCGAAAATTTTCATCATCACAATACTTCCTTATACTACGTATAAGAAAGTAAAAGTCGTGTGGTGGTCATACCTCATTTTTAAAAAATGTCTCTCTCTTTCTCTCTCTCTCTCTGTGTGTGTGACCACGATAGCGGTCAAACCGCTAAAGATATCAATTCCAAATTTTCTATTTTCGAATATAATCTCCCTCTTGAGATCTGATTAGATTTTCAGTAAAATCGATAGACCGGAAGTAGTAGTTTACTTCAGTGACAAAAATCGAATTTTGCCAATTATTCGACAACTATAGTCTATTTTTAAAATAGCGAGACGAATTTCTGAACAGACCACTTTGATAGTGGAATCTCATTGGTTGAAAGCAAGGCCAAATGACACCCTATCAATCTTGCTCACATTCTGTCAACTGACATTGTTTATGATTAAGCCTTGTTGTTGTTTCTATTATTTCTCCGTTATTTCATTATATACTTTACCAGTTCTATTCAGAGCTCGACAGTAATAGTTATCAGATATACTCGTAAGTTTGTTTTCAAGATTTTCGTGCATGTAATTTGGGACAGGGGTATGTTCAGAAATTCGTCTCGCTACTTTAAAAATAGACTATACTAAGTTTAAACAAATTTATAAACAATTCATATTTACTCAAAATTAAATTTGAGAAAAATTTTATGAAAAGAGTTTTTCGAAATTCCTACCGGAAGTAGGTCTTTTGTCCTTACCGAAAATTAGTTTTTTTGCGAATATTTCGCAAGCCATGCTTTTTAGACAGGTACGTTACGAGTATAAAAGTATTTAGAACTTAATTTCCAATACCTTTTGTATAAATTTTTTTTCGAAATTCGGACCGGAAGTAACACTTTTATTTCTATCGCATAGAAATTTTTTGCAAATATGTCCTAAATTAAGCATTCTATATATATTTATCAAAAGTATAAAAGTATTTATTGCTGGATTAGGAATATTTTTTGTATAAACGAAATTTTAAAATTGGGACCGGAAGTAATACTTTTACTCTTAGCGAGTAGCATTTTTTGAAAATGTCTCACAAGTATGCATTCCGTAGAGATTAAGAGACTAGATGTACTTAGAATAGGATTTTGAATAATTTTTGTATAAGAGAATTTTCAAAATTCGGATCTGAAGTAACACATTTACTAACAGGCGTGTTTTTTTAAGAGGATAAAAGTACCGCGAAGTCAAAAATTATTCTGCTAAACGTTTACCATGGAATATAAAACGTCTCATTAATTTTTAATGTTAGTGTGACACTTAATGATATAACTTAAGACAGACGTTTTACATTCCATGTCAAACCTTTATCAATATAATTTTTGATTTCGCGGTATTTAAAGCTTAATTGGAAACAACTTCGCATAATTTGAAAGCACATATGTATAAGAAAGTCGTGTGGTGCCCACTCCTCATTTTTTAATCAGTTCTACTTTTAACTGTATGTTTTATTCGTTTTAATTCTTAGTCTTAATTCTCGTAATTTCGCCTTTTTGGTTCATTACAAATTTATTTACTGGTTTTTCTCCTCTTGTCTGGCTTGTTTAATTATTTAATTCATGTTAATTCTGTAAGTGGTAAGTATTGTTCACATCCACTTGACATAAATGAAGGTAATAGCAAAATGAACGAACGTTAAAACACACGCCGTCTTATGTATCAGGTCACAATGAAAATTATTACATTTAACGTAAACTAACATTCTACTAAGTAAACCGAACTTCAACTTAAGGGAATTCCTTAATTTACGTTTATTAATTCCACCAATCAGCAACTACCAGAAACAGCATAGCTATATATGAGTACCTATTTTTATTTTCTAATTTGTCATTTCAAACTAGCATAATTTTCCACAGTTATTTTATTGTTTTGTACGTTGCTGTTTTATATTATCATGAACTACGGCGTTTTAATTGATTGGGTGCATAGCTATTCCCATTTATATGACAAAAAGTCGTTTAAGAACCTATTTTATTGGCACTCCAGCAGCACATACGCCTGCGCACTTAACGTAAATTAATGATAGAACGTCCAAGCGTCCTTCCAGCAGGACTATTTGTCCTGCTGGAAGTACGCAAATCATGAAGTGCATTTTTCCATATGTTGTGGTACTTCCAGAAGTACTAAACTCCCACCACTAGAAAGAGTGAAAAAAATTGCCTATTTGTTGTGCAAGTCTCAACTTGCTATCTTCAGTCGTACTCGAGATACGAAAGAATATGTGTAAATTACATCAACTTACGAAAAATCAGGGGCGTACGATTAAAAATGAATGTAGGAGTATTAATGAAGGGGACAGGGTAGCCACAAAGGCTACGAATTTTGATGAAAATGGCCAAGAAAGATGGAGTGTTTCCGTCTATGGTAAAGACAAATACAAAACTGCCATGTGTTACGGGAAAGTCGTCAAAATACACAAAAGTGTAGCTGATGTGCTATGGGATCTCGATGATGAAGTTGTTCCGATCCCCATAAATTTATTGAAAAGAATAGGTAAGCAGCGTGACTACCTTTTATTTCTGTATTGTTAATAAATAATATCTCTTTCATGAACAGCGAATAATAAAAGAAAACGGGAATGTGAAAAAACGAGAGATGCTCACGCAACACCACAACCATCTACTTCATCTGGGTGTAATAATAAATATTCTCTCAGTAGTGGTAGTAGTAGTTCATCTTCCAGTGACTCTGATAATGTTAGTGGCGACAGTGATCGTGAAAATGATAATATTGGGAATATTTTGGATGAGGGAAACAACCGTAGCCGAATAAATGAAGAAATTTTGGTTCATGAAACAATGTGGAAACTTGACGAAGAAACTAGAATCGACAGCTATTCAGGAGCAAGATACAAGCCAAAATTAAATGCAGCTAATATTCATACCATGACGGAGTTAGATATGTGGCTACTTTTTTTTCCAACAGAAAACATAGAACAGATTCTTGAAGCGTGCAATTCTAATGTGGAGCCAGGCACCAAACATATAACCAAAAAAGAATTTATCAAAGTTTTAGGGCTTTTCTATGCAATGAGTACAAATATTCTGCATAGTCGTCGTGAATATTGGTCGAATAGAGAAGATAATGCTGTTTTTCCACCTCCCTCATTTGGCAAGAGATTTGGGTTAGGTTACCATCGGTTTGAGTATATATTACAAAATTTATCATTTGGTATTAATAATAATGACAGAGATGACCCAAATGAAACTAATCAGATATGGAAACATGTTCAAAGTTTTATAGATATGCTACACACTAAATGGAACGATGTCCTTTTACCAGGTTATAAATTATGTGTCGACGAATCGATGTTCGCCTGGTATGGCCGAGGAGATAAAGCAGTAGATGGAATGCCTGCAGTAATTAAAATTAAACGAAAGCCGAAAGGGATTGGTTGCGAATGCAAAACTCTTTCAGATGCACTGTCCAATATTATGCTCCGAATAGAAATAAATGAAGGCAAAGGTGGAATGGCCACAAAAAAGTGGCAACAAGAGCTTGGAGCTGGATCTGCGACCATACTCCGTCTCACAGAACCTTGGCATGGTTCGGGAAGAATTGTTGTAGCCGATTCATGGTTTTCTTCAGTGAAAACTTCGGTGGAACTTCATAAAAGGGGGTTGTATCATATTGGTATTGTTAAAACTGCCACAAAACAATTTCCTATCAAACAATTAAAAGAGAAGTGTCCGGAAAATCGTGGAGGAATAATTTGTGCCAAAGCTTCCGTTCAAGGTATTGAGGTAATGAGTTGTGCTTGGCGAGATAAAAAAGTGCATACTTTTGTGGGAACCTGTGGAACTACCTTGGAAGGGAAACCAGCGAAAAAAACTCGTTATGATGCTGACGGAAAGAGGTATTCCTACGAAGTTCCTAGAAATAAGATGATTGAAGAATATTTTCAAGGAGCGCCTAGCATTGACGTTCACAACCATATTAGACAATCCGGATTAGCCCTTGAGCAGGTATGGAATACGCAAAACTGGAAGCATAGAGTCTACTCTTCTTTGCTCGGAATCATAGAAACAAACGCTTTTCTGGCATTCAAGTATTTTAAAGATGACAATAAAATCAGCCATGTTGATTTTACAAAAAATCTAGCTTTTCAAATGATAACAAAAGATTGGGAAAGAGATAATCCAGCCGCAAAAGCCCCAGTACCACAAAATCATATTTTGCCAGCGGCTCATAGCGAAAATCAACGTACTGATCATAAATTGGTACCACTGAGCAGCCTTTCCGACAAGAAAAGACATCAACGTAAGTGTGTAGTTTGTTCCAGGGTCCATAAAATACAAACCAAAGCAAGTTACTTCTGCGAATCATGTGGGCAAAAAGTAGTATTGTGTTCACCTCAAACAGGGCGAGAATGTTTTGCTTATCATATTGTGAAAGGAGTTCCACTTTAGTATTATACTGTATTTGTTATTTTATTTTTCAGTTTAACGGATCAAAATTTATTTTTAAGAAATATTTTTTATTTTCATTTGTATTTTTTTAATAAACGATATATTTTAAATATTATTGTACCCCTTATTAAAAATCGTTACCTCCGCCGATGAAAAACTAATGAGTACTGCCAGAAGGAATTTGTGTCCTGCCAGCAGGACAAACTAATGTTATTTTAAGGTACTTCTGGCAGGACAAGTCTAGCATGTCCAGCGGTCCTGCCGGAAGGTACTTCCAGCAGGACAATTTGCTGGACGTTCTATCATTAAGGCAATGTGAACGACTTTATAAATTTTGTGTTAATTTTACGGTACGTTAAGTAACGTTTAAGTTAAGTTAAGTGAGGCTTTAATCTTATTTGATTACAGCTGTATTTTCGTGTGCCTGCACGATTCATGACTTTATGGCATCTTACGGGCATTCTTTATTTGTTAGCTTCGGTAACCCAACGCACTCGCCTATTTGTTACAAGTAGTTCTGCATGTATTTAATATTTGGTGATAATACCGTAATTTCTACAATTAGTTGATTGGCATGATAGCAGACTACTATCTAATATTGTGATTTTGTCGTCGATTATTGAAATAGATTGATTTCGGGTTGGGGAAAAATAAACATCGTGTATGCTGGATGAGTTTCTTTTGTTTCCTTGTTAAATTAGTAATTATATGTTCTCTTTCCTTTATTACGTAGTTGCAATTTGGGGCATTAATTTGGAAATTAAATGTTAGACTTTGAGCCCTTCCTCGTGGATGAAAAAAATATACCAAGGCCGTTGTAAGAAAACCGGCCATTTTGTCATCGTTGATTCCGTGCGTCGCTTGCTGTATGTCTAGCCTCTGATATCTGCTTACTTGTTTTTCAATTATACAGGATGTCCAAACAGAAACAGGCCCAAATATACCGCAATAACAAAGAAATTAAAAATTTAATTTTTTGTTCTTTTTTAGATAAAAAAATTACAATACGGACCTGGCACAGAATGAATGTTTATAAATACACGTAAGAATGCACATTTGTAGATAGAAACGAACACGCATTTATAGAAAAATACGCTTTTATTTGTATAAAATGGGAAAAAAAGGTTAAATCGTACTCATTCATATAAAACACATTTTTTGCCCGATGCGTCTAGATAACGCAGCTATGCAGTCGGTTGTTGACCCAGATGGGCGACGCACTTTATTGCAGACAATCTCTTTAATGTGTTTGTAGTCGGAAACAGCTGATTACACTGGCCAACAAATTTCAACTTTTGATTTTGCCATCAAATAATTTATACGAATTTCAATAGAAAACATATAAACATTTATTTTAATAAAAGGTAGAACGTAAAGTTAGCTCGATTTTTTATTGTATTTCAATGAAAAGGTTTTTTAGATTAGATCATAATTTAATGTATATTTCAAATTATTATAATTAGAAATGTAAAGTAATATTGCTGTCTCTTATAAACAACATCTACAGCATCTCTTCTTAACGTCCAACAGTAATCTGCTAACATAATAGGATTCCATTTCCCCTGATACCGTTTTTCCATTCCCATGATGTCTTGGTGGAAGCGCTCACCGTGTTCATCGCTAACGTCGCCCATATTTTCCGGAAAAAAATCTAAGTGAGAATGTAGAATGTGCACTTTAAGGGACATATTACAGCCAGCAGCGTGAAATGCTTGTATCATATCCATTACTAAAGTTTTATAGTTGTCAGCTTTTTTGTTTCCCAAGAAATTCGTGAAAACTTGTACCATGGAGCGCCAAGCTGTTTTTTCCTTCGCTGTTAATTTGGTTTCAAAGGTTTCATCATTTACTATTTCTCGTATCTGAGGTCCAACAAAAATACCTTCTTTCAGTTTTCCTTCTGTTATTTTTGGAAACTTTTCACGAAGGTATCTAAAACCGTCACCTTTGCGGTCCACTGCCTGTACAAAATTTTTCATGAGCGCAAGTTTCACGTGGAGAGGTGGTATTATGATCTTTTCTTTTTCTACTAGAGGCTGATGTTGTACATTGTTTTTTCCTGGTATAAACTGTTGTCGTAGTGGCCACTCTTGCTTATGGTAATGTTTTTCCCTGTCACGACTGTCCCAAAGACATAAGAAGCAACAGTATTTGGTGTAACCAGATTGCATACCCAAAATTACTTTAAAATCTGCACAAATATTCCATAATATAAAATTTTCAGATTTTCGTAAGTTTCTTTCATAGAAACAGCATAACCTATCGGAATAGCAGGATAATGGTTTCCATTATGCAACAAAACTGCTTTTAGGCTGGTCTTTGATGAGTCTATGAATAATCTCCAAGAACTGGATCATGATGTATTCCAAAAGCTTCAGAAAGTTTATAAATATTATTGCAGTAGACCAGATTACCGGCCATACTATAAAAATCAACAATATTTTCATGTCTGCTGCGAAAAATACTTATTCTTGTGTCCTTTGCTAAGAGATTCCATTGCTGTAGTCGCGACCCAAGAAGTTCTGCTTGTGATTTTGATAAATTCAAATCCCGCACCAAGTCATTTAATTAAAACTGAGTAATTAAATGTGGTTCGTTTGATGTAGATGGAATAAAATCAGGGTCACTTGATTTTTCATTACCTTCAAAGCTAGTGTCGCTATCGGTAGCTATTGTACTCTCCTCGCTTTCTTTGTGAATTGGCGGTCGTGGAACAGGATGCTGTTCATCATGGGGTCGAGGTTTCTGAGCTGACTCAGTTTCCACATAATTATATTTTCTTTTCTTACGCGTGTTAAGTCCTGCAGTTTTGTTAAGGCAAAAATAGCAATCTTCAAGATGATTCTTTTGTTCTTTCCATAGCATAGGAATGGCGAACGGTAAAAAATGTCGTTGTCCACATAACCAATCTCGCAAATATCTGCTGCATGTAGTACATATTACATGTGGAACCCACTGTTTGTCCTGATTTTTGACGGTCATATCGAAGTAAAGTTCATAGGCCCGGCAAATGTTCAGACTTAACTTTTCACTCTGGCCTAGTGGGGTAAATTTACCACATACGTAACAAAAGTTATTTGGATTACTTCTACACGAACAAGGCATGACTGTGTCTTTAAAGATGGAACTAAATTATCTCAATTTTTAATTTCGTTATTAAAAATTCTCATTCACGGCTTTATGCTGTGCTAGCGCTAGTGGTATTTCAGTCAAAGATGTATCTCTTATATAGTATGTATCTGCTTATCCCCTCCCTAAGTCCTATCAACCAACCAGATTAAAGCATAACACTGCAAACTTGAACATTCTTGAGGGAACGAGTCAAGTCACGTCTGCAACAAGTCTCGACCTGCATTTTCTCTGTAACCAGAGCTAAGCCAATACTGCCGCTTTTCGAATCATTTTTACTTTATATATGCTGTTCAATTTCATTAGTTACTAACTTAGGGTAAAAACCTTGTTGGCCAGTGTTATTATTATTTTAGAATATTCAATAAATGCTAGTTTTTCTAGCCTTTACAGTAAATATCAAGAATGTAATTATTTTTTTCTAGCAGGTGTAAAATTAAAGTAATTAATGGTTTGATATTTATTATGAAGTGTCCATTCCTCCTCATTTTTTGTAACACAAGTAATATGGTGGTTCAGAAAAGGACCGATTGTGAAAGTGAAGCAAGTGGATAGTTAGTCCAGGGTCGGCGTAAGGCCCATTGAATTCTTTATTATTTTCTTTCTGCCGTCTGCGCACGAATAAAGACTTGATATTTTGAGGGTACGTTTTTACACAATCTAGGTTCCGATTTCTGCTATTCCGTCTTTTTATTTCTGGGACAACCTGTATGTATGTCCTGTGTTAAGGTAACTTTTGGAAAATATTATTTAAGTGTCTGTTGATGAAAATAGCCGGAAGATTTTCTTCCATCGTTTGAATTCCAATGTCCCTTTCTTAAAAAAAAGAAAAAAACGACCTTGAGAACCTGTACATATTTAGAACGCAATTCTAATTTCATTTATAATTTTGTTAATTATTAATATATCATTTGGGAATAACCTTCAATGTGATATTTTCTATCTTGTGTGCTCAAGTGTTCTTTAAATTTCAAATTTAAAATTTATTTTGCGAGTTTAATTGCTCATATTATCAATTCGCTTGTGAATCTTACTTTATTAATTTTGTACTAACTTTTAAATATAATTCCATTTTCATCTTCAGTGCCCTGTTATACAGGGACCGCTCCATTAAATTTGTATCTTGTTTCCGAGTGGACTTTAGATTAGTATCTTGTACGAGGCCACTTAAATTGTAATTAAATACCCATTTATTAGTATGTTTTAACTTGTCAATTATATAATAATTAATTTTGTTTATTAGTAGTAAATTTTACCAACTGATTGTGATCCGATAGGTCACACTATATGTATATAAATTATGTTAGGAATTGAGATCTCATCGCTATACTTGGCCTATTCTTTTGGTTTAAATTGTAACACAATATGTTTTACACATCCACTTGAATGACGTATACAGGGTGTTACTTACCTAGGAATTTTTAATTATTATTTTGGTAAAGTTTCGAGATAACCCTTCAGGTCATTGAATGTAAGTTGTTTAGTTTGATCTGGCTACCTTGTATTGGGAACATAATACTACTGTAATATGTATTGAGGGCAATATTTTACGAAGTGTTATACATCACGGAGATTGCCACATATGGCCTCATACCTAGTGCACCTACTTATCAGTGTTTATGAAATAATAATTAAGTAGATTAGGATTGAATAACATGTTTCGTAAATAAGACAAGTAGGTTAAGTTTGATATCTATAAATAGTTGGACGAATAAACAAGGATTAGAGTTAGTATAATCTTTGTTAATAGTTATACGTTAGTTGTACTTTCACTTATTATTAGCGCACAATAAAGTTGTTAAAAAGTAAGATTTGTGTTCCTCTTACAAGTTAGTGTGAATACCGCTCGGAGTACTCACGGTCTTTCTTATTGCATGGCGATCTTGTCTGGCACTTAAAAAAAAATGGAAAGTGGAAATTCCAGAACGAGCTTTAGCAATGTAAACAAGAGATAGGAACAGAGAGGAAAGACTATGGGAAACTCCGAAATAAAAGAAGAGGTAATTATCGCACAGGCAGGAAATAGCGGAAGTCAATCGACCATATTGGGGACAATAGACATCCTTGCCATTTTATCTTTCGCAGGAGTCACCATCATGTTGGTATGTTGTTGCTGCCTTGATGGTTCCTTATGTCTGAAGTAGAGGCTGAAGAAAGTCGTCAGCGCAAAGATAAGAGAAGAAATCAGCCGGAGCCAAGAACAAATTTAAATGGACCACATGTGTGATGCCCGTCCCCGAACAATTTATAGATCTACTAGAGCGAATAAAGGTATTTCTTAGAAATTAAAAAAAAAAAGACAATTACATTTTTCGCAATGACATTGAAATTTTAAATCGTAAATTTAGTAAATTAAATAAGTTTAATGAAGAACTATTAAAGTCAAGAGAAATATTTAATGGTAAGGTACATAGCGCAATTGGAACCGCTGATACTAAAGCTCATGTTAAAGTTATAGATAAGCACTTAGACGATATTAGTATTACTTTAGAAAGTAGATTAAGCACGGTAGATAAGGATAATTATTTAATCACAATGGCCGAAACATTCGATTTAAAAACCGCCGCAGGTTTAATCCCTATCATGAACAATTTAGAAGATGTGACTAAGCAATTAATTGATGCGATTGAGTTAGAAGACTCGATGTTGAACGAAAATGGTAAGAGAGTCACATTCAAACCAAATTAGGAACAGCAGCCATTATCTCGTAGGCAATAAAGTACGGCGCGATCATTTAAATTCTAAATTAGAGCAGTTTGTGAAATTTAAATTAAGTTGGTATACGAGTATAAGTACTAATTTACAATTTGAATTGTCAAAGTGACGTTTCAAAATGTTTGATTTAGAACATAAGATTTTTCTTACTGAAAGTTATTTTAAAAACGCCGAACGACAAGAGAATGGTGAACGGACATATTCAGTTCCGCACTGCATCAATGATTTTCAAAATGCTTTCCCTAATTTTCCTGCGGATTATCAAAAATTAGTCCAAGAAATTTACACATGTGTGGCGAAATTTCGTAATGTTGGAACTGTAGGTAGGAAAGCTGGTAGTGGCGCGCCCAAAAAAAGGACTCCTGAGATTGTGGCAGATGTTGCAGAAAGAATGGAACAGTGTCCCAAAAAATCTCTTCGCAGATCATATGGAACTTGTCAAAAAATTTTAAAAGAAAATTTAAATCTTTATCCCTATAAGATTAACGTCGTTCAAGAGCTATTCTTTCGAGATTTTCCTATACGAATAGAATACTGTCAGTGGTTTTTGAATAATTTAAATAACAACAACACTTTGGATTTAACATTTTTTTCTGACGAAGCATGGTTTCACCTATCCGGCTATATAAACAAACAAAATATGCGTATTTGGTCTTCGGAGAATCCTCATGAGTTTATTCAATCGCCTCTCCATCCGCGGAAAATTGGTGTTTGGCTAGCGGTTTCTAGAAGGCGTATATTTGGACCTGTGTTTTTTGAAGGAACGATAAATGCTGAGAGATATCGAAATAATTTACTTGAACCGTTTTTACAAAATCTTCATGATGACGAACTTTTACATGGGTATTTCCAACAGGATAATGCAACAGCTCACAAAACATGGGAAAGTATGGCTCAAATTCGCGAGTTTTATGATAATCGAATCATTGAATTTCCGCCTCGCAGTCCGGACTTAACGATTCTTGATTATTTCATTTATCCGTATCTGAAAAACACAGTTTACAAAAATAACCCACAAAATCTTGAAGAACTACAAGAGGCAATTTCTAATGCATGTAACGCTATAACCGTTCAGATGTTGGCAAATGCTTTTGAAAATATGAAACGGAGGGTTAACAGTTGCATTGCAACAGGGGGAGAACACTTTGAACACCTTTTGTAATTCACAATAAAACTAATTTATCTTGTAATGCTTTCATTTCCATTAAATTTAAATCGATTACACATAAGATTCACAAATGTCACAAAGTATAACATAACCGCAAATTTCAATTAATCAATAATTGACATTCTGGACAACCTAATAAAAAAATCCCGCCTGCTATAATTTAGAATTTAAATGATCGCGTGGTATTAGTTAAGAACGAAGTAGGTAATAAGTTACAAGCATTACTAAAAGGCCCATTACAATTATTGAGAATAACAATCCAGCAAATGTAACAATAGGTGTAGATTATAAGCTGATAGAAATACACAAGAATAGAATTAGGCCTATTACTAGGTATTAAGAGCAATATTTTAGCATGAAAGAAAATAAACAACAGCAACGTTCTATATTTTCTTTCACCCAGCGGAGGGAGGTGTAATAAGTATTGAGGGCAATATTTTAGGATGTGTTATACATCACGGAAATTGCCACATATTGCCTCATACCTAGTGTACCGATTTATCAGTGTTTGTGAAATAATAATTAAGTAGATTAGTACAGAATAACATGTTTTGTAGGTTAAGTTCGATATGTATAAATAGTAGGACGAATAAGCAAGGATTAGAGTTAGTATAATGTTTGTTAATAGTTATACGTTAGTTGTACTTTCACTTATTATTAGCGCACAATAAAGTTGTTAAAAAGTAAGATTTGTGTTCCTCTTACAAGTTAGTATGAATACCGCTCGGAGTACCCACGGTCTTATTGCACTACATCTAAGGCTGTGCATATTTAAAATTTTAATTTCATTTTATTTTATAACATAACCTAGATACATATCAAGATTACCGCGAGAGTATATGGTTACTTAATTAAACTTTATAATTCAATTTGTTTTGTACATTCTGAGTAAACGTAATAAATTTTGTTATTGTTTTATACGTGGTTTTTTTTCTGATTTCTGATTTTCTCCAGGTTAAAGATTATTTTGGGGAAGGGAATATACACAAGGGAGTAGCGTCCGTTTATTCATCTGTACGCAAGGGTAGAGACAGGTAAGGCATCCTTGAAGGTGTAAACGTAAATTTTCCGAAACTTTGCTGGATTATTAAGAGACGTTACAATCACTTTAGCATCGCCAATAATTATTACTAATAGTTTTGAAAGGATGAATAATTTTTAATTTTGCGACGACGCCATATTTTTCTGCGCCTTTGATTGCTTTTGACATTTAATTTTTGGAAGAGCATAGCAAACCATAGATATACTGTTGTAGGTTAATAGATACAATGGCGGTCCCAAAATTGATCCTTGTGGTATACACCCCCGTATATTTTATCCAAATTTTTATTACAATTATTTAAAGTAATGTATTCACCATCTTATGTTGACATAACAGTTTTTCTTCAAATTGCTTCAGTTTCCATTTCTCAAAGTTTCTTATAAAGTTAATAAATCACACTGTATGAACATTTAATCAATTACTTTTTGATAAACAAATTGTTCCATCAAATTTTCCCACAATTTTTCATCCAAAAAAAAAAAAAAAAACGGAAGACCGCCACGAAACGCAGAGGAAATTCGGAGAGAATTCCCGCGTTAAGGATTTGAAGATTTAATTCGGTAATCCTTTATGAAGGAGAAAGTTTGTAATCTCGACGAAAGAACTGCTTGTTGCCTTGCTTTTGCCTTCCGAAGGAACGTTGTAAGAGAAAGATAGAGTGAGTGGTGTTTTTCCCCAGTTAACTTTCATTATGCCTCTGCTGACTTTAATACAAAATATCGTTCCGACGAATAAACCGACCACGCTTCTGCGATCAAGGCAATGTAGTTAGCTGGCCGATATTGCCTTCCCTGGAAGGTGGTGCCCTGCCCTGCCCTACCGGTGGTAAAATCGCGATTTATTTTTCAATTTACTTTAATTCGTTGTAATTGCTTGCAAAAGCTGAATATTTGACCGTTCCCTTTTATGTGAACATTCAACGGGTATATAATTTAATAACTGGCACGAGGGGCCTTTGCGAATGGCTCCGGGATGAAAATCTTAAGACGGGATTGGCTGCTAATTTCCGAGATTTCTTGCCAGTTTTAATGTATCTTTTGGTAAATTAAAGGCAGAAATTACCAATAAAAGTAAATTAACGAATTAATAGAAAAAAATATTAGTCTTCTATCAGATTTTTTTAACATAAAAACATTGAAAAACATAGATTGCATGCATTACAATTTATATAATTTGTTTCTCTGAAAAGAGTTCTTACGTTTCTAAAGTTTACATTGAAAGAATTAAAATCTTCGCAAATAATCTCAACACCAAAGAGTAGTTGCGCATGTGTAGCAATATATATACATATATATAAATTTAGATGTCTTTACCACAAGTACATGAATTAAAATAATGTTTCTTGGGTTTGTGGTACTTACTGATTAAATAAATAAAACTAAATTTGACGTTTCGACATATTTAATGTCTTTCTCAAAAATGTGGAAATATAAAACAAACATGCCTAAAATTAATACATAAATCAGTGTCAGATGTTAATACAGTTAATATATTCAGATATTACATGCAAAATACTATATAGAACTTTATCAAAACATTAAAAATATATAAATATAAAAAACACATATAGCAACGGACAACTCACCAGTAAAATTTCGTAAAACATCCTTTATTATACATTTAAAATTGGAATTTTATAAAATAACGTATTCGATGATATCTATACATGTTCTTTCCCTTTTTCTTTTTTCTTTTGGTGTCATTTTTTAATTTTATTGTTATTCAATATGTATCACCAAAGTATGTGTGTCACTTTTGTTTAATTATGTTAAAGTTTTGTTGTTTTCAATAACTGTGTACGATAACGAATGCATGAATACATATTGCACTGCTACGATCCTTTTCAGATATTAGCAAGTTTTTGTTGTTATGTTTTTAACTGCGCGTAGTGGAAAGACTTACACATTATTTTCAAGAAGTCGGCATATCTACAGGGGTCCCGCTAGGTGAAACACAAAAATTAAACAATGTATTGCTATAATTAAACTGTTACTTTTGTATGATTGGGTAGTATATGTTTGAGAGGTTAGATATATCTGCACGGTCGTTTATGGCATAATCATGATTTTTGATGTAAATCATTTCGAGTACATCTCTAGCTTTTTGTTTTTTTTCCTTCTCCAAGATTCTAACGTTCTTGAAATCAAAGTCGTGCCCTGTATCGGTAGTATGCTTCTTTAAAGCTGTACTATTCTTACAATATTTATGGCCGTTGATACGGTTTTTAAGGTGTTGGTGCGTTTGCCCTATGTATACACCCTCGCAATTTTTACAAGGTATTTCGTATATTAAATGTGTTTGTTGGTCTTTAGGGATTTCTGCTTTCAGTTTAGACCATAAACATTGTAAGTTGTTTGTATTTTTACTAGCTACTGTGATATCATATGGCTTTAGAATATTTTTTATCCTTTCAGATAGATGTTGTACGTAGGGAAGGGCGATATAGTTTTTATTTATTCTGTTATTGTTATTATTGGGATGTTTGTGTGAATTATATGCACGAAACGTTCTTCTTTTGATAATTTTATGTATGAGGTTTTCAGGGTAACCATTGTTGTTCAACGTTTGTTTAATTTTTTGTAATGTTTCTGTTCTAAAAGCTGGCGAAGTTAATTTGATTGCTCGGTCAATGAGACCAATAATTACACTCTTTTTGTATGCAAAAGGCGTTATTGAATTAAAATTCAGGTATCTACCAGACCAAGTATCCTTGGTGTACCATTTAGTTAGAACTTTTTTAGTAGCGTGTTGTCTCAGTAAAGTTATATCTAAAAAGTTTATTACGTTATTGTTTTCTATTTCTGCAGTAAATTGAAGTTTATCATGAAAATTGTTAAAATGTTTTAAAATTGTGGCAATATCTTTTTCTGGTATAGCTGTGATGCAGTCATCAACATATCTTTTGAAAAATGGAAGTTTTATAGGTAATTGGGGTATTATAGTTTCTTCTAAATGTTCTAATAACAATTTTACAACATTTTAACAATTTTCATGATAAACTTCAATTTACTGCAGAAATAGAAAACAATAACGTAATAAACTTTTTAGATATAACTTTACTGAGACAACACGCTACTAAAAAAGTTCTAACTAAATGGTACACCAAGGATACTTGGTCTGGTAGATACCTGAATTTTAATTCAATAACGCCTTTTGCATACAAAAAGAGTGTAACTATTGGTCTCATTGACCGAGCAATCAAATTAACTTCGCCAGCTTTTAGAACAGAAACATTACAAAAAATTAAACAAACGTTGAACAACAATGGTTACCCTGAAAACCTCATACATAAAATTATCAAAAGAAGAACGTTTCGTGCATATAATTCACACAAACATCCCAATAATAACAATAACAGAATAAATAAAAACTATATCGCCCTTCCCTACGTACAACATCTATCTGAAAGGATAAAAAATATTCTAAAGCCATATGATATCACAGTAGCTAGTAAAAATACAAACAACTTACAATGTTTATGGTCTAAACTGAAAGCAGAAATCCCTAAAGACCAACAAACACATTTAATATACGAAATACCTTGTAAAAATTGCGAGGGTGTATACATAGGGCAAACGCACCAACACCTTAAAAACCGTATCAACGGCCATAAATATTGTAAGAATAGTACAGCTTTAAAGAAGCATACTACCGATACAGGGCACGACTTTGATTTCAAGAACGTTAGAATCTTGGAGAAGGAAAAAAAACAAAAAGCTAGAGATGTACTCGAAATGATTTACATCAAAAATCATGATTATGCCATAAACGACCGTGCAGATATATCTAACCTCTCAAACATATACTACCCAATCATACAAAAGTAACAGTTTAATTATAGCAATACATTGTTTAATTTTTGTGTTTCACCTAGCGGGACCCCTGTAGATATGCCGACTTCT
Source organism: Amphimallon solstitiale (assembly GCA_963170755.1). Classification (NCBI taxonomy): domain Eukaryota; kingdom Metazoa; phylum Arthropoda; class Insecta; order Coleoptera; family Scarabaeidae; genus Amphimallon; species Amphimallon solstitiale. The sequence continues at coordinate 250,299,335 of OY720675.1, forward strand.
TGAAAATAATGTGTAAGTCTTTCCACTACGCGCAGTTAAAAAACATAACAACAAAAACTTGCTAATATCTGAAAAGGATCGTAGCAGTGCAATATGTATTCATGCATTCGTTATCGTACACAGTTATTGAAAACAACAAAACTTTAACATAATTAAACAAAAGTGACACACATACTTTGGTGATACATATTGAATAACAATAAAATTAAAAAATGACACCAAAAGAAAAAAGAAAAAGGGACAGAACATGTATAGATATCATCGAATACGTTATTTTATAAAATTCCAATTTTAAATGTATAATAAAGGATGTTTTACGAAATTTTACTGGTGAGTTGTCCGTTGCTATATGTGTTTTTTATATTTATATATTTTTAATGTTTTGATAAAGTTCTATATAGTATTTTGCATGTAATATCTGAATATATTAACTGTATTAACATCTGACACTGATTTATGTATTAATTTTAGGCATGTTTGTTTTATATTTCCACATTTTTGAGAAAGACATTAAATATGTCGAAACGTCAAATTTAGTTTTATTTATTTAATCAGTAAGTACCACAAACCCAAGAAACATTATTTTAATTTATACATATATATATATATATATATATATATATATATAATTTTTGTGAAGGGCTTCTATTTTTTAAAAATTGCTGTCACTGTTAGAAGTACATGTGCTACGTTGTGTTTAGTTTATGCTGTGTATAAAGATTTGAGACGGTCCATTTCTCTATAAAATGAGTGAAACTAAAGTTGAACATCGCAGTGTAATAAAGTTCCTGACAAAGGAAGGCAATAGTGGAAAAGCAATTCATGAAAGAATGGTTGCTGTATATGGGGAAGATACACCATCTTATTTCCAAGTAAAATATTGGTTTAAACTCTTTCGATGGGGCCGAGAGTCAATCAATAATGACCCAAAGTCCGGACGACCTGTTGAAGGTCGAACTGAAAACATTGTGCGAAAAATCGAAAATTTGGTACTGAAAGAGCGGCGTGTAAAGATCTCTGTCATTGCCAATGAAGTCTGTATATCCGAAACAAGTATTCTCAAAATTTTGCATGACGATTTGGGTATGAAGAAGGTGTCTGCACGGTGGATACCCAGATTGCTTACACCTGAACAAAAACTGTGCAGAAAAGAAGTGTCTCAAGAAAATTTGGTCAAGTTGGAGACGGACAAAACATTTCTATCTCGAATTATTACCGGGGATAAAACTTGGGTATATTACTGGGACCCTTCTACTAAACAAGAATCCATGCAGTGGGTTCATAAGGGCTCTCCACCACCAAAAAAGGCCAAGACACAATTTTCTGGAAAAAAACTGATGGCAACAGTTTTCTGGGATTCTGAAGGAGTTTTGCTTATTGAATATATGCCGAGAAGATCTACCATAAATGGAGAGGCCTACGGAAACACAATTAAAAATTTCAAAACTGCTCTGGAGGAAAAACGCCCGCATTCTTATCCACAAAAAAACTTGTTGCTGCACGACAATTGTCGGGTTCATAAGGCAAACAAAGTTCAGCAGATAATCAATGATTGTGGGTTTATAGAGTTAAGGCATCCACCTTATTGCCCCGACCTAGCTCCGTCAGACTTCTTCTTATTCAAAAATTTAAAAAAGCATCTCAGAGGAAAGCATTTTGCTTCTGATGAAGAACTCAAAGAAGCTGTTGAAGAATATTTTGCGGGGTTACCGAAGCAATTTTTTTCTGAGGGTATGGGGCAACTGGAAAAAAGATGGAATAAGTGTATTAGTGTTGAAGGGAGTTATGTAGAAAAATAAAAATTTTTGTTCTCTTATGTGCTTTTTTTCATTGCTAGGTAGATAACATAAAAATACGCCCTCGTAACATAATAGAATATTTTTTAGGGAAGCTAAATATAATGTGCCAACTGAACACTGCATACGAGTATAGATTAAATATAATTGAGCACAATGAAAACGTCAGTAAAAACAGACATACTCTTGGAAAATTATTAGACTGCATTAAGTTTTGTGGCATTTTTGAAATCGAGAATTTTTGGATATTTGGGTGCAACCGATTTAAAAGGAAAAAACCGTGGGGGTGGTGAGAACTATAATTGTGGGTGGTGGAAAAGGGGCGGCAAACACGAAAAGTACAAATGCGCGGGGGTGGGGGGAAGGAGCGCCAAACACGAAAAGTACAAAATAAATTAACGGAATTAGAGGTGCGAGGAAGGGAGATGGTAAAGAAGTAAAAAAATCTATTAATCAAGAGAACAATCATTGCAATGATTGCAGTATAAATCATGTACATGTGCAAAAAGACAATTATAAATGTTTAAAAAAATTAAAGAAAACACTTATAAACATTCTCTATATCATTCCGTACTAATTTACAGGATATTATATAATTTTAAAAGGCATGTTAAAAATCAATGAAATAAACTACAAATTCATAAATAATATACACTTTATAACGTCTTTTGTTACTGATTTGCATATAATTTTCTAATAAATATTGAAAAATACAAGAAGTTTGTTCGACCATCTATCTACTATCTACTGTATAACTCTATGGATGACAGTCGTTGGTCCGAATCCGAATGAAACTTGGAATGGGCTTTTTCCACTAGGTGGTTTAAGGTTAGGTTTGTTGTTATGATTGGGTTATGTTAGAATTTTAAAATCGCAGAAAAGTTATTAAAAAACATAAAAATCAAATGTAATTGTTGTGTGGTAAAGTGAAATAAACATCATTTTTTAAGATTTTCATAATTTGAACGGTGTATATAACAAATACGACTAAAAATGTGACATGGAAAAATTCACTCGGTGAGCACTTTAATTATTAATTATCTCCGTTCCTGTACGTTGGCGCCGATTAATTTATAAGTTAAAGTTGTTCAATTAGAGGTCCTCTATAAGGTCCACAAGTTTTTTTGTCAAAAAATTGGGTACACCCATATTCTCCAATTTACTCTGAAATCGCTCTAAGGAGCCATGACAAAGCACAATACAGTGCGAATCCGTGGATTTTTCGTGAATTGGTTAATTTATTATCCGAAATTGACAGCACCCTTAAGGACCACATCAACAAATCTAAAAATAGTTTCTTTTTTTCCTTTTTTTTTTGTACTTAATTTTTGATATTAAACACTTTAAAAATCGTGAAAAATTGGGGTTTTGGGAACAAAATTTCCGGGAGCGCGGACTTCCCAGACCCCCCCGGTGTCCACCCATACCGAAAAATCACGGACCGCCACTGGAAGGGAGGACTATAATCATTATTACTTTCGTAGTTCACAACGGAAATGCAAAAATGTCGACATCGAAACAGCGAAACTGAAGCTTCTCCCATCCTTACAATAAATGTAAAATTAACTGGGAAACTTCGGAAACACTCTATCGAATTGCCTTTCAGACGATAAAGCGATGGAATGACCACACGGCGGAAAGGAGGTTAACGGGAAATGCGGAAACACTATTCCTTATCCGAAAATAAATCTAACGCCTGAAACTGCCGTTCCCCCGTACCACCTCATCAATCGTCGACCGGTTGGGTCCAGGTGGAAAAAGGAAACCAGATATGCACTGGTAGCGAAAGAAAAGGATGCTGTCCTGACGTGATTGAAACGGAGAAGGAAGACGCATTAAAATGAAAAATAACAGGTCATTTTTGATCTGGACGATGGTTTCGTTTATTTAACTGGTGCTGTTCAAACCTAGCGGAAATAATACGACGACACCTGTTGCCAAGCCACGAACAACTGATGCGAAACTATGAACGTATTTTGTTTGATGTCGATGTCATGAGAAGAATACGAACAACACGTAGTGAAAATTGAACTAAATAGATGGTTTTATCCTTTTTCCCGCGATCTACTTCATAACAACTTACAAATTAATAGTATTAGTTTAGTAGCTTTAATTTGTGAGTCATTTATATCTTTATTTATTGATTTTACTTTCCCACAGGTTTCACATCTAATCTCAAGTACAGGATAATATTGCACAAGAAATACATTACATGAAAAGAACTGAAGAAAAAAGACTAATCCACAGTATAACAGACATTGCCATGCATTAATTCAGTATCTGATTGGATATTTTGTTAAATGTATCATAACCTAAATTACAGTCATCACATATCCTGTTATAATTGGCCCAACACGTAGAGATAGGCGATTTGTATAGCATATTAGTCCTATTAGCCTCACAATAGTACGTTCTATGTTGACAGGGATTTGTATGCTTTGGGTCTACTGAAGATTGCAACTTAGTTGCCAAAATACGTACCGTAACAAGGGACGACTTTAGTAATTGTGAAAAGTTTTTTGTTTGTAATTCTTTTCCCAATTTTGTTACAAATATACAAAAAAACTTGTTGTAATCAACAATTATCAGAGAATAGACTAATGCCATCACTTTTAAAGAATTTTGACTAATTGCAACCAAAAAAAAAAAAAAATAAAAACCACCCGATCAAACTTACACTAGAAATGGGGCGTCTTTGATCCATGCTCCGAAAGTGACTTATATAAAGCGTGTTGCGTGCTTTTGGCACTTCTGACTAATTTAATTTCAAAATGTTAAATAATATCTGTTTATTTAAATTAGCAGTTACTAAATTACTTAAGAATTCCAAATTAATTATAATATCATTCTTTTGGCTCCTACTGTACACTATTATTAGTCTTGATACGCAAAATATATTCAAAATTTAAAATACATGTATTCCAATTCCTACAGCCAAGCTTGTTCAAATTCTTGAAGAAATTATTCGTTATATCTTATTTTCAAATACGTAGTTATTTCTTAAAAATAACATCTGAATAACAACGTTTATAATCTAAAGTAAAATTCTTTTTATAAAGTAAATATTATAGTCACGTACAACAATTTTTCTCAAATACCCCTTTGTATGACACGATAAAAACTAGATTTCGGCGCCACGAATATGCTCGTGTTATCAATAGCCCTTTATTTTAAAATACCCTGGGAACCGAGCAATTGAATATACTGCATCGTGCGCGCCGTGTGCAAAAATTCCTTCTTGGAGAATTCTCGAAGATTCTGGAAGGGTGGAAATGACGTAGCTTTTTCCTTATTCCCACTCCAACGGTACTAATAAAAACGCAAGAACGCTTAAAAATATAATTCATTAGTAACCGCATAGTGACAGTCGACACATCTGAGTAATTTCAAGTGTGAGCCGTTGGTCCGGTTGGTACCCATTAGATGCTTGATAAGTAGTTCGGTATTGAGTTTAAAGTTAAGATTGTTACCCTAGAATACGTGATATAGCTGTGCAAAGCCCGTCTAGTGACGATTTAACGTGCCTAGTGGTGTTAAATTATCGAAAAATCATTAGTCCAGTCTAAGAGAAGATTGGCCGATTTCGATAATTCCCCTTTTGTGGCATTTGAAGCAATCTTAGTGTCGAGCCATTGCCGTCGGACTACGTCCGGAATCAAGCTACCGAAGAAGCACATCTTTTCTTCGCGGGAAATTCATCGACTCTCCAACTTCGACCTTCGGCATCCACGGTTATTAGATTATCCGCACAATCCAAGGTAATTTAAATATTGTTTGTGTCTCAGAGTGCTTAAAAATTATTGTACCGTCGCTAAAGCAAAGTCAAAGGCCATTCTTTCTGGCTCTGTAATGATAAATTTGTATTAAATAGTTCCGTCGGATAACGCCAAACTAACTTTGAGGATTAATCTGTAGTTCTTTAGTCATAATGCTATTTGGATAAGCATAATATTGTTAAATAATGATATTGATCTAAAATTTGGAGTTTGCCATAATATCATAACCTTAAGTTAATATTTTAAAAGTTACGATAATAATTATTCATTTTATCATAATAATACATGCATTAGTAGTTGTATTCTGTTCTAAAGTCAAGGTCCGATTTTAATTTACCATTTGTATATTCAAGTAGGATATTGTAATACTTTATATCTATAAATATTTATGTAATAATAATATCTCCGTCTGGCCAGATTATCGACTGAAGAATTGTGTAATCTGATGTGATATGTTGAAAGAGAAATCTGTTTATTATTATTGAATGTTCATTGTACTTTTGTTTAAATTATTTCATGTAATAAACATTGTTAAGTTTACGTCACTTGTGTTATAAATTAATTATCCTTCCTTCCTTGTGGTAACTCGACGGGCTCAGTGAATGTTTCTTACTTTCTTTCACTAATAAACGTAAAGCCACGATGTGCTGATTCTAGTGATAATAAAAACAAAGCTGTTAAACACTTCAAAGTAGGTGGCGCCCGACAATAACTTAATAAATAGTCACAAAATCATTCAAGTAAAAATTAGCCATCGAAAAGGACCAACACCTGTTGCCCCGGGGAAACACTGATTGGATTGGCCGAGCATAAGGCTCGATACAGTTAAGGTATGTGAGCTTTGTCATTACATTAGATATACGCATTCACTCCTGGTTAGTTCAATTATTAATCATAAAGGTTCTATTGCAATTGTAAATAATAAACGACCCTGAGATACTGGATGCAGACTGTGCTACTGGGCTAATTACTCTGTTCCCGCATCTAGTACCGTTGCTGATTGGAAAATATTTATTTAACAAATCATTTAACCATTTATTGCATTAAACAAATTTAGTATAGCAACTAATTAGCAACAAGCGTTACTGCTACAGATGGGTCAAACTGGCCCCATTTTCAAATCGGTTCTGCTGATTTTGTGAATTAATAATTTTTATCATGCGGGGTGACTTTGATAACTTTGTAGAGAGTATCTAACTCATTCGTCACAAATAATTTTATTATTATTTTTATTACAAATGTTTAAAAAAGTTCCAATAATTCAACCACATCAATTTTACGTTCAAATGTAAAAGTTTGGTTGTCTTCTTGGATCGGAGTTGGCAGAACAGCAATAATATCTGCAATGGGAGATATCCTTAACAACCAGTTTGAAATTTGTTTTTTTTTTGCATCAGTAAATTTTAGTCCATTCGTCTTTTGAAAATTGTTCTCGAATTCTACACACGTATCATTCAAACAGAGTGACAAATAATAAATGTTGGCTTTGTAACATGGTTCCAAAATTAAGTTTATTAAATGTCACCCAACCGAAAGAAAGTCAGTGACATATAATATAACAAATTTAAAAATTCAAATGCAATAAAGTTAATATTTCATTGTAGCACCGTTAGCATCTATAACCGTTTGGAGTCTCCTCGGCATTGATAGAACTGTGCGTTGTACACAAACCACAGATATTTACCCCCATGTATCCGAGATACTTTCAATCAATTCTTGCCGATGTTGAGGCAAGATCTTATTATTAATTTTTTTGGGCATGATACCCCAAATATTTTCGAAGGAGTTGAGGTTCTCACTGGTCAGTCTAATGTGATTACTTCATTAGCTTGCAAAAAATATCTTATTAGATGTGCTTTATGTATCGGGCAATTATCCTGTTGGAATGCAAAATTATTTCCAAAGACGGGTAGACCTTAGGAAAACAGTGCATGCTCCAGCATATCTTTATAAACTAATGTTTCCAATTGTTCTTCTACTATAGCAAATATTCCCATTCCACGGGAACTTACCCAACCCCAAGCATTCGCAGGAAAACGTCCACTGCGCTAAGTTTTATGACCATATTGTTCAGAAAATAGTATACTAACTGGTCTATAAACATGAACACGTCCTTCCTGCATGATTTAAAAGTGTTTTCATCTGAAAAGACTAGGTTTTCCCAAAAGTTGACATCATTGTTTACATGTTGATATGCGAGACGCAGTCTTTTCTCTTTATCTGCTTCTGAGAAAAATATCTTATTGGCAGAACTTCGATTTCGTTGTTCACCTTCTTTATTCTTTTTCGACTGGTTCTTATAGAACCAGGATAATTGGTTTCCACTTTTGCTCTTATTGCGGTACTAAAAGAGTGCTCCCTCAGAAAATTAACTAAAGGCATATCTTCAACAGGGGTTGATTTTGTCTGCCGCTCTGAAACAGTTTACAACATTGGAAGATTACCCCGTGAAATTAGCAAAATGCCTACATTGTCGCTTTCTTCTAATAATTCCAGTTTCCTCAATTTTCGTTTTGACGAAAGTATCGTGTTTTTATCAACGTTTGTTTTATTTGCGATGTGCCTAATCCTCATGCCGTCTTCTAGCCTAGTTCTAATTATTGACTTTTGCAGCTCGTTTAATTGAGGTATTTTAAAAATTGTGCACGCTAAAAGTCAAATTAACACATAACATTTTTTTTTAAATTTGACAGGATATGTCAAAAGACGGTGTGTGAGTTTATAGGAGCCGCAACTGTACCTAATAGTACCGTGCGATCATTTAAATTCTAAATTACAGTAGGTTGTGAAATTTAAATTAAGTTGGTATATAAGTACTAATTTACAATTTGAATTGTCAAAGTGACGTTTCAAAATGTTTGATTTAGAACATAAGATTTTTCTTACTGAAAGTTATTTTAAAAACGCCGAACGACAAGAGAATGGTGAATGGACATATTCAGTACCGCACTGCATCAATGATTTTCAAAATGCCTTCCCTAATTTTCCTGCGGATTATCAAAAATTAGTCCAAGAAATTTACACATGTGTGGCGAAATTTCGTAATGTCGGAACTGTAGGTAGGAAAGCTGGTAGTGGCGCGCCCAAAAAAAGACTCCTGAGATTGTGGCAGATGTTGCAGAAAGAATGGAACAGTCTCCCAAAAAATCTCTTCGCAGATTAGCCCAAGAAATAAACCTTTCATATGGAACTTGTCAAAAAAATTTAAAAGAAAATTTAAATCTTTATCCCTATAAGATTAACGTCGTTCAAGAACTATTCCTTCGAGATTTTCCTGTACGAATAGAATATTGTCAGTGGTTTTTGAATAATTTAAATAACAACAACACTTTGGATTTAACATTTTTTTTGACAAAGCATGGTTTCACCTATCCGGCTATATAAACAAACAAAATATGCGTATTTGGTCTTCGGAGAATCCTCATGAGTTTATTCAATCGCCTCTCCATCTGCAGAAAATTGGTGTTTGGCTAGCGGTTTCTAGAAGGCGTATATTTGGACCTGTGTTTTTTGAAGGAACGATAAATGCTGAGAGATATCGAAATAATTTACTTGAACCGTTTTTACAAAATCTTCATGATGACGAACTTTTACATGGGTATTTCCAACAGGACAATGCAACAGCTCACAAAACATGGGAAAGTATGGCTCGAATTCGCGAGTTTTATGATAATCGAGTTATTGAATTTCCGCCTCGCAGTCCGGACTTAACGATTCTTGATTATTTCATTTATCTGTATCTGAAAAACACTATTTACAAAAATAACCCACAAAATCTTGAAGAACTACAAGAGGCAATTTCTAATGCATGTAACGCTATAACCGTTCAGATGTTGGCAAATGCTTTTGAAAATATGAAACGGAGGGTTAACAGTTGCATTGCAACAGGGGGAGAACACTTTGAACACCTTTTGTAATTCACAATAAAACTAATTTATCTTGTAATGCTTTCATTTCCATTTAATTTAAATCGATTACACATAAGATTCACAAATGTCACAAAGTATAACATAACCGCAAATTTCAATTAATCAATAATTGACATTCTGGACAACCTAATAAAAAAAATTCCGCCTGCTATAATTTAGAATTTAAATGATCGCGTGGTATTTTTCTACTTCCATGTTTAAAATTTACGGTATATGTTTCCATGACACTAAATGGTCTGTTAAATACACCTTGCTTAGCAGTGACTTCGTGCGTTTTAGACACGGGGTGAATTTAACAACGTGCTCTTTAGTATCGAGCTGAAATTAGGCGCGTTCAATGCATGGATCAGTATAAGGGATCGTGATATCGGTTCTTTTAGTAGCGATCTCTATTTACTGAACAGTCTTAAATGACAAGGGTATATATTTGGGTATATCAAATGTCAACTTGTCAAACATAACCCGAGCAAGCAAAATATGGATAAAACTAATCAAAAAAAGAAAATAATAAAATCTCTGTTAGTAGAAGAAATGCTGAGCAATAATTTAACAGATATTGGAATTATGTCAGTTGCTAATTCGCTAACTAGCGTAGGAAATGTCGTTCAAGCATATGCTTTCAAAAATTGCAGAAAAGAAACAAATAATGTTGATGTCTATTTTGGTAAATATTTTGAGGAAGTAGTGTCCAATTATTCCAACGAAACATTTAGAAAACATTTTAGAATGTCTCGACATTGTATGCAGGTTAGTTAACAAATACCTTTAGCATGAATAATTTTTTTTATTACAGTTGTTATTCAAAGAAATTTCTACAGTTATAACTCGAGAGGAATATATGGTAATATCCTTAAACAAAAACGTTCATGTTACTATTTGGTTACTAGCCAATTGATGGTCACATTTCGAACAACAACTGACCTTTTGGTATTAGTAAAGCTACAGCACACTTAATATTTATGCAAATTTGTAATGCAATTAGTGAATTACGAAACAAATATATTAAATGGCCTTTAGAAAATGAATACGACAATGTTGCTGGAGTCATTAGAGAAAAGACAAATTTTCCTGGTGTTATAGGTTGTGTAGATGGATGTCACATACCTATAAAAGCACCAAATATTAATGCTTGCGACTTCTATAACAGAAAGCAATTTTATTCTGTAGTTCTGCAAGGTGTTTGTGTCCAGAATTTGAAATTTACTGATATATACATAGGTATGCCTGGGAAAGTACATGATGCCCGAATATATAGAACTATAGTCCGTCTCAACCTTATTATGCAGTACAGGTCTTATGGGAATTGATTTCATGGTTGCCAAATCGTCTCATTGTATAATGTAGTTACATTTCCGGTTCAATATCTGACATTTTTTGTAATCAAAACACAACCTATACGACTGTTTGTCATTCAATTGATGCATACTGTATACAAAAAAATAATAGTAATTTGAAACACTAAAAGGGGAGAATATATGGGAAGATGGATTAGTTAAAATATTTGTAATGATATAATCTTTTGGGATTGTTCTGTAAAAAATTATTTAAAATGTAACTGAATATAGTAAGCCGGAGTAAATGAATTAATATTTGCAAGAAACACTTAAGGTATACAATTTTCTTCGTTACTGAATATTGACATCTTAATCAACTATCCACTATAAATTCAGACCAAGACAAAGTTAATCACAAGTTTATTTTTCATAAAAAACTTTTCTATTTATAAAAACAACTTAAATAATACATATTTATGAAAAGAATAACAATAACCACACACAACATGTACTTTTATTTTTTAACATGTTACATGACTTATATAGTCTTATTGAATATTAATATGTTTAGCTACATTGCGTTATACACATTTAAAGACACAAATTCCTCACAAATTCATTTTGCAAAAACATATTTTCCCATTTATAAGAACAAGTTAATAATACATGATAACATTTATGAAAAAACTAACCATGACCATACAAAGGAGTAGGTACACATATTGTTTTATTTTTCTTCATCACTTAAAGAATCTTGATCTGATGATGAATGTGTGACGTTAATTATAAACTCTTCAACATCGTCTTGCAAGTTGGCAAGGTGGCCAATGTAATTCCTCCAGTTGTTCACTGTTACATTCTGACAACCCTTCACAATTAATTGTTCTATATCTCTTTGTTTGAATGTCGTATTGTGCATTTCGACGTAGTGCTTAACTTGTGCCCACACCATTTCAATTGGGTTTAATTCACAATGATAAGGTGAAAGCCGAAGAACATAATGCCCTTTATTCTTTGCAAATTCATCAATTTTGTTTCTCTCCTACTGGGACCTAACCTCTGACACACAAGCCAGTAAATCTCTTTTTAACATGTCATTATCAAGTGGAATATTCTTCTCAGTGAGCCATTCAATAATTTGGTCTTCTCCGTGCTACTGCTGGAAACTTTTCTAATTTTCTCGTATGATATGAGGCGCTATCGAGGCCAACAACCGAGTTCTCTGGTATATTTGGAAGCAATTTATTCTTGAACCAATCTCCATATGTATCTGCATCCATTTCGCTATGAACATCAGCAGTATTTTTCTTACAAAGAAATGTACATTCAGCACCAACAACAAAACCTTGCTCGCCTCCAGCATGAATTAATGGAAATCGAGGCCCAAGACCATTTGGTGATTTTAAACCAGTGCTGAGTCCTTACGTAAAAGCTTGTCGACTGCTTTGAACAGTAAAGTCAGTCCACTTTTTATTTACCGAGTGTCCTGCATTCACTCATGATTCTTCAGTATATATTATAGTGCTACCTAAAAATAAAACAATCACAATCAAGCACAAGCAAATAATAAATTGCGTAATGAACATAAAAAATCTGAATTTTCTGATGTCTCGTAAGTATTTATGTCTCCACCTAATGATGTCATCTCTTTCAATAAGAATACTCTTTCGTCCAACTTTTTAAAATTCAAAACCCATATCATGTAGCAATCTGTAAAAAGTATATGTATATGTATATACACGTTACACGTTAATCAGAATAATAGTATGGATACTTCCTTTTTAATGCTTGAAAAAGATAATATGCTTGCTAAAAAGAACGATTTAACAGAAATTATATATAGATAAATTGAAGACAATATAAAAGTTTACACACTACGGCAAAAACTGACAATTGACAGCAACGATTACTCATATACCCATCATATACTTTGCATAATAGAACTTGCAACAAGGCAACCGGATATAAAGATGTCGTTATTAAGAGACTACTAAAGATAATAAAAGATGCAATATCCCTATTAAACCTGTACTGCATAATAGGGCTGAGACGGACTATAGTAATTTATTTCAGAAAGTGCAATCTCTTCCACCTGAATTTCATATTCTAGGCGATAGTGCTTATCCATTATCTGTAGGTTTGTTAACACCATATCGTGATAATGGGCGCTTAGAAAGGATAGAGAGAATATATAATAAAAATCATGCAGCAATTCGCTCCTCAATTGAGAGAACATTTGGCTTGTTAAAGAACAAATTTAGAAGACTGAAATATATAGATATGAATTTAACAAGTGAAATTCCAGTTGTAGTTTGTGCATGTTGCGTTTTACACAATTTTATTATTATGATTGATGGTTGTGAAGGTGAATTTGAAATTCAAGACAATGTTTGCGATGCACATGTAAATCAAAATGAAAGGCAAAACATACACATGGAAGAACATCTTAAACGGAATAGAATTGCAAGAAACTTGCCTCAGTGGGCTTACACAATTCACTTTTCTCTTCCTCCGTTTGATCTTCCAGTTGAAAATATTCATTTGCTAAAACGAATCTTTAATAAGTATTGTTGGTTGGTATTTATAATTAAAAAGTAGATAGTAACTATGTTTTGCCTAATTACTTGTTGAATTATATACCCAGGCCTTCCCTGTTTCGTCGTATACAATTTCCTCCATTTTCTTTATTTACTTCGAATATTTGTTCTCGGTTTCTATAGTCATTCTATAACAGTCAACTATAAGGTTAAGTATAGGTATCGGTAGCGTAAGTAGCGCCAATTTTTCTGCTCCTTATTTAACCTTCCGTTAGTCGCGCATGGGTCGGATAATCCCATAATTTATAGAAAAGCGAACTACTTCCTAATAGATGGAGCCACGTGTATATCGTGTTGTGACATCTAACAGTACGCACGGCTTGTTATCTGTTATGGAGCCTAGTGAAACCAAATTGTTAGAAAGAGACGGCAAATGTGCTAATTGTGAACTTTTCACCAGGGGGCGCATTGCCAACTCGGTTGCAATAATAGCTACCTATATTACCGCCATTGTCATTCTTAACCTTTGTTTTTGCGTGTGTTTATTCTTTATTGTGCGTTTGCTTGCTATCAGTGTGTTATTTTTGGACTTAGTTATTTTTTATTTATTTCGATTTAGCGAGTTTTTTATCGTTATTAAAGGTAAGAGTAAAATAATTGATCAAACTTATACTTAAATATTTTAATTAAGAAGGTATATAGGAGATGTAGTGTGAGTGGTTGTGAGGACAAAGCTTCCACGAGACACAGATTTCCACAACCGTCTAAATTTAAGGAACGATTCGATGAATGGGTGGCGGCATGTAAAAATGCAGAATTATATTCATTGCATCCTGATTTTATCTATCAATCATACCGTGTCTGTCATATCCATTTTGCTCCAGAAGATCGTGCAACTAACATGTATTTACAAAAAGCAGCTGTGCCAACACTTTATTTGCCAAAATCTACGATCGCTACTATTGAGAAAAGCACAGTACACGTTGAATTTGAAGATGTTCCAAGCACTAGTTCAGATGATCAAAAAAGAGATGATCATGTAAGTGGCATATGTGATCAACCTTCAACTAGCGGGATGAATGTTTCTACACCACCGAGGAAGCGCAGATTCTCTGAAGATGTGGCTGTATTAAATACGCAAGAAAAAAGACCAAACCGTAATTATTTAGCATTATTTTTATTACATTATACATTTTTTATATACATATCTCGATTACATTCTTATCCCTTTATCTGCGAAACCAGAATTGCCAAAAGCCAAATAATAATTTTAGGCAGGCAATAATAGTAATTAGTATACAGACAACATAACATTCAAAATATTCCGTGATTTTGACTGTACCAATAAAGAATGTAATTAATAAGTATGTGTTATTTTTGTAGGTAAATATGTATTGCATGGTGTGGGTGTAACTCAACAGAAACAATTAACCCCAAGGGCAAAAAAACTCTATAAACTAGCAATAAATTTGGAACGCAGGAGTAAATTGGAAAGGTCCAAGAAACTGTTATTCAAGCAGAAGTATAAACAGTTAGCCACAAAGAGTCCTGATGAATTGATTAATGAGGTGACCACAAATATGTCATATCCCCTTAAATCTTTCCTGAGAAGCCAAATTAAATTATTTGATAAAGAGCCTAAGGGAAGACGTTTTTCTTTGGATGAAAAAGTTATGGGGCTAATGATATATAAGCTATCGTCTCTTATCAAAAATATTTTCATTGCCCTCCAGAAAGACTCTCACAGAATTATTGAAATTGGTCCCATTGAAGGCAGGTGTTAATAATATAATTATTAATCAGATAGCAGCTACTACTGCAAATAAACCAGCCACATACAGACTCTGCATTTTAATGTTCGATGAAATGATCATACAGCCACATATTCGCTTCAATATAAATAATAAGAATGTTGACGGATTTGAAGACCTTGGGCATACCACACGAAATTCCATAGCAGATCATGCATTAGTCTTTATGGTTAAAGGGTTACTAAAAAAATGGAAGCAACCATTAGTATATACTTTTACTGCAGGGGGAATCAAGAAATTGGACTTAGTAAGATTAATAAAAGATATTATTAAAACATGCGAAGAAGCTGGTTTGATAGTATTGGCTACAGTATCGGATCAAGGAGCTGCAAATGTAGCTGCTATAAATTATTTAAAGAACGAGTATCAAACCTGTGTGAAAAGAGAAGGTGGGGAACCTAACCATATAGTGTATCGAATTAACGGCAGAGAGATGGTGCATATTTATGATCCCCCACATCTTTTAAAAGGCATCAGAAACCAATTGCTTCACAGAGATTTAGTTTGGGCATCTGACACTGGAAAAAAGACAGCAAAGTGGAATGAAATTGTGAAAGCATATGAAATAGATAATTCTTCTGGGCAACTGCGATGTTTACCAAAGTTAACAGACCAGCATATTGTTCCTTCCAAAATAAAAAAAATGAAGGTGTCTTTTGCTGCCCAGGTATTAAGCTGGTCGGTAGCAGCTCAGATACAAAATTTTGCGCGTTCAGGTGTGTTCATATTCTATAATATATAAAAAAAGTTAAGGGAAATGATTTTTTAAAAATATGTAAACTGCTTAAGAAAGTAAAATTTACTTCATACATATAGTTTCTGCGTTTTACAATTTTTTACTGTATTTGCAGGTTACAAAGCTAGTGATGGAACTATATTGGATCCACGGGCTTCTGAAACTGCTGACATTTTATGTTTTTTCGACCAACTTTTTGATAGTGTCAATGGGTCACTAAATTTGAGGCCATTAAATGGAAAAATTTATAGATGCGCCGTAACGAACAAGTCTCCACATCTGTCATTTTGGAGTGATGCAAGGCGAAATCTACATAGAATGCATTTTATTAAAGATAAAACCAACGAGAAAACGGTACCACCTTCCTTGAAAAATTGGATTGTTACTTTAAATAGCATCGAATATGTATACAAAAAAATAAAAGAAGTGTATCATATTGATAAGTTCAGCCCAAGAACCTGCAACCAAGATCCACTTGAAAATTTTTTCGGGCAAATACGACAACATGCAGGCAGAAACACCAATACCACCTCAGGAATGTTTGCATCATATTATAGAACGTTATTAATTAATAATTTTGCATCTTATCATTCCATAAGCGCAAATTGTGAAATAGAGCAGTCAGAACATAATATTTCCTCCATAAAAGACTTCATTACTCAAGAAACACAATCAGACGTGTTAAGTCAACCCACTGATAATCTTCAACATTTAGTGTCGTCCTTAAAGCCATCGTGTTTTTCTTATATAGATAAGATAAGTATAGGGTATGTAGGTGGGTGGATTGGTAAAAATTTAAATTCTTTTTATGTGTGCGACATATGTAAAGAAAATGTACTTTGTAAAGAAGGGGAGAGGAATGTTTGGCATGATTTAACTGTGGCAAAAGAATTTGCAGATAATGTCCCAGCAAAATTAAAATACTGTAAGCCAGAATTTTTACATGCACTTTCCCTTATTTATGATATTGTAAGAGAAATACTCCCTCATATTGCACATTTACCCTTGTGCTACGAGATTTTATTGAAACTCATAAAAGATAATGTTAATTTTAATTTCAACAAGTGTGAACATAATGTAGTAATGGCAGTAAAAATAATTGAAGAATTTTCTAAACTCTGTTGTCATAATTGGGCAAATGGTGTCAATAGAGTAATTCTAGGAAAAGACTCCAGAATAAGAAGAGGCGATATCATATACGAGAAAGCAATTGCATATCGCAAAAAGAGATATTTAAAATAAAATATATATCTCGTTATTTTATTTTACTAATAATAAAAATGATTAATCTCCTTTGTTTATTTATTATATTAAGAATTGTTTTATAGTTTTCCTTTTTTATTATATTATGAGCTAAATAAACCTTGTTTGACATGAAAAATTGTTCATTATTTCTTAAAATTATAGTATAATTGGTACAAATATAATTTAATTTCAGTAAATGATGTAAATGTATCATTTTACCAAATAATTTTAAAATAATATAAATACATATAGATGAGCTTTCTTTTCATCGATGGATCCATCACTTATACTTTGTTACTGTTTATTTAATGTAATAAACGCAGATACAAATAATCGATGGATTCATTGATGAAATAAAAAACTCTAACATTTACAAAAAGGATCTCTGAATTTGTACTACGCGCGCTTTGGCAATTTAATTCTGAACATTTCAATAGAGGGCGCAAAACAGTGTTTCAGTTCAATGCATGGGAGATGCCGTTTTCGTTAGTATTATCTCTGACAGTACGTTATAACCTATCTGAATCTGCACGAATATTTCGATTTCATCAATCGATGCTAGTGTTTTTGATAGCTAATTGTGTATAGATCATCAATTGGGGCCAGTAGACCCACTGCGACAAGGTATGTTGTTTTTTTTGCCATTCAATAAGCGTGCCTCATTTGCTAATTGAAGGGTTATGTTTATGCTTGCGCATTTACTAACGTTATTTATTAACTCTATAATCATAACCATTTGTTAATTTTATAATAATTAGAATGAACAAGAACATATTTGATCTCGAAAATCCGAACGATATAGAAGAAATACATCGGCTACTTTACGATGATGACGACTTTGGTGAAGAGGATTTCCACGAAAGTGACGATTCAGAAACAGAGGATTGTGTTGAAATGCGAGATGTCATGTCAGATACCGATCATGAGGTATAGGACAGTGAAAATGAAGAGAATCTAGAACTAGATAATACACATTTCTTTTATGGTGAGCAGCTACACGCTAGAAAAGAAGCGTTATTATTAGACCTATTTTTGTTTTCAGGGAAAAATGGAACGCAATGGAGAAAGCAGCCTTGGAAAAAGACACATAGTCGTCCTCAGAATATTATGAGAGTGTTACCGGGTGTAACACAGGCGGCAAGAGAAGCTAAAACCGAAATTGAATGCTGGAAACTCTTCTTTAGTGACGATATTTTAGATTTGATAGTTACAAATACTAACAATTATATACAAATTGTTAAAGATAAATTTCACCGAGAAAGAGATAGCCGACTCACAGATATTACAGAAATGAAAGCATGGTGGGCGCCAAAACCTTCATGATATGTGGGCAACTGATGACCTTGGTATCAACATGTTTAGAATGGCGATGTCTGAAAAACGGTTTAGATTTTTAATCAGATGTATACGTTTTGACGAGAGGGCTTCAAGGGAAGATCGCAGAAAGTCTGACAAACTGGCAGCTGTTAGGCAGATGTTCACAATGTTTATCAGTAATTGTCAGCTACAATTATCTCTTGGTCAAAATGTAACAGTTGATGAACAGTTACCAGCTTTTCGAGGCCGCTGCGGCTTTCGGCAGTATATACCGTCCAAGCCTACCAAATATGGCTTGAAGATTTTTTGCCTATCTGATGCGAAGTTGTTTTATACTTCAAACATGGAATTATACTGCGGACAGCAGCCCGAGGGTCCATACCGTCAAAACAATTCTGCTGAGGCTCTTGTTCTTAGGTTGGCTAAACCAATTTATGGATCTGGACGAAACATTACGGCCGACAATTGGTTCACTAGCTTGAGTCTTGTGCAAGAGTTAGAAAAGAAGAAACTATTATACGTAGGAAAAATAAGAAAGAACAGACGGGAAATTCCATCGAACTTTGTAACAGCGAAAGGTCGTGAGCAATATGATAGCGTTTTTGGTTTTTCAAGTGAAACAATTGTATCATATGTTCCAAAAGCAGGAAAGACAGTTGTTCTATTATCAAGTCTTCATGTATCATCCAATGAAGTGTCTAATAACATACATAAAAAGCCGGAAATAATACTTCATTATAATGATACCAAGTCTGGGGTAGATGTGGTGGATAAGCTATGCGCTAGGTATAATGTAGCTAGAGCGACGAGAAGATGGCCTATGGTAATCTTTTACCATCTTTTGAATAGAGCTGGAATAAACTCAAGAGTCATTTTTCTCGCGAATGGTAATCAATACTCAGATAGGCGGGCATATTTGAAAAAATTGGCTCTGACTTTATTATCCGGGCAGCTACAAAGGAGGTCGCTAATAACAAGTCTACCGGATGATCTGAAAAGTATGTTGCAGAAGTATAAACCGCAAGTAGTTACTAATAACGTTAAAACTGCTTCTGTTCCTACCAGCTCAAAAAGGAAACGATGTCAGCCTTGCTACCAAGCCTCTAAAAAAGACTGTCGTACCAAGTTTACATGTGAAAAATGTCACGTGTACCTATGTTTGAATCAACATGTGAAAACAGTTTGTGAAAATTGCTTAATTTGTAATACCGCAGAAAATATAATAATGGATTCTGTATAATGTTCTCTTATATTGTATATTGTAATAAAATATTATTTTCTTTCTAATAAAAGTTAAGTAGTATGTTCACTTAATGTTAAAATGTTATATATAATGGATCTCCTATACATAAGGTAAACAGATAAGTGAAAAAATACAAAACCAACACCATGAGTTTATCAGTCCCATCGCGACTACTAACGTTGCAAACATCAGCGCGCCTAACGGAAGGTTGAGAAGAGCGATACCAGCCGCTCCAAATTGTAGCGGACCATTGAACTAATTATTGGTAGCGCTACTTGGTTATCTCTATGATTTTTAATTGTAAAAATCAACTGACACTAAATCAAGTTGGTTAGACAGTACTGACAGATACATCAAATCAGTTGCTCAAAATTTTCTTTAATAAATCTTAATGTATTTTCTTCATGATTCCGCGATGAGTGATGGAATTTACCTTACTTCACTTGAACATGGAAAGACGCCAATAAAACTCAATACTATAGCTCAACACTGCCAAAGATTTGAAAGTTAAAAGCTATCCACGCACTATCACTAATTGAAGAAGGTAAAGTAGAAATTTGACCAAAATTACGTACATAGCAAAAATAACATATATATGCTACTGATTGACGTAACTCAGGTTCCGATACATATTCTAAATGTTCCAAAAATATCGTACAATCGGAAATGGCCTGTCTCATCACACTCTATTTTATATTTATGTTGTTCGTAAACTGTACCAGTAATAATTTCAAGTTGACCATAATACACACGAACGATTTGCATGCACAGTATGAAGAGGTGGTCACCAAGGACGAGTCTTACGGGGGTATAGGCAGAGTCATAACGTTCGTGGAAGAACAGAGACGAAAGAAATTAGGAAAGAAAGAAGGTCTTATCTACCTGGACTGTGGCGATATGTTTACGGGCAGTGATTGGTTCGCATTTAACGGGACAGATATTGCCTCGGATTTCATGAAACTCCTCCATCCAGACGCGATATGTTTGGGCAATCACGAGTTCGACTTGACATTTCGCAGACTTAGAGATTATATAGATAAAATCGGTCAGCCGATCTACTGCAGTAATGTTGACATTTCAAAAGAACCGTCCTTCAAAGGTAAGATTCTACCGTCCAAGGTATTCGAGATAAAGAACAGGCTCATAGGTGTCGTAGCATATATATATAGCAACAGTAGGACTACCGATAAGTACTGGGGTAAAATAACGGTTTATCCCGAGTCGGCATTTCTAAACAACGAAATAGCAAAATTCAAGAAGAAAAATATCAATATCATTATAGTCTTGACGCATGGAGGATACAAAAGCGATATCAACATTGCAAAAGAATCTGTGGACATAGATGTGATAGTCAGCGGGCATTCACATACATTCCTATATTCCGGCAAAGATAAAGGAGTAATACATGGTAATGAAGTTAAAGGACCTTATCCGACAGTGGTAAAAAATCGACGTGGAAAGAATGTGTACGTAGTACAAGCGTATTATAATGCTGAATATGTTGGGAAATTAATGCTGACGTTTGACAGTGCTGGTGAGGTGATAAAAGCCGAAGGTGATCCGCATTTCATGGGTAAACATGTGAAATATAGCCCTAAAGCAAAGGCTGTTCTGGATAAATACCGACCCTTTGTGGAAGAGAAACGAAAGGAGATTGTAGGCAAGAGCAGGGTAATTCTTAAAGGTGGTAGACCATGCAGGCTTGCAGAATGTAACATGGGTAATTTAATACTTGACGCGTATGTTTTCCATTTTTCTAGAAAATTCATCTCAAAGGAACAATGGACGAACACTAGTATAGCCATCATTAACAGCGGTAATATCAGGCAAAGTATCGTGCCTCATTGGAGGACTCATGAGATAACTTTGGCTCAAATTATGGCCACCTTACCCTTCTTTAACGTCCTAGTGACCATGACCGTAAGCGGTCAAGTAATCCGGCAGGCACTCGAGCATTCAATATCGTGGAAAAACGATTCCCATAAGGGAGAATTTTTGCAAATGTCCGGTTTACGTGTTATTTACGATTACAGCAGACCACTGGGCGAAAGAGTGACGAGTGTTAGGGTCCGATGCGCAGCATGTAAGGTACCACGCTACGAACCACTGGATGACACGAGGAAATACAACGTCATCACCTCCGATTTCATAGCTGACGGTGGAGCCGGCTTCAAAATGTTCAAAGGTCAACCTAACGATGGTGGATTTGAGGAAGTTATAGATATAGAGGCGTGGAAAAGTTACCTGTCTCATCATAGTACTGTTGATCCTGAAGTGGAGGAGAGATTTATAATCTTAAATGATAATCGGCTAGAAATGGTCCATAGTGCTAGTAACATTTTTATTTCTAACAGTTTACTTACATGTATTTTAATATTTTTTCGGCGACTATATTAAAGTAAATGTGCGCATAATTCTTTTTTTTTATATATTGTTGCGTTTTCGGGGTCGAAATGAACAACTCGTGCAATTGTTTTGAAACAGTCTGTATATTTATACACTTGAAACTAATCACAATATAAAAATATAAAATAAATGTAATGCACTTAAAACTACTACGAATAAATTTCTATCACTACTATGTATTTATGTCTGTAATATTTATGTACTTCTTCAACTATAATAACACTGCACCATTCACTGTATTTATGTTTATTTGTACTGTACGAATACTACTGAATGAATGAATTCCTTATCCCACCGGCGGCATTTATATACAGTGTGTCAATAAAGTAAGGAACACCCTAAATATCAGCTTTAAAACATATCTCTAGCAAAAACGCTCAGACACGTATTTTTTTTATTTTTGAAGGCGCATTTTCTTAGATTAAATTGAAGTATACAGGGTTATCAAAAAAGAAGATATGACGTTATCATGTGTTTTTTTAAATGGAATATCCTGTATATTTTTAAGAAAATCAAAAGAGCTTCTCATGAAGATTTCAACGATATATGAGTTGTTGGGGACATCTTTAATATTTACTTGTAGAAATTGAAAAAACACTTTTGGTGGAACAACGTCATAAAATAATTACAATAGAGTTTAACTTGTTTATTTTTAAATCTAAAACAAAAATTTACTTAAGTAAATGTTCAAATTGCTGCCCGTTCACAATCTGACAGTAGCCTAGGCGAGAAATAAACTCATTCTGAACATTGCTGATTACATCTGGCGTGATTCTTCGGATCTCTTGGCGTATGCGTTCTTTTAAATCATTAATATTTTGAGGTCTATTTACATAAACTTTGCTTTTTAGGTAACCCCACAGGAAGAAATCTAGTGATGTTAAGTCAGGGGAGCGAGCTGGCCACTCAACAACCCCACGTCTGCCAATCCATCGGTTATTAAAAATCAAATTTAGGTAGTCACGCACAGGTCGAGAATAATGAGGAGGTGCCCCATCTTGTTGGAACCAGATTTCATTACTAGGACTGTCAGGGGTATTTGGATCAGGACAAAGTTCCACAAGCGCAGGAAGAAGCTCTAACTGTAAAAAATCTAAATAGATATCCCCATTTAAATTTCCATCAAAAAAGAAAGGTCCATAAATTTTTTTAGTATTCCAGCCCAGACGTTCACCTTCTGAGGGTGTTGACTTCGAGCTTCCTGCATCCAGTGAGGATTATGTTCTGTCCAGTATCTACAATTTTGTCGGTTAACTGTTCCGTTTAAAGAAAAAGTTGCCTCATCTGAAAATAAAATGTTTCTAGCAAACATTTCATCACGTTCACAAAGTATTTGCAAGTTTTCTGAAAACTCCAAACGGCGATCAAAATCATCTTCCGACAATTCATGGACAAGATGCACTTTATAAGGATGATATTTCTGCTTATACCAAATTTTTCTAACAGTCTCATGGCTGCAATTAAAGTTTAAAGCTGCTTGACGAGTAGCACAATTCGGATTATCTTGCACTGTCAAAAGAACATTTAACTTAGTTTCATCATCCACTTTTGGTCGCCCAGTTTTAGGTAGATCCCTAACATTTCCGTACTCCTCATACTTTAGAAGTATTTTACTTACAGTTGAGCGAGTTATTGGTTGCCGATTAGGATGCGCTGCATTAAATAGTTCGCAAACTTCCACTGTACTCCTTCTTCGGTCACCATAACCAATCATCATAAGAATCTCAATCCGTTCTCTCTCACTTAGACCCATTTTTATCAAAATAAATGGCAATTATAAAACAAGCAAGGCCAAACAAACTAACGGTGGTTAGTCACTGTCTAATTAGATAAGACGTCACCTTCCATACTGACAATTCTGTCATGACAACGTTCAAAGATTAAAATTACCAAAAATTATGATGTACTTCCACCAAAAGTGTTTTTTCAATTTCTACAAGTAAATATTAAAGATATCCCCAACAACTCATATATCGTTGAAATCTTCATGAGAAGCTCTTTTGATTTTCTTAAAAATATACAGGGTATTCCATTTTAAAAAACACATGATAACGTCATATCTTCTTTTTTGATAACCCTGTATACTTCAATTTAATCTAAGAAAATGCGCCTTCAAAAATAAAAAAATACGTGTCTGAGCGTTTTTGCTAGAGATATGTTTTAAAGCTGATATTTAGGGTGTTCCTTACTTTATTGACACACTGTATATGTGCAGACAAAAGGTCTAGCAAATTCTGGCTCTCTTCTACCATATTCCAGACTTTCTGTCGCTGACGTAGTATATGAGTACAGTTGATTTACCACTTGTTTACCGATACGTTTTTGTCGTCGCCCGGATATCTGCTTCTTTTTTGTGTGTGCTTATTTCATTACAATATAAATAGTACCGCATTTTCATTAATATTGGAATTCAAGTTTACTGTTTGAAATGCTGATTTTTAATTGATGAATTTGACATATATGTAGTATGTGACAAAAAAAAGATGTATTTTTGAAGTGTAAACTTCTTTGGGCTCGTTGCGTTGATTGTGGGCACTGAACAAGACTGAGACGTCATGCTTGGCTATGTAACGCTCGTTCGGGTAAAGTCGGCTCGAGTCGACTAAGGGAACGAGAGAAATATATCATATAGAGGTATTTAATTTCAATTAAAATGAAATTTAAATGAATGAATAAATTCAAGTCCCCGACCAGATTCGATCCCGAGCCTCCCGGGTGAGAAGCCGGCAAGTTAGCATCAGACCAGCGCGGGACTCGTAAGCGAGTATCCATATCGTCTATTTATATATATATATATATATGTTTTTTTAAAATGTTTTTTAAAAAAGAGGTTTATAACAACCTAAACATTAGTGATGTCCACTTTGAAATGTAAGTTTTTTATTATTTTTTTACCGCTAATTTTAAATAATTGACGATATTGTTATTCTAGATAAAACCATTATATTTTTTTTGAAAAAGACTCAAAACATAGAGTCGAAACGTTAAATAAAATAAAATAAAACATTTTATAATGGAATAAGTGCTTCATTTTAAGAAATGCCGAAAATTACTAAGAAACTAAATTAAATTATTTAAGAAAACACGGCAAAGAAAAAACATTAAAAATTATATATATATATACATGCGTCCGAACCGACCCAGAAACGAATCGGAAAATCTCTCCGTCGAGGAACCCTTTGAAGTTGTCCGTACACCCACGCGATTATATATCGCGGCCGCTGCCATAGCAACGGCCGCAAAATTGTATTTCGCAGACTGTGTTGCGTTCGCTAATTGGCAACTTCGCGGACGGTAACCAAAAAATTTGTTGTGTGTGTATGAGACATTATCTCTATAATAATATAATATAATATTTCGCGCTCAGGTAAGTTTTAGCATATTTATTAAAATGATGTAGATGACTCGGAAACTGATCAGTATATTCCGGGTGTTAAATAACGTCCACACGCATTTACTATAATTTATATACCAATGCAAAACAGAAACGTTGAGAATAGAGCATTGCTTTAATTGCTCATTATATACGAATTTATAAGCATTTAATGCTTTTCTGTTACACAGGATGGATGAAGAAAATCAAATCGATGACAAATTAAAACGAAAAAGGGAATTGTCTAATGCGCGCGTGAAGAAATATCGTCAAAAGAAGCACACTAAATCTCAGCATCTGAATTCGTCGATGCAGGATGACCCTAATGTAATATAGAACGAAAAAAAAAAGTTGGATTTCGTATTATTAACCTTGCCTTGATGAAGTTTTCACTTCTGCCGTGTGGTTTTAAGCACACCCATTTTCTTGTTTCGTGTACTCCACGAGAATTATAATTTTGAAAATAAAAATTGTCATTTTCCTATTATCAAAGTAATCCGTGTCAAGAATTTGTGTACTTAGTGACAAAACATCACAACAAGTAAACAACTAGTTTGCGAAAAAGCTTTCATGTAAAATGAATCAATCAAACAAAAATAAAGAACAAATTCTGCAATTGGTATCAGAAGCGGATTCAGGTTTACTGCCTACAAAGTCCAGAGTAAAATACGAGAAAATTTACCAACAGTTTTGTCAATGGAGAAATGAAAAGAATGTGAAAGGAGCAAATGACGAAGATACTCTAATTGCGTACTTTTGTGAAAAGGTTCGTTTTATGTATGAAATTTATTACAAGCACTAATTTTAAATATTCTTCCTGGTGAAAACTCTTAATTCTCAACACTCTGGTCAGTATATCGATGGTAAAAAGCACTCTACAAGTAAACGAAAACGTAGACATTTCTGCCTATAAAAAATTGTTGGCCTATCTGAAACGTTAAAATGACGGTTATGTATACCAAAAAAATCGAAAGTTCTGTCAATTGATAATGTAAAGGGTTTCTTAAACAATGCTCCTGATAACAGCTTTCTCCTTATGAAGGTAGTGACAATCGTTGCCCTGCAAGGAGCCTATCGGGCGAAAGAATTACGTCTCTTAAAAGTTGATGATGTAGAAGATACCGGGCGTATTTTGGTGATTACTTTACACTACACAAAAACAAAAAAAAAACGTGTCTTCGCAGTAACGTCGGAAACTGGTATAAATGGTATTGAGTTTTACAGGAAGTATTTGAATTTGAGACCGAAGCATGTGGACCATCGTAGACTCTTTATATGTTATAAACAGGGCAAGTGCACTGTGCAACCAATCGGTATAAACACTTTCTACAATATACCAAGGAATATTGCTGCGTATTTAGGACTTCAGGATTCGAACAGTTTCACGGGACACTGTTTACGCAGAACTTCTGCGACATTTCTAGCCGACAGTGGGGCCGACATTCAAGTTTTGAAGAGACACGGTAGTTGGCGTAGTAGCGGAGTCGCGGAAGCTTATGTGGAAGATAGCATCGAAAACAAAGTGGAAATTTGAAAAAGAATTTTCAGTAATTTAACTGAAGAGACTTCTGTACCGACATCAGTTGCAGCCACATCAAGTGAAAAAATGAATAACTCAACTTTGGCAGTTTCTACTAATTTAACCAATTGTACATTTAAAATTTATGCTAATAATTTGAATGAATAAAAAAAAAGAAGTATGAGTGTGCGTAAAACCACACGGCAGAAGTGAAAACTTCATCAAGGCGAGGTTAATAATACGAAATACACGCGTATAATATTCAGTAACGTATTAAATAAAACGTATTCGCACATTTATTACATTTACACATGTACACACGCGTATAATATTCAGTAATGTATTAAATAAAACGTAAACCTCAACCATCCCCGTATCTAAAATTTCACATTCATACGTTAATTTTCAAAAAATTCTTCCGCCATTTTTTTTTGACATTTTGACTTTGGATTCGTGATCGGCGATCTAAGACACCCCCGTATCTAAAATTTCACATTCATACGTCAATTTTCAAAAAATTCTTCCGCTATTTTGTTTTTTGTCATTTTGACTTTGGAATTGTGATCGGCGACCCCCAAAACCCCCGTATCTAAAATTTCACATCCATACGTCAATTTTCAAAAAACTCGTCCGCCATTTTTTTTTTTTTTTGACATTTTGACTTTAGATTTGTGATCGGCGACCTAAGACACCCCCGTATCTAAAATTTCACATTCATACGTCAATTTTCAAAAAATTCTTCCGCCATTTCGTTTTTTTTGACATTTTGACTATGGATTGGTGATCGGCGACGTAAGATACCCCCGTATCTAAAATTTCACTTTCATACGTCAATTTTCAATAATACGAAATACACGCGTATAATATTCAGTAACGTATTAAATAAAACATATTCGCACATTTATTACATTTACGCGAGCGACCATTTCGTTTGGTCGGTTCGGACGTATGTGTATGCATAAATAGACGGTATAAATACTCGCCTACGGTCCCGCGCTTGGTTTGATGGTAACGTGACGTCTTCATACTCGTGCGGCTCGGAATCGAATCTGTCCTGGAACATGAATTTATTTATTCATTTAAATTTCAATTTAATTGAAATTAAATACCTCTACATATATGATATATTTATTTATCTTGTTCCCTTAGCCGACTTTACCCGAACGAGCGTTACACATATCCGAGCGTTACATATCCGAGAGTTACAGTCAGTCTTGTTCAGTGCCTACAATCAGCGCAACGCGTCTAAAGAAGTTTACACTTCAAAAAAAAATGATGCTAACAAGAAAAGTTCCACTTTTCTTAATTATTTTGGGTTAAACAATATTATCAATGTCTATACAGTACACGAAAATATATTATATCTGTATACGATACATAAGTGTGTGTCTAAATTACTTGATTGTAGACTCACTTACCCACTTTATCTTGTGCTGTTAGTAATGACGACGAGAGAGTTTGTTTCAGTTTACCAAATGTTGTTCCTCCATCTGGTGTTTCCGTTGTCCCACCAGGATCGGTGGCTACCATCTAAAATCAAACAAAATTCAATCTTAACGTAGAATTTTTAAACTTTTTACGTGTTCTTAATTAAATGATTATAATGCTAAAAAGAAATTACTTCAAGTAACGTTAAATTTTAAATTCAATGAACTTCTAAAATTGTATAAATAATTTATTACATACATTTGAATCATCATTTAAATTTGGATGGGAAATTTGCAGTATAATAACAATAATATTTCTTTATCCTATGTTGATTTCATTTGACCAAATAGCTTCGTGCGCGGTTTCTATTGCTTTTATTTCCGCTTTAGGACGATAAACTTTTACATAAAAGCATAACAGGTGAGTTGTAGTTTACTATAGAGAGATCTACTATAAAGGTTGACAGTGCCGCTTCATAGCCATGTTGTTATTGCCGCATATATCATATTCTGAACTGAATTTCGTTTGTGCGACATCTATAAATTTACGTATGAACTACTTTCGAAATTTTTTGTAAAATTTACTTGTTTTAATAACTATCAATAATTGACAATATCTTTATTAAAAATAGTTTAATACAAAACAAAGATCGATATTACATATTTAGAAACATTATAACGTATAATAATAATAATACTTTATTGTGTACCTACAGTCGAAAGCAAAAAAAAGTAGACAAGAGATATTGTACTTTGTAAATCTGGCTTTATTTACTTGTCATTAGTGTCAAATAATTATCAAAACATCTTCTACCTGATTAATATGAATCAAAATACTAATTAAAAGACATCATAAAGAAAACATCTATTAATATCTGGTTATAGAGTCGTTTTCGTTTAAAACTTCTTACAATCTATTTGGAATAGAGTTTTTAAGGTTGGTACAATTATTTTGATTTTGATTTTCTCATGCTGTGTGAACTATTTCTACCAGTTCTTGTCTATTTTGAGATCTTTGTCTTAATTTTTTTGATCAACTGCCAAGTATGTTCGATAATATTTAAATCAAGCTTTCTTGGCAGAAAATCCAACACATTGATATTGTTTTCTCTGAACCATGTTCAGGGACAGATGTTCAAGTGCATATCTTACGCGAGTTTCTTTGTAGGTCACATTCAAATTGTTTTTCGGTAGTTTTATAGACCGCAAATT
Source organism: Amphimallon solstitiale (assembly GCA_963170755.1). Taxonomy (NCBI): domain Eukaryota; kingdom Metazoa; phylum Arthropoda; class Insecta; order Coleoptera; family Scarabaeidae; genus Amphimallon; species Amphimallon solstitiale. Next base: position 250,328,936 of record OY720675.1, read on the forward strand.
AGCTTCTCTAATTCTTCGTTGGACAGTAAAAACAAAACCCAGAAAGTTATTTACATCAGCTGGATTGACTACTGTAGTAAAAATGGATTTTCAATAAGCACATTTGTGATATGGCGGTCTTGCTCGGCCGTTGATATTCATTTGTGGTCAGAACCAGAAATTCTATAAATTCTATGCTGATCTCGCCATATTTAAATAATTCTAAAAGCTGTGCTTTTATTTATATTATTTCTTTTTGAAACCATTACTCAAATATATTATAACATTTAATATCTTCATTTATGGAAGGCATCTTTATAACAAGCTTAATATCAAGTTTAAGGTTGTCAATTTTGAAAGATAACCAAATATTGACAAGTAACTTTGAAGACGTTATTACACTAATCATTTTGAGAATGTCTATGACAGAAATCTGTATTTTTGTCTACTTTTCTTTGCTTTCGACTGTAACAGTAAAAAACTAGCAAGGGGAATATTGTAATTTACAATAGTTTTGCGGATTACAATAGTTATTTATGTATTAAGTCAGTAAAGTGATACTTTATCGAACGAGTCTGATTTACGTAGTCAAGCGAGTGAAGCGAGCGCGGCGAGTAAAAGACGAGTTCGATAAAGGTACTTTACTGACGTGGTGCATACAAAATTTTATCGCCAACCGTGAAAATTGTTAATTTTAAAAATAAACATATAATAACTTATGACAGTGACAAACGATTTATGTTTAAAGTCATCAATCATGGCGACGTTGACAGATATTAGCGGCAGGTAATATTGTACAGTACGATAAAGTGTTTCTTTACCTCCGTAAAACGCTATGGTAATGTATCGCTTTACTGACGATTGGAGATAATAGTTATTTATGTAACAAGTCAGTAAAGTTATACTTTATCGAACGAGTCTGATTTACGAGCCAAGCGAGTGAAGCGAGCGCGGCGAGTAACAGACGAGTTCGGTAAAGGTACTTTACTGGCGTGGTGCATACAAAATTTTATCGCCAACCGTGAAAATTGTAAATTTAAGAAATAAAGATATAATAACTTATGACAGTTTATGACAGTGACAAACGATTTATTTTTAAAGTCATCAGTCATGGCTACGCTGACAGATATTAGCGGCAGGTAAAGTACTTTATTGTACAGTACGATAAAGTGTTTCTTTACCTCCGTAAAACGCTATGGTAACGCATCACTTTACTGACGGTTGGCGATAAACAATATAATACAATACATTACACATAAATAATTCATTTAAGTTTGAGCTCTAAAAAAATATCATTGAAATACTTGTTTCCATTACGCCACATTTGATATAGTGGACTCCTCAGCATGACATTTGTCCTGCACGTGGAAGTAAAAAAACGTAACTTGCAGAAAGCCGTGGCACGTTGAAATGAATCAAACCCAACATATAGGGACGGTCAATCCTGTTATGCACTGAACCATGCAAGAACTTTAAAAATCGTCTCTGGATGCTCCCCAATTTTAATTTATAGCATATATAAATTGGATGCCAAGTAACAGCAGCGTATTCTAGCTTACTACGCACGAACGAAGAATAAAAAAGTTCAATAGTGGCTGCATTAGCAAAATGCCTACTATTTCTAAGAATAAAACCATGTGTAACAGAGGCAGAAGTGCATACATTAGTGATATGTTTGGGAAAGGATGAACGTTGATCAAATAGCACTGTCCCCCAATGCTATAATCGAAGTCAATGAGTTCCAGCCGCCTAGAATACTTCATAATATGACATTTATTGATATTAAGTGTCAAATCATTGTGCTGACAAATTTGTTATATTGTATGGATATTGTCTGCGAGTTTATGTATACTTTTTGTGTGTTTAGGTACTCTTGTAAGAAAAACAATGTCCACTTTATAGAAATACAGCTAAAGCCAAAAAAAACGGGAAATGCCAAAAAATTTTGATGGGGTTTTCAATTTTTGTATAGTGTGAACATGTTTTATTAAAAATAGATTAAAATACCGCGCGATCATTTAAATTCTAAATTAGAGCAGTTTGTGAAATTTAAATTAAGTTGGTATATAAGTAAGTACAAATTTACAATTTGAATTGTCAAAGTGACGTTTCAAAATGTTTGATTTAGAACATAAGATTTTTCTTACTGAAAGTTATTTTAAAAACGCCGAACGACAAGAGAATGGTGAATGGACATATTCAGTACCGCACTCCATCAATGATTTTCAAAATGCCTTCCCTAATTTTCCTGCGGATTATCAAAAATTAGTCCAAGAAATTTACACATGTGTGGCGAAATTTCGTAATGTTGGAGCTGTAGGAAGGAAAGCTGGTAGTGGCGCGCCCAAAAAATGGACTCCTGAGATTGTGGCAGATGTTGCAGAAAGAATGGAACAGTCTCCCAAAAAATCTTTTCGCAGATTAGCCCAAGAAATAAACCTTTCATATGGAACTTGTCAAAAATTTTAAAAGAAAATTTAAATCTTTATCCCTATAAGATTAACGTCGTTCAAGAGCTATTCCCTCGAGATTTTCCTGTACGAATAGAATACTGTCAGTGGTTTTTGAATAATTTAAATAACAACAACACTTTGGATTTAACATTTTTTTCTGACGAAGTATGGTTTCACCTATTCGGCTATATAAACAAAGAAAATATGCGTATTTGGTCTTCGGAGAATCCTCATGAGTTTATTCCATCGCCTCTCCATCCGCAGAAAATTGGTGTTTGTAGCGGTTTCTAGAAGGCGTATATTTGGACCTGTGTTTTTTGAAGGAACGATAAATGCTGAGAGATATCGAAATAATTTACTTGAACCGTGTTTACAAAATCTTCATGATGATGAACTTTTACATGGGTATTTCCAACAGGACAATGCAACAGCTCACAAAACATGGGAAAGAATGGCTCGAATTCGCGAGTTTTATGATAATCGAGTCATTGAATTTCCGCCTCGCAGTGCGGACTTAACGATTCTTGATTATTTCAATTATCCGTATCTGAAAAACACAGTTTACAAAAATAACCCACAAAATCTTGAAGAACTACAAGAGGCAATTTCTAATGCATGTAACGCTATAACCGTTCAGAGGTTGGCAAATGCTTTTGAAAATATGAAACGGACGGTTAACAGTTGCATTGCAACAGGGGGAGAACACTTTGAACACCTTTTGTAATTCACAATAAAACTAATTTATCTTGTAATGCTTTCATTTCCATTAAATTTAAATCGATTACACATAAGATTCACAAATGTCACAAAGTATAACATAACCGCAAATTTCAATTAAGCAATAATTGACATTCTGGACAACCTAATAAAAAAAATCCCGCCTGCTATAATTTAGAATTTAAATGATCGCGTGGTACGTTGACGGTATGTCAGTATAAAAATAAATATGTTAAATTTGAACAAATAATATTTTAGAAATAGTAACAAACGTAACAAATTACTATTTATTTATAGCTCCGTTTTTCTCTATAAGGGATGTTAATCGTCTAGGCATAGACGCAATCAAGTTTTGGCAATACTATTGTGTTACATTTTGCCATTCTTGATTTATGTTATTTATAAGCTCTTGCCTGTTTTGGGGGCGAAAATTTGTCCAGAGCATCCTATTTACCATTAAGCCCCATACATTTTCTAGGGGGTTAACATCTGGGCTTCTCGAAGGCCACGGCAAAACATTAATATTATTTGTTCTCAACCAGTTTTCTGCAAGTCCTGATGTGTGTATTGGACAATTGTCCTGTTGGAATATAAAATTATTGTCAGGAAAGAACGGAACAACTGATGGTAATATAACATCTTAAAGAATGTTAACATAAATGTTTGCATTAAGCCATTCTTCTACTTTACATAGCAACCCCGGACCTAGCGCACTAAACTAACCCCACACAGTAACTGAAAAACGTTTGGAGGTACATTGTTGAGTATATTTTTCTTCAAAACGTGTCTTTCTGGGTCTATAGATTTGAAAGGTTTCAGGGCTGCATAATAGTTGTCCAATTTAGTAGAACGAATTTGTCGACGTGCAGTGCTTTGTGATGCTAGAGAATTCGTTAGATTAATTGCTTCTACAGCAATGGCCATAGGACTTTCTATCAAAAAAATAACTAAATCCTCATCTTCTTGATCATTTGTAGTTTTAGGCTGACCCGAACCCACCTTTCGTTTTACAGTCTTCTAGTTTCCGCATTTTTTTTTCAATTCTCCAGATACTACTTCTTTCCACTCCAAAATCTACAGCTAAATTCATAATTGCCCTACCATTTTCCAGGTGAGAGACGATTCTGGCTCTATCTACTACATTTAAATGAGGCATTGCACAAAATTTAATGACATTAATTTAAATATTTTTGACAGGTATTGTCAAATAGGCAATGGACAAATAGACGCAAATATAAAATAGGATAAATTTTATTTCTCGATTTTTTTGGCTTTACTGTCCTTCATGGCGTCATATAAAAATCACCTCTACTTCGAATTTTTCTGAACACCCGATATATTTAAAAATGTCATATAAATGATTTTTACGTCAAATTAATCGATAACTCTCAAATTCCTGTTAACGCATTTTCACATTTTTACATTCATAATATTCGGATCGCTTTTTGCTAATTTTCTTCATTTACTCGACGAACAGAAAATAGAAAATCATGAGGGACTATGTGCTAACGTATTTGTATCTTTTAAGTATAACATGTAGATTTGCAAGATGCGATATGGAGAGCTTGATAAGATCGCGTTTTGGTCAGGAACCTGTATCCCCGAAATTAATGCATCCCTTAGACGTGCAATGCTCAACTGATGAGTGCGATTACGGTAATTTTGTGGCGGACGCTATTTATTATTACGGCAGATGGAAGTTGACGGAAAACAGAAACATCACGTCGAAATACCCGGTGGCACTATTCTTTACCAGTAATATGAAAAAACAAGTTCCCAAAGGACCTATAGATAAGAAAGTACTTGAAGAGAGCGTGCCCAAAAGTGAGAAAATATGGAGCGTCGAAACGACAGGCAAGAATCTTAAACATTTACTACGGAAACACTACCTGAAGAAGGATGTAATTCAAATGTCTGGTGTACATGTAATGTTCACAGATAATTTCAAGGATGCGTATTATACTGTGCGATGTGGACACTGTTTCGAACCAGCATATATAACCTTAAAAGATACTCAAAAAATAGATATTTTGGTGAACGATAATGGAAAATCGAATTTTAATAACATAAAAGACTGTAATTTTACCATTATAGGTAAGTCGATTAATTATAACAATTAGGGCGCAAATAAAACACTGACACATATTCTTCTGATAAGTAACTTCAACAATAGGACCTCATACAATGTCACAGATAACTTTTCGTTTGTGAATGACATGCGGGATGTTAGGCTGCCTGCGGATTATGTCTTAATTTCTTTGGATGTTATTTCCCTATTTACTAACATACCGCTTGATTTAGATCTTGAGGTGTTAGAGAATCAATGGGAGTCCGTTAGTCCACACACTAAGATTTCTAAGGAAAATTTTCTTAAGTTGAACCCGTTAATCTGTCACAATTGCTATTTCACGTTTAACAACAAAGTGTATGCACAAATTTTGTAACTCCAGTGGGGTCTCCTATCAGTCCTATTTTGGCTTTGATTGTAATGGTTTTTTTTTTGCTGGACAACGTCATTTCTGAGTTGCCCTTTCAATCACCTTTTCTATATAAATGTGTTGATGACATTATTGCGGCTGTAACGTGCGACCAGTCTGATACTACATTAGTGATTGTCAATGCGTTTCATGCAAAGTTACAGTTCACTATAGAACATGAGACTGGGGGTTCCATTTCTGGACACGAGGGTTTTAAGATTAGAGAACAAAAACTTAATTTTGAATTGGTATCAGAAACCTGCCTCGCCGAGCAGATACATTAAGTATTACTTGCACATCCCCCAAACCAAAATCTTAACATGGTAATGCTTTAAAAAACAGAGTTTCGCATATAAGTGATGAACTTTTCCTGCAGGATAACTTGAGGAAGATTTTTAATATGTTTGTCAACAATGGGTATTCTGAACACATTCTGAATAAGTTGAGCTATAGTTGCAATTTTTTTGATGGTTCTGTTGATGTTGGTGGAGATCAAATACAAAAAGTTGCCACATTTACGCGGTCTCACCGAGAAAATAAATTCACATTTCAAACCTTTTAAAAATATAAAAATGGCTAACTAGAACATGTTAACAAGTAGAAGTATTTTCTCTAAATCTAAGTGATATGTCTATCGTTATTAATATAATTATCAAATTTAACATGTAACAATAAGTAATAATACTTTAACGTATTAAGAAACAAAATTGTATTTCAATATGAAACCAATATGTAATAATTAAAGTTTTCAAGCTTCAAGATAAGAATGTTTCCTATGTAAATTATGAACATAGTGATTTTTGTATTTCCAGGTTATTTTTGTATCTGACATTCATTTCGAAAATATATAACCTATAATATTTTGCATTTAAAAGTTTGAAGTTTAATTTTTAATAAATAAAATTGTGATAATAATTATAGCAGAGCTAATATAATGCCTAAGATGGATCTATACTATCACTCAGAGAATGCCTATTAATCGAAAATGAACCCCCCCCCCATATTGAGATTATTTTAAAAGACATATGCTAAATTATTTATTGCTATAAAATGGCATATTAATGGGCCTAACGGTGTAGCAGTTTAAAATAATGGGTAGTTAATTTATAAATGAGGATAGATACTTAAAAAAATAATATTTGCCATAAAACTTTGTTCAAATTGTGTTATTAAAATAAAAAAGGAAGGATTACGATTTAAGGTTACGTACAAATACTAGAAGTTGTATTAAATATAGAAAGAGTAGGTAAAAGTAATTAATAATTAGAGAGTTTTAAGGGTGGTTCACTAGTAATTGAAGGGTGTTGTTAAACATTATTTCAGTTCAAACCAAGTATTTAAAATAAAATTTTTAAACATGAATACGAGGGAAAGCTCAAATAAAACCGATAAAGGAGATACTAATATAAACAAAAATGATTTTCAAAAGATTATTGACTCGATGGCACAATTGAAAAGTGATATTATGCAATTTAAAACAGAAATAAAGACCGAATTACAAGTACAACAAAATGTTTATATAGGTTTAAATGATGCAATCCTTCTAGATATAAAGAACTTTAAAGAATCTATTGCTAGCAATATTAAAGAGGTAGAATATAGATTTGACAATAAAATTAGAGATATAGAAGTTAATTATGATAGGGATTTAAGAGATATTTATAGTAAATTCAATAATTTAAATGAAGCAGATACTAGTACAAAGATAATATCTTTGGAACAGAAAATTGACAAGTTAAGAGTTAGGTAGTAATTTTAAATCTAATGAGATTAAGAATTTTAAGCAAAACAATGATATATTATTAGAGAAAATACATTTTATCGCCAACCGTCAGTAAAGTGATGCGTTACCATAGCGTTTTACGGAGGTAAAGAAACACTTTATCGTACTGTACAATAAAGTACTTTACCTGCCGCTAATATCTGTCAGCGTAGCCGTGACTGATGACTTTAAAAATAAATCGTTTGTCACTGTCATAAACTGTCATAAGTTATTATATCTTTATTTCTTAAATTAACAATTTTCACGGTTGGCGATAAAATTTTGTATGCACCACGTCAGTAAAGTACCTTTACCGAACTCGTAAATCAGACTCGTTCGGTAAAGTATCACTTTACTGACTTGTTACATAAATAACTATTATCGCCAACCGTCAGTAAAGTGATGCGTTACCATAGCGTTTTGCGGAGGTAAAGAAACACTTTATCGTACTGTACAATAATAGTTATTTACGAACCAAGTGCGTGAAATCATATTTCGCGAATGAGTGACCAGTTTAAAGCGCGAGCCGAAAGGCGAGCGCTTTATGGACACGAATTCGCAAAATGTTTCACGCACGAAGTTTGTACAATATTTTTTGTACGAGAACTATAATAATAATACATATTGTTAAATACGTTATCGTTTATGACACACTACTAATCTCTTGATATTAATTAAAAAAAATTGAATTGCCAGTATTGATTATTTGAAGTGACATTTAATTTAAAATTATCAAATTCAAAAAATTCTATTTCATTTCCTTTTATTTTCATAGAAAAACAACGAACTGGGTAGCATATTATTAAGGTTAGGAATTTATGATTTTAAAATGTCACTAAATTAATCAAGTTCTAGGAAGTACCAACTTTACTTTTACGCACTCGTGTTTAAAGTGACTTTTTACGCACGCAAATCGAATTGTGAAATGACAGGTTTTGATAAGCGAGTACAAAAAGTACTTTACCTGCCGCTAATATCTGTCAGCGTAGCATGACTGATGACTTTTAAAAATAAATCGTTTGTCACTGTCATAAACTGTCAAAAGTTATTATATCTTTATTTCTTAAATTAACAATTTTAACGGTTGGCGATAAAATTTTGTATGCACCACGTCAGTAAAGTACCTTTACCGAACTCGTCTGTTACTCGCCGCGCTCGCTTCACTCGCTTGGCTCGTAAACCAGACTCGTTCGGTAAAGTATCACTTTACTGACTTGTTACATAAATAACTATTATTGAGTCTAAGAGTACACAGTTAAATCAAAATGGCATGCAACAAGATAATCTTACAAATACAGAAAATAAACATAACATAAAATAAAAATTGATGATCTACCAAAATGTAAAGGATTTCATGACGACATACACTCCATGATGTTTATAAAGAATGTAAAGACATTTCTTGAAGACATGCCTCAAGTTAAAAATATATATTTCATATAATTCGGATGATGTTGCAGAGTCGATCATTAGAATGGTTTGATACAATTTCACACAAATTAGCAAATATAGAAGATTTCGAAAGAGAATTACAGAAGAAATATTGGTCTTCACAACATGTGGACTTGGTAAAGATAGAATTGTTGACTGCAAAATTTAATTTTAATGCTAACAGTAAAAATTCAAAATTAAGTGAACAATATGCGACATTTATAATAAGTGTAAATACATAGAAAATATGCAAGAAGAAGAAATAGTTAAATATCTAATCAATCATTTTAGATCACTTAACCGAAACACAAGGTAATATAAAGCCTAATGAAAATTGCGATAGGAACAATATAACCTCATAATCATCCAAATACCAACGGATATATGCCAATTAGCCGAGAACAGAATTTTCATCCTAATAGGGGATACATGGATGGTGGTGTTTATCATAGAAACAAAATCTTCATGATGACGAACTTTTACACGGGTATTTCCAACAGGACAATGCAACAGCTCACAAAACATGGGAAAGTATGGCTCGAATTCGCGAGTTTTATGATAACCGAGTCATTGAATTTCCGCCTCGCAGTCCGGACTTAACGATTCTTGATTATTTCATTTATCCGTATCTGAAAAACACAGTTTACAAAAATAACCCACAAAATCTTGAAGAACTACAAGAGGCAATTTCTAATGCATGTAACGCTATAACCGTTCAGATGTTGGCAAATGCTTTTGAAAATATGAAACGGATGGTTAACAGTTGCATTGCAACAGGGGGAGAACACTTTGAACACCTTTTGTAATTCACAATAAAACTAATTTATCTTGTAATGCTTTCATTTCCATTAAATTTAAATCGATTACACATAAGATTCACAAATGTCACAAAGTATAACATAACCCCAAATTTCAATTAATCAATAATTGACATTCTGGACAATCTAATAAAAAAAATCCCGCCTGCTATAATTTAGAATTTAAATGATCGCGTGGTATTATTGACACTGCTGCAGAAATTACTCTTATAAGTAAAGATTTTATCGAAAATAATAATGATTTAAAGTCATTTATAATTAGCATACAACATATTGATGTAATTGCGACAAATGATAAAAAGTTAGGTACCATATCAAAAACGATACTTGTCGATTCTGTTATAAATAATGTAAATTATAACAACTTTTTTGATGCGCAGTGATGTTATTTACAAAATTCCATGCAGTAATTCTAGTGGTTGCTATACTGGTCACACGTTACAAACGCTAAAAGCACGTATCACTCAGTATAAGAGTGATGTCCGCTTTGGTAAAAAATCATGTGTTCTATATTCTCAAAACTTGGATCACGGTGTTAACTATGGTGATGCTATTTTAGACGTCGAAACGTATTATAAGAAAAGATTATTTTTGGAAATTGTCCACATCAACAGACATAATGCGACAACATGCGATTAATTTCAAATCGAATACCAACCAATTAAGCAGTATTTATTGCAACATTTTCCAACTTATAAATAAACAGATGTTTGAGTTTTTTACTACTTCTTACACCTTTGTGTACAGTTATTTATCTATTAATTGTAATGTTGGTTTGAAATATCCAATATAAGAAAATTTAAAAGAAATGTAATTTTAAAAGCAATAACAAAAAAACGCTATTTGCATACACATGTTTATTTCATCTGTTAAAATTTTAATTAGAAATAATTTTACTTTATTTAGTCATGACTCCATGACAAACAATTTGTGAGTGTACCCGTTGAATGTAAAATATCTCAGAAAGGAATATGTATAGACGCAAGCGTTGACAGGGACAGTGTTTGCATATGGCGGATAGATGTTTCAGGTTGTCAGTGGCGTATCGTACCAAAGCGATACTTGCTCTGATTTATGAAATGATTTTTAGATAGTTTTAAAATATAACTATAATGGTAGGCGTTAAATGAATAATACACATTAAAAATTAATTTTTACTGTCCTTTAAATAATACTAATTTTGTGTACATATTCCTAATCCTATCATTATTTACAACGTTTTTGCATATACAGGTGTCCAGAAAGTCTCCTGACAAACGAAGCCCGGAGATTCCTCAGATAATTTTAAGACAATTTAACCCAATTCACCCTAGTCCGAAAATGCTTCCTAAGGGAGCTAGAGCTCTTTGAAGATGGCACCTTGTAATTATTTTTTTTAATATCTCCCGAACGCTTCTATTTAGAGAAACAAAAACTGGTATGCTTATTTATCCTCCAGAGATGAATCGATTCAATCAATTGCGAATTTCTGGTACCGGTCATAGGCGTCCGTTTTGGGTAGGTTAACGGTTATTTTTACGTATAACTTTTTTGTCTTTAACTTTTAAGCATTTGTGACACTAGATTATTAAATTTTCAGACATTGTAGTACTAAAAGGTACTCTTACTTTAAGTCGGTAGGATATACCGTTTTCTAGAAAAATCGATTTGAAAATTTTTCGTTTTTTCGTCATTAAAATTCAATTTATTATTTTTTGCACTAGTTCGCTCTGAACTACCAATAGAAATAAAACCTACGTTTTGGAGGATAAATAAGCACACCAGTTTTTGTTTTTCTAAATAGAAGCGTTCGGGAGATATTAAAAAAAAATTACAGGGGCGCCATCTTCAAAGAGCTCTAGCTCCCTTAGGAAGCATTTTCGGACTAGGGTGAATTGGGTTAAATTGTCTTAAAATTATCTGAGGAATCTCCGATCTTCAAAAACTCTTCCTTATCACCGTATAGTTTAGAAACGCAGTGTTCACACTGCAATTTTTTTCCTAATTTAAAACTCACCAAATCAGAAATATATGTCACAACTTCCAAACTATAGGGTGACAAGGAATTTACATTGAAAGCATAGTCATGCTCATTAATCATATTTAAAAACAACGTGGTATCTTCTTCTTCCACAGACACGCGATTTACGACGGATTAATTTACAATTTGTTCTGGAGGCTTCCTTTGGGAACCAACATTTAAAATATTGATATCATCTAATGGTACACAGCTACCCGCCCCATTCTCCCTTACCTCCGCATGAATCAGAATTTTTTTATATGCTGCTATAAACTGCCTACAGGTTGGATTAATTTTGGATTTAATTTTTTCAATACTTTGTCGACAAGCAGCTTGCTTAAATCCAAAGTCAGTAACTTTATGCGAATTTAAAATATCAAAAGCATTATTGATAAAGAAAATGAAGGTGGAGTTGGACCACAGCTTTGAAATTCCTTCAACAGAAGTAGATCTCTACAATAAACTAGAGCTTCACCCACTGACTGCCTTAATAACTGAGTTGCCATTTTAACCTTCATTTTCTGTTTTAAAAAATGAATATGTTGATTTCTCAGCTTAGTTCCTAGGTGAAGCCCTTCTCTTTCCTGTAGACAATTAAGTTTTACTAAGAAGTTAAAAGTCAATGCAATCTCCATGGACATAAATAAACCTCTTTTTCTCTCCGAAACAATTACGGACTAACTTAATCATATGAACTGGATCAGGCAAAACATAGTATTTTGTATTTTCAAACATAAAATATGTTTTCATATTTGTCTTGGTGAAATGACAGTTTAGCAAGCTGCACATACTAAAATTTGCAGCACACCCATCAAAAGTAATATTTGTTACATGAACTCCCACATCTTTTAGTAATGTTAACACTTGTTTTGTTAATGCAGCGTTCTGCGCACTGGTGATGCATGCAATAAAAGAATAACCTAAAGGTATTTTCCACGCTTCCCTATCCACCTCCACAGAATCTCCATGCAGTGCCGTTCCACAGCCTACATATCTATAGTATCTACCACCACAATATTCTAAATGTTGCCTAATGGCAATTTCATCAAACACAAGGGAGCACACTAAAGGTTTTTCAGAATGTGCAACTTTGCATTTCAAAAAATTGAACGCTTCTGAAGTAAAGCCTGGTTTAGCATCCACAGATGAATACCATTTTCCCAAAGATTTTGGATGGGGCAAACAATTATTAAATTTTTGGCGCACGCAGCAATATGCTCTTGGCGAAAAAAAGTGCAATGTTACAGCAAAAGCTCTTACTGACTGTTCAAACTTCTTCCTCGCCCTTTACTTCTGTGTTTTTTGACACAGTCTTTGAATAATTGCTTTATTTGTGCCAAAATGTTGCAAAAGGATACTTTCATGTTCTTCCAACATCTAATTCTTCTTCTTCAACTGCGTTGTCAGAGACTTCAGTGAAGCAATTTGTTTCCGTTGTCTCCATGTTACCTGTTGCAATTGTCGGATTTTAGTACTCTTCAATTTATCTTTATCACTTAATTCTTTAATTTTCTTCTTCAACAACTTTTTGCGAGGAGTGTCTTGTGATAACTCATTAAAACAAACAGAAGCTGGAGCTAACGTAGGCGAAGGCTTACGACGAGCAAAAGGTCCTGCTGCTGTAATTTTCAAACTTTTGTTTTTCTTGATCTGAGAGCAACCATAAGCTGCACAACTAACCATAATAGTTTGTTTTTGTCTTTACACACTAAACACAATATTTACATCAATTTACACTATTTACACCTACAATATCACTCTAATGCCATCCAAATTGTTGTCCATAACACTAAAATGCCCGAACAAAACTTGGGAATTACTTTATTTCAACAAAAATGCAAAAACCACGTACGAATATTCCAAACACCAACAAAGCAATGCGTCACATTTCGTGTTTCAAAATGGCGACTTCCGTTGTACTTGCTGGTATACTAATAGAGGGCAAGAGTCCTTTCTGAGATATTTTACATTCAACGGTACGTCCTAATGTTGGTTTTACCGACTAACCTTTTACATGTCTGACGAAGTGATCCCATGTTAATGTTTTATGGTGTAGGTTTATAGTGATTAGTGATTATCATAAAATGCGTAGAAAATCACTTTTTTGGAGATGAAGTTTGCTTATTTTAAAATTATATTCTCAAAATCGTTAGAAACTTGTATTTTACCTAAAAATAAAAATTCCCCATTATTCTAATGACCAAGGGTACTAATTACCAATTTCCGATTATATTATACGCTGTTATTAATCTCCAGCTAAGATTGTATTAGCAAATTCTTTATAATTTACACAAAGTAACTTATTAACAGGTTGGCTGCCATGGCGGTCGTATTCGACCGCCCATATATATTTCTCTTTTGCCACGGCGGTCGTATACGACCGCTGAAACATCGTATTGTATATGAATTTCTCACATGAGAGCTGTTGTATGTAGGAACGCTCTGATCATTATATCCGACCGCTGTGGCATGGAGGGCTATCGAAATTGTACGAATTTTTGGATATCTGACGGTACACGGTAAAAATGACATCAACTTTTTTGATAAAATTTTATTAAAAATAAAAGTTTTTATATCAAATGTAACTTACCTAATACAATAAAACAAATAAACAATTCATTTGGTATAAAATAATATGTTCATTTACTTTGAATGTGCTAGATTGAAACAATCTAGACAAAAATGAGGTTGCCCCTCACACATGCTACCTTATGTGACAACCTTTTTTACATGGTTTTTGTTTATTTCTCCACGAATTTTTTTGGCATAGCAGCCCTTACAATATTTTCTCACTTTATCAAAGAGACCTTCCTTTTTGAGAAATGTATGAGTTTGAATATTTCTTCTCGTGGGTGTTTCCACTCGAGGTTTTTCGTCTGCATCGTCTTCTAAATTTGTGTCCTTTCCACTGAGAAGAGCTCTTACAACCTCTTCTCGAAATTTGGTAATTTGAATTTTTTTGTTGGCATGTTGATTATAAACGGTATGGGCGTTGACCATACAAGTTCCCAAAAGAAATTCTATTGCTAGTTTTCTATACCATTTGATAGATTTTCTCAACGGGGAATGGTAGCTTGCCATCTGGTCAGATTGGTCAATAGATGATTTGGCCTCATTATATTCCATTACGGCCCGCGGCTTTTCCACGACACCATTTCTGCGCTGCACTGGTACAGTTTCGGTGGTGTGTTTGGTAGACAGAAGCAGCACATCTCTTTTGTCTTTCCACTTTAGTATACAAATTCCTCGTTCATTTTCTAATCCAAAAACTTGCCCTTTTTTCAATTTCTTCTCGAGAACTTCTTTGGGATTTCCACGTCGATTAGCTCGTAGGGTTCCAATGTAATGTGTTTGCTGATCAAGCAATAGATTAGCCAGTTCGAGGCTGCTATAATAATTATCAGCTATAATGGTTCTACCTGAATTTAAAAGGTTTTGCGACAAAATGATGACAATGTTTGTTGAAACGGAAGCAACACCTGCATTTTTTTCTTTCCCAGCGTAAATTTTTATGTTCCATGTGTAGCCATTATCACTGCACAATTAAAATAGTTTAACTCCGTATTTATGTGTTTTCTGTGGTATATATTGTTTGAACAGTAAACGACCCTGGAATGGTATTATAGACTCATCGATGCAGAAGGTACGACCAAGAGTGTATACTGCTTGAAAGTTTTCAACCAATTTGTCTAGGAGAGGCGGGACTTTATGCAAACGGTCACCTTCTGGACAATTTTCATTATCAGAAAAGTGCCATATTCGCAGGAGCAACTGAAATCTGTTCCTTGGCATAATTTTTGGAATAATACTATTTTTGAAGAGGTCGTCGTTACTCCAATATTTTGCTATTGAAGGCATCTTCACCAAACCCATATACGCCACAATTCCAATAAACTGGAGCATTTCTTTTTTATCAGTTGGCACCCATCCGTGTAGCCTTGATCCCTTACTTATATCATCTGCCTCATCTAGGACTTGAGTTGCATATAGATTTGTTTGATTGACCATTTCATTTATTACGTGATCATCGACAAAAGTTCGAAAACAATTGTATGCTGACAAATCGTTTACAAGAGTTGCAGCGTAATTGGCATGTAAACCACCTTCTGCAGAATAATCAAAAACATTATGATTTCCAACAGGCAATTGCCATATTTGATCTGGATTTTCATTACGAATTTCGGCTTGGTCAGGTACTACATTTTCGAAATTTTCGATGTTTCCGTTATCAAACGCCTCATCTTCAAAAATCTCGTCATATACTTGTTCTGAATTAATTCGCTCATCTTCACAAGCTTCAAGTGTTTCGGTTCCCTCCAATATAACGACGTCACTTGATTTTGAGCAACAGGGTTGGTTCACCAGATCAGAATTCTTATTTTTTTTAGTTCTTTTGAAAAATGTTGCTTTCTTTTATTTCTTCGAAATGTCATACGAATTTGGTTTTTTTCAGTTTCTTCCGCACCATCGGAACTATACAAAATTTCTTCGTCACTTGAAGGTAAAAACAAAGGGTCAAGATCAGAATCAAAAGAACTGCAATCATCAGATATGTCTTGAACATCTGTAACAGGATTATTGCAAAAGTAACTTATATTTACTCGTTTTTCAATAAATAATTCCAAATTCCGTGACACAGTGTGACGGCTGTAGAAAAACATAATTTTATACACTTACCTGATGATTCCTTATTGTCTAATGCCATTTGTACAATTTTTTTTGTTCGCTCACTCATCTTTGAACCCGTCAACAGTTTCATAAGATATAAGACGCAATACAAACATAGAAGATGTCCAACGCTTACAAGTCGGTACTCGCACGAAACGCCCGCTTTACCTGCCGCTCAGCACGGGCGCCCTCCTTAGGTCGCCCATGCCGGGGCGGACGTATACGACCGCTTAATCAATTTTGAGAAAAATACGCTTATGATTTAAAAATTTATTGTAATTCATAATTCCACTCTATTTAGGAAGCTACAGTTCACATTTTTTTCAACTTGGCACCAAAGGTAATTTTTATGAATTTTGCTGGCAGCTAACCTGTTAAAGTGGCAACGATGGATAGTGTACTTGCTTTTTCTAATTAACTCAATATTACATATGAAGAAAATTATCTGAAAACTTATACAACTCGATTAAAGCATACTTTATAGAAACGATCTTGTCCTTGTAAAAATGACTGCATATTCTGTTTTAGATGCCGTAATGACGTACATAGACGTAAAGACTACTATTACAACTGCCACAGAGGAACGTTATTTGCATCTATCAAAAGATGAGGCATTTTTGATAAAGGCGCTGGGAAAAGGCGGCATCTTTCAATTACATTCAATTCTATTTAGTACTGTAACCGTCTTAACGCTGATTATGACTTGTGTTCAAAAAATAATTCAAAACTAAATAGTATTTGTATTAACAATAGTGATATTTCTGCATAAGTGCTAATCGTTAAAAAAGAGCATGTGGCGCGACTTATGTTGGCGCCTCTTCGTATTCGTCGAGAATTGTGGAAAACCAGCATTCAGAAAGGAAGTACCAAGGCTTGAATTAGGATTATGAAGCGAACATGTACGACTCTACGCGTATAGTCTGGTTAGATCTACAACTAATATTGTTGTGCCTTCTAATTCTATAGATTGCTTACGTACCACTTTTCTACAGATTTTGTCATCCTGAATCATCAGAAATAAAATATGCTTTTTCTAAAGTTTGTGTTTTGTGTAGTTTAAAGCTTGTTAATGCATTTTTGTCAGTACATAATTGGTACCACTTTTTTCCCGTATTGTGAAATAAAACACAAATTACGTTCAAATACACATTTAATTTAAAATTCAGTGTGCGCCGATATGTGGGGTCGCTCTGCTTCGAAAGATACGAGCACTGTTGTTACAACCTAAAATTCTTTTTGTAAGATTTTAGTTTTCTATAAACATCGCTCATATTTATTAAAAAGCTTTCACATGTAAAGTAAATACAAAGCATTGTGAGAAATAATACCTAAGTACGAAGTAGTGCAACTTAATAATTGTTAATGATAATAATAATACTATACAGCGTGTCCCAGGATTGATGTTACAAGAGGTGTGCGAAACTAAAACTCTTTGAATTTCAATTTGATCTTTTGTAAGTAAGCCCTGCTTGGTTTGAAACTTATTTTTAGTATAGTTTCGAGTTTGTGAAATCACGTAGGTCTTGACAGTTGAGCAAGATCTATTTCCGTTTCAGGTAAAGTACCTTTCTCGTTCACAGTATTCTAAAATATTACTAAGAAAAGTTGTTCAGAATGACAAACTATGGTCCTATACAAAATTTTAGGAAGATCTACCTACTTTTATTAAATCGTTATTTTTTAGATTCAACAAAAAAAAATTATATTTATTCACAAATTAAGTGTACAAAATGTAATAATAGTATTACTCTATAATAAATCTTACTATTATTGTGTAGTATAAAGTATTATAGAAGGCGTCCAATGCCTCATTGACATCCAGAAAGTCCATCAAGAAAGACCAGTCAATTTCCTGCAGATGAGAGTATAATGACAAGTAATCAGCCTTTTTGAAATTATATCGCTGGTTGTTCGCAGATGGAAAACGCCGCACCTGAGTGGGTTGTGAGAGATTGAGCAAAGCTTCAATACTAGGATGATAAGGATCCTCCGATACTACCGGATTCTCCGACTGGAATATGTCAATACTGAGATCAACATTAGATATTATTAGATCCATCACTATTTCTATGATCATTGCTTAGCACCAAGGGTATTTAAGAAGTTTTTGAAAATATTAGTTTTGTTGCAATGCTGCTGAGATGACAAGCAAATCCTAGGAAGATTAAAATCACCAAATAATACAAATGAATTGTTAATTAAAAGTGGCTCCAGGGACGACGAAAAAACTTCAAGATCCTCACACGACAGATCAGGAGGAAGATAAGCCAGTCCAACAAGAAATATTGTGTTGTTAACAACACATTTACAGATTAGCAAATCCACCAATGGCACCAATGAACTAACCCGGCTGTTATCAACAACATCAAACAAAATATCACGTCTAAACGCCACTAGAATTCCTCCACCCCTGGAGCGATTCACCGCACGAAAGTTGCGATCTTTACGAACAACATTATAATTATATTTGGTTTCGATCACAGCACTTCGGTTTTATTCACAGATTCTGTCATAGATAAAGGAACACTATGGATGGGAACTTCTTTGTTTGGTCGATCTTTTATAATAAGCCGATTTTCGCTTGCCCATAACTTATGATATTATACACTCGAATATTATAGGTATATATGACATTTCTTTTTAATTACAAACTCTCATTCTGATTTAAGTCTGCAATAGCCGACCGATTCCGATAGATTTGCGTCATTGCTAGGACCGGTAGAGATACCGTAAAGTGGGGATAGACGACGCAATACCTTCGAAAAACACTAGTGTAAAATGTGTGTGACAGTGTTTACTATTTAATGTTTTTTATCTTCAGAAATAATTACATTCAGTTTTTTTTTTAATATCGTTCGTCAAATGTGCAGCTGGCGTGTAGAGGTTGTTTTTTATGTGTACCAGCCTTAGTTAGTAGACATTAATCAAATTCATGCATTTTTGTGGTTATTTCTAAAACACATAACTTTTTTAAGAAAATAAATTAGTACAAAAACTGGCCTTGGCATTATAAATTTATGCATTTTGCATCACTAACCCAAATTTGAGATTCTAAAATTACAAAATAAATTTAAAAAACGCAAAACGGCGATGCCTTAGTTTTCGATAGGTAAACTGAATAAACAATAATAATAAACTATTTTTATTCATTAAGTTTCGGTGTAGTTTTTAGTGTAGGAACCGATTTTTCCAACCCCTCAACTCATAACCCTGTAATAATCTATCATTAGGAAGATACATGGCTTTCAAAAGCCAACTATTTAACAACTAACAATAAGCAACACCGATACTTATGAGCTTATATGGGGATTAAAGTAGGAAGGATAAACGCCATTAGAAAAAGATATTCAAATGGACAGTTACAAATATTATTCTTCAAATATAATTCACAGGCAAACAAGATTAATTTTTCTTTTTGGTGCCGGAAAACTAAGTACTGATTTTTTATGTACAGGGTGTAACAATATAAGTGTAAAACATTTCAGGGGGTGATTCCTTAGCGAAAAAGAGATAGGGTCTTTCATATAAAAAACGGGGGTACATAAAATTTGTTTTACAATTTTTCTCACAAACACTAAAAATGTAATTTATTTCCAATGTAACTTTTTGGTCTGATTATTTGTTTACCATTTAAAAATCTATTTCCAATACATTGTTTCATTCGAAACAAAAAATGTCTCTTGAATTTTTTGCCCAAAAGTAATCAGTTCGCAGCAAAAAATTATTTTACGAACAACTACAGAGATACATCGTCATAAATGCGAACTGGATTAGTATTGTTATTTTGTAGTTACTACCTGCATCAAAATACATATGATTAAAGATGAATAAACAAAACTAATTTATTAATAACAAAACATAAAACATGTAGAAATCATAGTAAATGTTCAATATGTCCACCTTCAGTCATTACACATGCGTCTAGACGTCGGCGCATTGAGCCACGTATTCGCTCAAATATTCCTGGATTCTCTCTAATTACTCTGCACGCATCGATGATGCGGTTTCTTAAGTCCTCTACATCGCGAACAGGAGTAGGATAAACCAAAGTCTGTAAATGGCCCCAAGTAGAGAAATCGAGAGGATTGAGATCCGGGGATCGAGCGGGCCAATTCTGTGGTCCTCCTCGACCTATCCAATGATTTGGATATGTTTGGGTTAAATGCTGACGCGCTGCTTGACTAAAATGGGCGGGAGCCCCATCATGCATAAAAAACATATCCCTTCTGACGCCCAAAGGAACTTCCTCCAGCAGTACTAGATGCACTTCTCTTAAAAATTGAGTGTATGCCTCACCATTTAATCGAGGAGGTAGAAAATGAGGGCCAATTAAATAATCCCCAATAACTCCGAGCCACACGTTAAGAGAAAAGTGTTCTTGATGGTTAGCTTGTACAATAGCGTGAGGGTTTTCATCAGCCCATATGTGGCTATTATGAAAATTAATTATCTTGTCCCGAGAAAAAGTACATTCGTCTGTGAATTCGATCGTCTTCAGAAAGTCAGGATTTCTTCTAATCATTTCCAGCATCCAATTGGAAAATTCAAGACGGTTCGGAAAATCTCGCTGTAACAGTGCCTGTACTCGTTGCAGATGGTAAGGGTATAAGAGTTGTTCCTTTAAAATTCGAAATACCGTCATATGATCAACATTTAACTCGAAAGCAATCTTTCTAGTACTGCTAGTAGGTTGTTCTTCAACCAAATTAAGTACTGCTTCTTCAAGATGTGTTGTTCTAACTTCTCGATGGCGACCACAATCCTGCGTTCTTTTGTCGAATGAACCATATTCTCGTAATCGTTGATGAAGTCGGGCAAATATTCTATGCGAAGGAAGCTGCCGTTGAGGATACATTTCAGCATATCTTCTAGAAGCTTCTAACCCATTCCCCTGCGACAGACCGTAAACGTAATGCATATCAGCCATTTCCTCATTTGTGTATGCCATTTTCATAACAAGTGAATTATTAAACTAACAAATTACGAACAAAACGACACACAATTAAGTATTAATTCAATTTCAAAAATTTACAAACTGACAGCGTGATATCACTACTAGCGGCCTACTAAATAAATTAGTTTTACATTTTCGTTTTATGACGATGTATCTCTGTAGTTGTTCGTAAAATAATTTTTTGCTGCGAACTGATTACTTTTGGGCAAAAAATTCAAGAGACATTTTTTGTTTCGAATGAAACAAGCTATTGGGAATAAATTTTTAAATGGTAAACAAATAATCAGACAAAAAGTTACATTGGAAATAAATTACATTTTTAGTGTTTGTGAGAAAAATTGTAAAACAAATTTTATGTACCCCCTTTATGGGGCTGTATCTTAACAAGGGATGTTCCATTGAAGTTTTTTTATATGAAAGACCCTATCTCTTTTTCGCTAAGGAATCACCCCCTGAAATGTTTTATACTTATTTTGTTACACCCTGTATTTGATGTGCTGATTCCAAAGATACCTGGCTTTTTTCTTAGCAGCTCTAATTTTTAAGGTACAGGAAAATTGAATTTTTAACTAATAACAGGTACAAATAAAGAAATTTTGAGCAAGTTTAAGAGATTTGGAACAATACCCATTACTCAGTCTACCATCTTGAAAGAGGAATACTATCATAGTTCTAAAAATGTTAAGTATGAAGAACATCAGCGGGTGATTTGTGTCGATCTAAGAATGGTTAAGTTACTTCATGGACAGCAAAGTGGATAGACAAAATATCATTCTTTTTTATGTCTTTTGGATAGCAGAACTAAGGGTCAGTGTTGGATTAACAAAAATTGACCTCTAAGAAATGCCCTGGTTTCAGAAGAAGATTACGTAACCAACAATCTATGGTTGCAAGAGGGAAAATCATATTTCCACCTTTACATATCAAGTAGGGACTTATGAACAATTTGTGAAGACGTTAAATAGAGATGGCCTTTCGTTTAGGTACTTAATACGTAAATTTCCTAGGATTAGCATGAAAAAATTGCAAGGAAGCATATTAGATGTCCCTCAAATAAGACACCTAATAAAAGATCAATAACCGCAGCAATGAACCAGATTGAATCTAATGCTTAGTGCTCAATTGCTAAAGTAGTACAACATTTTCTTGGCAATCATAAAGCGAGGAATTACGCAGATTTAGTGTAAATATGCTTTCTAAATTTAATATTCTGTTGTAACAGGAGTATAAAATTGCACTACCTCCACGGCCACTTAGATCGATTCCCATAAAACCCAAGGTTAGTGCACTTCATTTACTACACCCTATCGGTGTTTTGGTTAAGGGGTTTTTTTTTAGAGGGCAGCACTTTATACAGGATTGAAAATATAACTCTCAATATTAGAGTTGGTGAATTTTGTTAGTGTTGTTGTTGTCATGTGATTTTTCTCCGCCATTTGCAATATTGCGAGTAACTGTCATTGTTAAATACGTTAGTTCTTCTCCATAATTGCATTTCGAAAAATCAAACCGATGATACTACTTTAGAAAATATGGATGTACAGGCGTTACCGTCCACCTCACAAGCAAGTCCCAGTTAAAGACCAGAAATTCAGTATGTGTCATGTATTTGTTATTTATAGTATTAAAAAACGTAACAGTTTCTTAATCATAATAAATATATTGCAGTTATGAGGTATATGTTATTTTTAGTATATGATTTACTAAATATATAATACTTATAGATAAAAATACATTTCTTTTAATCTGTTCCATCAGTATCACTTAGATATAGAAAAGATTTTACGATACTTCACTATCACTAAATTGTTTTTTATGTAAAATTTGCATCAAATATTTTGACGTTTAATATTGCAGACACATGTTAATGTTCAAGCAAATATAACGCCAAAAAATATTTATGCAAATTTTCATATGAATTTCATACTTTAATAATTTGCAATCAAGAAATTTCAAAGTTCCCGCACATTAGAGAGTTATCATTCTGTACAGATTCCTACGATGAATTCTACCAAAAGTACCCGGGAGGAAATTACAGATGGTGCTGATGTTTGGTTAACTTTTTAGTAAGAGAGTAGGCAATCTTTACCCTCTCTTTTATCTATGATAAAACCTAGGTGATTACAGTGAGGAATAGGGGGAAAGACTTCATCGGGATATTAAGACGATGGAAGAAGGATATCAAGGAAGGTTGAATATACAAATGATAGCCGACAACTTTTGGAGTCTGCAGGGAGACTGTCTACTAAACTCCATGTTAGAAAATCACAAAAAAGAAAATGTTTATGGGTCCTATATAGTGGATCGGAAATGTAATATTGGTTGCATAGCACATAATTTAATAAGCCAAGGATGTCCGAGTACTTATTACACGTAGGGAATATATAATAAATATTTTGAATAATAACTCAATATCTAAGCGAATAAGAATTCATTTATGCCCAATTATTTACACATTTGTAACCGCGGGAAAGATTTTTATCAGTATAACAATTCATTGTAATGTGGGTTGTCTAATTTTAATTAATTTTATATTCATTTAAAACAAAGTAAAGAATAGTTGAACGAAAAATAAGTGCAGAGCGGGGAAGCTTTTTATTCAATTTATAACGGGAACTAAAGCAAACAAATCTGCTACAAAGGATTTTTGAGAAAACTTGTTTTTAATATTTTGACATATTAATTAATTTTCTTTAATCAGATCATTTTTTTCTAAATTTGATTATTCAGCAGGGTAGATTACTAAATCCTTCATAAGTTGACGTTGAAAGGTTTTCTCCAAATTTAAAATCAACAAAAATATCTTGCATCAAAAATCTCCTTTTTTTCAACTATTCACATATCCACTATATAGGACCCTTAAGTCATAAGTCATTAACATAACGTATCTACTTTGTGAATTACATACCTTACTTTTTATTCTTTATTTTTTAATGAGCTTTTGTCTCTAATACTAATACTTATAACCTAAAATATACATAAATAGATGCTTTTTATCTAATTGAGGCTCTAGTATAGTGTAACTCAAAAACTAGATGTCATAGACTAAATCTGACAGTTGTTTTGGCTTCTACACCCACAAACTTAAAAAAAACGGGTAGCACCAAAATGTGTGTTGGCCTGTGATATAATCATTCTAAATACACAGTAATCCAATTTTCTATTTATACTAAAAGTCATCAGAAACATACTTAGTAATATATAATTGGGTTTCTCTAAGGTGCTTGACCTTTATGAACAGAATACCTAATATTAACATAAGCATAAATTTACGTACAATGACATGTAACTGCCGCGAGGTAGGACGTAAGGGGCTGGCGCCATATCCGCTAATGCAATTTCCGCCGTTGTAAGGTATTCGTTCAAATGAAACAAACAGTAGAAATTTTTGTTTTTCTTATTATGTTTTTGTATTAAATGGAATACAAAGGATTAATTAAGGTTTCGTTGGGAGTACTTCCTTATAATTCAAATTATTTACTCCTACATTTCACTCTCAAAGTTGGCAAAATTTACAACATCATAACACAGCTTCAGAAACTTTATTTTAAAAACTAATTTCAGTCGAACATGCATTGAGCCTTTGTTTATTTGTGTTTTAAATTTCGTCTTGATATTTCGTAAATGAAAGCGGTACTATTGTTTTAACGAAACCTTGTAAAGTCCAGAATTTTCAATAGCGCATACGTCGCCACCCCCTTACGTCCTCCCTCACGGCAGTTAGTCGGCACCTCTGCGTAAGCCTCCTTAAAGAATTGAGTTTAAAGTACCTAATCACAATATAAAAAATAATTAAGTGTAAAAGCAAATACAAAATATGTACAGGTTGAAAAGCCAACATAGACCATGCTAATGATTTTCTTTTATAGTAAAGAATTTTCTGTTAATAACCGGAAAGTGTTAATAGCCATAAATCTACATATTTGCGTCTGGCTTGATTGAAATTATAAATTCCAATACCCATAATAAAGCGACCGCACGGATCGACTGAATAGTTGCACATTCGAATGCATCGCATTGAAATGTGCACTACATTCAAGCAAGTCAATTCTAAATGGAGTGTGCGAGAATTGAGGTCTGTCTAACGCGAGGACAGAGATTAATTCAAGGCGGCCTCGTTCCCATACACACACACATTCAACATAACTCAGGCGAATTTATACGGTCAGATCTATAACGGCGCAATTCCAAGAAGGGTTGTCGTTTCGGGATGGCTCGACGAGTGGTCTACGTGGACGGGGTTAGCGATAGAAGAGGGTAAAACCACCGGTAGTGCAACGAATTAGACTGTTGTGTTTGTCTGGATTACGTGTGATGCGATTGTCGATCAGCAACTACAACCGGTCGTGTTGTTCTATCAATATTTGCAAGATGGGCACAACATGGGATTGCCAACGATGATGTTTTTAACAACAAATTAAAAAAAATTAAATTTAAAATTAAAATTCGCGAATTCGCAGGAATCTTCTTTACCATTTTGCAGAATCATTCTTTAATAAGTTAAATATGACAATACAGACAAATTGTATTTGACGATTTGCAACTGTTGCTGAGATATGGCGATTTTTCGTTAGAAATTGTACTACATTTGAAAAGTTGCTATGAAATAACAACTGACGATGAAATATTTATTATGGGCTCAATTAGTAGAGATATCTTTTCAGTACGTAAAATTAATGTTTATTTCGACATATCTACGCATGTTCTTTAGGATTACATACCATTCGCTAAAGTTAAAAATTCCAAAAAAAATTAAATGGAACATCTTGTATATTTATATGTCATTGAAAAGTACTTAAAATTTACTAACTAACAATATCCGTCAATACAAGTATTTAAATGTACGTTATTGAAAACTTCTATAACTTTCGCAATATCTTGAAGAACATATAAGATACTATATTCAGCCATCACAGTAATTATAAGTTACCATATATCAAATAAAAAATCTTCTTTAAAGGTGGGCTTTCCTTAAGAAAAGTTCTCGAACGGCGTATGTCGGGTTGCCTGAAATATACTGAATATATTTACCGAGCTTAAAATGCCTGTATCTTTTACACGGTGCAGGTACCGGCCAGCAACATGATAGAATGCCTGGTCAACTGCAAAGCAAATAAAATTTGGGATATTTGTCTCCTCCATTTATTGCATGAAAATATTGATGCGCCTACTTTATTCGAAATTTGTTTTTGCTCTTTCTGAATATTCTCCTGGCTTGTATTTATTTAGTTTTATTAAGACTCCCATTTTATGTAATTTGTAATTATTTTAATGATATTTTCCGAAATTAATTAGATATTAAGTTTTATTCTGCAATAAATATATAGCCTAATTATTATTATTTATGATTATCAATTAATACAATACATATAATACAAAAGATTGTATTGTATATACCTCCTAAAAATTTTACAATGACTGAATTAAAAGATTCTACAATGTTGGTATCTACGTTTCCTATTAAAGATCTCCTATTAGGCCGAGCCTACTTAAAGCGTTAATAAAGTCATCATACATATTAAAATTCTGAAATTTTTCAAACATTTTGATCTCGCCTTCTTTTGATCTTTGACAAAAAGAAGCACAATTCGAGTGTTCACCAAAAATATGTCTTGATCCATTTAGAATGTCACGCTGCAGTTTCAATATCTGGTTTGTTATTGTTAAGTTCGAACTTCTGTAATGTTCAATTGCTTTTGTCACGGCCGCTCTGAATCTATGTAAGTTGTTTGTTGTTAATTGTCCTATGTCCGAATTGAATTTGGGTTTCTTCAAACAGTCTGTAATTTTATTTATATAATTACGTAATATATGATTTAATAATTTTTTGGGGACCGTAAGGAGCCGTTTCACGTAGTTTTCTAAGAACGCTGCTACCACCGTCCCCTATTAATCTACCATAAATTACACAGTGCATTTCACGAGAATGTCGAAAACCTTCCGCAATAATTGTCGACTTCATGGCTGCTGACGACGAAGACAAATTTTTGTAGCATACGTGATCTTTAGATTTACCAAATTTAAACAAAATTTGTTTTTTACGCCTACATACAACATTTTTTTCGTTCGCCATCCAACAATTGCTGCCACTCTTGATAAACTGCTGTACTTAGACTTATGCCCGGTTTCTGAAACGCCAGATAAGTACTTACCGGCCAGATATCTGACTGTTAGCAATGTAAGCGTGTTAGTGACGTCAGAGTAGATATCTTTTCTTCAAGGTTATCGGCTCAATCTCGACGAGTTACCGGACAGATAGTGAAAAAGTGGGGTGAAATGACGACCAAATAGATAATTCGGACGTACTTCACTGTTAATCACAGTGTTAATGCATAGTTGTTCACACGTGTTATTGTTTGTAACAATTGCAGTTATTTCTAATATGTATTAAGTCAGTTTATTATTTTTTATATTTATTTAGTTCTGTATTTTTTTAGTTAATTTTTTTTTCAAGGAAAAGCACCAAAGCAGGTATACATATTTGCAGATTTTAAATTTTGAAATGAGTTTGCATTATGTTCTAGATAATGGAATTACAAATATATGAGGATTCAACATCTTCATCTGGTGAAGAAGATTTTGAAATGTATATTAACATAATTCCCGAAGAACGGATATTTCGTGATAGAACAAATCTCTTTGAAAGTTTAAGCGATGAAGAATTTCATCAACGTTTTCGACTCACTAAAGAATGTGTTTCTAATTTATTACACATAATTGGGCCAAATATTACTCCGATAACGCAACGGAATAGGAGTATAACTGCAGTAAACCAATTATTATTAACACTCCGTTTCCTGGCTACTGGAACATTTCAGAATATAATTGGTGATGTTATTGGTATTCACAAATCAACAGTGTGCAGAATTTTAAAAAAAGTGCTAAGTGCGATAGCAGAACTTTCTGTATATTACATTGAAATGCCCAGCACACCAGAACATATTGCCAATGTTAAAACACAGTTTGCAGCAATGTATGGTTTTCCAAATGTAATCGGGTGTGTTGATGGAACCCATATTAAAATTCAGTCACCTGGAGGTGAAAATGCTGAGCGTTATCGTAATAGAAAAGGATATTTTTCATACAATGTACAAGTAGTTTGTGCTCCAAACTTAAAAATTCAAAGTATTGATGCCCGTTGGCCAGGATCCACACACGACAGCACAATTTTTAATGCTTCTCTTTGTAAGATAAATATGGAAGAGGAATTACAACACTGCATATTACTTGGAGACAGTGCGTATCCATGTAAAAAATTCTTAATGACTCCCATTTTAAATCCGGCAAATGATGCAGAAGTCCGGTACAACTATGCACAAATACGGACAAGAAATTGCATTGAACGATGTTTTGGGGTGTGGAAGAGAAGATTTCCAGCATTAGCACTAGGTATGCGAACTGCAAAGGCAACTACATTAATAGCAATTGTGGCTGCAGCAGTACTGCATAACATTGCTTCTGATGATCGACATATCTTTGCTTATCCTGAAATTCCATTTGAGGAAATGCTGCAAGATGTTGCACCGCCATTAGAAGGAAATGATGGTTATGGGACAAGAAGAGCATTAATACAGAATCATTTTCTATAAATCTTTACCTGTATTATGTAGTGTGATATTTTGATACTTTGTAATAAATGTGATTTCAATTTCATGTTCTTTCTTGAATCAGAAGTTTTATTTAGTGAAAATTCTAAGCAAACAATTTAAATACTTAAAATGTATTAACTGTAGAAAGGTATATAAAAGAAATAGACATAGCAAAAATGTTTATTCAAAATTTCAGCAACATATACAAATAAAAACAAATTACACTTCTACCTAAAAATTTAAATATTTTAGGCTTGCAAGTCTTTTAACTTTTGTTTTAATTCAGCCTCTATGACTTCGCATTCTAAAGTTTTAATGTGAAGGTCCAAGTCGGTGATTTTATTTTTTTTTAATATCAACTGTAACTCTTGTTCTTTTATTTTTATGTCAATGTCTAATAATTTATTTTTCTTGAATAAAATTTCTTTCTCATTAACTGTTTTAATATTTTTTCTATCAATAATAGCTTGCGCTACGGTTTGAATATCCTTTCGCTTTTGGCCCCTTTTTGTGGCGTTTGATGTGTTCTCTTCTGGAAAAGGATGTTTTGTTGCACATTCCCGAGCGATTGAGTTAGTGCTCTGACATGACGTACTTGCTACCACTGAATCTGTACATGAAGTTGGTGTGGATACAATTTCTAATACAGAATCAGCTGCATATCCATGTTCCTTATTCACTTCATATGTGATATTAGTACCACTTTCTACTTCTATTGTGTTAGTTACTGAAACAAACTTAAATTTAGTTTGCTATTCACTGAATGCAACAGTAAAAATATTACCATCTTTATATAACTGGCAACTGCTGTCGTATATATTTTCATCTGGCAGAAATTGATCTTTCAAATTATTTATTATTTTGTAATCCAATTCATCACTTGCAGGTATGAAACATCCTCCACCAGTTTTGAACTGTTCGCCCTAAAAATATTGATCATTTAATAAGCAGATTATTTTTAATATAAATACACTTACTCGATCATTAAAAAGGTTTTTTCTTGCTTTTCTTTTCATGAAAGCATACAATTCTTTGAGTTGTTTTGAAGATCTGTAACCAGTTTCATTTTGTTGATTGTAAGACTGGGCAACCAGTTCCCAGGCTTTATTTTTTTCTTGTACTGTAACAGCGTCCGTTTTTTTATTTTCTATTATATGTTTGAACTGGTCTATTACATTTAATAATAAATCTTTTTCAGAGGAAGTAAAATTCTTGCACCGTTTTTCCATCGTTTAAAAAAATTAATACTCGCTAGGTGTACAACAAACACGACACATAAGAACACGCATAAAAAGGAAACACTCACTAAACAGTTATGGGGTTATGTATGGTGTTATTCATGTTCAGAGATGATGAATGAACACTACTTTCAAGTTTAACTAATGATAGTTGGCAATAAAACTTTAAATATAAAAATTACTAAGGGGTTTGTCACTGTTTACAGAAACATTTTTATTTACCGGTAAGATATTCTAAAGATAACTGTTCGATATTCATCTGGTATCTAACAGATATCGAACAGATATCTTTCCTGTTTCAGAAACCGGGCATTATACACTCGTTTGGCCCAGGCTCTTTTACTTACTCACATATACAAAAAAAAAAACATAAAAACTGTCCTTGGCTCAAAATACAAAGTATAAATAAAACAAAAACATGAAGGTACAACAAATTCAGATATTTAAATAAGTGTTTTTCCCATCTACAAAACTGAAAATTGTTAACTTGTTGCCTACAACCAATGCAACTTAGTTTGAAGAGTCCGGCAAACCTCTAAGTTCGTATCTTACAAAGACATAAAGTTGTTTTAGTCAGATTTTAGTTTTCTACAAACATTGTTCATATTATTAAAAAGCTTCAACATGTAAGGTTAGAAATAATAAGTCGTGCAACTTCATAATTAATAATAATAATATATTTATAGCAGAAGAAAACTGCATTTCTGAAATTCCATAAAGCCGGAACATTGTTCTTGAAAAATAAAATTCATTTTGAAAACGAGGAGTATATTAAGGAACAGAAAAAAGCATCAATGTTATCACGTAATCAATCATAAATGGACACCGACAAATATATCTGAAATATATTAAAATTTGCTTGTATATAACAAGCCCATGTATTTATGAAAAAATTCTTTATTCGCTAATCAACGCTATCAATGCCGATTGGGAAGAATATAATATTCAATAATCCAAAACATCTGCTTATTATAATATATACCGGGTCGTCCAAAAGTCTGGATTCACGTGGATTTTGAGTAAACTATTCACTTTTTTGGAAAACTGAATTCTGTATCTTGAATGGGAATAAAATTGCAACTCAATAGTATTTTTTATTTCAAAAAAATTGTTTATAATTTTGAGATAAAGTTAATAACAATGTTTTTTTAAATGGAAACCTACCGTGATTTTTATTTCAGAGAGAGTACTTTCGATAAGAATTGCATTGGCATAGATTTTGGCTATAAACCTTACGATTATTGTTTAAATTAATATTAAATTTTCGATCCGAACACTCGTTCGCGCTTGTTCGGAAAATACACGAACGTCTTCTCTTACCACGTTTCCAACTGTAGGCATGGGTCCACTCCCTAATAAAGCATTCTATTGAAGGCGTTACGTTTATCTTGAATGAAAGCATTTTTTTTTTATAAAATGGAGATCTACCGCGATTACGATATTTAAACGTTATGAGAAAGTACAACGTAGTTTAATAAAAAATAATTTTATGGTCTTTTTCCGTTTTTAGACACTTGGAAGGTCCAAATCTTATCTCATTCTGTTTTTGGTATTACTAGTGTACGTTTACGGAGCGAATTTGAATTTTTATTTTCTGTTTTCTTGAACGTTTTGTTTGTTGTTAATTGTGTTGTTTTGGTATTGACTTTATCTATTATTTTTGTGATCTGTGATTTTGAACAATTTGCGTAAATATGGAACTGGTAGAGAGAGAACGGATAGAAATTCTAATTATGGTGGGATACGGCGACAAAAAGCGGTAGATCTCCATTTTATATAAAAAAAATGCTTTCATTCAAGATAAACGTAACGCCTTCAATAGAATGCTTTATTAGGGGGTGGACCCATGCCTACAGTTGGAAACGTGGTAAGAGAAGACACGTTCGTGTATTTTCCGAACAAGCGCGAACGAGTGTTCGGATCGAAAATTTAATATTAATTTAAACAATAAT
Organism: Amphimallon solstitiale; assembly: GCA_963170755.1. Taxonomy (NCBI): domain Eukaryota; kingdom Metazoa; phylum Arthropoda; class Insecta; order Coleoptera; family Scarabaeidae; genus Amphimallon; species Amphimallon solstitiale. The sequence goes on from OY720675.1 coordinate 250,360,973, forward strand.
CGTAAGGTTTATAGCCAAAATTTCTATGCCAATGCAATTCTTATCGAAAGTACTCTCTCTGAAATAAAAATCACGGTAGGTTTCCATTTAAAAAAACATTGTTATTAACTTTATCTCAAAATTATAAACAATTTTTTTGAAATAAAAAATACTATTGAGTTGCAATTTTATTCCCATTCAAGATACAGAATTCAGTTTTCCAAAAAAGTGAATAGTTTACTCAAAATCCACGTGAATCCAGACTTTTGGACGACCCGGTATATATATATATATATATATATATATATATAGGTATTTACATTTTATTAAAAAAAAAACAGGCACTGTTACTGTTACAACACAGAATTGTTTTTGTAATATTTTAGTTTACCACCACATTACTCATGTTATTAAGATTAAAGACCTTCAACATCTAATGTAAATACATATGAGCGCCAGAAATTAAGTAACAATCAAAATTTCATAATAATAATAACAACATATATTTGTTCCAGACTAAGAATTAATATCGAATACATTCTCGCAAATATCATTTACAAAATAAAGGCCATATCTCAATGAAACATTCGTTTACCTAAGGTAATAAAAGAAGTTGAATACAATATCTGTTTATTTGATGTTCGGCTTAATATAGTTGATCAGGTATACCTTTCATATCCCTGGTCTTAGACATTGAATTGTCTGTTGATTAACTGCCATTTATCAGTACGGAATTTGTGATCATTCTCATTGGTTTCAAAGTCATTTTTTGTAGACCAGGGTTATTTTGAAAATAAAGTAAATACATTGTCGTGTTCAGAATAAAAATATCCAGGGCCCCACGATTCAAAAAATGAGGTGTGGCCACCACACGACTTTCTTATACGTATGAGCGTTTCAAACTATACAATTTTAAGAATTTTTGTGATGATGAAAATTTTCGACCTCGTTTTATACAAATCCTATTCTAAGTACTTTCATTCTCTTAATAAATCTCTATAGAATGCATACTTTGCAAGATATTCGCTACTCGCTAAGAGTAAAAGTGCTACTTCCAGTTCGAATTTTGAAATTTCATGTATACAAAAAATATTGCAAATCTAACTGTAAATACTTTTGTACTCTTAATAAATGTATATAGAATGCATAATTTACGACATATTTGCAAAAAATCACTATTCGGTAAGAGTAAAACTGTTACTTCCAGTCCGAATTTTGAAATTTTTTTTTACACAAAAGATATTGAAAAGTATGTTTTAAATACTTTTATACCCGTAAAGTACCTGTCTAAAAAGCTTGACTGGCGAAATATTCGCAAAAAACCGATTTTTGATAAGAGTAAAAGACCTACTTCCGGTAGGAATTTCGAAAAACTTTTTAAATAAAATTGTTCTCAATTTTAATTTTAAGTACATATGAATTCTTTATAAATTTGTTTAAACTTAGTATTTGACGAAGTAAACTGCTACTTCCGGTCTACCGATTTTACTGAAAACTAATCAGATCTCAAGAGGGAGATTATACACGTAAATACAAAATTTGGAATTGATATCTACAGCGGTCAGAGAGAGAGAGAGAGAGAGAGAGAGAGAGAGAGAGAGAGAGAGAGAGAGAGAGAGAAGAGAGAGAGAGAGAGAAGAGAGAGAAGAGAGAGAGAGAGAGAGAGAGAGAGAGAAGAGAGAGAGAGAGAGAGAGAGAGAGAGAGAGAGAGAGAGAGAGAGAGAGAGAGAGAGAGAGAGAGACTTTTTTTAAAACCACTTTTTCGGTATCAGGGGACTTCAAAACGTGGACATCTGCAAAAATTTCGAGGTCGAAAATTTTCGTCATCACAATACTTCCTTATACTACGTATAAGAAAGTAAAAAGTACTTTTAAGCACAGTAAGCTTTATATCGTTATAAAACGAAAAAAATTCAAAGTGAAAAGATTTTAACTATTTTTTAATTTAATTGCAAATTTTAATCGTGAGTCACTAGAACAAATATTGTTTATATCGTTCATGCAACGGCAACTTTTTCAAGTGCCTTAATTTTTGCGATTTTTTGCGTTAAAATTGACCATTTTGTTGCATACGCCGATCAAGTCACCCCCCCCCCCCCAAGGTTCTCTTAATAGAGAGGTTCAAAAATCTAGAAAGTTTAAAAGTTTATGCACGCTGCATTCTCTCTTTTCTTGATCTGCGCCGATGACCGCTCAACTTATATGTAGTGAGCTGTACATTTATTAATATCTATCTTTGAGTTGAGACTTTGTTGATAATGAAAATGGTGAAGTAAATGTTTCTTCCACTCATCAGTATTAAAAAATCGATATTATAGGAATAAGAAAACTAAACATGAACATTAATTTTTGTTAATCTAACGTTTTTGTGTTTTGAAATAACACAACATGCTTTTGTGTTCCATTCGGAAAATGTATTGCAAAAAAGTTTTATTATTTTTGATAGGTAAAAGACTGAATAAAATCGAAACATTAATTATTTTTTAATGTACAGGTTTAATTTTTAATCATAAAATACACGGCCGTCACACCAAGAAGCATTTTTTCAAAGAATTTTTCCTATAGAATTTCTTTTTGCATGTAAAACAGTAATAATATCTTAACGATGTATTACATGAAGCACTTAATTAAAAAGCTGTTAATTTAATGCTTGTCCTATGAAAACAATATCGTGTTATTTGATAGTTCCAACAACTTTCCATGTAACTCAGCATCATTAACAACGGTTTCGAATTGTTCGTACAGGCTGTGTATGCGAAAAGTGTGAGGGCTACGTTTACCTATTTTATTCATCGCTGGTGTTGAAACTGCCAACGTTTGCATAACTTACATCGTAGCAGGCACCTGTCAAAGCATCGGCTATCGCTACGTACCCAATTCCGGCATCATATTTGACCGAACGGTCGTCCTTTTGATGAATGATCGATATCATAAAGGAAGCGCGCGGTCGCTACTTGTTCCCTTACGATCCTCTCTCGACCTACATGTATTATATACAGAGCTGGCTTTATCTAGTTTCGGGTTAAATTGAAATGCATTAGAAAATTTTATTTTAAATTGTTATTGAATTATTGAATGGTTTTTTGGTGTTTATATTCAAGACTGCTTTTCATAAGCCCGTTTTAGAAGGCATTTTGCTTCATTTATAAAATTTAAAATTTTTGACCACATTGAAAAATCCCCCTAAAGACAAGCATACCCTGGAGATTGGAACTATTATAAGCCCTGAAGGAATTCAACTGCCGACACATCTAGATTGGAAAAGAAGGCCTATTTTTACTATTTATCAAGTATTTAAGACTATACTAGGCTTTGGAAGCATTGGAACCGGTTCAAGTGAGTTCCGAGCGTTTAACAGACATGCCCCCTTGAAATAAAATAAATGATTATTTTGTTAACAAGTTGCCAGCGTCTGCTAACAATACTTAAAAATTTCTATGAAAATTATCATACGGAATTCTTTCTTATTAAGCCTGTGGCTGCCACCCAAATCAATAGCATTATAAACCCAATAAGATCTATTACACAATGGACAGGTGCTACTTGCGGGGGTTGGGATAATGGGCATCGGTACGCTAATGTACCCTAGAATCAATTTACCTTTCTGAGCGCGTGTTCCGTTGTTTAATACAGATGCTGGTGTAGCGGCCTATCCACGCGGCGTCCACTATCGCGATGCACTTCCCGAACTCCTCCATTCAATACTCTTCTGCGATTAATTTACAATTCTATCCTATTCTTACACTTATGTGGCGTGCACGTTAATCGTGGCATAACTAATTGTGAACGTGAGTGTGAGGATAGTTCTGTTGCAAAGGGCAATCTACCGGAAATAGATCTTTTACTCATACCTGATAACAGTTTTTTGCAAATATTTCGTAAATTAAGAGGTAAAGGTATTTAAAACTTAATATAGAACAACTTTTATATCAGAAATTTTGAAAGCACATACCCAGGGGTAGACCACTTCATTTACTACAACTTATCAGTGTTTTGGTTAGATGAGGGAATCATAGAGGGCAGCACCTTAGACAGGATGGAAAACTTAACTCTCAATATAGTTGGCTGCGCTGGTGAATTTTGTTAGAGTTGTTATTGTCATGTGCTATTTCTCCACCATTTGCAAGTATAGTAACTGTCATTGTTAAATACGTTAGCTTCCTCCACAAGTGCGGTTTTTAATAATTTTTGAGTTTATTTGAATATTGTTAATTTAAAATGTGACGTTGTAGTGTTTCCGAATGTAATTATAAAATTAGTCGCAGGTAAGTTAAGCCAATTTTTACAAACTTGCTTATATCAACACTAATGTTATATATTATGTACACGGGGAAAAAGTTCGAAAGAAATTACTATAATTATAGCAATGTTTCTAGTATTTTGTAGTAAAATATCAACTTATTACAGCTTACAAGAATTATTTTAAAAATTTTGTCTATAAATGTTTTAGTTACAAGTATTGTAAAAAAAAATATAAAAATATACGTTCAATTCCGAGTGTATTATTTGCTAGATAGTTGCATTTCAATTGACAAACATGTAGCAGTTTATTACGCGCCTCACAAATAATCAACTCCAAAAACTAGAAAATACAGGGTGTCCAGAAACTCTCCTGACAAACGAAGACCGGAGATTCCTCAGATAATTTTAAGATAATTTAACCCAATTCACCCTAGTCCGAAAATGCTTCCTAAGGGAGCTAGAGCTCTTTGAAGATGGCGCCTTGTAATTAGTTTTTTTTAATATCTCCCGAACGCTTCTATTTAGAAAAACAAAAACTGGTATGCTTATTTATCCTCCAGAGGTGAATCGATTCCATCAATTGCGAATTTCTAGTACCGGTCATAGGCGTCCGTTTTGGGTAGGTAAACGGTTATTTTAACGCATAACTTTTTTGTCTTTAACTTTTAAGCATTTGTGACACTAGATTATTAAATTTTCAGGTATTCTAGTACTAAAAGGTACTCTTACTTTAAGTCGGTAGGATACACCGTTTTCTAGAAAAATCGATTTGAAAATTTTTCGTTTTTTCGTCATTTCATCTTTCGTCATTTCAACTTCGCGAACTGACAACAATTTGACAATTAAAAACGTAGGTTTTATTTCTGTTGGCACTTCAGAGCGAACTAGTGCAAAAAATAATAAATTGAATTTTAATGACGAAAAAACGAAATATTTTCAAATCGATTTTTCTAGAAAACGGTGTATCCTACCGACTTAAAGTAAGAGTACCTTTTAGTACTAGAATACCTGAAAATTTAATAATCTAGTGTCACAAATGCTTAAAAGTTAAAGACAAGAAAGTTATGAGTTAAAATAACCGTTTACCTACCCAAAACGGACGCCTATGACCTTAGGAAGCATTTTCGGACTAGGGTGAATTGAGTTAAATTGTCTTAAAATTATCTGAGGAATCTCCGGTCTTCGTTTGTCAGGAGAGTTTCTGGACACCATGTATAATACTTAATTGAAATTATTTCGGACGGCATCACATAGGTCTCTAACAATACGGACTAATCCGATCACCAATAGATGGCCGTACCAGCGGGAAAATTGTATTAAAAATAGGTTCCAAAAATAAAAAAAAGAAATGTAAAATGAAATCAAAATATTCCGAGACAAAAGGAAACCAACACAATTTAAACTACGTAGACAAAAAAATAAAATTAATTTGTGAGCTAATATACTGCTCGCCCCAAAATTAAATGAACTAAACATCCTAAAATATAGTAAATTCAACCCAAAATAATGAGGACAAGTAAGGGAAAAAAAGTGTAACAAGTTTTTGCCCAGTTCTATAGTAACTTTCAATAATAAATATTTTATGTTGTAACATTATAATAAAATAATTTAACAAATATAAGCGTCTATAATTTGAAGTTAAGTATGACAACTGTCAAAATTTGAAGTTTTCAAAAGCTTAGTACCAACATTGATTACTTAATTACTTAAAAAACCCTACTTCAATGATTTTGAAGTCACGGTACATATCAGGAAGACGATGATTTTAAAGAGGACAATGCTATATAAGTTCTTAGTGCCTGTGTGACCATATGTTGCCTTGTTAATATTATTCCATACATATTGCGATTCGCAACGCAAATATCTGTTAACAGAGAGGACAATAGAATTAGTAATGGCTGTATTGAGAAACGATTCTCCATCCATGTGCGCTTACATACAAACTAACAACATTTATTTAATAACAACATTTTTGAATTAAATTTTAAATTCCGGCTTCGAGGTGAATTGAGTCACAATTACGACTACCTGCGTGCCAAATTTCACAGCTGTAAGTGCAACAGATTCTTATGAACATTGTAGATAGTTAAGTTTGCTTGATATTTCATTTTATTGGTATCCTGCATCATTGAATGAACCACACACCATTCCGCCATGCTACGGGCAACCGAAGGTACAGTTTCTGCTATTAGGCAATTATAGAAAAAGCATCGGAAGCAATTATTATAAGAAGAGAGTCGGAGAAATTGTTAACATATTGAACCTGTATTTAGGCTGAAATATCTATATAAGATTACCTAACTCCCAAGTTAGGTCAACCAAATGTATGGATAATTGCTAAGTGTTATTAGTTATATGATATGTAACAATGCCCCATATTCGGGTGCCCAAATGACCTCGTTATTATAGTGTCGCGAATCAACACTCTGTATAGTACTAGAGGTATTGCCGCGGTAACCTGATTCGGTACTTACTTAGCATCCTGTCTGTCCGTTCGATCAACTTCCGTTGAACCCATCGAACGGACAGGAATGTGCGATTCAGCGAGGTAAGGACGGACTCGGCGTTACCAAGTTTATAAAAGAAAGAGATTTCGCAGAGAGAAGGAATTCATTAGTGTTCTTCCGCAAGGAGGATCACTTGTGATCCTCTCCACTTGTGACTTGTGATTTGTGTTAATAAATAGAGTTATAATTGTTAACAAGTAGTATTATTGACACGACTCAATCTCCTCGCCACTTGAGACTGAAGCCAGGCCAGAGAATTAAAGGTAGGTGCCTTTTGCTATTTTTATAATTATAAAGCGAGTGCTCGCCCCTGAGCAACCCCTCGTCACGGGATTAGCGGCCTTTGCGACCGTAACGCTAAAGGCGCCGTGACAATAGGTGAGTATTATTTTTTAATACTCAATTATAAATAATATAAATATCCCACGTTCTAGACATTCAAAATGAACAAGTATTATATATGGAATATCTATTATTTTAATATTACCTAAACTATGTATTCTGGTAACAAATGAATTAGTATTTTACACTATAATAAATTCAAACTTTGTTTACTATTTTTAAAACCTCTGGCTAAGCTCAAATAAAATAAATCATAATATTTTTCTCTTTCCTTATATTTATTAAACTGGTGGGACTATATTTTTAAAAATTAGACCAGTATATTACAAATGTGGGAGGAGTTCCTCACGTTCAATGTCATTGATTTCTAACCTTACTTGTAAATCGTTTACCTCTGATTTGTTTTACAAAATTCTTTATGTAATACTTCTTTTAACCTCAAAGGGGGTGTAGGAGGTTCGCTGTATCTGATTATTTGCTAGGATATAATATCATTCCAACTAAACATGTAAGTATTTATAATCTTATTTAATTTATTTCAGATAACATTAATGTTATATTTGTTTTGTTTTAGGGTTATACAACTTTTATTATCAGATGATCTATTAAAGGATAAAAATAGATAGTACTTCAAATGAAGGAAAAAACAACAATCGCAGGATAATAAATGTATATTAATTGTGCTCATCAATATAACAGTAATAATAAACCTTTAGGAAAAATGATACATTTATGGTGAGTATGTTCTTTGAATGACAGTTTGTTTATTTTTTACAACCAATAAATAATTCTTTCTAATTCTCAATATAAATATTCAATTTATAACATTATTCCAATGGATAAGATACAAAATATTATTCCCAATAAGGTATTTCTTTTATATATAATTTTATCATGCGTATTTTAATTCGGAGATCCTAAATTATTATGCATATGGATTTTATGTTGATAATACTGAATTCATAAGATAAATCTGTTATTATGTTAATAAATAAATATTTTATACAACCTTGAACTAGATACAATTAGAAGTTTCACACAATTTGTCCAACTGATGATTCTTTTATGTTTTATAGATTGTTCGTACTTCGATGGAACCAATATCCTTGATTAGGTGCCTTGTACTGGAGTGTTACACCTTCCTACGTGCTTGAAGATGATGGATGTTTCCAAAACCGCCTGCTACTATTACTTGTGGTTCTTGAATATTATAATTTGGCTGTACCTTAAAATAAAAACATTTCCTCGAGACTGGAAAAATACTTCTCAAAACTTCCTGGACTGGATAACAGATAATAATGCATCGATTAGATAAACTTGACAATATCTTCGACTCTTGAAACTGGACAATAGCTCACAGCTCATCTAATGGTTAAACTTGTGATATTTTCGGACTCTCGGACCTGGATTATAATTTGCAGCTCATCTAATGGTTAAACTTGTAATATCTTCAAACTCTCGGACCTGGATTATAATTTGCAGCTCATCTAATGGTTAAACTTGTAATATCTTCAAACTTTCGGGCCTGGATTATAATTTGCAGCTCATCTAATGGTTAAACTTGTAATATCTTCAAACTCTCGGACCTGGATTATAATTTGCAGCTCATCTAATGGTTAAATTTGAAATATCTTTGACTCTTGAAACTAGAGTATTTTTGAAACTTCTTATTATTCAATCAAAAATTACTATTATATGTTCACACTGGTTTGGATGCGGATTTTATAAATTTATGGTAAGTTATTTTTTTATATGTAATGAAATCTTCTTATTATTTGTAGTAGTTCAATATCAATCACTTACAGCTCTCTCAGTTATTTATTATTTACTTGGAATTCCACTTGACGTTGGAAATTTAAAAGAATCTTCTTAAATTCTCTGATAATGCTCAATTAACCTATTTAATCACTTTAATTGCTCACAGATAATTGAATAGGTACTAATTTTGATGTGATTTATTCAACACCAAAAAAATACATCCGCGCTCAATTTCACATAAAAAATTCTCTCTTGTTATTCCTTTCCAAAAAATTACCTTGACGACCTTATCAACTTGTTGAATTATCCAATGAGAAATCTACACCTACCTTTAAAAATCAACATATCTCTTTAATATTTATTTTTGAATATTTACATCCATTTAATTTTATATTACACACATTATTTATTCTTTTTCCACTTAAAAAACCTTATTTCAATGCATTTTTTTTAACATTAACATTCTATTTAAAAATACCTATCACAGGATCTGTCAAAATTAAACTCACTTCTACCTGTGATGATATCATCGTTAATTAAACAATTTTGTACAAAGAACATAATACATAATATTTTGTAACAATTCTAATATTATTCCATTTCTTCCTAACAGACTCTACAAATATGACATAGAAGAAAGAAAACCTTATCGTTCCACTACTATACAGGATGAACCAAGAAATCACATCAAACATCAACACTACAATCATTATTTTAAGAATTGAAACATTATTAGGTTCAAATCATTTAACATTAATATATATGGCATGGTTATTTAAACCATGTCAATATATTAAAAATAGCTTCGGTCCCAAAATTGAGCCCAGGGGCACTTCATAGTTAAATTCCTCAACTTCCGACGTAAAGATCAACTGAGTAGAGCCTAAACAGCTCGAAAAACATGTTACATACGATCAAGCCCACAAGTAAGATTTGAGTGTATCCAAAACCTCACCTCTAATGCCATATTTTTCTATTTACGTTGGTTTTGTAATGTACTTTAGCTTTCTGATATCTAATTCTACTAATAAATTTGATATTCTTATTATTACTATTATTTATGCTTCTCTAAATTTTCACGTTTAGACAATGCATCTCATCACGCAAATTGTTGGTTCAAATCATTCTTCGGATTTATAAGAATGCGATGATAAAGGCGATTAATTTTTAATTTTTTGAGGTAATGTGGGTATTCTTCTGGTCGATATTTTGAAAATGGTTTTTCTAAATCATACTTTTTGCTTTTTTTTTTGTCAAAGAGTACCTGTCAGCAATCTAATATCAACACCAGGTAGAAATAATTCTTGCTTATTATCAGTATTGCTACCACAACTCACCAAAGTAACACCTTAATAGAACTTTATTCAAAAAATTAATTTAAAACCTTTCTGTAGTTATTTGCCATAAAGCGCGATGTAGTATCTCAATTCGGGGGTACAGCAGGGTCACAGACATTTTCGCCACCGAAAACACATTTCGTAAAAACGTCAAAAACCGTAACAATCCACTCAAAGACATATTTTTCCGGTCTTCGCAGTGCGTTTCTGATGGCTATTCGCATTTTATCCTTCACAACGGGCCCATTTCGGCCGTCGACGATATCCTTTATTGATTTTAAAGATCGACCAGATGTGCCAAAAAGCAACTATCGCGTCCGGCCCCTTCCTACCCGACTCGCCCTCCGGAAACATTAAAATCAATCCAGTCAGACTCGGATACTTTCGCTCGAGGAATCTATTTCCTTTTATCTCCATTACGCGACCGAATTTTATTAACATTCGCCATCGGAAATACGTTGGACAATAAAAGTCATATTATTTTATGTTCTTTACAGGAAACAGTCTAGAACACTGGTGTGGGATGTGATATTAGCGCGAAGTATAAGGTTGTTCTGTGACCTGTAAATTATATGAATTTATATGAATATAGGAATTAAAAAAAAAATTTTTTAATGTAAAAATACAATACTATAATTTTTTTAATTAAAAAAAGAAAGAATATTAATGTCGTTGATCGTTATTTGCTTCTGTCAAATTAAATTAATTGAGGATACAAATAAAATACTTTTTACAATGTCTTTTAACACCTATATTTCGCACTGAGCCTGAGAAAATGAGATTTTCCAGAGTTTCATTGTTTAAACGATAAGGTATAATTGCATATTGGAAGTAGTAAACTTAATCCCTTAATATTTGGCAACAACTATAGTTTTTGTTATACATTTATTGTAGTAAAGATTTAGAAATGCATATCTATACTTGTGGCTATTGTATTGATATTTATGATTAAAATAAATATGAATTAGAATTATGTCATTTATATATAGTTTTGCAACGGATTTATAAATATATATAGTTTCGCAATTTTGTAGTGCACTTGGCCATTAAAACAGGTAGCTCTGCCGCCGCTTAACTCAAGTGGAGACGGTCGGTCGTGGATTTGACGAAATCGGGTAAGATGATGAACTATTGACCTCCTCTCACCCTTATATATAAAAACAGAACCCTGATTGATCACTTGATTGGGAGGACCTTATGGAAATAGGTTGCAGGTGAAAATATCAAATAGACACTCAAACAATAACAAAGTCAAATTACCTCACTCCAAGTGATAGTGTAAAAATTAGCAAATATAAACAATTGAAAATATGAACAATTTTAAAAATTTCAATTTGCGTGGGCGTTATGCCAAAAGAATAATATAATTAAGCAATTATAAAACTCAATATGGAAAGTTTAGAATAAACCAAATTAACATGAGATTTACAGACAGCGAATCTCCAAAACCTAATTATAAACTGCATTATAATGATTAGCTAGCTCTATGAAATTTTGGCTAATAACAATGATTAAATTATGCGTGAAAAATCTAAACTCCAACGAGGATTGAGCCTCAAAGAAAAACTTGATTATAGATACCATTTCAAATACTCTACGAATACAGCCCATATATATCTTTATCCACCGAGTTGAAATAAACATCACTTAAATCCTCAGACCCTAAATTTTATGAATCACAATGTTTTAAATTATCTCTTAAAATCCTATATTTAAATTTAAAACCCACAAGTCAATGGCAATTAATTGTACTATCATACCGGACAAATAACAAACATGTAAACTTACTTGCGTAAACATCCGATCAGTTAATCAAGCACTGTATCACGTGCACATGAAATCGGCATTCGCTGCAATAATAGCGGTGTCAATTGGAAGGAATGTTAGAGCTTTTTACTCAGAATACGCAATCCCCACGGTATTGAAATCAAGGATATGCGGCACATAAAAAAACACTAAGAAAGAGATAATAATAATTAGCAAAGAGAAACACAACTGGAAATCCACGCTCGTAGTAGAAATAAAAGGGAACTCAGCGATTTATGTCTGCAGAGTCAAAATATTAAACCCATGTTCATCTGATCCAACGAAACAGAATTTCCGTGAACTAAACCAATGCGTAGAACAAAGTAATTAATGGTTGCTAATTAATTTTTTAAAGAAACGATAACCCATCCTAAATAAATGCATAGTCCTAGTGAAACTACAAGAAACCTTTTGTATTTATTGCAAGAAGACAATCAATAAAATGAGTCCGGATAAATTCCACCTGCGCGAAACTTTATTAATGGATAAATAAAAAAATTATGAAATGAATAATTAACAAAATATAGAAACGGAAAATAATATATGTAATAACTTTGATAATTACATCGACAAATTACTGCAGAGATGATTAAGATGAAGTAACTGAGAGAAAGAAAAAAATAATAATAAAACAGCATGAAAGTTTTATTTTCAACAAATTTGAAATGAATGCGAAATCTCGATATTAAAATATTTTAATAAATTTTCATTATTGCAAATATCAGGTCAACCCCTAGTTTTACGAGAAATTGCAAAGAATACAAATGTGTTTGTAATTGTCAATTGATAAGGCTTTCATAGATACTTCTTGAAAATGTTACTTTTACTCTTATCGACGTCACTTCCGGTTCGGATTTTTAAGAATATTTTCCACAATTCTTGTTCCAAATAGTTTTCTGAGAACTTTTGTGTTCTTTGTAAATTTTGATAAAACTAGTGGTTTACGAGTTATAGGATATATTTGGAATGTTATGATTTCTGTAAAAATTTTATTTTCAACAAATTTGAAATGAATGCGAAATCTCGATATTAAAATATTTTAAAAAATTTTCATTATTGCAAATATCTGGTCAACCGCTAGATTTACGAGATATTACAAAGAATACAAATGTGTTTGTAATTGTAAATTGATAAGGCTTTCATAGATATTCCTTGAAAATGGTGACCGGAAATGTTACTTTTACTCCTATCGACGTCACTTCCGGTTCGGATTTTTAAGAATATTTTCCACAATTCTTGTTCCAAATAGTTTTCTGGGAACTTTTGTGTTCTTTGTAAATTTTGATAAAACTAACGGTTTACGAGATATAGAATATATTTAGAATGTTATAATTTCTGTAAAAATTTTATTTTCAACAAATTTGAAATGAATGCGAAATCTCGTTATTAGAATATTTTAATAAATTTTGATTATTGCAAATATCTGGTCAACCGCTAGTTTTACGAGATATTACAAAGAATACAAATGTGTTTATAATTATCAATTGATAAGGCTTTCATAGATATTTCTTGAAAATGGTGACCGGAAATGTTACTTTTACTCTTATCGACGTCACTTCCGGTTCGGATTTTGAAGAATATTTTCCGCAATTCTTGTTCCAAATAATTTTCTGAGAACTTTTGTGTTCTTTGTAAATTTTGATAAAACTAACGGTATACGAGATATAGGAGATATTTGGAATGTTATGATTTCAGTAAAAATTTTATTTTCAACACATTTGAAATGAATGCGAAATCTGGATACGCAAATATTTTAATAAATTTTCATTATTGCAAATATCTGGTCAACCGCTAGTTTTACCAGAAATTACAAAGAATACAAATGTGTTTGTAAATTACAAAAATTACTTATAATAATTGTCGACATGTAAATGTTAGATGGTATATTGTTCATCATTCAGATGTTTGCTGTGACTTCTGACGGGTAGAACGTGCCCCTTTATGTGTAATTTGCCAGCTATGTGCACATTTACTGCTAATAGATAATGCGCTGATATTAACAGACGCAGATAATTTAATGATGCAATTGGTTCCTAACGGATAGGACGGAGGGTGGCTATGTGCGGTTAAATTGTGCCCATTGGGAAATTGGGATTTACTTGATATATTCGCCATCCATTTATGTATGTGTGCGTGTATTGGTTGGACAAAGATGATCCTATAGGGATTAAGCATTGATCTGACAGAGAATATAGATATAGATTTTGGCAAACGGCAAAATATATAATTATTAATGGTATTAATTAAATATCTACGTCATTTTCACTGCATTTCAAAATTTAACTTTATGATATACATATATTACAAATTTGTTGAGTATAATTTATGATGAATAATGTTAATTATTTATTTTAAATTATATATCTGTTGTGTATTTAAATTAATTATTTCCGTAATTGATGTTGGAGACACGTTTCGGTGAAACATTTTAATAAATTAATTTAATTGTCAAAGTTTCTTATCTAAAAATAACTTAAAGTAAGTATGGGTACAATTAATTATTTTATCTTTTAAATACTATTTCTTAACGTAGTTGTGTGTATCTTAAATACAAACAAATTTTACATAGTTAGAAATTAACAAATTCATTATACAACATCCAAATTCTCTCAACACTTTGTTTAAATTTTTAAATTAAATTAATATCGCTCATAAGAAGTGGTTGTTAACCCCTATGCGTACATATTTTTAAGAAAGTATGCCTTTATCTTTTTAAATATCAGTATTTAAAATCTGAATATTTAGAGCTCTTTATGTATTTTTTTCGAAGAACATGCATTTTTACTTTTTACCTTCACGTTGTAGGGTATTTGTTTTATTCCATTGAACCAGTCTGAATTGATGTCTCTGGAAATGATTCGCCTTCTTAGGAATACACTACAGCCCTTCTGGTACATGCCTCGATTTTTGTCCGAAGAAACTCCAAAATATATTGTTGATTCTACAGGTGTGAAGATTTTCTATGCTGACTTAATTCCCTCAGGTATGAATTAACAGTATACAGGGTATTCTACGAGAGCCGTTCGTTCGAAGTTTTCGTGGTTAGAAAAAACTTAGAAATCTGAAATGTTGGGTTCCAGGGTTATTCAAGATTCTCTTTCATTTTAAAATATTTTCAAGATCATACTACTTCCGGTTATACCTGTTGTTTTTACACCATGGTGCTCCAATCCATTATGGAGGAGGTGTTACTAATTTCCTCAATGAACAGTATCCAAATCGATGGATAGGTCGTGGTGCTTCCATTACTAGGCCACCGCCATCTCCGGATCTGAAGCCACTAGATTTTTCTCATGTGAGGACATGTGAAAATATTTACCTATTATGAGATGAAAAACAATATGGAGAATTTCAACAGGGAACGACAGCTCTAACGGAGGATTGAGTTATGCATTGCACAAGGCGGTGGTCATATTGAGCAGCTTTAGTAATTGCACTGTCATTACGCTTTCCTTAAAATAAACAACATTTTCTTCCTAAACCTCTAGTAATTTACTTCAGCTTCAAACTCTGATATCTCAAAAACAGTTAGGAATTCGGGAAAAGTAAATAAAATCACTTATGCCTAAAATTATTCACTGAATTCATATACGAATTATCTCGTATACCTCGGCGGCTAACCTGTATAAATATGTTAATTATCATAAAAATATATTTGCAAAAACAAATCCAGAATCCGGAATATTAAAAATTAATCTTATGAATAACAACCAATCTCCTTCTTTGTTCAGCGAATACCACATATAAATTTGAATTTTAACAGCAGCTATTTGACTACCCACAAAAATACTACAAATCTGAGTAAGTAGTGTCTTTTTAATAAACGATCAAACAACATAAAAAAGCATTATTTTAGTTAAACTTAAAAGTAACTAAATTTTACCATCTTAACCCGTAACTACAACAGACGGGTCAGATTGACCCATCTGATATTTGCTTTTATTGGCATTGTATTATAACTTAATGGTGGGGGTTGGCCTTCTAGCTATTCCAAAATTTTCTGGTGCTCTTTTCAGTAGGAGCAAAGCAGTCGCGGAGAGAGGTTCCTATTTTGCCGTGTATTGTTTTTCGGGTCAAAGTGACCCGTCTGTAGCAAATACGTTAGGAAAATATAGGAGTACTTGGTAAGTTATTTTCAAAATTCATACTTGTTTATTCTGCGTAATATAGTTATAGGATTTTTATACAAATAAAAACTTATTTTTACTATTCTTACAGCATAATGGCAGGTCTTTCTGATGAACAACTTGCTAAGATTCTCAACAGTGAAGAATTTTGGGAAGATATGGAATCGGATAAGGAACCGGAAATGTCTCAAAACCAACCATCAGGATCAAAAACAAATGTAGTTACAGTCAAGCTGATGCTCTAAGGATTATAACAGAAGAAGGAGATCAAAGTAATGAAGAAGATGATTTGGAATTATTAAGCGAACACGATACAAATAGCGAATATTCAATTTCCAGTGATGATAATAGTGACGATGAAAATATAGATGGTGAAACTTTATCACAGAAAGCATGGTACGGAAAAGATGGTACAAAATGGGGAAAGGATCCTCCCAGTACAAGTAAAGTTAAAAGGGAAAATATAATAACTTTTAAGGCAGGCAATACAGGGTCTGCTTTAGCAACACCACCAGAAAATCCACTATTTGCATGGTTACTGTTCATAACTGAAGATATACTTCATAAGATAGTGGATTGCACAAACAAAAAAATTGAAAGTATGTGTATCAAATATAAGCACTGTAAACGACGCAGGGATTCACGTACTTTATTCACTATCTCATTCATCAATAAAACTACAATCAAAGAACTAAAAGCATTCCTGGGTCTGCTCTATTTACAATCAATATTCAAATCGAACCATGAAGATATTCGTTCTATGTGGTGCACTGACGGTACAGGAAGAAATATATTTAGGTGCACAATGTCATTACCACGTTTTGCCTTTTTGCTAAGTTGCTTGAGGTTTGATGATGAGACAACAAGAAAAAATAGAGTTTCTATTAATAAATTGGCGCCTATATCTGAAATATTTCATTTGTTTGTTGCTAATTGCAAAGAAAACTATATACCCGGAGAATATTTAACCATTGATGAAATGCTCGTTCCATTTAGAGGAAGATGCGGTTTCCGTATGTATATTCCTAACAAACCCGCAAAGTATGGGATTAAAGTGCAAGTTTTAGCTGATTCCAAGACACATTACATGTGTAATGCGGAAGTTTACACTGGTGCAAAACCCTTAAAACCAGCTAAGAATTTACTGCCAAATCCAACTCAAGTTGTATTACGTCTTGTGGAATATTTACCTGTGAATTCAAATAGGAACATAACTGCTGATAATTGGTACTCTGCAATTGAAACAGTAAATGAATTACGTAAACGAAATTTTACATATGTTGGAACACTAAGGAAAAACAAAAGGCAAATTCCACCAGAATTTCAAGCAAACCGTAAGCGCGAGATATCATCATCAATATTTGGATTTCAAGGTGGAATAACTTTGGTATCCCATGTACCAAAACAGGGAAAATCAGTAATCCTTATATCCAGTATGCACCACACTAACACTGTGAATAGAAATACAAAAAAACCTGATATCATACACTTCTATAATGAGACCAAAGCAGGGGTGGATGCACTCGATGAAAAATGTGCTGTATATTCAACTTCCCGAAGAACCAGACGTTGGCCGATGGCTTTATTTCATTCTATTCTGAATATTGCTGGTGTCAATAGTAGAGTTGTATACGAAGCCTCGCCCTTGGGTAAGAAAATTTCTAGATATGCCTTCATAAAACAAGTAGGACTTGCGTTGTGTGAACCATACATGCATGAACGACTGTGCAACCAAAAGGTTCCCCGAAACCTTAGATTACTAATTGCAAATATCCTGAAAGTGAAAATACCTATTGAAACACAATGTACTGAACGTATTCCTACATCGAAAAGGAAGAGATGCTTTTTTTGTCCAAGCAAGAGCGACAAAAAGACGGCAACGCTTTGTGATACCTGCAAAAAACCAATTTGTACAACATGTGCAAAAAAAATTTGCCCAGAATGTTATGAACAATAATTATAGTTTAAAATAATGTTAAATTCATTAAATAATAAGAAGTAATATTTGTTTGTTGTAAGAATCAATATTTTGTTATATTTTTTTAATATTTAATAAACGGGTCATATTGACCCATGGGTAGTACTTGTGTTTCATTTATTTGTCTGTAGTAGTTGCGGGTTAAAAGAAATAAGTACTTAATTTGAACACTGTTATGGGAAAGCACAATAAGTCTTTTGTAAGTGTCTTTAGTATCTAAACTGTGGATTATTTTATTAGATAATCCCATAACATTCGTGTAAAGATGTCACCTGGGTAATCTAACAAAAGTAGTGAATCATACTAACCGTGACCGAAAGTAAATCGGCAGTACTCGGCAAGGAACGAGCGGTTTAGAGTGGAGTAACGGGAAAATGATGACCCTTTCCATCTTCTGAGACGACTACTTAAGGTTATGAGAGAGGACATTTAAGAACCAGTCTAACGTGGATAATTGGGTCTGATGTAGTTTACGGGGATATTGTAGTAGTTGTATGCCAAAGAAAGGGTGTCAACGATGTAACTCTAGAAGTAGAGGGTGGCTGTGTTCAACTGCAAATGTGAAGAAAATGTAATCGGTTATGCACGAGAAATGCCTTTGAGATGACGCGACGGTCGGGGATCGTCAAGTTGCTGCTTCGCGGATAAAGGAAATTTTGATTTTAATCTCTTAAAATATGGTATTCGTTTAATCCTCCCAAAGCTCTTAGAAATCGTTATCAAATAAGATAACTGTTGAGGTATTTAACTTACAATTTGACTCGTCCAAAGAATTAGATGTGAAATATATATACATACAAGGTGAGTCATCTCCGCGGGTAAGGCCAATTATGCCTTTATGAGTAAAGATATTTCGAAGCGGTTTTTTTCTTGTGATAGCTGCTCATTAGGAGCACATTTTAAAAATATTTTGTATTATACAGGCTGTTCCATAACTTGGTGGCTAACCATAGTTATAGTTTTTTAAACGGAACAGCCTATATTGCATTTTTGTATTCCCCGTAGAATTTTTATTCAAAAAGTAGTAAGATAGTATAGGCCTAAAATCTAAAGTTTTTGACTTATTCCCATTTTTCTGAAAAATTCAATGTTTGTATAAAATTATATTTCTCGAAAACGACGTGTTAGATGGACAAAATTTTTTGCAGTATTATTTACAATAAGAAGTCCTAATAGAAGCATGTTTTATTTTTTTATAGTTACTAACTGCATGTGCAGAAAACTGGATTAAAATTACATGAAACGTTTTTGAATAAATGTCAATTTTTTTTTAATGGAACACCCTATACATCAGTTCATTTTTGAATTTCTTATTAATTTCACATCAAAAACATGTAAGACGTTAATACTTTAAAGGTGACTATTACTGAGGTACTGTCGTTTTTTGATATAATTTTGTCAGTACTATTTTATTTTAATTAAAACCATAAAAGGTAACTGGCAGGGCAATTGTCGTTCCAAGTCATCTAAATAATGTTGGCGAACATATGCGAAGTAAAAAGAACCTCTAGAAGATGTGCATTGTACTCGACAAGAGCTAAGCCAAAAAGGAGCTCTATCAAAAGCTGCACCTCTAAAGTAACCCCCTGTCATGACTGCTTTATGCCTTTCCATACAAGAATTGACTAAAATATTATTGAAATTACTTATATACACTAAATGAACTGTGGTCGATACAACAACCACCTTAAAAACACAGTACTTTACTTCGTAAAAAAATTAAGTGTGTATTGTTATTAAATCGACAAGTATTTATTCAAAAAATTCGGTCATACTCACAAATTAAATAAAAATGTCCTGCCCTATAAGGGTTGATTTCTGAAAAAGAATTCCTTTCAGATTTTCACAATAAAAATTACTGGTTTTTACTGAAAATCGCAAATTATTCTTCACATTCAATGCAGACTACCCGGAAATAGCAGCATCTGGTGATAAAAAACATCTAAAAATTTCACCACTAAATTTAATAGAATAGAACATCTTATCTTGACGCCCGCTATATTCGCTTGCGCTTGTCTAGAAAATTCAGTTTATGGCATACCTCTGGTCCGGTGCCTTCAAACTTTTCGCATTCGTTTGATGTAGTGAAGGAATTTAGAAGGCACGTAACCTCCACCGGCCCAAGAATTATCCGGACATTATCCGATAAATTTTACGAGGCCAAATTAAAAAATGTATAACCTCGGGAAGCTTCATTTTGGGCTGAGAGCGCCGGCGGGTTGAACTTCCGAAAAGTTTTGCCGTCTTCCGTCTAATTTGTTATGCCCTTAACGGCGGGTTTTTGGTCTAGAATATAAAGTATATTGCGCTGCTTTTGCCTCGAGTAACGTCTTAGTTTATTATCGATATAGGTCCATGAAAAAGGGACGAAAGCGCATAAACCTCCGCTACTTAACATGTTTCAGGTTTGTAGGTGATTTTTTTCTTAACTAAAGGATGATTAGTGTGACATATAATTTATTTGATATTATGTAGTTAAATATACCTTTCAGTGCTTTTTGTTGTTATTAAGTGAACCATAGAAAGACAAAAATAAAAAAGGATATGTATGTATAAATAGAAATATTTAATAATGTCTTTATTGTGCACATCAAGATTACAATTAAGTTCAAACATCCCATCCAAAAAAAAAATGAAGAAGGAAAATGAAAAAAATACATTTGTTGTGCACAGTTACATGGCGGGATGTAAAAAGGTTGTCCTTTCTGTTTATTCCGCCTCTGAATACTGAAATATATTAAACCGTATTAAACCAAAAACAGAACAATTTAACATGCCTACACAACAATATATACAAATGTAATTGGTCGTCATCAGTACGGTGTAGCCAAGGAATAAGGTGGGATAACCTTGGAGATGTAAACATACACGGAAGACCATCAGGTGACAGACCGCCACTTGCAGCTTCAGTTAGAAGATCCTCGGTTTTGAAGACAACAACTAACATCGCCACGAGGAAGACATTGTCAACCTGCGTGCCATCCGAACCCAGAAGAGATAATCTCTAAAGGAATTATCGCGGATACATAATAGTATAAAACAAGAAAAAGGGAATGTATCACCTGATGGTCTTCGCCGTATGCTTACATCTCCAAGGTTATCCCACCTTATTCCTTGGCTACACCGTACTGATGACGATCAATTAGTCAGAAACACGTGTCTACGGTTGCACTACAGCGGAATATACCCCATATTCTCTTTTTCTTAATTAATGTATATGTAAGTATGAGAAAGAATGTGTTCTTTACAATCATAACAACATTATTTTTTTATGTATAAATATAATCCAAAGAAGTGAACATTTTAGTATGGCATGAGTATTGTCATGAGAAGAATTAATATTGATAATTTGATTTATTGCTGCAATAAAATGGGAGAAATGTTATTATAAACAGCATACAGGCTATTCCACGAGAGCCGTTCGTTCGAAGTTTTCGTGGTTAGAAAAAACTTAGAATTCTGAAATTTTGGGTGCCAGGGTTATTCAAGATTCTCTTTCATTTTAAAATATTTTAAAGATCATACTACTTCCGGTTATACCGGAAGTCGCCATTAACTTCCTTATTTTAAATGGAACACCCGGTATATTATTTCATTTTTGGATTCTTGAGAAAATTTCATAGTGGGTTTTCATCAGGTTTCCCTATACCTATTTTCAATTTTTTCTTAGATATCTTGATTTTTTTGAAAATTTTGACAGATGTAGCCCTGTTTTGAGCATTGCGCCCTTTAACCAATTTCGATTGGTGGAAAGCGCTTCTGGGATAGACGGAAGCACAGGAATGATACTTTCGAATGCCATATTGACAACTGATTTATCGCATACAGGGTATCCAAAATTTAATGACCAATTACATCATTTTAAAAGTTGAAAAAGTTCGTTTTTTCAAATGGGACACCCTGTATTTTATTGGATGGTCGGATGCAGAATTTGATTCTGCATCGATTTGCTATAACATTCCCTATACCTATTTCCAGTGGTTTTCTTGTTCATCTATATTTTTATCAAAAGGTGATCAAACTCCAAAAGTTCTACCTAGTAAGCCTTGATTTTGACAGGAATTGAAACAATGTTAATGTCAAAGCAGTATCATCGTACAGAATCGTGAGGTATCTACTTACAGTTCTAGAGATTTTGTTAACTTGCTTAAGTACAGTTTATAATGGAGAATGTTGAAGAATATTCCAATAATGATTTATTAAATTTGTTTTACACGCACAGTGAATGTGGACGAATTGTTCGACGAAGATGCAGACTATTTAATGAACGATATCCGGACCTACCAACAATGACTCCGGAAAATTCGCAAGAATCGAAACTCGCTTTATAGCAACTGGAAACGTAAGGGCAACTCAAAATAACCTAAAGCCCGTAACTGATAATGAAGATAACGTGCTGAATGTGTTGGCGTTTTTTCAAGCTTATCCGCTGAGTTCAATTTCGACAGCAGCGCTGGATTTGGGTATTTCAAAAACATCAATCCACAGAATATTTAAAAAACATGGAATGCATCCTTTTTGTGAAATAACTGTTCACGGATTACGTCTTGGTGATGAGGCAAGACGTGTCAACTTTTGCGAATTTATGATTTTGAAAATGACCGAAGATCCGAGATTTCTTCATCAGATTATGTGGACTGATGAATCGAAATTCAGCAGGCAAGGAATTACAAATCGCCGAAATACTCACTACTGGGCACAAGATAATCCACATTTTATTAGGGAACATAATCACCAAGACCGCTTTAGTTTCAATGTTTTTTATTTAATTATGGACAACAGAGTGGCTTATCAAGTGTACGATGAAAATTTAAATGCGGCTAGATATCTAGAGATACTAAGAGGGTTTGTTAGTGATTTTCTAAATGCCCTACCTCCACGTGATAGAGCAAACAGTTGGTTTCAGCTTGATGGTGCTCCAGCACATTCAACTATAGCTGTACACCGGCAATTGTCAATGATGTTCGAGGATCGGTGGATTGGCCCGCGGGGACCTTGGAACTGGCCACCCAGATCACCCGATTTGACCTCCTTGGATTTTTACCTCTGGGGTCGTATAAAAGAACTAGTGTACTTTAGGCCGGTACAAACTAGAGAGGAATTAATTATTGAACCGTGTTCACCATGCGTTTACTAATATAAGTCCAGACGAACTTCGGAGATCTGTTTCGCGAGGAGTATATGACAGAGTTATTCAATGTTTGAACCAAAATGGAGGTCATATGGAACAATTATTGTAATTTTACATTCTCTTATTATTTTTTGTCATTATGTTCCAATTTTTTGTTTTTATTTTATATTTCGTTCTAAATGTTATGTACTAATGTCATGTTCTAATTAAAGTAAATTTTTTACCGTTTCATTGATGTTTATTTGGCTTCGAAAGGCACGCGATGTTTCGGTTTCTGCCAAAAAACCACATTAAAATAAAAAAT
Organism: Amphimallon solstitiale; assembly: GCA_963170755.1. NCBI lineage: Eukaryota > Metazoa > Arthropoda > Insecta > Coleoptera > Scarabaeidae > Amphimallon > Amphimallon solstitiale. The sequence goes on from OY720675.1 coordinate 250,384,484, forward strand.
TTGGATTAACAAGAAAACCACTGGAAATAGGTATTGGGAATGTTATAGCAAATCGATGCAGAATCAAATTCTGCATCCGACCATCCAATAAAATACAGGGTGTCCCATTTGAAAAAACGGTCTTTTTCAACTTTTAAAATGATGTAATTGGTCATTAAATTTTGGATACCCTGTATGCGATAAATCAGTTGTCAATATGGCATTCGAAAGTATCATTCCTGTGATTCCGTCTACCCCAGAAGCGCTTTCCACCAATCGAAATTGGTTAAAGGGCGCAATGCTCAAAACAGGGCTACATCTGTCAAAATTTTCAAAAAAATCGAGATATCTAAGAATAAATTGAAAATAGGTATAGGGAAACCTGATGAAGACCCACTATGAAATTTTCTCAGGAATCCAAAAATGAAATAATATACTGGGTGTTCCATTCTGATTTGAAGAGGAATAACCTCAAGTAGTAAAGGCAGATTGTTCTCCAAAAAAGCCAGATATATAACGTCATTATTAATTATTCTAGCGCAAACGTTTACGGAGAATCTTCTCTGGAAGTGGATTTCTCGAACAGCATAGGGTTTTCGATTTCTCACACATGTTCGTTGTGAAAATTGTTGACTCCTTGTCTTTTAAATGCAGTTTCGTCGCAGGAATGTCTCTTTGAAAGAGTATCCAGATGATTGCTCCACCATTCACATAGACGAACTTTTTGGGGAAGTTCCCGGGGGATGAAGTTCTTGTACCGGTTGGTAACGATATGAATGCAGTTCGTTTTGTCGTGTGTCTTGCACAGCCGTTAATAGTTTGTCTAGTAAGTACAGAAAATCTCATATAAACATCAGGATCATTTTCAACAACCTCAAGCACTCCTGCAGCATTGTTTCTTCGCATAAGTTCTCTTTCACAAGTCGGTTTAGGGAACGCACCTGTTAATCGTAGAGTTGTGAGGGTTCTACTGAAAGCTTGCTTGTCTAAAAAACGGCGTTTTGGGTACCGTCGTTGATATTTTCTGACTGAGGCTGTACTGCCGTTGCAATATCCATACACGAAAGTCATGTTCTCGAATTTTTCATTTGAATAAATTACAGGCTTGATTTTAACAAAAATTACACAATAGAAAATAACTAACTGGTAATAATGACGATTAACTAACTGACAATCAAAAAAAAAGTTTTTTAGAATCCATTGGTACGACCTGACAATTTCAAAATTCGATATTTCAAAATCCCAAAAAAAAATAATAGAGCAACTTTAGTAATTGCACTGTCTTACGCTTTTCTTAAAAATAAGCCAAATTTTTTTCTAAACCCTCTAGTAATTTACTTTAGCTTCAAACTCCGCTATTTCAAGAACCGTTAGGAATTAGGGGAAAGGGAATAGAATTATTTTTGCTTAAAATTAGTCATTGAATTCATATACGAAGTATCTCGGATACCTCGGGGGCCAGCCTGTATGTTGAATAATAGTTTTATTTATTATATTAATTAATCAGTCAGAAACATAAAAAACACGTTCATTTCTTTCAAAACCCACTTGACTTTTCATAAGAAAAATGTAATTTATTGGTTAAAACCAAAAACTCAATAGGGCAAAAAACATCTATATTTAAATTCTGCATAAAAAATACCGCAAGAAAGTGCAAATAAAAAAGGGAAAGTGAATAGAATTATTTTTGGTTAAAATTAGTCATGGAATTCATATACGAAGTATCTCAGATACCTCGGGGGCCAGCCTGTATGTTGAATAATAGTTTTATTTATTATATTAATTAATCAGTCAGAAACATAAAAAAACACGTTCATTTCTTTCAAAACCCACTTGACTTTCCATAAGAAAAATTTAATTTATTGGTTAAAACCAAAAACTCAATAGGGCAAAAAACATCTATATTTAAATTCCGCAGCAAAAATACCGCAAGAAGTGCAAATAAAAAAGGGAAAGTGAATAGAATTATTTTTGCTTAAAATTAGTCATTGAATTCATATACGAAGTATCTCGGATACCTCGGGGGCCAGCCTGTATGTTGAATAATAGTTTTATTTATTATATTAGTAATCAGTCAGAAACATAAAAAACACGTTCATTTCTTTCAAAGCTCACTTGACTTTCCATAAGAAAAATGTAATTTATTGGTTAAAACCAAAAAACTCAATAGGGCAAAAAACATCTATATTTAAATTCTGCATCAAAAATACCGCAAGAAAGTGCAAATAAAAAGGGAAAGTGAATAGAATTATTTTCGCTTAAAATTAGTCATTGAATTCATATATGAAGTATCTCGGATACCTCGGGGGCCACCCCGTATGTTGAATAATAGTTTTATTTATTATATTAGTTAATCAGTCAGAAACATAAAACAACACGTTCATTTCTTTCAAAGCTCACTTGACTTTCCATAAGAAAAATGTAATTTATTGGTTAAAACCAAAAACTCAATAGGGCAAAAAATATCTATATTTAAATTCTGCATGAAAAATACCACAAGAAAGCGCAAATAAAAATTATGTGCCTCCTGAAATAAAAAATTATTACAAGGAAAAAAAATACATTTTTCCTTTTCTTGCTATATGTCCTAAAATATATGGAAATAGATAGATGGATAAATAATTTATTCATCCTCTCGGCTACATTGTAGTATGGGATATGTCACAATTTCAAATATTACATTGTCCACAAAACAATTATACACACATTATACATAAAAACAAAAATATACTACGTGTATATAAACTAACAGAAAAGTATTTAAAAAATAGTTATTTATGTACCAAGCCAGTAAAGTGATACTTTATCGAACGAGTATGATTTACGAGGCAAGGGAGTGAAGCGAGCGCGGCGAGTAAAAGACGAGTTCGGTAATAGTATATTATGCAATGAGCATTTAATGATAGCTATTAAGACACGAGTAAGAAAATTACAATACGAGGCGAAGCCGAGTATTGTAATGAATACGAGTGTCTTAATAGCCATTAAATGCGAGTTGCATACACTATTTTTTCTACGACCCCATAATAAAACATTATTTTATGAACATTCTATATCATAAATTGAGGTTAAAATTTTACATGCACCTTTGCGAGTTTAGCTGGTAATAAAGTGTTGGTGGTTACTAAGGCTCGTTCCATAATTTCTGGTGGACTCAAATTTTACATTTCACTGTCATTAACCCTCATTTTTATCATTTATATTTTCAAAAAAGCACATTTATTTAATTTGTATATCTGTCAGATATGCAGTCGCCATATTGAGTATTGTTTGAATATTCGAATGTCGCATATTTATTGGATATAAACTTGTATCGTAATGAAAAATCTGTATTCCTATTGGATATAAACTTGTAACATAATGAAAATCTGTATCGTAATGGACATCGTTAAAGTACAGGTTCGGCATATCTAATAATACAATTAAAGTATGGGAGTAGAAAAAGGTACTTTACTGACGTGGTGCATACAAAATTTTATCGTCAACCGTGAAAATTGTTCATTTAAGAAATAAAAATATAATAACTTATGACAGTTTATGACAGTGACAAACGATTTATGTTTAAAGTCATCAGTCATGGCTACGCTGACAGACATTAGCGGCAGGTGAAGTACTTTATTGTACAGTACGATAAAGTGTTTGTTTACCTCCGTAAAACGCTATGGTAACGCATCGTTTTACTGACGGTTGGCGATAAAAAATATTATCTAATATACAATTCATTTAAAAACTCTGCTAATGGGTAGTTACATCTGCACAAAATTAATTCTTTTATTGTACTTTTAAAGCTCTTCCTACACACAATTTCCTTAATGTTAACTGGAAACTTCTTGTAGGCTAATATGGCTATTAAATACGGATTCTTTTCATAAAATGTTATGTGTTTGCTTTGGTATTTCTATCAGGAATGCATTTCGCGTGTTGTATGAACGATATTTATTCAGATTGTAACGGTAGGCCCTGTATATCATAAATAAAATATAAATATAATAACATCAAAGCTACTTACGTTAAGATAAAATTACCAAAGGTAATGATATCATGAAATTAATGTATATAATTAAACAACACAGATCGGGAAATATATATTACTTATTTATTTGTATTAAAATATTATATTCCTTCTTAAAATGTCTCCATGTAAATTCTGTATATATTCGTGGTGTAAAAAAAAAAAAGAGTGCTTAGATGTATCTATGTAAAAGAAACACATGTGTCGTCAACCTTATCAACGCCAGCCAAGAAGTTATGCGGCGTTGACAGAAACTGCTTTGTGTGCAATCGACACGTGGGCAACCTTGAATGCTAAATAAGCACGAACAAACATTTTACGGAGTGCTTTTTCTCATGAACAAGTTGGAAAAGAAGTGAAGTCCCTAAGAGTGGCCCGGGGAATCCCCGTAAAGAATACCGTGAGACGCTCCTTAAGCGGCGAAGATGCAGTTAGACGTTCCCCGACTAGTGAAGGAGCAGGTTGACAGGTCCCTCTTGTCGAATAAATAAATCGGCTGGACCCAACCCAGTTAATTATAAACGCATCAGAAGAAATTTCCTGGCGTTTATAATTTCATAGGAACGATCTCGCAGGTTAATAGTGCTAATAAAAACATAGTAATTCAAAGCACTCCTTAAGAGAAAAGAAAAGCCTAGTGAGAAAATAGATATATAGGCAATAAATCAAATAGTGTGCTACGCGATATAAAAGTAAAATTAAAGCTAGTGTGTGTGCCCCAGTTCGAGGCAAAGAAGACGGCATCCATCTATCCTGGGAAGCTGCCCGTATCAACGAATGAAAACACCGCTTCATCTTCATAGCATCATCGTAAAGGTACCCAACGTGTAATCTAATTAGAGGCCTATATCATGCATGCATTTTACGTAACCAATCAATTAACATCTAATTAAATTCACGGTATGTTGTCTCTGTAAAGCGCCATCGTCTTGCTAACCTATTATGTCTGCCTATTTTGTAACTTATGCGTATTTTATATTGATATATACAATTTTAATTGTATTTCGCTTTGTAATATTTGTTTTATAACCTGATCTTTGTTGTTTGTTTTTTAATCAATATATTCATAGTATTTAAATATCATTCTTGCATCTTATTTGGTTACCTTAGCATAAAAATCTGGATTATAAAGATAGTACATCTATAAAAATAATATTAGCGTCTTAATACCTGAACCGACTTGAAAATAAGATTCTCATGCGAACCGACCTCCCATCTGAGCTAGTAACGAGGAGGTTTCAATAAGTTAATTAATTTCACTATTAAATTTGAGTCTGTTTAAAAACCTAAAATTTCTCTCACAAAAGAACAACTTAATTTCTTTATTAATTACAGTCAAGAATAAAGCCGTACTATTACAAGATGAGGCAAATCATGATGTAAACACATGGCAGCGGCTACACCTTCATCGAAGCAAAATATTTAAGATTTAAGGTTTCTGAGAACTTGACAAAATGAAGATATCTTTTTGCAAATGCTGTCAATATGTTCATTCCATTTGCATCTATAGTCGATGGTAACCCCTAGAAACTTAGTAATATCAACCTGTGTAATACTGTGACCGTTATATTTAATTAAATTTGATGTGTCTCTATCACACGTTCTTGTTCTCGAGTCTATATATGTGGAGTTTATACTGTTCACAATCATGTTATTTTGAGACAAGTACTCGCTCACCGCGACTAAACTATTTTCCGCGCATCGCAGAGCGTCTGTCCCTTTTGAGCAGCATATGATCATAGATCCATATCATTGACATATATTATGTAGAGTAATGGACCGAGGATGCTTCCCTGTGGCACACCACGCCCCAAAACCAAGCTGTCAGAGCAAGTCACGTCAATTTCAACATCATGCGTTCTTCCTACAAGGTAGCTATTAAACCAGTCCCAAGCATTTCCTCTAATCCCATAATTACACAGGTTTTCAAGGAGCACTCGATGGTTTACAAGATCAAAGACTTTACTAAGATGCAAAAAGATTCCTATACAAGTTTTCCCTTCATTCATATCGCTTACTGCTTTTTCAAATACCATACAAAAAGAGCTCAGCACAAAGACATGGAACGATAGTTTGATATACATACATTGCCTATCACCGTTTTTAAATAACGGCTTGATTTTAGAGCCCTTCAACTTCTCAGGAAAGAAAGAATATGAATAATATTTTGAGTTTATTGTATTGTTATTATTATTATTACTGACGTTCAAGATATTATTAAGATAAATTATTATAATTTTTAATTAAACATAATCCAAATTGTGTACATTTTAAATATAAAATCTAGAAATATGTTTCGGTATATTCACCTTCGTTTTCATTCGTATCTTTGCACATAAAATAATAACACTAATATTGTATATTTAATCGACTCATGCGAATATTAAAAATAGCAGCGATGACTTTAAAACGCGACCAGCCGTGCAAACCCATAAATATCATTTACAATTCAAGAAATCACGCCGCATAAAATTAATTAATAGCATCATAAAAAGACAATTTGGGCTTTCAGAAGGATTAATGACTTAATTAAATCATCTCTCTGGGATATGATGTTCTATCTCTGTCGGCGACGAGGAAAAGATAGCCAACGTGCAACAATAGATTATTAGATTATCACCGCCGCCGCGATAAAAGGATTTTAAAAGATTGTAATTCGTTTTACAAATCGATCAAATTAATGTTACACGTATTGTCGGCGTTTATTCGTTTATCTAATTACCGAGTTATACAAAAATCCAATAGTAGTAGTAGTTCGGTCTGATAATGTTTGTTTATTTGTCTTTTAGATATTGTTTTGTAAATCGAATTAATTGTGTCAATACGTTCTTTTATTTTTATGTATTCTGCTTCAACAGAAATGAAATATAAAAAGTTTTGAAATTAAAAAAATTAGATGAATCTTAGAATACGTGCTATAACACGCAAACTATAGCATTACAATCGAGAATAAATGTTCTTCTGTTTAAATGATAAATAATTAACTTGAAATTTTGTTTCAAAAAGAGTTAAATGTAATGTAAGTTTGTGCACCTTAACTAAATGTAATAGTTCATCTTTACCCATATCTTCTTGAAAGGTTATATTTTTTTCTTGCAACCAAGACTGAATATCACCTTCCCGTGTGACTGTAGTTGGCACTTTTTCAATTTTTCTACTGTGATAGGAAGCATTATCTAATACCACAAAACATTTTTTCTTCCAACGTTGGCAATACCTTTTCAAACCACTCCTAAAAGATATTTGCATTCATTTCTTCGTGGTAATCGTTGGTCCTTTTTGATTCGAACAACAATAAGCCGTTTTCAACAAATCCACCTTCTGAACCAATATGAAGAACAATCAATCGTCTTCCCTTTCCGGCTGGATTTTTAAGAACCGTCGAGAGCCCTTGTAATAATGCTTGCCATGGACTTGTTACTGTTACATCTACCCATATTTTTTGCACAGTATGGCCTTCATTGACCCATGTTTCATCTAGGTAATGAATTTTTCCATTTTGTTCTCTAAATTCTTTTATTTGACGAAGGTAGTGCCGTCTCCATGTAACAATTTCACATTTTTCCTTTAAAAAACCATTACGAGCTCTTTTTTTGAAAGAGAATAAATTCAGTACAGTCTCTTTTTCTAGCACTGTAAAATGTCTCTTTACTCGTTTCTTCAGTTCTGGCTGCTTTTTGCACAGTACTGTATAAACAAGTAAAAACTGTAACTTAAATTCAACACTTCTGGAAAGTTGAAACATAATTAACCTATAAACCATTTGCTTTGTTTACTATTTATAAATCTTACCTTCAATAAATCTTTAATCATTAATAGAGTCTTTAAAAAGACTGAGAATAATAATAATAATAATAACAACTTAAACAAATACAAACAGCGCAAACACAAGGAACAATACAAAATACTATATAGCAAAAGCAAAAAGTATACAGGGTTAGCTAAAAGTATGGAGACGGCGATTTATTGTCGTTAATATTCATTTTAGAGAATTATGTTCAATATAAAAGTTTGTTAGGATATTTTGATCTACATTTGAGAATATTTGATTTTTTTTTTCTTCAATTGTTTTTTAGTTACGCCTGTCCGCGCAGTTTTTTTAAATGGGAACTAGTAAATTTTACTCTATCATTCGATAGAGAATTTTTTTCTCTTTACAATAATATTTTTGTTTTTTTAAAATTCATTTTAATAACTTTTTTATAAGAAAAGGCCGGTTCAAGTGTTTCACAGATGTTCGGTACATCGCAGATAGACAGAAGCGATGCGATAAACAAACTTGAGCGACATAATTTTATCAGTGGTTATTGTGTACGTCAAATCTTTGACAGAAATAATTCATTTGTGCAATTTGTTGCTGTTAATATTAACAATGGCGAGTTTAAGTGAACATGAACGAATTGAAATACTTATGATGTTGGGTTATGGAGATAGACGCAGAAGTTTACAAGACGTTTGTAATTTATTTAATGATACGCATCCAAATAGAAATCCAATTTCTAAATCCGTTGTTGGTAAAACTTTAAGACGCTTTGAACAAACTGGTAGCGTTAAAGATTTGCCAAGGAGTGGTAGACCTAGAACAGCAAAAAGCGATGATAACAAACTGGATATTTTATTGGCTGTATCTGAAGATCCTCATTTATCAACCAATCAATTAGCGGCCAATTTCAATATTTCGCAGTCATCGATCGTGTCATTTTTAAAAAGTGAAAAGTATAAACCTTATAAGGTACACCTTGTACACAAGTTAACGGAAGATGATTTTGATAGGAGATTACAATTTTCTGAAGAAATGTTAAATATTTGCAATAATAATGAAAATTTTGTCAACAATATTCTTTTCTCTGATGAAGCCACTTTTTGCCTTACCGGTGAAGTAAACAGACATAACTGCAGATACTGGTCATCGGAAAATCCCTCTTGGTTTTTGAAGCACCATACGCAGTACCCCCAAAAGGTTAATGTTTGGGTTGGCATTCTTGGCGGTCATATTATCGGTCCCTTTTTCATCAATGGCAATTTAACTTCGGGTCTGTATTTGCAGTTATTGCAAAATGAAATAATACCTGCTTGTGCTACGCTCTATCCACATGAAAACAATGAACACCTGCCCAATGACAGTATCTGGTTCCAGCAAGATGGCGCCCCACCACATTATGGTGTAAATGTTCGTCAATATCTGGACAACGTTTTTCCCCACAGATGGATTGGAAGACGAGGAACCATTGAATGGCCAGCCCGTTCGCCATATTTAAGTCCTTTAGATTTTTTTCTTTGGGGATACGTAAAAAACAAAGTTTACGAAGATAAGCCCGATAACGTCGAAGATTTACAAATCCGAATTACCAGAACGATACAAGAAATTCCCCGAGATTTTTTACAGAACTCTGTTCGGGGTTTTGTAAATCGATTGGGTCATTGTCAAATTACTAATGGACGACAATTTGAACACTTACTTTAATTTACTTTGTTATTAATTTGTTTAATTTTTCTTGTAAAAGTTATTAAAATGAATTTAAAGAAAACAAAAATATTATTGTAAAGAGAAAAAAATTCTCTATCGAATGGTAGAGTAAAATTCACTAGTTCCCATTTAAAAAAACTGCGCGGACAGGCGTAACTAAAAAACAATTGAAGAAAAAAAAATTCAAATATTCTCAAATGTAGATCAAAATATCCTAACAAACTTTTATATTGAACATAATTCTCTAAAATGAATATTAACGACAATAAATCGCCGTCTCCATACTTTTAACTAACCCTGTATATATATAACATATATTTCAAAATAACAGACAATGTTACCCTTACTAGCAAAATCACTATATGCTCACTTGTTCTACATTAGCAAATATGTATTTTCATCCTTCTCTAAAATTGTGATTTTGCTGCTTCGGTATAGTCACAAACATGTGACAAAATCACAGAAAGCAGATGATTTATATCGTGTGTTTTAGGATTTGTATGTAGCTCTCAGAGCCAATAGAAAGGCATAATTAAAAATCATGCGTTGATCACGCGTTTTTTAATACTCTATTGGTTCAGTGAACGAAGTATAGTTGTCTATGTGCTAAATGCAAAAGCACTAAAAGAAACTCATTTTAAGAAAATTTGGCACCTCCTGCTTTTTGCGTTTTTGGCAGCAGCGCAGCGTTTACATGGGATAATTTGTAGACAATATTGTTTTCTATAATTTTTGTTAAAAAAAAATATCAGACTAACCCTTTACACGGCAAATCGATTCAAAAAACTTTTTGGGATTACCAAAAACTTTCAACTTGATGGTTTTAGACTTGCCGCATCCCCACATTGCAGATTAACTGTTCTATTAAACGTTGAACGAATTTGCATGTCGTCACCTAATTGGACCAAAACATCTAGCCAATAATGAAGGTGTGTTACAGCAGGTAATTCTTAACTCACCATTTAATTTTGTTGTTTTCGCTATACAATTCATATGTTAAACCCCTTCAGAAATATTTCTTTGATAATAAAACAATCACGTATATTTCTATTAAATTCCTCAAACAAATGCAATTGCTGTAACTGCGAACACGTGTTTCTGACTAATCGATCTTCGTCAGTGCAGTGTAACAAATATATTTATCTTTAAAAGCTCATTCTACTATAAATTGTAGTGCAACTGCATTAAAAGGAAACGCCATACAAATTTCAAATAAACATTCTGGCACGGAACACTATCCCGCTTGAATTAAAGTTTCCGATTCTGAGCTCCGGTATTCGTATGAAATATCTGAGCGTATTTATTCTATCTGCATACTTACGTAATGACTTGCATTTACCTGTCCATTTTCTTGTCAGCGATTCGCTATATCTTTATCCTATCAAGGATATTTTAGAATGTAAATTTTAAACTGTTGAATTTTATTTTATTTAATTGGAACTTTCTGTTGAGATCAACTTTTTTTACTTTCTTGTACGTAGTATAAGGAAGTATTGTGATGACGAAAATTTTCGACCTTGAGATTTTTGCAGATGTCCACGTTTTGAAGTCCCCAGATACCAAAAATGTGGTTTTAAAGAAACGTCTGTGTGTAACCACGATAGCGGTCAAACCGCTGTAGATATCTGTTCCAAATTTTGTATTTACGTGTATATTCTCCCTTTGGAGATCTGATTAGTTTTTCAGTAAAATCGGTAGACCGGAAGTAGTAGTTTACTTCAGTGAAAAAATCGAATTTTGCAAATATTTCGTCAATTACTAAGTTTGAACATATTTATAAAGAATTCAAATGTACTCAAAATTAAATTTGAGACAAATTACCTTAAAAAAATTTTTCAAAATGCCAACCGGAAGTAGGTCTTTTACTCTTATCGAAAATCAGTTTTTTGCGAATATCTCGCAAGTCATGCTTTCTAGACAGGTACATTACGAGTATAAAAGTATTTAAATTAGAATTTTAAATATCTATTGTATAAAAAAAATTTCAAAATTCGGACCGGAAGTACCACTTCTACTCTTACCGAATAGCGATTTTTTGCAAATATGTTGTAAATTATGCATTCTATATATACTTATTAAGAGTACAAAAGTATTTAGAGTTGGATTTGCAATATTTTTTGTATGCATGAAATTTCAAAATTCGAACCGGAAGTAGCACTTTTACTCATAGCGAGTAGCACTTTTTTTTCGAATAACTTGCAAAGTATGCATTCTATAGCGATTTATTAAGAAAATGAAGTTCTTAGAATAGGATTTTGAATAAGTTTTGTATAAAAAAATTCTTAAAATTGTATAGTTTGAAACTTTCATACGTATAAGAAAGTCGTGTGGTGGCCACACCTCATTTTTTTACTTTCTTATACGTAGTATAAAGAACTCTTTTGATGACGAAAATTTTCGACCTCGAGATTGTTGCAGATGTCCACGTTTTGAAGACCCCTGATACCAAAAAAATGGTTTTAAAAAAATGTCTGTCTGGCTGTCTCTCTGTGTGTGACCACGATAGCGGTCAAACCGCTGTAAATATCTATTCCAAATTTTGTATTTACGTGTATATTCTTCCTCTTGAGATCTGATTAGTTTTTCAGTAAAATCGGTAGACCGGAAGTAGCAGTTTACTTCAGTGAAAAAATCGAATTTTGCCAATATTTCCTCAACTACTAAGTTTAAACAAATTTATAAAGAATTCATATATACTCAAAATTAAATTTGAGAATTTTATTAAAAAAGTTTTTCGAATTTATACCGGAAGTAGATCTTTTACTTTGATCGAAAATCAGTTTTTTGAGAATAATTCGCAAGTCATGCTTTTTAGACAGGTGCTTTACGGGTATAAAAGTATTTAAAACATAATTTTTCTATTCCGGTGCTATAAAGTTCACTTTACGACACCCGTTTTGGTTGCATAAAGTATTACTTTATCGCACGCTAATTTTATTTTTTTGAAGTTGGTAACAAAAAAAAATGGAACCAAATCGTATTTAAATGTCAAAATATAAGCCTTTAAAGTAACAAAAATGTGCAATAAAATTGTACAAAGAATAAAAAGCACACATGCTAACATTTCACTTACTAATTAGCAATATAAATTGTTAAGCAGAGTTGGATGATAAGTTTTCGGATGCTACTATTGACATTTACTTACCATGTTGAATAGTACAACTGTTATAAAAGTTTGTTTTGATAAATATGTAGAGAGTTTGTGGACGAAAGATTTTGTAAATTGTCTTCTGCTATTTTGCGAATCTCTGGGGGCGTACAGTTATTTATTTCGTCCTTTTTGTTGATAATTTGAAATAATTTATTGTATAAATCAGTCTGAATTTTAAACACAATTACATATAGCATCACCGATATTCAAATATTTAAAACGTTCCACTTAAAAATCAGAGTAACCAACTTCAAAAAAGCAAAATTTCTAAAATATTCGAACAAAACATGTCTCTTATTTTAAACTTTTTTGAACTTTTAATAACCGAAATAGAAAAAATAGTATAAAATACACGTTTCATAAGACATTTTGCGCACTTGTTCTTTAGAAAACTCGCCTAGCGGCTCGTTTTCTAAACTTGAACGCGTGCGCAAAAATCGTGTCTTATGAAACTTGTATTTTAATATACTATTTCAATATCTTTTGTATAAAAAAATATTACATTTCAGACAGGAAGTACCACTTTTACTCTTATCGAAAAGCGATTTTTTGCAAATATGTCGTAAATTATGCATTCTATATATATTTATCAAGAGTAAAAAAGTATAAGTTCAATGATTCTCCTCAGCACACCGTTAAACGTTCATCTTTAAATTTTCTTCTCGAAATATCCGATTTTGTTTTCTAGTTTTTGATTTCCAGTCGGCTAAACTAGCGGCGATTCGGTACTCACCTGTCCGGGTTCTCCATAGATTCAACAACTTTGCGCGCAGTTTTTGTGATACCCAAAATAAATTTCAAGCAAATCCACAGACTTGTTATTCATAACATAACAATAATGTTTAAGCACCCTGTTTCTAATAGGATACAAGTAATTTTGAAATGCTTTTTTTTATTTTTTAAGAGCTTGAAGAAAAACATAAAACGGTGGTGGAACATCATTGAATTCCAAAAAAAACTACCAAATTATGCTGTAAAAAAGTAGCAGGTAGCTAAAAATAAAATTTGATATTTTTCTAATAGTACTTCTTAAGTCGTTTAATTTGATGTCGATTGTTATAATCAGACTTCAAACAAAGGTGCTACGAGCTGAGGCGTTTTTTTTTGTGGGCACCTGGTATTTGTATATTCCATTGGTAAAAGAAAAAAAATTTGGTGTGCTTTAGACCACACGGCAGAAGTGAAAACTTCATCAAGGCGAGGTTAATAATACGAAATACAACTTTTTTTTTCGTTCTATATTACATTTAAAAAATATATATTTATTATTATTGTGTATACATTATTCTAGTACATTTCGCTCGGTCTGATCAGTTTTCACTTCAAAAATTCATACGTACGCATGTATATATACAAATATTATAATTCTCATACGAGTACCCGCGCTGGTCTAATGGTAACGTGCCGGCCTTATACCCTGGCGGCTCGGGATCGAATGCACGCGGACAAGAATTTTTCAGAAAATAAAAAACCAATATTTCGCGTGTTTATTCTAAATTTCAATTTAATTGAAATTAAATACCGCTAGTTAGTATTATAATACAAAGCCGAGCGTCGAGCCGACTTTATACCCCAACTAGCCTTTCATTCCGAGCGTGACGGCTCAGTCTCGTTCAGTGCCCAACAATCAATGCATTAACGCGCCCATAGAAGTTTTCACTTCAAAAAATGATTGTAAATTTTAAATATATATTTATATATAAATATTAATTTCACAAATGTTAAATATTATTTTCATTTATTAAAGATGGTCACAAATTTCAGAATATAAAATTTTCTAAAATACTATAGACAAAGGTTCAAATCAATAAACGAAATAGGTTAAGCCAAATTAGAAAAAAACCAACACCTTTCTTGGCATGACATTTCCGCTTGTTCTATTGTTCTTTTTACGCAGCAACTCATTATTTAGGAATTTCCTATGCAAATCTCTAGTATCTCCAGTGAATTTTACAGATCCGACATCTGATATCCATCCATGACAAACAACTCTGACTTATTTGGATTGAAAATTTCACCTTCCTCCACATGTTTTCCCATCTCTCATGCACGAACACGATTATTTAGTTTTATTCTCTATTTTTTTCTCGTTGCTCGAGCTGTCGTTTCCGCACAACAACCGTTCGAGTCCCATACAATATCCATCTATTGGCACTAGGCCAGGTCAATTTTTCAATCGAAAACGTACACAAAGTACACGTGAAGTGCGACTGCCGCTGAAATCCTATTCGCAGGGCAATTTTTGTCGGATTTACGATCAACCAGAGACTTCGACAGACCATCATCCCACGCCACCCACCCACGCACCAAGTCAACCGAAAAGGAGCGTCACGGTTGAAAACCCGAGATCAAGAACGTATACGCGGCACAGAAACATATATATCTTGTAATATTTGAACGAAATAAGGCAATTTTAAAAAAGAAAAACGACGATTTCTATAGAGTGGACAAATTGTTATTTGGGTGACTGTCGAGTGTGTTATTGACTGCTCGATGCTAAGAGATTCATTGATAAAATCACTTCGTAGTGAGTTTTAGTGAAATGTAAGTAGAGTTAAAAATGGAGTTTTAAAATTTCTTGATTGTTTTGTAAAGTTTAAAATGTGGTTGGTACTTTTAACTATTACATAACGTAATTAGATTAAGTAATAAATGTCCATTTGTAAAGTTGTAATTGAAGAAAAACACATATTTGTCGCGTATTTGTCCACCATGTCACGTGGCTTGTGTTTGTTGATTTTTTACGTTTGCATTTTATCTAAATTTTATCTATCATCATCGTATTTTAACATGAAAACTACCCATCGAATATTTTTGAATGATACTATAAAACCAGTATTTGTATCTGCATACATCTATTTATGACACGAGATACTTTGAAAAATCATTTGACTATTCTAGGTTGATGATGACATAATGTTCAAACTAGTCCCTTAGAGTATATTAGAAACTATTGTAAAGCATAAAGAGGATCCATCATTATATTTGTGTTTTCTGTAATTAGATTAATTTTAGTTTCTTAAACGTAGTATAAAAACAATGACTGAGATAAAAAATTTGTTCAACAATATAAAAATACAGCATCTGCTGGTATAGATGAAATACCGAGCAACTTTATTAAAAATATTTCAGAATTACTAATTAGCCTAATTAAGGAATGTTTTTGGTAAATTTATTTTTTGAGAAGGACGAATTTCCTAAAAATTAAAAATTTCGTGTGTTCTGCCGTTATACAAAAAAAAAAGCTCTAGATTAGATATGGCCAATTATCGTCTTCTAGCAATTTCGCCTAGTTTTTCTAAAGTTTTTTAATACGTCATGTTGGATAGATTACCCTCACATTTAAATAAAAATAAAATTATAATAAACAACATGGTTATCCTGCTAATCATTCAACTTTAACAGGAACTAAGGCATGAATACATTATTAAGACTTTGGACACAGCAAAACAGTCACTTGAAATTTGCCGTGCCGTGTATTTGACTATGTTGATAATGACGTTTAGCTTGATAAATTGGAGTGGTAGGGTATTCGAGGTGTTGTTGTGCAGTGGCTTCAGTCTTATCTGGGAGATCGATTTCAATTGGTAAGAATAAGACGTAAGGCTGATAAATTTGTTTTATTAATTATTCGTTTTTCTTTGCGGTTTTCCTATTGATTAATTATGGTAAATTTTCCGGTACGATGCAGCCTTTTTTAGTCAATTTTTGTTAATTTGGGTTCGGTCTTGCGTGTTAGTGTAAGTCAGGGGTGTCAAACTCGCGGCCCGCGGGCCGCATGCGGCCCACAACGAACATTTTTGCGGCCCGGCCAATATATCGGCACACGATATATATAATAAAATAACAAACCGATGCAGAAAAAAATAAGATAGATAGAATTCGCTAAACGTTATTTTAATTATACTAAGAAAAGTTGAAAGAGCTCAAGTTAGGTCTGAAAAAACAACAGTTAATAATTAGTAAAGTATTGCAAGAAAGTGAAGCGGCGGTACATGCAAGCTACGTCTTGTCCGAGTTGATAGCTAAACACTCGAAGCCTTTTACTGAAGGTGATTTCATCAAGGAATGCCTAATTAAAGCTGGAGAAATTGTTTGTCCTGGAAATGTGAAGGCTTTCCAAACAATTTCTTTGTCTCGAAATACAGTTGCGGAGAGAGTTACTGACTTGGCCGCCAATTTAAGTGATCAGATCAAAGCAAAATCATCTAGTTTCGAAAGTTTTTCCATTGCCTGTGACGAGAGCACGGACATTGGTGGCATAGCTCAATTGGCTGTGTTTCTTCGTTCTTGCGACACGGATTTTAACATTTTTGAGGAATTATTGGAACTAATACCGATGCCTGGTACTACTACAGGACAAGATATATTTAATTGTGTTTTTGCACTTCTGCAGAAATACAATCTACCTTTGTCAAAATTAAATTCTGTAGCTACAGATGGGGCTCCATCAATGACCGGAAAAAACAACGGCTTCGTAGCATTACTAAGAAAAAAACTAAGTGAAATTCACGATTCAAAAATTCATCATACGCATTGTATTATACATCAAGAAGTACTGTGCACGAAGGTAATAAACATGGAGAATGTTTTGTCATATATAAGAAAAGTTATAAATTTTATAAGATCTCGAGGCTTAAATCAGCGTCAATTCAATGCTTTCTTAAGTGAGTTAGATAGTGCATATTCAGGTTTGTCCTACTATACCGAGGTACGTTGGTTATCTTGCTCCAAGATTCTCAAACAATTCTGGGATTTGAAAGAAGAAGTATGTCAGTTTTTAAAAACTAAAAATCAAGGCACAAGTTTGTTTTCCGATCCAATATGGTTGCAGGATTTATTTTTCATGGTTGATATAACCAAACACTTAACCGATTTAAATTTATCGTTACAAGGAAAAGATCTGATCATTACGAACATGTTTGACATTATTAAAGCATTCAAATGTAAGCTACTTCTTTGGGAAAAGCAACTTAAAAATGAAGATTTAACGCACTTTCCGACGTGCAACATGAACAAATCAACTTTAGATGATACTTCATCATATCAAAAATACGCAGAAAAAATTTCAAATCTTACAACTGAATTTGAAACAAGATTTAAAGATTTTGATTCTCTGGAAGACAAATTTTGTTTGTTTTCTTCGATTTTCTCAATAAATATACACTCAGTACCCAGCCATATGCAAATGGAGGTGATCGAGATTCAGTGCGACTCAAATTTGAAGGCAAAATTCATTGAAGTGGGTATTCCTGGATTTTACAAATATTTACCAGCCAGGTTTGAAAATACTCGAAAATTCGCATATGAAATAATTTCCATGTTTGGTAGTACTTATCGGTGCGAGCAGTTATTTTCAGTGTTGAAAGGTAATAAGTCTCCTGTTAGAAACCGTATTAATGACGCTCACCTTGGGTCAGTGTTAAAAGTCATCACTGCGAACAAAATTTCTCCCAAAATAGGAAAGATAGTAGCAGAGAAGAGATGTCAAGTGTCAGGACGTAAACATTAATTTTTCTTGTTCTTTTAATATGTTTATTATGATGTATTATTCAAAATAAACCTATGTTTATTTGAATATTGATTTTTTTGCGGCCCACCTAAAGTTAAACCTTGTTTGTTTGGCCCAAGTTAGTCCATGAGTTTGACACCCCTGGTGTAAGTCATGGGCGTGACTTTCGACATTTTCTTCTTCGACATAGTGTAAGTCGGACATGTTGAACTTTTGTCGAGTATTTTATGAGAATGTTCTATAGAGTATTAAATATTTTTGGTGCTGCGATAATGATGTGGTACGGCGGCGGAAGTCGAATCGTGTGGTAATTGGGTTTTAATTAATTTGATGGAGTTTTAAATCGCCAACTGCTGTCAGAACACCACGAGGTCGATCCAATTATTTTTTTTTGTTGCTGCATATCTAGCAGGTATTTATTCTTATCATTTCTTTGTTTCATTGTGGAAGTCGAGCGATTTATTTGGGGCTTTCCACATTTGGTTGTGTTTAACATTACCGATGACATTTTAATTGCCTGAATTTTGTAAGAATTGTAGATTCACAGGTTACCTTTATTTTTGTATATTTATCAGTCTAAATTCTTGTAATAGTATCTAATATTTAAATAGGAGGGTCGCTAATTTAAATTTACTTTATGTGTTGGAATATTATTTTAGAATTCCAGAAGTTTATGCGTTATGCATTGAACGGACTTTGTGATAAATAATACACTTCGATTGTTAAACATCCACTATATTTTCAAGATACACAAGATTAATATCTTGGAGTTCCAGCCTTCGATTTACTTAATATACAGATATGCTTCTGGCTCATTTAACATTAAGACCGAGAAATTGTCTAATATTTAAATATATTTTAGTAGAATGCCTTACGTCTTGATAGTAGCTTGAACTTGATGGAACTAACTTTTTCTACAACTTATTTCTGCAAAGTGAACATGCCCCCGCCACTTACAAGGGAGAGAGAAAATATTATCAAACAATTATATGCGCATATATTCCAGCAGCTTACCCTTTATTATGAAAATGACAACATTTGGGAAATCCCTTCTAACTTTAAAGAAATAGAGTAAATAGGTGCAATCTCTTTACAAAAGTAATAAAAGCATTAAGTGACTATGTACATCTGTACCCTTAAACAAAACGTTACCCTTGTTATGGTAATATAAATAAGAGAAAAATCGGTAAATGGGCTAGCGCTAAAAGGTCCTAGTTTTATGGATGTACTATTTACAGATTAAAGATAAATGAATATATTCCGAGTAATAATGGAAAGTTTGACATTACACAAAGGTTTCTGAAACTCCTATCATAAACACAATACATTGCAACGTTTGGTAATAAAGTTAAGACAGTAATTAAAAATACGTGATTATAATAAAAGAAAAATGACCACCATTAAGTGTCTGGAAACTCCAAGACTTTCTACCCAATATTGTTGCTCATAATTACAATTTAATAAGCAAGAAAATAAAAGACATAAACTAAATATAAGATATATGACTACAAATAAAAAGAAATACACACATCAACATAATCTAAGGATATCAATTTTTATTTTATTTGCTTGATTTTACTTCCGTTAATATTGTCTTTTGTTGTTTAGTTTGGTTGCTAGGTAACCTATAAACAACTATCTGTCAAAAGTATCCATTAAACAAGTACAGTTAATGCTAAATCTTAAAATGTTTTGAATTTTAACTTTAGTGTGTTGCTTCTGCCACCATTTCTGCGTTGTTACACAAAAATTAGTACCCATTGATAAGTGTAAGCATAAATTGCGTTAAAAGCAAACATGAATGAACAAAATAGACGTCGTCATTTGCATCCTGACGAAATGAATAGGGCAGTTGGAATGCTGGAAGTTGGAGTAAGACAAGTTGACGTAGCGGAGCGGCTAGGTATAACACAGAGCGTAATTAGACGACTATGGCAACGTTACAGAGATACAGGTAATCCCAGGGAACAACATCTTGGAAGAAGACGTGCCACCACTGCTATTCAGGTTCGCCGACAGAGTTCACTAACTGCTACTGAGTTAAAATCGCGTCTCCAGGCAGTGCATAACGTGACAGTCCACTGCCAAACCATCAGCCGTCGTTTAAGAGAAGTCAATCTTCACTCCCGACGCCCCCTTAGGGTTCAACCATTAACCAGGGGAAATCGAGGACATCGAGTAAACTGGGCTCGAGAACACTTAAACTGGACTCGAGAACAATGGTCGACTACACTTTTTTCTGAAGAGTCGCGATTCGGATTAAGACCAGATACTCGCAGATTAAGAGTCTGGCGTCAGCCTGGTAAAGCAGCAAGGCTACAGCATGCCCAAGAAGTGCACAGCTACAAAGGTGGTACTGTAATGATATGGGCGGGAATTATGCTGGGTAGGAAAACTGATCTCGTTTTTGTAGATCAATTCTTAAATGCTGAGCAATATATCCAGAATATTCTTGAACCTGTTGTTCAGCCATTTTCAGAAGCGTTGGGCCGAAATTTAACCCTTATGCATGACAATGCACGACCACATGTGGCAAGAGTTGTTACCGATTGGCTCAATGAAGCAAGAATTGAAGTTTTGCCATGGCCAGCTCAATCCTCAGACCTCAATCCCATTGAGCATGCATGGGATATGCTTCAGAGAAGATGCCTGCCACATATGGACGCTATACAAAATCGACGGCAACCGCAAGAACTTTCTTCAGAACAGTGGAATCTTCTTCCACAAGAAGACTTGAACAATCTTATTCTGTCTATGCCAAGAAGATGTAAGGCGGTTTTAAACTCCAGAGGAGGTCCCACTCTTTATTAATTCCTTAATCTTCAAATTTTTTAATTCAATATAAGATTAATTTTGAATTGTTGTTTAGTTCCATTTTGTAGAGTTTCTAATTTCTAATTAATAAATTATTATTAAAATTATGTTAAATATTAATTTAAGTTAATTTCATTCATAGCTTATTTTACATTTAACTTTTGATACAAAAATGGGTAAAAAGATGCACTAAATTCCTTTTTTTAAGCAAATAAGAAATATCCTTAGATTATGTTGATGTGTGTATAATAAAAAGAATTAACTAAAATTATATCGACGGAACAGTATTAATGTTTAAAATAAAACATTTTGTTAATTTACCATCACTAGTGAAGTATCGCTATTTGTAGTGGGTAGTAAAACATTGTTACTTAAATCTACGCTTCCTGAACCTGGACTTGCACTTGTGGAGTTAAAAAAGCTTTCAATTCTGGGATTTTTTTTAAAACAGCGTCTTCACTTTGCTGTTTCTCATAAGTACGTTTCTTGTAAGCAGCGCCACTCGGTTTATTTTTAATTTTGTTCGCACTCATCATGAAGTCAATTAATTTCAGTAATTAACAAAACACCAACACCGTTTCACAGCACAGATAATTGTCTAAACGAACCAACAGATCTGCAATAACTGACTGACAGAGTAACATTTAACACAACTAAAGTGAGCAAAAACATTTAGCGTTAGTTTATATTGTTAGAAAATCATAAAAATAGGAATTTCAGGCAAAAAATACGTTCAATTTAATTATTACATCCGGTGGTGCAGTCTACCCCAGCCCAGACCTTCTTGGAAAATTGCACACGGCACATCACTGTTCGGCCTAGACGACCGCTTATCTCCCTTTCCAGTCGAGTATTATTTCATATAGGATATTTTTTTAAATTATTATTGACTATTCAACTCATGTGTCATTTGTAAAAATATGACCAATAAGAATCAAAGAATCACATTTTTGTGTCCTAGCAACAAAAATACTGCTGCGTATTTACACTAGTGGGTATTTCATTGAAATCACCACTAGTGGTATCGGTGGATATTTTTGACAGATATATGTCGCAATTTTTTTATTTTTTGAAACAATAACGTACAAATACCTTATATAATAAAAATTACATGATGGATTATAATTTTATAAATAAAAATTGCAATTAGAAAAATTAATATGACTACAGTTGTGTAAAAAGGCTTCTCTGAAAGTGCCTTTCATCTCACTTTCTTCGGACAGTGCAACGGAACTGGTGATATTAGAAGTAGAGGCTACAGCAGTGGATCCAGTATTTGTTATATTTTTTCTCAAATGACCAATAATACTCTCATGGTGTTCATCATATAACTGCAGGTATGTTTTAATAGAATTTATATTGCCGTGGCCAGTAATTTTCATCAATTGATGCTCCCCGACTCCAGCTTTTGCTAAAGTTGTCACTGTAGACGATCTTATTGAGTGATTGGATATTTTTCTTTTTTTAACATCCAATCCGGCTTTTTCAGCAGAATTTTTCACCCATTTATTCATCTCATTAATCCCAACCGGAGAGTTTTTGAACCAACTAGACGATTTCGAATTGTTCCAAAAAGGATTGGGAGTCAGAAACAAACGGTTCGTCTTAATGTTTTCTCCTCTTTTGGATATAAGCTTGTGATACAACCTAAATAAAAATAAACATAAACATACCTATAGGAATTTATCAAAAACTGACACCTACCTCACAGGACATAAATCAGAATTGTCTTTATTTTTAATTAGCCATTTGCTGGTGGAAAGTTGCTTAGATCCTCCCTGCGCAGTCTTTGAAAATATGCTATTATACTCTATCCTGCCAGTAGGGGAGCCATCATTGTTAATTTCTTCTTTAAAGAAGTGCGTGAGACAGTTATTTCCCTCTCCACCTCGCTAAGCAAGTTCCAAAGAAGCTATAAAAAAGAATTTTTTTGGAGGCCTTTCGGGGTATCTTCATCAAAACTGCCGACAATATTTGCAAACTCTTCTTGGGTAATAGCTGTTGCACTTGTACTTCTTTTTTCGGAACACGACTGTAATTTTCGTCGCATGGCGTCTCTGGCATTCCTACTTGACTTAAAGACAATATCGTTGAACGGGTTTATTACTATTTTCCACTTCTCAAAATATAATTCCTGCACCAACTTCGCGGTAACATTCCACATGTGCTTTACCACTCCTTCCTTATAGTCATCGCCGTTTTGCTTCTTCATGTTACATGCCCAAGATTTTAATACGAAATTAATTTCAATAGGGGGTGTGGATTCGTCCAATTTGTACCTCTTCTCGGACAAGAAATCTGAGAATTGCCTCCAGATATAATCTCTTGTTTTCTTTGTGTTTTCCGGAATAGTTTTATGAATTTCAGCATCAATTTCACTTTCACCTTTTTCACCAAACCTTTTTGAATTGCTTTCCATATCAGAAATCTATTTATTCTTGCAATAACTTATTAAATTCGAATCGTAGAAAATTTTCTACATTGATAGTAGTTTGTTGAAAACATACTACTATGGAAACCAACGCAATAGCTACTTAATTTTAGAAAATTAAAAAACTCAGTTCGTCATTTATGAATGAATCATTCGATGAATAGTCCTTCGAATACAATTCGTAATCAAAGTATGGTAGATCATTTTTGCGGTGTTATCACTCTTGTTTCCTTGCGCTTGTAAATAGAACTCGTGCTGACGCACTCGTCCTATTAATATTCAAGCGCAAGGAAACATTCGTGAACCACCACAAAAATAATCGAGCATACTTTGACTACTCGTTGTATTATATATGAATATTTATGATTTATGCGATTGGTGTCTCTTAAATTTTGGCGCCCCCAAAAATTGGCGCCTGAAGCCCGGGCTTCGTAGGCTTCAGTGTTAATCCGGGACTGCCGTTAAGAAATCTGGACATACATAAATTTTATCAACATGATTACTATTTCCTTTTTTTCGATCAGTTTATATAAATTACACCTTTTCAAAATAATAGAACACCCAAAATGCGCATCTATCGAATTTGCGAATAAACTTTCCATTTACTTCGTAAGGGCGTAGGTGTAACTTATTTCGAGTCCAATCCATTTATTTTATCACTCGGACATTGTACACGTCGCCAAAATAGATTACCACCGGATGGAATACCGAATTTCTCGAATGCAACGGATCGAACGCAGTACATTTAGTTATATCTTGTTAAATGTTCCGGCGGTGTCAGGGCTCTCTTGTTCGAGTCGAAATTGTCCGTAAATAGGAAACGTAAGTGATAAAAGCGGTGGGCGACTGGACTATCGATCCTGCCGTCTGTTGCACCTGGGAAAATACTTTACACACACCGACTTCTGATCACGTTAAACTCGACAGAGTACGGAGGAAATTTCATGTGAAATTGATTGTTATTCGATTGATTCCCATCGCGGAGAAGAGCACGTATATAAAATGCTGAAAGCATACATTCGGCAACCGTAGATATGTGCGCGGAATACGTGCTTCAAAGTCAACCGTGTATACCTATTCAATTGCGATATACGTTTATGTTTGGGCATAATTATGTACATATTGCTGTGATATGCTGTACTATGGTTGATAACCAATAGTCAATTTAATAAATTAATATTCTTTAATAATCTCATATAATAATCGTTTATGCCTTTTTAGATTTTATTTTTCTGAAAAACACTCAGAGCACTGATTTAAGGGACTGCTGATCAACTTTTTCTTCTTAGGTATTCAAGATCTTCAGATGAACCCCCTTATAATTGCAAATGCACGCGCTTATATACCCCTCAACAATCGACAAACGCCTTATTTTGTTTTAAAATGTTTGGATTCTATTTGAATTTTCTTCTACTGCGCCCTCCGTGTTTGTTTTGGTAATTTTTGATGTCATGTGATCACATTATTTTGCGTCCGCCATGTTATTGTTGTTGTTTACATATTATGCATTTGCATATCCAATTAACATCGATTGACTTTTATCGATTGGTAAGTATTTTTAAGCTGTACTATATTATATACTGACTAATGTTCTATCTGTTTTTAGCTTGGAATCTCTTGGAGCATTTTTACATGAAGGAAAATGTACCAATCGCATATTTAAAAATACATTCGATAATATCGTTTTATTCAGGAGATACCAGTGAAAAATGCATACTTAACATAACGTTTTATTTTTAATAGTGATAGTGGCTACAATATTTATATTTTGGGTGTGTTGGTGTATAGAAAATAAATAAATCATACACCTTTATATGCATTTCTATGTCCCATACGGAAGAAAATACAATTGATTTTTATACAGTGATTGAGAAATAAGTGGAATACATTTATTTACGTATCAAGACCTTTGTCTCTGCAGTAGTGTTCATTATTATGGCAATATGCTGAATGCAGGCTTTTATTCATTGATTATTATTGTTGCTAAAGAATGTATTACCAGAATGGCCTACTTTTCTATTAATTACTAATAATACTGTTTAAATCATTACATATCCTTTTTTAGACCGAGGTCAGTATTTGAACATTATGTTTTGTATAATATATAATACAATTCTTGTGCTCTAATTTATTCAAATTGAGGTCAACACTTTTAATTTCTAATGCTTTCATTTTTACGGGTATACAACCCACATTGCATTGATGTGTATTGTATTGTATGTTCATCAGTTCGAATATTTGTTGTGTTATCCAATAGTTTAAACAAAAATATATATATAATTTAATGGATTATTCTGTATATTCATATCTGATGAAATGTTAAATTATGACTAATATATCAAATATGTAAACTTATATTTATTTAAATAAATTGTGCTGGAATTTATTTTTGTTGGCATTTTATTTGTTTATTTTTTTTATTTTTATATATAAAAGTGTGTTAACCAGATTCACTGATATCTGGTTATATTCACATTTATTTAGTAATAACCACTTATATCTAGTTTTATCAATATTTTTTACATATATAAAATTTTTTAATATTGAAATCTGGTTATAGCCAGTTTCTCATTATTTTTTTATTTTTTTATATTTTTAATATACAGAAAAATACCACAGCAATATGTAGATATGTTGGAAACATAAAATTTGCTTAACAAAATTTTGCATAATATTATGTAAATATACTGTCAGCGAAGTTTAGTATGCATTAGGAAGTAAATACGTATTATAAGTTCTAGGTACTACTCGAAGTTTTATGTATTGATATGCATTCTTTTGTAACCGAGTCCGGAAGTTTTACAAGAAATTACTTCTGAAATTTTAACCAAGCCATGCATTTACTAAAATGACTGAGCAAAATAATGTTATACATATCGTACTGGTATTTAAAATTAATATAATAATAATAATAATAATTCAATTTTAATACCACATATACCGGGTGTCCCAATGGAGCTGTAAAGTTCATTATTGGTATCTAATAATGTAGATAGCAAATAATTTTTAATACAAAAATTGTAGACAATCGTAAGCTCTATAATTTAAAAAAATCATTTATACAGAGTGTTCGACAATGACGAACCATTTTATATTTTTTTACATTTTATGATAGCCCGTGAAGGGCTGATTAAATTGACATAAATTTGTATTTGTTGATTTTTAACTGTTTCTGAGACATGTCGATTTTTCGTTAAAAGTTGATTTGAAAAGTTGCTATAAAATAACGATTGATGATGAAATACCTATTATGGGCTCAATTAGTAGAGAAATATTTTTAGTACGTGAGATTGATGTTTATTTCGGTATATCTACACATGTTCTTTAGAATTACATACCATTCGCTAGAGTTAAAAATTCTAAAAAAAAATTAAATGAAACAACCTGTATATTTACATGTCATTGAAAAAAAACTTAAAATTTACTAATCAAAAATATGTACTTTCTATCATCTGTGGCCGATATTGCAAAAGTTATAGGATATTATATCTGAAAAAAACCGATTACGACTTAAAAATATGAGTTACCATGACTTGCACTACGACTATGACTAAAATTAATCGAAAAGAGATATTTCTATTTTTCTTTTACAAATAATTAATTTTTGCTAAAATTTTAAAACTCATAAAAAGTTTGGAAGTTTATGAGTAAGCAATAATATAAGAAAATATCGCACGCGCTGTGTGTCAAAGATTGTTTAAAAGTTAAACTTAGATTTATAGATTCACTTTAAATGGAAATAAGTACATGAATCTACGTTAAATGCGAAATAAAATATTAAAAATTGGAATTAATAGATATTGTCTATGTTTTTGGGGAAAGTGATTGTTTGCTGGAACAACGATATACAACCAAAAATATCCAAATATGGGACTGCCACCGATGAGTGATTTTCAAATATTGTTAAATTTGAAGAAACTGACAGTATTCCGTATGAAAAAGGAGCCGTGTTACTGCTGCCGTAGAAAATGCAGAGGCACAAAAGGTTATTTTGTTATGCATTCAAGAAAATCCTCATACAAGCGTGCGTAAACATTCTAGAGTACTTGATATTAGCAAAACATTTATTATGAGAACCTTAAAGAAGATTTTTTAATTTGTTATATGATAACTTATAATTACTGTGATGCTTGAAAATAGTGACATATTGCTGTGTCTGCTACGTTACAAGAATTGCATTAATTTTTAAATTAATGCTGTGAATGCATTGAAAATTATTATATTCTACCTACAAACCTATATTCTTTAACAGCATATATTTTATAAGTTCTTATGAGTTCTTGCAGTGTTTTTAGCTTCTTTGTTTTGTGGTTTACTTCTTATTTGGTATAGTTTTGGGATAAAGTTATAAATTTTTAATGAAAAGTCTAGGTTTTTATATAAAAATCATATTTATATTTTTATTAAAACATTAACCATTGCTATACTGTATCTATGTTAATTTTTTTTATATATTAAAAGTAATTAAAAGAGAACATTTCTACCCATCTTTTGGTTATAATGTTTCTGTAAAGCTAATATCTCTATAATGATAGTCATCGAATATTTATCCTGTTTTTAAATATTAAAGAAAACTTCAATTCCTGATAAGTAATTTGTTAGTAGTATTATTTTACTAAAAACATACATTCTCACGTAGTGCCTTAGTAATCTAGAATTCTTTTAATGGTGAATACTCGGAAATTGGCCTATATTAATCGCTAGCTGCGAACATTCGTACGTACTACCGCTAGCGTCTTAATACCTGCTCACCAAAAACATTCCCTTTCTATATATATTATTTGGTTTGAAAATTTAAATCATGAAAAATTTTAATACAATAATTAATGATGCTTAATAATGTACTGAGAGTAAACATTCACACGTAGTACTCTTAGAGTATCCAACACCATTAATTATCCCTTCGTTGTTATTATAGATTAATGAATCATTATTACTAAACAGGATAATATTTGTCCAAATTAATAATGCTCAACTTCTTACTAAAAAGAAAACATTTTCACGTTGTATTTTTTAGAAACGCACAGCACCACCAATTATTTATCTCCTAAATTGAATTATTTATTTATTAACTTACTTCATTTCATCATTCATCTTTTTAAATTCTGCCTTATGCATATCCTCCATTTTAAATAAACTGTAAATAAAAAAAAAATATTGAAAGAAAATTTTTTAAAAGAAAACTAAATGAAAATTAAATCCTAAATCTTAATACAAATGGACTAATCGTGAGTCAAAATGTAGTCACTTTTGCTATCACCAAAATTTTTATTCTCTTTCAAAATTCGCGTCTTAATACTTCGAAGTTCAAATTCAATCTCTATTCAAGTCTATTCCTGTTTTCAAATATATACCGAAACAATTGACTATCAGCCATCCGCAGCGCACCTCTTCTCAACTGATTTTTAAGTTGGCATTGAACATATCGAAACGCCCGTGACGAAATCTCTTCTGTTCATTTTATGCAAGTTGCTGCTTTTACACTAACACGCACATATTGTCTTTGACAGTTCACTCACTAATGTTGGCACCCGAATTGTTTGTTTTGAAAAAGTTTTTCACCAACTTGCTATGTTTCTTCTACGGTAGATATATTTTCTTTTCTTCTTAATACAGTCCCTCCTTGTACTTGTTTATAAACGTATTGCCTTTCTTATTATTCGTTACATATTTTCTTTTCCGATTAGCCAACATAATCCCTTATCTTCCTTTTAGAAACATCTCGATTACGAAAAACTGGAAACACATTCCAGACAACTGGAATCTTTCTTCCACTCCTTGCATCACAAAGATCAGTCATGCCTGCTACGCTGTCTTTTGACTCTATCCAGGCTTTTTCCCACGGTAATACATTTATTTGCAAAAAACTGTATACAATATTGATTCAATATTTTTCTTTGCAAGTTTTCGAACTATACAAGATCATTCCCACAGTCTATTAAAGTTCCTGTGCCACACATACAAAAATTCATGAATGTATTCTTGTATTCATACATAGAGCATTGTCATCGTACATATCGTATTATAAGTGTTCAACTTATATCCTTTTACTATCCATAAATATAAGTTCAAGGTATTTACTATATTTTAAATATGATTATTAAATATCTTTCTTATAAATTGTCACATTATGCACGTTTAAATTTACATTTATTTATGTTGTTATATTTTCATGTCGTGCATATCTAATGTGATCCTGCTCATACAATTTTATAGCATTTAAATGAGTCACTCTCTTTACCGTTCCATCCCTCAACATAACTCTTTCTCTGTTATTAATTTTGAGTACCTTTTTGTTTTTAAAGAATGGTCCATTACTTAAGATGTTTAGATCTATTTTTACGCCTTGTGAAAAATCAGGTTGCGTTTCTGTGTATTCAAACCATACCGCATGCTTGTCTTTTCTATAAAAAAATATAGATTGCATAGATTTATTTGTGTTTGTTTTGTATTTATTTTATATTTATCTTTAATACCTATTCAACTTAAAATATACTAATAAATCGTATTTGTTTTGATATAAGAGTTTACCTTTAAATATAGGCAACCCATTATACCCTTGTGTTACCTGTATTGTCTAATGCTTAAAATTAATATAAATATTTTCAAACTTAGATTTAATGTTCTTTTCAACACTTAAGCTAATTCTTAATATTGTTATTATTCTTAAAGATGCAAGGATCACAGCAATATGTTCTTCAAGATATTTCCAAAGTAACTGAAGTTTTCAGTAACGTACATTTATATACTTGTATTGACAGTTTGCTTTTCAAACATCTCGATTACGAAAAACTGGAAACACATTCCAGACAACTGGAATCTTTCTTCCACTCCTTGCATCACAAAGATCAGTCATGCCTGCTACGCTGTCTTTTGACTCTATCCAGGCTTTTTCCCACGGTAATACATTTATTTGCAAAAAACTGTATACAATATTGATACAATATTTTTCTTTGCAAGTTTTCGAACTATACAAGATCATTCCCACAGTCTATTAAAGTTCCTGTGCCACACATACAAAAATTCATGAATGTATTCTTGTATTCATACATAGAGCATTGTCATCGTACATATCGTATTATAAGTGTTCAACTTATATCCTTTTACTATCCATAAATATAAGTTCAAGGTATTTACTATATTTTAAATATGATTATTAAATATCTTTCTTATAAATTGTCACATTATGCACGTTTAAATTTACATTTATTTATGTTGTTATATTTTCATGTCGTGCATATCTAATGTGATCCTGCTCATACATTTTATAGCATTTAAATGAGTCACTCTCTTTACCGTTCCATCCCTCAACATAACTCTTTCTCTGTTATTAATTTTGAGTACCTTTTTGTTTTTAAAGAATGGTCCATTACTTAAGATGTTTAGATCTATTTTTACGCCTTGTGAGAAATCAGGTTGCGTTTCTGTGTATTCAAACCATACCGCATGCTTGTCTTTTCTATAAAAAATATAGATTGCATAGATTTATTTGTGTTTGTTTTGTATTTATTTTATATTTAATTTTAATACCTATTCAACTTAAAATATACTAATAAATCGTATTTGTTTTGATATAAGAGTTTACCTTTAAATATAGGCAACCCATTATACCCTTCTGTAACCTGTATTGTCTAATGCTTAAAATTAATATAAACATTTTCAAACTTAGATTTAATGTTCTCTTCAACACTTAAGCTAATTCTTAACATTGTTATTATTCTTAAAGATGCAAGGATGACAGCAATATGTTCTTCAAGATATTGCCAAAGTAACTGAAGTTTTCAGTAACGTACATTTATATACTTGTATTGACAGTTTGCTTTTCAAATGAAGTTATAAATCTAAGTATGACTTACGGTGAGGATCTTTGCATTAAATGAGAATGATAAGAAATTATCTCTCATACTTGCAAAAATCCTCACCGTAAGTATATAAACAAATTTCGGTAGATAGGAAAATGAATGCATTACAGACCGAGCTGAGGAGCATTCACGTATAGTTGAGTAAGCGAAACTAATGTATATACGTTAGTCCTCGGAGTAATGTGTTTCTTTTCCTTAAAATCATTAACAACAAAATAATGCAAGTAATTTGTCATCAATTAATTTAAAAATGCCGCTAAGTTTATGAAATTCTCTCTTATACGTATTCACACATATATACAGGGTCGTCCAAAAGTCTGGATTCACGTGGATTTTGAGTAAACTATTCACTTTTTTGGAAAACTGAATTCTGTATCTTGAATGGGAATAAAATTGCAACTCAATAGTATTTTTTATTTCAAAAAAATTGTTTATAATTTTGAGATAAAGTTAATAACAATGTTTTTTTAAATGGAAACCTACCGTGATTTTTATTTCAGAGAGAGTACTTTCGATAAGAATTGCATTGGCATAGAAATTTTGGCTATAAACCTTACGATTATTGTTTAAATTAATATTAAATTTTCGATCCGAACACTCGTTCGCGCTTGTTCGGAAAATACACGAACGTGTCTTCTCTTACCACGTTTCCAACTGTAGGCATGGGTCCACCCCCTAATAAAGCATTCTATTGAAGGCGTTACGTTTATCTTGAATGAAAGCATTTTTTT
Source organism: Amphimallon solstitiale (assembly GCA_963170755.1). Classification (NCBI taxonomy): domain Eukaryota; kingdom Metazoa; phylum Arthropoda; class Insecta; order Coleoptera; family Scarabaeidae; genus Amphimallon; species Amphimallon solstitiale. The sequence continues at coordinate 250,416,443 of OY720675.1, forward strand.
TTATAAAATGGAGATCTACCGCGATTACGATATTTAAACGTTATGAGAAAGTACAACGTAGTTTAATAAAAATTAGATCCGAAACGTAATTGGCAAACGTAAGGAAAGAAGCGTAAAAATTAATAAATATCTCAGAATAAAATATTAGATTAATGATTAAAAACGCAACGTCATAGTTTTCGGCGTCCTAATTAGACATTAATCCACGGAACTGCGGATGTGCAGTTTCTCTTTCATTATGTCAATTTAAATAACAGCAGTGTCAAGAAGACGAAAAATAAAAATACCAATTACCACAAAAATCCCTCAATCGATGAAATCAGTTTTTCTTTTAATTAAAAAACGCCATAAGAATGGCAAATTGCAAAGCGAGTTATTTTAAACAATGAGTGCCTCAAGTTCTATAAAATGATTTTTTATAATAATATAAAAAAACCATTTTATAAGACCTTAAGGCACACATTTTTAAAAATGATTTGTGACCACTCGTTTTTTAAACTTTTTTTATACTAATTTTTCTTACTTTAGTAATAAGCAAAAATTTTTCTTACTGAATGCGAATTTGATTTTAAAAATATTTTACAGATATTTTTATTTATTAAAAAATGGGGTAATACAGGAAAATAACAAACACAAAATATAAATAAAAATTGTAATTAAAATTTCGTGTAAAAAAAAATACTCCTAATATAAAATTAAAACAAACAAAACAATGAAATTAAACTAGATATTACCAAAATCATATTAAATGTTCAAAATGTTCGCCATTAACTTCCTGGCAGAATCCAACTCGATGAACTACACCTTGGACAGCATTATTCAACATTTCCTGAGGTATATTCGCCATGGTCTCTTCAATTCTCTCTCTCAGATCCTCTAGATTTCTTGGTCTACTTTTATAGACCAAACCTTTTACGTATCCCCATAAAAAGAAATCTAATGGGGTGAGATCTGGAGATCGTGGTGGCCATTCCACGGCTCCCCTCCTTCCAATCCACCTTTCGGGAAAGATTTCATTTAGGTAATTTCTTACAGCAATACCAAAATGAGGCGGTGCACCATCTTGCTGGAACCAAACTTGATTCGGAATTGCATTTCGAAATATTCTTCGAATCGCTGGAATTATCTGGTTCCTTAGCAAATCCAAATACAATACAGCAGTTTAGTTGCCCTGGATGAAGAAAGGACCAATAATTGTCCCATTAACAATACCTGCCCATACATTAAGTTTCTCGGGATGTTGGGTATGGTGCTCCTGCATCCAGTGGGGGTTCTCCAGCGCCCAATATCGACAATTGTGACGATTGACTATTCCATTTAGGCAGAATGTTGCTTCGTCCGAAAATATGATGTTATTTGTAAAATTCAAATTTTGTTCTTGCTGGAAGAATAACCATTCACAGAATTGGAGGCGACGATCGTAATCTTCTGCGGTCAGCTCTTGCTGAAGTTGCAGTTTATATGGTTTGGCACTTTGGTTTTTCAATATCCTCTTGACAGAAGTGGCACTTACATCATAATCTAGTGCCAACTGCTCAGTTGAAATGATTGGCTCCTCAATAATCCTTTCCATTACAAGCTGTGCGACATGGTCGTTCGTTGCTGTCTTGGTTCTGCCAGATCTTGGGAGACTCTTGACGGTTCCGTTTTCAAAAAATCTTCTGTATGTTTTTGCAACAGTCGATTTTGAAATTGGGTTTCGCTCGGGGTGAAGTTGATTGAAGAGATCACAAGCTTCTTGATGTGATCGCTTTTTGTCGCCGTATCCCACCATAATTAGAATTTCTATCCGTTCTCTCTCTACCAGTTCCATATTTACGCAAATTGTTCAAAATCACAGATCACAAAAATAATAGATAAAGTCAATACCAAAACAACACAATTAACAACAAACAAAACGTTCAAGAAAACAGAAAATAAAAATTCAAATTCGCTCCGTAAACGTACACTAGTAATACCAAAAACAGAATGAGATAAGATTTGGACCTTCCAAGTGTCTAAAAACGGAAAAAGACCATAAAATTATTTTTTATTAAACTACGTTGTACTTTCTCATAACGTTTAAATATCGTAATCGCGGTAGATCCCCATTTTATAAAAAAAAAATGCTTTCATTCAAGATAAACGTAACGCCTTCAATAGAATGCTTTATTAGGGGGTGGACCCATGCCTACAGTTGGAAACGTGGTAAGAGAAGACACGTTCGTGTATTTTCCGAACAAGCGCGAACGAGTGTTCGGATCGAAAATTTAATATTAATTTAAACAATAATCGTAAGGTTTATAGCCAAAATTTCTATGCCAATGCAATTCTTATCGAAAGTACTCTCTCTGAAATAAAAATCACGGTAGGTTTCCATTTAAAAAAACATTGTTATTAACTTTATCTCAAAATTATAAACAATTTTTTTGAAATAAAAAATACTATTGAGTTGCAATTTTATTCCCATTCAAGATACAGAATTCAGTTTTCCAAAAAAGTGAATAGTTTACTCAAAATCCACGTGAATCCAGACTTTTGGACGACCCTGTATATAACAGCAAGAGCGCGCGAGGTATGATCACCCGATGGTATACGTAAACTCGCATGTAAACGTGGTCCGATAATACATATTAGAGTTACGGCACAACATACTAGCATTGCCTGCTCATATTCGAACTCATAGTGATCTAATTATTTTTTCGCAGATTGACAAAAAGAACAAATTAAATTTTCTCTTTAAGTGATGACGATTGCTTAGATAACTAAGTCGATAATAACGCGAAGATTGTAATACTTATAACGTAATTATGATTATCCTTATGAAATTAAATAATAATGTAGTTGTGTAAAAAGTTATAGCAGTACAACTGGGTTTTAGAATGAAATAAAAACAACCCGCCTGAAACATCTGCAGCATAAACTAAGATGTCTAGAGAAAAATAAATAAATAGAAATTTCATGGTAAAAAAAAACTATAAATAAGTATAACAGAAATACCATAAAATAACACAAAAACCTACGTGCATTCCTCTTTGCAGCTAGTACGCAACTGATCTAAATATCTATATCTGGCGAACACAGCTGGCGGAGATCAATTTTCCGAATATACGTCCGAAGAATATCGACTGGTATCGGGTGATCATACCCCGCGCGCTCAAGCTGTATATATTGCGGTATATGCGACTAACTTAGATGCCTTAGATATGATATTGTTTATTAGATTTACATCTTGCAAGTAGCTATATCCATTACAGCTGTACTGCATCATGAATGTAGGGCGCTCTATAACCTATAGCTGTATGTCGGAAATTTAGCAGCAATCCAGAAATACACAAAAGGGGATTACAAACTCATTAATGCAAATTGACACGCGTGATATTATTGTTGTTTGTCGGAGCATACATACATTTGATTACACGTCTACCATATATGCCGACGTTGTTTCTTCTTCGATAAGCCGAAGGAGCGAAATACTCAGTGAACCTGGACGAAATGGTTCCCTCTTCACAGATAGAGACACGAAGTTTCTTGGCACTGCCGGCGTGACGTGCAGGAAGATCTAGAATTGTGTGTAAGGTACGTATATATGTATGTACATATATTTGTAAAAGACATGTATATCGAATTAGAAATTTCCATTTCGATCGAGCAGAGGCAATCGAAAATCCAATCAAATTGTTAATTCATTTCCAGAACGTCGGTACGCGTTACAGCGACCGTCACCGTAGACAGCCACGATTTTGATTCAATAAGATAAGATATCTAGGAACCAATTTCGTGCGGATACAGACTCCCCTGCTTATGTTTTGCATATATTACAAAATGTATTACGTAATCTGATGAAAAGTACACGAGTTCGTTGTTATTTATGAAAAACATTGACGTGGAAAAATTAAAAATTACCTAGCCGACGTTTAATTTTTTTTAATAATTCTTGTAAAAGTGGGTCTACAGTCGTCTTTAACTGAAGGCATAACCAAAAACCAAAACTTTCCACCACGTCTAATTTTAGAGTTATAATCATATTTAGCTAATAGATAAACAATAATATTGTATTCAGAAAATTTGTTATACAGAAGTTATAAAAAGTGCAAAAATCTTGACATAACAAATACTTGAATTTTTAATTAGTATCAAGAATATAAAATCACTTTAACTGCACACAAAGGAAAATTGCTGGTATATCAAAGTTTTGCATAAATATAGTTATTTCTTCTTTTTATGTTTCCTGTTCTCTAATCAGGAACCAGCAAAAACCTCCCGTCATAACGAGATCCCATGTACCTTAATATAGTGTCTCCATTTTTGCAATTTCATGATGGAAGTTGTAATAATATAATTCAATGTACAGGATGGGGCAAAAAGAGCGGATCACCGAATTTATGGCTTAACTAGCACTTTTCGAAAATTTAACGTAAATTAAAGTTTTTGTATATTTCATGTATTATTTATTGGTGTTTGCAGATTTTCCGTTTTTGTCACATTTTGGAGGTATGATGTCACCGGATAGTATTTTAAATGAATCACACTATATTTATATTTTTTTTTGAGTAGATTTTTTTTCCTGAATTCACTAATACCTGGTTTAGTGGGTCTCTGACTTGGACGCATACGAGTTGCGCCAAAACATCTCATTTAATCCTGGAAATAAAATTTTAGGGATTATCCGACCCCCTTAAATCCGTATACGGGTTGCGCCAAAGATACTCCTCGAGGGTGGTAAATGTTCAAGATGAAAGTAAAGTAGATATAACAAACTTTCAAAGTGTAATACAATTTATTTATGTATTCGTTGCACTTTGAAATTAAAAGTAATAAACTAAAATAATTGCCAATAATTGCAATTAATATTAAAACAAACTGAAATATATATACAGTAGGGTGCTCCCTATTATTAAGAAAAAAAATTTTTTTCTTTTATTTTACGGGGCACCCCAAAATTTGATTATATACCTTAAAAAAAAATTCAGTATTTTTTTCATAATTTTTAAATAACTTTTAAAGGTCGCTACCAAGGTTTGAATATTAAATAAATACTCAAAATTTCTGAATTAGTTAGAATTTTTTATTCATAAGTCAGGACGTCAAAAGTGTAAAATTATTGTTATTGTTACAAATTAAGACATATTATCAAAACATTAAAATCCTTTATTATAAAGATACAAGGGTTGATTTGTTAGTGTTAGGGTATCTTTTCCTATACTCCTTCACCAATAAAAGCAAATATTGCTTTTGTTCTTCATCGGTTGTGATCAATTTATTATACACTTGAATTAATGCAACACTACGCTCAGCTATATCGTTCACTACTCGCATAGAGTGAACGATTTTTTTTGCAGCCACAAAATCAGCATCATCGTTCCAAGTTTCCACATCTTTATTCAAAAACTTTGATGAGATACCCAGAATTTGGAAAAATCGCAAAGAGTTGCTAGTTACGAAGTCCTCAATGTTTTTCTTCGTCGATGTGCTCGATGTCAATGTTTATTCTTTTTGGGCAATCTTCTATGGCTTCAATTTTTAGTGCATCTACCATTTTCTTTTTATCTTGTACTGGAAGTTCGTCGTCGAAAAATGCAAAAGACACCAGTTCCTCCGACAAATACCACAAATGGCCCAGTATTTTTTTTTAGGGCAACAGTAGCCATTTTTTGATTTATTTTTTCAAAGGCTGTAAGATCTTTCAATAATTGTAAGTCGTTTCTTGGTGCTGACCATCCGGTAGAGGCTTGAAACCAATATTTTACATATATTATCACTGTGAAAATACTTATTTCTCTTACAGCTTTCTCTTCGTTTTTTGACAGTTTGAATTGATGTTTAAATAGGAAAATTTTCAAACAGTACAAAGCCCTTGCCATCCATCTAGCTCGATGTATACCAGCAGGTTTCCTAAATGAAACACCTTTTTCGGGAACTCCTCCTAAGAAAATGATTGTGAGATTCAATAATTCCCTGTAGTCATCTCGAGGTTGATGTGCTTGTAATTGTTTTTTTGCAAAAGAAATTCTGTCTGCGGCGGATTCGACAAGGATACTTGATTCGGTGTCATAAGTAATTGATTTGTAGTCGCTTTGGTCAATGCTGACCCAATTTTTCTTAAACCTTTTGAATAATTGAATATCAGGACCACTAGACGAACCGAGCGATTGATCCACTACAGCTGATAACATAATTTCCATTATATGATGGCGACATGCAAGCCAAAGCATGTCTTTCTCCATTTTTCGCTCTAAAAGAACACAAACTCCATTTCTTAAACCAGTGTTTACAGCAGTTGTATCAAAACACAAACTACTGACTTTATCGCTCAAATTCCATAAATTTATTGTTTCGTAGATAACTGACGCACTTGCTTCACTTGCTCCATGTTCCAGTTTTGGAACTGCTAGAAGTTGATCAATCCCATCTCCCGATACCAAAATTGGCAGCCGATCTACAGTTTCCTGCCCAGTAATATCTTCAATTAACTTGCCATCCCAGTGAATTGTTAATGGCAAATTAGGTTGTACTCGCTTTTGAGAGACTCTGCAACTACTTTTCGATTTTTCAAACGGTGCCGACGAATGGAAGATCTGTTGACATTAAAGTCTGATGGATCACATCCAGCACTTTTCAAAGTAGATGTTACGACCATGGTTGCTTTTCTGTCACTCAATTTAGAGACATCAAGACTAGAAGCTAATGGGCCGCTAATAATGTCTTTTCGAGCTCGTTTTTGGGGTGGTTGCACTTTCGGAGATTCTGATGGAACTTCTGAATCAGTTGTACTTGTTTCTTCGCTGGTGCTGGTAGATGACGACGAAAGAAATGACAAAGAAGAAAAAGAGCACTTTTCTGTCAAAGTCAAGATATTTATGTTTTCACGTTCACGCAGTTTCTGAAGCCGTTCTTCTTTCTCTTTTATTTTCTTAATTTTTTTTAAACTTTTTCTATCTACTGAACCAATAAAACCCTGGCGATTTTTTTGTCTTTGTGCTAATAAAAACTGCTTGTCCTCTTCGACAGTTATAATATTTAAAGCATCACAATGAGCTATATCAAATAAATCGTCTAATTTTTGTTGCCAGTCTTGTTCTTTTTCTTTAATGCTTCCGTACGTTTTTTCTTGTTCTCTTTATTTTTTTTCAGATTCTGCCACTCTTTGACGTGTTTTTCGATTTTACAGATTACATGTTTTTTTAATCTCGTTGGTATATTAGGTTTTTCCCCCAAGGTTATCACTTCACATGCAGCCAAAGTCGCAGATTCATGAATGGTTTTCTTTTCTTCACTTTTGTAATAACAAAACAAACGTAACACTTCACCAATAGATGGTAACCTTGACTGGTTTAGTTTAGGCAGTAATTGGCCGATCAGCCAAATGTTGGTTTTATTTCTAGTAACTACGCTGACTCCGCTACTAGTAGATGCCATTGCAAGTTGAAACAAGTTTGTATGTTTCTTGAAACAAAACGCGTGTGCTCTCTCGTCAATGAATTAATACCGACTGAATTGCGGGCGGGCTTTATCTCGATGCGTAGGTGCAGGAGAGGGGGACCTATACGTGTCTCTGCATGTTTCACTTTAACAACGGAAAATAAACACTTATCTTAATGAATTAGTGAGACTCATAGTCGAAGTAGCCATAAAATAACTTTTCGTTAGTTTGACAACTGGTAGCGACCTCTAAATGTTGTCCAAAAATTACTACTTCATATTTTATAGTAGAGAATCGAATGAAAAGGTGCCGCGATAATATTTAAAAACTCGAAAAATAAGGACCACCGTAATATACAGGTGTCCAGAAACTCTCCTGACAAACGAAGACCGGAGATTCCTCAGATAATTTTAAGACAATTTAACCCAATTCACCCTAGTCCGAAAATGGTTCCTAAGGTCATAGACGTCCGTTTTGGGTAGGTAAACGGTTATTTTAACGCATAACTTTTTTGTCTTTAACTTTTAAGCATTTGTGACACTAGATTATTAAATTTTCAGGTATTCTAGTACTAAAAGGTACTCTTACTTTAAGTCGGTAGGATACACCGTTTTCTAGAAAAATCGATTTGAAAATTTTTCGTTTTTTCGTCATTAAAATTCAATTTATTATTTTTTGCACTAGTTCGCTCTGAACTGCCAACAGAAATAAAACCTACGTTTTTAATTGTCAAATTGTTGTCAGTTCGCGAAGTTGAAATGACGAAAGATGAAATGACGAAAAAACGAAAAATTTTCAAATCGATTTTTCTAGAAAACGGTGTATCCTACCGACTTAAAGTAAGAGTACCTTTTAGTACTAGAATACCTGAAAATTTAATAATCTAGTGTCACAAATGCTTAAAAGTTAAAGACAAAAACGTTATGCGTTAAAATAACCGTTTACCTAACCAAAACGGACGCCTATGACCGGTACTAGAAATTCGCAATTGATGGAATCGATTTATCTCTGGAGGATAAATAAGCATACCAGTTTTTGTTTTTCTAAATAGAAGCGTTCGGGAGATATTAAAAAAAAACTAATTACAAGGAGCCATCTTCAAAGAGCTCTAGCTCCCTTAGGAAGCATTTTCGGACTAGGGTGAATTGGGTTAAATTGTCTTAAAATTATCTGAGGAATCTCCGGTCTTCGTTTGTCAGGAGAGTTTCTGGACACCCTGTATATGTGGCGTTCTCCGAGAAAAGGGACCTAGTGTGCGAAAATTAAGTTTTGAGAAAAAAAAACAAAATGGTAGTTTCGGTGATTTTTTCTCATTTTTTGTATTTCTCAACTTTGTTTCTCACGTTTTTATAATATAAATAATTTTTTATCACAAATGTAACTCGCTTCATGTTATTCTACACACTTTTAGGTACCAAAATCCACTCTTCAGTCAAAACCTATTATTTGACATACAAGGTCCCTTTTCTCGGAGAACGTCACATATATATGTATATTACATCTACATCAATATTATATTACACAGAGCTGGACAAAAATGTATATAAAACGCATTTGATAAAATCTATTTTACTAATTGTCTTATACACATATAGTCCATCGTTTTTATGTTTTATATATGCTTGCTTATTTTTTAGGTCAGTTCTACTTTTCTTCGCAATCTTATTTGCTGTATTAATTTTAACGTATATTTCTAACTCTAAATTTACAAGCATTTCTACAAAATTTATAATGTACGGATGTGAATTATAAAAAAATTGCCAAATTTGGAATTAAATGACTCACAATTATTTGTAGTTTTAGTCATTAAACAAGAGGCAGAAGGCCCTGAATTTGTAGTTATTTATTACTAATAAAAAATTTCCTTTCTCACTAAACATAGTATTCATTTCCATGATTACCTAACTAACTAACTTGACGATAGATCAATATCGTCTATAAATGTACAGAAATATTTAGGGAAAATATTACCTACCCCTACTTTATGACATTTTAAAGACCAACTTTCACATTCAACATTTACCATGATCGAGGTGTATCTTTGGCGCAACTTGTATTCACCGTATGACTTATGGTTTCATAAGAAAAAAAGAGGTGTGGCCACCACACGACTTTTTTATACGTATGAAAGTGTTACTTCCGGTCCGAATTTTGAAATTTCATATATACAAAAAGTATTGCAAATCCAGTTCAAATTTTGTATTTACGAATATAATCTCCCTCTTAAGAACTGATAAGATTTTGAGCAAAATCGGCAGACCGGAAGTAGTAGTTTACTTCAGTGAAAAAATCGAAATTTGCAAATATTTCGTCAATTACTAAGTTTAGGCAAATTTATAAAGAATTCATAAGTATTTAGAACTTAATTTCCAATATCTTTTATATAAAAAAAATTTCAAAATTCGGACCGGAAGTATCACTTTTACTCTTATCCAATAGCGATATTTTGCAAATATGTCGTAAATTATGCATTCTATATATATTTATGAAGAGTACAAAAGTATTTAGAGTGGATTTGGAATATTTTTTGTATAAATGAAATTTCAAAATTCGGACAAGAAGTAACACTTTCATACGTTTAAGAAAGTCGTGTGGTGGCCACACCTCATTTTTTTATAGGAGAAACATTAAATGGTGATAGATATTTACAACTTTTACGCTATCAGATAGTTCCAGAATTAATTCGTTGGTTTACCAATCGTATTAATTAGCTACAGTTATCAGAAGAAATTTGGTTTCAGCAGGATGGTGCTCCACCTCATTATGCGGCTAGGGTTAGGGAATACCTGAACACAGTATTTCCGTAGAGATGAGTGGGCCGAAGAGGCTATATTGAGTGGTCGCCGAAGTCACCGGATTTATCTCCCCTGGATTTTTTTCTGTGGTGTCATTTGAAGTCGATAGTTTATAAGGATTTACCTCAAACTCTTCAAGAACTAAAAGGATCGAATCAGAGCGGCGGTACAAAATAGTACAACGCCTGAAATGATACAAAATTCACTAAGGTCATTTGTTGACAGATTAGGATACTGTCAGGCAGCCGAAGGTTTTCAGTTTGAACACCTATTGTAAATAAATGGACGTAGAATTTTCAGTTATTGTCGTTCGTTTTTTATTAAATAAATATTTAGGTGCCATTACATTTTAGTTTTTTCTTATGAAACCATAAGTGAGAGAGCCACTAAACCTGCTATTAGTGAATTCAGGAAAAAAATATCTACTCAAAAAAAATATAAATACAGGGTGATTCATTTAAAATGCTATCCGGTGACATCATACCTCCAAAAATGTGACAAAAACGGAAAATCTGCAAACACCAATAAATAATACATAAAATATACAAAAACTTTAATTCAGGTTAAATTTTCGAGAAAGTGCTAGTTAAGCCATAAATTCGGTGTTCCGCTCTTTTTGCCCGACCCTGTATATTAATCGATGCAAAATCGTTTGCTTAACAAACGTCTACATATGCCTTTTACTTTCTTATACGTAGTATAAGGAAGTATTGTGATGATGAAAATTTTCGACCTCGAGATTTTTGCAGATGTCCACGTTTTGAGATCCCCTGATACCAAATAAGTGGTTTTTAAAAATGTCTGTGTGTCTGTGTGTCTCTGTGTGTGTGTGTGTGTGAGTGTGTGTGTGTGTGTGTGTGTGACCACGATAGCGGTCAAACCGCTGTAGATATCAATTCCAAATTTTGTATTTACGAATATAATCTCCCTCTTGAGAACTGATTAGATTTTGAGCAAAATCGGCAGACCGGAAGTAGTAGTTTACTTCAGTGAAAAAATCGAATTTTGCAAATATTTCGTCAATTACTAAGTTTAAACAAATTTATAAAGAATTCAAATATACTCAAAATTAAATTTGAGAAAAATTGTTTTAATAAAGTTTTTCGAAATTCCTACCGGAAGTAGGTCTTTTACTCTTATCGAAAATCAGTTTTTTGCGAATATCTCGCAAGTCATGCTTTCTAGGCAGGTACATTACGAGTATAAAAGTATTTAGAACATACTTTTAAATATCTTTTGTATAAAAAAAATTTCAAAATTTAGACCGGAAGTACCACTTTTACTCTTATCGAATAGCGATTTTTTGCAAATATGTCGTAAATTATGCATTCTATATATATTTATGAAGAGTACAAAAGTATTTAGAGTTGGATTTGGAATATTTTTTGTATAAGTGAAATTTCAAAATTCGGACCGGAAGTAACACTTTCATACGTATAAGAAAGTCGTGTGGTGGCCACACCTCATTTTTACTTTCTTATACGTAGTATAAGGAAGTATTGTGATGAAAATTTTCGACCTCGAGATTTTTGCAGATGTCCACGTTTTGATGTCCCCTGATACCGAAAAAGTGGTTTTTAAAAAATGTCTGTGTGTGTGTATATCTGTGTGTGTGTGTGTCTCTGTGTGTGTGTGTCTCTCTCTGTGTGTGTGTGTGTGTGTGTGTGACCACGATAGCGCTCAAACCGCTATAGGTATCAATTCCAAATTTTATATTTACAAAGATAATCTCCCTCTTGAGATCTGATTAGATTTTCAGTCAAATCGGCAGACCGGAAGTAGTAGTTTACTTCAGTGAAAAAATCGAATTTCGCCAATTATTCGTCAACTACTAAGTTTAAACAAATTTATAAAGAATTCATATGTACTTAAAATTAAGTTTGAGACAAATTGTCTTAAAAAAGTTTTTCGAAATTCCAACCGGAAGTAGGTCTTTTACTCTTATCGAAAATCAGTTTTTTGCGAATATCTCGCAAGTCATGCTTTTTAGAGAAGTATGTTCCGAGTATAAAAGTATTTAGAACATAATTTTCAATATCTTTTGTATAAAAAAAATTTCAAAATTCAGACCGGAAGTACCACTTTTACTCTTATCGAATAGCGATTTTTTGCAAATATATCGTAAATTATGCATTCTATATATATTTATCAAGAGTACAAAAGTATTTAGAACTGGATTTTCAATATTTTTTGTATATGTGAAATTACAAAATTCGGACCGGAAGTAGCACTTTTACTCTTAGCGAGTAGCACTTTCTTGATAATATCTTGTAAAGTATGCATTCTATAGCGATTTATTAAGAGAATGAAAGTACTTAGAATAGGATTTTGAATAAGTTTTGTATAAAAAAATCTTAAAATTGTATAGTTTCAAACGCTCATACGTATAAGAAAGTCGTGTGGTGGCCACACCTCATTTTTTTACTTTCTTATACGTAGTATAAGGAAGTATTGTGATGATGAAAATTTTCGACCTCGAGATTTTTGCAGATGTCCACGTTTTGAAGTCCCCTGATACCGAAAAATTGGTTTTAAAAAAATGTCTCTCTCTCTTTCTCTCTCTCTCTCTCTCTCTCTCTCTCTCTCTCTCTCTCTCTCTCTCTCTCTCTCTCTCTCTCTCTCTCTCTCTCTCTCTCTCTCTCTCTCTCTCTCTCTCTCTCTCTCTCTCTCTCTCTCTCTCTCTCTCTCTCTGTGTGTGTGTGTGTGTGTGTCCGTCTCTGTGTGTGTGACCACGATAGCGGTTCAACCGCTGTAGGTATCAATTCCAAATTTTGTATTTACGTGTATAATCTCCCTCTTGAGATCTGATTAGTTTTTCAGTAAAATCGGTAGACCGGAAGTAGCAGTTTACTTCAGCGAAAAAATCGAATTTTGCCAATATTTCGTCAACTACTAATTTAAACAAATTTATAAAGAGTTCATATATACTTAAAATTAAAATTGAGAATAATTTTATTTAAAAGTTTTTCGAAATTCCTACCGGAAGTAGGTCTTTTACTCTTATCGAAAATCAGTTTTTTGCGAATATTTCGCAAATCATGCTTTTTAGACAAGTACGTTACGGGTATAAAAGTATTTAAAACATAATTTTCAATATCTTTTATATAAAAAAAATTTCAAAATTCGGACCGGAAGTCCCACTTTACTCTTATCGAATAGCGATTTTTTTCAATATGTCGTAAGTTATGCATTCTATATATATTTATCAAGAGTACAAAAGTATTTAAAACTGGATTTGCAATATTTTTTGTATATATGAAATTTTAAAATTCGGACCGGAAGTAGCACTTTTACTCATAGCGAGGAGCACTTTTTTGATAATATCTTGCAAAGTATGCATTCTATAGAGATTTATTAAGAGAATAGAAGTACTTAGAATATAATTTTGAATAATTTTGTAAAAAAAATTCTTAAAATTCTATAATTTGAAACGCTTATACGTATAAGAAAGTCGTGTGGTGGCCACACCTCATTTTTTCACAAAAGTTGAGAATAACCTATGTAATTCAAAAACAAAGTGTAGTAAACTTCGATGAACATAATTTATTTATAAAGTGAAATTGTAGTATAAAAAACCAAATTTTTAAAACATCGCCTCTTACTTCGACACCTTTTGTGCTGTTTTCAAAAGTTAATTGATTTATTAATTTGCTCCCAATACATTATTCAATTCATCACCGGTTACATCACAATAATCGACAAATTCTCTTTCGTTTATGTACCATTTACAATACTGAATTTCACGTGTTCCGACGATTTCAAATTTTATCTCCGAAAGCCTGAGTACAAAGAGCAGAAAAACCGTACAATTTTGTACATTTTTTCCCTTTCCTTCTGGAAAAGTACACTTTAACAACAACAAAACATAAAGACGTAAATCCTTCAATTTCGCTTCGGTAGTTTCAATTTTCCCTCGAGAGGTGAACGCACTCCAATAAGATGGCAGCACTGCTCTGTTTTGTACGAGAAGCGACGCTGATACTTTTACCTTATTTTGCAAAAGTTGTGTCATTGTCTGCGAAATACCATCCGCCCAACCCCAAAAATACATTTTCGTCTTTCCCATGGGGGAGCCCGAACAAAACCGACTTGCCAGCTCTCTCGATGTGTATTAAGGGTTCGGGGAACCTTCACTCTCTTTTGTTTTTCGATGCTTTCAAGTGAAAAGTTCAAAGTTTAAAGTTCCCTTTAAGTTACTTAAACACTTAACGTTTATTTGTTCGTTTGTACAAAGCTTATTTATTTAAGATTCTGCAAATATTGTACGAGAACGCTTTGTTTGAACAACTTTCACGATATAATAATACTAATACAGCTATTATATAATCATTTATTCATATGATTTAATTTAATTTAGAGCATGTACTTACTCTAATTACAGCTTTCTGGGTTCCTCAATATATAATTATAGATCAACAGTAATAAAATTAAAATAACCTCTTTAAATAGTCTACTTAAGTCTACTATCACAAGTATACATACCGTAGTCTACATATTTTAATTTCTGATACGAAAGTAGAAAGAGGAAAAGAGCTCGACGAAATAATCTAAAGATAAACATAAGCGAGGCTGCCAAGACAGTACACTCGCGTGAGGGTCCCCCGACATCGACACTGTGGTGCTCTCCCACCACTGTTAGCAAGCAGGCATCGCTGCATATTATAAGGTCATATTCTGCATGCGATAGAAGTGTAAACCGAAATTAAAATTTGACGACTACGGTATATACATTTATACGTAAACGTATATGCACATATGTACGAGTTGGGATACACAGCATACACTTAGGTGTCATTACCAACAGCGAACGCACAGACACGTGTTTTGGCCTTTAAGGCCTCTTCAGTGTACGTGGTGCTGTACTTGGCAGCCTCGCTATGTGTTTGCCTTTATTTCGCCGTGCTCTTTTTCTCTTCTACTTTCGTAACAGAAATTAAAATTTGTCGACTACGGTATATGTGTACTTGTAATAGTATTATCCGTTAATATACGTTACACATTCAAGTATTTATATTCCATTTGTAAAATAGTCTACTGTTATATATATAGTGTGATCAATATTTTGGTGTTTAGCAGGGTGAGTTGGCAATTTTTACTGTCTTATACGTAGTACAAGGATGTATTGTAGTGATGAAAATATGTGAGCTCAAGATTTTTGCGGATATCCATGTTTTAAAGACCCCTGATTCCCAAAAAGTGATTTGTGTGTCTGTCTATGTCTGACCACAATAGTGGCCAAACGACGATAGCTACCAATACCAAACTTCACATTTACGAATATAATCTTTCTCTTGAGATCTGATTAGATTTTCAGTAAAATCGGTAGACCGGAAGTAGCAGTTTACTTAGTTTTGTTAATTGAAATTTGTGATAAAATAGTCTAATCCATTCTAACGCTTTTCAACACAAGATGTCATTATAAGTTCGGTTTTTCAAAAAGTTAATAAATAATTTGATAAAAACTCAAATATAAAAATTTGGGCAATCTGAGAAACATCCCCTTAATATTGCATCCAAAAAAAAACCGGAATAAGGGTTTGGAAAAATCTTTAAATAACACATGTGTGAGAAAATATATTTTCTCACACATTTTATAAGTAATGAAATAGATAGAATTAGCTTGAGGTTTTGAACCAAAGGGATATTGTTAATTTTCTATACCTGTGATGACAGCATATAACAATGCTATAATCAAGAAATCTTTTAAATGTTTGATCGTTTTACTTTATTATACGTAGTATAAGGAAGTATTGTGATAATGAAAATTTTTGACCTCGAGATTTTTGCACATGTCCACGTTTTGAAGTCCCCTGATACCGAAAAAGTGGTTTTTAAAAAATGTCTCTCTCTCTCTCTCTCTCTCTCTCTCTCTCTCTCTCTCTCTCTCTCTCTCTCTCTCTCTCTCTCTCTCTCTCTCTCTCTCTCTCTCTCTCTCTCTCTCTCTCTCTCTCTCTCTCTCTGTGTGTGTGTGTGTGTGTGTGTGACCACGATAGCGGTCAAACCGCAGTAGTTACCAATTCCAAATTTTATATTTACGAATATAATCTCCCTCTTGAGATTAGATTTTCAGTAAAATCGGCAGACCGGAAGTAGTAGTTTCCTTCAGTGAAAAAATCGAATTTTGCCAATTATTCGTCAACAACTAGGTTTAAACAAATTTGTAAAGAATTCATATATACTCAAAATTAAATTTGAAAAGAATTTTATTAAAGAAGTTTTTCGAAATTCCTACCGGAAGTAGGTCTTTTACTCTTATCCAAAATCAGTTTTTTGCGAATATTTCGCAAGTCATGCTTTTTAGACAGGTACATTATAAGTATAAAAGTATTTAGAACTTAATTTTCACTACCTTTTGTATAAAAAAATGTCAAAATTCGGACCGGAAGTAACACTTAGCGATTTTTGCAAATATTTCGTAAATTATGCATTCCATACATATTTGTCAAGAGTACAAAAGCATTTAGATTTGGATTTGAAATATTTTTTCTATAAATGAAATTTCAAAATTCGGACCGGAAGTAACACTTTCACTCTTATGGAATACCGATTTTTGCAAATATTTCGTAAATTATGCATTCTATATATATTTGTCAAGAGTACAAAAGTTTTTAGAGTTGGATTTGAAATATTTTTTGTATACGTGAAATTTCAAAATTCGGACCGGAAGTAACACTTTTACTCTTATCGAATAGCGATTTTTGCAAATATTTCGTAAATTATGCATTCTATATACCATAAGACCGCGTGCGTCTGCATTATCGCGATACCTGTAGAGTAAGCGAAACAGATAGAGATGTCTGTGTATTAGAACGGTAAACAAGTAGACGCAGTGTTATACTGGATTACAACAGAGAACATATTTCGCATATGCCTATGATGCACTCGTATTTGTCCAAAAAATCCAGATTTATACGGTGTAGTTGGGCAGTCGCATTCGCCGCCGTCGCTTCCACATATGGGCGTCAGTTCGAGTTTTATTATTGCTTAAGAATAACATTTTTTTAGCTAATTACAGGTTAATTGCAATGTTGAATTACAATTCTGTTTTAAGAAGTAAATATTTTATGTTTCAGTAATTTATTATAGTTGAGTTTTTAGATTATAATATTTGTTGAAAAATATTATTTTAGTTAAGAAGTTTTTTTTATTTTAAAGTCAAGGAGTTATTTATTATTTATTTTTGCTCTTTTATGTTGTTTATGAAGCTGTGATGAGTTACTTCACTGACATATTATCAGTGATTATCTGATGCTTCAAACAACTACAAATAATTACTTACAACGGGAACGCATTACCTATTACACTGCTCTTCACTTGATTTGCCTACGAAACATTTATACGTATAACTTATACGCCCGCTGTCGGTGTGGCAATTCAAGTTGGCACGCCCATTTATAGTCGACCAGTAGTTACTAATACATGCATCGCGCTATGAACGGCGGCCACACGGTATATTTGTCAAGAGTACAAAAGTTTTTAGAGTTGGATTTAAAATACTTTTTGTATAAATGAAATTTCAAAATTCGGACCGGAAGTAACACTTTTACTCTTATCGAATAGCGATTTCTGCAAATATTTCGTAAATTATGCATTCTATATATATTTGTCAAGAGTACAAAAGTTTTTAGAGTTGGATTTGAAATATTTTTTGTATACGTGAAATTTCAAAATTCGGACCGGAAGTAACACTTTTACTCTTATCGAATAGCGATTTTTGCAAATATTTCGTAAATTATGCATTCTATATATATTTGTCAAGAGTATAAAAGTATTTAGAGTTGGATTTGGAATATTTTTTGTATAAATGAAAATTCAAAATTCGTACCGGAAGTAATACTTTTATTCTGTAGAGGAATAGGATTTTGAATAATTTTTGTATACAATAATTTTTAAAATTATATTATATGAAACGCTCATACGTATAAGAAAGTCGTGTGGCGGCCACACCTCATTTTTTGTGTTATCATAAAATTGTGATTTTTTAACATATATCTGCAAGACAGTACCATTTACATAATATGTCTTATTAGCAAACCTGCATAACATTAGCGAGAGTCTGATGAAGGTTGAAAATAGCAGCCGAAACGTCACAAAGCTAAGGAGAGTTGCTTTTATTCAAAGATTTTTCCAAACTCTTATTCCGTTTCCTTTGGAGTGGTAAACTAAATTACTTAATTCATAAATAGTGTAATACAGCGTCAGTTTAAAATTAGTTCTTCATCAGACAATTTAGAATCTGTGTTTCTTATTGTTGAAGACAACATTTGGTTAATACGATAAAACACTGTAATCTACGAAACGGCGAAACAAAAACATTTTAAAAACAAAAAATAAGTTTAAATTTTTTTTTTTAAGGAACATTCAATTTCGTCTGTGCCGTGCCAGATATAGGCGCTCTTTTTTATATATATTCTATCAAGAGTAAAAAAGTATTTAGAGCTGGATTTTCAATGTCTTTTGTATAGGACATTAAATTTCAAAATTCGGATCGGAGGTAGCACTTTTACTCCTATCGAGTAGCACTCTTTTTCGAATATTTTGCAAAGTATGCATTCTATAGAATTTATTAAGAGAATAGAAGTACTTATAATAGGATTTTGAATAATTTTTGTATAAAAAAAATATATAATTTGAAACGCTCATACGTATAAGAAAGTCGTGTGGTGGCCACACCTCATTTTTTATATTTAATTTTGTTTGTATTTTCTTCAGTGTTTCTTTATGTTTCTAGTTAATAGTGCTTCTTTCAATATTTCCACGTTGGCTATCAATTCTGTTTTTTCTTAGTGTTTCTTTCAAATTATTAATATTATTGTAAGTACCTTCTATTGCAAAAAGGAAATTTAATTCTTTCGTGATTGTTATTTATTCTTTAAGTAGAAAGTTGATATATTATTTTCTGTAAAATAATTTCCAAGAAAACAAGTGGTTCGTAAGTACTAATAACTAATTCAAACAATCATTCCGCCGTGTAATTCTCAAATAAACTCGATTACTTCCACCCATTTCTCTTTATTTTATTTCTCTTGGCTGGTAGCCAGAAAAGTCGCGGCTCACGCAGCAGAAATCGACCGTCTATCTCAGTTATTCCTCTGTTGTTGTCCTCAATTTTTTGCCCTTCCACCTATCGTCCCCACAAGATGCCAGATGTTGTTCCGGTACGTTATTGCTCCGCGTGTCAGTAACAAAACAGAAACGATGGGAGCTCTTATTTTTCTACGATATGGGCCTAAGTGGAACCATCTCAAAATGCGAAAGCGTTCGAAGGGAAAGTTTTGCCAACACCCCCCGAAACGACGACGCAGATGACGAGGAGGAAGTTAATGGACGACCTGTTGCTGTTTGCTGAGGAGAGAACGAACGAATTGAACGACAGACGTGTGATGTCAGTGGCGGATTGAGGATTTGAGAAAGTGTTGGAAGGTTACACAAGTTCGATTAACGCGCTATTTGGATTTCATAATACTAAACTTGCTCGAGTCAGGAGACTGATCGATTTTACATTAATTTTACTTTAAGGTGGGCTGGTGTTGGTTGGATTTTGACTAATGTGTACATAATTTCGATTAAATCCGTCGTACGAAATTCGATAAAAAGGAAGTCATGGGAAGGAATAACAATGTTAAGTAAATTAAAAAATCCTTCTAAGCTAAAGATAGAATAAAGATTACGTGTTTTGATTTTGAATTGGAACGACTTTATTATAAAAACATTATAAAAATTCTATCGGAAATCAACAGTGTTATGATTATGCTTTCATAGTTACGTTATACTGTCAGTTTGTTTATTTGATTCTTTCACTGGATTAAAGCCTAGAGTAGAAATAGTTATTTACGAACCAAGTGCGGGAAGACTATTTTCCCGCATGAGCGTACATTGTAAGCACGAGCGACCGCACGAAGCGAGTGCTTTTAATTGCGCGAATGCGTGGAAGATGTCTTCACGCAAGTGGTTTGTACAATATTTTTTGTACGAACATTAAATTAAAAAAATATTATTGATTAATGTCATTGGTATCACACCTAACCTAAGATAGATTACCTAATTAATTTAAGCATTTCATGTAGGTATGTAACTATGACTCACCTTTCCCTAAAATTAAGTTATTATATTCTTACACATGGCAAACATGAGGTATTTATTCTTATATTTATAACTTTATAGTACATTTATTGCGTTTTTTTGGTTTAAATACAAACAATTCCGAACTGCCAATATGAATGTCGATGTGGTTCCAATAGATGGCGCTTGAATCTTGCTTAAGATGTCGCTTAAAATATCGTCAAATAGATGGCGCCACAATTTTTTTGGAAGAATTTTTAATTATTACTCCTATTTCCCCAACTTTCAGTGAAGAATAGTGGAGGGAAGTAGTATTTTATAGACTAAATTTTATTACTACCAAGTTAGATTTTTTTCTAAATGTCCCAAAGTGTCAGTGTTTTTTTCAATTTTTACAGTCGCCTCAACCGGGAAAACGTATTTCCCAGTAGAGCTACACATGCGCCAAATGCCACTTTACAGGCGGTGAGTACAAAAAGGCATTTTCATTACAAATTAATCCAGTGAAATGGACAGATTCCTGAAGCCCGAAAGATTTGAATGTGATACGAATTCGACAAACGCTGCTAAAGAATGGACTCACTGGCTGAGGGTATATGAAAACTTTTTTGAAAACGACTGGATCCAAAGAAGGGTTGAAGGATGTGGATAAACTGAAGCTGCTTGTTAATTACATTTCACACTCTGTTTATTACTATATCAGCGAATGTAAGACCTATAGCGGAGCTATTGAAACATTGAAGGGAATTTACGTCAAAGAGAAAAACGAAATATTTTCAAGACATCTACTTGCCACAAGAAGACAAGAAATGTTCAAACTATAGACCAGTATACCCAAGCTCTTGATCTAATTAGTAAAGACTGTAATTTTAAAGATGTTACAGCAGAACAAAATAAAGCTGACTATATTCGAGACGCTTTTATTAATGGATTGCTGTCACCTTAGATCCGTCAAAGATTACTTGAAAACCGTACTCTCAGTTTAGATAACGTTATATCTCAAGCACGTTCGTTGGAAAGCGCCCACGATCACTCCCAATTGTACTGCTTTGATAAGAAATTAGTTAACTCGATCAATTCTAGGAAAACTGTTACTGAGGTCCCTTCAGATGAAGAAACATTTTTATTGGAAGCTGCTGCTGTAACCCAGCGTTGTTTCTTTTGTGGAAATGCTAGACATTCACGTGCGGCTTGTCCTGCTCGCGATCAAGTCTGCACTTACTGCAAGAAAATAGGACATTTCGCAAAGGTATGTTTGAGACCCAGAACTACTAAGAACAAGACTTCTACTAAGACTCCTACTTCAACTTCTGCTTTTATACTTGCTTCCACTCCCCGATCGCTTGATTCTCTGAGAAAAGCACTTGTACATAGCAAAAAACAATTTGAAAATACATGCTTGTCGAGGGCATGTTTGCATGGCATCAACTTCGTTTTTGTCACAACTCAAGGGATATTCTGATAGTTACGTTATACTGTCAGTTTGTTTATTTGATTCTTTTACTGGATTAAAGCCTCTAGTAGTAAAGGCATTTTTCATTACAATTTACAAAAATTATGCGCATTAGGGGTAATCGCAGGTGTCAGCCTGACCGTAGTGCAATGGAAGGGCCTCGTCCTGGGGAAACCGCCTTGTTGATCACGGTAATCCCTACGAGTGTCTGGATCAACTATTTTCGATCTTTGGTTTACCTGCATATATTCACTCAGATCGTGGGACATCATTATTATCTTAGGAAATAACTACTTATCTTCATTCTCGAGGGGCAGCCACAAGTAGAACGACACCGTACAACCCCGAAGACAAAGGTTAAGTGGAAAGGTACGATGGAATTATTTGGAAAACTGTAAATTTGGCACTCAAGACTCGAAATATCAGTGTTGAAAAGTGGGAAACTGTTTTGCCAGATGCTCTTCATTCTATTAGATCGTTACTTTGAACAGCTACAAATGTACTCCACATGAACGTATGTTTAATCATTAACGCCGTGCTATTTACGGTACTTCCTTACGCATATGGCTTTTTCCAAATAGTACTGTTCCATTAAAGAAGCACGTTCGGAAAAGCAAGTATGATCCATTGGTTGAAGAAGTACAAATAGTAGATACAACTCCAGAATATGCTTGGTCCAGAATCAAGATGGAAGAGAAACGACTGTATCTTTAAAGCACTGAAGAGGTCAATGATATTAGTGAAGATAATACTGAAGAAGAGAACCTTCAAGAAGACCAGACAGAACAAAATAACAATGGTGCGGTGTCCGATGAAACAATGCAAGAATTTCCTCAACATAGCTCAAGATTTCGCCGACCACCCACTGCAATGAACATTAGGGGGGGGGGGGGGAATGTTATGATTATGCTTTGATAGTTACGTTATACTGTCAGTTTGTTTATTTGAGTCTTTCACTGGATTATAGCCTAGAGTAGTAAAGGCATTTTCATTACAAACACTTTTATCCTAACATAGTAGTTTGCAAAAATCTTTCAAATTATCTAGTTTAAGTACATTTATGTTTATGCAGAGTAAAATGTTTGTTATGATCAAATAAAATACATTTTTATTATACCTGAATCATAATAGTCTTCATTTTCCAACAGCAAATAATGCCAATTACAGGATAAATAAATTACAATTGAATGGCATTTACCATACAACAAACATACATAAAACAATATGCCAAGCAACAATTCAAAAATTAAAAAAAAAAGAATCGTATACAGGTGTTCTATTTAAAATGTAAAAATAAACCTAGAAAAAATGAATAATAATTCAAAATTAGAATCTATACACCGACCAACAACACCAGCAACAACAGACAAGCATAGCAAACACTTGAAAGATTGTTAACATCAAAATGAAAATCTATCACTACAGTCATAGATAATGCTCTGGAAGGTAGGAAGGGAGTCCAAGTGGATGTCTGCACTAAGGAAAATAAGATCGTTAGTCCTGGGAAATGGAAGATAAAAGGCAGATGAAGAATTGCGGAATCAGAAAGTCTATAATGATAATAGAGCAGGTGAGTCGATCTTATCGTACAGCAGCTTGTAGAGGATGGTAAGACTATTATAGATACGTCTGAAAGAGAGGAAATGGATGTCAAAACGATAGAGGAGTATCGAATTAATAGTCCGAGCCTCTAGGAGGATAAGTACCATCAACTTTATATCATAGGAATTTGACAAAACGTCGTTGCGCAAGCTCCACTGGGCGCTTCTGAGCAATATAATATGGATACCAGATAAGGTTGGCATACTCCAACTTCGGCCTCACCAGCAGTGTATAGTGGTTAGTGCCTGGGTGTTGGAAAACTCCCTGCTGTTCCGAATGACAAAACCCAATACTCGTCTAGCCTGCCTAGTTATGCAAAGAATATGTGAATTAAAGGAAAGTTTAGCATCGAAAGTAATTCCCAAGTCTTTGACCATCTGAACTCTTTCCAGCTCTACATTACCCAGCAAATAGAAATAGTGAGCAGGCTCCTGCCTTCTGGAGAAAGTGACAACTTTATATTTGGCAAGACTAAGAGGTAAGTTGTTTATTGAGCACCAATTACGTATTCCCTCCAAGTCATTATGCAGCAAAATCAGGGTATCTCGAAGGCATTTGCTTGTGGAATTGCTGTTCGATGCACACGTTTACGGGCCTTTTCATGTCACCAAAGGCATTTTCCAACATTTGTGGTGTTATGGTTGCACATACTTCAATAATCTGTTGTTGCAGTTCTTGCAAATTATGTACAGGAGTTCTGAAAATTATATTTTTGCAGTAATGGAACACAAAATAGTCCATAATAGTCAAACCACGTGACATCAAAGGAGACTCAACTTGCGTATGCAAACTTATAAGTCGATCATCAAAAAAACTCACGGAGAAAGGCTATAGTTTCTTCTGTCGTATATGCTGTTGCGCCTTCATGTTGGAAATGACCATTATGAAGTTCATCTCGTGTAGTTGTTGAACAAATTCATTCAAAATGTTATTTCTGTACCTCTCTGCATTTATGGTGAAATTGAAAAAAAAACCGTCCAATTATCCTTCTACGAGAGACTGCCATCCAAACCCCAATTTTTTTGAGAATGTAGTGGAGATTCAACAAAAAATTGCGGTTTATTAGTGCTCCACAATCGCATATTTTGAGAATTTTGGTACCCCGAAAGATGAAACCATGCCTCATCGGAAAAAATGTTAAGTTTAACAGGTCGTTATACATTAAATTGCTGACGAACCACTGGCAGTATGCAAGTCGTATGGGGTGGTCTGTTGGCAAAAGAGCTTGATATGATTGCATCTTATATGGATGCATGTACAAGTTCTCCTTTGCAATGGTTCGGCATGTTCCATAACAAACTCCAATTTCTTGGGACAGGCGTCTCAAAGATTTTGTGGGGTTCTGATCCATAAGATTACGAACGTTAATAATCACTTCTTCTGTACGAATAGTTGGCCTACCAGCACCTTGTTTATGAGTAACAGATCCAGTTTCGCGAAATACACCAACACTATGTGCGAGGCAGTAGTAGAGCAAGATTTTTATCTTGCTCTACTACTGCGAAATTTGGAAAGTGTTCACAAAAATTATCCAAACATAAACGCTTACTGTATTCCCAAATACCATTAACTAGCACACCTGTTCTAAAATGCGTTTCAATCATGTAAGTTTTGGGTGCTGTGGTGTAAACCATAATTGAAAAACTACAAGATGTCAGAGAGAAAATATAATGGCAAATACTAATGACACTATTACACTTAATGATATAACTTAAGACGGACGTTTTACATTCCACGGCAAACCTTTATCAATATAATTTTTGATCTCGCGGTGTATTGTGTAATATGATTTTCTTTTATGCATTTCTTAAACAAGGTCTGAAGAAGGTCGTAATAAATGACCGAAACGTCACAAGCCAACAAAAAACTGTTTTCATGAATTCCAAAACCCGTATTCTACCATCGGGTAGTAGAACACAATAGATAGTGATACATATAATAAATTAAATTGATAACAAAATGGCAAATAGGAGAACAAGACACCATTATTCTATTTCCATTAGAAGATTCTTGATTTATCAAAGACCAATTAAGAATTTAATTAATGGTATTATATTGCACTAGGTAATATTACATACATATCAGTTCATTCCTCGACATTATCATTTATCTCTATTTCAGTTTAAATGCCATAAATTGAACTATCTATGAAATGAAACATAACTCTAGACATGAACTGTATAATTACTATTAATTAATGAACAACCCTCGTATGTGCTTTTCTTATATTCTCTTTACTTATTTTATAATATTTAATTCACTATAAGTATGTATTTTATTTTTATGCCCGACTAGCTTTATATTATAATCTCAAGATAAATTACTTTAATTTATCATACAGGTATTTAATTCAAATTTCAATTCTTTACTTTTGTAAATATTAATAATCCTTCAAAATTGATTTTGTAACTATCTTATATATTTTACTGATTTCTGCATTATCTTAATACTTGCTATACTTTTAAATAATCCAATCTACCAACAAGTGTTCAATAAGTCATATAGATGGCACCACTAGTCATTTCATTGTAGGTGCATATAACAATTAATGCCTGTTTATGTATTACAAATATCTAAATGTTTACTTGTTTGTTGTGAAATGTTTTTTTTACCAAGTGGATCTTTTATAACTCAGAATATACTTCTAATAACATTTACCTAACTCTTTTCGGTAAGAAAATATCATTAAACAGATTCCATTACAATATTTCATATGACATTTATTTATTTCAGGTTATACTTTACGTAAAACTTTGTGGATTGCAATTTTTATGTACTATTAATAAAACGACACTCTTCTAATAAAAAATTAAAGTGTATATTCGAACAACTTACTTAAACATTGCTGAACATTTACGTGTTTACAATATTTTATTAATATTGGAAACTTGATTATTTGACGTCTAAGAAAATCTATTTTGATGTGTATTTATCTCTTTATAACCACTTAATACAGGTAAGATTACTTATTATATTTACTTTAGTTATTTAAATTAGATATTTATAAAGAAATAACTCATGTATTTTTTTAACTGAATGACAATAATTCATGTATTTGTCATATTCAAGAAAATAGAGAATTAAAGACTTATATTGTTTATCACAAATGTACTGATGAATTATCTAAGAGTTCAATTACTTTATCTAATGATCTATAATACAAATATTCAATTCTTTTTTCAAAATTTAAACAATTAAATCTTTCTTTTCTGCAATTTCTAATAATTTACTAAATTGGAAATACTTAAATGTTCCTTTCTTATAGATGTGTTCGATTCTCTCCTTGATACTGCCCAACCACGATTCACCACTTGATGCTATTCAACTTAAACCTCGTACCATTGTTAGAAGACAAATTACTGAATATCCTATATATCGTCCTGCTCGTTTTATGGAATTTAAAATGGCCCTTTTATTCGGATGTTGATTCTCTTAATATACTGCCACCACTCTTATGTTCCCGAACAAGGAAAATTATCCAACCTTTATGGACTACTCCTGGAAAATTCCGGATCTTGAAGAAAACTCCAGCCTCAATTGTACTTTCAAATAGTCCGGTATCTCAAGCGCCTCCTGAAAACACTGCTTCAACAACTCTCTACTAATGGAACCTGGATCTTGCACCAAATCCGTAAGTGTATTCTCTATTCTTATGTTAAATTATTTATCTATAATAAATTTCACTCTGGATACAACTTTTCCTTTTATTTCTCACTGAATTCGTGTTAAATCTCAGAAATTTACTTCTGATAATAAAAACACGTCTCTCTATTATTCAATTCAAAAATAATTCTCCTGTTTATTTATCCATTTCCCTAGCAATTCCTATCTCATTTTCCATTATCCAATCAACATTTTACAACAGTAAATACAACCAACAATATATACTCCATTCAGTCTAAGAATAAAGTAGATGGCGCTACAATTTGAGCACAGTTTACACACGATGAACTTTGTATTTTGAAAACAAGTAAAACATATGTTTACTGTCAGATGGATAGCAGGGATATACATATCTGATATCATTATATTTTGACATTTACGTACATTTTTGTACAAGTTGGTAAGTCATTCCTCAAGAAAAAGGAATGCACATGTCGTCTAATTGTACTTTTTTGTGCTTCATCCAATTTATTGTAAGTATGACGATAATTTCTTTTTCTTGGAGGAGAAATTGGAACTCCATATAATTCCATTTCTTTAATAATGCAGTACATTGTATTCCTATTAATACCCACTTCCTCTGCTGTTTGATTGACTGCAGCTGTTTTAGACATATTGTCTTTATGCTTAATGTACACATTATAAGCCATTTGCCTTTGTCCAGATCTTATGTGTTTCCCTTTACGATTTTTTGAAGGACCTGGTAAAATGCTTCCGCCGTACTATAGAATATTAGCGATTACGAAATAACGAAATTGATAAAATACCTTAACAAATGAATATTTCACTTGCGAGTTCTAAGAAGAACTATTTTTTAAGAATATTAACAACAAATAACTATGTAAAATACGGAAATCGACAAAATCTTTGAACAAAACTGTCAGTAAACAAATTTTTGACAGAACGAGCTAAATGCGATTATTTTGCCGGTGTAAATGCACACTCGATTTCAACCAATCACAAACGTTTATTTTAAGTCCTATCTTTCCCAATGCTTTATTCTTAGACTGAATGGAGTATAGCTTTTAAATTCTCTAACATACCAAAAATACTTCTTTAAATTGCATTATCTAATAATCTAAATTCTTTTTATAATTTCAACAACCCTTCTTTACATATTCATATACTAATACCCATCTAAATCCATATTTCTTAACAAATGTCAAATAATGACAGTTCCTGTATTTCAAATTATTCCCGGGAACTTATCTACATTAAAATCTATACACCTTTCAAAATAAGATTCTAAATATTTTTATCACCTCATAAACGTCAATTACTCAAGTTTTTACAAATTTATAATACATTTTACAAAATAACAACTAATATTCAACTCTCTTCTTTCCAGAATATTGTGAACTTCTAAGAAAAATGAACATGGACAACCTTACCATATACAGGTGGTTTACTATAAAATTCGAATACTTGTTAAATTCAATATTCATCTACTATTATAAACCCAATAAACTTTTTAAACACATCATAATAAATTTTCCTACGTTTATTTAATTAAATTTTGTAACTTTCATAACTTTCCACAATATATTGTTAACGTATGTCTATATACTATAACAATATATTATGATTTTTATTTTATTTTATTTTATTGTTGAAATCATACTGGGTAACGTAAAAAACCGTAATTCACAACTCATTCTTACGTGAAAATGTTGCTTACCTTTTTCATGAAAGACATAACGTTTGTCGGCAGCATGGTGATTGCGTTACTTTATACGAACTGGGCACGCGTACTTGAAGGACCGACGGTTCTTTTTAATGTGCGTAAAGTCGTACGGCAAAACGCGAGCAATCACCTACGGTATGTATCTTAAAGTATTAACTGGTCATCTTCACATTTTGTCAATGAGCATTTTTTCCAACACTTGGCACATCGTTGCGGTTCACCTGTAACAACAAAGAAACATTGTTAAATGTTGGTTTAAATATATAATAAAAGCTTATTAAAAATAAATGAGTTATTCAATTTCCTACATAAAATAATCAATAAAAACTGTTCTAATAGGCTACATAATGAGAAATTATATGTTTATTAAATGTAGGAAATATCTGTAATGATGATATTATGTATGTTGTCTAGAATTAAATAGTAATTAATTTCTGTAAACATAAACTACGTAGAAACACTCAAATCGTAGAGCTTTTAGGATTAAATTGTGCCGCCGTTCCTCCATTTGCTGTCGTTTCATTCACTATTATTGAAGACCTCTCGTAAGATATTGATTAAGATTGAATTATAAAAGCGTCCTATTGTTTTCAAAATATGAAATGGATTAAAATATTGTAAGGCGCAAATATTTTTTTGTTTACAGTTGAAGTAGCACTACTTTTATGTAAAGTCTCACCGTTTACATAATACGAGGGCTCTTTGCGCTGAACCTGCAAAAGTAAAACACAATAGCAATATTTCTTTCTGTGATTGCCGTCGTTAGGAGTTTAAAAACTGTCATTTAACGAAAGTCGACCGTGTTTAAATTCATTGTACCACCGCTTTACGATAGCGAAGCAACACGATTTAACACCAAACACTCGACTAATTTCCTCAAAAGACATTCTTTACGGCTCAAGCCACGATTGAAATTGTAAAAAATCACGGCTCGATAATAGTTATTTACGAACCAAGTGCGGGAAGACTATTTTCCCGCATGAGCGTACATTGTAAGCACGAGCGACCGCAGGAAGCGAGTGCTTTTAATTGCGCGAATGCGTGGAAGATGTCTTCACGCAAGTGGTTTGTACAATATTTTTTGTACGAACATTAAATTAAAAGAATATTATTGATTAATGTCATTGGTATCATACCTAACCTAAGATAGATTACCTAATTAATTTAAGCATTTCATGTACGTAACTATTACTCACCTTTCCCTAAAATTAAGTTATTATATTCTTACACAATGCAAACATGAGGTACTTACTCTTATATTTATAAATTTATAGTACATTTATTGCGTTTTTTGGTTTAAATACAAACAATTCCGAACTGCCAATATGAATGTCGATGTGGTACAAATAGATGGCGCGTGAATCTTGCTTAAGATGTCGCTTAAAATATCGTCAAATAGATGGCGCCACAATTTTTTTCGATGAATTTTTAATTATTACTCCTATTTCCCCAACTTTTAGTGAAGAATAGTGGAGGGAAGTAGCATTTTATAGACTAAATTTTATTACTACCAAGTTAGATTTTTTTTAAATGTCCCAAAGTGCCAGTGTTTTTTTCAATTTTTACAGTCGCCTCAACCAGGAAAACGTATTTCCCAGTCGAGCTACACGTGCGCCAAATGTGTCTTTACAGGCGGCGAATACAAAATGTTTCTTGTTCAGTTCCATGATTTATTGGCGAAAGGAGTACTTTAAACTAATGTAACATACAAACCTTACCAACCAAGCATAAATGCCCAACAAAAACAACAAGATGGAGATTCCCCACACCCAGCCGCAACACTGGACGTTACTACAACACAAAATGCAGAACTTGAAGAAGAGCACGAATATGGAGAAGTACCAATCCACCGAAATGTACTTTGGATAGATGGCGCACATAAGGATCAATATTTTGAGGTTACCAGAATCATAAAAATCTCGTTATGTGACAGACTTATATCGCGCAGCCTTATAAAAACATGGTCAACTGGTTCCCCATGTTTTTATAATAGCATACACAAGTTAATTGAAATATTTGAAAATGTATTAGGGTTGCAGATGAAAAATAATTTTGTATTTTTATTTTCTCTTTTTTTTCCCCACTCCGCGAACTTGAAAACGTTTCCTCGTATTATTGATAGTAGTATTGACAGTCAAAATGGTCGGTAGTGCCCATCAATAAGTATGGGCCATACTGCCCCCCCCCCTTTCAAAGTACGCGATATATTTTTAGCACCCTCCATGTTTACACAACTAGTCTGTATTTTTAAGATATCAGACATCAATTCAGATAATACAATTTAATGAAACAATTCTAATTCCAAATAAACAGCATATCGAACAATCGTTTTCGTTGTTTCAACATTATGGAAATAGCATCAATACTAGAATACAATTTCAACAACACAGACCATGCACTCCGTGTAAATCGTATAATCAGCAATAACGTATGCACTTTGCATCCAGCTGCAACTGTTAACAACTGAAGCGTTCGGATATTGTGTTCTCGCTTGGTTATCTCTTTCGAAAATAACAAAATTGAAAACTCGAGGAACAATGTTTTCTCGTGGTACTTTCGTTCGTAATTAGTTTTACGTGTTCTAGTCGAGTTGGTTCGAGTTGCGTTTAATCGGTGAAATTCAATGAAATCTCTTTCGTTTCTAGAAGGCGTTCAGATCGAAGATTCTCAAAGAAGATAATATTTCTTTCTTTTTTTTCCATTCCGCCCCTTGACAATGTTTTTTTTTTTGCTGTTGACGATATCTATCATACTTGTTTTGCTGCGACCAACCTCGTAGCTGTATTTTATATATATAAACGGCCGTGCCCAGAAGGAGATCTTACGAAATATGTTTTAAAAGCAAAAAATTTCTTTTTACAGTAATATGTTGTCGTTTCAACCTTAGATTCTTTTTGCTCTCAATATTTTCTGGATGTATGAATTTCCTTTTTTCGCTTGAAATATATACCTTACAGTATATCTATACATTTTAACGATCAAAATGATGAAATTGATGTTCTTTTTTTAGATTGCTTGTTAATATAACACGCAAAAAATCTCATTGTTATCTGCTACTATCACAATAAAAAAATTCAACTATTCTTTTCCAAGCACACATCCTTATTTACGCGCAGAAATCGAAATAAATAAATTCATACAAAGAAATGAAATATAATTTTGATTATCACTCTTTCTTTTTAGAAACTTATAAGGAGGTGATTCATATCCTGGCGGATTTTAATGTTTCTGGGCTCATTAGATGGAGAATTTTACAAAGAATTGAAGGATATGTAGTATGAAATTACGTGGATGTTCTCAATTTAAGTATATTACTTGTTTTTTCTTTAAAATTTTATATGGAACGGTATATTTTTAATATCGTAATATCAAAGCACATAAAAAACTGAAGAGATTGTGGAAAACCGGAGGTTGCTACCTTTTTTCTTGATGAAGATATAGTCATATGAAGACATCCAGTAAAATTAAAAGATTTAAACATAAATTTATTTATTTTTTCTGTGACGGGGAAAAAAGTTGACATTTTATCCTTCTTGACAGGTAATAAAATGTCACTTTATCAACCCGGGAAAAAAGTACTCACTTGAGTACTTTTTTCCCGGGGAAAAAAGTGCTCACTTTTTGCCCGCTTAAAGTGACAGATATTTTATTATTTTACAGGTTTCCATTAGCAACGCAGGTGTAATGTCACTTGAAATGTCACATCAATTGATTTTCTGACTTTAATATATAGTATTTACGTGTTTTTGCAATATTAAATCGTCGTTTTTCCCATCACAGAAAAAAATAGTGTATTACACGGGAAAAAAATTAGATTTTAGCTCTCGGTAATTTATCTCCCTCCGCTTCGCGTCGGGAGATAAACCTTACCTCGAGCTAAAATCTAATACTTTTTTCCCTTGTATAATAAATAACTATTATTGGGAGTAATAATTTAATTTTAATTTGAAGAGGGTCTTTAGATAGCGCATAGTTCGTTTTACTTGAATTTTCATCATACTCTTCCATAAATGTATTAATTTCAATCTTTTTATCGATTTTTTAATTCATTGCATATGTTACGTTAGATTCTCCTTTTAAATGTTTTCAAATTCTCTAGATATTATTTTTTAAATGTCATTTCTTGGCCTTTCCAATATTGAAATAAAATAACAATAATACTGAACAGTGTAGTTTGCTTCTTTTTTTTTTAATTTCTATCATACAACATGGCATGTGCACAGTGATACTAAGTTACATTATTATGAGATTTCCAAGGTGGGCTATTTGTAGAAATATTAGTGTCACTTATAGTTAAACTTTTTGTACGTATTTAGCAAATTAAGCTTTTTGGACACTTGCACATAATTATCAAGTTTGTAAAATGTCATATTCTAATGTTGAAGCTTTTGACATGATCAGAATGTATTTTCAATGCCTTGAAAATGCATTCTTGCTTCGCGGTAATATTCCCTAAATTATCCCGAAAGACATTATTGAGTTTTTATTCGCTTTGCCAGATATACTTGATTTTTATTTATGGGACAGAATAAAAAGCCGATTACAACAATTGCTGCCTCCGAAATTGAAGTAACTGTGCTCTCTACTGATCGACAAGCAGATATGAGTATGGAAAATAATGGTGAACACGTTGAACATTTGTCAAGTGTTTTTTTTTTTGTACTTTCTGATTTAAATATATTTTTCATTTCCTTTATATTACTTGGTCAATATATTTTCTTATTTAATTTAAGTATAATAATAGGTTCATTTACTTACTTTTATGTTATATGCGGGGATGAATTAGATATTAATTTTTATACCCTTTCGTTACTAATGAGTAAATGATTTGGTTATAACTAATACATTATATTATAAGGTTTTTTTCTTGTTTTTGTCTGATTACTTCATTAATAAAGATATATTATTATTATTACTATTTTATTTCAGTGTCTAAAAAGACAAACAAGAAATTTAACAATAGCTAGAGGATTTGAGAACATTTAAAAGGCGAATCTAACGTAATATATGCAATGAATTAAAAAATCGATGAGAAGATTTAAATGAATACATTTATGGAAGAGTATGTTGAAAATTCAAGTGAAAGCGAACTGTACACTGTCTAATGATCCCCTTAAAATTAAAAAATATATATTACTGGCAATAAATTTATATTTCAATTTTTTAATTTTTTTTGGATCGTCTTCGTATGACTATATCTTCGTCAAGAAAAAGGTTGCAACTTCCGGTTTTCATCATGCTCTTCAGTTTTTAATGTGCTTCAATATTACAATATTAAAAATGTACGCTTCTATTTAAAATTTTAAAGAAAAAACAAGTAATATACATAAATTAAGAACAGCGCCCCCTGTAATTTTTTGACAACCACGTGAATTCGTACTACATATCATTCAATTCTTTGAAAAAATGCTCTATCTAATGAGCCCAGAAACATTAAAATCCGTTAAGGAAAACCGAAATTATACATATTTTTGTACGCAGACATACCCCCCTCCACCCTCCCCGTAGTATGGGACTCAGATCAAAAAGTTTCAAATGAAAATTGTATAAAAACGTCTGTAAATGTTGCTAGTAAAAATTTTAATCTATCTTAATCTAGAATTTAATGAAAAATTATCGAATTTTTAATTGATCTTGAGAATTGCGCCCCCTTGCGGTCATTTTGGAAACTTAAAAATATTTTTTTGAAGTTCCAGTGGCCTTTTTACTAACAAGATTTTTCCGCTAGGTTGTACTGTAAACGGTTGCCGAGATATAGCCGGTAGCCAAGCTTAAACAGATACCCGGTATAAATTTAAGGAACTATAGTATGACATTCTGTTTCTGTAGAGCTACAAACATGTATGGTGGCTCTTGCATTTTTGTAAGAAAGGGAATTCTTAATTTTAGAGGTAGAATTTATTGAATCCATTGATCTGGAGCCTGTAATTTTAAAAGCGCCCCTATTACATCGGTTGATGTGGAAAGTAGTTTTTCCGTTTATAAATTTTATATTTTAAAAGGAGACAAAAATTTTTATTTGAGAACTTTGAAAAACATTTAGCAGTTTACTGTTTTTACAACTAACGACAACCTGCTTTTTGTAGTTAATTAAGTTTAATTCAGTATGTAGAAATATTAAAATGTCTGTTTATTTTTAAGTGAATCAATAAATTTATGTATTATAAGTAATTTTTATTTGTATATTTTCAACATTTTTGTGCATACTTTGACTAAATGATTTGCATATTTATGCCTATATTTCTTGGATTTTCCACTTGCATGTTTGGGTTTCCTTAGTCATTACCAATTTCTGAAGAAAATCGAGATGTTGTTCTAATATAAAATTGCTGTACTATCGACATTTTTCCGTTTTCTAAATATGTTAATCCATGCACTAGCACTAAATAAGAAGTAGATGGTTTGTTTTGAACAGTTTCTTGAACTGTGACAAATTCACATGCTTCAGCACTTTTAGCTACCGAATTCTAGTGCCTTTCTGGTAAAGTGGTTACCACCGATGTGTATTTTTATAAAAGGTTTTCACAATACACACACGTTGTTGAACTGCGTCATTCTATGATTAAATAATAGAGTCTCGTTTACATAACCTCAAAATTTTAGCATGTTGCTACGCAGCCTGATACTTATTAAGCTGCGCCGCCCACAACGTCGCTTCGATACGGTACAATTTAGCAAGCAAAAAAACATAACAGAGGGATCGCAATAGCGAGGTGTTACATGTAAAATCACAGGGCCAAACTAGCTCTCGTCGAAGAAGGCGTGTCGGTTCACAGTTACACCAGTAAGTGTCACGTCGATCCGGCAACGACGTAGCGACGTTGAGAAATAAAAAAAAATAATGGGCGCCAAACACTAAATCATCAAAATAGATGACCTACCTGTGATCTCTAGCTTACACTGGTCGTGTTCCTCCAATGGAAAGCCACCAAGGGTCACCCTGTATATTGAATTATTAACGAATAGCCCTAAGGCAAAATCTGCTTGCCATATACACAAAAAAAAAACAGGAAAAAAAAACTAGCGATAGAAATTAAAGTCGGAAATACGGTAAGTCTTCAAATAATCTTTATTTATTCAGAAGTTTCAAAATGTTGACACACCAAAAAAAACATTATGAGAGGGTGTCAAGTAAATTTTTTTTAAAAAAAAAACATGAATATGAAAATTTGCAAAAGTTTTTAAATCATCAACAGGTATACAGTAGCCCACGCAAGGCTAAACAGAAGCTGTTGAAACGTTTCATAAGCCGCACATTATTTTACAGACCATAAGAGGTAAACATAACGATTCTAAACAGTCGTCTAACTAATGCGACAGACTTACTATACACAAAAATATTAAGTCAAAGTTCAAAGTTACATTACAAAATGACAATAAATTAGCAATAGCTAAACTGAAAGAAGGTATTAATCAAAACTGAAAAGGTTCAAAACACAATGCCAGAGCCCTTAACCCTCAACACAGACTCGTAAGTTCAGGACATAAAATTTCTAAGCACTTAGAGCAACCGAATACTCAAAAAAAAAAACCACCAGTCTATTGCTGAGCTAGTTACGAACTCTGTCATAAAACCTCTCAGTAAATGATACTAACTCACTGAAGGTGATTAAAAATTCAAACCGTAGCTTCTCATTAAGCTACATAAAGAAATGAAAGTTTTACAAAAAAAAAAAAGGAAGGAATAAAATAAAATTATAATAATAATCCCAGGATAATTACGTGGAATCAGCCACTATTAACAGTAAAAGCAAAACCCTATATGCTACCGAGCCAAATAGGTTAAACAGCAGTGAAGCTGGCTCTCAAAATTCACTATTCGTAGAAAAAGGTTATAAGCAACACAGAAAGACCAACAAAGGTCGAATTGACGTATCACTCTGTATCGTCAAACAATATATTTCCTGAAGGGTTTAATTATTCTAAGCAATGACGTGCTTAATAGGCACAAAGATAAAATTTGCAGTACCAACCGTTTCAAAGTCCACACTTATCTGACACCAAATAGGCTGGCAAGGTGATGTCTTGGAGCTGAAGCGGAAAGCTGACTTCAGGGGCCTCCAACCACAACTTAGGTACAGACAGGTATCGGTATAATAAAAATAAATTCACTCCAACGCCTTAATGAAGGTGCTTTCAGGGTGTGAAATATTTCACCCCAACCGGAAAAAGCCTTCTAAAAAAAAATTAGACAACGAAACACACAAGATATTAGAGATCACGTCTAACAAAAGAACCAATTATATATAATTGTTTGAAACTCACCTTAGAATGAACTAAAAAGGCTCAACAAACTCTCAGAAGTTCTTATAGGTCCAAGAGAACAAAATGGAAGCCGGCCACGCCGTTAAAAAAAACTCAAACGTGATTGCTGAATTAGCAACTCACAATCGATAAACCCATTAGCGGTACTTCAATTCATAACATACCCCAAATAAAGTCGCATAAGCGTTAAAAATCAACCTTGATTAAATAAAAATTAGGGCGTATGCATTTCTTGCACCGAACTTCTGCACTTCTAGATGGCCTCGATAAAAGTGAACGAGTTCAATACGTCAATCAATTCACGTATCTCTTTCCGACATATATTACGAACGACAGTATTGCAACACACGGAAGACTTAACCATTACAGAATGTCCTAATTTGATATACAATATTCCAACCTGGCATTACAATATAATTATCATCAACACTCACAAAAGACATACCACGACAAGGCCAACTTGCAAATAACTTCCCAAATGAGCAGGATAAAAATTAATATGCGACATTGATTCTGGCAACGCCAACACTAAGTGAACGTACTGTCTACGCCTAGCATGCTATTAATCCTACTTAGGGATATTACCTTGTAACTAAATTTCAGTTGTCTAAAACAGAATTGACAACCAAGCGGCAAGTAAACAAGTTATAGATAGATTTGAAATGGACTACTGGGAAACCTAATCAGGTAATTAGAACGCAACATATTTAAACACTTCACGCAAACGTGAGGGCTTGACCCTCAACAATGACATACTATTGCAGAAAGAAAACGTAACTCTACCACGCTACCGCAAGATAGAACTCAAGTGAATAACCGATGTAACAGCAGGCATTCATCAATCTTGACCGCAACCCAGCAGTTGAAAATAAATAAGCAGGACACTAGGAAAGGCAGCTAACAAATAAAGATATCCTTTACACAGCAGATCAGATACCTAACAATTCAGTCCATTATACTAGGCCGAAAGCAACCTGTTCACATACAAATGTCGACGGGAAAACTACCAAACAATACAGAACTAGCATTATCCCTCGCACAAACGGTAGGTAATATTTGTGGAGAGCAACTAGTAATTAAGATATGTATAAATACGAAGTAAATCATTTGCAATGCAATCAGTAACGTAACCTATAAGCGTACAATGGCCAGAATCGTAGATTTATAGATACACAATGTCAAATGTTGCATGTACCCGAACAATTACAAAGTCATGCAAGTTAATAGATCGAATGTTAGAATATATCAGGGCATAAACAAAACCATTTTGTGGCACGTAACAATGTTCGCCATGAACAATTTCAACTGGCGGATAATATATATCAGTTCAATTATAAATAATTTATAATTTACCGAACAATACCCTTTTACTAGAAAGAAAGCTATTTAATCCCTCTTTATTTTCAACAAGTAACACCGATAAAACACACGCGCTTAGCTATAAAG
The DNA here is from genome assembly GCA_963170755.1 of Amphimallon solstitiale. Classification (NCBI taxonomy): domain Eukaryota; kingdom Metazoa; phylum Arthropoda; class Insecta; order Coleoptera; family Scarabaeidae; genus Amphimallon; species Amphimallon solstitiale. The sequence goes on from OY720675.1 coordinate 250,454,815, forward strand.
TAATTACTATTCCAGAGGATACAGTAGCATCATTTTTGGCGTCGTTTTCGTGAGACAAAAGGGCTTTGCACTCTCGTGAAAGTCAAGACGATTCTCCGGAGAGTTTAGAGAACTGCACAATTTATCTAATTATGTCTGGGCGGAGATGATGATTCGGCTTTGAGTTCTTCTCGGTGGCGTGGCACATTGCCAGAAAGCTTATCTGCGCTGTACTTGTGTGTGTGTGACTGTGGGTGTGTTTATGTACGAATACACTTACATACATATATTACGCCATCTCTGAACAAACATTGTGCTCTTCGTTCAGTACTTATTTGACGTTCTTATACGCTCACTTTAATGTTAATGGAATTAGTTTATGAGAATATGTTAGTTTGCGTGTGCATGCACATACATATATTAGCTGAAATTGCTTCGTTAACTTCGCTTTGAATGTTAGAATTTACGAACGGAGTGTATCTTCAACTACTGTGGGATTGAATAATAATGATGATATTTAAATGCTGGATCGCCGTTTGGCATTTACGCAAAAGTCTTATTCTAAGAATCAAGAGAGGTTTCTTTGCTCATTTTGCTTTAACTACTTATATACGAGTCCTGACACACGACGTATATATTATTCAAAAACTAGTAAAATTGTCTACTAATATATATTTTTTTCGGTTAAATATTACGTTCAAACCCTTGATAACATGAAAATTAAATTAGTGAAAATAGAACGTTTTATAGGTCTTCACATTTCTATCACTATTTTTCATATTAGGTGATAATCCTAGACCAAATAACTCTTGTAAAAAATTGAAGCGTACCATCCAGCCCACTAAACTTGAAAGTAAATTTCCAACATCTGTCAATTTCTGTAAGAAATGTAGTTCTTTCCAGTATACTCCAATTTCAGCAAGAAATATTGGAATTTCCAGAACTGCCTATTTCTGCAATACAGAGTTGAAATTTCCAGCATCAGTCAATTTCTGCAAAGAGTTGTGGAATTTTCGGCATCTGTCTATGTCTGCAAGAAGTGTTGGATTTCTATCCATTTCTGCAAGAAATATTGTTGTGTTTCTTCAAAAGATGTTGGAATTTCCAACATCTGTTAATTTCTGCAAAGAGTTTTTGGAAAACTACCAGTATCTGTCAATTTCTATAAAAAATTGGAATATCCAGCTGCTCTAAATTTCTGCAAAAGGTGCTGGAATTTCCAGAATCTATCAATTTCTGCAACGAAGTGTTGGAATATCCAGGACCTGTCAATTTCTGCAATAAATGTTGAAATTTCCAGCATCTATCAGATCCTGCAAGAAATATTGGAATTTCCAACATCTCTCAATTTCTACAAGAATGTTTCTACTTTTGCAAGAAGTGTTGGAATTTTTAGCATCTATCCATTTCTGCAAGTAATGTTGTTTTTTTCATCTGTATATTTCTTCAAAAGATGTTGAAATTTCCAGCATCTGCCAATTTCTGAAAAATATTTGTTATTTCCGGCATCTGTCAATTTCTGTAAGAGGTACTGGAATTACGAGAATCTATCAATTTCTGCAAATAGGTGTTGAAATATCCAGGATCTGTCAATTTCTGCAAATAATGTTAAAATTTCCAGTATCTGTCAGTTCCTGCAAGAGGTGTTGCAATTTCCAGCATTTCTCAGTTTCTATAAAAATTGTTAAAATTTACAGCATCTGTCTATTTCTGCAAAACGAGTTGGAATTTCCAGCATCTGTCAATTTCTGCAAAGAGTTGTTGGAATTTTCGGCATCTGTCTATGTCTGTAAGAAGTGTCAGAACTTTCAGCATCTATCCATTTCTGCAAGAAATGTTGGAATTGCCAGCATCTGTCAATTTCTGCAAAAAGTTTTTGGAAAATTACCAGCGTCTGTCAATTTCTGAAAAAAATTTGGAATTTCCAGCACCTGTCAATTTCTGCAAAAAATGCTGGAATTTCCAGCATCCGTTAATTTCTGCATGGAATTTCCAGAATCTATAAATTTCTGCAAAAAAGGTTTTGGAATATCCAGGATTTATCAATTTTTGCAAGTAATGTTGAAATTTCTACTATCTGTCAGTTCCTGCAAGAATTGCTGAAATTTCCAGCATCTCTTAATTTCTACAAGAATTGTTGAAGTTTACAGCTTCTGTCTATTTCTGCAAGACGAGTTGGAATTTCCAGCATCTGTCAATTTCTGCAGAATTGTGGGAGTTTTCGCCATCTGTCTATGTCTGCAAGAAGTGTTGAACTTTTCAGCATTTATCCATTTCTGCCAGAAATGTTGTCATTTCCAGTATCTGTCAATTTCTGCAAAAAGTTTTAGAAAAAGGAATTACCAGCATCTGTCAATTTCTGCATGAAGTGCTGGAAATTCCAGAATCTATCAATTTCTGCAAAGAGGTGTTGGAATATCCAGGATCTGCCAATTTCTGCAAGTAATGTTAAAATTTCCTTCCTGCAAGAAGTGCTGAAATTTTCAGCATCTCTCAATTTCTACAAGAGTTGTTGAAGTTTACAGCACCTGTCTATTTCAGCAAGACGACTTGGAATTCCCAGCATCTGGCAATTTCTGTAAGAGGTGTTGGAATTTCCAGAATCTATCAATTTCTGCAAAGAGGTGTTAGAATATCCAGGATCTGTCAATTTCTGCAAATAATGTTGAAATTTTCACCATCTGTCAGTTCCTGCAAGAAGTGCTGAAATTTCCAGCAGCTCTCAATTTCTACTAGAATTGTTGAAGTTTACAGCATCTATCTATTTCTGCAAGACGACTTGGAATTTCCAGTATCTTTCAATTTCTGCAGAATTGTTGGAATTTTCGTCATCTGTCTATGCCTGCAAGAAGTGTTCTAAGTTTCAGATTCTATGCATTTCTGCAGGAAATGTTGTCAGATCCAGTATTTGTTAATTTCTGCAAAGAGTTTTAGGAAGATGAAATTACCAGCATCTGTCAATTTCTGCAAGAGGTGTTGGAATTTTCAGAATCTATCAATTTCTACAAAGAGGTGTTGGAATATCCAGGTTCTGTGAATTTCTGCAAGTAATGCTAAAATTTCCAGCATCTGTCAGTTTCTGCAAGAGGTGTTGGAATTTTCAGCATCAGTGTTGTAATCCGATGAATTGCTATATTAATTAAGTGTTAGCTAATGGTGTTAATCACCATTGCTAGCGGTCCTTTTTATTTGTATTTCATACATAACATGGAACCAGTAATCTTTCGAGTGTTTGTTCAAACACGGTGAAACTAGCACATTATAAAATCAATAAAAGATCCATTAGGGGGACCCAAATATCCATTAAACATATTTTAACAAAGCATCTACCTACTTCATATATGCATACGTATACAAACACTATCGCGTGTATATTGTGTGTGTTCAAGATTTAAAAAAAATCAAAGCTGTTCCTGCTGTTCGACGAGTAAAGAACTATTGGACAATCTTCACGCGAACCCGTCATCAAAGTAAGTGGATGTAACCGCCACATAACGCGTCGTGTCTTCGTCCATTACACCTCGGCGGCGCTTGGGGCGCCCTTTGTCGACCCGAGCGTCCCCCGTTTTGATGTTCATTCGAGAGGGGGCGCTCTTTCGTGACAACGACGACCGCCGTAAAATTTTATAATAAAAGCGGAAACAGGTGTGACTGCGCGACTCGGTACAAAAATGTTTCGTAATAAATATAAAGGAATATTGGACGAATAGTGAAGCCGCGATGTTTTGACTTTTGAAACTTACTTTAAAAGAAATGTGATGGAATTACATTTCATTTTCCGTTGCTGTCTTAAAATTTAATATTTTGAAATTTTTACCATTTCCGAAAATCATTTTTTACTTTCTTATACGTAGTATAAGGAAGTATTGTGATGATGAAAATTTTCTACCTCGAGATTTTTGCAGATGTCCACGTTTTGAGGTCCCCTGATACCAAAAAAGTGGTTTTTAAAAAATGTCTGTGTGTCTGTGTGTCTGTGTGTGTGTGTGTCTGTGTGTGACCACGATAGCGGTCAAACCGCTACAGATATCAATTCCAAATTTTGTATTTATGAATATAATCTCCCTCTTGAGAACTGATTAGATTTTGAGCAAAATCGGCAGACCGGAAGTAGTAGTTTACTTCAGTGAAAAAATCGAATTTTGCAAATATTTCGTCAATTACTAAGTTTAAACAAATTTATAAAGAATTCAAATGTACTCAAAATTAAATTTGAGAAAAATTGTTTTAATAAAGTTTTTCGAAATTCCTACCGGAAGTAGGTCTTTTACTCTTATCGAAAATCAGTTTTTTGCGAATATCTCGCAAGTCATGCTTTCTAGGCAAGTACATTAAGAGTATAAAAGTATTTAGAACATACTTTTAAATATCTTTTGTATAAAAAAAATTTCAAAATTCAGACCGGAAGTACCACTTTTACTCTTATCGAATAGCGATTTTTTGCAAATATGTCGTAAATTATGCATTCTATATATATTTATGAAGAGTACAAAAGTATTTAGAGTTGGATTTGGAATATTTTTTGTATAAATGAAATTTCAAAATTCGGACCGGAAGTAACACTTTCATACGTATAAGAAAGTCGTGTGGTGGCCACACCTCATTTTTTAATTCTATAATGCGAATGAAAAATGTACTTTTTACTTTCTTATACGTAGTATAAGGAAGTATTGTGATGATGAAAATTTTCGACCTCGAGATTTTTGCAGATGTCCACGTTTTGAAGTCCCCTGATACCGAAAAAGTGGTTTTTAAAAAATGTCTGTGTGTCTGTGTGTGTGTCTGTCTCTGTGTGTGTGTGACCACGATAGCGGCCAAACCGCTGTAGATATTAATTCCAAATTTTGTATTTACGTGTATAATCTCCCTCTTGAGATCTGATTAGTTTTTCAGTAAAATCGGTAGACCGGAAGTAGCAGTTTACTTCAGCGAAAAAATCGAATTTTGCCAATATTTCGTGAATTACTAAGTTTAAACAAATTTATAAATAACTCATATGTACTTAAAATTAAAATTGTGAACAATGTTATTAAAAAGGGTTTTCGAAATTCCTACCGGAAGTAGGTCTTTTACTCTTATCGAAAATCAGTTTTTTGCGAATATTTCGCAAGTCAAGCTTTTTAGGCAGGTACGTTACGTGTATAAAAGTATTTAAAACATAATTTTCAATATCTTTTGTATAAAAAAAATTTCAATATTCAGACCGGAAGTACCACTTTTACTCCTATCGAATAGCGATTTTTTGCAAATTTGTCGTAAGTTATGCATTCTATATATATTTATCAAGAGTACAAAAGTATTTAAAACTGTATTTGCAATATTTTTTGTATGTATGAAATTTCAAAAGTCGGATCGGAAGTAGCACTTTTACTCTTAGCGAGGAGCACTTTTTTGATAATATCTTGCAAAGTATGCATTCTATAGCGATTTATTAAGAGAATGAAAGTACTTAGAATAGGATTTTGAATAAGTTTTGTATAAAAAAATTCTTAAAATTATATAGTTTGAAACGCTCATACGTATAAGAAAGTCGTGTGGTGGCCACACCTCATTTTTTTATTAATTTACAGCCTAATAAAATAAATAACTGAAGAGTAGAAGTATAGCTCAATAAAAGTTTATTTTGTTTATGGGTATGTTTATTCGCCCAATATTCCTATGAATCTACAGAGGTTGTTCCATGATTATTCAAGAGTGACAAGTATCACAAGCACTTGTATTGACAATATTTTTTTAAACATTAACAAAGACTCTTACACCGTCGCAACTGTGAATCTCCAAATATCTGATCATATGGGCCAAATACTGCGAATGAATATAGTAACCGATCCTATAGCAAAAACAGAAAAAATAATGTCTAGGAAATTTTCTACCCATAATACTGTGATATTTAAAGACATGGTACAAAATAGTATATATTCACTAGCAAATAACATGAATGCCAAAATTCATTATGTTAACTTCCAACGAGCACTCGTTTCTGCTTTCGAACTCTCCTTCCCTATGAAACAAAAACTAAAACACACTAATGAAAGCCAGGAAGCAGTGTACAATGGGCACCTTGAGAAAATCAAAAATACATTGCAATTATAGCAAAAAGTACCAAAGTGATTCCTGGTATAAAGCATACATGGAGGAAAAGGAGGTTTACATGAAAACAATACAAATATATAAGAAAGAGAAAAACACAAATATATTAAGAAATAGTGACAATAAAATATTAGCAACTTGGAAACTAATAAACAATGAACTTTCATCGAAAAAACATTTGAAAAATGCCTCAATTCTGACAGGCGATGAATTGAATGATTACTTTAGTAGAGTAGGGCCTGAGACTGCAAAGAGTATTATTAGTACCACACCTCCACTAACACTACAAAAATCTCTGCGCCTGAATAACTCCATTTCGTGCTTTTTCAAGCCTGTAACACAGGAAGAAGTACGTCAAATAATCATAGAACTTAAAAACAAGAAAAGTCAGGATATATGGTATGACTGCTGAAATAATTAAATATGCCAAGGACGAACTGTGACAGCCTCTGTTTATAATCGTAAACCACTGCATTGAAGAGGGATACTTTCCAGATGAATTGAAGATCGCAAGGGTGATGCCAATCCACAAGAATGATTGCAAGGATTACAGGCCGATAAGTGTTTTGTCCATTATATTGAAGATCTTTGAAGAGGTGATTGCCATCAGATTGACAGAATACAGGAGAAGTAGGTCGACTACGACAGCAATGGTTGAAGTAATAAAATATATTCACAAAGCACAAGATGATAGAAATGTTGATAAAATGAATCTTCTTGACCTAAGTAAGGCATTTGATACAGTTAACCACGATATACTTTTAAACAAGCTGCATTATTATGGAGTAATGGGGGGTTCCGCTACAATTAATAAAATCCTATCTAACTGATAGGAAGCAAATAGTAGAATGGAATGGAAAAAGATCGCAAATGAACACAATCATATGTGACGTACCACAGGGACCGATACTTGGACCATTACTATTCATTATATACGTGAACGATATGTCCAGTTACTTATCAGACAATATACCTGGTGTCGGAATTTGTCTTTATGCGGATCACACTACTATTCTATTCTATTCACCTTCTAAATGATAAATAATTAAATAAAGTGATGGAAATCTCTTGGTGAAACATGTCGAAATATAAGCAAGTAATAACAAATAACACACTTGGTGTTGTTTCACAAATATACTTATATAATTAAATACTCGATGTACATTTCGCCTTGCGGCATCGTCAGGAGTTCTCGAGAAACTAAAGTAAAATTTAATATACTGTAACTACCTACTCCTAACAAAAATGTAAATAGAAAAAATATACAAAAATAGAAAATTATGAAAAGGTCATGACTTATCTGGAAAGACCGTTTTTACAATGCTAGGGTTTATTAGCGATGAATTTATGAGTTCGGTTTGTTCATTAAAAACATTGCATGGTTGTAAAAGTAAACTTTCTTTTATAAAATAACCTTCTAAAATATTCATTTTTTTACTTTTATGTAAACTATACAGTACTTCTAAATTGTCTATTGAAAAATGATGTCCCCTATCTAAAACATGGTTAGCTACACTTGAATTTTCATTATTCAATTTAACGGCTCGCATATGTTCTGAGAATCTTAATTTAAAATTTCGCTCCGTTTGACCTATTTAAAATTTACTACAATCACTACAATTAATTCTATAAATTCCTGATTTATTTAGTTTAGGATTTGCTGTTTTATTATTCGTTAATTGACTTTTTAAAGTGTTATTATTATAGAAGGCTATTTTAAAATCCAGCTTTTTTAAAACATTGTTTTTAAAACATTAATTTATAGAAGAAAGTTTACTTTTACAACCAGGCAGTGTTCTTAATGAATAAACCGAACTCATAAATTCACCGCTAATAAACCCTAGCATTGTAAAAACGGTCTTTCCAGATTTTTATTTTATTTTTTCTATTTACATTTTTGTTTGAAGTGGGTAGTTACAGTATATTAAATTTTACTTTAGTTTCTCGAGAACTCCTGACGATGCCGCAAGGCGAAATGTACATCGAGTATTTAATTATATATAGGTATTTGTGAAACAATACCAAGTGTGTTATTTGTTATTACTTGCTTATATCTAAATGATAGCTCATTACCATGGAACAAATCAACTGAAATCGGCAAAGCTACTGACCTGACACCTGCTTTGATCTTGTCACCGCACGCAGACAAATCTCCACCTCGCGGCCGCTTTCACCCCCCCCCCCCCCATAACATTCGCTCCGGCGATGACTCGGCCTCCTGAATGCCAATGCAATAGTACAGCAATTTTTAATTTTCTATTCATATTATAATGCCTATTTGAAACTTTTTATTTCATAATCGAAACACGCAAAAATCTTTGAAAAAGTTTCAAAATATGTTTTTATAAAATTTTGACGTCCTTACGGCACCTCAATACGTTCCCAAATATTTTTCATATTTTCAATTTATCTTATCTGCACCAAAAGGCAACTTTTCCGCTCTATTACAAATTAAAAATCAGAAGTTGATTATGTCGCAAACATGTTCCAAAAAGTGTGTTTTTATGAAATTTTAACATCGTTGCGACACCTCAAGACGTTCTCCGATATTTTTCATATTTTTAATTTATCTTCTTTACACCAAAAGGCAACTTTTCCGCGCTGTTACAAATTCGTTCCACCCTAAGTCCTCCAATTTTTTTCGGTTTAAATAAAACAATATTTATCCCAGGGAAAAATGATATGGACCAATTGTAGGAAACTTAATTCCAAACAACTTTTGTCATTCCCACTTTTCGTGTGAAATTGAGAATAAGCGAGTTATTCAATAAATAAAAAATCACTCTTAAATTGAGAAATGAAAATGTACGCTGCCAGTGATTTCTCGTTATGATTTACGAAGGAAAATCGCTAATAATTTTTTCCGGGTCAAAACTTTATTCGACTGGACTATTTGAGTTTCGTACAGTTTGCACTGTCTAAGCTTACGCTTCGACAGCAAACTACTGGGCTCATTACAAAAATGAAAGCTTTCTACACCATATAATGTAATATACGATTTCTTTTCATTATTAATTATTCAGTCTGTAAGTATTCAATGCCATTGACAAGTAAAGTATAAAAATACATCCTTAGGAAGTCGTCTGTATGAAGTATTTTCGTTCAAAACACAAAAACAGATTTAAGTAAAATAAGCCGCAAAGCCCAAATTTGTACAAAAAAAAAGCAATTAGCATATTGAAAAAACAGTTACTTTTCCATTTTATCTCTCTCACTCCCCATCGAATCAATCACCCGTTACGAAGCTATCTAAAATCTAAAGCAAACGTCACATAAATTTCAACGCGAAGAGGAGCGAGGTGCATCCCACGCAAAAAACGAAATGATGACCCGGGCAGATTTTCCAGGGTTACGTTTCGTTAAACTGCAACGAATTTACCGATCCAACAGCGAAGGTAGAGGCCAAACGTACAAGCCAACAAGGAGCACCGCCGAGAGAAATTTATGTACCCGCTACTAGATGCACGTTCACTTTGCAGCAGCGCCAACCTGAGGATAATTGTTTTAAAATTTACAAGTCGGAAGGACCTTCTCGACTTGAGTGGTATATCGATTTTGGTGAAGAGGTCGCTTCTGAGAATGCATTATACAGGCAAATAACGTATAATTATCACTAAATTCATTTTGTAGTTTTGGTGGAGGCGACGATAGTAAAGAAGATTGAGAGAGAAATAACATGTAAAATTAATTTGATATGTTTATTATGGCTTTAAGAATTTTGAAGTTGATGGTCGCATTGCATTTGAAATATTTTCAAAAAAGACGCACTCCAAAAAATAGGCAAAAAGGAAGTTGTTAATTGCGTTTTATTTTTAGTTTCTTGTTTTCGCAGACAATAATATTTTTATCGTTGTTTTTCATTACAATTTTAAATTTTCTCTAGAAATTATGTTTTTGCCGTCGTGAATACTGGTGTTTTCATAATACTTCAAATTCCCTTTTTCTATTTTCCTAAATGTTAACACTTTTAACATGAGTGCAATTATAATATGCACCACAAGCAACCATGAATCTTCCATTAATTGTTTTTTCTTTTATTTAAAACACAAAAGAGCATTCGAAGAAGCGGCTACTAGTGACTCAACCTGTATATAAATCTGTGATTCTTTGAGGAAAACTTCTGAACACTTCATTGACTTTTCCTGCTTATTAAATAAACTTTAAGACAATTACTTGATTACATATCATCTTTTGTTTTGTCACACATTTATATTAATTACTTTAATCAAAGTTTCTCTGTGCAAGAAATTCCACAGCTAACAGGACATTTTTATCTTAGAGTACATTGAAACACTTATATTTTGCTTAAATAATATACAATTGAGAAATTAACAGGCTTTAGTTTAGTTTGTCTATTAGGTTATTATATCTTATAATCTTAGGCCAATTTGAGATTTCGCAATGTAATTTTGTATAGCTATCCATTAACTGGCGACTTTATGACAAAATCATGCTACATTATTCCCAATTAAATTAGTTTGAAATGTAATTTTTCCAAACAAAGCGAAAACTTCCTCGTTAATTAGTATATCTTTTGAATGTAGGGCAGAATTAATTTTTACAAGATATCCACAGTTTCTGTTCAGCTTTTTCCGTGATGGATGGATAAAGAACTCAATTATTTCAAAATGAATTTACCTTACTTAGGACCACCTACATTGTTTCTTCAGTAATTATGTTTGCTTAATAATAAAATAAACTTTCTCATTTATATTATAAAAAGTTTAATAATATAAAGTACTGTAGGCAGTACTACGCGTAAGGCTTTTTATTCCTCTTTTATTTATTTTTTCATTTAAAAAGATATTTCTGTCGATTTCAATTAAAATATAATTGAATTAAGAATTGCCAATTTGTTTGGGATACTGATATTTCACATTATAATAAGACTGTATTATAATGTATATTTTACGTAAAATATATATTATTATAAGACTGTTCACGTGTATGAATTGTAGTTAGAATAAATTGTTTTGTTTTTGATTTAATAAGCACACAAAGCTTAGAAGACATAAAAATCACGCAACTAAAATCAGGGGTACTATATAATAATTCCATAGATATAAGAATAAACACAAATTCTTTTAATTCTGGTTCTACCTCTAGACGGACTTTAGTATTATGTATATTTTAAAAGCTGTGTTTATATTTTGAAGGAGATACGAATAAACTTGTCGAAACGTCTAACTCATGTTTTTTATTGCTATGTTTTATTTTAACTATTGACTCTTGATGAGATAAGCAAGACCACTAATACCAATAACTATTTATGTTTTTACAGGGTGTTATAAATTAAGTCGGCACTATTGCTAACTTTGTTATTAATGAAGCTACAGTATCGGTTAAATTAGCAAAGTAGTAGTATTTTTATCGTGAACAATGATGATAGAACCGAAAAGACAGTTGAAGTTCTAATTTTCACGCTATTTACAAAAGTTACTTTTTTTTTTTAATGGAACACCCAGTATATTATTGCATATATTGAAAGAAGGAATTATTTAAAAAAGAAAGCTTTCATACATTGTTGAAAAAAATGAAAGTTGCGGCAGTTATCCACTATTTTGTACAGCAATTCATATCAATAAAATCAAGATGGCTATGATAAAAAAAACAGCAAATATTAAACAAGCATTGTGTATTATGTATATTTATTATAGTAGATGTTCGAAGACATCACTGTTTTGTCCAATACACTTCCGATTTCGTTTTATCCCCATAAATAAAAGTCCATATGGTTTAGAGCCGGGGACCGTGGCGGTCACTGAATTTATCCATTCGCACGTACCTATTTCAAAAAAAAAAAAAAATTAAATGTAAATTTATTTATTTATTTGGGGTAATAATTTTATTTTAAATTTAAGAGGGTCTCTTAAGCCGTTTTGGACGCCTGCACATAATCATTAAATTTGTAAAATGTCATATTCTAACGTTGAAGCTTATGACATGATCAGAATGTGTTTTCAATGCTTTGAAAATGCATTCTTGCTTCGCGGCAATGTTCCCTTAATTATCGCAAAAGAAGACATTATTCGGTGTTTATTTGCCTTGCCAGATGTTCTTGATTTTTATTTATGGGGCAGAATAAAAGACATAGTTTATTACAAAAAGCCGAGTACAAGAATTGCTGCCTCCGAATTTGAAGTAACTATGCTCTTTACTAATCGACAAGTAAACATGTGTATTGAAAATAATGGTGAACACTTTGAACATTTGTTAAGTGTAGTTTCTTTTTGTTATATTTTTTGTACTTTCTGATTTAAATATATTTTTCCTTTCCTTTATACCACTTGGTCAATATATTTTCTTATTTATGTTTAGGTATAATATTAAGTTCTTTTATTTACTTTCATGTTATTGGGAGGGATAAATTAGATATCGATTTTTATACCCTTTCGTTATTAATGAGTAAATGATTTGGTTATAACTAATACATTATATTATATTGTTTTTTTCTCGTTATTGTCTACTTAGTTCATGAGTTATGAAAATTATGTTAGCTGTTTTCCTATAATTTGATATACCTATATATTTTGGGTAATAAACATATATTATTATTATTATTATTATTATTATTATTAATATTTTATTTCAATGTCTAAAAAGGAAATGAAATTTAAGAATAGCTAGAGAATTTGAAAACATTTAAAAGGAAAATCTGTGAGAAGATTGATATGAATACTATGACGAAAATTCAAGTGAAAGTGATCCTCTTAAAATTAAAATAAAATTATTACTCGCAATAAATAAATAAATTTATATTTAAATTTTTTTATTTTTCTGGATTGTCTTTGTACGACTATATCTTCCTCAAGAAAAAAGATAGCAACTTCTGGTTTTCATCATCCCCTTCAGTTTTTTATGTGCTTTAATATTTTGATATTAAAAATATACCGTTCCATTTAAAATATAGAGAAAAAATAAGTAATATACATAAATTGAGAACAGCGCCTCCTATTATTTTTTTCGACAACCACATAATTTCGTACTACATATCATTCAATTCTATATAAAATTATTTATCTAATGACCCCAGCAGCATTCAAATCCGTTGAGGCAAACCGAAATTATACCTACTTTTGTACGCAGACATACCACCCTCCACCCTCCCCTTCGTATGGGACTTAGATCAAAAAGTTTCAAATGAAAATTGTATAAAAACGTCTGAAAATGTTGCTAGTAAAATTTTTAATCTATCTTATTCTAGAATTTAATGAAAAATTATCGAATTTTTAATTGATCCTGAGAATTGCGCCCCCTTGCGATCATTTTGGAAACTTAAGAATATTTTGATTGAAATTCTTATGGTCCATTTTATTTTCAAGATTTTTTCCGCCAGGTTGTACGATAAACTGTTGCCGAGATATGTCTAGTGGCCGAGCTTAAACAGACACCCGGTATATATATAAACTTATTTTCTTTCTTGGGTTTCTGGTTTTCCTTTTAATTAAAACAAATACATTTTACTAACGTTTCGATGTATTTAACATCTTTTTCAAAGGTCATAAAACATATAGCTTAAAATTCGTTTCGTCGAACATTAATATTTTCTTTTAATTAAAATGTGCAAACATTTTGTTTACAAATACATATTTAACGTGCTTATTGTTTTTCTTTTTACTGTGTAAAAATAAATATATATATTGTAGGAAATTATTTTACTTTAACCTACACGTTCACGTGTATATATTCAAATATTTGAATATATACACTTGAACGTACTTGGGGCACCCGGTATATACATATTTTCTATTTATATTCTTCATGAAATAAGACGACACATCACTTACAGGACACTTATGACATTACCAGAAAAAATTGCATCAACAAATTCCTAAAATGGTGTAGAGTAAATTATGCAAGCACGCATTATGCAACATTTACGTGTATCTAATATTTAAATTAGCCTTTTCTGGATTCTCACTGTAATTGCATTCGAAATGTAGATATTTGAGAAAAAAAACATTACTTTATTACACTGACCTTGGCGCTACTAATAGTGCAAGGAAAAATCCGCCGGATATTTACTTACAATACAGCTTTAATAAAAGCAAAAAACGGCGCAAGGAAGAAAAGCACGTTGACAGCGACAACGTTAGGAATGGGGACTGACAGGCCAGGGTGAAGCACTGAAAAAAAAAAAAAGAAATCAGCATGCACCAAAAAGAGAGCCCATAATAACCAGTTGGAGATCTTCATTGTTAGAAATAATTGGATTTTTCCATCACAAGAGCGCCAAGTGAAAGAAGAATGGAATGAATTTCTAATCAAATTACACAGGAAAGAAAAAAATACTAATAAAGGGTTCTGTTTATAGTAAGACGGGCCCTGTCCCGTCCATTTAAATCTTGTTGATTCGCCGTATTCGCCTGAAGTTATTTCATACTTTTTGTTCTCCTTCTGTGCTCGTGAATTCGTTTTATTTTTACTTTTCGAACTGATTTTGTCCTAAACCAAGTAGCAGACGACATGATGGCGGAAAACGTCGCGATTTTCATTTCGTTTTTCGGTTTTCTTTTTCGCTGTCGTTTCGTATTTGTTTGCCAAAACACACCTGTTATCTCGCACGGAGTTTTGTTGGTTATTAAATATCAACCGTGATTACGTGGGACGGGCACGTACTCACAGATACATGAGCAAAATAACGTTTGACGTTTTGTCGCCGTAACATGCAATCTCGCGCAACGCCGAGCAATCGCGAAGGAAATGAATACTGAAAATCACCGTTGGAAAACCGGAAAAACGTTTAATGGCGTATGTGGGGCTTATTGGACCGAAAAAAGAAGAGTACAGCGAAATTGCACGACATGGAGTGTTATCTTGCCTGGTAAATTTTTATATTTATCAAGATGTTTTACTTTGTGTATACAGTGATGGACAAAAATGTCGCACCAATAGGCGTTTTCGGAAAATGTATAGCATTTAATTGGCCCGGTCAGAAAGTACCTGACAGGTTTATAAATTTTATCGGATTCTTTGAAACTTCCCCGAACGCGATTTTCAGTCATGTATAGCACGGTACAAGTAAAAAAGGTTTGCGCATCTATGATTACGCGCATTCGACCTTCTAGTACTACCAGTTTAATAAAATTCAATGTAATGCATTACAGACCGAGCTGAGGAGCATTCACGTATAGTTGAGTAAGCGAAACTAATGTACAGGGTGTTTCATCGGTTGGGGTATCGCGAATTAAAGTGCCTAAATATAAAAATATCGATTTCAAATTTTAACCACTTATAGAGCTTTTAAACCGCTACCAGCAGGTTAGGTTGTTTTTGATAATATTATTTTAATTAATGCGTAAATTTAAAAAAAACGTATTATCAAAAATTAAAAGTGCTCAAAAAATGTTCAAATTTGAATGGTGATACGTGGAAATATCACCCATATTAACTTCACAATCAGAATTTTTATAAACGAAACCGTTTGTCAAATAAAGTCAATATTAAATAATGTCGTTTTTCTTACGACAGATTTATGGTACTTAACTTTCTAATTGTGCTGTCCGCAAACAGGTAGTCCTTTTAAATTTATGACGGATAATAAATAAAAATTTATTATAAACTCAACACACAACACTGTAATAAAAAACCCATAAATTCTTCAACGTCCGCAAACAGGTAGTCCTTTTAAATTTATGACGGATAATAAATAAAAATTTATTATAAACTCAACACACAACACTGTAATAAAAAACCCATAAATTCTTCAACGTCTTGCCTTTAATTTTGAAATTATTGTAAAATATTCAATAATTGATTAAGTTTTAATTTTTTTTTTCAATTGCATAGTTGATTTTATAGACATATCTTTTTAACACCTGAATTTCAATAAAATCTGAGTACTTTTGATTTTTTGAACGAAGGTTTTTTTTTATTTACGCATTAAATAAAATAATATTATCAAAAACAACCTAACCTACTGGTAGCGGTTTAAAAGTTCTATAAGTGGTTAAAATTTGAAGTCGACATTTTTATATTTAGGCACTTTAATTCGCGATACCCCAACCGATGAAACATCCTGTATATATGTTAGTCCTCGGGGTAATGTGTTTCTTTTCCTAAAAAATCATTAACAATAAAATAATGCAAGTAATTTGTCATCAATTAATTTAAATGCCGCTAAATTCAAGAAATTTCTCATTAGGTATTTTCGGCAGAAATTAAATAAACATACATTAGTTTATAATGATGTTTGATTTATTTAACGTTTCCACCTTTCTGTTGGTCTTCATCAGAAATAATAATATAGGTAAGAAACAATTTTTCTGAAACAACATACAAAATGCGATAACATAAAAATAATTTGATATATACAAAAAATATAAGAAACGTATGAAAAATGAGAAAACTTACTCCAAAATATGTAACAACAGTGTCCTAATAACTTTTATAAAACATGCACAACATTAAAATACATTAAAAGGGGTTTTAAAATTTAAAAAATGTAACGTCGAACGATTAAGATCTAAAATGTCAATGAAATGTCTACAATGCTGGTTTAGTCTGACATGGAAACGGCCAAAACAACAACAAACACGGATAAAATGTATTTATATGAATGTATGTATGTTAATATTAATGGGTTTTGTAATTATAATAATTGTCGGTATACTGTTGACAAATTCGAGATTTCTCCTCTGTCATTAACTGAGTTTTGATTTTTGTGTATTTCAATCATCTCTAAAATGTTTCTCGACTTTGTATTAGGTATATTCTTTATGTAACACTGAAATGCGATCAAAATCAAATGTATGTGAGAACTGGTTAGAGTGTTTCTTTAACGCCGTGCCATTTTTTGCATATTTATGTGCTTTGACTCTTTCATCAAGATATTGTTTGGTCTGGCCAATATAGATACCATCGCAGTCTTTACAAGGAACCTTATAAACAACTTGTGTTTGTTTTTTTAATGGCATTTTGTCTTTTAAGTTTGTGTGAAGATGTTTTTTACCTATATTATTATTTCTGATGAAGACCAAAAGAAAAGTCGAAACGTTAAATAAATCAAACATCATTATAAACTAATGTATGTTTATTTAATTTCTGCCGAAAATACCCAATGCTTACCAAGAGTTTAAATAATATATAAATACGGTAACAAAGAATAGAATATATATATATATATATATATATATATATATATATATATATATATATATATATATATATATATATATATATTATTTTTTGAAGGAATATGACCCTGTTTCTGCATGATGCTAGTCTTCTATTGGTCTTCACCCTGTCGCAGCAATGCTACTATATTCTGTCCATGTGCTTCTCCAATTTCAGTGTAAAAACCCATGTTTAATTGTAAAATGAAAGATGTTGAAACTGTTGCATATAATGTAAATTGCAGGAAAACAGTTCAATTACTGCTACGTTAAAACGAAAACAGAATGTATGGGTAAGCAGTATAGAAAGCTCTATATTATGGCTTTAACGTTTCGAAAATTGAATTTTTTCCTTCTTTAGGTACTGTAATTAACAAAAAGAAAAAAGAATGTTTGTTTCTTATAATTAGGAGCAATACAAAATTTTTATATATTATAAAAGACAATGAGGTTGTTAGATTGTAACTTACATTGCCACACAATGGACAAAAACATCTGCAGCTCATTAGTGTGATGAACTCATTAGTTGTAATTAATGAGTTCATCACGAGCAACTAATTGCTAAAACATTTACGCAAACATCAAAGGCGCAACACTGAATATCTAACAATATCAAAATCACCATTTAAAACATAGTACTTCCACCATTTTCAAAAAAAAATTTTGGACAACACATTTAAAATCAAGATGCCTGTTTGAACTCTCAGGCCTATTTTAATTTTAATCCGATAAATAAAAAATTGTAAGCATTAATAATTAAAGTAGGATTTTTATAAATGAGTAATTACGTAGGTAAATTTTAATTAGAAAAATTTACCCAGGGTGAGGCTCGAACTCACAGTTCCCAATTGCTAGTCAGGCGCGCTAACCAAGTACGTCATCTGGGCAGTGCGAGTATATATACACATGATTGAAGATCGAAATATGTTTACCTGATAGACGACACAGGTTTTTTGCTTATTGTGCCTATCGTAACGTTAGGCTATGATGTTTGGAGATAATATCCATAAACTGACCATAAAAATTCACAATTTTCGAAAAGTAGCATAAGGGACTTGCCTCCAAATCATTCAAATATAAGAGAAGAATAAAATGTGCGTTCTAATCAATTGCTTTGGACATTGCGTTTGATTCAATTCATCCTAAACAGTTGTTTATTTATCGAAACTACATTGAAGACGAAAACAGATCTGATAGAAACGTAATCGTACGATATTTATAGAGTAGTTCATAAAAATCCTAGTAGCAGTTTAAACTATAATACCTTATTATTGCATGATATATTTCATCAAATTAAATGAATACTGTAGCAAGAACAATATTTTGAATACAATTAGCAAACTATACTGGAGACGCCTTAAGTTCAGTTGCACGTCATCGATGACGTTTACATGTTATCATAACTGTATTAGAGAAACTAAAAAAGTTACTTTGTTAAATTATACTTGAGGGCATTTAATTCATTAGCTTAAATAGAAGATTTATAAATTGATCGTAATATACGCATTCTTGGCAAATTAACACATAATTTCCGTTTCAATACTAAATTTTTTTATTACATATTTTTAATAGACTAATAGTTCAATTCGGTGTTGACAGATAAATCATATCTGTCAAAAAGACGTGCATTGTGTATGTATATTCTTCCTCTCAAATTTTTCGTGTTTATTTTTGCTTTGATATAAATTGTTTAAAAACAGTGCTTCTTAGAAGTGTATTTATTATTTATTTGCGCCCATTGAATATAATGCCGAAAGGTTTCTGTAAACAGTCGAGGTTTTTTACAAACTTTTCTATAATGATGTGTTAAATTTAATGTGAATAGCCTAAGTATTGCTTATTTTAAATTATATTATGGATACGTAATGCAACATTTAAGGTTTTTCGACAATCTAAATCAATATAATAAATAAGTTGAGAAAGACTGAAGTCTTAGAGCATTTCAATTACTAAATATATTACGTTATAGTTATTGTATTGTAAATGATCTTTTTCCTTAGTTATATCAAATGCCACTGACAGAAATAAAAATAGATCCGGCAACATATACAAGGCGAGTCGTCATGGATCTAGTATGACGTGCAACTGAATGTAACGCGTTTCCACCATATATATATCTACATATCTTCTCTCTAATATTGTTTCTAATTTCAGTATCCCCGACGCATTGATGAAGTTTACATTAAAATCATTCATCTATTTAAATCCCTTCGCAGATATTAATTAAATTACGCGAACTTTTCCATTAATAAGTCAGCAGTGTGCAAATTTAACTCCACATAACCGAACATACACACAATATCTCATAATATTCAAGACGACATAAAATAACTTTCAATTTGAACGCGGGATCGTATTTGCGAGCCAAATTACGTAATCCAATTAACAAAAGTGGAATTTAAGGATCTATTCCTTGAATATATGTATGGCATACAAACTGTAATATATGCACATGTGTATATACGCACACACGAAAGGAAATAGCGCAAAACTTTCTTTCGAGTTCACCTTTAACGAACATAAGTTTAACCTTACATGGTTAATAATGTAAGTTATCTTAATTTAGAGAAGTTGTGCTAAATTCATTTTTCGTATTTAATATAGTTTCTCCCATTTTACTTTAGGAAAACCCTTTTGTCTTTCACAAACATTTAATTACGTTTTTAAAGTAATGTTTCTTTTTATTGAAGTCACTGAAATATGTCATGTAACATAAGAGAATTTGTTTTTGTTACATTTAATAAATCACTTAAACATTACATATTTCTATGTATCTGTTTGTGCTGCTTTTTAAATGAAATTCTTCATACATTCAAAAATTCTGATCAGTCAAGAATTATGACTGGTTCTCGGAACGCTACGACTCTCGGAGGCTGCGGTACCTAGCAACTAGATGAAAATTTCAATGACGATTTTCGAAACTTTTACTGTTAGTGACGTCCAACCATGAATGTATTATTATTGATTTTTTAAATATTTCGGTAATAGCTGGAGTCTAGATAAAGAGATAGAGCCGACAACATGAAAGGCAACATGCCTGCTTTTGGTCAGTCAAAACCGTTTAAAAATCACCGCCTTTAAGCTTTTTACGATTATTTCAATAGTTTATATGTATTTTCTTTTATCATTATTGGTTTAAATTAGGTTTAAGTTTATATGTGAATAGGGGCATGTATGTAAATGTTAATGTGCAGGACATTTCTTCTTTTTTTTTTTTCAATATTTTCATTTATAAATACAAACAGTTTTCGTTCGTGTGTAATTTGCTTGTTGAAGATTTGGCCCAATTTTAAAATGGTTTCTTCTTGTTGTTCTTCCATAGCGACATGAAACCCACTTTAAATTGTTAAATACTTAATTAATAATGCTAATTGCCAAATTGAAGTGCTCCCATCTATCAACGGATAACTAAACGTCTTAGTGATATTTAACATCAGAGTGATATTGTCGTCTATTAAATCTACAGTTGGTATTCGTCCACCTTCACTGTCTATATTTGACAGATAATTAGATATTAAACTTAAAAGAATATGTGCAATGATAAAATCAATTGTTTTAAGTGTCTAGTGAATGTGAACTTTATCAACAGTAATGCTCAAATACGGGTAGTTCGGTTTACAGAGAAGAAAACTCTGGTTCAGTATGTTTTAGCATGTTTATTACTTCAATACTCATTTTGTATAACCTTCTAGCATTAAGAGTAAAAAAATCTTACTATGTCAATCTTTTTATTTACATATAAAACATAAATTCAATTACACAAATTTAGTACATATATTTCCAAGAAGATCATAAAGTATTTGTTTATATACAAAAGCAACTATAATTCATATATTGAAAATAACTTGAAATTTACTGAAAAAAAATATTCGCAGTGTGTCAATAAACATTTAACGGAATATTCAAACATTGAATATTAAAATATACGGTCATAAATATTTTGTGAATTAAGATATTATATACATGATATTTACTTCGAGAAAGGTGATATTTGTACACAAGTATAGCAAAAAAAACGTTAATACACCATCTGGTACTTGTGTTCGTATTATTGAAGAGATATTCAACGAGAATAATATATTTCTTTGAAATCCTACGTGAACCTAAAATTTACTTTGGTACATTTGATATTAATAAAATCTACCTGACATGATTATTTAAAATAAACGGAATAACTATATAAAGATTTACTCGGGACTTACAGGACGGAATTGTTTTCTTACCACGATCTGCCTGGTAACAAAACAACTTACGAACCGCCTTTCTAGACTGCCAGAAAGACTAAGGGATAGGTACTAGGTATTCTCTAGACTGCCAGAGAGTTTGGTGAGAATTCTCCTAGACTGCCAGTATAACTCTGATTTTACTAACAAAATCGTCGTCTTATATAGGCCCGGACTTGCACAAATAATAGCAAAAACAGTGTTTTTCCGAAGTATCACGCGTAAAGAGCAAGAACTGTACTCAAACGCACGATATTATCACGTGCAAAAATACATTTAGAAAATTAACAAAAACATCATCTTTCTCTTTACTAATTGACTTTAGATAAATTAAATATATTTTAGAATATTTGTATTAAATTATCGAACCCATTAATGCCAAAATCACATAAAAAGCATTAATACAATTTTATTCGACAACTTATACAGTGACGGACAAAAGTCCGTTACACCATTTGCAGAAACGCTCTACCAAGGAAAACTGCATATCTAACTAATTGAGCGGTATATTACTTGTTGATACTCCATGATAGAATGAATAAATAATAATATAAACATAGTTTCACACAATGATTACAGCGTTATATACTTTGCATAAGTGTAGAGGTTCAAAGAGGGGGTGTCATTACTCATTTAGAAAGACAGTAGAGGGGAACGATTTAATTCTGTTTGTTTGTTTAGTGTCAAATTTATTTTACGATATGTGTTAATTTCTAAAGCTTCAAATAAATTAAGTGTTTTTCTCTTAACCTGTACTTACATGTAAAACTTTATAGTCTTTATCAAATATATGATTTAGTTCATTACAATGTTTGGCGAATGTTGAATCCGTCTTTTTATGGCTGCAGCTTTTTTTTGTTTCCCTTAATTTTCTGTCCTAAGGTACGTCCTGTTTGACCAATGTAGTCTTGGTTGCATTCACATTCACATATAGACTCTTGAATTCGACTTTCTTTCTATTTTGTCTTTGTCATTCCTAAAGTATTTTTGTAGAGAGCTGTTTTAAATGATATGAATTAATTGTTGGATTTTTACTTTCTTACACGTAGTACAAGGAAGTATTGTGATTATGAAAATGTTCGACCTTGAAATTTTTGCAGATGTTCACGTTTTGAAGTCCCCTGATACCAAAAAAGTGGTTTTTAAAAAATTTCTCTGTGTGTGTGTGTGTGTCAATCTGTCTGTGTGTGACTACGATAGCGATCAAACCACTATAGCTACCAATTCCAAATGTTGCATATACTAGTATAATCTCCCTCTTGAGAACTGATTAGATTTTCAGTAAAATCGGCAGACCGGAAGTAGTAGTTTAAGTGAAAAAATCGAATTTTGCCAATATTTCGTCAACTACTAAGTTTACACAAACTTATAAAGGATTCATATGTACTTAAAATTAAAATTGAGAACAATTTTACCAAAAAAGTTTTTCGAAATTCCTGCCGGAAGTAGGTCTTTTATTCTTATCGAAAATCAGTTTTTTGCAATTATTTTGCAAGTCATGCTTTTTAGACAGGTACGTTACGAGTATAAAAGTATTTAGAACTTAATTTTCAATACCTTTTGTATAAGAAAATTTTAAAATTCGGACCGGAACTAACACTTTTATTCTTACCGAATAGTGATTTTTTGCAAATATGTCGTAAATTATGCATTCTATATATATTTATCAAGAGTACAAAAGTCTTTAGAGTTGGATTTGGAATATTTTTTGTATAAATGAAATTTCAGAATTCGGACCGGAAGCAACACTTTTACTCTTAGCGACTAGTACTTTCTTTCGAATATCTCGCAAAGTATGCATTCTTTAGTGATTTATTAAGAGAACAAAAATATTATAATAGGATTTTGAATAATTTTTATATAAAAAATTCTTAAAATTTTATAATCTAAAACTCTCATACGTATAAGAAAGGCGTGTGATGGCCACACCTCATTATTTTTAATTAGATTTCCGATGGACTGATATTACTCCTAAATACGTGAGTGAATTATATTGTTATTTATTATTGCCTGTTCCTTTAAGGCTGTACGCCCGGCCTCGAAATCGTTTTTCCCATTTCCTAATCGTATTTTTCATGGAAACCTTACCGAATTTACACGCTAATTTAAGAAAACAATGCCTTACAATGGATAAATCGTAATTTCTTCGAAATTGTCCAAAGGGCCCTAAATAAAAATAAAAATGTAAGAAATTTCAAAAAACAAGCCTTTATTTAAAATTATGTAACACTCAACAGCAATACATAAATTTTATTTTTTCTTAATTTTTAAAAATAAGGTCACGAAACGGAAAACAGAATTTTGAAATTTGGGCGAAATTCACTGAAATCAAATAGAGTATGTGGTACGCTCGCACATTGTGTCGAGAGGTAGCTCCGCCTACCATTTCGGGCAGTTTCTACGCAGTTTGTAAAATACTTCTGAGATCGGTGTATGTTAAGAAAGTAATCGTTACTCGGACATTATTTTATCGAAACCGTTGAAATTTTCTTTACAATATAGTGTACATATACAATGTCAGCGTCACAATACTTCCTTATACTACGTATCAGAAAGTAAAAGCAATATCTCTTCCCGTACCTAACGCTATACCTGCTAGAAGCGCATGCTAGGACTCACACGGCTTGCGAGCTGGGAGTATAATTATTATATTTGACTCGCAATAATTTGCTTCTGAAAAGATCTAGAAATTTATTTCTTGCACAAAAAATAATTTTGGAATGTTGGCTTTATTTTGTTTCACATATATATGGGTAAATTCTGAAAAATAAGATTAGTTACTCGATAGCTGAAAAATACGTTACACAAATTGGTCGTCTACTAAAACTTTTTTTTTTTTATAAAATTTACACACCATAAAGAAAAATCGAAAACACTAGTATCATCCAAATACTTTAGGGTATAACCTTAAAAAAAACAGATCCCTAGCTCTCTGCATTGCTAAGATATCACGAGATAAGTATTAAAAATTGAAGAAAATGAAAATTTTAAAATTTACACAAAAAAACGATTTTTCGACCTTTTTGCGATTTCGATTTTATTTTCCAACTCAAAATTTGAATCCGGCAGGTGATTTTACATATTCAGCTTCACCTTTTTTGTGTGTTTGAGAAAATATAGATTGTCTAATTTAGGGGGGGTTGCTTCCCGACTGCCAAACGTGTCGGCCAACCGGCGATTATCTGAGACCATAACGCAGCCATAAATGACAGGCAGATTAGATTAGGTGACAAGTTCTTTTCTCTATCTTTTTCCTCAGCATAAGACAGAGCACGCGGACCCTTAAACATTTGTCTTTTATTACATTTGCACGAAGAAAACAGTGGTACGCCTATTTCAAATCGAACTCAGCTTGAAGCGGGCGTCCAGCCTTAAGAGAAATTGGAGATGGAGTTTGCGATTTTTATTTTTGTGTTATGATTTTGTTTACTAAATCTACTGTATACCCATTGCTGACTGCTATATAGTATATTCTATTTAGTTCTATCTTAAAGTTATGATTGTTCAAAGGTATATTTATTGGTCTGTATGTCATAGACTGGTAGGCTTCTAGTTTGTGAGAAATGG
This sequence comes from Amphimallon solstitiale, assembly GCA_963170755.1. NCBI lineage: Eukaryota > Metazoa > Arthropoda > Insecta > Coleoptera > Scarabaeidae > Amphimallon > Amphimallon solstitiale. The sequence continues at coordinate 250,479,788 of OY720675.1, forward strand.
TGTGAAAAGTTAATAAAAAAGTTGATATTATATATCTCTTTAAAGAGATTTTTTTTATATATATTCCCCAAAGATACAATTTTAAGGAAGAAATGAATAAACGTTATTGTTATTAACATGATTGATTTTTGTCCCACGAGTACAATGCACAAGTTTCACGAAGTGGTATTCGGAACACTTTGTAAAGGCAGGATCGCCATGTAATATACGTCGGTGGACTGTCACGATTAGTCCAAATGATGGTCCGAGGCTAGGTGGTGAAAAAGTTAAATACTTACATGCAGTTAACCACTTTATTATACTATTCTATCAAGTGTCATTCTAACAATTATATGTCTATTGATCTTAACCTACTTATACTATTTATAAAACATGTTATTATATACTATATTTGCTTCCTTGCTTACTTGCAAAACATTGTGCTAGATATGAGGACAAATGTAGCAATTTCCGCAATGGATAACACTTTGTAAAATATTGCTCTCATTACATATCACAACATTCTTATTGTTTAATTTATCAACAAACACGTATTGTCTCGCTGATTTACCTAATTAAATATGAAATAATAATTAGAATTTTCAACACTGGGAAAAACTAATATTAATGTAATTTAAAATTTAGTGAAAGATTTTTTCAAATGTTTACACAAAAAAGAAACAGCAATAAGCAATTTTATTTGTGTTTGTGTTCTTTCATAACCTTTAACCATCAACTTTTGTTTTCGTTTTTGTGCCCATAATAATCGAGAAGAAGAAAGAAAGTATTGACCTACAACCAACATCACAGTGACTTTGTGAACTTGATATTATGTACACATTTTTCTTTAATGTTAATAGTATGTAGATTTTTGTTGTCAATAAAATATAAGTATCAGATATTTAACCAATATATTACCAATTTAGACAACGTTGGTCTGATATCAACCCAACGACATAAATTGACATTTACTTGATATAGGAATTTTATATTCGTACGACATTGAGTGGGGGTCACTGATGTTCTATCCTAGAATATTGGAGTGACATTGGCCCGCTTTGAGGCCAACGAACTTGGCTACTAGGGAACGTAACTGCTGCTACATGAGGACGGGCATTGTCTTGCTGAAAGTGGCATTATTTAACTCTCGAATATATGGTAAAACAGGACCTCGTTAATGTACATTTGAGAATTTAAGTGGCCTCGAAGAAATACTAAAAGAGTCCTTCTTCCTATGCTAATTCTACCCTATTCCATCAATCCTCTAGTAAGTGCTGTCCCAAGTTCTACGGCAAAATTCGAAAACTGTCTTACACATCTCCGACGCCTAACTCGTCCACGACCATCATGGGCCCACAAACAAAAGCGAGATTCGTCAGAAAAAACGATACTGTTCCACTCTTCGTCCAAATGTGCCCGTACATTACATCATTCCAATCTCAGAGTACGATGTTGATTAGTGAGAGACAGTATTAACCTTGGACGATAGGAAATCAATCTAAACGAACGAATAGGAAAATATATTTTACGCATTGTTATTCTGTGGTTTATCTCTGTCGAAAAAACATTATCTTGAGGTACTACACCGATATCTAACGGTAAGCAATCTTAGCCTCTTATCTTCTCGTTCTGTGGTTCTTTTATAGGTCGTCCAGAACCTCTTCTACGATATTGTCTCCCTTCTTCGGACCAATCTCTCCAACAACGAATAACTGTTGCAACATTTCTTTGCACCCGCCTGTCGATTTCACGATATGCAATACCTGGTTCATGTAGTCAAATGATGCGATCCCTATTAAATTCGCTTAGCTGGCGATAATTCGATTGTCGTCGAACTCTTGGCATTTCAATACACTAAATGACATGTATAGGCGGTAACAAATGAGAAAACAAAATTAAACCGATTAATAGTAAGCAGAACAAAATCGAATCTTTTCGTTGAAAGATCGGCAAAAAAAGTTTTTTTTTTATCTGTTATTTTTATCATTCATTACTTTCAAAACCATCAACGTCTGCGCAAAATTTAATTAATCAGGAGCTAAAAAACTATGGGAAGAAAAAGTAGTTAAAATTTTTGTTCAATCTGGCAGCATGCCGATTCAAATTTACTATTCATGTTTACGTACCTAACTATCCTTATCACACTGCCAATTTGTCTAAATAAATTGCCTTGCTTTTAGTGCATCATAATATTATTATTATAAAGCGACGAAAAAATATATCCAGTATATTTGAAGCCAATCTAGTATTCGATAAGGAAAAACTGTATTGATAAATTAAAACTCAAAAGAGGCGACATTTAAATTATGTATTATATAGGGTTATGATAAAGTAACGCACAAAATTCATAAAACGTACAATGTTCATTTTTGAAAAAAATGCAAAAACACGTCAAACAGTTTATTTTATTCCGCGTCTTTTAACATAAGTCAAAAAAATAAAACGTCAAATTTGTCAAAGTTATTACGTCATCAATATTTTTTTTTAAATATGAAGCTTGGTTTTTTTTTACATTATTTGATAAAGCTTGTTTTTCTGTATTATAAAGAAATAATTGAAGTAGGGGTCACATAAGAAAAAACTGACAGAATTAATAAAAAACAAAATAAACTTTATTATAGTAATAACATTTAAATTAACTAAACAGTCCATTAAACCAAAACGATTTCTTACAGGAATTGTTCAAACTGTGTCCCGTTCACTATCTGACATAGGCCAAGACGATGGTAGACCTGATTTACAGTCTTCGATCATCTGCGGAGTTATACGAGTCATTTCATGTCTAATTCGTTTTTTTTTTTAATTTTTACGTATGTGACCCCTACTTCAATTATTTCTTTATAATGCAGAAAAACAAGCTTTATCAAATAAAGTAAAAAAAAAACCAAGCTTCATATTTAAAAAAAATATTGATGACGTCATAACTTTGACACATTTGACGTTTTATTTTTTTGACTTATGTTAAAGGACGCGCAATAAAATAAACTGTTTGACGTGTTTTTGCATTTTTTTCAAAAATGAACATTGTACGTTTTATGAATTTTGTGCGTTACTTTATCATAACCCTGTATATTAAAAAATCATACGATTTAAAAATTATGCTGGTAATAATCTCTGGGACAACTGTATATATCCAAATCATTTTTTAACGACAATTGTAAAATATAGCACATCATTATGTGTAACAAAAAACAATGCACATGTTTCAACACACGACCGATTTCACCATGTCAAATTCGAATTAGCAAGATAAAAGGGAACATATTAGGGAGGAAGGCGGAGGACTAACGAGCAATGGGGACACGCGAAATGTTCGTAGCGACCTAGCTGTTCACGTTATCATAAATCAAAGTCAATATTTGCTGATTGATTTTCGATGTTTAATTATTTTTGTTATAAATGGTCTGTATTGTGTACGCTTTTATAAGTACGAGGGCGCATATCTATGCTTGTAAGTCTATTGTTTTTTCTTTTTTACTTAACAAAAACACATTAATCATTAACATAGCAGTGACTAAATTTTCAGAAAGTTACTTTTAAAAATGTATGAATTATATTTATTATATTATAAGTATAGAAAGTGAAAATTAATGCAAAGATTGAATTCAGTTTGATTATAATTTTGGTAATTTACTTAGATAAGATTCAATTAACTATTTAAAACATTTATATTTTTGTCACAATACAATATTATAAAATATATACTAATTAATTGAGAATTTATCAGAGGATGTGTTATTGTATAGTTTTGCATATATATAGTCATTGATGTTGTAATTATTGTGGAATATTTAAATTAATTACCTACCTTATTTTCTATTAGAAATCCGTTGTTTTATTTTTGAATACGTATCTTCACAATAAAATAATGGTAGAGTATAAGTTTATTGATATATAAAGACACAATCATTTAGATACGAACCACTACACAATCCTGAGATTAACAATATAAGTTTTATATACGATACTTAAACAAGTAAGTATAGATTTCATATTGTAAGAAAATATAAACGTCACATAAACATTTTTAGTTGTCAAATATATATATTATTCTTTTTTAATTATTTGTAATATGTTGTTTACATAAAAAAATTAGAGTCTCAGATTACTAAGTATTCAAATTAAATTAGATATAAATCTTCACTGGATGAAAGGTGAATATAATTAGTAGAAAGATATTTTATTTCACCAAAGTTTTGGTAAGTTCAAAATAGACATCTTAAATATACAGGGACTAAAAGTAAAGTTTTAAAAAGATTAGAATTTATTCATATTCACTTATATGACATCCTGGGGGTTTATATTAATATATTGCTATGGGGGTATAACAAGCGTATTACCCTTTAAGCACTTGATTATAATACGGTAAGTACCGTTTAGAAGTTCTTGTAATTATTTTATAAATTGAATATTATTATTTTTAATACGCCTCCAGCTAGCTATATTGGTTGCCTACCTATAAGGTGTGCAACGTTTTGTATTTGTTTAGCATGAGACTCTGATTTGTTTTATCTATTTGAAAGTTACTATCAATAAAAATAAATTTAATGTTTTATTTTTAATTGACTGCTCCCTGTATATGTGTACGTGTGTATTTATCTACTAAGTTACGGATGTGGGAACAGTTCAAATATATTTCCGCTGTTGGTATGATTGTTTGAATGCGGAGAAATTTATAAATTTACGCGCTCTTGTTATGTGAACCAGGAACCATCAACGTATGATCAACGTAAACAATCACGTTTGGAATTTGTTAGTTTAATAAATTTAAATCTCATTAAATGGGTCGTTATTTGGCTTCGGTTAACCTGAGGGAAGGTACACGACTTACTTCTGTATTATAGCTTACTAAATCTTCGTCGTGGAGATAATCTAACAAACGAAAAATACATGCACACTTAGACGCTTCTAAACAGCGGTCTAGCAGGTGATGATGCTCTTGGACAGGTTAAATGAATACACAGGTATTTCTTTGATTATGCTCTTTATTATTGCTGAATTTAGTGTAACTTTATATTGTTTACAGTTTAAACATCTTTATCAAGAATGTCTCTAGGCATAATCTTTTCTTAGAATAACATGAACCAATAACTCTACGCTAGTCATATCAGGCATACACACAACAATATTTATTCTGTCTACTCCACTAATGGTAAATAAAGGAAATTGACGTTAGGATTTCTTATATGATTATTTGACTCTTCGTCTCCCTAAAAAAAACTAATGCGCAACGTAAGTATTAAACTTAGAATGTAGTCTAATCAAAATGCATGAACGGTATTTGAATTATAGGTTAATTATAATTATTTAGATATCCGGCTATTGTATAATATTTAAAACGGGCTGCGTTTGAAAATGAATGTTAGTCTTGATAAAAAAATTACGGATTACATTTAAATCTGACTCGATTATCAGTCATTTACAAGTTTATCTTAGTTCCTTCTAGTGAACACGAAATTATACAATTGTCACTTTACATACTGTTCTTGTTTGTTTAACTTTAAGTTGGCTGGCTGGAAAGGGTGCAGTTACTGCTGTCGTTCTTGGATGGGGCTCCACAGATGCTCGTAGATGAAAGTATGCCTAGTACCTCCGTGTTGATTCTCCTGATGCGTTGTCCAGATTGAAGTTCTTGGTGCTCAGATGTGTGTACTCGTAGTGGATGGCTGGATACAGGTGCGTATTTTTCTTAATATATTTGAATTGTTGTTTGTTTAACCCCGTGGTAGTTTAGGTTAAGATCCTTGTTGATTATTTGTTTCTTTCCAGTACGTTATTTCTATCCTTGGTTTCTTGAATATCGCAGACACAGGATGGACTTGAAAGTTCGTAGTGACACTGTTCGCACTTTTTATGAAGACTACCGCACGTTGACACAGATGCTGCTCACGAATATTTAGAACAACCTCACTGATTGTTTATTATGAAGCCACTGTTTATACACAACCTTACTGGTTGGTTATTTTGAAGGAACTATTTAAACACAACCTTACTGGTTGGTTATTGTAGAAGAATCCCTTTTCTCATACTCCCTTTTATATGAATCTAATGTTGGTATTGTGGTTACCATGCCAACTGACTTGATTCAATCAAAGGGACAATTTGTTTTTCATTTCAAACGTGCAGACCCTTATTTTTTCGCTATTTTTATGTGCATGAAGTGTTTCAAAAATATTTACAGTATATACAAATGTAGAATTTTAGTTTTTGACAAACCTCCGCGAATTTATACATTTATCGTTGTTTCTTTGATATTCTTGTACAGTCATGCTCATAAAAATATCAATTTTTGTAATGTTGATTTTTCTAACAATAATTAGTATGTGTATCTCAGAAACTCTTAAATTAAGTTTTACACGTTAAACTGAATACTTCCTATAGCTAGGTTATGTTGACATCATTAGTGCATATAATGAGTGAATATTTGTTTTCTTTGCCTGTGCATTATCCATATAAAACCTTGTTATCTATGTTCTGGATTTCCTTGGTCATCTTTATATTGGTATACTGATTTCCAAAAAATCCTAGACAACCCAGAAATACGTAAGTGTAGCATATTAAATTATAGAAAAATGCTATTGCCAAATCATTCATTTCTGTTGAGTCATTTACTGCATTATAATTATTTGTATAAGTTCTAGAAAGTTTCTAATTTTGTTATTATGTTCTTTACGTACGATTTTGGTTTCATCAAATTTAAACTTATTCTTTGTAATGTTGGTATGCTTTTTTAAAGCCGTAATGTTTTTTGCATATTTGTGTCCATTTAGTCTTTCTGATAAATATTGGAAGGTTTGACCTATATATATATCATTACAATCTCCACAATTTTGTCTGATACATTTTTTTACATAAGGAATGGCTACATATTTTTTTATTTTTTATTATTTCTATTATTACTATAAAATTTATATATTCTATGTTTAATAATGGAATTTATAAAGTTTAAATGATAATTGTTAATAATTAATATATTTTTCTATTGTTGTAGAATTTTTGGTTTATATTTAGAACTTGTTAGCTTGATTGTTCTGTCTATTTGTGAAATAACAACGCTTATTTTAATTGACATAATTTAAATATCTACCTGAAGAAGTTGGTTTTTGATATAATTTCGTTAAAATTGATTATTTTCACGAGTTAATGTTAAACCTAAAAAGTGTATTTCATTCTTTGTTTCTTTTTATAATGTAAATTGTAGTTTTGGATGATAAGTGTTAATTTTTTTTTTAATATATTCAGCTATGTTTGCTGGTAAACATAAAATACAGTCATCTACATAACGTTTATAAAAAAACAAATAAACAAATTTTTGGTTGCGCTATGGAATCTCTAATTTGAAGTTCCATTGCACAGTTGGTATTAGAAGATTTAGAAAAAAATATTCTTCCCAAAATAGATTTCATACCAGTTTTTTATAAACGTTATGTAGATGACTTATCGAGAGTTCATGCAAAAATTATGATTTTTGTAGTTTATCCGAATTTTCCGACTTTCCTTTATAATTGCTTCAATTTTTTTATGAAAGCTTTTCCAGGACCATAGCGAACAAAAAAAAAGAACTACGCATATTCATAATTCGAATCGTGAGTTATGTTTTTGAGTTCATAACAGAAGCCTATAGAAAAACACTCTTTCAGTTTTTCCCGAATTTTCCAATTTTTCTGCCAACTTTTCCGTCCTTCAAAACTTTTATCGGACTATTAAGAACATTTTATTAGTCCAACTGGTCTTGTTGAAAGGCATAATCATCGTTATTGTGATTACAGTGAAATATTTTTAGATCATCATCAGCAAATAGTACCTTCATTGAATTGACGCCGAGCATTAGATCATTAATAGAGATGAAGAACAATGATGGACTCCGGTCAGACCCCTGTGGCACATATATAAAGCACTCAAAGAAGAGCAGGTTTAAAAATAAAATTTTAGAAACTGAATAAACACTTATAGAAATTATAAACAATGTTACGCCTTTAATGAATTCATGCTTTACTTTATCCATGTCACGCGTGTTCATTCATTTTAATTGTAAAACTTCCGCGTTATAAACTTACTTAGACACGTGCATAGTTTCATGTTAATTCATATTTATATCTCTCTTGTTCTGCCACATTTTTACGGAATAATTTACACATAAAGAAAGGGAAAAATATACATTTACACATATATAATTCAGTTCAGCATTCCACCTAATTTAGATGTTCAAGCGTTCCCTTATTCTAGCGTAGGTTGTATCGCCGTAGGGATACCGGTAACCTAAGCAGAACGAGAAGCACGTTTCTCTCAAAACACAATTCATAATTAAGACTACCATTTTGGCTGTAGCTTTCAAGGCTCTCTCTCTCTCTCTCTCTCTCTCTGAATTTTCAGCCTCCCGCACCCTTCGTAGACCCCTCGCACACCACATACATACACATAAAGTACACCTTCTTTCCAACAAACAAGCGTAAAACAAAGTTTTCCAACTGTAATCGCGAAGATTAGAAACGCAAAACTCCTTCGACATAAAATACGTAGCAGACGAGTAGGTAATTTTGGAAATTCGCGACGTTACGAAGAGGAGGCTTGGTGAGTGAGACAGGAAACCGACAACAACGAGGTACGTCGAAACGTGTCGAAATTTTCTCCTCCGCCAACTTTACCGTTCCCCTTCCACCTTCTTCCAGCTTCTTCCACTGTCGGAAACGCTAGATGCCTACTATGTACATGCCTGCCTTTTAATTGGTAAAGTTAAAGTTGTTATGTGTTTTGTTTCCGCATAATGCTTTTAATTAAATAGAAATACGTTTGCCGCGATTAAAGTATCTTTTGGGATGTTTGTGTATAAGTATAAGTGAGCGTGTGTATATGTATTATTAAGATGGCGGCAGCTAGAATTCTAATTTTGCAAGTTCCTTTGTCTACATCAGATTAAGTTCTGAAGTTTCTCTTTATTGTTGTGCGCGGTAAATTATATTTTAAAAAGCACACGTTCGCAAACGAGAACTGTTTTAACCAATTTCAAGTCGTAAAGGAACCTAGAAGAAAGAAAATTGCCTTTAAATTCTAATATTTCTTGAAATTATTAAGTAGTGTGAAATTCCACTGTAGTGTAACCGTAGACACGTGTTTCAGAATCATTGGTCATCGTTAGTACGGTAAAGCCAAGGAATAAGACAGAAAATGATTAAAAAATAAAATGCGGGAAAAACAGGTACAAAGAAACCTGTGAAAGAAAGATCTAGTTATCCAGGGATTGGAAGAAAAAGGGAAGGACAACGAAAGTCAGTTGAAATCTAAACTAGAAGAAATAATAGAAGAAATAAATAACAACCTAAAAGCAGAAGCAGATGTACTAAAGATGAAATGAATGGGAAGAAAAGTCACTGCGAGATGGAGATCCTGAGAGGGATTAGTGGGCTAAACGGTTCGAAGGTTAGAATAAAATTATTTAGCAAAGATTACACAAAATAAATCTTAGAACAAAGAAAACAACTAGTAAACACATGAAACAGTCCAAAGAGAAAGGGCACACAGTCAAACTACATTACCACAAATTTTAATTAAATGGCGAACTGTGGAACCTAAACCAGTCGGATCGAAGCAGTGAGGAAGAAAAACGGTGAGGAAATGGAATACAAGTATAAGAAGAACGTACTTAACGGAGACGATATGAGGAAAATCAGAGGACGAAACAAGCTACGAAAAGATATTCGCATCTCCACAGATTTCGAAAAGCAATAGAAGACGGAATAGAGCACGTAAAAAATAAAAAAAAGTAAAATTATGGCAACAAGAAACGTAAGGCGAGTGAAAGGTGCCCAGAGAAGCAGAAAGTCAATCTATAATCGAGGAAAGTCACGAAAACTGCACCAGATAAATAGTAAGTAAAGAAAAAGGGACACCAGAAGATGATAATGACCAGGCAATGGAAACGAACGAGAAAATTAGGAAATGAAAAAGGCAATAATAAGAATAGGAATATGGAATATGAAAAATATTACAGTCATTTTCTTTTGCTTTTCCGCTTTTGTGAATTGCGTTTCACTATTTGTCAAATGACTTTCCATGATTCTAAACGTCAGTTGAATTTGTCAAATGGAATTCCCTTTTTGTCAAATTACTCCCTTTATTTCAATTGCTTTTCTTGTTTATATGTAGGTATGTACACCTCTGCCATTTTATAAAAAAATATACCTAGCAATTTACACATTAAAGTGTAACATCTACGTCATTTAAACATAACTCAATTGGAACTTTCATTTCTTTGTAAACAGTTGTGTAAATATATCTCCATGTGTTGAATATAATTCAAATAATTTTTTGGACGTATACGCTCAGATGCATTATGTGCTTCTGCTTCCACTGGCTGAGTGACTCTTCTAGTGGATTTAGAAAAGGGCTATAATCAGGAAAAATACTGGAAAATAACCATGACCTCTAATGAGGGCCAAAACTTTCTCACGTCTATGAAATCTTACATTGTCCACAACAATATGAGCCCCTTTTACACCGTCATTATGTAAATGTTGAATAAATAAAAATTCAGAAAAGTGCAGTACATTAAAGGGCACATCTTGAATTTGAAACAAATACAATGAAATTACGTTCATTACAGCGGCAACAGAATAATTGCGCCCTCTTAACTGTGCTTTTATTCTTGATGCTCTGGTATTTTTCACAAATCTTCCGTAGGAAACGCAAAAATATGTTTGTATTCCGTATTCGTCAATGAAAAACATTTTTTCTCTTTCCAAGATCATTCTGTTATACTGCACTACGTAATCAAAGCAAGCTTGAATAATGTCCAGTGTATTTCTCCTTTCAGGAAGAAATGCTAGTGCTATTTGTTGAAGAAGTGGCTATTGGTTTAAGCACTTTTATTGCAACTGGAGGAGGGTTAAAGAACAATCTAGGTCAATCCAGTCACAAATCTGTTCTTTTTGAGCATTTAATAATTTTTGCTACCGATATTCTGCACTTGATTTTGCTGTATTATTAGTTTTCCTATATGTTGCATAAATTTTTCTAACCATATCCGGCAAAACGAAATGAAATTTTGAAGTAAGTTATGGTTATATTACATAGATGTTACACTGTGTTTGTATCTAAATACAAAATAAATTTCTCACTTTAATGTGTAAATTGCTATATTTTTTTATAAATTGTAAGAGGTATACATACTGCTATAGGGCGGGGGGTATGTATAACTATTAACGTAAACTAAATAATTTATTAATGTAAATTAAAATGATGAGACTCTGAATTTAATACAGTGGGCAATGTTAATTAACCTGGCTAGCTCAAATAGGTTTTACTCTATAATTGAAAGTTTTAAATGATAATTGGAATCCACAGGTATAAGAAATTAATGTATCGCAATGTGTAAAGTGTGATATTTAAATTAATAATTCAAATTTCGCGGCTTCCGGTGGGCAAATCTATAGGTTTTCCTTCAGTAATTATTTTAATGGTGGGAGAAACCACGCGTTAGTTTAAGCGCGACCGGTAAGAATGTTTTATGTGCGCAAATGGTTACTGTAAATGTGAATATCAGTTTATGTTTGTGAATTATAAATTGGTGGGTGTCTTAATATGAATCTAAACTATCTCTAGGGCATTTCAGGGATTCGGTAACCTTACCTTACTTACACCTCAGCTTCTTTTATGCTGCTCCTGGAGGTTTTGAACGTTCTATCCTGAATTGTTGAGTTGGACGTTCTAACCTGAATTGTTGAGTATGCAGGTGCACGAAATTGATATGTGTATCTCTACTTTATTGAGAAGCTGAATATAACGATGGTAAAAACAAACACATTATTCGTAAAGAAATAAATTCCAATTTATTAATATGGTGAAAACGTTAACACTGTACAACAAGTGATACCAGAAGTATAAAGAATTAATAAACACCGTGGGAAATAATGTTAAACTGGATTTGTCTAATGAACTTCATAACATATTTAAACTACAGAGATATAGGCAAAGTTCTATATAGGAAATCATCTTTATGGCAGTTATAAGTGATTCTAAATTTTATCAGTGCGAAACCGTACTTAGTTTGATTAATTATGCAAATAGTGAAGTTTCGTCCTATTGTGAACGTTGTGATGGATTAAAATATTTATCAATGTAAGTATTAAATGATTATTTACTAGCAATTGTCCAATGTAATTTGTAATAGCAAAGTAACTTTATTATGTTGTATAGGTACTTGAGGAGTTGAATTTAATTAATTTAAATTATGGTTTAGATAAAAAAATGAAAGACGTTTACAGTTATTATGTTTGCAAATTTTTAAGCAATGATTGTGAACTATCGTTTAATTGACTTTGGTACCTTGTGATAGGTTACTGACATTTCGTTTGTAAATGCAGGTATGCTGGAATAGGACGGTACCTTCTCACAGCTCGTGGTGTTCGATGTGGATCTGGGTGCTATCGTACGGCTTCCCGGGTATGGCTTTGGCAGGCTGGTGACTGGATTCCCGTCTCCTTTTGCTTCTGCGGACTCGATCTTTTCTCTCAGATGAGGAATTGCAGTTAACTGTTGGTCAATCGTTCTCCAATTTCGTTTGGTTATTTATAACAGCAATAGCCCCTCCGGCTTCTCTTTTGATTCGGTATTGATGTGCTAATTTCGTACGGATATGAATAGTTAGAAATCTAACCTCCAAAATTTTCTTCTTTTTGCAGTGTCACAATAAATATGTTCGGCCTTGATAGTCTTCTAGGCGGGAACGGATGGAATTGGTTGGTCTTGCTCGTCGGTCACACGAAGGTCAAACAATGTTGTCTATGAATCGCACTTGTAAATTAATTCGTCAATGAATGATCGATAAAAGACAATCCACAAACGACAAAAGACAAAAATGAAGAACCCGGCGTTAGGCCGTATGTGCTTTTTTTATATGTTTTTGATGTTGTCATTGTTGTTTCCATAGCAATATATACAGTAATTATTTTCAAAGTCTTATTATGGACAAATATGCTTTAGTATTTTAGTAAAATGATGTTTTTTAACAATTAAATTATTTCATCTTTCATTTGATACATAAAAATTATTTTAATCTGTTTTCTTTTAGAAAATCACATTTTTTTAAAGAATAAAGTTATATTTTGGCGTTTCGTCTGTCATTTGTTCGATAACGTAATGGGCGCTAATAAAAATAATTAAAATATCAAAATTTCGGATAAATATGCCTTCTCAGTAGAGCCTTTCTTTCACAAAATATACATTTAATTACATATTATAATTTCTCATCTTTCATTCCTTCTAAACCTCTTTATTTATATTCAAAATTTGTAGGGTTGGATTTTGAATTGCTTTTTAGAAATGGTCTCTTTATTTTATTGATGATTTATTGCTAATACATGAATCTATGACACTTTCTTTATATATTCATACTTTTTTATTTCATCCATTTGGCTTACAATTTGTATTTTTAAGAGTTTTTGAAACACGTGTTCTCAAATGTCAAACCACAACAATGTACTCATTTAAATATTTGAACTTAACTTATAAATATGTCGATGAGGATTATGACAACGTAAATAAACCTTAATAATCTTTATATTTGTTTAGTTTGATTTAATATTAACCTTATTTATGTATGTAATATTTCTGAAATTGGTTATGATTCGTTCAAGATGGCGAATCATAATCCGGCTATTAAAACAAAATGCTTAGATTAATTATGTGAATATAACAGACTTAATGCTCAGTACAATACTGCCCTCCTTAGGAAAAAGGTCCTATCTGCAAAATCCTCTTTTTGAGTTATTTTAACTTTTATAAATTCTTCAATGGCGTCCACAGTTTTTACCGCACACAATCCAAATTTCGAACAACATTGTAAAACATGTTGCTTTATCACCCGACATAATTTACATTTCTAATATTTGCCGAATTTTCATTTTATGATAGATAGGACTTTTATCCTTAGTAAAGTAATTAGTTTTTATCATCACCTTTTTCATGTGGTAGATAAGACTAAAAAGAATACAAAAAAATGCTTTTTAATAGAAAGTATTTATTTAAGAAATGCAAAAAAAACTTCTTGAAGTACAAAATTTAAATTAAACGCTACAAATTCAACAAAATAAAAAACTTCTTTTTTAAATAGAAAAGACATTATTATTGCATTAAATTTCTTCAGGTACATTTATTGCAACTGGTAAGTTTTGCCAAAAAGGCACACGATTTTTGGGCATTATTTGTGACAACTTTGCTAAAAGTCCTTCTTTTCTTTCTTTCGATATGCCTCTATATTGTGTGCGAGGTTGTGGTTTTGGTAGATTTGTTTTTATAGCTGTTGCCGTGAGAAAATTAAGTTTAACAAAATCGCCTTTAAAATCAATTTTATATTCTAACAATTGACTTCCTCTTTCAAACGACACCCAAACCATATCGTGAAGATATACACGTGGCTGCAATTTTTGCAATTTATATTTGGAACAATAATCTGGCCAATCATAGAACTGTTCAATTTTCATTTCGACAATATCAACATTTGACAAATTTGCTGATTTTACGGCATCTGCAAAATCACCAAAATCATAAATTTTACCTTTTTTCTTTAGCGATAATTCCACTTGGTGGTGGAAATAATCCGCAGACATAAAAGTGTGTCCTGTCTCAAGATACTTAATATTAAGTTTGTTTAAAGATACTTCTGGCGAATTAACAAGATAAACAAAAAAAACTGAAAATGGTCCAATTTTTGTTTTGGGCAGAGCAGTTATCTAGCCACAGTGTTATTTCAGTTTCGTCTCTGTACAATTGAAAAAAACGCATAATAGGTCGAAATTAAGTCTTCTTTGGATCTTCCTGCTAAAGCCTCATGCCAAAGAATAGCTAAAGGTTTTCTTTTTTGTTTTTTTCCGATGGGGACAAAGCTTTCATTAAATACAATAATGCGTTTTGTAAACACAACTTCTTTGAACATATCTACTCGCGGAATCATGATAACCTGCAAAATTCAATTAATTAATAAAAAATTATAAAAACAACTACAAATTTGAAAAAATACTTTTTCAAGGTCTGCTGAAAAAAAGAGGCCATTCTTCTTGTCGGCATCATTTTTATATTCCTCACGAGCAGTTACATATTTCATATGATGCACATTCCATTTTTGACATTCTTCACACAAAGTTCCCTCTTCATGATTTTCTTTCTTGTGAAGATTATAAATTTCGCACTGCCAACACTCCTCATGACCTAACTTTGCAAAAGAGATTTTAAGGTCATCTGATACCACTTTCCTATATAATTCATAGGAAACTTTTAAGGTCTTATTTTTTTCTTTGAAGTAAAACCGTATTGTAATATCTGATGGTAAATACCTTGTATTCGGAGCATGTTCCCTCCGATAGTGCGACTGAACGGGATTGAATAAGTTTACATGTTCCACAATAACTTGCCTATCAATTTTATGAGGACACGGCTGGCATCCCCTTCCATCTGCTTTGGGCGTTATTAATTTCGAATTCGTTTTTCTTACGTTTTTTAAAACTCTGTCGTTATTAAAGGTGTATCCTAAAGTTGCCAAAAAAAATCTCTTGCACACTTGAACATCAAGACCATTTGCGGTTTTTAAAAAATATTTATATGAAAATTGTCTTGCAGAGTTTGGTCCTGCTGTTTGTCTTTTTTTGTTCTCTTTTTTAGTTGAATTAAAGATAAATGTTTTTCGTGCTTCTTCCTTAAGTTGCCAAAATTGAGTGTTAATGGCGGTTTGTCGGTCTTTATTGAGAAGTGAGGCACACTTGAATTTGCAAGTATCTTTACAAGGTTCCTTTACTTGAAACTTTTCAATTTTACTGGCTAGTTTTCTTTTTTTTCTTTCAGAAGGTGTGGTGTCAAAACACCTCCTCTTGCGTATTTGGCCCTTTTTGGTATATGTCAACTTTTGTTTATGCTCAATGTGTGCCATAACATTCTTAAGTAAAATTGGTAAAATAACTCTTTCAACGAATTCAATACTTGCGCAATTTTTACGTTCTATTATAATATCTGTGGTTATGTCTGTATGCTCAAACTCGTCAACTTCAGGATCGGAATCAGTATCTTGATGTTCCTCACTTTCTAAGACAAAATCAGGGTCTTCCTCTACTTCTTTACGGTTACTGGAGCATTTACGAACAGCAGATACCTTTTCTTGGAACGATTTATTTAAAGCAAGGCTGACTAAATGTTTGCCTCTGTTAAACATTCTAAAAAAATTAATAGTTTACATGTTTTTATTACTTGAATTTAGTTTTTGTAGCTCACTTGTCTTATTTTTGCACTATCACAATTAACATTTAATAACTTCACACTACAGACTCAAAGAAAAAACACAGGAGGTTTGAGTTTTTAGGTTATGTTAATTTTAAACAACAGCGCAATATCAGTTTCAGTTGTCCTTACTGCACTATTATTATAACTAGCCTACTAAGGAAAAAAGTCCGAAGTGCAAATAATTTCACAGATAGGACACACTTGCTTAGCATATGAAAGATAGTACATTTTTACTTAGTAACCCGATTAGTTATTGTAGATAGGACAAACTTTTTAGTGAATTATGAAAGGTATCGGCTGTAGTTAGGACTATCTTCTTTAGTAGATAGATAAAACACATTGCACTATATACAGAGCAATAAAAATCTGAAAAACACAAATTTTGCAGATGGGACCATCTTCCTTAGGAGGGCAGAATAATGGTAAACTGACAGTTGGTTCATGAGGTATTTGTTTCTAGTAATCAACATTAGTTCATTTTGGTTTCTCAATATGTAATTTTAATTAGAAATTAGCCATGTACGTGCTATAATTTTGTATTACTAGAAATGATGCTTCTGTAGAATTCAATTTTGCCTTTAGTCATGCCCTGTAAATATTTTGTAACTTTTGTTCATAAAAGTTCATAGTTTACAATGATAGTAATTTCCAGTAGTGTTGTATGTTTAGATATTGTTTAAAATTGAAATTAAAATAGTCCATTCGTAATGGTTGTCTAATTCATTTTAATTGTTATTTACCTATATACATTGTTTCTATCACTGTTGTATTTTAAAAATATACCTATTTTAAATGTAAAGATTATACTAATTTGTGGAATAAGCTATCTAAGTATTTAATTCTAGTTTTTCATATCTATACGGGGGATATCAGTTGGAGTTCCTGAAAAGAGTAATAATGGGTTTGATTTTTATAATCGAGGGGGTATATTGCTTTCTAGCTTTAAATATCTAATTGGGGTATCAGAATATACTAATTTTATTAGCAGTTTTGAGTTATCATTCAGGGACTTTTACCTATACTACTTAATACGAGGGTTGTGTGCTAAGCATCACCAATGTATGCCTGGTTGCATGTTGTGAGGCGGTCATTGGGTAAATTAGCATTTATATTTGTATTTGACTGGTCTTGGCTCATATACAAGACCAGTTCAATACCTACATATAAGAAAGAAAAGTAATTGATATAAAGGGAAAGTAATTTGACAAAAAGAGAATTCCATTTGACAAATTCACCTGGCGTTTAAAAACACGGAAAGTCATTTGACAAATAGTGAAACACAATTGACAAAAGCGGAAAAGCAAAATAAAATGACTGTAATTTCTTTGAAATAAACAGCGATGGAATTTTTTACATATTTTTCTCAAATATCACCTATAGTTTATAACATACATCAGAGGTATGACAATATGTTTTAAAGAAACATTTAGAAACAGTGTAATATAAACTTTCTACTTTAAATTTCATTTTATATAAAATAAAAACGATAATTCAACGCCCGAACTACTCAAATTTTACGAAAAGCGCCTTTGTTATATTTTAACAACGAATATATTTCTCATTAGCTTTCTATAATGTTGAAACATTACAATCGTCTTTTTCGTCACTTTGCAAATCCTAAACATACAGCCCCCGATGTTTTCCTATTTAATAGAGCTCGAACTGACAGAAACAATTCGACAACCTTCATAAATTAAACATACAATCTCGTACCGTGCCTATGCGCATATCTGAACTTGAGAAATCCACCGTCACAACCTCCATACACAACAATGCCTGTGTAATTCATTAATTTCCCAATTAATATTTAAAAGTAAGCGACGGTACTGAAAGCCCTCGATGCGCCACCGGGCGACGATCGTCTTATCCGATTTTACCGGATAAATCCAACCCGCCCCCCTGTTCCCTTTCACCTCGTCCCTTTCGCAGTACACCGGCAGCCTCTCCGCGCTGTGCCACTCGAACAAAACACTGAACGAAACAGAAACTCAGGACTCGAGGCGATCGATATTGTTACGTGCTCTGGATGAAATACGAGACAATGCCGCGAATGAAACGTATATTCCGTGGGGGTTATTTAGGTTTACGTACATATATATAAGAGATGAAAGAGTATTTATTGGTCTGAATAAAGATATATACGGATGGTTGGAAATTTTCGGGGATATGCCAGAAAATACGCCGGTATTTATAGTTTGGATCGGATGGTAAAATATACAAACGCGAGCGTTTCGGGATATCAGAATGAATGAAATAGGGGGGATGTGCAAAAAAAATAGTAGGGTATTTGTGCGTTAACAGTATTTTTATGTATATACCTCCATAAATATATTGCTATTCTATGCACATGCCGGAGGAATATATAGCCAGATTTGAGCATTGTTTTGATATTCTCCTCGAGTATTTTACTGCTCTACTGTTGACACTTACTTTATTGGAAAGTTAGAAAAAGAACAAATAAACTTACAATGAAAATTCTTATATGACCTGAGTCTAAAGGTGCCAGTCCACAATGAGAATATCTCATGAGATTTGTGTCTCATGCAATAAAAATCGCAGGACAACTCCAATTTCATTGGTCTTTCGACCGTTTCCACAATCAATTACCGTTGTAGATTCTGATTTTATAATTGCGTAAACTTTGTTAAGTTGTAGATTTAGAGATGACCTTTTAATCTTTTGTTATATTTATCAGTTAAATTCGTGCATTAATTACTTAAATTTCAAATAGGAAGGTCGCTAATTGAAATTTATTGTTTTTTTTTGTTATGCTAGATTATCACTTTTTAATTCTAGTAGTTCATGTTTTTTTAAATAAATTTAGTTTTATTTTGCCAACGACCTCCTATTGCTTTGTGTCGTTTTTTTTTCTTTTCTTTGGAAACACTGGAACTGAGGTTCATATGTCTTAGATTTAGATTTGATTTACGTAAATTTTAACTTGAACTCATTATTAAGAGATTGGTTTCATATATATCGGCCTGACGCTTTTTGTTTTTTTTTTTTTATATTGAACTTGAATATTTGTATAAAGACTGTGTAAACGGTTCTTTACTTCTATCGAAATAAAACTCACATACGAGCGTTGAACGCTTTGTTTGGCTCTCAGCCGAAATTGTGTATTTTATAAATAAGTAACCTTACTCTTGTTTATTGTAATTTGGGGATATGTTTATTATACTTTTTTTTTTGGAAAATTTG
The DNA here is from genome assembly GCA_963170755.1 of Amphimallon solstitiale. NCBI lineage: Eukaryota > Metazoa > Arthropoda > Insecta > Coleoptera > Scarabaeidae > Amphimallon > Amphimallon solstitiale. Next base: position 250,499,231 of record OY720675.1, read on the forward strand.
GTCAATGGACAAGGGATTTTGAAACATATTGTATGTTTTTCTTTTGGAATCAAGAGGATGTTTGAGACCATACCATTTCGTGCTTTTCCGGACGATCTACAATTTTAAGTAAAGCACGTGGCGCCGAATCATTTTATTTCTTTTACTCCCTACAACTGGAGTTACTTCACCCACGACCAGCTCCACTGGGTGACCGGAATAAGAGTGTTAGATGTTTGTGGTCTCTATATCCCTGTTTGTTTCGTAATCGTTCCTCGTCTTATATCATCTGGGAATTGGCCTTACTGAATAATTATTAAAAAAAAAATACTATCAAGCAAGATTCGGTAACAAGATTTTATCTACTCAACATTTTATAGGAATTTAATAAATACGATATTGTTCTCCATCTTTAACGCAGGATTATCTACAAATAGGTAGAAATTTCTGCAACTCATTAACATACCTGTCAACCGTTATTTAATTAGTTATATAACGTTAGAATTCTCACAGTTTTAAAATTCAGTTGCCGTCGCTTCCGACGAAAATATGTATTAGTTCTTTTTAACTATTTTGTAAAGCTAGGACATTTAAATTTCTCACTCCCGTCAAGTACCTGTTTACGTATAAATTTATTTATGTGGCTTTATAATTATGTGGTGTCAATACCATTGGGTTGTTATGTTATTTGTTATCATTTTAGTTAAGACTATTGCACTTTTTTTGGTTTTGTGGATAAACCTTATGTGGCAGAATGAATTGCATTTCATTTTTTGAATCAGCGCTAAAGATACGATCAAAACTATAGAAAGAAAAATTAAAAAATAATTGTAGAGTGTCAAAATTCTTGCAACTTTTCAATGTAGGATTTATTTATATATATATTAGTACCTCTTCATCAAAACTCGGAAATTTAAAAACTCCATCTCAAGTTTACGCGTCCTCCGTATAATAATTTCCCTGCGCCATTCCTGAAATATGATATAGAGCAATTTCCATTTTAACCGATACATCACGTCCTGTTCTCAACCGTTCTATGTATATGTGCCGAAGTAATTTTCCGCACCGTTTCTTATTCCAGGGCGAATAGTAGATGTGCACACAAAAGACACGTACGAGCACATACGCGAACACTAACACACGTGTGTGCAGCTCGCATACGAAGGAAGATACGTTGCGTTCGCATCCGTGAAAAGCGACAGGATTACTTCCTATACATAGTCCCTTTATACCAACGCGGGAGGTTAAATTTCATTTTATCTGCAAACAGACGAATTATAACCCGAATAAATATTTGTGCTTCGGTTCGATGCAATGACGGCGCAGCCTTGCCACCACAAATACATTGCAATCAAATACGTCGGGGTTGCCAACTCCTTAATATGGAAACGCGACAATTCGCGCGTCGCGAAAATAACGGGTGTAATTGATTTACTGATCGGCAGTTTACATTTTAGTGAATTTTACGTTTTACTTTTTCTGCCCCTACTTGATTTCGACATAATTGTCAAATTTGACATTAGAATCCTACAAGCCCAGTCTAAAGATCTTTTTAGCAGTGATTTTGCAAATTGTCGATATAAACTAATCAAATTTTATTTAAAATAAATTTAAATTACGGATTACTAATGGCTATTCGTCATTTTACCAATGTTATACAATATGTCTGTTAATGTTTGTACGCCAATTAATTTGGTATGCCTGCAATTATATCAAGGTTTAGTGGTAGCTCTGCCGCTTGAGGTGTGTACATAGACGTAGATAAATAAATTGTCATTAATTGTATTGTCAGTTGTTACCGTCGGCCTTGTAAAAATTATTCGCTCTGAATTCTTCATATTTATAACTTTAATTTCGAACAGTTTTTTTCAGAGCTCAATAATTATCGTTTGTATGTTGTAGGTAAGTAATAATTTAATATGAAATGCAAATTGTGCTTCAATAACCACTATTTTAACTTTTATTTCCAGTATTGACTGGAAAACCAAAAATGTGTACGCCTGAACAAGACGCACACATTCTTATGGACACTTTCGAAATGCAACTTGCAATCAGAATGGGACTTGGTCTTACAATTTGCAGTCTTGCATCGTTCAGTTTGGAGAAGCCTTTTCTAATGAAAATGTCAACTATGAGGTTTTCGGCCATCATAAGCCTGAGATTGTAAAACGTTTTGAGAGAGAAAAATGTATTTGTAAGGATAAATCAACTGGAAGACCGACAATATTAACTGAAGTTCTTGTTAAAAAATATTGAAGAACGAATCAATCAAAGCCTCAACAAATCACTACGAAGGTTATCAGCACACCATGTACACGAGCTAAAGTATTTAGGTAAGCGCAAATCCTTAATTATGTGTTCTTTTCAGGTATTAGTAGAGCTAGTTGTGCAAAAGCTCTACATAAAAATTTACATTTGCATCCCTATCAAGTTTCGGTTGTCCAGCAATTGTGCCCTCATGATTATCAACAACGTATACTGTACTGTCAATGGTTCAACGAGCACCTTAATAATGATGATTTAATGGACCTAACCTTCTTCACTGATAAAGCATGGTTCTACTTATCTGGTTACAGAGCATTGGTGCAAGAATGACTATATATAGAATTGTTAAAAATTAGTGGTTATCATGTAGTTAACTATTATAGCCGAACAACACATGTACATGGAGGTGTAGCAATATTTGCAAAAAATGGTGTAGAGGGTAATAGTATTGATGCAATCGAGAAATTATCAGTAGACTTACATTTTGAATGTGTAGCTTCAAGGTTTAAAATCTTAAATAGTAAAATTATTGTTATTGTCATATATTATAATGATTTAAATTGTCAACATTTATAAGTATAAAATCAAAATTAACTTCTCAAGAAAATTAATTTATGTTATACAAATAAAAGATCATTCGTATATAGAATATAAGAATTTTATTAGAATAGTAATGAAATGTATAAAATGTTAGATAGGAACTGAATTTATTGTAATCTCATTCTTATTGAAAGATTTTAAAAATTCACAATATAATTAATATTGTCAAGACATAAGATAGGCAACTTAAATTACTATACAAGAAAATGTCATTATTATGAAAAATCAAATACGTATATGGAAACTAAGTAAAAATATCCTGGTTATTGATAAACAAATAGATGATTTGTAAAATTTTTGACATGAATGGTAAAGAGCAATGTAATGAAACGAGATTGTTGGAGTAAAGAAGAATTTATATAGAAAATTTGGTATAAAAGTAATAAATACCTGATTTTAATAAGTTAATTATCATCATCTAGATGTTTGATAAGTCATAAACTTGTGGAACTCATATCTTGGACTGAAGTGATGACTGAACCGGAATTACCTTGATTTTGTTTGTAAAAATAAATGGAATTGGAGTTATAAACTGAAAAATACATATATGAAACGTTTTACCGAAACAGAAGAAGCCATAACGTGTATACAAATTCGAGAAAAACCTATTGGATGAATTTAATTTGGATCTTATATGACATATTATCCGGACCTTAAGAAACTGTACCTGTAATCCAGGATAGATGTATTTTATGAAGAGGACCAGCCTTAGACGGAAAAAGACGTAAAGTAAAATTATTAACATTTAAAAGAAAATCATTACATAATCGTTAATATCAAACATTGAATTAAGTCTTTATAAGATAAAGAGAATAATAGAATTGATCTTTCATTTATTGCAAAAAAATGATTATATTTTATATTAACATCATATGAATAGTCATATTTATATCGTTGAATTAATAATTTCCTTAAGAAGAAGAATTTAATTTTGAATTTGAAGTTATTGTTTATGTGTTAAAAAGAGTATTGTCCGTCATTACTTAACTTATTTAGTCAACTAACATACATTATATTAAAATATTACATACACAGAATAAAAGTGTCCTTTTAAATAATTTAGAAGTTCTAGAAATCAATAAATTCAAAAACACGAACCTATTATTAAATAACCAATTAGAAATATCAAACTCCCCACTTTTAAATTTATTTAAGAACCCACCCCCACCAACGTCAACAAATATATAAATTCAAATATCTCCTAAGTTTTGTTAGTATTATTTACTTGATAAAGCCACAGTGTGTGCGAAACTAGTCGTATTTTTGTTAATACAATTTTTGGAAATTTGAAACACCTTGTTTTATTTCAAGTGTTTTTGTGCATTTTATTACATTATATTGTGTTTTCAAAATATTATTTTGAAATAAATATTAAAATAACTTTTACAAAAGAATTCAATCCTGAGATTATTGTTTATTTTTCATACTAGATTATCTATTAGTTTGACTGCTGCAATCCCTATATCAACTTCAATCGACATTTTACCAATATCGTGCAATACCTCATCTTCAATATTACTTTTTATCAGTGTTAACGGAACCACCGTGTCTACGTTTTTGCCTACAGTACGCACTAGCTATCTGATAACCCCCAGCCATATACCTATTACCAACTGTTTTACTCAGCCAGTGTTCAGTTATGCATGCGATGTCAATGGCATTCTCCTTTAACTCGATTTCGAGTTGGTCAATTTTATTTGCAATGGATTGTATATTTAATCTCATTAAAACACTGTTACCTATGTGTTTTGTGTGTTTCAAACAAACTCTCCTCGGTTAGGTTTGTTTTCCCTCGGGGTTACGTTTCTGAAAATTTCGGTAGGGCTTGATAATAACATTACTCGGCCATCCGTCTAAAACTGTCCCCCTTAATTCTTCCCTAACTGTCAATTTAAATGCCGTTAGTTATTCAAAATATTTAGCTTTTCGTAATCTATTGTACTCCAATTGTTTTCAATATTATTATATTCCTTTACAGCATTCACTGCTGTTGTATTTTTCAAGTTTGAAAGAAATATCCAGGCCGTTCTATCCATTACCTCTAATGAAGTATTTATTCTTGTTCTTTTAACAATACTTGTCTCAGATCTCCGAAACCTGTTCTTTTTATGTTTATTGTCCATATTATTCTCCCGAGAATGAATTGTTTCACTTATATTATTCTCAGATTGTTTATTTTCCGTTTTTACTGTGTCCGTTCCGTTTTTTTCCAAGGACTACTTTTGGAGATCTTTTTTTATAAGTAATTTCTTGGAAATCTTGTTTGTCAATATTGTCTGTATTATCGGTAGCCACATGTACACAACTTGTATTTTGTGTGTCTGTTTCTTTGGTATGTTCATCCTTTTTTGGTATTTTTAGTTTTTCGTAGTAGATTTTTTTCTTGTATCAGGTGTTTTCTTTTTGTATGAGAGATTGATGCACTCCGGTATCTTTACCTTTATCGTCACTAGTGCCCTCTGATGGTGGTTTCACATTTTGATGTTGTGTAGAAATCTGTTTCTTCAATAATATTTTTAAGTCAGCAACCTCTAAGGATTGATTTCTATTTTCAATAATTAACTTATGGTGGGTTTATGCAGCGTTCCTTAACTTAGTATTAGTATTAGTCCTAAGAATTAGTTTTAACCTTAAAAGTGCACGTTATACAGAAATTAAATTTTCAAATTATGCTGTGTAAATGGTACGTAGCTGTGTACGTATTACCTCACAAGGTATAGATCTTGGCTAACGAGGTCCTAACTTAGTCGTAAGAGTTAAAAATTATGAACTTTCAAGGTCGTGTCCTAACGTGGTCCTAAGAAACTTACGACCATAAGATCAGCTGACTGTACGCTAACACGTATTCTCAATGATCGAACTTTCTTAAGACTAATATTAATACTAAGTTATGACTAATTCACGCTGCATAAACCCACCATTATTCAATTCTTATTGAAAAGTCTCAATTATCTTGCTCGTAATATCTTGTATACTGTATGCATATACCGTAAGCGTCAAATTTTAATTTCGGTTTGCACTTCTATCATATGCAAAAGATGATCTTATCCTATGCAGCGATGCCTGCTTGCTAACAGTGGAGGGAGAGCAACGGAGTGCCGGGGGACCCCCACGCCTTACAAATGTCCAGTGTGGCAGCCTCGCTTATGTCTATCTTTAGTTTAATTCGTCGCGCTCTTTTCCACTTACTACTTTCCTATCAGAAATTAAAATATGACGACCTCGGTATATAATACTACCGCGCGAACATTTAAATTCTAAATTAGAGCAGGCTGTGAAATTTAAATTAAGTTGGTATATAAGTACTAATTTACAATTTGAATTGTCAAAGTGACGTTTCAAAATGTTAATTAATCAATAATTGACATTCTGGACAACCTAATAAAAAAAATCCCGCCTGCTATAATTTAGAATTTAAATGATCGCGTGGTACTATATCGCGTGTAGACAAGGAAAACTTCGCTCCAACATTGTGAAATAAAACATTGGTGCTATGCCGTTTTAGAGTCGCATTGTCCAAACTGCGCATGCGTTACATATAATTTTTCAAATATAAGTCTGTTTGTTTATCACATAGATTTATTACTATAAATATTTGATTAAAGTTTATAAATCGTCAAACAAGCATAAATAGTTTTAATATCGACAAACCTCTTTATAATTAATAATTGTGCCTTGTTAAATGTGGAAAAATAATTTAATTTCCCTTATTGAATGAAGAAATATCGTCGTTGCATCAGGGGCAAATCATAGACAAACAAACGATCATACCGCAGAAATGTATTTGTCAAAAATTGTACGAATTGTGGTTATGTTATAGTAAAAATTGTAAACTAATTAACTAAAACTCGCAATCAGATCAATTGCATTACAATTGTGTTTCTTTGAAGATATTATCGTGGGATATCGTGAATAAAAAGAAAAACACCTCTATAGGTACAATAATTTGTGATATAATAACAGCACTAAAATTATTCAACTCAACATGCAAGAATAATAAAAAATTAGAAGATGTGATATTCTTGTATTCTAGAATTACTGACATCTACATCGGAGAAATGTACGCAAAAAACACAGTAATTGTACTTGAATTACTATGTTACATATTAAAATATTTGAATTGCTCATATGTAATAAATAGGCTTTTATTAAACCTTACAGAGTTGCACACCCATCTTTTTGCCATGACCTTCTAATTTTTTTGGTATATGTCTAATAGAACATACATGTGTTCATAGAAAGTTGAAGAATTTTGATATGTCCACTTGTCCACCACGGAATCCACAGATCCCATATGATATGAGATGATAATATGCCGAAATTGGGTACTCGTATTTTGAGAAGAGATTGGGCCGGTTAATGAAATTTATGCTATGATGCATAACTGATTGTGAAAATACCTTGAAGGATGAACACATTATTTATCAGATAGTGAAGTGTTTTTTTTAATTTGTACTTTGCTAAATATGTATCGTAATTTCTGTCACTAAATTGTAATCAAGTACATATAGAATGTATTTTATATTTAAATTTACAATAAAATATGTTTTAGTTTAAAACAACTTGTAGATGGTACAGTATAAAGATAATATTCATTTTGGATTTTGCCAAGACAATATGTGATGAGTGCTCCCAACATTGTGGAAGTAAATACTGCAGTGTTATGAACGGCAAGGTAGGCACGGCATCAAACAGTATTCCTGTTTTTATGATATTGGTACATTCTCTAAATCTTTTTTACCATTTTATAAATTTGTATGTATTTATTAATTCATACAAATACTTATATTTCATAATAAATTTTGTTGTTTTAATTCCAAGAAAGTATAAACAAAATAAATTTCCGAACATAAATAAAATAAAATTTAATTTTTTACTTCGTAAGTAGAAATTGAACTTTGATGTAATTATTTGCAAGTCTCATTTCTACTCATCTCAGTTTATCAGACATAGACATCAAGAAAAATGTATTGATTATGAATGTGCTGTTAGATACACTACCGAAATTCAAGTGTATCAGAGTAATTGTTTGTTTGTATTCTTTGCTACCATATGGGCGTAAATTACGCTTCATCACGTTATTATTTTCATGAATGGCTTAATCATTCTAAATTTAAAAAAAAAGTTAACAGCAATAAAAATTATATTCCATCACAAAAATGTAATGCTGATTAATTCCACAACTTTTTCTAAAACATTCATCTTTCAGTGTATATCTCGACACACATTAAATAAAGGAGCACAACAGGAATTTAATTAGTTCTTTACATTGTTGATTATGCGACATTATATTGAATAATGTACGTAGACAAATATAAAATAGATGTTGTTTCATTCTTATATATAGCCAAAATACTAAATACAGTAATTTAAGTAATTTTATTTGCATTCTTAAGCTTAAAATACAAAGCAAAACTATATGTTGAAATATAATACAATCTGAGTTATATAAAACATACCTGAATCTATTCGATTGACAAAATGAAAGAAGCAGTATTTATATTCAATAATTTCACATACACCAATAAGCATATACAAATCAATGTACGTACACAAGATTTTCTGTTCAAATTCTTTTCAATAAGACGAAATGAAACGATCGGTATTTACATTTAATAATATAATTTCACATATACTAATGAACACGTACAAATCAATGTATTAGTTGTAAGTTCACAAGTTTTTCTGTTCAAAATCTTTTCTGTTAATCAAAATGAAACGATCGGTATTTACATTTAATAATATAATTACACATATTCCAGTAAGCACGTATAAATCAACGCAGAAGTTATAACTTCACAAGTTTTTCTGTTAATAATTCACTGGAATCAGTCTTCATATCGTTTATTTATTCTACAGCGTATTTTTTGGGTAATTCTACAAATTCACCGATGAACTAAACTTGCACAAAACTCAATTCAATAAAAACAACAACCTTGCGTATGCTTTCAGTAATATCATAGTTATAGATGTCAATTTAAATCAGAGGTTATAATTATGTTTTCTGTTTATCTGTCATTTCGTAAATTTAAAAATGGACAGTTTGAGTTGACGCATGCGCAGAACACGCAATGCGACCATTTCTATCTCTCTTAGTTGGGACGAAAAATTACACATTAACAAAATACAACACACGCAATATAGTAGTATTATATATATGACTGCATGAAGATGAAATAACACGGGGGAATTGAATTCTAATATTCAATTCGTCAAGAATTAAGATAGGTGTCATAACAGTTCTCTCAAATTATTCATACAACTTTTTATTTAACTCTTTGTCTATTAAAAAGTTCTTCAAAGCTTCTTGAATATGTACTCTTGGAAAAAGGTTAACAAACATGAATTTTCTCTTACTGTAATTGCTAATTATTATTATTTTTCCGCGAGTTCTACAAAATTTTCTACTGTCGTACTATCAAGTGCAAACTTTCCAACCATAGTCATTACGATGTACATTTCATTATCTATCTATTAATATTATGTTTAAAACGTTGCTATCCGGCGTTCGTGTAAGGTAGATAGATGATTCAAGCAATATTTCTCACTAATTACGTTACTTTGACTTTACCAGACGTTGCTGGAAAATCAAAACAGTTTCGAACACAAAACACGATCCATAAATTATCTACCAGTATGTTTACATATTGCCGTGAACTTTACCTTAGAATTTAAGACAATACTGTACATAAATATATAATGTTAGAAATAAACATGATTAATGGTGACACCAAGATATACTAGTACATTTAGATTAATATTAGCAATAAGAAAACACACTCGTAGTTTAAGAAACATTTATTTTAAAATAAATTTTATTAAGCCATACAATAACACAGGTATGCACATAGGGTATAAGCATTTTAATTAAGATTATATGTATATAAACACTATTTAGATATAAGTGAGGCAAAACCTCAACAATAATAGTAAATGTCACAAATGAATATTTATTTTCAGAAGTGATAAACCAGAGGTAATGTTTTATTTAGAAAATAAAGAACCTGACTACAGGTTAGGAACAAAAAGAGCTCTGAGTATATTTTGCAAAGAACCTACATTTAAAAATGGAAAGACCCTTAAAACCAACAACCGTGAAAGAGTGATGTTAACCAACGGGACGATTGTAAGAGTCAATCATTTAAAAGCAATTAAATTATACTCAGAGAATAAAATAAGATATGCTCGTAATAAATATAAAGAGGCTTAATGCACTCATATAACTTAAAGATAAAATACATACAGTTGCGATGAAAAGGATATTAAAATAAAGTATATCATAAAGAACAGCACAGAATCGTATAATATTTCAATATACACAACAAAAAGTATTAATTCTCTTCGTAATACGAATAACAGCAGTCCTTTTCATGGTTCCAAACTTTGTGCACATACAAATAAACATCTATAACCAAAGAAATAAGCAGCATTATTATAAAAGCAATGATTCATTACAGCATATTAAGCATACAAAATTCTCCAAGAACGGAAAAATGGTTCGAGGAAAGAGCAGCACAGACGGAGGGACTGGCAATTGAAACAATAACCAACTTCTTTCCATTCTTTCCGATCAAAAGCAACAAAACAAAGGTGCGAGTAAGGCTAGCGCTCGGACGAAGAATCTACCTGAAAAACAGTAAAAGTAGCAATGAATACATTTATAAGTACAATAAATATTTACGATAGCAATAAAAGAATAAAATAAATATCAATATACTTACTGTACATTAGATATAAATAAATAAAACAACAAATACCGTCGTTGGTAAATGTGGAGAAACATCAAATGTCAGAAATAAACAGAATAAAAATAAACGCCAACCTAAAATTTGAGAAGAATAAGAAGAGATATGGAATAAGTATCGAGATATCCGCTAGAGGCGCCACGACGAACAATTTGAAAATAAAAGCACGCAAAGACAATCAAATAACGAGCGGCATTTATTTTCAACTATAAAAAGGGAGTTTTTACAGAAAAAGAGTTAGTTGTTAGCTGATACCTGTGACTTTAAAAACTTCCAATACACAGCAAAGTGATAGCATCTTTTAAAGTAGATAATACATTTATGCGTCAAGCGAGTAGTGGTTAAGTGGAGTTTTTACACACTTACCATTACTATCGCAGTGTAAATAAATAAACAAACCAACTAACAACTCACAAACTAAGTAGAAGCATACACGCTCCTTGAGGAATAATTCCCAATTGTTTTATCGTCGCCATATTTACAAGAAGTAAGCGTCACCAGTAAAATTATAGAAGACTCAACGGAAGGAAGAATCAACAAGAATGGACAAACAATTTCAAGCAGAATTCGAAGAACTGTATGAATCTACGCAGTGAGTAGTTAATAATATTGTCATTACAATTAAATTCAATCAAAATACACAGGTTCTCTCCAAGCACTCCATTTCTTTTAAATAATTATTTATTTAAATAATAGAAAGTAAATATAGGGACACAATATTTATTAAAAATAAAAAACACTTGTCTTAATAGTGTACTGTGTGCGAATACTTGCACAACGGACCAGTGTTCAGTAAAAAAGACATTAGTAAGCACAGCTTTGAATAATAGTCAAACTTTTACAAACAGGAACGCCTAAAAGCTTCGCACTAAGAATCTAAAGACTCCGTGAGAATAGAGGTTTAGACAATTTGTTTGTGATGCATTAGGAACGTACCTGGGGTGGTGATTGATCCAAGCTTTATGTAGTACGTGTGAATGTTTGCATAAAGCCGATTAGTCAGTACCTTCATTATCAAGTCAACATAATTTGGACCTAATATACAGGCCTTTAGTAAGAAAAGAGTGAAGGTGGAGAAACCCTGTACTGACTGAATTCATATTAAAATAAACGATTACAATATTATCATGAAAACTGCTACTTATATAGTATTGTAAACAAGCAAATAAAATAAGTAATATACATGCAACAATAAATTTTAATTATTGTAATTATTAAGCAGATAATACATATTTTTATACATAAATAATCTGGTGTCATAGTTATTTGAATTCCTATCCCACACAACTTTAAAATAATAATAATTAAGGAGAAACAAGTAAGGAAAGAAGTAAATCACAGTAGAACCTACGAGAGATAACAATTTATGTTGTTTTGCCTATAAAGCTCGCATAAACTACAATTTTATTTATTTATCTAACTAATAAATAAATAAATTATATAAATTTCATTTAGAGGCAAATACCACAGCATATATACGGCGCCCAACTTGCTGGCTGTGTTTTTCTTACAAAATAAATTAAATACACAATTTGTCAAATATCAAAGCTAAACTTAAAAACACAACTTGCTGGCTGTGTTTCTTTCCTTGCAAAATAAAATTGTTTCTTTCATGTAATCTTATTCAAGTGGGATAGGATTCAGTTAAATTTCTATTAAGTAAAATATTAGATAGAAAGCGTTATTTGTACACAACAAAAATGTCAGACAAAGAACAAAACAGTAGCAAAGGTGAAAAACCCAATATTGAAAAAGAAATAGAAACAAAGCCACAATTCACTCAATATAGGGAACCTACGCAACTAACCTCGGACTCAGAGTCGGATAAGACTGAGACAAAAGAGGATGATTCAGGAAATGCGACAGTTGAGGGAAGCATACTCACAGAGGGCACAAGTAGTACAACAATGGAACAAAAATTTGAAAGCTTTTTCCATAAATTATTCTGTAAAATAGAGGAAAATAATAACAGAATAGAGGAGAATAATAAAACCCTAAGCCACAAAATAGAGGAGAATAATAAAACCCTAAGCCACAAAATAGAGGAAAATAATAAAACTCTAAGCCAAACTCTAAGCCACAAAATAGAGGAAAATAATAAAAATTTAAACAAGAATTTAGAAAGAATCAACTCAAAAATAGACGAGGGATTTAAAGAACTAAGGCAAGAAACACTAGAAATAAATGCCAGATTAGAGGAAAAACTGGACAAAACAGTAGCAGACCTGAGAAAACAAATAAATGACAACACAGAAACGTGCAAGAATACAAGAAAATTCTTTGTACAAGAAATGGTAGAAAGAACTGCGAAGACGCAAGAAAACTTCAACATAGTGAATGAGGAAATAGTAGCTATCAATAGAAAAATAATACACAACGAAGTGGAAAACAAAGAACAAATAGAGAAAATTACACACAAGATAGAAGACTGCGAAACAAAATATGAAGCTTGCAATAACGCTGTGTCCAATCTACAAGGGAAAACATCAACTTTTGAACACACGATCAAACAGCTTGAGGACAAAGTAATGCACGGGGTTCATACACCTAGTGTGTCTTTGCCACAAACTGTGGGAAGCATAGACAATGCACCGAAATTCTCAGGACACTATAAGGACAATCCAATGATATTCCTGAGAACAATTAAGACATACATGAGAGGCATAACGGATGAGACATCCAAACTACACTTTATAAGAGCATGTCTCAAAGACTATGCACTCCAATGGTATCACATGATAATGGATGATGTGATAGACTTTAACGATTTCGAAAGGCGATTCACAAGACAGTATTGGGGTCGAACGCAACAAAGAAACATAAGACACGACCTGATATTTGGAAAGTATAGGTCTGGATTATCTCGAGAGAACTATGTCATAAGAAAATATTCTTTTCTCAAATACATTATACCCAGAATAGAGGAAAGTGACATAGTATCGCAATTGGCTGCACACTTTGATCACAATGTTACTCAGACCGTCGCACTTCAAGGAATGGAAACAATAGAAGAACTCCTTGAATTAGTAAAAAGATTAGACGACATAGATGAAAAGGGCTATAACGTGAACCGAGGGAATGGAAACATGAACAATCAACCTCGAAACAACGACAGCAACAACAGAAACAACTACAATGGGAATAGGCGAAACAATAATAATTACCAAAATACCTATAACCCGGACAGAAATAATGATGGCAAAAGGAAAGATAATAGCCAAAATTACAAGAGGGAAGAGAAGACAAGTAAAGAAGATAAAAGAATTCAAAATATACAAATTGAAAAGGAAGTAAAAGAAGCAACAACAAAACAAAATCAAGAATCTAGGGGTGCGATACCAAAAGAAAACAGGCATAACTCAACAAACAAAGAGTGGGTGAATGCAGCATATTATTCTGGTGCAACGTCGCTGGATTTTTAAATAAGCCAGCCAAGAGAAAACGTAAAATACAAAACATCTATAAGTACGATGATTTAAAAAAGATAACCACGGAACTACCACATATAAAAATCAAGATTGGGGAACAAGAGATAGAAACATTGCTGGATACTGGAGCTCAACTTTCACTTTTAAATAACAATATCATGAACAAAGATATTGAAAGTTTGGGGTGTTATAAACCCATAAAGAAAATAAATCTTATTACTGCAAACAAAAAATGTATGATAACAGTAGATAAAATCTTCTGTATAAATATAAAGATAGATAATTTAAATTTATTAACCGAATTCATCATAGCACCTAATTTGAATAGCGACTGTATATTAGGGATGGACTTTTTAAGCCAGTATGGTACGAAATTAAATATGGAAAATAAATTATTCCACATAAAGGACTCAACAATATCATGGAGCAAAGAAGCCCATGAGGAAGAGATCTTTATCAATAATCTATATGAAGAAGATGCTCAAGAAGAAATCACAACAAAAATGGATTGTAGTTTACACAATGAAGTTAAGAAAAGTGCACATCCTGTGAGGCAACTTCAATGCGGAGACCTCACGCAAAATAGGGATGGTACTAAATTAAATTGTAATAAACTGTATATAACCCATGTGAATTATCTTTTGAGTAAGCATATAAAATTATTTGATGATAGTCCAGGATTAGCCAAGGGTTACGAACATAAACTTAAAGTCGACGAGACACAGCCCTTCAGAATAAAAACATACCCCATTCCAAAAAAGTATACAGAGCAAGTCAAATTAGAAATAAAAGAAATGTTGAAAAACGGCATAATTACAAGAACGGAATCAACGTTCATAAATCCAATGGTTGTAGTAATAAAGAAGAAACTTAATGATGAAAAAGACGTCAAATTACGCGTATGCCTTGACGCCAGATGTCTGAACTCCAGAACCGCACCTAATTTTGAAGCCCCACAAAACATTGAAACCCTATTGACAAAATGTACAGACGCAAAGTGGTTTACGAAACTTGATTTAAAAAGTTCTTTTTGGCTGGTACCATTGCACAAAGATTCTAGGAAATATTGTTCCTTCATGTTTAATTCATTAGTATACTCTTACAATGTGGTTCCATTTGGATTATCGTCAGCTACTGCAGCACTAGTAAGAGCAATGCAGCAGATCCTGGATCCACACGAAGAATACGTCTCACACTACGTAGATGATATTCTAATATTTAATAAAGACATAGAAAGTCACAAAGAATCAGTAGAGAAAATCCTGAATACATTAGCAGAAAATGGTTTAAAAATAAACCTCGAGAAATGCGAATTCTATAAAAATAAAGTGAATTATCTGGGATACATAATTGATGGAAAGACGATATCAATAGAGGAGGAAAAACTTGAGGCGATACGAAAATATCCCAAACCAAAAAATATTAAAATGCTTAGAGGATTCCTAGGAATGATAAACTACTATAAACACTTCATTCCTAAAATATCCGACCAAACTCACACGTTATACAAAATGATCAAGAAAGGAGTAAAATTCAAATGGACCCATGAAAGGGAAAAGGCATTCATCGACATAAAAGAAAATTTCTACAAGGCATTGATCATAAATTTACCAGATTTCAATGAAGAATTCATACTAAGATGCGATGCCTCCAGCAATGCTGTAGCCGCAGAACTCCTACAAATAAGAAATGGGGAAGAAATACCCATATGCTTCCTATCAAAATTCTAAAGGATTATGAGCAAAATTATTCCTCGTCAGAACGGGAATTGCTATCCATTATATATGGAGTGTCAAAATTAAAATATTACCTACTAGGAAACACTTTCCTACTCGAGACAGATCATTTATCTCTAATATTCTTAATGAAAACAAGGTTTAATAATTCACGAATATACAGATGGTCTCTCATACTATCTGAATATTCATTTAAAATAAAGCACAGGAAAGGTACGGACAACATAGTTGCAGACGCACTAAGCAGAGCCCATGGAGGTAATAAACAATCACACTCATATCAGATAAATGAATATGATATCGAACACGCTCCAAATTTATACAATCGAGAAGATATCGAAGACAGTCAACGAACACCTGAGATACTAGAAATAAAGCACAGAGAAGATAGAGAACTCACGTTAAATAAGAATAAAACATATCAAATAGGAGACCTAGTTGTAGTGAAGAACTATCGACTAGGTAGGAGACATTTAAATAAATGTGCAAAACTGGACCTACCCTACAGTGAACCTTACAGAATAAGTAGGACACTAGGAGATGTAACTTATGAACTACAAGAAGTAGACAATAGAAATATAAAAGGAAAATACCATGTGTCCATGCTACATGACTACGATGAAATAAATGATCAATAAAATTGCATTTGTAGTTCACGTTAGTTGTGAAAACATAATTTACACATTTGTCAATTCATTATTTCATAATGGCAAACCATGGTTTTAACAACTAAGGGATATGCCGTGAACTTTACCTTAGAATTTAAGACAATACTGTACATAAATATATAATGTTAGAAATAAACATGATTAATGGTGACACCAAGATATACTAGTACATTTAGATTAATATTAGCAATAAGAAAACACACTCGTAGTTTAAGAAACATTTATTTTAAAATAAATTTTATTAAGCCATACAATAACACAGGTATGCACATAGGGTATAAGCATTTTAATTAAGATTATATGTATATAAACACTATTTAGATATAAGTGAGGCAAAACCTCAACAATAATAGTAAATGTCACAAATGAATATTTATTTTCAGAAGTGATAAACCAGAGGTAATGTTTTATTTAGAAAATAAAGAACCTGACTACAGGTTAGGAACAAAAAGAGCTCTGAGTATATTTTGCAAAGAACCTACATTTAAAAATGGAAAGACCCTTAAAACCAACAACCGTGAAAGAGTGATGTTAACCAACGGGACGATTGTAAGAGTCAATCATTTAAAAGCAATTAAATTATACTCAGAGAATAAAATAAGATATGCTCGTAATGAATATAAAGAGGCTTAATGCACTCATATAACTTAAAGATAAAATACATACAGTTGCGATGAAAAGGATATTAAAATAAAGTATATCATAAAGAACAGCACAGAATCGTATAATATTTCAATATACACAACAAAAAGTATTAATTCTCTTCGTAATACGAATAACAGCAGTCCTTTTCATGGTTCCAAACTTTGTGCACATACAAATAAACATCTATAACCAAAGAAATAAGCAGCATTATTATAAAAGCAATGATTCATTACAGCATATTAAGCATACAAAATTCTCCAAGAACGGAAAAATGGTTCGAGGAAAGAGCAGCACAGACGGAGGGACTGGCAATTGAAACAATAACCAACTTCTTTCCATTCTTTCCGATCAAAAGCAACAAAACAAAGGTGCGAGTAAGGCTAGCGCTCGGACGAAGAATCTACCTGAAAAACAGTAAACGTAGCAATGAATACATTTATAAGTACAATAAATATTTACGATAGCAATAAAAGAATAAAATAAATATCAATATACTTACTGTACATTAGATATAAATAAATAAAACAACAAATACCGTCGTTGGTAAATGTGGAGAAACATCAAATGTCAGAAATAAACAGAATAAAAATAAACGCCAACCTAAAATTTGAGAAGAATAAGAAGAGATATGGAATAAGTATCGAGATATCCGCTAGAGGCGCCACGACGAACAATTTGAAAATAAAAGCACGCAAAGACAATCAAATAACGAGCGGCATTTATTTTCAACTATAAAAAGGGAGTTTTTACAGAAAAAGAGTTAGTTGTTAGCTGATACCTGTGACTTTAAAAACTTCCAATACACAGCAAAGTGATAGCATCTTTTAAAGTAGATAATACATTTATGCGTCAAGCGAGTAGTGGTTAAGTGGAGTTTTTACACACTTACCATTACTATCGCAGTGTAAATAAATAAACAAACCAACTAACAACTCACAAACTAAGTAGAAGCATACACGCTCCTTGAGGAATAATTCCCAATTGTTTTATCGTCGCCATATTTACAAGAAGTAAGCGTCACCAGTAAAATTATAGAAGACTCAACGGAAGGAAGAATCAACAAGAATGGACAAACAATTTCAAGCAGAATTCGAAGAACTGTATGAATCTACGCAGTGAGTAGTTAATAATATTGTCATTACAATTAAATTCAATCAAAATACACAGGTTCTCTCCAAGCACTCCATTTCTTTTAAATAATTATTTATTTAAATAATAGAAAGTAAATATAGGGACACAATATTTATTAAAAATAAAAAACACTTGTCTTAATAGTGTACTGTGTGCGAATACTTGCACAACGGACCAGTGTTCAGTAAAAAAGACATTAGTAAGCACAGCTTTGAATAATAGTCAAACTTTTACAAACAGGAACGCCTAAAAGCTTCGCACTAAGAATCTAAAGACTCCGTGAGAATAGAGGTTTAGACAATTTGTTTGTGATGCATTAGGAACGTACCTGGGGTGGTGATTGATCCAAGCTTTATGTAGTACGTGTGAATGTTTGCATAAAGCCGATTAGTCAGTACCTTCATTATCAAGTCAACATAATTTGGACCTAATATACAGGCCTTTAGTAAGAAAAGAGTGAAGGTGGAGAAACCCTGTACTGACTGAATTCATATTAAAATAAACGATTACAATATTATCATGAAAACTGCTACTTATATAGTATTGTAAACAAGCAAATAAAATAAGTAATATACATGCAACAATAAATTTTAATTATTGTAATTATTAAGCAGATAATACATATTTTTATACATAAATAATCTGGTGTCATAGTTATTTGAATTCCTATCCCACACAACTTTAAAATAATAATAATTAAGGAGAAACAAGTAAGGAAAGAAGTAAATCACAGTAGAACCTACGAGAGATAACAATTTATGTTGTTTTGCCTATAAAGCTCGCATAAACTACAATTTTATTTATTTATCTAACTAATAAATAAATAAATTATATAAATTTCATTTAGAGGCAAATACCACAGCAATATGTACGCTTGGACGGCTAAATTATCCGCAAACTAACCAGTTTCGAACTTTAATCGTAATCCAAATTTTCCCGTTGCACTAAATCAACGCCAACTAGGATCTACACATACGTACATACGTCGTAAATCCTCCCTTCGGGCACCGACAACGAAGAACTAACTTATTAACTAACAGATTAACACTCGCGTAAATACTAGGTGCTCGTACATTCATTGCGACAAGGAAACGAGAAGCACCCCAAAACATCTGCGGCACTTAAAATTGCTGTTTTCGTGATGGCAAGTGTCAGCTGTGTGTACTCCGCGGTTACGAAAACAGAGTCGATGTTTGTGCCGCAATTGTTTTCGTTCCTTAATCGAGTTTGGCAACTGCATTAAGAACGAGCCTCTCGTCCTGAGTCAGGAGAGGGGTGGAAGCGAGTGGAAGACCGTAGTACATACCACAATTCCAGTAGCATCCAATGAGTAATTGTCCTATTATAGGGATTTCCGGAAATTTCGGTAACAAAGATGAAGAGGCGCTTTGGGAGTGTGGAAAGACGTCTGTGGAGCTAAGTATTTGGAAATCTGTTTTCGCGAATATTACAATAATATGCAAGAAATGATATTTTGTTGTGGTATCGTGTTAAATATGCAGGTTACATTGTGATAATATAATATAATATAATTTCTAATTTCTACAGGTAAATTATTATAACGTTTCTTTGATCTTTGTACATATTTATATATAAAAAATTGCTTATTTGTCTAGAATGTATTATAATTATGAGTCTTGCATTAAATATACTTAATTTTAGACTTTTGTGTTTCTAGAATTCGTTCATAACTGGGGCAGTTTCTGTCAAATGCTTTTTGGTTAACATCCAATTTTTAATATTATTACCATCGTCATACAATTTACACACTTATCGTATTCAGCAACACTATTAACAATTAATCAATTATACAGTGTTCACCTGCACACCTGCCGCATGCTTTATTAACTATGCAATCCCTCGCAAAATGATTATAACTTGCACAGTTATAACACCTTATTGTATTTATGTATTCATATATATCGCATTTCTTCCATCCAACATTATTTTTTTCTTTTTGTAGCATTTTTCCAAATATATCCTATTTTAATTTTATTACCATCCTCATACAATTTACACACTTGTCGTCCTCAGCAACACTATTAACACATGTTACACCTTCTTTTGTGTATCTTATACCATATCAGCATTCTATCATTTTGTTGCATTTCCAGCGAGTGACGCTGTGTACTTGCCTTGTATAATTTCGTACATATTAGATTACGCCTTGAATAATCTTTTGTTACTATTGGAACTACGTATAAATATTTTCTGTGGAATGTAGAATTTTCTTTTAATGTTCGAATGATTTGCACATTTCCTTTCGAATTATTTTTGATTGTTATTGGGAATAATTAGATTGTTTTCGTATATTAATTACCTCAAGTTCACCTTTTTTTTTCCTTTAATTTGTAGGTCAAGTTAGACATGCTGGCGCCATCTCGTGTGTGTGCGACTGATTATGCTATAGGTAGCATTTAGAATGACCTTTTGTTTAATGTGTTAATATATTATATTTCTTACGTCGCTGCATAATTATCTTCGATTATTTCTATTTAATTATTTCTTTGGTTGGTTCTTATTAATTGATCCCTTAACTTTTAAATATTTTATGTAATAATTCTCTTCCAACTTGCTAGATGTCGCCTTGACACTTTCTACCGCAACCTTGTGTCCGTGTCATATTCATTCGTTCAATATCAATCGAACCGTTGAGTTGAATCAGTGTCACTGTAATTAATGGTCTGTTGTGCCTATTTACCGTATAATTCACACGATAAATCGTGGATGATTCAACCACTGTTTAATCATCCACGGAAACTAATTAACTACTAAAAGCTTAATTTATCACTATAAATTAAGCTTTTAGTAGTTAATTAGTTTCCCACTGCATGGTGCAGGATTTTCATATTGTTTTAAGTAGACTCCTGAATCGGTGAGTGACTAAGTTTCTTAATTTCTCTTTTTCCTAATTAATGCCTTGTTTCGTATATTTTCCGTTTTAGCTTTTTATCTTATATCGTACTCTCGATTGCATTTGTGTGCGAACACGTGTTGGAATTCCGGAAGTAATGCCGCCATCTTGTTATCTTATCTTCTGCAACCACGTAGACGTTTAACTATATCTGAGAATATTTGACCCATCCGCCGTACTTTATAGGTAAATCTACCTCATTTAGACCCGGAATTAATTGTTTTCCATGATGGAGGCCTTATAGAAAACCGATGCCCCATGTGGATCAAATACACTGTCAAGTTACGTCTTTAATTATTCTTATTTGTAAACCTATTGATCTGTTTTGCTTAATTAATTTCATTAGAATACGTTTTGCTTTTATCTGTAAATTCACTTTCATTTTAATTTACGTTTTGAGTAGCTATCCAATTTAATTGCTAGTTAATTTCCGTCAGGACCGTAATCTAATTTTGTAGTTTTTAATTAATTTTTGGTACTCAGAAGTGTTATAGCTAACTAGTTGTTTTTTCTATTTTTAAAAATACACATCTACAGCATGTAATGACTGTAAGGGCTTAAATGTAATGCGAGATCTCGTTCTGCCATAATTTCTTTTGTAAATAATAATAATTTCTTAGCTTAATTAAATTATAGTCAATTGATTAGTTTCAAATTCAAATTAATTTTCAATTTTTAAGTACATTTGTTCATCTTTCGTGATTAAACTTCTTTTTTTTTTAATATTTGAATATTTTCAAATTTAATTTAATTTAATTGTTAAGCGCATTTATGCTCTATTTGCGTGGAATAGATGTTTAAAACTTAGATAGTTTTTTTTTTATAATTAATTTGTATTATATATAAGGTGATCCACCCATTTGTGGAATTTTTATAATTTTCATGTTGCATTTTGGCATTCTATAATTCCAAAACTATTATAATAAACTTGTTATTTTTGTTTATATTATGTATGAATGTCTTACTATACCTAGTGTACTTGAGTTATTTTTGCTGTCGGAATAAGTAACGTATTGGAGTGGGCCTGAAATTGAATGACAGCTGGCGCCTAAGAAACATCCACCTTCAGTAATCTGTGTGACCCATCCCCTAAAACCGAGAGTTAGAGGCACAGGCTCCACCCCATCTTTTCCAACGCACACTAGGGAAGTAAGGTAAGGCAGGTTGAAAGTGACACAAAATAAATATCCGAAACTTTCATAAATTTAATTGGACGAAGCTACAGGTGTGAAACTCCGACATACTCTAATTTTCGACGGATGACATTATACTAGTTGTCGTTAGCGCCAGTTGTGCCTTGCTTTCTGCCAGGATAATCCTGACAAGAAGTGGGGGTAGCACACAATCAACTATACAGTGTTCACCTGCACACCTGCCGCATGCTTTATTAACTATGCAATTCCTCACAAACTTTAACTATAATAATACTAATTCATAAATAGCAACCAATAAAAAAAAATACAAAATGTTTTGTTTTTGGGAATTTTTTAATTTTTGCATAATATCCGTAATATTAAATTCCTGCTGCTCTGACTACTGTATTAACACATATAAAGCGTTTGAAGTGCTATCTGATAAAACTTTATTCAACTGTTCAGATTTTTTTGTCATCGCCTCATTACATTCCTCAACATCATTTTCGAATTCAATTTTTTTATTCATTCAATTTCACACTGATTGATTCCTCTCCAAAAATTAAAAGTATGATTTAAGCACTAGTTATATAAGCTTATGTTAGTATTGATTATATTATAAAACTTGAGACGCCGAGTTGTTTATATTATAACAGGCGAAACGTGACATTAGCCTGTGCAACTGTAACTACTAGAAGTGTGTAGGGTGAAGAGAGATATTAGCATGTGGGTTTCAGGCAGAGTGAAAAAAGAAGTAAGTCGATTGGGGTCCTTCGAGCGGTTGATAGCATTTTAAAGCTGTCCTGGACCGCATATATGAGTCCCTATATATTTAAGTCGACTCACACATAGCGGTCGACATTGTATTAGTTTGCAGTTTGAACCTCCAAAGTAATAAAATAGGTTCTTTGTCTACATAAAAGTCGACAGCCAACTAATTGTTATATGTGTAAAGTTTGACATTTCTTCATATAACAATAACAACTAAAGAAGCTACAGGTGTCTCTACCGTCGAAGGAGGACTCCCACTACGCACATCGATATCACGAAGATCTTCATTTGAAAAAAAAGAAAAATAATATGCAAAAGGTATTTACAACTTTTATGGTGTGAGTGTTCAATAAATTAGACCGTTAAAACTTGCCTTAATATCGACACGTAATTCATTAATATAATAATCTAAGATTGAAGACACATTTAATAGTTTGTCTGTCTTAGATACTACAATATCTCAGAAATTGTAAATTGTTTGCCAATGTTGGTTTAAAAATTATTGTATGCATTGTCGATATATGTCAATCTCAGCATACATTGTGTTTCTCCTAAGACCTACGTTGTTAGTATTGATCTAAATACTAAGACGCGGTAAAAAACAAACGATGTATGATGCATTTCAGAGAAACGATAATATACAAATAAATCATAACTAATCTTTTATTATATGCGCTCTGAACTTATTTTATTAATGTGTTTGTTTGTAATTAAAATTGATATTATTTTTGTGTGTTTTTTGCATTTGTATTAATATATGCATAAAATCTTGGTTTTTAATTTTATTCAATTATATCAATTGATGTCCGAAAACTAATTTGTTGACATCTCTTAACTTGGATCGTCCTGGGAATATGAGCTAGTCAGGTAAAACGGTTCACATTTTATTTTATTTAAAAGATATATAATATAACAGGCAAGTAATTTGAAGGGTTCCATTACAATATTAAAAGCGGTTCTATTTCAAGAAGGCGCCCAACGTGGGGCTTTTACAAGTTCAAAGAGTGATGACTATATACTGAATGTATTTAATAAACAAACAGATTTAATGTATTCACCATTAATGTGGACAATTGCAAACATAAAAGTGGTAAAAACTATAGTAAAAAGTTTTCATGTATATCATTAGTTAATATTTTATATTTGACATTCTATGCCACTGGTAAAAGAATAAATCTCACATAATTTTTAAATTTATTTATAAATACAAAATATTTAGCCATTTCAAAGACGTTATTATTTTCTGTTACTTCCCGACTTTCACAAATATCAGATACAATTACCATTAAGTAGTTAATTTGAAAAAATGGAACATCCATTGTCTCATCCGCATAAAAACCAATCTGCGGCCTGTTTATTCAAAGTCAATAAAATCTTACGGGGGAAATCGAAGGCATTAGGAACAGTTGTATTGTGGGGCAGACGATAAAAGACAATTTTACGGCATTTATCGTCGTAGAAATAACCCACATATTATTGTTTGTATTGTGGGTAGAGTTTTACATGTTCCTCCCGTTCACCGAGCTCGCACTGTTACGCTTTCCTTTTGTGGGCATTGTTGTGGCAATAATACAAGGCACTTAGCTTATATTGCAGTTTGACGAGTGCCTAATTGAAATATTACATTAATGGGGAAACCACGGCAACAAATGCCCGATTTAACCGATTTTATTTCGAAACCGCTTTATATCTTTTATAACCCGTGAGAGAAAACCAACTTGTGTGTATAGTTGTGTAAACGTATAAGAGCATAAGTATGTATATAAAAAGCCGTAAAATCCGATATTGTAATATTTGCACTCCTTTATGCCATCATATAAATATAATGTGCTCGATAAAATTAAAAACAGTTATTTACCGTCTGTAATAAAAAAGTTATATAAAAGAATTTTATCTGTACTAATACCGACATAAAGCCATTACGTATTTATTGCGATGTATTCAGTATATTAACATTTAAACACTCAGTATAATATCGCGAAATTTTATAATGCAAATACCTATTATGAATTGAAGTTTGAACAATTTTATTTTAGTTAATTTTTCCGGCAATAAATTTTATGTTTGAATTTAAGACTGTACTGTCTAAGAAATATAGAGACGAATTTCTGAACAGGCCTACACACAAATAAAGTAAACATTGCGGAAGTTTGGTTCTGCCATCTTTCGGGGATAGTAGCGAACTCCTTATTTTCGGGTACAATATGAAATATCAAGCAATGTTAAAACAAAAAAAAACAAGAAAAAAGTGTTATATAATATACAGGGTGAGTCATCTCCGCGGGTAAGGCCTATTATGCCATTATGAGTGAAGATATTTCGAAGCGGTTTTTTTCTTATCATAGCTGCTCATTAGGAGCACATTTTAAAAATATTATGTATTATACAGTGTGTTTCATAGCTTGGTGGCTGACCGTAATGATAGTTTTTTAAATGGAACAGCCTATATATTATTCATTTTTTTGTTCCTCGTATAATTCTTAGTCAAAAAGTTATAAGGTACGAAAAGCCTAAAATCTAAGGTTTTTGACTTATTGCCATTTTTCTGACAAATTCAATGTTTTCATAAAATTATACTTCTCGAAAACGACCTATTAGATGGACACAATTTTTGGTAGAATTGTTCATAATGAAAGGGCCTAATACAAACGTATTTTATTTTCTTTCAATTACTAATTGAATTTGCAGAAAACTGGATTAAAGTTACATGATATAATTTTCTCTAAAAGTGATTTTTTTCAAATGGAACATCCTGTATATCGTTTCAGTTTTGAATTGCTTACTAAATTTTGCACCAAAAGCATAAAAGACTGAGCTATTGTCATTTTTCAATATAATTTTGTCAACTTTATGTTTTTTTATTTTAATACGGTCTTTTTGTACTGAAGGAATGTCAAAAAAATTATTACGAGCCCAAAGAGCTTAGGAGCAGCGTTACTTTGAGAGAAGAAGTCCCAAAACGGATGCCTTTAGAAGAGTAATGGATGCTTTTATTACTACTGGTAGTATTGCTACTTCAAAAACAACGAACCCTAAATATTTAGTTAATGATGAAAATCAGTTCAGAATTCTTATAGCAACAAAAGATAATCCACACGTCAGTACCCATGAAAGAAAAAATAAAATATGCTTGTATTAAGCCCTTTTATTATGAACAAGTTTTTGAACTCTTGTGAATATAAATCCGTTGAGGCATCTTTATCCACATAAGACCAGTCTCAACACAATTAAAAACTTGCTTAGCATGATAATCCACTCGGACTATAACCAAAATCCATCAATTTCTTAATTAAACCATATAATATATTAAACAGTGCATTTTCATCCTTAAATTTTCAAGCTAAACTCCAAAACGTAATTTAATTTTAGCGCAGCTAACGACTTGGGAAATAACATTTCTCAATAAAGTTCTTTTCAATTTGCAAAAGCTAGATATAATTAATATGAGAAACTAATCTTTTGGATAAATTTATTACACTTACGAAATTTTCTATAAACAATTTTCAATGAGCAATTAAAATCCTATTGAAAAAGCCATTAACATTATTACCTCAATTTGCATTAAGATAATGTTAAATGTATTTAGTAAGTGTTTAAATTCGGGAATTGAATATGTTTCTATTTTTCTATAAAAGAATTCATAAACGAATACCTAAATACCGATAACTTCGAAAGAAAATCTAATAATAATAGCTAATTTTCTCTTAAATAAAATTATTTATCTAACGAATGAAGGAAATCATTTGTAAAGAAAAAGGAATAAATAGAATCTGCATATTATTCTTTAGAGAAGTTTTGCTTCTTTAGTTGTTTTGTAGAATTCCTTCTTTTAATTTATTTTGCTCTCAAATGCTTTGAATTCTTGAATCCGCTTCTTTCTCGATTTTATAAATTCGCGTTTGTGGAATTTCTTTTATCAAGTCAGTCGTCTCAGTATTGGATTTTTATATTATTATATTCTACGATATTGTTCTCCTTTTGTGTTCACATTATGACAGAGAATATTCATGCCTTTTATGTTTACTTGCTTTATCTTTTGAAAACAATTATGTACATGCGAAAAAAACTATTTAGAGTAGTTAGTAATTGCAGCAATGATACCAGCAGATGTTGTTCATGTGAACCAAAATTATTATTTTCCCAGTGCCAAAAATAATATGGTCGCCATCAAGACATTTAATTACCAAAATTTTTATAAAACTACAACTGGCCCATCTGAGCTACCAAGCGATGTATGTTCACTTATTTGTGTTAATATAATATACCTTACCCAATAAACAAATGTTGAAAATAATAATGATAAATTATTATAAATTTGTGTGTGTAATGGAAGTAATTAAATATGTTTATTTTGAACTTCCCGCGTAACCCTAGCATGAACTCTTCTCACATACACTAGGATCAAGATTTGCGTTCTTTCGATTTGTATTGAATCAAAAATATGGGAAAGTAAATTTGGTTTACATTGTTATGATTCGATAGGCGTCCGTACAGCTAAAATAAATTGGGGATTCCCTCGCATACACACAAAGAAAATACCGTTGAAATTTTTTGAAAACATGGAATCCTCACAAGTAGTCAACATGGATACCGTGTTGGGAAGCCCCCAGTAACGGCTCCAGTGGATTTTATAGAAACGGTAAAAATAAAAGTGAACAAACGGCGTTGTCAAGATATCATGTTGAGCTGGACCATGAGTTTGATTTTGACAACCCTAAAATTTTAGATAAGGAAAATAATCTCACTAGGAGATTGTTTCTTGAGCAAATAAATATATTTAAGTCTCAATATACTATTAATGTCAAAGATGATTCACCGTTACAAATATTGAATGTATATGCAGGAGTCATAAAATAATTATTGTATTCTTCCATTCATTTAAATTTATAATAATTGTTAATTGTTGTAGTTGATTTTATCTTTCAATTACTAGGTATATTCTTATATTATATTGTTAGTGTAAAGACCTCGGTTTCTTTTATTTCTTCTTGTTTTGTGGGTGTTGGTTTTGTTATTCACAGGTAAATAATATATTTTTAAAATAAGGTACATACATACGTGCCACATACATGATTACGGTCTAGCTGTTAAGAACATATAAACGAGCATAATATAATGTTAATAAATAAAGTAATAAATACCATTTACAATTTAATATGGGAATAACGTAAACATCATTTACTTTCTGTATTTCATATTTGCAGAATAAATTACTAAGGTAAATAAATAATAGTACTATAATTAAGTTTACAGACTGTACTATATGTTTTTTAATCTATATTGTACCTTTGAAACAGTTCATTGATTAAATGGACGAAACGTTAGCGTTGTAATTTGAGTTTGTTTTTTTCTTCTCCTATCCTAATACCGACGACTGGGTACAATTGTTAAATAATTTGAAGGATACGACAGTTGCTTTATATATATATATATATATTTAATATTCAAAAGAAATACTGTATAATTTCTTTTTTTTTGAATTTTCTTGGTGTAGCGGCCTCAATTAAAAATTACTAATCGTAATAAAACAAAACTCCTTTAACGTTTCGACTTTTTATTAAGTCTTTCTCAAAATATTAAAAATGTTTACACAGAAAATACAAACATACTGATGTCAAAACCACAACTGCAATAAATAAGGACAAAACTATAACTACAGAACATTAATAAAATTTATTTTATTTATTATAATAATCTCCTTTGAAAATAACTATTTTTATATCCATAAAGTAAAGCACCAAACGCACACAGTCATTTAATAACCGATTACAATTTTAAAATTTAATTCAATTATGAAAAGGAATAAAAGTTTTTTTTTTTTTTGCTTTCCAACACGAATGGAAAAAAACTACAATAAATGTAAGAAAAGCATACATCAAATACCTTTTCAAAAATGATATTCACTGGGAAATGACTTTGGTAAGTCCACGGTTTTTTTCATTATTATAATAAATAAAATAAATTTTATTAATGTTCTGTAGTTATAGTTTTGTCCTTATTTATTGCAGTTGTGGTTATGACATCAGTATGTTTGTATTTTCTGTGTAAACATTTTTAATATTTTGAGAAAGACTTAATAAAAAGTCGAAACGTTAAAGGAGTTTTGTTTTATTACGATTAGTAATTTTTAATTGAGGCCGCTACACCAAGAAAATTCAAAAAAAAGAAATTATACAGTATTTCTTTTGAATATTAAATATAATATACGGCCAAGAAATAAAAAAAATAAATATAAATATATATATATATATATATATACATTTTAAATAATTTTAAAATTCGTTTTCCTCAGCGTAGAAAATGTCAAATATGATTTTTCTGCTTAAGCACTGAGTAATTAAGGTAAATTTTTAATTAGAAAAATTTACCGCCCAGGGCGAAATTCGAACTCACTTTTCCCGATCTCATGTCAGGTGCTCTACCAAATGAACCACCTGGGGGCGTTGTGAGTGCGAGTCTACTTGCACGTCTTGAATCTCATCAAGTCACATATGTTATTATATATATGCCGGCAGTACGGACAAATATGTAAATTTTAAATAATTATAAAATTCGTTTTCCTCAGCGTAGAAAATGTCAAATATGATTTTTCTGCTTAAGCACTGAGTAATTAAGGTAAATTTTTAATTAGAAAAATTAACCGCCCAGGGCGAGATTCGAACTCACTTTTCCCGATCTCATGTCAGGTGCTCTACCAAATGAACCACCTGGGGGCGTTGTGAGTGCGAGTCTACTTGCACGTCTTGAATCTCATCAAGTCACAGATGTTATTATATATATGCCGGCAGTACGGACAAATATGTAAATTTTAAATAATTTTAAAATTCGTTTTCCTCAGCGTAGAAAATGTCAAATATGATTTTTCTGCTGAAGCACTGAGTAATTAAGGTAATTTTTTAATTAGAAAAATTTACCTTTTCTAATTAAAAATTTACCTTAATTACTCAGTGCTTAAGCAGAAAAATCATATTTGACATATATATATATATATATATATATATATATATATATATAGATAATGATGTACGTTCCATATACTGGATAAATATGTTGGGAAAAAATTGAAGGTTACTGTCCTGGACAGAATTATGGGTTGTAGAATTAAATAAAACACATAATTTGACGCTACGTGACGTTTCGGTTCATTATTGAACCTTCTTCAGACCTTTAATCAAAAATATTTTGGAAGAGCACAAAACAGCAATTAGTCATTACAAAAAAAAAAAATTAATTAGTCATATAGTACTTACAAAAAGCATCTGTGCTCGCATATATGTTGTTTATGTCGTTTAATTTGTAAATCCACGGTGAGTTGGAATTTATCATTGACATTGAATCGTCGTATTTTTGAGTACATAATTTTGAACTTATAACAACATTTTAAAACTACGTAACAGCACATTTAAAAAAAACATTTACTTAGATAAAACAATACACTTTACGGGTCACAGTGCAGTTCTATCAAATCGTATATCTTTATGTTTGTGACTCAACAAATACTGTGTATATAGACGATGCATGTGCAGATAAGAAATCGTTTGCGGAACATATGTTTCTTTTTATCCCTGATGTTTTGTGATTTAAAATAGCATTTATAAAATAATTTCTATCTAGTTTTAAGCAAGGTGCGGATCCAGGATTTATGACCCAGTGAAGAATGCCCTTTATTCTTTTGTAGAAAAGGCCGTCTTATTGCCTTATTGTTTTAATTTAAATTTGATTTTATAAGTCATGTGTGGTATTAGAGCGGAATAGATGGTACTAAAATTGCTACAGTCATTTCTGTTGTTAATATTGGGACTTATGGTTCTTATGGCTACGGTTTCTAAGAAAAGTCTCTTTGACAAGTTACTCTCCTGAAAGAGAATTTTAATGTTATCGAAAGTAATGTTATGGTTAGTGGAGCTCAGGTGGGCAGCTAGTGTACATCTTTGTGGGTGTCTTTTAATGTCACTTATATGTAGCGTGTTACGTTCTTTAAGGCGTTGTTTCGTTTGACCTACATAGTATTTACCGCAATCACACTGTAGGAGATATACTACATTGCTATTTGCTAGATTGTTTATTTTGTCTTTCAAAGGTGTGAATAGTTTGTTTACCGTGTTCGGAAGTGTATAAGTAATCGGAATATCACCCTGAAAAAGCATCTTGATTTTATTGGTCAGATTTGGGATGTATGGGATGCTTTTGTATATATATATATATATATATATATATATATATATATATATATTCTCAAAATGGGAATTATTATATATAGATAATATCATATATTTTTTGTATTTAATATTCAAAATTATTAATCTAACTAAAAAACATGTTAATCACAGACTGTATTTTATTTTGGAACAGGTATTTATGTTTTTCTTAATAAATTAGACAGGACAATAACCATTAAATAATTTACATATTCGTAATATAGTTCATGTATGTACATAAGATTATTTTTTCTTGCATTGAGTTTTGCGTGCGCCATGCATGTATATATAATACGTACATACGTTTGTATGTTGATCGCGATTGCGTAAGAAATTTCAAAGTGGTGAATTATTAATTATATACTTACATACTAACTTTGCGATTGTATCTCTGTTTTTAAAAGCGACTTAAAGTGGATATTGTACCGTATTAACAAGTAATTACAAATGCCATAAATTTTCATTAAGCACAAGCATGTAAATCATTCTTTTCAATGGTTTATATTCAAGGGTTCTTTTTTAAAATCAATAAGGAACAAACAGATATGAAAAGCACACTTTCGGATATCAACATTTTTTTAAACTATGTAAATGTGGTGCTTGTATTAATTTTGTAATAGGTACTTTATTATTATTATGTATTATGTTTTACACCACCAGTGCGAAATATATTCGGTTGAATTTCAGAGCATTTCAAAAAGCATTCTGAGGTATGTTGTATCTGTTACTGATAAGCTGAAGTTTTCAAAATTATTGGTGCTAATTTCTCTACGAAAGTTCGAACAGGTAAAATGCAGGATAGGATTATCCTTTTAGCATACTTAAAATCTACGAGGAAAGAATAGGAGAGAGTGTCCTTAAAAATAATATTTGTCCAAAGTGGTAACTCAATATGGCCGCCGCAATGCATAGCGTGCAGAAATATTACTTAAATTAATTATTAATCACAAAATTTAAATTAACAAAGGTTCAATTCGCATTATAATATTAGAACAACGCTCTTATCATTAAAAAAAAACACTAGAAAATTTACAAGAGCTTGAATATGACTTAAGCCTCCGATGTTAGAACTTTCGGGGCCAAAACTAACATTTATTGAGCAAAATACTTGAAATAAATTTACGAAATGAATCTTCGTAGGTTGACTAGCCTTAATTAATCGTATATTACAAATTCAGCTCTCCAAAGGAACAGAAATGTATTAAACAAAAGAAACTTAGCTTGTGAGATCAAACAGTATCCACAGGAATGGAAATTCTGAGGGTGAACCTCCCTCAAAATGATCTCAGAAGCGGTAAGTGTGGTCGGTTAAACTCCCAGCCACAGGATAAATGCGGGAATAGTTCTTCTATCCAGACTTCCTCATAATTTCATATCCATCACAAAATGGCGGCAGTAGAAATTGGTGCACATGTTAAGCGATTCGCTCGGAAGTTGTGCTGTACGGGAAAAAGCTAAAAGGAAAAGGGAAAACGAGACAAAATGCGATACTAAAAGTCTTGAAATGAACACTAAAGCTTACCAGTAAATAAGAGTCCAATTATAAAAATCCGAACAACGTTGATGAAGAATACGACTACTAATGACTCAGCCTGTATATACAGGGTGTCTCTAAAAGGTCTTTAAACAACTCTACCACGTATTTTTCGGACCAAAATAAACCGATTTAGCAAAACTTGGCTTAGTGAAAGTTGCTTAGTTTGTGCGCCATACGGTCCTGAAGTTGCAGTTGGAAAATTGTTTTTTTGTTATAAATTTGAAACGGCTGGAGCGATTGCGCTAAATTTTGTCCCGTTTACATAGTTTTATGAGTCAAGAAATTCTGTATCAAAATTGTGATAGTAATCGATCCATAGGCGGAGAACCTGCGTTTATAAATATTAAAACATTTCCATTTTCTACGCCAATGGATAAAAAAGAGTTTGTCTATAACATTTTAGATTAAGTGTCTTAAGTACAAGAAAAAAGGTGCTCTTGGTAAGACTCGAAAAATTGCATCGTTTTCTCAAAAATCGCATTTTAAGAATTGTTAACAATTTTTTTATGATATGTTTTCTTTTTTAATAAATACGGAACGACCAATACCAAATAGGTCAAAACAAATAGGCACTAGTTAATAAACTGTTTAATTCGTCAATTAATACAAAGATGCAATTTTTTTAATAATATTTTTTCATATAAATTCCAATTGTGTTCTGGTTGGTGGACAACAGAGAATTATTAACAATTAAACAATGAAATAATGAAAATGAATCAATGATTTTTTAAAAAAAAAAAGAAAAGATATTATAAAAGGTGTTCAAAATGTCTACCATTTTCGTGAATACAAAGGTCTATTCGCCGGAGGAAATTAAATTGAACTCTTTGCAAAACTTCTACATCACCTCTGAGATGATTGGTTGCTTCTTGAATACGTTGCCACAAATCTTCTTCATTATTTACAGGTGTATTGTAAACAATGGATTTCTGGTGTCCCCAAAAAAAATAATCCAGAGGATTCAGATCTGGACTTCGAGGTGCCCATTGTACAGGAGCGTCATTACCTCTACCGATCCATCTATTTGGAAAGTGATGGTTTAAGTAGTGTCGTACGTTCATCGAAAAATGTGGTGGTGCACCATCGTGCATAAACCACATATTCCGTCGAATATCTAGCGGTATATCATCTAACAAGTCCGGAAGAGTATGTTGTAAAAAAATCAAATAGGCTTCTCCAGTTAATCTTTGCGGTGTCTGACAGGTCCAATAATAAAATTTCCGTTTACTCCAGCCCATACATTCTGCATAAACATGTTCATTATGAAAGTTCGTTATCCCTCTTCTTGTAAAACAAGCTTCGTCGGTAAATAAGATTTTTTTGCAAAAGTTTTAATTTCTTGCTCTTTTATGTTCAATAAACCGGCAAAAATTTAGGCGCCTTTCAGGATCTTGAAGTAAGAGGTCCTGAACTCAAATCTTAAGGTATGGATGTAATAATTGTTCTCTAATTACTCTATTGACCACATCTTTAGATACTGCAATTTCTCTAGCTATTCGTCTAACGCTCAGTTCCGGATCTTCTTGAACACGGTCTAAAATTTCTTCTTCTACTTCAGGTTGCCTCACAAAGCGCTGCCTGCCATAGTTTGCTGTTACAGGAGCTAAGCGACCGGTTTCTCGAAGGCGTCTCTCTACTGCGGCAAACGTTGGATGACTTGGAACACGACGATTTGGAAACCGTTCCGAATATACTCTAACACTCTCGGCACAATTGCCTTGACAATATCCATATACTAATAACATATCGGTATATTCTTCGTTGGTGTATTGAACAGCCATGACAAAACGAAAATAAAAGTAATGATGGAAAACACTTTTGAAAATCCAGAAAAGTCGTTGTCAAATATTCAAATAGTCATAACTATGGAAACCAACAATAACAACTAAATACAAACATATGTATTTTACAAAACGCAGGGCACAAGTGGAATTCTTAAAACAAAAAAAAACATCAAAGAAATAGCATTTTTTGCATCAATTGTCGAGATAAATAGAATATCTTTTTTGTAAACCAGTGCCTTTTTGTTTTAACCTATCTGGTATTGGCCGTTCTGTATTTTTTAAAAAAGAAAACATTTTACAAAAAAAAATTATCAATTCAAAAACGACGTCAAAAGGCGTGTACATAGTTTAAAGAGACGGCCTAAGACACGTGTACACGGCTTAAAGATACATGTACATGGAGCACACAGTATGCGCTGCCGTCCTCTAGTTAATGTTCTCAAATCTTAAAATGCGATTTTTGAGAAAACGATGCAATTTTTCGAGTCTTACCAAGAGTACCTTTTTTCTTGTACTTAAGACACTTAATCTAAATTTTATAGACAAACTCTTTTTTATCCATTGGCGTAGAAAATGGAAATGTTTTAATATTTATAAACGCAGATTCTCCGCCTATGGATTGATTACTATCACAATTTTGATACAGAATTTCTTGACTCATAAAACTATGTAAACGTGACAAAATTTAGCGCAATCGCTCCAGCCGTTTCAAATTTATAACAAAAAAACAATTTTCCAACTGCAACTTCAGGACCGTATTGCGCACAAACTAAGCAACTTTGACTAAGCCAAGTTTTGCTAAATCGGTTTATTTTGGTCCGAAAAATACGTGGTAGAGTTGTTTAAAGACCTTTTAGAGACATCCTGCATATTTGTACTTCTACTCGAGAATCTGCTGTTACTTAGCGAGATTACAAATTATACGGCACTTAATTAAATCAAAAA
Source organism: Amphimallon solstitiale (assembly GCA_963170755.1). Classification (NCBI taxonomy): domain Eukaryota; kingdom Metazoa; phylum Arthropoda; class Insecta; order Coleoptera; family Scarabaeidae; genus Amphimallon; species Amphimallon solstitiale. Next base: position 250,534,710 of record OY720675.1, read on the forward strand.
CTAATGCAGAAAGTACCTCGGACAATTATTACTGCTTCTTATCGGATTGACTAACAAAATGGAAGTGTTCATAACCGCAGCCGGAAAAATGGCTTAACATCTTTCACATCGTGCGGGGTAGGCGATAACGGCATCTCGACAAATTCAACGATAACTACACTAATTGGCAAACCGTTACTAAATAAGAGATGAGGGAAAGAATATAGTAGAGAGTAATTAATAGAAATAATAGAAAATAACTAACCCCAAAAATTAAGAAATATTATACTTAATTGAAATTAACTTCAGAGAAGTGATACATAGGTATCTACAAAGCGGGACTAACACTAAACACCGATAGATGTCGGTACATGTAGAAATTAACATTAAATAATTACAAATAAAATAAAGATGTAAAATTAAACCATAATATTCTAAGATAAAAAGGACAACAACAACCCAAATTATACTATGTAGAAATTAAGAATAATTCGGGTGAAAATATACTGCTCGCTCAAAAATTAAATGAACTAAAAATTCCAAAATATTAATAAATTCAACTCAAAATAATGAGGACATATAGAGGACCAAAAAAAGTGTAACAGACTAAGGTAGGAAATTATCGATCAATATCTATTCTCCGCAACCTTGCCAAAGTATTTGAAAGCTTAATTTATTGTGATATACTTTAATACTAAATCATTGATTTCTTCACATCAACACGGTTTCATGCGCGGTCGATCAACAACTACTTATCTGATTTCTCTAACTCAAGCTATCTCTCAGCGGCGATTTCTGAAGTATCTCTTGTTCAGAATTACCGGGACGTATTCTCAGCGGAGTGTTGACTACTCGTTGCTAATGGAGACTCATGGTCTTCAGTCTTTGAAACACCGATGCGATATTCATGGAGCACAACTTATAAGAAAACCGTGCAACGGATGGATGTACTGCTCAGATTTCCTTTCCTCTCTGAACTTCCTCACTCCCAGACTATCCTCTCGTTCCTCTACCACTTTCCTAGTTCCCTTTGCGAGAACGAATTTAGCAGGGGTCTCCGTTCGTCAAGATGTGTCGCTTTTCAAAGTTTCACTACGATAACATTTTCTGCACCACATAAAAGAACCCCTTGCGCTTTGCCATTTAGTCTTTAATAAATTTTAATATAAAATTAAATATAATAATTGAAGTATTTATCTGCTAAGCTCAGTCATTATCTCTGGTCGATCCAGGTAAAAGAGATGTTAATAATCACTAGTGCATAGGGTATTATTTGGTATAATTCAATAAAGTACTATTGTATAAATTTAGATAATATTTACATTAGAAATCAATAGTTTTTCATATTTTAATACAAACATAGTAGAACGTTTAAAAAATAAAATTAATTTTCATAAAAACAAATACGTGAACAAAATAACATTATTGCATTTTTAATACTGCTAAATTCAATATTATTAATACTGTCAATTCTACGAAATAGTATATATACATATCATAGAGCGTTGACTTTTCACAGCTTCGATATATTATATATATATCAATCTTTACTACGTTGGTCAAAATAAATAAACAACCTACGCTAGATATTTATTACAAATATGTATATATAATACTACTACGCAAATGATAGATTTATTATAACGATGACAAACAATTTTAAATAAGTTGAGACATTATTATGTTTATCTTTCTCTGATTAATATATTAATTTATTTCGTCTCTATATTAGAACGAATTATTATATTTAGTTCTTTATTTAACATTTACATAGCAACAGTTCTAAATACCTTACTTAGATTTTCTTTCTTCTTTCTTGAACTAAAAAAGGTCGTCTTATGGTCGGTGTGTTTAATTGGAGTCTTCCCATCTACGAACAAGACGTCGGTAATTTTCCACGAACTGCTATTCATAGAACAATAACTTTTTACTGGAAGATATGATAAACTGAACACTGAAATCACTTTGTTAGCAGTCGATCTCTTTTTAAACAAGAACCTATTTATGTACTTTAAGGTTCTAACTATAATTTCATATTTTATTTATCGCTATATGTATATATGTGAGTCGACACACTTTTTAACTAGAGGGCCTTATCTCTTTGCAGTAAAACCGAGATATCTACCTTGGTGACTGTTCTCATTGAAGGACCTCAGTCGATTTCTTTCTAGAATCTCGTTATTCACCTTTTATAGTTCCAGTCTTGGGATTCCCCTTTTTCTAGGATGCCCGTGTATCCTCGTAGTTGTTCTCACACGAAATGTCACGTATACCGTGCGAGATTGTAAATACCATGCTACTAAACACAATAATACGATGCCAATGTTCTTACACATACTTGCTTATCAAACTAATAGGTATTTATTTTATACATATATTAAAATATATGAGATAAAGTTCTAGAAATATATATCTATTGATTTCTAATATGTAATTAATAAAATATTATTCATATAATTCTTTAAGATTATAAAGTTTACTAAAAAGATAAAATAAGCCGTACCATTGCAACCAATGACTAATTGTATAATGTTTTCTTTTTAATTTTTCTAAATAACATGTATGTACACTTAATACCGTTGTTCTTTAATTGTAAAGCGTTGGACAAATAAAGTTATTATTATTATTATTACCTCTTTCGTGCATACCACCTAGAAACTTAAACTAAAAAAACTAAATCATTGCAAAATTATAGAAACCTATATAAGCACTATTCTATTAATCAATATACCTAAGATTTATGTAAAAATATATACAAATATCCAAAATAACACAATATTAAACCATATTTTGTAAATTTCTTTACGATTTCATGATGCTTTCAAGATTCTTAATTCATTAATTTGTTTCTGATTAATGCTATGACAACATCTCCCATTAAATTATAATGATTATGTTCAATGTCAGCTTATAAGCTCCATGAACTACAATCACTCTTCAATTCCCAGCTCCCCGCCCCACATATACGCAGTAAACGTAGACAACAGCTTTCATAACTTAAATTTCTGCAAATTCCCGACGCACCCTCATAAACAATAACGACGTCGTCTTCGCCCACGCCACAACACACCTCTGTAAAGCGTTTTCCTTAAAAGATTTTCTTTCCGCTTTCACTTCTTTCGCATCATCAACCATTCATTCTTCCGCCTGCTATCTCCTCATAACTTCATAACACCCATACACACGGGTCGGAAGAAAAATCATTTTTAATGCTCGAATTGTGCCCGACATCATCTACCAACTAAGACGCATTCGTCCGTGGAAATTGTCAAGTTAATATTTTTTTAATACCGCAGGATGCCGTGGAATTTAATATTGCAGTCTCAACACAGGTTGCGTTCACCCCCCACGCCCGGTGAGAGACGGAAGGAACAGCCAGAATGCCCCGGCAGCGGCGCCGCAGCTACGGTCAAAATTTATGAGCCCGGGGAACCTCAATGGAGTAGTCGACGAGAACGTTTTATTTATGGTCTGGAATTGGGGGGGAGTTTTTCGATTGCGAGTTGGAACATACGTTTGATTGCATAATCAAAATGTTAAGAGCGTGTAGGTATGGTCGTCAAAGCGAATAATGTGCCCCTTAATAATAAATTTGGCGAGGGTTTTATCCGCCGTTTTTGAATGCCGAGCAATTGCGTATAAGTCTGGATTGAATAATTTTCGTGAATTGCGTTCATTTTATTAGCCGGAATGAATTTAGAACTGTTATTTTAACATTTCAAACCCTCACCGTTAGGATAAAAGCCTCCTCAAATATTGTTCTGTGATCAATGGAAACGGTTATCCAAAAGTTTGTCACAATTTGATTAAAAGTACATAAAAACATGTTGATATGATGAAAATAGATGGTGAATTTTTCTAGCGTTCAAAAAAATATTTGGTAAATATAAATTAACTAAGGTGACCAGATTTCAAAGGTCGAAATTCGGGACGCTATATGTATATTTCTTAAAGAAAATCGTCAATTATATAGAGGCTGTCCCAGAAATAAAAAGACGGAGTAGCAGGTATGTAAAGTCCGAACAGAAACAGGCCCAAATATACCGCAATAACAAAGAAATTAAAAATTTAATTTTCTATGTTGTTTTTTAGATAAAAAAATTACATTACGGACCTGGCACAGAACGTATGTTTATAAATACACGTAAGAATGCTCATTTGTAAATAGAAACGAACACGCATTCATAGAAAAATAAGCTTTTATTTGTATAAAACGGGAAAAAAACGTTAACTCGTACTCATTCATATAAAACATATTTTTTGCCCGATGCGTCTAGATAACTCAGCTATGTAGTCGGTTGTTGAGCCAGATGGGCGACACACTTTATTGCAGACAAGAAAAGATTGTTTTTCTTTTTAAAATAGGAAGGTTGTTGCTCTTTAATGCTGATTATTATTATTATTGAATATTCAATAAATCGTAGTTTTTCTAGCCTTTATTACAGCAAATATCAAGAATGTAATTATTTTTTTCTAGCAGGTGTAAAATTAAAGTAATTAATGGTTTGATATTTATTATGAAGTATCTATTCCTCCTCCTTTTTTTGTAACACAAGTAATATGGTGGTCCTGAAAAGGACCGATTGTAAAAGTGAAGCGGGTGGATATTTATCGTCAAGGGTCAGCGTAAGGCCAACTGAATCCTTTATTATTTTTTTCTACCGTCTGCGCACGAATAAAGACTTGATACTTTGGGGGTACGTTTTTACACAATCTAGCTTACGATTTCTGCTATTCCGTCTTTTTATTTCTGGGACACCCTGTATACTTCAAGCAGAGAAAGGTAACTTGACAGTAGCAATGGATTCTGCGGATTACGACAACAAAGTCAGTGACATCTTGGGGGAGAGTGACACATACGCATCCGCTGCGAGACCCTTTATTCAATTTACAACTTACATACAGGGTTAGTTAAAAGTATGGAGACGGCGATTTATTGTCGTTAATATTCATTTTAGAGAATTATGTTCAATATAAAAGTTTGTTAGGATATTTTGATCTACATTTGAGAATATTTGATTTTTTTTTCTTCAATTGTTTTTTAGTTACGCCTGTCCGCGCAGTTTTTTTAAATGGGAACTAGTAAATTTTACTCTACCATTCGATAGAGAATTTTTTTCTCTTTACAATAATATTTTTGTTTTTTTAAAATTCATTTTAATAACTTTTTTATAAGAAAAGGCCGGTTCAAGTGTTTCACAGATGTTCGGTACATCGCAGATAGACAGAAGCGATGCGATAAAAAACTTGAGCGACATAATTTTATCAGTGGTTATTGTGTACGTCAAATCTTTGACAGAAATAATTCATTTGTGCAATTTGTTGCTGTTAATATTAACAATGGCGAGTTTAAGTGAACATGAACGAATTGAAATACTTATGATGTTGGGTTATGAATATAGACGCAGAAGTTTACAAGACGTTTGTAATTTATTTAATGATACGCATCCAAATAGAAATCCAATTTCTAAATCCGTTGTTGGTAAAACTTTAAGACGCTTTGAACAAACTGGTAGCGTTAAAGATTTGCCAAGGAGTGGTAGACCTAGAACAGCAAAAAGCGATGATAACAAACTGGATATTTTATTGGCTGTATCTGAAGATCCTCATTTATCAACCAATCAATTAGCGGCCAATTTCAATATTTCGCAGTCATCGATCGTGTTATTTTTAAAAAGTGAAAAGTATAAACCTTATAAGGTACACCTTGTACACGAGTTAACGGAAGATGATTTTGATAGGAGATTACAATTTTCTGAAGAAATGTTAAATATTTGCAATAATAATGAAAATTTTGTCAACAATATTCTTTTCTCTGACGAAGCTACTTTTTGCCTTACCGGTGAAGTAAACAGACATAACTGCAGATACTGGTCATCGGAAAATCCCTCTTGGTTTTTGGAGCACCATACGCAGTACCCCCAAAAGGTTAATGTTTGGGTTGGCATTCTTCGCGGTCATATTATCTGTCCCTTTTTCATCAATGGCAATTTAACTTCGGGTCTGTATTTGCAGTTATTGCAAAATGAAATAATACCTGCTTGTGCTACGCTCTATCCACATGAAAACAATGAACACCTGCCCAATGACAGTATCTGGTTCCAGCAAGATGGCGCCCCACCACATTATGGTGTAAATGTTCGTCAATATCTGGACAACGTTTTTCCCCACAGATGGATTGGAAGACGAGGAACCATTGAATGGCCAGCCCGTTCGCCAGATTTATGTCCTTTAGATTTTTTTCTTTGGGGATACGTAAAAAACAAAGCTTACGAAGATAAGCCCGATAACGTCGAAGATTTACAAATCCGAATTACCAGAACGATACAAGAAATTCCCCGAGATTTTTTACAGAACTCTGTTCGGGGTTTTGTAAATCGATTGGGTCATTGTCAAATTACTAATGGACGACAATTTGAACACTTACTTTAATTTACTTTGTTATTAATTTGTTTAATTTTTCTTGTAAAAGTTATTAAAATGAATTTAAAAAAAACAAAAATATTGTTGTAAAGAGAAAAAATTCTCTATCGAATGGTAGAGTAAAATTCACTAGTTCCCATTTAAAAAAACTGCGCGGACAGGCGTAACTAAAAAACAATTGAAGAAAAAAAAATTTCAAATATTCTCAAATGTAGATCAAAATATCCTAACAAACTTTTATATTGAACATAATTCTCTAAAATGAATATTAACGACAATAAATCGCCGTCTCCATACTTTTAACTAACCCTGTATAATAAGTTAATTAAAAAGTTACGCAATCACAATAGCATTGACGACATTAGCCGGAAACAGTTAAATATTAAAAATTCCATACTGCCTAAACTTTATTGCCTTCCAAAAATTCACAAGCCCGAGATATCACTACGACCAATTGTATCTTGTGTCGGTTCAACCACTTACAACTTGGCTAAATATCTGTCAGTTTCATTATACAATGCTTTTTCAGAAAAAACAGATTACAATGTTCATGACACGTTTGATTTTGTCAACAAAATAAGTATCATTACCTTACCCGAGGGTTATGTGTTGGTGTCACTGGATGTTATTTCCGTCATAGACATTATAGTAGATCAATGGGCGAGAGTTGAGTCGGTCTGCGATTTCACAATAGATGACTTTTTAGAATCGTTAAAATTCATGTTCAATAATTGCTTTTTACTTTCAAAGATAAATATTACAAACAAATATCTGGCGTACCAATGGGTAGCCCGATAAGTCCTGTTCTTGCTGTGATTGTGACGAACACATTATTAGACAGCGTTTTGTCAAACTTACAATTTCACGTACCTTTCATCTTCAAATTTGTCGATGATATCATCATGGCTGATGATGGTAACCCCATTCATATCAAATATAGACGTTTAATGCAGATAGACCAACTCACACCTAAAATCATAGAAACTGGTGTGTCATGTTAAAATAATGTCAGGATTGTCACCTACAGCCTCCTTTCAACTCGCAATCTGTTCACAAATACACCCCAACACCCTCAGTGTTAAAATCAAACGTAGTTTACTCTGTTCCTTGCACAAATTGCAATAAGACATACATTGGTCAAACATCTCAATGGCTCAGAAACAGAATTACACAACACAAAAGTAATTTGAAAGTTTGTAAAATGTCCTGTACAGTGGTCACACACTCGAAAGAATACAGTTACAGCTACAATTTTGATAATGTAAAATTCCTCTGCACAGAGACAAACTATAGAAACACATGGTTTGCTGAAATGTGGAACATAAAAAAGAACGAGAATGACACTGTAAATTTCAACCTCGGCACGAATAACCTCAGCATTATTTATTCTTACATTCGTAAGAAATTATTTACAGAAACATAACTAGAATAACATCAGTACGAACATTTTTGTAAGCCTCTGTATACCAAATTAATTCGAAGTTCCCACAATGCAATGTCACTTGACGTGCTTCAATTTTTGAACACTCTAATCTAACCTCAATCTTGTCTCCCGCTCTGAAGTCGACTAACCTACAAACTACCACGTGTTTTGTTATATTATAAAGTGTAATTTAAATGTTCTTTAATGTACTAATAATTTTATCTTATGACATAATTTTATCAGTAAATTTACATATTACTCAATTTTAAAATGTTTAAAGTTTTACGCCTCCGTTCACAAACTGGACTATTTATTTGACTCAAGTTGTAAGTTGTTAAAAAGTATTGTTAGCTTGTTCATTGTATTCACGCAAAATCCTCTGAGGATGTTACAAATTGTAACGAAATATTAGGAATAAAGAACAAATGAGCACTTAATTTGTCTATAAATTGTCCGCATTCCCCAATATTTAACATTTCTATTTTTATATATATCTATATAATTTTTTAAATATTTTTTTACAAATAAATTATTCTTTGTTTTATTTTTTAATGGTGATATATAATATCCTTTTTTAATAAATAAAGAATAAATCGAAACACATTATTCATTTTTAAACGAAATAATATATTTGAAACCCTTCTAAATTATTTTGATAAAGTAGCCTTATATTTCTCTGAAGCATGAATATTTCTTAGAACATCTTTGTTTTTGATCTTCTTATAAAAGTCTTTGCAATTTTTATCAACATTTATTTTGGTGATTAACAAACACTTTAAAGTGTCCTCTTTAAGCTGTTTGTTATCACTAAAACACCAAAAACTGTTCATAATGCTAAATTAAATACTCGCTCAGTTGCAGCATTAGTGCTAGGAAGACAAAGGAAAAGCCCCGGCAATTTTAAAACATTTGAACAAGGAATATGGTTCTTATTAAAATATGCAGTTATTTTCAAGTATTGCTAACCATCTTGTTTGTGAATAACCTAGTATCACTGAAAAATCGGTTTATACTACAAATTTTCAGGAAAACTCTAGCATAGTCTAGATAGTGTTTCTGTGAAGTTTTCACTTATCACTTTATCTTAGTAATAATGTTTTTAGAAATGCACTGAACATTTATTTTATTTTTCAAATGATTACTTCGGAAAATAACATTGATATAAAATGAAGTTTTATTCTTATTTTATTTTAGACACATATTGCTGTGGCAACATAATTATTTGGTATAAAATAATTGTGGTATTGCCATACGTTAGGCATTGCCAAATAGATTATGCTGTGTGCTATTCCAGCAACATAATTAATAAAAATAATGATAATTTTTATTATCTTTAATATATTCATTTATTTTCTAAACACGTACTTTATAAGTATACGTGAATTCTATCAGTGTATTCAACCTTCTTTTCTCCTGGTAAATCTCTTGTTTTTCTTTTATAGGGATAAGGTTATATTTAAAGAAAAATCAGAATCTATATAAAACATAATTGAAAGAAAACATTTGTACCGTGTTCTCGGTTGTAATGTTTTGTAGAACAAATATATCAATAATGCTTAATCAAAAATAAAATATTATCCTGTTTTAATATAAAGAAAAATTCAATTGAATATCAGTATTCTATTAATATTATGCTAATCCTATTCCATCAGAAACATTATATTCGCACGTAATGCTCTGATAAACTTAGAACTTCGCAATGGTCAATGTTCGGAGTAAAAGCTTGAATTTGATCACTAGCAACAATTATTCGCACGTATTGCGACCAGCGTCTCAAAATCTGCCACCCAGGAACACTTCCCTTTTTGAAATACCTATTTTAAATTTTAAATTTGAAATCAAAAAAATTGAATTGTGAGAATTAATGATGCTTAATAAAGTGTCAGAAAATATACATTCGCACGTTATATCCTCTTAACACCCAACACCATTAATAATTCTATTTGTGTTGTAAAAAAAAACTAATGAATTCATATTACTACAGAACAATATCTATTATCTCTGCTGCACAACGTTATATTGAATAAATATTTGCACATTGTATTCCATATACGCATAGCAGCATTGATAAATCCTTGTATTTAAAACTTACTTTGTATCGTTAAACATCTCTTCAAATTGTGCATAGGCATCTCAATTTTTAAATACAAAGGAAATATTAACAAAGAAAAACTTATTAATTAGGTAAGATAAAATTAATATTCTAATACAAAATGAATGAATTTACATTTAATCGTGGTGTATCTGACCCTACGATTTCTATTTTAAAGTCTTTATCTTTTCAAAGTCGCAGTCAGCATTCGTCTAAACTTGTTCAATCCTGTCTTTGGATTTATACCCGGGAAAAATGTGTAATACTCGTTACGCCATCCCCGGAACTAATATTTAGGTTGTCACCCTGCGTCTTCAGTGAGATCTCTGCCCTCAAATTGCCGTCGTGACACTAACACACGCACATGTATTGTTTTTGACAGTTCATTCACTAAAACGTCAACACATTGAAATTGTTCGCTTACTTAAAAGTCTTTCACTTAAACTATTCGGTATCTTCCAAAGTAAGTATATTTTTATTAATACAATTCTTCCTTGTATTTGTTTATGAACTTGTTACCTTCTTCATTATTTGCCACATACTTCCTTTTTCCATTCGCTAACACAATCCTTATTTTTCTTTTATTTGTTTCAGTATTCGGTAAAATTAGAAATATATTGTAAATAATAGGTATTCTTCTTCCAAGATTATTCGTACTATCAGGATCCGTCTGGCCTGCTATTTCGTCGCTTGTTTCCACCCAAGACTTTTCTAATGGTGATATATTTATCTGTAAGAAACTACAAACGAAGTTTATACCATATTTTCTTTTTGTTGGTCTTCAAACCGTACAAATCTCTCTACAGTCTATGAAACATAGTGCTACACACACAAATTCATGAATGTATTTTATTTGCTCAGCTGTCGTTTATCAAAACATTACTACTGATTGTATGATATCGGAATATTTTAATTAATATCCTTTATATATATATATATATATAAAGTATAGAATTTCATGGGGTAACTCCGCTCAAATTGCAACTGCGGACACGTGTTTCGAACTACTTGGTTCTCGTCAGCGCAGTGTAGCCAAGGAATAGGATGGGATAACCTTGGAGCTGAAAAACATCAATCAGAGACATACACAAGGGACAGCCTACCAATTGAGGCTTCAGCTAGAGTGTCCTCGATACTGAGAATGAATCTAACGTCGCCGCGAGGTAGACATTGTCCACCTGCAAGCCATCTGAACCCACAGGATAACAATAAAGAAAAGAAATATTGCGGATTATAGAATAATAAGGTATAGAATTTCATGGGGTAACTCCGCTCAAAATGCAACTGCGGAACACGTGTTTCGAACTACTTGAGCGGAGTTACCCCATGAAATTCTATACTTTATTATTCTATAATCCGCAATATTTCTTTTCTTTATTGTTATCCTGTGGGTTCAGATGGCTTGCAGGTGGACAATGTCTACCTCGCGGCGACGTTAGATTCATTCTCAGTATCGAGGACACTCTAGCTGAAGCCTCAATTGGTAGGCTGTCCCTTGTGTATGTCTCTGATTGATGTTTTTCAGCTCCAAGGTTATCCCATCCTATTCCTTGGCTACACTGCGCTGACGAGAACCAAGTAGTTCGAAACACGTGTCCGCAGTTGCATTTTGAGCGGAGTTACCCCATGAAATTCTATACTTTATTATTCTATAATCCGCAATATTTCTTTTCTTTATATATATATATATATATATATATATATATATATATTATATTCACGGCAATATGTATCTGTCATATAAATAAAAATTATTATTTATAAAATATATTTTTAATTTTAGTAATATTTTCCATACAGGTATATGAAAATGAATTTAAAATCTTGCGAACTAAATTTCTCTCACCGAAGGATGGTTTCAACATGGTTTCAGTAGTCACACACGGTTTATTAATTTTTGTGAAAAGTAGTTCGCTTGGAAATTGCGAACTAGCTCATTTAGTTCTATGAGAAGAATCGTTCGCGAAGAACCCATCTCTAGTAGATAACCCTTCTAAATATTAAATGATGGTGTCAAGTATATTAGAAGTAGCTCTCCTCTGATATTATTATTATTAATATAATCTTTGCTATTTCAAATATTTTTCATGTTACTCTCGTATATTATAACGATAATAGGAATAAATTGAAATTTTCCCCATGAGTGAGCCTGCTCTTCAAATTTTAACTCGAGTACTATTGCCCCCTCCCTCAACTTTCCCTTTGTCCACGCTTTTACACATATTTAACTCGCTTTTTGTGCCTAAAAGCTCTCGTAAAACCATGCACAACGACAAATTCGTTCTCACATAAATTCTACACGAAAAAGAAACGCCGCACGAGCGACCTCTATGCCGAAAATGATAAAATAGTAGATCTCCCTAATTAGACGAAGGCTCGTGTGACACTAATTTGTTTGTCATGTCGGTTTTTCGGCGGTACTATCGAGGGGACGAAACCGACGAGCAAAAAAGATCTTTTTCCTTCACCATCGCTCGCATCTCTAATGGGGTCGGTGTTATGCTGTAATGACGGAGACCCTCACCCCGGGGAGTTTAAATTGTGGCACGGAAATTACGTCGCTTTATATGAGTGAAACTTTCCAATTTATCAAGTGTTAAAATTAAGAATAAATTTACGAGAATTGAATTACTCGAGTCTCATTTGTTCACAAAGTTTAGTTGTGTGTGGTTTTGTTATTTTTAAAACTCCAATATCGTTCATAATTCGCGTGGGCGTGAAGTAATTGCGTGTTATATTATTATAAAGTAAACGGAAGCTGTTATTTAACTGAACACGTGGGAGTCGATGTACACAGAAATTTTGAACTTATCAGCAGAGTAATCTATAAAAGTTATCGAGCAAACTGAGCCGTGAATGTCTTTTATAGTATATTCTAGAGCTTTCTGGGAAGTAAATTTGTAATTTTTTGAAAACACCATTTAGATCAGGTATGTGCATCGTACAGGCGACAGCCTGATTTAATCCGGCCCGCGTTAACAGTTTTTAAATCTTACGTAAACTGGCCCTTAGAAACCCGAAAATATATTTGTCTACTCCCATACTTTAATTGTATTATTAGATATGCCGAACCTGTACTTTAATGATGTCCATTACGATACAGATTTTCATTATGATACAAGTTTATATCCAATAGGAATACAGATTTTTCATTACGATACAAGTTTATATCCAATAGGAATGCGACATTCCAATATTCAAACAATATTCAATATGGCGAATGCATATCTGACAGATATACAATTTAAATAAATGTGACAGTTCTCTGCAATTTACAAGTAAGTACTTAAAATTTGTGCTTTTTTGACAATATAAACGGTAAAAATGAGAGATGTAAAATTTGAGTCCACCAGAAATTATGGAACAAGCCTTAGGAACCACGAACAATTTATTACCAGCTAAATTCGCAAAGGTGCATGGAAAATTTTAACCTCAATTTATGGAATGGAATATTCAAAAAATAATGTTTTATTATGGGGTCGTAGAAAAAATAGTGTATGCAACTCGCATTTAATGGCTATTAAGACACTCGTATTCATTACAATACTCGGCTTCGCCTCGTATTGTAATTTTCTTACTCGTGTCTTAATAGCTATCATTAAATGCTCATTGCATAATATACTATTAATTTTGCATTCGTTATTATTTTATATTTATTGCTAAACGTGTAAACGAAATAATTTTGATCCATAATTATATGCGACGTGTCCCAAAATTTGCGAAACACTTGGATAGTACGTTATTATGTGAGGACCAACGATCATGAGAAAAATATGGAAGATATCAATCGCTGTAAATTTGAAAAAAATTGATATTCAAAGTTAATACTTTAGATGTTCCTCTAAATTACTGTAAAACATTTTAAGGATTTTCAGAAAATTATTTTACTCTAATTTTACCTGAAAACACATATGGCAACGTTGTCCTGAATTTACACGTGAACCACTTTAACGTAAAAATATATCGAAATCAAAATTGCTTATTAATGTCATTTTGACGTGGTCAAATTGTCCTGCTTATTTCAATCCCTATTATTACCTTATTAATTTTCGTTGCATTTTGGATACTCAAATTCTTAGCTGTATTTTCCGTTGATTACTTTTTTAATTTTGTGTTAATTTTCGAGTTTTGCTGTTGATGTTTTCTTTAAGTTATGTTAAAATGTTTGCAACTAACGAATATGCAAACATGATTTGGTGCTGGGAGGATGCGGATACAATACTGCTGCTAGAGTCTATCGCGAAAGGTATCCTCTAAAAAGACATCCTACTAGTAATGTCTTTAGACGTTTAGACCGAAGAATAAGAGAAACAAGAAGCGTATCACCAATAGGTGCCTCTTATCGGGATAGAGGTCGTCCAAAAACTACAAGGACCCCTGAAGTAGAGCATGCCGCTTTAAATTTGTTAGCAGACAATCCAACAATATCAACACGTGAACTCGGTAATACACTTCTGGACAAAATTAAGGGACCTACAGTAAAATTCAAAATAAAAATCAAACAACATAACAAAATTTATTGAAACGAATAAATATATAAATTCACACCTATCCGGAAGTTGATAGACTTGTATCCGCTTTTAAAAAAAAATTCATAAAAGCACCATTGAGAATAGCTCTTTACAGTAAATCACTTCCATCTTTGTCACTGCCTCCCTCGCCAGTAATAACTAGATGGGGAACATGGTGGGAAACTACTAGTTTTTATGCAGAGAATTTCGATATCTTACAAAATTTTGTTACATGTTTACATGACGATGCTCGAAGTATTTCTGACTGCAAGGAACTAAGACAAACCCCAAACTTAAAAAATCAGTTGTTATTCCTCCAGGAACACTTTGGAAATTTGCCTAAACTAATCACATATTTTGAAAATCGAAATCTCAAATTAAAAGATGGATTAACCACATTAGATGTGGCTATTAATAATTTCAAAAGTATTCCACGTGACTTCGGATGTGGCCTTCGGCAAAAGTTAGACGCAGTTTCTAATAGAAATTCAGATTTAATAACTTTGTGGCAATTGTGTATGCGGACAATGACACAAATTCTAATTGCTAAATACGCTGAAATCAAAGAATATTTCCAGTACGCACCTATAATCAGTTGCGATGTAGAAAGGACGTTTTCTATCTACAAGGATGTATTACATTCAAAGAGAACAAATCTTACAGAAAAGAACCTTGAGAAAGTATTGCTAGTAAATATTAATACTCCTTTACTCGACTTGAACTACAAAATGAACAAATAATAATGTATTTTGTATTTTATAGATCACCACCCACTTGTTATCCAATTATATAAATAAAATTAAAACCTCTTTAAAAATAGAAAATTTCAATAGTGCGCCCGCCCATGGTCGATGAGTCATCAACCGCTCGTGTCCGGTCTATAGTAATAAATAAAAGTTCAGACTAATATGTATATTTTACATACCTGCGTTTAATTTGTTAAAATTGAATGGAAAGAATATCGATTTATCTTAATGTTAAATTATAGCATCATTTAAATCACCTGTTCGAATCTAACACTTTTTTTTAAAAAGTATACCACCATTAAAACACTAAACATTTTAGATAATATCAATCACACCTCTCTAATGTAACGTCTTATAAACTTCTTTTTTACTTACATATACTTGGAGCAACTGGTAAGTTCGACGGGGAAAAAAACGATAACAAAGTGATGAGAAAAGCAGAGCGTCTCATCCGGAACGAAAGAAGAAAAGAGAGAAACAGTAACGAAACATTTCCGAAATCCATTTGGACCCCTGCGGGCGTTCTCCTGGTGGTGAAATTGACGATTTCAAAACAACGTTACTAAGAATTCGCTATCAAGGCAAAGGTGCCATGTACTACAGCATTATGCCCTTTCCTCGTCTTTTCTTTTTCTTCTTCACTCGGGTGAAACGTCAAGGTCTTGTCTAAAAAGGGTTTTCTCAACGACACCGCTTCGCCGCCATTACGGTATAAGAGTAAATTAGAGTAGTGAGAAGTTATTTAAAAAATACAATAATTTGGTTTTTATACTAACATACAATGAAATAGTGCCATTCAACATTTTATTGTATCCGTTTTAAATTGATTTTGAAATGCTAGAGAGACATTGTACAGCCATAATTTACAGATGCCATTCTCTTCTAATGACTTTTACCTCATTCGCGTTTGTTGCTTTTCTTTGATCATTTCTGGGATACCTCAGGGTTCAACCTTATGCCCCAACTGTTTGCACTTCTAATTATTGA
This sequence comes from Amphimallon solstitiale, assembly GCA_963170755.1. Taxonomy (NCBI): domain Eukaryota; kingdom Metazoa; phylum Arthropoda; class Insecta; order Coleoptera; family Scarabaeidae; genus Amphimallon; species Amphimallon solstitiale. The sequence continues at coordinate 250,550,871 of OY720675.1, forward strand.
TAAATTATTAACATTACCGTGCTCTCATTTTTTGTTGTTGACTGACGATTTCAATAATTTTTATAAAAATTCTCTATTAGTTATTTCAAAAATGAGGTGTGGCCACCACACGACTTTCTTATACGTATGAAAGTGTTACTTCCGGTCCGAATTTTGAAATTTCATCTATACAAAAAATATTCCAAATCCAACTCTAAATACTTTTGTACTCTTCATAAATATATATAGAATGCATAATTTACGACATATTTGCAAAAAATCGTTATTCGGTAAGAGTAAAAGTGATACTTCCCGTCCGAATTTTGAAATTTTGTTTATACAAAAGATATTGGAAATTAAGTTCTAAATACTTATGAATTCTTTATAAATTAGTCTAAACTTAGTAGTTGACGAAATATTGGCAAAATCGATTTTTTCACTGAAGTAAACTACTACGTCCGGTCTGCCGATTTTACTGAAAATCTACCCAGTTTTCAAGAGGGAGATTATACTACTAAATACAAAATTTGGAATTTATATCTACAGCGGTTTGACCGCTATCGTGGTCACAGACAGACACACAGACACAGACATTTTTTAAAAGCAACTTTTTCGGTATCAGGGGACCTCAAAACGTGGACATCTGCAAAAATCTCGAGGTCGAAAATTTTCATCATCACAATACTTCCTTATACTACGTATAAGAAAGTAAAAAGCAATTATCAAATTAATGTAAATAATATAAAAAAATAATAAAGTTTATATTTATAATTTCAATATTCTTAAGGGTTACTCTGTGCCAAATACTTGTTCTTTTGTGGTGTATTTTGTCTTAGAAGTGAAAATTACCTTGATAACTATAAATCCTCAAAAACAAATTTCCAAAAAAGAGGTTCCTTTTCGGCTTTAGATCAGTTTGAATTCAACTTCTATATACAGAGTGTACCAATATTTCGGAACGGATAATGATATTTGGGTTTTGTAAAAAGCAGTTGATAAAGAATGTGATCGACTCTAGTTTACTCTCACAATTGTGTTTTATTATTTGAATATATAGATGGCGCTGCGATAAAAAGAAAGTATTAAAATTAATGTAAATTTTATTATTTGTGTAACTGTAACATGAAAATAATTTTAAAAAAATACTACATATGTGTTTCTCTGGTTTTTTTTAATATTTGTTCAATTTCTTGCGAATACAGCGCCATCTATCGCGAATCAAAAACTTTTTTCAGACAAATCGTATGTATCTTGCGACGTATCATCCGAATCCGCAAATAGGGGTTCGATTCGGCAAACTTTCCTGTACGATGCATAAAAATAAATTGCATCGAAACCAGAAGCGGTTTCTGTATAGGAGCACATGAGCACGTGAACTCCCTAAACAAATCATTGATTACAAACTAATAAAATAAACAAATCCTCGATTACAAACTAATAAAATGTATTACTAGATCTTAATATATTCGTGAAATATAACGCGGATAATCGAAACAACATTCCTTTCTATACATAGCATTGATGGAGCACGTGCGCCGAGTAGGCGGGACTACGTTGATTTTGTGAGAGTTTAGCGGCATAAAAGACGTAGCGGAGGTGGAGAGGGATACGGCAGATTCGATATGAGCTGGTGCACAAATTTAGTGTGCTCCTGTCTGTGCTCGATTCGTTGCAGTTAAAGTTTTGTTGATATCGATCGACATCGACGTTCAGATATCGTGTTTTACGGATAAACTATATTATATATAAATAAGAATTATGGATGCGAACAGTTTTACTGTGCAATATTTGAATGACAATTTTAGTTCGTTTAGTTATGAACAAAAAATTCAAGTTAAAAATGTAGGCAGACCAAAATCAGAAATTAATTTGACGCAAACTACAAAAGGCAAATCTAGAGACTTTACAAGAAAATTTATTGGATTTGTGGGTGCAGTGTTAGTAACAGTTTGTTTTGCTTTCCTTGCTTGTTATTTTGTCGCGGTGCTGCAGAACCGTCTTGGTCAAAAACTGGAGTGACGGATCTGAGTCATTTGGCCCAAAAAATTAAAAAAAACATGAAAATGCCCAAGCTCACATTAATACTCAATTAGAGATGAAGCTGGGCTTTTGAGCTGGCACTTCGAGGCCACGATAAAACGAAAGATTCCTCTAATCCAGGAAATTTCAGAGGTGTTATAAATTTCATTTCGGAATAAGATATAGTAGTAAAAGATCATTTTGAAAATCCTGTTCTTTTTAAAGGTACTTGAAAAAGAGCTGTTGGATTGCATGTTGGCAGTTGCTCAGGATCGTATTAAAAAAGAAATTTTGAAAGCTGAATATGTCGCCGTTATAGCTGATGAAACTACAGATGTAGCAAATCAATATCAAATGACTGTGGTATTTAGATATATTCTAGCAGATGGTACACCAGTTGAAAGATTTTGGTGTTTTACTAATCCTTCTGATCATGATGCGGTCAATTTATCAGAATGCATAAGAACTATTTTCAAACAAGTGATAGATAAACCGGAAAAATTAATTTCGCAAAGTTATGATGGCGCAAGAGTAATGAGTGGATGACATTCAAGTGTGCAAACTCTTATTAAAAATGATTATAAGTATGCGTTTTATGTTCACTGTTACGCCCATCAACTCAACTTGATTTTGTCTCAGCAACCAGCCAGAATCAAGAAGTACGAGTATTTTTTTCTAATTTAAGTGACATCGCATATTTTTTTCTCATTCGCCGCAAAGAGTAGCAATTTTAGATGAAATAGTCGGTCGAAGAGTTTCTCGTTCCTCTGCCATTCGATGGAATTTTAAAAGCGGAACTGTAAGTACGGTGTATGAGCATCGTGAATCGTTGATAGAATGTATGGAAAAAATAGAAGTCACTTCAAGACAAACTGTAACGATTAATCAAGCAATTTCCATTTGTCGTATGTTGCAGGATTCAAAGTGTGTGTTTTGGTTAATAGTCTTTCATCGCATATTGCCGCATGCTGATATTTTGTATAATCAACTACAAAAAACAGTAACCGACCCGGTACAAATACACGCAGCCATAACATGTTTTGAGAATGCCATTTACAAAGAAAGAAATAATATAGAGACAATCGAAAGTGAAATTTCTGAAAATTATGCTGTTCAAATTAAAAGACGCCGTATACATGAAAATCCATATATTTAAAAAACTGTTGCAGCCAAGGAAGTTTGCGATACTATAATCACCCATGCAAAAGAAAGATTTTCATTGACCGAACATTCGAATGCCTCCATTCTTTTTGCGGCCGACAGATTTCCACAAATGGAGAAAAAAATCCTTTTGAACATTTAGAAGCTACACTAAAGGCATACCCACTTCTTGGTAATGTTCGCCTGCAGACAGAGTTGGAATTAATTTATAGAAGACCTGATTTTAGGAATATAAATGGTGCTATTCATCTGTAGGAATTCATAACAGATAATAACCTTCAAGATATATTTTCTGCCACCTTTGCTCTCTTACAAATTTTAGTAACTATTCCAATGAAGCGAAACGAAATTTTTCAACATTAAAGTGAACAAAAACATTCTTGCGAAGTTCTATGAATCAAGGAAGACTGACGGCCTTAGCAATATTATCTATCGAAAAGCAATTTATACAAGATTTGCCCGACTTCAACGAAGGTGTTATAAATAAGTTTGCTGAGAACAAAAACAGAAGAATGGACATTACTTTCAAACAGTGTAATACAATACAATGTAACAATATAAAATAATTGAATGTGTAACGTACATTAACGGATAATACTATCATAAATATACATATATACATTTATACGTAAACGTATATGCACATAATATATGTAAATGTATGAATGCACATCTACCCAACGTTGGCAATGCAAACAACAACGTGCAGACAGCTGTTTCTGAGGGTAGATGTGCATTCATACATTTACATATGTGCATATACGTTTACGTTTAAATGTATATATGTATATTTATGACAGTGTAATACAGCTCATGACGTGTAATTATTGACGATGGATAAGAATAATTTGAGTTAAAAAAATTGGTTGGGCTATTTCCAACCAATTTTTTTAACTCAAGTTATACTTATCCATCGTCAATAATTACACGTCATGAGTTACAAATTCGGTATGGGCCCGAATTAAATAGGTCTTTCAGACAATATGAAAAGACTATGATTAAACTTGCCAAGGAAGCAAACCATCTAACCTTTCTATACAAAGCAAGACAACACAACGTCATCCCCAAGGGTTTAAGGATTAAACCTCCAGTCCAAAGTCAGAGAGCACAAAGGATTGCAAAAAGAGCCAGTAAAGCCTTAGTTAGGGAAAGAATAAACCATCACCGACTCGCAAAAATCAGGATCAAAAAACAATGCGAGGATATTAGGCAGAAGATCAAAGATGAAATCAATGAGCAAGATTATGAGCACATCCTTCAAGCAGTGGAAAGAAAACGATGGAAATAGCCCAACCAATTTTTTTAAATCAAGTTAGTGTAATACAGTTTAGACATTAAGCGTGAAAAGTGACTGTAAGAAAGGATAGCTACCTACTACACGACATGTAAGTTTTTTATACGATTTTAGTTAAAAATTTGCATGTTCTTGATTTTATGAACACGCTAGGCTTCCGACCTTGAGCCGCCACTGATCGAAACGATATGTTATTCGTCCACTTGCTTTTTCAATCTACTTTCTTCGTGTAAGCAGATACACATACACGAAATTACTCTTCGGAAAATAGAGAAACCCACGTATCATCAATGCAGACTAATCCGAGGATCGGTAATTAGTTTGCCGACCATCGACCGCATGCAGGAAAGCGCTCTTCCAACAGTTCTAACGCCTCAGAGAATTTTCCTCCCACCACTTCGGTTCCCACGTGGCTTAATGAAGATGTCTTTAATTAAATGGCCTGCGGCAGAGCCATCCTATCGATGTGAGTGCAGGCAGGATCGAAAACCCTTAGGTACTACGTCTAACCACCCACTACGATGTAGTTGAAACTCGTCCAAGGCATTCCGACAATCTATCCGTTCAAAAAGTAATCTCCTCTTTGTACTGTTACACTATCAAGTCTGGTAATTTCCAGTACCGATCTCCTTTATAAATTAATTGTTGTGTAACAGTTCTGCTACGCTGAGGGCGATCAATTCCGTGATTAGTGGTTACTGTTATGTCCTCCTTGTCTATAATACTCTGGGAATTATGTTTGTTTTCAAACGTGCACATCATTATATCAAATATGTATAGGATATACTTCAATATCGCATATAGCATTATGTAGATATATAGGTAAACGCGTTACATTCAATTCCACGTCATACTAGATTCATGACGATCCGTCTTGTTTATTTTGCCGGATTTATTTTTATTTCTGTCAGTGACATTTGATATAACCAAAAAACAAATATTCACAATACAGTAACTATAACTTAATATATTTAGTAATTGAAATATTCTAAGACTTCAGTCTTTCTCAACTTCCATCTTTCGTAAGTAAAGCAAAAATAAACACGAAAATTTGATAGGAAAAATATACACAACACACGCCTTTTTGACAGATATGATTCATGTGCCAACACCGAATTGAACTATTAGTCTATTAAAAATATGTAAGAGAGAAATTTAATATTGAGACACAAATTATGTGTTTATTTGCCATGAATGCGTCTATTACGACCAATTTATACATTTTCTAACTAAATGAATAAAAGCTCTCAAATATAATTAATTTAACAAAGTGACTTTTTTTAGTTGTGACAACATGTAACATGTAAACGTCATCTATGACGTACAATTGAATATAATGCGTCTTCTATATATCGTTGATTCTCCGAGCTAAAACTATGTCGACGTTGTTTTTCTTCTTTATTTGTGCTGTTGACGTTTCGACCAGTAACCGAAAGGATATCTTCAGGGCTGTTAATACTATTGTGATATCCTAAAGCAGACTGGCGTTTCTTGGCAGGGAACTCGTTTATATAGTGCCCTGATTTAGATTGTTGAGGTGTTTCTCTATTACGATAGATTAGCGAATATTGCATCAGTAGTAATGGGAACTTTTTGTATTTGAAGTCGATCCACCAACCAGTTTTCAGTTTGTGTACAGTCAGCGTTCATGATCGTAAACACAACTACACACTGTTCGCTTTATCTCACTGATAGATACACTGCCGGACGAATAGGGAACCCGCTACTAGTCGAAGGATTCAAGAGTTTTTTTTTATCTTTGACAGTGGAAATAAAATCGCATAGTTTGAAATGGAGTTTAAAGCTAGTTTTGATGTCCTGTTTGACAGTAGGCCGGTGTTGTTTTAAGAGTGGCATTTGAATGTTGATGAATGGATCGGTCTGCTTCAGGTAATCACAGAAGCAGCAGCAGCCCTGGAGATATTCGTTAAGGTAGTAGACAAAACTTCACAGCAAAAGTAGAGGCCACAGCATCATTTCAACACAGCAACCAAGAATATATACAAGAGGGTAATATTGGGTATCCCCTGTAGAGCAACCTGTTTTAGATTTGCTTGTCATCGTCAGTACGAAGACCATCGGGATGACAGGCCTCTATTTGCAGTTTCTACTAGAAAATCTTCAGGTTTGAGGACAACAAGCGACATCACCGCGAGGAAGGTAGTTGCCTTTTATGTTTTATTCTTCCTGGGTTCGGTAAGACACGGGGGTTGACAATGTCTTCCTCGCGGCGATGTCGGTTGTTGTCCTCTAATCTAAGCATCTTCTGACAGAAACTGCAACTGGCAGTCTATCATCTCGAAGGTCTTTCGTTATTGCTTCTATTTCCAAGGATATCCGCCCTTATTCCTTGGCTACACCATACTGACGATGACCAAATGGTCTGAAATATATATGTTTATTTATTGACAAGATTATTTTTTGATGAAATTTACTGTTTTCTTCAAACTTTTGCAGAGCCCACTACAAATTGTGACCGTATGATGTGGATTTCATGTGAGAGGTGTGATTGGACCGTATTTTATCGATGATGAAAATGATTGCCATGTTACGGTCAATAGATTTTGCTATCGTGCCTTGTTGCATGACTATTTTTGGCCAGATTGGATAGACTTGACATCAGTGATATGTGGTCCAAATAAGAAGGTGCCACATACCACACAGCTAGTCAAACATTTCTTCTGTTGAAGGGGGTTCAGCAAACGTGTAACCTCGCTATGGTCCGGTTGAATGGCCATCTCGCTCATGCGATTTAACGACGTTGTATTTCTTTCTATGGGGTTACGTTAAGTTGTTGGTATATGCCAACAAGCCAACAATGTTAGTGACGCTCATGAACAATATCGAACGCGAAATTGTCAACGTTTGGCCCGATATGTGTGGAAGAGTGGTGGTTAATTGACTCCCAAGAATAGATCACTGCAATGTTCCTATTTAAAAACCCTTCTTCATATAGGCTTAAACCTACTTATTAGTTACAAATTTATAATTTATATTTTGTGAAGGCGCTATCGAAAATCGAATTCGCAATAAATATTTGCCAAAATCACTTTATTAAGAATAACAACTGATCGCTCAATAATGTTCAATTTAATTAGGAGAACTTCATATGCGGCCCGTGTAATTGTGAATTGTTAAATGATCTGGACAGAACGAGGTGGGACGTTTTAACAACTCTCAAATGGCTTAGAGCCAATATTGGATTAATTTATGGAACAGGACCGAACGGAAATCTATTATATTCGACGGCTGTGTTCATATTTAATTAAGTCCTACATCGAATCTCTAATGCACCGCCTAAATACACAGCTGAATGGATTATGATTATGGCCCTCGAACGTTGGCGATATATTTTAGCGTGGACTGAGCTGTAACAAGGTATTTATGATTGTACTCGAGTATCAATTAAATAAACACATATATTGTGTGCACATAATGTTATGGTATCATAATCAAATTATATCATTTAGGTTCATTCTGGATATTAAAGAAATATTTAGTCATTATTTGAATTCATAGATAAATTCTTAGTTATTAAACAAAATAGTGGATTTTTTGGGGTTTATATACAGGGTTATTCATTCTCATTGTAAACCATTTTGACTATTTTATTAAGGAAATGTCATTTATCAAACACAAAAGTTATCATTTTTCATAGCTTACTTTAATAATGTTAACCATAGTACAGTAACTACAATATTCGACATTTAATAACTCGAAAACGGTTTAACATACCGGTATCGTACGGTATATTCTTGAAATCATAAAAAAAAAGACCATTATAAAAATTTTATAATATACAGGGTATTCCATTTAAAAAAATGTTTTATACCGTTGTATCTGCACGCGATCGTAGTTTTGATAGCATGCAAATAAAATTCAGTCTCAGCCACACAACTTTTATTTGAATTTTTTTTATGTATGCAATAAGAACGATGATAAAGAGTGGGTAATTTATATTGAATAACCCTGTACATATATGTCTTTTAATTAAACTGAGTCAAATGAAAAACTTATATTTCTCATATTTTTACAAAATACTCTTGGTTCGCGAAAGACTTGAGCTTCGATCCAAAAACTATTCACACTCAAAAATTTATGAATATCAGAGCTTGAAAAATAGGTAAGTACAACTATAAAAATATTAAAACAAAAACAACGTTAAAAAATGTTTTTATGCAGACTTGTGTTATAATATAACAAATGTGTAAAAGAGAAAATAAATTTCTTGAAATATTCTTCATATTTATGACATACCAGTGTCGCAGATAAAGGCAGAATTTACTAGCATAATGTACGTCTGTTATGAGAAAACTTGACGTTATGCGTGGGGGCCCTCACACAAGTCCCGCCGACTCAGGAACAAGTTTAACAATATCAACCGATAAACACATACACATTATATACATACAATATATACATAAGCGTGTGGGTTCATATTGAACATTTTACACGCTTCTATTCTCACATTCATCGCTCCTGTAAGTTTGAAAACGGCAAAGCCCCCGGAGAAACCAAACGTCTTACCCATGTTTTCTGGAAGATTAGAGCATTATTAAATATTTTAGGTGACACATCTAGTCGACTTATGAACGCTCTCTAACACATGTTTGATGGTTACTCTGCGCAGAAATCTTGATGATGCGGTTTCAACGGATAAATATTATAAATGAAATCGTTTAATTCCCCTTGATTGTAATATTACGTATTAAGAAATAAAACTAATTAAAACAGTGTCGCGGTTACGTTTTACGTTACGCCTCGAATACGCATTTTTAATTTAATTACGAGCCTTCCGCTAGAGAAGTGTTGCTTATTTGTAAAATTTTCAGCGATTTTCTTTTTTTCTGTGTGCAGCGTCATGTTTAGTGGTGGGGTTGTGTTCGATGTCAATGTGCAAAACATCTTCTTCGCTCTCTTCTGATTAATAACTATGTTAGTGAACGCGCAAACCTTTTATCTCTCAAGTTTTAAGCTGTGCTAAATAAAATTATGTATTAGAAAATTGGCTTGAAAATTCGAGGATGAAAATGTACTGCTTAATGTTTTTTATGGTTTAATGAAAAAATTGATTGGTTTTCGTTATCGTTCGCTTGGAAGTGATAATCTCGATGAGTTTTTGTTCAGTACATCGCTTGTGATTAACGTTGGTTTTCCATTGTTAATTTTTGTTTACACCTTCTGCATAGTGTTTTAGTACAACGTCAAGAATACCATCTCATAATCGTTGAATGTTAATGTATCTGGTATGCACGTTGCCGTTTACCCGCCATTGTGTCTAACTACTTTGGTTCCGAGTCACTAGTTGCTGCCGCTACGTATTGTATTGCCTAGCTGCGCCATTCACCTACACGCAGCAATTTTAAGAACAACGAGCGACTGCCTTCGAGCATCCTCTATGTTATATATGTATATGTTGTGAGGGACGTCTTTTGTGTGGTTCATCTATTTTCCAAGAGCGATTTATAAACAATAAGTGCAGTGTCAAATTTCATGTATAAATTAGGGTTTAATTAAAGTTATGTTCGGAATTATTTATTAGTTCAAATGGTAATATAATTTTTCCTATGCTATGTGTTAAATTATTTCTAACTTGTATCATGCGTTTATGAAACGTTTTCATTAGTAAGTTTTCCTTTTCATCCGCGCTATTGACAAACAAATTACTGTGCTGATTTGAATTTTTGGCTCTTAGTTTTGTTTTAATTTGTAATAATCGAAGATACATCTTCTGTGTATATCCGATATGACTTTGTGTAATTGAGGTTATGTTTAATACATGTTTTAGTCTAATTTTAGGACAATACCGCACCTGTTGTGAATCATTTTTTAGATATTTTTGTACGATCTTATGTGCGACTGAAGAAGTCTCCTACGTCACTCATTACTCCCAATTGTCTAGAGTCATTTGGTTTTAAAGGTCTTAGCGATTACTTAGGCTAGTGTTTTTTTTTATTTATCGATACTGTTTAATACTTCCTGTTTGTGAACACTGGCACTATTTGGGTGTTGTTGACTTATTATACCGAACGCGCAACACAGTTCGCGAAATACAATTTCGCGGCCGTTGCTATGACAGCGGCCGTTAAAGTAAATACACATTTTGACACATGTTTAATCACACATTCTGTAGTTTATTATATTCGTCTCATTTCCATGGTAACGCATGTAAAGCAAGTAAACCACTTTAATTTAGCACCTTTAGAACTAAATTAAATTAAATTGTGTCTCAATTTAAATTAAATCGATTGAAAAATTTAACGGTTGCCCAAAAAATTGTGTGTTTATCTTGTCCGCGAAAAACTTTAACGTACTCGTGATTGTCTTGCCTCGGCCGCAAGCATTATCAAGGAGATTTTCGGACGCATGTATATATATATAAATAGACGATATAAATACTGACTTTCGACTCCCGCCCTTGGTCTAATGGTTAAGTGCTGGCCTCTCACCCAGGCGGCTCCGGGTCACATCTGGGACTTGAATTTATTTATTCATTTAAATTTCAATTTAATTGAAATTAAATACCTCTATATGATATATTTATTTATCTTGTTTCCTTAGCCGACTTTACCCGAAGAGCGTTACATATCCGAGCGTTGCAGGTCAGTCTTGTTCACTGCCTACAATCAGCGCCACGCGCCTAAAGAAGTTTACACTTCAAAAATAACAGATGTGGAAGTTGTAAATCATCGAGCAAGAATCAACAGTTTTAATATTTGGATGTAATGTAAAATATCGTAAGACATCAACGCGTCAGTATCGATAATTAAGTAAATAATCCACGGACAAATCATCAACTGGTAGCGCGTTTCTAATAAACAGAGACTACAGCGTAAATGTATTATTTGTAGAGGAGTTCGAAAAATACACCATAAGGCAGGTCGCAATTATTTCTCATGCCTTATTCTACATGTTGCTCCTACTTGAATTTTCTGAATATTTTTTAATTCAATTTAATTTTTTACTCGAATTTTTTATAATCAATCATCATTAATAATGTTTTTATAGTTCTAATATAGGTATGACCGCTTTTATTTAAAAACCAATCTATGTTAAATAAATTTTGATATTTCAAATTTTTATTTCTTTTTAATTCTTCTCACTTTCGGCAATATCTATGTGAAAATAAATTGAAGACGCTAATGGAAAATTGTTAGGTACTGCTGGTAAACATAGAAGTCCTGTCGACAGGACAACATAATATAAAACTTAGCTGCTTCTAACAGAACAAGTTGTCATGTCCAGCTCTCCTTCAAGAAGAATCTCCCAGCAGGACAATCGCATAGACGCTTAGACATTTTATCATTAACTTTTAAGATGCACTAATTACTCAGCAATTAGCACATGAACACTGTATAAAACTATATTTCTATGTAGCTACCTGTATCTTACTTTATTTTTTATATTTCTGTGTTGTCCATTGCACTATTACGTATATTATGTAATAAATAAAGTTATTTCTACTGGTAATATTCAATAAAACAAGAAATAACGGCGTTAATATAGTTATTGTTGTGGATCAGTTAATTATTGTGAATTGGATCACTCAAGAGTTTATCAAAACGCTCCAGTTCTGTAAAAACAATAGAAATAACTATTTCTGATTCAAGTAAATACAAGTTAACTTGACATAAATTTTACACAAAGGCAGTGAAGAACGTGAAAACTTGCAAAATCCATGAGCACTTCATTCTCGAAAACTTCCTTCAAAACTAATATTTTTCTATTCTTTGAAATCCAATTATATTAATCTCAAACTACTGAACTATTTATTCTCAGTCGTGTTTAGTCTTTGTTCCTTATCGGTATCTTTGTCTACTTCTCTTTCATTCTGTACAAACTTTGCAGTAGTAATTATTCTCTTTAATATTTTATTTCAATTGCAACTTCGGACCTTGTAATTGAGTCAGTCGAAATTCTACATCACAGTGAATGGGAAGCGGCGGGCGCTTCTAGTTCGCCCCCTATCCTAATTTAACTCGAAACATAGAATTTAATACCGTCGGTGCGGCGGCGACTGCGGCAGCTTCCAAAGAGTCAAAGCCGAGCCAGAGGACGGATTAAGTAGTAATAATAATTTTGCGGGCGTTAGGGCTACGCGGGCGGACGATAAAGGCGGCCATTTCGGAGTATCTCGAATTGCGAAAGGGATATGAACATCATAGAGGAGGTCCGCACTTGTACAAAGAATTTGTAGAAAAATCGATTAGTACTTGATATAAAAAAATTAGATTACCAAAATTTAATTTTCTCTTGTTTGATAACATAATCTTAAAATCGTTATATACAGTGCATCTTTTCTAGTTTCATTCAATATCCATTGCATTTTCATCTTTGTTTCAAGATTTTCCAAATTTCTGAGCTGATTATTTTCAAATTAGGTTCTCTCCATCGCCTAGAGGCTACCTACACCTTTTCACCCATTGATATATCCAGAAGTTGAAGAATCCTTACAACCGATTTTAATTCTAGTATTATATATATTAATAAAATACTAACCATGTAATGTTTTCCATTAATCATATTATAAATGCCCCATGTTGGGCCAGCCAATAATTAATAAAATACAACCCTTCTTGATTGTATTAATATTTTCTATTACTCCTATTATAAATATGCACCGACTAGTCCAGATATCTATTCATAAGAAATACATTAGATTTCTAAAAATTGTATAACTGGTAGTATACCCATCAGTAATCTAAACTCTTTCAGTTCATAGTATTTTAATACTAGTAGTTTTTATATTTTACAGTTGGTTTAACTACGCTTGTGATAAAACTTCAATTCATTCTTTTAGAACTCATCTCATGTCGTGTCAGTGGTCCGCTTTGAATTAAATTACTGTCTAAAATAAGTAATTAACCTTTCTTTACTATATTGTAGAACTGGTAAGTAACATTTATTTGCATATAACAAATAAAATTATATATGTTTTTCTATTTACTGTTACAGATTAGGTATAAATCTCTTGTCAAGCCAATGTTTATATTTGATGAATACTTTAGAGCAATAAAACTACAAGCGATATAAATATTCACAAGTTTAATAAATATCGTGAATAAAAAAATTATAGAAGTTGAATTTAAAGGAACATCAACAAATATCTTATTTACAAACAAGGCTGTAAACCTATCCAAATGACGTTTTTAATGCAATTTGAAGTTGTGGAATAATAATAACAATCCTTTTATTTTAATATTCTTTATAAGGTAAATATGTTTTTATATATTAACTAGCTATCCATCAATCTCTTCGAGCTTGAATCGCCTCTTCGCGTCCGCTTACAGCTGTCCGCCAGTCTCTCTTAACTTGAACCGCTTTTTTCGCGTCCGCTTACAGTTTCTTCACAGTTTCCTGTAAAACGCAATCACTGTCATGGCTTTTTAGAGTGTCCGATTTTATTAACTTTTGAAGCACCCCTGTATATACATATATCTTGTGAAGCCAATAGTATGTTTTATTTAAAATGCTTCTCGAACTGTTTTATACACAAACCTGTACACAATCAAGAGCGAGAAAGATAATTTAATGTTAAACATAGTTCATGTTAAAGTATTTAAAGAAACAATGAGCTGAAAGAGCACAACATTTTCATCGAGGCAGTTTACAATAGTATTTTGATATGATAGTGGAAAAGCATGTCAACCTTTTCGAAGTCCACTCTCGTTAAGAAAAAAGCACAAAATAATAATAAAAGTCAAAAGCCCAAGTTTTAAATTTAAGCCCTATTGAAGCGCCTTTCTTGTAAAAAACGCTTTTTAGAATGTCCACTTTTATAAACTTTTGAAGCACCCATGTATATACATATATTTTGTTAGGCCAATAGGATATTTTATTTAAAATTCTTCTCGAATTGTTTTTGACATAAATCTGTACATTCTCAAGAGCGAGAAAGGTAATTTAATGTTAAACATAAGTCATGTTAAAGTATCGAAAGAAACAATGAGCTCAGAGCGCAACATTTCCATTAAGACAATTTACAGTACTATTTTGATGTAACAGTGAAAAATCATGTCAACCTTTTTGAATCCTACTATCGTTAATGAAGAAACACAAAAGAATAATAAAAATGAACCTAAAATTCATTTTACTCAAAGATCCAAAAAAAAGCCCAAGTTTTAAATTTTAGCCCTATTGAATGGCTTTTTTCGCGTTCGCTTACAGTTCCTTCACAGTTTCCTGTAAAAAGCAATCACTGTCATGGCTTTTTAGAATGTCCGATCTTATTAACTTTTGAAGCACCCCTGTATATACATATATCTTGTGAAGCCAATAGTATATTTCATTTAAAATGCCTCTCAAACTGTTTTTTTACACAAACCTGTACACACTCAAGAGCGAGAAAGGTAATTTAATGTTAAACATAATTTATGTTAAAGTATTTAAAGAAACAATGAGCTGAAAGAGCACAACATTTTTATCGAGGCAGTTTACAATACTATTTTGATGTGATAGTGGTAAAGCATGTCAACCTTTTCGAAGTCTACTCTCGTTAAGAAAAAAGCACAAAATAATAATAAAAGTCAAAAGGCCAAGTTTTAAATTTAAGCCCTATTGAAGCGCTTTTCCTGTAAAAAACGGTTTTTAGAATGTCCACTTTTATAAACTTTTGAAGCACCCCTGTATAAACATACATTTTGTTAGGCCAATAGGATATTTTATTTAAAATTCTTCTCGAACTGTTTTTAACACAAACCTGTACACACTCAAGAGCAAGGAAGGTAGTTTAATGTTAAACATGTCATGTTAAAATATCCAGAGAAACAATGAGCTCTCAAAAAGCGCAACATTTTCATTAAGACAGTTTACAATACTATTTCCAGGTGAAAGTGTAAAAGCCTGTCAATCTTTTCGAAGTCTACTCTCGTTAATAAAGGAGCACGAAATAATAATAAAAGTAAAAAGCCCAAATTTTAAATTGAAGCCCTATTAAAGCGCCTTTCCTGTAAAAACGCTTTTTAGAATGTCCACTTTTATAAACTTTTGAAGCACCCCTGTAGATACATATATTTTGTTAAGCCAATAGGATATTTTATTTAAATTTCTTATCGAACTGTTTTTGACAAAAGCCGGTACACACTCAAGAGCGAGAAAGGTAATTTAATGTTAAACATAAGTCGTGTTAAAGTATCCAAAGACACAATGAGATCAAAAAGCCCAACATTTTTATTAAGACAGTGTACAATACTATTTTGATGTAAAGTGTGACCTTTTTGAAATCCACTATTGTTAATAAAGGAGCACAAAATAAAAGTAAAAGTAAAAAGCTCAAGTTTTAAATTTTAGCCCTATTGAATGGCTTTTTTCGCGTCCGCTTACAGTTTCTTCACAGTTTCCTGCAAAATGCAATCACTGTCATGGCTTTTTAGAATGTCCGTTTTTATTAACTTTTGAAGAACTCCTGTATATATACATATATTTTGTGAAGCGAATAGTATGTTTTATTTAAAATGCTTCTCGAACTGTTTTTTACACAAATCTGTACATACTCAAGAGCGAGAAAGGTAATGTAATGTTAAACATAAGTCGTGTTAAAGTATGCAAATACACAATGAGATCATGAAGCGCAACATTTTTATTAAGACAGTGTACAATACTATTTGGATGTGAAAGTGTAAAAGCCTGTCAACCTTTTCGAAGTCTACTCTCGTTAAGAAAAAAGCACAAAATAATAATAAAAGTAAAAAGCCCAAGTTTTAAATTTAAGTCCTATTGAAGCGCCTGTCCTGTAAAAAGCAATCACTGTCATGGCTTTTTAGAATGTCCACCTTTATAAACTTTTGAAGCACCCCTACATATATTTTGGTAGAGCCAATAGTATATTTTATTATTATATTTAAAATTCTTCTCGAACTGCTTTTTAGACAAACTGGTACACACTCAAGAGCGAGAAAGGTAATTTAATGTTAAACATAAGTCATGTTAAAGTATTGAAAGAGACAATGAGCTCAATGAGCGCAACATTTCCATTGAGACAGTGTACAATGAGATTCTGATGTTTGCGAATCTACTATCGTTAAGAAAAAATGAAGTATTAAATTTAAGCCCTGTTCAATCACGTTTCGAAGAATCGCCAAATTGAAGACGTAATAAGCGACCACAAACACCCCCGTATCTAAAATTCCACAGTCATACGTCAATTTTCAAAAAAATCTTCCGCAATTTTGTTTTTTTTGACATTTTGACTTTGGAATCGTGATCGGCGACCCCCAAAACCCCCGTATCTAAAATTTCACGTTCGTACGTCAATTTTCAAAAAATCTTCCGCCATCTTGTTTTTTTTGACATTTTAACTTTGGAATCGTGATCGGCGACCCCCAAAACCCCCGTATCTAAAATTTCACGTTCGTACGTCAATTTTCCAAAAAATCTTCCGCCATTTTGGTCTTTATGACATTTTGACTTTGGAATCGTGATCGGCGACCCCCAAAACCCCCGTATCTAAAATTTCACGTTCATACGTCAATTTTCAAAAAATCTTCCGCCATCTTGTTTTTTTTTGACATTTTAACTTTGGAATCGTGATCGGCGACCCCCAAAACCCCCGTATCTAAAATTTCACGTTCGTACGTCATTTTTCAAAAAATCTTCCGCCATTTTGGTTTTTATGACATTTTGACTTTGGAATCGTGATCGGCGACCCCCAAAACCCCCGTATCTAAAATTTCGCATTCATACGTCAATTTTCAAAAAATCTCCCGCCATTTTTTTTTTTTTGACATTTTGATTATGGATTCGTAATCGGTGACCTAAGACATCCCCGTATCTAAAATTTCACATTTATACGTCAATTTTCAAAAAATCCTTCGGCCATTTTTTTTTTTTGACATTTCGTCTTTGGATACGTGATCAATGACACCACAAAAACTCCCAAGTGCCGAATTTTACTTTAATCGGAAGAGAGAAATTAATTTCAGCTGGCTCCGCCCACTCTGCATGTATGCGTAATCGATTAAATAAAATTATTACATAAGGGCACATCGATGTTAAAAGCAATCCTTTTCTCCATTAAGGAAACGGGGCATACGCGTTCTGGAATTAATGTATTTTAATTCAAATCATTATTAAAATACTAATCGACCCCTGTATATAGATAAAAATATTAAATCAAGCGGGACCGTTATGTATTGTGTGGAGATATGGAGATGCCGAACATTCACCGGACCGTAATACATTGATCGGCAGTGCACATGAGAAGCTGATTATATTTTTCGCCCGTCCGAAATACATTGATATTACTGCACATTGAATCGGCCATTTTTCTGACCAAATGCTTCTGCAA
The DNA here is from genome assembly GCA_963170755.1 of Amphimallon solstitiale. NCBI lineage: Eukaryota > Metazoa > Arthropoda > Insecta > Coleoptera > Scarabaeidae > Amphimallon > Amphimallon solstitiale. The sequence continues at coordinate 250,568,609 of OY720675.1, forward strand.
AAGAATTTGAAAGTGCTCGTGCCCTTGGTTGCGTGCGTCTGTCGACTCGAAATAAGCACGTAAAAGGTCCAGAGAAGGCCGTTCTTTAACACCTCGGGTCTTGTTGGACCCTCGCAACCTTCAAAATTTCGCATTTCACGCTTAAAAGTGAATCTGTGGACACAACTCAGTTTGATGTCAGTTTGACGTTTCCCGAGATTTTTATCGCTTGTCACGGGAATGGTCAAAACGTAAGCCATTTTTTCGTTACAAAATGGAATGCACGCTCCCCTTTAAAACCCTATATCTCTGCACATGTTCCACTTAGAAGGAAAAACTCGCCGGCGAGGAACCGTTTAGAGTCCTCCTAACACGCACGCCAAAGGACAGCTTTCAATTCCGCGTATCCAGAGAGGAGTTCAACCTGGCGTTTTGTCGACTTTTTCTATTTTGATAGTTTCGAAAATGCTCGGTTAAGCTCTTTCAACTAAGGCGATTAACAACAGAGGTCTGTGCGCTATTATTATATATAATAATTCAGAACCACTTTTTCTAATAAATATTTTAAGACACCAATAATGGTTCTTTTCAAATAAATTACAAGAGAAACGTACGAATAAATAATTAATTGAGGTTGTACGAGTTTCAATTTATCTAACTAGAAAAGATTTAAATTCCATTTGATAATACTTTTAGATTTGCATACTTAATAACATTCTAATTTTATTTTAAACAACAGTATTATTCTCTTAACTGAATTATATAAATATTTTCCAAAATATACGTAATCTTTATACGACCTGAATACACTATGTCGATAATATATGCTTCTAATTTCAACTGGTTAACAGTATCTTCGTAAGATGTTATCCTTATGTTCTAGATGATCATTGTAGTCTTAATAACCTTCTTCAATGTTGTTTTGGGCCTATTATCACTAAAAACTGGTTCTGCAATGTGAATATACCTCGATACTTCAGGATTTGGACAATATCTCTCTTCGACGATGAAAAAATTGTGTAACTCCAACCACGGACTTCAAAATCTCTACGGTCAATGCTGCGCCTTGCACTTCTGAACCTCTACGATTGACTGCTTGAAGAAATTAGTTCTCAGAACTGCTATTATTATTTATCTTCAAAGAAATGGCTCTCGGGACTGCTTCAAGAAATTGGTTCTCGGAACTGCTACCATTAATGAACTCCAAAGAAATGGCTCTCGGGACTGCTTTTAAGGTGAGTAATTTTAAATTATATACTTTAAATTAACTTCTCCTTTCCTAAAATTTTTATATCACTTTTAATTATTTTTCTCGATGAACTTTGTATCAAGATATTAAATTTGAACACTTTTACTTTATTCTGTTCTATTCTATTAATAGATTTTTGAGTTTTAATATTATACTTCGCTAAAACGCGCCCGTTTTTCTTCAAAATTATCTCGCATCTCCTGTTTTTATTATTCATCCCCTAGACAACCCTCTACTTTTTCAAATCCACCAATCAATTTCTTCTGCAAATACCTTCTAAACAACATAGAATTTAAATCTTTTTATATGTTTTGAATATCTTCTAATATTAATAAATTTACTAATTTAATTCTTTTCGGCTTTTAAATAGCATCTTATGTACTTTAAACATTTTATAAGCTGGTTCCTATCAATTTACTAACCGGTTGTCAAAATGACATTTTAAATGTCACATCCGGTGATATGATTTTTGAAATGTGATTTTATTCCAATTTAGCTATTCATTATTCAATATTAATTTTTTTTAATTACCCTTTAACATCATTAACGTCAATTGAATATGTTCTTACACAAATAATAACTTATCCTACAATATACTAATAACATTTTAAATCTCTTCTCTCTAGATTTTGGTAACTACAATGAAAAATGAAACTACTCAATCCCTCAACATACAGGATGACTACAACCTCAAGAAATACTACTCAAATAAAGAACATTGTTGTCTTTACCACGTAATTATAAACAAGATTCAAATAAAATTATTCCAAAACATCATTATCATTAATTTCAATAATTAAGTTAATTTTGATGACCAAGTTCATAAATTTAATAATGTTACAGTCTATATTTGTATTGTAACAATATATAGGTAGCCTGTCGCCTGATGGTCTCCGGTTCCAAGGTTTTCCTACTTTATTCTTTGGCTACACTGCACTGACAAAGACCAATGAGTTAGAAACACTTGTCTGTAGTTGCATTATCAGATATAATTAAGATATGCAGCTTAATTTACAGCATGGAATGCTAGAAGAAAAAAAATCACATACGTCGTTCTTATATGAAAAAAGCTTAGTTACCAAGAAAAAAAGGGAATTATGAATTATTGACTTTTGATAGGGAATAAAAATTGTTGATCTAAGAAGAAAAATTGTTTTAAAAAAGAGTTTTGATAGAGGGATTAGATTGAACTTTGTTTGCAGAATAAAGATGGAAAAACTGTAAATTATAAATTGCGTTGTAAACTAATGCAGATACAATGAGATCAATCTCAAGTAAAGTGTGGTGGTATTTTTAAAATCCCTAGATTAGGGTATTTTCTTGTTAGATACGCACAGGTGAAATGTTTGATCTGTCAAAACCATATTTGCACATTGTACGCCTATACACATGACCTACACACAAGAGTTTCTCAATATTACCAACTAGTCATCGTTGCCAACTTAAAAATGTAGGCCACGCAACCTTCACTTGAGATTGATCACATTGTATATACTTGACCAGACATTTAAAAGCAAGAACGTATACCTGACCTGACGAAATAAATGGAAAGTGTGTGCTGATTTTACAAACAGACGTTTTGAAGAGGTAACACTACAGAGAGAGACAATGAAGACTATAGGAAGAAGAATAGAACTTGTAAAAAAGGAATAGAAAACGTAAAGTAAAAATTTATAATACTTTAAAAAGATTATATTGACATTTAATTTTGAAGTTAATTAGACAGATTTATAGAGTGACATATCATTAAATATTCTTATAAAGTGAAATGAATCTATACAGTTAGAGTATTAAGATTTTCATTCTATTTATATATATACGAGTAATTATTTTTGATTATACTCTAATATCAATATAGAATTTTGACTAGTTTATAAAAATAATTTGGATAATAGTTACTTTCATTGAGTTGGGAGAATTGAATTGATATTAAGTTTGTAAAGTTTATGTGATATATATATAAACAAAGTTGTGATGTAAATTTAAACGATTTAATAAGATAAATTTATATACATAAGACTTGTTTTATTTTTTCGAATTTTTTTCGAAAGTTCTAAAGACAGCAGGCGTTTTTGTTATACTAATTATAATAAACGGGAGTGAGCTACCCTCGAATATAGTAAGTCATATAAGTACCTCTCGTATTTATTTATATATTGTAGTTTAAATATTACAAAAGAAGAGAGCATGTGACAAATGGTGGAGGCGCCGGTAATTTATATGTTGTGGATAAAATTTAAAAAAAATTTTTTGACACGCTTACGAGAGAAGATGCGATCATTTCGAGCGAGAGGATAATTGATGACAGAAAAGAGAGCACATGACAATATTAATTGCATATGTGGTTAATACATACTAAACACATATACCTTTTCTTTGGCCGTATTTGTTAATACACATGAAACACATACATGTATATAATATATATATATATATATATATATATATATACACGTATATAATATATATATATATATATATATATTATATGTGTTTACTATATACATTAACCACATATAAAATATTAATTATATAAATAGATATATGCAATGTTTAGTATAGTTTGATAAAACAAATCCTTTTCATTGTTTATCGGCTGTAAATGAACTCAAACGAAATAAACAATTAAAACGTTTCGATGATATAGATATTATCTTTGTTTATTAATCAATATCAACTAATTAAAACACTAGAATATTAATACGTATTAATAAAATTGTAACATAAATTTAACAAATATATGATACCGAAAAACAATATTGGTACCTTCTAGACAACTTAACAATTAGTAAATGTAGCAAACCTAAGACAGCTTATTAAATTATCGAATGATAAGCTATTGCCAAATACTGAATTTTGGTTCGGTCATTTACATTTATATGCTATATTGTTATAACTTTCTAGAAATTTTCTAATTTTGTTATGTTATTCATTAAATAAAATTTAAAGTCATGTTTTTTATTGCTGATATGCTTTTCTTAAAGCGGTAATGTTTTTAAATTTGTGGCCATTTAGTCTATCTGATAAATTTTGCATAGTTTGAACAATATATACACCATTAGAATATCCACATGGTATTTTGAATAGTACATGTGTTTGTTTATGAAAATTGTACATATCTTAAATATTGCTGAACAAAAATCCTAAATTATGTATTCTGATTTTTATGGGAAACTTTTATAGTAAATGGAGGCGTAAGACTTTACTATTTTTTTTTCCTGATAATTGTTTTACATGGGGAAAAGCTACATATTTTTGTATAAATGTTAATTATTATAAAAATTATTTATTCTATTTATGATAATGGAATTTTTAATTTTAAATGATAATCGTTATTAATTAATATATCTGTTTTCAAATTTTATCAGAAATCCAAACAAAAATGTAAAACATATTAAGGGAATGCAGCTATCTTAAACCGAATCACCAATACTACTTACATTACTCATTACATACGTTGTACATGCAATTTCAATGTTCTCGTTAGAAATACATTTTCAATAGTACATGGATTACTAAAAAGAATCGTTGAATAAGTGAATTTCATCATTGAATAACGTTACCAACATGCATCAACACATATTGTACCTGTTTCCACAAGAGGTGGCACTGAAAGCAAACGCGATGCTTTTGCTCCAGACAGCGTGAATATTACCTCCACAGCGCTTATATGTATTCCATGTGTCTATGTGTTTTACATATGCAAGTGCTCTTGCACGGGTTGTGGGCCGAGTTATACATGGCACACCGGTAATGGGAAAATCTCGAAAAGTTGAAAGGGATGGTGGTGTGGGGAGACTTTGAGTTTCTGAACCGTTTGCGGATAAAAGAAGATTCCGTCGTTAGCACGCGAGCTAGAAAAGAAATCGCGGCGTTATTGTTGTTTAAATGCTGTGAGGACACAATAGCAAATCTTCTAGCATAAAGTTACGACGAGAAATTTAAAAGTTAAGTGATTTTAAAGAATATATTCAATAAATCCAGCGGTAACATTGATTTAACACGACCAAGTATAAAAATGCCAGAGCAATAAGAAGGTAGGTAATATAGTTTTCTGAAATAGATGTAATTTCAACTAACAACCAATCATTTCATTTATTTATGTAATAATAAATCAGGACAAATATAGAATGTAAAATAAATTATGTATAAATTACAATGTAAACAATAAGCATAGGACAGCCGGTATTACTTATGCAGTCCCACCAAACGCTTTAGGTCTATCATAAACATGTTTATTCAATGCAATTACATAAAAAATAACGACGCAACTATGTAATTAAAAATTACGAGTAGAGCTGTTGATATTATGACAAATATAGAATGTAAAATCAGTCATGTATAAATGAAAATGTAAGCAAATAAACATAGAACAGCCAGTATTATTTATACAGTCCCATCAAAAGGTTTAGGTGTACCATAAACATGTACATTCAATGCAAATAAATAAATAATAACGACGCAACTATGTATGTGTTAAGATGTGCTTTTAGCTAAAGACATATATGTTTCTACCTTGTTTGGTTTCGTCCGTGCCGCATAACGAGGAAGGTGTATGTTAAAGCAATAATATGTGTTGATTAAAATATATATATATATATTGTATTAGTATCGTCTCTCCAAGTTGGGACAGCCAAAATGTATTAGTAAAGGTGTTTGATATGTAAATGAATATTTTTTTTATATTATATAATTTTCTAATAATGCCCTATTATGTAACTAACTCAATAGTTCATTAATTTTCTCCGACATAGCCCAGTACTATAATCGCCCTATGTTAGCTATCCATGACCTCTTACTATTAAAAAATGAAAATTAACATTCACTAGGTTGCACTGTGAATTGATTATAATTTAAATTATAATACTTTTCCTTTTCCTAATGCTTTATTGTACTGGTGGTACTATACTTTAAATGAACTATACCTATACAATATAAATGTGGGGGGGTTCTTGATGTATTATGGTATTAATTCCTAACCTTATTTTGTATCTCGTGTACTATTGATACGTTTACAAAATTCTTTGTCTAACATGACTCTTAATCTCAGGATTAATCGTTTAATTTGGATCCGTTGTGACTGGTTAAGTGTACTTGATTATTTTTATAACTATGTGAACATGTAGGTATTTCTTATTCTATATAATTTTCTCCAGATAATATTAATTTGATATTTGTTTTCTTTATAGGTTAATGTGCCTGTCATTACCAGATGATATATTGAAGCATAAAAACAAATAGTACTTCTAATGTAGAAAAAACAACAATCTCAAAATAAATAGAGTATATTAAAAATGTCCGATATTGTAACAACAACAAAATTATGGTTCAGAAAATTGTTTATTTATGATGAAGATATGTATAAATTTATTATGGAAATAAACCGTTATAAAAATTGACACATTTATGTCTAGTGTGTTTCTTACGACATTTTAAGTATAATTAACGACCGATAAATAATGCCTGGAAATTTTATAATATCTATTCATATGATGTAGAGATTTCTCTGGATTCGATGTGGAATAATACTACCAATAAGGTATTACCTTTCTTATATTATTCTCAAACTTATATTCAAAATCAAATAGCTCTAATTTAATTAAATATTAATGTAAAATATATTAATTTTGAAACAAATAGTATCAATATGATTTATATTACCTCAAATATTAATTTATATTAACTTGTAGGTTCTACCTCCATGAAGTGTGTTGGTATCGTGATTTACATAATCTTCGCACCTACGATGACCTGGGACTTTCTTTAAAACTCTCGATGTGCTGCTTCTGTACTCGCTGGATTCCTATGATGTAATTACGCCTACACAATGAACTGGATCTCCTGAACTATGGTTTTCCCTCTTAGATATACACGTTCGGACTCAGTAAATTCGCTTCTACCCTTGCTGGATTCCTATGATGGAATTACACTTATACCATGAACTGGACCTCCTGAACTATGGTTTTCCCTCTTAGATATACACGTTCGGACTCAGTAAATTCGCTTCTACCCTTGCTGGATTCCTATGATGGAATTACACTTATACCATGAACTGGATCTCCGTGACCTTCTTTATTTGGATGAATTTTACAAATGTAAGTACTTTTATCACTTTATATTATATTTCTTATTTCAGTATATTTGGTATTCAATAACAAATAATGATTTTATGACTGTTAGTTATTAATTTTCTTGCACTTTACTTTAATTTTCAAAATTTACGTATAAATCTGTTAGAATATTTTATTCTAACAGTAATAAACACTGTTCGTATTTTAAATATGTAAATATCAGGAAAATTCTCTTGAATTCCGAATTTACACCACCGCTTCGTATGAAAATTATCTTTCATCTCCTTTGTTTTTTTTTCAAACAAATTGCCTTGGCAACATTATTACTTATTTTTTTTAAATTCTCCAATGAGATCTCTACACATACCTTTTATAAATCAATATGTCTATCTATTATTTATCTTTTTAATCTTTATCCATAAAATTTGATATTCCACACATTATTTATTCTTTTTCTAATTTTAAAACCTACTTATCATGCATTTTTTTCCATTTACATACTATTTAAAAATACCTATACAGGAACTGTCAAAATTAACTGTCACTTCCACTTATTCAAAATACTTGCGGGAATCTTAATTTAAATTTGTTTCTACTCAAAATCAATTAGTTTTATCCATTATACTTGACATATCTTCGTAAATTAAACAATTTTGTACAAATAACATATTACATAATATTTTAGAACAATACTTATATTATTTCATTTCTTTTTTTTAACAGATTTTACAAATACAAGATAGAAGAAAGAAAATCGTTCGTTCTACGACTAAACCAAATCAACCAAGAAATCTCGTCATCTCTATTAACCTAATAAATTATAATTCAGACAATAAATTCCACACCTACACTAAGATCAATATTTTAAAATTCCAAGCATTCAAAACTATAATTATTATAAATATGGCATGGTTATTTTAAACCATGTCAATATATATATGAAAGAGAAGGTCTTTGCCGTTGAAAAACTCAATGTAAGGCTTAATTATTGGGGAATCCAGCATAAAAACAAAATTCAATTTAGTTCTTTATTTTTTTTTCTTCCAATATTTCGCACATTGTGTGTGTGCTTCCTCAGGGATTAACTTAAAGAAATTGAATATTCTAGTCAGTAATTATAAAAATGTATAAAAAGTGTAGATGTATTTAAGTAATTTTTGTCCACATCATAGTTCACATTTGTAAGTGTTCAAAACAGTTTTTTTATCTTTATTTATATAATAGACTTTTTATACATTTTTATAATTACTGACTAGAATATTCAATTTCTTTAAGTTAATCCCTGAGGAAGCACACACACAATGTGCGAAATATTGGAAGAAAAAAATAAAGAACTAAATTGAATTTTGTTTTTATGCTGGATTCCCCAATAATTAAGCTTTACATTATATATATATGTATATATATATATATATATATATACATCTTTCTATCAAAGTCAGGCCAACTAGGATTTCATACAATTCTGAACCATCTATTTCTAGTAACCGTAGACAAAAAATTCTTACATAGGCGGACCTAAATGACATATGGTACACATGGAAATCATTATATACAACACTTTTTCTTTATAATAAAGTTTTTGTATATCGTCTCAAAAATACGGCAATCTCAAGCCATTGGCTTTTGGTAGCAACTCAGTCCAGTATATACACAAACATGTAATAGCACCGCTTTTCCTGAACCAGAGCAGGGTTGCCGTAACTTAACACATGAGACGGGTGATTTTAACTTGGGAGTGCAATGTGGTTTACATTTTGTTGCCTCGTACAAAGCAAGACAGAGTAAGAAGCGGTATGGAAAATGATTATAGGTTGGGAATTATAATGGAACTTTAAATGAGTTATTTTTTTTGTATTCTACTACAGTTCATGTTTAGTTCTATTTTATTAATTAATGAAACCTATTTGAATGCTAAAGTTATTAATTTCGATCATAAGGCATCTCACAAAAATTGATAGAAATAAGAGTTACGCATTTGTAATGCTTGCGTTTAATAGTTTTCTTTTTCAAGCAAAGAAGTTTCTTAATTCAAACAAATTAATTAACAAATTAAAATATTATGTACATTAGGACTGAATTGCTTGAATAATGTATGTGTATGTAGACTTAATGCCGAGCGTCAACTATCGCGCAGTGTTCCCAATTCCAAAAAACTTGATCAAAATTAAAATCTTTATCAATTTGTTTTAAATTTGATGACTAAGCATTTTTGATTCTCTTATTACGAATGTAAGAACACAAAGCTGATACAATATTGCGGAAAAGAAATGTTAAAAATTTATTTTACAATAGGTAGTGATAATAATGGGTAAACTGCAGTTAATATATACCGTAAATATAAACAGAATAATTACAAGTAGTATATTTTCAATTATTGCAAACTTTAGTAATACTATTAGGGCTGAAATGAAACGTATAAAACGTGTATAAAAAATATATTTATAGGAGAAATACTTATATAAATAAAGTACATTGTTAGAAATATTTATTTGTAATAAAAGTTAAGTAAATTAAAGCTTTGCATATACCGAAGAAAATATTTTCTTGTTTTCGTTTTTTTAAATTAAGAAAATTGGTATTAAAGTAAGTAAAATGCTTTTCTTGCGTGAGAAATAGATTTATTCAATTTAAGAAAATGGTAAAATTGGTTTAAGTAAATAAGTTACTTCAGTAGTATAAGTTGGTTATCACTTTAAAAAAATGGGATTTATTTCCTAAAAGCAAATATTTATTTGCGCCAATTCAATTACACATTTGAACTAAGTAACTTGGCGATTTGTTATAGGAAAGTACTTTCTTGATAGAAGCATAATATTTATTTAATATAAAAAAAATATCTATTCATCACACATTCACTGAACTAATATTTTTTTTTGTAAATGACTACCATGTAAACATCCACTATAGACTAAATGAGCTTAATCTTAGTCTAACCGAAGTTACAAACTGTTTTGAAGTTTATAGAAAAATATTCTTTTATCACAAAACTAGAGAAGGGAATACCTATACTTTTTATTGGCTTTATAACCCCCACGCTTTAGATAAAAAGATGTGTGACTATTTTCGCCTTAAATAACTTAAGAACAACCATTCTGAAAAATAATAGAAAGAAATCCTCACTATAAGTTAAAATTGGTTACAATATCGAAACAATAACAAATACACTTGTATACCATTGTGCAAAACAACACCCCTTTTTCTGAAGTCGAGCTTGTCGAACTTAATTATTTATGAATGGCGAATATAAAAAACATTCCTGTTTTAATAGATATAAAGGAACTGTCATGTCGTACTTAGATAAGTAGTTTTATGATCTTTTTCTTGCAACTGAAAATTTTTATTCATAGGTACTGAAATAATTTTAAAAAGTTATTGGAATTCTTTTCTTAACTCCGTAAATGATAGACGGGGTATTTCCGTGTTAATCGCAAGTTAGTAAATGCAAGAAGTAGACGCCTTTCTTCTAGTATATACTTTTTGAGTACGATATAGGAAAAAAATTAGGTGTGGCCACCACACAACTTTCTTATACGTATGAGCGTTTTAAACTATACAATTTTAAAAAACTTTTATACAAAAGTTATTCAGAATCCTATTCTGAGTACTTCCATTGTCTTAATAAATCTCTATAGAATGAATATTATGCAAGATATTCGAAAAAAAGTGCTACTCCCTAAGACAATGTGTTACTTCCGAGCCAAATTTTTAAATTTCATATATACAAAGAATATTGCAAATCCAGCTCTAAATACTTTTGTACTCTTGATAAATATATATAGAATGCATAATTTACCATATTTGCAAAAAATCGCTATTTGGTAAGAGTAAAAGTGGTACTTCCGGTCCTAATTTTGAAATTTTTTTTATACAAAAGGTATTGAAAATTAAGTTCTAAATACTTTTATACTTGTAACGTACCTGTCTAAAAAGCATACCTTGCGAAAGATTCGCAAAAAACTGATTTTCGATGCGAGTAAAAGACCTATTTCCGGTAGGAATTAAAAAAAACTGTTTAATAAAATTTTTCTCAAATGTAATTTTGAGTACATTTAAATTCTTTATAAATTTGTTTAAACTTAGTAATTGACCAACTATTGGCAAAATTTAATTTTTTCGCTGAAGTAAACTACTACTTCCGGTCTACCGATTTTGCTGCAAAACTAGTCAGATCTCAAGACGGAGATTATACACGTAAATACAAATTTTGGAATTGATATCTATAACGGTTTGACCACTATCGTGGTCACACACAAACACACACACAGAGAGAGAAATTGTGTCTGGATGAAAATTATTGAAGCGACCTTTATCTACAGTTCTTTATAAAATATATTATTAAAATTGTTGGTTGTTTTTATTTACCTAATAAGGATTTTATAAATTGGTTTCAATAAATAATAATTAATAAATAAGTTTACTGGCTTTCATATTTAAAAAAATGACAATTTCACTGATAGTTTCTAACCTATTTGCAAATATAATCTCAAGATTCACATTTACAAAGTACAAAATACCTAAAAAGATGATTGCTTGATTTTGAAGTGTACGAGATTTTTCTTCACACAATTGCACATCGGGTCTAAAATTTGCTGAAGAGTAAATGTTTCTAAAGAACAGACAATTACATATGTATTAACGAATTTATTAAGAAGAACTGGAAGCTAGAACGCAAATGTACCTAGTTACGTTCCACGTGAGCGATCTAAATTAGATCTTGCTATTTGTCCTATGTCTCCTATGGTTTTAGTTTATGGGGCAATTCTAAATTTAAAGTAGACATAAATAGGCCCAAAATCTCAAGATAATCATGTAGAGACATGTAAAGTTTTTCTAAATTGTCCAGGCAACATTAAGAAAGACATTATTGTATTATCAAATCATTAAATGTCAAATAATGTCATTTTGCGCAATTTTGATTCATTTTTTTATCTCCTTTTGTAGTTAAAAATATTGTTTAATTAAAATAAAAAGCTTTCCTTTAAAAATTTTTTTAAAAGATTTTATATTAAAAATTTCAGTGATTTGTAGGTATTTAATAATAGACATTTTCGATAAAAACATTCTTTACATTTACTAATACCGCGCAATAAATACCGCGTGCATGTGAATAAATTAAAAAAGAGAGCCCAATGTTTCAAAACGTAAATGCGCGGTGTTTTAAGCGCCCGATAATCACCTCTATTTCTAAAGCAATGCGAAGGGTCACAAAGTCCATCGTTCCGCGCCGCTTCATTGTGGAAATACTCGTACAAATATACAATATACCACGCAATGGCAATCCGCACGGAAGCAATCATGTGGTGTAAAAGTGAGGATAGCAGGTAGTAAGAATCACGATGCATCTAGACCTTTATGTTAGAAAACAAGCATTGTTGCCAGGCTTAATTGGCTCAGAATAGTGCATATGTAACTATATACAGTATATTACAACAACGACTTCAAGCGGCATAACCTAGAACTAAACAAACGGTTATTCCTACAAAGCTGAACCATCATAAATGTCCATTTTTTTCGTAACCGGCAAGTACTAAACAAAGACAAGCCTGCTGAGTGACCGCGAAATTGAAGGTCACTTCAAATTGTATTGGTATGTGTACTGTACGGCTTGAGTTAAAGAAGTTATATAGGGAAAACGATCCTGAGCCATATATATGGTTCAGGTTTGTTTGCCTGGCTCAAGATTGTGCATTCATCGTGCTATATTTGGCCTGACTTTGTATGAAAGATTTATATATATATATATATTGGGTAGTGGATTCTCAGGATAATCGGACCGTTTCTGTTTAGAAACGGACGAGAAAACAATATTTATCATATATATATATATATATATATATATATATATAGTATTACCTAAAACTGTAAATCCAAAATGTCCAAGTGTAAAACAACAGTGGATAGCAGTGCACTTACTTAATATTGTGTAATGCATAATTTCAACCAGGGAGTTAATAAAATATATCAAAATTATTTGCCAAATATACAAATGAATTGAAACAATGAAATATCCTCTTGGTAGTAGAAACCAATCAAGATAGAAACATATATGTCTACAGCTACATACACATCTTAATACATACATATTTGTCGTTATTATTTTTGTATTTGCATTGAATGTACATGTTTACCTAAACCTTTTTATGGAACTACATAAATAATACTAGCTATCCTATGCTTACTTGTTTACATTTTCATTTATACATGACTGATTTTACATTCTTATTTGTCATAATATCGACAGCTCTATTCGTAATTTTTAATTACATAGTTGCGTCGTTATTAATTATGTAATTGCATTGAATGAACATTTATATGGTAAACCTAAACCTTTTGATGGGGCTGCATAAGTAATACCAGCTGTCCTATGTTTATTGTTTACATTTTCATTCATACATATTTGATTTTACATTCTATATTTGTCAATATTTTTAAATGAGAGCCAATTGTCATACCGTTATTACTTTCGCTCATCATATTATTATTGCCACTACTACCAAGAAGATATTTCATTTTTCAATACATTTATATATATTGTAATACATCCGATGAGATACTTTAGTGCTCAATATTGTGATAATGCCCCAAGTTGGGCGCCAATAATGTTATAGATTTGAAGAAGAAGTAATTAATTGGCTATGTTAATATTTAGATAATATCCCACCATAACTAAAAATGATGATCTGACAGTATATGTCATTTTCTGTAGGTGCAATGGCGTGGCGCGGTGAGCATCGTGCCTTTATTGTGGAAGAGTATATTCGTAGTGGTGGTTCTGTGATTACTACTCAGCGAGCTTTTCGCATTCGGTTCGAACTTGGCCGACACGATCCTGTTCCGGATAGAAAAACTATTTAAGTTAAGTGGGTATTAAACTTTAGAGCTGCCCTGGGATTGTCTGATAGGAGTGTAAGAAGAATCCTGCACAGTGATCTTTACATGAACCCATACAATGATGGTTACCCAAGATATAAGAGAGAGAGATTTTGAAACTCGCAAAGCTGCGTGTGAGGACATTCTTTAGAACATTCTCCGTGGTGCTCTTTTCATTTCGTCTAAGGAGGCCCACTTCCACTTGTAAGGTACTGCAAATAAATAAAAAAATGCCTCTACTGTGCAGCAGAAAACTCTCACTTCACCTACGACCACTTCATAGGTTTCGTGTGACAGTTTGGTGCGCTGTTGCTGCATTTGGTGTGTGGGGTCCGTATTTTTTCGAAGAAGATGGTCTAATGGCAACAGTTACTTCGAATCCCTACTGTCACATAATCGAGACCTTCCTCCGACGTAAGTTAAACCAGCTTGTTGGAGACCATGAAGAGGGATAAGTCCGGTTCCAATAAGACGGAACCACAGCTCACACATTGTGGTGTTCTCTAGGAATTTTGAGGGAGTTGTTTGTTGGACGTCTTCTCCCTTTGCGAGGAGATATCGCCTGGCCCTGAAGGTCAACCGATTTATCACCTTGTGATTTTTTTCTTTGGGGGCATCTAAGGCGCAAGTATACAACCATCGCCCGACAACTCTGCAGGCACTTAAGGAGGTAATCACCCAAGGAGTGGCTACCATTCCACCGGAAATGACACGAAGAAGTATGGACAACTTCCGGGAAAGGCTTGGTCAATGTGTCAACAATGGAGAACGCCATTTACCGAACATAATGTTAAGTAATGAAAAATTGCACAATAGTTGTTGTTCACAAATCAAAGTATTTATTCTGTGTCTTTGTTTGTTTGTTTGCAGCTGCCTTTTGAAATACGGGAGATCTTTTTGCCGGACACTGTAGTACGCGTAAGAAATAAAAGTCACATAAGCAGAAAATACATATGCAGAGTAGAAAACAAGGATGCAGAACAAAAATTACCTAAGTAAAACAAAAAATACTAAATATGGAGCTAAAATACATGTACAAACATGAAAATACATGACGTACTCTAATATTAGCGTCAATAATTTTTCTTCTCCCATAATTAATATTTTTCTGTGGTTCAATTAAAAAAAAAGTTCAAAAGTTAGACTGGAAGTAATATGTTTGTTCTAGTATAAATAGATTATTTTACATTCAAACAATTTAAATAATTTTATAAACAAACGTCGGTTAGTAAGCTACTAAACGAAAAGATTATTTACGCCTGCAATCTTCTGGCATACTAATAGTGTAGCAAAATATATTGCACAAATTGCGCCACGTAGTTTTAACATAAACCCACATTAGCTCCCTTATTACATCAACAAATTTAAAGACTACTTTCAAAGTGCATATTTCAGACACAAAATCGTTTTCGAGCACTGCTGCAGCCCTGTCGTAAATTGAAGGGTTTACGGTCTCCGTTGCATAACAGGAGAGAGGTAACTTAACACAAATGCCACATAGTTTACATATTCGCAAAGCGAATCAGCTTTCTACTGACTAATTTACATAACAAGAACTAAGAGAGAATGTAATGAAAATGCTGCAATAATTACGGAAAATGAGGGAAAATAAGCATGTTAGATATATATATTTGGTTTAGAGGCTGTAAAATGAACTCAAAACAAATTAAAACGTTTCGATTATTTAGACATTATCTTTGTCAATTCAAAATAATTTTAGATTTGTTTCAGTAATATGAAAGATTCAAGTTTAAATTTGATGAAACCAAAATTTTATGTAAAGAATATAATAACAAAACTAGGAACTTTCTAGAACTTATACAAATAAGAAGCATGATATTGCAGTAAATGACCGAACAGAAATTCAAAATTTGGCATCCCAAATTTATCATTCCATAATTTAATAAGGTGTATTGAGTCTGCTACATTTACGTATTCTAAGTTGTCTAGGATACACCACTGTACGATATATTTGCCGCCAATATATTTGTTAAAAAATATTTGTCAGATATATGTTACAGTTTTATTAATAGTTGTTAATGTTTTAATTTTTTATTTGTTTTGAGTTCATTTTGCTGCAGCCGCTAAACCAAGAAAGGAAACTGTTTTTATCAAACGGCTAAGAAAAGAACGCATATACAGGGTCCGCCATCCGTCTGGGATTGTCATATTACGGCTTTAATATTGCAAAATTCGAAAAGTTATGTAATGTAGGTGGTAGCCGACTAGTAGGAGCACAAAATAAAATTATTGGTAATTATACAAAGTGTTCAGGAAAGGAGTGTGATGTCAAAGTTGTATTTTTTTAAATGGAACACCCGGTATATTATGTGATTTTTGAATTGCGCAATTAAAAATATTGGGATTTCATATGGGATTGTATTGACCTAAAGCTTACGTTTTGGGAGTTATGGACGCATCAATTGGAAAAAATGTCATAATCTAGCAGGATGTGGATTGGTTAGTATAGTGTTTAGAAATATCGTGCTTATCATGAAGTTTTCCACGTTAGTATACTTTTATTCCGAGGTATTAATTTTAAGCTACATCGATCTGTTATACAGGGTGTTCACCATACGCGAATACTGATTTTTCTCAATTTTTTCAAATGGAACATCCTGTATATTATTACCAATTGTTAATAAGGGCACTTCTAGCTTTCATTTGATATAAGGGTATGGCTGTCTAACTCCAATAATTTTCAAGAAACATCGAATTAACGTTTGAAATTTAACATCTTTAATAACATTTTGTAGAAATTATTTTATATCTACTCATACATTGATATTGCACTACGAAAATGAGCACAAAGTAATATCAAAAATGGAAATTTACAACAAATGTTCAAAAACTCGGCCATCATTTGCTATGCAAATGTCAAGTCTTCGAATAAACGATATCCTAACATGTTCCAAAATTTCAGGAGAAATATTTCTAAATGCTTGAGAAATTCTAATTTGCATATTTTCGGCTGTTGTTGGTGCTACTGAGTAAACCTGTTGTTTTATGTGTCCCCACAGAAAAAAGTCTAACGGAGTTAGATCAGGAGACCTAGCAGGCCATGAGATAGGACCTCCTCGCCCTATCCATCTTTCAGGAAGCCACTCTTGCAAATAATTCCTGACTGCTTGATGATAATGTGCTGGCGCACCGTCCTGCTGTAGGTACATATGTTGCCTAGTTGCTAAATCAACATCGTCCAAAAGCAGCGGAAGTTCATTTCTTAAAAATTCTAAGTATCTTTCGCCAGTCAATTTACCATTGAAAAAATACGGTCCTATAACATGTGATCCTAGTATGCCCCCCCCCCCCAAACATTTAATGACCACTGATGTTGATGATCAATGTATCTAACCCAGTGGGGATTTTCGGTGGCATAATAATGTATATTGTGCCTGTTAAGTGAACCATTGTGTCGAAATGACGCCTCATCACTAAACAGAATACAGTCTAACATTTCTGGGCGGATTTGGAGCCTTTGTCTCATTTCTTGGCAAAATCCTAGTCTATGCTCGAAGTCATCTTCATTTAACTGCTGATGAAGTTCCATATGATAAGGATGAAAATTGTATTTTTTCAGTATTCTTCTAACTGATGTTTCACTAATTCCCGTATCTAAACTGATATTACTCACACTCGCATGGGGATTTTCTTCTACGGATAACAGCACAGATAATTTATTATCTTCATTAGAAATTAGAGGATGTGTGAATACCTTTTTAGGATACGCAACGCTACCTCTAGCATCGAACCTTTCTTTTAGTTTTTCAAATGCCGTTGGCTTAGGTTTACGTAAATTCCGATAACGTTGCGCGTACAACCTATTTGCTAATAAACAGTTACCAGAACATTCTCCCAAAATGTATACCATATTTATCATTTCCGGAACGGAAAAATTCATCTTTAATCACAAAATTATGACAGCAATGACAGACTAGCTGCGCACAAGGAAAAAGTCAAACTCTTTTGTTCAATTTTATTTGAACTAGCCATGCCTACATGAGTTTTTAATACAATACGTATTTATTCGTATGTGTATTTTTGTTGTTAAAGACAGAGAGCAACTGTGGCCACAGGCTTCCTTCTGGGCAGTTGGATAATAAAGAAAGATCATTACGTTAAGGCAACTAAAAACTTTGTGCTTATTTTCGTAGTGCAATATCAATGTACGAGTAGATGTAAATAATTTCTACAAAATGTTATTAAAGATGTTAAATTTCAAACGTTAATTCGATGTTTCTTGAAAATTATTGGAGTTAGACAGCCATACCCTTATATCAAATGAAAGCTAGAAGTGCCCTTATTAACAATTGGTAATAATATACAGGGTGTTCCATTTGAAAAAATTGAGAAAATTTAGTATTCGCGTATGGTGAACACCCTGTATAACAGATCGATGTAGCTTAAAATTAATACCTCGGAATAAAAGTATACTAACGTGGAAAACTTCATGATAAGCACGATATTTCTAAACACTATACTAACCAATCCACATCCTGCTAGATTATGGCATTTTTTCCAATTGATGCGTCCATAACTCCCAAAACGTAAGCTTTAGGTCAATACAATCCCATATGAAATCCCAATATTTTTAATTGCGCAATTCAAAAATCACATAATATACCGGGTGTTCCATTTAAAAAAATACAACTTTGACATCACACTCCTTTCCTGAACACTTTGTATAATTACCAATAATTTTATTTTGTGCTCCTACTAGTCGGCTACCACCTACATTACATAACTTTTCGAATTTTGCAATATTAAAGCCGTAATATGACAATCCCAGACGGATGGCGGACCCTGTATACATATACATATATTATATGACAGTTTCCTTTCGTGGTTTAGCGGCCGTAAAATGAACTCAAAAAACAAAATAAAAAATTGAAACGTTTCGATAATATAGATATTATCTTTTTCAATTAATGTAACATAAACTAACTAATTAAAACATTAAAATTCCCATAACTATTAATAAAACTGTAACATATATTTGACAAATAATTTTTTGGTACAAATATATTGTACCATATATTTGCCGCCAATATATTTGTCAAAAAAATATTTGTCAAATATATGTTACTGTTTTATTAATAGTTATTGAAGTTTTAATGCTTTAATTAGTTAGTTTATGTTACATTAATTGAAAAAAATAATATCTATATTATCCAAACGTTTTAATTTTTTATTTTGTTTTTTGAGTTCATTTTACAGCCGCTAAACCGCGAAAGGAAACTGTTTTATCAAACGCCTAAGAAAAGAACGCATTTTTAACATATATGTATATGTGTGTACTTGTAACCTATACAAGGTACGGCACCGAAAATGAAACAGATTGAATATCTCAAAGGAGACATCTTTTGTGAAAAAACGCAAAGACAGGTTGATTTTGAATTCAAGGGGACATCCTTCCACCATATACATATATAACTTAACCTTATAACAGAATCACTTATTTAATATTGCATTATGACCTGTTACGCATACGTCAGGCAAAACTTGGATCCTTCCGGTTCATTAAATATAATGTGCTACATGTTCTTTATACCGAGTTAAAATCGACCGATTCATTTGATGGACATATTTCTTTGTCTTGTTTTAAATGTCTGCCTCCATATGTTGTTAACTACGCTTAGTTTATTACAGCTTGGCTTATATACTAAATGTTGTTGCAAATACATATCCCACTATAGTATAGTAGTAGTCTGCATTCCTATCTTATGTTAATCTTGAACTAAAGGACAAAGTGTGGGAACCACACTTCGTATGTACACGCATGTGCCGTACAATAATTAAGGCTCCTCGATAGTGGATCTGTGAATAGTTGAAAAATAGCAGATTGTTGATGAAAGATATTTTTGTTGATTTGAAATTTGGAGAAAACCTTTCATATGTGCGGAATTGAAGTAGTAAGTGTAGATTTTATAATATATTTTTCAAACTTACCCAACATAACCTCAAAATTCTGAAAGTTAATACGATTCAATTGAATATAACACGAAATATATTAAATGGGGTTTATTAAGTTTACTTATTATATGACTTAAATTACTGCATATCTTTTATAGAAAACGAATGATTTCTATAATCATTTGTATCTTCATGAAATTAAAATTGCCTAATAATATGTTATAGGGTAAGATCGCCGAAATCATACCACTTAGTACATTTCGTTAATTTCCTTCAAATATAGTGTTCTGTAGTAATTAATATTTTTCCTTTATTTGACAGATGGTGTTTTATAACTGAAAAAAATAGTAAGAATGGAATACATAGGCAAAACTATGTTTTATGGCACTTTTTTTGGAACCCTACAAATGGTACGATTTAGAAATCTG
The DNA here is from genome assembly GCA_963170755.1 of Amphimallon solstitiale. Lineage (NCBI taxonomy): Eukaryota > Metazoa > Arthropoda > Insecta > Coleoptera > Scarabaeidae > Amphimallon > Amphimallon solstitiale. The sequence goes on from OY720675.1 coordinate 250,589,122, forward strand.
GGTTCCTAAATCGAACCTAGGGTGTTTTAAATCGTATCATTCATTATATTACCTATGCTCACTTGTCTTCTTGTTTTCAGTACAGGTTGGGAATAAAATGTTAGTGTTATTGAAACCGTTTAATTCCAGTGTAAAACAACGTTACACAAAAAAATTAAAATATTGCCTATAAGCAAAGGAAAAACAACACATACAGATATCACATATGTATGTACTTAAAGATCCTCCTGTGCATTTTTCATGTGCCCATTTTTTACATAGAGAGCACTCATCTCCCCGACAACCGATTCAGAACATAAAAAGCAGTACCAGTCGTTTTCATTCACTTCAATGACAACATTTTTGTCTGACGTTTTTGCTCTTTTAGGTTTTGGCAATTCAGTTTTTCCATCGCAAATTAATGGCTGCAAGATTTTTTGAATGTGCCCATCTAGAAGAAGCAGTACTTTTTGGTTTTCTGTGGATATCACAAATTGAATAAAATGTTTAAGCCATTTAAGAAACAGTTCTGAGTTTATATATCTAGTTTCACTAACTTCTGTAATACTATTGGGAAAAGCGCCATTTTCTAAACCTGGATGCATACGAACTCTTTTAAAAATAGTCATCGTAGGAACAAAGTTACCAGTTGCATTCCAACAGCACACGACTGTTGTATTTACGCCCCTTTCTCCAGTTGCTATGAATCCAACTTGATGTTTTCCACGTTGAGCTATAACTTTTGGAGATTATTTTGTACTGTGGAGAAGCCAGATTCATCAACGTTATAAATATGTCGAGCTTCTATTTTGTGTTCATCAACAACATTGTCCAATAAATCAAAAAATTGTAGACATTTTCTCTATTAAAACCCTTACAACGGAATAGCAGGTAATCGACCATTAATTCTTTTTTTCTCCTTCGAAATTGTCAATTTTTTGTGGTTGTCCTCTGCTTGTGCCTGTTCCGCTCTTTCCAATTCCTCCTTTTCACTTTCCCGTCTACGTTTCTTTTCAATGTAGGTTTAGGAATGCTATACTTTATGCAACATTTACTGAACTTAATTTTTCCACTTGTATATTCTTCTAGAGATTTTTTCATGTCATCTTTAGATTATTTTCCATATTGCTTTCTTGCCATCTTTAGGTGGAATAACCATAATCAATATATAAATTAGTAAGCACTCAAGTCGGTACGATTTATGAAACTCTGTCATATTACAAATAAATTACAATTCTAACCTATAAACTAAACAAATCTTATTGTTTCTTCTTATTGTTTTAATCTATATACTACATTTAATCTTATTTGCCCTTAAAAAAGTCGAAAGTTGTACTCACATCATAAATATATCCTTAGAAATACATACAAAAATTTACTTGGATTAGATACACTTTTTTGAACGGAATGTAATGAACACTAAACGTCGTCTGATTAATGCCGTTTTGTGAATGAATATTGCAATACGTAAAAGGTAAAGAATAGAGGAAAAGATGGCGATATAGTCTTTTCCAACGTATAAATAAACGAAAAGTACGATTTACGGACCGGTACGATTTCAGCGACCTTACCCTACTTAGGTCAAGTTTAAAATATACATAAACTGTATTTTATTCTCCAAAGAAGATAACAATTAAGAGGAGCCTTCTAATTTCAAAAAATAACGCAATTGATGCAATCACTTGATTAATTTCTTTCTGATAGGGTATGACCGAGAATTTCGTTGTGATCACGTTTACAGAGAGACTGTTATTTAATTTCAGATAGTTTAAGAACATTTCGAATACGATCTCGTCATACATTAATATCACACCATACATAACTGAAAGAAATTATAACACAATAATTATATAAGTATGTACTTACATTGTTTTCTGTTCAATAACTTACCAAATAATAGAACACAGAAATCTCGGAATTCCATTTTATATAGGTAGATGAATTACTTTTGACACTATCGTTAACGTCAAAACTATTTTAAATGACAATAACTTGTTTAATATTTGGTCCAATTTTACTAAGGTAGTCTAATTCTGTACATATATACCGGTATTTATAGTAGTATACTTTATAAATTATCTTTACCAGCGCTATCATATGTTATGTTAACCGAATTTTATTATGGAACGCATTGAAACGTTCTAGTGGGTATTGTGTTTTTGTTATTGGGATACAAGTCACAATTTGCTTAAAATTAGTTATTGAATTCATATACGAAGTATCTCGCAAAGCTCGGCGGACAGGGTATGCGAGATACTTCGTATATACCGGGATACCAACAATTAAATTGGTCAATGGTGGTCATGGATTTTAAAATTATTGTCGTAGCGTGCATCGTACATTTAGGTATGTCATAATTTTTTGAATGTCAAAATCTGTCAAGTTATTGTGTTGAAGTTTTCTAATCGGTTTTTGAATCATGGTTCTCACAACAGAGCACAAAATTTACATGATTGAAGCCTATTTTCGAACGGGTGTGCTAGTTAATGGAACTTGGGAATACAGTCAACGTTTGTGTTTGGACAATTTTCGAGAGCACTTCCCAGCCGTAGCAGTATTACCGGACAATTTTTATGCACGCCTTACAAATTGTGTTGAAGTGTTTCGCGAAACTGCTTCTGTGACGCATAAAAAAGGTGCTGGTAGACCAAGAGTTCGTACAGAAGAAGTTATTAATGACGTTCGTCAACGTATGGAAGAAGAGCCTATAAAACCTTTAAAACGTCTCTCTCAAGAAATTCGGCTTTCTTATGGAACATGCCAAACGATTGTAAAGAAGGACCTGAACATGCATCCATATCAGATGCAATCATATCAAGCTCTTCTGCCTGCAGACCACCCCAGATGACTTGCATACTGCCATTGGTTCGTTAATTAATTTAATGAAGGACGATCTGCTGAACTTAATTTTTTTTTCTGACGAAGCTTAGTTCCACCTTTAGGGATACATCAATTCTCAGAATATGCGAATGTGGAGCACTGATAACCCGCATATTTTTATTGAAACGCCACTTCATGCTCAGAAAATTGGTGTTTGGATGGCAGTTTCTCGCAGAAGAATAATTGGGCCAATTTTTTTCAATTTCACCGTCAACGCAGAAAGGTACAGAAATATTTTTTGACTGAATTTGTGCAACAGTTAGACGATGATGAACTTCAATACGGTTATTTCCAGCAAGACGGTGCAACAGCACATACTACACGAGAAAATGTTGCTTTTCTCCGCGAGTTTTTTGATGACCGGCTGATAAGTTTGCATACGGAAGTTGAGTTTCCTCAGAGATCACCTTGTTTGACAATTATGGACTATTTTATCTTTCCTTATTTAAAAAATAAGATTTTCGCAAATCCGATACATAATTTGCAAGAAGTGCAACAAAGAATTGTTCAGCAATGTGCAACCATAACGCCAGAAATGCTGCAAAACGCTTTTCACAGCATGAGGAGGCGCGTAAACTTGTGCATTGAACAAAACGGGGGACATTTCCAACAATTATTGTAATTTAGTTTTCTGGTTAATAAAAACGTTATTTATTTCATAACTTGTAGTTCATTATTATTTTACAGCTGAACTAAGTAGGTAACACATTTGTAGGTTATTGATAATGTCAGTGTAGCTTGACAATAATTGAATTATTTCAAAAGGATGAGTTAAACTAAGACAAGCGTTTTACATTCCATGACCAACATTGACCAATTTAATTTTTGATATCGTAGTATATATATATATATATTTCTAACTTTTTATAAGCTTTTAAGTCCAAACCCCTGCATTACTGAACATTCAAATTTGATCAAAAGCAAAGAGGGAAATCCGTAATGGCAACGATGCGGTGCTTGTAACCTTAATTTCGATATAATTAATGCATAATATTTACATACTTTAAGCTAATAGGATTATCATACGGGAAATATAAAGCGAAACCTTTCGTGATTAATAGTCTTCTTGGAAATTGCGAAAACAGGAAGTATTTAATTGAACAAGGGAAATAGAGGCGCTATAATGAAGTTTTGATGAAAAACTAATGCCGTTATATTCGGTAAAATAAATGTATTTATAAACGAAATGTAAACATATACGTTGCTATTTTCAAATATAATTTTTCTTGCTTATTACATTTCTACGAAGAAAGACTAAATAAAGAAAAGATAATGCGTGGTGTTTTGTGTGACGTTTACTAACATTGAAGAAAAGGTTTTATTTCATAAATTAGAGTAATATACAATTGTGGCTGTCATACGGGCGTTAAATGTGGAATGCTGTATGGTTAATTTCCTATACCAACCTAGTTTCTTATTCTTATGTTAAGCTTGACGCAGAAAATCAGTAATTTACAAAATTTCAAAAAGGGACAAATTGTGTTAGCTGTGCATTATAATACATACAGACATAATCTAGTTATCTTAACAATATAAATATATTTAATTAAATGAATAACAAGAAGAGAGATTTATTACAGTGTTGAAAGGTAAATATGTATTATAAAATTAAAAACTAGCATTGATTTTCATTTAATAAAGAAAAGAAAAAGATTTTTAATTTAGATTAAAAAAATAATATATTAGCGAAAATCCAAACAGTTTTGAACAATGAATATCAAACATAACAATATTCAAAATGCCATGACCAGGGTCATGTCCAATTCACAGATTGCTGTGGTACACACTGCCGCTTATTTATAAGCTACAGACAAGGTAAATGAACTGTTCAGTCTGTAGGTCTTATACCTTTAAAGGAATTCTTTCTCTCTTAATTATTACATTGGCCATTATCAACGACTCATACCACACTGCTGATTGATGCCGGAGTGTATGTAACCAATTTGAAAAGACACTGAGGGTGGCAGTCTACAAGTACAGCAGGAGGTTACATTGTAGAATCACTTGAAAATAAACTTCAAACTGCTAATCAAATACAAGGAAAGGAAACAACGGATTCTGCTAGTACTTCTGTTTCAGGGCCTCAAATGAATCTTTCCGAAACGAGTGTTTCATCATATTCCAGTGAAAATTTGGATTCTATTGCAGTTTCAAGATTACCTAATATAAATATTTCAAATGTTCAACACACAATTATTAATATTAATATAAATAAACTTTTATTGCGTAATATTAATATTACGCATTAAAGTTCATAAGATGTTGCATTTTGATATCTCTTTAACAAATGACATAAAATGACGTGCAAATACTTTCTTCGTTAGAGACGGCCATGCTTTTTTTTTAATGGTTAGTTACAGTGAACGTAATCAGACACAGACGCATAATTTTGATAGCTTGGTGATATCATGTAAGCGCCTGTAATTTTAATTTAAGTATGACAACTGTCATAATTTGAAGTTTTCAAAAGCTTAACATGTATACCAACATTGATTACTTAGGATGCGATTCTGAGTGGCCCTCATAAACTACGATTCTCGGAAGCTTACGGTACCTAGCAACGAGATGACGTTTCGATGGCGATTTTGGGAACTTTTACGGTTAATGACGTAGAAGGTCATAAAGAGCGTAAATAGAGAGTTTGTAGGTTATATCTTATATTTATTATTATTTTCGTTTGCAAACATGGATATAACTTTATAGCATTATTCTTAGATGTAGATCACAACAGGTAGAGATGTCTATGCAAAATATATGTATAGAGCGTAATATATTCTCTTTATTCCAGAAATTATATGCACATTTTACGAAAACAGTTAATCGATCATGTGAATCCCTAACAGGCATTTTAAGCAAAAGTTTAGACGTTCAGAGCCTTATCCAGGTACTGGTTAAGATATTCATTAAAATAATATACATACAGTTATATTTCAAGGTTACTTGAAATACATATACAGGGTGCCCCACCAAAAACGAAACAGATTGAATATCTCAAAGAAGAAAACTTTTTTGAAAAAACGCAAAAACAGGTCGATTTTTGATCCAAGGGGGACACCCTTCCATCGTATCTTCAACTGTGATACGTCATTCTCCTCCCCTCCATCACTCTAACCATTACAATTTAAATAGGAAAGGTACTAAATACGATACATCATTGAAAAGGTAATTGCACGGAGAATTTAGCAAAGTATTCCACAATGATGTGTCACATTGTGGAATACGTAACCGGTGTTTTTCCCGCTAGAAGGCGCTAAAATCAAAAGTAGCGCAACCAACAATCACTTTGCTGAATTCTCCGTACAATTACCTTTTCAATGATGTATCGTATTTAGTACTTTCCCTATTTAAATTGTAATGGTTAGAATGATGGAGGGGAGAGGAATGACGTATCACAGATGAAGATATAATGGAAGGGATCAAAATTCGACCTGTTTTTGCATTTTTTCAAAAAAGTTTTCTCCTTCGAGATATTCAATCTGTTTCGTTTTCGGTGGGGCACCCTGTAGTACATAATATCTTTTTTGCATGTCTTAACAGCATTAAGCTCATGGATGTTTTCCATTATTTGGCAGCTACCAGAATAATATTGGTGCTAATAGCTTTGTTTTATTTGGTTAAATATCAGTGAGTCGTATAATTCATAAGACCTGTCACATGATAATGAGGAAATTTGTTGAGTGGATAAAATTTGTTTAATTTTTTTTGTTTGTATCTTATACCTTATTAGCGTTCTATAATTTTTGTTGCATTTCCTGCGAGTGTCGCTGTATATTTGTCTTGAACTCTTCCGTGCGTATTAGGTTACGCCTAGAATTAATCTTTTGTTTACTGTTGGAATTACGTATAATTATTTTATGCGGGATGTGAAATTTTCATCTAATTTATTTCTATTTAATTACCTTGTGTAATTAAGTGGTTTCCATCATTTTTAATCAACTTAGGCTATTTTTCCTTCGATTAGTCATTTTGGCGCCCAACGTGGGGCCCGAAAATAGATTTCGTGAACAATTTGACATATGTGTGCGTGTGTGTGAGTCGACATACTTTTTAACTATAGGACCTTATCACCTTGCAATAAAACCAAGATATCTACCCTAGTGGCTGATCTCTTTGAAGGATCTCCGTCGACTTTTTTTTAGAATCTCGTTATTCACCTTTTATAGTTAAAATCTTGGGATTCCTCTTTTTCTAGGATGCCCGTATATCGCTGTTGTGGTTTTCACACATAATGTCACGTATACCGGGCAAAATTGTAAATACCACGTCGGCGACAATATTCTTACAAACACTTGTTTATCAAACTAATGCTTGTTTTATACATAGTTAACATATAAGAAATAAAATTCTAGAAATATATATATCTTTTGATCTCTAATAAGTAATTATAAAAATACCATTTATATACATTTTTAATATTATAAATTTTATTAAAATTATGAAATGTGCCGTACCGCTACACCTACTTTAATGAGGTAGGATTTTGAAGACACGGTACTAATTCTTGTAATATTTGCAAACATTAAATAAACTCGAATTTTCTTATACCATACATTATCATCTCTTCAATCTTACGCGTGTCTGCACACTACTCCGATCCATTTCTTTCTGTGCGACACCTAAATATAGCAAAATTTAATAGATTTTACAGACTTCCATTCACAATCTGGCGAGATATTTGTCCGGATCGATTGTACTTCCCCGTCCACCAAAAAAAAAAAAAAAAAGAAGAAGAGAAGAAATAGAAGATAGAAGAGAGAAGACATGTAGAGTCTAAAATTGAATCCTGGATGCTCCCACTTGTAAAATGTCTGGCTAGGCGAACGTAATTGTCGGAATATCTCTCTGGGTCTCGTCACCGACATTTATATAAAAACATCCCGATTAAGTTTTAATTCGAAAACGCTCCCAATCCTGCCATTCTCGTGACGGATAAAGACACCTCCCTTAAAAATTCATTTTAATACCGGGGCGGTTTTCATTTCAAGATAAAAATAAACTCGTCATTGTGTGGGCGGATTGTAATAGTATAACAATGACAGTTTCGAAACTTGTTTGAAAGACTTTTTTTGTGTATACAGAACCCTCGCTTTATATACATGCATAATCGATTCTCTGTATAATGGATTTTTAATAGCTCCTCTATGATTCAGTAAAGTTTCGCAAAATAAACGGATCGCTAAAATTTCTGATGACTACATGTATAATAGAATATCCTGTAAGTCAACAGGTACATCCAATCTAAATTTGGGAAAAGACTCAATCAATGCTACGGGTTTATTCACACATGGAAAAGTTAATTTCAGTATTACATATAAATAGCTGCGATTTTTGTAACAAGCAGTTCACATATAATATGTAATTATACTGTTCAATATTAAAAGCAAGCCTAACAGTCTACATTAGTAGATGTCCCTTGCTATGCATGTCCATTTTTGATTTTCAAAGTATTCAGATTTTAACTGATGTATGAAATAATACTATAAATGTAAAACAAAATGCAAAAGGAAAAATCCCCAGGTGTCAATTCCCCAGCATACCTGATTTCGAAATGGTTGATGAACGAATTTAGAAATTTACTCGAAAAACCAGATAGTTTCTCAATTGAAAATTCATTAGAATTTATTCAAATTGTCAAAGACTATAAGCTGGAACAGGGTGAAATTTTAGTTTCGTTTGATGAAAAGTTTATATTCTCTCTGAGTACCGATTCCAGAAACATTGAAATATTTAGACGATTTGCTGCTTAAGAATAAAATTGAACGCGCAAAAATAGATAAATACTTGAAGTTGCCGACTCTTTGCATGTCTCAGAACTGCTTTCAGTTTGAAGGCAACTTCTACGAACATCGACGGGGTACAGAAATGGACAATAGCTTGTCTCCATTTAAAGCGAATTTATTCACGAGTCACTTTGAAACCGAATTTAAAAGAAACTCTAAGTATTTCCCTAAAGTATGGATTAGGTACGTTGACGTTGATTTGGATGACTTCTTATTTGAATTAAACACGAAATTCACTACAATTAATTTCACAATAGAAAAGGAAAACAATGATCAACTACCATTTTTAGATTTGATTATAAAGAATAAGAATAACATAGATATAGATATCTTCCGAAAAGACTCCAACATCAACAAGTTTATAACAGCGGATACAAATCATAGTTTTCAGCAAAAAAAAAGGATTCTTTTAATTTTCTTATTCATCGGTTGTTAAATTTTTCGCTTACAAAGGATAGGTATGAAAAAGAACTTACTTCGCGAAGTACAATGGTTTTGATTCAGAAATAGTAACTTGGTAATAAGTTTGTTTCTTTGCCGTATCATTCACTCACGCGAAATTTGAACAGCATTTTTAAAGAACAGGATCTTGAAATCGCATTTAAATCAGGCAATTCATTAAAATCGCTCTTAGGGAACGCCAAAGATAAAATTGAGGCAGATGAAAAATCTGATATTTATGAAATAACCTGTAAAGATTGTAATCAAAAATATGTTGGGCAAACTAGGCGATCAATTTCAACTCTTTACAAAGAACACATTCCACATTTCAGATATACAATAGACCGGAAAAATCAAGCGTTGCTCGACATATTTTCGACACAGGCCACGGCATGCCTACAGATAGTCCTAAATTAGTTAAAACTGTAAATAATTTTAGAAAACTAAACAGTTACGAAAGTATATATACAGGGTGTCCAGAAACTCCCCTGACAAACGAAGACCGGAGATTCCTCAGATAATTTTAAGACAATTTAACCCAATTCACCCTAGTCCGAAAATGCTTCCTAAGGTCATAGGCGTCCGTTTTGTGTAGGTAAACGGTTATTTTAACGCATAACTTTTTTGTCTTTAACTTTTAAGTATTTGTGACACTAGATTATTAAATTTTCAGGTATTCTAGTACTAAAAGGTACTCTTACTTTAAGTCGGTAGGATACACCGTTTTCTAGAAAAATCGATTTGAAAATTTTTCGTTTTTTCGTCATTAAAATTCAATTTATTATTTTTTGCACTAGTTCGCTCTGAACTGCTAACAGAAATAAAACCTACGTTTTTAATTGTCAAATTGTTGTCAGTTTGCGAAGTTGAAATGACGAAAGATGAAATGACGAAAAAACGAAAAATTTTCAAATCGATTTTTCTAGAAAACGGTGTATCCTACCGACTTAAAGTAAGAGTACCTTTTAGTACTAGCATACCTGAAAATTTAATGATCTAGTGTCTCAAATGCTTAAAAGTTAAAGACAAACAAGTTATGCGTTAAAATAACCGTTTACTTACCCAAAACGGACGCCTATGACCGGTACTAGAAATTCGCAATTGATGGAATCGATTCATCTCTGGAGGATAAATAAGCATACCAGTTTTTGTTTTTCTAAATAGAAGCGTTCGGGAGATATTAAAAAAAAAACTAATTACAAGGCGCCATCTTCAAAGAGCTCTAGCTCCCTTAGGAAGCATTTTCGGACTAGGGTGAATTGGGTTAAATTGTCTTAAAATTATCTGAGGAATCTCCGGTCTTCGTTTGTCAGGAGAGTTTCTGGACACCCTGTATATAGATGTAAGTTAATGAATTCTCACAATGGACCAAACCCGAGTCCAGTTTGTGTGAATTATTGTAAGTTTAAGTGATTAGTCTACCACGTTTCCGTTATTGTTGCGCTAGGTTTAAGTAGTATATAAAGGGTTGTTGTTTATTAAGAAATCAATGTTATCCTACTGGTAATTTGATGAAGAGCATATCTTCCAATGATACATCTGTTCAAAGTAGGTAACAGTAAACACACCCTCAAGTATATAAGTTAAAAAAAATAGACACACGAATTTAGTTGAGTAAATCCTTTGAGAATGGTAGAACATACCGAAACAATTGTTAGAAATATTCTAATAAACTAAGTGAAATTAAATCAAGTGTTTTTTAATTTTATCTACGTTAAAGTATATATAAATCGTGTTTCACCAAGAACCAACAGCTACATCTATAAATAGAACTAAAAAACTAATACAAACATTGTGATAGAGTTGGTTGTTACTTGTTGGATTTCCATTTTAATAAAATGCACAAAAACACTTGAAAATAAAACAAGGTGTTTCAAATTTCCAAAAATTGTATTAACAAAAATACGACTAGTTTCGCACACACTGTGGCTTTATCAAGTAAATAATACAACTAAACTTAGGAGCTATTTGAATTTATATATTTGTTGACATTGGTGGGGGTGGGTTCTTAAATAAATTTAAAAGTGGGTAGTTTGATATTTCTAATTGGTTATTTAATAATAGGTTCGTATTTTTGAATTTATTGATTTCTAAAACTTCTAAATTTTTTAAAAGGACACTTTTATTCTGTATATGTAATATTTTAAAGTTATCGTTGAAATCGTGTCCACAATTTCCAATTTTTGGAAATTTGAAACACCTTGTTTTATTTTCAAGTGTTTTTGTGGATTTTATTAACTAATACAAAGTTAAAATGACTGGAAGAATACAATTACTATCTTATTATCCCTGCATATACGTTCAATAGTTGTAATGCTGAATCGTCTTTGATATTAATAGCATTTTCAGACTTATTGTCGCGAATCAACACTTGTATAGTGCTAGAAGTATTGCCGCGGTAACCTGAATCCTGACTTACCTAGCATCCTGTCGATCCGTTCGATGAGTTCAACGGAAGTTGATCAAACGGAAGGAATGTGCGATTCAGCGAGGTAAGGACGGACTCGGCGTTACCGAGGTAATAAAAGAACGATATTCCGAAGAGAATACTAATCGATAAGTGATCTTCCGCTAGGACAATCACTTGTGATCCTCCGGAGTTATTCATATTTTTGTTATCGAGCTATTAGTAGTATTTAATAAATAAGTGTGTTATTACAAGTAGTGTTTTATTGAGATAGTTCAATCTCCTCGCCTCCGTAAGAGAAAGCCAGGCTTACGAAGAATTAAAGGTAGGTGCCTTTTGCATTTGATAGTTGATAATTATAAGCGAGTGCTCCCCCAGAGCAACCCCTCGTCACGGATTAGAGGCCTGCGACCGTAAGTTAAAAAGGCCACCACATATATTAATCTTTCCGAGAAACAATCTCTTAGTCAGATTATTTTCTCTATCTAAAATTTAGGGGTTTGCAAAATGAAACACATGGTCAAACTCAGAATGATGCCTTGACAAAGCTGTTTGTCCCTGCTACTTTTATTCTTATCAAAACAATCCTGTTTATGGTTTTGTACACGTCTAGACAGGTATTGGTTTGTTTGTCCCACATAAACTCCTGCACATTGTATGCAACTCATGATAACACTGACTGAGCTATCCCTATCTTTGGTGAAGAGCATATCTTCTGAAGTTACACCTTATCCAAAAATACTACATTTAACACTCATTTTTGTTTTTATACAGATTTCTACTGAAGATGAGAACTTAGTTGCCTACATACTGCCGTGATCTTTATATTTTTAAGAATTATAAAACTTATTAAATAGTTAAGTTATAGAATAAGAACATTAATTTTTCGTTTAGAACGTATATTCTAATATAATAAGCATAAGTTTAAAATCTTACAACAAGTAAAAATGGATTGCCTAACCTCTAAGGGGCAATGTCATTAAGAAAATGTGTATATAAAAATTATGTGAAAACATTAATTTAAATGGATAAAATTAGATTTCAGACTTGTACAATAATCTCAATTCATGAGAGAGTTTTATGATCATATTTAAACGTGTAGTAAATACCTGATTCTTATAACTAAATAACATTAAAAGGATATATACGGAAAAGTACTTTTTATTCGAGACGACACATTGATGAGTTTTATGTTTTAATAAATGCAGAAGTCAAAACACATTTTAAAAGTTTTGTTTTTTCGTTTTGTAGGGCTTCAAAGATAGCAGAGCAAATCATGTGTAATTTTAAAGAAACTTGCTAAGAAGAAATAACATTAATATTGTTTGTAGTTGTCTGCAAATCGACATATTAGAAGCAGAGAAAAACTGGATAGAGCTTGAAAGTAGTGCGGTAGATGCGAGTACTCTTTGTAATACAGTTTTCATGAAGAAAATTCCAGTTGTACATCACGTGTTCCCGATTGTATCCAACAAAGGTATCTACAAAAAGAAGATAAGAATAACTTTAATCAATGGGAAAAAGAAATATATAACTAACAATGAGAGAGGCAATACATTCGTATACACGTATAATGAGGGATGGTATTAAGAAAAAAGAAGAATATACCCACAGAAAACGAAGAATAGCAAGTGTGCGTGAACTTTCAATAGACAATTTTTGAGTAACATCATTTGTATATACATTAACTGTCAAATGCAAGATATGTGTTTATGTGATTGAGAAAACTTAAAGGAAGTAAAAATGAACCAGACGATACCAACATAAATGTTAGTTGAAGAGACGTGGCGCTGTGAATAAGTAGCTATCTTTTATTTTAAATTATATAAGGCCGCGAAAATGAATGAAGTTGGAGATGAATTCTGTCCTTTGAACTTGTTAGACGTGAATAGAAGTCAAATTTTATTTTTATTATTTTTAGTTAATTTTTGCATTTAATAATTCCATTTTTATGTTCTATTATAAGATTTTTCAAAATGGAGGACATGAGTAAAATGGAATTTGACAAATTGTATGATGAACTTAAGTAAGTTTTTGAAATGAATATTCAATTTCAAATAATTGATGGTGTAAGACGTACTCTAAAAGTACTATGTGAGAATATTTGCTTTTAGTAAGGCGTTGGGCATCATTAATTTAAATAAATATTGTCTTGTTAAATTGGATTAATTCTTTTTGTAATAGTGGGAAGATAGTTAAGGGGCTTCGCTCACTATTTCTCTTATGGAGAATTCAATGTAATCGCCCGACATCATATCTCCGTCATTTGTAATGTTATCGGAGTGAACTTTTCAGATTGACGTTCTGCAAAGAATTCACTACGAAACGGATTTTTAAGATTTTGAAATTTTTGTTTCTTTATGTGTTTAATTGATCTGTTAAATTATGAAAAGATATGAATATTTGGCCTGGCAAATTATGGGAGCATAATGTAATTTTTTCAAAGTCCGTTTCGTAGGGAACAAATTTTACAAAATAACTATGGCGGTTGCATTAAAAAATTGTTTTAAATACTTGAGTTATAGCCTCGCGCGATTTCCCGATCAATAATTCTGTGGAGCTTCGGTGATTTATGGACCACCATAAACCTTACCCTAAACGTTGGCGACAGGATTGTATAATCTGACACTTAAATTTACAATTATTGCAGTATCGGCTCCGCAGACGAGTAATATTTACAAAAGTGAGAACACCGGGTAACAACAGGTGCCATGCATTTCCGGAACCTTGTTTTACCCAAATTAAAAATTTTAGACTTTGTGATTTATTAATCAACTAACAATGAATTAATTAATCTAAAAATAGTTATTTATTAAATTTTGTTCTCACAAAATTGTTCGTCTATGCTTTCGTCTAACTCGACGAACCGATCGGAAAATAATGCCTCCGCATAGCAAAATTAGATAGTGGGAATTTGTTAGGGAATGTAATCAGTTTTATCTCGGTGTCGGTGCTGTTGAGTTGGTGTTGTTCAATCAGTGATTTTGTGTTTAGTTGCTGCGATATTTCAAAGACTAATTTTTTGTTCCTAATAATTAACTATTTTATTTATCAGGGTAAGTAAAATATAAGCACCGCATTGTATTTCGTTTACAATATATTGATTTTTCTAATTTAACAATCGTTTTTTATGGCAGATTTATTAACATTATGGGACGTGCTAATAGTGAAAGAAAAAAACTTTCTCGTTCCAAAAGAAATAAAGGAAATGCAGATGCTCTTGTAGCATGGCGATGGAGACAGGTATGATTCATACTTTAAAAACAATGTTATAAACAACAATAAACATTATACCGAGCGATCATTTAAATTTATTATTAGAATGGGCTACGAATTTTAGATTAGATTGGCAACACTGAGTGTTGACAGTTTGAATTGTCAAAGCAACGCTTCAAGCGCAGCGTTGTTTAAACATTTTGAACCGTCACTTTGACAATTCAAAATGTCAACATTCAGTGTTGCCAATCTAATCTAAAATTCATAGCCCATTCTAATTATAAATTAAATGATCTCTCGGTATTAGCTATTAATCAGTTAGAATACCTGTTCAAATTTTTTTTTTCTTCAGAAAAACCCTGAAAATCTTCAAGAACCTGACACCGTTCCTGAAACAATAAGTACTGTACAGCCTAAAGATAATTCTGTTCCCTCAACCTCACATGAAAATTTTAACCATAAAACCGAAAAATTTACTTTGGATAAAGAGAAAGTTGACGCACACAGTAAGTTTGTTAATGTTTTATTACTTATTGTGTTAAGATATGATTTTTTTATTTTAGCATTAATGGAAGGCAATAGAATTTTTAATGTAAAATTTCTTTTTGAAAGTTTGGCCAAAATATGCAGTCATGGAAAACAATTCAGTTGTTCTTTCTCAAATTTGACTTTCAAGAAGGAAATTAGATGTGGTTTGATGACAAAACTTATATTCCAATGCAACATGTGTCTTGAGGTATTCGAGCTACACAACTATCCTCCAGAAGATGAGATGAACTTGAATTCCGCAGCAGTAAGTGGGATTATGTCTATCGGAGGAGGTCATTCAAATGTAGAAGAGCTACTGTCTTGTTTAAATATTCCGGCTATGTCTAACAGGACTTATCAAAAATGTCAAAGTGAAATTGCTGAAAAATGGGAGCAAACTGCAACGGAATCAATGCGTCAGGTAGCTCTCAAAGAAGCAGAACACGCTCGACAAATTGGTTCTGTGGACGAAGAAGGTTATCCCCTAGTTCCTGTTGCAGTAGATGGTTGCTGGTCCAAAAGGGTCTACAGAAATGGTATCTACAACGCATTATCTGGCTGTGCTTCCATTATAGGGCTACATACTAAAGGAGTTCTGTATTCTGCGGTAAAAAATAAATTTTGTACATTTTGCAGTAGACGTAAAGGTGTTGAAAATATTCCTCACATCTGTACTAAAAATCACCTCGGTAGTTCTTCTAGTATGGAATCAGACATTTTAGTGGAGGGATTTAAAAAAAGTGTAGAAATGTACGGCATAAAGTACAATATTATGGTGGGTGATGGTGACACTAGTACTTATAAAAACGTTTTGACATCACGCCCTTACAATAATATTACTGTGGAAAAAATTGAGTGTCGGAATCATATATTAAGAAATTTTTGCAACAAACTTAAACAATTAACAACAAACACGTCATATAATAGAATAGAACGGAAACTGTTAGACAAAAATATTTTGCGCATGCGACGTGCTGTTAGAGGGGCCATTCATTATCGCAAAATTGAAACTGATAAAAATAAAGCAACCATCTCGTTACGTAATGACATATTAAATATACCACAACATTCATTCGGCAATCATAGTAAATGTGCTTCATATTTTGTTTGTTCTGAAGCTGAAAATACTATAAATTTAATTTCCGAAGAGTTCTTGAACAAAATAAATGTTATAATTTACAGTGTTGCAAATCACGCACGTAGCCTTTTATATGATGTTGACAGCAATATTGTAGAACAATTTCATTCTGTTGTTGCAAAGTTTGTAGGGGGAAAACGAGTAAACTACTCACTTTCCGATTCTTATAAAGCTAGATGCACTGCCGCGATAGTTGCGCACAATACAAAAATGGCTCATTCTACTCTTAGGCATTCTTTTAAAAATCATAGTAACAAAATTATTAATAGAATGGAATTTAGGCGAAAACAGAAAATCCACCGGCAAAGACTTTTAAAGAAAGTAAATAAAATTAAATATTGCGAAAAAGGTAATACTAATAGATTAAATGACCCTGATTACGGCGAAAATTGTCAGAAACCGGATATGTCCCCAGAAATATATAATTTAATGGCAGAAGATTTTTTACGCAAACTGGAAAAAACGAATCTGGAAATCCATAATCTAGAAAGAGCGACAATACACCAAAGCAATTCGGGAACGTGGTTAGAAATTAGACGTAAATTGTTGACAGCATCAAATTTTTCTAAAGTTTGTAAAAGAAGAAAAAATTCAAATAGTGCTAAACTTGTAAAAAATTTGCTTTATGGTACACAAAATTTAACCGCAAAATCAATAATCCACGGTAAAAATTATGAAGATATTGCTCGAAAGGAATTAGAAATATTGAAAAATGTAAAAGTTGAGCCGTGTGGATTGTTTATTGATACAGATATTTGTTACTTAGGGGCAACACCAGATGGTTTACTTGGTAGTGATACAATTATTGAAATAAAGTGTCCTTATGCAGCTTTTAATTTAGGGCTTTCTCCAGAAGAAGCCATAGAAAAAAAAAATTACTTTTTGGCAGAAAGACAAATCTGGAACTTTCAAAATAAACCAAAAACATGATTGGTATTTTCAAATCCAAGGTCAGCTACATATAACTCAGCGCGATACATGCATTTTAGCAGTTTGGACTGGACATAAAAAAATTAAATTTGAAACTATCAAACGAGACGACGATTTTTGGGAATGTAATATGAAAGAAAAATTAAAACAATTTTACTTAAAATGTTTGTTGCCAGAGTTGGTAGATCCAAGGGGGATCGAAAATATAAGAGATATTTATTTATAGTACCGATAAGGTAGTATGTACCAATTATCGACATCGACTTTTTCGGGGTTTAGTAGATTCTGTTGATACTGCACATCCAAGTCTTTGTAGTTAACTAATAACTGTAATGATTTGTTAAAAAGTCTAGGGGCCGATTTATAGACAGTGAATTAAATATTTAACTTCGAATTAAATCAATCAGCCATTAACTGTCGTTTACTTTACACTGCCAAATGTCAAAGTTAACTGGAATTAAAATTTTAATCCCAATCAAATGTTCTGTAAACCCGCTCTAATAGATAATTTTTAATAAGTTAACACTTAACTACATATTTTTAATTAAAATATATTAATTAAAAATACGACCGATGTCGCTTAATTATTGCCAACTTCATTCAACAAAATTCATCGCATTACCTAGCTAGCTAAATATAATACATACAAGTAGAATTAGGCTACTTCGCAATAGATGAGTACCTAAATTAAAAATATTTTTATTTCGAAAACTTTATTAGAAACCTTATTTTTTATTTGTTGATATGTAATTAGTGCAGTTACCTTTGTACATAATTTAAATATTTATTTCAAATATAAAGCCAAATGTATTCAGCTTATGTTATTTGTATTTTTATAGAGATATCCACTGTATTATGTAAGTTTATTAATTTTTTGTTAGCAGTCTTCGGCACTTCGATCTAGAACATGTACATATATACGAGTATATCGAATTTTACTTTATTAAAATTTAACACTAATTCAATAATAAAGTGAAAAAATATTTTAGATTGAATTACCGAATTATAAACATTAAGAATGTATCTTTGACATAATAAACATATTGACCATGCTTTAAACGTAGTATTTGTGTAGTTTGTTAAAACCAATAATCTTTCAGACATTTTCTTCTTATGCTTGCCTTTTGAAAAAAATACATTTTATAGATTTATTGATTTGAAAAATTAACTAGTCAATTAAACATAGCCAAAAACAAAAATTGTAACAACTACGGAAACCATTTCAAATTAAAGCAAAATTATAGAGATTGTAAATCTATAAAGGTAATCTGATAATAGCATAGTAAATGCCCAAGAATAATGTCGGGCGATTAAACTCAATTCCCTGTAAGAAATGCACAAAATCATGTAATCCTAAATATTAGTGAAAGAAAACTTTTGTTGCATGGGATCGAACACCTGCTGCTTCTGGTTCATACTAATAAGTCATAAACTACCTACTAATGTGCCCGAACCCTGCTTTATTGCCGCCCAGCTCATCGCTTCGAATCTTGACAGCTAGAGCCGAACTTTAAAATTTCAAGGTCGTTTTCTAGCAAGAATCCCCTTAATGGTGTTGAGGGCACTGGAAGTACTATGTGCAAATATTTGCTTTCAGTGAATCATTAGGCATCATTAACGATTATTTTAGTCAGTCTTAATCAAAATTTTCAAATAAATGAATACGAATAGACAGGGATGTTCTTTATGGGCAAGCGCCAAGCCGTTAAATGTACTATCTGCGAATATTTGCATTTAGCGATTGGTATGGGTCATTTTCAAGACATTCTCGTTGCGAAGTTTTAGATCATCAAAGGCACTATGTGCGAATGTATGTCTTTGTTGAAATAAAAATTAGCTTCGTATGGGAAAGATTATTTTTTTTCAATCAATAAATATTGTTATATTAAAAATAAAAATAGCAAGATAATATTTTTTTCTCATATCAATATAAAAAAAATATATTTTTTTATGTCCTTTTATTGTAAAAGAAAAATACTTGATATAGCCATATGATAACAATGTTTTGTTTTTTTCCTTTTGCATTTTATTTCAGATTCTCCACCCATTACTTGATGACGTAATTATGATTTTCCTTCAATTTCCTTATAAGCGAATATTATTGTAATTATAAAATAAAATAAACAAAATTTTATTCTATATTTTAAATAACGAATATTTTGTCACATCGTAAAATTATATGATGTACCTACTCAGTCACAAAATACGCCTATAATGCAATTAACAAAAGGAAATAATTTAAATTTTCATCAGTTAATGGGTACTTGGTTTTTTAAAAAAAATGCAAATATTTTTTTTTGAATTTCCCATTGTTACTCCAGCAGAGAAAACAAGAATAAACGAAAACCACGCCCTGCCACATAAAATATGCATTAACGCACTCAGTCGGATGGTTTCTTTAACGCTGTAAATTTTTGATGTCCTCAAAGTGAGCCGGTAATTGCCATCGCGTTGCTGCAACGACCTCCATCTACTACTACCGCCGCCGCCTACGTCACTCCTGCCCTTGTCTTATATCCTCGGCAATCTTGTACTAATAATTATTACTGCCGAGCATGTTTGCAACTACCAAGTCGGTCGCTGTTTACTGACTTAATTTTCACGTTCAGGTTGACCGAGAGATACCTAAGGACGTAATAATTGCGCGGCTTTCCCATCACAAGGCAGACAATTTACTTCGAGAACGTGCGGGGTGGGAATACGTAGGATGTACAACATAATGGGATTAATAGTATATTAGAAACCGAGTTTCATAATGCGATTTTGTCACATGAGTTTACAAAAATGTCTTGCGAATTGAATTTTCTATGGTATCTTTTCTCCAGAGAAATATGTCCGCAATTTGATAAACACAAATTGTTTCAGGACCGTATCGTCGTACAAAAGCATTTGGTTAATCACGATATACGATTTTCGATAGTGAAGCATACTGGAAGGAAGAGGTTGTCGGGGAAAATAAATAAAATAAGATTAGAATTATTTTTGGAAAAATTGAAATCTACAGTTTTTTTATACTTTTGAGATCAATTTGATCTGATGATATTAGATAATATGACATAAGGAGTAATTGGACTATCGCTTAATTTATAACTAGGAAATACAATCACGGGATCCTGAATCTCGGGATCCCGGCCGTTTTTTGATCCCCATATCTCAACCATCCAATCCGTTTCGAAGATGCTGATTATGACTTCGTAAATAAAATTGTTGATGAATTTTACGGTTTTGACGGTTTTTCAAACCCGGTTTTAAAAAACCGGTTTTTGAAATAAATTTGTCACATTTGAAAACCGGTTTTTAAATTTAAAAAAAAGCGGTTTCAAAGAATTCAAATTATTATGTAAAAATTAATTTTTTACTTATTAATTTGATTTGCTATTCATTCTATGCAACGGGCAGCAGACACATTTTTTCAATGTTGGGAGTTGCGTTGGCCAGTGCTTGTGCACTGCGCACGTGCACAAACACTGCGCACTTATTTTATGTTAATACATATTGCTGTGATATGCTGTACTATGGTTGATAACCAATAGTCAAATTAATAAATTAATATTTTTTAATAATCTCAGGGTCTTAAAGGCAGATTTCTTTGTTTTAAAAGAAAAATATGTCACAGCTTTTCCTTATTGTGAGTTCTAGCTGTGATTGTGATGTTTACTTTCCTCATGCTCTCCTTTGGGATGGGTATAAATAAGTAAATAATGAATGTCAGCACAACTTATATTTATTTATAGTATGAAGATTTTACAAAACATAGAAAGGAAAAATACTGACAACTATATAATATAATACTTTTGTTTCATTAAGGTATATTATCTCCTCCGTTACAGTACAAGCACCTTGCAAGTCTTTTACTGTTTAAAATTGTATAAGTCTACTAAATTACCTCTTCATGTGTGCTTATAATTCAAAAAGAAATTACTAAAATTATTTTCTTTAGTCTTTGCCGACGTATCCCCATTGGATCATCTCGACCTGAGATTTTCACGTCAAAATCGAGATTTAAACAATGAAGAACCTATTAGACATTTCAAATAATATTTGAAATTATTGTTATTCAGGTAAATTTGTTAATACTTCGTTGAATCGCCTTAACCTGAGATTTTCACGTCAAGTCATGACTTACCCAAAGAAGAATTTATTGAACGCTTAAATAATATCTTTAAATTATTGTTGTTCAGCTAAAATTGTCAACACTTCGTTAAATCGCCCTAACTTGAGATTTTCACGTCAAGTCAAGACTTACCCAAAGAAGAATTTATTAAACGTTTAAATAATGTCCTTAAAATTATTGTTGTTCTGGTAAAATTGTCAACACTTCGTTGAATCGCCCTAACTTGAGATTTTCACGTCAAGTCAAGACTTACCCAAAGAAGAATTTATTAAATGTTCAAATAATATTTTAAAACTATTGTTATCCAGTAATTTCATATAACACACATGAAGATTCTTTTATTTATTGACTATAAGATTGCAAGATGAAGCTTTATTAACAGTGCTTGTACTTACTTTTCTTGACTGTATATCCTTTCGAATTCCTCTTGATAATTCTTGTGTTCCATTCTCTTGAAAGTTATTATGGCGGGTTTTATAAAATCGAGTAGTAATAATTTCCCGCGCTCTACTATACTTTAGCGCGCACTTATTGTTTGAAAACATATTATACGTTTTGTCTCACTACGTGTTTAAATCTTAAAAGCGTTTATGCCTTTTTAGATTTTATTTAACTGAAGGACACTTGGAGCACTGATTCTAAGTTTAAGGTACTGGTGACTGCTGATGAACTCCCTATTCTTCTTAGGTATTGATATGTATTGTATTGCATGTCCATCTGTTAGATATTTATTGTCATGCAATAATTTAAAGAATATATATATATAAGTTAATGGATCATTTTATGCCTTTATATCTGATGAAGTCTTAAATTATAACTAATGTATAAAATATGTATACTTATATTTATTTGTCCAAAATAAATTGTGCTGAAATTTTTACTTTTGTTGGTATTTTATTTGTTTAATTTTTTTATATATTAAAAATGTGTTAACCACATCCACTGGTATCTGGTTATATTCACATTTATTCTGTAATAACCACTTATATCCAGTTCTATCAATGTTTTTACATATATAAAATTTTTAATATTGAAATCTGGTTATATCCAATTTCTCATTATTTTTTTATTTTTAATTATATTTTTTAAAATACAGAAAAATACCACAGCAATATGTGCAATAAGTCGCGAGTCAAAACAGGTTCGCTTAATCTTGTTTAGTGAAAACTGGAAACAAAAATATAAAGTTGTTAGAGTTGGTAAAAATAACGTAAGTATTAAGTATGTTTCTAATTTCTAAGTTTGTATTTTCTATTGTACACTTTAAAACTTTAATTTTATTATATAAATTTCTTCTCTCAAAAATTAATGTAAAATAAAAAGTTCTGGCTTCTGTCTAATGGGATTTCAAATAAAACACAGGGTATTAAGTTAAATTAATATTTTCTTTCGCAACGCTTCAACATAAATTATGTCTTTATCAACCTTTGGAATTATATTAAGAAGATGCGTTTTTTTTTCAAAATTCCTAAAAATGTGTAGATTTCTTTAAATTACATTAATATTAATAGCTAAAATAACAAAATTGTAAAATAATATTAAAAAATAAAATAATGATAACTTTAATTTTTAATATTTTTTTTTATATTATTTTATATTATATTTTCTTTAATAAAGTTTGGAATAGTTTCAAAAAGTTAGGGATAGACAAGGCAATCTGCAAATTATTATAAAATGTTGAGCTGCAAAGGATCATCTACGAGCAATCTACATAATCATTTGAAAACAGTTCATAAAATAATTATCGGAAAGAAATCGGAAACGATCGGCGAAGAAGAAACGCCTGGATCTTCCTCTTCTTCAAAAAAACCAACGAATATTTTGAATTTTATGAAAGTAAAAAGGAGTAGTTTAGAAGAAATCATATCAAAACTTGCAGCAATGGATGGATTTTCTATTAATAGCATTACAAATAGCTCATTCATACGGAAGTCTACTCAACAGTAAGGATATTCATTAACAAGAAACAACTCTAGAGTATTGGATCACATTCATGCGTTTTATGACAATGCCAAACGTGAAACTATTATTGAATTAGATTCAATCAAAAAGAATAGGAAAAAAATCTCTATAACTTTAGACGAGTGGACTAGCAAAAGAAATCATAAATATTTAAACATTAATGTACACCACTTGGCAGAAGATTTCAATTTGGGATTAGTGTCAATAGCGGGTTCCTGTGATGCTCAGAGAACATTAGAATTGGTATCTGAAAGGCTACCAAATTTCAACTTGAATCTAGAAACTGACATAGTTGCAGCAACAAATGATGGTGCTGCTGTTACCAAAGAATTTGGCAAATTATCATCTATAATTAATCAACTATGCTATTCACACGCCATCCACTTAGCAGTTACTGATGTGTTATATAAACATAGAGAAATGGCTGAAGCTGAAGCCGAAGTAAATGTTTCAAGTGAGGAATCGGAATATGAAGATGAAGACGAATATAACGATTATGAAGATTCTCTTTATTATGTTTGTAACCGACAACATCCTATTCCTATTTTGTCTGACAATTACAAACAATCACTTTCACAAATTAGAAAAATTTGTAAGTTCTTTAGAAAATCTCCAGTAAGAAACACCATTCTTCAAAATTATATCAAACAAGAAAAAGGGAAGGAATTAAATTTAATTCTTGACTGCAAAACAAGCTAGAATAGTATAGAGGACATGATTGGAAGATTTCTGGCAGTAAAAGAATGTGTTGTTTTAGCATTGAATGATATTGGTTCTTCTTATATGTGGAATGAAGCTCAATATCCTAAACTTTTGGAACTTCACAAAGTCTTGGGATCGATTCGTCTAGCAGCTAAAGGCTTAGGGCGACGAGATGCCAATTTATTAACAAGTCAAGGTATATTTGAATTTCTGTTAAATGAACTAAAAAATTTAAACACTGAAATAAATTTGAAATTATTATATGCTTTAGAAGAACGAATTCAAGAAAGAAGACAAGTAGAATTAGCAACTCTTTTGCTGTATTTGCAAAATCCATAAAACATTACAAGTTCAGCAAAGATATCTAGTATACTTTCTTTAGCTTCAAAAACCGAAATTATTAAGTTATCTGGAAAGATATTGTCTAGAATATTTCCAAATTTTTATGTTGAAACCGATTCTGATGAAGAGCAAATCGAAGAAACTACTCATCAGAGTAATGCTTTTTTAAAGGAAGCCATGAAAGAATCAATTCATAAGTTTCTTGAAGACCCTGAAGAAAAACTTACAAATCCAAAGACACTGAAAGCTGAATTTTCATTATTTGAGGCAACGAATAAAAGAACCAAAAACTTAGATTTGTTATTTGATGCCCTGAAAACTATAAAACCAAGCTCAGTAGCTAGTGAACAAGTATTTTCAATTTCAGGCAATATTGTGTCCAAAATAAGAACAAAACTTAGCCACCGTTCAGTGGATATTTTATGTTTTCTAAAATCCTATTTTCTTAGGAGAAAATATTATATTAGTGATATTTGAAAATATTTATTAGTGAAATAAATATAAATATTATTTGAAATTTTCGTTTGTTTTCGTTATTTTGTGTAAGTAATGTGTAATCCTTAATATTTTTTTATATTTTGACTTTGATATTGATTTCGTTTTTTGTTAAGAGAAGTGGTGTTCTAGAAGCGCAAAATTTTCACAACTTGTATGTGCAGTAGTCCCATCTTGCTGGAAGTAACTCCCATTGAATTCGACTTGTTGCACTTGAGTTAAAAATGGTGTTAATAACTGTTCTCGGTATAGTTGGCTATTAATGTTTTTGTGAAAAGATATTGATCCTACTATTCTACGACGCGATGCAGTTAAGATAACCGACTTTAACAGGATGTAAAAGAACTTCGATGCGATTATTTGGTTTATTTTATAGACCATTTTCTGTAATTTTGTTTATTACAAACCCGCTTAAATGAAACCATGCTTCATTAGTAAAAAAAACTTTTTTATCTTGAAAGAAACTGCAATAATTAAGCCTGTGATCCCTAGATAAGATCTGATGTTCAACCGATACTTTGAATGCGTACATATACAAGCGACGCCTAAAAATTCGATGATCGCTACTAGGAGATACAACAAAATTTTACTGTGTGCGTGGTTTACCAGAACTTTTGCCTTTTAACACAGATCCTTTTGCCCGAAATGTCTCCAGGACTAGGCGAATGTGGTAATTTAAAGGAATTATATCCACAACTCTGCAACGTGGACATTATCTATAGTCTATTCCACCTAGGAATCGAAGTACGGACCTTATGGAGTATAGCCCTCCTTTGCTATTTTATAATGATTCATATATAACTATCTTCATTTATTATAAAAGTTGTATCATTTATATAGAGTGTTCGAGAATGATGAATCAGCACAAATTTACATTTTTTTTATTTAATGGATTTAATGGTGCCTTCTATTACATTTTTCGATAGACCCCTAAAAGTTGAGTGAGTTAACATTCATTTGTATTAGGCGATTTTCAATTATTTCTAAAATGTAGTGATTTTTTTATCGAACATTTTCCAACTTAATAACATACGATTAATGATGAAAGATCTATTATGGGTTGAATTAGTAAATATGTCATTCCATTATTTGAATTTAACGCTTGTTTCGAAATTACATCATGTTCTTGAAAATTACATACCATTCGCTGAGCATAAAAATTCTAAAAATAATTATGGTATTAAATAGGTGTACTTACATGACACTAAAGAGTACTAAAGAGTCACTATATAAAAATATCTACTATCTTGTTCCCATTGACTATGTAGTCAAAAAAAGTCACTTTACATTATTTTCTATTTAGAAGTAAAGTAAAAGAAGTAATTTTCAATATAAGTATAATATGCATTAAGTAGAAAGTTTAAAAATTAACAAATTTGCAATACATTGAAGATAACAAATTGTTAACACGTCAAACTTGCATTTATAACGTCAATAACGTAATTACAACGACATAAATTTATTTTATTGTAAAAATTAAGTATGTACTTATTTAAAATTGTAATTAATAAATGTGATATATGTTTGATGGGAAAGGGATTAAAATTGTTATATATACAGGTTCTACTGTTTAATAAAAAATTGTTGTAAATGTTTATAGGTTAGTCGAAACTCGAATCAAATATATACAAAAGAAAAATGCAATATTTTTGAACATGTGTGAATCACGACTTATCTCACACGGGCATGCGATGGTTTTGTTCTGGTGCCTATCAAAATATTTCTAAGGAATACACGTGTATAGTAAATGTTGCATTAAAATGATAGTCGAAATATTAACAGATCGGTTACGGGAAATAAATTACTACTCGGTTAGTGTATGCACAATTAAAGTAGCATCGGGAAATGCGGTAATTAATAACTACTTAATTCCTCGATGCACAATCAAAGCAGCGTCAGGTTAATGCGGTAATTAATAACTACTTGATTCGTGAATGCATAGTAAGAGTAAGTATTTCTGAAATGATAAGCTAAAAATAAAAACGTTAACATATTATAATTTGAGTAATTGTCTCCAAAATATACAATCGTTGTGTGAAATATCCTTGAGTATCTGGATGTGTTAGCTTCCTCATGGGTTTCATTTCACGATAACATATCTATTTCACTCTTGAATGAAATTTTGCAGTTGCAAAAGAAGATTGGCGTTTACAATAATAATCATTAACAAAAATTCGATATTATATTATATGGATACTTTGCATATATATGTATACGTTTAGTCCTATAAGTAAAGCTCTTCGAACTATATAGAAACATATAACACTAATGACCGCTAAAGTATTATTACGCTCCTGTTTTGAACAGTACAGGTGTAATCAATATTATGAAGCGTTTAATAACGATCACTACGATCACATTCGAGGCACCGTTTTGATGAAAGAGAGAGAAAGAGAAAGATGGCGTAAATACAATACGAACGCGGCCATCGGGAACCGTGAAGCTGGCACAGGTGTTCGTTCAAAAGATGCACTATGGACAATCGCGCGCAGACACAAACAACTGATGGCAATAAAAAAAAAAGGAAACCGCCTGTGGCGAGCCAACGGACGGTTATTAATGGCGTAGTGGACCCATCGTTTTGAGACCGTAAAGCATACAAATGAAATAAATTGGCTTTCAGAGAAAAAATCCCGGAAAAACACCGCCGTATTACGACGAGGATGTTAAACTTTTTTATGGGGAATATAAAAAAAACAGATTGCTACTTTCGAGGGTAAACGTGCTAAATTTTAAATTACTTAATCTAGAATTACATTCACTTGTTGAAATTATGTTACTGCTAGTTGATATGTAACAGTTTTAAACCTGATTGAGGTATAGAAGAAATTAATATTTGCAGTGCTTTAGTAATATTTGGAAAATACTAAGTTAATGCTTTTTCTTCTTCTTCTTTAATCTGAAGTAACTTAAAAAGAAAAGGGTACCCCGTTAAGTGTTTCAATTGAGATACCCATGGCACGTGCCTATGGCAATTTTCACCACTTCGATGCGAGGGTGAAGCCCCGAAAAGATGTTTTGAAAATTTGCCGACGTGTAGTAAATCACGCTGCATCGCTTTTTCCCGTAAGGAGGACGTGTAGACCGTCAAATTTCTCTATCGGCTACACGAAATTCAATATGGAAGTCCACGTTAGGTCGAGTTAAATGCCACAGTAAACGCCAAAATTGAAAGGTGAAAGACAATCTGACGTTTGATTAACGTTGGCAGGCGCACGAAAATTCAATTGCAGATTATGAACATCCGAAACTATTAATCAATTTCAGTTCGCGATGACACTTACCGGAAAAGGTCAGACCTAGAAAGAATAGTGTCAGTCGTGCGGGGCGCTATATTTTTTCCTCAAGCAAAGGTCAAATTTTGACAGGCGACAAGTTTGGAGTAAGCACATTTAAAAGAAAGACCGATTACACGAGCCCTGTCGTACATTGCGGTGGACAGAATTGGAGGCACAAGGTCAGTAACTACACATGATTGTAGAAGATTCAGAAATTACAGTCTCAAACGTTTGTGGGTTCCGTTCGTTAAGTACTGGAAATATCCAAATAGACTGAGAGACTCAAATACGAAAGCACTAAAGAATATTCTAAATGGCATTAATTTCGACGATTACAAATTTAGCATTTATTCGAAAAAAGGTAAACTTTAAATCAGGAATGATACAGAAAAAAATCGTCTTTAAATTTTTTGGTATGCAATCCTTAATTTGATATGTCGGTATATAATTATGCTTAAGTGTAAGAATATCCTTTAAAGTAAGAGGAAACTTAAATATTAACGGACAAAAAATCCGTTTGATTTGCGAGGAAAATTCAATTCCCCTTCTAAACCGTCAAGATGATCAATAGGCGATGGCACTATTACTTGGAGAAAACCCTAATTGAAATAAATTAATTGATGCTATGCTCGTCGCGTCACAATTATCCTACAGAAATGCTTTATGCTATATAAATCTCTGATGGCTTAAATGGACATATACATATACACATGCTCGGTAAAATGATATCGCGGAGTGTTAAGGAAGAAAGTTATTTGATATACGTAGAAGTAACAGACTTTACAGATAATGAAAAATATATATCGATTTAAGACAAAGTTACAAATTATCTCGTGAGTGCACAGACCTTTTGTTTGGGGGGTGCGGAATTATCCAATCAATGACGAGTGCGTCTTCATAGGTAATTACGGAAATCGGGAACGGAATTAATTACTTATAACCGTATAGTCACACATGATTAATTAGTTTTTAATTGAGTTGTCTGCGTCTTTACAAAATATCGAACCCTTTAAGCTAAGAATCAAAATTATTGCTTAATATATATTATTACGTTCTTTTCGTACTGTGACGGACAAAAGTTCGTTACTGAATCAAAAGTCAATAAAAACGCTTTCGTAAGCTTTCTTCAATATATGAGTAAAAAAGCATGAATTACAATTTTTATTTAATTATTAATACAGAAAAATGGCAAAGTGATACTGTAACAAAATAATCAGGTAATTGAATATTAACATTTTGTTTTTACACTTTTTCGAGTTTCTAGAAATGGCGCATCCTTACAAAACAAGGGATCAATCGATAAAGATAATCGTGTATCTATGTCATAAATGTTTAACGACGACGACAACAAGAACACTAATAACACAAGCAACACAACAAAAGTAATAATAACAGTCTTCGAGGTTATTACCTGTTAATAATGATAGATATGTACTACACGTTCATGGTAGTATGTGACTCCTATAAACCAAGCCCTTCATGTGAATATATACAATACACATGCATGTACATATATGAAGCAGAGTAATTGATTGCTGGATTTTTAATTTGAAAGCAACACCGATCAAGCGCATAGCTATTATACATGTAATAATATGTACAATATCCGTAATAAAAGTTCGGATCGATAGAAAACACAAAACGTAAACAAATTTTAAGAGGAGCGTTTACCTATCGAAAAGTAAGGCATCGCCGTTTTGCGTTTTTTAAATTTATTTTGTACTTTTAGAATCTGGGTTAGTGATGCAAAAGGCAAACATTTATAATGTCAAGGCCAGTTTTTGTACTAATTTATTTTCTTAAAAAAGTTATGTGTTTTAGAAATAACCACAAAAATGCATGGATTTGATTAATGTCTACTAACAAAGGAAAAAAACAACCTCTACGCGCCAGCTGCACATTTGATAAACGATATAAAAAAAATTATGTAATTATTTTAGAAGATAAAAAACATTAATTAGTAAACATTGTCTCATATATTACACAAAGGCAAAAAACAACCTTACGTGCCAGCTGCACATTTAATAAACGATATGAAAAAAAATTTTGTAATTATTTTAGAAGATAAAAAACATTAATTAGTAAACATTGTCTCATATATTACACAAAGGAAAAAAACAACCTCTACGTGCCAGCTGCACATTTAATAAACGATATAAAAAAAAAATTGTAATTATTTTAGAAGATAAAAAACATTAAATAGTAAAAATTGTCTCATATATTTCACACGAGTGTTTCTGGAAGCTATTGCGTCGTGTATCCCCCACTTTACGGTATCTCTACCGATCCTAACGAAGAAGCAAATCTATCGGAATCGGTCGGCTATTCCAAACTTAAATCCGAGTGACAGTTTGGAATTTAAAAAGAAATGTCATATATACTTATAATATTCGAGTGTATAATAATATAACAGTTATGGGCAAGCGACAATTGGCTTATTATAAAACCGTCTAGCTCCACCTACTCACACCCCCTTGCGTCTACCCGTACCGCGAGTAATATAAGTTGCATAAGTTTCTATTTGTTGGTAACGCCCCTCTTAAATGATAATTATACTTGAATTAAATAAATTGTACTCATATAGGTTTGATAAAGCAAAATTAATATCTGTAGCTAGAAAGGTAAGATGAGTTGCTAAGGTGCGATGGGAATAAAAAAGAGTTATTGATTAGAATCATTTTTATGTTTCAATTTTTTAATATCTTATAATAATACGTTAGTATCCAAGTATCTGCTTAAAAATTAGATAGCACCATTAAAAATATTGTGATCCATTTATGAAGAATGAATAGAGTATTGGATGAGATCCTAAGAAGAATTGGCTAATTGTTGGGGAAATATTGGTGTAATGCTGATATGTATTAGAAAAGGAGGACATCATTTAAAGAATTGTGAAGATGATTAGTAACGACTATAAGGCCAGGAATTTCTGATACCTTTTGGAGGGAGAAAAACATTAGGAATTTGGTAGTCTAAATGTGAAGTGGATTTTGGAGCTGGTCGTTTATCAAAAAACATCAGAGAATATTTGTTTACGTCAATCTTTGAAAAAATCTGTGGAAAAAGCACTAGCGAATGCTATGATCAAGAATGTGAAGACTGCGGAAAAATGAATAATTGGATATAAACCAACTTGAAGAAATTGAATAAAACAATAACAATCGTAATGCAAAACAGTTTTACAGAAAAATAAAGTCCAAAACAAGTAAACTCACACCTACAACTAGAGTACTAAAAAATAAAAACGACCAAAATAAAAACGAACTTTCTGTCAAAAAATATTTTATCGAGGGCAAGGAAACCAACATAGATCTTACAAACCGCCACAATAAATAAGAAATGAGGTGTGGCCACCACACGACTTTCTTATACATATGAGCGTTTCAAACTAAACAATTTTAAGAATTTTTTTATACAAGACTTATTCAAAATCTTATTCTAAGTACTTTCATTCTCTTAATAAATCGCTATAGAATGCATACTTTGCAAGATATTATCAAAAAAGTTCTACTCGCTAAGAGTAAAAGTGCTACTTCCGGTCCGAATTTTGAAATTTCATATATACAAATAACATTGCAAATCCAGTTCTAAATACTTTTGTACTCTTGATAAATATATATAGAATGCATAACTTACGACATATTTGCAAAAAATCGTTATTCGATAAGAGTAAAAGTGGTACTTCCGGTCTGAATTTTGAAATTTTTTTTATACAAAAGATATTGAAAATTATATTTTAAATACTTTTATACTCGTAACGTACTTCTCTAAAAAGCATGACTTGCGAGATATTCGCAAAAAACTGATTTTCGATAAGAGTAAAAGACCTACTTCCGGTTGGAATTTCAAAAAACTTTGACAATTTCTCTCAAACTTAATTTTGAGTACATATAAATTCTTTATAAATTTGTTTAAACTTAATAGTTGACGAATAATTGGCAAAATTCGATTTTTTCGCTAAAGTAAACTACTACTTCCGGTCTGCCGATTTTACTGAAAATCTAATCAGATCTCAAGAGGGAGATTATATTCGTAAATATAAAATTTTGAATTGATACCTATAGCGGTTTGACCGCTATCGTGGTCACACACACAGAGCCAGACAGACACACAGATACACACAGACATTTTTTAAAAACCACTTTTTCGGTATCAAAACGTGGACATCTGCAAAAATCTCGAGATCGAAAATTTTCATCATCACAATACTTCCTTATACTACGTATTGAAAGTAAAAAGATTAAGAGAAAGAATGTCAAGTAACTTCTAATTTCAAGAAATGCATAAAGAAACATGTAAGAATCTAAATCTCAATAACTAGCTCACATTAAAATTACAAGAATTGTACATTCTAAAAAATGTTTGAAATATATTTCTATTGGGGCGTAATTCACGTCATGAATGACGTAAATCGACTGCGATATTGGAAACGTAGTCCTTCTATCACATTCTCTTTTACAAAAAATTGTGTCTATACAGTCCATCTACTTAAGCGTCTCATCCATGTTCACTGATAATTTTGAGTATGACAGGCAAATATATTAAGAAACTATTAAAACTCTATAATAACAACAACTAGAATGTCAAGTAACTTCTACTTTCAAGAAATGCGCAAAGAAACGTGGAATGGTCTAAATTTCAATAATTTGGTAACATTAAAATCACAATAATGGTACATGCTAAAAAATGGCGCGTATTTCACGTCATAAATGACGTAAATCAACTGATATATTGAAATGTAGTACTTCTCTATCTATCTACTTAAGAGTTTTATCCATGTGCACTGACAATTTTGAGTATGACAGCCAAATATATTAAGAAACTAATAAAATTCTATAATAACAATAAGTGGAATGTCAAGTAACTTCTAATTTCAAAAAATGCACAATGAAACATGTAACGATGTAAATTTCAACAACTCGTTCACATTAAAATCACAACAATTGTTGATCCATGTTAAAAAAGATATCTCTATTGGCGCGTATTTCACGTCGTGAATAACGTAAATTGACTGCTATAAAAATTGATCTATACACGCTGACTATGTGGTAGTGGTACAATCTCTGCAGCGTGGTGCAATCATTTTACTGCTGTACATACCTTTATAAATATACAAACACATTCCGATAAATAAATAGGGCACTAAACAGATTTAGTTGATATAAATTGGTAGTTATACGAAATACCTTTTTAACTTTAACGATTACCCTCGGATAATTAATGACAGCATTGTGTCATTAAACATTAAATCCTTTTGTTCAAATGCCGACGCGAATTTCCATATTGAATATGTGAAAGCGGTAATATTAATTTTATTGATTTCATGACAGTTTAATTCTCCAATTATGACATTTTATGTTATTATAGAAATTGCTTTAAATTATATTTGGTGACATTACTATAAACACCAGTGCCGAAAATTTAGAGAATGAAACGTTAAATCACATATAATATCAATCTATTTAACTTAGAATTTAACTAGAAATTTAACTTAAAATTGAAGATCGCTGGAATTGTATACAGGGTGAGTCATCTCCGCGGGTAAGGCCGATTATGACTTTATGAGTAAAGATATTTCGAAGCGGTTTTTTTCTTGTGATAGCTGCTCATTAGGAGCACAAAATATTTTGTATTATACAGTATGCTCCATAACTTGGTGCTACCCATACTAATAGTTTTTTTAATGGAACACCCTATATATTATTGTATTTTTGTATTCGCCCTATAATTTTTAGTCAAAAAGTAATAAGATAGTATAGGCCTAAAATCTAAACTTTTTGAATGAAAAATTCAATGTTTGTATAAAATTATATTTCTCGAAAACCACGTATTAGATGGACACATTTTTTTGCAGTATTGTTTACAATAAGAGGTCCTAATAGAATCATGTTATATTTTTTTACAGTTACTAACTGCATGTGCAGAAAACTGGATTAAAATTACATGACACGTTTTTGTATAAAAGTAATTTTTTTCAAATGGAACACCCTGTATATTAGTACATTTTTGAATTTCTTATTTAAGTTCATTTTTCAATTGTTTATCAAATTTCATGCCAGAAACATACAGTGTGATCAGTGAAGTCCGCATCATATGGGATTTTTTTTTATTAATAGATTTATTTTAAATTTGAGTTTGGCATCAATTTCTGCTTCGAGCAAGATGAAAATTAACCAAAAAAATAATAGTCACGTGATTCGCATTATCTGTCAAATTTAAATTTTTCCAAAAAAAAATCAAAAGTGGGGTTATTTCTCAAAATATCGAAAAAAGTTATTTGAAAAAGTTTTTCTAAAAACAATTTTTAGCTCATATGCAAAATTTCAGCTGCATAAGATAATTTAGATTTTTTGCCAATTTTTTGTAAATTGCACCACTGTTGCGAAATAAGACAACGCAACCTACATAAAACTTCTTAGTTTTAACAATGCTTTATTCCATACACATTTTCTTTAAGGCAGCGCCATATTCAATGTGTGTTTTTCTACAAAATCCAAATAGGGCTATTAAAATTTGGTCACATGTGATGCAAAGTTTATTTGTTTTTGACCCTGTATAAGGTAACTTCATAAAATAACTATTTTTGAAGATGTAGTTTGTGTCTAAAAGTAATACACATTAATATTAATACAGACAAGTACACAGCGTCACAAGTAAAGTCTACATTAAGTGGAAAATAAATTTTCGTTTAACTTTACGTAAGTTTAACTAGTTTCAATGATTTAATTTTAAACCCCTTTATTAAAATTTGTTATGGAGCTATGTTATAAAAAGTAAAAATAGTCTTTTATTATTTAAGTTCAGTGTCCAAAAAATTAACTAGTTATGTACCTTACGATGATGCACCAAACACAAGTTGGCCGCAAAACAAATGATAAAAAAGATCAACAAGCCCTTGCTTTATTAATGACAGTCAAATCGCTTTCTGTTTGTCATAGTGGCTTTTACTTAATATTGCGTATTAAATAAAAAAATGTTAACTGTACAGGAAAGAATTGAAATTGTATTAATATGTGGTAAAAACACAAGTCATCGTGTAGCGGCCAACATTTTTAATGAAAGGCATCCAGGCAAAAATGTGCAACAATCTATTATGAGTAGGATTATGGTGAAATTTAAATCAACTGGATCGGTGGAAAGTTCATTTAAAAAACCTCACAATCCTATAAAACATAGTGAAGAAGTCCAATTAAATGTTTGCCTAGATATTGTGGAACATGGTCAATATAGTATTAGACATGTTTCTCGCAGAACTGACGTTCAAAGAGAGAGTAAGGAATATTTTGCACAAAAATAAATTTAAGCCGTATAAACCTAAATTTATAAATACTCTTAAGGAACAAGATTTTGACATATGTTTGGGATTCTCTTTTTGGTACCAGAAGGAAAAAGAAGAAAATGTGTCCTTTCCGTTTCACGTTTTATGAACCGACGAGGCCACTTTCACTTCAAACGGCGTTGTTAGCTCTCAAAATTGTAGATGGTGGGCTCAAGAAAATCCAAATTTTATAATAGAATGCAAGGACCAGTATTCCTTTAAAACTAATGTGTGGTGCGGTATTTTAAACGATCAAGTTGTTGGGCCTTATTTTTTTAGAGGCAATTTAAATTCTGAAGAATACCTACGCTTCCTTATCACCGAGGTCATTGAAGTTTTGGACAATATGCCTATTGAAATAAGGCATAATTTGTGGTACCAGTGTGACGGTGCTCCCATCCATACTACAAGACGGGTTCAAGAACGCCTCTTGGAAATATTTAGGGGCAAAGTAATTGGGCGTAATATGGAGCAATACTGGCCGGCTAGGTCTCCGGATTTAACCCCACTTGATTTTTTCTTGTGGGGTTACCTAAAACAAAAAGTTTACAAAGAAACACCTTTCCGTAATATTGATCATTTGGAAACGGTGATTCGAAACTGTATTTTAGAAATAAGGCCCCTTAGTATCAGAAACTCCATTAAAGATGTATCAAGAAGAACAATTGTTTGTATTGAACGCAATGGGAGGCACACAGAAATGTAATTTTAATTTTTAGGTTTTTCAAATTATGTTTAATTTAATATTCAAATACCAAAAATACATATTGTTATTAATTGAAAAGGTGGAATTTTAAATGCGTTTCATTTTTATAATGTATTATGATTATTTTATTAGAAAATTTGACTTTTCAATTAAACTATTTTCTTAATATTAATGTGTATTACTTTTAGACACAAACTACATTTTCAAAAATAGTTATTTTATGAAGTTACCTTATACAGGGTCAAAAACAAATAAACTTTGCATCACATGTGACCAAATTTTAATAGCCCTCTTTGGATTTTGTAGCAAAACACGCATTGAATATGGCGCTGCCTTAAAGAAAATGTGTCTGGAATAAAGCATTGTTAAAACTAAGAAGTTTTATGTAGGTTGCGTTGTCTTATTTCGCAACAGTGGTGCAATTTACAAAAAAATTGGCAAAAAATCTAAATTATCTTATGCAGCTGAAATTTTGCATATGGGCTAAAAATTGTTTTTAGAAAAACTTTTTCTAATAACTTTTTTCAATATTTTGAGAAATAACCCCACTTTTGAATTTTTTTTGGAAAAAAATTTAAATTTGACAGATAATGCGAATCACGTGACTATTATTTTTTTGGTTAATTTTCATCTTGATCGAAGCAGAAATTGATGCCAAACTCAAATTTAGAATAAATCTATTAATAAAAAAATCCCATATGATGCGGACTTCACTGGTCACACTGTATAAGACGTTAATACCTTAAAAGTGACTATTTCTGAGCTATTGTCGCTTTTTGATATAATTTTGTCAGTTTTATGGTTTTAATTAATATGGTACTGACAAAATTATATCAAAAAGCGACAATAGCTCAGTAATAGTCACTTTTAAAGTATTAACGTCTTACATGTTTTTGATGTGAAATTTAATAAGAAATTCAAAAATCAACTGTATACAGGATGTTCCATTTGAAAAATTGCCTTTTATACAAAAACTAACAAAAATATATCAAAAAACGACAGTAGCTCAGTAATAGTCACTTTTAAAGTATTAAGTAAGGTCTTACATGTTTCTGACATAAAGTTTAATAAACAATTAAAAAATGAACAGATATATAAAGTGTTCCATTTAAAAAAATTGACTTTAATAAAAAAACTTGTCATGTAATTTTAATCCAGTACTGTAAAGAAATAAAACATGCTTCTATTAGGACCTCTTATTGTAAACAATACTGCAAAAAATGTTGTCCATCTCATACGTCGTTTTCGGGGAATATAATTTTATACAAAAAATGAATTTTTCTGATTAATGGGAATAAGTCAAAAAGTTTAGATTTTAGGCCTATACTATTTTATTACTTTTTGACTAAGAATTATACGGGGAATACAGAAATGCAATAATATATAGGGTGTTCCATTTAAAATACTATAACTATGGTTAGCCACCAAGGTATGGAACAGTTTATATAATGCAAAACATTTTTAAAATGTACTAATAATAAATAGTTGTTAAGAAAAAGATACCTACTAAACGTCTTTGAATAAATTTAAAAGGCAAATGTAAAATTTTATTACAGTAGAATGATTTATTTCCAGCCTGAATTCTGCTGACAATTTTCGCGTTTCTATAATTTTTCCTGTTTATTATTGTATCTAAAGCTTTCTACTTTTTCAAATTTGTACTTGTTAATTGTTCTTGTTTATTCCCTCTAACTATCTTACATACCACGTACTTTCTTGGACTATTTTTCCGTCTATTCCTTTCAAATTTTTTATCAAAAATCACCAAAAGAACGCAAGGTAATTAATTATAAGACCTTTGAATTAAACTAGAAATTGTCCGATATAAAGCGCAACTTGTCGTAAATTTTGGCCAAAACCTAGAAATTGAACTTAAAATTGATAGATGTAAAACGAACTTGAGTTTAGACAAATTTCTAATGCATACAAAATTTCTAAATCCTATATACGCAATCCCTTATGCTTAGAAATGCACACAAACTTACACTCTTATAAGTTGTGTGGTGCCCACACCTAATTTTGATTTTTCTTGCTAGCGAAATCCATTCCATTACTTATATAATTCGTCGTCGGCCGTTGTATCATTAAAATAAAGCGTCAATTTTCTTGATACATTAACCCGAGATAAACGCGTTATTATAAATTCATTCACAACACTGATAACTTTGTGGTAAGCTGACGGAGCGAGGGAGATAGAAATTTTCATGGGACATTGACGAGATAACAGAGATCCAACGATATTATTATTAGCACCATCGCAGAGGCGTTAGAGTCAATCATGAAAGTTGCCATACACTCAAATTAATTACTGCGCAAACAAGACGAACGTAAAGTGCCAAAATAAACTTTCCTATCATGAATAAATAATGTATCGTTTTTTTTTTTATGTTATATGGATTGAAATTATAGATTCTCTTGCGAATATGTTAAAATATAGTATTGCTCTAGCTACCGTGTGCAGTGATGTAAGTCGGTAAATTACCCCGTATATTACCGAATTTATGGTAAATTACCACATAAAATTTTCGTAAATTACCAACAAAGTAAAACATCATCTATATACACGTATGACATTGCACACTCGGTGATTGGAAAAGTCCCTTTCTAGCAGATGTAAAAGCCTGTGAATCAGCCGTTTTATAACGAATGAAGTACTTTCAAAAGATTTCGGTGTATCAGTTAAACTATATAAAGTTTGTGATTATACTACTCGTAGTATTGTGCGCTGGGATGAAGCGTAAAGGTAAAATAAAAAAAGTTATTTTAACAGCATTTTCAAAATGCACAGAACATTCGAAATTATGTTTTAATTGTAACCAAAATGTCCAGTCACTTACAGAATAAGTGCATTCGTTGTTCTTTAAAATAAAGAATGAAATACAATCAAAATCAAGAGCATTAAGTGTTAAGAAAATTAAAGCAATAAATAAAGGTGAGTAATTTTGATTGATTTCTATTGGGTTTTATGGAAAAATATTTAACATTTTAGAGATTCCGGAAAGAGAAAGTTTTCCGCAAACAGATTTAGAAGACGATGATGGAGAAACTATTTCAAGCGATTCTCGCCCACAATCTGCTGCAAGCACCACAAAATCCGCATACAGTGAAAATTTGGATTTTTTGTGGATGTAATGAATAAATCAGAAGAGGAAATTTGGGATCTCTTAGCAACAGCATGTTTTGCTAGTAATACTCCTTTAAATTTTACGGAAAATGTTCATTGGCAAAAATTGTTTAAAAAAATTAAACCTTCTTTACGATTGCCCACTAGATATCAATTATCCAATGCGCTTTTAGATAAAAAAAAACACTCTCAAATAAATCAGTTAGTTAATGAAAAAATAGCAAAGTCTAAAACAATTGGAATTCAAGTTGATGGGTGGAGTAATATTAGAAACGAATCCATTATAAATATAATAATTACATGTCCAGAACCAGTTTTATTTAAAATAATTGACTGCAAGGAAAATCACCCTATGTTGCATATCTTTGTTCTTTGCTTAGTTCTGTTATTGACGACTTAGGTATCAATACAGTTATAAGCATAGTGACTGGTAACGCTAGCAATATGAAATCAACTTGGAAATCAATTAGTGATATGTACCCGTCCAATTATTTTACTTGTTATGGATGTTGTGCTCATATTTTGAATTTATTCGCACAAGCTATTTTAATATTAGAAGTATTTGCATGTTTAATTACTGATTTTAAAGTCATTATAAAAACTATTAAAAAATCGCATATTTTGAATGCTACGTGTTGGTATTTCATTTAAGGAGTCAAAAGATGACAGTAGTGCGCGTGCGCGTGATGTCGACAAACGACGGAAGAACGCGAGCGAGCGGGACACATTAGTAGTAGTGACCAAGTAGTGGCAACATATACTACTTTTAGTCGTACCTATAGATACAGTCCTATATCAATTATATTATAACATACATAACATGTACATCGAGTAGTTTATTGAGATGTAAGTTAGTGAATAAAATATTAGAAATACGAACGGCAGTTTGTACACATAAAAAGAATTCATAATCCACCAAGGGATAACATTTTGGTCCAAAACGAGTCGGATAGTCGTAGAAACATCAAATCAACACATTGAGGAAGGACGGTCCACCATTAACCGTAAGTCGTTCCTTTCAAATACATATTCCTTATTATTATTATTTTGTATTGTATTACCAACAAGCAGTAATGACAGAAAACGATCAATTAATAGAATTGATTCGCAAACGTGGTAATGTTAAGGCAATTTTAACTCGATTTGAAACATTTATGAAAACATATACGTGTGAAAAAGAATCTGAATTGAGATTAAGATTAGAAAGAGTTACACCTGTTTTAGATGAATACAATTTGTTACAAAATGAAATCGAAGCCATCGATAACAGTCAATTTAAGGATAGAGAAGAGTTTGAAAATAGATATTTCAGTACCGTTTCAAGCGCTAACAAAATTATTACCGAGTTGCAAGTCAAAACAGTATTCGATGACATAAATGTCAATACCGCAAGTAATGATATAGTCAATAACCCAATGAATTTGAATGTGAGATTACCTAAAATTGTTTTACCGGAATTCAACGGTGCTTATGATACATGGTTAATGTTTTCGGACGCTTTCAAGTCATTAATTCACGAAAATCAACAATTGAATGCGACACAGAAATTTTATTATCTAAGGTCGTGTTTGAAGGGCGAAGCGGCACAAGTTATAAGTGCACTCGAAGCATCGGATGCGAATTACTCCGTCGCCTGGGATTTAATTAAAAATCGTTATGAGAATAAACGTATTATCATACATACGCATATAAAAGAATTATTTGATTATACTGTATTACATCAAGAATCGCATACACATTTAAGAAAACTTGTCGATCACTTCCAAAAGCATGTACGGTCGCTAACAACTCTAGGCGAACCAACCGATAGCTGGGATACGTTGTTAATACATTTAATTACCTCAAAACTTGACGCAAAAACTAAAAGAGCATGGGAAGGTTCCGTGGCAACCAATTCAATGCCAAATTTGAAAAAACTTTGGGATTTTTTAGTAAATCAGTGCGTATTTTTAGAAACGCTAGATAAGGGAAAAAACATAACAAAATCGAGCGTACAATCTTATGTCGCAATAAATAAATTAGAATGCCAATTATGTAAGGGAAATCATCTCATTTTTCGCTGCCAAAAATTCTTGGATTTTAATGTGAAAGAAAGATTTAATACTATTAAAAGATTAAAATTATGCATTAATTGTTTGAAACATAATCATTTTAATAGAGATTGTAAAGCCAGTAATTGTAAAAGATGCAATCAACCCCACAATACTTTATTACATTTTGATAATAAAAAGCTAAGGCCACATGACGACAATGATAGACCAAATAATTCAAGGGAAGAATCACAACAATCCAGTGATAGCAATTCAGTCATTACAGCGCATACATCGACCAGACAGTCGGAATATGTTCTTTTATCAACGGCAGTAGTACTGATCAAGGATATTCATAATAATTTAGTTCAGTGTCGTGCGTTGATTGATTCAGGATCGCAATCAAATTTTATGACAAAAGAATTGCTAGAAAGGTTAAAGTTGAAGCAGTTTGATATATCAATACCTGTAAGCGGAATAAATCAGTCGTTATTAAGTATTTCTCATATAACGCATGCAGAATTATTCTCGACTAGCAAAAAATATCACAAAAAATTGTCATTTCTAATTATGAACAAAATAACAGATAAATTGCCTCAGCAAAGTTTTGATATTTCGAATTTAAATATACCACAGGATATTACGCTAGCAGATCCAAACTTTTATAAGGCACAGAAAATTGACATATTATTGGGTGCTACAATTTTCTTTGATTTGTTGTCTATAGGACAAATTAAACTGGGAGAAAATAAACCAATATTACAAAGGACAAAATTAGGTTGGCTAATAGCAGGTGATTTACCTAACGATAATTTTAGCAATAAGATTTCGTGTAATTTAAGCATAAATAACGAAGTTTTAAACAAATTAGAAAAATTCTGGAAAATCGAGGAATTACCCGATTCTAAATATTATTCGAGCGAAGAGTTGTCTTGTGAAAATCATTTTCAAAACACATTTAAACGTGAAGAGGATGGTCGTTTTACAGTATCGTTACCATTGAAGGAGGAGCATGTTAATTTAGGTGAATCATTGGAGAACGCAGAAAAAAGATTGAATTCAATAGAAAAGAAATTTGCTAGGGATGATTCTTTAAGATTAGAATATACGCGATTCATGATGGAATATGAAAAGTTGGAACACATGACAGAAATTACAAACTTCAATGACAATATTAACGAGAATGTTAATTATTTGCCACACCATTGTGTTTTTAAACAGGCTAGTACCACAACAAGGTTACGGGTTGTCTTTGATGCAAGCTGCAAAACAACAAACGATATATCGTTGAATGACATTTTGAAAACCGGACCGGTGGTACAAGATGATCTCTTTTCAATTTTGTTAAGATTTCGTAAACATAGTTATGTTTTGACTGGAGATATAACAAAAATGTATCGTCAAATAAATATAGTAGAATCGCAACGGGATTTACAACGTATTGTATGGAGATCGGATCCAAAATTACCATTAAAACACTATAAGCTTAATACGCTTACCTATGGCACAGCTCCAGCATCATTTTTAAGCACAAGATGTTTGAAACAATTAGCTATGGAAAACGAGGAGGCTTACCCGGAAGCAGCCTATGCGATAAGAAAGGATTTTTATATGGACGATCTATTGACAGGAGCGAACTCAATAGAAGATTTACTAGGATTGAAGCAAGATATTACTAGTATTTTAAGCAGTGCCAAGTTTGAGTTAAGAAAATTTAATTCAAATCATGCAAGTATTGTTAAAAGCGAGAGGCCAACTGAGGTGAACCTGATTGAAACAAAAACATTAGGTGTTATATGGCAGGCCGAGCTAGATAGATTTACTTTTACTACGAACTTTAACATGAAAAGAATACGAATTACTAAAAGAGTTATTCTATCTACCGTGTCACAAATCTTCGATCCTTTAGGATTAATTGGTCCAATAGTAATTAGGGCAAAATTATTGTTACAAAAATTATGGGAACTCAAAAGTGAATGGGATGAAACCGTGCCAGCAGACATTTATGCGACTGCGAGGAAATTATTCGACGAATGGGAGAATATTCATGAAATCTCAATACCCCGACATGTATTATTGTTTGATCCTGTTAGTATCCAGATACATGGGTTCTGCGATGCATCAGAACGTGCGTATGGTGCCACCATATACATTAGATCACAAAATTCAAACAATCAGATTTGTTCAAGATTACTTGCAGCGAAATCACGTGTTGCTCCTATTAAAACTATTTCAATTCCACGATTAGAGCTTTGCGCAGCACATTTATTGACTGAAATAAAAAACTCAAGCAAGGTTAAGAATTATCTCGAAACAAGGGAGATAGTATGGAATTTTATTCCTG
Organism: Amphimallon solstitiale; assembly: GCA_963170755.1. Lineage (NCBI taxonomy): Eukaryota > Metazoa > Arthropoda > Insecta > Coleoptera > Scarabaeidae > Amphimallon > Amphimallon solstitiale. Next base: position 250,632,836 of record OY720675.1, read on the forward strand.
CGCGTACTCCGCATTTTGGGGGGATTTGGGAAGCTGCTATAAAATCAACAAAGACTTATTTAAAAAAGATCATTGGTAATACAAGACTAACCTATGAATCCTTTTATACTGTTCTAATACAAATAGAAGCTATCCTTAATTCTAGACCCTTATACCCACTTTCCAATGACCCAAACGACTTACAGGCTTTAACACCAGGGCATTTCTTGATTGGAGAGTCACTTGTGGCTATACCACAGCGAGATGTAACTACAGCTCCAATCAACAGATTGAATAATTATCATCATCTACAGCAACTCTATCAACAGTTTTGGAAAAGATGGTCCTCGGAGTATTTGCACACCATGCAGCAGAGGAATAAATGGATGTTGGATAGTCCAGGAGGTGTTCAAATCGGAGATCTCGTGCTGTTAAAGGAAGATAACGTGCCTCCATTGAAATGGAGTATGGGTAGGATCATCAAGATACACCCGGGCCAGGACGGAAGAACGCGAGTCGTTACTATCAAAACCGCTCAAGGAACCGTAGACAGAGGGGTGCAGAAAGTGTGTTGTTTTCCTAAAGACTACCACTAAACTCATTTATTTTATTATTATTATTTTCTTTTTTTATTTTTGAAAGCCAGGTCTTTCAAGGCCGCCGGTATGTTGGTATTTCATTTAAGGAGTCAAAAGATGACAGTAGTGCGCGTGCGCGTGATGTCGACAAACGACGGAAGAACGCGAGCGAGCGGGACACATTAGTAGTAGTGACCAAGTAGTGGCAACATATACTACTTTTAGTCGTACCTATAGATACAGTCCTATATCAATTATATTATAACATACATAACATGTACATCGAGTAGTTTATTGAGATGTAAGTTAGTGAATAAAATATTAGAAATACGAACGGCAGTTTGTACACATAAAAAGAATTCATAATCCACCAAGGGATAACACTACGTTTAAAAATATACAAGATGAACAGCGAGCATTACAAAAATCAAACACATTAACATCTCTTAAACTACCTGGCCAAACTAGATAGAGCTCAAATATTTTCTGTTTAGAAAGCTTAAGAATAAATAAAAAAATTTAAAAGAATTAGCTATAACAGAAACTCTAGCTAATACTTTAAACCAAAAGTATAAAAAATAATATTTTAGATGATCTATTTTGGGAAAGAGTTGATACATTACAAAAAATTTTACACCCTGTCTCCGTAATTTTAAAGAACATACAAACCTCTCAACCTTGCATATCTTATGTTTTTGAATATTTTCAAGACCTGAATGATCAACTGATTGCTGCATACCCAATTTCAAAACTACATGCTGTCTTATCACATTTAAAATCACGGAGAGAAATGGCTATAACACCTATGCATTTGGCTGCCAATTTACTAGATCCAAAATTTATAGGCCAAAATCTCATTAACGAGGAATATATCACAGCACTGACATATATTAACAAACTATCAATGCATCTAGTTAGTGGATCTGATATAGCAAAAATTATGACTGAGGTTGCTTATTACAAATCGAAAGAAGAATGTTGTTTTCAAAAGATTTTATATGGCAAGCATTGGCAAATTGAATTCTGTATTATGGTGGAAATCACTTTGTTGTACTAGAGCTTTAAGTAAAGTCGCAATAGAAGTTTTGAACAGCCCACCAACAACGTGTGCGACGGAGAGAAGTTTTTCAATGTTTAGTATTATACACAATAGAAAACGAAATAGATTAACTAATGAAAGAGCTGCTAAGTTGGCATATGTGAAAGATCTCCCAACAGAAGAGATGGAATTTTCTGATTCGAGTTGCAATACTGAGTCTGAGAGTGATCTGGAATAGTTACGTAAATTATAATGGTAATAATGATAAATCATTGTTTTGTTCTATTTTCAGAATATTGTTTAATTTTAAAATATGTTAATATTGTACTCTCTATTTTTTTTCCTTTAATAAAATGTTTAAGACTTTTTTGTTGTAGGGTTTTTATTTAAACAATTTTTCCTGCATTTACGAGGAAATAAAGCTTCGATATGTTAAATTACACGGATCTACTGATTTTTATATTATTTTTAGTGCTGATTCAAAGAAATAACATGCATTTTTTCTATAACCAAAGATTTTATCACAAAATGATTTCATATTTTGACGGAAATAAAGAATAATATAAAATAAAACATTTTTCTCATCAATGCGAGAGGATTATTGAAAATTATAGTTAAATTATGAAAATTTTGTTATGGTCTGAAAATTTTTCCTGTACAGTACCTGGATTGAGTTTGCAAGAGGGAAAAAATTCTTATTTTTGATTTTGCTATAAAATGCTAAGGGAATTAAATTTTATGCTTCATTCCAAATGATCAAATCTGTAATTAATATTTGAATTCCACTTAGGATGTTACAAAAATTTTGTTTTCATTTTTTTCATCGCATTTCATCTATTATTATTTGTCGTGGAAGGCTTTGACTTCAAAACGTCAAACAGTAATTTATGTGTCAAAAATAACTTGAAACTGTAATTCTGTAATTTTTGGTGAAAATGTTAACGTTATCACAAAAAATATATTTAATACAATCTTATGGTATTGGGGAAAAGAACTACCGTCGCGTTGCGGAAGAATTTAATGAAAAATTTTCCAGAGTAACTCTTTCCCGTATATAAGGAAGATGGGAAAAAATTTTTGGAAACTGGTTCTGCAGAAAGAAGTCGCTGTACCCATCCAGCACTGATTTTATTCATACCCAAATGGTCAGAGAGAATTCGGCGAACACTTGTTTCGGAAATGCTTGTGTTCACTTCTAATTCCTTCACTTTCAAATGGCGATCTTCTAGCACTAAATATTCAATAATTGAAATTTTTTGAGGCGTTATCACTTCAATTGGTCGACCCGACCGATCAGCATCTTCGAGGGATTCTTGCCCCAAACGGAAACATTTTGTCCACTTTTTTACAGTTGAACACGAAGGAGAAGAATCACAGTAAACGCCGTCTAAACGTTGTTTATTGTGCCCTTTTTTTGTTAAAAATTTAATGCCCGCGCGATACTCAATCCCCGTTACTTCAGACATTTTCGTGCGCTAGTCACGTTGGTTGGCTGGTTACTAAGAACTACTAGTCTTCGAACCGTCCATATTTATAGTGTACACCTTACGTATATGCATCCATGACGTGACGGAGTTTGAACACGTTTGAACCTGTATAAGCCTGTCATACCGAGAATTTATGGCGTCTCCCTCGTACGTTAATGTTTTAAAGTGAAAACAGAAAACATCATTTTATTTCGACATTAAAGCCTCCGAGCCCCAGGCTTTTTTTGGTTCGGCTGTATACGATTTAATTAAAATAATGACCCTTTAGGCATTCGTTTGAAAAGTATACTGAACAATTGAAAAACGAAAATGTCTCTATTTCAAAATACTGAATAAAAATAATAGGTTTGTATGTTATTTAATATCAATTATCTGGAATAAAATTTGCCATACTGTGCCTGTAAACCAGTACCGAATCCATTCGCATCAGATTCTACATACGTACATATATGTATTCCAATGAAAGAGCGAAATCAGAGAGAGAGAGAGAGAGCTAGGACATCGTCATTAAAAACGTCTAATCAATAAATTGTAAATTTGAGCAGGTAAAATAGGTCGTAACAAAACCTTTTCCGATCCGTAAAATATTTAATATAAAATACATTTTCAAACACGCATACCATTTTGTAAAAATTGAAGCCAAAAGAAATAAACACAAAGCAATGTATACAGACATTCCAGATGTAAGTAAACTATTGAAAAGAACTGATTGTGAGCTTCCAATTCCAATGCATTAAAATTTTTCTGCAAATTCCAAGGACGAGAAAGATATAAACGATGTTTTGAATGTCATTTTCAAGTGATCCGATGTATGTTTCTTCTGAGGAACTACATCTCATTACTTAATAAGATCTGAATGATTTGATACGGGATTTGGGTTTAACCAAAGAAAAATCACAAATTTCGGGATCTCGATTACAAGAATGGAATCTGTTACATTCCATAAAAAAAATCTTTGTACTGAAGAATTGTCACGAAAGATTCATTCTATTTTACAAAGTTGAAAGTAATTTCTGTTACTGTACTGATATAAATCAACTTTTGTATGAAATCAGTACCGAATAAAACCCTACAGAATGCATGACTCGTCGAAAATAAGTCTCAAAGCCGTGTTAACTTGAAACCATCAATCCCAACGGCTCATTCTACAAACACAAAAGAAACGTATGGCAGTATGTCAACTATATTAAATCTCATTCAATATTCAAATCATCTCTGACAAATCTGTGATGACATTAAGTTCTTTCCTTATTACTTGGACTGCAAGGAGGGTTTACCAAATGCTGTTGTTTTTTGTGTCTGTGGGATAGTGAAGCAGTTCAGCATCATAACCAAATAGAAGAATGGCAACCACAGACAAGCATTGTTCCTAGAGAATTTAATATAAAATTTGAGCCGTTAGTGGACTCTAATTTGGTGATTTTACCCCTTCTACACATTAAATTAAGATTGATTAGACAGTTTATAAAGCACTAGAAAAAGAAGGCAGCTGTTTTAAATACTTCAGTTACAAAAAGATATGGAAACCGCAAGGCGATATTTTGAGTGTAGGGAGGATGCCCAAAAATCCTCCATTTCTTTTGTTGCAAATTTCGTGGAGTCTACTATTTGGCTACATGACGTCGAGCAAAATCGTGAAGAAAATAACAACATTTGTATATTTCTCTGGACGTTTTAATCTTGTTCAATTTTATTCTAACTTCTTCGAATTTTATCAGCCAATGGCCTTCATAGTCGAAGAAAATGATAACATCTCATTCCTGCAAAAATTTGCGCTTTAAATGTATTTGGGGATGATGAATCTGAATGTTTTCTCTTCTCTATAATTATGCACTTGCTTTATAAGTTTGAGGGCGCTTGCTGGAATATTGTGACCTCCGTCCAAAATATGTCGAGCTACACTAGACTGCTCTGTCCTATTAAACCGGAAATAAGCAATGTGCTCTTTATAGCGAGTTGCAATTAATTTCGTAAATTCCAGATTTTTGTTTTACCTTAATTTTATCTTTAGTACTGCTCAAAAGAGTTTTCTACGAATTACATGATTTGAAGGCGACTTGAAAACCAACATTTTTAAAAATATATTTAAGTTTTTCGAAATATTATAAAAAGGTACGACAACAAATTTCTCAGCTTTTTTACTTTGAGCTAACAAAGTTGTGGTGTATAGACAACGCAGTACTACTGAATATGGCAACATAGTAGTCGAAATACGTATTTAGTTTTTTGTACCTTTTGTGTAAAGGTGTGTTTGTCTAGTACATATTTTGTGTTTTAATCCTGATATCGTGAATTCATAATTCTTTTATTCTTAATTGGGTTAAAGTTTCGAATAGTGTTTAGGCACAGAATTGAAGAATTATTTTCAGTTTTTAATGTGTAAATGAACGAAAACACAGTTGAATCAACTGTGTCTTCTTTCATTTAGTACTTAGTATTTAGTATGACTGGATATGCCAATTCTCATGTACAAATCAGAGCAGCAAGAAGAGTACAGGGCAATTAGAGACAGAAACGAGTACAATTATAACTTTTCCCAGGAGGTACATACATTAATGTCATCAATATTTCTTTTAATAATCAATGCGTATGTATAACAGTTTATAGAAATATTCAATAACTTATTTCAGAATAATTTATATTTATATGTAGATAAATTCTGATGATGGAAATATAATATAATATCCAACCCTATCCAACCCAACCCAACCCAAATATGTAAAACGTATATTTTGCAGATTATATGCATTTTTTTAAATAGCATATTGTGCGAAACTGAAACAATTCTGAATGATGTAGATCTTTGGCAGGCGTTTCAAGATTTCAAGGAAAAAAATGATTGATGTTGTATGTTAAGAAATCAGTGTTATCCCACTGATGATTTGGTGAAGAGCATATCTTCTAAGGTTACACCTTAGCAAAAAATACTACGTTTAACACTCTTTTTTTTGTTTTTAACAGATTTCTACTGAAGATGACAACTTAGTTGCCGAAATACGTACTTTTCAATTGTTTTTTTTTGTGGTAAGGGAATTTTTCCTTTTACAATTTATTTCAGGTACAACAGTATGGGTATGCCCAGTTTTAAATTCCGAAGAATCAAAATAGGTTGTTTTAACCCGTTAACAGGGCTTTCATTGTACCTATTTTGGTAATAAGTAGGTAAATAATAAATCGATTTCTGAATTTTATTTCTGATTGTGCTTTTGAAAAGAGAACATCAATTTGTGTTTTGTAGTGTTGTGGTATTTTATTTATTTTTATTGGTAAACTGCCCAAAAGTCAATAGAGAGTCAGTGTGGGTTAAGACATAAAAAGAAATACGTGTAGATATGGCAAAAGTCTACTATTCTGCGTGCTTTAAAATTATAAGTATAATTTTGGAAAATTCAATATCGAGAGAGGTGCAAAATCGATCGATATCTGTAATTTCTTGAGATACAAAAAAAAGTTAGAGGCAAGTTACATTCTTTTTGAGGGACATACGCAATGAAAATACAGAGAAATGCAGGGCGTTTCAGTTTAGCCGGGCTCATTAAAACAACATAAAACGGTACATATTTTTAAAAGATTTAATTCTTACGTAGGCAAATTTAATATGGAAAAATAACTACGCGATATCCGCCATATTTTACAACATAATCAAGCCTTAAGTTGTGAACATTCTCTTACATTTTTACGTTGGGTTATTATATTTTACTCTGTCATTAAATACAACTTGCACATAAGTACATCACGAATATTAGTTGTCAGGCCAGTCCAAGCACTCTGTTAAATTCATCACCTAAACAACGTCAACGATTGGTACGCCTAAGACGACAAAAAAGTTATATCGCATAATTAAAGAATAGAGAAACTATTAGAATTTGATGAATATGACAAAAAAGGAAGTGGACTTTTTTTAAAAAAATTATCCTCTTCCAAGGTATAAAAACAGATTACCGTAATAAAATTAATTAATATGTAATTATTTTTGATACATGGTTTGAACAAGCTTTAAATTAAATAATTTGTAGATAATGCTGTAATAGTCATGAACAATATCATTTACATAGACTATAAAGACTACCTATTTAGAAAAAGGAATGTCAGGTGGATTAATGGATGATATCGTAGAACCATTTGTAATTTGTGTTGGAAATAATGATAGTGAAAATGAGTTTTTATTATCCATTGAATCATACTAATTTCTGCAACTATTTTTTTTTATATTCATAACTTTGAAATTGTACTTTTGCAATACTTTCATAATAACTTTTAAAAGCAATTTACATTTTACTTTACAATCAAATCTGATATAAGTATCAATAATTTGAATGCACATATTATTTTCATATTTAAAAGAAAATTTCATGGAATATTTATATGTTCGAGTTTAGGGTTTACCAGAATAGGTTATGTCAAACATCATATTCAATTCTAATTTTGAGTATATTTCACATTTTAAATAATAAATATAATTTTTTTGCAATTATTAGTAAAAATATAAAATTTAAAATTAACAAATTACCACATTCTCAACTGTTTAGATGTTATATAAATATATAATAATAATAAATATATTGTTTACTACTTTTTAAGCTATGTGTTCCGGGTTTTATACTTAGATAGAGTGTAACCGTAGATTTTATACGATGTCGCTTATATTCCATTATGGTTCGTCATTTTTTCTCATTTAGGAAACTTTCTAAATTGATTGCGTGTCGTATTTTAGTATGAAACTTGAATTTTTGTTATTGCAGCTCTCTATTATGAATGACTATAGGGCATTTGAAGACATTAGGATACACTGCTACAGTAAAAAATGAAGAAGAATTGAGAAATTATATCATTGTCGTGTGCTTTTGATTGAGTACCGCTATCAATGAGGTCAAAACTGGATATATCTACACCAGTTGTTGTAGTCATTTTCAGCAGTTTTCGTCATTTGAGAATATTATTTTCATTTTACGAGAAGCTTTCTTTTTTGCTCCGTATCAACGAAATAGAGCTTCTTTTCAAATGTAATGTAAAAAGCGATGAATCTTAAAACAGCCCACGGAAAAAATCCCTGAATTTTTGCCCCATTCTTATTAAACAACCCTGTATAACAACAACATTTCTAGATTCCCATTCTGACAGTTTGAGCACACTGAGATAAATGTCAAAAGTTATGCGCGTCTTTCAATCTGATTAAAACTTCGCAAATTGACTAAAAATAACTAATTCGTCCGTTTAAAAGTAAAAATTCGCAATTGTAAATATCGTAAATCATAAGACAAACTGCCGTAATAATGTTGTTTTTTAACAAAACAGATATTTATATTAATCAACGCGCTTAAAATTCTATGTAATTATTTATGGTGAAACCAATAAAAGAATTTTTTTTTTCATACAATGAAACATATTTTTAAACATTTTCCTATCGTCTAGTTTAACCAAACAAACATCAATTATCCTTACCTGTCTAGTCCATTTCCTTTATTATCCTCGTTGTGTATTAGGGTAGTAATTTATCAATATTATTAAAACATCTTCTTTCTAATTTTTTACTATTATTAACATTTATTTTCTATTTTAGTAGAAGGATTTTATTTCTTTATTTATTTTAGTTTATGTGAAGTAGTTAGATGAAAACACCAATTTTAATTTAAAGTTTCCTACAAATATTACAAGTTACAATGTTCCCTTGTTGAAAATTTATTTTTCTTTTTCTTTATTTAGAGCGTGATGCGTGTCGGTGGTCCAAAGTTTTACCGTCTCTTTCCGTCTCCTCTATTATTTCTTCGCTTATTATTTTCTTCTTCGCAAACTCTCACTCGCGCAAAGCGAAAACAGTACGAAAAGTGTAGAACGCGTATAGCCAGATTATATTCAGTTTTGTGTGTAAGTGTCAGTATGCGTTATGTTCGTGCTTCTCTCTCTCTCTCTCGCTCTATGTATGTATGTGTGTGCGTGTGTTTGTGTCAATTTCAAATTGTTTTGGTCGCCGCACGAATTGTCGCACTTGCTACCCGCCAACGGCCCGGATCAGGCAAGACTCCGGTGTAACAAGTAGGTACGTTGGTCCGGGATAGGATGCGCGCGCAGTCGGTCGCCCTCTCCCCCTATAATACAACACATCGAGCGCGACGTCGTCCTCGTCCTCCACGGCAACGTTGGTGATGACCAAAAGCGACAACGGCACACGACACTTGTTGTATCTCTCCTCCGACTCTCCAATTCCCGTGTTTCGTACGCGTGATACCTCTCCAAATATAGCGATGTGTGTGTACCGACACATGTAGCAAAATAATTGTTTGGCGATGTCTTCCCGGCGACATAACTGAACGATTTCTGTGTTAAACTACATGCTTGCACGTTGTACACAAGACAATAATGTAATAAGTCTGGTAAAACGCGGGTTTAACACGGTTTTATGTTTGAAACGGAGTAAACAAAAATAATAATAATTTTTATTTAGCAATTGCTATTAAAATATACAAATATATCACATAGAAACTAAATTTTTTTCTATAATATATTTACGAACAAATTGTTCAAATATTCTAAAGTTCTTAACACTGTAAAAGAACCCCGTTACAATAATTATTAATTATTTATAGCGGCCCCACGTTGGGCGCCATATTGTAATGGCACAAATAAAATTATTATTAATAACGTAATGTAATGGTCCCACGTTGCTGAGCCATAATGTAAAGGAACTAATTCATTATTAATAACATTGGTAATGTAATGAAACTTGTAAAATTGCAATGACGTAATGTAATGGCCCTTTTAATAAATGCACTTTATATTTTAATATTTTTTAAATAAAATAAAATAAAATAATTGAATAATTTTACCTGACTAGCTCATATTCCCAGGACGATCCCGGTCAAGAGATATCAACAAAAATAATCTTCGGACATTAATTGGCATAATTAAATAAAACAAATATTAATTTAAATTACATTTGTATTGGAAAGCAAAATTTTTGCATATATTAATACAGTCACACAAAAAATACATACACAAAATAAAAATAATATTGGAATTTTAAAACAAAAAATTACGGAAGCGGTCAATTCTGTCACTGAAGATATGATCCACAATGTTTATAAAGAGTTTGTACGTAGAACTGAAAAGTGTGTAGAGGTTGGGGGATACCACTTTGAATAAAATTTTTAAAAAAATCCTTTAATTCATATGTGTTTTTGTAATTTTCTCAGCTGCTAAAAATAATATTTAGATTATTGTTTCAGAATTGGTGGTCTTGAGACTGGTACAAATTTTATAAAGAATGACATTTTTGCGTAAAGGCCCAAATAATTTTTTTCACTATTCTTCAGCCCATCCGGGGACACACTGTATATATATTTACAACGCAAATGATATTTTTTAAAACAACATTGGCAAATAATTTAAAAATGCCGATACATTCTTGTATCTAAGACAACTATTAAATATGTTTATCAAACTTAGATTAGTATATTATTTTAATACGTCTCTAGATTAAGACAAATTTTAAAATTTAAGTTTATCTGGCATATGCGCAATAATAGTTTTTATATACCTTTCATATATTTTTCTCCTGTTGTCGGTGTGCTTAGTGGGAGTCCTCCTTCGACGGTAGAGACACCTGTTCATCTTGCTCTTTAACAAATATTTTATGTAGATTGATTCACAGTTTGACTGAACTAATAAGCAAAATCTTAAAAGTTCTTAATCTTACCGAGCCATTAAAACATAAACTGCATCGCATAAAAAAAATTAGCGGGCGAAATAGACTAAACTGCTTTTTTTATAAACTTATTTTTATTTTTAATAAAGTTTGTTTTTATACCCCACTATTATATTCATAGGAATAATTTGATACAACAGACCACGTTCTAAATCGTAATCATAATTTTTAATAGCACAGGTTTGAATTGTAATTCTAATCATATGTGACTGCTTTGTATTGTTACAATAGTTTGTGTTTTGTTTCGGTTATATGACGAATATGTTAATTTTAAACACACTATTCTAATGTTTTTCTTTTTATGAATATAAACGCCTTTTGGTATTAAATATTAATAAAGTATCGATATTGCAATAAATTATGATGAAGTTATAGACTGATTATTTTAATATTTTATTATAAACAAAATATAACTTAGTAATTATGCTTCCAAAATGATATAAATTAAATGCGAAAAATTATTCCAAATATTATTATTATTATTATAACAATAAGATGAACTACAAACAATATTATAAGAAAACGATATGCTATTATTTGACTACTAAATCAGAGATGTAACTTGCTCTTTATTGGATACAATTTGTTGCCAAAAACTGTACAAAAGGGTGAGTCGCAAGGCTTTAAAATCCAATCAATTTCCATTCGAAAAGGTCGTCCTCTTCATCCATTTCTCTTATTTAAAGTATTTCGTCGCAACTTAGCTTTTCCCTTAAGTCAAAACGGTCGTCGTTCAGTGACGAAAAGAATAATCGAAAAGGGATACGCACTGGCACATCTGAAGTAAGTGTACGCACTCCGAAAGGGAGAAGAAAAAAAACAGAAACTTTTCGACGATAAACTCGTAGAAAGTCATCGGTTTTCTACGCCTTACCCATGCGATTTATTCGTTACACATAATGTCGGAAGACGAGAAAGGCGGAAGGGCAAGTCCCAGAGATTTGCCGTGATTAAATATTCCTGAAACGCGGATTGCTTGAATGGGGGGGCCTTCTTTTATATGCCTTTTTGGAGTTGGCGCTTTTGAAGATGTAGAAAGTTAAAACGTCAACAGATTGAAAAAGAAAGACGGTGGATTTATTTCGGATTGCCGTCAAAAGAAATAGAAGTAAAAATTACCTCCAATTAGACTGTATCTGCATGTTTCTTTGTGAAATCTCTTCAACAGGTAATAACTTCAAAAAGTATATTTTATAACATTAGTGAAGAGTGCCTTACTAATCAGATTTATTTTTTGAATAAAAAGTATTTTTATAATTACTTGTTCCAATAATAGATCGAGACTGTGGCTCAAAGTATGAATCAAAATGCAAATGGAAAAATCCCTTAACACAAAAATTAAAAAAATGTAAAAAGTCTATAGACGTATTTAAATTGTAATCAAAAATATGTTGGGCAAACTAGGCGTTCAATTTCAACTCATTACAAAGAACACGTTGCACATTTTAGATACAACAGACCGGAATAATCAAGCGTTACTCGACATATTTTCGACACAGACCACGGCATACCAACAGATAGTCTTAGATTAGTTAAAACTGTAAGTAATTTTCAAATGTAACTGTTATCCTACTGGTGATTCAGTGTAGAGCTTATCTTCTAAGATTACACCTTAGCCAAAAACACAACTTTTAATACTTTTTCCTTTTTTCTACAGATTTCTACTGAAGATGACAAATTAATTGCCGAAATAGGTAAATAGATTTTTATATCTTTTTAATTGTTGTGATAAGGGATTTTTCCTTTTACATTTTGTTTCAAAATTATTTGTATTTTACATTAAAACATAAAGTTTATTCTTCACGACTACTATTGGAGATGAATATCAAACAAACATAAGTCATATTTTCTTCAAATATGCAGGAAATTTGTAAGAAACGTTTTCCGAAACGTTTTTTCCGTAAAATAGATAATTTAATTTTATGTAAAATTGACATGGAAAATGACGGATTAATTGTATATCGATTGGACTATACCTTGTCTCAGAATAAGAAGGAGTGATTCAAATAGCGCGCCAAAATGGCGTATGTTTTTGAAGTATTTCATTGGTTCTTGCGTAGGCAAGTTTAACATGGGAAAATAAGTTTGACGAAACGTCATTTTATGTTTATAGCCAAGCCATAACCGAGAATCTTACATTTTTACTTTGGTTTATTATACTTTATTGTGTTATTAAATAAAATCCATACTTTTATGTACAACATGAGCATGCGTTGATCAGACGGCTTAAGATCTAAGGAACAAGTGATCATGCATTTGAAACTTTGAATTTGATGAATATGTCAAAAATACTGTACGTCAGTGCAAAAATCAAACATTCAACAATTAATATCATTGCAAAAATAACTATAGATGAGTTCATACCATAAATGAACTGGACAACTCACACATATTCTAGAATTGACTCATTAATTTCAAGTGTGTTAATTAAATACTAATTATATTACCACATGTTCATATACACATGTTATATTTCAGATATATCAAACGTCAAGAATCCTGTAGGTACTAATAGAAAAAGGTGAAAATATCTGGTGGAGAATATGGGAAAAAGTTTGGATTGCCACAAGTATAATGAATGCACGACAAGCTTTGTTGAAACCCTGTAGAATTAAATAGCCATACCGATAAAGATAGGCAATTAAGAATACTTCATATAGGATCTGAATTGATACATAAGATGAAGTTGCTATAACAAAAATCCCCTTTCAGAATATCACTTATATGAGAACGTTTGACAGAAGCAATTACAAACGTTACAATAAGTATTTGGAAAAATTGTGCCGACCATGTAAATTTTTAATCTTTTTAACATGATGTGAACACTAAATTATTGTTAATTTCCAATATATAGTAGAAATAAATATTTGTTATACTTTATATATTTTCATAATAAATAAATTTTAATAGGAAATAATAATTAGTAATGTGTAGGTTATGTAATTATCTTTGCAGTTCGTCTAAACAACTTCAGCCGATGTAAATTTTTCTATTTACTACTGTTGTATGTAAGATTCAAATTTCCAAGACTAGTTGCTTGAATTTACCTCCTCAAGGTTTGTAGCAGTAATACGAATAATTTATCTGCAAGTTCTTTATTGATATTTAAAATAGAAACTAATAAACAAAACCTTTTCTGCAAGTTTTTATATACATTTTGATAAAAGATAAAAGGTTTGATTCATTCTTGCTCTCTGAACAAATATTTAATAATAAATAGACTTGATTCACAATTTTCATGTTGATATAGCACATTCACTAAAATGTGCAGTAATTATATATTTATAACGGCAATCCTCCTCTAAACGCTCAGAACAAAGTCTATGCTTTCATTTGTAAATTGGGCCTATATCTTTATCCATAAATTCTTCTATTTTTTTTTTGCAAAACTAGAATGAACAGATTTGAATGTTAAGAGATTTGTATTCATCAAATTATAGATGTAGCACCTACTTGTGTTTATAACTTTACTCTCCTGTTTCCAATTGCCGTGCACTCGTATTGTTGCTTCGATTGGTAGAATGAAAAGCGGCACATCCATCTATTTTAACGAAAGTAGTAAATGAAACACAAAACAGCTAAATCCTTAGTTAGAATTAATACAGTTCTTCTAACCTCAATTGTCATGATGTCATATCAAATTGTCTACTAAATTTTAAGCTATGTGTTCCAAGTTTTGGCGTGATATTTGAATCACTCCTTCTTATTCTGAGACAGGGTTTTGGTATTAAGCTTTCTATACCAATAAATTCTACTTAAAGTAGTCCTTCGAGCCGGTGCTAATTCCCATTAAACATTAAAAAACTCCACTATATCACCTCTGAATGTCTAAAATTGCTCTTGTCATCGTCGACTATGAAACCTAGAAAGCCTTTCATTTCATCTTCCAAAACAAAATATTTTCCGTTCAAATTCTTCCTTAAAAGGGGCATTTACCAACTGTACCCGGGTGAATCGAAACTTATGCAGCTTGTATTTTACTAGCGGGACGATAGACGCAAAGGGGTGCGAGTAGATGGAGCTAGACGAAGTTCGGATTTCAGAACGCCTCGGTTTTATCCACAGATTCTGTCGCAATGTAGATCGGGACAAAGACGTTCCGCTTTGAAGAAAAAAAATTAGCGCAGAACCAGTTCAAACCGATGTATACATTTATATAATTCTCTACATGGAGTGGCTATTTATGTAATTTTTGGTCTATACTGAACATTTTTATTGTAAAAAATTGACCAAAATTTTTTCAAACCTGTCCTTAAACAAAAAAAGGACGTGTGGCCACCACACGACTTTCTTATACGTATGAGCGTTTCAAATTATAGAATTTTAAGAATTTTTTTATACAAAACCTATTCAAAATCCTATTCTAAGTACTTTCATTCTCTTAATAAATCTCTACAGGATACATACTTCTACATGCTTCTATTATCTTAATAAATCGCTATAGAATGCATACTTTGCAAGATACTCGAAAAAAAGTGCTACTCGCTAAGAGTAAGATTGCTACGTCCGGTCCGAATTTTGAAATTTCATATATGCAAAAAATACTGCAAATCCAGTTCTAAATACTGCAGAACTTACGACATATTCGCAAAAAATCGCTATTCGATAAGAGTAAAAGTGGTACTTCCGGTCTGAATTTTGAAATTTTTTTTATACAAAAGATATTGAAAATTATGTTTTAAATACTTTTATACTCGTACTTGTCTAAAAAGCATGACTTGCGAGATTTTCGCAAAGAACTGATTTTCGATAAGAGTAAAAGACCTACTTCCGGTTGGAATTTCGAAAAACTTTTTTAAGACAATTTGTCTCAAACTTAATTTTAAGTACATATGAATTCTTTATAAATTTGTTTAAACTTTTTAGTTGACGAAATGTTGGCAAAATTCGATATTTTCACTGAAGTAAACTGCTACTTCCGGTCTACCGATTTTACTGAAAAACTAATCAGATCTCAAGAGGGAAATTATACATCTAAATACAAAATTTGGAATTGATAGCTATAGCGGTTTGATCGCTATCGTGGTCACAGACAGACACACAGACAGACAGACAGACATTTTTAAAAAACCACTTTTTCGGTATCAGTGGACTTCGAAACGTGGACATCTGCAAAAATCTCGAAGTCGAAAATTTTCATCATCACAATACTTCCTTATACTACGTATAAGAAAATAACAACCACCAAACCCGGAAACCCCGTTAGATATCGCATTGATCCTTTTTTGTTTGAAAGCAAATTCATAGGCGCAGATAACGGTATTATTTCAATTTTGCATAATGTAATACTTTTTTCGCTGAAAAAGAAACATCTCATTCCGAGTTTGACGTAGTGATTTTTAATTTCTTATACGTAGTATAAGGAAGTATTGTGATGATGAAAATTTTCGACCTCGAGTTTTTGCAGATGTCTACGTTTTGAACTCCCCTGATACCGAAAAAGTGGTTTTTAAAAAATGTCTCTGTGTGTGTGTGACCACGATAGCGGTCAAACCGCTATAGCTATCATTTCCAAATTTTGTATTTACGAGTATAATCTCCCTGTTGAGAACTGATTAGATTTTCAGTAAAATCGCCAGACCGGAAATAGTGGTTTACTTCAGTAAAAAAATCAAATTTTTCCACTATTTCGTCAACTACTAATTTTAAACAAATTTATAAAAAATTCATGTACTCAAAATTAAGTTTGAGAAGAATTTTATTATAAAAGTTTACTGCCAATATTTTGCAAATCATGCTTTTTAGACAAGCACGTTACGAGTATAAAAGTATTTAGAACTTAATTTTCAATACCTTTTGTATAAATAAAATTTCAAAATTATGACCGGAAGTACCACTTTTACTCTTACCGAATAGCGATTTTTTGCAAATATGTGGTAAATTATGCATTCTGTATATATTTATCAAGAGTACAAAAGTATTTAGAGCTGGATTTGCAATATTCTTTGTATACATGAAATTTCAAAATTCGGACCGGAAGTAACACATTTACTCTTAGCGAGTAGCACTTTTTTTCGAATATCTTGCAAAGTATGCATTCTATAGCGGTTTATTAAGAGAATGAAAGTACTTAGAATAGGATTTTGAATAAGTTTTGTATAAAAAAATTCTTAAAATTGTATAGTTTGAAACGCTCATACGTATAAGAAAGTCGTGTGGTGGCCACACCTCATTTTTTTCTTTTGTGTACCAGTCTTAGTTAGTAGACATTAATCAAATTTATGCACTTTTGTGGTTATTTCTAAAACACATAACTTATTTAAGAAAATAAATTAATACAAAAACTGAACGTGACATTATAAGTTTATGCCTTCTGCATCGCTAACCTAAATTTGAGATTCTAAAATTATAAAATAAATTTAAAAAACGCTCCTCTTAAGGTTGGCGTTTTGCACGTCCGTGCCAAACGGGAATCCTATACTTTACTTAACAACTAATGCTAAGAATTGTACAATGGTGTTATTGGGTATAAGTGGAGCTATACCTTTATGCACGAGATATGTAACATTCAAAGATATATGTCTATTTATATCGTTTAACACAAAACAAGTGGTCAATGTGACTTTTCGCACTATTCCATATTGCAGTGATCTTGAGTATGGAATTAAATTGTAAACAAGTTTTCTCCAGTTCACTTTTAGATTTAATTTGATTAAATTTAGTTTTATTTAATTTATAAAAGTCCTAAACAAAATCAAACTATCTCCTTTGTAGATAAATGTTTATTAAGTTAGGATTTTAGCAAATTTCAATTAATTTAAGTAAAATAGTGTAAGAATGTTATTATAAATTTTATTCAAGAAATTAATAATTAGAATAGGACGTATATATCATGTAAATGTTAAAAAGTGTTTTCCGTAACTTCAGCGAGAAAAAAGATATGATGTCGGAGACCGTTCAATGGATTGGCCCGAAGATATTCTATATATGCTATCAACAATTACGAATGTGTAACACATAAATGGCAATAAATACTTAAATTATATATTGTAATTAACGTAATAACTATTTGTAACATTTACATATTGATGTCTTTAAAAAATTTTGTACATTATAATTGATTTAAACACGTCGATATTTAAATCAATGTTTGTTTACATGTCAAGCGAGAGATGTATCGTTTAGTCGCAAGAGGCAGTTAAGTCGACATGCATTTTAAGAAGTGGAAAGATGGTACAGAGCATGTCTAAGTTATTTATTAAGATAAATGTTTATATAAGGGTAAAACGCGAGAATTTGGGAGATTGATGCAGGTGCGAACCGCTCTTAAAAATAAACTTTGGTGCCTATACTTATAAATTATTAAAAATTGAATAAAAATCTGAACTGAATAAATTTTAATAAACTGGGTCTTGTAATATTTTCCAAAAATATTTGATAATAACTTAGAATATTTTCCGATAAATTGGAACTTGTAAAATTTCACAAAATATTTAATAAAACTTAGAATAAATTATGATAAATTAGGACTTGTAATATTTTCCGAAATATTTGATTATAACTTAGAATAGCTTTTAATAAATTTGAACTTATAAATTTTTATGAATTATTTTAAATATGAACTTAGGATAATTTTGCATAAATAGAATTTATAAACATTTAAGTGAGATAAATATTTTTTGGGGAACTAGAATGTTTTATTTTAACACGCGATGGTATAACACTATGCGTTACTGTGAAACATTTTAGTAATTGTAATAGTTTTGTTTTACATTTACTGAGAGAATTTTTTTTTAAATTTGAATATAAGTATAGACACTTTACGTTTGCAAGTCTGTAGAAGGTCAAGAGTGTCAAATTTATTTACGTATTCTTTTGTTTTTGTAGTGTAATTTCTTTCATAAATTTTGGACAAGTATTTTTTTTATAAGCTTAAGTTAATATGGATGAGTTTGAACAATTATATGAGGAATTAAGGTAGTTTGATTGTATTTATTTTTGTTTGTTTTGTATATAGTGTTGCACAGAATTTTATGTGGTGGTTTATGCAGGAGTTTAAACGAGGTTGGTATTTTTTTTTATTTATGAATATACTTTCACAATTCAATTTTTATTATCATATTATCATAACATGTAAGAGTTTGATTTTACATAAATTTCGCTTTAGACATATATATATTAACTGATTATCACAAATATTTCGAACATAGTTTATTTTCTGGATTTTGAGACGATATGGTCTTTAAGTAAATATGTGCTTAAAATAAATTTCTGCAGATTATTTAGTAAAATGAAATTTCTAATTATACATACAGACACACTAAGAACAAATTCAAATGTAGAAAATGGCTCCAATATTATTAGAACAATTAAACTACTTAAAACTAATTAAATCAAATGCACTAGCAAATATGATACCATCTTTGTACAATAAATCCTTAAACACTGTTTAGATAACCAATGTATTCCTTCGCACTGAAAAGCGTCGGTTAGAGATAATCATTGATTAGCCTTAATCAACGATTAGTTAACTGAGTACATATTTTAATGGGAATTGAAAAAACCGTCCGTTATTTATAGAAGGTGAATATTATAGTTAGTTTATTATTTTGTCAGAAAAGTTCAAGAAAGATAATTATTTTTAAGACAATATTTCACGGTACAAATCTGTAGTTCTATTCCAGATAATCGAATAAGATATTTCTGGAGAAAAAACACGTAGGATAACAAAATGTAAATTTTAATGAGAACAAAACGAATTTAAATACAAAATTCTTTCTGTTAACGTGGATCAATTAGTTCTTGTAACTATCTAGAATACAGAAAACTTTCTTCCCTCTGACAAAGTCGGCATCTCGAGCCGCTCGTTAGTCAGGAACAAATTGGCAAGTTTTGAAGAGACAAATTTGTGGACGCGACGCACGAAATGCATTAATCTTAAGTTCTGAAACGTCTTTAATGTGCAGAAAATTGTAATTAATCGCTGTACACAGGCTGAGGGATTAAAATTCTAAGTTTAAAGTACGCGGAGCGTCTAATTAATATGTTCTCGCTTAGTAAATCCACCGAGACTATTATAGGTAAAAAGAAAAAATGGAAGACTTAATGGTTCCATAATGCACTTTATTAAACTAAGGGCTTCTTTGATTTGGGTAATTTAGAAACTGTCTTTGAGTGATCGATATTTTATTATGTTATCGTTCGTGAAGCAATCTGTGTAGAGATTTTCTGTTTTTTTCATATTCCTTGTTTCAGTTCGTGTATAGCCTCTAAAATTGTCTTTATTCCAGTATTCCACCTAGCTCTAGGTCTTCCGCTAGAATGTGTTCCATAAAACATTACTCTAATATATGCATAGTGCTACTATGGTGGAATGATTCTTTCAATTTATTTGTCTACTAATTTTTAGTAATCTAATTATAATTACACCTAAAATACCTACATATTTTACCATATTATTTATGTTGATTTTACATGTGATATTGGTATTATATGCAACATTCCTGTAAATTTATACTTATATTTGAACCCGTAGATCAGATGTACTAGACGACTTATTTGAACAAGTCAGTTCACAACCGAATTACTAGGCCTGTGTTTTAAGAGCCTTACGCATATTATGTAATACAGCTATTATAACAGGAACCCGTGTTCTTAATTGCAGAGGCAAATTGCGGGTTATGTTTCTTGATGGCAGTGTAATTCGAGTCTCTCATCTTGATGCTGCAGGCGTTGTAAGGTATGGCATTATAAGACCGACTTCTAGCCTTACTAAAGAGTAGTATCAGAAAGGGTACTCAATATTTGAAGATTGGTGCAATTCTAAAAAAGTTATAGTTGTTATAGAAGTAGTTCTTCTCGTTTATTTCGCAAAGAAGAAGAAGAATTATAAATCCTCTACTTTATGGAGCATTTTCTCCATGTTAAAATCCACTTTGTTACTGAAATAAAAAACGTTCATATTAAAAAGTTTTCCAAGTTAATGGCATATTTAAAGAGAAAATCCGTTGGATATCAAGTAAAAAAAATCAAAGACATTTTTGCGATCAGAAATTGGGCCATTTTGTTGGAGAAACTCCCGATTAAAGGTTTCCTGATGGTGAAGGTAAACAGAATATCTACGAATTAATTTAATTTAATTATTTTATTTTTATTGAAGGTTGTGATAGTATTCCAGCTAGCAGCTAGGGGCTTGTCGGTGTGATGAGCTAATAAAAATTGTGACATTAAAGACAAACAGAGACATTTTAGTTATCAAAATTCCTGATTCACAAGCACACAAACCTCGAAGTTTAATTGTTGTTAATGGAGAAGAGGGCCTTAGTATTAATCTATATAGAAAGTACTTAGCGCTATGAACAGCTCAAATCACATTTATGGCTTATTTGTAAGCTACAGTAAATTTATATATTTTAACCAGTACTATATGACTTGTATGAACAATTTAGTTCAAAACCGAATTACTAGATCTGTGTTTTAAGAGCATTACACAAATTATGTAGTACAACTGTTATAACAGGAACCCACGCCCTAAATTGCAGAGGCAAGTTGCAGGTTATGTTTCTTGATGGCAGCGTAATTCGAGTCTCTCGTCTTGATGCTGCAGGCGTTGTAAGGTATGGGCATTATATGACCGACTTCCAGTCCTACTAAAAAGTAGTACTTGTGTAAAGAATTCATGTCATTTTATTTCCTTAGAACAGTTCAGTAAGTTTTTAATATCTGCAGTTTTTCTTGTATATTGTGTCATTTGACACATATCAGAAGAGGTACTCAATATTTGATGATTGGTGCAATTCTAAAAAAGTTATAGTTGTTATAGAAGTAGTTCTTCTCGTTCATTTCGCAAAGAAGAAGAATAATTATAAATCCTCTACTTTATGGAGCATTTTCTCCATGTTAAAATCCACTTTGTTACTGAAACAAAAAACGTTAACATTAAAAAGTTTTCCAAGATAATGGCATATTTAAAGAAAAAATCCGTTGGATATCAAGTAAAAAAATCAAAGACATTTTTGAACAATTTCTTGGAGAAACTCCCGATTAAAGGTTTTCTGATGATGAAGGTAAATAGAATATCTACGAATTAATTTAATTTAATTATTTTATTTTTATTGAAGGTTGTGATAATATGCGGGCTAGCAGGGGCTTATCGGTGTGATGAGCTAATAAAAATTGTGACATTGACGACAAACAGGGACATTTTAGTTGTCAAAATTGTGTTAAACAAACCCTCTATATATATAAATAAAATTCGAAATATTGAATCGTTTCACCTGGCTAGCTCATATTTTAACCCAGGACAATCCAGTCAAGAGATGTCAAAAAATAATCTTTGAGCATTAATTGGTACAATTAAATAAAGCAAAGTTATTCTAATGTAAATAATTTTTGTATTACAAAACCAAGATTTTGCATATATTAATAGAAACACAAAGACCATATACAAAATAATATCAATTGTAATTAGAATAAACACATTCATAAAATAAATTCAAAGCTCATTTAATACTGAAAGATTAGTAATTTATTTAAATATTATCATTTAAACGAAATAATGTTTCATACATCATTTGTTTTCCGACGCCCTTCAGTATTTACATAAATACTAACAACGTAGGCCTTGATAGAAAACAAACTATGCATGGATTTATATATAGATACATATAAAGCTTATAAGATTTATAGAACATTATCGACAAGCAAATTACAAATGTCGAGACATTGTCCTATCTAAGATAAATTATTAAGTATGTTTTTCAGTCTTAAATTATTGTATCCTTTAATTACGTCGCTATATTAAAACAAATTTTAACATTTTAGTATGTCTAACACTCGCACAACAATAACTTGTAAATATTTTTTATATATTTTTCGTCTTCTTTTTTCACTGAAGGGATGACTTCCTCGTTCTCGGTTTGCTTCGGGAAAGACCTCCTCCGACGATAGTGACACTTGTAGCTTCTTTTTCTGCTATTAGCACTTGTGTCTTGTCGGTCGACCCCATTATGTCAATAAAACAAGAACTTATTATATTACCTATGAGATTCAAAGCGACAATTTAGTACTTCGTCGACTGATACGTTTAAATCAACATACTTATAAATATTTATATATAAAGACTCTTATATGTGGTTCAGAGCAGTCAACCGCCGTCTTCCTAGGTCTCTTATCGACTTACTCACTTGAAGTCTCGCTGTCGACTTCTTTTCTTGATCGGGCTTCGCTCTCTCAGGACTTAAATGCAAATCTCTCTTTACCCTTCACACGTTTAGTCACTCGAATTCTCATACACATTAGCACGTACCAGACGATGATTGACACAACTTCGGCAATAAACAAAAACTTGGTGCCATGTGTCTTATAAGCATTTCTTATCTAAATAGTACGTAACATATACAATAGATATACATTTAGAATAAACAGTTTAAAGAAATTTATCGTTGGTTTAATACATATACTTTGAAATATAATTCATATTCGTATTTAAAATTATAAAAATATTAAATTAGGTTGTACCGTTAAAATTCCTGATTCAAAAACTCACACACCTCGACGTTTTATTGTTATTAATGGAGAAGAGGGTCTTAATATTACTCTATATAGAAAGTCCTTGGCGCTAGGACCAGCTCAAACCACATTTATGGCTTATTTGAAAGCTATTTCTGTTAAAAATGACATAAAATGACGTTGCATTAAAACCATACTAGTCTGGTTTTTATATGGACTATTTTGATCCCCCCCCCCGCCGCCGCGTGGGGTTTGCGGGGACGTACATTACGCCACTGAGGGTGTTGCTTATATTGTTTTTTGACATTGTTTGAATAACGAAGAATCCGTTCGAAAAGGTTTCGCTCAAAATTGTTTTCCAACCGCCAATTAATCACATTCTTTGGAAACGGAGCTTCAATTAAGTTTGCTCATAAAAGCGGGAAAGAATTCAAACATTATTTAATTTCGAGTCAGATGAGAGTTTTATTTATTTTGTCTTAGGATGAAACATCCAAATTACACAATATTTCCCTCGCCAAGTTAATAGGGACCGCAGAGACAGAACGAGTATAAATTCACCACTCGAGAAAACTGCTATAATTATTATTGTACCAGTCGTAAATTTAAAATTAAATACAACTGGATATGGCTGCTCCTTGGAGGAGGACTCATAATCCACTTATAAACGTTATATTGTTCCAGCTAGTCGGGGCTGTATGCAGTTTTAATGAACGATCCACCTTATCTCTGGCCACGACCGCATCAGTAAAGAACTGAATAGAATGAAATGCCTTAGCTCGGGCTGTACGGTGGGTAACGTTCGTACAGATAATACGAGGGAAAAGGAACAATGGATAAGAGAAGTACGTGCATTCTATGGCGCACAATGTCGTAATATACAACGTGCAGGTGCAGTGGCGCCGGAAATGGGGGGGGGGGGCAAAGCAGGGCACTTACGCCCCTAGAAACTTGATTTTTTTTTGTTTCTATCTAGCTAGCGCTCGTAAAATATTAGAATTTTCATTCAAAATCATAAGTCCAAACAAAACTGAATACTAAATATTTTACACTCAAGATAATATATTAATTTCATGATTTCAAACGCCTCCGGTCATTAAGTAAAATACTGATTGATAGAGCGTATAAGGAATATCTCACCGACATACAGAACTCTATTACGCTGGATCCTACAAAATTATGGTCTTACATTCATAGGAGACGTGGTAGTACTAGAATTCCTGGGGCGATGAATTATAATAACCGGGGTCTGAACAGCCCTACAGACATAGTCGAAGCATTTAGGGATTATTTTAGTAGTGTGTATACGGTGCCCGGTCAAACCTATATCGATGGGCGCGCATCTGTTGTGGATGTTTCTAACTGTATTGACATGACCTTGATAACCGAAGATGAAATTTCTTTCGCGTTGAGGAAATGTAGAAGAAGTTTGGTGTCAGGTATAGACAGTGTGCCTGGCTTCCTCCTTAGTGACTGTGCCGACTCGTTAACTGGGCCCTTGTTTCACCTATTCAATTTAATACTGAAACAGTCTAGGTTTCCGTCCCAGTGGAAGATCTCTCGCATTTGCCCTGTTTACAAGAGTGGTGATTCTTCTGACATAGTAAACTACAGACCCATTTCGATCCTTTGCAATTTCTCTAAGGTTTTTGAATCAATCTTGTATAATAACATTTATAACTCTATTAAGCCATACCTATCCTCATCGCAACACGGATTTGTACCCCAGAGATCTACCATTACGAACCTAACTTGTTTTACGCAGTATGTCTCTGAGACTCTGGATGGACAGGGACAGGTGGACGTGGTATATACAGATTTTCGGAAGGCATTCGATCAAATTGACCACAATATCTTACTAACGAAACTTTCAAATATAGGCTTCTCCTTAAGATTGTGCAAATTGCTGGAATCATTCCTCGTGGATCGTCGTCAGTATGTTGAGTACCGCAATATTGCATCCGGTGCATTTGTTCCCACGTCGGGCGTTCCACAGGGGTCAAACTTGGGTCCAATATTATTCTTAATTTTCATTAATGACATCACAAATGAATTGCAATGCAAAAATCTCTTATATGCGGATGACTTGAAGATCTTCTATAGAATATTCTCTTTGGACGACTGTCTGCTTCTGCAGAATGACCTAAATCGTGTTTACTCCTGGTACTGCGATAATAATTTACATCTTAACATATCTAAATGCAAAGTAATGACCTTCTCCAGAAGAACTGATCCAATGCTCTTAGACTATGCTATTGCGGACACGCCTTTGGAGCGTTGTTGTGTTATTAGGGATCTTGGTATTCTGTTCGATTTTAAGTTAACGTTCAATGATCATATAACTGATGTTGTTGCCAAAGCTTATCGAATATACGGGTTTATTTATAGAAATTGTAGGGACTTTAGGGATATGGGCTGTCTGTTACTACTATATTATACTTTCATAAGGTCGAGGCTGGAATACGGTGCGCTAATTTGGTGCCCGATATATGCTGTTCACATGATGCGTATTGAGGGTGTGCAGAGACGTTTTGTGAAGTACTTATTATTTCTAATCAACGGGGTATTCCCTGAGAGGGGCTGTGACTATTCAAGTATGTTACGACAGGTTGGTATCCCATCTCTCCAACTCCGGCGCAATATATTAAGTATAAAATTCTTATATAATCTTCTAAATAACAGGATTGATTGCGCCTGGATCCTGAGCAACATACATTTTAGGGTTCCCAGGCTGTCTACTCGATATGAGGAAACATTTCATTTGCCTACCGCCAAAACTAATATACTACGTAAGTCTCCGCTTTACACCATATGTAGCAACTTCAACCAAATCTGTGACGCCTCGGATATACACTTCGACGCGTTAAGTGTGATATTGGGGTATCTGGAATGAATTGTTCTGCAACCATCTCTATTGCTTCACTCCTTTCCGTTAATTGTTTTCCTTTTTTTTTTTTTTGGTTTCTATTTAGCATATATTTACATGTTTATATTTAAGTAATTGTGCTTTAGTTATTTCATAATGTACTCTATAATGTATGAATTACATGTGTATTTTCTGTACTTGGGTTGGTTAAACCTGTAGAAAATAAAATCATTATTATTATTATTATTATGATTTCGCATATATCATTATAACGTGTTACCCTGTTTAAATTGTTAAATATTTATTAAACAATATTTACAATACTAATTGCCAAATTGGATGGCCCAGTGCTTCATCTATCAACGGATAACTAAACATACAGTCTTAGGGATATTTAACATCTGTAGGTAACATCGTCTCGTAAAATTACAATTGGTATACGTTCACCCTCACTGACAGTTAATTAGACATTAAACTTAAAACAAAGTGTGTGTGATGATAAAATCATATGTTTTAAATATCTGGTGAAAATGAATTTTATCCACTGTAAATGCTCAATTACGGGTAGTTCGGTTTTACGAAGAATAACCAGGATACGGTATGTTTTAGCATTTTAATTCCCTAATATTTATTACATATATAATCTTTTAACATTAAGATTAAAAGAAATCTTACCATGTCAATCTTTTATTTACAAATAAATAAAACAGAAATTCAATTACACAACTTCAGTACATACCGAGGTCGACATATTTTAATTTCTGATAGGAAAGCGGTAAGAGGAAAAGAGCGCGACGAATTAAACTAAAGATAGACATAAGCGAGGTCGCCACACTGGACATTTGTAAGGCGTGGGGGTCGCCCGCCACTCCGTTGCTCTCCCTCCACTGTTAGCAAGCAGGCATCGCTGTATATGATAAGATCATCTTCTGCATATGATAGAAGTGCAAACCGAAATTAAAATTTGACGCTTACGGTATATACATATATTTACAAAAAGATTATAAAGTATTATAAAAGCAACTATAATTCAAATAACAAAATTAACTTTACATTTAATGGAATATTCAAACATTGAATATTAAAATATACGGTCATAATTATTTTGTGAATTGAGATTTATATATGCTATTCATTTCGAGAAAGATAATATTGTAATACTTTGTTGGTTCGTTTATATAATTAATAACACCATATTGTTCGATATGTCTTTATTTACTTAATACTGCGTAAATCTAATTATAATCGTAACTGTAATTCTTCGTTCGTATATGTACAAGATATATATATAGACTCAAATAAAGGAATGTGCAATATTGGCAACCTAGATTCCTATCTACGTATTACTATATACATTTTACCATATTAGGATAGCAAGCATGCATGTCGTAAGCTTCCGCATTCAGTCAAACTGCTGACTTGTATTATTAAATGTTTTACAATACTTATAACACTATACTGAGTGTTACACCACCCATTTTTAGGAGAATGACCCTTGCTATGGCCACTTGCAAGAGGCATTAACAGGAACCTGGGTGTTCTATTTTCAAAAGTAATTAAATATGATTTTGAAGTAAGACATGCATACCTGTTATTCCTTACTGCTTATTTTAAACTTATTTAACTAACAATAAAATCTTATATCTAAGTAATACTAAAACATTGCATTTATTTTATCTTATATTTAGTTATTATTTACAATCTTGATTATTATATTTGCGTACACGATTTTTGTGTACTGTGGAAAGTCTACCCTTATTATCCTTAACTGTACAATTTACCTCGTGAGTATTGACAATTTCAAAAGGACCATTGTACCAAGAATCGAATTTGTGTCGAGCCTCGTTAGTTACTGTAACTAGATCACCTGGTTTCAAATCAATTTTACTAGCTTTACTATCTAAATAGTTTTTACGATCAAATTTTGATTTTTCGAGTTGCTCTCTCGCCCTTCGCTGTGCGAGTTGCATTCTATATCTGAATTCTTGCTCATATGCATCAATGTTATACAGGGGATCAATTTGTGTGCCTAGTAACGACTCAGGAATGTTTGATTTTCTACCGAACACTAATTCGAATGGTGTGTAATTATGATAAGTATTTGGGGTAGTATTATAACAAAATGCGTAATATTGACTCCATGTTGGCCAATCAGATTTTGTATCATTTATGTACATACGTAGATATTCGTTTAAGACTCGGTGGTTTCTTTCACATCCACCTATCGACTGGCTGTGATATGCGGTTGAAGTTTTATGTTCGATTCTTAACAATTTTGCTATATTTTTGAATACTTCGTTCTTATATTCGGTGCCCATATCTGTTCGTACTTCCTTCATGGGTCCGTATATAAGAATGACATTTATGACAGTTTTTAGTGAAATTAGCAATATCACGTGACATATTTTTCCATCTAAAAGAAGCTCTAAGTTTTTTAAGAGTCCGTTTTTGACCGCAATGACCTCCTAGGAAAGGGTTATTGTGGAATTTTTGTATTAATTGCAGTTTTTCATTTTATTAGTGATCACTTTTTTTTCACTGCAAAGTAGAATGGTAAGTTTATTAAGATATTTGTGCCCTAATTCTTTAAATTCATTTACAGTATACTGTTTAAAAATATCGTCGGCTAAGCTTAGTCTTAATTCATTAAACTTACAATCATCAGCTATAGATTCTAGCTTAGGTAGTATTTGCTCTAATGCAATAGTACCGTTAATGATTGGATATGTTTTTTGAACGTTCAATTTTCTTTTATACCTAATCATCAGTCTAAGTGATGTAGATAATATTTTGAATTGTAATATGGGCAATTTTAAAGTTTCATAATTGTCTAATGCTTCATAGACCGTTGGTTTTGTTTGCGACTGTATCATTGGTAATTCGCGTTGTTTACATGATATTTTTGACATTGATCGGGTAGTTGCAAGCACGTGATTTACATTCTTTGTAATGTCTTTAAGTGTATCAATTGTTATTCTAGAAAGAGCATCTGCACATACATTGTCTTG
The DNA here is from genome assembly GCA_963170755.1 of Amphimallon solstitiale. Taxonomy (NCBI): domain Eukaryota; kingdom Metazoa; phylum Arthropoda; class Insecta; order Coleoptera; family Scarabaeidae; genus Amphimallon; species Amphimallon solstitiale. The sequence goes on from OY720675.1 coordinate 250,661,945, forward strand.
ACCTCTAACGTATTGAATTTCGAAATTGTATTCTTCTAAATCTAAACGCATTCTAGTGAGTTTTGAAGTTGGGTCTTTCATGGAGAATAAATGTACTAATGGTCGGTGATCTGTTTTTACCAAAAATTTGGTACCGTAAACGTAACAATGGAAATATTTTATAGCCCAATGTACTGCTAATAGTTCTTTTAAAATGGTGGGTTTGTTTTTTTCGCTTTCAGTGAAAGAACGTGAAGCGTAAGCAATTGGCAATTCAACGCCATTGAATTTTTGTGCGAGTATAGCACCGCATGCATCACCAGATGCGTCACTTGTTATAATGAATGGTTTTGAAAAGTCTGGGTATTGCAATATCTGAGGGGAAATTAAACTACTTTTTAACTTCTCGAAAGAATGTTGACATTCGCTTGTCCAAACAAAAGTGGCATGCTTTCTAGTTAACTTATTTAAAGGGGCAGTAATTTCAGCAAAATTCGGTATAAATCTGCGATAATAATTGGTGAAAGCGACGAAGCGTTTTACTTGATCCGCGTTTTGGGGGACGGGGTATTTGTCTATAATATCATACTTTGATTCATCCGGTAAGATCCCTTTACTTGTAATTTTGTGCCCAAGGTATGTGACTTCTTTTTTGAAGAATGTACATTTTTCGGGGTTTAATTTTAAGTTAAATTTCCTACATGTTTCGAATACCTTTTCTAAATTCTTAAGATGATGCTTCTCAGAGCAACCTACTACTATTAGATCATCTATATAAAGAAATGCTTTTTCGGGCGTGACTCCTGCGAATGCTAATGACATCATTCGCGAAAAGCTATTAGGACTCACTGACAAACCAAATGGAACCCTGGTATACCTGAAAGAACCAGTTTCAGTACTAAACGACGTTATATTGCGTGAATGCTCTTGTAACGGTATTTGGTGAAAACCTGATGCTAAGTCAATCACTGAAAACCATTTAGCTCTACCTAGTTGATCTAAAATGTCATCAATCCGTGGCAATGGGAATTTGTCCGCAATAAGTTTTTTATTTATTTGACGGAAATCTATTACTAGACGCCATTGTTTTTCTTCATTTTTAGATTTTTTGGGAACTAAAAGAACGGGGCTATTATAATCAGAAGTGGATGGCTCAATAATTCCATCTTCTAGCATTTTTTGAACTTGACGATTTATTTCGTCTTTGTGTACTCTAGGTGTTCTATAATTTTTTATATAAACTGGGGTATTATCTGCGAGTTTTAATTCTTGTTTGTAGAAATTATTTACTGTCAATTTATCTGTTTTCAAAGCAAAAATATCTGAAAATTCTTCACACAACTGAACTACATCATCTCTAACAAATTCAGGTATTTCATGAGTATTTAATTGCTTCATCAACGTTAAATGTCTATCGTTACTTTCCGATTCGATGTTGTACACATTAAACTCATTCAGATTTATGGTGTCAAGTGAAATATCCTTTAATATAACATTTTCACAATTAGTGTTAATAATTTTAACTAATGGATAATTTTTAGAAATAATTGTACTAGCTACGAAAACACCAGGATATACTTCTTTGTTAAGTACTACCGAATCCTGCGTAAGATGTTTTAAATGTTTCAGATGTCTTATTACTTCGCATCTAGGAGGAAGAACTAGTGAATGTTCTTCTGGACTACTGTGAATTGGAATGGTTACATTTTCGTTATTAATTTTAATGTTTATTGTCCAATTTGAATAATTAAGAATACATTTGTATTTCGACAGAAAGTCTCTACCTAAAATTGCGTCTGCGGGAATTGGAAAATTTGAATTTACAATGTGAAATTTATGCGTGATTGCATGATTATTTACGAATATTTTAGTTTCTGTAGTTCCTAGAGATTTTATTACACCGTCTGTCACACCTCTGATGTCACTGGGAATGGGTAGGTACATTTGCTGAGGAAAAATTTTAGTTCTTTTAAAGATGGATATATCAGCACCCGTATCGACTAAATACGTATTTTCTGTTCCTGTCATTTCAGTTGGCAAAATTACGAAATTAGAAAAAGATAAATTGCAAGTAAATACATTTACATTTTGTCCCCCAACTGTACTTGTTGGGGACCCTGCCCGTTTCCCGACGGAGTGTTTGCACCCGTGGCTCTGACTGCGTTCGAACGGTTTCTATAAGAGTTCGATCTATTCCCATTATTAGAGTTGAATCTATAATTACCTCTATAATTATCTCTACCACGCATATTATTATTTGATCGGAAGTTATTGTTGATGTTATAATTTTGTGCCCTGCCTCTATTGTTATTATAATATTTATAATTGCGGTTCTGTTTGAAATACAGAACACTCGATGTATCGACAGAATTACTGGGATTGACACTGGCAAATTTTGTAATGGCATTTTGAACAGTATCAAAGGAACCTGCTTCCATAACCAAGCGTGTTTTTTCTGAACTAGCATTATTACTTAAAGATCGAACGACATGTTCCGCGGTATATTTGCTTGCAACGTCATGAGGTACACCCTCACTAATAAACGCATTTTCTAAATTTTGTGCTAATTTTTCAACTTCTGTGCAATAAACTGAAACATCTTTGTAATTTTGCTTGCAATTAAGTAGTTTATTTACTAATACTTGCGAGCTTTCGCCTTTAATTTTGGATTTTAAAGTAGTAATAATTTCTTTCAACGAATTTTCTGTTGTAATAATATTTCGAGCTCTACCGGATAAGCGCGTTTTAATGTAGGCAACTGCATTGCTTGCATGATTCTCGGAATTAGCGTCTAACAAATGTAACGCGTCTATAAAGGACTGCAATTTATCGAGTGAACCGTCAAATTCGTGGGGCACGATTTTGCTTGCTAAATTAAAAAATTCCGTTGGTGTCGTCATATTTGCGGGTTTTTTCTCTGTAATGAAGCTTTCGTCTACCAACAAACAATCTATTTTCCCTAAACAAGTAGTCGGAACTAGGTACTCAACGTTTAAGCAAATAAAGGATTTAACAACTTTTTCTCTAATTGAATTAAATATATTTTTAACAGAAATTTTTTGTTCGTTATCTAAATTATGCCAAAAAGTATTTATATAACTAGTAGTATCATTAAATAATATGATAAGACCATCTCGAATTTCTTGTCTAGTAGTTTCTCCTTTGGGAACATCCTTTTTTATCGCGCGTTTGGATTGACCTACTATTTCCTCTATGTATTTTAAAAGATTTAAATTAATTTGTTCCCACGTAGTCATGAATAGTAAAGATAGACTTAGCAATTACTTAAAATTAAGTTTCAAATTTAAAATTCACATTAATTTACAATTAACACTATATTAGTACAAAGTTGCGTGTTTGCTATTACAATTTAACTAAATTTAACATAAAACGACTTACATTTTTATCTCTATTTTAAATTATCACGATTTATGCTTCTACGTTGATTCTTGACGATGCCCAGTTTCTGTGTATAGCTTTCTTCATATTTTTTCTATACATCTTGGAGACTTTCAGAAGAAAGGATGCAATCATTATTGCCACCATCACATACAAGATAATTTTAACATCCTTGGTAATATTATATTCTGGCTCTTGTACTATAAAATTTGAGTTTACAACTCCCGTTTCGGTCAGGTCTTGTGCCGTGGATTTAGTTTGTCCCATTTTTTTTTCTTCTGTGTATATTATTACACTGTTAAATTACATTCTTCTTGTTCCATAAACTTTGAACATGGTTTTGATAAAATTTTTAAATTTAAGCTTATTCCATTTTAAATATTTAAATACCATCAAGCAAAGTTTTCTTCTCAAGCCTTAGTGCTAAAATTGTAATGCACTAACTGGCATGGATCGCCATGTAATACTTTGTTGGTTCGTTTATATAATTAATAACACCATATTGTTCGATATGTCTTTATTTACTTAATACTGCGTAAATCTAATTATAATCGTAACTGTAATTCTTCGTTCGTATATGTACAAGATATATATACACCGTGTTTCATGTAACTAGCACATTAGAAGTTTTTGTGCTTACAACGCGAATTTTTTCCAGAAGTTTTGCCTTCTCACATAATTGACCGCAATCTTTCAAGTTAAAATATTTTTAAACTCGTGCAACTTCCGGTTGCACCGGAAGTAGGCGCCATCTTTGTTATTTTAAATGTGACACCCTGTATTTTATTCGAGATTTGAATTGCTTATTTAAATAGAAGAACAGAGATACCGGGTTGGATTATGTCAAAGTCAACCGTTTCGGAGTTATTCAACTGTTTTCCATTTTTAGGGCACTTGAACGTAAATTTTAAAAGTTCTTTATCTGAGACATGAAAAAAGATAAACAATTGAAATTTGTTCCTGAGATAGTCAAAGTATTGTCCTATTCGAATATCACCAGGTTTTGCAATAACATTACACAGGGTGTTCTCTAATTAATTTACAATTATACACATTTCAAATGCAAGAAACTCAATTTTTTCAAATGAAACACCCTGTATATTTTCGCCTGTTCTGAAGCAGAAAAAAATTGTCTTTCGATCCACTATTACATTCCCTATACCTATCTCTAGAGGTTTTTGAGTTATTGGGGAGATCAGCCTGAAGGCCCGATATTTTGCCATTTATCACACACAATTTCAAGAATGCCTCGGAAGTAACAAAATGTTTAGTTGTCAAAATTTCGTTCGCTGTCAGTGTTATTAATTTGATGCTTGGATATTTTTTGTACTTTACTAAATGATTTGATTAGTGCATAATGGAAGGCTATAATAATAATTATCCAAATGAAAGTATCCTTAATTTATTTTACATACACGGAGAATGTAATCGCATAATAAGTAGAACTTGCCGTGTGTTCAATCAGAGATACCCTAATTTGCCTCCGATGAATCGATTCAAATTTGCAAAAATTGAAACACATTTTTTGCGACATTGGAATATGAACACAAAAAGAAATTGTACTAAGCCGGTAACAGGTGAAGAAAACAACGAAATTAATATTCTGGGATATTTCACAGCTCATCCCCATGCTTCGATACGTAAAGCAAAGGTGGATTTAGATATTAGTATGACGTCAATTCAACGCGTGCTAGCAAAGAACAAATGGCACCCATATGCACAAAGGAAAGTCCACGAACTGAGAAATGGAGACGCTCAGAGAAGAATTGATTTTTGTGAGTGGCTAACTATTCGTAAACAGGAAGATCCGGACATGTTACGAAAGATTTTATGGTCGGATGAATCCAAGTTTACCAGGCAAGGCGTTGTAAATAATAAAAATTGTCATTTTTGGGCAGATGAAAATCCCCACTTTTCACGAGTAAGCCATTTTCAATATCAATTTAGTTTTAATGTATTCGCCATAATAGGGTGGGGAAGGGTATTTTATCATATTTATGATGAAAGGCTAACGTCCGAAAGATATTTGCGAATCATTAGGGAAGTGGTGGCAAACATAGTCAATGACATGCCACACCAAAACTATTATTGGTTTCAACTGGATGGAGCTCCGGCTCACTCTACTCATGCTGTATATCAAGAGTTGACCCAGCTATTTGAGGATAGGTGGATTGGTCCAAATGGACCATGTCTTTGGCCTGCTAGATTTCCGGATTTAACTCCAGTTGACTTTTTTTTATGGAGTTACATAAAAAAAGAGGTCTATGCAACACCAGTTAACTCCAGGCAAGAACTAGAGGATAGGGTGCGAAGAGCATTTGACCAAATTGAAGTTCAAATGATTGAACGTGCAACGACTGACCAGCTCCAAACAGGGTTAAATAAATGCATTGAAGTAGGCGGTCGACATATTGAGCACTTGCTGTGATTTGGTTTTAGATTTGTTTTTGTTTTCTTTGTTTGACTTATACCGTGAGATCAAAAATGTTTTCGCAATTAATAAATTTTTGGTTTTGAACTAGAAGACTTTTTTTCCATGCCCATAACATGCTTACAAATGACTATTAATTCACTCCTCCTATACTTAATCTATTATTTTTTCAGTTTTATTTGGCAAAATATCGGGCCTTCAGGCTGATCTCCCCAATAACTCAAAAACCTCTAGAGATAGGTATAGGGAATGTAATAGTGGATCGAAAGACAATTTTTTTCTGCTTCAGAAAAGGCGAAAATATACAGGATGTTTCATTTGAAAAAATTGAGTTTCTTGCATTTGAAATGTGTATAATTGTAAATTAATTAGAGAACACCCTGTGTAATATTATTGCAAAACCTGGTGATATTCGAATAGGACAATACTTTGACTATCTCAGGAACAAATTTCAATTGTTTATCTTTTTTCATGTCTCAGATAAAGAACTTTTAAAATTTACGTTCAAGTGCCCTAAAAATGGAAAACAGTTGAATAACTCCGAAACGGTTGACTTTGACAAAATCCAACCCGGTATCTCTGTTCTTCTATTTAAATAAGCAATTCAAATCTCGAATAAAATACAGGGTGTCACATTTAAAATAACAAAGATGGCGCCTACTTCCGGTGTAACCGGAAGTTGCACGAGTTTAAAAATATTTTAACTTGAAAGATTGCGGTCAATTATGTGAGAAGGCAAAACTTCTGGAAAAAATTCGCGTTGTAAGCACAAAAACTTCTAATGTGCTAGTTACATGAAACACGGTGTATAGACTCAAATAAAGGAATGTGCAATATTGGCAACCTAGATTCCTATCTACGTATTACTATATACATTTTACCATATTAGGATAGCAAGCATGCATGTCGTAAGCTTCCGCATTCAGTCAAACTGCTGACTTGTATTATTAAATGTTTTACAATACTTATAACACTATACTGAGTGTTACAATATTTGTATAAGAAAAAAGAAATAATAATGCATCGTCTGTTACTTGTGTTTGTATTGAAGATATTCGTCGAGAGCAATATATTTAAATTCTTTACGTGAAACTAAAATTTATTTTAGTACAAATGTAATTTAATAGAAACCTATCTGACTTGATTATTTATAATAAAACGGAATAAATATGTGAAGATTCGTTCGGGACTTACGGGACGGAATTGTTTTCTTTCCACAGTCTGCCAGGAAATAAAACAATTTGCGGAACATTCTCTTCAGACTGCCAGGGAGGTTAAGGAAATAAAACAATTTGCGGAACTTTCTCTCCAGGCTGCCAGAGAGGCTAAGGAACCGGTAAAGGTACTCTCCAGTCTGTCAGAGAATTAGGTGAGAGTTCTTCTCGGACTGCCAAGAAAAATCTGATTTTATTAACAAAATCGTCGCCTTATATGGGCTCGGATTTGCACAAACAATAACCAAAAAACAGTGTTTTTTCTCTAAGTATCACGCATAAAAATCGTGAACTGTATTCAAACGCACGACATATCACGTGCAAAAAGCATGAACTATACTCAAAGACACGACATTATCACGTGCAAAAATGCATTTAGGAAATTAACAAAAATATCGTCTTTCTCTCTTTACTAATTGATTTTAGACAAAATAAACATATTTTAGAAAATTTGTATTAAATGATCGAACCGATTAATGTTAAAATTACATAAAAAGCATTAATACAAATTTGTTCGATAATTTATACAGTGATGGATAAAAGTCCGTTACATCATAACAACGCTGCATGGTGTTGCGTTATTGAGGCTGTCATTTCCCTCGCTTTCCCGTCATTGTGTATACATAAACACATTTCAAGCTGATCATGAATCTAATACAACGTCATTATCTATTGTTGGTAAAAATCGAGCTGTTCAAATTCATCCTTTAGATATAGGAGATTTTATTGTAAAGCATGCTTCAATTTCCGATTAAACAATATGTGCGTAATTGACTCGACGTTTTGTTCCCGATTCAAGTTACAATTTTACAAGGGATTTAGATGGAAAAAGAGTTTTTCGTTACGAATGGTTGCAAAATTACGATTGGTTACCTTACTCCAGTAGACTTAAGGGAGGACTTTGTAAAAAAAATTGTGTTACATTTCGGCCGAATTTAAGAAGTGGGGTTATTGGATCTTTCATTGTGCGGGGGCGGGTAAATATATCCGTGACTTTTTGAATGAAACACAGGTTTTTGAATAAATAAATCATTTTATTTTTCAACATAGTCTCCTTTGAGCACTATACACTTTGTCCAATGGTTCTCCAATTTTTTAATCCCTTCCAAAAAATAAGATTTGTCGAGGTCATCAAAATAGGTATTTGTTTGTGAGATGATTTCATCGTTGGAGTCAAATCTCTTTCCGCCGAGCCATTTCTTCAGATTTGGAAACAAGAAATAGTCACTCGGGACTAAATCTGGAGAATGAGGCGGATAAGGGAGCAATTCGTAGCCTAATTCATGGATTTTTGCCATGGAAACTGCACATGTGTGCACCCTTGCATTGTACTGGTGGAAAAGAACTCTTTTCTTGGCAAATGCGGCCGTTTTCTTTTCAAATCCTCATTAAATCGACTCAATAAGTTGGCATAATATTCGCCATTGATTGTTTTACCGTTTTGAAAGTAGTCAATGTGGATTATACCGCGTGCATCCCAAAAAATGGACGCCATGACTTTATTGGCTGACAAACCCACCTTGGTCTTCTTTGGCGCCGATTCACCTCGAGAAACCCACTGTTTTGACTGCTGTTTTGTCTCTGGTATGTTGTGGTGGATCCACGTTTCGTCCACGGTTACGAAACGGCGCAAAAACTCGTCCATATTGCTGTTAAACAACGCCAAACACGCCTGCGAAGTTGTCACACGATTGCGTTTGTGATCAATTGTGAGCAAACGTGGCACCCATCTTGCGGAAAGCTTTCTCATACCCAAGTGATTATTCAAAATTGAAACCACTGAGCCATGTGATATATCTATGGCTTTCACAATCTCTCGCACTTTCAATCTCCGATCGGCCAACACCATATCGTGAATTTATGTAATGTTTCGGGTGTAGAGATCTCAACTGGGCGTCCAGAACGTTCGGCATCTTCCGTGCTTGTACGGCCACAACGAAATTCAGTAAACCACTTTTTTACCATTGAAATTGATGGTGCAGATTTCCCATAGTATTTATCAAGCTTAGCCTTGGTTTGAGTGATGGTTCTTTTTCCGCAAAAACTAATGCTTAATGACCACACGAAATTCACATTTTTCCAATTTCTCCTCAAATCCCGCCGTAGTCTGCTATGAATGGCTGTCAAACACTAACTAAATGACGCAGCTTGTTCAAATTTTGACAGGAGTCAACTAACAAATGTCTGTGACAGGAGCAGTGTTGCCTTGTCAGTTAAGAGGCGGGAAATTCAAAAAGTCACGGACATATTGACCCACCCTCGTAAAAGCTTTCAAGAATTACAAGGACTTGGCAGAGAGGAGGCGCAAATGGCGCCGACGATAATATATAATAATAAATTAATGTCATCCGTTCGACAATTAAGGATGTGCCCGTTTGTCGGAATTACAAACCCTACAGCTTCGTTCAACAAAGTTTAAGAACGTTTCGGAGATTTATTGTGTGTCACCATCAACTTGCCTTACTTTACTTCCCTAGTGTGTGTTGGAAAAGATGGGGTGGAGCCTGTGCCTCTAACTCTCGGTTTTAGGGGATGGGTCACTCAGAATACTGACGGTGGACGACTTTTAGGCGCCAGCTGTCATTCTAACTCAGGCCCACTCCAACATGTTAGTTATTCCGACAGAAAAAATAATTTTGGGTACACTAGGTATAGTAAGACATTCATACACAATATAATCAACAATAACAAATTTATTATAAGTATGAAAGTGATCAAAAGTAAACAAAAAAATTAAATCCACAGCAGGTTCAATAGGTTTAAATATACAAAAAGTGAAATAAAGTTAAATATTTACCCAATACAGTGACACAAGAATAAAAGTATAATTAACGTATGGATGGATCACCCTGTATATATCCACAATCAATGAATTTAAAAAGAAACAATTAACTACTTAAATGAATATTAAAAACGCCATATGTGCTTAAATGCACCTGAAGCTAACTAAGGCATGTAATGAAGTACTTGTGTCACTGAACAGCTCAGTAGCTATGAACGGGAACAAGTTAAATCTAATAGAGAAAAACTTATACCAATCATTTCCACTATAGTTTTTGTGGTACCCACGATTTACCTCTTCGTGGTAAAACCACTGGAAATTTTGATGATCTAAATTTTAGAGTGGAGAGCAGAGATTTAGTATCAAAGATCATTTGAAAAATTGTGCAAAAATGCTAACTATACTTATCACCACCAGACTCAGAATGAATTAATTAAGATTTGTGGTAATATTATTCGAGAAGAAATTATTACAGTGAAGGTTTTTCATTGTTAGCTGATGAATCTGCTGATAGTTCAGGTGTTGAGCATCTCTCAATAGGATTTAAATTCCTGGATAAAAATAATTCAGTACGTGTGGAATTCTTGGGATTTACTGAACTTACTTCCATGAATGCAGAAAGTATATCATCAGTAATGTTAGAAACTTGCGAAAATTATGTCTTACATATGCAAAAGTTAGTAGGATTAGGATTTGATGGCTTTTTCCGCGAATGTCCTTATCGGAGAAAATATGTACCCAAAATTCCTTTATTTTGTGAAACTAGATGGTTTGCAAAGTATAAGTCTATTAGAATAATTTCGGAACATTTTGCGAAAATAAGAAATGCCGCAGAACATTTATCATATGCGATGGAAATAAATGGATATACACTATCGAAATTCAACCAGTTGTTATGCGTAATTTCCACTCCTAAATTTATTGTGTGTTTGAATATTATTTGACTCTATAGTGCTAAACTGGAGCCTGTTTGTAATATTTTACAAGCAAAAACAATAATTTTTGATTGACGAAAAAACATATTGAATTACTTTTATCTATTCTGAAAGAACACATGGGTGATGCAGAGAATTACTTTCAAAAATGTGTATTGGACGGAAGAAAATTTGACATTGATATTATAATACCTAGATTAGCTGCAACGCAAACACAAAGGGCTAAAACTACTCTGCTGATAGTGCTGAAAATTATTTTCGAATTTCTTTATTTACTCCATATCTGTATTCGATTATACAGTCCATTGAAGTCCGATTTTCCCAAGAGACGGATAGTGCATTTAATCTGTTCATTTTTCACCCGCAATTAATTGTAACAGCCTTGTTGTGCTGCCACCAAATTGTAACACCTACACCTGTGGTATCGGAGAATGTTGTTTTCGCTGGCACCAAATGTAAACTATAGTTACATTAATTAGATATAATAATTATATTACTTTTTTTCCACTCAGGTGTCACGTGCTGTTGAGTAACGCGTCGAGCTGGTCAAGTAGCTATGATCTCTTCGAGCGTGGGGTGTTACGGGATTGAGATAAAGAAAACATGTATTTTTTTAATAAAACTAAACATTTAATAGTGTTAAGGTACTTGTCTTATAATACAATAACATTACAGAATGCCATAAAACATAAAACAAATAAACAAAACTAAAAGAATGTACTTGGCGCTATCTCGGCCTCTGAAATCTTATTTACGCAAAGCTATATTCATCCCGCTGATGATTTTCCGTAAATTTAAGCCCAAATTTAACATTAACCACAACAAAGCAAAACAAAATATACTAACGACTTACCGACCTTATTGTCATCCAGCCTATCGTCTACACCGCCACAAATTAACCAAACTCACAAATCAAATATCACTCACTGGTGGATTTAATTATTTATTACAATAGCTTGAACGTAATTTATATAACGCAGAAAAGAGAAACACATACAAAAAAAATATAAAACACAATTTTACAAAAAAGAATTAAACTGGTACACAATTATAAGCAGTTCATACTCGCTTAGATCGACTTCTTAACACACAACTTAAAACTGCGATTGTTTGATAAGATGACTCAAGTCGAGGTTGAGATCCTGTCGAACTGGTGGAACTTCTGCCGGAACTCCCGGGACTTCGGAACTCTTGGAACGGTCGGAGCCCCACCGGGACTCCGCCGAAACTCTCCCTTATTTTTCTTCTGCACCTAGTTTTATTAGTTCTTGGTCTAATTCTTTCACGCCCTGTATGCAGTTAACGTGCCCATTTTTAGTTCTTATTGGTCGAAGTTAATTTGGATATGTTAGTTGAAAGTACGCCTTTTACATGTACCTTCTTATTTTGGTCTTGTCATTAATATACTTTAGACACCACTGTGTGTGATCTAATATTTTTTCAGTAGACGTAAGAATGTCTTAAACACACTTGACTAGAGGTCTGTCCTAACACATGTTGTTCTTCGAGTGTGGTCTGTGCTCTATTACAACTCAGAATTCTACATACTTTCCGCATTACCAATTACTATTGACATATTTATGCAACTTTAACAATAGAGTTTCCAAACCACCCCATAATAAACTACTTGAAACTCATGTAAAGGATATCTACTGACCGTCTGCTTTAAAGTGGCTGGTGCCAATAGTTGCGTATATCACTCATACGTAACAGCTTTATTTGACACACTTATACTTTCCCTTGACGAATATTTATGCATTCTTTTAAAGGTACTTGTACAGGGTGTTTCATCGGTTGGGGTATCGCGAATTAAAGTGCCTAAATATAAAAATATCGACTTCAGATTTTAACCACTTATAGAGCTTTTAAACCGCTACCAGCAGGTTAGGTTGTTTTTGATAATATTATTTTAATTAATGCGTAAATTAAAAAAAAACGTATTATCAAAAATTAAAAGTATATAGACGATAGGTGTGGTTTTAGTTTATAAGATTTCTTATGCCGCCCTTTTTAATTTAAGGAGAGGGGTTTTACGAAATATTGACCGGAATAATATAAAAAAAATAGAAAATAATTAAACAAATGCATGAAACAAAAATATAAAATTTTATCTAATAAATCGCGTAAGCCGATTTATTACATAATCATACAGGTAGAAATATTTAGTTTGCTAAAATCAAACATTCACCACCGTGAGGTAGGACGTAAGGGGGTGGCGCCATATGCGCTAATGTAAATTCTGGACTTTACAAGGTTTCGTTAAAACAATAGTACCGCTTTTCTCTACGAAGTATCAAAACGAAATTTAAAACACAAATAAACAAAGGCTCAATACATGTTCGACTGGAATTAGTTTTTAAAATAAAGTTTCTGAAACTGTGTTATGATGTTGTAAATTTTGCCAATTTTGAGAGTGAAATGTAGGAGTAAATAACTTGAATTATAAGAAAGTACTCACAACGAGGCCTTAATTAATCCTTTGTATTCAATTTAATGCAAAAACATAATAAGAAAAACAAACATTTCTGCTTTTTGTTTTATTTTAACGAATACCTTACATTAGCCCATATGGCGCCACCCCTTACGTCCTACCTCACGGCAGATTATCGGCACCTCTGCGTAAGTCCCCTTAATCACGTCTCATGAGAAACTTTCTGGTCTCTGTAAGCTTAGCGTTCACAGAGAATCTGTGAATAAAAGTAAAGGAAGATTTATTGAAAAAGGAATTAATAGATTTTCTCCAAACAGAAGAAATCTCTTATTACTTTTATCCGATTAGAAAAATAACATAAAAGTTAATTTTCTATAACCGTATTTTTAATGTATGTATTTTTCATAATAAAGGTGTACAGTTTTAATCTATTTTACTTTGCCCCCCCCCTCTGTATTTGAGTCTTCCGGCACCACTGTGCAGGTGCATTCGGTCTCCATTATTCGTTTCCTCTCGCTGGGCCGTGGCACCGTGCATTTATAATTGGAAAAAAGGAGCGAAAGTTTTCCCGTAATCAGACGTGGAGATGCGGGTATTGTTATATTTACCTCGTGCGGTACTTATTGCTTTCGCTCGGGGCTGAATGTTTAGAATGTGCATCTGGCAACAATAAATACAGAACGCTTTTCATTCGGAAGCACACAATAAAATCTAAAAATATTATGATGCACGTGCGTATGATGGATTAGAGTATTGTTTCGGATTTTAAAGGAGAGGAGCGTTAAATTATACAAAGGATGTACAAACGTTTGGGCATTACAGTGGTCCATCTTTTTCGAATTCTGAAATTTTAATCTTTTACCAATGGAAAAGATTCCGTAAGCCAATTGTCAACTACAGGGGGAGTTTTTTTATCTTGAGACAGCGGAATATATCTAAACCACTGCATCAAATCAAAAAAAGATCACTGAATAGTGCCGAACTCGACCCCCCCCCCCAGAGTGAGAGGGGGAACAACTTTGAAATCTTAAATGGGAACCCCCATTTTGTATTGCAGATTCGGATTCTACGCCATCAAATATGTAGTTTTTATTTGAAACTTTTTTTTCGATTCGTAACAGATTGCGCTGTGATACCAAAAAACATGGCTGTAAACGTCTAGAAAAAATATTCAAAAAAGAGAAAACATGATTTTGTGTTTTTTTTTATTTTAACATTAAATAACATTTCAAAAAGCCATTCAACAACGAAGAACTTTACTTTATCATACTGATTGCAGAAAATGTGTTCGAAAATGTGCCCTTCCACTTCGATACATTTATTTATTCGCAATTGGAATGATTGCACACAACTGAAGAGTGTTTCCGACGTAATCCTTGAACAAGCGTTGGTGATTCGCTCAATCATGTGTTCCCTCGTGGTTGGCACTTCTGTATAAACTTCAGACTCTAAGAGTCCTATATAGTCGATCGGAAATGTAATATTGGTTGCATAGCACATAATTTAATAAGCCAAGGATGTCCGAGTACTTATTACACATAGGGAATATATAATAAATATTGGAAATAATAACTCAATATCTAAGCGAATAAAAAAAAATTTATGGCCAAATATTTACACACTTGTAACCCTGGGAAAGATTTTTACTAGAATAACAATTCATTATAATGTGGGTTGCCTAATTTTAATTCATTTTATATTCATTTAAAACAAAGTAAAGAATAGTTGAACGAAAAATAAGTGCAGAGCGGCGTAGCATTTTATTCAATTTATAACGTGAATACATACATATAATAGGAACATATTGCCGTGGTATCTTACATATTAATAAGATGATAGCAGTAGTATTAAGATTTAATTTAAGTGTATGAAATATGAAAGAAACTATAATAATAAGTTTAAGGTAGTTGAAGGAATTTAACATGAGGATGTTGGGTTGCATACACTTTTATGCATACACCAAATTGAATTTATATTTGCAATTTAAATAAGTACTAAAAATAAAACACGAGATAGAATTTAAGATGTATATATATTTCTTTTATAGAAAAGAAAAACAAGATGTATGGTTTGTGTACAATGAAAAACAACCTGACTTTATAAAATGTGTGAGAATTGCACTGAACATTTTAAATAATGGACCGTAAAAAAAGAAATGAAAGCAAATAACCGAGAGAGGGTCATGCTAATGGATGGTAGTGTAATACGAACTAGTCATCTTAATGCAGTAAAAATGTATGAGGAAAATAGAATTCGATATGCACGAGACAAAAATAATTGAATAATTAGATAAACTTGAGAACGTGCATAAGGTAATAAACAAAATTTATTAAATAAATCATGCAGAAAGAATAAATATTTACCTTAATTTATTACTAGATAAGTAAATAAATAAAAAAAAAGGATATAAATAAAATTATTCTGAGATATCAGTAGTAGTGTTTTTATAAACGACAGCTGGTAATAATAGAATACATTCAGGAATTTGTATATGTAATATCATGTATCATAAACAATAGAGAGGCACTTGTACGGTTCTTGATAACCTACAAAATAAAAAGAAAATATAATGTAAACTTGGTGTGTAGTTTATTACAGATAGACATATCACTGTTGGAGAAGTCTTGGATAGAAGGAGGTTACGAAGGGGCAAACCAAGTGGACCATGGTGGTGCAAGTAATCTTAGTAAAAGGATACCTGTTGTTTGCAATGTTTTTCCTATATTGCCGAAAGCTGGAAAAAGAACAAAAATAAGAATTGTACTAGCCAATGGAAAGAGGAAATATGTGAAAAATAATAAAGAAGGTAATAAATTTATAGACAATTATAAAGAAGAGTTATATTAAAACAAGTATACCTACGTTGGAGAAACGCTGTACAATTTATAGGAAGTTTTAAATTGTAAACAGACAATTCTTGGGGTGTTGACCTTTCGCGGTGAAGAACTGTCAAAAAGACAACGAGTGCGTGTGTGTGTGAGTGTTCAAAACATTACGGCAACTTAAAAGTCAGGAGCACTGAAGATGCAGGGTGACAACGTAAATGGTAGTTTTAGAAGATGGCGTTGAAAACGGTCACATGTCTCTTCCGGAGATATAAATTGAAGACAAGAATCGACACGATTCATTCATTGATTTTTATTCAGTTAACAAACATTCATTGATTTTTATTCATTCAGTTAACAAACATTGATTAATTTGATTCATCAACAAGCATTCTTTGACTAATATTAATTCATTTATTATATACAGTTATATAAATCGTAGGGTTAGATCCACCACGATTCACATTTATTTCTTTTGTATTAGCGTATTAATTTTATTTTCATTCAAGTTTCACTTATTTTATTTTCTTTGTTTAATTGCTTTGTGTTATAATGGAGATGCAAATGATCGAATTTAAAAAGATTTGCAACGATTCAAAGTAAGTTAGAGGCAAAGACTTATCAATGTAGCTATACGAATATTGAAATATATCGTGCGAACGTACGTATATTCAGTATAACGTTATGCAACAGGGATAATAAATATTTTCCTGGGATAGTAATAAGCATTCTTTAATTTCAAGTTCATAAGAAATAAAATTATTAATGGTGTTGAGTGTTAAGAGGATATAGCGTGCAAATATATATTTTCTGGCACAGTATTTGGCATCATTAATAGTTACAATAAATAAGCAAAATGTTTCTGGGTAGCGGACTCTGAAATGCTAGCTATAACGCGTGCGAATGGTTGTAGATAGTAATCAGATTCGAGCTTTTCTCCAAACATTGACTATAAAATAAACAATATACAAAAGTAAATTGGATTTATTTGTTGATAAACAGGAAAATATTTTTAGAGTTTTATTTAATAAAGTATAAGAAAATATATTCGTATCATGAAGAAACGTTACAACCTAGGACGAGGTACAAACGTTTTTCTTATAATTATGTTTCTTTTTAAATAAATAAAGTGAATACAGTATAGCAATGCTATATTTATTTTTATGTAATAAATGTTAAATAAATTCGACAATTATGTGTTATATGATTTCTGATTTTTCATTTTTAATAAGCTATTACCTTATCCCAATCTTAAATAAAAACAAGAGATTAGACGAGAGGGAAGAAATTCTGATACACTGAAGGATTCATAAATACTTATAAAGTACGTGCTGTTAAAAATAAATAAAATACACATCAGGATAATAAAAATTATCATCATTTTAATTATTTATGTTGTTGAAACAGCACACAACATAACTTATTTGGCAAGGCCTAAGGTATGGCAATGATACTATTATCATATTCAAATAATTATGTTGCCACAGCAATATGTATGTAGGTAAGGTACATATACAATTTATATACTATCTTACAAAATAATCTAAAATAGAAGTTTGCTTGTGTGTATTACATGCCAATTTTGCTTCAAAATGTAATGATAGCTCACTAAGCATACCAAACGCTTGTACATCATCTTTTTCAAAATAAAATTGTTTGTTTTTTTATTTCCAGTAGACCATCTTTATACGATACTATTCTTTTCTCATAATCATTAGTTCTAGGAATTTCTATTTCATGTTCTTCATCATCACTGTTTTGACTTTCGTTTTCTAAATTATCGGGAAAAATATGGTCTGGATTATCGTCTTCTGTATACAAATTGGCGTCAATATTTATAAATTCCTGTACATCATTACTTCCTAATTTTCCCATTAGCGTACACATTTCAGCCACTTTAGATAAAGGAATTTCATCTTCAGGATCAAATTGATCACTTTCAAACTCCTCATTTACTTCTTGAAATCCTGTTTTCTTGAAACAATTTTTAATTGTATCAGATAAGACATCATTCCATGCTTTTTTAATAAAATAAATCGCATCTAATACGCTAATAGAATTGGTTAAATTGTGTACAGAATCAGAACTCTCAAACTGCGATAAGATGTGTTTTAGTATTAAATGTCGGTACCAAGTTTTGAACATTTTTATAATGCCTTGATCTAGCGGTTGGTAGTAAGCTGTCGTATTTGGCGGTAAAGGAATTTCATCTTCAGGATCAAGTTGATCACTTTCAAATTCCTCATTTACTTCTTGAAATCCTGTTTTCTTGAAACAATTTTTAATTGTATCAGATGAGATATCATCCCATGCTTTTTTTTTAATAAAATAAATCGCATCTAATACGCTAATAGAATTGGTTAAATTATGTACAGAATCAGAACTCTCAAACTGCGATAAGATGTGTTTTAGTATTAAATGTTGGTACCAAGTTTTGAACATTTTTATAATGCCTTGATCTAGCGGTTGACAGTAAGCTGTCGTATTTGGCGGTAAGAAAACGTGTTTCACATTTTGCAACTGTACGTCCTTAGGATGGGCAGCTGCATTGTCCAAAAATAATAAAACTTGATCATTTTCCGATCAAATTCACGCAACCACTCTGTCATAATAGAATTAGTCACCCAAGCCTTGTTATTTGAATACCATTGGACTGGAAGAAGCGCAATGCTAATATTTTTTAATGCGCGAGGACGTGCTGATTTTCCGATAACCAACCGTTTTTTTTCTCCCCTGCCATATTCACACAATAGATTATAGTTAATATTTCTTTCGATAACTGGTCGCCCACACATTTTTCGCCTTTTAATGCCGTCGTCTTTGTTGGTAGTGCCCGAAAAAATAATTTCTTCATCTTCTTGATTTGCGCTAGCGGCTTCGCCAGATATCATGCGGTAATGAATATTATGTCGCTTCTTGAATTTATCTAGCCAGCTAGAAGCGGAAAAATTACAATTGCCTAATTTCTCAGCAATTTCCTTGGCTTTATACTTTATTAGTACCCCAGATGCAGGCATATTCTTATTTCTAGCTTGGACAAACCATTCGTATGTTAACTGGTTTATTTTGAGGCCTTCAGTTTTAAAAACTCGCCTTTTAATTCCACTGTTGTCATTTGTTTGCAACTGCTTTAGATATTCATATTTGTTTGTTATTATTTGCGCGGCTTGTGTTTTGCCAATATTAAATTTTCTGGCTAATTCACGTGAACTGAGCTTGTTTTTAATATTATATTCTATGATCCAAATCTTTTCCTTCAGCGTTAAAGTATTCCTTTTTTTTGATATTGTTTTCTACAATAATTAAAATACGTACATAGTTCATATGAATTATGCCATAAAAACAATTTAAAACTTACCATTTTCTACAGAGAACGTAACAAATATGTATTCAAATACATACATATATATTTTCACACAACACATCCAGACGAAGATGACTTGCGAACTAAACAAATATCTATACTGTTCAAATTAAATCATCGACGAAGGCAGGGGATTTACCGGACAGAATTACTATATCTCGATTCTCGCGTCCGTTTAATGGAAACTTTGCGGTCTAAAAGCAGCTAAATAACTGTCCATGCTCGTTCAAAGTAGTGCCCGCATAAGAGAAACCAATTTATTAGGAATTCCCTACTAATAAATTCGGGACAGGAAAAAATGTCCGCTTAAGGGAAGTGCCCGGCTAATAGATGTGTTAAGGGAAGTTTCACTGTATTTTTGTATATTTTAATAGCAATTACTGAGTAAAGATTGTTGTTATTATTATTATTATTATTATATTTTATCAGGTAGTCGAAACACCGGCTAAAATGTCTTCGATTAACGACGTTCTTAATCAATGATTAGCGCTAACCTGTATTGGAAAAACACAAATTTGTACTTGTAACAGGTGTTTTAATCAATGATTACATTAACCGGCATGTTAGTCAGAGTTTGAAAAAGAGGCCTTAAAATTTGTATTAGTTTCTACTATAGAAAACGATGAACGTAAATTTTGTCCATATTAAAGTAGGAGTCTATAAATCTGCATCCTTTTTAATGCATTACGGAAGTGTATTACAACCTTAAAACAAAATTGCAACTTCAACTGACACGAAATGAATAGGAGCGATATGTTATATCTCTCTTTCTTTCTGTATTACCATGGATTTTCAAATTTCCTCGCTACGAATGGTTACTCCGCTGATGTTAGATTCATATCTGCTGACTACAGCTTCGAATAGATACCGAGAATTCTTTTATTTGTCGTAAGTATGCCCTATAATTCAAAGATTTACGTTTCGAATTCGAGTAGTCGTTACATTTTTCTGATATATTTGTAATAGTTGTATTTAACCTAAAACTTTAACCCAAATATATCTCCTGTGTTCGAGGGTGAAAAAATTTATGTTACGTATAGGGGTAAGATAGGGGAAATAGCGGTATTTGTACGACCACATCCATGTAATAAATTTGGTTAGTTAACATTTGGCTCCCAATTTATACCAATAAATAAGTCTAGTATTAAAGGCATGAAGGAGCTAAGAAACACTTTTAACACTTCCTCTAAACATTAGATTTTGAAGAAACGTTTTGGCATGGAATTTGTTAATTATTTCTGTAAACTCCTTAATAAAACGCTAGATATAATTAAATGGAATAAAATTTATTTCATGTATAAAACGTAAAAGTGCTAGATGATCATTACACCTTAAATAAAAGAAAAGAATGTATTATATTTAGTAAGCCTATATAATATTATGAACAAACTATTAATACTATTTAAATTATGATTAACAATAAAACACAAAATTGCAACGAATCCAGGTTTTGCGAGTAAGAATTTATTAAGAGTGCAGCGTGCCTATTGGTCAAAGTTCGCTATGGGAAAGTGTAACGTATGTAGAACAAGTAATATTGTAAAAGTAGTAGCTCTTTACGCAGGGTCTCGTATATACATGTATACATTTA
The DNA here is from genome assembly GCA_963170755.1 of Amphimallon solstitiale. Taxonomy (NCBI): domain Eukaryota; kingdom Metazoa; phylum Arthropoda; class Insecta; order Coleoptera; family Scarabaeidae; genus Amphimallon; species Amphimallon solstitiale. The sequence goes on from OY720675.1 coordinate 250,682,896, forward strand.
CAAACATAAATTTTGTAATAACTCACTAAATAATTTTCTTAGTTTGTTGGACAGGGAGTCGTGGCTAACTGTTTATGAGAGTGGTTGTCCTGATCAAGCTTTTTCAACATTTTTAAATATCTTTCTATACTATCATAGTATTTGTTTTCCTTTATTAAAGTACAAGTTACATAAAAATTCAAATACCTCTTGGATTACTCCAGACATATTGGAGATAAAAAATAATTTGCTTATGTTAAAAGAATTCAGCCAACAATTTCCCATTTTTCTTGATGAATTTAAAAGCTATGAAGAATATTACAAAAATTTTGTTAAAAACAAACAATATAACATGAATGAAACCTTCTTTAATTCTTCTTCTAATAAATCCAAGGCGGCTTGGTCTATTATTCACAACAGCTCTAACAGCACCAAGGCCCATACTTTACCTGAGGGGAACACACTAAGGATGTGTGGAGAATTTAATGAATATTTTACATCTCTTCCATCGATGCAAAGCGAAGATGGCTCAAGGGATGATATTAACTTTGATGACATCAACAACTTTATGCAGATACGATGTTTACCTTCTTCTTTCTACATTCAGCCGGTACTTGAGAATGAAGTTGCGAATGCTATTAAGAATTTAAGCACATCATCTTCAACAGGACATGATTGTATCTCATCATCGGTGATAAAATGTGCTTCACCTTTGATCGTTCCAGTTCTTACTTATATGATTAATTTCTCTTTCGAAAAAGGAATATTCCCTTCTAGTTTGAAGCTATCCACAGTGCGGCCGGTGTATAAATGTGGAGATAGAAATTGTGTAGGTAATTATCGACCTATAAGTTTGCTATCTGTTTTTGCTAAAATTTATGAATGCATTATGAACAATCAATTAAAAAATTATTTGAATAATTTTGGCATAGTTTTTGAAATCAACATGGTTTTTGGCAAAATAGGAGCACTAGTACAGCTCTATTTTATTTCTTAAAAACAATTTATGAAACTTTAGATACTAGTCAACAGTGTTTTGGTATCTTCATTGACTTGTCCAAAGCGTTTGACCTAGTGAACCACAAGATTTTACTACACAAACTAGTGCACTATGGCATTAGGGGTATTCCTAATCAATGGTTTGAATCTTACCTTACAAATCGTAAACAAAGCGTCAAAATTGGAAATTACCAGTCATCCTACATTAGTGTCGACAGTGGCGTGCCTCAGGGGTCAATATTAGGCCCGATACTCTTTCTCCTATATATCAATGACCTTCCGAATGCCCTTCAAAATGCACAGCAAACAGTTCTTTACGCTGATGATATAAGTATACTAATAAAGTCAGCAAGTTTATGTGAACTAAACAGTGTAGTAGCAGACATTTTTAATCGTATTCATAGATGGATGAGCTGCAATAAGTTAGTCATTAACAAGGCCAAAACTAAGTTTGTTTATTTTCATAATACAACTAAAGTTGTGACTAACGTTGAAATAAATGGCGATATTTTTAACCTGGACTCTAGTTTACGTGTACTTGGTCTTACAATTAATGAGAACCTAAAATGGAACTCACATATTGATAATGTCAGCAGTTGTCTATCAAAGGTATGTTTCACGCTAAGGCAACTTAAAAGAACATGCAATGTTAAAACTTTACTCATGTTCTATCATTCAAACTTTATTTCTTGTCTGCGGTATTGCATAATACACTGGGGCTTATGCTCAGAAACGAGTGGGTCTTCAGCTTGCAAAAAAGAGCTCTAAGAATCATTTTCGGTTTGGGTTACAGAGATTCTTGTAGACAACTTTTTAAAGAAAAAGCTTTACTTACTTTTTATGACATTTATATAATGGACGTGCTGTGTTTCGTCTTCAAGAACAAAAGAGATTTTGCAAGCGGCAACGTAACTCATGATCACAACACACGTCTCAATAACTATATGCTCCCAATTGCTCATTCAAAACAAATTTTCCAGAAAGGAACTTACTTCGTAGGTTGTAAATTTTATAATAAGTTACCAGATTCTATTAGAAATATTTCTAATTTTACTGTTTTTAAGAAGTCTTTGCGGGAGTATATCCTTCAGATCTCCTGCTATTGTTTAGAAGACTTTTTTAATCTGTAGTTATCGTACTTGACGTATTTCTGGCGTGTACTTGTCTATTTTTGGAATGTATATGGCTTTTGAAATAAAGATTATTATTATTATTATTATTATATAGACAAGGCCTATATACATAAACACAAACTACTTGTTGTTACATAAACAATGCTTCACTCAAATAGGTTAATATAAAAGAGTAATCTTAGGAACATTAGGCATTCAGTATTCAGTATTCCGTAGGCAGTAGTCCGTAGTCAGTATTAAGTATGAATATAGTGTTAGTGGTATAGTAATGTCGTAATTACTATATGTAGTTTATGTAGTTGTCCAGTATGAATAAAAACACATGACAACATCAATATGTGTTTGATTTAACGTCCAACCCTCTAACAAGAGACGGATGTCATATGACGATCCTGCCATTACTATACCACTAACACTATATACATACTTAATTACTTAATACTGGCTACAGACTACTGCCTATGAATACTGAATACTGAATGCCTAATGTTCCTAAGATTACTCTTTTATATTAACTATATTATCTTAACATATTTGAGTGAAGGATTGTTTATGTAACAACAAGCAGTTTGTGTTTAGGAGACCCTATGTGATAACCTTCTACTACTTTTGCAATATTACTTGTTCTACATACGTTTGGTTACAAGAATTTAAAATTTACTAAATAAATAAATAAAATTGGACAATTTAAAACAACCGTCAGACAAATCTAAAAATATTTGAAAGACATAACCTAGAATTTGGAAATTATAAATCAAATATATGAAAAAGTTCACTAAAAAATAAGAATTTACTTTAAGCCAACAGTATGATTTAAGATAAAAAATGCGTACTGGCCAGTAATAAATTGTTGTTGATTTTTAAAGTTATTTCAGTTGAAATATATTGTATATAGATGCATCAATCGTCACGATTTAAAAAAATTAAAAAGTCAGTAAAACCTAGACCCAGACAAGAAAAATTTAAGAAAATATTCATGCTATTAATAAAAAAAACAATTTAACTAGAATATTTACACACTGAATCTATCGTTTCTGGAACATGCCTGAGATATGGACTAGTGGGCGAGTTGGCATATTTGCTCACTCTCCAATGAATTTACAACAGCTCTACAAGTTGTTTAGAATGCTATTCTACAGCAATCCATAGATGAGTGGTTTCGAAAGTAGGGATAATGTTAAAGTTCGGGATATCCCTAAATTTTTTGATACAAAAATGTTCCATTTTATGCGAAATAAATTCTTGTTCCAACCGTTCCATCACTTGATATTTGAATAAGTGTTTCTCCTATCTTCGTTGCAATTTTAGCACGTTGAAAGAATTTATCCAAAAAGTGATTTAGTATCTATCTGTAATTGTCATAAATAGTTTGAATTCTATTTGGAGAATATTCACCAAGTTGTTGCGTTAAATTGTACAAAATAATTTGAGCGTGTCAACCAAAAATTTATCATATTGTAGTTAGCTACATCTTACATTAGTTCTAGAACGAATAGAAACGAATCAAGTTTTGTTTCGATTGAAGTTTTTAATAAATCCATTAATTTAGCCCATGGTTGTTTCTTTATATTAACATCACGGCATTGCAAACCACTATTTAAGATATTTAGGTGTTCGTAAGAATCAGCAAGAAAAGCGAGTCTTAGAAGCCAAAGAGGAGTGGAAAAGAGGCTTCACATTCTAATTTATCATCTTGTAAGTACATACATCAAAAGTTCTGTTTTTAAATGAAAAATTCTTTTCAAAACGTTCACTAACGTTTCTAAGAATACTGGCCTGTAATGCTTTTTTTTTGATCTATTTAAAGACAGATCCGATGCAATTTAAGCCACAAAAAATTCATATTCTAATTTTTTAAATTGACATACACAAGCTTCCAAAAATAAAGAATATAACATTCCGTTCTAGAAAAAACGAATGAGAATTTAAAATGTAACGTATTTAAATATCGAAGAACCTTTGATGGCTTCATACTCTCTTTTGATAAGACTTCCCCACAAAGTACACATTGCGATTTATTGAAAATAACGGTAGACCCATATTTAAGATACAAGAAAGAGAAAAATATTGGGTAAATTCCGCTGTAGAGCAACCGTAGACACGTGTTTCTGACTCATTGGTCGTCATCGGTACGGTGTAGCCAAGGAATAAGGTGGGATAACCTTGGAGATGTATGCTATACGGAAGACCATCAGGAGACAGACCACCATTTGTAGCTTCAGTTAGAAGATCCCCAGTTTTGAGGACAACAACTAACGTCGCCACGAGGAAGACAATGTCAACATGCGTGCCATCCGAGAACCCAGGAAAGATAAATAAAAGGAATATCGCGGATACATGAAATACAAGAAAGAGAAAAATATTGGGTAAATTCCGCTGTAGAGCAACCGTAGACACATGTTTCTGACTCATTGGTCGTCATCGGTACGGTGTAGCCAAGGAATATGGTGGAATAACCTTGGAGATGTATGCTATACGGAAGACCATCAGGAGACAGACCACCATTTGTAGCTTCAGTTAGAAGATCCCCAGTTTTGAGGACAACAACTAACGTCGCCACGAGGAAGACAATGTCAACATGCGTGCCATCCGAGAACCCAGGAAAGATAAATAAAAGGAATATCGCGGATACATGAAATACAAGAAAGAGAAAAATATTGGGTAAATTCCGCTGTAGAGCAACCGTAGACACATGTTTCTGACTCATTGGTCGTCATCGGTACGGTGTAGCCAAGGAATAAGGTGGGATAACCTTGGAGATGTATGCTATACGGAAGACCATCAGGAGACAGACCACCATTTGTAGCTTCAGTTAGAAGATCCCCAGTTTTGAGGACAACAACTAACGTCGCCACGAGGAAGACAATGTCAACCTGCGTGCCATCCGAGAACCCAGGAAAGATAAATAAAAGGAATATCGCGGATACATGAAATACAAGAAAGAGAAAAATATTGGGTAAATTCCTCTGTAGAGCAACCGTAGACACGTGTTTCTGACTCATTGGTCGTCATCGGTACGGTGTAGCCAAGGAATAAGGTGGGATAACCTTGGAGATGTATGCTATACGGAAGACCATCAGGAGACAGACCACCATTTGTAGCTTCAGTTAGAAGATCCCCAGTTTTGAGGACAATAACTAACGTCGCCACGAGGAAGACAATGTCAACCTGCGTGCCATCCGAGAACCCAGGAAAGATAAATAAAAGGAATATCGCGGATACATGAAATACATATATATATATATATATACAGGCTGTCCCAGAAATAAAAAGACGGAGTAGCAGGTATGTAAAGTCCGAACAGAAACAGGCCCAAATATACCGCAATAACGAAGAAATTAAAAATTTAATTTTCTATGTTGTTTCTTAGATAAAAAAATTACATTACATACCTGGCACAGAATGTATGTTTATAAATACATGTAAGAATGCTCATTTGTAAATAGAAACGAACACACATTCATAGAAAAATACGCTTTTATTTGTATAAAACGGGAAAAAAACGTTAAATCTATTTTTTGCCAGATGGGCGACCCACTTTATTGCAGACAATAAAAGATTGTTTTTATTTTTAAAATAGGAAGGTTGCTGCTCTTTAATGTGTTTGTAGAATGTAATTATTTTTTTCTAGCAGGTGTAAAATTAAAGTAATTAATGGTTTGATATTTATTATGAAGTATCTATTCCTTCTCCTTTTTTTTGACACAAGTAATATGGTGGTCCTGAAAGGGACCGATTGTGAAAGTGAAGCAAGTGGATATTTAGTCCAGCGGCGTAAGGCCAATTGGATTCTTTATTATTATTTTTTTCTGCCGTCTGCGCACGAATAAAGACTTGATATTTTGAGGGTACGTTTTTACACAATCTAGCTTCCGATTTCTGCTACTCCGTCTTTTTATTTCTGGGACAGCCTGTATATTCGTATGAAAGCATGTGACAGGTACAAAAAAAGAAACATATACAAATTATATAACAAAAGTAGAAATATATTTAAAAGGGCCATAACTGCAGGGGCCCTTTAAAAACACACATCCTAGACCAAATGGTGCGGTCTAAGATGGAGGAAAGAACCTGCAGAATAAAAAACCTCAATCACAACGTCACAATACTAAAGGTCTTTAGTTGTTAAGATCCAAGCGACAGCTTCTGGAGTTAAACCACGTAAATATGTGTATCCAAATTCAAATTAGCTAGAAGACACATCAATATGCCCAACTACTTCAATCCCAGCTATGCAATCACAAGCTAGAAATAACATATACAATGAGGACGCGAGGGTTGGAACAAATTCATTTAAAATTATTGGTTTTGTTTTATGGAAAAACGCTCGGATAGGTCGATTTTTATTTTTAGCTGCGGTTTTTCTGATGGTAAATTGATGTACAAAGACTGGTCCAAAAATAAGTTACGACCATCAATTTTTTTTCAAATGGAAACGTATGTTTTTTATTTAATTTTTTAATTTTGCATCGAATTCTTAGTATGTTTCATGTACCATGCATGTCCTATACCCAAACTCAACAATTATCGAGAAATTTACAATTGAACATATGAATAACTGAGACTGTATCCTACAAAATTTATTTCACTCTGTTGACTGAAAAGGACCTATTTATTAAAAAAACGGAAAAACAAATCAAATTAAATGTTCAAACTGTTGACGACTAACTATTATCGACTTGTTTTTTAATTTTTTTTGTAAATCTCGCAAAACATTAAAGTCTGTGTTTCTTTGTTTTTTTTTTTTTTTATTGTTGACTTGTCACCGTCTAGTCACTTGAAAACTGTATGACAATGTCAATTAAAATAAGTACTTGTCAAGTGCAGTTGCAAAGTTTGATAGAATGGCGCTTTTAACTGAGAAACAACGTATAGAAATTTTGATGATGGTAGAATATGGCGACAGAACTGGAACTCAAGCTGAAGTTTGTGAATTGTTTAATGATAAGTACCCGAAGAGGCCTATTACACGATCAGTAGTTAGTAATATAGAAAAAAAAGTTTAGAGTCTTTGGCCACGTAAGAGATAATTACAATACCAACAATGTTGGAGTTCCAGAAAACACACAATTGAATGTTTTGCTCGATTTACAAGAAAATCCTCACAAATTAAGTCAACAAGTAGGTGCAGAACTGTCAGTAAGTAAATCTTCTATACCCTGTCTCAGAATAAGAAGGAGTGATTCAAATATCCCGCCAAAACATGGAAGACATAGCTTAAAATTTAGTTGACAATTTGATATGACATCATGACAATTGAGGTTAGAAGAACTGTATTAATTCTAACGAAGGATTTAGCCGTTTTGTGTTTCATTTACTACTTTCGTTAAAATAGATGGATGTGCCGCTTTTATTTCTACCAGTCGAAGCAGCAATACGAGTGCACGGCAATTGGAAACAGGAGAGTAAAGTTATAAACACAAGTAGTGCATACATCTATAATTTGATGAATACAAATCTCTTAACATTCAAATCTGTTCATTCTAGTTTAACAAAAAAAATTACAAGAATCTATGGATAAAGACATAGGCCCGATTTACAAATGAAAGCATAGACTTTGTTCTGAGCGTTTTCAGGATTTCCGTTATAAATATATAATTATTGCACATTTTAGTGAATGTGCAGTAATGTTGTGCTATATGTGCAACATGAAAATTGTGAATCAAGTCTATTTATTATTAAATATTTGTATCAGAGAGCAAGAATGAATCAAACCTTTTATCTTTTATCAAAATGTCCTTAAGAACTTGCGGAAAAGGTTTTGCTTATTAGTTTCTATTTTAAATATCAATAAAGAACATGTATAGATAAATCATTCGTATTACTGCTACAAACCTTGAGGAGGTAAATTCAAGTAACTAGTCTTGGAAATGTGAATCTTACATACAACAGCAATAAATAGAAAAATTTACATCGGCTGAAATTGTTTACACGAACTGCAAAGATAATTACATATACCTACATATTAATTATTATTCCCTATTAAAATTTATTTATTATGAAAATATATAAATATAAAGTGTAACAAATATTTATTTATATTATATATTGGAAATTAACAATAATTTAGTGTTCACATCATGTTAAAAAGATTAAAAAGTTACATGGTCGGCACAGTTTTTCCAAATACTTATTGTAACATTTGTAATTGCTTCTGTCAAAAGTTCTCATATAAGTGATATTCTGAAAGGGGATTTTTTTGAAGCAACTTCATCTTATGTATCAATTCAGATCCTATATGAAGTATTCTTAATTGCCTATCCTTATCGGTATGGCTATTTAATCCTACAAGTTTTCATCAAAGCTTGTCGTGCACTCATTATACTTGTGGCAATCCAAACTTTTTCCCATATTCTCCACCAGATATTTTCACCTTCTTCTATTAGTACAGGTTTCTTTACGTATGACATATCTGAAATATAACATGTATATGAACATGTGGTAATATAATTAGTATTTAATTAACACTTACTTGAAATTAACGAGTCGATTCTAAAATATGTGTGAGTTGTCCAGTTCATTTATGGTATGAACTCATCTATAGTTATTTTTGCAATGATATTAATTGTTGATAGTTTGATTTTTGCACTGACGTACAGTATTTTTGACAGATTCATCAAATTCAAAGTTTCAAATGCATGATCACTTGTTCCTTAGGTCTTAAAGCCGTCTGATCAACGCATGCTCATGTTGTACATAAAAGTACGGATATTATTTAATAACACAGTAAAGTATAATAAGCCAAAGTAAAAATGTAAGACTAGGTTATGGCTTGGCTATAAACATAAAATGACGTTTTGTCAAACTTAAATTTCCTATGTTAAACTTGCCTACGCAAGAACCAATGAAATACATTAAAAATATACGCCATTTTGGCGCGATATTTGAATCACTCCTTCTTATTATGAGACAAGGTATAGTTTAAAATAATTACACAAGACCAAATGGCACCCATACAAAGTGCATTTAGTTCATGAACTTGTTGAAGACGATCTCGACCGCAGATTAGAATTTTGCGAAATAATGATGGATAGATGCAATGCCAACCCACTATTTTTAAGTAATATAGTTTTTTCCGACGAGGCAACATTTTGTTTTAATTGGACAAAATTTGTTTAAAAATATAGGTATACTTCTATATAATGTGGTTTTAATTAATATAAGTGATGACTATTACTGAGCTATTGTCTCTTTTTGATATAATTTTGTCAGTACTATACTGACAAAATTATATCAAAAAGAGACAATAGCTCAGTAATAGTCACTTTTAAAGTATTAACGCCTTACATGTTTTTGATGTGAAGTTTAATAAAAAATTCAAAAATGAAATAATATACACGGTGTTCCATTTGAAAAACTTGACTTTTTTGCAAAAACTAACAAAAGCATATCAAAAAACGACAGTAGCTCAGTAATAATAAATTAAAGAATTAACGTCTTACATGTTTTTGATGTGAAATTTAATAAGAAATTCAAAAATGAAATAATATACACGGTGTTCTATTTGAAAAAATTGACTTTTTTGCAAAAACTAACAAAAGCATATCAAAAAACGACAGTAGCTCAGTAATAGTCACATTTAAAGTATTAACGTCTTACATGTTTCTGACATGAAATTTAATAAACAATTCAAAAATGAACTGATATACAGGCTGTCCCATTTAAAAAAATTGACTTTTATACAAAAAAGTGTCATGTAATTTTAATCCAGTTTCCTGCACATGCAGTTAGTAACTGTAAAAAAAAATAAAACATGCTTCTATTAGGACCTCTTATTGTAAACAATACTGCAAAAAATTTTGTCCATCTAACACGTCGTTTTCGAGAAATATAATTTTATACAAACATTGAATTTTTCAGAAAAATGGGAATAAGTCAAAAACTTTAGATTTTAGGCCTATACTATCTTATTACTTTTTGACTAAAAATTATACGGGGAATACAAAAATGCAATAATATATAGGATGTTCCATTTAAAAAACTATAACTATGGTTAGCCACCAAGTTATGGAACACTCTGTATAATGCAAAATATTTTTAAAATGTACTCCTAATGAACAGCTATCACAAGGAAAAACCCGCTTTGAAATATTTTTACTCATAAAGGCATAATCGCTTAGATGACTCACCCTGTATACTTTTATTGAACGATTCGTTTTTTTGTGTCACATTGTATATCTTTATAATATTAGTACAGTTCTTATTTTTTACCTACTTCCTTGAATTAACTACATAAAACCCTCACTCGAAATCCTGAATCTAACACATAAAAAATTCACACGTCCCCTTTACCATGACGTTTGGCTTTGTATTCGATTTTCCTTTGCGAACGCAAACACTCCGATCTTGACAGTGAGAAATGACGGCCAAGGCGACAGCTTGTTGCACTTTCCTGTGTGAGATGATAAGGGCGACTCTCAAAGAGAGAAGATCGCTCACAATGGGAAAAGGCGGACGTGGCGCGGGTTGAACTGTGTCCGGATGCAATGGAATAAGTTCAGTTTCGACGTGAAGTTCTTGTCGACGCACAGGTGCACAAAACGATTTCGGCACTTCGGCGGATGCAGACGTCGGTTACACAAAACCTCGAAAATTTATCTTTTAGTCCGATCGTGTCCTCAATGTGCCTTCATTCGAATAGAAGTTTAATTGAAATAATAATATAACCTTCAGAACAGGAAAACGTGACAATATTATATATATATATATATATATATATTATATACAGAGAGATCGTAAAAAGTTGACCGTGCCGCTCCATAGTCATGGTATATTTGCCGCATATATAATATACTGAATTGTATTTTGTCCATGCGACATCTATTATTTCATGTATGAATTACTTTCAAGAATGTTTGTAAAGTTTACTTGTTTTAATAACGCAAGAAATACATTCAATAATTGATAATATTTTATTAAAAATAATTTAACACAAAGATCTTGTTCTTCCGTAAATGGTATTGTTGATTTCAACGCAACTTTAAAATTAAACAAAAATGATAATGATACTTGTATAAAGACAAAAAAAATAACTTACAGTAACAACGAAATGTGCCTTTTATTTCCTTGAAAAAGAGAGATTCTAATAATCAATTAAACGCAGTAGACCAAGGGAAAAAGGAACGACGAGAAGCTTATATGACTGACAAATATGTATAAATGACATAATATTGGATTGATAACCACTTTAGCGAAGTTATGTACAAACTAAATATTCATACTACAACAATGAACGTGTGGCAAACTCGTGCTAAAGTTGATATATCGATGAAGCGGCACGGTCAACCATTTACGATCTCTCTGTATAACAAATATGCGAGGCTCAGTTTTAGATCCTTATTTTTCGTTATTTTAACGATTTACCGGAAAAGTTGCATAAAACAGAGAATTGCATGCTGACACCACCAATGCAATAATAACTAAAGGGAATATTTTCATCCATTTTCAGTTTCTTATGTAATTTTTTTTCATGTTATGACGTCACCGACATTTTTTTAAGGCAACTGTAATGTTATATTTGTCAAGTACATATATATATATATATATATATATATATATATGTATAGAAAAACAACTGTCGTATCCTCAACTTAATTAATAAAGTATCCAGTCGTCGGTATTAGGATAAAAAATAAAAACAACTTAATTACACTGCTGACGTTTCGTTCATTTAATCAACGAACTTTTTCAAAGCTTCGTAATCTTTTTACATACATAAAATAAGAAAAGTAAATGATATTTCGTTATTACATATTAACATGTACATTGCATTCGATATCTTATTCACTAAAACGATGCTATTATACTCATAGTATATGATCTTAACTACGAGCCCGTGATCATGTACATATGTACATATGTTAATATGTAATAACGAAATATCATTTACTTTTCTTATTTTATGTATGTAAAAAGATTACGAAGCTTTGAAAAAGTTCGTTGATTAAATGAACGAAACGTCAGCAGTGTAATTAAGTTGTTTTTATTTTTTATCCTAATACCGACGACTGGATACTTTATTTATATATATGTATGTATAAAGTTTAGTCAACGCTATTAGTCGTGACATAATAAAAAGAACTAACAATATTAAAATATATTCATGATCATTAATGCTTATTTAAGATATCAAAATAAATACATATTTAATATATGTACATACGCCGAATCCAGAAGACAGATATGATTTTGTTCGATCGTTTTGGAAACGCGAACAGATTATTATTGATTTTGAGGGGAGAAAGATGTCAAGAGATAAATTGAGAACCGTAAAGTAAAGAAAATAAATTAAAGTGTTAAAACTAAACATTAATAGCAGTCATAGGTTGAAGAGTAACAATGAATTAACAGTTGTACAAAAGATAATCACAACAGTTATCGAAAAATGTTAGAAGAATAACACTTTAAATTAGATACAGTAAGCAGAGGAAGAAACAGTTTTAAGAAGGGAAGGCACATCAACAGTTGAAGGAGAATAAAAGGATAATAATTTCCTATACAAAACACACCAAAATTCACAGAATAAAGTTAGTTAATTGAATTATATAATAAATTGGGGGAAAAATTATTATAAATGTAAAGTAGGTATTTTAGATGTAAAATAATCATGCGTATCAAATTAAATGTCATAGTAAATAAAACTAAACTATTTGTATATACCTACATACATATAAATATTTGTATATTGTTTTTTTATATTCTGTGAAAAAAAACGACAATTTTGGCCCGCCAACGTGGAGCATTATTACATTTAGAGGGTAACCATTTGTCATTATAACAATACGATGTGAAATGTGTGGACAATGTTTATTATTCAATTTTTTTTATCTTCAAAAATAATTACATAAATTTGATTTTTCTTATATCGTTCATCAAATGTGCAGAAGGCGCGTAGAGGTTGTTTTTTTCTTTTGTGTACCAGCCTTAGTTAGTAGACATTAATCAAATTCATGCATTTTTGTGGTTATTTCTAAAACATATAACTTTTTTAAGAAAATAAATTAGTACAAGAACTGGCCTTGACATTATAAATTTATGCCTTTTGCGTCGCTAAGCCAGATTTGAGATTCTAAAATTGCAAAATAAATTTAAAAAACGCAAAACGCCGATGCCTTACGGGGCCATAGTTTTCGATAGGTAAACGCTCCTCTTATGATTTTATTTTATTTTGTTTTATTAGTAAGACAATGGGGAAAACTGTTATGAGAAGAAACATAGATAAAATGAAAGTAACAACAAGAACAATAAGAACGAGTAATTCAAATATCGCGCCAAAATAGTAAATATTTTTAAGATATTTCATTGGTTCTTGTGTAGGCAAGTGTAATATGGAAAATAAGTATAATATTCGCCATATTAATCACATTGCCAAGATTTTACGCTTGAATATAGTCCTAATTTTTTGCTTTGGTTTAGTACATTTTATTATTATTAAATACAATCTCTACGTTTATGTACGTCACAAGCATTAGTAATGAGGCAGGTCCAAAAAATCTGTTAAATGCACTACCCAAACAGCGACAACGATTGGTACACATAAGAGTCTGAAAACTTAGTCATTCCAACAACAAATTACAAGATATTTAATCTTTAAAAAATAACGAAGCACTTTTCTTTTAGATTCATGAGTCAATATTACCACTTTAGAAAGAAAAAAAACGCTAGTATAAGGATTTGTGACCTTTTTCACTAAGCATATTTGATTAAAAAGAAAGGTAATATAAAGTAAGTAATTATCAAAATTGAAAATTGTTGGGGCTCCCGGGTAATGTAAATATGAATGAATATTAAAGAATGAATCCTTTTGAAGAGGAAACAAAATCGCTTCATAAACAAACCCGCCATTCACACACTTACATATTTAAGCTCATTTCTTCAACAAATAGAGATAATATAATTTCAAAGTTTCCCTTTTGATCTACTTTTTTTCTATCTATGTAAATACAGCGAACACAATCAGTAAACATTTTCTGGGTTACTAATTCATCCGCCTCCCTGATTGCTTTCCCGTTTGTTGTTTCTTCTGCTTCCTACGTTCCACCCTCGGGTTTTCTCCGCCAACATAGACAGAGAGCTTTCTCTTGCAACAATGCTGAAACGTTCCCTTTCGTCGGTGAAACATATTCTCATTCTGAAACTTTCGCTCTCGGTGTTTAATTCTGAAATTTATTATTCTAATTTTTCTCGCTGTTGTGGCCCTGTTTATTGCCGGCAGCGTTTCGTTTCTTGTTTAATAACGTCCTCTTTCCCCCCTTCTCATTCCCTCTCATCCATAACCTTTTCCGAAAGCTGTTCATTAATTCAGAAACCCCAGATTTTTGTCCGCGGGTGTAATGAGATTTAACATTTTTACTTTAGTTAATGCATATAAATTGTAAGAAATATTTACCACCATCACACAAAGTACAACTTACCTAGTAGAAACCAACAAGAATTACCTATCTCGAGTAATTTTCATTTTCATTTATACGTAGGTATGTTTCTTCTTAATTCTAGAAGTTAGTTAGGGAAGAAATAAAATTCTTTATCCAAGAAATCTTTTTCTTTTTTGAGGAATCTCTCTTAATACTAATTTCATATACGAAATTTCTTTTCTGAAATAAATATTATTTAGTTCATTAAGAGAATCACCTAACCTTTAAATTTGTGTTTAAGGATTGGTTGTACATAGTTGGCAATATATATGCCATAGTTCATTCGCGCCCAATTTCACTTATTTTTGTATTTGTCAAACAGCTTTATTTTTAGGTTAGATGTCAAATGTCTTACTGATGTGAAGGTTAATTTACCTTTTCTAAAATTTGCTTTTTGCCCATATTTTATTTTTTTTTACATTATATTTTTTGATGAATTTTTACAATTTTAGAATATTTTGCTTTTGTTTTCTTATTGTTTTCCTTTTTTCACATGTATATCTTCAATGCGCGTAAAATATGCGATAAGTGGCGCCGAAGTCAAGTTATTAACAAATTCTATATTTATGGACCAAATGACTCGTATTCACAAAATAAGTTGGTTTAGTAACAAAAAAGAAAATCACAAAATCTGAACACGATAGGTGGCGCTGTGGTCGAGCTATTAATAAATTTTATATTTGTAAACAGAAATGATCTACATATTCCTACACAATAAGCTGCCGCCCGATAGATGGCGCTATATTTTGGTACCATACTCATCGCGCCACCTACCGGAAAGGGCAGAACAATGTCTGCCTGGCCAGCTAGTATTTCATATATTCGATAACCTAAACAATGTTTTCAAAGCACGATAATGCCAGATTTCTAATTTGAACCTCCATTCATATTAGGTGACACACTCTAGAACCCATTGCAAAATCACGGAAGCGGTGGCCATGACAATCACTTTCCATGGTAAATAAGAATTGTGTAAATTGTGAAATTGAAAAAGGAAAACAATACAATATACATATGCATATAGTGGATGTTTATAAATTACTTACGTATTGCGGTTTAGAAATTTTCATGTTATTTAAATCGGCAACTTTGAAACGTTTACTTCATTTCTTTTATCGCCAGTGTCGTGCCTAAATATTTATTTTAGAAAATAAGCATAATTTTATGATATAATCATTCTAATGTGAAGCTATAGGTAAACATTGCCTATATGACAAAATAGCATTAATAACCTGTAATTTTGAATTCATATTATGTTAAAGTTGATCAGTTTTAGTCGATATTTTTTCAAAATTATTATTAAAGAACCCTTTAGACTCAGCTTATGAAATCCTAATGTCAAATATTTAACAATTAATTTGAATTCAAGCAGGAGAGGAGATTGTAAAAATTAAAACTTGCTAAAAGGCAAATGGCGACGGCGTAAATCTATTACAAACAAATTATACTTATAACTATTCATATGAAATTCCTTATTATACTTAAAAATATGTAAATATGATATTAGCTGTTTATTAGAAGCATTAGTCATAAAAAGATACATTCGGAAATGTCAATAATAAAGTAATTTAAGTAAATAAAAGTATTTGTTAGCAAAACCACACAAGACGTATTGTTGAAATTCAATATACGTAATTCTATTAGTTTTTATCTTTTAAGTTGGACTTGAGACTTCGTCTTCATATGTTATGGATGAAATATGTTTCCTTTTAATGATAAAATTTGTATATTTTGAAAATATTTCTTTTTATGGCCCACCTCTTTGACCCCTCCCCTGGTTTTTCTGTAAATTTTGTCCAGTTTACAAAAATTAATATTTATTGAAGATGCATGTAACACTAAAATAATCACAAGTAAAGTCATCACAAGGAAATGGTTTTGACATCTAGTTGTACACATTATAATCATGTAAACAACATGCTAAACATAAGCAGATTTCTTTTTTACTCTAACGCTATTGTATAGTAAAAGTTCAAATCTTGACCATAAGATGATGTCTTCAATAAAAACATTCATCAGCTGACCAAAAGTCAGAAACATCGAAAAATGTCATTTCATTACGTGTAAACATATTAGTTTATTTGGATCGACTCATAATCAGTTGAAAACGTGCATCTTTCGTGTAGTCTAGTTAGACCTATTCAAAATAAATAGTATTTTTTACAGTTTAGAAAGTGTAAAGCATGTCACACAGTGATAGCGAGTTGAAAATTCATGATAAACTCCGAATAAAAAAACCTTTACTTAAGTCAAAGAGAAAATTCAACACAGAATTAATAAAAGCTCTCAAGTCGCATTTACATCCCGAATTACAAGAGCAAAGGTTGCTCAAGTGTATTTCAGTACACAATACAGAGGCTGTTGAAAAACTGTTGGAGACAGGTGTTAGTGCCAACAGCTGTGACAGACAATTGCGAAGTGCACTGCATATAGCAGTCAGCAGAGGTTACGCTGATATTGTTGAACTCCTATTAAAACACGGAGCTGATCCAAATAAAAGAGACATTATACAGAATACACCTCTGCATTTAGCAGCTTGTACAAACAATTTAAAAATTATAACAGCACTTATAAATGGGGGTGCTAATATCAGATCTTTAGATTTACACGGGAGAAATCCGTTGCAGTTAGCAGAAGGGAAATTGCAATTATTACAGAGGAGTTGGAGTGAAGGTGCCATTGAAATGATACAAGTCCGAGCACAAATAAAAGAGGTTTGTAAATTTAATTTTAAATAGCAACAAAAATTTATTCAAGGTGTATTTTTAGATTGTAGACATAATGATATCACTTTGGAAAAATAAGGAATCCACTTCTTGGGGACATCACAGAAGCAATGTAGATGATTTAGAATTGATGAAATTATCGATAAACGATTCTGGAACTCCATTAAATGACCAAATGAATAAGCTCCTTTCGGAACTTCAAGAATTTACCATCAAGTGAGGCTGTTAAAATAATAGGCAATTATCTGGGCAAAAATCTTTATTATTGCAAGAGATACATACCTTATGTATAGCAAATCACAGTCAATTTGGCTGTCAGTATTTATACAAAGTAATTTTTAAACTATTTGCGGAATTTTGAGACTTATGTGTTTTTTCTAAATATACAAAACTAAATAAATATAACAAATCTTTATGTACAATAAAAATAATAAAATGTGTTGTATATGTCATATAGAAGCTTTTTTTTCTTTATTATTAAATTTCTATAATTATACTAAAACCCATAACAGCTGGTAATCAAAGTAAGTATGTATAATATATATTTATCTAACAGTAAAGATACAGTTCAAAATTCACAGCCACAATGTATAAAGAATGCATGATTTAAATAGTCTGCCACTCTTAAAACTAGTTTGTGATCATTCTCTTGTTTGTTTTAAAATGTGATGATGTTTATGTTTACAAAATAAGTAACCTATATAAAAATCTAAGTGATTAGTGGTCCTTAAAATAAATTTAAAAAATTAAGTAGAATTAATTCAATGTATTCAAGTGTATGGTAAATGCTATTGAACTGTAATTTATTTATCCTGTAATTGGGATCATTTGCTGTTGGATAATAAAGACTATTATTATTATTATAATTATATGAAGGGATCAAGGTAAATTCTACATTCAACAAAATTAAGTTTAACTTGGACAATGTGAAAAATGTATGAAGAAATAAAGAAAAACAAAACTAACAGAAACACAAATCAATAATGCCATTCCACAGTGGAAGTTTGTTGATCACTTGTACTTAATTTTTTTATTTGATAAAACAGTGTTGCCTGCAGATTTGAAAATAAAGGTAGGAAAGATATCTTATGTTCTAGATATATGTTCAAAAGTATTGCCTACTTGCACAATATTTTGACAATTATCAGAAAGTACAGAAAATTCTTATTTGTTTATTTGTCATTTTACAGTAGTAAGTAATATATTAAATATTTTTTATTCAGAATATCATTTTCTTTATATATAAAAATATACAGGGTTGTTCCATTTAAAACAAATGTGTTTTTGTGAATATCGTGAAAATAAAACTTTGGATTGTTTTTTATTTTCATCAATCAAAACAAAAAAAAATTGTTAATTTAACCAAGTTCATAGCTTCAATAATAAGGAAGTTTGCAATGGTGAACACTTAACTATAGACACGGTGCTTATTGGAATATGATGCGAAAATTATATAAAAAAGACAACCTACTTATTTTAAAAACTCCAAAAGGAAATAGTATTGAATATAGGCTTGATCCAACACCAATTACAAGCTAGTCAGGAGCAATTTGATTAGTTAACAGAAATCACAAACTAGTTTCTGAATGCTTTTACCACACATTTGATAGGTTCTTACTTGGAACAAACATTAAATTTCATATTGATCCCATTTGATCCTTTACATTCTAAATAACTCTCAAACCCCACTGACAGAATTATTTCGCCTAAAATAGACTAAATTAGTAGTAGTGCGCCAGGAGAAAATTAGTGGCCGCTAGATGGCTCTCAAATATCAACGAAATTGGAAAAATATTCTGTCTGTTTGCTCCTTGTACTCGATTCGTAATTAAATAATGGGTTTGATTGAATTATCTCTAATTTCAACTTATTAGTACCACACCTATCCCACACGTTCCAATGGCAAACTGAATATTTTCCCTATTTCAGTAGTTAGTAAAGCGGCCGACAGAGGGTTGCCACTTTACTGATTTTCGCCTATACATTCTGTCTGTTTGCTTCTTTTACTCCATTCGTAATTAAATAATGGGTTTGATTGAATTATCTCTAATTTCAACTTATTAGTACTACACCTATCCCAATGGCAATCTGAATATTTTTCCTATTTCAGTAGTTAGTAAAGCGGCCGACAGAGGGTTGCCACTTTACTGATTTTCGCCTATAGTATAGTTTGACAAGCATCCAAAATTTTCTAACCCAAAAATTTAACTTTAGTAACTTTCCAAAGATTAAATACTACAACACAAAATAAAGAATATACGTGAAATTTAAAAACATAATTAATATAAGTGTAAAATAAATTAAGACTACTACTTACTTATTTTAACACAATTTATTACAGTGATTACTTGTGAAAAAAATGGTCTGATACAATTGTTTTTTTTTTGCAATATTAGTTGCTTTTTTATCATTTCAATTCATTCAAAAGTGTTTCATGAAGGTTTTACCAACAACTCGCTTCTATTTATAAATCTGCATAAATATGTTTACAAGTTTTACATGCATTTTATGTATGCAATGATGCAAGATAGAATATATAGAAAATTGTATGGATTGTTAAATTTTAATCATCATATTAATTAAGTAAGCTCAAGAATAAAGTAGCCCATATTATATAATTTATAAACACTTTATTAATAATTTCATTTCACTTGTGTCGCTTTTGCAGACGAATATGTACAAAAAATTATACTGCAAAAGTCAAAACTATACTATAGAAGTACAAAGGTTGTATTTTACAGGCAACACTGTCTATAAATATAAACGAATGCGGAATAAAAAAAAACAGCTATTATAAATTTTTGCGTAAAAAGTAAAGTAAGTAAATTGTTGAAAAGGTAATTGCTATTCAAAGGTTAAAAATTGTCAGGTAAATGATTATTTTAAGCAATACAAAGGGCATTCATAGTTCGGCAAAATCGCATTTATGTTATTGAAGCATATCCCGTATGTATAAAAAACAATTCGGGGAATACTACATGCTTTGGACAAAATAATCAACTTAGCGTGCGATGCAAAGTAAATATACCAACAAATGAGATCTTTATTATATCTTACTGATATTTCCAGTCTTTATAGTAAACGTATTTTTTTACATGTCAACTCAACCCTGATCGAGCTTTGGATTGACGATAATACTCGCTGCATGCATTTACCTGAAACCATCCACTTTCATTTTATCAACATTTTGACATTCAACCAACGTCAATGGACTACTGAATATTTTCCTCTTTTATTATGATGTCAGACTTATTTACTCAATTTTTCTATTTTTTCTTCAGTAGTTTTCATCGAAATTAAAGAACAAACAAGAGATTTCATTTTAGTTATTTGTACTAAGTGTTTCAATCTACAACTACATAGGAGGAAGTACTAATTTGTTATTTTTAATCTGTTAATATATATCTAGACCAATTTTAATTTAAAAAAAATATTATTGAAAACTTCCTCATAGTCATTTCGAAAAATTAAACCTTTTAAGAAGACTTTCTTTGAATAATAATTTTTATGCAGTTTCTGCATGTATGTTTTAATATAAAACTTCCACGGTTTTATCGATATAATAAATTTCACAGTTATCAACTAAAATTACAAAAAACAAAAATCCCTAACCACAATTACAAAAAAGTTGTCATCTTATGTCTCGGTGATATTTTTACAATATTAGATAAAAATTTGTGCAATTTAGATTACTTTTAGCCCAAAATTAGAAACAATCAACTATTAAATTAATGATACCAGAGTCAAACAATGATCGAATGTTATTTTCATTATTATGATGATATTAAGTTAGTCGAAATATGTATAAAGTTTATTGTAATTTTATTGCAGTTAGGGATGTTTGTTTTTTTTTATGATTGCATTAAAAGTAACACAATATGCATTTGTAATATGTACATTTTGAAAATTTATTTTCTGTGGATATCACTGTTTTCCAAATTTTGAATCTTCTGATTTTGCAAAAATAACAATTTAATACTTCCTTGATTATTGCTAAAATTATTTCGTAATACCGTCAATCTCGATAACGTAATTTAAAAATTCTACTATTTTCATATGTGTACAACAGGATCATTATAATTTTTTTACTTACTCACTAATATTTATTTAACTCTTTATTGAACTATGTAAAAATTATAGATTTGTATTGCGCATATGAAATAACAATCTCTATAGATATATGTATATGTATATTAATAATAAATCTGCTTTTTTGAGGATTTTTCTGCTTGAACACCAATCATATTTTGATATATAAGTTAATCATTATATTAACTATTTTCTATTAAATAAAGTTGTAACAGTTTAACAGACTGAACTTCCGTTCATTATTTTAAGAATTGTAATTTGTGATTCGTTAGTTGCTTATAATATGTACGTAAAAGGTAAACATAGTCTTCTCAATATTTTGGCTGTCTCTATACAAAAATTTTAAGACAAGATATTGGCTCAATCATATTAACAAAGAATAAGTAATAAAAATTTTTCTATATATTATTCCCCAAAAGTTTTGGTTAGTTTCCAATTAAAAACAAAAAAAACATGACGAGGGCTTATCTATATAAAGTATCACATTTTTCAATAAATATTTTATATTAAATTACATAAATATAAAAAATTGTTTCTTTTAATAATATATATAGATTGAATATTTTTATAGAATTTGTTTTAGAATAGACACAGGTAAAATTATAAAAAAAAATAATAATAAGCATTTTAAAATGTTAAAGCACATAAAAAGCAGAAGACATAATAATTTTTTAAAATAACAATACATTTCTTAAGCCTTATTAAAAACCCATTGGAAAATATTCATAACTTTAGGGGCACAACATATTTTATTTAAAACTAGTGGGCGGAAGAAACAATTAATACTATCATATAAAAAATATATTATAATCAGCTGCTATAAATAATACTCCCAATAAATAATATAGTAATATAATTTTCTGACTTAATATAATAACTATTGAAAATTATATTAACTAAATATATATTTCCACACCAAACGATCATACTTTATATAAAACATACTACATAAATCAGGTTCTTTTAAATTGAATATGTGTTCACACCATATTGTGTGTGCACCCACCCGAAGTCCTTACATTCAATAATTAGTTTTTGAATAAATTATGTTATATTAATTTCAGTGAATATATACATGAGGTATATTGAAAAAGCAAAAAATATAGATTAACTGTTCGATTTTGCGATATTTCTGGTGATATTTTTAAAAAAAAATTCAAAATTTCAGGAAAAGAGGAACACTATAGTTGTCTCACACTTAGATCAGAGATATAGAGGAAGCAAGTGTTTTGTAAAAATAGCATGCTATTGACTGTTGCCAGGAATGGATAAGTTAATTCAGCAGGTTTAGGTTAGATTTCCTAATGCTCAGTTAAAGTGTCAGTTATCTAACCATTAGTTAAGGCTACTTGTTTTTGAAATATCAAATATTATGTTTGCTGAAGTTATGTAACCAAAGTTTGCATAAAGTCTTCAGGAATTGGTAGTACTGTTATCTATGATATTAAATGCAGATTCTTCAGGGATTCAGTAAAAAAAAGGATTAATTAGTATAGCATCTAGGAAGAGAAGGTTCAAAATTACACAAAAACCTACTTTTCAAAAGAAAAACAATTATAATAAATATAATAATAATAATTTTGTTATAACAAAGGCATAGCTGTGTACTAAAGGACAGGCACACGTGTATAGAAAAATCGAAAGACAAATTTCACGCACAAAAGTCTGCAAATTATAAGTTGGTGATGAACAATTTGAAATATTCCTGAGATGTTCTTCACAGTTTTTTTTCACACAAAACATTCAGACCACTTTACACATACTGTCAACAACAAGAAGTATATTACTTTTAACTGTCAAAATGAACACGACATTTTCTTGGTATCTGGTTGAAACATCGAATCACCTGTTCTGCTGTCGACGTTTCGCCTACTGGTACATCTTCAGGGCTATTATTGTTGTTGCTCTTTCTGTGATTACCTAAAAGAGAATGACGTTTGTTGGCAAACGACTGGTTGCCGAACACCAACAAACCTCAGCCACTTTCAGGCAATTGCAATAGCAGCATCAGCACTGAAGATGTCCGTGAAATAATGTACGAAATGTCAAGAGCAGAGGAATTAGGGACAACACAGTTTCAATCCAGAGACCAACTAGTCAACCAAACACAACCCTGGAATCTTACCACTTAGATATTAATTAAACACATTTTGAAATGGAAAAGAATTATAATTTATTAGATTTCGTCAAACTACTCATGTCGAAATTAAATGACATTTGGGTAAACACAAGTGACATATTTTTAAAAGCGGGGTGGCGGCGTAGTAAGATAGGTTAGACACTTTTGAAGGCAGTGAACATTCAAACATTCGCTGACGTAAGAGGTTCGAATGGTTCGAACATAACATATTCTGATCTAAATATGAGACAAACTATAATGCCGCTATTTCTGAGTTAATATAAAGAAGTACAGAAAATTGACAATAAAGGTAATTAAACAAGGATTTAGTCCAAAGGGTAATACAGCAAAACAGCAAGAAAAACTTGCTAATGAATGTTTTGATGTATGTCTAATTGTTACAGACAGAACCCTTTGAGTTTTATTGTTAAAATCAGCAATGAAAATTTTCTAACAGAAGGTATCACTGAATCTATGATATTACTACAGTAATGTCCGGTTATTACGAACCCGGTTATAGCAAACTTTCGGTTATAACGAACCAGTTTGAAAAGTACGAACCAAGGTTCCATAAGAAACGTGTTAATTGTTTTCGCATATAACGAACCCGCTTATAACAAACTTTCGGATATAACGAACCTTATTTTCCATTTTGTATGTAAAAAGTTTTCGGTTATAACGAACTTATATTTAGAAAACAAGGGACTTCCCCGAGTATCTCGCCAAAAATGCAGTAGTCGATTCTAGCAGTTTGTGCAAGCAGTCGACGTCGAGTCATCAATCTGTGCTTACGCTGATTCTCAAACGTGATTTTAAGACCATGAGTGACGCAGTTGCGAAGAAAAAACGTAAATCTTTTACATTGAAAAGTAAACATGATATTGTGAAACGATTGCAACGAGGTGTCAAACAAAGCGAAATTTGTACTGAAATGGGACTAAGTAAATCAACGGTAATAAAAAACTAAATTCAGGATAATGCATGTATGTATTAAACAAAAACTTCATTGTAGGTTGCTACAATTTGGAAGCAAAGGCAAACCATATTGAAGAGTTTCGAACAAGTACGAAACTCAAATGTGAAAAAAATCAAAAAACCTACTAAGCACGAAGTTGATCAAGGACTTTTGAAATGGTTTTCTCAGCAAAGAAGTAAAAATGTAACTATAAGCGGTGCCGTGTTGCAATCTAAAGCTGAAGATCTTGGGAGTAAATTGTTGGAAGATCCTGAATTAAAATTTAGTAGAAGTTGGATCGAAAGGTTTAAACGAAGACACAACATCAGCAGCGGAAAAATTGTTGGAGAGGCAGCCTCAGTTAATATGGATGTTGTGAATGACTGGTTGGAAAATAAGTGGCCAATAATTAGAAAAAACTTTGGAGATGAGGACATTTTTAACGGCGATGAAACGGGGTTGTTTTATAAGCTCACACCAGACAAGACATTAAGATTCAAAGGGGAGACCTGTACAGGCGGAAAGTTACCTAGAGAAAGAATTACCGTCTTGGTTGTTGCAAATTTATTGGGGACAGAGAAAAGAAAATTATTGGTAATCGGAAAGGCCAAAAACCCCCGATGTTTCAAAAATGTGGTACGATTACCAGTCAATTATAAATGTAACAGAAGAGCTTGGATGACCTCCGAAATGTTTACAAACGAACTACGAGAATGGGATGATGAATTACGTCGTAAGAAACGAAAAATCTTATTACTAGTGGACAATTGCCCGGCTCATCCGGATGTAAAAAATTTGGAGTGCATTAAGTTGGTGTTTATGCCAGCGAATACAAGTTCGAAATTGCAGCCCATGGACCAGGGTGTTATCCATAGCTTAAAAAGCAATTACCGACGGTTCCTACTCTCGAAAACTATAAATTCTATTGATAATGATCAAACTAACTTCACTGTGAGTCTCTTGGATGCAATTAACTTCATCCATATGGCATGGCAAAAAGTGTCAAAGCAGACAATCGCTAATTGTTTTCGACACGGCGGATTTATCAGGCGTGAGGATGAATTTGACTCAGATGACAATCTACCATTAGTCGAATGGCTCACAAAAAATCAAGAAGAAAGTGTTAACGGTGTTCAAGATGAACTCACTCTTGGTGAATATGATTTTAATGAATACGTTCACGTTGATGACAACCTTGTAAATGTGGAATTTTTGGATGATGATGCCATAGTAGCTTCTGTGTCTTCTGCAGCTAATCAGACTGACGATGAGAACGAAGAAGATGAGAACGAAGAGGAGGAAACCAAAAATAACGAAGTACCACTAGTTCCAACCACTTCAAATGCAATCCAAAATATTGAAGTCGTTCGTCATTTTCTTCAAACGCGGAATACTCCGCAACATATTCTTAATAAGCTAAGCGAAGTGGAAGTGCACAACAGAGAGATTAATCTTGCCAAAAAAAAAAACAAACTAAAATAAATACGTTTTTTTAGTACATAATTAATATTTTCAAGTTGTTTCAGACATGTAATGTTTGTAATGTATTTTGTTATATGAAAAAAGAATAAAAATTGACTCCCTCAAAATAGTGGTGTTTTTTCAAAATCATCACTTATAATGAACTTCGGTTATAACGAACCTTTTTTGCCGGTCCCTTGGAGTTCGCTATAACCGGACATTACTGTATTTTCCTGTTGAAATCATTTCTCAAGATTATTATTAATAATCGTATGTTTTGCCTAATGTTCAATAAATTTTATTTTAAATTTGTCATGAAGACAAAACAGACAGTTGGTTTCATACCTGGCCGCTTTATTGCAAAGAAATTTCACGAATTATACACTAAAATGACTAATTACTCAAAGAGCCTCTCTTCACTTCACAAATTCAATTCATGTTAGTTATTTTTCAGTCTATTATTTACTATTAAAAATTACTATATTAAATACAGTAAATGCTATATTAAGACGAAATTATGGACTAGCGATTAATAATATAATAATTTCATTTACAATTTTTTTTTTGATTAACCAAAATCATATACTTACATTCTCTTTAATTGAAATGATCTCTAGAATGACACATAAATAAATGTTAATAGGAGAAGAAATATATGAAACTGATTTGGAAACACGTCGCTTGGTAGGTCAGCTGGCAGAGTGTGCATCTAGAAAATGTAGGTTATGGTATAGGTTCAATCATAACTGTATCAATAATAAGCAAGAGGAATGTATTTTAAAATGATACTTGCATTAATTAATGACCAACAGATGATTATCATCTCATGTGGGAAAGAATGTATGTCTTATCAGAATTAGTAACATCATATTAGCGACACCTCTGTTAGAACAAAGAATTAACGGTTTCGTAATTCAAAATTATGGAACAATTTCGCTATATTAAAGAAAACGGACGAGATTCATGGATATGCTGTCATCATCAAGTTTATCTATCTTAATACATGTACAGGGTTACTCCTTGTATTTTTTATAGGATTCTGGTAAAAGCGTAAAAATTTAATAAGAATTATAACAAAGCTATTTAAAATTGACTGCAAAATGTATTTTAAATAATGAAGATAATTTGTAACAATTTTTCTACTTATAAATGTAAAATTTCTGTTGTTTTAATGCTATAAATATTGTTGCTATTCTCAGTATTTTATTTTTATTTAAATATGTCAGAAAAT
Organism: Amphimallon solstitiale; assembly: GCA_963170755.1. Classification (NCBI taxonomy): domain Eukaryota; kingdom Metazoa; phylum Arthropoda; class Insecta; order Coleoptera; family Scarabaeidae; genus Amphimallon; species Amphimallon solstitiale. Next base: position 250,710,001 of record OY720675.1, read on the forward strand.
ATTGCAATTAGACATATCAAAATTTTTATATTAAAAATTGTAAGAATACATAATAAAGAAGATTAGAAAATAATCCATTTAAAAAAAATCATTTTCATCTGTTTATCATCATGTTAGGGGATATTATTTATTTTATCGACGACTAAACAATAAAGTAGGTATTATAATAATCACTATTGGTTAATAATAACACTCATAATACCCGGAGGAAATAAAGAAATGCGACCGGGGAATAATGAGACATAACGTTACCATTATTCCCTGCATTCCGCCAATAAGAACATAACGTTCCCAACGTTGTCGTAGTAACGATAGACAAGTCCGACCATTTTACTAACTGTCTAACCGACAAACGTCATATTGATATAGTAATCTGACATTTTCGTTTAATTATGTTGATTTTTTTTAGTAATTTTCAGTTAGTCGTCGATAAAATAGTGTATACTAACTCGCAATAGTGACTATTATTCCCTCGAGCCGAATTACTCCCTCGCCGCTTCGCGGCTCGGTTCGTAAATTCGACCCTCGGGAATATTAACTGTCATTATTAACTCGTTGTATAAACTACTATAATAGTATTTAAAATAAAATATTGATCCAACTCTACAACTTTCATATACAAGACGCACTCGATAGTGTAAATATCGTGTAAAGGAAACCCCGAATAACGTGAACAACATAATAATTACGGTGGGTCACCGTACACGGTGAAGAAACTGTACCTTCGCATATGGAAACGAATTTCATTTGAAAAATCCACATATATTTGTAATTCGCTGTTATTCCGATGTAAACGCTTAGATTCAAATCAACAACATATTAAATTTTCTTCTCTTCGCTAGTATCGCCGCTCTTACTTCAACATACATACCGCCTAAAATGTAAATTCCCAATATGTTTGTTTGTCAATCCCAAACATATGTATATGTGACAATTCTCCGGTCGTATAAGTTTTACGTTTTTCATTTCGTGTATTTACTCTAAGTAGGCAGTTCGTTGTTAGTGTGGGTCATTTACACAGTAATTTCGGTATTTATCAATAAAATGTCGCTTAAATCATCCAAGTGCCCTACTCTACATGAAAAGTCGCTTGTGATTCAAGAATTGAATATATAAAGTGTAACGTATTTAGACAAAAATATGGTGTCGCAAAGTCCATAATACATACGCAAATTTTTCATAATTGTATGTATTGCGTTTGAAGAATCTGATGATTTGGAGTGAAATCAGTGTGACACTGAATTTGAAAATGATATTGACGAATGTGAGAAGATGATGTAACGGTACGGTACCTTTCATAATTTTAATTTTTTTTTATAATATTAAATATGTATAGCATTAGTTTAACAAGCAAGTATTTGTAAGAACATTGGCGTCGAATATTTGTGTTTAGTATAAGATTAGTGACGTGGTATTTACAATTTCGTACGTTATACGTGACATTACGTGTGAAAACCACAACGGGGATACATGGACATTTTAGAAAAAAGGGGAACCCCAAGATTTGAACTATAAAAGGTGAATAATGGGATTCAACAAAAAAGTCGACTGAGGTCCTTTAATGAGATCAGTCACCAGGGTAAGATATCTTGGTTTTACTACAAAGTGATAAGGTCCTCTAGTTAAAAACACACACATATATATAGCGGTTGATAAAGTATAAAATTATTGTGAAAACCTTAAACGTAATTAAATAAGTTCTTATTTACAAAAGATCTTCATAACATCCAATAAAAAGTTATTGTTATGCGAATAGCAGGTTGTGCAAGTTACCGATGTCTTGATCGTCGACGGAAGACCCACAGGGCACATCGATAATAAGAATATATTCTTCAATTCAAGAAATAAGAAGGAAAATCTATGAGGGTATTTAGGAACTGTTATTGAATGTTAAATAAACTTTAATAGTAAAATTCGTCTTCATGTATAGACGAAATAAATAAAATATATATTAATCCGAGAAAGATAAATATGTTTGATAAATTGTTTTAAATATAACATTTCGGCTACTTTTAAACTGTTTGCCGATGTTGTAATTACATGCGTAGTATCATATATACATATATGTAATAAATGTCAAGCTTAAGTTGCTTATTAAAGCCTATGTAGTTATATCATTTCGTGGAATTGATGGCTGCATTGATGTTATTTTATTAATGTATTGGTTTTTTTTTTATTAAAATTAGTTTTATTTTGTAAGGGTTTTCTCTTGTGGTTGTATAAAAGTATGAAAGAAATATTGATTTCTAATATAAATATTATTTAAATTTATACAATAACGTTTTATTGAATTGTACCAAATAACGCCCTGAGAACTACTGATTATTAACATCTCTTTTAGCTGGATCGACATGAGAAGATGACTAAGTTAATCAGGTAAATAATTCAATTACTTTATTTTTATTTTATTTAAAAAATTATTAAAGAATAAAGGGCATTATAAGGATTCTATTACAAAATGACGTAACAAAGTAAGGATTCCATTACATCATATTATTATTAATAAGTTTATATGATGGTTCCAGTACATTATGGCGCCCAACTATTAGTTGCTCCATTACAAGGATTAAAAAAAAACAGAACTCTTGAATGAGATTTCACTAGATATAGCTATAAACGCTTTAAATCTATTAACTTAGCGGGCAGAGCAACGTAATGCTGATATTATCGACCTAATAAAGAGAATAGAAGAAAAATCCTCAGAAACAAACAAATATTTCTGACTTTTAGACCAAAAAAATAATTTGTTTTTATTTGTTGCTATTCTTTAATTAGTATTACTATATTTTATATGTTTATTTTGTTAACTATCACTGTTTATTACGTATCATATATAACCTTCGTCAATTATTGTTTTATTCGATTCACACTATCGAGTGCTTACTGTGTATCCTTTTTCTTTTTTGTAAATCTGACAATAGTTAAATAAGGAAAAGTATCAAAATATAACGAATAACCCTGTACATCAAATATTAACTAATAACAAAACAAAATTTTCACGATAAACGTATACAAAAAAACTGTACATTGTCAAATTTTACAAGATAAAATAAAGAAACCTAAAAAATCTCTTACATTCCCTGAGTATATCGAATTTGTTTAAATACTATCCAACCGGATCAGCACCGGATCCATGGTAGACAAGACCACAACCTTCGTATCGAAATTGTCGGTTTCCTGATCGTCCTGCGCGTACGGACATCAGGGAACCATGATGCGGGAGAGCCCGGGAAATACTTCGGCTTGTATCGGGCCGTATTCGACTTGTTCGCCGTCGACCGTTACGTAACCCCTCTCGTCCAGATCGGGTTCTATCCGGAACGCACGCACCGGTATGAATTCGATGCCGTTTCCGCTGTTCTGCGCGTGCGCACCGGAACTTAGGCCTAACAGGAAGTGGAGTATCTGCGAACGCGTGACGCTGCCGTGTATGATCGATAACCAAATGGTGCCGTCGTTGAGTTTCGATTCGGGCGCGAAGAGGGTGTCCTCGCCCAAGTGGCTTTGATAGGAAGCATGAACCATCACAAATTTACCTAAACAAACAAGACATATATTTAATTATAAATAGTAATATGATACAAGAAAAGTTTTTAATAAGTAGAACCAAAACGTCACCAAATAATAATAATAATTTTATTTCCTGCCAAAACGACAAATGTATATTCACATATTTGATTTAAATTATAAAAAGCATTATTTGTTATCAAATAATTCTTCGCGTTTTCGCAATCAGCACCATAATCAACAGAATTTTATATTTTACTCCTTCTTTGTACTATAAAATTCTCTGTATATTACTGACTCGGAACAGGTATTGCATAAATAATGGGCGACAATTCTCTGCCGTCGTTACTGAGAGTGTAAATTATATGGTGTGAAATAAGACAGTATTTCTAAGTATTTTAACAAAGAGTGTCTACATAAATTGACTTTTCTAGTGATAGGTATGATGTATGAAATGTGTTCTAATGATTTACTATAATTTAGCACAGAAAATACTTGTATTTTCAGATTTATAGACAATACTACATTAATTGTGGCTGTTCTTTCTGAAAGATTTTATTTATACCTACCTAGTAAGTAATTTAATCTTTTCACATTTAGATTCTTCAAAAAAACATAAAATTATACTTATCAATAAATTTTACTGAACTTGTATATGCAAAACCTTTATTAAAATAACCTTCTTATACTGGATACATGCAACTTCTGTAAGGCAAATTTGGCTTCTTTATATTTTCATTTACAAAATACTGACTGGTCTTTCCTAGATGCCTAGCCTATTCTAATGTAAATATGGCGGTAAAGGCGTTCTGTGACAGTCTTTATTCTAGTTTAGATTGTTTTGTACCTCAGTTCTGAACATCTAAACGTCATTATCCTCAGTGGTTACCGATGAAATTAGGCAGCTAATCCATAGGAAGGAATTTTATTTCAAAAAATGGAAATCTACAAAATCTTTATATTATTTAAATGAATTCAGAAGAGTGAGACATCTGGTGAAGAATAAGGCACATACAGGACACGGGTGGAATCAGAAATCACAGCTAATCCTTGGAATTACTGAATGGATTTGCGTTGGAATTCTCTAAAGCCTTCCAAAATAATATGTCTTTTTCTACAACTTTACTGAGTAATCGTCCATCCTTTGGTATTGATTGCGTTCATGAGAGTGAAGTGGAAAATAGTGCAACTAGATTGAAATCTGACTTTACCTCGGGAAACGATAACATTCCGAGCTTTTTGGTGCGGGACTGTGCTTCTATCTTAGCTACACCACTTACAGTATTATTCAACTTAATATTAAAAACGAGTACTTTCCCAAAGTCCTGGAAGATCAGCAGACTTGTTCCAGTTTTCAAGAGTGGTGGGAAATCATAAGTAAAAAATGATAGACCGATAAGTATTTTGACTAACTTCAGGAAAGTGTTCGAGTACATATTATAAACAAGAATATTTAATAACATAAAATCTATTTTATCTTTACATCAACTTGGATTTGTCTCTGGAAGATCTACAATTACAAATTTAGTCGAAATTGCGCAATATCTCTCGAGTGCATGCAAGTAGATGTCATATATACTGATTTCTCCAAGGCCTTTGACTCGATAGATCACAACTTGCTTCTTGCCAAATTGGATCAGGTTGGATTCTCTTCATCCCTTGTACAATTAATAGCGTCATACTTATCACATAGAACGGGTTATGTTTTTTATAATGGTCATTCATCCAATATCATTTCCATTTCCTCTGGTGTCCCCCAAGGTTCGAATCTTGGGCCTTTACTCTTCAATATATATATATATATATATATATTAACGATTTACTGGAAAAGCTAAACTGCGAATTTTTGGGTTATGCGGATGACTTAAAAATTTATAATGTGGTTAACAATTGTGCTGACTGTGTCAAACTGCTAACTTCAACATAATCAAAGAATGGTGTAATCTAAATTTAATTTCCTTAAATGTGGAAAAACGTGCAATTGTTTCTTACACAAGAAGCTCCAATCCATTACTGTATCAATACATATACATCGAATTCCACACCTATTGTTAAAAAGTCTGTAATCAAGGATTTAGGTGTCTTCTTCGATGATAAACTAACCTTCACGCAACACATATCGACAATTTCTTCTTCAGCCTCTAAATCTCTGGGATTTCTTTTGAGATCATGTCGTACATTTTGTAACTTAAATAGTGTTAAAGTTTTATATTACGCCCTAGACCCTAGTGCGTAGTAAGTTGGAATATGCATCCGTTGTCTGGTATCCACGTTACCTACATCAGCAGATTTCGATAGAACGCGTTCAAAGGAGGTTCTTAAAATATTTGTCATATAAAATAAATGGCACCTACCCTGGTCATGACGTTGATTATATAAGTTTATTAGCATAACATGGTTTTCAATCTCTGTCGTGTCGCCGCGACTGTTACAGTGTGAAATTTCTTTTAAACTTGTTAACAAATAGAACTGATTCCCCTTCTCTACTTGCTCAAATCAACTTTAATGTGCCGGCTCGAGATACTAGCCATTTCACTTTCATTGCTACTCCAAGAGCTAGGACCAACATACTAATTAAGTCTCCTGTTTCTCACATGTCAACTAATTATAACAAATTATATAGAGATATGTTTTAAATGTTTAGTATTTAACTATTTTGTAATTCTTCATATTTTTTTATGTCCTATAAATGGTTTGTACTGTTGGACAATAAAGATTATTATTATTATTATACAATTTAAATATTATTTCTTTTCAACAGAATAATGAAGAAAAAACCGTTACTGTTTGTTGTAAACACAAAGATATATTTTCTATAAATCTAAAAATACAAGTATTTTATGTGTTAAACTATAATGAATCATTGGAATACATTTCAAATATCATACCCAACACCAAAAAAATATACACAACTTTTATAAAAATTACTATGAAACAGTCTCTTCTTTAACTCCATATACTTTACATTAAATTGGTGTAGTCACCACAAAACTTCTTGTAGCTAAGGTCCGAATATTGTCGAACAGGCACTTTAGGTAAATTATCTGTACAAAAGTTGTTTTAAATCGACTTCTTAGTACTCTTTTCTAACTAACAATTTACAACTATATTAGCAAATGACTGGTTCTCAAAGTAGAGTGAAAGACCTACTTCCGGTAGGACTTTCAAAAAATTCTTTATAGGCTTGTTCTAAATCCATTTTATTCACTTTATTAATATTATACACGAGCTCATCCCACTTGTACTCTGATCGAAATTTTTTTCCAGGACCATAAACGAAAAAAATACAAAAAAAAAAAGAATTATGCATATCCGAATCATGAGTTATGGTTTTGAATTCATACAAAAATGCTGTAGAAAAAAGCATTTTCACTTTTTCCCGAATTTTTCAGTTTTCCTTTGTTGTTATTCCCAATTTCTTTTCTTGAAAACAATTCCAGGACCATAAACAAAAAAAAAGAATTACGCATATCTATCATTCGAATCATGAGTGATGGTGTCGAGTTTTCCCGAATTTTCCAATTTTCCGGAAAACTTTTCCAATTTTCCTATCCCTAAAAACCATACCATACCAACGATTACTTTTTATTTATATAGATGATAGGAATTCGTTTAGAAGTTTAAAACATTAACCAATTTTAATAACAACTCATTTACCAGTAAACAGATATCTAATTAAGTAAATTTATAAATGAAACCAAACGTATTTCTTTTTGGTGAAATAATTGTCTTAAAATGTGTGTAATGTTTCAAAACTTTCTAATTTTAACCGATATCAAACATATTACAACGGTTATCAGGGAACGCTTTCATAACCGCATTATCGTTGAAAAAGTCCTTAAATATATTCATGACTTTTTTGCCTTGAATTTATTGCAACATCGCGTATTTTTTCTCTTATCAGTAGAGTTATGAATGAAATGCCAAATTAGGAATAACTCTGACTATTCAGCGACTATCAACGGAATTGTGGTTACATTTCCATTTAAATGTACTAACATTTCCAGCTTACGTGTCGTAAATTCAATTTGTGCAGTCGTTTTTTAATTTTTCATTTCAAACGTCTGCGTAACCTCCAAAATGAATATTTAAACAAAAACATCATTAAAATGTTGGTATTATGGAATGATAAATGAATGGTCGCATTCAGCAGACACAACAGTTGCGCAATTGTTCAGCGATCGGATACAGACAGAGATATTGAGGAAAAAGGGAGAATGCTCATACAAATGCGTGGACGACAGAATGATAATGCTCGCCATTTTAACCCAGTACTAAGTAGCACCAATCATAGGCGCTACCAAGAGGACGCGACTTTGAAACAATTCAAGTAGACCTTGTAACGAGGAAATAAGAAGTAAAAAGATAGCTTTAATGGATCGCTCATATATAACTGATAATAAAATTAATTTAGTCACTCTTTTTCTTACAGGCCTACCTTGGATTTTTTCAGAATTTTCTTTCCTAAAGTAAAAATTCCAAATTTTGACATTTCCGAATAAAAATTTCGGTAAAATAATCAATTGTCGAAGAAAAGTGTGTAGTGGGTATTTTGAATGGTGCTAAAAAAGAATCTGATATTTAAATTGACATATCCACTCTCCTTTGGCTTTAGAGCTTATCAAAATCGAAGTAACGACCACTAATAAATGCTCATATTTGATCAAAAACTCAAAATTTTAATTACTACTGATTTCAAAAGTAAACATATTTATGTAATCTACTGATTGAGACCTTTTGTTTTGTATACTATTAATCTCATTCTGTAAAACTTCGATTTTTTATCAAATTTTGAATTTTTTCAATCCCAGAGGAAACGACAATTTCGATTACATCACCAATTGTTGTCGAAGAAAGTGTACTACCTTTCTAAATTGTGCTGAAAACAAATCTAACCTTTAAACTGGTATATCTACTCTGTATTTGCATCTAGAGCAACATTGAAAAAAACCACTACCAATTACTTACAATTGCCTAAAATCTCGAAATCTTTAAAGCTTTAAATCTTCAATTTTAATCTATAGTAAGTAATCTATTACAATATACTAGCTGTTAAATTAATGAAATGCATATAAAACTACTTTGCTAATTTCACTGATTCCGTAGCTTTAGAAATAACGAAGTTAGCAATTGTGCCTCTATAATGCGTACATACAGTCATGATAAGTAAAAAGTAAACGAGTACTGAAGCTGTTTTGCGATATTTTCGCTAGATTGTTACAGTCTTCATAAAAATACAGAGTGGCATGCTGTCTCTCTAATCCATCTTTTTCAAGAGTTTTCTATACCTCCCCGTTGCATTAATCGCGAGTGAGACTTATATGAATGCATTCAGGTTTGCTAATATGACGTTTAGGGAAAAAGACGTGTAAGAAAATTATATGGGACTGCATTGTGTGAACAGCTCAGACATGGATATAGTTTTTATGATTTTTTGAAGCGCAGGTTATCGAGAACGGCGAAGTGCATCTAAAAGAAGTAAGTGTCTAAGTTAGATACAAAAATATACCTAGTACAAGTAGAACAAGAACAACATCTACATGCACTGGTGGCTAATAATATTTCCAAAAATTACGTAAAAAACATTACAAATCAATTCTAGACTTAATCTGTATAGCTAGTCACTTCTTGACATCGATGTTTCTCTGACTTTACCGAACACTTCTCATAATTTTAAAAATAGAATCTATTTTCTACAAGAGTAACATAAATAATGTAAAAGTAAACTAAAACGAGATTTTCAAGACAAGTGCTTTGCGTCAACATCTGCATAGTTGAAATATTGGGGACAAAAAAACTCATTATTAAGTTGTAATAATAATAATAAATAAATACTGTGACTTACATATATACATTTATACGTAAAACGTATATGCATGTGTTTGGGATACACACACACATAATAATAAAGCCTTTTCCCTGTGCATTTCATATTAATCTTTGTTTTAAGTATAGTTTTGTAGATTTTATAATGAGTAAATATTAGGAAAATACAGACTATATTGATTGATGAAAAATTATAATCTTAAAGTTTAAAATTTTGGCTTTCTCGTGTGAAAATTCTGCTTGATAACAAATATGTTTTAATTAATTTGTAATATATAATAAATTTTCAGTGACAAATCAAATAGCATTTATTCCTTTTTTTCTCACAAAAAACAAAAATTATAGCATTACAAAGAATACAATTTTCTGTTACAGCCCGACAACTAATAAACTGTTTACTTTTCACTGTACATGACCGTACAGTAATTGTAATTCACATAAAAATACCTTCTAGGCAGACCCAATCACTAGGCAAAGGTGAAGTCAAACAAGGCAACTGAGAGGCAGGACCGTACATTCGATATTTAGTCTGACTGTCATCCTCGCTGCTATCCGCAGTAGACTGATATGAACTACCCGTGGCGGAGAAATAAGCACTTTTCTTGGATGCGGCACTGTACCAGGAATCCAACCGTTGTCTACCCTCTTGCGTCTCCAAAGTGACCTCCGTAGGTAGATCGAACGTACTGCCACCTAGGGGATTTCCGTTTGTATCTTTCTGTTTCGTCTCTATTTCACGCGGCAGGTAATACACCTTCCCCGAATAGGATCTCAGACCTATGATCCTGGCAACGCTCCAAATGGTGAACCGCTGTCCGCCCAACATTCTGAGCCTTTCGCTCTCAATATCTATATCAGATAACAGGCCCCAGCCTACGGATAGAAAGGAGAAAATTATTTGGGAAGTGTTTTCGACACGCACGAGGTCCATAGGAACGCACCTGTTGCGTACTATGGAGAGGGCTGAGGGTAATGTGGGAGTAGGTAGGTAGGGTTCGTTTGTGTAGTGGGCAATGCTGCGGGCCAGACCGTTCCCAGAACCTCCGGGCACCACGGCGACTGGGAGATTTTCGACGGCGACGTGCCAATCTGGTCTTTCGAACATGCCATTGATCACCTCGTAAACTATACCGTCGCCTCCCACCTGTCATATACAAAAAACGTCATTGTTAGAATCAATAAAAGTTTTAAAAGGAATCAATTGAAGTTTAATTTAGTTAAAGAAAACAAATAAATGTTATAAACTATCATTTCCTTCTTTATTTTTAAACCATTTATTTACAGGCGAGTCTCAAATGACCTAAAACCATTTATTCTTTATGTAATTAAATAATCGCAATCCTTTCTCGCCAAACACAGATCATATTTATTAATTCGAATTTACAGTAAATTCATGTTTTTTTAATGACGATTTTCTCTTCCAACTACAGCCATAAATATAAATTTGAAATTTTCTAGGTTTTTTGACACATAGCAACTGCGTTACTTTCAATGCATAGCTAATTCATTAATTTTCCACCTTGTGGCTAAATGCATTTTAAAATGCTATAATGGCATCTCATGTTTTTAAATTAATAAGTCATAATCGAGTTTATTCAGATACTACATTCTATCACTTCTGCTATATCGCCCACAGACCCAAGAACGTAGGTACTTTTAAATAGTGAACTGTTAGTTCTTTTCTTTTAGAAGTTTTAACTTTAGAGAATGGTATGTAATTCAAAGCACATGTGTTGAAATGTAGAAATAAACACTAAACTGACGTACTGAAATGGTATCTTTATTAATTCAGCCCATAATAAGTCTTTCGTTATTCATAGCAATTTTTGAAACGTTGCAGTTTCTGGCGAAAAAGCGCTATATCTCAGGAACAGTTAAAAATCAACCAACATGAATTGGTATCAGTTTAATCAACTCTCAAAGAGCTATCATAAAATATAAAAATGAGGTGTGGCCACCACACGACTTTCTTATACGTATGAGCGTTTCAAACTATACAATTTTAAGATTTTTTTTATACAAAACTTAGTCAAAATCCTATTCACTTTCATTCTCTTAATAAATCGCTATAGAATGCATACTTTGTAAGATATTCGAAGAAAAGTGCTACTCGCTAAGAATAAAAGTGCTATTTCCGGTCCGAATTTTGAAATTTCATGTATACAAAAAATATTGCAAATCTAATTCTAAATACTGTTGTACTCTTAATAAATATAAATAGAATGCATAATTTACGACATATTTGCAAAAAATCGCTATTCGGTGAGAGTAAAAGTAATACTTCCGGTCCGAATTTTGAACTTTTTTTATACAAAAGATATTGTAAATTAAGTTCTAAATACTTTTATATTCGTAGCGTACCTGTCTAAAAAGCATGACTTGCAAAATATTGGCAAAAAACTGATTTTTGATAAGAGTAAAAGACCTACTTCCGGTAGTAATTTCGAAAAACTTTTTAAATAAAATGGTTCTCAATTTTAATTTTAAGTACATATGAATTCTTTATAAATTTGTTTAAACTTAGTAGTTGACGAAATATTTGCAAAATTCGATTTTTTCACTGAAGTAAAGTACTACTTCCGGTCTACCGATTTTACTGAAAAACTAATCAGATCTCAAGAGGCAGATTATACACGTAAATACAAAATTTGGAATTGATATCTACATCGGTTTGACCGCTATCGTGGTCACACACACACACAGGCACACACACACACAGACATTTTTTAAAAACCACTTTTTTGGTATCAGGGGACTTCAAAACGTGGACATCTGCAAAAATCTCGAGGTCGAAAATTTTCATCATCACAATACTTCCTTATACTACGTATAAGAAAGTAAAAAAATGAGGTTTGGCCACCACACGACTTTCTTATACGTATGAGCGTTTCAAACTGTACAATTTTAAGAATTTTTTTTAATACGAAACTTATTCATTATTATTTCATTTATACAAAAAATATTCCAAATCCAACTCTAAATACTTTTGTACTCTTCATATATATACATAGAATGCATAATTTACGACATATTTGCAAACAATCATTATTCGGTAAGAGTAAAAGTGATACTTCCGGTCCGAGTTTTGAAATTTTTTTTATACAAAAGATATTGGAAATTAAGTTCTAAATACTTTTATATTCGTAGCGTACCTGTCTAAAAAGCATGACTTGCAAAAATTTGCAAGAAACTGATTTTCGATAAGAGTAAAAGACCTACTTCCGGTAGGAATTTCGAAAAGCCTTTTTAATAAAATTGTTCATAATTTCAATTTTAAGTACATATGAATTCTTTATAAATTTGTTTAAACTTAGTAATTCACGAAATATTTGCAAAATTCGATTTTTTCACTGAAGTAAACTACTACTTCCGGTCTGCTGATTTTGCTCAAAATCTAATCAGTTCTCAAGAGGGAGATTATATTCGTAAATATAAAATTTGGACTTGATATCTACAGCGGTTTGACCGCTATCGTGGTCACACACACACACACACAGACAGACAGACACACAGACATTTTTTAAAAACCACTTTTTCGGTATCAGGGGACTTCAAAACGTGGACATCTGCAAAAATCTCGGGGTCGAAAATTTTCATCATCACAATACTTCCTTATACTACGTATAAGAAAGTAAAATGAGGTGTGGCCACCACACGACTTTCTTATACGTATGAAAGTGTTACTTCCGGTCTGAATTTTGAAATTTCATTTATACAAAAAATATTCCAAATCCAGTTCTAGATACTTTTGTACTCTTGATAAATATATATAGAATGCATAACTTATGACATATTTCCAAAAAATCGCTATTCGATAAGAGTAAAAGTGGTACTTCCGGTCTGAATTTTGAAATTTTTTTTATATAAAAGATATTGAAAATTATGTTTTAAATACTTTTATACTCGTAACGTACTTGTCAAAAAAGCATGACTTGCGAGATATTCGCAAAAAACTGATTTTCGATAGGAGTAAAACACCTACTTCCGGTTGGAATTTCGAAAAACTTTTTTAAGACAATTTGTTTCAAACTTAATTCTAAGTACATATGAATTCTTTATAAATTTGTTTAAACTTAGTAATTGACGAAATATTTGCAAATTACGATTTTTTTACTGAAGTAAACTACTACTTCCGGTCTGCCGATTTTGCTCAAAATCTAATCAGTTCTAAAGAGGGAGATTATACTACTAAATGCAAAATTTGGAATTGATAGCTATAGCGGTTTGACCGCTATTGTGGTCACACACACAGAGACAGACAAACAGACAGACACACACACAGACATTTTTTAAAAACATAATTTTCTTTATACTAAAATGGAAAATGAGGCCACCACACGACTTTCTTATACGTATGAGCGTTTCAAACTATACAATTTTAAGAATTTTTTTATACAAAACTTATTCAAAATCCTATTCTAAGTACTTTCATTCTCTTAATAAATCGCTATAGAATGCATACTTTGCAAGATATTCGAAAAAAAGTGCTACTCGCTAAGAGTAAAAGTGCCACTTCCGGTCCGAATTTTGAAATTTCATGTACACAAAAAATATTGAAAATTCAACTCTAAATACTTTTGTACTCTTAATAAATATATATAGAATGCAAAATTTACGACATATCTGCAAAAAATCGATATTCGGTAAGAGTAAAAGTGGTACTTCCGGTCCGAATTTTGAATTTTTTTTTATACAAAAGATATTCAAAATTATAATTTAAATACTTTTATACTCGTAATGTACCTGCCTAGAAAGCATGACTTGCGAGATATTCGCAAAAAACTGATTTTCGATAAGAGTAAAAGACCTACTTCCGGTTGGAATTTCGAAAAGCTTTTTTAAGATAATTTGTGTCAAATTTAATTTTGAGTACATTTCAATTCTTTATAAATTTGTTTAAACTTAGTAATTGACGAAATATTGGCAAAATTCGATTTTTTTACCGAAGTAAACTGCTACTTCCGGTCTACCGATTTTACTGAAAAACTAATCAGCTCTCAAGAGGGAGATTGTACACGTAAATACAAAATTTGGAATTGATATCTACAGCGGTTTGACCGCTATCGTGGTCACACACAGACAGACAGACAGACACACACACAGACATTTTTTAAAAACCACTTTTTCGGTATCAGGGGACTTCAAAACGTGGACATCTGCAAAAATCTCGAGGTCGAAAATTTTCATCATCACAATACTTCCTTATACTACGTATAAGAAAGTAAAAAGAAGAAGAAACACTCAATATTATCACAATCATTAAATTGTGCTTAAATATATGACTACCACAAAGCTGCTGGTCCTACTTCAAAGCAACAGCTTTTGTATAATTTTCGAAGCAAATGGAATTGCAGTTTACAGTCAGATATTTACTTTAAACATCAATTAGTATAAGGTTTGTTCAGACCTCCAGTTCTGAACAATTCTATTGAAATTCTGAGCATGCGTAATTATCATTCTTATTAGCTTTCGCATTTTTCGGATTATGTTTATCATGTTTATGTTGAACTTCAGAGTTCTTGTAGATTAGTTTTATTTTATAGTCGTTCGAATATTTGGTTTTCTTTTTATTTTAATTTGTGATATTATTAGAGTGTTTGTTTTGACTCGGTTCATCGAACTTGTTTTTACTTTTTTTATACTTGTTTTTATTTACTCTCGTTACTTAAATTTTGTAATAGCAGAAGTAAACAGTTATAAGTATGTGAATAAACATTCATATGTTTTAAAATGGTGGTTTATTGTTATAGAAATTACTTCACCTACTATCATGTTCTTGAGTCTAGCAAGTGTTTCTTTCTCTAAAGATAAAGTGTACGTAATGGTACAATCGTACGAACTTATGAACATGTGAAAAGTTAATTCATAATTGCCATATACTTCTAGACAAACCGACATATTTGTTAAACTTAAACATTCTAGTATTAAATATTATGAAAACTAAGCTTATATTTTTTGATCCGATGTATGCCCCCTGAGATTTAAGAAAAATATAGTCTGATTGGTGTAAGTGCTAAATCACGTAGGTATCACAATTCAATTTACCAAAATCTAACAATTTTAATACTCTCCGAAAAGAATTAAAAGAGTGTACTACTTCACAGTTTAAAGATAAACTTAAAAATTATCTTGAGCATCATCTATTACCTACTTGAAATTAATAATTGAACGAAATTAAAAGGGGCTGGCTTTGAACATTGAAAATGCATTGTTATATTATTTGTTTGATTTATTATGATTGTTGATTTGTATAGTTATGTAATATTTATTAATGTGTGGTCATTTAATATATGTGCCAATTATTGATAACATCTTATATAAAAAATACAAAAATATCCATTCCAAAATTTAGAAAAAAATATTTCTTATAAGATATTTCTTTCCATAAGTTTGGTGTTTTTTTAATATTTCTATTGCTAATGTTAGTAGTATAACTTCCACTAAAATTCCAATTTTAAAACTGTTCGAACCTTTAGGATTTCGAACTAGTTCGGAACTAGAATTTGGTCGGACATGCGCATTACTATAAGAACCAGTAATTCCAGAACGGTTTCGGAGCACAATTTATTTATTTACAGCCGACATTTGCTTATTTCATTCCAATATTAATCTTGGCGCCCAACGTGGGGTAAGAAACTATGACAAACAAAATTTTCTTTATATGAAAATGGAAAAGAAAAACATAAACTCAACATTCTTACAATCATTGAATTGTGCTCAATAATATGGCTACCTAAAAATGTCCCTGTTTCAAAACAACAGTTGTTGTAGAATTTTCGAAGCGAATGGAACAACATACCCGATGAAATATTCCAAAAGATGATTTTTCAGGAGAAACGTGTTTGATTTAAGAAATTATTAATGCAGAATAATTTCTCTCTATTATGTTGTTATATACTTTTGGTATATCTCTCTTTGTTTATTTTTTCTCCCGTAAGCGGTAAGTGTATAGCAGCTGTACGTGTTTATTCCTAAATAGAAGTACAATTCTTTATATAGGTTCTTTCCACTTTTTTTTTCTTCTTTACTTTGTCCATTTTACCCCCACCTAATTGGAAATCCTCCCAGTTTGTATTAATTAAAAATAAGCGAATGCCGCATACCATACTCGAAAGATAATTACTAAAATCATACATTCCCAAACCTTGAACATGCTATATTGTGTTTAATTACAATTACACACACTTGACTATAATTAATATACTGGATAAAATTATCAGTCGGCATTCAAGAAAATGATTCGACAAAAATATCAAATTGTTCGCATGCAGTTATTTGATTTCAATAATACGATCCTTTTACTTACTATCGCGAATTACCACATCCTGCATGGAAGCAAAAACACGAGAAGGCGGGATTAAAAATATACGAACAGCTACAAGTTTATAAGACATATATATGTGCATAAATATTATTTAATGATATACAACATATATATTTTTTTAATTTATATTAAACTTATCGAACTACGTAATGAAACAATAAAGTTCCATTTTGCTCCGTTTCGCATTAAATCTTCAAGCTGTTTATTTTAAACTTCCTGTTTGTTCTTTTTGCAGGATTTGATTTCTAGTAAGTAATATAACGTTTTTATGTTTTAAGTCATTAACAAGCATATCTTTATTGCATATTTATTGCAGAATTATCTCATAACTAATAAAGGTTCAACATTAAAACACCAACTAATGGAATTAATTTTAAAGCACGTTTATAAACATGCCTAACGGATGTCTGTAATTGATTTACACATTTACCATTTACAAATTCTCATGTTAATAATCGGCAACTTTAAAGCGTCTTCCTTCATATTTGTTCTACCGCCAGAGTCGTGGATAAATAATTAATTTTCAAAATAAACATAACTTTATAATCATATGAGCATACAACTGTAACATTACCAATATGATAAAATAGCACTAATAACCTGTAACTTCGAATTCATATTTCGTTAAGGTGATTAGTTATGCCGACGATTTTCAAAATCATTGCTAATACGACTACAGCCATTAAGGCTCCTCGATAGTGGATCTGTGAATAGTTGAAAAATAGCAGATTTTTGATGCAAGATATTTTTGTTGATTTTAAATTTGGAGAAAACCTTTCATCATCAACTTATGAAGAATTTAGTAATCTACCCCGCTGAATAATCAAACTTAGAAAAAATTATATGATTAAAGAAAATTAAGGGTACTCCGACATCCATGGCTTATTAAATTATGTGCTATGCAACCAATATTACATTTCCGATTCACTAGCGAGGACCCTTAAACTGTACTTATGAGATTCTAATGTGAAATTTGACAATTAATTTGAATACAATGCAAATGGCGGCAGCATAAATCAATTACAGACACATATGCGTTGGGTAGCTAATTGCAGACACTTCAATAACAGGGAAACGTATGTGTAATCCCACGTTACGGAAGCAACCTTGGAAATGAAATCTACAGACATAAAGCTTAGTTTACACGGGAGAGCAACTAGGGATAGTACTGTTAAGCAATTTTCTATCGCACGTATTCTACAGATAGAACTTCCACAATTTATTGCTTGCGCGTTTACACGAGATAGTATATTATCCCTAGTAGCCAAGTTCGTTGGCCTCAAAACGGGCCAATGTCACTCCAATATTCTAAGATCGGTAGAACATCAGTGACCCCCCCCCCCCCCACGCAATGTCGTACGAATATAAAATTCCCATATCAAGTAAATGTCAATTTATGTCGTTGGATTGATATCAGACCAAAGTTGTCTACATTGGTAATATATTGGTTAAATATCTGATACTGATATTTTATTGACAACAAAAATCTACATACTATTAACATTAAAGAAAAATGTCTACATAATATCAAGTTCACAAAGTCACTGTGATGTTGGTTGTAGGTCAGTGTTCGATATAAATTTAGATTAAAGGGGATGACGTCACAATTTGTTTTTCTGCGATTAAACGCCAACATCGTATTAACTTTGCAAGACAATATTGATATAGTCTATATTCATTTATCACAGAATATATTACACACTGTACCATGAATAATTGTTGGCGTGTGAAATGAAATATATAGATCCTCAAAGTTAATTAAGCATTTGCAATAATTAATAATTCTCACCAAATTAACATTAAAAGTACTACGCACACTTTTATAAATAATTTTAGAGACCGGACACGAGAGGCGCATGACTCATCGCCCACGGGCGCATTATTGAAATTTTGTATTTTTAAAGTTTTTTTTTTTATTTTATTAACATAATTGGCTAACAAGTGGGTTGTGATCTATCAAATACAAAACACATTTTTGTTTGTTCATTTTGTAGTTCAAATCAAGTAAATTATCTGTACTTTATTTGTCTTATAAAATATATAAGGTAAATGCTCAAATCGGAAAAATGTCTGTGCAAAATATTGGGCCAATATCATGCAGTGATATTTATCCAACGTTGTAAAATGTTAACACTTGTACATCGGATTGATATCAGAGCGCCGATGTCAGGCCAATAAATGGACGACGATACAGCCAACGTTGGCCCGATATTGTGTGCTACTAGGGATAGTCTAGGAAAATGTCTCGTCGTAGAAAGAGAGTTGCAGCCGCTTTGTGCTCTCATTGCTATGTTACGAAAACACAAAGAGAAAACTCTAGGAAAAGAATATGTGTCAAAGAACGGATAAGCAGCAGACCTGCCCTTGGCGCTTACGCAATGTTTTTAAATGAATTAAGAAGTCAAGATAAAAGTATTTCAAACATTTTCTGCGTATGTCAGAAAGCGACTTTGAGTTAACTTCAATTAGTTTCGGATAGAATAGCAAAAGTGGACACAAATATGCGTGAATCTATCAAACCAAGTGAACGATTGGCCCTGATATTAAGGTTTTTAGCAACAGGTAAATTTTAAAATTAAAATAACAGATGAAGATATATTAACTTTTATTTCTACAGCAACCACTCAGTATCGACTATAGAAATCCGGGAAGAATTCCGTGATTATTTTGTTTTGGCCGAGTGTGAAGTTTCTTGGCAGTATAAACATATTTAGAATTGTTATTTAACACATTTATAGTGTAGAATGTTCAAGTGAATAATCAATACAGAAGGTCATGTTCATTAGTTACCCAAGTTCGCTTTCATGAAACGTCAAAAGTTATAGCCTTCTAATTTACACTATTCAATTGAACGTCCAATATTGTTTACATGTAAAAATAAGACATTTCGGTTAAAACAGGATGTTATGTGTTGGTCCAGAAGGAATTTTAGCGAATGAAAATACTGCACTCATGAATTTCATCGGTACCTTGACCACTACTTTTTTTTCCATTTTATTCCATTCCTGGTTGGCTTGGGTTCGAAGATTCTGTAAAGATTGTGTCAAAACAAATAATAATAAGTAGAATACGTTGCCTACATATAATGATGCACTGATGTACCAAAATAAAAATTAATTGTTGATACACATTAGACAAATAAATGTGAATTTAAATATAAATAGTGGTATCAATTCATTAGAAATATTTTTAATAATAAAACTTAAGGTGGCCGTTTAATAGAAAGAGAATCGTCACATTGCTCTATCCTTTTCTAACCATTAGGCGTGTATTATGTGTTGCATACGTGACTGTATTTTAATTAGCCATCTGGTTGCCAGTAGCAGCGATATTATTTGTAAAACAAATTTATTGGATAAAAGATGGCAGTACTAACGCCACGTATCTCTTAGATTGAACCAAATTATACAGAGACTGGCAGACCAGACCGTTGTTTTTTTTTGTGTATGAGACAAAAAACAGAGTTTTTGTCTCATACACGATTTAATAGAATATGTGTCTATTTTGAAATCATTGATATTTACCCTAAATTGTAAAAATGCAAATTGCGTCCTTACAAGAATAATAGGAACATACTGTTACATATAATGTTTGTTTTGTAAATACCTATGTAGATCTGTCCTTTATCTATTTGATTTAGATAATAAATAGGTATTTTTTAGTGATTATTGCATTTTTGAAAAAGGAATATATAGGCTGAATTATTTGGAATAGAGAGTAGGTTTGAGTTTGGCAAAGTTGGTAAATTTTGTGTTTTGTTATGTAACTTGAGCATGTACCATGTCTTAGTTGGAAGAATTAGATTAGTAGATGAGAAGTAACACTTGAGCGCGAAATACATAGTTACCAAGTATGTTGTCAATGGTTAGTTTTTTCAAAATGTGTAATGGATACAAAAGTATTCAGAAGTAAGTTTGGAACAACTTTTGCATAAAAAAATCTACTTTCACAGAGGCAGTACATTTTTATTCTTATAGATAAATAGTTTTTTTATAGAAGTATTTCGCCAAGTATTTATTCAAATTTGACTAAAAAATGAACTGTTTATTTAAGAAAACCCATAAGTAGTGAACCTGTCAATGTAAGAAACACATGGCCTATTGTGTGTGTAAAAGTAAGAAAAAGAGAAACAATCAATATACCTATTTCACATACCTATAACACTCTAATTAAATAGGTTAAATCTACATGTGTGCTCAGAAAGTAGTTTTGGATATTATAAAATGCCCTCTTTGTATTACTTTTGATACCGTATCAGCTATTAGAATGCCCGATTCAGTTGGAAAAAAATTTGAAAGACCACCCTAAAATTTATCCGACAGTGTGGATTTCCCACGTTCATAATAATTTACTAAAATATAATTAAAAACGAGATCTGCAGAATATTGAATTAAATTTCTTACGTATGTAAGTAATTTTTATTATAGGATTGAAGAAAATAGATTAAAAATTTTGTATAGGTACCTAAATAACTTGCCTTATAATTAATACTAGTGGTCGACCAGTGGCCGAAATTTGATCTCAATTCATTAAATTTTTAAGTTTGAGTTATTGAGGTTCTTTTGTCAAAAAGTATACTTCTATAACCATTGCATACAATTTTTTTCAATTTTCTATTACGTCAGCTGCGAGCGTGTAGAAATACGTCATTATGCATTAATTTTCGAGTTAATTCATTAATGTATTTGTTTGCAAAAAAAAATTTCTCTCACTGTTTGACCATGATAGCGGCCAAACGGCAAAAGCCATCAATACCGAAGTGTGTATTTAGAAATATAATCTCCCTCGGAAATCTGATTATATTTTCAGTGAAATCGATAAATCGGGAGTAGTACTTCATATCAGTGAAGAAAACAAATAATAGCAATATCTCGTCAATTACTAATTTTAGGCAAATATCTAAAGTATAACAATGTGATCAAGAGTAAATTAGAAAACAATTTTATAAAAGAATTCTTACCGGAAGTAGGTGTTTACTCTGATCGTAAAACAGGTTTTTGCGAATATATCGCAAGTCATGCATTCTAGACAAACATATCGAGTGTATGAAAATATTGAAAGCTCAATTTTGAATATTTTTGTAATAAGAAATTTCCAAAATTCGAACTGAAAGTACCTAGCAATTTTATTCTAATCGAATATCAATTTTTTGAAAATATCACGAAAATTATGCATTTTATACAGTATAAAAGTATTTAAACATGGATTTGGAATATTTTTGTAAAAAAAAATCAAAATTCGGACCGGAAATAACACTTTCGCCAGTGACGGCTGTTTTAGAGAAGCAATTAGATAGACAAGACTGATTCGTTTATTATCGGTGATATGTTCGGCTACTGGGAGTATATCAGCAATAATAAACGAATCAGTCTTGTCTATGTAATTGCTTCACCTAAACGAACTCATCAGACTGCAACTGACTTTCACTCTTATCGAATAGCAGTTTTTTGAAATATCTCGCAAATTTGCTTTTTATATAAATTTCTTAAGTAACTTGACTACAGCACCATTTATCGGATCCTTGCCTAGCTATGAACCATCGTCTCGACAAAATAAATATATTGCGTGAATATGACCTCAATCGGTCAAGTTGTTTAGAAGCTACAAGATCGCACACAAACGTACCAACGATTTATATATATTTGAAAATATATATATATTTAAAAAAAAATTGTTTAATTATAATACACTTTCTCTAATCTTCAAATAATTTAACTTACATCATTTCATCGTATAATTTTAGAATACTTTCTTTAAATAATATGTCATTCTCAATTTTAATATTTTTTTGAAAATATTTGACCAAAACACGTGTTCAGAAAAAAATCATTTTCACATTGTTTTTAAAAGTAAAAACATAAACTTTGGTGGTGCTTGTAGCCAAGAAAATTCTGCATCATTTGGTATAAGTTGACTCGACAATACCTCAAAAACGTTTTTTCAAAGCCTACTTCTACTAATTTTGATATACCAAAAACTTATTTTTTTTTTAATGGAAGTATTTTATTGTGGCATTTTGTTTCTTCTTTTTTCTCTTTAATTTTTGTTAACAATGTCCTGTACCTATCTTTTGTAGTTTCTGAGATAATCACTATAGGAGCAATTAGCGGTCTAATAAAAACTACGAGCGTTGTTCTTCTATGCGCCGAAATATTCGTTCAACCAATGGAAGGCTGGAATAGTGCCCGACCTCTTTATTGAACTGTCAAACAAAGTAAAGGTTAAATCCACTATCCCAAAAGTAATAATTTTACAGAATGAAGGGCATCGCGTTTCAGTTTTTTTTAATTTCGGCAATATCCAGTTGCAGTATTTCATTTCTTAAACTATTGGTTAACAACCAAATATAATAAAGCATAAGTTTACTGACATATTTGAAGATGCCGCCTCTCTAAAAGGTGTATGAAACAACGCTGCTATCTTCAATTTAATTTGCTTAATTGCTCGTATTCTTTTATTGTTGAAGCTGTTCATAACAGATGCCTGTAGTTTTTCAAAATTATAAATTGATGTCCTACAACTTTAATAGAAATAAATTTTGCAACAAAATAACGCAATTTAAATAACCTACAACTATTGTGCAACGTAACAACAATCAAAAGTAAGAAAAACAAATTTCATTAACGAATATGTTCAACATAACCACAAGTTTGTGCAATGCACGTGAGTATTCTGTTTTCCAAAGAAGTACTAATGTTGTATAAAACTTTTACATATTCTTATAAACTCTTCTCTGATTATAATGTTCATGTCTTCAACAAGATTTGAAAATCCGTCCGTAGAAAACGAAGATACTCTCCTTCATTAACATTTTCATCAAAGACATAAGGTCCAATTATGTAACTACCAATAACTACCACTGAATGACCAACAATTTTGAAAGTTTGCAGGTGTGATAAAGTGAAGGTTTTTATGTGTTATAATAACGAAAATTGTGACGATTAACGTATCCATTTTAATAGAAGGTAGCTTCGTCGGTAAACAACAAAAAATTGGGAAAGTCAGGCTAATTTATCTGCTGCCCATTGACAAAAATGTAATTAAAAACAATGACAAAATGTTTTTTTTTTGGACGTGTTTTGGTCAAAAAATTTAAAAAAAAATTAATAACTCAAAAACTATTGCCCCAATTTTGAAAAGGAAAAACAGCTGAATAGACAATTTTAAACAGTACTAAAAAATCCAAAAATTTATAGAGTGTCATTTAAAAAAATAAATTCCATGCATTTCCGGTGAAACCGGAAGTGCGTCAGGGCTTAATGTATTTTTAGAAAATGCGCCTTAAGCAACCATGAAACTTTCTCTAATTGTTTTTTTTTTATTTAAAACATAAAGGAGCAATCAAAGAAACGGCTACTAATGACTCACCCTGTATATTGCAACATACTGTACATATGTTGCAAATTAAAAGCAAATTTATGGAAATCGACTGCAAATTAAATGGAAATTAAATCAGAAGGTATTTTCAGATTAGCATGTATTTTGAGATACACTGTACATAATCATCAAAACATAAATATTTTTCGTAAAATATGGTTGAACAATAGGTACTTGAAATACTCTGTTGGCCCGATATTTTCAGTAGATTTATTATTAAATGAGAATCCAAGACGCCTGAGTTCTATTTTCGATTTTTTGTAATTGAAGAGCATGTTGTTTGTAACCTTTTTTTCTTTAAAGATACTCTTTTGATGCCTGACAAACACATATATAACGTAACTGAGTATGACGGAGTAAGCAATTTACAGTATGTCGAGTCTATATTTGCCGTAGACATTCAAATTTTGCAACACTCAACATGCCTAACAATAACCGATCGTTGGCAGCGCCCTCTGTTTAAGAATTGCTGACCTACTAATATGTCTCTTAGATACAAATCAATCCGGATTTATGGGTGAAAACATTTAAAAGCACAAGACAGCTATAAAATACGCTTAATTGCTTTGTATCAAGCATCAAAAGAAAGAGAATTTATTTCTCCAGGGGGTAAGCTATCTAATATCTGGCAATTATCTATATATTCCAAGAAATTACGGAATAAACTAGCAGATTTTTGGTATAAAAACTTCCTGTTTTTTAACATTTTTTTCCACATTAATCGAACAAACTTCCCTTATTAAAACCACCTAGTCCCCTGGAGATAAGTTTGTAGATTATGCTCGTATTTTTTTTTTTGTAATTTTGTGGCTTACTAACGGTTTCTGGTGCAATATGTTCGCAACATGTTTGCAATGTAATTTAGATGGGCGAGATGGCCACCTTAAGATATAGTAAATACCTGATACTTATATAGACATAAGAAAAAAAGATATAAATCAAAACATTTCTAGTACGAAGTGACAGATCGTAAATAAGAATGTTTTATGTAAACAGTAACTGTATAAATTAAAAATATACTTATTAGTTCTTGTATGCATAACACAGGGGCTTCAAAGAATATGGAAATGGTCATGTGTGGGCTAAAAACCTGCAAAAGAAAAATGCAGTGTCAATATTGTTTACAGCTTTTTGCAAATTAATGTACTACCAGAAGAGAGGACATGGATAGAATTTGGAGACAATGTGACGGGGGCGACTGATCTTTGTGGTGCAGGCTCCGTGAGAAAAATTTCAGTTGTCTATAACGTGTTCCCGGTACTACCTAAACGACGTATTTCTAAAAGAAAAATAAGGATAACTTTAGTGAATGGGAGAAGAAAATATGTGACAAACGATGAGTACAATGAGAGACTATACTAAGAAGAAAGGAAAGATATACCTACCAAAGACGAAACATAACAAATTTGTGAAAAACTTTTAATAACAAACAATTCAAGGTGCCGCCATTAGTGTATAAACTGTCAAAGACAATGTGCGTGTTGGTGCGAATGTGGCAACTTGAAGAAAACAAACAAGAAAGATTTTATCACAAGCGTTTCAAAAAAGAATAAATGATTCAATTTGGGGATAATTAATGGTGTTAGACGTGCTGAAAGTACTATGTGAAAATATTTGCTTTTAGTAAAACGTTAGATGAATATTATCTTATTTAGTAATAATAATTCTTTTTTTTAAGTAATGAAAGGATAGTTAATGATGTTGGACGTGCTGAGAGTACTATGTGAGAATAATTGCTTTCAGTAAATCACTAGGCATCATTAATTATTATATAGTCATTTTAATTTAATATTTCAAACAAATTAATACGAATATACTGGGATGTTTTTGATGGGCAGGTGCTAAGCCGTTAGAAGTACAATGTTAGAATGTTTGCAGCTAGCGATTAGTATAGGCATTCACGTTGCAATGCTTTGCGAGTGATTGCAAGAGATGTCGGTGTGGGGTATATCTAACGGTGTACTATGCTTGTGTGCAGTCTCGCCTCAGATATGGCTTAGGGCCGGTTGTACCATCTAGAGTTAACTCTCTGTTCAAGTGATCTACTGATCAAAGATGACGCTGGTTCAATGCCTAATGCGTTGTACAAAAACGAATAACAGGACAGTCAATTGACTATCGCTCAGAGTCAGTTGGTAGTAATGAAAATAGTACATTTGCTAGATACTTCAACTAAAATACGGGTTTAGAGAGTGTTAGAGAGTAGAAAACAGAGCTTCAAATTTCTCTGCTAAAGAAGAAGACATTTTAATTACTTTGGTAAGAAAATACAAAAATGTATTAGAGAATAAGAGGACAGATTCGGTATCGAATAAAAAGAAAATTGAAACCTGGAGTGAGTTAACTAAAGATTTTAATGGAATGTGTGGTGGTGTTTTCCGTGATACAAGAATATTAAAAAATAAATATGATAATTTAAAGAAGAGGACAAAGGAAAAGTTTGCCAGGGAGAGAGCCAATATTCACAAAACTGGCGGTGGGCCACCTGAAAACTCTACAATTTCAAATATTGAAATAGAAATAAAAGATTTGATAGGAGTACAATTAACAGGTCGGGAATCTGAATTTGATGGTGATTGTGGTAAGGATTACATGAAATAAGCTAGTGTTTGTGACACATAATATGTATTACTTGTTATGCAGATTCAATGCAGATTGACCATAATTATGCTGATCTATCAGAAACAAGTTTCGTTGAGACTGAAGTGGAAATATTAGAACGTAAAATTTAATGCTTTCTGTGTGTATAAATTCATATTACATATTGCTTAATTTTATAGATGAAGAGCCAACATGCTCCAATTGGTCCACATATAATCCCAAAATGTTGAGGACACCGAAGTCATCGGCCCTAAGAAGAAACACTCCTAACAAAGGTAAAAACAAAAGTATAATTACCAAAGGAATTATATATATGTTTAAAATAAACATGTTTCAGAGCAAGCACATTGCCAAAAAAATCAATTGTGCAACAAAATTACTAAGTGGGCCGACTCTAAAAAGGAACTGGCAGAACTGCAAAAAACATGTTTTGTGGAAGAGCATCAACTTAAACTGAAGTTGCTCCAAGATGCTCATAATGTGGACATGGAAATAAAAAAAAGGGAAAGTGAGCAGAGGTTGAGCATAATGGCAGAGGAACATAAGCTCAAAATGGAGATTTTAAAAAAAAATATCAAAATGTGATAAATGTACCTATATGTATATTATTTTTATACAATAAAATTGAAAAAATTATTTGTTTAATTATTTGTAGTAAATTTTTCATTAGGCATAATAGAATATAACTTAAAAATATAACAACACTGTCAAACAAAGGAACTAAAGCAACAGTACCTAAATACAAAAAAAATGAGTACTTCAGTTGTTTAATACTTGCTTTTCAAATGTTGAACCCTTTTACATAAACTATGTTCATGTATGAAACTTACATATAACTGTATACAGAAATAAATGTAACAATCTAATCAATATTCACATTATTGTTAATTAATTCTTGAAAATATTCTGCAATGAGGATGCGTCGTACATTTCCATTTCCACCACCTTCAACATGATTATTAATATTACCTACTGCCTCAATTTCACCATTGATGTTTGGCTCAGCATCATTCATTGCCAATGCAATATTGTGTAGAACTGCTGTGGCTACTATAACTGCTTCAACTTTTTCAATGGATAGGCGTATACCGAGTGCTAATATTGGAAAACGTCTTTTCCAAATTCCAAAACATCTTTCAATCACATTTCTTGTGCGAATTTGTGCTTCATTATAAAGGTGCTCTGCTGGTGTTTCTGGATTTGCCAATGGTGTCATCATAAACGATTTCACACCATATCCACTATCCCCTACCAAGAAAGCATCTCCAAAGTCACCATTTTCAAATCTGCCTTTAATTCTTGAATTTCTAAATATATTTGCATCATGTGATGCACCGGGCCATCGACATACAATATCATTAATTATCATATTTGCGTTGCAAATAACTTGGGTGTTTATTGAGAAAAAACCTTTTCTATTCCGATAGTTTTCTGCTTCATCTCCTCCTGGAGACTGAATCTTAATATGAGTACAATCGACTGCTCCAATGCATCTTGGAAATCTACTTATGTTGTAAAACAGTTGCTTTTCTTCATTTATTTCCTGTATGTTTCTTGGCATTTTAATAAAAGTTGGTGCCAATCTCGCTATTGCTCTTGACACTTTATGCACAGCTCTACTTGCTGTTGATTTATCAACACCTATCACATCCCCACAAACTTGAAGAAATGACCCACACGCAAAAAATCGCAGCGTCAGAAGTACCATTTCTGATGGTGTTAATGCTTGGTTCCTGAAATTATTAAATATTTACCATAACTTCAATAACGTTAATTTCATGATTACCTTTCAGTTTCAGATCGAATATTTTCTCCAATTTCATTTATATGGTAGCCTACAACTGGTTTTGATAATCGAAATCTATCTTTGAATTCATTATCGCTCCATATTTCAAAGTGATTTGGACGATCTCTATATACTTTAGGTTGTCTTGGGTGCATAACAATATTAACTACATCTAAGAAATCCTCATCATCTGATAACATATTCATTTTAATAAATATAAATGCACAAGTTCAAAAAACAAAACAGGTGAACTCTTTTCAAGGTTATCAACTATTATGGAATTTATGGATATGTTCCAACGTATTATTGTACACTGACCAGCCGTTGAACGGCGAAGAACGACCGTTCAGGATGACGAGTACTTTGAGCGCAGTTCTAGTCTGAACCATGTTGGTACAACGCTTTTTTTGTCGTGATCTGCTGTTCAGCTTGAACTACCGGTGAACTTTGATGGTACAACCGGCCCTTAGTGTTCTGGGGAAACGCTGCGAATAGTGGTAGAATTTTTAAATTACAGAAAGCATGCGTACGTGCTGTATTCAATTTGAAACCTCGTGACTCCTGTAAACAGGTATTTATACAAAACAGAATACTTACTCTGGCGTCTCTTTATATCATTGAGGCGGTAATTTTTGTGAAGGCGAACTACAATGATTTTTTTAAGAAATATGAGGTGAATCATGCCCAGCATACTAGGACAAATGAACGCAATGACCTGTTGCAGCCGCGAACGCATCTGGGCTAGCGTGCAGAGACAAATCCTGACGCAGTGTATGAAAATATACAATCATGTCCCGAACACTGTGAAAAGAATGACTAACAGCCAACTGAAACTAACTTGACGAATTACACCTTAAGCAAAAAGGCTTTGCTTAAGGTGTTTTTTTTTTGCTTCAGGAGTTTTTAACTGTACCGAATCAGGTATAAGGTTGTATGGATTTACCATATATTTTTTTTATATATTTTTTGTATGTATGTCTTTTGAATTTATGTCACACATATTTGACGTATTCTATGTATGTTTACGATACTGAATTTAATAAAGATTATTATTATTATTATTAAAGTTCTAGATTACCAAGGCAGTATGTGAAAATGTATGTTTTGGTGAAATAGAGTCGGCTTCGTATTAATAAAATTTCTTATCAAGAATCAATGATTTTTTTTTTTATTTAAAAGAACAGGATAATTATTCTTACAACCATCATTATAGATATAGGTATAAGCCTTACACAAGCATTATAACTCGAAAATAAGTAGAAATGCTTTCTTTCTCATTATTTGTAAGACAAAAATAGATACAGTATAGCAATGCTATTTACGATTGATATTCTAATAAAAATATAAATATATTTTTTGTACCAGTAGTAAAAAATCATAGCATTTTTACACATAACACAGCGCCACGAAATGACATTTCACGACCTGGAACTAATAAGAGGTAAATAATGAGGCTATTATTGACCTAGGTAAATAATGAAAACAAATAAAACGAATGCCGCAACCATGCAATCGCAGTAGTATGTATGTTAAGTTGTCAATTGCCAAAATTCATTCTAGTTTATTTTTATTTAGATCTATACCACAAATCATACCTAAAATTTAAAACTTTTAAATGCTCGACCTTTAAGTTAAAATAATTAACTATATTTTAGGTTAACAATAGCAGAATATGTTTCATAGTATAATTGGAAACAATATCCTAACCCGTAACTATTATAGATGTAAAGAAGGTAAGTAAAATAAATAACTTTTATTTTAGGTTATGTACAATAACAAAATATGTTTAATATGGAAATAATATAACACGTAACTATTACAGATGTGAAGAATTATTTAATTTATTTATAAAAATTGATAGTGCAATTGTGGCATGTCAAATTTATTGATGGTTCAATTCTATTTGAAAAACCAGGATTTTGCAGATCTGTGGGCACATTAATGACAGTATTATTACCTAATTGAGTTAATTTCATGAGTATTTACGATATCTTCAGTCGAAATAGATCCTGATTGTACTGCTGATGTTGATGGAATTTGGTTCATATCGTGTGTAAGTAGATGTAGGTAGACCTTGTAACATATATGCTATATTTTTTTTATTTCTAGGGAATCTTCGATATAACTTTCAGCTACACTAGATTTCCAACCACCATGTAACATGTTGTTTTAACTAAAGGATATTACCACCATTGACAGCTAAAAGTATAGCCTAGGTTCTACGGAAGGGCAATTTCTTTTGGCATCTGTCCTATTGTGTTTGTCCAATGTTTTATCTAGTACATTTACCATTACGTACACTAATAAAGAATTTTGCTATATCTGGAATTGGTCTAATTTTTAAATAGTTTTTAATTATTTTGATCCAAAGTGGCTCCATTATTACAAACTTTGGAGACGAACCATTTTTGCTATTGCAGATATGAATAATAATTAAATCGGCTTTCATGATGACATCAGAAATTAATAAATTACACAGCTCATCACTTCGGCATGCACCAGCAACACCAATTACAAGAGCAGTCTACAGGGTTATAAATTGTCAATAATTTTGAAGTATTAATATATAAACATACTACCTTAGTTGCAATGTAACATGTATCGGGTGCCTCAGTAAGGAATTTTATAATTTCCTCTAGTAAATACTGACTTTTTGGGCTTATAATTTTCATTTTATCTTTTTAAAAAGGCAACTAATTTAAAATATTTTGACATGTTAATATTCTCTGTTAAGCCAAGTGTAGCTTTCAATATTGAATAATGGGTCCATAAAGTCGAGGCTTTTTAATGTTGTGTGTTTAATGGAAGTACATTTTGAGAAGTTACTACTGTATTTTTGGAATTACACGATTTTTTAAATTCTGTATATGTTTTTATGTATAAGTGTTTAGATATATGCGGAAGCAATCTCGCGCATTGCAGGTGGTGTAATCTAAACTCTTCAGATATTATAAATGGAATGAAAAATAATCTAATAAATACCTACTTGACTTTTACTTTCAGCATTTATGTCAAAACTTATTTGTCAACATCAAAATATAGCCTACTTATTTGTTTATATGAAGTTTTATTACAAGGGAATTCTTACATGTACGAGTAAATTTATTCATAATTATTAAGGTTTCAAGATCCAATTAGACTACTGGTACAAAAAATAGTATACATACTGCGGTTGAGAAGACTATTATTGCCCTTGTGGCTTAAATTCCTCGGCGCTGCGCGCCTCGGAATTTAATCTCGCCACTCGGGCAATAATAGTCATCTTCTCAACCTTGGTATGTAATATACTATTCTATATGAGATTTAGACCTTTCGTTTAATTTTTAACCTTATTCCAACAAAAACTGAATAAGAGGTATACCAGAAAACAAGAAGCAAATCACTGCAAGAACTC
The DNA here is from genome assembly GCA_963170755.1 of Amphimallon solstitiale. NCBI lineage: Eukaryota > Metazoa > Arthropoda > Insecta > Coleoptera > Scarabaeidae > Amphimallon > Amphimallon solstitiale. The sequence continues at coordinate 250,741,816 of OY720675.1, forward strand.
ATAAGAACTTTTAAAATACTATGCTGTTAAGGAATAAGCTTCTACTATTGTAATTTTTTAACATTCATTAGCATTGTTGCATCTACAGCAATTTGTACTTGTGATTTAATCTGCCATAATTCAAGAAAACCATCAAACATGTTTATTAGCGCAATAGTTTTATCTCTTGACCATTTTTTGTCAATTTTTGCGGCCTAGTGTTAGCCACTTGTTCATTTAACTTTCAGCAAAATCGAAATAAACTTCAACTTCTTACAGCGCTCTCCCAACCTGTTTAGACACGCAAGCGATTCTTGCCGTAAGTATTTGCCGGCACTTTTACGGCTTGCTGTGAGAGCACTCTCAGACACTTTTTACGCATTCAATTTATTTTAGAAGTACTCTCAGACATTGCTTGCATTTAGCAGACACAACAGTTGCGCAACTGTTCAGTGATCATGTCCAGTAGACGTCCGCTGACTCTGAACATGTTCAGGAGCGGCCGCTATTTTTGTGAGCGGAAAAATTCTACGCTCACTTAGTGAGCGTAATCTATGCGCATGCGCCATTGATGCATTCCAAGACCAACCTAATACATAATTTCGAAGAAAGTTACTAGAAAAGTAAGATAGAGCAAATTAAAGGTATTGTGCAGAAATAAATGTATTATAATATTGGAGTTCACCCAGTATTTTATTTGAGGTTAGAAAAACCAGCCCTTACAATAAAAACTACGCCAAAACTTAATGCAGAAACACAATTTATTATTATTATTATTTATTCTGTTTAGTTTGTATAATTTTAACATACGGCAGCAATGGAAAGTGATCACTAGGGAGCGGAATCGAGCGAGCTAAACTACCACGGAGCCACAACCGTGAAAAGAAACAATGTAAACAACTGCGTGTTGTTTACATTATATCTGAGTAGCATTAATTCATAGGGCGAACTGCAACATCTGTTTACGCCCGAGAATCAGAGAAAAAACTGCCATAAAATAAGGAATTTTATGAATAAAATCCTTTCTTCATCGGCGTAGATACAAGGGTGACGAGTTTTTAAAATTTATTATATTTACCTTATATTTCGCAATATAATATGTATGTTTCAATAACATACGCGTACATTTTTAGTTATCATTTATTTAGATCTAGAACGTTGTTTATGTTACTTTTTCTGAGATAAAAATTAATTGTCAGTGATTCCGAAATTTATTGCAGTCTGTAAAATATCGTCACTTAGCTTTGCTAAAACATACACAGAAATAGTTTTCATGCAGAGAATTTCGATAGTTTACAAAATTTCGTTACATGTTTAAATAACGATGCTCGAAGTATTTCTGAGTACAAGGAACTAACACAAATCCCAAATTTCAAAAATCAGTTGTTATTCCTTCAGGAACACTTTGGAAATTTGCCTAAACTAATGACATATTTTGAAAATCGAATCTCAAATTAAAAAATGAGGTGTGGCCACCACACGACTTTCTTATACGTATGAGCGTTTCAAATTATACTATTTTTTTTTTACACAAAAATTATTCAAAATCCTATTCTAAGTACTTCTGTTCTCTTAATAAATCGCTATAGAATGCATACTTAGCAAGATATTCGAAAAAAGGACTACTCCCTAAGAGTAAAAGTGTTACTTCCGGTCCGAATTTTGAAATTTCATATATTCAAAAAATATTGCAAATCTAGCACTAAATACTTTTGTATTCTTGATAAATACATATAGAATGCATAATTTACGACATATTCGCAAAAAATCGCTATTCGACAAGAGTAAAAGTGGTAATTCCGGTTTGAATTTTGAAATTGTTTTTATGCAAAAGATATTGAAAAATACGTTTTAAATACTTTTATACCCGTAACGTACCTGTCTAAAAAGCATAACGCGAAATATTCTCAAAAAACTGCTTTTTGATAGGAGTAAAAGACCTACTTCCGGTAGGAATTTCGAAAAACGTTTTAAATAAAATTGTTCTCAATTTTAATTTCAAGTACATATGAATTCTTTATAAATTTGTTTAAATTTAGTAGTTGACGAAATATTGGCAAAATTTAATTTTTTCACTGAAGTAAACTGCTACTTCCGGTCTACCGATTTTACTGAAAAACTACTCAGATCTCAAGAGGGAGATTAGACACGTAAATACAAAATTTGGAATTGTTATCCGCAGCGGTTATCGTGGTCACATAGAGACACACAGACATTTTTTAAAAACATCTGTTTCGGTATCAGGGGACTACAAAACGTGGACATCTGCAAAAATCTCGAAGTCGAAAATTTCACATTACTTCCTTATACTACGTATAAGAAAGTAAAAATGGATTAACCACATTAGATGTGGCTATTAATAATTCCAAGTGACTTAGACGCAGTTTTTAATAGAAATCCAGGTTTAATAACATTGCGGCAATTGTGTATGCTAATGTAGAAGGGACGTTTTCTATCTACAAGGATGTACTTAATTCAAAGAGAACAAGTCTTACAGAAGAGAAATTGAACAAATAGTAGGGTATTTTGTATTTTATAATCACCAGCCACTTGTTATTCAATTATATAAATAAAATTAAAACCTCTTTAAAAATACAACATTTCAATAGCGCGCCCATGGGCGATGAGTCATGACTCGCTCGATTCCGCTCCCTAGTGATCACATAAAGGTGAGCGGTCCTGTCCAGCGAACACTCAACTGTTGTGAAGGGAACAGTTGGAGCGGGAACGGTTCCCGATCCGTCTGCTGAATGAAAGCACTAACTTGTGATAGTTTTACTATTTTACATGCCCGTGTAAACCAAGCTTAAGGACATGGACTAGGCTCACTGTCACATCTAAATGTTATCATATGTTATTCATACATATGCAAACACGCAATTTTTAGATAAACACACCTTACGTTGGATGAAGTACCAAATTAGCTTTATCTACTACTACAATCGTTTTGTTATTGATTCTGTTATTAGTGTTTTTAATATAGACGGTTTACTATATTACAAGCACTTATTAGACAAGATGAATCGTAAATGTAATAAATATTACAAAATGATATTCTATTGATGAGGTACAACATGAAAATATGTATATGACTTACTACAAGTAAGGCATAATGTAGTCACACTGTACGTTGCTAACACAAAGATGCTATAGTAATATATTATTTGTAATTCTGAAAATAAAATGTATTTTTGTATGTTAAAAACTACCTATGTGTACAGGGCGGCATAAAACCCGTACAACTACTAGAGTAAAAGCGAATTTGAATTTCTCGGTGGAATAATAATAACACAAAATTATTAAAACTGTACAATATCTTTTAAGATTACAAAATTTAGCAAAATGTATTTCTTCTAAACAACTTCTTCATTAATTTTTAAATCCTGTCGCAATTTTGGTGGTTAGATGCAGATGCAGTAACATTTAAATGTTCATTACTATTGATATTTGTTTACATTAGTTTGGTGTTTTTTAAATAATTCTATTACTATTACTATTACTATTGGTTGGTAGTACAAGTTCCCCTAAAATTCCAATTTTAAAACTGTTCGGACCAAAGAGATTGTAATATAATAGAGTCATTGGTCGAAATGTGCTCGTACTTGGTTCGTATGATTTCGTTAAATTATACGAACCAAGTACAAGCACGACATTTCGACCAATGACAGTACGAAGTCGGACAACCTTAAGGACTATAATCCCTTGGCAGTGTATCAATTCCCCTTACCCCACATGCGGTTGTTGCGACCACTTACCTCGCCTACAAACTGCACTCGTGCTTCCTCTATTATATTACAATCTCTTTGGTTCGGACCTTTAGGATTTCTCACATACACATACGCTGTTCAGAACTGGAGGTTTGAACAAACCTTCTATTTACTATGTTTTATGTTATATCGCTCTTCCCTAAGTCCTTGTTCACAATGGACATAAGAAACATAAGACATAACATAAACATAAGACATAAGATTTACACAAGAGATACATAACGCGTAAAATTGAGTCACTGTTCACAATGAACATAAAGAATACATAAACGTAAGGATTTGCGCATGCGCTATAGTGGTATTTTGTTTATTTATTTTGACGTTTTAAGGTTAGTAATTTCTAAAAATTCTGACAATACTGAAATTTTTGTTAGAATGGAAAATAATCTGCATATTACCCTTATTGTTATAAACGAAAAGTAACAAAAATAAATGTGAAAGGAAAACAAGTGCGTTTAGCCGGTAAAAGCAAGAAGAGTAAATCCAGTCTGTAAAACCTATTTAATTTATAATATGTATTCTCAAATATATCAAATGAACTTCATTTAACCACACAAATTAAAAGCTTATCTATTTAAATTACATTATAAAGTCTTTAAGAATCATTGTATCTGTATTTTACAAATACAGGTTTCTTAATTTGAAATAAAACCCTTTGTTTTTTATTTTATCATCGTGTTTTATTTATACATACAATTTTTTTTCACACATACACAAATATTAAATGCTCTATCTTAGGCTTGTAACTTGTTTTTAATTAATTTTTTTTACATTATAATGTACTATTAATGTCCTCAGATAATGAAATTATTAACATGGTAATCCTTAACCATTTCCATGTTATATGCTGATTAGTTTTTTAATCGCATTCATGCATTAGACAATGCCCTTTAATTCAATGAATGTTATAATCTCACTTCAAAAATATTTGGTTCAATGTTACATTTAGGAAAGGTTATAAAGACAGCAAAAGCATTATATGCTGCAGCATGGTGCTTGGCTTTGGTGGTGGTTTCAGTACTGTTATGTATTAGCAGTAAAATGTATCAGAGTAAGGTTGGTCATCCTGAATTACGGGGACTATCACGGGGGGGGGGTAGAAGAATGGTAGAGGGTATGTGGGACATTTTGGATGTTTCGAGATATATAACGTGTAAAAAGCAATAAAAGGTGATAAGTATTTAGTGTAGTTTTATTACCATCCTCATCAATAATAACTGTGCGATTACATACACAAAAGTTTGGCGACGAGGCAGTTCGAATCTACAATTATTCTACGATAAATAAGTGATACAAAACATTTATTTTTTTATATCGGTAAGACAGACCGCATGGCGTCTTAAAAACAAAGGAATAGCTACAGCTACAATTACGTTCGTACAAGCACCTATATACATTTACAAACTAATATGTCGGAAACCAGGTCGTCACACAAGACAGGCAGGCATGTATTCCTAATCTTACTTATTGGCGTATTCTCCCCAATTGACCTTATTTGATCAATGTGTCTTTTCCAGATTCTAGAATCGTCTAATCTAATTAGGTAATGCAATTTGCCCAATCTCTTTTCCACACGACCGAACTCCCACTTATCGCAATGAATGTAATCTCTAGCTTCTACTCTCTCTCCTACTATCAAATCCCGTGCCCCTTTTACGTTAGGTAAGGTGTTACCTGGTGCATTATTAGCACTTGGCCTAAATAAGTCTAACCGCGACCTAATTTCCCTACCAAACATCAAGTAAGCAGGACTTACACCGGTTACTGTATGCGGTGATTGTCTGTACTGTGAAAGAAATTTAGAAAGTTGTCTTTCTCTATCACTATCGCTTCCCTTAAGTGCCCTTAATGACTGTTTAAAAGTTTGTACATACCTCTCCGCCAAACCGTTGGTTGCGGGGTGGTACGGTGCACTTAGTTTGTGTATAATCCCGTTTTTCTGCAAAAATGTCTTAAATTCGTATGACACGAAAGTTTGCGCATTATCTGAAACTAATATACAAGGGATTCCGTATGTCGCAAAAATTTTCGTTAATAGCAAAATCGTAGTTTGAGAAGTCGTATTCTTAACTGCATGTATTTCAGGCCATCGAGTATGTGCGTCTACTAAAATAAAATAATAATAATTCATGAATGGCCCTGCAAAGTCTATATGCACTCTCTCAAAAGGTGTAGTAGGCGTTTTCCATGGGTGAATTGGAGCTTTTTCCGGATTATTTTTAATTTTGTTACAATCTATGCAATTTTTGCAAATAATCTCTATATCATAGGAAATGCCCGGCCACCAACAATGACCTCGTGCTAGCGCTTTCATTCTAACAACTCCGAAGTGTGAAGAGTGTAATTCCTGTAAAACTCTCATACGTAAATTCTCAGGGATTACCACCATCTGCTGTCTAAAAATGCAATTTCCTTGTAATGTGAATTCTGTTTGTGGTATATTGAATCTATCTTTTGCTTGTATGCTTTTACCTAACCTTAAAGCAGTGAATAATTTCTTTAAACTTTTATCTTTTGCAGTTTCTAACTCTAATTCTTTTACTGTAATGGGTAGCGTCTCTATTTGAAATATTTCGAATTTATCTGAAACATCGTAATTATGAATGCTCGTTGAGTTAACAGGTAGCCTTGATAACGCGTCAGCATTTGCGTGTAGTTTTGTATTTTTGTATTTAATTTTGTAACTAAAACATTGTAAAAATAAAGCATAATGCTGCATGCGTGAAGTTGTTAATGTAGGTAGGTTTTTAGTAGGTGAAAATATTTGAACTAAAGGCTGATGGTCTACCAACAACGTAAATGGACGACCATACAGATAATAATAAAATTTTTTAATACCAAAAATTATTCCGTATGCTTCTTTGTCAATTTGAGCATATTTTTGTTGTACTTTCGTTAGGGTTTGTGATGCAAACTGGATTGGACGTTCCGTGCCGTCAGGGTATGTGTGCGATAGTACCGCTCCTACCGCGTATGGACTGGCATCCGTAGCTAAAACTAGTGGAAGTGTTGGATCAAAATGTGCTAACACGCGCTCCGAAACGATTTCGTTTTTAACTGCTATGAATGCTTTTTTGCAATTCTTGTCCCATTTGAAAGGAACTCCATCCTTTAATAAATTGTAAATTGGATGTAATATAGTACTTAAATTTTTAAGAAAACGGCCGTAATAGTTTACTAAACCGACAAATGCTCTAACTTCAGTTTTGTTAGATGGAACTTTCGCGTTTTGAATCCCTTCCATTTTCTCTTTTGTTTTGTGTATTCCAAATTTATCAATAATGTACCCGCAGTATTCGATTTCTTTGGCAAAAAATTTGCATTTTTCATAATTTACACGGATATTATATTTGGCTAATCGGCTTAGAACTTTTTCCAAGCGTTCCAAATGTGTATTATCGTCCGGCCCTGTAATTTTTATGTCGTCTAGAAACACTGAAACACCCGGTATATCTTTTAGGATGTTTTCGAATTCGCGTTGCCAAATTGCCGGTGCACTGGCTATTCCATACATTAATCTAGTTTATCTAGTACTTCTGTATAACCCCTTTGGTGTACTTAAGGTAAGATATTTTCTATCCTCCGGACGTACTTCCATTTGTAAATACGCTTGTTGTAAATCCAATTTTGTAAACTTGTCACCGCCCGCCATTGACGAAAATAACGATTCAATGGTAGGTAATGGATATTCATCGATGACTAAATTTGGATTCAAAGTGCATTTAAAATCTCCGCAAATTCTAATATTTCCGTTTGCTTTTACGATCGGAACAATGGGCGTCGCGTATTGCGAACTATTTACTTTCTCTAACACCCCTTCCTTTTCTAGATAATCTAGTTCCTGTTCTACCTTTGTGAGGAGTGCATAAGGCACTTTCCTAGCCTTAACAAAAAATGGTTGTGTATCCTTTTTTATTTTAAGACTAGCCTGCAATCCCGTAATTTTACCCATATTCTTTTCAAAAACTACCGAATATTTTGTCAGAATACCATTAAGATGTGTATTTGTATCTATGTGTGCAATATCTGATGTATTTAGAAAATTAATGTTCAATTGACGTATCCACTCACGCCCGAGCAAAGGTCGTTTATCTGAATTAACAACGTATAAATTTAATTTCTTTGTAATATTGCCGTATGAAACCTGTACTTGTGTGAACCCTACAACGTCCAGCCTTTGCTTACAATACGTAACTAAATTTATTGGTGTCTTTTGTAATTGTAAATTAGAAAAATACCTTTTGAATGATTCCAAATTCAGCAATGTAACAGCTGCGCCCGAATCCAATTCAAACAAAATCTTTACCTGATTTATCCGTAATTCCAATGTAAATTTTTCTCTGTATTGAGAATGTTCAGAGTGCACTGATAAAATCTCATCCACCTGATCCACTCGACCTGCATCTCTGGACTTCATGCACACCTTGCTCAAATGACCCTTCCGCCCGCATGTAAAACAGGTCAAATTTTGTTGGTTGCATTTATTTGCTAAATGTTTCTCGGACCCACACCTAAAACATTTTAAAGAGCTTTTAGTATCCTTATAGTTTCTAGAATTATGAGATCGTTGCACTCCACTTGACACTGTACTCTGCTTTTTATTTTGCACTCTTGTAGTTCCCACACTGTATACACTGGACGTGTTAGGCCGATGAAGTTGTGCCGCATCTCTAGCTGAGGTTTCCATACCCACTGCTATCTCGACTGCTTTTTCGATGTTCAGGTCCTTTTTGCTCAAGCAATCTACTTTGAATATTTTGACCTCGTAGGCCAAAAACAAATTGATTACGTAATGCCTTCTTAAGGTAGTCTCCAAACTTACATGTTGTTGCCATTCTCTGCAATGCAGTTAAATAGTCTTGGGCACTCTCCCCTTCATGTTGTTTTCTTTGCAGGAATCTAAAATTCTCAGCAATTTCTAATGGTTCCGGATTATAGTGCAATTTCATTGTATTCACTAATTGTTCATATGTCTTGCTTCCTGGATCTTCCGGTGATATTTTATCACATAAGACATCGTACGCATCTGGCCCCATGTAGTGTAGTAGGTACGCCGCTTGTTTATCGGTTGGCACCGAAAAAACGTTAAAAGCACTCTCTAGTCTCATCAACCATCTATCGAATTTTTTTGCTGTATCGAATATTTCGATAGAAAAAACTGTGTGTATTGCATGTGTCGCCCGGTGCTGAGGGCAATACTAATACTTGCCAAAGTCCTGAGGTTCCAATTTCAGCATCACTACCTGAAAATAGCGGTGAACCCGAAAGTATAACTGAATCTTCCGGTTTGGCTGAAACTAGTCAAGCTGCTTTACCTGCCGTCCGGGCTCAGCCTTGCTCCAGTGACATTTCTGAGTTGCGGCGATCTAAACGTTTTACTAGACCTCCAGTTAGATTAAATTTGTAAATGTATTAGTTGTTTCTGAGAGAGGGAAGAGTTGTTATGTATTAGCAGTAAAATGTATCAGAGTAAGGTTGGTCATCCTGAATTACGGGGACTATCACGGGGGGGGTAGAAGAATGGTAGAGGGTATGTGGGACATTTTGGATGTTTCGAGATATATAACGTGTAAAAAGCAATAAAAGGTGATAAGTATTTAGTGTAGTTTTATTACCATCCTCATCAATAATAACTGTGCGATTACATACACAACAAGTACTAAAGTAAAAATACTTAGTGTAGGTTATTTTTTGTATTGCTGTATGCCTTGAGATGCTTCACAAGTAGTATGTGGAGGTATTCGACATAGCACAATTCCAGTCATTTTCCACACATATTTCAATCAGCACTTTGGAATTAACAATACTTAGTGTAGGTTATTGTTTGTATTGCTGTATGCCTTGAGATGCTTCACAAGTAGTATGTGGAGGTATTCGACATAGCACAATTCCAGTCATTTTCCACACATATTTCAATCAGCACTTTGGAATTAACAATTTCTCATGTGTAACGTTCCATCAACCGTTCCATGCTCTTTCACATATATCACTCATTGATAATATTCAATACGCCTTTGTAAACCAGTGCTATAACTAATGTTTAAAATACTTGTGATGTCTGGTGTTTCGGCTATTCCTTTCCAGACATCTTGGTATATCACATCTTTGTAGCTCCGATGTGCCTTGTTAGATATAAATACGCTTCAGCTCTGGCTCTGACCAACTGAAATAAAAGAAGTTCTATATCTACTTGCCCCTTTTCCATCATCTAAATCACATTTACTTTTTTTTACTCAATATGTAAATGGCACCAACAAATATTTACTCATATGGAGTAATTACAACTTATTGCAGTAATTTGTAGTAGATACATATATTAAATTATATTATTTAAAATCGATAAAGTCTTTTCACGTTATCAGAACAAAATCGTCGCAATTCAAATTGACAGGATTCGAAAGCATGGGATTATACAGGCTTCCCGCGTTTTTTATAATATCCTTACCAATCGGTTTAGTTGTGAAACTTCAGAAAGCTTATTTTACTAAAATTATACGTAAGAAATACATAAGAAAAACATAAAGTTGAATTTATTTCAACTTTATGTATTTCTTACGTTCACACGTAAGGAATACGTAAACATGACATAAGGTGACATAAGCGCTACGGCCACTGTGGACAGGTGCATTGGTTTCTCATACGTTTAACTTTACGCGTTACGTTTATGTTATGTTCAGCTTATGTCTTATGTCCATTGTGAACAAGGACTAAGACTTCAACTGCACACTTCGCATAAATTTCAACGTGAGATAATTTTAAAAATAATTAGATTTCTATACCTACAAGGGTAGTATAATTAGTTAAATGTAAACTAAAATGAGATTTCGAAGAAAAATGCTCTGCATTAATATCAATTGTAATACACACACTGTTGGTATTTTCTGGATACGCGGTAATAATAAGAATGATATTTTTTCTTCTTCATTTCATATTAATCTTGTTGTATATTCTATCTTGTCTATTTTGTGGGAGAATATTCATCTATGTAGATAGTAGCCGCCCCATTTATTTAGAATATACAGCTAGCAAACTAAGGTGAATGTGTGGAATGTTTTTTCTCTGTATAACAGTTGTAAAGATACGCTTATCGAATACACACATATTAGAGTATAATATGACTTTTATTCAATACCCATCAGCTACAGGTTATGGGCCCAGTTTACGCGATTAAATTTGTAATTCATTTTAATATACATTGTGTCATATATAATTCTCAATATTTTTTATTAAATATCAGTTGTGTATATATTGCATTATCTTTAAATCATTTATTCGAATTTAAAAAATTAGTTTGAAAATTCTACTTGATAACAATTTTCTTTAATTTGTAATACACAATAAATTTTCAAAGACAAATCGAGTAGCATTTATTCGCAAGAACACCAAATATTAAATATAGATAACATCTCTATTCTTTTCATGTTATATAAATGGAAATAACAGTTGTTGTATTTATTTTATTTAAAGTGATGTGCAATCGCTATTCGTAATAAAAATGTTTACACTGTTACCTATCAACTGGTTACTTTTCTCTGCTCATTTCCGTATCAATTAAATAGTGTATCAGCTACAATTAAGTGCGATAATAAATAGAATATGGGTAGACTAGACATATAATGTTGCTGTAAATAGGTAGATACATATAGTATTGTATGTCATAGATAATGATTAGACTCAATTTTATACTTGTATTTTTGCATAGCACTGTTGCTAAATAAACTAATTATTATTATATTATATCAGCATTAAACGCAGCGCGTTACAAAAGAGAGATTGCTTGCCTAATCGATGTCTTATATTTGCCTTAATCTTGACGTCTATGTTAACAAACAGCAAACTATAAATAAAAAACAATTTTCTTACGTATACAGTACGTATGACCCCTATGAACACAAAACATTCATTACCGATAAGGTTACGTTATTATCATGAAATAAATGTTGACTAAAAGCAGGAAGAGTGCCAACCATAAATATAACAGTGTCATCAAAGAAAAACAAAAATAGGAAGTGATTAGTACACTTAAATGCAATATTAAGTTTTTTTTTTTCAAATTCAATTCATAACTTTATTCTTTAACTAGACATCATTTCGTCTTGTTTATTTCAATTTAACAGACCTGCATAATTTGTTCACATCGACGAAAATGCTTGACACGTCGATTCACTCTACTTCTGTAACATGTAACAGTAATGTTAATAATGTGTACAATTACATGTCATTTACAGATACATTATCGGCTTAATTTGAGATGGTGTGAATGTTGTTTACAAATACAATCCATTTGTCTGGAATTGCGTGCGTGCTCTAAAGGAATAATAACTTCGAAAAGTCAAGGTTTCTGGGTGTCTTAATTTTATTTTTGCGGTTTGCGAGAACTTCGTAACAGTTAACAGTTGCGAGTTACGAAATGGAAAATTTATTTTTGCAATACTAATGTTTATATTTTGAAAGTTGTAGGTATATGACACATTGCGGAAATTATTTATTGCGTAATATCGTATTAAAATTCCGTTTTTTTTTAACAATGTTCATGGCAAATAGGTACCTACACGTGTATGAATATACAATTGCAATTATTAAAAATATCCCATGTATGTATGTATGTATAACGATAACAATCCGTAAACTGTTTCTCATATGAATATTGCCACCTCAATTTGAAATTTATCTCTTTCTATAATAAATGAGCCAAGTGCTATACAAGCGGTTTCATTTTCAGCGCTCACAATGAGGATCTCGGTACTTATTGGGAACAGTGGTGCCAAATTATGGAATTTTTCCCTAGATCTAGGGATTTCTTGATCAAATAGGGAAAAAGGGAATTTTACTCAAAATTTAGGGAATTTTGGACAAATTCTAAAGAAAACAAAAAATATTGCTCAAGTCTTATTCCGTCTAAATTTTTCGATTTTTCAAACTTCTCCACTGTTTTTTCACTGCCATCTAGTGTACCATAGTGTTAGATTTGTATGGAGTATAAAACTGAAGGTAGGTCACTAACTAACAAGTAAGCAAGAAGCGGGGAATTTTTTCAAATAGAAATAAAGTATTTACTGGAATGTTTGCACTTAGATATCAATATTCCCATCGCCGAAATTCCTTAAATTCAGAAATTGCGACCAGTGTTGCCAACCCTACCGATTTAGAAGGTAGTCTACCGATATACCGATTTTTGGGATATCCTAAATTTCAGTCAGATATTTAAGACTAAAAGAGATCGAGGGAGGTATTTTTTTGTAAAATAGTAAATTGAAGAATTTTTCCATATTTAAAAAATTATTAATGATAAGATTTCGGCTTACATATTGTTATCTTAGTGTGGAATATTTTGTTTAGATTTTTATATAGAAACGTGTAGGCAAATTATTCAAGATTTCCATTTAAAAAAGAAATATAATAGAACTATTTAATTAATTAATCCTAGAATTGTGAAACAGGGTTCAATAAGTTCTATAACTCAAGTGTCCCTTTCGTATCCTAACTTAAAATATGATAATTACAAGCACTTGACTCTGAATGGCGGTTACTAAGAAATATCGACGAAATTCAGTCATTTCCAGATAATGTAGAATTTTGGCGATAAGTTAAGAAACTGAAGCTGGGTGATGGGTCTTTAATGTTTTAAGTTCTTTTGCTCTTAACATACTAACTTTCCCACACTTCTCGGCTAATGTAAAAATGACTTCTACTCTCTTAATAAATCGCTATAGAATACATACTTTGCAAGTTACTTCCGGTTCGAATTTTAAAATTTCATTTATACAAAAAATATTGCAAATCCAGCACTTAATACTTTTGTACTCATGATAAATATACAGGATTATGATAAAGTAACGCACACAATTCATAAAACGTACAATGTTCATTTTTGAAAAAAATGCAAAAACACGTCAAACAGTTTATTTTATTCCGCGTCTTTCAACATAAGTCAAAAAAATACAACGTCAAATTTGTCAAAGTTATGACGTCATCAATATTTTTTTTAAATATGAAGCTTGGTTTTTTTTTACTTTATTTGATAAAGCTTGTTTTTCTGCATTATAAAGAAATAATTGAAGTAGGGGTCACATAAGAAAAAACAGAGAATTAATAAAAAACAAAATAAACTTTATTATAGTAATAACATTTAAATTAACTAAATAGTCCATTAAACCAAAACGATTTCTTACAGGAATTGTTCAAACTGTGTCCCGTTCACTATCTGACATAGGCCAAGACGATGGTAGACCTGATTTACAGAGTCTTCGATCATCTGCGGAGTTATACGAGTCATTTCATGTCTAATTCGTTTTTTTTTTAGTTTTTTCTTATGTGACCCCTACTTCAATTATTTCTTTATAATGCAGAAAACAAGCTTTATCAAATAAAGTAAAAAAAATCAAGCTTCATATTTAAAAAAAATATTGATGACGTAATAACTTTGACAAATTTGACGTTTTATTTTTTTGACTTATGGTAAAAGACGCGGAATAAAATAAACTGTTTGACGTGTTTTTGCATTTTTTTCAAAAATGAACATTGTACGTTTTATGAATTTTGTGCGTTACTTTATCATAACCCTGTATATAAAATGCATATACGACATATTTGCAAAAATCGCTATTCGATAAGAGTAAAAGTGGTACTTCCGTTCTGAATTTTGAAATTTTTTTTATACAAAAGATATTGAAAATTACGTTTTAAATACTTTTATACCCGTAACGTACCTGTCTAAAAAGCATGACTTGTGAAATATTCTCAAAAAACTGATTTTTGATAGGAGTAAAAGACCTACTTCCGGTAGGAATTTCGAAAAACGTTTTAAATAAAATTGTTCTCAATCTTGATTTTAAGTACATATGAATTCTTTATAAATTTGTTTAAACTTAGTAGTTGACGAAATATTGGCAAAATTCGATTTTCTCACTGAAGTACTACTACTTCCGGTCTGTCGATTTTACTGACAATCTAATCAGATTTCAAGAGGGGATTATACCCGTAAATACAAAATTTGGAATTGATATCTATAGCGGCTTTACCGCTATCGTGGTCACACACACAGACATTTTTTAAAAACCACTTCAAAACGTGGACATCTGCAAAAATTTCGAGGTCGAAAATGTTCATCATCACAATACTTCCTTATACTACGTATACGAAAGTAAAAAGAGAATTCTCTTCTATAAACTTAATGAAAACCATGCAACGGAACAAATTAAACACAAAATCTATAATAAGATTGTTACAAACAAAGCAATATATAGGAAATAATAGTTGCTACAATTACCTGTTGATAAAAAATTATTGACTCATGTAAACAAACAAAATTTGTATACTTCATCAAGCGAAAATTAGTTTATTTGGAGTTGATTTATTTTTTCAATTTTTATTTTATTTTTTTTTAAACTGTTTTTTTTCTGTTTGCCTTTATATTTCCAGCCTACCGATTTTTCCCAACATCTACCGACTTTTGGATTTATAGGTTGGCAACACTGATTGTGACATTCAGTTGCCCATTGTAAATTGAATTACATTCACGCCCTCTCTTAGGGAATCTTCCAAGTTAGTGTCTATGTGTGTGTGTACAAATATGGCCGTTCTTTACTTATTATTTAAAATATGAAAATAAAAATAATATATTTCTCTTCTACGAAACACGCGTCACGGGATTAAGGGGTTCTTTTGATAAATTTACATAAAAATTTTATAAAAACAATTTGTATAAATTAAACCCCTACACCATAGGTAGGAGGATATTATGACTTCTTACATACAATAAAATAAACATTCATTGATTTTATAACTGGCATTTGCATAATTATAAAATTGTTACCGGCCGATATGTATCTACTTTATCTTAACCCCCCCCCCCTGCTAAAGTTCTCACCCTAGCGAACTTGGTGAATTATCGGAAAGAAAATGTCTTGGGAAATCCAGGGAATTTTTAGAAGTAGTGTACTTATGCCGATTCTGGACCCTCCTCCCCCTCTCACCCAGTTACCCCTCACCCCCCTCGCCCTAGTGGCGCCCTCTGTCAACCCAACTGATGTGGCGCCCCCTCGCGGTCGCCAACCCAACTAAAAATTACAGATTTCATCATTACCAACCCAACTAAAATTGCAGATTTCATCATTACCAACCCAACTAAAAATTGCAGGTTTCATCATTACCAACCCAACTAAAAATTGCAGATTTCATCATTACCAACCCAACTAAAAATTGCAGATTTCATCATTACCAACCCAATGTGACGCCCTCTGACGGCCACTAACCAAACTAAGAAATGGCAGATTTCATCATTACCAACCCAATGTGACGCCCTCTCACAGCCACTAACCAAGAAATGGCATCTCTCATGATTGCCATAATGCAGCATCCTCTCACGGTCACTAGCCAAACTAAGGTGACGTCAGACAAAATGGCTGACCATCAAGATGGTCTTTGTTTCTAGAGAATTCCTGAATAAATTACCAGGCTTGCTATCGCGCTTCTCAATGTACTTCAAACAGGTCTAAACATGTTTCCAGCGGAAACCGCAACGGCTGTATGCTTCTGTGATAGCCGCATGCTTGAAATGTATATCTTACTTATAAAATAAAATAAAACAAACAATGTATTTATTATTAATTAACAATATGACCAAGTTTCATACCCTCAAGATGGTCGATAAAAATATAAACTTTATATCTAAGATCGGCATACCATTTCAAAATTATAAAATAAATATACAGTATGCTTCTGTGATAGCCGCACGCTTGAAATGCATATCTTACTTATAAAATAAAATAAAACAAACAATGTGTTTATTATTATTAATTAACAATATAACCAAGCTTCATACCCTCAAGATGGTCGATAAAAATATAAACTTTATATCTAAGATCGGCATACCATTTCAAAATTATAAAATAAATATACAGTATGCTACTGGACGAGATAGCAACCAAGTATGAATATACAGGACGTTTCAAAGGTAGGATAGAATAGCAAGATGGCCGCCAAAAATCTAATAAACTAAGGTGACGTCAGGCATCCAATCTATCAAAACCATGCACTCAAACTCCTATGAAACATCATCTCAAAACCATCGCTAGAATCAGCTCACAACCGGGTCATGAAGCAGTTCTGAAACCCCTATATTAAAACCACACATTCAAACCACCATCAAATCCCTCTTTTCTCAAAAAGCCATCCAACCATCCATCAATCCATCCATCCATCCATACATCCATCAATCCATCCATCCAACCATCAATCCATCCATCCATCCATCCATCCATACATCCATCCATCCATCCATCCAACCATCCATCCTCAAAACAATACTTTCAAGTCCATTAATCCATCCATCCATCTGGACGAGATAGCAACCAAGTATAAATATACAGGACATTTCAAAGGTAGGGATTTTTAGAAAAGCAAGATGGCGAATCCAAGATGGCCGCCAAAAATCTAATAAACTAAGGTGTCGTCAGGCATCCAATCTATCAAAACCATGCACTCAAACTCCTATGAAACATCATTTCAAAACCATCGCTAGAATCAGCTCACGTCATGAAGCGGTTCTGAAACCCCTATATTAAAACCACACATTCAAACCACTATCAAATCCCTCTTTTCTCAAAAAGCCATCCAACCATCCATCAATCCATCCATCCATCCATCCATACATCCATCCATCCATCCATCCATCAATCCATCCATCCATACATCCATACATCCAACCATCCATCCATCCAACCATCCATTAATCCATCCATCCATCTGGACGAGATAGCAACCAAGTATGAATATACAGGACGTTTCAAAGGTAGGGATTTTTAGAAAAGCAAGATGGCGAATCCAAGATGGCCGCCAAAAATCTAATAAACTAAGGTGTCGTCAGGCACCCAATCTATCAAAACCATGCACTCAAACTCCTATGAAACATCATTTCAAAACCATCGCTAGAATCAGCTCACGTCATGAAGCGGTTCTGAAACCCCTATATTAAAACCACACATTCAAACCACTATCAAATCCCTCTTTTCTCAAAAAGCCATCCAACCATCCATCAATCCATCCATCCATCCATCCATCCATCCATACATCCATCCATCCATCCATCCAACAATCAATCCATCCATCCATCCATCCATACATCCATCCATCCATCCATCCATCCATACATCCATACATCCATCCATCCATCCATCCAACAATCAATCCATCCATCCATCCATCCATACATCCATCCATCCATCCACCCATCCATCCATCCATCCATCCATCTGGATAACATAGCAACCAAATATTAATATACAGAACATTTCAAAGGTAGGGATTTTTAGAAAAGTAAGATAGCGAATCCAAGATGGCCGCCAAAAATCTAATAAACTAAGGTGACGTCAGGCGAAATGGCCGACTATCAATATGATCGATCAAAATATAAACTCAACTTCTAGAAAATACCCAACTCCATATCACGCATCACAACAACAACCACCACCACAACCACCCAACATAGTTTCAAACGCCACAACACCAGACCAACTTAAGAAGATACAGCTAGGTCAATCCCCAACACAACATACTTTCAAACGCCACCACCGCGGATTTACATCTAAGATCGGCATACTTTGTCAAAATCATAAAATAAATATATAGTATGGTACTGGATAACATAGCAACCAAACATGAATATACAGGACATTTCAAAAGTAAGACTTTTAGAAAAGTAAAATAATGAGCCCATATTTTTAAGAAAACAATTTATTAAAAATAAAACAACTACACACATCAAACAAACCTCAACCATACTTTCAATTTCACAAATATCAAAATTTAAACAAAACAATCAAATGCAAAGGCAAGGAATGTTCTCGAGATGACCCATATAGTGCAATATAACAATGCAGTAAAACGATAGAGGTGAGATACATGGTCTATCAAAAATTTTTATTACCCACTTTTTTTCAGCAATCAAAACTTTTTTGACAAAACACTATACATATGAAAATAGACATAACATTAAATATTTCCATTTTAGAGATACCCCAGTTTAATCTCAATTTTAAATAACATAATTTCTTAAATTGATTTAGTTAACTTTCTTATAATATTTAAAAAAAGGTTGAAAAAGAAAACATACTAAGTCCCACAACAGATAAAATATGTACTATCTTTTTACACTTCATGTTTAGTACTATCATTAGAAGAAATATGCTTGAGGTACAGCTTTTAATATGAAATTTAGAGGTTTTTATGCAAAATACATAGTTTATCACTAATAAAACTAATTTTGAAACACATTGTCCACATAGCAAATACCACTTCCTGTACATTTTAAAAAATAACAATTTTTATATATCATAAAAGAACCAAACAAAAAACTAATATAAAGACAGCATTAACGTTCTAACCAAAAGATTTACAAAAATATTAAATATATACTTGTTCTAAAAATGCTTCTATCTCTCTTTTACAGTTTATGTTTGTACAGCAGCGAATGTATTACATTTCCTTTGAAATTACATAAAAATCCATGCAATACACTTAAAACATTTGAAAAATCATGTTTGGTAAGCCCACTATATATCAATATTTAAGACAAAAAATTATTATTAATTTTCCATCTACAGATACCCCTGCTTAATATCAATTTGAATTAACATAAATTCATAAAATGAGTCTATCTTTTACAGTTCGTGAGTTGTACTATCATTAGAAGAAATATGATTGACGAGCGGCTTTTAATATGAAATTTAGAGGTTTTTACACAAAAACATAGTTTATGCCTAATAAAAACTAATTTTGAAACACATTGTACACATAGCAAATACCACTTCCTATACATTTAAAAAATAACAATGTTTATACATCATAAAAGAACGAAACAAAAAAAACTAATATAAAGACAGCATTAACGTTCTAACCGAATTCGAGCCATACTTTCCCATGTTTTGTGAGCTGTTGCATTGTCCTGTTGGAAATACCCATGTAAAAGTTCGTCATCATGAAGATTTTGTAAAAACGGTTCAAGTAAATTATTACGATATCTCTCAGCATTTATCGATCCTTCAAAAAACACAGGTCCAAATATACACCTTCTAGAAACCGCTAGCCAAACACCAATTTTCTGCGGATGGAGAGGCGATTGAATAAACTCATGAGGATTCTCCGAAGACCAAATACGCATATTTTGTTTGTTTATATAGCCGGATAGGTGAAACCATTCTTTTTGTATATATTTGTAGAGTAAAAGCAGCATTCGATCGACTAAGAAATAGTAGCACTTAAAACATTTGAAAAATCTTGTTTGGTAAGCCTACTATTTAAGACAAAAATTATTATTTATTTCCATTTACAACAGATAGCCCACTATTTATCAATATTTAAGGGCAAAAAATTATTATTAATTTCCCCATTTACAACAGATTTCCTTGTTTAATCTCAATTTTTGAATAACATAAATTCTTAAATTGATTTAGTTAACTTTCTTATAATATTTAAAAAAGGGCGAGAAAGAAAACATACTAAGTCTCACAACGGATAAAATATATGCTATCTTTTACAGTTCATGTTTTTGTACTATCATTACAAGAAATAAGCCTCGCGATTAGCTTTTAATCTGAAATTTAGATGCTTCATAAAACCACCTCAGAGACACTAAAAAATTATGATTTTCAGCTCAACCAACCATTCAAAAAGTTGATACATCAAATTCATGAATATTAATATCACTCTACACTCTTAATAAAAAATTTAGCAGAAGTATCACATTAAATGAATACAAAATTTATATATGCACTACATTAAATGAAGATTGAATTTTATACACTGCTTATATCACCAGAAATTTTGTTACAAGATTATATGATTAGATAGACTCATGACTAAGCCTAAACGGACACCAGGCTTTCAATATGTAGTAAAGTTTTTTTTCTTCATACATTTAATATAAACTAATGATCTATCTTTAGAAAGCATCCACAGGTCCATTAGAACTTGTGGGTGGTGCAACATCTACTTTAACCCTCTTCTTAGGCGGTCCGGCAACATGCTCACATGTATCCACACCCTCCCTACAAATACCGCAAACAAAATTGCGGTGGAGAGTATTCACATGTCGCTCCATGCTATCACGCCGGGTGAAGGATTTTCCGCAAATGATGTAATTCATTCTATGAAAAACAAATTAAAAATAATTAATATAATAAATTTAAGAGAATAAAAAGCTATTGAAACCTAATTTTTAATATATCTAAATTGCTAATTTATTTGAAAAGCTCCTCGTATATGAATTGCTATAAAATACTAATTATAGACCTACATATATAAAAATAATATTTTAATACATAAACTTTGACTGATACCCGTATATTTAACTAAAAATACTCTTATTGTTCAGAATTTATTTAAATTATTGAGAAAAACCTTTAAAGAACCGTATGAAATAATCAACTTAATTATATAAATTTACACACTTAAACATTAAAAAACAATTTAAAGAAAGCACTAAATGCAAAAAATACTTTGAAGCACCCCTGGATTAATTGTATATAAAAATAATATTCAATAAAATTTACACCATTAAATTATTAAAAATAACCTTATAATTGAGAAAAAACAATTTTTAAAAGTCCTATAAAATTTTAGAGTAGTAGAAAAACTATGATCAGCGTATATTTAACTAAAAAATACTTGTATTATTGAAAATTTATTGATAAAACCCTTTAAAACTTTATAAAATAATCAATTTAATAATATAAATTTACGCACCTAAAAATTTAAAAAAAAGGAAAAAAAAAACAATATAAAGAAGCTACTAAATACAAATAAAATACTTTGAAGCACCCTGGATAATTGTATATAAAAATAATATTCAATAAAATATTAATAAAATATACACCATTAAATTATTAAAAACAGCCTTATAATTGATAAAAACAATTTTTAAAAAGTCCTATAAAATTTTAGAGTAGTAGAAAAACTATGATCAGCGTATATTTAACTAAAAAATACTTGTATTATTGAAAATTTATTGATAAAACCCTTTAAAACCTTATAAAAATTAAAAAAAGAAAGAAAAACAATATAAAGAAGCTACTAAATGCGTATAAAATACTTTGAAGCACCCTGGATTAATTGTATATAAAAATAAAATATTAATAAAATATTAATAAAATATATACCATTAAATTATTTAAAAAATAACCTTATAATTGAGAAAAAACAATTTTTAAAAAGTCCTATAAAATTTTAAAACTAATGTAAAATATTGCAAGTTAATATTATATAAATTAGGCTTTCTAAATACCTTGTAGTAAAACACAAACAAGCACTAAAAACGATGTTGACTGTTCGAAGATAATGAAATTAAAGATGCCGATCTACGTATATATAGATACACATCTGCGTCAGATTCCCACGCAAATGGAGTGATGCATAAAGAGAAAGACCTTTTTTTCCCCGCGCATACATATATATACATATATACGTATGCGGCCAGAGGCAATTAGCGGTGGGCGCATTCCGTCCCCATGGTCGGGCTGTGTTTTAAGGAATGCACTTAATTTTTTTCGGTCGCATACCTGCATCTAATGAGGGTTGCGAGTCCGGGAATTTCGTCTTTCTACCTGTACAGATAGATCTGTCTTTATATAAAATTCGTATATATTATCTATGATTTTAGTTTTAAAATAAAAAATAATAAGAAGGTTAAAATAATTCGTTATTTTGTAGATAGTTGCATTATTTTGCATGCATATACATTCTCCATTAGTTTTATTATTATGATAAAAACAATGATTGACACTTTAATAAGCTTTGATACATCATTAAAATATTCCAGTAAATTAAATGCTAATGATGTAAAAATACCTAAAAATATTTCGTAAAACAAGAGTATTTTAGTTAAATATACGGAGATCCATATGAAAAACTACGAAAGTTATATTAATGTTAAATATTAAATAATTTAATTAAATGAAAACACATCGTTTCACAAAAATTATGTTTTATTAAACACTAGATGTACATCTCATTTACCATAACAGTACATTATAAACCTTTCTTAATATTGATGATGCAGGATCAGTTAAATTAGTATGGTTGTTAAGAAATTGGAGGAGCATTTGATAGTATTTTCTTCATAAAAGTAGTATGTATTATAATATAAGATAGTGTTATAAACTATACAATAAATATTATTCAGTATTGGAATACACAATGAATAACACAAATTTTGAGTAGAGAAAGATAAATATTTCTAATTGCACATGTGTGAATTTGAATTTATCGGGAATATACAGAGTAATTATTTACATCTGATGGTGAAACATGGTCGCGTATTTTATATCATTCAGTAATTTAATTTGCTCTATAGCTAGACAATGAGGTGGATGCTAAGCATTAATTTGTACACACGTAATGTTATGATCGTCAGTGTAACATATATATTCAAGTCTAACACAAACTTTTTGATTTATTGAAACCCCAATAGAAATTATCACTATTTCGAGAAGAATAGTCATGTACCTCTACATATTCAAAGCCGCTGAAGTATGAGTACATTAACAGCTGTATACGCGTGTCTTTATCATCCACTTTAATGTGTTACTGTAATTCCAGCTACTTTTTTTATTTATACGTACATATATTGTGAATTATTACACTAATTATAAAACAAAATTAATTATAGATAGACAAACATTATACAGGTATATTGCAAACATGTAATGCTAAGATAATCAGAGTGATATATACATACATGTAAAGAAATTTATAATTTATTCAATCTCTTATTAAAAGAGTTATTAATATTTTTCAAATGAATACCTGACAGTGGTGGAAAACTGTTGAAATTTGGATAGATTAATAGTTACATATGCGAGCTTCAGAATAGCTTCTGAACATGTTGGGTTGTAATTTGGTATACAATAAAAGGCAGCGGGGAACTGAACCGCCTCCCAAAAAAAGGTATTTAATATTAAAATCGTCGTTTTCCCATCACAGAAAATAGTGTATTATACAATGGAAAAAATTAGATTTTAGCTCTCGGTAATTTATCTTACCTCGAGCTAAAATCTAATACTTTTTTCCCTTGTATGATACACTATTTTTCTGTGATGGGGAATCGACGATTTTAATATTAAATACCTTTTTTTTGGGAGGCGGTTCAGTTCCCCGCTGCCTTTTATTGTATACCAAATTACAACCCAACATGTTCAGAAGCTATTCTGAAGCTCGCATATGTAACTATTAATCTATCCAAATTTCAACAGTTTTCCACCACTGTCAGGTATTCATTTGAAAAATATTAATAACTCTTTTAATAAGAGATTGAATAAATTATAAATTTCTTTACATGTATGTATATATCACTCTGATTATCTTAGCATTACATGTTTGCAATATACCTGTATAATGTTTGTCTATCTATAATTAATTTTGTTTTATAATTAGTGTAATAATTCACAATATATGTACGTATAAATAAAAAAAGTAGCTGGAATTACAGTAACACATTAAAGTGGATGATAAAGACACGCGTATACAGCTGTTAATGTACTCATACTTCAGCGGCTTTGAATATGTAGAGGTACATGACTATTCTTCTCGAAATAGTGATAATTTCTATTGGGGTTTCAATAAATCAAAAAGTTTGTGTTAGACTTGAATATATATGTTACACTGACGATCATAACATTACGTGTGTACAAATTAATGCTTAGCATCCACCTCATTGTCTAGCTATAGAGCAAATTAAATTACTGAATGATATAAAATACGCGACCATGTTTCACCATCAGATGTAAATAATTACTCTGTATATTCCCGATAAATTCAAATTCACACATGTGCAATTAGAAATATTTATCTTTCTCTACTCAAAATTTGTGTTATTCATTGTGTATTCCAATACTGAATAATATTTATTGTATAGTTTATAACACTATCTTATATTATAATACATACTACTTTTATGAAGAAAATACTATCAAATGCTCCTCCAATTTCTTAACAACCATACTAATTTAACTGATCCTGCATCATCAATATTAAGAAAGGTTTATAATGTACTGTTATGGTAAATGAGATGTACATCTAGTGTTTAATAAAACATAATTTTTGTGAAACGATGTGTTTTCATTTAATTAAATTATTTAATATTTAACATTAATATAACTTTCGTAGTTTTTCATATGGATCTCCGTATATTTAACTAAAATACTCTTGTTTTACGAAATATTTTTAGGTATTTTTACATCATTAGCATTTAATTTACTGGAATATTTTAATGATGTATCAAAGCTTATTAAAGTGTCAATCATTGTTTTTATCATAATAATAAAACTAATGGAGAATGTATATGCATGCAAAATAATGCAACTATCTACAAAATAACGAATTATTTTAACCTTCTTATTATTTTTTATTTTAAAACTAAAATCATAGATAATATATACGAATTTTATATAAAGACAGATCTATCTGTACAGGTAGAAAGACGAAATTCCCGGACTCGCAACCCTCATTAGATGCAGGTATGCGACCGAAAAAAATTAAGTGCATTCCTTAAAACACAGCCCGACCATGGGGACGGAATGCGCCCACCGCTAATTGCCTCTGGCCGCATACGTATATATGTATATATATGTATGCGCGGGGAAAAAAAGGTCTTTCTCTTTATGCATCACTCCATTTGCGTGGGAATCTGACGCAGATGTGTATCTATATATACGTAGATCGGCATCTTTAATTTCATTATCTTCGAACAGTCAACATCGTTTTTAGTGCTTGTTTGTGTTTTACTACAAGGTATTTAGAAAGCCTAATTTATATAATATTAACTTGCAATATTTTACATTAGTTTTAAAATTTTATAGGACTTTTTAAAAATTGTTTTTTCTCAATTATAAGGTTATTTTTTAAATAATTTAATGGTATATATTTTATTAATATTTTATTAATATTTTATTTTTATATACAATTAATCCAGGGTGCTTCAAAGTATTTTATACGCATTTAGTAGCTTCTTTATATTGTTTTTCTTTCTTTTTTTAATTTTTATAAGGTTTTAAAGGGTTTTATCAATAAATTTTCAATAATACAAGTATTTTTTAGTTAAATATACGCTGATCATAGTTTTTCTACTACTCTAAAATTTTATAGGACTTTTTAAAAATTGTTTTTATCAATTATAAGGCTGTTTTTAATAATTTAATGGTGTATATTTTATTAATATTTTATTGAATATTATTTTTATATACAATTATCCAGGGTGCTTCAAAGTATTTTATTTGTATTTAGTAGCTTCTTTATATTGTTTTTTTTTTTCCTTTTTTTTAAATTTTTAGGTGCGTAAATTTATATTATTAAATTGATTATTTTATAAAGTTTTAAAGGGTTTTATCAATAAATTTTCAATAATACAAGTATTTTTTAGTTAAATATACGCTGATCATAGTTTTTCTACTACTCTAAAATTTTATAGGACTTTTAAAAATTGTTTTTTCTCAATTATAAGGTTATTTTTAATAATTTAATGGTGTAAATTTTATTGAATATTATTTTTATATACAATTAATCCAGGGGTGCTTCAAAGTATTTTTTGCATTTAGTGCTTTCTTTAAATTGTTTTTTAATGTTTAAGTGTGTAAATTTATATAATTAAGTTGATTATTTCATACGGTTCTTTAAAGGTTTTTCTCAATAATTTAAATAAATTCTGAACAATAAGAGTATTTTTAGTTAAATATACGGGTATCAGTCAAAGTTTATGTATTAAAATATTATTTTTATATATGTAGGTCTATAATTAGTATTTTATAGCAATTCATATACGAGGAGCTTTTCAAATAAATTAGCAATTTAGATATATTAAAAATTAGGTTTCAATAGCTTTTTATTCTCTTAAATTTATTATATTAATTATTTTTAATTTGTTTTTCATAGAATGAATTACATCATTTGCGGAAAATCCTTCACCCGGCGTGATAGCATGGAGCGACATGTGAATACTCTCCACCGCAATTTTGTTTGCGGTATTTGTAGGGAGGGTGTGGATACATGTGAGCATGTTGCCGGACCGCCTAAGAAGAGGGTTAAAGTAGATGTTGCACCACCCACAAGTTCTAATGGACCTGTGGATGCTTTCTAAAGATAGATCATTAGTTTATATTAAATGTATGAAGAAAAAAAACTTTACTACATATTGAAAGCCTGGTGTCCGTTTAGGCTTAGTCATGAGTCTATCTAATCATATAATCTTGTAACAAAATTTCTGGTGATATAAGCAGTGTATAAAATTCAATCTTCATTTAATGTAGTGCATATATAAATTTTGTATTCATTTAATGTGATACTTCTGCTAAATTTTTTATTAAGAGTGTAGAGTGATATTAATATTCATGAATTTGATGTATCAATTTTTTGAATGGTTGGTTGAGCTGAAAATCATAATTTTTTAGTGTCTCTGAGGTGGTTTTATGAAGCATCTAAATTTCAGATTAAAAGCTAATCGCGAGGCTTATTTCTTGTAATGATAGTACAAAAACATGAACTGTAAAAGATAGCATATATTTTATCCGTTGTGAGACTTAGTATGTTTTCTTTCTCGCCCTTTTTTAAATATTATAAGAAAGTTAACTAAATCAATTTAAGAATTTATGTTATTCAAAAATTGAGATTAAACAAGGAAATCTGTTGTAAATGGGGAAATTAATAATAATTTTTTGCCCTTAAATATTGATAAATAGTGGGCTATCTGTTGTAAATGGAAATAAATAATAATTTTTGTCTTAAATAGTAGGCTTACCAAACATGATTTTTCAAATGTTTTAAGTGCTACTATTTCTTAGTCGATCGAATGCTGCTTTTACTCTACAAATATATACAAAAAGAATGGTTTCACCTATCCGGCTATATAAACAAACAAAATATGCGTATTTGGTCTTCGGAGAATCCTCATGAGTTTATTCAATCGCCTCTCCATCCGCAGAAAATTGGTGTTTGGCTAGCGGTTTCTAGAAGGTGTATATTTGGACCTGTGTTTTTTGAAGGATCGATAAATGCTGAGAGATATCGTAATAATTTACTTGAACCGTTTTTACAAAATCTTCATGATGACGAACTTTTACATGGGTATTTCCAACAGGACAATGCAACAGCTCACAAAACATGGGAAAGTATGGCTCGAATTCGGTTAGAACGTTAATGCTGTCTTTATATTAGTTTTTTTTGTTTCGTTCTTTTATGATGTATAAACATTGTTATTTTTTAAATGTATAGGAAGTGGTATTTGCTATGTGTACAATGTGTTTCAAAATTAGTTTTTATTAGGCATAAACTATGTTTTTGTGTAAAAACCTCTAAATTTCATATTAAAAGCCGCTCGTCAATCATATTTCTTCTAATGATAGTACAACTCACGAACTGTAAAAGATAGACTCATTTTATGAATTTATGTTAATTCAAATTGATATTAAGCAGGGGTATCTGTAGATGGAAAATTAATAATAATTTTTTGTCTTAAATATTGATATATAGTGGGCTTACCAAACATGATTTTTCAAATGTTTTAAGTGTATTGCATGGATTTTTATGTAATTTCAAAGGAAATGTAATACATTCGCTGCTGTACAAACATAAACTGTAAAAGAGAGATAGAAGCATTTTTAGAACAAGTATATATTTAATATTTTTGTAAATCTTTTGGTTAGAACGTTAATGCTGTCTTTATATTAGTTTTTTGTTTGGTTCTTTTATGATATATAAAAATTGTTATTTTTTAAAATGTACAGGAAGTGGTATTTGCTATGTGGACAATGTGTTTCAAAATTAGTTTTATTAGTGATAAACTATGTATTTTGCATAAAAACCTCTAAATTTCATATTAAAAGCTGTACCTCAAGCATATTTCTTCTAATGATAGTACTAAACATGAAGTGTAAAAAGATAGTACATATTTTATCTGTTGTGGGACTTAGTATGTTTTCTTTTTCAACCTTTTTTTAAATATTATAAGAAAGTTAACTAAATCAATTTAAGAAATTATGTTATTTAAAATTGAGATTAAACTGGGGTATCTCTAAAATGGAAATATTTAATGTTATGTCTATTTTCATATGTATAGTGTTTTGTCAAAAAAGTTTTGATTGCTGAAAAAAAGTGGGTAATAAAAATTTTTGATAGACCATGTATCTCACCTCTATCGTTTTACTGCATTGTTATATTGCACTATATGGGTCATCTCGAGAACATTCCTTGCCTTTGCATTTGATTGTTTTGTTTAAATTTTGATATTTGTGAAATTGAAAGTATGGTTGAGGTTTGTTTGATGTGTGTAGTTGTTTTATTTTTAATAAATTGTTTTCTTAAAAATATGGGCTCATTATTTTACTTTTCTAAAAGTCTTACTTTTGAAATGTCC
The DNA here is from genome assembly GCA_963170755.1 of Amphimallon solstitiale. Taxonomy (NCBI): domain Eukaryota; kingdom Metazoa; phylum Arthropoda; class Insecta; order Coleoptera; family Scarabaeidae; genus Amphimallon; species Amphimallon solstitiale. The sequence goes on from OY720675.1 coordinate 250,770,958, forward strand.
TGTATATTCATGTTTGGTTGCTATGTTATCCAGTACCATACTATATATTTATTTTATGATTTTGACAAAGTATGCCGATCTTAGATGTAAATCCGCGGTGGTGGCGTTTGAAAGTATGTTGTGTTGGGGATTGACCTAGCTGTATCTTCTTAAGTTGGTCTGGTGTTGTGGCGTTTGAAACTATGTTGGGTGGTTGTGGTGGTGGTTGTTGTTGTGATGCGTGATATGGAGTTGGGTATTTTCTAGAAGTTGAGTTTATATTTTGATCGATCATATTGATAGTCGGCCATTTCGCCTGACGTCACCTTAGTTTATTAGATTTTTGGCGGCCATCTTGGATTCGCTATCTTACTTTTCTAAAAATCCCTACCTTTGAAATGTTCTGTATATTAATATTTGGTTGCTATGTTATCCAGATGGATGGATGGATGGATGGATGGGTGGATGGATGGATGGATGTATGGATGGATGGATGGATGGATTGATTGTTGGATGGATGGATGGATGGATGTATGGATGTATGGATGGATGGATGGATGGATGGATGTATGGATGGATGGATGGATGGATTGATTGTTGGATGGATGGATGGATGGATGTATGGATGGATGGATGGATGGATGGATGGATTGATGGATGGTTGGATGGCTTTTTGAGAAAAGAGGGATTTGATAGTGGTTTGAATGTGTGGTTTTAATATAGGGGTTTCAGAACCGCTTCATGACGTGAGCTGATTCTAGCGATGGTTTTGAAATGATGTTTCATAGGAGTTTGAGTGCATGGTTTTGATAGATTGGGTGCCTGACGACACCTTAGTTTATTAGATTTTTGGCGGCCATCTTGGATTCGCCATCTTGCTTTTCTAAAAATCCCTACCTTTGAAACGTCCTGTATATTCATACTTGGTTGCTATCTCGTCCAGATGGATGGATGGATTAATGGATGGTTGGATGGATGGATGGTTGGATGTATGGATGGATGGATTGATGGATGGATGGATGGATGGATGTATGGATGGATGGATGGATGGATTGATGGATGGTTGGATGGCTTTTTGAGAAAAGAGGGATTTGATAGTGGTTTGAATGTGTGGTTTTAATATAGGGGTTTCAGAACCGCTTCATGACGTGAGCTGATTCTAGCGATGGTTTTGAAATGATGTTTCATAGGAGTTTGAGTGCATGGTTTTGATAGATTGGATGCCTGACGACACCTTAGTTTATTAGATTTTTGGCGGCCATCTTGGATTCGCCATCTTGCTTTTCTAAAAATCCCTACCTTTGAAATGTCCTGTATATTTATACTTGGTTGCTATCTCGTCCAGATGGATGGATGGATTAATGGACTTGAAAGTATTGTTTTGAGGATGGATGGTTGGATGGATGGATGGATGGATGTATGGATGGATGGATGGATGGATGGATTGATGGTTGGATGGATGGATTGATGGATGTATGGATGGATGGATGGATTGATGGATGGTTGGATGGCTTTTTGAGAAAAGAGGGATTTGATGGTGGTTTGAATGTGTGGTTTTAATATAGGGGTTTCAGAACTGCTTCATGACCCGGTTGTGAGCTGATTCTAGCGATGGTTTTGAGATGATGTTTCATAGGAGTTTGAGTGCATGGTTTTAATAGATTGGATGCCTGACGTCACCTTAGTTTATTAGATTTTTGGCGGCCATCTTGCTATTCTATCCTACCTTTGAAACGTCCTGTATATTCATACTTGGTTGCTATCTCGTCCAGTAGCATACTGTATATTTATTTTATAATTTTGAAATGGTATGCCGATCTTAGATATAAAGTTTATATTTTTATCGACCATCTTGAGGGTATGAAGCTTGGTTATATTGTTAATTAATAATAATAAACACATTGTTTGTTTTATTTTATTTTATAAGTAAGATATGCATTTCAAGCGTGCGGCTATCACAGAAGCATACTGTATATTTATTTTATAATTTTGAAATGGTATGCCGATCTTAGATATAAAGTTTATATTTTTATCGACCATCTTGAGGGTATGAAACTTGGTCATATTGTTAATTAATAATAAATACATTGTTTGTTTTATTTTATTTTATAAATAAGATATACATTTCAAGCATGCGGCTATCACAGAAGCATACAGCCGTTGCGGTTTCCGCTGGAAACATGTTTAGACCTGTTTGAAGTACATTGAGAAGCGCGATAGCAAGCCTGGTAATTTATTCAGGAATTCTCTAGAAACAAAGACCATCTTGATGGTCAGCCATTTTGTCTGACGTCACCTTAGTTTGGCTAGTGACCGTGAGAGGATGCTGCATTATGGCAATCATGAGAGATGCCATTTCTTGGTTAGTGGCTGTGAGAGGGCGTCACATTGGGTTGGTAATGATGAAATCTGCCATTTCTTAGTTTGGTTAGTGGCCGTCAGAGGGCGTCACATTGGGTTGGTAATGATGAAATCTGCAATTTTTAGTTGGGTTGGTAATGATGAAATCTGCAATTTTTAGTTGGGTTGGTAATGATGAAACCTGCAATTTTTAGTTGGGTTGGTAATGATGAAATCTGCAATTTTAGTTGGGTTGGTAATGATGAAATCTGTAATTTTTAGTTGGGTTGGCGACCGCGAGGGGGCGCCACATCAGTTGGGTTGACAGAGGGCGCCACTAGGGCGAGGGGGGTGAGGGGTAACTGGGTGAGAGGGGGAGGAGGGTCCAGAATCGGCATAAGTACACTACTTTTAGAATGGCTTCTGGGGATTTCCAAGTCTATACTACTGGCACCACTGATTGGGAATAGTTTAAATTTGGTGGAATTGGTAAATTTTCTGCTTGTTATAGATTCCGAGCAAAACTGAATCTGTGGGAAATGATATTCGTTTGTATAGGGAATAGGTATTAAAATGAAAGCCACAGTATACTCGAGAATATGTGTATTCAATATAAGCGTATCTGTACAACTAAACTAAAGAGAAATAACATCGCACATGTATATCGTAATTCCCCAGCTGTATTTTATAAACAAACAGGGTACTACTATGTATAAAGATGAATATGTTCATACATAATAGAGAAATTGCATTCTTATGGGTATAATAAACACACACAATTCTCGAACGGTAAACAAGTAATCGAGATTTATATTTTCGTACAGGAAATGTCCATGTTGCATTTCTAACAGTTTGAAAAACGAAAATGCTTATTTTCACTGTGCATCAATACAAATCCATCTCCAATAAAATGTGTAAATGGGACAACAGCTTCTTGTAGAATATCTTCCACGTACATGTGAGCGTTTCAAGCACCATTTTCTATAAATATGAACTTCCGTACGTGCTTCTGTCGAAATACCTGCCCACACCATAACAGAACCATCATGAAAAGTCGCCCGTTCAGAGATGATGTATTCGGCATGTCGTTCATTACTTCTTCTCCACACTCTTTCCCGACCATCAGGTAATCGTAGACAGAAGCGCGACTCATACGTAAAGAGAATTTTACTCCATTGCTGGAGAATCCAATTCGCACATATTTCTGCAAACTGAAGACGTGCTCTTCGATGTCTAAGTAATAATTGTAGTCTTGTGGCCGGTCTTAGCGAACACTTTCCTCAAGTCTTCGCCTAATTGGCCTTTCACTTATTTCAACCAGTCGCACTGTTTGCAAGCGAGTTTGTAGTTCATCTGCTGTTATTTTGCGATCCCTTAATGTATTCAACACAATAAACCGATCATCAACTGCACTAGTTACTCTTCGCCTTCCAGATTATGAATGTCTTTCGAATGTGCCAGTCGCTATAAACCGATTCCAAGCATCCTGAACGGTAGTAAGAGCTATTCCTTATGTACGAGACACGTAACGCTGACTATGACCATCTTCAATTAATGGAATAATTTGTCCAACGTTTGCACTAGTTAACGGCATATGAACGCGTGAAAATTGTTGTTTACTGTCAAGCTGACGTGTCCCTAAGCAACTGAAAATAGAAAAGCTAACAAATGCCGACTAACTTATTAATGTGGATTTCAAGAAATATGTAGGCGACTTGTACAAATATGTTCAATATGTTGAAATTAAACTTTTTTAGTTAAACTAATCAATAGGATAATTAACAATGATAATATAACACTTTAAATCTTTGTTTCGACACAAAAAAAAAACGAAATTTATAGAGCTTCAATAAATATTTCAGAATGGTCGGTTTTTTTTGCTGGTATCTGTTTTAAAACTTTAATTCAATAAGCTTATTTTGTCAAAAAAATATATAATACGAGCGGGTATTTTTATGTTATCTACCTAGCCTTGAAAAAAAGCACATAAGAGAACAAAAAAAATATTTTTCTACATAACTCCCTTCAACACTAATACACTTATTCCATCTTTTTTCCAGTTGCCCCATACCCTCAGAAAAAAATTGCTTCGGTAACCCCGCAAAATATTCTTCAACAGCTTCTTTGAGTTCTTCATCAGAAGCAAAACGCTTTCCTCCGAGATGCTTTTTTAAATTTTTGAATAAGAAGAAGTCTGACGGAGCTAGGTCGGGGCTATAAGGTGGATGCCTTAACTCTATAAACCCACAGTCATTAATTATCTGCTGAACTTTGTTTGCCTTATGAACCCGACGATTGTCGTGCAGCAACAAGTTTTTTTGTGGATAAGAATGCGGGCGTTTTTCCTCCAGAGCAGTTTTTAAATTTTTAATTGTGTTTCCGTAGGCCTCTCCATTTATGGTAGACCCTCTCGGCATATATTCAATAAGCAAAACTCCATCAGCATCCCAGAAAATAGTTGCCATCAGTTTTTTTCCAGAAAATTGTGTCTTGGCCTTTTTTGGTGGTGGGGAGCCCCTATCAACCGACTGCATGGATTCTTGTTTAGTATAGGAGGGTCTCAGTAATATACCCAAGTCTCATCCCCGGTAATAATTCGAGATAAAAATGTTTTGTTTCTCTCCAACTTGACCAAATTTTCTTGAGAAACTTCTTTTCTGCACAGTTTTTGTTCAGGTGTAAGCAATCTGGGTATCCACCGTGCGTGCAGACACCTTCTTCACACCCAAATCGTCATGCAAAATTTTGAGAACACTTTTTTCGGATATACAGACTTCATTGGCAATGACAGAGATCTTTACACGCCGATCTTTCAGTACCAAATTTTCGACTTTTTGCACAATGGTTTCAGTTCGAGCTTCAACGGGTGGGTCGTCCGGACTTTGGATCATCATTGATTGACTCTCGGCTCCATCGAAAGAGTTTAGACCAATATTTGACTTGGAAATAAGATGGTGTATCTCCCCCATATACAGCAACCATTCTTTCATAAATTGCTTTTGGACCATTGCCTTCCTTTGTCAGGAATTTTATTACGCTGCGATGTTCAACTTTAGTTTCACTCATTTTATCGAGAAATGGTCCGTCTCAAATCTCTATACACATCATAAACTAAACACAACTTAGCACATGTACTTCTAACAGTGACAGCAATTTTTCAATAATTTGCTTGACATCGTCACTCTTTTGTTTCATGGCTATAGGTAGATAACATAAAAATACGCCCTCGTAAGCAAGTCAAAATCCAAAAATAAGATAGCAAATTTCTCTTCTATCAATAAAAAAGTAAACTATATTATATAAAAAGTTAACTATATATACCTACCTAGTCTAACAAAGAAATTTATAAAAGCAATTTCCTGTTTACTAAAGAATATTTTAAGATTTGCTATAAAGTTTCCCTGATTAAATTATAGGTATGAAGTAAAAAAATATATTTTGGAACAAATAACATAACCTTACTGTAAATATTTAAAAGAAAATGTCTTCTTTTTCTATATACCTAAACCTGTTACAGTTTACGTCATGTGTATTTACAATGACTAATTTAAAGTGAAAAAAAAAACAAAGAAGATATATCTTTGTTATATCTAAGTATTTATTACAACACTGTCCGTCTGGTCATATATAGTAGTAGTAGGAATATTTCTTTGAATCATAATGACGTAAAGAACTCGTAAAAACCATTGATTTAGTTAAAAAAATAATTGCTTATTACATGCAAACTATTAACATAACTCTTTAAAATAACAACTCAGTAATATTTATGATTATTAACTTATGTATATGTCAATAACAATTTTTTTTGTATACACTCTCGCTCAAAATTATAATACCACCGCGTCGATTAAATTGCAAAGCGTTAAGTTGATCAGACCTTTCGAATTTAAGTGTTTGAGTTAGTTTTAGAACGCAATTTTCGTCGTTACAGAATACCTGGCAATTAATAATTTCTTAGTGACTATATTTTGCTTACAAAATATTTTGAATTTCTTTTATAGTTGCACACATAAGTATATATTGCAAAGTAAAATCGAAGAAGTATCAAAATAAACATTAATTTATTTTTACATTTTACTGTTTTATTTCCTTCACATGCATGGTTTTCTTGTGTAATAATGTACAAATTAATTAATAAATATAGTACTAAAATAGTATATTATGCAATGAGCATTTAATGATAGCTATTAAGACACGAGTAAGAGAATTACAATACGAGGCGAAGCCGAGTATTGTAATGAATACGAGTGTCTTAATAGCCATTAAATGCGAGTTGCATACACTATTTTTTCTACGACCCCATAATAAAACATATTTTTTGAACAATCCATTTCATAAATTGAGCGTAAAATTTTCCGTACGTTTTTGCGAATTTGGCTGGTAATAAATTGTTCGTGGCTACTAAGGCTTGTTCCATAATTTCTGGTGGGATCAAATATTACATTTCACTGTCATTATCCCTCATTTTTACCGTTTATATTTTCAAAAAAACACGAATGTTAACTACTCACTTGTAAATTGCAGAGAACTGTCACGTTTAATTAATTTTTATATCTGTCAGATATGCAGTCGCCATATTGAATATTGTTTGAATATTCGAATGTCGCATTCCTATTGGATATAAACTTGTATCGTAATGAAAAATCTGTATTCCTATTGGATATAAACTTGTATCATAATGAAAATCTGTATCGTAATGGACATCATTAAAGTACAGGTTTAGCATATCTAATAATACAATTAAAGTATGGGAGTAGATAAATAAAAATTTAATTCAACTCTTCGTGTAGCAATTCTGGCAACAAAATACTAATTTATTCTATAATAATTCTATTAACATGACATCAAATGTCGTTTATTTGTCACTCGCCATTTTTGGGCCAAAATATAGCTTCTCTCTCATACAGCCTATCATCGTCAATTGCAGTTTTTTATATACCTATCGTGTGACTTCAGGTCTGTCAATACTGTTATTGCTGAAAATGTGCTTTCTCGTTAACATCCACAAGGACACGAAAAACAACGGAAGAGCAACATGACGACCTTCACATTGTTCTATGTTCTGACCACAGGCCACTTACAATGAGATCAATCTCAAGTGAAGTGTGGTGTTATCTTAAAAATCCCTAGATTAGGGTATTTTCTTGTTAGACAGATACGTACAGGTGAAATGTTTGATCTGTCAAAACCATATGTGCACATTGTACGCCTATACACATAACCTACACACAAGTATTTCCCAATACTACCAACTATAGTAGAATTACCGAACAGATGCAGTAGCAATAGCGCATTTGCCCGTTTAAGCTATTACAAAAATGCAATGTTGCTGCTGCATCTGTTCGGTAATTCTACTATAGACAATGTTGTCAACTTAAAAGTTTAGGCCACGCAACCTTCACTTGAGATTGATCACATTGTACATCAGACACATTTGAGTTAAATGTACCAAAGCTGTAACATTTTGGGTAGTTTGCTCCTTCAAACAACAGATGGAGCCAGTAGGTTTTTTATGACCTGTAGATAAAACACGTAAGTACTCATTAATCTAAAGGGAAGCAATTTGCCATCCATTAGAAAACTAGTTTACAGTTAATTGTGAGTTAATTAAGACATCGTAATTGTGATTAATTTAGTCATGGTGTACATCAAGTGCTGTGCTCCTTGATGTCCTATTGATAAAACAGCATCGTTGATTCCCAAATTCCAGGAAATATATGAATAGATACAAAGAATGTATAAAGATGATAAATAATGATGGTTTGTTCGATTTGGACATTTTATTAGTGTATAGACCATACAAGTTTGTTTCTTGTATTATGAGAATTATTATTGTAGTAATGAAAGCAAACGTCTCCATCAAAATCCGGTAACCGCTATATTGTTAAAATTATAAGTTTTTAAAGCCTTAGAAGATGACTTCTAAAAATGTTCTTTATATATTAATAATTATCATTTGGTAAAAGAAAAGTATTTGTTTACTTTTACTTCCATAGAGGCACCTGTAATTTCTTCTGTGAGTACAACCCAAATTGAGAATACAAAAGACGCAATTAAGCTATCCATTTCTGAAATGTCTCAACAAAGTGACGGAACTGACTCCTGCCCTTCGGGTTCTTTTTTTCACATAGGTAAATGTAATTATTTTAGTATACACATATACATGTAGTACTGAACCAAATATATTTCTCGCTTATGTGTCGAAAAAACAATTTAATATTGCTAGTCTTATGTCAAGTTAAAAAAGTCCCAAACCAAATATGAAGATAATATGCTATAACAATAATAATATTACTATCTATTGCAGAAACACCTGTTATAAGAACAGGGACCAGTGTTATGCCACATGGTATTAAAAAACCAATCCACCTTAAATACCTTAACAGTGCAATTTAGGTGTTTGTTACGAATTTAGGGAGGCTGATAAGTTGAGAAAGCAACGCATTTTACTATAGATGAAAAAATATCTCTCTGCCTAGAATAAATAATCCAAGAGTTTATTAATTTCTCACCAAAATATTCATTTTGCCCTGCAAATTAACCCTAAACAAATTCTTGCAGTAAATATATTTCAAAGCTGAGCTAATCTAGAATCGAACCATTAAAGACAGCCATACAAAATTTAGAAGAGTCTAATAAATATATTTCAGATATTTTTGATTAATTGGCTGTAACATCTGGCTTGCATTTTAACAAGATAACCAGAAATCTTCATGGCACGGACGGTTGAGGAACAGGAGAAAATTGAGGAGACCCCAAAAATTGAATGATTTAACAAAATGGGTGTTGTGAAGTAGCACATATAGAAAGAAGTTGGTACAACTGGTAGTAGCATACAAGATTGTAATCTATAATGTCAAGTTTATAATCACAATAGACCTATAAAATTGTTTTCATTAAATGTCTTATCTTTTGTACTGTTGATTATACACGGTTTACTTTTTCACGTGTCTCCTTTAATACCTATTCTTTTTCAAATGTTATCGAATTTTACATGAGTAAGATTTGATAATTATGCATAGGCGTAATATCGAATCTGTCAATATTTATAAATTATGCAAAAGTTATGGCCAACGTCAGTTTGAACTTACGGTTAAATTACATAACTTCTTTCAAACAGAAGGCGCTCGGTTTAAACCGCTTGCAAAATTTTTGGCTACCGTCCGTTTGAAGTTACCGCTAAAATATATAACTTCTTCCTTCAAACACCAGAGGCGCTCAAGTTTTCAGTTTAAATTCAATGCATGTCTAAAGAGTTTATAATTTGTGGTCCTGACCAGGGAAGACTAGATTAACATTCTTGAGGATGCTAGGACCCACATCGAGTTGTAAGTCATGATGATGTGATATAGCATCCGTAGTATACAATTCAAGCATAGAAAAGGCAGGCTTGATCTTTCTATTTAACATATCCATCTCTTTGGCGAACAGATTATAATTAATTTACTATTATCAGCTTCTTTCTTCAAGCTATAATATACTTTTTCAAACGCATGATACAAGTTGTTCGTATAATTTAATAATATAAAAAAATCTGTGCTATAATCGACTATCTGATAATATTTAATCTACCACTTAGGTGTACAAGTATGTCATTTTAATACTCTTTAAACAACTGACTACACAAAATACTTACATGCCACTAACTACTATAAATCTAATAATTTTAACAGTATATGGGATAGTTTTGAATCACTGTCATAGATTGCATGACAACTACGTAAGATTAGATCAATTTCAAACCACTTATAAAATATAGTATTTCCTATTTATACATGTGAACACAAAATTCTTACTTACCACAACAATTCCACTCCACTGGTAGATATTACAGGTCCTAACGAACTCCCTGGCAAAATTGGCATGCTTTGTTACATGCAAATCGTAAGGAATTTCAGCTTCTTGCAATATAGGCACGACTTTATCTTGAAAAATTGCTTTACCTCGACCAGGGCCACTTTTTGGATTGCAAAGGACCAGCAACTTGCGTTGTTCGTTTATTTTATGCATGATGGGTGTTTCAGATGACTCCTGTTGTGACTGCTCCCCTTTGATCAGCTGCTTGATTACGTTCTTCCACCTTTTAGCTTCCTTATTGTTGTCTTCGTACTTATCAAATGATCTAAATCTCAGTGTGATTATGGTTCGTTCTCTTTTGCAATTACCGCTCTTGCTGTTTTGCAGTATATATGCATAAATGTAAAGATAAGCACTGATATCAGTTTCGTCTTGCTCGCCTGAATTCTCTTCAACAACTCGTAACGTACCTCTAGGTAGGCTCTGGCACGAACATGAAGTAGTAGATTTCTTACTTCGTAAACATTTACATCCGATTATGTCTCTAGTGGGAATGGTTTGTTTCTTTTCCTGATTGTCGCTCTCTTTGATTAAGCTCAAGCCTTTCTTGGTCAACCGCACACGAAACACGGAATTTTTCTTCGTTAGTACATAGAAGGTTTCCTCCAACAATATTCTCTCTTGGCTCATATTGTTTAATAACTTTCACTGTATTTTTTCTAGTTAATTAATCATGCATCGCTGCCGCGAAACGTATCACTTGATCCCACGAGTGCTTTTGCCCTACTGCATGTATGCACAATACGTTTTCACGTTCACGCTTATACTTAAAGCTTGGAATAGATTGGTTAATTTTAAGGTCATGGAGATAATTTATAAAAACAGGTGTAATTAAATAATTATTAATTACTGGATAAGAGGAACGTGATGAAGTAAAATTCCGTAAAATTCTGACTGAATAACTGTGATTAATTTTAAATAAAAATTACAAGTTTTAAAACTTTATGGGATTTATTAAGATTTTATATTCGTTTATAAATATTTGCTTACTTCTTACATCTTACACGTGTAAGAAACTACTTGGAGACTTAATAAATTTATTGTGAAGTAAATTACGGGGAAATACCTACCTACCTACAAAGAAACAACATACTAAAGAATTTCATATACCTACTCATATTTTAAAATATTTTCTTTTTACTTCAAAACAAGAATAAAATAAATAAATTGTTTTAATCTGAAAGAAATCGTTTTTAACCAGTCAAATCGCATAGATTTATCCCATATCAATATCAAATACACCATTGTACACCTTTATTTTTGTATTTAAAAACGTTATTTATTACTAAAGACATTTATTCAATTTTTATATTATATAATAGTCCTGCTCAAATTCTACCTTATTTCTTTGTAATTCAAAATAATTTTTTTCTATACAAAAGCTTGTAAATCGGCAATCACTATTTACTCTAACATCATTTTACCTACTGACGCTTTAAGCGCTGCAGTCGTTTAATTTTAAAAAAATAGTTCGCGGTTTAATTAGTTGTCGCGATTAGTTGTCAGAATTGACTGATTTCAGCGTCTATTCGGTGGTTTCGTGTATACGTTTTAATTTTAATTTATTGTTTTACGTTTCATAATTATGCAAACAAATATTTACTTATGTCATTGTAAATCAAATATCATATAAATTAAATGAAAATAAAAAGAACTTCGTTAAAATCACGTTTCAGCCATTGCAGTTGCAAAATCACACTATTCTTGGCAAAGCAGTTTTAACGATTGTTTAATACCTGTGAATACCTTTTATACGTGCTGCAACTTTTTATGTCATCAATCCTCTCTATATAGGCGTATAAATAAGCATCTGTTTACAACTTTTGTAAAAGTAACCTAGTCAAAATAATTTAATTTCCGAACGAAATATTTGCTTATCCTACTTTTCTAGTAACTTTCTTCAAAATTCTGTTTTACGTTGGTGTTGTATTGCGTTAATGCATGCGGACAGAATACGCTCACTAAGTGAACGTAGAATTTTTCGCTCGCTAAAATGGGGACCGCCCCACAATATGTTCATGTGAGTGAGCGTACATCATCTAACTGAATCTAATTACTGAACAGTTACGCAAATATTGTGTCTTCTGAATGCGACCAACATATTCAAGCTGTTCAACAGGGAATTAACAACATTTTATGCATTCAATTTCACTACAAGATAAAACACATTTAGTATGTAACACAAGCAATTACGAATGTATTGGAATATTGTTTATAAAAAAAATAATAATCAAAAATATATTTGAGAAATCTTGCTCTTTTGAAGACAAAAAAGAACAAGGACTTGTCTAGTAAAGTTAAATCATGTTGGTATTATTCTGATGCCAACTTGTTTTAAATTTTTGACAGCACTCTGTCTTTTAAAAATAAACATAACCTCCTATTTTACATACCTGTATTTACATATTAAAAAAATTTAAAATTATTGTTTATGAAAAATGGTAATAGCAATAGGATTTGAAGGTAGCGCTAACAAATTGGGTATTGGAATAGTTAAAGATGGAGAAGTACTTTCTAATTGTCGAAGAACGTACATAACACCCCCTGGTGAAGGATTTTTACCTAAAGAAACGGCTATTCACCACCGTCAAAATATACTTAGCGTTTTGAAAGAGGCCATTGCTAATTCTGGTATTAAAGTAAAAGATATTGATGTTGTCTGCTATACTAAGGGCCCTGGAATGGGCGCACCACTTGCTGCAGTTGCTATTGTTGCTAGGACTGTTGCCCAAATATGGGATAAACCATTGCTTGGAGTTAATCATTGCATAGGACGTATCCTTTAGATAAGAGTTGATCATAATACATCATTTTATTTTCGTTAGTGTTAAACAGATATTGAAATGGGAAGGCTTATTACTGGAGCTAAGAATCCCACTGTTTTATATGTCAGTGGCGGAAATACCCAAGTCATAGCATATTCTAAAAAAAGATATAGAATATTTGGTGAAACTATAGATATTGCAGTAGGAAACTGCTTGGACCGTTTTGCCAGGATTATAAAATTATCAAATGATCCAAGTCCAGGATATAACATAGAACAATTAGCTAAAAAAGGTGAAAAATATGTACAACTTCCGTACTGTGTTAAGGGAATGGATGTTAGTTTTTCGGGTATACTCTCTTACTTAGAAGAAAAAATTGAGTCTTTATTCAAAGAAGGTTATTCAGAGGCTGATTTGTGTTATTCACTACAAGAAACTGTTTTTGCTATGCTTGTTGAAACAACAGAAAGAGCTCTAGCACATTGCGAATCAACTGAGGTCTTAATAGTTGGTGGAGTGGGTTGCAATGAAAGACTCCAGGCAATGATGAATCAGATGTGTATTGAAAGAAATGCAAAACTTTTTGCAACAGATGAAAGATTTTGTATAGATAACGGTGTTATGATAGCTCATGCTGGTGCCGAGATGTTTAATAGTGGTACCAGAATGAAATGGGAAGATTGCTTTATAACACAAAGGTTTAGAACAGATGATGTTGAAATTACTTGGAGGGATGATTGAATAATATTGTAATTTTAAAATTGAATATGTACAAATTCATTATAATAAAGTTTATTTTATAATGAAATATGCATTTTGATAACTTCAATAATGATAATTCAACATTATGTTTAGATTGATAAGTGTAGCAGTGCCATTTTTAAGGGTCCTCGCTAGTGAATGGGAAATGTAATATTGGTTGCATAGCACATAATTTAATAAGCCAAGGATGTCCGAGTACTTTTACACATAGGGAACATATAATAAATATTTGAAATAATAACTCAATATCTAAGCGAATAAAAATTCATTTATGACCAACTATTTACACATTTGTAACTGCGGGAAATGTTTACTAGAATAAAGGTGCAAATCCACAATGAGAATATCACATGAGATTTTTGTCTCATGCAATAAAAATCGCAGGATAACTCCAATTTCATTGGTCTTTCGACCGTTTCCACAAAGAAATTGAAGCGATTTTTATTGCGTGAGACAAAAATCTCATGAGATATTCTCATTGTGGATTTGCACCTTAAGAATTCATTGTAATGTGGGTTGCCTAATTTTAATTTATTTTATATTCATTTTAAACAAAGTAAAGAATAGTTGAACGAAAAATAAGTGTACAGCCGGGTAGCTTTCTATTCAATTTATAACGTGAACCCAAGCAAACAAATCTCCTCCGGAGGATTTTTGAGAAAACTGGTTTTTAATTTTTGACATATTAAGTAATTTTCTTTAATCCGTTAATTTGATTCTTCAGCCGGGTAGATTACTAAATTCTTCATAAGTTGACGTTGAAAGGTTTTCTCCATCTTTAAAATCAACAAAAATATCTGGATTCTAAAATCTGCTATTTTGCCATTGTTGACATATCCACTAGCGAGGACCCTTAAAGTGATTTTTAAAATGGATAAAATCGATTTTTTATCATTACCAAAGATCGATATTGTGAATAAACTATCGAAATTTTCTTTCTTTGCAATACATGTAGGCACATACATATTTCTTTTAGTTTGAAATTGCATAACATTTTAATTTAAATGCCATAGGTTCATGTATCTTTCTCATTAATTATCAGTTTGCAAGTTGACTAATGAGTATCAGTTTGGTTTGTTCATACAAAATTTAAATTGACAGTGATAAAAGTTATATAAAACAAACTGTATTTACATAAATAATTTACATTTGAACAAGGTTTAAATTTTCATATAGGTATATATTAGGTCATCATGCCATTGCTGAGAAATATTCTATTTGCCCATTTCTAAAAATGCACGCATTTTGTATTTAATATGTTATGTGAATGATGTAAAAAATGAAATAAGTCAAGCTACACTTAATACATTTTAATTTTCTTTGTTATAACTCATTTTTAACACAAAGGTCGTTTCATGATAAAATTATTAGTATTTATAATATGTGGATCACTAAATAAAATGCTATTATAAAAATAAATATCACAAAGGTAGCAATTATTATTTGAAGAAAGCACACCGATTTACACATTAATTTACTTTTGAAACAATTCTAGTACATGTATATTTTTTCAAGGGAATTAATCTCAACTAAAATGAATAATTATTTACTTAAATATACTTATCTCTCCTTTACAAAAGGTGTATAATAAAATAAATATTTATTTTATAAAATTGTCATTGGTGACATTAAATCACAAAACATTGCTGTTGCCAAGAAAACTACTTTTTTGAACAACTCCAAAAGAGATCATAATAATATTATCTATCTGTTATGTTAGGTAAGTCAATTCTTAATCATTCTCAAAATAAATTATTATTTGTGACGTAAATATATGACGAATCCCATCAATTACTGTTTTGAACTTCCTCTGGAATTTAAATTTTCCAGATAACAAGTTAAGTAATTATCGTTGCACCAATCAAAAATCATCAAATATCCCTACAAATGTTTCCAAACCGAGCAATGGGTTGGACCGCACTTGACGTTTAGTGACGCTTTTTTAGACAATTTACATTCAAATCAATTCAAATATATAACAATGTTTTTCAGAATTCATTTGTGAAAACCCTACGAAACTCAGGTAAAACGCCAAGATGTCACTAAGTGCCAGCGCCGAAAATTTAGCTACGGATTCACAGGTAAAACCTTTCCAAGTGAAGCCATTTAATAATTTGTTTCTGGCTAATTTCGAATAACGCTATGACTTTTAGGGTTACGATGGATCCAGTAATATGTGTTTGGAATTGGCACTGGAAGGGGAGAGATTATGTAAGGCCGGTGATTGTAGGGCTGGGGTTGCATTCTTCCAAGCAGCGATACAAGCTGGTACAGATGATTTAAGAACTTTAAGCGCAATATACAGTCAGTTGGGGAATGCATATTTCTATTTGGGTGATTATGGTAAAGCCATGCAATATCACAAACATGATTTGACTTTAGCTAGGTTAGTTATTTTATTTATATTTACAAGGATCAATATGCAATGCAATATACATTTTTATATTGAAATTATATTAAATTCAATATGATTCAGTACTGAAATAATTCATGCAATTGAAATGATGAGTGTATTGTGTGATCAGTATCTAGTGATCCTATAGGTAGATTGGTTTCAGTAGCCATATTTGCCTAATGTATTGTTTAGGTTTTGGATGATTTATTGTGTTTATTAAAATTTATACATTTCATAAATATAATTTGTTAGAACAATGGGAGATAAATTGGGCGAAGCTAAAGCATCTGGAAACTTGGGTAATACTCTAAAAGTAATGGGCAGATTCGACGAAGCTGTAGTTTGCTGTAAACGCCAGCTAGACTTATCCAGAGAATTGGACGATAAACTTAGTGAAGGTCGTGCTTTATACAATTTAGGCAATGTTTATCATTCGAAAGGCAAACACGTAGGGCGCGTTGGTCACAAAGATGCTGGCGAATTTTCTGAAGAAGTCAAAGCAAGCTTGAATAAAGCAGTCGATTATTATGAGTAAGTTCATTAATTACTTGCATCAGTTGGTTTGTTTTTATTGTTTCGTAAATGTTTTAGAGAGAATTTAATGCTCATGAAGGATCTGGGAGATATCGCAGCTCAAGGTAGAGCTTGCGGTAATTTAGGTAACACATATTATCTACTGGGAAACTTCGGTCAAGCTATTAAATATCACGAAGAAAGATTATCGATAGCGAGACAATTCGGCGATAAAGCGGCAGAAAGAAGAGCCCACAGTAATCTCGGTAATTCCCATATATTCATGGGACAATTCGAAGAAGCCGCCCATCATTATAAGTATGTTGCAGATAACTTTTAATTGACCATTTTTATTACATCTTTTTTCCAATTAGAAAGACTCTCTCGCTAGCGCAAGAGTTAAAAGATAGAGCCGTAGAAGCGCAAGCTTGTTATAGTTTAGGAAACACTTATACATTACTTAGAGACTACGAAACTGCCATTGAGTATCACTTACGCCATCTGTTGATAGCTCAACACTTAATCGATCGCGTGGGCGAGGGACGAGCTTGCTGGTCGTTGGGTAATGCTCACGCGGCACTGGGAAATCATGAGAAAGCTTTACATTTTGCTACGAAACATTTGGAAATTAGTAGAGAGGTATGTTTCTATTACATTTACATCAACTAATATTAATTTATTGGGTTATGCATGTGAGATTAAGTAGCTTAACTGATTTTATTCAATGATTGAAATGGCTTACAGGAAATTTAATCTTTCGACCGTTAGCATTTTAGCGAATTTTATGTTCTACAATTTGAACCCCTGCTTGAACTCAACATAATTGTCAAATTTAACATTATAGTCCCACAAGTG
The DNA here is from genome assembly GCA_963170755.1 of Amphimallon solstitiale. NCBI lineage: Eukaryota > Metazoa > Arthropoda > Insecta > Coleoptera > Scarabaeidae > Amphimallon > Amphimallon solstitiale. Next base: position 250,788,424 of record OY720675.1, read on the forward strand.
CAGATATGGGAGTTTATAGCAATGACATTAAAAACTATAAAAATAAACTAATCAACTCTTTTTCTTATCATATAGTTATACAATTATGTTTATTTTGCATACCAAACTTTTAAGCGCGACTCTGGCGGCAGAACAAATTAAGGAAAACATCTAAAAGGTGCTAATTTACTAATATGAAGAATTCTAAATGGTAAATGTGTAAATCAGGATATATTCCTTGTCCAATTGATATATTACGATTTACAATTTAAATATTGTAAGTCAGTAAATCAATCCCAATCAATTACAGGCACTTGTTAGTTTGATTATTGTATTATTTCCCTAGCATGATGAATTCTAGTTAAATAAAACGACTTACGATAAATATCTTCTATCTTTTTTAAATATTACACAATGCGAAATTGCATTTTGTAACTTAATTTATATTAATATGATATGATTTGAACGGCGCCGCGGCGTATGTATATTATTTATACATATATTAACGGAAGAACGGCAAACATCGACTGGGAATTCTGGATATATTTATAATTAAATTGCCATACTAAGACGAAAAAGTCAATCATCCAACTCGAAGGCGTGGATGCGTTAGATTCGTTTCACTCATATAACTTGATACATTGTACAACAGGGCTGTATTAGGCTAATGCGCACTATAAACTAATCTAATGAAGTACCATGAAATACATTGCCATTGTGAGAATAAAATCAGTTTTGAAGTGTGTTTATGTGTGTTTACAATAGCAGTAACAGTATATAATTTCATAATAGTTGTTGGTAAATTTGTATTTTCTTATCTAATTAGTGATAATTATCATATCGTAATGTTCGAACAACAGAAACACAATTACAAACTAGTTTATTATAAACATTAAAAAAGAAGCATAAGTTTATATTTGCAGAATACATATTATGAGTGCTGTACTTTTACTGAAATTTCGTTTGAGAGTAATTTCATTGACACCTGGTAAAATAGAGTAATAATATTTTTATTATTATTAGTATGATTTATTGGATCATAATAAGTCACGTTCAGTATCACTATTTACAAGACAAACAACAAATGATCCTATGATATCATTCGTTAATACGTCCCACATTTTTTTGTAACTACGTTGATGATGCATTATCCATGCCTACAGCATGATCTGCATATTTATTTAATACTTGTTCAAACCATTCATTAAAAATAATTACATTAAATTTATTTTGTCATGGTAGTCAGCTGTTTTTATAACTTCGAAGAAGTTCATTTTTAAAAAGGAATCTGCACACCATCTATTGACATTTATATCAAATTCTTACAAAATATCTTGGATATGTACATTACATTTACTGTTGTTCCTGTTTTTGGAGTTCATAGTGTTAACATTTTGTACATATTTAAAACTGTTTTGTGCCATTTTAAGTGTACCAATTGTTGACGTTGTTGGGTGGTAAATTTAATAATTTGGTTGGTTGGTTTGGTTCTTGATGTACTTGAATATGTATACAGTTTGCATTTAATAATAGTAAAATATCATAAACCAAAGCAAAGAGAGAATAATAGTAAAATATCATAAACCAAAGCAAAGAGAGAATGTTCACAGATAAGGCTTGGTTATGTTACAAAATATGTCGAATATCATGTACTTATATTTATAATGTTGGATTTGGTGTTTACTAAGGCATCTGTGTTTGAAAATCTTCATAATTTAACCTGTGTTTGATAAAATTTCTTCCATTGCAATTTAAGTCACAATTATAAAAACCGGACTAAAAGGAACCAAAAAGCAAAAAAAGGCACTTAAAAAGGTATAAAATGTTGACTTTATTAATGTAAAAGTTTTTCTGGATATATATTTTTGATGAAAATAAAATGTTAGATTATTGGTTTTCGGGATTAGTAGTTTTCTTTATAAAAATGTATATTTGGTAAAAATAAAATGTTATTGCAGTAATTTTTGTGTTTATCTAATGCTTATGCGTTTTTTACTTTTTTTTTAAAATTTATTAAAAAAAAAGCCTTAAAGCTTTTTCTGTCAAAATTTTAAACGTGTTCTTCTGTTTTTTTGGTGCTTTTTAGTCTTCTGTTTAATTATGATAATATTTATTATATTCTTGGACAAATTTATTGTATAACCTTTCGATAACCAGTAGAATTCGTTTCTTATTATTATATTTTTATATACAGACATTATGATTTATTTTAGTTGTTGGATTCCATGGGTGAAGCGACAGCAAAAATGAATATATCCGACCTGAAGAAGATACTTGATCTGCCTGAAAGTCCAGACAATGCAGACGACAACAAGAACCTAGTTACAACACCAAAACCCGACAGTGTTGGCACCCAAAACAGGATACACAGGGTGAGACGTGAAAGCATGGAACAGCTTGATTTGTTTAAGGTAGCAGTTGCTTAAGTGTACAGATATTTAGCTATACAAGCCTATCAAAATGTATATTTTTTACGCATGCACATTATGCATGGGTAGATTTTAGTCTTTGATTTATTTTTGCGGAAATTCGCGAGTTTTATATATATTTTTTTACAATTTCATTCTCTTGGTATTTTGCAGTTAACTCCTGACGGTAAACAAAGACAGGGTGTCACCTTACTGCCAAAACCTATGGTGGGTCCGCCGACATCACCCGATAGGCACAATGACGAAGACAGTTTCTTCGATTTGTTGTCGAGATTTCAATCGAAAAGAATGGACGATCAGCGTTGTTCTTTATCTGTCGATAACAAAGAAAATACTAACGTTGTGAATTTGCCCAAGAACGACGGCCCTGATGACTTAATGGACATGATTGCAGGCATGCAAAGCAAAAGAATGGACGAACAGAGAGTTGCTTTACCTCATCTACCAGGTCAGGCAGTCATTGCTCAAATATAAATTTATTCCTTTATATACACCGCCGTGCAAAATTACCGGTGGGGTTCTGGCTGATTTTTGTAAATCTACTAATCTGCAGCTTGTTACATTTTAAATTTTGATTTGATATTTTTAGGCAGTAATTTCTTGTTCTTTTATTTTTGGAGGACGGTATAAGTTAATTTGAATTTTAAATTAAGAATGTCGCATTATTTGTTTTGTTTATTTTGTGTTAGCTTCTGGATATATCGCGCCATCTTCTGGTGATACCCAATAGTTGATTTTCACCTTAAATTATCATATATGGTAGATTTCTGTGTTATACCTGTACTTCCTTAATTAGTTGTCTTATTGCTCGGTTGTTGTTTCTAAATCTATTTCACTCATTTTTAATTACCGTACTTTCTTTAATTTTCAATTGTTTCGTGTTCTTTCATTTTTGAATTTATATTGTCATTCCCATTCGTGCGCACTTAGTCTTAAGTCATTGTCGTAAACATCGATACCATATGCCGTTAATCCTTCGACTACTCGCATTTATGCTAATATTTGTGGTGTTTGATTGATTTTGTTGGAAGAAAATTGATTGAGCGTATTCCGGATCATTAATTTGTTAGAATACGGCCAGCGTCAAATCGGGTAAGCTCCCGTTTTAATTAGTCCTTGTGGGTACAATATTCGTAACTTAATTTCTGATTGGAAAGTATTTCACAACTCCTTGAGTAGGTCACGCAGCTAAGGTATATATAGAGATCGTGGCACATGCGTTTTAGTAATATAAGACGATATTATCCCTGCTTACGGCTAGAGGGTAGCAAGCTTATTGAAAATTTATAGTTTTATATAAAAATCTAAAACTAGAAACTTACAGATTTAGAAAAATACCTACAAAGTATACGAATTTCCAAATAATTGACAGTTCGTGATTTTTTTACTTAACCATTATGTTTAACACATCTAAACCTACGCGTTATTAGGCAAAAATGCTTATTTTTTAACCTTGCTGTGAAGACAGTTACGGACACATATTGTATAAAAATGGAGATAATGAAGTGAACCAAAAATAGAAATGTTAAGAAAAGAAGAGGCAGTCGTTCTAATTTAATTTCAAGTCATACTCATTGCTAACTTCATCCAGAGGGCGGTAAAAATATTCAGAACAAAAACCGTTATCAATTCAACGCACTGTATAATATCTGGCACGATAAAAATGTCGTAATAAAATTGGATGAACATTTTGGTGGTGCGCTATTTTTGCACGGCAGTGTATATAGTTATTATAATTGTAAAGAAGTAATAAATAATATAATAGTAATATAATATAACTTTATTGTCGTAAGTCATAGACATTGACATTGTCAATAAACACAATAATAAAAAAAAAAATATATAAATAAATACATATATGGTGGTTATTCTGTCCTTTGTGAAACAAGTAAATAACAAAATTTCATCTATGTTAATATATATCGAGTACAATATACACCCTTTATACATACATCTACCCAACAATTACTTTATATGCTCCTCAAACGAGTAGTAAGCTCTCTCCAGCAAAAAGCCCCTTAACTGACCCCTAAATCGATGACCGTTCGCAGACGAGCCATTCTTCAAATCAGTCGGCAAAGAATTATATGCCCTAATCGCTCGATATTGGGGACTCTTTTCAAAATGTGCGGAAGCATGGAGCGGGATCGAATAGTCGTCGCAGCGCCGAGTACACATTGAGTTGTAAATGTCCCTGTTCCAAACAAACATCGATCGGTTATCCACAAGAAATACAATGAGTTCATATATATATATAAGGAAGGTAAAGTTAAGATTTTAAGATCTTGAAAAAGAGGTCTACAATGTGTGCCGTAAGGAACCCTACACATTGTTCGAATAGCGCGCTTTTGTAATACAAAGACATCACTAAGATGTGTCAATGCACCCCAAAAGAATAATGCATATCTGAGACGAGATTCAATATTCGCATAATAAAATGATTTCAGTGAAAACATTGCTACACATTTCCGCAATACACTTAAACCAAATATAGACGAGCTAACTTTTTTGCACAAATTTTAACAGTGATCGTTCTAGCACAATCTATTGTCCAATGTTACTCCTAGAAAACTAGTTGAATGTGTCTCAAGTATAGATAACCCATGATGTGGTATATACAAACTAGTCTAGATTTGGTTGCTTACGGAAATGCAAAAAAATTGTCTTTTGCGTGTTAACTATTAGTTTGTTAAGTTGACACCAATTATTCATGTTCGAAATAATACCTCTCAATGCAGCAACTGTGGATGGCACAGAATCCGACGTCATAACACATGACGTGTCATCCGCGTATTGTGACAGGACATAATTCCCCATACCTGCTCCCAGGTCATTTATATAAATCAAAAACAAGGTAGGGCCCAAAATCGACCCTTGTGGAACCCCACAGGCAATTCTCCTTGGTACCGAAAAGCGCTGTTTGGTAATCTGGCCCTCCTGACCGACCACGGAAACAATCTGATATCTGTCTGTTAAATACGATCTGAAGAGCCTCAGTGCCACACCCCTAATTCCATAACGCTCCATCTTACTCAACAAAATATCGTGATCCAACAGATCAAACGCCTTTTCCATGTCAAAGAAAACACCCGTCGTACAACGGCTTTCGTCCATATTTGTGTAAATCGCGTTTACCAAGTTGTATATAGCATCCTTTGTAGATTTATTTGACACGAAGCCAAATTGCGCATGATTCAGAATATCATGTTTAGTCATAAAATCAATCAAACGAACATTAAGCACCCTGTCATAGATCTTACTGAATGATTGCGAAGGTTTGAATAATATAAGGAGATACTTTTTTTTTTACATATTCCAATTCAAGAATTTATTTTCTCTTAGGTCTTCAGCCGAATTCACTCCATAGACTTAAGGAAACCTCACGAAATACGATACCTGACGACTCATTTTTGGATCAGCTCGTCAGATGTCAGGATTCCAGATTAGAAGATCAAAGATCACCTCTGCCCGTTTCGACAGCGGATGCGGAATGTGAACCGCCCATACCAGCAACCAATAGTGCTACCAAGAGTGGAGCGACAGTACCAGACGAAGACTTCTTCAGCCTGATCATGAGATTCCAGTCGGGCAGGATGGAAGATCAAAGAGCATCTGTACCGCGTATTGTTCAAAGGTAAGATGAGGCAAAATATTCAGTAATGATGAATAAATTGTAAATGTAATCTGCTTTTCCCAAGTAATTAGTACTTATTTTGTCGAATTTCTCAGATATTTTTTATTTCTTTTCAGTTGTAAGTAATAACTAGGTATCTCAGGTTTACATTGCAGGAATGGACATAAATATTCAAAATTGGGCACAATAATATTGATGATAACACTCATTACTAGTATTGACTATATAAAAGGCAGAAAATAGGCGTAATATATTTGAATTGTCCCTTTGATACACTATGCACGTATGTAAAAGAAAATTACTGTTTCAAATATTTATTCGGTTATTTTGTAAATAGTAATAAGTAATACATAGAACATTTTCTGCAAGACTAATCTTTAGTTATCGAACAAAGAAATAGTGAGTAAACAGATGATTCTTTTGACGTACAGTACAAGGAAAAAAAATCGCAAAAAGAGTGAATGGGCAATTGGTCACCGTCATTCCAGAAGCCACGAGAATTATCGCGGAGATAATGATGAGTATAAAAAGGGGTTTCCAGACGTAGGAGTGGATTGTTATTACTTCCGTTAGTAATGTGAACATCAGATATAAAGTAATAAATATAAATTCAGTCATAAATATAAATAAGTTTCAATAAATACTTTTACTACGTTAAAAAGTATTTTAATCAATCAGTGTTAGTGTCCTCATCGTATTGTTACTATTATGTTTAATATCAACTGGGTCTACTTAAATATCCCAACTAACGAAGGTAAAACGTTAAAATAATGTTGACTACTCCGGAAAAGTGCGCGCGATAAGTTTGTTCAACAGTGGATTGTCCGCAAGAGCTGTTGCACGAGAATTAAACGTTAGCCATACATACATCTATAAATAAATTGCTGCTTAAATTGAGAATATAATTCGAGGGCAACCAGCATCAGGTAGACGAGGAGCTACAAGGGATGAAGAGGACAGAACTTTATCACAATATGTCCGGGAGCATCCATTTACCATGTAAATGTCCAGATTTAAATCATCTAGAAAATCTCTGGGGATTTATGAAAAAGAGAATCTCTGATAATATACAACAATTCAAATAAATTATCGAATCAAACTATCTGGGAAAATGTCATTGTGGACAGCATGCCGTCTCGTTTAGCAGAAGTAATAGAAAATAAGGGAGGGTGGACACACTACTAATTAATTTATACAGGCTGTCCGGGAAAATGTGGAAAATCTCTTGGATAATATAGAATATGAACAAATAAGATGACAAGTTCCTATAAACAATTTTCCTACAGGCCCCTCCTACGGAGATATGCGCCCTTGAAGGACGCCGCTGGAAATCGGTTTTTATTGAATTTTTTTTTAAAGCACTTAATGTATTTTAGTAAAAATGTAATGTGATGGACACTAGTAAGGACCTCTTAAAATAGTGTCCTTGAAACATATTTGGCTTTTGTAGTTTACCAGGGGCGGGCTAATCTTTACAAAGTAATGCCTAAATTTTTAACACCCTGTATTATAAATAAAAAATAAATATTAAACTGGATAGCTTGAACCATAGATTTTAAAAAACGTACTCTTGCTTATTGTGGTTAAAATGAACCGTTTACGAGAAAAAGTTCGCAAAAAATGTGCGTTTTAGTTTTTATCAGCACCAAAAAAAAACCTATTGCTGTTGCAAACGTTACTATGGTACGAAATAAATAAAATATCTGGCATTTTAGAACTTGTCAGCACATCGTTGACATATTGAATTGAAGCCCATGTTGAACCCTCTTAAGCCTGTTTTACATCTGTCAATTAATTCATGAATTTATTCATGAATTAATCCGTGAATTTATTCACGAATAAATTCATGAACTTGAATCATTTTACACTTAACAATAAATTTATGAATTTCTTCATGAATATCATGATGACTAACTGTAACAGTGAATTTTTGGTTTATTAAATTGCTATTTGAATTGTTTACTACTGAATTTGAGGTTACGTAAATAATACTGTAACGAAATGTGTTTACATTAAATAAAAGAATCAGATCTCTCGGCGCGATAAAAACGAAATTGTCACACGCAAAAAAAGAGGCAGACCGGGCGAGCAATAAATCATATTCGGCGCGGCTGGTAAACATCGTAAAGCGGTGAGTCATACACTTACGCATGGTACTGTATCGGAAGCGGAGACAAATGTCTGGGAATATTCTACAAATATTCTAGAGGGAGACAGAGTTTACGAGAATGCTTCGAGAACATTTCATGCATGGTATATAAGGCGACTGAGTCACCGGGATTCAATTCAGTACGGAATGCATTACGGGATTCATTCATTGCGGAGAAGTAATCGCGGAGTAGTTCGGGATAAAGAAAATCCTTACGTAGTGGTAGCCGAATAAATAAATATAGTAGTGCCGTCTTATATAAATAGAACTGTTATATAAATAAATACGGACATATTAGTAGTAGTAAATAAATACCTGTGATAATTAAATTGTAGTAGTTTAAGTGTGTTAAGTTAGTTTTATGTTTTTATATTGTTAAATAATTTTAAGTATATAAATATACAGACTGTTTTAAATAAATAATTGCACGAGTTGTTTATTGGAACCCGAAAACGTTACAATACGATCAAGATGAACATCGAAAAAAGAAAACGTGATAAATTAATAAAAGCAACCGCTTTAGGAATGATCATTGCTGCTACGACAATTTTGATTAGAGGTCTGGAGGTTAGACGAAATCGCAGATGGTGGGTGAGACCATGGTTGAGATGTAAAGACAAGGGAAATCTAAATTTAGTGAAGAAGGAATTTGTGGAAGATGCTGCACAGTTTAAAATGTTTTTAAGAATGTCGGAAGATTGCTTTGATAAACTTCTACAAATGGTAGAAGTAACCATTAGCAAAAATAATACGTTCTTCCGAGATTCGATATCTGCTAGGGACAAACTTATTATTACATTGCGTTTTTTGGCCACTGGGGAATCATACAGAAGCTTGATGTATTCTTTCAGAGTATCAGAATCAACTATTTCATTGTTTGTTCCGGTTGTTTGTCGAGCCATATATTCGGCATTGAAAAATGATTATTTAAAGGTACATTAACTGTTTTACACATAAAAAAAAAAATCGTAAAATATGTTCTAGGTGCCAATTACTATAGAAGAATGGGAACGTATATCTCGGGAATTTGAAACATCATGGAATTTGCCAAATGTAATCGGTGCAATGGATGGAAAACATATTGTGTTTCGTCCTCCAAAAAGTGCAGGATCAACGTATTTCAATTACAAGGGTGATCATAGTATCGTTCTTTTTGGAGTCGTTGATGCCAAATACAACTTTATTTACATAGATGTCGGTGTTAACGGGCGAGTTTCTGATGGTGGTGTATTTAGGCAAAGCTCACTTGCTTCTGCTCTTGCACGAAATACATTGAATATTCCTCCATCTAAATGCCTACCTAATAGGAATAAACCAGTTCCACATGTACAGGGCTTCCAGTGAAGTCAGATAATCAGATTTAGTCAGATTTCTGTAGTCTTGTCTGATTTTGTCAGATTTCTTTGAAAATGGTCTGAAAAGTCAGATTTTTCTCAAATCACGAACTAAAATAAACTTGATAACTTGATTCTGTGGATTTCTGTCAGCCACTAGATCAAATTCAGATGAAATTTCAATAATTATCTGAAATTTGAAATTTATTTTAAAATTTGAATTTTAAATTTTCCGCGCCGCTGTCATTACAATACATTATCGGTATTGCAGATCGGCAATTAATTCGATCACCGCATTCGATCAGCGAATAGGTTGAGTTTTTTTTATTATTTTTTGTCACTGCGCTTTTTGTGATGTGGGCAATGTGAGCTGAAGAATGGGACTGCGAATGATGACAATTGGGAAAATACTGTAAGTTGTGCTTTTATTCAGTATAACAAACTGGATTCTATTTTTATAACTTTATGGTAGAGATCACCATGGGTAAAGGCTGCAAAGTTTCCGAGGCTTGGCTGCAACAAGTTGATAATTTGGGGTACAAATATGGACAGTGGCTCAAAAACGAGGATGGACATGGGCAGAATGCTTTCTGCATTGTGTGTTGCGCTTCTCTTAACATTGATAGTACGGGATTTCAAGCAATTAAACGGCATGCGAAAACCAGCAAACACATTAAAAATGCCCGGTCAAAACTTGAAGAAAAACAATTGCGACTTACTGGATGTCCAAAAGAGGAAAACAATAATTTGGTGCCCACAAAAACACTGGGCCTTTTTTGTGTCAAAGATGCTGTTACCAAGACTGAATTATTATGGACATTTAAAAACATTGTGTGTGATATGTCAGTTTCTTCTTGTGATGGCATTTCAGAATTGTTTTATGGAATGTTTCCTTGCGAGACTTCTGCAAAATTCACCTTAAGCCGAACTAAAATATCTTACTATATTACTGAAGCTTGTGGCCCATATTTTCAATCGCAAATGCTTGATGACGTTCGTAAAGCATATGGTTACACCATTGAATTTGATGAAACAACAAATGCTGAATCCAAGAAGGAGCTACAGTTTGCGGTACGATTTTATAGTGAAGAAATGGAAGCCGTTGTTACAAGGCATTTACAAACCTATTTCATTGGAACGGCCACTGCTGAGGTAATTCTGAATCATATTAAAAAAGTAATTGATGATAATGGTTTGGTGAAAACTAATCTTTTGATGTTGTCAATGGATGGACCTAATGTGAATAAAAAGGTTTACTCTCTGCTCAATGATGAATTGAAACGTGAAAGAAATAAAAGTTTGCTTGACCTTGGTAAGTTAGGTGCCTGTGTTATCTTTTTTTTTATAGTTAAATATTAATTATTTTGTAGGTTCCTGTGACATTCACATCGTACACAACAGTTTTCTCAAAGGACTTGATAAATTTGGTATTGAATTTGAAGATTTTATCATTGATTTGTTCTATTTTTTTCATCAGTGGCCCCAACGAGAAGAGGATTTTCGGAAAGTCCAAGAGGAATTGCAGTTGCCTCAGTCAAAGATTATTAAACACGTAAGGACTCGATGGCTTTCGATGCAAAATGCAGCAGAAAGGGTGATTCAGCAATGGTCAGCCATAAGGAGATATTTTTTGACATTTATCCCAGGTAAAAGAAAGGATTTATTGAAAACAAAACGGTACAAATCTCTTACGGAACATCTATCTGAAAAAGCATTGAAAGCCAAAATTTACTTTTTAATTCATAGTGCAACAATATTCCAATCATTTACTAGGCTGTTTCAAACTGACAAGCCACTGATACACATTTTATATGATGAACTTATCTCATTGGTTACTTTATTAATTTCCAAAGTATGTTTGGAAGGTAAGACACCAAAAGCACACGAGATCACTCATTCACCCCTCGATGAAATTTTTAATCAGGCAAACTTACGAGTTTTAACAACCATTGATATTGGCTTTGAGACAAAGACTTTTATGAATCAGGCAAACTTTAATGAAAAAGATCGCGTTATATTTTATAAGGGAGCACAACAACATTTTATTGCAGCTGCAAAACATCTCATAGCCAAGTCCTCATTACAAATTGGTTCATTTTTAAGACATTGCCGCTGTTTGAATCCCACATTAGTACAATCACACGGGTCACAATCTATTTTAAGGATTGCGGAAAAATTGCCACTTAATGTGAATCCTTCAATGTTGGCCAACGAGTGGACGATTTTGACAACCATCGAAGACTTTGATGTATTATTGGAAGAAAAGGTCCCCAAAAAAGATCTCCTGTTCTATTTTTGGAATAGGATCTTTAAAATGACAAAACAGACCGATATTTCTTTCAAGTATCCAAACTTAACGAAAGTGGTCAAAGCAGCTTTGTCTTTATCGCATGGAAATGCTGCAGTTGAACGAGGTTTTTCTAAATCTAAACTGATCTTGAGCGAAGACAAAACGGCGATGTCACTGCGAACTCTTAATGCTCGCCTAAATGTTGCGTCAGCTCTTGGGAGGTATGGAAATAAACCACACTTGGTACCAATAACCAAAGAATTGTTGGAAATGGCTCGATTAGCCCATAATAGTTACCAAACATACTTGAATGATAAGAAGGAGAATGCCAAAAGAAAAGCGGAAGAAGCTCGATTGGAGCAAGAACGACTAGAAAGGGAACGACAATACCAAAAGGAAACATCTGCGGAGAAGAAGAGTATTGAAACTTTGGAAGCGGAATTGAAGTTGAAACGAAAACTGGTAATGGACCAAAGCAAGGCCGGAGAAGAAGTAATCAAAGAAGCAAACAAAAGACTGAATGAAGCGCTTGATCGAAACGATTTACAAGAAGTGAGAATTGCTCAAACCATGCTAGAAGGTTATCGGAAAATGAAAGCTAAAGAAAAGACTGGTATGGATCGTCTTCAAGAAATGGAGAATAACTTGGTTCTTAAGAGAACTAAGTTGATGGAGAAATGCGTCAATAATGTGAAGAGATTCAAGAAATGATTTCAAAAAAAAATATTTTTTTAATTTTTATTATCTTTTATTTAGTTACGTATAGATTTTTTTAATTTTTTGTTACTTGAATGGAGTTTCTTATTTTTTGTTCTATTTAAATAAATGGTATTTTTATCAAAATTTGTGTTTATTATTTCCACACAAAATACTCATTAAAATTCGAATCAATTGATGAGATTTTAGTCAGATTTCAGTCAGATTTTCTTCACATTTAGTCAGATTTATCAGATTTTTTATTAAATATTACGCTGGAAGCCCTGCATGTATTTGTGGCTGATGCAGCTTTCCCATTATCTGAACACATTATAAAACCATACCCTCTCCGGAATATGAATCACCACCAACGAATATTTAATTTATAGATTAAGTAGAGCCTGGAGAGTTGTTGAGAATGCCTTTGGTATTTTAGCAAACCGGTTTAGAATTTTTCTGACAACAATTCAGTTAAGTCCTGAAAAGGTGCAAGCTATCACATTGGCTTGTTGCGCCTTACATAATTATTTAAGAACAGAGTGCTCTATCTTTGTGCAAGCAGATGAGAAAATAGACGACAAATTTAATTTTATTTATCATCTACAGAGTCAAGCAGGAAATAGGGCAAGGGGTTCTGCATTAGAAATTAGAGACGAATTTAAAGAATATGTTAATAATGAAGGAAGTGTACCGTGGCAGGATGATTTAATTTGAACAATTTAATATCAAGGTTGTTTGGATATATTTCTCTTTGTAATAAAATAAAATAAAGCCAGAATTTATATACATACTTTTTATTTATTATATTATATTATATTTTATTTCAAACATATAGTCATTTGCAAAATGCTCTTAATTAAAAACTCACATAGCCAATGTATCTATATTATCTAATTCTTTTGTTGGTTGATGTAATTCCTCCAACAATCTTGAGGCCTTCACCAGAACATCATTTGCTGTGTCACTCTCCTCTTTGTCCCTTTACCGTTTAATAGAGCTCTTTGAGGAGGTGAACGGTCTACTTGATGTGGGACTCATGACATCCAGTGGTACATCATCGGTGGCAGCTGCTTCTATTGTATCCCAAATAATGGTGTCATCTTACTGATCATCCTGTAAATAATTTTAATATAAAGAATGAATATATAGGAAACAAGATCAATGTATGTCTTAACATTAACTTTACCAACCGTTAATTTCAAAGGTTCATCTTCAACATCAGCTTGTGTGAGGTTCGATTCGCTTTCCCTTGTTTTATGCCCACTCCGAAGAAAGTTTAGTAATTCAAAACACCACAACTTTGGTTGATAAATCTGGCTCGTACTTGCACCGCTGCTCTCGCTTTTTTTAATTAAATTTAATTCTTTAAAATATTGAGTACGCAGACCATTAATTTTTTTTTTTAATGTCTGCTGTGGGAACATCAATATTTAATATCGCATTAAGTTCACCCTTGATTTGTTGCAGCAATGACTCTCGTCTACTTTTATTTTTGTATGCAGGGTCGCTTACATTGTACAGATCAGGGTACCTTTCATACAACATTATTAATCTTGCTGTCTGTTCCCTGGTAAATGTAAATGTAGACATCTACAAAACACAACAACTTTTAGTATTAATGTTTTACTACATTTAATATTATACTTACTTTTAATGAATAAAATCAATTCCTTTTTTTCTTTGTAAAATTTTAAGAATTCAAAATTCTTTTGCAGACGCAGCCAAATGCACATGCACGACCATAGTGCTGACGCGTACGTAAACAAAGAGACCGAAATAAATAGTTGGTATCTAACATAAAAATGTAAAAGTTAAAACTTACTAGAAAATTGACGAAATTTTAGAACATGTTCTAATTCATGAATTAGTTCACCAACTAATTCATGAACTGGAATTGACGTCGATCTTTGTATTACACTCATCAATTTTTGTTCATGAACTAATTCATGAATAAATTCATGAATTAATTGACAGATGTAAAACAAGCTTTATGAAGTTTTTCAATAATTCCGTTAAGGTGCCTCCGGAGACTCCACTGCATTTATATTTATATTAATTACTTTAAAAGAAATTCAATAAAAACCGATTTCCAGCGGCGTCCTTCAGGGACGCATATCTCCGTAGGAGGGGCCTGTAGGATAATTTTTTATAGGAACTTGTCATCTTATTTGTTCATGTTCTATCTGCATCCAAGAGATTTCCCACATTTTCCCGGACAGCCTGTATATTTTAAACTTTAATTTATCATTTGTTTACATGTTTTTTCTTTACTTTTTATTATCTTTTGTTTTGTTATAGGTTTTTTTAGGTTTTGTATAAACACATTATTTCATCTCCTAATAATTGCCAAGAATATAAAATGCTCTACGTATGCAAAAATATCAGCCAAACAATAATGAAGAAAACGCAATATACATTTTCTAAGTACATGTGTATATCAATCTCAATAGTAGAAATTTATATGAAACTGAACATATAGTACACAATATCCACATTATTCAATATGTGTGAGGGTATTATTCCTGAAAGTTAGAGATGGATACTAGTTTAATCGGACTGAATTTTTTGTGGAAACCTTTTTTTTGCAACTAAATGTACATTGATTTTTCGGTGCTTTTGAACAAGAAATACTGTAAGTGGCCTTATTTTTTTCTAGCCTGATGAAGTCCCATTTAACAGGTTGATACGTGTGTACTATAATGGCTTACGAATTTCAATCTGCATCTGGTGTTCCGCAAGGATCTAATCTAGCACCATTGTTATTCATAGTCTTCATTGACGATCTAGTAGAAAATTTCTTTGCACTGATGACATTACAATCTACTCTGCTATTGCTACTCCGACTAGTGTTAATACGTTGCAATTTTTATTATATCACCCTCACTCGTAAGTCAGGTTGTATCTCTTAGACATGCAGCACTACAAAATATTTATAATGCTACAGGCTTCTAGGAGTCCAGAATTTATTTTGCGATGATCCAAATATGTCAGTAAATCTCTACTGTGTGCCTTCATCATGAGTAAATTGGAATATCCTACGATAGTATCCTCAGCCTATTATAAGATTTCTTAGAATGTTGGTGTACAGTTATAGAAGTAGTTTGATGTACCAGGGCAGTGGCGGCTCGGGGTGGTTCACATAGGGAGTGCATAATTTCAAAATTAAAAAATGAGGTGTGGCCACCACACTACTTTCTTATACGTATGAAAGTGTTACTTCCGGTCCGAATTTTGAAATTTCATTTGTACAAAAAATATTCCAAATCCAACTCTAAATACTTTTGTACTCTTCATAAATATATATAGAATGCATAATTTACGACATATTTTGCAAAAAATCGTTATTCGGTAAGAGTAGAAGTGTTACTTCCGGTCCGAATTTTGAATTTTTTTTTATACAAAAGATATTTAAAAATACGTTCTAAATACTTTTATACTGATAATTTACCTGCCTAGAAAGCATGACTTGCGTGATATTCGCAAAAAACTGATTTTCGATAAGAGTAAAAGACCTACTTCTGGTCGGAATTTCGAAAAACTTTATTAATACAATTTTTCTCAAATTTAATTTTGAGTACATTTGAATTCCTTATAAATTTGTTTAAACTTAGTAATTGACGAAATATTTGCAAAATTCGATTTTTTCACTGAAGTAAACTACTACTTCCGGTCTACCGATTTTACTGAAAAACTAATCAGATCTCAAGAGGGAGATTATATTCGTAAATACAAAATTTGAAATTGATATCTGTAGCGGTTTGATCGCTATCGTGGTCTCACACACACACACAGACAGAGAGAGAGAGAGAGAGAGACATTTTTTAAAAACCACTTTTTTGGTATCAGGGGACCTTAAAACGTGGACATCTGCAAAAATCTCGAGGTCGAAAATTTTCATCATCACAATACTTCCTTATACTACGTATAAGAAAGTAAAAGTATAATACAAGAACGCTTACCCAATCTTTATAAGTTTCACCGACATACTTTTCCAGACAGGTACTGTTCATTGTACAGTTTGTTTTGAGGGAATAATAAATATAACACTACAGTTTGATTACATCTGACGATAAACGAAGTCCATTTTGCGTGTCTTTGACTTGCAGAATAGTTCTATCACTTTTTCATTAAAATTTGGGAAATCATTTATAAATTCAATTAAAAACCGGTGCTGCTTCGATGTGATCTCTGAGCGATTTATCTAATTCTGCCGTAAAATTTATCAATTCCCGAAAAATACCCTTGGTATTCGACGTTTGCCGTTCATCATGACCCCGAAGTGCCAGTTCAAACGCGCCACAAAATCTAATGCAATTTATTATTGAATTTAACACATGCCTATTTTTTGTTACCTGTTCATTGTGTTGTTGAACTGCTTTTCTAGATGATGATCTAAAACATTCTGAATGTTATTTTTTCCTAACATTCTTAGACTAAATATATTTTTCAAATGCCCTTCGGAATTTTCATGTTTCGTAATTTTAGCACTAAGATGAATTAAGTCTTTTATTCCGTTCTTTGACCAAGACGGTTCACCACCAAACAAAAGACACGGAAAACAAAACAAAGTATTTTTAATTTCACACCCACAAATCCAGTCATTTTTCTGATAAATATTCATTTTGAATTTTCTTATAACGTCTTTACCTTTAACAGATTGTTTATTTCCTAAACATAATTGAGGCATCGGCCGTTTAAGATTTTTATTGCGATTTTTTCATCATACGTTAACCGCGAAAACGTGTTATTATGCATCGCAGACACGAAATTCATCTTACAACAGCGTTGAGCCGACGGGAATCTTGCTCACATGCTATGTATTATACGATATGGAACTAGAACAAAATACAGTTCTCCCCACCTTCAATGTAATGTTTAATGGCTTAACGCAGCAACAGTAGCGCTTGCACATGGGTATGTTTCTCTCGGTGGAAGGGGTCTTTACATCCGTGCGCTGTTAGTCTTAGTCGTCATTATATCTATGACTACGATCGGTGCATGTAGGTTGTTTCGCGTGCCGTACACGCCACGTTCCTGTTCAATAACAATGAATACGTAATAAATAAATACTTTCACAGTTAGTCGCCGCTTGGTTTGTTTTGTTTCAAAATTCCAGGGGGTGCAATTGCTGACTTGCTCTCATTAAAGAGCCGCCACTGTACCAGGGCCCCTTTTTACCATTGTGTGAACATAAAGTGGTCTGTTTGCGTGATTTGTTACAATCCCCACTTTGTATTTTTATTAAATATTTCTGATACATATATTTTTTACAGGATCGCCAATGGAAATCTACCACAGCAGGCTTATTCAGCAAATTGCAACAATAACAATGTCAATGGTAAAAAGAAGAAATAATTTGGAATAGGATTCAATTTGAATGCGATAAAAAGTATTAATGATTAAAAAAAAAGGAAGAAAGAAAACGGTTATATTAAATAAAGGAAAACTTAAAATAATAAACTGCAAACTGCCATGATCCACTCTGTTCACACACTCCAAAATATTATATGTTATTTTATTTAATTTTTTTATACTTAGGCCTAAGAGAGCATATATTATATATATATTTTATTATTTTTTTATTTGATTCTTCGATAATCTATTTTATAAATGTACTTTATTATTTAACAAGACGATAATTAATTATTATTATTGTTATTTCTTCATCTCTATATATTTATATGTTTATCATTCACATCTACCACTGTGTTTTTTTTTTAAATATGTTACAAGATATTTATATATTTAATTAAGACAAGATTGACTTAGAGGAACATATATTCGTATATAAGAAAATTGAAACTAAGTAAGATAACGAACGAATTTTAATCGAGATAAAATTGATGAAAAAAGAGGATAAAAAAAAGTTCGGAGTTGATATTATATAAAAAAAAAATAGTGCCAAGATATATTTCTTTAATTAATTTTTTGTTTTTAATTAAAAATGTGCCAGCAACGTATAGATTTACATAATGTTATTATAACATGTTTTTTGCATGTTAAAGCCGAAGAAAAAAGTTTGCTATAATGTTTCAGAAACAATAAAATGTATATTTAACATGGAAAATTATCCAGAAGCATCCTTGTGTGATTCAGAAATATATTTGATCAAACAAAAAAATATAATTATTATTCGATCCAATTTTTCACCAAAGAGATGAAAAGACGGAAGACGACGACATTTTAATAGTCAATCCATTCATATTGATTTTTAAAAACACTTAAATTATAAATTGTTAATGGTAAGTTTTCCGTTTCATGTGTTTGAGTGTTTTGTCAAAATTTGAATGTTTCGATGTAGCGTATATACCCTAAATCATCTGTTAACCAATAACCAATAATTAGTTGTAATCGCTAACCTGCAGGAATTTTTTGGAATATATTTTTTTTTAATCATTATGTGCTTTGGGATTCCCCTGTTAATAGAATACAGCTCCTGCTGTAAATAAATATAAAATCGCTGCACAAAATCGGTTGGATTCCTAAAACATTGCTGCGAAAGTCGCTTGCGCATTTGCTTTTTGCAAATGCGGCACCCACCTTGCGCAGAGCTTTCGCATCCCTAATTCTTCGATGAGATGTTTTGCACCCTTTCTTCCGATATCCCCACGGTCTCGGCTATCACTCACATTCACATGCCTATTGTTCAACACGATATCGTGCACCTTTTCGATGTTTTCCGAAGAATTTTATGACCGCACGATATTCAGTTTATCCATTTTTACGAAAAACACGGAATACGTCTACTGCGAAAATTCGTGTAAACAAACTACTCGACAGAACAATTTCAAACTTGTCATACGAACTAATGACAGGTGCACGCAGGCATGAATCATAAATTTTTGCTGATTGGAACGCCATCTCTGTGTCAGGCCGAGAATTTTTCACCTTACCCTCCTAGTGCTTAGTAATTGGCTCCGGCAGTGTTAGTCATTTAGACATTAATAATTTTTCCCCAACAAAATAGGTTTCAAAATAGAGCTTCTACGTTTTCTAGTATATTAACATACGAAATACAAATTTAAGTACTCAGAATTAATATTTTAATGTCTGGCTGTTTTTTTTTTTTGGGCAATTTTTATTGACTTGCTAATTTGTGCGCCATCACTAATGGAGTCAATTACATTTTTGTTCTTAAATTTCATGTTGTGATTCTCTTTCAAATACAATTTTGTATTTTTATCGATATGAATGGATGGACAGTGAATTTGTTATAAAGTGTCATGATATTACTGTTATAATTATTACTGTTAATTGTGTACGTTGATAATGTTCATCTGTGGTATAATGTAACAGATTTTTGTAAAGAAAGATAATGAAAAAAAGTATTTCAATTATTGATTGATTGATTGATTAATAAAGTCAAATAATATATACATACATATTTATTTTAAATGATTATATTACACAATTGGATATAATGTATTTGAATATTTTTGATTCTGTCCAAAGCCGATAACGAAAACGTTGTTTTATTCAAATGGTACAAATATATATTAATAAATTGATTTTAAAATAAAATTCCTGTTTTTTCTTTTGCCGTATCCAGGTACAGTAAACGCCAAATAAGATGGCGAGCGGTGAGAATGCGCTGTAGTCGTTTTTAAAAACGCGTACACCCACTTACTGAAGACTATCCAATAATGTCAGAGTATATTTGCTAATACTGCGCGGACTTACTGCCACCGCTTGCCATCTTATTTGGCGTTTAGTGTACTAATTTCTTGAAAACTAATGTTTCCCCTATCCATCATTATAAAGTTCTCTTATAATTTATTCGATATATGTAGTTTCGCTTTCTATACATATATGCATTTCGCGGTTTACTATTCAGTGTGTCATTAGATAATGAAATCTAGTCTATGTACTACCAATAAAGCAAATAGTTATTGTTGAGTATTGAATATATTATGTAATTTAGTAGACAATTCCTTTTAACTTTTATTACCTCTCATTCCTTTTACACAGATATAAGCATATTTAGCTGAGCTGTTGTTAACGTGATTAATGGTTAATCATTTTATTTTTTCGAAATAACAGACGCATACTTCCCAGCTCGTAAAACATATTCTAAAATTTTGGACGGCGCTGTAAGTATAAAACGTAAAAGTATATAAAAATTAAGATGTAATAATGTGCGTACTCAATTCATAGTTAACTAAAATACAATTTTAGAACATTTTAAAAATCAATAAGTATAATATGTAAGTATAGTTGTTAATAAAAAACAATAAACATCAAATATTAATAATTTCAAGTAGTCAAATTCCCAATTATTTTCAGTGAAATATGCTTTTCAATAAAGTTCTCTTATAATTTTTATTCGATGGATGTAGTTTCACTCTCTACAATTAGATGTCTGGGCAGCATTTTTAATTTCTTTTTTACTACATTTATTAACTGTCTCCAAATTCTTTTTCTAAAAGATCCTCTCATAAAAGCAGAAGTTACGAAACAGATATACTTCTTTCAAAAAAAAATAAATTACTAGATTAACGTAATTTTAGAATCAAAAAATACAAGTTTTCTGCAATGAATTCACACACATTTAGGTCCCCATTATACGATGTCGCCACATACTCCATTTTATTTTCAAAATATTCATATTTAGTAATTATCTTCATTTAAAAATAGGTTTGTAAATATCAAACAAAGTTTAACGAATTTAACATCGTGAATAAAAATCCTTCATTTATTAATATTGTCAATTCAAAATTTCTACTTGTCCATTTCACATGTCATGTCATAATATGAGACTGATTCGAATGTATATTATTATTAAAAACGTCTACTTTACCGGCTATCGTGAAGTCTCTTGAATATGGCCGTAGTGACAAGCTGTGTGGTGCTATAACCAGTGTTTTTATGTTGTTTACATGTGAATTTTCATGGACCTGAACCATGGCAGATTTAAATATAGACATATCCAGGTTACCTGAGGATGTTCGTGAAAAATTGGCCGAATTGGACTTGGAACTCTCTGAAGGTAAGTGAAATTCGAAAAGGCCTCCACTGTCGCACCGTGTCCCCTGTAGTACATTCTAATCGATAATTTTTTTTTTGGTTGCAAAAAAACACAAGAATGCCCTATCGGATTATTCAATTTTTATCTTAAAATAACTTTAAAATGTCAGAGGAGTCCTATTCAAAAATAAACCGATCGATTCCTGTGACAGTTTACGGTTAATTCTGATATAGGTACAGAAGTGAATTAACACCTTCATTCAAATTAATACAAAACAGTTACGAAAATATTTATTGTTTGTGTCGCGGAAACCATTGGGGGTATATTTTTCCCCTATTGTTATCGCACCTGTATCCGATATAGTGAAAGACACCTGTATGAATTGTTTATGGTTTTCATAATCGAGTTTTTTTTTTAATTATTTAAGTTAGGTACCCATTTTTCGTGCAATCTTATCTAGACTGTTCATAGTCAGATATTAAATTTCTGTATTTTATTACGTTTTTTTACGTGACGAAAAATGTATGATGTTAATTATTTTTTTTTTTTGAAGTGTGACTAGCCTTTCTTGTATTTTTTCTGTTCACAAAGGTGAGTCATTGCCTGGAATTTGTAAGTTGTTTTCTTCGGACGTTGTCCTGGAGGCATTTCTTACATGCGTGTAGGTATTGGCGCTAATAACCACCCTACTAACAATAACAGAAATGACTCAGATCATCTTAATATGATGTTCTAACATAAATAACACTGAAGCATTGAGAACAAAATATAATGACATATAATTAAGCGAGGATTATTAGTACGCACTTAAAATACAAGTACGTCTAAGACAAGTTGAAACAACATTCTCTAAAAATAACGTGGAAATTACATGCCTTCTTATTTTGATTCTTATATGATTTTATCTAATAATAGAAAAGTCTCTAGGCAGAAACCATAGAGGTAGGCTACGATAAGATCCGAGTTTTCCTGCTCTTCATCGACTACGTTTCTTAGATTTAATTTCCGATAATGTTTCATGTCATTCATATCAATAATGAATTTTTTAATTGTAGAAATAGTTATTGGTATACGCAAGAATAAAATATTGATGAATGAGTAACATTTTTGGCGCCCTGGGGTTGCTAAATTTCCCACCGACCACTCGAATTTTGGTATATAGGTATTTGGCACGCTTAAAATAACAATGACATTCATTGTTGAAATAAAACATTTATTTATATTTTTCAATGTTGTTAATTACATTTAAATACTATGTCTACACATTTTCAGTGTGTCTAAAAATCTTGTTTAAAAAACATTTCTATCGGGGGTTTAAAATAAGGAAACCTTTATAATACGGTCATCAGAAGAAAGACCTTGCTTGCAGAACCACATTAAAGAAATAAAATTGCAAAGCACGTCCAGTTTGAGCTCTTCTTAGGGCCGAAAAAGGTTGCTGCAGTGCAGTTATAGTAGTTGAATCGTTTTGGCAACCGACATGCGCTACTAAATTAAAATGGCGACAAATTTGATATGTTGCAAAATATTATCGGTCAAGCAATATAACCTACAAAATTTTTTTCAGGACTGTCATAATAATAATGTTCATACACCTTTTGACATTTGTTATAACTTCATCCAAACAATATAAATTTATCAACAATGCGTGATTACTACACTGAATCGCCAAGTATTAAAGAAAATATAGGTATAGAAAAGTAATATTTAATAACTTTATTTATACCTACTATTCAATTTTGTAAAATGAAATGAATTTTTCGTGACCATTCTTCAACACAGAGATTTTTGGTTAAACCCAAATCCCGTATCAAATCATTCAGATCTGATTGAGTAATGAGATGGGGTTCGTCAGAAAGAACATACGTCAGATCAACATGAAAATGACACATTCAAAACATCGTTTATATCTTCCTCGACCGTGGAATTTGCAGAAGAATTTGAATGCGTTGGAGAAGGAAGCTCACAATGAGTTCTGGATACATTGTGTTTATTTCTTCTTGAAAACCCTACAATTTTTTACGAGACAGAAGTAACAGTCCGTGACGTGATCTGCTGGTTCACGCCAAATTATTGGCCTTCTAACAGTACTTCAGAAGAGTTCTTATTTTTACGAAATACAGCATATATGTGGTAACCATGTTTTGTCTTGATTTTTAATTTTGGAGCCAAAATATAGTTCATAACATCTTTGAATTAATTCACTTAAGAGCTTCCTTTGCGATTTTGTAACATATAATCCACGAACATAACAAAAACTATCCGGAGAATTTTCACAGCCTCTTGCGCGATTTTCAATTCTTGAAAATCACACGCAACCCAACTTGTTGAGCACTTGTGGAACACTGCTTTAAACTTTCTTAACTAAGTGACAATTCAGTAACATTTCGTTTGTTTCTTGCCAGACCGCGTCAACAATTGAACAATAATTTTAGTATATTCCGCGATGACTAATATATTAGAATTCTCTACTTCTCTCTGAAATGCTCCTTTGTAGTTGCCACTGCCCTTCACGGTATAGTCGCCAGAGCTTGTTATAATACTTTTTTAATTTTAAATTTTACGTTAATCTTAGTGAAAACATAAAAATTTTATTTTGAAAATATGATGTGATACCCTGTCTTAGAATACAGTTTTTATGTATAAAACAATGCAAAATACTAACATTTTAGACTGTTAAGTCAGTTATAAAAATCGTGCCGGCTAATGTTATCAGTGCTTGTTTTTGGACAGACATTACTAGATGATTTATTTTAAATCGTATTAGTGATTGAAGCAGAAGAAGATCAATAATTAAATAATAATTCTTCACTCAATTTTCCGTTCGAGAAACAAATTTTCACTTTTTCAAAATAACGGATACCTCCTTTGTGTGTCTATGGATTAGTAGGAATTAACATTGTTAACCCATATAACATTTTTATATTCATTTGTAATATTATTTCCCATTCCTATCTCTGTATTATTTGTTAAAAATCGGCACGGGATATTGTAACGATTGCGTTAATTAAATATCCAGACCACTCCTGAACTTTTTCACAATTAGCTAACTAACACTGCTTCTATTTTTGCGTTACGCTTGAAATGTGATTCATTAAATTCAAGGCCTTTCGCGTAGCTCAATTACAGACTTTAACGTGCAGTTTATTTCTCGTTCTATTGTTATTGATGATGATGAACAGTGTAATATAACGGTACCAGAGAGAGAAACTGTCTAATGTACAGGTGTCATCATTTGAATGTTAAAATTATCACTGATGCGTTTAGGTTTTCATTATCTGATTCCTGTATCGTTTAAGAAACCTCGCTAAGTTTATGTATGTTTATTGTGAAGGAAATTGAATTTTTTTAATTTAAAATTATATTGTTGAATAACTTTTAGATAAATATTACCAGTAGGGGGAATTTGGATTGTTTAAATAGTTTTTTGTCTAAACATTTATGAATGAGGAAAAACCGATTTTACAATTCCTTACTTGTCAACCTTCATAAGGAAAGAATCCTTACAAACATGCAATTTTTCCATTAATCAAAATCATCTATTATAACCAGTTTATTTATTTTTGTAATTCTGATGTTCTTCTGTATAATTATTAGAGACTGGAAAATATGCTCTAAAAAGTTTGCCAAATATGCACTTAAAAAATCCCTAAATATGCACTTACAATATGCAATATGCACTTATGATGTGCATTTATTTATTATGTTTTAGGAAATTAAAATTCATTTGTCGTATTTACAAATTGTATATTTATTTACTACAATAAATTGTCGTATTTACAAATTATATATTTATTTATTACAATAAATTACCATATATTTCTTTAAATTTTCCATAGTTAAATTATGTCTACGATCTGTAAGTATATGTTTATATTGGGAAAATGTTCTTTCAACATCGCAAGATGTGATCGGTGCATTCTTAAAACTAGGTATTAATGGGTACAGTACAACTCGTCACCAGTCCTAATCCGCAATAAAAGTAACAGGCCAACTCATCACTGCAAAATACAGGTACTTTTAAATCCACCCTCCAGGGATAGGTGAACTCATCACCCGCCTGGATAATCCGATTAACGGTAAAATTTTAGATTAGTAAGATTGAGAATAACGGTAATTAACGGTATAATTTTAGACAACTAAGATTGAGAATAAATCATATATAAGGGTTGGGGACAATTTTTGTCATTTTATTTACGATTGTAGAGATGACCACTTTAATAATAGATTTTATATTGAGTCAGCGTGGACAGAAAATGCTCGTTATAAATGATTATAAATTTCAAAAACGTAAAGTGTTAAAAGGTGAAAAAATATTGTGGACTTGCACTGTGAAAGGCTGTTCAGCAAAGTGTCATACAGGAGGTAAGTTTAATTATACGCATATACTACTATATTACTTAAACTGTATATTTTTCTCATTTTACAAAATATATATGTTTTATATTAAATATTTCCGTATGCTTATCTATTATTCTTTTAATATTTGGGTATTGTCAGATGGTACAGGGTAGTCATTTTGAACAGTTAGTGTAAATGTAATTTAAAAAGTGTTATTACTATGTTTATTTTTGTGTTTGTTGTTACTGTTAGAGTTTTTTTCTAATTAATCTATTTTATTTTAATGTACTTATTAACTTTGAAATTTTAAATTTCTATTTATTATTACCTTAGGAATATTAACTCCAAAAGAATCCAGTGATGTCCACAGTGTAAAGCAACAATAGTTAGTAATGCATTATGTAATGTGTAAATGCAAATTTTCGGCCAGGCAGTTAGTAAATATATTAATATATTTACTAACAGAATAAATATAAGTTACTTATTTTGTCTTTGTTTAAAGGAGCGGATGACGTAGTTTGGTACGAGTTAAATCATAATCATGACCCAGATGTACAGAAATTAAGCAGGCAAGCCATCAATAATTCATGCAAGAGGAAGGCAGTGGGTGATTTGTGCGAAAGACCAGCGAAAATCATCAATTTGGAAATTGCTCGTTCTACGTATAAGACGAACGTCAGCACGAAGGACATCGGTTTAATTAGACACAACATCAACCGAAATCGCACGAACATCATGCCGACCAACCCAAAGAACATCGTTGAAGTCCACAAAGTTTTGAGTAGTATAGAACTGAAAACCGATCGACAGGAATGTTTTCTTTTGGACGACGATTCTGTAAATCATATCATCATATTTGGTTGTTTTTCAAATTTAAAATGTTTGTCAGAAGCCGACACTTATTATATGGACGGAACATTTAAATATGCTCCTAGATTCTTCTTCCAACTATTTACTATTCATAGCATACGCAATGGTCATTACATACCACTCATATTTTGCCTCCTTCCGAATAAATGTACCCAAACATATATCAAAACGTTCGAAAATTTAAAAAAGGCATCAGAAGCATTTAATTTCCTCTTAAGTCCGCGTAGAATAATTTTAGACTTTGAACAATCTATTCATAGCGCCGTCAATCGTGTTTGGCCTTCTGCCTCTATATTTGGATGTCGTTTTCACTTAGCTCAGAGTTGGTACAGAAAAATCCAGCAATTGGGATTGGTATCTATTTATAAACAGTCTCACTCAAACGCAAAGTGGCTTCATCACCTGTTTGGATTGCCTTACCTTCATCCTCTAAAAGTCAGCGAATGTTATGTAAATGATTTTATGGCTTATCTACCTTCTACAGATGCTTTTAGTAGAATGTCTGATTATTTAGTTGATAATTATATTAAGGAAGATGCTACTTTCCCTCCATCATTATGGGCGTCCAATTCGAGCCATTTAGACTTGACAACAAATCCATGCGAATCGTTCCATGCCCACTTTTCAAACGCCTTTTACCATACTCACCCAAATATAAATATTTTTATACAAACCCTATTAACAGTACAGACTCATATATATATTAAAATACAAAGCATACATATTCCAGCTGTTGTGAAAACACGAAGGGTTAGGGAAGCTGAATTGTTCTTGCAAGAAAAGTTGTGTCAGCAAAAAGAGGGAATAATATCAGATTATGAATTTGTGAAACTTGTATCGCATAGATATAAAATGTCAAAATAAACTGATTTGTATGTATATAATAATTACCAATTAAATGTAAAGCATTCAATTGTGGAGTTGCAGTGTGAAAAGCTGTTCAGCAAAGTGGCGTACAGGAGGTAAGTTTAATTATACGCATATACTACTATATTCCGGACTTAAATTATGTATTTGTCTTCTTTTACAAAAATATATGTGTTTATACTAAATACGGATTACTTGGTGATGAGTTGGCCTATCTGTGGTGTTGAATTCACCGGTCGGTATCTCATGCCGGTGATGAGATGGCCTATCATTAATACCTACAAAATTTGCTACGGATTACTTGGTGATGAGTTGGCGCCCGCCCGTATTAATGAGGGGCTTATATTAATGTCTTCATTAAAATTGCCATTAATTACATTATTTATAGATTTTAATGTAACAAAACCTCCATTTTTGCTTAGAATTGCGGCTAATTTTTCTTTAATTCTTTTTCCAGTCAATCCGTTTTTCTCTTCAATATCATATACAATGCCAACACCATCATTTAAAGATAAATTTCTATCTTCTAATCTAGTAATTGCCTGCTCAATTATCGCAAAATTAGATTTAATATATGATAGCTGATTTTGTATTGTCGAATTATTGAAAATTACGTTACACTTTTCTATGGCAAGACTGGTTGCTGAATCAAATTGAGTTACAACATTTTTGATGCCTTCGTATTATCGGCAAGAAACACAGCATATTTAAGCCATGTTCCCCATCTTATTAAGATAGGTTCTGGTGGCAATGGAATGCCGGGAAGCATTTCGTTATATAATTGCACTCGTAAGGGCGCGTTTAAAAATACTTTTTTGATATTACTAATTAAATTATTTACATCTGGAAACTCGAATCTAACTTTTTTAGCAACCCTATTTATACCATGAGCCAAACAAGTACAATGGATTAAATTCGAAAAAAAAAATTTCAGACTTTGAGCTGATTTTAACATATACGAAGCGGCGTCAGTTACCATTAACAGACATTTTTCAAAAGGTGCTTTGTCGGGTAAAAAGAAATTCGCTAAGGACTCATTAATAAACCTGGCTATGGTAACATGATTTGTTTTGTCTAAATTACCTACATTAATTAAATGTATTTTAGATTGAGTTGAACTATTTAAGGTTCCAATAATCAAATTAGCAACCTGACGGCTCTTCGTGTCGGTAGTTTCATCAACAGAGAGCCAAAGATTTTGGTTTTTCAACTCCTTTCTAATACCATCGGTAACATCTTCATAAATTTCGTTGATGTATTTCTTGCGTAGAGCTGAGGAACTGGGTACATGAATGGGTTTATCATCGACTTTGCAATAAGTTTTCAGGAATTTTTAAAATATCGGATTGTCCAATTTATGTAAAGGAATATTACAACCCACAAAAAGATTACACAAATCTTTGGAAAATGCTTCTTGTGGATTCTTCGAATTATTGAGAAAATTTTCCTCCAAAAGTTGCTGCCACGGTTTATTCAAATTTTCAGAAACCCTGTTCTGATGAAATGTTGTGTTCAAATGTTGCACTACTTGAAATTTCTTGTGGCAGGTAATCTGTGTAACAAATATATATTTTTAACATTCAGTTATAATAATTATTATTAATTACTATATTACTACAAAAACTAGAAAAATAAATTGTCTGGTTTTGTAAAGTTCTCCAGTTGTTTAAATTTGATTGATTTTGGTTATTTTGGTGTTTATGACAAAGAAATATTACAAAGATATATTAGCTTTAAAGAACATAAAATTAAACATATCTAATAATAATTTATTATGAAATTGTTTCATTATATTTATGAACACAAAAAAAAATTCTCATAATTGTAGAACTTGTTATTGAAAGAAATATTTCAAAATTCAACTTACCCTTTTGTCGCAGAGTGTGCACAAAACACTTTCTTCGTCAATAATTTTTAGTGCACTGCAATCACTTATCCAATTTTTTATTAGATGACTTCGCTTTAGCTATTTTCGGCATTTTCAAAACTTTTTAATTCACTTCTGTTTCACCAAATAGCACAGACCTTAACACGTTTACGAATGAAGAAACTATGAAGGAAATTATTTCTTTTTCTTATATTGATATTAGTCGTACGGTATAATATACCTGCATTAATACCTACATTTCTGAAAAGGCCCTGTAAACCGATTATCAGTAGAGTTAAATCCTATTTTTGGGAAAGTCCATCTCATTATTAATGAGATGGACTTTTAGTGAGTCATTAATGCAAAGTTGAAGGAATGCAATCCCTTCACGTTTACACAAACAAATTAAATATCTTTAAATATCAGATTTTATTATGGTTCTTATGAAAATGGCGAATATATGCATAAATATGCAAAATAATTATGAAATATGTTGTACGTGCATATACAGTTATGGTAAAGTGTCCAAATATGCATTTTGCATAAAATCCAGTCTCTAGTAATTATAGGAGCGAAGTTGCTTTCTGGGCAACAACTTTAGCAAATAGATAGACCCCGTTTATCCCACATTTGAGACGTAACGTTAGATGTTCAAAAAAACAAAAAAAAAAGGTTTTTAAAAACAATACTTAAAAAATAGCAACAAAATTTGTTGGTATTTACAAACATGTGCCCATATTTAAATATAATATTTTTATTGCCTTAAATTTATATAATAATAATTTATTTATTCAAACCCAATATAAATTGAATTGACACGTCAATGAAAAAATACAATTTGTACGTAAAACAAAGGCTATAACTTTGGTTGTAGAGAAGTTATAAGATAATCAGAGCCAATCAAATGTGAAATCAGTCAGAGACTAGTTTCGAATTTCACTGCACAAATCAAATCGACGCTGACTAGTTAGTTCTTCATACCAGCTTGTGACACTTATTTAAATAGAGATTCCACATTAAGAGGAGCGTTTACCTATCGAAAACTAAGACATCGCCGTTTTGCGGTTTTTAAATTTATTTTGTAATTTTAGAATCTCAAATTTGGGTTAATGATGCAAAAGGCAATTTTATAATGTCAAGGCCAGTTTTTGTACTAATTTATTTTCTTAAAAAAGTAATGTGTTTTAGAAATAACCACAACCTCTACGCGCCAGCTGCACATTTGATGAACGATATAAAAAAAAAAATAGTAAACATTGTCACACACATTCCACACGAGTGTTTTTGAAGCTATTGTTTCGTCTATCCCAACTTTACGGTATCTCTAGCGGTCCTAGCCAAGACGCAAATCTATTGGAATCGGTCGGCTATTCCAGACTTAAATCCAAGTGTATGTTTGTATTCCGTATTAGTCAATCAAGAACATTCAAAGGATTAATGATTAATTTGCTTACTACATTGTTTATCTTATTATTATTATTCCTTCTCTGATGATTATTGTTATTATTTTCCATTGTAATAATTCAAATATTTGTGCACGTGAAACTAAATTGACAAGAAAAGGAAAACCATTTGACAGAAACGGAATTTATTTGATAAAGCAAGGATACTACTATTAAATAATTGGAAAGTCATTTGACAAATAGTGAAACGCAAATGAAAAAAGTAGAAAAGCAAAAAAAAATGACTAGTTTGGAACAATTTTTGTAGAAAAAATTCGGACCGTTTTGACGTATTAAAGAATATTTTTTTAAAGTTGTATGAACATAAAAAATATAGCTTTATTAAAAGACGCATCTTTATTCTTTCGTATATAATGTATAGTTTATTTCAAATTATAGGAATATAACTTTGAACGGCTCTAATGCTTTTAATACACCACCTTCTGTGACGATATTAATTATACCTGGTCTCCTTATTGAACGGGTACGGTTTACCTATTTGCAACGTATGAATCTAGGGGGCGTATTGACTATAAATTAGGGCCCTATAAGATAATAATAAAACGCTGTCAATTTCAAGTATATAATAAACAAATATCTATACATTGGGTTTATATACAAATAAAAAATTACAAATCGTGTGGCAACATGTGTAGTGGATACATATAGATATATAAAGGTAACACAATAAAATTTGTATGTGTCACCGCATTTCATAAATCATCTTCTGTGATTGAGTCGTCTTGCAAGTCGGTGTCTGTGTCTGAATCATATTGCAAATTTATAATCAAATGTACTACTATTTTGTACATGTGCATATATTCGACCTATTTTGCTATTGCGTGTTTAACAGCATTTTTCCAATTTACAGCAGTTATATGTTCCATAGCATTGTGTGTTATACTGCTTTCACTAAATTTCGGTGTTTGATTTGTTCGTCTTATGGTATTTTTCAGTTGGGCCCATATCAATTCAGTTGGATCGAAAATGCAATGGTATGGTGGTAAACGCAAAATTGTATGTCCTGCTTCTTTGGCTCTGTTATCCACATAATAATCCTTTAAATATTTTTTTGTCTTCATCACCTCTATTAATTGGTTTCTTGTATAATGATCCTCAAAATATAAATCATTTTCTTCTAAAAATTCTTTAGTATCTTTCTTAGTATTACATTTTGTAGGGTCTTTGTTTTGCTGTCGAGAATGATACGGAGCGTTGTCCATCACCATCACACTATCTTTTGGTAAATTTGGCAGCTAAGTCTCACAAAACCATTCTTCAAATAAAGATGAGGTCATATCTTCATGGTAATCTAAACTTGAGGATTTAACATTTTTAGCAGATAATAGCGGTTGTCCGATCCATCCTTTTTCTGTCCCAGCATGAAGAAAAATTATTCTCTTCCCTCTCGAAACCGGCGCGTCCAACTGACACATATGTACTTGAACTATCCACCCAACCTTTGCAAATTGTGTCATGGGTATCATACCACGTCTCTCGTCTAAATAACATATGAATCGTCCTTCCTGTCTATACCTTCTAATTGCCGTTAAGTATTCATATCGAAGCTTCTGTAACCTCGGGCTTTCCATAATTGTGCGACGTTTATCTATAGTGCCAAACTTAAAACCAGCTTTCTTTAGCGTCCGCCACAAGGTTGCTGTAGAGCACTGAATATTTATAGGCTCATCACTGATTCTTTTATGTAAGCAGTCAAGTGTAGATACAACATTTCCTCTGTAGTAGAGTATACTTGCTGCCTAATAGTATCAATTTCATACTCTTCAATTTTTCTCGGTGCTCCTTTGTCACTTCTTTGCTTTCGAGGCCCTGCGTTATTCTTAATTATCTTATATATTGTTTCAAGAGGCACCTTGGTTAATTGCGACGTTCGTTGAATGTTCTGGGTTTGTAGTTCGTTATTTTCTTCCATCAGGGTATGATAGACATTGAGAATTATCTGTTTTGCATCTTCTGATATACCATAAGACCGCGTGCGTCTGCATTATCGCGATACCTGTAGAGTAAGCGAAACAGATAGAGATGTCTGTGTATTAGAACGGTAAACAAGTAGACGCAGTGTTATACTGGATTACAACAGAGCTAGTATTTCGCATATGCCTATGATGCACTCGTATTTGTCCAAAAAATCAACATTTATACGGTGTAGTCGGGCAGTCGCATTCACCGTCGCTTCCACATATGGGCGTCAGTTCGAGTTTTATTATTGCTTAAGAATAACATTTTTTTAGCTAATTACAGGTTAATTGCAATGTTGAATTACAATTCTGTTTTAAGAAG
This sequence comes from Amphimallon solstitiale, assembly GCA_963170755.1. NCBI lineage: Eukaryota > Metazoa > Arthropoda > Insecta > Coleoptera > Scarabaeidae > Amphimallon > Amphimallon solstitiale. The sequence continues at coordinate 250,821,588 of OY720675.1, forward strand.
TAAATATTTTATGTTTCAGTTTTTATTATAGTTGAGTTTTTAGATTATAATATTTGTTGAAAAATATTATTTTAGTTAAGAAGTTTTTTTTTATTTTAAAGTCTAGGAGTTATTTATTATTTGTTTTTGCTCTTTTATGTTGTTTATGAAGCTGTGATGAGTCACTTCACTGACATATTATCAGTGATTATCTGATGCTTCAAACAACTACAAATAATTACTTACAACGGGAACGCAATACCTATTACACTGCTCTTCACTTGATTTGCCTACGAATACATTTATACGTATAACTTATACGCCCGCTGTCGGTGTGGCAATTCAAGTTGGCACGCCCATTTATAGTCGACCAGTAGTTACTAATACATGCATCGCGCTATGAACGGCGGCCACACGGTATGCTTTCTCTGTCGTGCTCCAACAGTATTATCACTATCCACATCATCATCACTAACACTTTCAGCAAAAGGTCGCCACATGTTCGTGAAGTAAAGAGAGAAAAATCAAATATGTATACAGCCAAAGCCGTCTCTATCTTACAAGCCGTGCTGGTGGAGATTTGGCAACGTCGAAAGTAGTCCGTAGTTCTGTGTCCGTAGCTTCGTACGAATTTGTTTGTTTACACACTATCACACATTGCACACATCACATTGTGCGCTCATTAAAACATTACAGAAGTAGTTGTGGTATTTTGGTGATAAATATCCAAAACTTGTAAGTTATAGTGTTTTATGGGACGTGAAATAACATTTACAACAGTTGATGACAAATATAATTTAAGGTAAGACGCTTGCTATTAATATTCTAGCCGAGGCATTTCACATAACCTAACAATTTTACTTTCATAAGGTTGTTGTTGTTGACAAATTTTATACAAGGAATTTCTTTTAAATTGTAGATGCCAAGACGGTGTGTTGCTCCTGGCTGTCAATCTAACTACGATAGTTTTTTAAAGAAAGAACCTCCAGTATCAACGTTTTCGTTCCCAAAAAACGAATCAAGAAAAGCAGCCTGGTTACGTGCAATTCCAAGGAAAAATTGGAGCCCGTCTGCCTCTTCTGCCATTTGTATAAAACATTTTGCAGATCACTATGTAATAAAAACCCAAATTTTCAAAAATGCAAATGGGGAAATACAAGAATTACTCCTTCAACATCCAAAGCTTACTGAAGATGCAATGCCTACCATATTTCCTAATTTACCAGTGTATCTAACGCGAACACTGCCTGTGGAAAGAAAGTCACCTGCTTTAAGAAAAGAAGAGAATCTTAAAAAAACAGCCACAAAAATTGAAACATTTTTAAGGGATGACATTATAAACACATATGGAGACTTTGTGAAAAGTTTTTGTAGCCAGTTAAAAGACATTACAAAATGGAATTTCAAAGTTTGTGGTAATGGTGTGTGGTTCTATCTTTTAAGTGTTGATTTCGAATCAAACATTACACAAGATCATCCGTTGGAAGTATTAAGTAGTGTGTTTGTTTCCAGTGAACTAATTATTAATGTTTATTTAAAAGGAAGACAGATTTCTTCAAATGATCTTAAATGGCTTTTCCCAGAGGATCTAAAATTAACAAGGTGGTCACAGTTAGAAAATCTGCTTATAAGGTATAAAAATTTTCCTCATGAGGTAACAACTGAAACTGTTGACTATTGTTTAAATAAAATAGAGTATTTTGTAGCTAAATGTTTAGAAATAGTTGAACAGGATGAAACATTTTTACATAAGAATCTGTTAGAAATAATTAGAAATCAAATTACTTTAATATCGTCTAAGAAAAAGATCTATACCGCTAGTACAATATTATTTACATTCCTTATGTATTCTCAGTCACCAGCGGCATATAACGTTCTTAGAGAATATTTTATCTTCCCTCACAAACGTTATATACAGCACATTTCTGGTTCTCTACATTTGAGTCCAAATATTGAGATAAACACAAGCCATTATTTAAGTCATATCATCAAGCAGTTGAGTGATAGGGAATTGTATGTATCTCTTCTTATTGATGAAATTTATGTTAATCGTACCCTCACTTTTAAAGCACAAAATGTTACTGGTTTTGCAGAAAATAAATCAACAGAAGTTGCTAAAACGGTTGTAAGTTTTATGATTGCTTCTTGTTTTGGAAGTTACAAAGACATTATTCGGTTAATACCAGTTAGTGGTTTGACTGGTGAAGATTTAAAAAAATATACAGTAGAAGTAATTCAGCACATACAAAAATTTAATTTTAATGTGACAGTAGTTATAACAGATAATAATCGTATCAACCAAGCCATGTTTAGACTCTTTTGCAATGATAACTTTTTCACAGAAAATCCAGACTTTAAAAATGTTCCTTTATTTTTGACATACGATTTTGTACATATTTTTAAGAATATTCGTAATATCTGGATTAATTTGAAAAAGAATTTCTGTACGTTTGTGTTTCCTGATTTTGACAATGGTAACATCATACGAAAAGCTTCTTTCAATCATTTGAGGCAGTTTCATAACAATGAAAAAGATATGTTGATTAAAAAGGCCTTTAAATTAAATCACAAAACTTTATACCCAAGTAATCTGGAAAGACAAAATGTCAGATTAGTAGAAAATGTATTTCACTGTTCTACGATCGCTTCTTTAAAGGAGGTTGAAGAATATTCTGAAACAACTATGTTTCTTGAAATAATTAGTAAGTGGTGGAATATAGTTAACACAAAAAATATTCTTAAAGGCATTAAGAAAAGGAATGAGTGGTCGGATCCTATTTTTAATGTTAATGATCCAAAATTTGAATTTTTAATAAAATTTGTTGGGTGGATTAGGAGGTGGAGAGAATTATGTACTCAACAAATTTGTACTGGTCTCAGTAGAGATACATTTGATGCTATTGAACGAAGTACTGTAGTGTTGATTGATTTAATTAAATACTCCTTGCAAAATTGTCATGTAAACTACGTTTTACCAGGAAAATTCCAAACCGACAATTTGGAACGCCGATTTGGACGCTACCGTGCTCTTTCAGGATGCAATTATAATGTATCTTATCAGCAACTGATTGAATCTGAAAAAAAAATCCGCATAAAACAAATTCTTGAATTGGTAAAACAAAGTAAATTGTCATTACAAGAAGTAAGAGAGGACGTAACAGACGATGAAGATATATCTAGCGTCAACGTTGATGATTTTTATGACTTGTTTTCCAATAATTACGAGTATCTAGAAATTTGTGAATTGGATCAAGCCACAACTTTGTATGTCTGTGGTTTTGCTAGCAGTTCAATTTTCAAGAAGTTAAGTTACTTTAAATGTCAAGGCAGAATAAGAGAGTCGAAAGGGGACGAATCTGGATGTTCTTATTTTGATAGTCTTCAAAGAGGTGGTTTATGTTTACCCACAAATTATGTAATTACAATTTTTTATCACATGCACGCGTTATTTGAATATATTATTAACAATATTGAATTAAATTCATTGTTTTTTAAACATACTAATCAAAAGAAAATTTTGATGGCTCTCACATATGCAAGTTTAAAAAATAATGAATTCTTTAATCTTTATGACGATTGTGTGTGTGGTGTAACAGCAGTACAGCTGGCTAAGAAATGTTTTTCAATTTTTAGTAATATTATGTTAAATAATTTTACAAAACTGAAAGCCAGTTCAATACTCACTCATGGTATATCAAATGGTGCCAAAAAACGTAAAATTATGACCTACAAGTAAATAAAAATAATTATGTAAATTATTGTTATCAGCTTGTATAAATAACTATTTAAATAACTATAATAACTGTTTTTGTATGGAAATATAAAATGAAATAAATGTCTGATACTTTGACTTTTATTGTTTTCTAACAAAATAGATCATGTTTCTACTAATATTTAAAAATAGACCAATTTTTTTGAATAATTGATTCTACACTTATTTTTTGTGGAGCTTTTGAATAGGCTCTCCGTTGATACAGCGGTAGAGCGGTAGGACTACTAATGTGAGTCTTTGCGACGTTGCCACATGTAGTAGCACGGCTTGTAAGATAGAGACGGCTTTGATACAGCAGTAAAGATTAACAATAAATGATAAATAGACTCAATATTAGATGTAATATATACCAACTCTCCTATCTATATTTACTTAAATTTTCTTTAATAAATATAAGCACTTATTTCATCTAAATTGCAGTAATTACAGTTTACTTAAATTTTGTCATTACGGACCTCAGCAGTTTGTTTGCGTAAAAGATAATCTTATTGAGCGGCCAGGTAGTTATTGCCGCAGGTGGTGCAATAAAAGCATTAGAGCCGTTCAAAGTAAAGCACTATAGTAAGTCAATTATACAGTACTAAGAAGCCTCGGAGATGTCCCTTAGCTTGAAATATCAAATATCCTCAAGACAACGTTTTCAAACGTCTATAATGTAGTGTTAACGCCCTAATAAAGTTTACGCTGTGTGATTATGAGCTCGTTAAAATTTGCAGATTTATTTGTTATAGTCAGTAACATTTAATTTCAGGAAGTGTGATTTAGTGCAGCATTTCTTTAAATCATTCGTTCTTCCCTCCATTAAAATCAATCAACACCTCATAAATCCTCTTTGTGAGTGCCTCAATTCGTCTCAATTTCTGCTAGACACGCGGGCACGCACACAATCACGGGGCCAACGTATCCGCTATACATGTGTCAACAGAACCATGCGGTCAATTTGTCAGGAGGACGATTGTCCGTAATCTGTTTCGTAAGAGACGAGGAGTGCGCCGGTGTTTGTTACGCTCGTCGGGGCTTCAATTGAATCTTTCGACCGCACACAATAAATAACTAACTGAACGCGAACATCGTGATGCGAAAGACGGACGGGGACCAGCGATGAGTAACGCGTTGTTTATTTGTATTACATGCCCCCCACCCCCCGCGTTTTTAGCCGTGGTTACACACGCTACAACTACTACGTTTTCTATATTACCGCCGCTGTCGATATAGGAATCTGTTTGTTGAACTGGAAAATCACGAATTTTCTGACGTCTGCCGGGTAAAATGAAATGTATGTTAATGTATTTCACGATTTATTTTTAAGGCTATACGCCCGGCCTCGAAATAGTTTTTCCCATTTCCTAATCGTATTTTTCATGAAAACCTTACCGAATTTACAGGCTAATTTAAGAAAAAAATGCCTTTCAATGGATAAATCGTAATTTCTTCGAAATTGTCCAAAGGGCCCTAAATAAAAATAAAAATGTAAGAAATTTCAAAAAACAAGCCTTTATTTAAAATTATGTAACACTCAACAGTAATACATAAATTTTATTTTTTCTTAATTTTTAAAAATAAGGTCACAAAACGGAAAACAAAATTTTGAAATTTGGGCGAAATTCACTGAAATCAAATAGAGTATGTGGTACGCTCGCACATTGTGTCTAGAGGTAGCTCCGCCTACCATTTCGGGCAGTTTCTACGCAGTTTGTAAAATACTTCTGAGATCGGTGTATGTTAAGAAAGTAATCGTTACTCGGACATTATTTTATCGAAACCGTTGATATTTTCTTTACAATATAGTGTACATATACAGTGTCAGCGTCACAATACTTCCTTATACTACGTATCAGAAAGTAAAAGCAATATCTCTTCCCGTCCCTAACGCTATACCTGCTAGAAGCGCATGCTAGGACTCACACGGCTTGCGGGCAGGGAGTATAATTATTATATTTGACTCGCAATAATTTGCTTCGCAAACGATCTAGAAATTTATTTCTTGCACAAAAAATAATTTTGGAATGTTGGCTTTATTTTGTTTCACATATATTATATGGGTAAATTCTGAAAAATAAGATTAGTTACTCGATTGCTGAAAAATATCTTACACAAATTGGTGGTCTACTAAAACTTTTTTTTTTTATAAAATTTACACACCATAAAGAAAAATCGAAAACACTAGTATCATCCAAATACTTTAGGGTATAACCTTAAAAAAAAACAGATCCCTAGCTCTCTGCATTGCTGAGATATCACGAGATAAGTATTAATAATTGAAGAAAATGAAAATTTTAAAATTTACACAAAAAAACGATTTTTCGACCTTTCTGCGATTTCGATTTTATTTTCCAACTCAAAATTTGAATCCGGCAGGTGATTATACATATACAGCTTCACTTTTTTTTGTGTGTTTGAGAAAATATAGATGTCTAATTTAGGGGCGGTTGCTTCCCGACTGTCAAACATGTGGGCCAACCGGCGATTATCTGAGACCATAACGCAGGCATAAATTACAGGCAGATTAGATTAGGTGACAAGTTCTTTTCTCTATCTTTTTCCTCAGCATAAGACAGAGCACGCGGACCCTTAAACATTTGTCTTTTATTTATATTTGCACGAAAAGCAGTGGTACGCCTATTTCAAATCGAACTCAGCTTGAAGCGGGCGTCCAGCCTTAAGGATAAAACTTAAATTAAGTAAGGGGATGAAGTTGGGTAATATCCGCGACAGAGTGAGTTATCCACTCCACCACTTGAATATATTCTAAAATATGTATTTGTGAGCCTACTATAGAAGCAAACAAAATTTGAAGGTCAAAATATTTTATTATTCAACACTCTTCTTAATTGGATACATTTATTACAACGAACCTGCAAGCCTCTAGACCTTTCAAAAAGAAATTTTTATCTTGCTCTGCAAACCAGGTCTCCACAGCTTCTATCACCTCTTCGTTGGAAGAAAATTTACGACCTTCAAAACTTTTTTTTTCAGTTGAGGAAAAACAAGATAATCGAAAGGAGCCAGATCTGGTGAATAAGGAGGGTGTTCGAGTTATCCATAGTTTTTTCTCGTAGAGTGGTCAGTAACGTCGAATAGTAATTCTCAGTTATTGTTCTACCCTTATCCAAAAAATTAATCATGATTACTCCATGACAATCCCAAACAACTGAGGCAAGAACTTTTCCAGCAGATTTTTGAACACGAAACTTCTTAGGCCTTGGAGAACCAGAGTGTCTCCATTCCATAGATTGCTGCTTTGTTTTTGGGTCGTAGAAATGTACGCAAGCTTCATCCATAGTAACAATAAGGGTTTAGAAGTCTGCATCTTTTCCAAACCGAGCACAGATCGAACGCGAATGCTTTCTTCCCACCCTTGCACGCTTCTGGTCAACAGACAGACATTTGGGGATCCATTTTGCAAAATTTTTCTCATGTCCAAATCGACGTTGAACTATATGATGGACGCGCTCATATGAAATATTGTCATGAACTGACACAGAAATTGGCCTTCCTGATCGGTGTTCATCTTGAATGGAAAATTGACTCCTTCTGAAGCTTGCAATCCAATTTTTCACGGTCGCATACGATGGACATTGATTGCCAAGGGCATTAAGCATATCTTCGTAAATCTGCTTACCTTTTAACCCCTTCAAATACAAGTACTTGATGATGGCTTGATACACCAATTTCTCGATTTTCACAATTTCGGTCGACATCTTTTTTTTTCAAATTTTAGTGCGCAACTTTGGTTTAACTTTTTGACGTGAAACTTTACACTGACATTTCTAACAGGTTATGTTTCGTTGCTATGGTATCGCAATATTTTTTTTTATTTACAGAACCGGTCAAGGCTAACTAGATATCAATACATCCACGTATATGAAATTATTGTCCTGCGTATTTAATTAAAATTGAATGGTCAGCAAACAAAAATAGTGTAAAATTCACTTCATCATTACAGAAAGTGCTTATACGAGGGGCACCTTTTTATATTTTTTACAAAATCTGGGAAGAAAATAAAATTTTTGGGAACAAACTATTTTATTGTTTTTCAAAATATTCGCCTTTATGGTCTATACACTTTTGCATGCGTACGAACCAGTTCTCAAAACATTTTTTCCACTCTGAAGCTTGTATATCAGAAATAAGGTTTTCAAAGACTTCGACTGCTTCTTGAGGTGTTGAAAATCTCTGTCCACGCATTTTTGTTTCACAGTTGGGAACAAAAAGAAATCATTCGGCGACAAGTCAGGTGAATATGGGCAATGAGTCATTATTTCAACACTTTTCTCCTTCAATAGCCAATTGTTAGACGTGCTGTATGGGAATTCTCATTGTCGTGATGAAGAATAATGCTACGTTTTCGGTTGTTCTTCCTGATTTCGTCAGTAACTTTTGGCAAACAAAGTACTGTATACCATTCAGCGTTCAACATTTCTTCGATCCTCTAAGAGAATTTTTGCGATGTGTCCTGTACAGCCGAAGAAACAAACGACCATTTTCTTGGAAGTGCTCCTTGCACGAACAACTTTTGTGGGTTTCGATTCATCTTGGAACACCCATACAGTAGATTGTTGCTTGGATTCCGGCTGATACGCATGTATCTATGTTTCGTCATCTGTGACGATGTTGTATACGGATTTTGCGGGTCCTACGTCGAATTTTTTGCGCATTTCTTTACACTAAATGACATAAGTTGCTTTCTGTCCTTCGCTCAATCCATCTGGAACATATTTTTTTTACAAATAAATGTTCATGTAAAATCGAATGTACTGCAGTCTGCGATATGCCAAGAGATGCCTCTATCTCACTATAAGTCACATGTCGTTCGTGTTCTTTAATTTTCCGCACAGCATCGATGTATTTTTGGAATCACAACAGATTTTGGTCGACCTTTACGTGATTCATCAGTCACTGAGGTACGACCGTGACGAAATTCTACAAACCAATTGTAAACTGTCTTCTCTGATGCGGCTTCGTTACCAAAAGTTGACTGAAGCGATATAATGCGTTCTTGTGGAATTAGGCCCTTTTTAAAATCGTAAAAAATCATCCGACGAAAACCTTCACGAGTAATCTCCATTATTTTACAAACTCACTGTCTTAAAACTGTCACTGTCAACAAACTACTGACTCGATTTCAAAGCTATCGCGGATACTTCATTAACAAATGTCAAACTTTAAGAACATAGTGTTTACATTTGTCAAAAGCACCATCTAGTGGTTGATTGTAAGAATATAAAAGGTGCCCCTCGTATGAGAAATACTGTAACATAAACTGCAGTAACGATCAAGATTCAAATTAGGTTATGAGAGACAATGTTACGTAATAGTCAACCTAAATTGCAGTGGAATGGAACAATCGAACGACAGAGATATCCACTTAGCACTTGATTTTATCCTAAAACACGTATTCCTCAAATATATGAAATTATTGTCGTACGTATTTTATGAAATTGAATGATCAATAAACAAAAACAGTGTAAAATGAGTTATCTACTTCACCACTTGATTTTATTCTAAAACACGTGTTCGTCAAATATATGAAATTATTGTCCTACGTACGAAGGGTCGTTTTTATATTCCCAGGCATTAAGAAGGTCATGAGTTCAAATCTCATCGTGGGCAAATTTTAGTGATAAAATTTCCTAATTAATTTACTCAGCGCGAAGCAGAAAAATCAATTTAGGTATTTCTCCGCTGAGAAAAACAGAATTTTAAAAATAATTAAAATTCAAATTTACACATTCATTTCCGAACTGCCGGATAAAAATGTATTATTTCAATCTGTCACTTGATGATATCAAGACGTTTAAGTAGATATGAACTCAAGCCCTCGTGGCGCAGTTGGTAGCGCATCTTGACGGCATTAAGAAGGTCATGAGTTCAAATCTCATCGTGGGCAAATTTTTGTGATAAAATTTCCTAATTAATTTACTCAGCGCGAAGCAGAAACATCAATTTAGGCAAGGTGTCCTGTTGCTTCACACCTTATAGTCCAGATCTCGCTCCGCGCGATTATTTTTTGTTTCCTAATTTCAGAAGAACTCGAAGGGGAACAAAATTTGTTGACGATGAAGAACTTATAGTGGCGGTTGAAAGGTATTTTGCAGACAAACCAAAGGAACTTTTTTATAGTGGATTAAAGATGTTATATTAAACACTTGCGTCCAAAAGCAAGGGGCTATATTGAAAAAATTATTAAAATTGAATGATCAATAAATACAAATAGTGTAAATTGAGTTATTCACCTCACCATTGCAGTGCCTGCTTATATGAGAAATACTGTTAGGTAAACTGCAGCAGCGGTCAAGATTCAAATTAGGTTATGCAATAAGGTTACCTAATAGTTGATATAAATTGCACTGAATGAAGAAACAATCGAGCGATAGAGTGAGTTATCCACTTCACCACTTGAATATATTCTATAATACGTATTTCCCAAATATATGAATTATTGTTCTGCGTACTTAATTAAAATTGAATGACCAATAAATAAAGAAATGAGGTGTGGACACCACACGTCTTTCTTATACGTATGAGCGTTTCAAACTATACAATTTTAAGAATTTTTTTACACAAAAACTAATCAAAATCCTATTCAAAGTACTTCTATTCTCTTAATAAATCTCTATAGAATGCATACTTTGCAAGATATTCGAAAAAAGTGCTTGTCCCTAAGAGTAAAAGAGTACTTCCGGTCCGAATTTTCAAATATTATATATACAAAAAATATTGCAAATCTAGCACTAAATACTTTTGTACTCTTGATAAATATATACTGAATGCATAATTTACGACATTCACAAAAAATCGCTATTCCATAAGAGTAAAAGTGGTACTTCCGGTCTGAATTTTGAAATTTTTTTTATACAAAAGATATTGAAAATTATGTTTTAATTACTTTTTTACCCGTAACGTATCTGTCTAAAAAGCATGACTTGCGAAATAAATGCGGAAAAAAATAATTTTCGATAAGAGTAAAAGACCTACTTCCGGTAAAAATTTCGAAAAACTTTTTAAACATAATTGTTCTCAATTTTAATTTTAAGTACATACGAATTCTTTATAAATTGGTTTAAACTTACTAGTTGACGAAATATTGGCAAAATTTAATTTTTTTGCTGAAATAAACTGCTACTTCCGGTCTACCGATTTTACTGAAAAACTAATCAGATCTCAAGAGGGAGATTAGACACGTAAATACAAAATTTGGAATTGATATCTACAGCGCTTTGATCGCTATCGTGGTCACACACAGACAGACACACAGACATTTTTTAAAAACCACTTTTTCGGTATCAGGGGACTTCAAAACGTGGACATTGCAAAAATCTCTAGGTCGAAAATTTTCGTCATCACAATACTTCCTTATACCACAGTATAGAGCTGTATAGACACAGTAGTTTCTCTCGCCGTCGGCACCTTTGATGTTTGTGTCCCAAAATAGTACTGCGCATTCACGCACGCACAACCAGAGGCGTAGTAATTTTTTCTATTCAGGAATAAGCCAGTGACGCAGAACCAAATCGTTTATGAGATAATTATGTTAATCTATTTTTAAAATTATGAAAAAGCTATATCAATAATACAAAAAACGATGATAAAACACTGCTTTTTATTAAGTACATATTACACACGCATTTAAAATGTAATACATTATACGTACAACACAAAAAAAGGCTCCTCTAACCTAAAGATTACTTAAATTTCTTGACACAATTCATCAATGGTGTTGTAAAATTGTTATTTTATTTGAATTGCCACTAACTTTGAAATTTCTATTGCAAAATTTCAAAGTATAAAAAATTCTTACACGAATAAATAGCTTTATCAAAAATTCAGTAGGAAAATTTTCGCAGGGATGTTTATATGATATCTCCTCCAACTTCTGTTTTAATTTAAAGCTAACATTTGGTTCGAAGGAAAATGAAGAAAAAAATTCACAGAAGGCTTTTTCCTAATGCAGTATTTATATATAGGTATACTGAAATTATGGTCGGGCGTTGCCAAATTAGTAAAGCTGTTTCACAAAGTTAGGACATGCCTTAAAATAAGTGTAAAATTTGAATTCATTCATTTCTTGTGTTTTAAACGTATAATTGTTGGAAAACTATGCTTTTCAAAACATTTGTGTCCCAAGTAACCTATAAAATAAGTGAAGGCATTTTGTTCAGTTATATTTTCCCATTGTCGGTAATCAATCTTCGAAAATTAAATTTTGCGTTGGTGCTGGTGAATTTGTCATGAAGTTTGAGTAATTATTCACAACTACAATACACAATATGCACATTTTAACAGTTGACGACATTTTAATGCGCCTGGGGATCTTACCGCATTGGTTCTTTCGGAAACCTGAAAAAGCTTAATTTAGAATTGTTCGAGCTATTCTTGCACCGAGGTGCACAACAATAATGGGGCATTTTTGTTCCAAGTATTCGCGAAACGAAACACTACAATTATTGATAAAACGTTATGCTGTGTGCACACTAATTATAAAAAACAATTTGTTTGTCAAAAATGTTGGAAGTACGTCAGCATCCATTAAATTATATGAAAATGTTTCAAGAAAATGCACAATAATCAAACAAAAATTTTTGACACACATTTTAAACACAAATTCTAAATTAATAATGTGTTAATAAATTTATTTGACGTTAATTATAAATGCCAAAAGAATGTATAATTTAGTTTTACAAATGCCTTGTTTAATCTGTGTACAACTACCCATTAATTTGTAAAATTAGTGTTCATAATAAATTGTTTGTCAAACATTTTGTATAATTGGTGTACAGCATAACTTATATTAACGGCCATTCACAAATCGCATGCCCAGCAGTCGCATCAAATAATCCCGCCGACTTAACAGGTGATAGCTGACTACTGCGCATTCAGAAATTTTCACGCACGCGTCGGTTCAAGGTCGTCGGTAGGAGGACAATTATTTCCCTCGAGAGAAACTACTGTTTCTATTACATAGCTATATACTGTGCTTATACTATGTATAAGAAAGTAAAAAGAATGAGTTATTCACTTTACCATTCCAATAGATGCTTATATGAGAAATACTTTTCCAATAACGTCAGGCTAAGAGTTTCTAACATAACGGATGACCGGTTGATTAATTTTGTTACGAAATGAAACATTCGATTCATGATTATTAAAATATGGTGGTATTCATATAGCGAGGATACACATATATTATTGTTGTATATTTTTTTATAACTGATAACAGAACCGATTTAGCCACTTACGTATATTTAATAATGTCGAATAGCCTTAATGCAACGTCATATTGACGTCAGCGATTAAAAATACACAGTTTGATATTGCGGTGTTACAAGAACATTTATTGCGTTTTGTTTTTATAGAAATCTACAACAGTACTAGAGTTTTATTCGCATTTGGCAGTTTTCACATAATAATTGGCTTTATTAACTTGAATTTACAGAAGTATTAATTAAATATGTTGAAAGACGAATATACCTGTGTCGAAACGATTACATCACTGGTGATACTATGCCGTCACACCACTTGAAAATATACAGCAATAGCTACTAGGAGGGAAGCCTGCAAAGTCTTTAGCTTGACACATAGAAAGTTCCATGCTTTATATAAACACACGTAATATACAATTATACATTTTTGTAAAATAGAAAAAATTGAATTTCGTGCAGTCATTAGATTCTTTGTTTTTGATGGTTCAACACCAACAGCAATTTCTGTAAAATTGTTAAAAGTGTATCCACCTTCACTTTTCACTCTGAAAAAATGGGCTGCACTTTTTAAGTTTGGTTGTATAAGTCTCACAGATGATCCACGCGATGGTCGTCGAAAAGCTACTGTAACACCACAAATCAGCCAACAAGACCCATGATATGATCTTACATGATGGATGAGTGAGTGAAATAGCTGAAACCATATGCATCCCAAAATAATGAATTGGAATTGTTTTGCACGATGAATTACATGCGAAAAAGAGTTTTGCAAGATTTGCATGACCAAAAACCGATTTGAATTCGTATTTTTTAAGCGTGTTTTGAACATTTCAATAATAATAATAAATTTATTTCCATCAATAAAGACACGCAAAACAAACAAAAAAGAAACTTACAATAAAGTAAATACATAAAAAATGGTTGGAAAAGGGATGCATTTCAAGCTATGCTTGTTCCACTATTGCATCCCTCACCAAATGAGCAAAGCACACACCATCAACTGACAGTCGAATTGATTGTCTAAGCTCCAATGAAAAGTTGCTAAAAACCATTACAAGTGTTTTTGAAGAATTCAAATAGTGTGAATGTTTACGGGAATAATTAAACACTGAATCCAAATCAGCATTAATAGCAGTCACCGCCTCCAACAAATCACCTCGCTGAAACCTGTGATATATCCGAGAGTCGTCATCGTACATGTGATATTTGCTGGTATGTAAACAAGTCATTATATTGCAGGTGTAAATACTGAATAGTAACGGACTGAGAATAGAGCCCTGCGGAACACCAGCCCACAAACACCTAAACTCCGAAACCTGATCTCGCAATCTAACACACTGACGCCGATCACCCAAATAATTAAGAATCTTTAGGTTATATCCTCTAAGCCTAAATACTGGAGATCTGACAACAGCACCTCATGATCTATAGTGTCAAATGCTCTAGCAATACCAAAATCACAGAGCCAGCCTGATCAACGGCTGATATAATATCATCGGTCACCATAGTCAAAGCTAGAATTTTCGACAACACTGACTGGTCTAAGATCAAAAAAAGTTTCGACAGTTTTCTTTTTTGGTGTAGATACCACTGATGTCATTTTCTAACATCGACGAACAAAAATTAACCAAATGTGTGATAATTGAATAATGTATGGGCAACAGACCTGGTGAAGTTAACACCAATATTATCAACCCCAGTGACATTTGTAGATATTCCATTCATAATTTTTAATTTCAACAAAATAAAATGGATTTCGAACGTTGTTTCATAACTGTTGATGTAAGATGGATTCACTACTATAAACCAGAGGGAAAAGAACAGCGAAAACAATGAATTGACGCCGATGGAAATGTATCAAGGAAGGCAAAGACGGTTTTGCCAGCAGGGAAGGTTATGGCAACAGTTTTTTTGGGATTACAAATGTCTATTATTATATTCAGAAATGTGAAAGAATAGACTCTGTAACCTTATGGATCAGATTGATACAAAAATTTGTGAGGAAACACGTTTTCAACAAGATAGTGTACGTCTTCACACAAATGTCTTCACGATGGCAAAATTCAAGGAGTTAATGTAGGTATTGTTCAAGTGCCGAAACTATTGCAACCGTCGATCAATATTTTGCAGAGCTTCCTTGATCAAACTTTAATGATGGTATTGAATTATTCGAAAAACGGTGTCACAAATGTATTGAAGTTTTAGGAGATTAATATATATTAAATAATAAAAAACATATTGCTGTGATCTTCACATCATTGATATAATAATATTAAGAATTAGTTTAGTTATTGAAAAAGAACACTAATTGTATTCTAAAAAAATCGTTTATTAAAAATTTAGGATATAAGTTCAAAACATATAAATAATAAATATGGTATAATATAATATAAGTATAGTATAATGGGGTGCTTATATATAAAGACAAACCTCTTTATGAAAATAAACATGAATTGTTAGTATATTTTAGTTAAAATAAGTATACACATTAAGTATAAAATTAAACACAAAATAAATCAATGCACTCTAGATTTTGTAGAAAAGACAAGCACGAGATATGTTTTGAATATAAAAATACAGAACCTAATTTCGTACAAGGCGTTAGAACAGCCTTAAACATGTTAATAAATGGACCATTATTTAAAAACAAAAAGGTATTGAAAGTGAATAACAGAGGAAGACTTATGTTAAAAGATGGGACAATAAAGAGAGTGAATTATTTAAATGCTATTAAGTTATATGAACAAGGTAATATCAGGTGTGATCGAGAAGAGAATATGATTTAAATGAAAGAATATAAATTCATACAAACATAATGGTACCGATTCAATAGAAAGATTTTGATAATAATACTTAAGATATAGTAAATACCTATAACTTAATATCTATGTACAGAAAGAGGATATAAATCAAAACATTTCTAGTGCGAAGTGACAGATCGTAAATAAGAATGTTTTATGTAAACAGTAACTGTATAAATTAAAAACACACTTATTAGTTCTTGTATGTATAACTCAAGGGCTTCAAAGACTATGGAAATGGTCATGTGTGGTTTAAAAACCTGCAAAAAAATGCAGTGTCAATATTGTTAATAGATTTCTGAAAAATCGACGTATTACTTGAGAAAATATGGTTGAATAGTCCGAGAGAATGTGAGGCAGACCACCGATCTTTGCAGTGCGAGCCCGATAAGAAAAATCTCAGTCATAGACAACGCTTTTCATGTGCTACCAGAACAAAGAACTAAAAAGAAAATTAGAATAAATGTTAGTACAAATCATGAAAAAGTAATGCATTCATATAAGTATACAATGAAGGTGTTATAATGAGGAAGGAAGGAAAAATATACTTACTGAAGGTGGGATATAACAAGTTGGTGATAAACAATAATAACAAACGGTTCGAGTCGTCGCCATAACTATGTAACTTCAAAGACGATGTACGCGTATTGGTGCAAGTATGATAACCTGAATAAAACGAAATAGAAAGATTTTATCACGAACGTTTTAAAATCAATGCCAACCTAAAATTTAATTAGATAACAGAGGCGCTACAGATTGCCGCTAGTCAATTTTTTTAAGTATATAAAGCGAAAACAAGAATAGACCTGTGGAAGATGATAATTCAAGCAGTAAAGACGTTAATTTTGGAAAAGAATACATTTTTTTTTGATGGCGAAAGTGATAGTGGCTTATATGCACTATTTATGATCTCACGATTTAAGAATCTGTATTAAGAATTAGAATTTTATTTTCATTTAGTTTCTTTTAAAACAATTTCATTCAATTAATTTTCATTTTTATTATTTTAATTTTTAAGATGGAGGACATCAATAAGAATGAATTTGATAAAATGCACGATGATATGAAGTAAGTTATAAGATAAATAATTCAATTTAGGTATAGTTAATGGTGTTAGAAGTGCTGAAGGTACTATGTGAAAATATTTGCCTTTAGTAAATCGTTGGGCATCGTTAATTAGATGAATATTATCTTGTATAATAATAATAATTCGTTATTTTAAAATAATAAAAGGATAGTTAATGCAAGGACTCATAAGAACATGAATAAAAATTTTATGCTGTTAGGAATAAGTTTATAAATAGACTATTCTAATTTTTATTATTCATCAGCATTGTTGCATCCATAGCAATATGTCGCGTAAAAAAATATTTACATTATTGGTAGGCCTGAAACATTTCAGACAATGCTCGGACTATACTAGCACCTGCAGATTCCATAGTTTGAATCAGGTTTATTTGAGTGAAATATTTGCCTAAGACAACTGATCTTGTTTACACGGATGGTATATACATAATACATGTGATATGTGTCTTTCCTCTCTTGCACGCTGTAGGACAGTATATTTTTGTAAAAATAATTTTACCGGCAAATATAAAAAGTTACACCAATTTTCTATTTTCTCGTAGAGGGTGGAAAAAAATTGTTATTCGCGTATCTTTCCTTGGACAGTTGTCCTTACATTAAATTTTCACGCAAGTAACGATGAAGTACCTCCAACGCTCACCTCGGCATCGTCGAAAGTAAAGTCCCGGTAGTACGTACGAATCCTTCAAGGAGATCTCCTGAAATATAAATTATCTTCCGCCGCGCTCTCTGTCCCACTTTTCGCTTCTTCATCTGTATATTTTTCTGATCTCTTCACCCCGCCGAGAGTTGCGGGAAACTATTACCGACCTTCCGTTCTTTCGTGGACAAACGCCGTTGCCGAAAAAGCAACTTCCATTTCACGGGGAAATGATGAAAACTCCTAAAAATTGCATGGATGTTTGTTGATGTAATTCTCGCGTTTCGTACTGCTGGATATTCCGGGCATGTTCTGGTCGAATTGAGGTCGCAGGGTGTTGGAAATTGCACAGTGAGAACGAAAATAAACGAAGTGATTGTCACAGATGAAGGCTGTGGTTAATTAATGAGTGAAGATTTTCACGGCACACACAGAAAAGTACTTTCTTGGATCAAGTGGATCTGTCTTGAGTCAAGTAAACGGCACGTTTATATATACGCAAGAAAATATTTACTTCAATCAAGAAAAAAAAATTCTTGTTATTTAAGAAAATATATTCTTGCTTCAAGTATTTGCCTTTTTAATTCAAAGATATCTTGTTTTGGTTATAGAAGCGATTTACTTATTTCAAGAAAGGGAATATTTCTCTTAAGTAGATTATTTCTCAATTGAAAAACTTGATTACTTGATACAAGAAATTAAATTTTCTGGTCAAGAAAGCATTACCTTCTTGTTAGAATTTCAAATATTTAATTCAATTCTGCCTTTTCTCAATCTAAATATATGTATATTTGAATAAAATAATTGATTTTCTTAAAATGATAATTCGTTATCTTTATCCAAGAAAATATTTACTTCAAATAAAACTATTGAAATATTTGAGCCAATAAACTGTTTTTTATTGCATGAAGTAAATTGTATTCTTAATCAAATGAGTATCTAAATTGTAATTTAATACTACCAGAATAATTATTAATTATATAATTATCATTAGTTTTTACATTTTATACTAAATAATATTTACAGTCATCATTACAACGCCTATTATTTAGTACAAAAAGGTACTAATAACAATTATATAATAATAATTATTCAGGTAGTATTAAATTACAATTTAGATACTCATTTGATTAAATAAATAACATACTTTGCTTAAGAAACAGGCTAATCTAATTACATTAGAATTTCAGGTACAATAATAGATAGAAAAATACGTATTAATGAACATCGTGTATTAATAATATAGATATAATAAACATTACATATTATTGCAGGTATAACAGTTTTACAAATTAAAAAAATAACAGTGTTTATACATATATATGTATGTATATAACAATATGTGTTATTATTTATATAGTACAGCTAACTTCTAAATTGTATGTATTTCGGTAATACTAGATATATTCATTCCACTTGGCAACATATGTTCTTGAGTGGGATATTTTAAAAATTATTTGGAAATGGCATAAAATTGGAGTATTATGTTATATCTTAGCCTTTGCATGGACAATTATAGACTCCAGGCTTTCTTGGATAGAAAACTTCCAATGTCCATTGTTCAGTCTTTTTCTTCCTTTACAAGGTATTAGATGTGATAACATATATAATTGTACCTTAGTGTAACTTTGGAATCTAAAAAATCGTATTTTTTTTTGAATGTCATAACAAAATTGGAATTTGTCTAATGCAAACGGTGTGTATACTTACTGTCATTAGAGCTCTTTTGTAGGGATACATATAATTCCTTGCATACGTCGTTTTTGTTCATTAGTGAATATAGCATTTCAAAGAACACATGCCATTGATTTATTAAATTTAGACCACTCTCAGAATATAATTCGTCGAAGTCCAAATTTATCTAAAGGAATTTATAATTACGTTATGAAAATAAGCTGTTACAATAACCTACCCAGGCTCTCTGCTCTATTATCCAGTAACATAGGCCAGTTTTTTAAATAGTCTTCTATACTAGAAGACGTATCTTGCTTTCTTAAGGGGTAACTTATCTGCCACTTACTACATACTTCATGCCATGGTTCACTTCTTGATTTCAGCCATAATGCAGCAAGCTGGGCATCTTCTGAAATATCTACAAGTATACTAATAGTTAGTATATGACAGTACTTATAAACATTTTCTTTATACTCTATTTTACAATAATAATAAGAAACACGGATAATTTTCACCACTTACCGCACACATTATTTAATGGACCTTCATTTGGTGTCTTTTTGCTCGTTATGCCTCCACGAAAAAGTTTTTTTTTTATTTTGTCCACTAACTTCCCTTTTGCTAGTATATGTTTTTTAGTTGGGCTTTCAGCCTTCTTTACTGCTGGCATATAATATGTTTCTGGACATTCATTTGGAAAAACACATATTATTTTGGCTGTTAATATATTATATTCGGAATGTTTGAGCCGACTGAAAGAGATGGTTTATTGTTTTCAATTTATATATTTATAGCATCGCTTACTGTTTAACTATATATAATTATATATATGCTTGCATATTATATCCACCAATCTATTTCGTTTAGAATTATCTAAAGAACTATTAACACTATCGAAATTTGTGATACTGTTCCCCAGTGGAGAAATTTTTAATAGCGTTTCTAAATCAAACTTTGGAAGATCGTCTACATGATTTGAATTAAGTACTTCAACATATATGGGGTCTTCGTTTTGATCGGAATTCTAAAACAGTAAATATATATGCCACAAGAAAATATTGACGTGTTATTCAACAAAGAGTATTGAGTAAAATATTTAATAATAATATCATTATTTTTTGATAATTTAAATATTTTCAAATTAAAAATGAGAATAGAAAGTCCTTATTTTCTTTAAGTATTACTATAAAATCTAAAGTGATTAAAGTCAAAAGCGTCAATGTATCTTTTTTATCTTGTTAAAAATGCAAGACTTTATCTCTCTAACGTTGTCATCACTTTCCTGTTTTTATTTAGAGGGCATAGCTCCGTCCATTAGTATTACTATTAGGTTAATGATTTCGATACGCACATACAAATATTTTTATTATCATATGTAAATAAATATATGAGTACGTACACGTTTTTACAAATTTAATATTTTTTATTCTCATCTATGAGATACACATGCATCACGTACCTAAATATATATCTAAGTATATATTATTACCTTCTCTCACCGCATCTTCTATGGTCGCCTTGAGGTTGCACCATATAAAATGCCCATTATGATGCAAACGCGCATAAAAATTGTCCATTTTTCATTGATATATGCTATTAATATACACAAATAACTAGGTGAACTATTAAGAAGTTTTGAACAAAAATGATATACTTACAGGTACTTGACACAACACAAATGTACAAATGCTTTTATCAAACGCAGAAAGTACTTCGTAATTCGACTATCAACAACAAAAGAGGGCCTATTTAATATCACGCAATAACATATCACGTGACAACCAACGCTTCATCCCTTCTATACCCCACCGCCAGTCAAATAAAGAACGACATAAAATTTGATAGACAAAGATATACTTGTATTTGGTGCTCACCAGTAGAACCTCAAGTAAATAATTTATTTCTTCCAAAAAAATTCACCTACTTGCAGGAAATATATTTTCTTGATTGAAGTAAATAAATTCTTGGATTTAATA
The DNA here is from genome assembly GCA_963170755.1 of Amphimallon solstitiale. Lineage (NCBI taxonomy): Eukaryota > Metazoa > Arthropoda > Insecta > Coleoptera > Scarabaeidae > Amphimallon > Amphimallon solstitiale. The sequence goes on from OY720675.1 coordinate 250,842,719, forward strand.
TTTAAGGTCAAGTAAGTATGTTTTCTTGGGTGTAGAAACCATTTTTCTGTGTGCAGCGGAAGAAAATATAAACAAATTGTGTGGATAGATTGTGTGAATATGAGCTTGGTTGGAAAAAGTTGAAATACATTCTGCTGGAAGTGAATATAGAGATGTTCTTGTCAAAGATCATTGAATAACAGATTAAGGAGAATGTTTTGCAAAATAATGGAGATTAAATTTTCCTTCTACGAAATGCAAAATCCTGATAGGAAAATCAGAATACATATTTGGAAAGCAGAATTGAAGCAGTGTAGATGAAAAGAAACACTCATGTACGAGGGTGAGGTGAAAAATTCTCGGCCTTACACAGAGATGGCGTTCCAATCATCCACACCGGAAAACATCGAAAAGGTGCACGATATCGTGTTGGACGATAGGCATGTGAAGGTGAGTGAGATGGCTGAGACCGTAGGAATATCGGAAGAAAGGGTGCAAAACATCTTGCACGAAGAATTTGGGACCCGAAAGCTCTGCGCAAGGTGGGTGCCGCATTTGCTGAATGCCAATCAAAAGCAAATGCGCAAACAACTTTCGCAGCAATGTTTGGACCGATTCAATAGGGATCCGACCGATTTTGTGCGGCGATTTATTACCATGGATGAGACATGGATCCAACACTACTTGCCAGAAACGAAACAGCAGTCGTAGCAGTGAGTGGAAGCCGGTGGTGCAGTGCCAAAGAAAGCGAAGTCGATCTCATCTGGCGGAAAGGTCATGGTCAGTGTGTTTTGGTATGCGAAAGGGAACCTGTTAATTGATTACCTTGAAAAAGACAGAATAATTACAGGCGAATATTACATCAATCTTCTTGACCAGCTGGATGCCAAAATTCGCGGGAAGAGGCCTGGCTTGAAGAAGACAAAATCATGTTTCACCAGGACAACGCATCTGCTCACAAAAGTGCGTTGGCAGTGGGAAAACTGCAGGATTTGAGGTATGATTTGCTCGACCATCCCCCCTATACTCCTGATTTGGCACCCTTAGACTTCCATCTGTTCCCAAACTTGTAAAAATGTGTTTCTGGGAAGCGCTTCGCGTCCAATGAAGAAGTTGGAAGTAAATGGATATTTTAACAACCTTCCAGACTCTTACTTCCGGGAAGGAATACTGATTGAATTCTATTTCTCTTCTTAGTTAGTTTTTATGTTAAGGCTGGACGCCCGCTTCAAGCTGAGTTCGATTTGAAATAGGCGTACCACTGTCTTTTTCGTGCAAATGTAATAAAAGACAAATGTTTAAGGGTCCGCGTGCTCTGTCTTATGCTGAGGAAAAAGATAGAGAAAAGAACTTGTCACCTAATCTAATCTGCCTGTAATTTATGGCTGCGTTATGGTCTCAGATAATCGCCGGTTGGCCGACACGTTTGGCAGTCGGGAAGCAACTCCCCCTAAATTAGACATATTTTCTCAAACACACAAAAAAGGTGAAGCTGAATATGTAAAATCACCTGCCGGATTCAAATTTTGAGTTGGAAAATAAAATCGAAATCGCAAAAAGGTCGAAAAATCGTTTTTTTGTGTAAATTTTAAAATTTTCATTTTCTTCAATTTTTAATACTTATCTCGTGATATCTTAGCAATGCAGAGAGCTAGGGATCTGTTTTTTTTTAAGGTTATACCCTAAAGTATTTGGATGATACTAGTGTTTTCGATTTTTCTTTATGGTGTGTAAATTTTATAAAAAAAAAAGTTTTAGTAGACGACCAATTTGTGTAACGTATTTTTCAGCTATCGAGTAACTAATCTTATTTTTCAGAATTTACCCATATATATGTGAAACAAAATAAAGCCAACATTCCAAAATTATTTTTTGTGCAAGAAATAAATTTCTAGATCGTTTCAGAAGCAAATTATTGCGAGTCAAATATAATAATTATACTCCCAGCCCGCAAGCCGTGTGAGTCCTAGCATGCGCTTCTAGCAGGTATAGCGTTAGGGACGGGAAGAGATATTGCTTTTACTTTCTGATACGTAGTATAAGGAAGTATTGTCACGCTGACATTGTATATGTACACTATATTGTAAAGAAAATATCAACGGTTTCGATAAAATAATGTCCGAGTAACGATTACTTTCTTAACATACACCGATCTCAGAAGTATTTTACAAACTGCGTAGAAACTGCCCGAAATGGTAGGCGGAGCTACCTCTCGACACAATGTGCGAGCGTACCACATACTCTATTTGATTTCAGTGAATTTCGCCCAAATTTCAAAATTTTGTTTTCCGTTTCGTGACCTTATTTTTAAAAATTAAGAAAAAATAAAATTTATGTATTGCTGTTGAGTGTTACATAATTTTAAATAAAGGCTTGTTTTTTGAAATTTCTTACATTTTTATTTTTATTTAGGGCCCTTTGGACAATTTCGAAGAAATTACGATTTATCCATTGAAAGGCATTGTTTTCTTAAATTAGCGTGTAAATTCGGTAAGGTTTTCATGAAAAATACGATTAGGAAATGGGAAAAACGATTTCGAGGCCGGGCGTACAGCCTTAACCATTAAAGAGAAAGTTAGTTCACATAGATAAGAAGTGGCGAAAAGGACTACTAATTTGAAAGCTTCCCTTGCCAGTTCTGGATAGTTTTATTTTCTCTTCATCCAGAAGACGTCATTCGTTTGCTAACTAACATCCATTTTAAGCATGCCGTCCGCAAACAAAGATTTTCTTCCATGGTCTGACATCAATAAAATGATTTAGTCTGGCAAGTAACTGAATAGTTTTCTTGCAAATTTTGCATACTCTGTACCATGGCAAGGTATGTGAGAACTTACTACCAATGATTGGTCCATTGCAATTTCTTCGACAATCTTTTGAACGCCTTAAGACTTATACATCATTTTTTGTAAAGACGTTGACCACAAATGAAATTTTGCGAGCAGTTCCTTGATTTTATCCTTTGTCGTTAAAATGTTTTATTGTCTCCCTTGAAGGCTCTTATTTAAAATATTTAAGCGTTTGAAAAGATCAGCGAGAAATGCTAATTTTAATAGCCAGACAGGGTCACAAAAATAAAAAATCTGAATATGCGATTTATTTTTGTGACCCTGTTTGGCTATTAAAATTAGCATTCCTCGCTGATCTTTTCAAACACCTAAATATTTTAAATAAGAGCTTTCAAGGAAGAGAAGAAAACATTCTAACGGCAAGTGATAAAATGAAGGAATTCCTCGCAAAATTTTGTGGCCAATGTCTTTACAAAAACACCTACATATTTCAGAATCATTTGTGAAGACATGGGTTCGCTCCATCAAAATCTCCTTTATCACTCAGAGGTCAGGTGGCTCTCCAAAGTATTGACACGAGTTCTGGAACTAAAAACAGAATTGTTAATGTACCTATTAACTTCCGTGCTAATTTACGACGTTCTGATTGAAGATTCTATTCTTGCTGTTTGATCGTCATTGTTACCATCCTAGGGGGTCGTCAGATTTTTTTTTACTTAAGAGGGGTCGCATTTTCAGAAAGATTGAAAAACACATAACCTAACAATAGTTTTATTATTTAAATGTCGTACAAACATTCCAATTCAAACAATAAGTTACCATATACATATCTTTATATTATCAAGTGTTAGGTATTGTCTGCGATTAAAATTTACTTATAAACTGATAATATTCTTTTAACGCTTCAAGGACGATTGAGAGCAAATTTAATTGAACTTATAATTTCGTTTAATTGAACAAACCTTATATTTAACATTAAGTGACTTATTTAATAGAGTTATCCAAAATGCTGTTAAACTAAACGTTTCACAAGTTCATATATGCAAATACATTCATTGAGTCACTTTTAGGTAATATTTCTATTTACAATAATGTGAATATTAATTGAATTCATTGTGGTTTACTTGGATGTCATAATTAAACGTATTTTCAACTAATTTGTTTATTTTGTGTTTCTTAAGAAAAGATGTGTATAACGTGTTGTGTTGTTGCAAATTGTAGAAGTCCTGGTAATCTCGATGTTAGTAAATTATTTAAAATATTTAGTGAGCTATATTTTCCATATAAGTTATAAAATTTAAAAGAAACTTTCAAACATACAACGCTCAGAAATTGATACAAACAACTTCCTTAATATTAATTTTTTGAAAAAATCTCGAAGGAATTTTGGGATTTTAACTGAGGGGAATATTTTCATGGCACTTTTAGTTTCTTACGTAATTAATTGTTTTTTATGTTATGACGTCACCGACTTTTTTTTTTTTAAATGACAACGTCATCATTTTTTAATTGATTTCGATAGTACTTTGAATTCTCCAACGGTATAAAATTTTTAATATGACATATTTGAAGAATATGAGGAAAAGAGTGTTAAAATTCAAATACAACTTAGTTACCGGTGCATAAAACAAAAAATATTACTTACGGCTGTCAGATTAAAATAATTTGTCAGTGTCATATTAAAGAAAGTGTTATTCCCTTTTTCTAAATTAGAATAATTTAGCTTTTGCAAACTATTTTGTTAATAAAAATGGTACTATTGAGTGGTTATGGCGATAGAACTAGAACACATCAAGCATTAATAAGAAATATCAGGAATATGGCGTCGTAAAGAATCTTCAAAAAACTGGATGTCCAACTTTATGTGCTACTAGAAATTGAAATCAATCCATTCCATCTAGAAGAAGCACTGTTTTGGAACACAATGTATGCTAGCAGCTGGAATATAAATAAAAATTTCTTTCAATATGTCAATTGATTTTTTAATAATGGTTAGCTAAAAAGAGTTACACATTTCTCAGTTGCTCAGGGAAACCACGTCTTTTATTCCATTATAATTTTGAAATAAAATCTACTGGATTTGACCAGATCCCCATTTGATAAGCACAGACTCTGAGAGCAGTCGAATTCCTGACAATTTTCCTTTGTATGTCTAACACGTAATCAAGTTTTAATAATAGTATATTCTGCAATGAGCATTGAATGATAGCTATTAAGACACGAGTAAGAAAATTACAATACGAGGCGAAGCCGAGTATTGTAATGAATACGAGTGTCTTAATAGCCATTAAATGCGAGTTGCATACACTATTCTTTCTACGACCCCATAATAAAACATTATTTTTTGAACATTCCATTTCATAAATTGAGGTTAAAATTTTCCATGCACCTTTGCGAATTTAGCTGGTAATAAATTGTTCGTGGTTACTAAGGCTTGTTCCATAATTTCTGGTGGACTCAAATTTTACATTTCACTGTTATTATCCCTCATTTGTACCGTTTATATTTTCAAAAAAGCACAAATTTTAAGTACTTACTTGTAAATTGCAGAGAACTATCACATTTATTTAATTTGTATATTTGTCAGATATGCAGTCGCCATATTGAATATTGTTTGAATATTGGAATGTCGCATTCCTATTTTATATAAACTTGTATCGTAATGAAAAATCTGTATTCCTATTGGATATAAACTTGTATCAAAATGAAAATCTGTATCGTAATAGACATCATTAAAGTACAGGTTCGGCATATCTAATAATACAATTAAAGTATGGGAGTAGAAAAATACTTTTTCGAACGTTTCTTACTAAACTATTTACAAGAGGAAATTCTAATTTGATAGTTTCAATATTTGTTCGTCAATTATGATGGAAAATCGCATGCATACAATGTTCCTACGACTTCCACAACCTATATATGCATGGGCAGTATACGTATGCCATTGTGCACCGTAAGTCGGTCTGATGAGCACTGACTATTGCGAAACCGGACGATATTTTTTTATTTTTATTTATTGCTTTTTATTTTCTTACTCTCTTTGTGTTCCAAAAGTGTGTCATAAAATGTATTGCCGTCAAATCTAATGTAGATTTATCCTAAATTTCGTTATCAGCTTTGTGCAAATATGTACCTCTTTCTATCTAGATGTCAGCACAGAAAACACTTAAACAAAGATAAGTGATTCGCGATCAATTTATCTCTCGCACGATACGATGATACAAAAGTTTTTTCATTTTGAGGCCAGATTTGATAACATATTTTCCCACTTTGTAATAGCAATTCATTCATTCCGTAACGGAACACTAGGTTCATATTTTTTTTTCTAACGATTTTATATCAATACGTACTATATCAAAACGGATAGATAAAGCCTTCGCTAAGCTGTCACGAACATTATTTTCTTTGTTATCGCTTGGGTGCAGCAACCGGGTGCAACTTTATTTATGTATTTATCTCTCGTAATGGATTTATTTGTAAACTAGAAACAGCTGATTGCAATATCAGTTTCTTCAATGTACACACAGATTACAGATGTGTACGCATGTCAGATTTAAAAGCGTGGTTTTAGTTTTTGTTGTCTTTTTTTTCTTCTGGTAATGTGCCAAATGGTATTCATGCGCAGAAATTCCATTTTATCTATACACATGCCATTCGTGCTACTTAACAAATGTATATATATATATACATGGTCCTGCATAAGTATGGATGCTATACACTGAAAAAATGGCTTGGACTTAGAAAATTATACACTGTTAAAATCTGCGCTGATTAAATAAAAGTTTTACATAAATGTTTATGTAAAAATTATACAACTGCACTTTTTCTGTGAAATTTGTTTGGTTCGTCCACAAAATTGTCACGCTGTGTAACAAAAGTATAGTAAACAAACTTTGTCCTATGTAAACAATTGACAAAAACGTAATTTTATGAGAGCGGTTGCTTGCTTGTTGTGCAAATATGCGGTTAGTTTTGGACTTAAAAGATTGTTATATATTAACATCGAATATCTTTAAAACAGCATAATTTCTTATTAATTTGTTGTGTTATGAAATTTTCAAATCTCATCTCAACATTCTCAACCTACTTCTTTGACAAAGCAATCAAAATTTATTTGACATATTAATACATTCTCAACCCCCCCCCCCCCCTTCATTACGCACAAATTCCAATTAATCGGTACTATAATATAATTATAAAATTATGTAATATAAACTAATAAGAAGGATATAAAAAATTTAAGAACAAATTATAAATTAAAATTACTTTTTTTTTTTTTTTATTTTTTAACTAGAACAGTAAGATTTTATTTTTAATTTATTTTATATTTAATATATTTTTTATTTATTTAATTTAATTTTTTTGTTTCTTGAAATATCCTTCCATCAGCAGTAATAAAAAATTGGAAGAAATCATCCAATTTTAAAAATATTCTGTTGTCCATATTTTTTGTATAATTTGATTTAAGACAATGTCTATTATTTTTTTCTGAATTGTCTCTTTACACGTCGTCTTTATTTAAACATATAGCTAATAAATTTTTCCAATCTAAAACTAGACACACATTTGCACAACAAGCTACCGCTCTCATCAATTGTCATTTTCTTAATTATTTACATAGGCCAAAGTTTGCTTGCTTTACTGTTGTGCTACATTGCGTGGCAATTCTCTCGACTGCACCAAAGAAATTTCACAGAAAAAATGCAGTTGCATAATATTTACATAAAAAAATTATGTTAAATTAATTTTTAATCAGTGTAAATTAATATTGCATAATTTCCCAAGCCCAAGCGTTTTTTGAGTGAATAGCATTCTTTTATTTGTGCACTGAGTTAAGTCGCACTATCGCATATGTGGATAAAAACATGAAATCTTGCGTATATGAATACCATTTTCATTTTTTAAGTACAACAGGAATACATGTTTAGAAAAAATACGTAATTCATTTTGACTTTATTTACATACAGGGTGCCCCACCGAAAACGAAACAGATTGAATATCTCGAAGGAGAAAACTTTTTTGAAAAAACGCAAAAACGATTTTTGATCAAAGGGGGACACCCTTCCATCATATCTTCAACTGTGATACGTCATTCCCCTCCCCTCCATCACTCTAACCATTACAATTTAAATAGGGAAAGTAGTATATACGATACATCATTGAAAAGGTAATTGTAGGGAGAATTCAGCAAAGTGATTGTTGGTTGCGCTATTTTTGATTTTAGCGCCCTCTAGCTGGAAAAAAAACGGTTACGTATTCCACAATGTGACATATCAATTCAAAGCTAATTTTATTAGCAACTAAATACGTAATATTTTTACATTTATTTGTCGTCATTCTCAAGTACAGACTGTCAGCGTCTTTTGTAAACTAATAAGTTCGTAGTTTCTAATATTAGAGCTCTGCTATGACTATTTAATTTTTTTTCAATTGTGCATTAAATTGCTAATAAAATTAGCTTTGAAATGATGTGTCACATTGTGGAATACGTAACCCTTTTTTTCCCGCTAGAGGGCGCTAAAATCAAAAATAGCGCAACCAACAATCACATTCCTGAATTTTCCGTTCAATTACCTTTTCAATGATGTATCGTATTTAGTGCTTTCCCTATTTAAATTGTAATGGTTAGAGTGATGGAGGGGAGGGGAATAACGTATCACAGTTGAAGATATGATGGAAGGGTCTCCCCCTTGGATCAAAAATCGACCTGTTTTTGCGTTTTTACAAAAAAGTTTTCACCTTCGAGATATTTAATCTGTTTCGTTTTCGGTGGGGCACCCTGTATATCATACTTCTAATTCTTTTTATTAAATTGTTTGTATTTCTTATTAATAATTAATATTTATTTGTTTAATGTTTGTGTTTTGAAATAGTTTAAATTGAAAATATGGGGGGAAGAGTGAGATTTAGAGATATTTTATTAGGTCTGCAAAAGGAATAAATTTGATTTGTAGTAAGATGAATTATTATTTTAAATTTTATGTACATAGTGGTACTTATTTCTTTAATTAACAGACATTTGGCATACCTTTTACTTGGTTCGCCTGTATATATTGATTTTAAATAATGAGATACGCAATTAAAAACAAAAATCGACCTGTTGGAGTAATACTTTCTTCTTGTTTTTTTAATGAATTTATTCTACTAATCTTTACCTGTATATATTGTATTAATATTACCAATTGATAAGGATATCACTTATAAGAGTGTGACTATTCTAAAAATAAAATTTAAAATATTTTAAAGCAAAAAGTTGAATGTGAAGAAATATTTCCCCCGGCTTCTATATTTATGCCATAGCTATAAAAAACGCGCATAAAAATATATTTTTTTATATTCTATACTTAAAGCCAAAACTAATCCTGCGATGACACTGTGTATTTAAGTTATATATTAATGCAAATATTGATATTTTTCCTGAGCCTCAACTGATGTAATCCCTATAATAATAGATATTCTAATTGGAATACGTTTACTGCGGTTTTATATGTCAATAAGTATTACCGGCTATTCGATTAATCCCGTTCCGCGAAGTGTAAGCGACGCTATCTCGTGTTTAAAACCTGTAACTAATACGTAGTTGCAACAGTTATTTCACAGATGGCGCGTGTTGTATTTCTTTGAGAACGTGCTTGGGGTATAAGGGAAATATATTTTTTTAATTGTTTTTGTTTATTACCTAGTCATATAAGTATTTTTTTTATAAAAATTAAATTTATTTTTCTGTTTATTAGTTTTTTTTTTACATAAAATTATTGTAATAATAAATATTTTTTTTAAGACGCCATGAGTATTTTTTGTTTATTTGTTGATAACTTAGTACCTGCAGAATTTTCGTTATCTTTTGTATTTTTTTTATTTATGTTTTGTTTGTTTCGTTGATATTACTTCAACAGTATATTTTCTTAATCATGTTTATCATAATTTGTTGTAGTTATTTATTTTGATGTTCCTTGTGGCGGGGATGAATTATCTATAATTTTTTCTATGCTAAATGTATTTGAAGCTGATGTATTATAATGTATTTTATTGTATTGTCGTTTTATCTATTTACTGTATACTTAGTTGTTGAATTATCGAAATTATGTTGTTGTCTTACATTTAGATGTGTTTTATTTTATTTTATTATTTTTTTTATTATAAGTTTGATTCAGTGTTGGAAAAGACAAGTAATGAAATTAAAAAAAACAGCCAGGATATTTTGAAACTTAAAAGGGGAATTCAGTGTAGCTAAAACAGTACAATGGAAATTTAAGTAAAATAATATGCACTGTCTTGTCACTCTCTTTAAGTCTAATAACAGTATGACTCCCAGAACTTTATACTTAATAGTTTAATTTTTTTTCGAATTTCCTTTGATGCCTGCAACTTCGTAACGAAAGACGGTATTAACTCGCGGTTTTTCTAATTCTCTTCGGTTATTTATGCGTTTCAATAATATGATATTGAAGATGTACCGTTCTATTTAAATTTTTAAAGAAAAGACAAATAATATGTTTAAATTAAAAACGGCGCCTCCTGTTATTATTATTTATTTTTTGGCAACTACAAACATCCCTACTGTATACGCTTTAATTCTCTGTAAAATTTTCTAGGGAGCCTAGAAACATTAAAATCCGAACTTATAACTATAGTCCATGCTACAGCGGTAACATATTTCTCATTACTAACTTTAGGACAAAGGTAACAGATGATAGGTTGGTGTATTCTTTGGCCAAATCCTACAAAAAATTGGAATGTACCCCTAGTACGACAAATATTTTAAATATCGAATTATTTTATAATTGCGGTTTTGCTAAATTAATATACTTTTTTTTTCTTAATGGGTATTCAGATATCTATCAAATTTTGCACATAGATTCAGATTATCAGAAAGCATTTTCGGTGATTTTAAATCCTAATATGCAAATTTATATTCGTTGCGAAATTTTTACAATTTCATGCACTTTTATATGTTTGACGATAAGATTGAAAAATTTTCTTCATAATTCTAATTACTTGTAATGTAATGCTTTTAATGTTTAATTGTTTGTTTAATTACAAAATAACATAATTTACGTGAAAAGTTTCCGAAAAAAGTGTGAAAGCTATTAAAAAATTGTATCATAATTTTTTTTTTTAATCTGATTAGATTTCAGTAAAATCGGCAGACCGGAAGTAGTAATTTACTTCAGTGAAAAAATCGAATTTTGCCAATTATTCGTCAACTACTAAGTTTAAACAAATTTGTAAAGAATTCATATATATGTACTTGGAATTAAATTTGAGAAGAATTTTATTAAAAAAGTTTTTCGAAATTCCCACCGGAAGTAGGTCTTTTACTCTTATCGAGAATCAGCTTTTTGCGAATATTTCGCAAATCATGCTTTTTAGACAGGTACGTTACGAGTATAAAAGTATTTAGAACTTAATTTTCAATACCTTTTGTATACATTTTTTTTCAAAATTCGAACCGGAAGTAACACTTTTACTCTTATCGAATAGCGACTTTTGCAAATATTTCGTAAATTATGCATTCTATATATATTTTTTAAAAGTACAAAAGTATTTAGAGTTGGATTTGAAATATTTTTTGTATAAATTAAATTTTAAAATTCGGACCGGAAGTAACACTTTTACTCTTATCGAATGGCGATTTTTGCAATTATTTCGTAAATTATGAATTCTATATATATTTGTAAAGAGTATAAAAGTATTTAGAGTTGGATTTAGAATATTTTTTATATAAATGAAAATTCAAAATTCGGACCGGTAGTAATACTTTTACTCTTAGCGAGTAGCATCTTTTTGCAAATATCTCACAAAGTATGTATCCTGTAGAGATTTATTAAGAGACTGGAAGTACCTTAGAATAGGATTTTGAATAATTTTTGTATAAAATAATTCTTAAAATTGTATGATTTGAAACGCTCATACGTATAAGAAAGTTGTGTGCTGTCCACATCTCATTTTTTTCCCTAAAATTAAGTTTTCCATGCAGAAAATTGCATAAAAAACATTCTATAATCGCTAATGGCCTAGACTAACTGGGACCAGTGCCCTCATGATTCAATAAATTTTTTATCAATATTTATCAATTTTCTTGTAGGTGTTACCGTGGAACTGACAGTTTCAAAGTGTAGGACTGGAAAAACAACATATTATTTAATTTGTAGGACAATGTGGCCATTTCATTTTAAAAACATTTATTAAGCAATAGTAAAAAAACAGCTGGTTAATAATAATTTTTTGTGACCTCGTTATTTGCGACGTGGGGGGGGGGGAGTTATTTGTGACGTGTGAGTGGGGGACGCTTCGGCTAAACCATCGATTTTGTAGCACTAATGTGTTTTCGTGTTTCTTATAAAATTATCTCCAGATTAATCTAAAACACTAACGGTTAGTAATAAAGTTTGAAGAATCACCCAGTCGACATATATGCACCCATGCTTAGAAAAATAAACCTGTAAGCGTGTTACTTCAAGTTCAAATTTTAAGAATTTTTTTTATACAAAAAATATTCAAAATCCTATTCTAAATACTTCTATCCTCTTAATAAATCTCTATAGAATGCATACTTAGCGAGGATATTTGAAAAAAGGCTACTTGCTAAGAGTAGAAGTGTTACTTCCGGTCCGAATTTTGAAATTTCATTTATACAAAAAATATTTCAAATCCAGTTCTAAATACTTATGTACTCTTGATAAATATAATATTTACGACATATAACTTACGACATATTTGCAAAAAATCGCTATTCGATACGAGTAAAAGCGTTACTTCCGGTCCGAATTTTGAATTTTTTTTATACAAAAGCTATTGAGAATTAAGTTCTAAATAGTTTCATACTCGTAACGTACCTGTATAAAAAGCATGGTTTACGAAATATTCGCAAGAAACTGATTTTCGATAAGAGTAAAAGACCTAAATTCGGTAAGAATTTCGAAAAACTTTTTTAATAAAATTTTTCTCAAACTTAATTTTGAGTACATATGAATTCTTTATGAATTTGTTTAAACTTAGTAGTTGACGAAATATCGGCAAAATTTAATTTTTTCACTAAAGTAAACTACTACTTCCGGTCTGCCCATATTACTGACAATCTAATCAGATCTCAAGAGGGAGACTATACACGTAAATACAAAATTTGGAATAGATATTGACATGGTTTAAAATAACCATGCCATATTTATAATAATTAAAGTTTTGAATGCTTGGAATTTTAAAATATTGATCTTAGTGTAGGTGTGGAATTTATTGTCTAAATTATAATTTACTATGTTAATAGAGATGATGAGATTTCTTGGTTGATTTGGTTTAGTCGTAGAACGAACGATTTTCTTTCTTCTATCTGGTATTTATAAAATCTGTTAAAAAGAAATGAAATAATATAAGTATTGTTCTAAAATATTATGTAAAATGTTTTTGTACAAAATTGTTTAATTTACGAAGATATGTCAAGTATAATGGATAAAACTAATTGATTTTGAGTAGAAACAAATTTAAATTAAGATTCCCGCAAGTATTTTGAATAAGTGGAAGTGACAGTTAATTTTGACAGTTCCTGTATAGGTATTTTTAAATAGTATGTAAATGGAAAAAAATGCATGATAAGTAGGTTTTAAAATTACAAAAAGAATAAATAATGTGTGGAATATCAAATTTTATGGATAAATATTAAAAAGATAAATAATAGATAGACATATTGATTTATAAAAGGTATGTGTAGAGATCTCATTGGAGAATTTAAAAAAATAAGTAATAATGTTGCCAAGGCAATTTGTTTAAAAAAAAACAAGAAGATGAAAAATAATTTTCATACGAAGCGGTTGTGTAAATTCGGAATTCAAGAGAAATTTCCTGATATTTACATATTTAAATACAAACAGTGTTTATTACTGTTAGAATAAAATATTCTAACAGATTTATACGTAAATTTTGAAAATCAAAGTGAAGTGTAAGAAAATTAATAACTAACAGTCATAAAATCATTAATTGTTATTGAATACCAAATATACTGGAATAAGAAATTTAATATAAAGTGATAAAAGTACTTACATTTGTAAAATTCATCCTAAGGAAGAAGGTTTTGTATTTAAAGTCAAGAATTTCTATTTGACTAGAAATTTAAAAGAGCTAAGAAGGGTTATTGCTGAATTTTCCTAGTTCCGGAGATCCAGTTAATGGTATAGGTGTAATTCCATCATAGGAATCCAGCGAGATTAGAAGCGAATTTACTGAGTCCGAACGTGTATATCTAAGAGGTTATTGCTGAATTTTCAAGAGGAAAACCATAGTTCCGGAAATCCAGTTCATTGTATAGGTGTAATTCCATCATAGGAATCCAGCGAGATTAGAAGCGAATTTACTGAGTCCGAACGTGTATATCTAAGAGGTTATTGCTGAATTTTCAAGAGGAAAACCATAGTTCCGGAGATCCAGTTCATTGTGTAGGTGTAATTTCATCATAGGAATCCAGCGAGGTTCGAAGCGAATTTACTGAGTCCGAACGTGTATATCTAAGAGGAGCCCAGCGAGAACAGAAGCAGCACATCGAGAGTTTTAGAGAAAGTCCCAGGTCATCGTAGGTGAGAAGATTATGTAAATCACGATACCAATACACTTCATGGAGGTAGAACCTACAAGTTAATATAAATTAATATTTGAGGTAATATAAATCATATTGATACTATTTGTTGCAAAATTAATATATTTTACATTAATATTTAAATAAGTTAGAGCTACTTGAATTTGAATATAAGTTTGAGAACAATATAAGAAAGGTAATACCTTATTGGTAGTATTATTCCACATCGAATCCAGAGAAATCTCTACATAATTTGAATAGATATTATAAAATTTCCAAGCATTATTCATCGGTCGTTAATTATACTTAAAATGTCGTAAGAAACACACTAGACATAAATGTGTCATTTTTTATAACGGTTTATTTCCATAATAAAATTATACATATCTTCATCATGATTAAACAATTTTCTGAACCATAATTTTATTGTTGTTACAATATCGAACATTTTTAATATACTCTATTTATTTTGAGATTGTTGTTTTTTCTACATTAGAAGTACTATTTGTTTTTATGCTTTAATATATCATCTGGTAATGACAGGCACATTAACCTATAAAGAAAACAAATATCAAATTAATATCATCTGGAGAAAATTATATAGAATAAGAAATACCTACATGTTCATATAGTTGTAAAAATAATCAAGTACACATAACCAGTCACAACGGATCCAAATTAAACGATTAATCCTGAGATTAAGAGTCATGTTAGTTAAAGAATTTTGTAAACGTATCAATAGTACACGAGATACAAATAAAGGTTAGGAATTAATGCCATAATACGTCAAGAACCCACCCGCATTTATATTGTATAGGTATAGTTCATTTAAAGTATAGTACCACCAGTACAATAAAGCATTAGGAAAAGGAAAAGTATTATAATTTAAATTATTTAAGCTGAGTTTGGAGTTTATATTAATTATTTATAAATATTAATATGTTATAATCGATTCACAGTGCAACCTAGTGAATGTTAATTTTCATTTCTAAATAGTAAGAGGTCATTGATAGCTAACATAGGGCGATTATAGTACTGGGCTATTTCAGAGCAAATTAATGAACTATTGAGTTAGTTACATAATAGGGCATTATTAGAAAATTATATAATGTAAAAAATATTCATTTACATATCATACACATACTAATACATTTTGGCTGGCCCAACTTGGGACAACAATATTAATACAATATCTACAGGTGTTTGAGAGAGGGGGGACGGAAGGAGAGGGAGAGGGGGGAGGGAGAGAGAGAGGAAGGGGGAGAGAGAGAGAGGTGTCATTTTGGAAACTTAAAAAATATTTTTGTTTAACTTCCCTTGGTTGCTTTGAGGACCAATTTTACAGTATATATATTATATGTTTTTCACAATTTTTTAAAACAGAAGACACCTATATCGAAGTCCATAGACAACTCAGCGATGCAGTTAAATTTGCTCAGCAAATCACATTCGCCTGCATGGACGCAATTTAAACCACAATAAATAATTTATTCCATAAAAGTAGAGAATTTGTTAAACTTGTTAGACCCATCTTAACAAAAGATCACTATTAGAAGTTGTAAAATTTAAATTATATATCTATAATTTAATAAAAATTGTGGTTAGTATTAATTATATAGATGTCCCCTCGTAAATTGCAAAATTGTTAGATTAGAGGTCAGTTTTCTTTGTAACCGAGAGACACTAACTATAGAATATACCACGGGTGGATTGTGGCCGTGTCATAATAATGATAATTTCGTTTAATTAAGCGCGCCTTGTGCTGTACGCTTTTCGAGCGGTAACGAAGCGGAACAGTACTACGCCAAATGATTCTCTCTCCCGGCATAAAACTACCGACCTGTAATTGCAGATGGCGCCGTCGGCTATGCGACAGGAAATTATATCCGAACCAGTTGGACCTTCGTCATTTGTCATTTTTATAGTTAAAAGTGTATACGTAGTTGGAAAGCGACGTTTGAACTGACTGTATGTGTTTAAAGCAAATATTGAAAATAAAAGCTAATAGTAATTGATTGACGACGAAGATGCATGTTGAAACTTCATAATTTACAAGTAAAAATGAAATAAAAACTCACAGTGAGTTGATTTTTAAATGTTTAAATTTAATAATGGTGAATTATTAAGTACTAGTTTGTCGTTTAAGATGAGGTTTAATTATTTAATTTATTTATTTCTAAGCTCTATAGCAAATTTAATTTTTTGCCCTTATCCTGTATACGTAGTATGTCAAACTTATTATTGAATTTGTGTTTGTGCTCAATACAGTGGTTTGCGTATATGAAATCTGTTTTTTGTAATTTATAACTTTTTCGTGTTCTTTTATGCGTGTGAAAAAGTATCTACCGGTTTGTCCAATATAAGCTTTTTCACAGTCGCAATTTAACTTATAAACCCCAGATTTTAGATTCTGGTCAGTTTTAATCTTTATTCTAGTGGTGATATAGACCAGATGGCCGAAAATTTAGTGAATAATATCGTCGATTGTTACAACACCTCGTTTTCTATCAAATACGCCAGACGTGGTAGGCGGGGCATTCATTATCCTAGCCGGATTAGGGAAATGAGGGAACAGCTACTAATGTTACATCGTTTCAGTAAGAGTAATCCTGATTTTACAAGGGTGTACACTGACTTTCAAAATAAATATAAATTAGCTCTCAAAGCGGAAACCATAAACTATAATACTAACCGCATCATGGGATCACAACAACAAGCAAAAAACAGCTTGGAGTATTATCAAACCGGAAACACACAAAGCGGAATCAGACTTTACCGTTGAAGTACTGAACGACTACTTTAGCAATATCGGTAAGGAATTGGTCTGCAGTGTTTCTGATTGCAACACAGATTACCTTAGGGGCCTTAGTGAGCGGGGTGATGGTTCGTCGTTTTTCCTGTATCCGGTGGACTGTGCAGAGGTATGCTGCTTAATAGACAGATTGAGTAACTCAAAATCTTTAGATTACTACGGGCTAAACAGTTCCTCGTTAAAATTAGGTAAATATGAACTAGTAGAACACATAACGTATTTTATAAACTGTTGTTTTACGGCGGGGATATTTCCTGTATGTCTCAAAATTGCCAGAGTAACACCTATTCCTAAAACTGGGAACGGTAATTCATTATCGAATTATCGCCCAATATCTATAGTGCCGGTGTTATCAAAATTAATGGAACTGGCATTGAAGAGCAGAATAGAAAAGTATTTGGACTGCAAAAAGATCTTAAACAGTAATCAGTAGACTTCGGATAGTTATGCACTAAAAAACTTAAAAATGTGCATACAAATATGCACCAAAAACTTTCAGAATATGCAATACTTGCAATACAATTATCCTTAGGCGTAGGATAATTGTATTGCAAGTATTGCATATTCTGAAAGTTTTTGGTACATATTTGTATGCACATTTTGAAGTTTAGTGCATAACTATCCGAAGCCTAGTAATCAGTTTGGATTTAGAAGTAATAAGGGTACGGTAAAAGCCTTGGTTGAATTATACAACTTCATTAGCGACGAACTGGAGAAGGGGAATGCCGTTACGGCGGCTTTCCTGGACTTGACCAAGGCCTTCGATTGTGTGTCTCATGATATATTGTCTATTAAATTGGAATACTATGGCTTTAGGGGACCTGTTCTCTCACTGATTACAAGTTTTGTCATGGACAGACAGTAGTGTGTTCAAATTAAAGAAGATACGTCCCCATTGAAAGCAATCACTTTCGGGGTGCCTCAGGGCTCAATATTGGGACCATTGCTATTTATTATCTACGTCAACGATATAAACGAGCATATTATGTGTAAGACTGTTCAGTATGCTGATGACACTACAATACTAGTTGCGAATAAAAATTACGACGAATTACATCACTCCCTGATGGGTTCACTGGGGCGGGTTGGGGATTACTTTAATGGGAATAGACTTTGCATGAATTCCGGGAAAACGCAGGTGTTGGATCTTTCGTTGAATCCCAACATGAAGCTGGTGAATGCCGCGCCTATTAAATGTCTGGGTTTGCTCCTAGACTCTAAGCTTACATGGGGGCCCCACATTGATAGTTTGACCAAGCGCCTGTCTACTAGTACTTTTGTTTTAAAACAACTGCGGGTGATGGTGGATCAGAGTGCTTTATTGGTGGCATATTATGCGCTCTTTCATAGTGTCATGAGTTTTGGTATTATATTGTGGGGCGGTTCGGCGCATATACATCGGGTTCTGATATCACAGAAGGAGCAATAAGAACTATGCTGGGTATAAGTAACATGGATTCATGCAGACCGTCGTTCAAGCGGTTGAGAATTATCACTTGTGTTGGTCAATATGTTGTTGATTGTATTACATACGCCAGGAATAATTTGACTTTCTTTGCAAAGCAAACCATGTACGAAACCAGACATGGATGTTTCGAACAACCACATTTTAAGTTGTCCCGGAATATCAACTCATTTAGATATCAATCAATAAAATTATATAATTTACTCCCGAAAACCTGGAAAGAACTGAATGACAAAAAGTTTAACTTAACCCTTAAACACTTCCTAAAAGACAATCCAATTTATGATGTCCAGGAGTTTGTGGAAATGCTCAAGAAGCTTTAATTTCTTTTTTGTTCTCTTTTTTTGCTCTGTGAAATGGCGTACATTGTCTGAATATACATTAGAGTTTGTAATATTTAATGTTTACATTGTACTTTTATTTTTTAGATATGTTTAGTGTTTGCATTGTACATTTATTATATAGACATATTTATTGACATGTGCATACATTTGTTTTGTCTCGCACGAATAAAATCTATCTATCTATCATATAATATTTGGTATAATCTAATAGAATACTTTTAAAGACACATTTTAACATTATTTTGACAAATCACACTGACATATAATTAATATTTAGTACTCAAAGGTTATACAAAAATAATTATGCCTACAGTAAAGGCACATTCTAAAATTATTTGAGCAAGTAAGACTGCCAAATCTCATTAATATTATTAAATGTAGTACAAAAATAATCATAAAATAAAAACAAATTAGTCAGTCTCATACGGTCAACAAAGTTAGCTATAGTTGGCATTTTGAGTTGCACAGATTGCCTTTCTTCTTGCAAAAGCACCAATTTGACTTACGTGCCTTCTTACATACACAGCGAAGATACCCTTCGCCTCTTCCTAAAGTCGCTTTCTTGGCAACAGTTTCCGGCACTTTTTCTCTGAGATCATGTTCATCTTCTACCTCCTTAATTGCTTTACAGTTTACGCTCAAGCCAAAATGAAGTCAACTCATTTATAAAAGAATTAACAAACTCTGCCGTTATCAGAATGTAAAATACATGGGACACCAAAGGTCAAAAATATGTCAGTTAATTGATGTGCCACTTCCTCGGCCTTCTTGCTTTGCGATGATCGTTGTTAGCAATGCATCATGGGCATTTCCTATACAAAAATATAAATCACAAATATATGTGTGATGTTTACCGCTCGAGAATTGTGTGTATTTGTTATACTCATTAAAATGCCATCACTCTATATGAGTATATTTGTTTATAATATGCAGCTGGGCTGAAAAAATGCGATATATGTATGATATTATTTTTCTCTTGAGTTAGTTCTACAGACACGTTAATACGAAATACACACATATTCAAGTATACTGTTTTTATTTTAATACCTATTTCCTATAATCGTATTAAAACAAATTTCGTTAAGTGATGTCGATCAAATCGACTTGATATCGACTGTTCATTTCAGAGTGAAGTATTGGTTTCGAAACAAGCCCTCCTTTCTTCATACTTTTTTTTTGATGACAAATTTCGCACATAGACAGAAAAATATTTATCATTTCTACAGTTATATTGGCTTATTTCCTAGAAGTTTAATTTTTCAGTCTGTCTCGGGTCTCCATGACCTACAGCCACATGAGCTGCTTCAATAATGTCAAAGATTTCATCTACATATAAATAGTACTTCATAGGTTCTTTTCTTGTTACTAATTTTTTCGTCCCACAGATATTGATTACCTTGAATCGTTTTAATCTTCTATACTGTGTCTGTGTTCTTTTTTCAGTTAATTGTGCTTTCTCAGCGTCGTCCACTAAGTTATTATAAGTTTCTTTTCTCCTAATATTGTAGTGGTTTTCTTTTTTTCTCGTTTTCGTCAATCTCTAAAATTCTTTTTAAAAATTCTTCATAAGTTTGAAGTAACTTTTACAAAAGCTTCAACAAATGAAACTATACATACTTGTTATATGCCCACTTGATTGTTTTTTATTTACGCCCCCGTTTTAAAATTGCAAAGCTTGTGATTAATAACCAGAATGTGGCTATCAGTGACTATTTAACTGGCAAACACACCAAAATATTAGATTCGCAATGAACTAGTACCAAGCTAGTGCATTACAGACACCACTTTAACGGGCCTGAAAATAAAAAATTACCTCTAGGAATAAAAAATTTCCTTATATCTTGACAAAATGTGAGTCCAGCCATAATTCATGATCTTTTTACTTATTACTTAATAATAATGTAACAAAAGTAAAAGAAACAACAAATTAACAATATAAACTTATTTCCGTATATCCCCATACTTTATAACTTGGTCTACCTGCTTAGAACCCACTATAATTAACGATCACAGGACACACTTAATTACACTCGCAGAACAGTTCACACCCAAGCAGCAAAATCACAAGGATAAATTTGCTAATGTAGGACAAGTGTGCATATAGTGATTTTGCTATTAGGGCAGCTACAGTTCTAACTTTATAATTTGTTCCATGTGATATCCAATTCACAGGTAGCGAATCAAGTGAGCTGGAATACAAAAACTCTGGAGTAGTACTAGGTAATTTGATAGATATAATAAACAAAATCAAGTCCCTATTACTTGAAAAAATCGCGTTTTGCCATATTCATAATTTATAAATAGCCCAATTTATCGCTTTTCGCAATTTAATTTTTTTTTATAAAAAGCAATAACAACATAGCCCATTTTGCGAAAAATCGCCCAATCTGGCTGGCCTGTTGGTTGGCCCGCCACGATTCATACCACATCGTTTGACCAATAAGAATCGTTCTTATGCGCCACGTGTAAGCTAGATGAACTTTGACCACTGTCGAAACAGTCATTTCGTTAAAACTAGTTTTCTCTAGTTAAACCCGTTTTAACTGACATTTCTTTTTGATTATTAGTAAGTACTAATAGTTGTAACAAAGGCGGTTGGTAAAAACTAGTTTTTCCTAGTAAAAACGCGTTTAAACTAAAAACGGGTTTTTACTGTAACACCACTAATGGACTCTATCGATTGGCTTAGTGATGTAAAGTGAAATATTTCAATTTGAAATATTTCACATAAATTTCATTTGTATGAAATATTTCATAAATTTCATAAAATATTTTTGAATTTCGCGCTCAAAAATTTCGAGTTGCTATGGCAACTTTTGCGGACTTTTCCGCTAAAAATCCATTTTGTGGATTGTTTTGAGTTTTAACTCATGTAAAAAAATCGTGTATGTACCAATGTTAATGAAGAAATGCATTTTTTTGTAGTTTGTTGTTTTTTATATAAGGAGTTTTTGAGTTTTTGTTTCTCGATATTTCCCTCAATATTTTCTTCATCATTAGCTGTTTTCGGAAATTAAACCCGGTAATTGGGGTTACAACACGGTTAGCACGAATGCGTTCGTTAATTCAGTCGGGTAAAAACAACCGTGTTCGTAAAATCGAAAAAGTAACCGGGTTCAACAACCCGGTTCGACTTTCATAACCCTGGTAAGTGAGTAGGGTAATGCGGGTTGTTTTACCGCCTCCCCGGTCCATTTTACTTTCTTATACGTAGTATAAGGAAGTATTGTGATGATGAAAATTTTCGACCTCGAGATTTTTGCAGATGTCCACGTTTTGAAGTCTCCTGGTACCGAAAAAGTGGTTTTTAAAAAAATGTCTCTGTTGTGTGTCTGTCTCTCTGTCTGTCTGTCTGTCTGTGACCACGATAGCGGTCAAACCGCTGTAGATATCAATTCCAAATTTTGTATTTACGTGTACAATCTCCCTCTTGAGATCTGATTAGTTTTTCAGTAAAATCGGTATACCGGAAGTAGCAGTTTACCTCAGTGAAAAAATCGAATTTTGCCAATATTTCGTCAATTACTAAGTTTAAACAAATTTATAAAGAATTGAAATGTACTCAAAATTAAATTTGGGACAAATTATCTTAAAAAAGTTTTTCGAAATTCCAACCGGAAGTACGTCTTTTACTCTTATCGAAAATCAGTTTTTTGCGAATATCTCGCAAGTCATGCTTTCTAGGCAGGTACATTACAAGTATAAAAGTATTTAAATTATAATTTTAAATATCTTTTGTATAAACAAAATTTCAAAATTCGGACCGGAAGTACCACTTTTACTCTTACCGAATATCGATTTTTTGCAGATATGTCGTAAATTATGCATTCTATATATATTTATTAAGAGTACAAAAGTATTTAGAGTTGAATTTGCCATATTTTTTGTGTACATGAAATTTCAAAATTCGGACCGGAAGTGGCACTTTTACTCTTAGCGAGTAGCACTTTTTTTCGAATATCTTGCAAAGTATGCATTCTATAGCGATTTATTAAGAGAATGAAAGTACTTAGAATAGGATTTTGAATAAGTTTTGTATAAAAGAATTCTTAAAATTGTATAGTTTGAAACGCTCATACGTATAAGAAAGTCGTGTGGTGGCCACACCTCATTTTTTACTTTCTTATACGTAGTATGAGGAAGTATTGTGATGATGAAAATTTTCGACCTCGAGATTTTTGCAGATGTCCACGTTTTGAGGTCCCCTGATACCAAAAAAGTGGTCTTTAAAAAATGTCTGTGTGTCTGTGTGTGTGTGTCTGTGTCTGTCTGTCTGTGTGTGACCACGATAGCGGTCAAACCGCTGTAGATATCAATTCCAAATTTTGTATTTACGAATATAATCTCCCTCTTGAGAACTGATTAGATTTTGAGCAAAATCGGCAGACCGGAAGTAGTAGTTTACTTCAGTGAAAAAATCGAATTTTGCAAATATTTCGTCAATTACTAAGTTTAAACAAATTGATAAAGAATTCAAATGTACTCAGAATAAATTTGAGAAAAATTGTTTTAATAATGTTTTTCGAAATTCCTACCGGAAGTAGGTCTTTTACTCTTATCGAAAATCAGTTTTTTGCGAATATCTCGCAAGTCATGCTTTCTAGGCAGGTACATTACGAGTATAAAAGTATTTAGAACATACTTTTAAATATCTTTTGTATAAAAAAAATTTTAAACTTCAGACCGGAAGTACCACTTTTACTCTTATCGAATTGCGATTTTTTGCAAATATGTCGTAAATTATGCATTCTATACAGGGTGTAGATAAAGTCTGGAACAAAATTAATATTTCTGTTATCTTCGGTTTGATGGAAGAACCCTGAAACAGGTCGATTTTGTTTTTATCCCGTGCACTTTATAACATCGTGAATTTAATTCTGTCGTCATCTGGTTGCGCGCGGGCGTGACGTCATTAGTTTTTTCAAATGGTAACCCGCCACATTTATTACGCCCTGTCGTTAGGTATTCCATTGTGCATGCAACGGTATAAAAAGTTTGGTACCTTACATAATAATTTTTGGGAGAAAAATGCTTTCGAATTTCAAAAAATTAAAATTTTATTTCTAATGAAAAACTAATCAAAAATTATTTTAAAAAATCAGATAAATTATAATCCGAGGTTTATCTTGGATTGTCGTCAAACAAGACACCAAAAAAATGTCAACGGAAGTGTTCAAATTGTCCGCCATTGGCCATTTGACACTGGCCGAGACGGACGTACACGCTTTCTATGACACGTCGTATTGTCTCTGCACCAATATTTCGCATTTCCTCGCGGATACGATGTTTCAGATCATCCAAGTTATTTGGCTTATTGGTGTACACCTTTGATTTCACATGACCCCATAGAAAAAAATCAAGTGGTGTGAGATCTGGCGAACGGGCAGGCCATTCAATTGTTCCCCTTCGTCCGATCCATCTCCCGGGGAAAATTTCGTCGAGGTAACTCCGAACACGCCAGCCAAAATGTGGAGGTGCTCCATCTTGTTGAAACCAGATTCTGGGGTGAGGCTTGTCGGGGGTGTTTTCATCCGGAAATAATTCTACCAATGTTGGCACTAGCGTAAATCTTAGGAAAT
Source organism: Amphimallon solstitiale (assembly GCA_963170755.1). Classification (NCBI taxonomy): domain Eukaryota; kingdom Metazoa; phylum Arthropoda; class Insecta; order Coleoptera; family Scarabaeidae; genus Amphimallon; species Amphimallon solstitiale. The sequence goes on from OY720675.1 coordinate 250,867,253, forward strand.
GTAAGTATGTTTCAGCGTTTAAATTTCTGTCCAGAAAGAAAGGCCCCACAATGCGATCTCCCACTATTCCCGCCCATACATTAACTTTTTGCCGGTGTTGGGTGTGCTCCTCTCGAACCCATCGAGGATTATCGCCCGACCAGTACCTACAATTGTGGCGATTCACTTCACCGTTCAAGGTAAAAGTTGCTTCGTCACTAAAAACCACATTGTCGACAAATCCGGGATTCTCATCGCACCGTAGCATGATTTGTTCACAGAACTCGAGTCGGCGGTCGAAGTCATCTTCATTCAGTTCCTGAACCCGATTGATTTTGTACGGATGAAGTTTTTCCTTCTTCAGCAATTTGGCTACTGTGGTAAAATCGACTGCATGATCCCTGGCAATGTTCCTTGTTGAAGTGTGGGGGTTGTCCTAAAGTTCCAAGAGAATATTGACCCTTCTATCGTCCTCAATTCTTGGTCGACCTTGACGAGCCCTGTCTTTTACACTACCAGTTTCAGCAAATTTTGCGACAATTTTGCTCACCGTTGACCGCGAAATCGGTGCGCGGTTTGGATTTTCTGCATTGAAAAACTGACAGGCTTCTTCATGGCTACGTATTTTATCACCACAACCAACAATAATGAGAATTTGAATCCGCTCTTTTTCGCTCAAATTCGCCATTTTCGCAATGCACGTTCAACACTACCAATGGAGCAGGTATTGTGAATGGATAAGTTCAAACACCAAGTAATGAACTGCCAATATGACGTGTCGTAGAAAGCGTGTACGTCCGTCTCGGCCAGTGTCAAATGGCCAATGGCGGACAATTTGAACACTTCCGTTGACATTTTTTTGGTGTCTTGTTTGACGACAATCCAAGATAAACCTCGGATTATAATTTATCTGATTTTTGAAAATAATTTTTGATTAGTTTTTCATTAGAAATAAAATTTTAATTTTTTGAAATTCGAAAGCATTTTTCTCCCAAAAATTGTTATGTAAGGTACCAAACTTTTTATACCGTTGCATGCACAATGGAATACCTAACGACAAGGGGTAATAAATGTGGCGGGTTACCATTTGAAAAAACTAATGACGTCACGCCCGCGCGTAACCAGATGACGACAGAATTAAATTCACGATGTTATAAAGTGCACGGGATAAAAACAAAATCGACCTGTTTCAGGGTTTTTCCATCAAACCGAAGATAACAGAAATATTAATTTTGTTCCAGACTTTATCTACACCCTGTATATATTTATGAAGAGTACAAAAGTATTTAGAGTTGGATTTGGAATATTTTTTGTATAAATGAAAATTCAAAATTCGGACCGGAAGTAACACTTTCATACGTATAAGAAAGTCGTGTGGTGGCCACACCTCATTTTATCTGTCGTATTGCCAGTACAGCTAAACTATGTTATGAAGATAGGTATTTATAAGGTTATATGCAGACGTTTACGTTACGTTACTCAACGTGACCGCAATTGCGTTCGGAAATGTTTCATTTAACCGGGTAAAGTTACTGAACCTGTTAGGTACTTTCTAACCGAGTCTGGTTTATGCTATACATTTTCCGAAAACGCCTATGATTATTTAAATGTATGTAGCATTAACATTTAACAATTGGCATACAATATCGAAATGAGGTTAAGATTAACATAATATAACCTGTGATTGTTGAAATATTTCACGAAATATAAATTTTATGAAACTTTACAACACTAGCTTTGCTAGTACATATATATAGCCCTAATGCATACGACACATATGCGGATCTCATGCAGTCGGCGCGCATGAATTTTTCCGTCTCAAAGTTGAAGGACAGGTCAAGATTTTTCGCTTAAATTATTTCTTCTCGTTTACGGTCTACCTACGTTTAAGCGGTTCTTGTCTATTGGCGTTCATATCTGCAAAACGCCCACGGCAATATGCATCGTCCACTTTGATTGTTTTATTTGGAATATTATTAAACTCATAATATCACATCGATAAGAATAAATCCGTTTAGTTGGAGCGAGGAACGGATACGACGAAGCAACATACCAGAAGAAAATTTCGCCAAAAAAGGTAAAAAGTACACTGCAATGTATGTATTTACATACATACCGCGCGCACACACACACACACATACACATACACACGACCAGTCGCGTTCTCCTGTTGCGGGGAAAATATCCACGGACACGTAGGCAGGCCCCGTAATCATCTACAATCTGCCGTGGCCGTCCTTTATGTGCCCGTACTGCACTCCGAAGGGGAAAAAAACCGGAGGAGATGCCTTTTTGCGGCTCCGGCACATAGGCAGACACACTTCGAGATCAATCGGCAATTTCACGCATACCACGTCACGTAATCGCTAACGTGCCGGCAACAAAAATGAACTGCTGCGGAAAATCGTGAAATCCGCGCGCGTACCATGCGATGTTGTGTGCCACGATAGAAGCGAACAAACGCGCAGTGACAATGAGGAAAAATACGTAATTTTGTACAGTCACGGGTCGCTTCGGAAAGAATGGGTGGACTGAAGGATTTGAAAAAAATTCCGCATTCATTTTCGTTCGCGTCAGGCAAGTATTGAGATGCCTCACATGTCGAACTTTTTAAGTTAGTTTTGTTATTATCAAGGCCCATTCGATATAAGTCGGTCTTTCTACGTTGGAGTTCAGCAGAAAAACAACAAATCAAACGTTATATATACATACATATATATACAGGGTTAGTTAAAAGTATGGAGACGGCGATTTATTGTCGTTAATATTCATTTTAGAGAATTATGTTCAATATAAAAGTTTGTTAGGATATTTTGATCTACATTTGAGAATATTTGATTTTTTTTTCTTCAATTGTTTTTTAGTTACGCCTGTCCGCGCAGTTTTTTTTTAAATGGGAATTAGTGAATTTTACTCTACCATTCGATAGAGAATTTTTTTCTCTTTACAATAATATTTTTGTTTTTTTTAAATTCATTTTAATAACTTTTACAAGAAAAATTAAACAAATTAATAACAAAGTAAATTAAAGTAAGTGTTCAAATTGTCGTCCATTAGTAATTTGACAATGACCCAATCGATTTATAAAACCCCGAACAGAGTTCTGTAAAAAATCTCGGGGAATTTCTTGTATCGTTCTGATAATTCGGATTTGTAAATCTTCGACGTTATCGGGCTTATCTTCGTAAACTTTGTTTTTTACGTATCCCCAAAGAAAAAAATGAGGTGTGGCCACCACACGACTTTCTTATACGTATGAAAGTGTTACATCCGGTCCGAATTTTGAAATTTCATTTATACAAAAAATATTCCAAATCCAACTCTAAATACTTTTGTACTCTTCATAAATATATATAGAATGCATAATTTACGACATATTTGCAAAAGATCGCTATTCGATAAGAGTAAAAGTGGTACTTCCGGTCTAAATATTGAAATTTTTTTTATACAAAAAATATTTAAAAGTATGTTCTAAATACTTTTATACTCGGAATGTACCTGCCTAGAAAGCATGACTTGCGAGATATTCGCAAAAAACTGATTTTCGATAAGAGTAAAAGACCTACTTCCGGTAGGAATTTCGAAAAACTTTATTAAAACAATTTTTCTCATATTTAATTTTGAGTACATTTGAATTCTTTATAAATTTGTTTAAACTTAGTAATTGACGAAATATTTGCAAAATTCGATTTTTTCACTGAAGTAAACTACTACTTCCGGTCTGCCGATTTTGCTCAAAATCTAATCAGTTCTCAAGAGGGAAATTATATTCGTAAATACAAAATTTGGAATTGATATCTACAGCGGTTTGACCGCTATTGTGGTCACACACACACAGACACACACACACACAGACACACAGACACACAGACATTTTTTAAAAACCACTTTTTTGGTATCACGGGACCTCAAAACGTGGACATCTGCAAAAATCTCGAGGTCGAAAATTTTCATCATCACAATACTTCCTTATACTACGTATAAGAAAGTAAAAATCTAAAGGACTTAAATCTGGCGAACGGGCTGGCCATTCAATGGTTCCTTGTCTTCCAATCCATCTGTGGGGAAAAACGTTGTCCAGATATTGACGAACATTTACACCATAATGCGGTGGGGCGCCATCTTGCTGGAACCAGATACTGTCATTGGGCAGGTGTTCATTGTTTTCATGTGGAGAGAGCGTAGCACAAGCAGGTATTATTTCATATTGCAATAACTGCAAATACAGACCCGAAGTTAAATTGCCATTGATGAAAAAGGGACCGATAATATGACCGCCAAGAATGCCAACCCAAACATTAACCTTTTGGGGGTACTGCGTATGGTGCTCCAAAAACCAAAAGGGATTTTCCGATGACCAGTATCTGCAGTTATGTCTGTTTACTTCACCGGTAAGGCAAAAAGTAGCTTCGTCAGAGAAAAGAATATTGTTGACAAAATTTTCATTATTATTGCAAATATTTAACATTTCTTCAGAAAATTGTAATCTCCTATCAAAATCATCTTACGTTAACTCGTGTACAAGATGTACCTTATAAGGTTTATACTTTTCACTTTTTAAAAATGACACGATCGATGACTGCGAAATATTGAAATTGGCCGCTAATTGATTGGTTGATAAATGAGGATCTTCAGATACAGCCAATAAAATATCCAGTTTGTTATCATCGCTTTTTGCTGTTCTAGGTCTACCACTCCTTGGCAAACCTTTAACGCTACCAGTTTGTTCAAAGCGTCTTAAAGTTTTACCAACAACGGATTTAGAAATTAGATTTCTATTTGGATGCGTATCATTAAATAAATTACAAACGTCTTGTAAACTTCTGCGTCTATCTCCATAACCCAACATCATAAGTATTTCAATTCGTTTATGTTCACTTAAACTCGCCATTGTTAATATTAACAGCAACAAATTGCACAAATGAATTATTTCTGTCAAAGATTTGACGTACACAATAACCACTGATAAAATTATGTCGCTCAAGTTTGTTTATCGCATCGCTTCTGTCTATCTGCGATGTACCGAACATCTGTGAAACACTTGAACCGGCCTTTTCTTATAAAAAAGTTATTAAAATGAATTTTAAAAAAACAAAAATATTATTGTAAAGAGAAAAAATTCTCTATCGAATGATAGAGTAAAATTTACTAGTTCCCATTTAAAAAAAACTGCGCGGACAGGCGTAACAAAAAAACAATTGAAGAAAAAAAAATCAAATATTGTCAAATGTAGATCAAAATTTCCTAACAAACTTTTATATTGAACATAATTCTCTAAAATGAATATTAACGACAATAAATCGCCGTCTCCATACTTTTAACTAACCCTGTATATTGTCACTTATAATTACACGAGAGCTTTCTTTTTTCCGGATGAATTTTCGGTTTTTAACGAAAAATTTTGCTGCTGGGTAACTGTACGAGAAGGCAATTTGTTTTCAGTTAAAGCTCGAATGTAATTCGGTAAAATAATTTACTAAATGTGTAAACAATTACTGAAAAATTTGTTACATAATAATTATATTATTTAAAAATACGATTATTAAGAACACAGTTATTATACACTGTGAAATTACTTACAATGAGTTTTCAGAGATTTTATGTTATAACAACACTTCACAACGAACACTATGATGATGAAGTAAACAAATTGATGTCGGGTCAACCAAAAACAGTACGCAAAGCTTACGGTTACGTCAACTTTGACATTTCATTTTGACAGTGAGTTCGTTGCTTTTATGATATAAACAAGAAACACAAATTGTTGTCGGGTCAACCAAAGGTAAACAACTTTTTTGCCGATATAAAAGTTAAAGTAAACTTTTTTCGCTGTCAAAGTGACAAAACAATCTCGACTTATGTTTTCTTTTTACACATGCATTAAATTAACACTGTAATAAATATACATCTCGCATAATAATAATAACTAGTGTCGCCTATTGGTCGAAATTCGATCTTTTTATTTAATTAATTTAATGTATTTGTAACACATATCCGACGTTGTTATAACCAATGAATTTTTACATTGCTAATCGGGAAAAATATCGATACTTGGAATGAAATTCTTACTTAATATTACACTAGCCGCCAATTTTTTTTTTTTTAATATCTTATGTAACAATTGGTGTACAGTTCTTACAGTCTCTAACTAAAGGCATAACCAAAAATCAAATTTTTCCACCACGTCTAGTTTTAGAGTTATAATCATACGCCGTTACTAGATAAAGAATAATATAGAAAATTTATTATACAGATGTTATAAAAAGAAATAGATAAGTACAAAAATCTTAACATAACAAATACTTGAATGTTTTACTAGTATCAATAATACAAAAACACTTAATTGCACATAAAAAAATCGCTAATATACAGTGTGACCAGTGAAGTCCGCATCATTTGGATTTTTTTTTATTAATAGATTTATTCAAATTTGAGTTTGGCATCAATTTCTGCTTCGATCAAGATGAAAATTAACCAAAAAAATAATAGTCACGTGATTCGCATTATCTGTCAAATTTAATTTTTTTTCCAAAAAAAATTCAAAAGTGGGGTTATTTCTCAAAATATCGAAAACAGTTATTAGAAAATGTTTTTCTAAAAACAATTTTTAGCCCAAATGCAAAACTTCAGCTGCATAAGATAATTTAGATTTTTTGCCAATTTTTTGTAAATTGCACCACTGTTGCGAAATGAGACAACGCAACCTACATAAAACTTCTTAGTTTTAACAATGCTTTATTCCAAACACATTTTCTTTAAGTCAGCGCCATATTCAATGTGTGTTTTTCTACAAAATCCAAATAGGGCTATTAAAATCTGGTCACATGTGATGCAGTTTATTTGTTTTTGACCCTGTATAAGGTAACTTCATAAAATAACTATTTTTGAAAATGTAGTTTGTGTCTAAAAGTAATACACATTAATATTAAGAAAATAGTTTAATTGAAAAGTCACAGTAAAGTCTGCATTAAGTGGAAAATAAATTTTCGTTTAACTTTACGTAAGTTTAACTAGTTTCAATGATTTAATTTAAAACCCCTTTATTAAAATTTGTTATGGAGCTATGTTATAAAAGGTAAAAATAGTCTTTTATTATTTAAGTTCAGTTTCCCAAAAATTAACTAGTTTTGTACCTTACGATGATGCACCAACACAAGTTGACCGCAAAACAAATGATAAAAAAGATCAACAAGCCCTTACTTTATTAATGACAGTCAAGTCGCTTTCTGTTTGTCATAGTGGTTTTTAATTAATATTGCGTATTAAATAAAAAAATGTTAACTGTACAGGAAAGAATTGAAATTGTATTAATATGTGGTGAAAACACAAGTCACATATTTTATGAAGTTACCTTATACAGGGTCAAAAACAAATAAACTTTGCATCACATGTGACCAAATTTTAATAGCCCTATTTGGATTTTGTAGAAAAACACACATTGAATACGGCGCTGCCTTAAAGAAAATGTGACTTGTGTTTTCACCACATATTAATACAATTTCAATTCTTTCCTGTACAGTTAACATTTTTTTATTCAATACGCAATATTAATTAAAAACCACTATGACAAACAGAAAGCGACTTGACTGTCATTAATAAACTAAGGGCTTGTTGATCTTTTTTATCATTTGTTTTGCGGCCAACCTGTGTTTGGTGCATCATCGTAAGGTACAAAACTAGTTAATTTTTTGGAAACTGAACTTAAATAATAAAAGACTATTTTTACCTTTTATAACATAGCTCCATAACAAATTTTAATAAAGGGGTTTTAAATTAAATCATTGAAACTAGTTAAACTTACGTAAAGTTAAACGAAAATTTATTTTCCACTTAATGCAGACTTTACTGTGACTTTTCAATTAAACTATTTTCTTAATATTAATGTGTATTACTTTTAGACACAAACTACATTTTCAAAAATAGTTATTTTATGAAGTTACCTTATACAGGGTCAAAAACAAATAAACTGCATCACATGTGACCAGATTTTAATAGCCCTATTTGGATTTTGTAGAAAAACACACATTGAATATGGCGCTGACTTAAAGAAAATGTGTTTGGAATAAAGCATTGTTAAAACTAAGAAGTTTTATGTAGGTTGCGTTGTCTCATTTCGCAACAGTGGTGCAATTTACAAAAAATTGGCAAAAAATCTAAATTATCTTATGCAGCTGAAATTTTGCATATGGGCTAAAAATTATTTTTAGAAAAACTTTTTCTAATAACTTTTTTCGATATTTTGAGAAATAACCCCACTTTTGAATTTTTTTTGGAAAAAAAATTAAATTTAACAGATAATGCGAATCACGTGACTATTATTTTTTTTGGTTAATTTTCATCTTGATGGAAGCAGAAATTGATGCCAAACTCAAATTTATAAAAAATCTGTTAATAAAAAAAAATCCCATATGATGCGGACTTCACTGGTCACACTGTATTAAAGTTGTGCCCAAATAGAGTTATTTCTTCCTTTTTTATTGCCTGTTGCCTTCTCTAATGAGACACCAGCAAAAATCTCCCATCATGACGGGATCCCACCTACCTTGATATCGCTTCTCCATTTCTGCAATCTCTTCTATCCACCTGTTCATCACTCGTCCTTTCTAAATTTGCAGGAAAGAAATCCAAATGCGAATGCAAAAATGAACTTTGAGCTAAGTTCGGCACCTTAAATTTTTATGGTTTTTTGGCAACTTTTTTTAACATTTTTAAAAGAAGTCCATGCTGCCAGCACGAAATCATTCATGCATGGTACGTTCAAAATTTTCATTTTTGAAAAGCCTCCTAACTTGTGGAACAACAAATATTCCTTCGCGAACGTTCGCATCACTCAGCTTTGGAAACTTATCCCTTAAGTATTTAAAACAGTTGCCTTCTTTTTCTACTGCTTTGACAAACTATTTAAAATCAATCCTAATTTAATGTGTAGAGGGCGGTAGAATCACCAAATTAGAATCCACTAACAGCTGAAATTTTATATTAAATTCTCCAGGAACGATGCTTGTCCGTGGGTGTGACACTTTTATTTGGTAATGATGCTGAACTGATCGGCTATCCTAAAGACACAAAAAACAATATATTTGGTAAACCCTGCTTGCAGTCCAAGTAATAAGGAAATAACCTTAAAGTCACTACAGATTTGCCAAAGATGATTTGAATATTGGGATTTAATATAGCTGACATACTGTCATACGTTTCCTTTGAGTTTGTAGAATGAACCATTGAAATTGATGGTTTCGCGTTACCATTATAAAGTAAAACGGCTTTGATACTTGTTCTCGACGAGTCAATAAACAATCGCCATTCTGCAGGTTTACATTCAATACTCATTTCATATAAAAGTTGATTTTCAGTACACTAAGAGAAATTTCTTTCAACCTTTTAAAATGAACTGAAATTTTCGTGACGATTCTTCAATACAGAGATTCTTGTAGTGGAATGTAAACTATTCCATTCTTTTAATCGAGATCCTAAAATTTGCGATTTTTCTTTGGTTAAACCCAAATCCCGTATCAAATCATTCAGATCTGATTGGGGTAATGAGATGTGGTTCGTCAGAAGGAACATACGTCAAATCACTTGAAAATGGCACATTCAAAACATCGTTTTTTATCTTCCTCGTCCGTGGAATTTGCAGAAGAATTTGCATGCGTTGGAATTGGAACCTTACAAGCAGTTCTCGTCAACGGTTTGCTTAGAGATGGAATGTCTGTATATGTCGCAGGCTAATATTAATTTTCGGCAAATAGCTTTTGCCTAGGCAAATAGCACCATATCATTTATATCTGCTCAAAAGCTATTTTCCTAGGCAAAAGCTATTTGCCAGCTGGGTTTTTAAGCAAAAAGATTCACAATAAGACAAATGTCGTAGGCGAATAGACTTCTTCTCTTAAAACGAAATAAACAATAAAATAAACACAAGTAAACCAAAGAGATTATATTTTTGGACAAAAGAAGCAGTCAACTGGACAATTTATTTTGGCAGGTATTGCTGGAATGGCATCTACTGTTGCACAAATTTCTAGTCTTGAAACAGATATATCGTTTAGTATGGCACTGGGTTTTTGAATTGCCTACATTGGCATTTTGAAAATCCTTGACCCGAAACCATAGACAGCTTGGCGCAGGTTTCTCTTAAGGAAATAAAGCAATCTTGGGGAATATCATCATAAGTAAAACTAATTGACGAAACAGGTCTTATGTCTTGGAATGTTACATTTCTTTTTCAAATTATGAAGCATTTTATCCCATCCCCCGTGTCCTGTCGCTTTGTGTTCGTCAATTTTATCAAAAAATTGTTCAATTGGTGTAACATAAATAAGGTCGTCGTTAAGGGGATATTCACGCTAGGAAACAACTGGCAAGTGTGATTTTTCGGGGGCGTGTCATTAAAATGTTGTAGGATAATTTACAACCTCAGGCGTGAACGAGATTGGCCATGAGTAAAGTTGGCATATGTCTATCTAGTCAATGTGGAGTTATATTCAATAAAACTTTACAATTCTATTAATAGGTATTTATGTAACAAGAAAGAGATGTCTTGTCTATTTTTAAAACGCATTTGATGTTTTGCAGATATAGATCTATTTCCATGTATAGATATAGGTCGTCGAACGCATAAACGGCACTTTCGATTATGACAGCGCGAAAAAAGAATAATACTTATAATCTATTAAATATTATAAAATGAAATTACTAAAAAACTAAATATGTACATAAGTAAGTAGGTACCTACCAATATAAAAAATTAAAAATTATTTTTTATTATTTCCGGTATCAGCGTTTCATAATAAAATTCATTTAATTTTGGCACCATGGCATTCCAACATTCTTTATCTTGTGCAATCTGAAATAATATGAACATTTAGGTATTCAAGTCCTTTATAATGTATATAAGATTAAATAATAATAACCTACTTTATCAACTATAATTCCAAAAGGTGTCCACACAACGAAATAGCAAAAAGCGGCACCGGTGATCGCTAATTGACCCTGTACTTGATTATAATATTGATCTTGCTTTTTCAGCTTATAGGTGCCATCCGTAGCTTTTGCCATAAACTTAATTTTCTTTTGTGCAACACCTTCTTCTGGCGATACGTGTCTACTAGAATAAGGACATTTTATTTCCACAATATCTCCTCCAGGTAAACGACCATCTGGACTGGCCCCTAAATGTGGAAGTTGCGGATCTACATAAAGGCCACATTCGCTTATTTCATCAGAAATGCCAACGTGATCTTTAAATCTCTGTCTTGCAATGGGTTCATGATCCACACCCCATCTGGTAGCCGCCGATCCGGTAAACCTAGAGTTCAAAATTCGTTTTGCCAAGTTCTTTGGATCCGTGGTCGTCCTTAGTTTAGAGACTGCTCCAAAATTAGAAGCTGTAAGCCTGTACATGCGTTCGCTCTTCCACAAAGGATTGCTGCACTGTCCTCTGGTTTTCGTTTCCAATTCTTGGACATTGGAAGTAGCGATTAGGCACAACAGTTCCTCTTTCTTCTGTTCCATTGTAATTGGACTTAATTCCTCAACTGCTCCATAATCAGCATCGGCATTAGAAGTTACACTCTTTTTTTTTGGAATAATCGGAAAAAGTTGTTTTCGTGCATTGTTATATATTCGTTTTCGTCTCATCTTTGCAATATATAACTTGGTGTATTTTCCTGGGCTTTTGGTAGTCATTGTTCTATGAATTGTGGATATATAATTTTCGTGTTTGTTGAACTGAAGCGTCGCTGCTCGACACCTTATATCGTAGCTATTCTTCATGCCAAAATTGATTCGTTTGCCTCCAATGAATTTTGCCACAACAGAACTATAGCATTCGGCAGCGTTGTTGTTCATATTCAGCAACAAACTGAATGCATTTTGTTGTAGTCTATTACCACAAGACAGTATATCATCCATTAGCCCACATTGTTGAAAATCTAATACCGAATTTATTTCACCCTCCTTTCTGCCCGTACAAAAGTATGCATCACATTCTTGGTGATGTCCAAAGACGTGACGAGGACAATTGGAAATATCGGCTTTTAACCTAGCAATTTGTTCCTCAAGCGTAACGTCTTCTTTACGTCGATACAATAATGCCTTCTTTATTCCAATTCTCAACCTATGAATATTTGATTTCAAAATTGCTCTGTGCTGCGGAGGAACAATTTGATTGGCGCTACTTTTCCTTTTGATGCACAGCTCGCGGAGTTTAGAACAGTAGTTTCGCAGGAGGTGGTTAGTGCATTCTACTTTGCTAATGTGAACATTACCACCATAGGGTCTCTCGGTGCAAAGCTTCTTATAGACACTACTGTCCCCATCCCCAACTAACTTAACATACTTCAACTTATGCATCTCAATGCTGGACTTGAAACCCTCTAGGACTATGTCTGATTCCATACCAGTTGAAGTGCCTTTCCAGTTTTTGTAACACCGATGCTCTGCTGCTGTAACATTTTTCGTCTCAGCTCGAGCACATATGGCGCAGTACTTGTTTCTGGAGGCCACAAACAATAGTTTTCCAGTTTTAGCCCCAATGATGCATGCCTAAAATGTTAATTCATATATATAACTAATTTTGAAATCATATTTTTCTATGCAATTTACTAGTCCAGAAGAAGCATCATAGTTAACCTTATACGATCTCTTCGACCAAGCCCCATCTCTATCACTGTTATGAGACCATTATTTTGTGCATCCACATCCCCAACTTCTCTAGCTAAACGCAGCTCTTCCTGTCCAGCTTCTTCCATTGCAGCCCATGCAGTTTCCAAAATGGTTTGGGAAACCCGTTCATGATATTTGGAATACTGCCGTGTGGTCAACGAAGGGATATTTAAAATGGCATGCTGTTGTGAAAGTTGTGAATGCCCACATCCAGTAGATATTGTGGCTACTACGGATGCAGCGTTTGCATCCATAGTTGTTACACGTTCATCTGAAGAAGGCTCTGTCGACACTCGCTTTTCTATATTGCACATATCACACTTGAAGATAAATGAACTTATCACACCCTTCCTTATCTCACGAATTAATTTCATGTTGGAAAAATGGCAGTCAAAAGGTTTATGGTCATCGAGCTGTTTAATATTTTTAAAAAAGTGTTTTATATCAACTATTCTCCTCCCCTCAGGGATTGACTCAACATTTCTTTTTTCAATTTGAATCGTTTCGGCTACCGTTACTGCATCATCAACTTCTTTAGATGTTGAAGGCCTACAACTTATTGTTCAAATTTTTTTTTTATATAAATTATTCTAGTCAAATAAATATACCTATGTGAATCAGGAATTACATGGTCGGTAGTCGCTGAGCTGAACTGAAGACTTTCACTATCTTCTCGATACATGCTTGACGATGATTCGGTTTGTATCCTAAAGAAAATTCTACTCTTAAAATACGTACATTCTATTTTACAAAAAATATGGCACATACGCCGAAGTGATTGGAGAATATTCCATATTGTTACTTGTTTCAGAATGAGCAGAAGCTTCTTCGACGTGGGGAGTATTATTAATTTGTTCAGTTCTCGGTCTTTTTCTGGCTGCAGTACCCAACTCCGATAACCTTATTTTAAATTAACATTATTAGGGTACTTACATACCTAATAGAAATGAATGTGCCATACCTTTTGTAACGCTTTTTTGGACGGGGTGTGTATTTCCTTTTTGTGGGCATTTTATCAGTATATTTAATGTCCCACAATAATTGATATAAATAATTATCAAATATGTTTGTGTAGTTGTTTATATTTAGTAGAGGTATTCACAAGTCTATACACTACACCCACGCAAACCAACAACTAATGAGCGAACCCTGCTTCCGAGAAATCACCCAAGCTGGAACCGTGATCTGTAGTGCACGTGCACTCAACGGGGGTGGAGTTAAACAGTTTGAGGTGTTGATGCCTCCGATCTTCAAATTTTAGACTTTCATCTAAAAAATACTCAGTTATTTTCTACAATTTTGAAAAAGTTGATTCTTCACTTTCTCTTGAACAAGTGATTTCGAAGCTAATGGTTGTTTTACATTTTCCATTTTTTATTTATTAATATTTTTTTTCATTTTTCAATGCTTTTTTAAAAAAACTAAAACAACCATTCGACAGAGAAGGCATTAAAACATGTTTCTTCAAAATTTCAAATTAATTGGTTCAAAACTGAGCTCAGGAAATTTATCATAAGTTATTCATTCTTTCCTAACGTGAATATCCCCTTAACAGATTTTGCTTTCCGAATAACTTTTGATACGCCGGATATCTCCAGGAGGTCATATGTTTTGCCATAATATTTTTCTTTTGCTGAGAGGGCCTTAGTATTATTCTGAACTTGTTTGGAACGAAAACTTTTTAAAATCGCACTAATTTCATTGGTTCGTTGCAGGGTCCAACGCTTTTTGTTTGTTCGTACTTTGCATTCATTCTTAAATAAAATTCATCTCTATCTACCATGGTGTTAATATTAACTTACATGTTATAGGTAGAAAACTCCTAAATGAAGAACCGAAGCACATAAACATTATGTAAACACGGATAAACATAACCTCAAATAAAAATTAAAAACCCATTTTCCTAAGAAATGTTGTTGGCAAATACTATTTGCCTAAAATAACTATTCGCCCACGACATTTATCTTGTTGTGAATCTATTTGCCTAAAAATCCAGCTGGCAGATACCATTTGCCTAGGAAAATAGCTTTTGAGCAGAAATAAATGATATGGAGCTATTTGCCAAGGCAGATATCATTTGCCTGGGCAAAAGTTATTTGCCGAAAATGACTATTAGCCTGCGACATATACATTACTTTGTATTTATTTCTTTTTGAAAACCCGTCAGTTTTTACAAGACAGAAGTAACAGTCCGGGACTTGATCTGCTGGTTCACGCCAAATCATTAGCCTTTCTGACAGGAGTTCAGACGAATTTTTCTTAATTCTTGGCTTCTCTCTGGAATGCGCGACGTCGTATTTTTTGTAGTTGCCGCTGCCTTTCACGGTATAGCCGCGTACATGCTCGAGCTTGTTACAGTATTTTTTTAATTTTGAATTTTACGTTAATCTTCGTTTTTATGATTAAAACAATGCAAAATACTAAAAGTTTAGACTGATAAGTCAGTTATAAAAATCGTGTTGGCTAGTGTTATAATAGTTTGCAGTTACACTTACAGTAAAGGTTCGCTAATCCGGACCTCCATTAATCCGGACTTCCCTGTAATCCGGACAAAATTGAAAATTGTAAGTTTAACATTATGTACCTTGTAATCCGGATCGGCCATAGATCCACTACTCCGGATCGCGCGTCGTGTGTTTTCGTTAAGTACAATGAAGTCCCGGTTACATACGACACATAAACAGGGCAATCCCCGAATCAGTTTGAATCAACATGGCCGCGAAAAGAGCGCACAAAACGTTGACCATCGGCGAAAAACAAGAAATATTACAAAAGCTGAATAGTGGTGTTAGTGGAAAAGTGTTAGCAGGAAAATATGGTGTCGGAACATCCACAATTTCTGACATTAAAAAGAATAAGGAAAAAATTACTAGGTATGGACTTTTATTCATTAACTGCTAATTCATTCATTATTGTATTTTTGTATTTACACAGTTATATCGCAAGCTGTGTCTCATTACCAACACGTAGAAAAATTATCCGAAAACCAGAATATCCAGAAATGGAAAATGAATTATACAAATGGTTTCTGTTGCAGCGAGAAACACATGCAACCAGCTCAGCAAATATTTTATGCGAAAAAGCCGTCCAAATTTATTCTAAATATTATAATGACAATAAATTTATTGCTAGCAAAGGATGGATACATAAATTTAAAAAGAGGCATGGCATTCGGCATCTTAAAGTGGTTGGAGAGAAACTATCGAGCGATTCGTCTGCGGTAGAACCTATTTTACGAAAATTTACTGAAAAAATGAATGAGTTGAACCTACTCCCAAACCAAATATACAATGCAGATGAATCTGCATTGTTTTGGAAATTGCTGCCCGATCGAACATTGGTACACGCCGAAGAAAAAACTGCTCCAGCACGAAAAACTTCAAAAGAAAGGTTGACTTTTCTTACCTGCTCAAACGGTGATGGTACTCATAAAGTCAAAATGATGGTCATTGGAAAAGCAAAAAATCCCAGAGCATTTAAGAATTGCGGGAGCCTCCCCGTTGAGTGCTACTCAACAAAAATGCTTGGATGACATCTGGACTTTTTGTGAAATGGTTTCATGAGTCTTTCGTTTTGCAAGTGAGAAAATTTCAGGCACACAATAATCTTAATGGAAAATCTATTTTATTAATTGACAATGCTCCTAGCCACGCATCAGAAACCCAGCTTACAAGTGATGATAACCAAATTGTCACTATGTTCCTACCACCCAATTGCACCCCACTTATTCAGCCCATGGACCAAAATGCGATACGTTTAACCAAACTGTATTATCGAAAGAGCCTTTTGGTCCATGTTCTGTCTTTGGAAGCAAGTGATATTACAAAGACTCTTAAGAGCATTACTTTAAAGGATGCCGTATTTTTGCTTGCTGATGCTTGGGAGAAGCTTTCGCCAGATGTTATAAAAAAATGTTGGAGGAAAATACTTTGTTATTCAGCTAATAAGATCACAACAAATTCAGAAAGTGAATGGGATTCAGATGAGGAAATTCCGCTGCTTACTCTTAAAGAGAGATGGAATTTCGAACGTCAAGAATTTGTTGAACTCGGAAATATGTTACAGCGAATTAACGATGACAATTATCTACCTGAAGAAACTGAAATTGATGAATGGATCGTTGGAGATGAAGAGCGTTTGCCATTAGATAGCGATGATAGCTTCTCTTCCGATGAAGAAGCTTCCAAAGATGAGCTGAGAATTAAGCATGAAGAGGCTATTAAGAGCTTCAGCACCTGCATTCAATGGGCTGAGGAAAATAAAGTTGAATTAAACAGTTTAACTAACCTCAGAATGCTGCGACAAGGCTGTATTCGTCAAACCAAAATTTCTGATTTTTTTCAGTAATATATGTAGTTAACTTTTTACGTATATTTGTATGTTATGTACTCAGATATTTTCTATAAAAGACGTGTCACCATTTATTTTGCTTTTTACTCTAGTTTTAATATTACCTCCACTAATCCGGACGTTCTCATAGTCCGAATCGAGCCAGTTTTAATTGATCCGGATTAGCGAACCTTTACTGTATTTTCATTTTTTAAATCTCCTAGCCCAAAGTCTAGCAAAGCCTTTCTTGTCGATGTATACGGAAACAAGCGAAAAATAGTGACATTTACAAATTTCTCAAAAACAAACAAGCTCATAAACATTACTCGAGCTCTTTCATTTTCTTTTGTAACATCCAACTAACCATTCGTATATGTATATACCCCAACTCGAGAAGACACGTATACAAAACACGGCTCATCCGTTAGCAACGTTCCGACCCGACCTCCGCAAGGGCCATTCGTCATGACTGCGAAAAAAACACGTTAACAGTTTTAGTTGTTCATCTAATGGCCCTCCTGCGGTCGTCTGTTTTAGAAAGAATGAGGTAATTTTATTTTCGGCGAATTCGCTTTCTGGGAAGCTGCCGGAGAACGGCTGTGCGACCGGGAAAAAAAAAGAACAAAACTTTAGCAATTACCGGAATAGTCCGGTTTGGATGTACACGGGAGATATGGGGGAGAAAGAGGAAGTTATCGGTTGGAATTTTTATTGGCTCCGATTCTCGAACGGGCAAACGTGCATAACAACGAAACTAAAATATTTGTAACTTGTTAGATGGGTCGGATTACATAATCTTTCGCGAATCTATTCAATTAAGCCGGTAGGTGTAGGTATAGCTTCTGGTGTTCGTATGACCTGGATCTGGTTTAATCGATAAATTCCATAGGGAAATTTTTCCTTTTCAATTTTGCATTAATGTTTAGTTATTCAATATACTCGTAGATCAAATTACTTATTTTTTGCTTCATCGTTAGCATACACCTAATTTTTATTTCTCAGTTCTAATTACAATAGTAAATAGAAATTACGTCTAGCAAGTACAATTTTAAAATACAAATGATCTTAACAGAGTTTTACGTATTTCACTTTCTTATACGTAGCATAAGGAAGTATTGTGATTACAAAAATTTTCGACCTCGAGATTTTTCTCCACGTTTTGATGTCTCCTGATACCGAAAAAGTGGTTTTAAAAAAATGTCTGTGTGTATGTGTGTGTGTGTGTGTGTGACCACGATAGCAGTCAAACGGCTATAGTTACCAATTCCAAATTTTGTATGATAAATAACTAGTTGGTGAGGAAAATTCTGCCCTGTTAACCAAAAGAGGCGTCTCTGCAATTCTAATGGTTTTGAGATATGACTACCATCACCCGAACCACACCATTATTCATCTTTTCGTTAAAAAAAAGCCGTATCTAACGTTTTGTCGCCTTGAAAACAGGAAAATTGTTTGGGCGTGTTTGCAACTAGCTCCGCTAATGTTTTAGCTAAATGATAACTAGCAATGTTAGTAAGAAAAGTGGTATCCGTAAAGATTTTGTTTAGATAAGACTCCCTGAGCTAACAAAGCACGTACATACACTTTTTCTCCTGTTGTTGTGTTGACAAAAACTGAGAATGAAGCACTCACTGCCAAGCCATACAAATAAGACAGTCAGAATTCTGATTCTTTCAATTCTTCTGAGTTGCACATTGTTGCAGGGAACATGCCCCCAGAACACTGTATCGTCCAAGTGATATTTCTCTTGCTTCCATGTACAACAACTTAAAAAAAACATAGCGGCTACCAATGTTCTTACTATTTATACCAAAGTGTCGTCAATAGTGTGACTATATTGTTTGCCAAATTGCAGTGAGGAATGCTGGCACTGTGAAATGTTTAAGAAAGACTCTTTGGATTCTATTTGCGAAAAATGCAATATTTTTAATAGGCACTGGAAAAAAAATATGGGGGCTTGTAAAAACTACCAAGGAGATGCTAAAAACCAAAGCACGGACAGCTAGTTGATTCAGCTGTTTTAGAAAAGTTATGGTGAGTGTAAATAAAGATCTGTTGTACCTATTGACTTGCTTACATATCAGGTGATAGTGTTTCCGACATGCGACACATTTAAATGAGTAATATTTACTCCTAGAATTATTGCATATAAAGAAAGTTTTGTGGTGATGAAAATTTTTGGGAGAAAACAAAGTTCCTACTGCTGTGATTTGGTATGAAGCTATAGCTGGAAGATCGAAGCACGATATTGCAAGTGCTTTTTATGCTTTTTTACTTTCTTATAAGTATTATAAGAAAGTTTTGTGATGATTAAAATTTTCGACCTCGAGATTTTTGTCCACGTTTTGAAGTCAGCTGATACCGAAAAAGTGGTATAAAAAACCTCTCTCTGTGTGACCACGATAGAGGTCAAACGGCTATAGCTATCAATTCCAAATTTTGTATTTACAAGTATAATCTACTTATTGAGATCTGATAAGATCTTCAGTAAAATCGGTAGACCGGAAGTAGTAGTTTACACAGTGAATTATGCTAATATTTCGTGAACTACTAAGTTTAGACAAATTAATAAAGAATTCAAATGTACTCAAAATTAAATTTGAGAAGAATTTTATAAAAAAGTTTTTCGAAATTCCTACCTTTTACTCTCTAAAAGTATATAGAACTTAATTTTCAAGAAATTTTGTATAAAAGAAATTTCAAAATTCGGACCGGAACACTTTTACTCTTAGCGAGTAGCAATTTCTTTCGAAAGTCTCGCAAAGTATGCATTCTGTAGAGATTTATTAAGAGAATAGAAGTACATGTAAAAGGATTTTGAATAATTTTTATATACAGAAATTCTTAAAATTTGGACTTGAAGTTACACACTTACCACAGGCTTATTTTTCTAAGAAGATAAAACGTTTAGAACAATTTTGTATGATTTGAAACGCTCATGCTTATAAGAAAGTTGTGTGGCGGCCACACCTCATTATTACTCTGCTTTTATATTAAGTTTAGAAACTTTTTGATTTCATTGTTTAGCAATAATTTCTCTGACTACCAATTTTCACATCCACATCTACTCGTATACTATCTTAAGAGACATTTTCAGAGCTTTTGCTTCTTCTCCGGGTTTTACAGACAAAAAAGGTACTCCTTGTGGTTTTCTTCTTACTCTTCACTTTATTTTACCCTTCCTTCCTATAATTTTTCGAATTTTTTTATGAATTTTTGAAAAAATTTGTCCATAATTTTTGGCTATTTTTCGTTTATCTGAGCTTTGTATTTCGGCTATATCTTGAAAATTGTTATTATTATCGGCCATTTCTGTATCATTTTACCCTTGTCTTTCGAAAAGTTGGCAGTAATTTTCCTGTTACTTTTCACTTACTGTTTTGGTCTTATTTCTCGAAATTTGTCGATGATTTTTTAGGTTTTTTCCCTTTTGTTTTTCATTTATTATACCCCCATCTTTCGATACTTTTTTGAAAATTGTTATATAATTTTGAATTATTTCTTAATTATTATACCCATGTCTTTCGAATAACTTTCGTTAACTTTTTGAACATTTTCGGATGTTTTCACTTATTTTTTGACAAATTTCGCAATTTTTTTTTTTTTTACTTTACTTACATAGTACAAGAAAGTGTTGTGATGACGAAAATTGTCGACCTCGTGATTTTGGCAGATGCCCACGTTTTGTAGTCTCCTGATACTGAAAACGTGTTTTTTGAAAAATGTGTCTCTCTATGCCTGTCTGTATAACCACGATATTGGCCAAACGGCTAAAGCTATCTATATCAAATTTTATATTTCGCGCGAATTTTTGAATTTGTTTAGCGAGAACAGAGACGAATTTATGAAGCGATGAACAGATTGTGACCGGGAACGCAACTTGGGTTCGTCAGGAATCCATGCAGTGACACAAAAAACTGATGACACCGCCTGAGAAGCTCAAGGTGTTGCAATCGGCTGGAAAGAATATGGCTGCGGTGTTCTGGGATTCAGAGTGTATTGTAATGATTGATTATAAGGAAAAGGGTGTCAGTATCACGGGGCAATACTACGCTACAATATTACAGAAACTAAAGGACGCCATTACAAGAAAAGGAAGGGGCAATAGTCCAGATTTGGCCCCGTCTGACTACTATTTATTTCCAAAACTAAAAACAGAGCTTTGAGGGAAAAAAATTCCTCATGATGAAGTGAACTCGGCTCTTCTCATCTTTTTTGCAGGCCTTGACAAAATAGTATATTATGCAATGAGCATTTAATGATAGCTATTAAGACACGAGTAAGAGAATTACAATACGAGGCGAAGCCGAGTATTGTAATGAATACGAGTGTCTTAATAGCCATTAAATGCGAGTTGCATACACTATTTTTTCTACGACCCCATAATAAAACATATTTTTTGAACAATCCATTTCATAAATTGAGGTTAAAATTTTCCGTACGTTTTTGTGAATTTGGCTGGTAATAAATTGTTCGTGGCTACTAAGGCTTGTTCCATATTTTCTGGTGGAGTCAATTATTACATTTCACTGTCATTATCCCTCATTTTTACCGTTTATATTTTCAAAAAAGCACAAATTTTAAGTACTTACTTGTAAATTGCAGAGAACTGTCACATTTATTTAATTTGTATATCTGTCAGATATGCAGTCGCCATATTGAATATTGTTTGAATATTGAAATGTCGCATTCCTATTGGATATAAACTTGTATCGTAATGAAAAATCTGTATTCCTATTGGATATAAACTTGTAACATAATGAAAATCTGTATCGTAATGAACATCATTATAGTACAGGTTCGGCATATCTAATAATACAATTAAAGTATGGGAGTAGAAAAAGTTCTTTTTTGATGGTATAGATGAATATTTTCACCTCGCCTCGTATGTGTAAATAAATAGCATTTTTACTTCATATTTTTCCAGCGTCAGCAAAATAAAAAAATTATGCTTAGCGCAAAAATGTAATGGTTTTAAGTGCACGAGTACACTATCGTTTTACTTGTGAGATAAGTTTTGCAAATATTGTTTTCCAATTCCAATCATTTTCTTGAACAGCAACTCGTGTGTTACACTTGTGAAATCCATATCGCTGATCTTAGGCCCCGACAAAACTTCTTGTCGCAACTATACATTGATTTCAAAATGTGGAAGAACTATCCAGGTATCAAGTTGCGACGATCCAGTCGTGAAAAAAATCTCACCGCTCTCCGATATTATTAGCAATCACTTCCAATAAATTCTAAAACGAAATAATGTAAATTATGCGAGCAGTAAAAATATCGTAACCGATTTATGATCGTATTTAACATCTCCGGCGATAAATTTCGAAATAAAATATGCACTCACTGCCTTAATTATTAAACTAGTTTGTTCGGTTGAAAGACGCGAACCGAACTCTTGGAGTTCTTATCGTCGCGTCTGCCAAGCCATGCTCGTATTTTAAAATTTTATTTGACACTCGGATGTGATATCGAACCTGTGTAATTTAAAGTAATTGTTACCGATCAAACGACAACTTGAAATATACCAACTGTCGCTAATTTATATGCTCCAGTACATACATACATACATACATACATACGTTTGTACAGTCAGCGACAAGATTGAGTGACACTAGGCGGTTGATTTGTGAATGAATTCCAAATATTAATTATATTTATTTAACAAATTAATAAATTATATGTTATTCTAATATAGCAAAACTCAAAATATTAAAATTTCAAACATAAAATATTGAAGAAAAAAAAACATTAAGAAAAACATAATAAATTCCAAAGACAAAACAAGAGTACAATTAAAAAAATAACAAAAACCAACATACGAGAGGCGTTCAGATGTATTTTCGGTATCAGTATGGAAAATAATACAAATAAAATTTAATCAACGTATATTTCACGTTGTAATCTAACGCCTTGAGCTCTTCATCGTCGGAAAATCATTTTCCACGAAGGTTTTTTAAATTCAGGTACAGATAATAATCACTATGGGGTTATAGGGTGGGTGGTTAATTTCTTCAAAACTGCGTTCTTGTGTAGCACCCTTCCAAACACGCGCCGTGTGAATTGGAGCGTTGTCGTGAAGACGCAACACACGCACGCTCAGTTTTCGTCACCTTTTTTCTTTATTTTCTTCCCATAAATAAAACGCAAAATGGTTACTAAAGATGCTGCGTTTATGGTTTCACCTTTTTTCATGTAGTCGATCAGCAAAATTTCTTTAGAGTACCAAAACATTGTGGCCAACCATGACTTTCTTGGAGTGACATGAAGTTTTGTAGGATAGTGTGCACCCTGCTTATATGCATAGACTCCTGTTTACTTTAAGGGTCATGGTGGTGAACCCATATTTCATCTCCAGTAACAATGTGGTCTAAAATACTCATAGAATCTTCATCACAGAACTCCAAAATCCCTCTACAGCACTGTACTTCCACTTATTTCTGAGGCGCTGTGAGCATTCATATATAACATACGTGCTTTTGAAACAGTTTCCATTGAGAAGTTGCAACACGTAAATAGGTCCTTTCTGTCAAGTCTGCAAATGTGTTCTATTCAAAATGGGGGTCACTTTGAAAATTTATTATAAATATTGCTCCTAACAAAATTACATTGTGATACTTTTAGTCGTTTATTTGTTTTAGTTTGTCAAATCTTTTACCCAGTACACTAAATCGAATCGAAAACAAATAATTTAGCGGTTTGTAATGAAAAATTAAAAATAACTTCGAAATTATTGAGTTTGGGTATAGGACATTATTAACAAAAGTTAAGCGCAATTAACGCATAAGTCCAAAAATTTAATAATATACGGGGTGTTCTATTTGAAAAAAATCAGTAAACGCTCTTTTGTGATAGCCAAATTGATTGCATCGTAACAAACACCCTCTATAATAAAATGAATGTTTGATTATTTTGTTGGTTCAACACATCCCTTGGCTGCATACTTACTAAATAATTTTGTCTTAGATAATCGTAATACTGCCGCATAGAATTATTATAGTAAACATTGTCGGGACCATTTTTTTTAATAATTTTCGTTAATAACTCAACAATGCGTCATCCAATACCAAAACCCCAGATATCGATGAAAACACAAATTAAAGTAGATAAGGAAAAACAAAAGATATACAGGGTGTTTCATTAAAAAGAATTTCGAATGTGTGCCATTTTAACGCATCACCCTGTATAATTCAAATTATTTTCAAAATGTGTGTTTTTTTGTTACTGTGCCACTTTTTATAAAAGAAATTTCTTCAGTACTATTTAATAACGCGTATATTGGACTTTGACGCACTAATGAGCAACCCTGTATACTATAATATTACCCACTTAATTAGTTTAATGCCCCAATACCGGGAATACGTTGAATGCCTCTTGCATTTTAATGATGCTATTAAAACTTCGTCGGATGCGTTTTATTAAATTTTTTAGTAACTATGTCAATTTCTTATCAAGAATACTCGAAAACTCTTCTACCTTTTACCTGTTTTCCCTATTTAGAGTTTAAACAATTTGTTCCCGTTTTAAGCACAGATTAGTCTACTTTTTATTAATTAGCTCAATAAGTTTATAATGTTTTCAATGCGAGCCACATTTTCGACTTCGTAACTGTATGTTACTTTATTTTCATTTTCTTATAGATAAGCGATTTTATTGACAATTATGTATGAATTTAATTCATTTCTACATCTTTACAATAACCCATTCGACCCATTTTTGACCTTTCTTTATCTCCTGGCTAGTTGAATTTTATGGCTGATTTTACTTTCTTATACGTAGTATAAGGAAGTATTGTGATGATGAAAATTTTCGACCTCGAGATTTTTGCAGATGTCCACGTTTTGAAGTCCCCTGATACCGAAAAAGTGGTTTTTAAAAAATGCCTGTGTCTTGACTGTCCGTCTCTGTGTCTGTGACCACGATAGCGGTCAAACCGCTATAGCTATCAATTCCAAATTTTGTATTTACGTGTATAATCTCCCTCTTGAGATCTGATTAGTTTTTGAGCAAAATCGGCAGAACGGAGTAGTGGTTTACTTCAGTGAAAAAATCGAATTTTGCCAATATTTCGTCAACTACTAAGTTTAGACAAATTTATAAATAATTCATATGTACTTAAAATTGAAATTGTGAATAACTTTATTAAAAAAGTTTTTCGAAATTCCTACCGGAAGTAGATTTTTTACTCTTATCGAAAATCAAAATTGCAAATATTTTGCTAGTCATGCTTTTTAGACAGGTACGTTACGAGTATAAAAGTATTTAGAACTTAATTTTCGACACCTTTTGTATAAAAAGAAAAATCAAAATTCGGACCGGAACTACCACATTTACTCTTACCGAATAACGATTTTTTGCAAATATGTCGTAAATTATGCATTCTATATATATTTATCAAGAGTACAAAAGTATTTAGGATTGGATTTCGAATATTTTTTGTATAAATGAAATTTCAAAATTCGGACCGTAAGTAACACTTTCATACGTATATGAAAGTCGTGTGGTGGTTTACAATAACCCATCCGACCAATTTTTGACCTTCCTTTATCTCCTGGCTAGTTGAGTTTTATGACTGATTTTTTCATAAGGATTAGGGTTACCAATAAGAAGCAGTATTCCAAATTTCATTTATCCAGGTGCAATAGTTTCCAAGATAACAAGATCCAAAGATCACGATTTTGGGAACTCATTGACTAACTGACTCATAGATGATCATAAATCTAGGGTAGTTCCCATTAAGTTAGAGCTTTCAAATGTTGTACATAGAGAGAGTGTGTGTCTAAAGTGCAGGTTACGAAAATTAATGAAAATCCAATAAAAATAGTGTCTTAGTTATTCCTATTCCTATTAGTACAGTGATGCGGCACGCAACTTACGGAAAAGTGGCAGGGTGAGGGCAAAGCGCAGTACGAGCCTGGCTGCAAGCGCAGCAGGTGAGAGCAACGTCTATAGAGTACCATGACGTGCCAGCACAACCAAGTAAGCGGGTATAGAGCGCGAATGCATTCTACTATTATCTGAACAAAGAGTTATGAAATCCCACCAGAAACATACATGTAAGAAAAGCAGACATGTGTTATATTATCTTAAAAAAATAACTGAAATACTGTTTGTTTGTTTGTATGTTCGTGAAAGTTATTTTTCTAAACATTAATTACTACACATCGTGATAGTAAGCACAGAAAATTCTGTGAAAATCAAACCGGGCAAGTTTCCAGAATCTTGCAAATTGTTTGTAATTTATCTATCGATCATAATATTTAACATTAAAGATTTTTTACTTATAAATTATATAAATTGAAGAAATTTTATATTAGCAAATGTTGACTGGTGTCTATTAATTTTATCTCTGACTGTATATACTGCAATGCAAGGTACTTTTTGTGCCGATCCAAAATAAGATATATCGATATCGTCTCCCCGCCGTTGCTTTCGATACAATCAAGTCGTCGCAAATAGAGAGAAGCGGAGTTCTATCTCTTCTGTAAGAGTAAAACGAAAAAAGAAAAGACAAACACGACGAGAGGACTATAACAGCAAGAACTACAACAACAGCAACAACAACAACGGCACGAATAAGAACAAGAAGAACGAAAAGAGAGAATATGAATAAGAAGAAGGAGTCCGTAAACGCCTCACGAGATAACAATTTACCGTCTGCCATTATCCGATTTAGTTTATAACTCACGGCCGAGTGGCTGTTTGTTTTTTAGAGTCGGTAATTGCACCTGCATGAAGCTGCGCTCCGAGACTCCTCACCATACGTTTGTATATCGTGGTATTATATATTTGCGCTTACTGCATTTTGTTATAAAATGTAGAAAAACGAATCTTGAAAAACTCGCAAGACATGCGATGAGATGTTAGCAGTGAGCAATGGAGGGATTTTATTTAGTATTTTTTACTTATCTAAGATGAAATATTTGTTATTTTAACCCTTTGGCATGTTCTTGCTTTTGACTCTACGCGATTGCTTCCGAAGAGATTTATCGGTAGCTCCTCTTTTATTTCTTAGCACGAAGGACTAGAATACTTTTATCGGAGCATACACCGATGAATAAAAATATCTTCACTGAGTTTACTTCCTTTAATAACTTAATTAAAATTTAATTATTTTATTAGTTTAATAACCGCATAAACTGTTTCCTTACCAAACATAGAACTTATCTAAATGCACAAAATAATATTTAGCTTAAACAAAGTCATTGAAAGACAGTATTTAAATTTTTATTATTGACTTGTGATTGTTGTAGAAGTTAACATGATCGGTACAAGTTGACACCTAGAAAGTCTCGATTAAACGCTGACTCTAGATACCTTTTTTTGTACAGGAAAATATTGAAAGTAGGGGTACAATATGCTAGTATATAATTATATGTTATATTATTGGTCACAGAAGAAGAATGGTAAGTTTTAATATTTGTAACAAAGGTTGGTAACAAGAGTTCTTTGATACCTATTGCGTCTTGGAAAGATGGACAGTATTAGCAAATACCAGGATAACTATGTTTATGGATGTAACAAAGCTATAAAATTAATAATGGTATAAAAATATTGATTGAATCCGCAACTGGTATAAAGTGGTACTTAAATAAGTACTTTGTCTACGGATAGTCTTTCCTTATAATGTGTTACCCTGTTTAAATTGTTAAATATTAATAATATTTACAATACTAATTGCCAAATTGGATGGCCCAGTCCTCTATCTATCAAGGGATGACTAAACGTACAGTCTTAGGGATATTTAACATCTGTAGGTAACGTCGTCTATTAAAATTACAATTGGTATACGTTCACCCTCACTGACAGGTAATTAGATATTAAACTTAAAACAAAGTGTGTGTGATGATAAAATCATATGTTTTAAATATCTGGTGAAAGTGAATTTTATCCACTGTATATGCTCAACTACGGGTAGTTCGGTTTACGAAAAATAACCAGGATACGGTATGTTTTAGCATTTTAATTCTCTAATATTTATTTTACATATAACCTCTTAGCATAAAGAGTAAACAAAATTTACTGTGTTCATCTTTTTATTAATAATAATAAAAAGTATAAAATTAAATCCTCTTTGAACCTTATAATAATAGTTGTTATACTAATGTAATAATTGTAAATATATAAATATATAAAACTTGTGATAGATTTAATGTAATTATAATTAGAATGTAAATAAAATGGGAATTGGATGGTTATACTTGGATTTTAAGTTACTGAAAAAAGGAAAAGGGAAAAGGGTTTAAAACGGTAATACGTATTACCTGGTTGAAAGCTGTGAAACGACATTAAGGTTCAAAGAGGATTTAATTTTATACTTTATATTATTATCAATTACCTTATAAAATGGATTTTCTTCATTTAATCTTCTTATTTACATATAAAACAGAAATTCAATTACACAACTTTAGTACATATATACATATATTTACAAGAAGATTATAAAGTATTATAAAAGCAACTATAATTCAAATATCAAAATTAACTTTACATTTTCTGAAATATTAATTACGGTATGTCAACAACATTTAATGGAATATTCAAACATTGAATATTAAAATATACGGTCATAATTATTTTGTGAATTGAGATTTATATATGTTATTATATTCACTTCGAGAAAGATCATATTTGTACAAAAAAATATATGCTTCGTCTGTTACTTGAGTTTGTATTGTTATTGAAGAGACATTCGTCGAGAGTAATATATTTAAATTCTTTACGTGAAACCAAAATTTAAGCTTTAGTACATCTGAAATTAATCAAACCTATCTAACGTGATTATCTACAATAAACGGAATAAACATGTGAAGATTCGTTCGGGACTTACAGGACGGAAATGTTTTCTTTCAACAGGCTGCCAGGAAATAAAACAATTTGCGGGACTTTATCTCCAGACTGCCAGAGAGGCTAAGGAAACGGTAAAGGTAATCTCCAGTCTGCCAGAGAGTTAGTTGAGAGTTCTCTCAGACTGCCAAGAAAAATCTAATTTTATTAACAAAATCGTCGCCTTATATAGGCCCTGATATCACATGCAAAAAGCATGAACTATACTCAAAGGCACGACATTATCACGTGCAATAATGCATTTATAAAATTAACAAAAACGTCTTCTTTCTCTTTACTAATTGATTTTAGACAAAATAAACATATTTTAGAAAATTTGTATTAAATTATCGAACCCATTAACGTTAAAATTACATAAAAAGCATTAATACAAATTTGTTCGATAATTTATACAGTGACGGACAAAAGTCCGTTACATCCTGGTTATCCACTCTTTCTTTGCCATCGATGATATGTCAGTCTCATGTCGTATTGTAGCCTTCAGCTGTTTCAGTATTCTCGATTTACCCAGATAAACAGGCGACTTGAGGTAGCCCCATAGGAAGCAGTCGCAGGTTGACAAGTCTGGCAAACGAAAAGGCCACGAAACATCGCGAAACCTGGCAGTTTTGTTTGTTTACATCACTATTTTGGTAAAAATGCGCTTCATCACTCGTCGTGATATTCTCGGACCATATTTATATCGTCTGTGCGCTTAAAATAGGTTATCAAAACATTTGATAGGTGGCGTTGAAGTCGAGTTATTAACAAATTCTATATTTATGGACCAACATGACTCATATTCACAATATATGCTGGTTTAGTGACAAAAAAGAAAATCACAAAATCTGGACACGATAGGTGGCGCTATGGTCGAGCTATTAATAGATTTTATATTTTTGAACAGAAATGATGCCTAGCCTGCAATCGCACTAACGACCTATTCTGAATCGAATTTTGAAATTTTTTTTATACAAAAAATATTGGAAATTAAGTTCTAAATACTTTTATATTCGTAGCGTACCTGTCTAAAAAGCATGACTTGCAAAATATTAGCAAGAAACTGATTTTCGATAAGAATAAAAGACCTACTTCCGGTAGGAATTTCGAAAAACCTTTTTAATAAAATTGTTCACAATTTCAATTTTAAGTACATATGAATTCTTTATAAATTTGTTTAAACTTAGTAATTCACGAAATATTTGCAAAATTCGATTTTTTCACTGAAGTAAACTACTACTTCCGGTCTGCTGATTTTGCTCAAAATCTAATCAGTTCTCAAGAGGGAGATTATATTCGTAAATACAAAATTTGGAATTGATATCTGTAGCGGTTTGACCGCTATCGTGGTCACACACACACAGACAGACAGACATTTTTTAAAAACAACTTTTTTGGTATCAGGGGACTTCAAAACGTGGACATCTGCAAAAATCTCGAGGTCGAAAATTTTCATCATCACAATACTTCCTTATACTACGTATAAGAAAGTAATAAAATTGTTCTAAATGCTGCAGTGTGTACTATAGAAAATAACTTTAATCAACAGTTTAACAAATGTGTCCAAACAAGTATAAACGAACTATCTCTTTAATGCATTTAATTTAAAATATACAGAGTTTCTATAGTACCAACGTTTACATTCAATTTCTTAGTGCTTTTATTATTTATTAGTAAAGACCGGACTGAAAGGTACAAAAAAAAAACAACAGAAAAAGTCCTTTTTAAGTGTCTCTCTGTTTTTTTTCCGTGCCTTTAAGTCAAAAGGCACCAAAAAAACAGAAAAAGAAGCTTATGTTTTTTTGGTTCCTGTCTTTATATTAGTGATACGATGTAAATAATAGGAATTAACAAAAACATAGGACATTTATGTCTGTGATAGTGGAGATTTCAGTTACCTACGACAAAGCTTTCTAAACACAATGAAAATGGTAAAATTGTTGAATGGATCTCCCCTCTCTATGTCAAGCAGAATATTGAACACCTTCCAGATGAACTAAACTAAACTTTAAATCTCTTCATAATGCTAGAAACGTTGCTCATATGTGTATTAGTGAAAGTGGACAGTTATTTGCTATTTATTATTATTGTTGTTCTTATTTGTTTTAGTAAAGTATGATAAAATCTTAAATTTTGCGCAGAATATCGAAACCTTTTCGTTAGGTGAAAAATTAAGAGAAAATAATCTAGAAATAACCGATAATAAGAGACGAATTAAAGAAAGCTAAACGAATGGCTAAAAAATCATAGAAAAATTCTCGGAAATTTGTGAACAAATAAGGGTAAAATATGGGAATAATTCCCGAAAGTACTTTCAAAAAATTATTGGAAAATAAGAGAAAAGTAGACGGACTTTAGTGCTTCCGAGTCATGTTATAGTGGAGGCAATCCTTAAACCGTTGCACGTCATTCATTTTTTAAAAACCGTACCACCCAAAAAATTATAAAATTTACAATACACAATTATATTTTTCAGATATTTATATGTCAAATTTGTTTACATTAAAATGGCGTGCAAATCATATGATTTTTCAAACAGACTTGACTACGCTGCAGTATATGACGTCATTAACGAGTAATGACGTGCAACGGTTTAAGGATTGCCTCCACTATAGATGGGATTATCTCTATCTGCCCACACAATTGTAACTTTTTCTCTATATATACTACTATGTACTGATTTGTGTAAATATAGATTTTCTTAATTAGAATATATTCCGTGTATACAACGTTTGTAATATTTTTACATATACAGGAAGTATATGCTATACTTCGGTTGTCAATCTGATGAGCACCGAAAAATGCGAAACCGGTGTGTGATATAACATCGCAAAACAGTTATTATGAATTTATTTATGGTTTACGATCATTGTCAAAAGAACATCACTAGAAAAAGTGGAAGATTTAAAGAAATAGCTTATAAACAACTGATAAATTGTAAGGCTATAAAGAAATTGAAAATTGAAGTTATGAAAATCTGTAATAATAACTTTATTGTTCGATTCCACTTTACGTCAGATTAACATAAAGACACTAACGCAACCTTTTGTAAAAAAAAAACTGTATGGAATGCATCGTAAATTATGATGATTTGACGTCATTAATTTTGTCCAGAGCACAATTTAAGAACGGGCAAATTGGAGAAAACATTAGCCGCTCCATAACTGTACGATGTATCAGATGCGGTCGTGGCTCAAGAAGCAAGTGCACAGGAGAGATGAAGGTGGTTTCGATAAAAGTACAGACGAGTTCTCGATTATTATTGTGCTCGTTGCAGCGAGTGCATACAACAAATTACACGAGCCGGAGGAGTCTGCGGCCTGTGGATGGAAGAGCGACTAACCGCTTTGCGGTCGTTAAAAACAAACTCGCTCGCCTTTTCTCATGTGCTACAACTGACAGTACAAATTAATGCGGCACTTGTGCATCGGTGTATAAGAACGAACATTGTGCATATGCATTAAATGTCTTTCGCAAATGAATAGTTAGTGTATATATGGTACTATACGCGACACCATTGGGCTTTTGAGGAAGTGACATTTTGTAAAGGCAAACAGAGAAAGTTAAATACGTAATTCAGTGAATAGCAGAAAGATAGACGATGCTGTGTGATGTTAGTCTTATGATAAATGCCTCACTATACGCTAGATACATTCAATAGTATTGACCGTCTAAACACCAAGTAGAGTTGTAGAAAAAGGATCAAGAATAATGCATTAAGTGTTTCAGTAATGAAAAATTAAGAGTACATGAAGCGACAACAACACCAGTCGTCCATTAGATGAAAATATGAACTTTTAGTTTTAATGTTGCGCATGTGGAAACAAGACGCTTCAAAATATTCTTAATACAAAAATATTAAATTCTATTCATACCCAGCTCAATATAGGGTGGAACTGAATATCCTTATGCGTGACGTGTTGAGGCAAACATTGTTTTGATTTCCACCACTTTTTCACATATTGGATCTTTTATGAACAACAACAACCCCTATTTATTGCCCCTGTAACTTATGGTAAGCCCAAGGATGGAGCGATTTAATAAGGAAACTACAACATTCTTGATAAACTATCGTGAGGCATTACATTAAATATACCCCATATAAGTTATATAAGAGGTTCTAAATCACAACACTGATGTTCGCCCAATTGTGGGACCTTACCTACCTAAAACAAACAATATATATAAGAAGGAGTGTAATATTGGGTAGATTCCGCTGTAGACCAACGCTATATATTGTAGTGAATAAATAAAACATTTAATTCACGTACATTGTTGTTGACTGAAACAAGTAAAAGAGAAGGTTTTAAATTAAGTTTGCACACATTAAAAAGAGTACTTTCTTTAGTAAGTTTACATGTTATGGTGGTATTTCTTATAAATGTGTAGCTTAATTGGATAATTAGATTATCTTCCTTGGAATGTCGATATAAAATCTTGTTTCCTGTCTTTATATGTTCTGGATTTCAATATTCATCTTTGTATTAAGTTACTGGAATTCTAAAAATAAAAACAAATAGAATAATTTTTATATGTTAACGTCAAAAAATAAATGATACTCATCTTTAGATATGTATGTGAGGGCCATCTCATGTTGGATAGTTTGTAACAGAATTCATGACAAATACGGTAGTTATAAATGATCTGATCATCATAGCATCTGTGTATAGGGGGTTGAAACTAGTAGGAATTTCAACATCTATACGTATAGATGTCATCTTGATAGGAATAGACCTATAGTATCATAGAACAATAACTGTAAAAGAAATTAAGCGGGTTGAAGGCTCTGTTTATAAATAAATACGTATAAGGTCATTGAATGACGTATGTAGTTGTAAATTTAACATCCCTAGATGTAATTAAAAACTATTTCATTATGAATAAAAATATTTTAGCTGTGCTCTGAACCCACAGGTATGATATCCTACATTGTGTATATGATAGGATTCTGTTTTAATACAAATATAGAAAGGTCAATAACATTAATTCTTAATCTTAAATCATACCATTCATTTTAAAATCGTTTAATTTATGGATATTACAGTGATTTAACTGCTGTTACTTAATAGAGTTAGATACAAGAAATTACAAGGCTTTGGGAATATGATAATCGGGTGTTTATGAGGTATGAAGCAGAATTTTGATACATAAGAGATTTATATTTTATCATGAACAAATAAACAAATATATAAGTACCTTAGTGAATAATAAATCAAAAGTATCAGTGCCATATTCTGAAACTTAAATAAAAGTATCCCTCTTCGTGGGAAGTATACATGGAGTTCCATTTGTAAAATCTTCAGCCATCTTATCGTATACGATAAGATGGCTGAAGATTTATTTAATTTAACTATTGTCTTGCAGGTAAAGATGATGATTCAGAAACAAATTGCGACCAAGACGAGTTTACAGCATTAGAGTATTTGAAGTATAATCCAAGTCCATAGAATACAGTCGAGGAGAAATGGTCTTTATGTTTCAATGCACGAAGAAAAATTTTAAGTAACAGTGCTTTACACGAATATATGCAATTATTGCCTATTTTGCAACAACAAAGTGGTTAAACTTTATTAGTTGAAGATTTTAATCGCCTGTATCCAGACAAAGAAACGGTTTTTTACGAAAAGGAGCCCATGCTAAAAAATAATATACTGCAGTTAAGTGCAACATTTCTAATCACACTGAATTCACAGATGAAGGTAAACCAAATTTATTTCGATATACATCTATACAAGTTTTATCTTTATGTTTTATAGATATAACAAGCAGACATATATTACTATAAACATGTGTTATGCACCTTGCAAAATGATGGAAGATTTTATGTCTCATTAAGAAGTTCCCTTTTAGATTAGTTGTGTTAATGCACATGTATGCTATTAATATTGAAGTAAATATATTTTTTAGAAATAGTTTTTTAGTTTCCTAAGCTTTAGTACCTAATACCTCTTGTGAAAACTACTTGAAATGTTAGTAAAATTAAACCTAATAGGTAGTTAAGTTTACCATACAAAAATGTTTATATTTACCAACTAATTTTGTTAAACTAAATAGAGGGTGTGGTATATGTTACCAACACTGTTCTGGCTTATGCCAAAACAATATTATTTAGTATAATTAAGATAGTTCTAAATCACAATTATTATTCAAACATTAGACAAGTTATTCAGATCAATAAATGATACATATACAGTAATTACCTGATTCTAGGTAAATCGTTCTAGGGTAAAAGTTGGATATATGCCCCACCTAAGGAAAATAATTTATTTCTATTTTACCTTATCCTATCAATCTACTGTTTTTTGCTAAAAGAAATTTCAATAATGTATGAACCTGAAAATACAATATATATTAAAATATAGTTGTATTTAGGGACCAATAAGTTCGATTTAAATAACATCTACATTTGGCCATATAGCCCACATACGTTGTGTTTATGCCCCACCACGTGGTATATATGCCGCACCGTTGTTTTCATAAGGGATATATGGCTGTAGACCTGTAGAGATACCCGGTTGTACATTTTCTAAAATTAAGTACCTACTATGAAGAGATCGCTCATAGCATGTATTTTGCATAAAGAAATTGATCAAAAAATATAAAAAACTTTATTTAATTAATGTTTAAAATATAACGCTATTATAAGACTTTACATCCTACAACTTCTTCTTTACAGTGTCTAACCTTTTCTTAACTTTTCCACAATTATTGCATCGGGGGTTGTACATTGTGCAAGTTTCATGCAACCACAATTCACAGTCAATGCATTGAATCCAGTCAACTGTCTCTTTCGTAGATAGATAATTTTCCAGGCACTCAATGCAGTCTACATCATCTTGGGAATCTTTTGCATCGTCTCTTTTTTGTGTTTTCCCATTTTTACCCATTAGTTTGTTTTTTTCTTTTTTAGTTTCTTTTACTTTACCTTTTGACTTTTCCTTTTGAACAACTTTTTTTCCTTTGGTATCAGTATTTTTCTTTTTCTTATCCATAAAGACTTGTGAAGTTAAAATTTCGGCTGACTGTTTCCTTTTATTAAATTTACTTTGAGGAATTGATGGAATCGGCGCAATATCTTCTAAATATTTTGACGGAGTTTCTACGATAGCATCAGATTGAACACTTTGAGATTCCGTCTCTGTAGAATTTTGTTGCTCATCAATAATTTCAACTTGTAAACTTTGAGAATGAGAATTCTCAGTCTCAGTCGCAGTCGCGTCATCACTATTATCTGTGATATTAGGAATCATAATAAAATTGTCTGAGTCATCGAAAAAGTTTTCTGGTAACTCATCAACATTTAGAAATGGTTCCATTTCAACTTCGCTATAGTTGTTACCATTTTGCTCTAAGTCATTCCTTAAAGTAAAATCGATCACAGCATTTGAGTCTTCAGTCGTACGATTTTGGTCCTGTTGTTCCGGGAGAACAAATCTGTTTGCCACATCCGATATTTTGAAAAAATGGTCAGGAACTGCACTCGGATTAAAAGGAAAAATCCCCGTTGCTTGAAATCCAGATACACCGTTTCCGACTGTACTGGCCTTATTCCATGCTTCTCCAATCAATTTTCCTGCGCTCATCCTATCTATCTTCCTTTCTTTATGAATAAACATAAAATTTTGAGCAGCTTCTCTAAAATAATCTTTTAATGGCTTAAAAAATGACCTGTCTAGTGGTTGCAAAGCTTGGGTGGTGTGACTAGGCAAGCACAGTAGAATCACATTATTTTGATCTGCAATCTCTAACAATTCTAATGAACAGTGAGAAGTATGACCATCTAAAATTAGAAGAGCCTGGCCAGGACTTTTTCTAGGAAGAAAATGTTCTTTAAACCATTTTAGGAACAGGTCTGTATTAATGTACGACGATTGCTTGTTCATGTAGATGTCCGAGCCAGGTGGCAAATCTTTTAAATGCTCCATCTTCTTACGAGTTCCCTTCAAAATTAGTACTGGAGGCAAAAACGTTCCCTCGGCATTGCAACAAGCTACAATTGTAACGTTCTCTCCTTTTTCCACAGATGTTAAAACATGAACGTCCTTACTTCCTTTAGTCGCAATAACTTTGCCAGGCTTTTTGTTCAGTTGGATACCCGACTCATCCATGTTATATATTGATGCAGGTTTATCCATTAAGTTATTTTGTTCAAGTGTGTTTTGCAATAAAGCAAAAAAATTGTTCACTTCTTCGCGACACATTCCTTTGGCACGAGCCAAAGATAAACCTTCTGATTGCCGCACAGATAGTTCTGGATGTCTTTCTAAAAACGAATAGAGCCAGTGAGGGCCTGCTAGAGTTCTGTTTTCTTTCGAATTCTTACTGAGCAGTGCCTTTTGTTTGCCTAGTTTTTTAGCAAATTCGAATGCGAGTTGTCTAGTAGTTCGACGCGATGGAGCAAAACCTGCTTCTTCCAATCGTTTGATGTGGGCGACTAATCTTTTTTCATTTTGAAATCCTAGTGCTGGTGGTTTTCCCAAAGGTTTTTTTGTTCCATCGCCACTTTTTATCCTCCTTCTTAAGGTTCGAGACGGGATATTGTAGAAGCGGCTAGCCTGGTTCA
The DNA here is from genome assembly GCA_963170755.1 of Amphimallon solstitiale. Lineage (NCBI taxonomy): Eukaryota > Metazoa > Arthropoda > Insecta > Coleoptera > Scarabaeidae > Amphimallon > Amphimallon solstitiale. Next base: position 250,904,619 of record OY720675.1, read on the forward strand.
CCCCCATGGCCCTAGTTGATACCATTATTATGGCTGTGTTGAGGTTTTCTTCTGACCATGTAGCTCTAGGAACAACATTGGTTTTCCTGACGTACTTTCTCGGCATACCTATTGTAGAATGAATGTGTAAAAATGCAAATATGTCTAGGTACCTAATACTTATATCGAACTACTGTGAGAAATTACAGGCCATATATCCCATAATCAAGTGGGGCATATATCCCTTTTTTGTGGGATAAACGCCCCACCTCATAACTTTCATTAGTAACAATCAGTCGTATTGAAATCGCTCAAAATACTTAGGTTAACTATTTTTCTGATCTCAGTTTTCAAAACAACTATTTATCATGCAAGATACGGTAATAGGAGCTTAGCACAGGCCACCAAAAACTAAGAATTACATAGCATAACTTTGCACTTACCGTTCAAAGTTTATTCAACGAACAACGAATTAACAGTAGCCGGCGTGATTGTTTTCGTTAGGTGGGGCGTATATACCACATTATATTATAGCGCCAAAATTCAAATATTCTCAATACATTACTCAATACTTGGGGTGGGGCATCTATCCTACAGGGGCATATATCCAACTTTTACTCTAATGTTAAACTTCTATAGAAATCTAATTTAGGATAATCTGAATACTTTAGTCATCTAGGTTTTCCCCAGTAATCAAAAAGAAATTTCTCCCTTTGTGAATACAACGGTAAGGAATTGGTCTTAGAAGGGTGACAATAACCTTATATTATATTATTTTATTACGTACCTATTGTTCACAGTAAACTTACATTATATTGTTTTATTACGTACCGATTGTTGGGTATTGTAATTTGTAAACGAGCAATATTTCCTAGAACTGACCATTAAGAAACATTTATCGTAAAAGCAATTGTTCATATTTATCCCTTCTTCTCCAGAAGGGTAGGAAAAGAAAGATTCTATTCAAGTTAGTGTCGATTCAGAATCAAAAGAGTGAACATCATTTCACAAAAACAATGTACAACAGTACAGTCACACTCGCAACAGTAACATTTGCTACATAGCATACGACAATTAAAACATATAACATACGCAACAAGTACGACAACAATTCTGTGCAATATACAAATATCCTAAATATCATGTACATAAGGAAGGGGGTAACTATTTGGTTTATTTTGTGCCTAAAATTTCATATAAACATAGGTCTGCAAACGCTTCGTTACCAATATGCAGGGTGTTGAAATTTCAAGAATTTTTCACTTTTTACTGTATAGCTCCTGCAGTTTTTGAGATATTTTGTTCAAATTTGGAAGGTAGGTTACGCCATAAGGCCTGCATCATTAGCCATGCCAAATGATTATGTAAATCTACAGGGTAATAATTTTTTCGGGGTCATGCCCTCTTTTCTCACCCTGAACTTTTTTGCGATGCGCCACTGCTAGATTCTAAAATACGCAATAAATTTTCTGTCTTGTTTAGAAACTTTTTGATCTCTTATATTTTTTTCTTATCTCTGACCGTTATCGAGAAAAAAAATAGAAAACAATTTTCTGTAATTCGCCAGAGAAAATTAAATTTTTTAAAATGGTCTAGTAGGCTCTGGCTTTATTCAGATAATCACTTGAGTTTATTAATTTTAAGAGTTAAGGTGCTACTACCTGTTAAAAAATAGGATGACCCGGTTTTCGTAGCATTGTTTTATTACAATACAAAGTAACATAACTAATAACAATAAAAACCCTAAGTAATAACAATGACAATGAAACTATGCTACAACAATTGTTGAAAGTGTCCTCCTTCAACCCTTATACAGGCGTCCACTCTTCTCATTGATGCTCGCACTCTCTCAAATACTCCTGGAGGATTTCTTATCGTTTCAAATCCATCGATTATTCGATTTCGTAAGTCATCAACAGTATTCACAGGTGTTGTATACACTAGAGATTTGAGATGTCCTCACAAAAAAAAAAATCTAGACTATTTAAGTCAGGGGACCTAGGGGGCCATGGCTGAGGTCCACCTCGTCTTATCCACCTATTCTCATATACTTCATTTAAATACTCCCGAGCCAAAATAGAAAAATGTGATGGGGCGCCATCGTGCATATACCACATTTGATTTCTAAGTAAAAGGGGCAAGTCTTCAAGTAATAAAGGCAATTCATTCTGCAAAAACAGCCTGTATGACTGACCAGTAAGTCGACCAGGCAAAAAACAAGGACCAATCAAATTATCTCCAATTATATCACCCCATACATTTAATGAGAACTGTTCTTGAAAATGCGTTTCTACAATTTCATGTGGATTTTCATCTGCCCACGTGTGGTTGTTGTGGAAATTCATAATTGAAGTCCTTGAAAAATTCGCTTCATCGGTAAAAAGGATTTTACAATCAAAAATGCGGTCTACTGCTAGCTTATTAAGGTACCATTGGCAGAAATCAAACCTTAAAGGGAAGTCTCGGGGAAGAAGAGCCTGCACTCTCTGAATGTGGTAAGGGTATAGCAGGGAAACACGTAGAATACGCCAAACCACTTGATGACTAATATTTAAATGTTCACTGATTTTTCTGGTGCTGGTGCGAGGATGTCTGTCTATTTCATTCAGAACAGCCTCTTCGATCTGTGGTGTTCTAACAGTACGTGGTTTACCTGCATCATTAGTATTCTTTTTAAAAGTTCCAGTTTCTCCAAGACGCCTATGAATATTTGAAAATATTCGATGATCGGGTATCATTCTATTGGGATAGCGCTCCATGTACAGACGCCTGGCTTCTCTTGCATTTCCATTCGCAAGGCCGTAGATAAAATGCATGTCAGCCATTTCAGAATTCGTGAAATTTGGCATATTTACAAAATTATAACGAGTATTTAAAACACTTTTACACCTTACAGTTTGCAATTTATAACTTTACTTATACAGACACAAGTTACGATTTCTAATGTCAATTGTCAAATTAATAAACTCAAGTGATTATCTGAATAAAGCCAGAGCCTGCTAGACCATTTTAAATAATTTAATTTTCTCTGGCGAATTACAGAAAATTATTTTCTATTTTTTTTCTCGATAACGGTCAGATATAAGAAAAAAATATAAGAGATCAAAAAGTTTCTAAACAAGACAGAAAATTTATTGCGTATTTTAGAATCTAGCAGTGGCGCATCGCAAAAAAGTTCAGGGCATGACTCCGAAAAAATTATTACCCTGTAGATTTACATAATCATTTGGCATGGCTAATGATGCAGGCCTTATAGCGTAACCTACCTTCCAAATTTGAACAAAATATCTCAAAAATTGCAGGAGCTATACAGTAAAAAGTGAAAAATTCATGAAATTTCAACACCCTGCATATTGGTAACGAAGCGTTTGCAGACCTATGTTTATATGAAATTTTAGGCACAAAATAAACCAAATAGTTACCCCCTTCCTTATGTACATGATATTTAGGAACACCCTGTATATAGTATTTAAATTAGTTATTTATGTGATATTAATTGTGGGTTTTAAGAAGTAAAGTCAGTGCATCCATAACATTGTGTTTTATTATTACGAAACTAACCGGCACCAAGCAATTATCAAACGTACAGCTCTACGGCCCTACAACCCGTGGCTAGGTGCAACAATCACGGCTGTGGAAACAACAAGTAATTATTCCATTGTCCACAACAAACACTTCATAGTAAAATGCACAAAACTGTATGGTAAATTCTAATATATTAGACATTAATAATAAACGTTTAAATATATTTAAAAGTACAATAAATATTGTTAAATTAAATATACCAATTATATTCTAAAGTACTAAAAACGTATGTTTATAATAAACATGCTCAGTGTTTATATTTAACAAATGAGTCTTACCATATTTTTATTTTTATTTTTAATAGTTATTTATGTACCAAGTCAGTAAAGTGATACTTTATCGAACGAGTCTGATTTACGAGCCAAGCGAGTGAAGCGAGCGCGGCGAGTAAAAGACGAGTTCGATAAAGGTACTTTACTGACGTGGTGCATACAAAATTTTATCGCCAACCGTGAAAATTGTTAATTTTAAAAAGAAAGATATAATAACTTATGACAGTTTATGACAGTGACAAACGATTTATGTTTAAAGTCATCAGTCATGGCTACGTTGACAGATATTAGCGGCAGGTAAAGTACTTTATTGTACAGTACGATAAAGTGTTTGTTTACCTCCGTAAAACGCTATGGTAATGCATCACTTTACTGACGGTTGGCGATAAAATTCTTTATTGCTGTCACAAATAGTACCAGAAAATATGGTAATGTGTACCATATTTATGTTAATTTTAACCATACATTTTTCTCCGTGTACTTCTTAAGATTTGGATGGAAAACTTGTCTTCTTGTGTGAATTATTGTTTTTTTTTAATGGAACAACCTTTTGAATTGCATGGTAAATTCTCAACACTTTTTTGTGTAACATACCATATCCCCAAAATCAGCGGTTTTCGGAATAATGACGTTTGAAATGTGATAAATTAAAATACACACAAGTAATGAAATAAAATGTCTAAATTGGACCAAGACACCTTGATTTTTTTTTAAATCCAACAAAAACAACCTGGTATTGCAAACTTTATCTTCAACAAAAAATTCTTCTTCAAATTAATCGATTTTCATTCCTTGACCACTAGACTATTTTCATGTTTTTTTTGCGGCTTTGCGATGGGGAACAAAAGTCCTAATTACGCCACTGCTTTCAACCCTAGATCTACTTTGGTTTTACCTTTAATCATAACAATTTTTTTGTTAAAATACAAGAAAAGAAAGTTTTATATAAATTTCGTGGTATTTCGGTGTTTGTTCACCATTGCTGTACGGTTCTTAGCACAACACAACGCAAATTGTTATGTCAATAAATCTTCAGCTTTATCCGAAAATTGTACATTTACTTTTGCACAATCACGAAAACATCTGGAGTTCAATGATATTCGATTTTCGGTTTCAAGAAATTCACGTTCCACGGCCTACACGAAACAGTCGTTGGATCGGACCATTTATTCTCTTACGCAAGGGGCCGACCGAAAATGCTGCAACGGCGGAAGATCGGTGAGACTGACCCGTCAGCTTCACGAAGATAAATGATCACCGAGGCTGAGAGCAGTGGTTCGCCCGGGTGAAAGTTTTGTTTCTGTACCCGTGTTTGTAATCGTTTATATAAATTTCGTGTACACATCGAGATACCAACATATCTTGGGTGTAGCTCATATCTACACACTCAATATTTTGATGCAACTGTATTACAGCAACAGCAACAACAACACGCAAGAACAACTTACCTAGAGCGCAAGAGATAGCGAAACGTTTCGTAAGCACGGAGAGCGGTATGTTGAAGCGGTTGCAGCAAAAGACCCGTGGGTGTCGGTCTGTTCAGATTTTTCGAAGGTCAATGCCTAGGCAACTATTTGTTGTACCAGTGTTATTTTTTTTTAACTTTTCATTATTCAGTAATGGTCAATTAATACTTTTTTTTATGCGGTAATGTTTCGTATTACGTGTTAATTTATGCATTGGAATTTTTATTTATTTTCATTACTCGTTTTAATCGTACAATTAATATGTTGATAATTTTTTATTGTGTTTTTGCATTACATAAAACTAGTTTGACCGCTTCGATCATGTCGATAATCTTCGATCGTGTGGTTATTTATAAATGCTTTAAAAGAAAAACATTCGTCATTCTTAAGTAAACATATTTAGTGACTTTTATCTCGTAATTCTCGATTAGATTTTCATGTAGTTTTGAATTTGTGAGATGTGATAAAACAGAACCTTTATTTTAATTAGGAAGGATTGACGGCGAAAGATATTTTCTTTGATTGTGTAGTGCAACCCGTTCGTAGGTCTTAAGCTTACGCGTGTATAGCTGCTGGATCCATGCAGATCATGTTGTATATATGTTAAGTATTTAACGATTTAGCCGTTAGAGATTGAAAACTGTTGAATTGTACCCGCTACAACTATAGGGAGTGGGATAGGTGTTCGAACAGATTTTCATTCAATCGAATTATCCGACCATTACGAGGGTAATACGAACCTATTGACGCCTGAGATCATTCCGTCAGTGGTTAGCTCGGATCTGTAGTCGTCTTCAGAGTTCTCCTGTGAAAAAATGTTGAAGAAAGAACTATTCTCGTTTGCTCAGAAGCAAAAGTAAATAAATAATTTTTGTGTAAAAAAGTTGATATTTCAATTTATGGTTCTTAAAAAGTACTGATCTAAAATCTCAATACTGTTGGTGAATACATTATTTCTTAATTGTTACCAAACTGGAAACGTTTTCTTTACAGCAGCCTTGGACAGGGTAACAGTGATCCTTTGACGAAATGGTGAATGCTGTTTTGAATTCGTATTTTTTACTATTTTCGATTGAACTCTATTTCACAATTAAGTCATTAAACGGTTTCAATACAATAGTTTGCTTGGGAAGATTGTCAAATTTATATTCACGTTCAATGTTTCTTGGAAATGCGTTATTCAATTGTTTATGCATGAACTGCATATTAGTCAACATTAAAAACACTACTACTTTCCTAATTTAACCTACTTTCTAGAATTAATAATAACGGAGTTAGCTATGGTGAATTTGAATCAGCCTGTATACATCACATCAAAGGTCAGCAAGATACATGGAACTTATGAAAAATCATAGAAGAGAGAGACATATTTCATGTATTCAGTAACGGAAAAATATTTTCAAGGCATGCCAATGCTAGGTTTCTAGTTTGATCTTCCATTCATATTGAAGTTTTAAACATTGTTGAAGACCTTAAATCTGGGATGGCTTCGTGAAATGACTTGCTGCCCAGTTATATTGTCCGTAAGTGCGCATTTCAACTTTCTAGACCTCTTGCAAGTATTTTTAATATCCGAGAACTAATACTTTTCCTCATGTGTGGAAAATAGGCAGAATTACACCGGTGTTCAAGAAGGGTGATATATCGTGCATTGTTAATTACAGACCTATATGTATTTTGCCTTGTTTTTCTAAGATATTTGAACGTCTGTTGTATACAAACATATATAGAATTATAAATAATTTGATTTCAGAGCATCGGCATGGTTTTACTTCTGGCAGATCCACGATAACGAATTTAGCTCATATCACTCAGTTTTTTAGTGAAGCCCTTGATAGGAGAGAACAAGTGGATGTGATCTATACAGGTTGTACAAAGGTTTCTCGATATCATAGATCACTAATAAAAAAATTAGATTCCTTCGGTTCTTCGTATGACCACACTAAGCTTTTAACACCTTACCTTACTGGTAGACTTAATTATGTCCATTACAATGGCTTCACTTCTAATAGTTTTCACGCATGTTCCGGCGTGCCGCAGAGTTCTTATTTGGGCCCACTTCTTTTCAATCTATTCATTAATGACCTTGTAACATCTATAAACTGTCATGTGCTCGCGTATACTGATGATCTGAAAATCTTTCGGAGGATTAGTGGTAATGATGATTGTGTAGATTTGTAAAGCAACCTCACTTTGATACATCAGTGGTGTTCGGATAATGGCCTACGACTTAATGTCGAAAAATGTGTAGTTAAGTCATATGCGTAATCCCATGGTGTTCAGGTATCATGTGAATGGTACTCCTCTTGGAAGAAAGGATATAGTCAGGGTGTTGCGATAGAATGAACTGTATGCTGGTTGAATAATTTATTACATTATTACAACATTTTGTATAATATATAATTGTGTTTTTACAATGAATAACTAATTCACATGTGTGTATATGTTAATGTTCATCGACACTCTCTTCTCACCGTAGTGGGGTCCGCGCGTGCTCACACTGGGCACCCCACTCCCACACATATATACATTGAAAAGATCCCAACATACTCCCCCCGTTGACCAAGCATGGTCAAATCCAACAAGCAAGTATGTATAAAATATTTTTATCGCCAACCGTCAGTAAAGTGATGCGTTACCATAGCGTTTTGCGGAGGTAAAGAAACACTTTATCGTACTGTACAATAAAGTACTTTACCTGCCGCTAATATCTGTCAGCGTAGCATGACTGATGACTTTTAAAAATAAATCGTTTGTCACTGTCATAAACTGTCAAAAGTTATTATATCTTTATTTCTTAAATTAACAATTTTAACGGTTGGCGATAAAATTTTGTATGCACCACGTCAGTAAAGTACCTTTACCGAACTCGTCTGTTACTCGCCGCGCTCGCTTCACTCGCTTGGCTCGTAAACCAGACTCGTTCGGTAAAGTATCACTTTACTGACTTGTTACATAAATAACTATTATTTATGAGTCCCTTTGTGTGCTGGATTCACTGGCCACTGGAAGGGGACAGATTTTTGACACTGCACGTTTCACTAGACCTTGTGCCGTCTTCAGTGTAACCACACGGACGATGCCGTCGCTTCCGGGATGTAGTTCAACTATTCTCCCAAGATGCCATCGAAACGGAGGTGAATTTTCTTGCTTGATCATAACTAGTGTGCCCACAATTGGATTGCAAGTTGATGATCGCCATTTTGTTCTTTGTTGCATGTGGTGCAGATATTCTTTTGACCATCTCACCCAAAAGCTTTGATGCACTTGCTGAAGTAACTGGAATCTAGACAAGCGATTAGTCGAAGTACTGATAATGTCTTGTTCAGGCACCCCTAATAACGGTCTTCCAATAAGGAAATGTGAAGGAGTCAAGGGTGAAAGGTCATGAGGATCCGACGACATTGGTGATAAGGGACGAGAATTCAAAGTTGCTTCGATCTGTATTAATATTGTACTGAATTCCTCATAGGTGAGTTTAGCATCTCCAATAGTTTTAATTAAATGTGTTTTTACACTTTTAACTCCCGCCTCCCATAAACCACCGAAATGCGGGGAATATGGGGGAATGAAAGACCAAGTAATGCCTTCATTCGCACAGTTACTAGTAATGTCAATATCTGCAATTTTGATAAAATCTTTTAACTGCTTGGCAGCTCCAACAAAATTAGTGCCATTATCTGAAAATATTTTCTCTGGTTTGCCACGACGCGAAACAAAGCGTCTGAGACAAGATAAAAATGCTTCTGTACTTAAACTGGTGATTAATTCGATGTGCACAGCTTTACTAGTAAAACATACAAATAAACATATCCACCCTTTATAGGTTTTACAACCCCGACCTTTCCGATCTTTTAGAGTAAAAGGTCCTGCAAAATCAACGCCAGTTCTGGCAAATGGAAAACTAATCGTAACTCTGTCTTTTGGTAAATTTCCCATAAGGGGGAACTGAGTTTTGGGTTTATGCCTCATACACAAAATGCAATTTCTCGTTACCCTTTTAGCTATTTGCATGCCCGAAGTAGGCCAAAAATTTTGTCTGATATGATATAATAAAAACTGAGGCCCTGCATGATGTAGGTTTCTATGTTCAGTCTCAAATATCAATTTTGTAAGTGGGTATTTACCATTTAATAATAATGGATGAGACACATCATATGGTTGGTTGGCATTAGCGATTCTACCACCAACTCTTAAAAGACCATTTTTGTCAACAAATGGCGCTAACGAAGCTAAATTATGTTTTTGTTTAAGTTGAGAGTTTGATTTAAGAATTTCAATCTCGTGTGAAAAGTCGTCATTTTGAACAGATCTCATAAGAGCAAAAAGAGCATTCTGAAGCTCATTTACTGTAAGTGAACCAAATTTTCTTTCTGATTTAGGACTTCTCACATTTGAAATAAATCTTAAGCAATAAGCAACGATACGTTTTAGTTTATTGAAATTGGAATAATTTTGATATATAAATGAATTTTTAATTTTAACATTGAGTGTTTTATATTTACGTAATACCTCTGGTAGCTCTTCTGGAACCCTTGGAATCTTCCTCGGCCATTCCGATTTTGGTATGCTAAGCCATGCTGGACCATTCCACCATAAGCTAGAGGTAAGTAGCACCTTTGCAGATAAACCGCGAGAAGCAATGTCTGCAGGATTATCCACGGATGTAACATGATGCCAATCATCAGTGTCACTTAGTTCTTGTATAGTGGCGATTCTGTTGCACACAAAAGTTTGCATATGCTTTGGATCTTTCTTCAACCTTGCCAAGACTATTTCCGAATCCGTCCAATAAGTGGTGTCAAAATGGAAGGTAAGCGCTTTCGTAGCCCGTTTCATTAATTTGGCTAATAGTATAGCGCTACATAATTCCAACCTTGGAATGGTAACTGGTTTTGTAGGTGCAACTTTAGTTTTTGCACACAGCAATTGAATCTGAACTTTCTCTTCATCGTCTACACTTCTGACATAAACGCATGCCCCATAAGCACGCTGCGAAGCGTCGCAAAAACCATGCAATTCAAAGGTTTTTGAATGTGATCGCAACACCTGACGAGGCACATTAAGTTGACCCAACAACTGTACATTATCCAGAAATGCAGTCCATTCTGCACGAAGATCTTCTGGTATTGGATCATCCCAACTCAAGCACAGAGACCACAATTTCTGCATCATCATCTTGCATCGGATGATACATGGACTTACTATATACAATGGATCGAAGATTTTGGCTATGCTCGCTAGAAGTGTTCTTTTTGTTAGAATATCATGTTTATTCTTACTCACCTGGTAAGTTAGTGTATCTGTTTGGCTATTCCAAAAAATACCCAAAGTCTTTACAGCTTCATTCTTGTTCAAAGGAAGCATGCTCACTGGATCGTCTTGAGGTAAATTATTTAGAATTGAATTATTATTTGAATGCCATTTTCGCAGAGGAAATTGGAAGTTGTGTAAAATGCTCGAAATCTCCTGACAAGTTCGCACTGCTTCATGTTCGGATTCAAACCCTGTGATTAAATCATTTACATAAAAGTCTCGTAAAATTATTTTTGAGGCTAATGGAAATTCTTGCTGACTTTCATAAGCAGCTTGCAATAAACATCTCATAGCAAGGTAAGGAGCTGAGGTTTGTCCATATGTAACAGTATTTAATTCATAAGCTTGCACCTCCTCACCAGTATCTTTTCTCCACAAAATGCGTTGTAGACATCTATCCTGAGGATGGAGAAGAACCTGTCTATACATTTTGGCTACATCAGCCATAACTACAAAATTATGCTGCCTGAATCTCAATAAAATGTCAAATATATCGTTTATAATTGTCGGGCCTACCATCTGAATATCATTTAATGACCATCCGGAGGTGCTATCCGCAGATGCGTCAAAAACAACTCGTAATTTAGTTGTAATGCTATCTTGTTTGATAACTGGATGATGAGGCAGGTAGTAACATGGAATGTCATTGTTGCAATTGTCAACCGGAGACATGTGTCCCATGTCCAAATATTCTTGCATAAATGCCACGTATTGCTGTTTTAATGCAGGAGAAGACGTCAATCTTTCTTTCATTTTAAGAAATCTCCGCAACGCCATGTCATGGGAGTTTCCCAACAATGTTGGTGAAAATTTTAGTGGTAATCGTACCATAAATCTTCCTTCCTTTGTTATCTCAAAATTATCTTGAAAATGCCTTTCACAGATGTCATCCTCAGACACTCCTTTTGATGGTTCTTCTACATCTTCGATTTCCCAAAATTGTTTCAAATCTTCTGACATTGGCAATGCCTTTATGAGATTGCATGATGCTGCACCAAATGAGTGAACCAATGACCCACAAACGATCCAACCCAGAGCCGTTTTCCTCAAGGTCAATCCTCTTCCTAGCTTATAAGTTTGGTTCTGCAGTACCTTCCAGAAAACGTCCGCACCCAATAACATGTCAATATCATGAGCCTTATTAAATTCTGGGTCAGCCAGAAAAATATTCTCCGGAAAATTCCACGAACCGATATCCACTGCGGTATTTGATACATCCGTTATCTTTGGTAAAACGAAGCAACTAACAGGTACATTGAAATTATTACACAAAGATTTAATAGTTAAATCAACCCTTGAATCTAAATTTGAAACCACCTTATTTATACTTGTAATTGAAATGTTCGTAGCGGTTTGCTTAAGTTTTAGTTCGTTAGCTAATCGTGCTGAAATAAAATTGATTTGTGAACCATTATCTAATAATGTGCGAGCAATATGTTTATTGCCATTTGCATCCTGTACTTCTAGCAATGCTGTTGATAATAGAACAAATTTATCACGAGAAAACAATGAAAGAGCTGCCTGTGGCATATTATTTTGAATTGATGTACTTTGTTCCTTATCTATATGAAGTAATGTATGGTGCTTCTTATTGCACCTTTTACATGTGATTGATCTACACTTTGTTACATCGTGACCAAAACACAAGCAATTTGTACATAATTTCAGATTTCTCGCCTTTTGCAGCCTAACTGAGGCAGGAAATTTTAAAAAATCTGAACAATTGTAAATAACATGCTGTTCTTTGCAAAAATTACACCTCAATTTTGTTGACACTAACATTGATGTACGTTTATAATTTGTATGAATATTGTTTGACTTGTTTTTTATTTGATGGTTAGTTTCAAATGTTTCTAATGAATCAGCACGTTCTGTTAGAAACTGTAAAAATTCTTGTAATGATGGAAATTCATCAGTGGTTTTAAATTGATCCCACTCCCTGATTGTTACTTTATCCAATTTATTGATTAGTACATAAATCAAAATTTGATCCCAATGATGGGTCGGTTGACGTAATGTTTCTAAGGCGCGTAAGTGTTCTGACACGGAATCTACAATCGTTCTTAAACCACTTGCATTTTCCCTAGCCAAAGGTTCCAACTCAAATATCTCTTTTAAATGATTGTGTACTAACAGATGTGATTTATTAAATCTTTGACAAAGCAAGTCCCATGCCTTTTGATAATTATCAGCAGACAATTCCAATGATTGAATTACTTTAATAGCGTTGCTACCAAGACCAGCTTTTAAATAGTGAAATTTTTGTACATTGTTTATCAACTTATTTTCATGAATCAATGATTGAAAGGTATCTTTGAATGCAAGCCATTCTTTGTAATCCCCATCAAAGCGCGGTAACTCTATGGTAGGTAACTTTATCTGCTGTAATTGATCACTAATTTGTGAATAATGCGAAACTGTACTTTTATTATCATTATCAATATCACCCTGTATATTATCCAACTCGGTATTATCATCAATATCACCCTGTATATTATTTTGTAAGTTAGTGTTATGAACACTAAACGTATCGTCATTGTCGATTTTCTTATTGCACTTATTTTCAACATGACTTAAATGAACATAAGCAGATGCTAATACGGTTGAATAAATGTTCGTAAACTCGTCACGATACAAATAATGATCATCTAACTCATCATCCTCGCACGTACATTCAATTTGAGACTGCACACTTTCAAAATCTACTAATAATTCAGCACCACCCTTAATGCGTATTTCTAATTCTTTAATCTGCCTTTGATTGATTGTTTTACCAGCAGCTATGCACTCATCAAGTGAATCGATGAATTTACAAAAATTAGATAACTTGTGCTTTACAGCACCACGTTTTCTCACTAATTCTTTCATCGTAATTGTAAATGTAAATATTAAATATTGAATAATAAATTGTAATCGTAAATTAAAGCAACTTATTGAATTCTTACCTTTTTAGGTGTATTTGGAAAGGGCGAAAGGGATCGTCAATATGTAATGGCTGCCGTTGTTGCTTCAGCGTCGTTGTTGTTGTAGAGCCGGGCTTCTATCGATCGCATCGATGAATTTTATGTAGTTATTATTCGCTGCGAAGGACCAATATGTTGCGATAGAATGAACTGTATGCTGGTTGAATAATTTATTACATTATTACAACATTTTGTATAATATATAATTGTGTTTTTACAATGAATAACTAATTCACATGTGTGTATATGTTAATGTTCATCGACACTCTCTTCTCACCGTAGTGGGGTCCGCGCGTGCTCACACTGGGCACCCCACTCCCACACATATATACATTGAAAAGATCCCAACACAGGGATCTCGGAGTTCTCTTCGATAATCGTTTATCCTTTTCAGAACACGTCAACTCCATATGCCGTGCATCATCCAGGTCTCTGGGATTCCTGATTAGATCGTGCGATTAGATCGTGCCGTGGCTTTCGAAATATGCTTGCTTGAAATATGAGCGTGTACAAAAGCGTTTTTTGAAATATTTATCGTATAAATTGGATGGCACCTATCCAGCGAGAGGATCAGACTATATCCGGCTGCTGGAACGGCATGGAATGGTATCCTTAGCAGAACGTAGGAAGCGCTACAGCTCTCGTTTTCTCTTTAATATTCTACGAAACAGCATAAAGTCACCTTATGTACTTTCGCAGATGAATTTCTCTGTACCTGCATACAATGAGGGCTCGGTTGACACTGTTCATGTGGCTAGGTGCAACACCAATATTTTATTAAAAGCCCCTTTAACTCACATGGGCTCGTAATTTCAATAGGCGCTATCCGGACCCATCTTTGTTGATATAGTGTTATGATGTTAGATTTATATACTATATGTTTCACTTTTCCATTTTATTTGCTCATGTAGATATAGATATGTGTATATGTATTTTCTGTTTTACCATACTTTTCTTTTGTTGTTATTAATTATTATTGTCCTATAATTGGTCTTGGCTGTTGGACAATAAATGATATTATTATTATTATTATATTTGGTGGCACATTATAAAACTTATCGCAAAATGACAATAGCGGCCATGACAATCAATTTCTATGACCCATTATTATCTTTTCGTAAGTAAAATTGTGCTAGGAGAAACATATTTCTTGTATATAGAAATCCTTCTTCTCTCTGTGTACCAACTACGTGAATTTATAATATTCCCTAATCGTTTTGAACGCCGTATATAAATTACATGTCCATATTATGCTTCGAAGGAGACCCATATTGTTCGTTTCGTGTTTCTAGCGAGTAGACGACTGGTTCACAAAACAACGGAGACAACAACCAAGTTATGCCAGCACACCAGTGACGAGATAATAAAAGAACTGGCAACCGTAGGCGCGCCCATATTGCGTAGGCCCCCTTTATAAATAACGCTGCACCCCTCAGTCATAATTCCAAACTCAAAAGAAACAAAAAAAAAAGAACCATGCACACATACCTACCCATACGTACTCGCACTTACATGTGCCAAGGCCCTGTGTCTTCGCTAGCATGCGGGCGCGCGCGCGCGCGCGTGTGTGTGTGTCTGCACAAACTTACATTCAATCACAACCACGAAGCATCATACATACTATTACATGCAGGGTACAATACACACGTATCGTAAATAAATATCTGCGTGTGCTGTTTAGATAACAAAGAGCGAAGAAAAGGTACGTAGTTATGCCTCTCTAAATCATATTACCATGTATGAATATTAAACTATAATTTTGCCCACAAAAGGACGATCTCTCTCGGCCCAAGTCATGGGTGTATCGTTTGCGTGTTTATATGGCGACGACAGTGGTATCTCTTTTGTTCTTCCATCTTCTTTCTGTCCGTATCCAGGCACCTATGTTTAGTGAGAAGAAGGTGTTCGATATCCTGCGAAATGTTCACATATACATACGGGGCGGGGAATCGTTTCGATGTCCTTTTTTTCGCAATGGATATTTCGAATCGCATACATATGCATGAATTCGATTGGAATAAAATGAATTTGTCTTTCAATAATTCATGATTGAGTAATAGAATTCGCGTTGTATTGTGTGTACGCGATATGTTAAACGAACGCCTTAATCTTGATGTTTCATTTGGTGGAATTTCGTGTAGTGTTTCTATGACATTCGTGGCTTGAGTTATTTTAAATAGTCTTGGTATTTCACGACCATCGGGTTAAAACGGAACCTCTATTTTAATGTTTATATATTTAATGTGAAATTTAAATTCTGATATAAAATGTAAAATGTTGTTTATTTATTTGCCAGCTCAGTTCGGATTCTCTCAGGACGATTCGGATTACTAGAAATGATTAATTAAAAAGGTTACAAAAAACATTAATTGGTTTTAATAAAAAGAAAAAAATGCCATTTTAAACTTTAAATAATACGTATATTCAAAATCAATAAATTTTATATATATTTTTACAGATAAAGAAAAACCTCATACAAACAACAAAAGAAACAAAACACATTTAAAAGACAATTTCAATATACTCTAACAAATAATAAATGGACACGAATATTTATGTTTATTATTCGTTATGTTAAAAAGTAAACAATAAACGCAAGAATTTACTACGTACGCTGCGTATAAGATTTATGTAGGTTTATATCTGTACAAACCATAGATAAAACTTATCGAATTACATTACTCTTTATAATATAGAGACGATGTTTATTTAACACTCATATTTACTTATTTCGTATCTATTTGAAATTTATTTACAATAATTTTATAATAAAGCTTCTTTCTTCTCTTTTGGGCGCTGTTAATCGTCATTGAAATCTTTTTTGTTCTAGTTGTCTTCCACGGAATTTCCTTTGTGATCACGATCCAGACGTGACGAATCAGCTTGCTCTGCCAAGTGGAGCACAATCTCTTTATTATAATAATATAACACTTTGCACATTTAACATGTCTGTGCCACTTTAATCACTTTTTACTACTTTGTCAAATAATAGCAATTCTTATGATTGTTACCGACTATCCCAGTCGTCTATTGGAGTTCGCCTCTCGACACAACGTTTAACTGGTCTAGCCTTCGACTCTTCACTTTTGAACGCGTATTTTCTTTTTATATGAGAATGTCTGTGAATTCCCGCTTTCTACATAGTCCGGGTGTTTCCATTCACATTTCACATGCACACATTCTTTTAGCTGTGAGAATGTTTACCACTATCGTAGCGCTTATCGCATTAATGTAAACTTTTGGCGCCACAATTCTTATTTATAAATACATACTAAACTTACGACTAATTGCTACTTAATATTACAATAATACATTTATTGATTAAAAAATATGCTTAATTAAATTCTTTAAAACAATAAAATTATAAAATTAATATATGAAAATGGGCTGTACCATTACAGGGTATTTCTTTTAGTGATACCGGCGATAAGTTATTCCTTAAATTCTTTAGAGCCTTGAATTAATCGAGTTAAATTTTAACCGAAGTAATGTTTAAAATTTCATACTTGACCAACAATTCAATCTATTAACTTTATGTTTCAAATTCTAATAGACAGATTTTTAGAGACAATGCCTTTATTATTTTCTATGATATTTATATAATGGACGTGCTGTGTGCTTCGTTTTTAAGAATAGAATAGTCTTTTCAAGTGGCATCATAAATATGAATCGGTAGTTATATTCCAGGACTGGACTTAAATGAATAATGTAATTCGAAGTTGGGCACAGTAGTAACAGTAATACAATAATATGTAACAAGCTGTATATTATGTGGGTAATGTTTTAATGTACTCTGCCATCAGGTTGAAAATTAACGATTGCTGAAAATGTTCATAACCTGGTGAAAAGTAGGCTTTACCCACCATTCCTACTTCTAAATCGTAGTTGTCACCTTCACTGTCAAAAAAATTATTATTCTGCTTTCAAAAAGTTTGCGTTAGAGCCACAACATAAGCAGATGCCCTACAGTGGAATTTGCCCATTGTTGCCCATGCTGCATTTTGATGGTCTTCCTTTTATTGCTTTAATCTCCAAAGATATCCCACTTTATTCCTTGGCTACACCGTATTGACGATGACCAACGAGTCTGAAACACGCGTCTGCGGTTGCTCTATTTGCCCATTATCCTTCTTTTTCTGTTTCATGTATTGGCGATAATTCACTTTTTTTATTATAGACAGGAGTTGGATTTATCGCGACGTTCTAAGACGGGCTTTTGCGCCGAAAGTATTTTAGTTAAATCGTAAGTGCTGCGTGAAACACGCTGATCTATGTTTGTAGCGGGCCGATCTATTGTTTATTTTATTAGTTATATGTTTTCTATTGCCTAAATATCTCTCACCCACATCCGTCGCGAGACACTGCTGAAAGGTGTACAAGAGATTTTCCTGCACTATAATTCGACGGTATTCAACTCTGATGCAAAGATTGCAATATATTACTGTCATGACAAGTGAAAACCTGCGTAGTAAAACATGTGTCTTCGGATACACATAAAGCACGTATTGCTTTCTTGCAACTGCTTATGAATGGCGGGAAGCATTTAATTCGAATCTACTTAAAATGCTGGTAGCGTATTACATTCTTGTATTCTGTAGTCTACCGTGAATCATCCTGAGTTAACTAATTATTTACAAAATAGAGTTAACGGTAAATAAGGTGACTTGCGTGTGGCCGCGGAATCCTCCTTGGACACGGTGTATATTTCACAGACGAGGAAAAGGAGAAACATATTTGTGAATTCAATGCATTAAGGATAGACATTCAAAACACAAATGCATATAAATCGCTAGATATCTCTAGTAGTTGCCGATTATAGTGCGCCACAGAAACAACAAAGTCTATTATAGGCATCTAGTTATGTAGAAAGTGAAAATTTTGTAATTGTAGAGAACTATTAGCTGTACAGGATCAAAAAATATTTTTATTTATATAGTTTTTTTTTCAGGTGTAATAAATTTAACAATTCTGCTTAAAATGGTTAACAATAACATCTTCCTAACTGCTGCCAATTTTTTTTTTTTTTGTTAAGTAAGTTAAATAATTTTTTTATTTGTTAAATTAAACGTTTACTCTAACATAATTCTCCAGCTTTAAAGAAACGTTTAGCAAGTAGGAAGTTAATTATTCCGAATTTCCTTAAGTAATCGAGTGCAGTATATAAATGTAGACGGAATTACCAAGTGATTTTGCATATAAAGTCATGGTGTTCTCCATGGCGCTATTATAGGACCATTTAAACAACATTCATCTCTTTTTGATACAGAATACCCTCCTTTTTTTAATAAACTTTCTACAATTCCGTAATAAACTACCTACACTGACAACGAATTTAAATTACATTACATACCTATCGGCAAAGAATTTTTACGTTTTCTATGCGGCCAATTTTCTTTAACACCAGGGGTGTTAAAAGGTCTATCTAACCGTTTATTTCTGCGAGAAGTCTATATAACTCATGCTCATGCAAGTCGATATTATGCATAACGATCATATGAATTTAAATTTACCCAAACCTCGGCAACGAGGTGATGGTGGTGGTGGAAGTGGCAGCAAGTGACCCGCCGGTTTATCGCCGCTGGCCAGAAAGGTTAAAAAAAGTGTCCGACCGACGAGCTCGTTTCCATAAATTATACTCCGGTGAAGTACGTTAAGAATGGGATCATAACTCACTGTGGATACGTTCTCTAACTATGTCTTTATGTAGCATATACGCATGAAGTATGTTATCTTGTATCTACAATATACATGTACAGAAATATGGCCGTATGTGTTGTTACAGTATAGAATATACAGTCTGTATAGACTTTAAATAAATGGAGGCAGTATTTGAAAAATAAAATATGATACACCTGCATAACATAACACAGAACTAGATTGAGAACTTTTAATTAAACATTATTATAAATAAACTAGTGCCTTCTATCATTTCTGAAAATTAGGAATAGTTATTCTGTGACAGCCTGTAGATATATACGCCGTTGTTTGCTTGCTGTACTTAGTTTTATATTATTGTACTCAATGTTCTCTTTTTGGTTTCTTCATTATTGGCTAATTGAATATAATTGCCGCCTGCCCTTGCTAAACTTTGAATTTATATTTTATTTGAAAGTAGTCTACCCCTTTTCTTGTATTCAGTATCCTGGTTTTCCTAAATGATCTGCAATTACCGCTTTTGTTATATTGTAACACCTAGATACAATATAAGTATAAATAATGTATATTTTATGTTTCATTTGTAATACATATAGTGATATAACAAATTAACAAGTGTTTTAGTTAGTTTTTAACATTATAATACATTTGAGAAATTTTTTTATGTGAAATCCAAATTTCATCACATATCATGTAATATATTTTCTACTAGAACAGCACTAAGTATTCACTAAATTATAACAGTTATTGTCTCTAGACGCTCATTGCGTATTATGAATTTAATATTTGACTGATACAGTTTGTGCTTACTGGCATAAAATTAAAAAAATTGAAGAAAAAAGTAATATATAATAAATGATAAAGAAGTGAAACATGATTATATTTTAAGTATCGCGATTATTGTAGTGTCTCATTTAATATAGATAATATTTATTTCATGTAAGCCTTCGATAAGTATATTTAAAAATTAGCAAACACTCCAGGGCCGGCATCTTCAAGAAAAAGAGAGATTTCAGAACTTGACCAGCGTTTTATTGTTGTTTGACATTAACGAAGAGGTATAACACAAGCATTAAAGTGACGCATTAATATGATGCAAATAGTACTAATATTAAGGAGCAGACAGTTAGAAGAGGACGACAAGAGAAATTATAAAACTTTATTGATGCCTGAATTCCAGCCTCTCAGGAAAACAGGCTTAAATTATCAGCAACCACCTTCATGATTTACAAGCGGGTTACGGTTACATTTATATGACCTATAAGACTAAAAGACTTTATTATATTTAGTGTAATTCCTTCAAAAATGTGAGATTTTACATTGGTCTTTAATGATTTGGGATGACATGCCACTTATATCCCGGCGCTAGCACAAAATGTTTAGTATTCTTGTCAGATGTTCATAAAGAAGATATTCCTGCAGAATGTGAGGTGCCTTATGATTCCAACTTTCTTCTAACGCACGATAATACACGGGTACATGTGGAAAGAATGTGGGAGAGTTTTATAAACAGAACTCCAAAATATTCAAAGAAAAAATTTATTACGAAACTTATCAAGAAATTATTGAATGTTGTAATATGTATGGACGTATGGAATGCAAACGGTTGATTATATTTCATTCCAGAAATGTTCCTTTACATTGCGGAACATTTAAGAAGTTACTAAAGACATCGCATGCCATTCTTCGAGAAATGGTTAAGGTAAATTTCCGTGGTTAAAGATGATTTTCATACAAAACGGTAACATGTATTGAATGATTCATCTACGAAGACACACTGAAACATTTCCCAAGCACTTGATTGAATAAAACATAAAAATTCGAATTTTGTCGTAAAATTCCTTACCCAAAGCTTAGGCAATCCATAGGGTTTGCCATTTCCTAGAACCAAAATCCTAATACGGTGACCATTATACATCATGAAAAGCAATTTTATACATCTTTGTAAAATAAATGAATTGCGACATGTTATTGCGGAGAACTTGAGAATGATTTTGACTGATTTTCTTTTGCTTGACAACTTGACCGATTAACGTCATATTCACACAATATATTTGTTTTATCGAGATGATGGTTCACAGCTATGCTAGAATCCAATAGGTGGCGCTATAGTCTGGTTATTAACAATTTCTATATTTATGGACCAAAAGGACTCATATACACAGTATATGTTTGTTTAAACCCGATAGTTGGCGCTGTGGTCGAGCTATTAATAAATTTTAAACATCTTAATCTATCCAGTCTATCTTATACAGGAATTTTAACCAAATCCAAGGTGAACTGTATCTGGTATCGCTGCGCGATATAAGACCGTCACATAACTTCGATTTACATTGATGGATTTAATTCTGGTAACCTCAAAATATTGATCCTTATGTAACGCCATCTCGTAGTATCCAAAAGAAATAAATTCTGAATTTTTATGTGATTTTTATTGAAATAAACTTTAAAATAACACTTTCAACATTAACTTTACAATAGGTAATTAATATTAATAATTTTAAAATTTAAATTAAAAAAGTGTTGCTGATAATAAACTTGTTGAGTAGTGTCAAGAATTACAATTTTACTTACATTTCTAATCTTTTATAACAATTCAAAGGGAAACATTAGTTAGGATCCAATTATGTTGTAATGTGTTTGTTTAACGTAATTGCCGCTTTCAACTCTTTTGGAAGTATTGAAGCTTTACTATTCCACATCGCAATATTTGCCTATAAAATATTCAGCCACTTTGGTACCGATATTATCATTTGCACCTCCTTTAAGCCTAACATGTGGTCTACAAAATCGCAATTAAATGATCTTAAATCAATATAACTTATTGTACAGTATTCTCAAAGATTACAATATGCAAGTACACTTATTAAAAGAAATATAGGAAATTTTCAAATGACTCACTTTCACTAAACTCTTTTTTTCTGTGTATTTCGGTACATATTTGATGTACTTACTTCCATTTTGGCACTATTACATTTTATTAATTTATGAACTAATAGTGACGCATTCTTTGGAGCTGCCTATACCTAATCCGTCAGTATTTTTATGCACACATTTTAAAACAGATCAAAATTAGCTTTATAACACTAATCAGTTTCTTGTTGGCACTCAATTTTACAATGATAACAAGGAGCATTATTGGTAATAATTAGAGCATTTTAAAATTCTAGTAAATCAGCCATCAATTACTTTAGACTTCACATATTCAGACTTATTGTTAATATTAGTGACCAAATAACGTCTAGTAAAATTGCTTCATTTCAGCTCGGCAATTTTTCCATTAGAATTTTATACATCTACAAATATTAAGATATAAATTTAACCTAAAAATGCAAAAAATTATAGCTATTTCCTTATACAACATTTCGAATAAACAATTCTCATTTTCTGAAGTACCTTGAGATACAAGTCTTTTTACGAAAATGATTTTATTTATGTTCAAAATAATCACGTCCTGCATCAATGCACTTTTGTAATCCAAGCTTCCACAACGTAAAAGCTTAAAGTCAGCAATCTTTTGGAATACTCTCAAAAAGTTGATGAATTGCTTCATCTATCTCATCCTCAGACATGAAACGTCGACCACGTAAATGTTTCTTTAGGCTAAAGAACAACAAGAAATCGCACATGGCCATATCAGGCGAATAGGGTGGATGTTCAATGACTTTTACATAATGTTAACGTAAAAATTCAATTGTACTACTGCACACTGTGTGACGATGCATTGTCGTGATGCAACATTAACCCGCGAATGTTGACTGATCCAAGAGCTGCAGGTAAACATTTTGCGGTGAACCAGTTTGCTGTTACTGTACGTTGATTTTTCAGCTTGGTTATTTTACTAATCCTGTACTACGAAAGAAAACTGCGTACAAAACTTTCTTGACAGCCCTTTGCTTTTTGGCCATTGTTGGTGTTGGTGCATCTTCGTAAATTCACACACTCTACTGGTGTGCAGGAATATCGTAAAATGGGATGTATTTATTATTTTAGATAGAATACGATGTCCACCATTACTTAATTTTTTTTTATAATGGCATTTCGGACATTGTCCATGCAGCCAGGCCCTAACTCACAAAAGGAAATTACTTCGAAGATGTCACAAGGGTTGGACAGAGAGACTTTTCACGCCTAGAGGCTCTTCAAGGCGACTTTTAAACACAAACAAAACTGAGCCGTGGATAGATAGGATTTTTTGACAAAGGAATTACATATATGGACTCGAAGCTAAATTTAACCTAAATTTAAATTTTTTCGCCAGAATTTCTAAAATTTTTTATAATACAGTCTAATATCTCTTTCCTCTTCAAGGTTAGCACATGAAGTAGATTAAAAGGTCTTTCTACCTTTAGTGCAGCTATATCATCATAAACTTCCCGACAAGTCTGGTAATGTTTTTTACAATAACACATTATGTGGTCCAGGTCGCCTTCGGTGTTGCAAGTATCACATTTATTGTCTTCAATAATCTGTAGCTTTGCTAAATGTGCTGGATAGCATCCATGCCCAAATTTAAGTCTACTAATTGTCGATATATACTTTTTTGGGATACTAAAGCTAGTGAACCACACGCTACTAGGTAGTTCCGAGTGAATTGTTGCGTATCTGGATGAAGTGGTCTTTGTGTATTCTTTCCATTGGTGTTTCCACCTTGTTCTTTCCCTTTCTTTGGCAACACCTATGGCATCTTCCAATGTTATTTCTTCCTCGGCTAAATGACTCAATTTACAGCTATCTTTGGCTAATCTGTCTGCGGTTTCATTATACTCGATGCCCACATGAGCCTTGACCCACACAAAGTATATCGCTATCTTTTTCTCCGAGAGCATAACTAATTTGGTTTTTATCTGTTGAAATAATATTATTCAATCTTTGTCTTGGTTGACATGATGACTCCAATCGCTGCAGTACAGAACGCGAGTCTGACAAAATCGTAACAGCTTTTAGTTTATGAGTACAAATGTATTCCAGGGCATACAGAATAGCGTAAGCTTCAGCTGAGAAAACACTAGTATCATCGGGTAACTTATATTGACGTGTATCTTTATTTAACTGCCTCAATAAAAGCACAGCCAACCCCGTCCGGTGTTTTGGATGCGTCACAGTATATGTGTGTATTGAGCGGATTCAAACAACAATCTTAATGCCTTGTTGTTTATTGTCGGTATCTCTGTAAACGTAGTTAATGTCAATTTTATTGAAGAGATCAAAGTAAGATTTTGTGTTTTGTCTTATTTGACAAACCCGATGAATGCCTCACACAAAGGTGGAGACGTCTTTTTATTCCAATATTTATGTGTTAAATCGTAAATAGTGAGTTTTGCTATACTAGACGTAATTTTATCATTTTTTTCTATAGCTTTTAGTACAAATTTCTCCGCAAGGAATTTTCGTCTCAGCCATAACTTTGGCTCCATCGCCTCAGCATGTAGTGCATCAATTGGAGTAGAACACATTGCCCCTAGGCATATTCTCAGTGCTTTATTTTGGATCACATCAATTTTTTTTAACAAGTATCTGCTCGCTGATCCATAAAGTGCAGCACCATAGTCTATTATTGACCTCAAATGTGCTTTATAAAAAAGCAAACAAGTACTGGGTTCTGCACCCCACCATGTCACCATTACTTAACATTTCTAACGTTTTCCGAGCGATTCTTACTCGGTCTGCCTTTTGGAAATCGTTAAACGTGTGTGGCACCCAACAAGTGAACACTTTTTCATCCGACGGTGATCATGTAACATTGAATTTACTGTTGGGAATCCATCAAATTACAGACTCTTATTATTATTTACATGACATTACCAAACAACTTAAATTATGCGTTTGTGCCTGATTATGTGCACTGTCACCAGCTATTAAAGAAAAGCATGATCGTCTCTAACAGGAAAGTATTTGAAGGCATGGTATACCTATTATATAAAGATAATATATTGAACAATTATATTGTACCATTTTGTTCCGTATCATTGGAAATAAATCAGTTTGATATTACAGCATTAGTTTACACGAAACAAATTTCTTTCGTGCAATTGTAAGTTATTATTACTTCCGAAACCGGCAAAAGATGAATTTCGTCGGCCAACCGTAAAAAAAAAAATTGACAAAATTCCGTCTATTAATTTGACTCTTTCCTATTCCTGAAGTCTGTAATCCACCAGCAGGAAAAAGACTTCACACAAACGGGTGCCATCGGTCTCTCGGTCTATTCTCACATATTGGTTACGACCCCGGGCACGGCGGATTAGGCTGTGCTAAAGACGTTGCGATTTATCTCCCGGCGACCTCTTGGCCTCGCGCGTTTCGCCGTACAACAGCTATTAACTAATGATCGGACAGAAGGGCAGACAGAGACGGAGATGCTGGCTTTGTGGAGAAGAATGTCCAGTCGTAGACCTCTTGCGTTGAAGTCCGATTATTTATCGTGCGGGATCGGAGGTCCGGCCTGACCCCAAGTTAGGTACAACTGCGTGTGTTTGGTCGACTGAGGGTCGGAAATGTATTACAATAGAATGTAATTTTAATTAGGTGGATGTGTTTCCTGGAGAAGTGGTGAAAAGATCAATCGCACAATTTGGAGGCCGAAGACTTAATGATTTCCGACGTTTTTCCGGAATTACCGAGACTGAATGGAGCTATATTTTTAAAATGTCTCCCTCGACAATCATCATGGTTCTAGTCATCCAAAAAAATTAACATTCGCGACATTGATAAGCTTCTCGAAATAAAGTTTTGTGTGTATGTGTAAATAAATGTATAAGGTATAGTAATGAAAAGAATATGATGTATAAAAGCTGCCTTAGAAAAATCAGGCATATCTGGCTTTGATTCTGCAAGTTAAGAAAACTATTGTAAAATACACAGTGATGTAAGTCAGTAAATTACCCCGTATATTACCGAATTAATTACCGTCATTTACGGTAAATTACCACATAAAATTTTCGTTAATTACAAACAAAGTAAAACATCATCTATATACACGTATGACATTGCACACACGGTGATTGGGAAGTCCCTTTCTAGCAGATGTAAAAGCCCGTGAATCAGCCGTTTATATAACAAGTGAAATAGTCTTTCAAAAGATTTCGGTGTATAAGTTAAACTATATAAAGTTTGTGAATATACTACTCGTAGTACTGTGCGCTGAGATGGGGCGTAAAGATAAAATAAAAAAAGTTATTTTAACAGCATTTTCAAAATCCACAGAACATTCGAAATTATATTCGTGTAACTTCTGTTCGCAAAGTTACGTTTTAAATGTAACCAGAATGTCCAGTCACTTACGGAATAAGTGCATTCGTTGTCCTCGTAAAATAAAGAATGAAATACAATCAAAATCAAGAGCATTAAGTGTTAAGACAATTAAAGCAATAAACAAAGGTGAGTAATTTTGATTGATTTCTATTGGGTTTTATGGAAAAATATTTAACATTTTAGAGATTCCGGAAAGAGAAAGTTCTCCGCAAACAGATTTAGAAAACGACGATGGAGAGACGATTTCAAGCGATTCTCGCCCACAATCTGCTGCAAGCACCACAAAATCCGCTTACAGTGAAAATTTGGATTTTTATGTGGATGTAATGAATAAATCAGAAGAAGAGGAAATTTGGGATCTCTTAGCAACAGCATGCTTTGCTAGTAATACTCCTTTAAATTTTACGGAAAATGTTCATTGGCAAAAATTGTTTAAAAAAATTAAACCTTCTTTACGATTGCCCACTAGATATCAGTTATCCAATGCGCTTTTAGATAAAAAACACTCTCAAATAAATCAGTTAGTTAATGAAAAAATAGCAAAGTCCAAAAAAATTGGAATTCAAGTTGATGGGTGGAGTAATATTAGAAACGAATCCATTATAAATATAATAATTACATGTCCAGAACCAGTTTTATTTAAAGTAATTGACTGCAAGGAAAATCGCCACGATGCTGCATATCTTTGTTCTTTGCTTAGTTCTGTTATTGACGACTTAGGTATTAATAAAGTCATAAGCATAGTGACTGATAACGCTAGCAATATGAAATCAACTTGGAAATTAATTAGTGATATGTACCCGTCCAATTATTTTACTTGTTATGGATGTTGTGCTCATATTTTGAATTTATTCGCACAAGATATTTTAAAATTAGAAGTATTTGCATGTTTAATTACTGATTGTAAAGTCATAGTAAAAACTATTAAAAAATCGCATATTTTGAATGCTACGTTTAAAAATATACAAGATGAACAGCGAGCATTACAAAAATTAAACACACTAACATCTCTTAAACTACCTGGCCAAAATAGATAGAGCTCTAATATTTTCTGTTTAGAAAGCTTAAGAATAAATAAAATTTTTTTAAAAGAATTGGCCATAACAGAAACTATATACTTTAAACAAAAGTATAAAAAAGAATATTTTAGATGATCTGTTTTGGGAAAGAGTTGATACATTACATAAAATTTTACACCCTGTCTCCGTAATTTTAAAGAGCATACAAACCTCTCAACCTTGCATATCTCATGTTGTTGAATATTTTCAAGACCTGAATGATCAACTGATTGCTGCATGCCCAGTTTCAGAACTAAATGCTGCCTTATCACAATTAAAATCACGGAGAGAAATGGCTATAACACCTATGCATTTGGCTGTCAATTTACTAGATCCAAAATGTATAGGCAAAAATCTCAATAACGAGGAATATATCACAGCACTGACATACCATAAGACCGCGTGCGTCTGCATTATCGCGATACCTGTAGAGTAAGCGAAACAGATAGAGATGTCTGTGTATTAGAACGGTAAACAAGTGGACGCAGTGTTATACTGGATTACAACAGAGCTAGTATTTCGCATATGCCTATGATGCACTCGTATTTGTCCAAAAAATCCACATTTATACGGTGTAGTCGGGCAGTCGCTTCCACATATGGGCGTCAGTTCGAGTTTTATTATTGCTTAAGAATAACATTTTTTTTAGCTAATTACAGGTTAATTGCAATGTTGAATTACAATTCTGTTTTAAGAAGTAAATATTTTATGTTTCAGTATTTTATTATAGTTGAGTTTTTAGATTATAATATTTGTTGAAAAATATTATTTTAGTTAAGAAGTTTTTTTTATTTTAAAGTCTAGGAGTTATTTATTATTTATTTTTGCTCTTTTATGTTGTTTATGAAGCTGTGATGAGTTACTTCACTGACATATTATCAGTGATTATCTGATGCTTCAAACAACTACAAATAATTACTTACAACGGGAACGCAATACCTATTACACTGCTTTTCACTTGATTTGCCTACGAATACATTTATACGTATAACTTATACGCCCGCTGTCTGTGTGGCAATTCAAGTTGGCACGCCCATTTATAGTCGACCAGTAGTTACTAATACATGCATCGCGCTATGAACGGCGGCCACACGGTATATTAACAAACTATCAACGCATCTAGTCAGTGGAGCTGATATAGCAAAAATTATGACTCACCAACAACATGTGCGACGGAGAGAGGTTTTTCAATGTTTAGTATTATACACAATAAAAAACGAAATAGATTAACTAATGAAAGAGCTGCTAAGTTGGCATATGTGAATTTAAATTTAAAACTGAAAGAAAATCCGGCACTGAAAGATCTCCCAACAGAAGAGTTGGAATGTTCTGATTCGAATTGCAATACTGAGTCTGAGAGTGATCTGGAATAGTGATGTAATTAATAATGGTAATAATGATAAATCATTGTTTTGTTTATTTTCAGAATATTGTTTAATTTTAAAATATGTTAATATTGTATGATATTCTTTTAAACGCCATAATACATCAGTCTCAGAAATAATTATGTTTTTTACATTGAGTATTGATGACGTCTTCTTCATTTTTCGCTTTTATTTGTATGCCCAAAAAGTTTTTTTCTTCTTTTATTAGTTACTGTTTATTGTTTTAGTAATTTGAAATGAATTACCTTATACATTAATTTCAGTTTTATTTTTTTAAACACTGTGTTTGGTGAACCCTTTTTATTTTATATTGTGACGTTTTCTTGTGATCTGTAAGTAAAAGTAATTGTTCTAAAGCTTTTGTTGTTTTCATAAACAGACGGGTCATGTTGTATAAAACCATTTATTTATCAAAAGTCGTGTTTTATGAGACCAACGAACGCAGCGAGGAATAAACGAACTTCGAGTCAGTCGAGAAACTCAGAACAAATAACGTCCACGCAATGGCATGCCATCAGTCCAAATAAGGACACTATTCTTTACCGGAGACAGGGCGACAGTCAGATTATGTGCACATAGGCGCTGTGGTTGAAGAGGGGGGAAGGGAGTGCAAGGCGGGTAAAAGGAAACGGACCTATGTGTGGTGCGATGGAAACTCGTCCTCCCGGAAAAGATCGGATTCTGCAAGAGCGGAGGTCGCGTGGGATCAAATTAGACTTTAAAATTGAATAACGAGAGAAGTGAATTAATGAAGACCGAGGAACTACATCAGACACATGGGAGGGTCGCTTAGACAATTTGAAAACAACATGACGAAATAGTAATGCAATGTCAGCTTGTGATAAATGTATGATGCATTCAACAAGATAATTTACCATCTTGCCATTACGTCTCTTTTCAAAGAGAGAACATTTTTATATTATGCAAATGATCGTATATGCTTTTATTATAAATTCACAAATTCGAACTTAATTCAAAATATATTGTTTATATTTGCATTGTTTTTAGATTGGTACGAGCTTTTAAGTAACTTCTTTTGCATATTAATGTCCTTAGTGTATCTAAATGTGATATTTAGCATAAGATAGTTAGGAAATAAATTACTAAACAAAGGATGTTAGTTGTAGAGTAGAATTTTAATTTTTTTTACATCGCCTTATACGTTTCACCTAGTCATGGATTGCATTGTGATTTATTGTACTTGCTTAACATTACAAAATGCTAATCCAATAAATATGTAAAATAAAAAATGTAACATAGTGCATATTTATTTATAATTTAATTTATATATATGCATACATGAAAGAAAGGACTGTCACACCAAACTGATATCGTGACAAACAACACAACGACACGTGTTTCGGCCTCCGTGGTAGTCAGCGGCGTGCGATGTATTGACTACAATACTAGTCAACCTAGATCGCTAGGATATGTGTCGAATTGTTTAGCATATGTCTATTAGGAATTTCAGCGACATTTCTAGTCGAAGCGCAACGTAGCCAAGAGGCAGGAATGATACTATATGAAAGACAAGGGGAGAATATTCCACCTCGTGATAGTTACATTCAAGTATACATCTATGTTACATTTGGTAATTAAATTACATATCGTGACGAGTTACTGGATATACCTAGTTTAACAGATGACGACTAGAGGAATTAATATCGCTACTATGACTTGGCAAAAGGTTTACAAAGAACATAATACAGCCAGTTTCTTATTAACTGTGTTTGTCATATTGTAGAATGCTCAGATGGTAGTTCTACGTGACTACTGATATTTTAATTCTTATTCAGCATGAAAATACAAATACCCATTTTTTTTGGATATCACAGCCGTATGAAGCAAGATTAGTAATCACGCAAGTGTTTTCCGAGGAACCTAAAGTTACATGTTACTGAAGATAGCTATATAATTGTTATTAACGAACCAAGTGCGGGAAGACAGTGTTCTCGCATTAGCGCATTTTTAAACAACGAGCGACTGACAGGAGTGAGTGCCTTGAACATTGAATTAAAAATATTGATTAGTATCACACCTTGCGTAAAATAGATTACCTAATTAATTTAAGTATTTCATGGACATACTTATTACTCACCTTCCCATTTAATTAATTTATTATATTCTTGCATATGACGTATTTATTATTATTTTATTTATACGTAGTGGATTTATCGCGTTTTAGTTTGATTACAATTAATTGCCAATGGCGCTTATGCGGTTATCAAATAGATGGCGCTTACACCTTTGTTAGAAGAATTTTTGGTCATTACACCTGTTTCCCTTTATTTTAATAGAGGAAAATCCAGGGATGTAGTGTTATATACACTAAATTTTATTTCTATTAATATCGATTTTTTAATGTTCCAATGAGCCAGTGTTTTTTGACATTTTTAAAGTCAAAAATATAAAGTAATTTATATTTTTGGTAATTTACCGTGGTAAATTACTGCTCTTTTCCACCAAGATTTATTCTTGCGTAATTTACTATTTTTTGAGTAAATTACATTGGTTATTTACTCAGAAATGGTAAATTACACAAGAATAAATCTTGATGTTATGCACTATTTTTTTTTGTCCGTCGTAGTTCCGGACCAGTGAGGTAAAATTACTGAAATTTATATTTTTTGGTAAATTACCGAGGTAAATTTCCGCTTTTTTTTACCAAGATTTATTCTTGAGTAATTTACCATTTCTTGAGTAAATCACCATGGTAATTCAAAGAGCGGTAATTTACCGAAAGTATAAATTACGGTAAATTTACATCACTGATTTATTATGTTACTCAGCGGTGATATCATTCAGAAAGGAAAATTTGTCTACAATGGCCTGAAGAAACCAAACTTGAACTGGGGAGTTATATTTTATATACAGGCTGTCCGAGAAATAAAAGGACGGAGTACCAGAAATCGAAAGCTAGATTATGTAGAAACGTACCTTCAAAATATGAAGTTTTTATTCGTGCGCAGACGGCTGAAAAAAAGTAGTAAAGAATTCAATTGGCCTTACGCCGACCCTGGACTAAATATTCACCTGCTTCACTTTCACAATCGGTCCTTTTCAGGACCACCATATTACTTGTGTTAAAAAAAAGAAGGAGGAATAGATACTTCATAATAAATATCAAACCATTAATTACTTTAATTTTACAACCTACTAGAAAAAAATAATTACATTCTTGATATTTACTGTAATCTAGAAAAACTACGATTTATTGAATATTCTAAAATAATAATAATCAGCTGTTTCCGACTACAAACACATTAAAGAGCAACAACCTTCCTATTTTAAAAATAAAAACAATATTTTATTGTCTGCAATAAAGTGGGTCGCCCATCTGGCAAAAAATATGTTTTATATGAATGAGTATGATTTAACTTTTTTTTCCGTTTTGATACAAGTAAAAGCGTATTTTCTATGAATGCGTGTTCGTTTCTATTTACAAATGAGCATTCTTACGTGTATTTATAAACATACATTCTGTGCCAGGTCCGTAATGTAATTTTTTTATCTAAAAAACAACATAGAAAATTAAATTTTTAATTTCTTCGTTATTGCGGTATATTTGGGCATGTTTCTGTTCGGACTTTATATGCCTGCTATTCCGTCTTTTTATTTCTGGGACACCTGTATAATATATAATAATCGGTGGTGTATCTGTTAGTGATCGTGTAACTTTTGGACACCTTGACCAATTAAAGTCTTACTCACACAACGTAATGAGAGTTCATAGCAACATTACATATTTGGTTGTAAATAAAAAAATATTTGCATTAAATCAAGAAAATGTTTCCTCGGAACGAAAAATATTGTTTAAATAATGCTTTCTTAAAATATAATTTGTTTAAATCTAATCTTATAACGCGCCGTCTATCTTTAATTCCTTAATCTAATTACTTCATAAAACGGACAGGCTTTATTATAAATTTTCACACTCGGTGGTTAGGCAACCTAATATCCTTTGTATACACCTTCTTAGGGATATTTAGAGCGGTCGTTATTGTCGGTTATTAATGGTAACTATTCTTGTACTCAGATCGAAGAAAAATAATAATAATAAGGTAACGTACTTTTTAGCATTTATTTTAACATATTTCTGTTTATCGTAAATAGAAACCGGGCATTTCAATGTCAAACCTTCTTATTTACTTACTCCATAAACATTTAGTTATAAATTTATAAATCACACATATTTACATACAAGGGTTTAATTCAATAAAAGAAAGTAAGGTGTAATCGTTTATAAAAAATTACAAATGAAAGTCGGAAAATTCGGACACACTACAAAAATCATAATTTTATGTATAATTGAGTTTAACTGTAAATTTAGAGTTCAGGAGTAAATTTACAGTCAAACTGTCAATTATACTCTTTCAGTTTACACTTAATCTGAAAATTTACTGTTGAACTGTAAATTGTTGGTGTAAAATAAATGTGTGAAAAGTGATGTCCTAACTACGATTTCGTAATTATTTAACTTCATCAGCAATACGTTTTATTGCAAAAATAATGATTTTTAAGGAAAAGGAAAACATTCGTTAGATTTAGAATTAGCTAGTTTTTGTTTTGAGAAAATAATCGTCGTTAATAATTTACTTTCGAATATACAAAGCTAAAATTTAATTTTTTTAATTTCAAGCAAATGTACTTGATCTGGTGAATGTAAACTCGTGTTCAAAATTAACGCACCACTTATATTTTCTGACTTATTTTTATTATTTAATAAAATATCGCCCAAATATTAGCGTGTACAGTTAGAAATCTTAGATGGCTTATGTCAAGTAGTTGTTTTTGTTAGTTTTGTACTGTTTTTATAACTGTATGTCATTTAACTAAGCCAAAAAAGGTGAAGTACTCCGTTCACGTCTATTTTTTAAAGTTTGATAAGTGTATTATATAAAGTTGCTGTTTTGGTTATGTTATTCTTTTGTGTAGAATAGTTCGCTAGGGCAATATTTAACAATTTCGTTTAAAAAATATGAATCGAGCACGTCATTTAAGCAATGATGAATGCGTAAGAGCTTCAACTTTGCTAGAAAAGGGAAGAATTATGCGTTATGTGGCTCTTTGTAAAGTTTAGTAGATTTTTATAATTTTACCTTTATTTATATTATACTAACTCTAAATTAAATAAAGAGTGCAAACACAAAGACATAATTACAAAATTTATAGTGGTGCGTTAATTTTGAACAAGAGTTTATAAGACGATTGGCATGAGTATAAAATATATTAATTAATGTAGGTATATAATACATCGAGAATATTTATACTATAATATATATATGATGAATGTGTTACCTATTTCTTTTGGGCACGACTAATTGTTTTTCTGTTTGTTTCAGGTAAGCTCTTTCAACATAATCGTTTTAGATATCTGCGTCGACTGCTTGCGTGCCAACAATCCATACTCATTTCGATCACGGTAAGTATACAGAATTTCACATCACCATAATTTATTATCATCGTCTCCGAGTTACATGTGTATTGCAACATCGCCCAATGAACGGGCAACGACAAGCCAGATGATGGTATCTGTTTCGGAATGAGCGCCATTGTTTGCGAGAATTTCGATCAGGAGGTGATTGAGGTTATTTGTCTAAAATATCGTCGGGAAAGTCCAAACGATGCAAGAGACAAATCGGGAATAGTTTTGGCTGGGGACACTGGTGTAGCGGGACGGAAGGGGGCGGAGGTTTTGTTGTGATATAGCATTAGTGTGTTGATGTTTCGTAATTCTAAGCGATTTGGCACGCCCGACATTCATGCGCTCACCGTGTAAATAGCGTGTATTAAACGGAGCATTCTGTCGCAAACAGCGCTGCCTGTAGATAACGTGATTTAATGACATTAATACGGTATAAGTCTCTGCAGAGAGGATCTCGTATTTATTGTCTGTGCGCTGAGAGTTCTCATTTGTGCTTTTGTTATTATTTTCTAGTTAAATCTGCGAAACGTCGTTTTAGTGACGAAATTGAATTTTGTCAAATACAAAGGCAGTTTTTTATGTGGTCAGTGTAGTTTTTAGAAAAAAAACGGTTGCGTAATTGTTTTTTCAATTGTTCCGTCCTTTCACAAAAAAGTGGCACTTGCATTAAAGCTTAGGCAAGCATCAGAGAATTATCAATAATAATAATACTTTATTGTGTATCCAACACTAAAAAACCAGCAAGGGGAACACTGTAATTACAATAGATGTGCGGATGACAAACAATATAACTCATCTCATTATTAATTGGCGTTAGTGGCTAAAACTTACCATTTGGAAGAGTCATACAACATGCTTCAACATGAAAACAAATTTTTCACCTTGCAAGTCTTCAGTTTTGACTGTTATAAATGCGGAAGAATTTTAAAAGAAAATTAATACAGCAAATTACGACCTTCTGCGGAGAAAGTGCTTACCTCATCAATTTCAGTTGAGGTATAGCTGATCAACTACTAATTAAAATTGGAGTTCCGCAGGAGTCAGTTCATAGCTCTACTCTTTACTTTCCTATACGAAGTATAATTAAGTACTGTCATCATAAAAATATCCAACATCGAGATTCTTACACATAAGATCTCTATATTTTGACCACCCTAATATTGAAAAGTGGTAGTAGGGTACTTTGGACAGTTCTGGGACCTCCTCCCCCTCTCACCCAGCTACCCCTCACCCCCCTCGCCCTAGTGGCGCCCTCTGCCAACCCAACTGATGTGGCGCCCCCTCGCGGTCGCCAACCCAACTAAAAATTGCAGATTTCATCATTATCAACCCAACTAAAATTGCAGATTTCATCATTACCAACCCAACTAAAATTGCAGATTTCATCATTACCAACCCAACTAAAAATTGCAGATTTCATCATTACCAACCCAACTAAAAATTGCAGATTTCATCATTACCAACCCAATGTGGCGCCCTCTGACGGCCACTAACCAAACTAAGAAATGGCAGATTTCATCATTACCAACCCAATGTGACGCCCTCTCACAGCCACTAACCAAGAAATGGCATCTCTCATGATTACCATAATGCAGCATCCTCTCACGGTCACTAGCCAAACTAAGGTGACGTCAGACAAAATGGCGGACCATCAAGATGGTCTTTGTTTCTAGAGAATTCCTGAATAAATTACCAGGCTTGCTATCGCGCTTCTCAATGTACTTCAAACAGGTCTAAACATGTTTCCAGCGGAAACCGCAACGGCTGTCTGCTTCTGTGATAGCCGCATGCTTGAAATGTATATCTCACTTATAAAATAAAATAAAACAAACAATATATTTTTAAGAAAACAATTTATTTATTATTATTCATAAATTAACAATATTATTTTAAATTAACATTATCTACAAGTTTCATACCATCAAGATGGTCGATAAAAATATAAACTTTACATCTAAGATCGGCATACCATTTCAAAATTATAAAATAAATATACAGTATGCTACTGGACGAGATAGCAACCAAGTATGAATATACAGGACGTTTCAAAGGTAGGGATTTTTAGAAAAGCAAGATGGCGAATCCAAGATGGCTGCCAAAAGTCTAATAAACTAAGGTGACGTCAGGCGAAATAGCCGACTATCAATATGATCGATAAAAATATAAACTATACATCTAAGATCGGCATACCATTTCAAAATTATAAAATAAATATACAGTATGCTACTGGACGAGATAGCAACCAAGTATGAATATACAGGACGTTTCAAAGGTAGGGATTTTTAGGAAAGCAAGATGGCGAATCCAAGATGGCCGCCAAAAATCTAATAAACTAAGGTGACGTCAGGCGAAATAGCCGACTATCAATATGATCGATAAAAATATAAACTTTACATCTAAGATCGGCATACCATTTCAAAATTATAAAATAAATATACAGTATGCTACTGGACGAGATAGCAACCAAGTATGAATATACAGGACGTTTCAAAGGTAGGGATTTTTAGAAAAGCAAGATGGCGAATCCAAGATGGCCGCCAAAAATCTAATAAACTAAGGTGACGTCAGGCGAAATAGCCGACTATCAATATGATCGATAAAAATATAAACTTTACATCTAAGATCGGCATACCATTTCAAAATTATAAAATAAATATACAGTATGCTACTGGACGAGATAGCAACCAAGTATGAATATACAGGACGTTTCAAAGGTAGGGATTTTTAGAAAAGCAAGATGGCGAATCCAAGATGGCCCCCAAAAATCTAATAAACTAAGGTGACGTCAGGCGAAATAGCCGACTATCAATATGATCGATCAAAATATAAACTCAACTTCTAGAAAATACCCAACTCCGTATCACGCATCACAACAACAACCACCCAACATAGTTTCAAAACACCACAACACCAGATCAACTTAGGAAGATACATCTAGGTCAAACCCAACATACTTTCAAACACCACCACCGAGGATTTATATCTGACATCAGCATACCATCTCAAAATCATAAAATAAATATACAGTATGATACTGGATAACATAGCAACCAAGTATGAATATACAGGACGTTTCAAAGTAGGGATTTTAGAAAAGCAAGATGGTGAATCCAAGATGACCGCCAAAAATCTAATAAACTAAGGTGGCATCAGGCATCAATCTATTAAAACCACTATCAAATCATTCCCTTTAAAAGCCATCATTCCAAAACAATACATTCAAATCATACATTCAGTGATAGACACATAAATGAAATGTATTTGTGCAGCCTAACAGTTCAAAAAGCTTGATATCGAGCTTACCAGCATATTTCTAACAGATCTAAACATGTTTTCTAATGGAAACCACAACGTTTGATCGCTATCAACACCTCTATGATAGTAGCCTTATTTAATATATCTATATCATAAAATAAAAAGGAACAACATATTTTAAGAAAAAACAATTTATTAAAAAATAATAACCACATTTTGTAGGCGAATTATAGCATATCAATCATAGGGAAAAACATTAAACGAAATACAACGATAAACAATTATGACATATAAATCCATAGGTAAAGTTATATAGGTAATAAACATCATTCTCTCCATAGAAGACCTAGATATTTAATACCACATACATAAATACATAGACACTCTAATCCTCATATGAATAAATTGATAGACTTATAATAATTATTTTCATCCATAAGTATACATACATACTTTTATATATCACTACAAGAAATAAGTCGACACCGCTGTGATAGTCACCCTATTTAATATATCTATATTATAAAATAAAAAGGAACAACATATTTTAAGAAAAAACAATTTATTAAAAATAATAACCACATTTTGTATGCGAATTATAGCTAATATGTAGCATATCAATCATAGGGAAAAACAAACCAATTACAACGATAAACAATTATGACATATAAATCCATAGGTAAAAGATATATAGCAATCAAAACCCCTCCTATATCCACCTCTCTTCATAGAAGACCTACTTTAAAGAGCGTTAAAACGTCAACATATTTCGCTAGTAATATTTCATTAATAAAAAATTTAGCAGAAGTCTCACATTAAATGAATACAAAATATAAAATTTATATAGGCACTACATTAAATGAAGATTGAATGTTATACACTGCTTATATCACCAGGAATTTTGTGACTAAGCTTAAACGGACACCAGGCTTTCAATATGTAGCAAAGTTTTATTTTTCATACATTTTCATTTATTTGGATGACATTGTATTTACAAATAGTTTTTATATCATTACAAGAAATATGCTTTTCATTAAATTTTAACCACTGAACAACAGTAGTATACACAAAAAACTAGTATAAAGATAGCATTAACACTATAACCAAAAAGAATTGAAGTCATATTAAATTACACTAGAAAATAATAAATCCTTGGTCTCAATTACATAAAAATGTTTTGAAAAAGTATCGCTTAAAAACAATTAAAAAAATTGATGTTTTGCCAAGCTATTTATCAATATTTTAAGAGCTAAAAATTATCATCATTTTCACATTTACAGATATCCCATGCTTAATTTCAATTTGAATTAACATAAATTCATAAAATGAGTCTATCTTTTACACTTCATGCATTGCACTATCATTAGAAGAAATATGCTTAACGAGCGGCTTTTTAATATGAAATTTAGAGATTTTTTACACAAAAACATAGTTTATGCCTAATAAAACTAATTTTGAAACACAATGTACACATAGTATTAAAAAAAGAGAATAAAAAAAAAAAACAGGATACGCTTCACAGCAGATAAAAAAAATATATACTGGCTCTCAAAATGCTTCTTTATCTTCTACAGCTTACGTTTTTGTACATCAGCGATTGTATTTACATTTTATAATTTGAGAAAAAATGGTGAAATATATCTCCAAACATTATTATAAATACATTTTAAAACATGGAATTCTATTTTATTTGGATGACATTGTATTTACAAATAGTTTTTATATTATACCATTACAAGAAATATGTTTTACATTAAATTTTACGCACGGGACAACAGTAGTATACACACACCAAACTGCATGCAAAAACTAGTATAAAGACCGCATTTACGCTATAACCAAAAAGAATTGAAGTCATATTAAATTATGGACGCAAAAACTAGTATAAAGGCCGCATTAACACTATAACCAAAAAGAATTGAGGTCATATTAAACTATGGAGGAAAATAATAAATACTCGCTCTCAATTATTTAATATTGAAATTACATAAAAATCCATGCAATACACTTAAAACATTTGAAAAATCATGTTTGGTAAGCCCACTATATATCAATATTTAAGACAAAAAATTATTATTAATTTTCCATCTACAGATACCCCTGCTTAATATCAATTTGAATTAACATAAATTCATAAAATGAGTCTATCTTTTACAGTTCGTGTGTTGTACTATCATTAGAAGAAATATGCTTGACGAGCGGCTTTTAATATGAAATTTAGAGGTTTTTACACAAAAACATAGTTTATGCCTAATAAAAACTAATCTTGAAACACATTGTACACATAGCAAATACCACTTCCTATACATTTAAAAAATAACAATTTTTATACATCATAAAAGAACGAAACAAAAAAACTAATATAAAGACAGCATCAACGTTCTAACCAAAAAGATTTGAGAATCAACTAACAACCGGGTCATGAAGCGGTTCTGAAACCCCTCTATCAAAAACATGCATTCAAGTCAATGAAATTACATAAAAATCTAAGAAATAGTAGCACTTAAAACGTTTGAAAAATCATGTTTGGTAAGCCTACTATTTAAGACAAAAATTATTAGTTATTTCCATTTACAACAGATAGCCCACTATTTATCAATATTTAAGGCAAAAAATTATTATTAATTTCCCCATTTACAACAGATTTCCTTGTTTAATCTCAATTTTTAAATAACATAAATTCTTAAATTGATTTAGTTAACTTTCTTATAATATTTAAAAAAGGGTGAGAAAGAAAACATACTAAGTCTCACAACAGATAAAATATATACTATCTTTTTACAGTTCATGTTTTTTGTACTATCATTAGAAGAAATATGCTTGACGAGCGGCTTTTAATATGAAATTTAGAGGTTTTTACACAAAAACATAGTTTATACCTAATAAAAACTAATTTTGAAACACATTGTACACATAGCAAATACCACTTCCTATACATTTAAAAAATAACAATTTTTATACATCATAAAAGAACGAAATAAAAAAAAAACTAATATAAAGACAGCATTAACATTCTAACCAAAAAGATTTGAGAATCAACTAACAACCGGGTCATGAAGCGGTTCTGAAACCCCTCTATCAAAAACATGCATTCAAGTCAATGAAATTACATAAAAATCTAAGAAATAGTAGCACTTAAAACGTTTGAAAAATCATGTTTGGTAAGCCTACTATTTAAGACAAAAATTATTAGTTATTTCCATTTACAACAGATAGCCCACTATTTATCAATATTTAGGCAAAAATTATTATTAATTCCCTCATTTACAACAGATTTCCTTGCTTAATCTCAATTTTTAAATAACATAAATTCTTAAATTGATTTAGTTAACTTTCTTATAATATTAAAAAAGGGTAAGAAAAAAACATGGTAAGTCTCACAACAGATAAATATTAAAACTAAAATAAATATATACTATTTCAAAATGTTTCTACCTTTTATAGCTGTGTTTTGTTATACACAATCCAAACCATTTTGCATGTAAATATCAGTCGCCATTCCGACATGCTTCAGAACTAACCCCATCAGGTTAACTGAAAGAAGAAACACAATCCTATCAAGAATTTTATCTTATATGGTATATGTTTGAATATCTTTTTCGACCACAATTATAGGAATACAATTAGTTTCACATACCTAATGCGGGTGACAGATTGGGCAAAGTATCGGGGGATCACCAAACTAATCCTTTCAGAACATCGCTCGCATCTGATTATTTCATATTCTTAAAAAAAATATATACCGAATAATATTTTACATCTCTTTTTTTTCATAAAACTCACCTATCATGAGTAAATTAAGCACAAAATGGCTCAGCACCCTGTGTCGATATATTTCCCACAGAGGTGCAGAATAATAGCACATCGTGCATAATATATCATCACCCCCTTCATGCACTCGCACGAAGCCAATCAACAAAAATTATTTGATATTAAAATACCACTCACAAAAATAAACAAACTAAATAAACACAATTAATAGCCAACAATAAAAGATGCAGGGGAAAAACAAAATCTACTTCGAGGCACACTATCAAAACTAATATAAAATGATCTACTACACATCTATATATAACCAACCCCCACTAATGACCTTAAACGAAAAAAATTCTCACTGGAAATGGATAAAGAAAACACAGGATTACCTAAAACAATCTTCTCCACATCTTCAAATGAGTTTTTTTATTATCATCATAAAAATCCAAACAATTGCCAACCCAATTAAAACTAGGACCCTTTAACGATAGACGATTAGCATTAAATTAAAAAAATATAACCAAGTATCATAACTTTCAATACCATAAAAGCAAATTACCGACATCCGTTCCAGACAAAAAGCCCTAAAACTCGGCATTGGTCAAATAACTGATTACACCCCGTACCGTAAGAATTATTTACATAATGAACCCTTAGGGAAGAATGCGATATATATACATATTTAGTAGATAAATTAAGAACAAATTTAGTTTCACCAATTATAGGAACCCCCACATATCAGTCGGCAAATTATCAAAAAAGATTGATTTAACCAATTCCAACGTTCTAACAAAGAAACGCACTTTATGTATCTGGAGATGTCTTCAACATAATTGAAATTCCACTTAGTCCGAGCAGATCACAACCCCATCATACCGACAAAGGAATGAATAATTCGAACAGATACCCATAAACCTGTCACAATCAACAAATCCATTAGAAAACGACACAACCTCCCAGCAGCTGTAAATTAAATGCTAATGATGCAAAAATACCTAAAAATATTTCGTAAAACAAGAGTATTTTAGTTAAATATACAATAAATATTATTCAGTATTGGAATACACAATGAATAACACAAATTTGAGTAGAGAAAGATAAATATTTCTAATTACACATGTGTGAATTTGAATTTACATCACCTGCCCGAATAGAGTGTCTTATATATGGATAGTAAAGTCGTCGCGTCCATACAAATGCATTTCTCACATACGTACATATGTATATAGTCACCGCGCGAACTACTACGGCGGATACAGCCCTTCGCATACATACGTAGGGTAGACAGGTAGTAATTTGCTGACCGTCATTATTTTTAGTCCCATCGCTTCGTATATATAATGCCTCATTATTAGAGGTTCCTAATAGATGAATTTTATTCATAAATATGGGGATGTTTAAAATGAAAAATAGGAAGTATACATATTCTCTTTATTTATTAATGTATACAAGATATATTTATTTATAACATTTTTATATATTTATTTTAGCAATATTTATCACCAACGCATACTCTCTAAATCGGATTTTGATTTTTTCAATTTCGGATATAAACCTCATAATTCTAATGTTCAACAAGTCATTCTTCTGTCTAAGAACCCTCCGCCTGCTTTAGGAAATTGCCGCAAATGCCAACAAATTGACGAATAGCCTCATATCTTTTTATTTATACGTACATATATTGTGAATTATTACACTAATTATAAAACAAAATTAATTATAGATAGACAAACATTATACAGGTATATTGCAAACATGTAATGATAAGATAATCAGAGTGATATATACATACATGTAAAGAAATTTATAATTTATTCAATCTCTTATTAAAAGAGTTATTAATATTTTTCAAATGAATACCTGACAGTGGTGGAAAACTGTTGAAATTTGGATAGATTAATAGTTACATATGCGAGCTTCAGAATAGCTTCTGAACATGTTGGGTTGTAATTTGGTATACAATAA
This sequence comes from Amphimallon solstitiale, assembly GCA_963170755.1. Lineage (NCBI taxonomy): Eukaryota > Metazoa > Arthropoda > Insecta > Coleoptera > Scarabaeidae > Amphimallon > Amphimallon solstitiale. The sequence continues at coordinate 250,947,953 of OY720675.1, forward strand.
AAGGCAGCGGGGAACTGAACCACCTCCCAAAAAAAAGGTATTTAATATTAAAATCGTCGTTTTCCCATCACAGAAAAATAGTGTATTATACAATGGAAAAAATTAGATTTTAGCTCTCGGTAATTTATCTTACCTCGAGCTAAAATCTAATACTTTTTTCCCTTGTATGATACACTATTTTTCTGTGATGGGGAATCGACGATTTTAATATTAAATACCTTTTTTTTTTGGGAGGCGGTTCAGTTCCCCGCTGCCTTTTATTGTATACCAAATTACAGCCCAACATGTTCAGAAGCTATTCTGAAGCTCGCATATGTAACTATTAATCTATCCAAATTTCAACAGTTTTCCACCACTGTCAGGTATTCATTTGAAAAATATTAATAACTCTTTTAATAAGAGATTGAATAAATTATAAATTTCTTTACATGTATGTATATATCACTCTGATTATCTTATCATTACATGTTTGCAATATACCTGTATAATGTTTGTCTATCTATAATTAATTTTGTTTTATAATTAGTGTAATAATTCACAATATATGTACGTATAAATAAAAAGATATGAGGCTATTCGTCAATTTGTTGGCATTTGCGGCAATTTCCTAAAGCAGGCGGAGGGTTCTTAGACAGAAGAATGACTTGTTGAACATTAGAATTATGAGGTTTATATCCGAAATTGAAAAAATCAAAATCCGATTTAGAGAGTATGCGTTGGTGATAAATATTGCTAAAATAAATATATAAAAATGTTATAAATAAATATATCTTGTATACATTAATAAATAAAGAGAATATGTATACTTCCTATTTTTCATTTTAAACATCCCCATATTTATGAATAAAATTCATCTATTAGGAACCTCTAATAATGAGGCATTATATATACGAAGCGATGGGACTAAAAATAATGACGGTCAGCAAATTACTACCTGTCTACCCTACGTATGTATGCGAAGGGCTGTATCCGCCGTAGTAGTTCGCGCGGTGACTATATACATATGTACGTATGTGAGAAATGCATTTGTATGGACGCGACGACTTTACTATCCATATATAAGACACTCTATTCGGGCAGGTGATGTAAATTCAAATTCACACATGTGTAATTAGAAATATTTATCTTTCTCTACTCAAATTTGTGTTATTCATTGTGTATTCCAATACTGAATAATATTTATTGTATATTTAACTAAAATACTCTTGTTTTACGAAATATTTTTAGGTATTTTTGCATCATTAGCATTTAATTTACAGCTGCTGGGAGGTTGTGTCGTTTTCTAATGGATTTGTTGATTGTGACAGGTTTATGGGTATCTGTTCGAATTATTCATTCCTTTGTCGGTATGATGGGGTTGTGATCTGCTCGGACTAAGTGGAATTTCAATTATGTTGAAGACATCTCCAGATACATAAAGTGCGTTTCTTTGTTAGAACGTTGGAATTGGTTAAATCAATCTTTTTTGATAATTTGCCGACTGATATGTGGGGGTTCCTATAATTGGTGAAACTAAATTTGTTCTTAATTTATCTACTAAATATGTATATATATCGCATTCTTCCCTAAGGGTTCATTATGTAAATAATTCTTACGGTACGGGGTGTAATCAGTTATTTGACCAATGCCGAGTTTTAGGGCTTTTTGTCTGGAACGGATGTCGGTAATTTGCTTTTATGGTATTGAAAGTTATGATACTTGGTTATATTTTTTTAATTTAATGCTAATCGTCTATCGTTAAAGGGTCCTAGTTTTAATTGGGTTGGCAATTGTTTGGATTTTTATGATGATAATAAAAAAACTCATTTGAAGATGTGGAGAAGATTGTTTTAGGTAATCCTGTGTTTTCTTTATCCATTTCCAGTGAGAATTTTTTTCGTTTAAGGTCATTAGTGGGGGTTGGTTATATATAGATGTGTAGTAGATCATTTTATATTAGTTTTGATAGTGTGCCTCGAAGTAGATTTTGTTTTTCCCCTGCATCTTTTATTGTTGGCTATTAATTGTGTTTATTTAGTTTGTTTATTTTTGTGAGTGGTATTTTAATATCAAATAATTTTTGTTGATTGGCTTCGTGCGAGTGCATGAAGGGGGTGATGATATATTATGCACGATGTGCTATTATTCTGCACCTCTGCGGGAAATATATCGACACAGGGTGCTGAGCCATTTTGTGCTTAATTTACTCATGATAGGTGAGTTTTATGAAAAAAAAGAGATGTAAAATATTATTCGGTATATATTTTTTTAAGAATATGAAATAATCAGATGCGAGCGATGTTCTGAAAGGATTAGTTTGGTGATCCCCCGATACTTTGCCCAATCTGTCACCCGCATTAGGTATGTGAAACTAATTGTATTCCTATAATTGTGGTCGAAAAAGATATTCAAACATATACCATATAAGATAAAATTCTTGATAGGATTGTGTTTCTTCTTTCAGTTAACCTGATGGGGTTAGTTCTGAAGCATGTCGGAATGGCGACTGATATTTACATGCAAAATGGTTTGGATTGTGTATAACAAAACACAGCTATAAAAGGTAGAAACATTTTGAAATAGTATATATTTATTTTAGTTTTAATATTTATCTGTTGTGAGACTTACCATGTTTTTTTCTTACCCTTTTTTAATATTATAAGAAAGTTAACTAAATCAATTTAAGAATTTATGTTATTTAAAAATTGAGATTAAGCAAGGAAATCTGTTGTAAATGAGGGAATTAATAATAATTTTTGCCTAAATATTGATAAATAGTGGGCTATCTGTTGTAAATGGAAATAACTAATAATTTTTGTCTTAAATAGTAGGCTTACCAAACATGATTTTTCAAACGTTTTAAGTGCTACTATTTCTTAGATTTTTATGTAATTTCATTGACTTGAATGCATGTTTTTGATAGAGGGGTTTCAGAACCGCTTCATGACCCGGTTGTTAGTTGATTCTCAAATCTTTTTGGTTAGAATGTTAATGCTGTCTTTATATTAGTTTTTTTTTTATTTCGTTCTTTTATGATGTATAAAAATTGTTATTTTTTAAATGTATAGGAAGTGGTATTTGCTATGTGTACAATGTGTTTCAAAATTAGTTTTTATTAGGTATAAACTATGTTTTTGTGTAAAAACCTCTAAATTTCATATTAAAAGCCGCTCGTCAAGCATATTTCTTCTAATGATAGTACAAAAAACATGAACTGTAAAAAGATAGTATATATTTTATCTGTTGTGAGACTTAGTATGTTTTCTTTCTCACCCTTTTTTAAATATTATAAGAAAGTTAACTAAATCAATTTAAGAATTTATGTTATTTAAAAATTGAGATTAAACAAGGAAATCTGTTGTAAATGGGGGAATTAATAATAATTTTTTGCCTTAAATATTGATAAATAGTGTATCTGTTGTAAATGGAAATAACTAATAATTTTTGTCTTAAATAGTAGGCTTACCAAACATGATTTTTCAAACGTTTTAAGTGCTACTATTTCTTAGATTTTTATGTAATTTCATTGACTTGAATGCATGTTTTTGATAGAGGGGTTTCAGAACCGCTTCATGACCCGGTTGTTAGTTGATTCTCAAATCTTTTTGGTTAGAACGTTGATGCTGTCTTTATATTAGTTTTTTTGTTTCGTTCTTTTATGATGTATAAAAATTGTTATTTTTAAAATGTATAGGAAGTGGTATTTGCTATGTGTACAATGTGTTTCAAGATTAGTTTTTATTAGGCATAAACTATGTTTTTGTGTAAAAACCTCTAAATTTCATATTAAAAGCCGCTCGTCAAGCATATTTCTTCTAATGATAGTACAACACACGAACTGTAAAAGATAGACTCATTTTATGAATTTATGTTAATTCAAATTGATATTAAGCAGGGGTATCTGTAGATGGAAAATTAATAATAATTTTTTGTCTTAAATATTGATATATAGTGGGCTTACCAAACATGATTTTTCAAATGTTTTAAGTGTATTGCATGGATTTTTATGTAATTTCAATATTAAATAATTGAGAGCGAGTATTTATTATTTTCCTCCATAGTTTAATATGACCTCAATTCTTTTTGGTTATAGTGTTAATGCGGCCTTTATACTAGTTTTTGCGTCCATAATTTAATATGACTTCAATTCTTTTTGGTTATAGCGTAAATGCGGTCTTTATACTAGTTTTTGCATGCAGTTTGGTGTGTGTATACTACTGTTGTCCCGTGCGTAAAATTTAATGTAAAACATATTTCTTGTAATGGTATAATATAAAAACTATTTGTAAATACAATGTCATCCAAATAAAATAGAATTCCATGTTTTAAAATGTATTTATAATAATGTTTGGAGATATATTTCACCATTTTTTCTCAAATTATAAAATGTAAATACAATCGCTGATGTACAAAAACGTAAGCTGTAGAAGATAAAGAAGCATTTTGAGAGCCAGTATATATTTTTTTTATCTGCTGTGAAGCGTATCCTGTTTTTTTTTTTATTCTCTTTTTTTAATACTATGTGTACATTGTGTTTCAAAATTAGTTTTATTAGGCATAAACTATGTTTTTGTGTAAAAAATCTCTAAATTTCATATTAAAAAGCCGCTCGTTAAGCATATTTCTTCTAATGATAGTGCAATGCATGAAGTGTAAAAGATAGACTCATTTTATGAATTTATGTTAATTCAAATTGAAATTAAGCATGGGATATCTGTAAATGTGAAAATGATGATAATTTTTAGCTTTTAAAATATTGATAAATAGCTTGGCAAAACATCAATTTTTTTAATTGTTTTTAAGCGATACTTTTTCAAAACATTTTTATGTAATTGAGACCAAGGATTTATTATTTTCTAGTGTAATTTAATATGACTTCAATTCTTTTTGGTTATAGTGTTAATGCTATCTTTATACTAGTTTTTTGTGTATACTACTGTTGTTCAGTGGTTAAAATTTAATGAAAAGCATATTTCTTGTAATGATATAAAAACTATTTGTAAATACAATGTCATCCAAATAAATGAAAATGTATGAAAAATAAAACTTTGCTACATATTGAAAGCCTGGTGTCCGTTTAAGCTTAGTCACAAAATTCCTGGTGATATAAGCAGTGTATAAAATTCAATCTTCATTTAATGTAGTGCCTATATAAATTTTATATTTTGTATTCATTTAATGTGAGACTTCTGCTAAATTTTTTATTAATGAAATATTACTAGCGAAATATGTTGACGTTTTAACGCTCTTTAAAGTAGGTCTTCTATGAAGAGAGGTGGATATAGGAGGGGTTTTGATTGCTATATATCTTTTACCTATGGATTTATATGTCATAATTGTTTATCGTTGTAATTGGTTTGTTTTTCCCTATGATTGATATGCTACATATTAGCTATAATTCGCATACAAAATGTGGTTATTATTTTTAATAAATTGTTTTTTCTTAAAATATGTTGTTCCTTTTTATTTTATAATATAGATATATTAAATAGGGTGACTATCACAGCGGTGTCGACTTATTTCTTGTAGTGATATATAAAAGTATGTATGTATACTTATGGATGAAAATAATTATTATAAGTCTATCAATTTATTCATATGAGGATTAGAGTGTCTATGTATTTATGTATGTGGTATTAAATATCTAGGTCTTCTATGGAGAGAATGATGTTTATTACCTATATAACTTTACCTATGGATTTATATGTCATAATTGTTTATCGTTGTATTTCGTTTAATGTTTTTCCCTATGATTGATATGCTATAATTCGCCTACAAAATGTGGTTATTATTTTTTAATAAATTGTTTTTTCTTAAAATATGTTGTTCCTTTTTATTTTATGATATAGATATATTAAATAAGGCTACTATCATAGAGGTGTTGATAGCGATCAAACGTTGTGGTTTCCATTAGAAAACATGTTTAGATCTGTTAGAAATATGCTGGTAAGCTCGATATCAAGCTTTTTGAACTGTTAGGCTGCACAAATACATTTCATTTATGTGTCTATCACTGAATGTATGATTTGAATGTATTGTTTTGGAATGATGGCTTTTAAAGGGAATGATTTGATAGTGGTTTTAATAGATTGATGCCTGGTGCCACCTTAGTTTATTAGATTTTTGGCGGTCATCTTGGATTCACCATCTTGCTTTTCTAAAATCCCTACTTTGAAACGTCCTGTATATTCATACTTGGTTGCTATGTTATCCAGTATCATACTGTATATTTATTTTATGATTTTGAGATGGTATGCTGATGTCAGATATAAATCCTCGGTGGTGGTGTTTGAAAGTATGTTGGGTTTGACCTAGATGTATCTTCCTAAGTTGATCTGGTGTTGTGGTGTTTTGAAACTATGTTGGGTGGTTGTTGTTGTGATGCGTGATACGGAGTTGGGTATTTTCTAGAAGTTGAGTTTATATTTTGATCGATCATATTGATAGTCGGCTATTTCGCCTGACGTCACCTTAGTTTATTAGATTTTTGGGGGCCATCTTGGATTCGCCATCTTGCTTTTCTAAAAATCCCTACCTTTGAAACGTCCTGTATATTCATACTTGGTTGCTATCTCGTCCAGTAGCATACTGTATATTTATTTTATAATTTTGAAATGGTATGCCGATCTTAGATGTAAAGTTTATATTTTTATCGATCATATTGATAGTCGGCTATTTCGCCTGACGTCACCTTAGTTTATTAGATTTTTGGCGGCCATCTTGGATTCGCCATCTTGCTTTTCTAAAAATCCCTACCTTTGAAACGTCCTGTATATTCATACTTGGTTGCTATCTCGTCCAGTAGCATACTGTATATTTATTTTATAATTTTGAAATGGTATGCCGATCTTAGATGTAAAGTTTATATTTTTATCGATCATATTGATAGTCGGCTATTTCGCCTGACGTCACCTTAGTTTATTAGATTTTTGGCGGCCATCTTGGATTCGCCATCTTGCTTTCCTAAAAATCCCTACCTTTGAAACGTCCTGTATATTCATACTTGGTTGCTATCTCGTCCAGTAGCATACTGTATATTTATTTTATAATTTTGAAATGGTATGCCGATCTTAGATGTATAGTTTATATTTTTATCGATCATATTGATAGTCGGCTATTTCGCCTGACGTCACCTTAGTTTATTAGATTTTTGGCAGCCATCTTGGATTCGCCATCTTGCTTTTCTAAAAATCCCTACCTTTGAAACGTCCTGTATATTCATACTTGGTTGCTATCTCGTCCAGTAGCATACTGTATATTTATTTTATAATTTTGAAATGGTATGCCGATCTTAGATGTAAAGTTTATATTTTTATCGACCATCTTGATGGTATGAAACTTGTAGATAATGTTAATTTAAAATAATATTGTTAATTTATGAATAATAATAAATAAATTGTTTTCTTAAAAATATATTGTTTGTTTTATTTTATTTTATAAGTGAGATATACATTTCAAGCATGCGGCTATCACAGAAGCAGACAGCCGTTGCGGTTTCCGCTGGAAACATGTTTAGACCTGTTTGAAGTACATTGAGAAGCGCGATAGCAAGCCTGGTAATTTATTCAGGAATTCTCTAGAAACAAAGACCATCTTGATGGTCCGCCATTTTGTCTGACGTCACCTTAGTTTGGCTAGTGACCGTGAGAGGATGCTGCATTATGGTAATCATGAGAGATGCCATTTCTTGGTTAGTGGCTGTGAGAGGGCGTCACATTGGGTTGGTAATGATGAAATCTGCCATTTCTTAGTTTGGTTAGTGGCCGTCAGAGGGCGCCACATTGGGTTGGTAATGATGAAATCTGCAATTTTTAGTTGGGTTGGTAATGATGAAATCTGCAATTTTTAGTTGGGTTGGTAATGATGAAATCTGCAATTTTAGTTGGGTTGGTAATGATGAAATCTGCAATTTTAGTTGGGTTGGTAATGATGAAATCTGCAATTTTTAGTTGGGTTGGCGACCGCGAGGGGGCGCCACATCAGTTGGGTTGGCAGAGGGCGCCACTAGGGCGAGGGGGGTGAGGGGTAGCTGGGTGAGAGGGGGAGGAGGTCCCAGAACTGTCCAAAGTACCCTACTAGTGGTTTTCCCTACGTCTCTCCCTCTCTCTTACGATTACCCTGAAATGGGTAAAGTATTCGGCAGTCATTTTTAGAACAAGTTTTCTATTTTTTGTTGTCTGCGCGCTGAGAGTTCTAATTTGTGTTTTTGCTATTATTTTCTAGTTAAATCTACGAAGCTTTAGTGACGAAATTGAATTTTGTCAAATACAGAAGCGGTTTTTTATGTTGTCAGCGTAGTTTTAAAAAAGAAAAGAACGTTAGATTATTGATTGATTGATTGATTGATTTATTTACTCAAAAAAGATGTACAGGGTATGTACAAGTTTGCAAATAGTCATGAATATATATATACAATATTAAACGAAACATAATATAACAAGTAAAACTACATCAAAAATATAGACATGTTCACGTATGTGTAAAAGTAACAAAACAACAAAAAGCACAAGCACTGAAAAAACATTAAAACTAACAATAGCTTTCCCAATTCAAGTTCATGAATTCCGGTATATCATAAATTACATTTTCAAGCAGTATCGTTTTTATTCTAATCTTAAATCGCTTTGTATCAAGGCGTCTAACGGCAGTCACGTAATTATTTTTTCAAATGTTCCGTCCTCTTAGGAAAAAATGATACTTGCATTCAATCATATGCAAGCGTGAGAGGATTATCAGCAGTAATGCTTGATCCTGAAATTAATAGTACTGTTTAAATGCCATGTTGGTTAAAACTCTAAACATGATATTAATTTGCCTTGGTGACCAAAACTAATCATTTGGTAGTATCATATAACTTGCTTTCAAAAAAAAATTCCTCAATTCACAAGTCTTGCTTTTTGACTGTTATAAATGAGGAAGACTCCAGGCATGCATCAATTTTATGTATACATATATGAATTTTATTTTATGTATGTATATATTTATTTTCTTATCTGTTGGAGATTTTTCCACATACTCTTTTATCATTGGATATTGGTACGCCACCTGTTGGCTAGATACTTGAATGCACACATATATCTGCAGTGATCTCAAATATGATAACTTAGTTATCGAAAGATCACATCTTCCTTACGCGTTGCTTTGGCATGACAGATGTCGCCAAGGTTTTCTCACAGGTATCGGCTATGCAATGGGACGATATTGCCGGAGATTTGGAGATCTTTGGCATTCCAGCAAACCACTTTCGCACGCTGACGAGATCTGAGAAGATCGAAACACGTGTTCCTGCGTTCGTGGCTGGAATGCCGGACTCCAGTGCAGAGTAAGCGTCAATCTTATGCATACATATATGAATTTTAATTTATATATGTATGTATTTATTTTCTTATATGTTGGAGATTTTTCCACGTACTCTTTTATCAGAGGAAGAATTTAAAAACAAAATTACTACAGTAAATTACGACCTTCTGCGAAAAAAATGTTCTCCTCAACAATTCCAGTTGAGGTGTAGTTGATCACAACTCATTAAAATTGAAGTTTCGCAGAAGTCAGAAGTCAGTTCTTGTCATTATAAAAATTTTCTACATCCAGATTTTTTACAGATGGAGATATCCACATTTCAGCCCCTCTAGTACTAAAAAGTGGCTTCCCGTACCTCTCTATCTTTCTCGATCTCTTACGATTTTAGAACAAGTTTTCTACAATCTTTTGTTTTTAATTTACACCTTTACTCTTATCTCGCGAATTAGATTTATGGGAATATCTCGCAGATAGTTCATTCCATAGAGATTTATTAAACTTTTACAGCTTTGGTGCTAAGAAATTTTCAAAATTTGCACCGGCAACATCGGCAAATAGTTTTGCACCAATACCTGCAGTACATTCTACAGACATATTAGGATATCCTATAAATTATGCTTAAGACACGTTTTTTATAAACAATTTTTGGACAGTTTTTTACGAATATTGCTCAAGTTATGTAGTAAATTTATGAAGTCTACAAATGCGTCCAAACTTCATTTCAGATAAAGAAATTCAGACTGGCACTTGTGGTAGATGTATACCTCTCACGAATGTTAGAACAATTTTGATTAAAGATCATCTCTCTCATTACTCTTACAATAAATATCATGTGGAAACACCTATTACCTCAGATAAATTGACATTGACGAATTTGGCTGAAATTACTCATTATTTGAACACATGTTTTAAGAGATAGCAGGTTAACGTGCTTTATACTACCATTGTCAAGGCTTTTGATACTCTAAACAATATCTTATTAAATTATGTCGCATCGCGGCCACGTGCCAACAAATTATCACTAATAGAGAAGCGACAATTAGAAATTAATAAATGTACGAAGTATCCACCAAGAGTAACAGAAGCAAGAACTTATCCAATCCACGTTAGCTGAACTTCACTAATTGATAATCTGAAATAAATCCAGTGATTTCTTCCAACAAAACTCAAAACCAATATGAAAAATATTTACTTCCATTCCCAATACATAGATGATGTTTTCAACGACGAAATCAAAGACAAAGTGCTCAAGGATCGTACATTCAAGGTACGACACTGATCTGCGCGCAGATGGCGCATTACTGTAAGTACAGGTAAAAAGGTACATATTAAATTAGGAAGAAAATAAAAGAATTGAAGTACGAAGAACACACGGAAATCAAAAATTTAATGAAATAAATTTAGAAACAAAACCGAGCACTGAAACAATTAATTAAGGAAGTTGAAATATATTACATAAATTTACTATAATAATATGCCGATAAGTGCAGTTAAAGGTAGCAGAAGATGGCGCATAGTCTTAAACAGTAAATAACTAACTAATTACATCAGTAATTCAAAAATTCGACTGAAAATTAAGATTTCAAACTCAAATTAACGTACAGGGACCTCGAAAAATCAAGAGCTCCCCCTAAAATAAGAAAAATTTAATATGTAACACATATTTACTTATTCTTTTAATATTGGTATTAAATACATTAACAATTTAGAAGAGTGACTGATGATAATTCATATCTGAAAATGTCTCAACAGCTTAACGCTAATTACAGGGAATTATCTGCTTTTTAGCTGCTTTTGTATTCTTGATGTAAACTACGGCGCACATAGAAACGATACGTAACTTCTAAGTGAACATAATACAGGAGAAAAAGAATAATGGAATAAAGAAACTGCTTCAACGACAATTTTCCTCAGAATATAAAAGCTCCACTATACAGACGACCCAATTTAAAACTTTTCCGAATAACTGGTATATAACTTTCTTAAAGTGTGTAACAACCGGCAGTACTACCACCGTTACAACGCAATACATTCTATTCTCGTATACACATACACACATACGTGCTCATAGGCGGGCGACAACAAGAAACGGTTTAAAGTTGTGGACATTTTCTTTGGTGACCTTGTTTGCGGGAAATTGCGGAAATTTTCCACGCGTCCGATATTCTCCTCCTTACGTATAACTTTCCGCTATAAAGTTCCCGTCACAATTCCGATAACGTTTAGAGTGTGGGAGAGTGGAAAGGAATACCTCCCAGAGAGTAAGGGTTATTGTCGGAAAAGGTAATTTGGTTTGATTGCATTAGAGACGAGTTATACTTAGATCGGAAACTTATTGGAACGATATGTCGGCCACTTAATTTTATGTCTGGAACTTTTATGTACCTACAGTTTAGGTAGGTAGTAGATGATTGCAAGCTGACAACATTCTTTTAATCTCTTAATTCGTCAATTTAATTGACGGCAAAAGCATATATTATGCATTTCGCGATACATAAGATAATTATTATCTTAAATTGATAAATTTTGCTGAATGTAGTCGTTTTTCTCTGCATATTTCTTATTGTAATTACTCTTGTTCTGATTGTTCCTTATATTTTAGAGCTTAGAAATGATCATGTCATAAGCATTCTGACTTAATCAGTGGGAATTAATCGTTGATTTCTAAAGAATGAAAAGTAAGGGTCCTAAAATCTGCCCCTGCGGTATACCACTGATTTAATACGGTCACTGTTTTTTAAAATATAATGATAGTATTTAATTTCCGTATAACTAACAACATAATGAAGCATCTTGCACTTCGTAGACGTAATTACCAATACGGAACTGTAGTGTTACAGGGCTTTCTGTAAATAATACAGAAGGAGCAACGCAAATAACGTACATGATAGTGCTTGAATTTTAGAAATTGATAGTTCTGTTCAAATTCCTCGTTAATTAAAACTATATTATTTATTTAAGATGATGTCACTTGCATATTGATTTGCTTTAGTGAACAAAGATTTATTTATGGATTAGGAAACAAATTTCATGTCTCAAGTTTTTTATTTGTTAATGCAAACTAATCATTTGGTAGTGTTAAATAAGTGACTTATTTATTCTTGTATGTAAGAGAGAAAAAATGAGGTGTGGCCACCACACTACTTTCTTATACAGGTGATCGTTTGGAATTATACAAAATTGTTCTAAGTTGTTTTAAATAGTTTTATCTTTTTAAAAATAACATAGTATAGGGAAGTATTGTGATGATGAAAATTCAAATGTAATCAAAATTAAATTCGAGAAAATGTTTTTCGAAATTTCTACCGGGAGTAGGTCTTTTACTCTTGTCAAAAATCATTTTTTTGCGAATATCTCGCAAGCCATGCTTTCTAGGCAGGTATATTACGAGTACAAAAGTATTTAAAACATAGTTTCAATACCTTTTGTATAAAAAAAAAATTCAAAACTCGGACCCGAAGTAACACTTTTACTCTTAGCGAGTAGCACTTTCTTTCGAATATTAGTATGCATTCTATAGAAGTTTATTAAGAGAATAGAAATACTTAGAATAGGATTTTGAATAATTTTTGTGTAAAAAAGTTCCTGAAATTGTATAATTTGAAACACTCATACGTATAAGAAAGTCGTGTGGTGGCCACACTTAATTTTTCTCTGAACCCTCTGTTCACGATCTACTTCCATATTACACTCCGCCCTCATGGAAATAAACATTTTATCAGTTGTTTACATAGGCCAACGTTTGTTTAGTGTTTGTCGTACTATTGTGTCAAAACAACTTTTTTTGGTGCTCGTTGAGGGCATCGGATATCCGAAAACAATTCCAAATTACATTTTATTTTCCGTCCTATATATCTTGAATTTGAATAAAACTTACTCTCTACTCCAGTCCCAAAATTTTAGAAAGTATTAAGAAAGTATATTAAGTAAATAATGTGTAAAGAAGTATTTGAGTGTAATTATTATTATACCGGGTGTATTATGAAAAACCTAAATCGTTTTAAAAACACTGTAACATGATCCGCTTTGAATTTTTTTTTTGACACTTGGTTTTTGACAGACAGCAGCAAACTGTGTTTTTTAAATTGTACTATATATTTTTTTTTACTTATTCAAATATATTTTTTTTTCTGAATATGAAACTGTAAACAACGATACCCTTGTATGGAAAAAAACGAGAAATTGAAGGTTTTTTTTTTTAGTTGAATTTATTCTGGTTTTTCCGAACACAGAGATTTCTTAAATTCATTTTAAATACTCTCTTTCATTTTATTACCAGCAAATGTGTGTACCATTTAAAATCACTTACATTCAATACTATATAGCCCATAAAGTATTATAAACCAATGTCATCAGTGTTTCATCAGTTTCTTTACAGACTTCGTTACAGACAGTAAGATATTCAACATCTCTCGTTAAATAACAATTGTGAGATTTACTTTGTAAATAGGTTTAAGTGTTTTTATTAAAATAAATAAATTCGTGAAAACACTCCTAGTTTCAATATAACTGACACTAAATAAAAGAAGTAGGCTTATACGGAAGTTACGCCCCGTGAGCGGTGGGGCAACAACAACATTTACAGTGTTTATTTTAAAAATTTAAAAATCAAGCAGTCATATTGAACGATAAAAGTGCATTCCAAATTTTCGAAGAGAGCTGTGACATCTGTCAGTCACACATTCACTATAACATTTTCAACGATTTATTTCTAAATTTTGTTTTTGAAATGGATAATGGCGAATGTGTGGATGCGATTCAAGCATATTTTGAATGCGGAAAAAATTCTGCAGCTGCTTTGCGACTTTATGGAAATCGTTTTTCTGACAGACTGCGTCGAAGTGCCGATAAGTTTGGAAGGGTCGTGCGAAATTTCCGAAATTTTGGATCATTCAAAAAACCGAAAATAAACGCACGTGTAATTCAAAATCAAAATTTAGAATTAAGTGTCTTGCTCTATGTCGAAGAAAACCCTAATACGTCTACACGAGAAATTGCTCACTACATGCAGGTATCACATTCTAGAGTTTAGTACATTCTGAAGAAGCACAAGTTCTTTCCTTATAAACCACGGAAGGTGCATGCTCTCGGTGAAAACGACCCTCAACGTAGGGTTCAATTCTGCACGGTTTTCATGAATAAACTAAGGGAAGATCCAATTTTTTTATCGTTGTGTGTTGTGGTCAGATGGGAAAAATGGTGTATTCAACAGAAATAATCATCGCGATTGGAGCAGTGAAAATAACCATGTTGTGGTGCAACACAATTTTCAAAATCGGTTCAGTGTAAATGTATGGTGTGGCATTTTAGGCGATAGACTAGTAGGGCCTTTTTTTGTTGAGGGTAATCTAAACCAAGGAAAGTATAATAATTTGTTACGCAATGAAATAGGCGATTATTTAGATGAGTTGCCAGTTGCTGAGTTAAACAGGGTGGTGTTCCAACAGGACGGTGCCACACCCCATAATGCACGAATGAATACTGATTTTCTAAATAATTATTTTGGCGTCAGATGGATGGGCACTTACGGACCTATTCGATGGCCTGCTAGATCGCCAGAACTGAATTCACTAGATTTTTTTCTGTGGTCTTACATTCAAGATCATGTCTATTTGACTCCACCTGATACCAAAGATGATTTAGTAAGAAGGATAGTACAAGTATGTCATGAAATACCACCAAATCTTATATTAAACGCAGCAGTTGGAGTTAATAGAAGGTGTCAAATGTGGCTGGAATAAAATGGGGCCAATTTCGAACATTTGATCCATTAAAAGCTATGATAGCTTGATTTCTGTAAATTTCGTAGTTTTTTTTAATAACGAATAATTTGTCACTCAATTTAATGGAGGTGTCTTCAGGAAATAATTCTTTATTAGAATAAGTAAAAAAAAAATATGTAGTACAATTTAAAAAAAAAAAGTTAATTACTGTCTGTCAAAAACGAAATGTCAAAAAAAATTTTTTTTAAATAACAGGTTACAGTGTTTTAAAAACGATTTAGTTTGACATATCATTCATTAAAATCAGATAAAATATAAGGAAGTTACAGCACCAAAGGTTTTTCATAACACACCCGGTATAATAGAAGAATTTAAAAAAGTACCAGCTTAGTTTGAAGAAATTCCACTTCAAAAAAATACGAAAGCTTTTGTGAACAAGGTTTTTTTTACACAGATACGCCTTTTCGCTGAAAAGTTCAACGAATATTCCACACAAGTGTTAAATTAATTAGAGTTCATAAGCTTCTACAGCAAGTCCTATTCTGCTATATATATATTATATAGTTATCAGAAAAAGAAAAATATTGGGTATAATCCGCTGTAGAGCAACCGCAGACACGTGTTTCTGACTAATTGGTCGTCATCAGTACGGTGTAGCCAAGGAATAAGGTGGGATACCCTTGGAGATGTAAGCTAAACGGAAGACCATCAGGTGACAGACCACCATTTGTAGCTTCAGCCAGAAGATCCTCGGTTTTGAGGACAACAACTAACGTCGTCACGAGGAAGACAATGTCAACCTGCGTGCCATCCGAGACCCAGGAAATGTAAATCAAAATAAGGAATTATCGCGGATACATAAAATATCAGAAAAAGAAAAATATTGGGTATAATCCGCTGTAGAGCAACCTTATTTTGATTTACATTTCCTGGGTCTCGGATGGCACGCAGGTTGACATTGTCTTCCTCGTGGCGACGTTAGTTGTTGTCCTCAAAACCGAGGATCTTCTGGCTGTAGCTACAAATGGTGGTCTGTCACCTGATGGTCTTCCGTTTAGCTTACATCTCCAACGGTATCCCACCTTATTCCTTGGCTACACCGTACTGATGACGACCAATTAGTCAGAAACACGTGTCTGCGGTTGCTCTACAGCGGATTATACCCAATATTTTTCTTTTTCTGATATTTTATGTATCCGCGATAATTCCTTATTTTGTATTATATAGTTATATAAATGTTTGAAATAAAATACAAACTAAATTTGAAATAATGGTAAATTCAGAATTACAGAGGAACACCTCTACATTACAACAATTTTAAAAAAAGGAAACCTGAGAAATTAAAAAAAATGCAACGTCGAAAGTCAAAGACATAAGTTGATTATTTTAGTTAAAATGCATTATAGAAATATTGTATATTAAATAAATTGGACTATAGGCTCCAAACTAATTATCGTGGATATGTTTTTGGTGAAATCAGAAAGGTTACTTCTTATGGATAAGGTGAATATTTTTCAGAAGTTATTGCTTGTGATGCATTATGATTTCACATCATTGACGCTCTTCCATTATTGATAAAATTTTGTTTCTCAAGCAATTCGAAATGTTTATTATTATCCTCTCTTATTAATTTTATGGAACGGATGTTGTTTTATCTTGTTTTTTTTCTGGTATTTTATTTCAGAATGCTTTACGTTTTATGAAGAAAAGAGTTCATGAAATCACCGTGTTTAATATATTTATTTAGTTCGCCGAAGTGAACGGTGAATCTTCGAGTGCTCTCGTGTGGAAGAGGCATGTTGACGAACAAATAAAAGTGAACTTTTTGCGGATTTACATGGTTAACAAGCGGCCCTCCGGGGAAAACTTTATCTTCGCTGCGAAGAAGTTGAAGAACTTTATTCGTTTCGTCCCTTGTTTGTTTAAAAGTTCCGCACCCGTGGTCTAAGTACAGAAACATCCTAATAAAGAAGAAGTTTCGTTTGAATTCTCGTCTTTTCAATTTCAATAACATGATGTATGATGAACTCGAACCATCAATATAGATAGTTTCCGTTATTGATACCGATACGGCAGGGGTTTCAGCAATGAAAGGGAATACATTAAAAAACAAACTCGAAAACGTCTGGATTTCTATGTTTTCCCGTAATAAATATTGTTAGTGACACTGTCTTGAGTAGTGAAGTCTTAATTTTAAAGTGTAAGGTATATATTCTTTTATATACAATGAAAGTAGCATCCAATGTAAATATCAATTAACGTATATATTTGAAAAGATATATGTATACAGGTTTCATAATCTTCCTTCAAGAGTATTGAATATACCGGATATCCCAGCGTAGCGGTAAAGTCCATTATTGGTATCTATTAATGTAGATAGCGAATAATTTTTAATATAAAAATTGTAGATAATCAAAAGCTCTACAATTTAAAAATATTTTTATTTATACAGAGTGTTCGACAACGACAAACCAACGCAAACTTATGTTTTTTTAAATGGAATGCTATGCATTTTCTTACATTTTATGATAGCTTTTGAAGGGTTGATTAAACTGATATCAACTTGTATTTGTCGATTTTCAATTGTTTCTGAGATATGGCGATTTTTCGTTAAAAATTGTACAACATTTGAAAAGTTGTTATGAAATAACGATTGATAATGAAATACCTATTATGGGCTCAATTAGTAGAGATATTTTTTCAATACGTGAAATTAATGTTTATTTCGACATATCTACGCATTAAAATTACATACAATTCGCTAAAGTAATAAATTCTAAAAAATAAATAAATGGAACGCTGTATATTTATATGTCATTGAAAAGTACATAAAATTTACTAATTAAAAATATATGCTTTCTTCGCCCTGTCGGCGATATTGCAAAAGTTATAGGATATTATATCTGAATAAACCAATTACGACTTAAAAATATCAGTTGCCATGACTTAATTACACATAGCATTATTAAAATTAATCGAAAAGAGTTACTTCTAATCTAATATTATATATCTAATATTTTTTTTGTTACAAATAAATAATTTTTATTAAAATTTTAAAACTCATAAAATGAAATGTTTGGAAATTCATGAATTAACAATAGTTAAAATATCGCAGTCGCTCTGTGTCATAAAATTGTTTATCGTCATTCTTAAACTAACTCTTAAATTACTTTAAAATTAAAGAAGTTATACTTAGATTTATAACTTCAATTGAAGAGCAAACAGTCAATACAAATATTAAATGTACGTTATTGAAAACTTCTATAACTTTCGCAATTCGCAATATCATGAAGTTACTATTTTCAAGCATCACAGTAATTGTAAGTTATCATATAACAAATTAAAAAAATCTTCTTTAAGGTTCTCTTAATAAAGTTTTTGCTAACATCAAGGCTTCTAGAAAGTTTACGCACACTTGTATGAGAATTTTCGTGAACGCAAAACAGAAGAACCTTTTGTGCATCTGCGTTTTCTACGACAGCAGTAACACGGCTCCTTTTTCATACGGAATACTGCCAGTTTAAGTTTAAATATAGCAATGCAATCATTTAATCCCTGTTTGTGCGGTAAAAACGCAATTTTTCATTTTAAATTCGAAATATGTACTAAAACCTAACAGTTAGAAATAGGGAATGGTTAACAAAGATAAAGATGCCGATAAATATCTATCGAAACACTATAAAAAATAAAGGCTATTCCACTTATGTTTAATGAGAAAATTAAGGATTCGAGTTTTGACTCACCTTGTATATAAGATATTTCTTTTTTATTAACTTCATGAAGCAGCGAATATAGAAGACGTACGCAAAGCAAGTGTCTGTGCGAAAAAGGTCGTATAATTTTCTCCTTAACAGAACTAACGCTCTTGAATCGCCTCAATTTAGAGGTAAAAATGGTCATACCTTTTGAAAAACACGGAATAGATTAGGTAAACCTATATGAGGAGGCTCTTAAAAGTAAACAGGTTTTAAATACACAATTTTTTTTTTTTAAATACATTTAAAGAAATAAAAGTTAAATCTACAACTTCGTTGTAAAACATCCTGTATACAGGGTGGGGCACCTCATTTCCGTCGGTTTATATACGAAAAGCGGTAATATGTTTTATTTTTATTTTTATTAAAGGTTGTGTAGGTTCATTAGGGGCACGTTTTAAAATTATTTTGAAATATACAGAGTGATCCAAAAAAATTTGGCATACCAAAGTTATGAAAATTTAAATGGAACAGCCTCTATATTATGTGATATTTTGATGCTATAGGCTAAATTAGGGCCACTTACTGTTATATTCCCTATACCTAACTCAACCTCTTTTCGAGATATTTCACTATTTTTGTAAATGTAGATCAAAATTTCAGAGACATTGCTGTCTTCCATATTTGAGCGAATTATTTTAAATTATATTTAATGTATACTCAAAGCATTAGACTCTAAGATAAGCTAAAGTTGATATCTAAAAATTATACAGGGTGTTTAAAAACTACATTTGTGTTTTGACTAACATTAAAGGCAAATAACTTTCTTATTTTAAATGGAACACCCTGTATTTATTGCCATATTTAGATTATAATTTTAATTGTTTTTAAAACTGTATTAGAGTTTCCTATACCTATCTCTTATAGTTTTTTGGTAATTTAGGATTTTCAATTTCAAACACTAATTTCTTGCAATTTTTTCCAAAAGTAGGCTTTGCCGCTGTTATTAATACTTCAAACAGATAAATTATTTGACAGTGACAGTACATCTTAGTTAAAACATCAACGCTATTCGACGTCGTTTAAATAATTTTAATTATTTAAAATGAGAACCTACTCTGAAAACGAAAAGGTGGATATGATTTTAGTAATCGGAGAGTGTGGCGAAAATTTTATTTCTTTTATTTTTTTTTATTATTTATTTTTGCTAGCATCAAGAGTTTATGCTCAAAAATATCCTAACAGGCGTCATCCTGACAGGCGGTCATTAGAAAATCTATTGCAAGTTTTCCGAAGAACAAAAGTGTGCGTTATCAGAAACCAGAACGGCAAAGACCAATTACGGGAAATGAAAAAAATGATTTTGTTGTTATCGGATCTCTGGCAGAAAATCCGCATACAAGTCAGCGAAAAATATGTGAAGCCAGTGGAATAAGCAGACGGTACGTCGGAAGAATTATAAAAAGGCACAACTTCTTCCCGTATCGTATTCAATTACTCCAAGCACTTTTGGAAGTAGATTACGATAGACGACTCGTATTTTGTTTATGGGTTTTAGAAAAGTTTAGTGAAGATGAAAATTTCTTCGATTTTGTACTTTTTTCGGATGAGTCATCATTCCACAATAACGGATTAGTTAATAAACATAATTTTCATTACTACAGTGACGAAAATCCCCATTTTTTTAGAACTATTGATAGGCAACACAGATGGTGTGTCAATGTATGGGGTGGAATAATTGGAACGCAAGTGGTAGGTCCGTTCTTTTTTGATGGTCACTTAAACGGCGCCATGTTTCTTCAATTTGCCTGTACTTTTGGAAAATATACCACTTAAAATTCATCAAAGGATGTGGTTACAACTAGACGGTGCGCCAGCGCATTTTCAAGTAAATGTAAGGAATGAATTGGATAGGCAATATCCCAATAGGTGGATAGGACGCGGCGGTCCACAGAATTGGTTAGCAAGATCCCCAGACTTAACGAGTCCCGATTTTTTCTTATGGGAATATGTCAAAAATATCATTTATGATACACCACCAACCACACCCGACGATATGAGAGAACGAATAAGAATAGCGTTTCGTTTCTATAACACCAAATATTTTAACAAGAGTTAAACAGTCCTTTCAAGAGAGAATTCGATTCTGCATTGAAACAGATGGACATCATTTCGAGCACTCTTTAAAACATTAGTTTTCTTTTACAATTTAAATTTGTTGTTTGTTTAATAAAGTATGTATTTTTTATTTACCTAGTTATGACGCCTTTTAATTAATGTGAAAAAAAACCAATCAAACCAAAATAGGTTAATAAATATTAGTATTTTGAAAAATATTTTGCAAGTAATCAGTGTTTGAAATTGAAAATCCTAAATTACCGAAAAATTATAAGAGATAGGTATAGGAAACCCTAATACAGTTTTAAAAACAATTTAAATTAGAATCTAAATATGGCAATAAATACAGGATGTTCTATTTAAAATAAGAAAGTTATTTGCCTTTAATGTTAGTCAAAACACAAATGTAGTTTTTAAACACCCTGTATAATTTTTAGATATCAACTTTAGCTTATCTTAGAGTCTAATGCTTTGAGTATACATTAAATACAATTTAAAATAATTCGCCCAAATATGGAAGACAGCAATGTCTCTGAAATTTTGATCTACATTTTCAAAAATAGTGAAATATCCCGAAAAGAGGTTGAGTTAGGTATAGGGAATATAATAGTAAGTGGCCTTAATTTAGCCTATAGCATCAAAATATCCCATAATATACAGGCTGTTCCATTTAAATTTTCTTAACTTTGGTGTGCCAAATTTTTTTGGATCACTCTGTATATTTCAAAATAATTTTAAAACGTGCCCCTAATAAACCTACACAACTTTTAATAAAAATGAAAATAAAACATATTACCACTTTTCGTATATAAACCGACGGGAATGAGGTGCCCCACCCTGTATGTGTACCTAATTTTAAAATATGAAATTTAAGAATACCTACACCTTTCCTTAATATTTTTTTTTCATAACTCTTATAATGACAAATAAATCACACTAATGCGCCACCCCTGTATATAAAATATTGAAAGTTAAAGGCCTAATTAATCACCAACGCCGGCAGGGAGATTTTATTTAAAAATGAATAAGAAGAACCGTTACATTAAATCGCAGATGGCACCAGAAGCACGAATCGAAAGTACCATTTTTAATGTAATTTAGCAAAAATAAACTAAGACTAATTAAACGACAACATATTAATAATCAAGAATAAAAGTAAGTAATCAAAAGCGCAATAACAATATAACGAAAATCCAATAATCAGACTTTGGCAAACCCAATATACCTATATGTCGTGATTTTTATACCGTAACTCAGTCAACGTGTTAAGAAATTATACGTTTACCCCAAACATACGGCTTTCTAGGTATAATTTTCT
Source organism: Amphimallon solstitiale (assembly GCA_963170755.1). Lineage (NCBI taxonomy): Eukaryota > Metazoa > Arthropoda > Insecta > Coleoptera > Scarabaeidae > Amphimallon > Amphimallon solstitiale. The sequence goes on from OY720675.1 coordinate 250,970,086, forward strand.
AGGTAGGCGAATTAATTGTAGACTTGCTAGAGTTTTAATAATTTAACAAAATGGTATATTTAAATCTTCAAAATGCAACCGCGTGCATATATTTGCCCAACCATTTCTAGCCACAACTATTTTAAATGTTCTCCGTACCCCTTCGTCTTCCCACCTCTAAAAGCTCCACTATTCACGACCATCCACAGAATGCTTTCGCGGGCAGCAATAACTCATGCGAGCAGCGCACGAACACACACAAATGCATGCAATTTAAAGTTATTGCACTGACCGGTACATACATACATACATACAGACACATAGGACTCCGCGCAATGGTATTGCTCTCGGCAGCTGGGGAGCCGTACTTCGAGAGAGCCGAGGTCGTGGGTCCGGTTCGTACGGACCAAGGCCGCCCGGGTGCCCACACGCTGGAATCCTCTGTACGGCCAACACAAAGGGCCCGTGGGTCGAAACGGCCACTACACACAGAATCGAGAATCACGACCCACTCCTGATATTATATTCAGTTGCTATCTGGTCGTTCCTCCCTCTTCCCTTGCCGCGCTCGGTCAGCCGAATCTCGCGCTCGCCGTGTCAATATTATATTATTATATCTGCATTGTGTACGAGGTGTATTGTCCTCGGCCGCAGAAAACACCCAATAATCATTATGTGTTTGTGATACGTAAATGGTCGCGAGTTATGTAATATAAATCGACCGGTGATGTATTGTGTTGTTTTAGATATAGATTGTTCGTACTGTTTTGTATTCGTAGATTACCTATTTCCGTCTCTTGTATTTTCGTAACTTGCCAATTTACATGGATATTTATGTAATAATTTAATTCTATATTGTCGTGTGTTTCCAAATAATTGTACACAATGTTCTGAAAGCATTTCGGGTTAGAGTGTCGGCAATTTATCTGCTTATTTGGCAGATATCTTACAATTACAATAAAACACGGTTATAGCGTCTTCATCGGAACAGACACTTTTTTGCCGTTATAACCGAGTGACGCTATTCACGAGATAGGCGAGTTTCGAAAAACTTTACTTTAACACATTTTTGCATAACTAATCCGATACGTGACATGCTTTATTACCTATTTTACATTACAACAAACGCAAAGCTGCACAAAAATCACATTAAGAATTTTTTTGGCAGTTGTTTATGTTAGATGGTTTGTGAATTCTAAGAAATGACATAATTGTTATTTCCTACAAAGTACTTCTGTAAATACGGAAATTTCCAGTAGTCATTGCCTACCAATGTACATATGTATTTTAATTCACGTTAAATCCGAGGTCCACCCGAATTTGATGTAGCTATATGCAATGTCTTTAGGTTGTCTACTATAGGTAATTCCAGGGACTAAGACGATTATGACGCTATACCCGAGTTGCCGCTATAACCAATGACGTTATAAAGAAGTTGTGCTGCAATTAGTCTAACTGATTGGATGCTGTGAAATCAGTCAGCAGTTTCTGAGGTACTACTAACAATGTTTCCATGATCTGTGTGTAATACATGTACTCTACAAAATATTAAAAATATGTCATACGTAATACTAGCAGAATAATTAATTTGTTAGCGTACATATTTATTATAAAACCAAGAATGAGAACGACCGCTATGCTACGATATGAATTTTCGTTACAATGTAAAGCAAAAATAATGCATGTAAGCATATTCACCAATGCTGAAGACCATCGGCTATAATTGAAATGTAACTAAAATAAACTAGATCCATATTTGGGCAGTACGTTGACATTTGGAGTGAAAAGCTTCAAAGAATATATCTCAAAAATCATCTCATTTACTAATAATGATAGCAACTAGTGGCGGGAGTGACCACCAATCTGAATGGATAACAATAGAACAGAAAAGGGTCCCTCAAGTATCGGCATTGAGTCCTTTATTATTTTTAATATACATATATGACCTACATATATGCTACCACATAAAATAAGTCTTTTCGCAGATGATATGTCTGTGGTTGTAAGAACAATTATCAAATCAATTAACACTGATATATTAACAGCGCTGCAAACTTTAAGAACATGGTAAGAACAAAATGGTCTACAATGGAAGAATGGAAAAAAGACCCAAGTGTTACTGTTTTTCTGTTTCGAAAAGATTCAATTATTTCATTTTAAAGAATACTGTCTTATCACGGGACGTACTCTGAGGTTTCTTGGACTCACGGTGGATGGGCATATGAACTGGAGGCACCATGTCGAGTAGTTAGCTAGCAAAATATTCGCATTACCCCGAATAGCAAACATAGAAGATATAAAAGCAAATCTATTAGCATAGGCCTATGTTGAATCTCGACTTTATTATTTTGTGATGTTTTGTGGAGCGTCTTTCAAATCAGTACCTATGGATAAGTGCCGACGAAACTGTCGATATATTAAGACGCGGTGTGGTAAATGTTATAGCTGGTGTACTACATCCAACTATTCAATATAACGCATATGCATCTAAAGTTATAAATACAGTTGATACGGAAACAGTTGCTAAAACTATTGACTAGAATTTGCACAAAATGCTTCATCTGGACGACAGGTACAAGGAAAAAATACTTTTATTTATTAGTGACAGTGCCGCATATATGTTAAGAACAGACAGACAATTATAAGAAACATGCTGCATATTACTTGTGTATCACGTGCTCTCCACAGAATCTGTGAATATATCAGAGACAGGTATCCTGAAGTTGATAGACTTGTATCCGCCTTTAAAAAAGTTTTCAGAAAAGCACCATCGAGAGTAGCTCTTTACAGGAAAAAACTTCCATCTTTGACACTGCCTCCCTTGCCAGTAATAACTAGATGGGGAACATGGTTGGAAGCTACTTGTTTTTATGCAGAGAATTTCGATAGTTAACAAAATTTTGTTACATTTGTAAATGACGATGCTCGAAGTATTTCTGAGTACAAGGAACTAACAGAAATCCCAAATTTAAAAAATCAGTTGTACTTCCTTCAGGAACACTGTAGAAATTTGCCTAAACTAATCACATATTTTGAAAATCGAAATCTCGAATTAAAAGATGGTTTAGCCACATGGCTATTAATAATTTCAAAAGTATTCCAAGTGACTTCGGATGTGGCTTTCGGCAAGAATTAGACGCAGTTTTTAATAGAAATCCAGATTTAATAACGTTGCGACAATTGTGTATGGGGACAATGACACAAAATCTAACTGCTAAATACGCTGAAATTAATGAATATTTCCAGTACGCACCTATAACCAGTTGCGATGTAGAAAGAACGTTTTCTATCTACACGGATGTACTTCATTCAAAGAGAACAAATCTTACAGAAGAGAACTTTGAGAAAGTATTGCTAGTAAATATTAATACTCCTTTACTCGACTTGAACTACAAAATGAACAAATAATAACGTATTTTGTATTTTATAGATCATCAGCCACTTGTTATCCAATTATATAAATAGAATTAAAACCTCTTTAAAAATATAACATTTCAATAGTGCGCCCATGCGCGATGAGTCATCAACCTTTCGTGTCCGCTCCCTACTTATTACATTTAACATTCAACTTGCTCATATTGTACTGTGTTTGCGAGGTATGTACGTTGCATTAAGTTAACGTTTTTGCCTTACAGCGTAAGGCTTGTACAATTATTGACTACATACTGTCATAAACTTTTGCGTATAACTGTGTATATTTGCATGAACTTATGTGAAATATTGTGTTAGGTGATAAAAAATGTGTCGCTTGTAGTGGTAGGTTTGTGGTTTCTCATTTTTTCGAAGTTCTCTTTGTTCGCCAGTCTCCCCCTTTTTCTTCCTGAAAAGGAAAGGTTTTTCCCTTTCATATGGTGACACTTTTCTCTCGTTGAAAAGAAATATAAAGCTTTCTTCCAGCCGCCGCAATATTTATTCATGGGCAAGTGGGCGTGTGCGTACATCATTCGGTAGCTGTGTGTCACGCGACGTAAATTTAGACGTGTAAAGGAGGGAATGATGCCTTTGAAAAAGACGTGTTTTCTATTCTGTGGCATGGACTGCTGATCACACATTTTTTTTTTTTTACTTTATCGGTTGAAATATCGATCTTCACACACATTACATGCCTTTACAGATTTAAGTTTCATCTGTTTTGAGAACGATAGTCTGAAGGTTTGTGACTTTTGCTCCTACTGATAAGGAAAATATAGGGGAAAAAATACATCCGATCTGTCTGCTGAATAATAGGTGCGATCAGCTGTGAAAACAAACTCTATTTTCAGCCCATTCGTGCGTTGTTTTTTTTTAATGAAGATATTTACTTTTAATATTCTAATTTTCCTTTCAAATTCTTCAAGTCTGTTGAATATAAAAGCGGAGATTGGTCTCAGACGGAGTGAGAAAGATTTATCGAATCAATGACCGGTTTTGAACTACTTGGCGCTCGTTAGATTGATGTACGAATACGGAATGTCAATATTTATACTTTACGTATATACAATTTATTTAAAAGTATGGAGACGCTGGGTTATTGTCCTTAATAATCATGTTAAGAAGAAATGGTTAATACAAAAGTTTTTATGTCATTTTTATTTACATTTGAGAATACAATTTCTTTCTTCAGTGTTTTGAGTAACGTCATTATGTTGATTTTTTTTAGATTTGACCATCCGATAGAGATGTTTCTGCTCTTTACAATACCATTTTTTGAAATTTGGTTTAATCAATTTTTTTATGAAAAAAAATTAATTAAAAAATAATAATTTTTAACAAAAGGAATATCTAAGATGAACAATATTACTTACAATACGGTTATTTGTTAAAATTTTATCAGTAAAAACAAATTAATAACTAAGTAAGTTAAATTAAGTGTTATCCATTTGTTATTTGACAATGACACAATCGACTTACAAAGCCCCAAAGAGAATTCTCAAAAAATTTTCGCGGAATTGTTTTGGTAATTTTGATTTTTAAATCTTGGGTTTGTGTTTGTAAACAGAGAAAAGAATCTAAAGGGCTTAAATCAGATGAACAAGTTTGCCAATCAATATTTCTTGGTACTATAATCCATGTGTTTGGAAAACACGTTTAAACAATAATGTACCCATAGTAATTACAAATACAGAGTTAAATTGCCATAGATGTGCGAGGAACCCAAAATATGACCACCAAGAATGCCAACCTAAACATTAACCTTTTGTGGATACTACGTGTGGTACTCCCAACACCAAAAAGAATTTTCCAGTGCCCATCTGCACTTGTGTCTATTTACTTCATTGGTAAGGCAAAAAGTAGCTTCATCATTTAAAAAGTGTTGTTATTATTGCAAATACATAGTTGGAATTTTTTACATAAAATTGTAGCTTCCTATCAAAATCATTTTATTGATCAAATCGTGTAAAAATTTTATTTTATAAAGTTTATGCTTTTCATAATTATTGAAAGTTGAGATGACCGATTTCAAATATCGAGAATAGCCGGTAATTGTTAGTTTGATATATCATATGTTTCTTAATAACATGCTAATATTTAAGGGGGTTATTCTTGGGTCCATTTTGTGAAAAAAACTTCTTTTGAACAACATATTGCTGTGGTTACAATAATACAAATACAATTGTAACGTTGTAGCTTTAACGATACAAAATTGCATATCTATTCAATGAATGCTGAGATTGTATTAATACTATTAAAATATTCACCTATAAATTTATAAATCTAATCCCTATTAACATTCAATTTATTCTTGTGAGTTCTAGCAGTGATCTTTCCTCCTTTCCTCTGGTGTGTTTTTTTACTTAAGTTTTTATTTGGACAAGGTTAATAATAAAATACATTCTTAAATTTCACAAAATATTTATATTCATCTTTTAATTCAATAAACAACATCAAATATTTTTTATTAACAACATATGGCTATGTTAAGAATGTCTCTTCACAATTATAAAACATAGAAAAACATAATTCCTTTTTTTTATTAGGATTCAAGAAAAATTATAATATTATTTTGCTATTTTTATCCTTAAACATAATATTTATAGATTCATAAAAAAATAACTGTTTTCCCATACGAAGCTAATTTTATTTTAACAAAGACATACATTCGCACATAGTGCCTTGATGATATAAAACTTTGCAAAGAAGAAAATATCCTGAAAATGACCTATACCAATCGTCGATTGTAAATATTCGCACATAGTACACCCAACAGATTGGCACTTGTCCCTCAAGAATATTCGTATTCATCTACTTGACGTTTTGATTAACTTTTACCACAAGTATCGTTAATAATGCCTAGTGATACACAGGAAACAAATATTTGCACATAGTACCTCCAGTGCCCTCAACACTATTAACAATCTTCCCACAATTTACAAAAAAATTAATGTAATTCAGCAAAACAATATTTTATCTAAATATTGATGATGTTTAACGCCTTGCTAAAAGTAAACATTTTCACGTAGTACCCCTAGAGTACGTCTTACACCATCAATTATTCCAAAATGTATATTTATTTCAAAAAGAAAAACTTACTTATATTCCTCATACAAATCATCAAATTCTTTTTTATTGATGTCTACTATTTTGATATATTTGAAAATGAAATTATCAAATGTAGCAAATAATCAATAATAACAAAAATAAAAACTATACTGGAATTCAGAAATAAACTTAATACATTGAAACTAATATAATATAACTTAGTGTATCAAAACCCCTACTTTTGTAAACGATATCAAAAATTTTTACGTTTAGTAAATTCGAAAGTTCGGCTTCATCCCCCTTATCGTTCTTCGCGCTCTTTTACAACTTTTCCTTTTAAAACAAAAGACGACTATCCACTTACAGCGCCACGGCTGCTACACTAACATTTATGTTGGCATTGTCCAGTTCATATTTGTTTTCTATAAGTTTTTCTCAGCCACATATACCTATTCCACCTTTGACAGTCAATGAATACACAAAATGTCACCACTTACAAATTCTTTATTAAAAGTTTATGCACACTTGAGATTCTTCATCTTCGGTAGGTACAGTCATCTCAACAAAAAGGTTGCCAATCTGAAGCAGAAAATCTGTCTAATATATGTAGGTAGAGCTATAACTGTATTATGAATGAAATAGTCTATCTTTCCAACGATCCAGTATCGACCTAAAAAATAGGGTGAATAAGGTATATAGTATATACATATATTCATGAAGATACACTTAATGTAAACATAATAAATCACCGGGTTTTTATTTGGATGTTTTACAATTTTATGTCCGCTTTTTACTGGCATTGCAAGTTATATGTATTTCACATATTTTAGAGTTTGCTTTATTTTATGAACAAGACACTAATGGATACAATAATAAAGAATTATTTTATGATGAACCAAAATATATTTAATGTTTTTTATACATATATACACTTAAAGCCTAATGTATTAATATGAATAAGAAACATTATTTTTTTATGTATAGCAAATCTTATTTATTTTCGGAGAACTTTATTTTCGGCCAAATTAAATGATATTTTTTTGTTTATTGTCATAGCGACGGGCTATAAAGTATAACAATTCTGGCACAAAAAACTGGTTTTACAACTGTCTCTACAACGATGATGATGAACCAATATATATTTAATGTTTTTTATACATATATACACTTAAAGCCTAATGTATTAATATGAATAACAAACATTATTTTTTTATGTATAGCAAATCTTATTTATTTTCGGAGAACTTTATTTTCCGCCAAAATTAAATGATATTTTTTTGTTTATTGTCATAGCGACGGGCTATAAAGTATAACAATTCTGGCACAAAAAACTGGTTTTACAACTGTCTCTACAACGAAGTCACTGGAAATATTATTTTTATCCTAAATTTTGTGATTTTTGTCCACCTAGAATATAAAAAATTACTTCTGTCAGGCGCCGCCGGCGTCCGGTCAAACTTCTAGAAACCTCGCGAAACTATTGGGGATAGTAAACACGAGAACAATCTCCAGAGTGCGACATCATTGAGACATATATATTTAAGCACCGGCATATGAGGAGACAGAGTAGACAGTCCGACGAGTAGTAGTCACCATGTTGACAACACTTGAAAAAGAACGTGCGGTAGCAATGCTGGAATATGGGTGGTCCATTACAGGCGTTGCTAGAGAATTAGGTGTTAGCCACACTAGTATTTATAAACTTCGACAGAAATGGTTGGTAGACCACTCTGTAGCAAGACGTCCTGGTTCAGGAAGAAAAAGGGTAACACGTCCAGAAGAAGATAATGCTCTGACGCGTTACATTGAAGAACATACTTTTGCAACCTGGCGCAGAGCCATTCAGGCAACAGAATTTGGTGGAAGTCTAAGCACAGCTCGCAACAGATTGGTAGAAGTAAATATTGGAAATTATATTGCCGCTATAAAACCGAAACTAAATGAGCAACAAAAAGAAGAAAGACTCAGATTTGCAGAAACCTACCTCGACAAAAACATGGATTTCTGGAATAGAGTGGTTTTTTCTGACGAATCCAGTTTCCAGTCATATTCGAATGCAAAACGGAAAGTTTATCGACAACAAAATACCCGTTATCATTTAAATAATATACTGGAACGAAGCCGTAGTGGTAGATTTGCGGTCAGTGTATGGGGATGGATATCGAGTCTTGGAACGGGACCCATATGGAAAATAGAAAATATGTTAGATAGTGTGCAGTATCGAGACATATTGTCCAATATTATGCTACCATCAGTTAATATGATGTATGAAAATAATTTAGTGTTCCAGCAGGATGACTGTCCCGTTCACCGATCGCGATTAGTTCAACAATGGATTCAAACATCAAATATTGAAGTTTTACCATGGCCCTCTAACAGTCCCGACTTAAATCCTATTGAGAATGTTTGGGGGATCATGAAGAAAGATATGTTGAAAGAATTTGTTCCGCGTACTTCCGACGAACTATGGGACAAGATCGAAACTGTCTGGGGGGATATTTCTGTGCAATATTGCAGCAAACTTATTGCCTCTATACCCTCTGGACTTCAAGAAGTCATTGAAAATGATGGAGCTTGGACTCACTACTGAAGATTATCTGTGTTCCCATGTAAAACATTGTCAGGGGTTTTTTGAAATTTTGCTGTATTGTAAATAAATATTACTTTGTGTGTAAATATATTGAAGAAATTTAGAAATCTATTTATCTATACATGTATATATTTAAATATGCACCCATTCTTCTTTTCTTGGAACCTCTTACATTTTTTATATTATTTTACAATTTAGATTTCATACTTTTTATGTTAAGTACCGTATTATTTTTGAATAAATATTTTGTTCGCAAAATTTAATTACCGCTGTAGTTATTTAGAAATTATATATACATTTAGAGGGCGAGTCATTAGTAGCCGCTTCTTCGATTACCCTTTTGTGTTTTAAATAAAGGCAAAGACAATTAGTGGAAGATTCATGGTTGCTTGTGGCACATATTGTAAAAATACTTTAAGACTTGACGCACTTCCGGTTTCACCGCAAATGCACAGAACTTAATGTTTTTAAATGACTCGCTCGATATATTTCTGGATTTTCTAATACTGCTTTAAATTGTCTATTCAATTGTTTTGTTTTTTCAATATTGAGCCAATAGTTTTTGAGTTATTAATTTTTTTGAAAATATTTGACCAAAACACGTGTTCAGAAAAAAACCTTTTTCACGTTGTTTTTAAAAGTAAAACTATTAACTTTGGTGGTGCGTGTAGCCAAGAAAATTATGCACCATTTAATATAAGTTGCACTCGACAATACCTCGGAAAACTTTGTTTTTTCAAACACTACTTCCCGAAATTTTCACATACCAAAAACTTATTTTTTTTTTTAAATGGCACACCAGGTATTTTATTGAGGCATTTTGTTCCTTTTTTATTCTCTTACATTTTTGTTAACAGTGTCCTATAGCTAAATTTTGCAATTTGTGAGATAATCACTATAGGAGCTATCAGCGGTCAATTAAAGAACTACGAGCGCTGTTGTTCTATGCACCCAAATATTCATTCAACCAATGGAAGGCAGGTGGGGCCCGTTTTCCTTAGTCAACTGTCAAACAGAGCAAAGGTTAAATCCACTATCCCAAAAGGAATAACTTTACAGAATGAAGAGCATCGCATTTCAATTTTTTAATTCAAGCAATGTCCAGTTGCAATATTTTCATTTTTTACACTGTTGGTTAACAACGAAATAAAATAAAGGTCACGTTTACTGACGTATTTGAAGATGCCGCCCCACTAAAACGTCTAATCCTCACCAGTTATTCATTCTGTCCGCTCTTTTTTTCATATTCAATACTTTCTGTTCACTCGAACCGTTTCTTTATACTTTCGAAGGTTTCTGGTTTCGGTTGACTTCTATGCAAAGAGATCCCTGGCTCTTTGCATAAAGTATGAATGCTAGCAATGAGTTTCTTTCAGATTCACCCAAAACGTCAATCATATCTATTAACTCTTCATAAAAATAATTAATTTGGATGATAACAACGATGCTTTTATAAATTTGACATAAATGTTTACCGACATTCTTTAACAGTTGACGCAAGCAGTCGGCCGCATTCCGGCCTTTATTGGACGAATATTTCGGTGCATAGAACAGCTCTCGTAGTTCTTTATTTGACCGCTGATTGCTCCTATGGTGATTATGTCAGATATTACAAAAAATAGGTATAGGACATTGTCAACAAAAACGAAAGAGAATAAAAAAAGGGAACAAAATGCGACAATAAAATACCGGGTGTTTCATAAAAAAAAATAAGTTCTTAGTATGTGAAAATTTTAGGAAGTAGGCTTTGAAAAAACACAGTTTTTTGAGGCATTGTCGAGTGCAACTTATACCAAATAATACAGAATTTTCTTTGCTACAAGCACTACCAGAGAATGTTTTTAGTTTTAAAAACAATAAAAAAGCGTTTTTTTTTTCTGAAAACGTGTTTTTGTGAAAAATTTACAAAAAAAATTAGTAGGTAACTCAAAAACTATTGGCTCAATTTTGAAAAAGAAAAACTGTTTAATAGACAATTTATAACAGTACTAGAAAATACAAAATATATAGAGTGAGTCATTTAAAAAAATAAGTTCCGTGCATTTCCGGTGAAACCGGAAGTGCGTCAGAGCTTAAAGTATTTTTAGAATATGCGCCTCAAGCAACCATGAAATATCCACTAATTGCTTTTTCTTTTATTTAAAACACAAACGAACAATCGAAGAAGCGGCTACTAATGACTCAGCCTGTATACATATACAGGGTGAGTTTTTTGCCGACGTTTATTATGGGGTTCTCGGAAACTACAACAGATACAGTTTTGATTAAATGGGAATAGAATTGCAGCTTTAACAGCTCTATTTAATTAGCGCTTTGTTTTTTGGAAAAAGTGCATAGCCTACCTAGATATTTTTTTTATTATTTTGTAAAAATGTTTTTTTTTGTTATTTCGTTCGATTTAGATGAAATGTGTAAAGGAAAAAGTTTTAGGATATTATATGGTAAATAATACAGTTAAATCTATTTATTAAAACAAAGAAATGGTCATAATTTATTTATTTATCAAAAGAACTATATCAAGTAGCACATCATGTGAATCGTTGAGAAAAGATCTTTTTTTATAAAGTCATGGCCTACTATGGTTAGCATTTAAAAAAAATACAAGTTTGTGTCATAACTCAAAAAATAAAGCTAGAATAAAGAAATATAGGTTAAACGTATTACTTACCATATAATAAAATAATATTAATAACAAAACTTTTTTTGCGAAATATCTAGTAAGCCACTTTTTCCAACAAAGAAAAATTTAATTAAATAGAGCTATTAAAACTGCAATTCTTTTCCCATTTTACCAAATCTCTATCTGTTGTAGTTTCCGAGATCCTGGTACTAAACATTGGAAAAAACTGACCTTGTATACATTATGAAAATTAATACTGGAAGTATTTACTTTGTGATATTCCCTACTACAAATAAAGAAAACAACTTTATATACTTTTCATACCACTATAATTCGATGAATGAGTGTTTTATTCCAACTCTGCATTTCAAGAGGAATTTTTAAATACACCGAAAATTGTCTATCGTAAATTTTTTTTATACATTTCATCTTTGATATTGGAGAACACCGATTTTTTGTTGTGTTGATTTTATAGTATTTAACAAGCTGGTTATTTGTGCCTTTGTAAGGTTTTATTCGCAAGGTCAATTTATGAATGAATGTGATGCGTATGCGTTCAAGTTAAAGTCCGTCCTAAATGCGCTCGGTTCGTGTAGATTGGCAACCTTTTTGTTGAGATGACTGTACATTCTTCTTTCTCAATGCCATCCCTCATTATGCTTGTAAATGAACCTATTGCCTCTCTCATTATTAATTATATACTTCCTTTTCCCGTTAATTAAAGTTATTCGTATTTTCTTCTTGTAGATATCTTTGTTGGTTATGATCGGAAATATATTGTACACTACTGGAATCCTCTTCATTTGGACTGCATCACATGGAATACCGACTTCTACAGCATCTCCTCTACTTTCTACCCAGTTTCTTTCGGCTTCTTGTAAATTGATTTGCATACAGCTGTCAACAATGTTGATGTTATTTCTTCTTGCAGATTATTAGAAGCACACAAGATTTATCCTGCTATCTTTGATGCCCTTACATTTATGCAAATAACATTCAAAGATGTGTTCCTACCCATACATGTAGTATATACATAAATTTATTAATGTATTGTTACGGATAAAGAACACTTTTTGTATATCCTTTAAAATGTTTTTAGATAGTATCAGGTATTTATTATACTCTTAAACATGATCATAAAATTCTTTTAGAAACTAAAATCATTGTACAAATTTAAAATCTATTATTTTATTCATTTGAATAGACGTTTTCATAACAAGCATGCCGAATATGACCTTGCTCGTACAATTTTACGACATTTAAATGATTCACCCTCTTCACAGTTCCGTCTTTCAACATCTCTCTCTCTCTCTGTGTGTGTTACTTATTTTTAGTACATTTTTATTTTTGAACAGTGGTCCATTTCTTAGAATATTTAATAGCTATTCTTACACATTGCGAGAAGTTTGGTGCTGTTTTTGTATATGCAAACCACACCTTGTGCTCGTCTTTCCTACAAAACACAGAATGCATGGATTTATTTTGTGTTTATTTTTATTCCTTTCTTAATGTTTTTTTAAACTTAAATTACTATATACATTTTTCATAATGACATTGCCCGTAAAGGTTATGCAACTCATTATTCACCTACTAAATATGTGACTTGTGATTATTTTACCTTAAACTATATTTTTAAAATTAAAATTTTATGTTCTTATTCTAAAGCTTAACTATTTAACAATTTCTAATTCTTAAATTATAAAGATCACGGCAATATGTCCTAAATGTCTTAACTTTTGAACTGTAGGGTGTATTACCCTAGATATTTTTGTGAAATGTTGTACACGCCTTTTATACATCAAAATGCATTTTCTGATGTACAATCAATTTTATAATTTTTACCTGTGGTGTCTGTGCAGTTTTTTTTAAATTTTTTTTTGAAGAAACCTATGTTACGCCATTGCTTTTTCTTAAAGTACTATAGTTTAAATCCCCATTCGTTTCTGAGCAAATGTGGTCTCTTGTTTTTTTTTGTTTGACGTACGGTTTTCGCTTAAAAAAATAAAATTCATTCATGTGCACATTTCCAACATTTGATTTACTTTATTTCTTTGTGCGTTCAGGATATTTGCTGTAACCATTTCAAAATGTAAGTAGATTACGTTATTCTCTTAAATAAATTGTTGTTCTAAGTTACATGAATAATTTTTTCTCATAAGTGGTCTAGCGAGATGCACATAATTGATTTTTTTTTAAACTTTAGCACCGTACAATTCAAAAGTTAAGACATTTAGGACATATGTTGATATGAAGTTTCTTTCGTAAAATGGACCCAAGAATAAACCTCTTAAATATTAGCATGTTATTACGAAACACCCTGTATAGAGATCTTTAGATAGAGCCAATAAACAAACAGTTTTTATCGCTGTTTTAGGCCCGCCAGTCCTAAGCAAATCTTTAACACCACCCGTTTGATCAAAACGGTTTAGTTTCACCACCATCGGATTTAGAAATTGAATTTCAATTTAGACAGTAAGCGCCAAATTAAATGGTGAACGGTGGGAGTAAATCCGCGCAGCATTAGAAATAATAGGACCAATATAATCCAATAGTCTGACTACTACTTCAGTAAGTGGGCGTACGCGTTCTTAAGAACGACTACAGCGCATCCCCACCGCTCACCATCCAATTTGGCGTTTACAGTATTGTTAAATAAATTACAAACGTTTTGTCAACTCTTGCGTCCACCTCGACAACCCAGCATCAGTAGTATTCCAATTTTTTCACGTTCGCTTAAACTTGCCATTGCTTATATTAACATCAATAAATTGCATACAATTGTGTTGGATGTAAAAACAGCCACTAATAAGATTATGCCAGATCCTATTAAATTATTGCAAATAATGTACCTCCTATTAAAAAACCATTTGTTAAAATTTTGTTTTGAAACAAAATAAATTAAACAAATTATTTAATACTGTTGATAGAAAAAAAATGTATCGAATTTTATCGTGGAACAATTTCACAGTTAAAGAAACTTCGCGTAAAGACCTAACTCAAAAACAGTTGAAGACAAAGAAATCAAGTATTCGTTTCACTTTGCACAGCATCGCCTACAAAGAGACCGATATTATATTTTATTGTGGCATATTATTTTACGCAGTTGAAGTAATAAAACAAGCAAAAACGTAGCTATAACTGAAGCTTGAGTAATCTGAAGTGTAAATTCATTTTCTTTTGACTCATATCTTTCATTTTTTTGTCACCTGGACCTTTTTCCTAAATAGCCTGGAAACCAATTTAAAGCAATACTTCTTATTTTGTAGGTAATTACTTAATTTAAACAACAATTGCTGTTTATTATTGATCTGAAATGCACTCTGTTTGTTACTCAAGGAAAACAGCAGCAACTTTATAATTTTGGCGAGTATGTTTTTTCTAATTTGTTAGTAACTAAACTCAGTGAATGTTAGATAGGGCTCCTTAACGATTTGTTTCACTACTTTCTCTAATGTAGGTTACATATTAATCTGTACAAATTCTGAAAAGTTCTTGGTATGGTCCACTTTAGGAATTGGTGTTATAATTGCAGTTTTCAAACACCTTCAACATACACAATCTCTTCTCTTCTAAAATATATCTCTTCAGTACCAAAACGCGCCCGCGAAAATATAGTCCAATAGTAGATATTTTTCGAAATTTTAGTGGAGAAAATGTCATCAAGCATGAGATTCGAGAATTTGTAAACGACGTCACATATTAAACCATTAAGGATCTATTGTGCTAATACCTCTATCATCCTGGAAGCTATCTGTGCCGGCTTAAGGGTATTATGAAAATAAAGGAAATAATATTAATTTATAATTTTAATATTCAATTCAATGAATAATAAATTAGCGAGCAAAATGTATTCTTTTATTTCACATAGCGAAGGTGACATTTCATATAAATATACATTCATATTATAATACACGTACACTTTTATTATTTCTAATCAAATATTGACAATACGGGCTTGTAGCGTGTTTCTCACATCGATTACTTTCATTGCATACCACCTGCCGTGTTCAAGCAACCGGTGGGAGCTTGCATTCGCATTATATCTCGAAAGAGACTATATGTCAATGGTAAAAGTGGAAGAAAGCATAGTCCTAACTATGAATAAATGATTAATTGACTTTTTTAGTTCACTTCTTAATAAATCACACTTTAAGAAAGTTTTAACTTTTATTCGTTGAAAACGCTCATTGTACACAGCAGAGAAATTTCGTGTAATTAATGTCCCCCCCGTGTTAGTTTACATTTCAACCAGACTGGAGATTATTACGAAAGTTCGCCGGGGTAACATCAGGATGACAAATGCACTAAATAAAGCCGCCCATATCTCTTCCAACTTGTCGGACCGTATGTGGGGCGGCGACATTGCCGATCGTTTGTTCTCCTATATCGATCAAATTCGCCTTTCTAGATGCCAGCGATTTTCCAATCTCTTCGGAAATTATGCAGAAAATGCCGACAGGAATAGCGAGAATACCAGAAACTAATATGTGTAACATAAAACCGATAGTAGCGGCAGATGTTCGAAAACGCAATCATCGTCGTCAACTTACTTGTCCATTGTAAGAAGACCTCTCTCCGGCATTGACTCGTGCGCATTCTGTCGTTTTCTTTATTATTTATACACCTTAGGTCGTCTTTTTTCAACAGTCGGTGTCTCCTTTACTCTCTCTTTCTCTACGTTTGTCTTATCATTTCCTGCAGCAGATCGAGGTGTTGTATTATACATATTCTCACAGGTGTCGTAACAATTTGTATGCAGATTCTGGAGAAATATGGTTGGAGTGTGTTGTTGTATTTGCACAATACATGTACACGTGTACATATACGTTACAATACCGTCCAAAAGTATTACACGAGTTAAAGTTTAAATTACCTAGACAGCACAACGAGTTTTAGTCTTTTTTCGTTACTATTTGCAATGGTAAAGATCCGGAACATGATCCTCTTAACTCCAAAAATGATAAAATACATGGGCATGGGAAGTGTACAGAATTTTGCACATATATTGCATACTCCTATGATATTCGCACGTAAATAAATAAATGATAAAACTTAGCGAAATTGTTAAAAATAAATTAAGTATTTTATTAATCACGTTTATAAATATAACGCGTGTTAAGGACATTTATTATTATTTTTCTCTTTTATTGGTTTTTATAAAGTAATATTCCCTATTCTATGTCAACATATACAGGGTGTCTCTACAAGGTGCGGAAAAAACGCTACCACACATTTCTGAGGGCGATCTAACCCAACTTACCTCAGTCCAAAAGTGGATGCACCATTGCATTGAATTGCCACAAGAATAACACCCAAATTACAGAAGCATATGTGTCCATATATGGAATGAATTTTTTATATCCAGATTACTCATAAACGGCTGCTCCAATCAACTCCTACCAGGTATACCTTTTCTAGGTAAAAAACATTGGAGAATAAGAATTTTTATTTAAAAGTTAAATACAGTGTGTCTCAAAAAAGTTATTACGTTTTGAATGGATACAATATGCCGCAGGTGGCGCCCTCTACATTTTGCAATGAAAATGAGAAAAGATTTAAATTTTTACCCCACGAAACCCCCCCTACCCAAATATTGTGACAATATACCAATTATTACAGAAATTATTTATAAAAAACTAAAACCAAATTGAACTTTTGACACTCTGTATCTCCGAAAGCATCCACTTTTGTACTGAGGTAAGTTGGGTTAGATCGTCATATTTTGCCCTCAGAAATGTGTGGTAGCGTTTTTTCCGCACCTTTTAGAGACACCCCAGTATATGTTTAGTTTTAGTTTCAATATTCTTTGTTTTACATAAGTACAATTAATTCGAAGATGCATGTATATACAATATACATATTCTCTATATAAGTGCTTATAGTTATTTTATTACTTCTCATAACCGTAAAGTAATGTATACATTGTTGTGAATAAATATTAAACATTTAATTCATGTACATTGTTGTTGTCTGAAACAAGTAAGAGTGAATGCTAGAAATAAATTTGTACACATTAAAAAATACTCCCTTTAGTAAGTATACAGGTTTTGCTTCTGCTTCATATAAATGCATGTTGACATAATATCTCGTTGCCTGTCCTTATATGTTCTGGATTTTAATCTTCATCTTTGTATTAAGGTACTGGAATTCTAAAAATAAAAACAAATAGAATAGTTTTTATATGTTAACATATAAAATACAAAATACTCATCTTTAGATATGTTTAGTTATGTGGGAGAGCCCTCTAATGTTGTATAGCATGTAACAGAATTGACGACTAATAAGTTATATGTAAATGATCTGATCTTCATGGCATCTGTGTATGGGGGGGGGGGGGGTTGAAGCTGATAGGAAGGTCAACATCTATACGTATAGATGTCATCTTGATTGGGATATACCTATTAGGAGCATAGAAGAATAAATAATGTAAAGGACATTAAGCACGTTGGAGGCTTTGTTTATAAAGAAATACGTATAAGGTCAGTGAATGGCGTATGCAGTAATAAATTTAACATCCCTAAATATAATTAAATAGCATTTTATTATAAATAAAAATATTTTAGCAAGGATCTAAACCAAGAGGTATACTATCATACGTTATAATGAGACAGAATTCTGTTTTATTGAGAATATAGAGGGGTCAATAACATTAATTTTTAATCTTAACATTTCATTCATTTTAAAATTACAATACATTATTAGAATCATTTAATTTATGGATATTACAGTGATTTAAATACTGTTACTTTAAGAGTTAGGTACAAAAAGTTACAAGGCTTTGGGAATATGATAATCGGGTGTTTAAAAAGATATGTGAGTAGAATTTGTTATAAATGTAATTAAAATAAGATTATTTTCATATTATATCCAAATGGAGAGATATTTCAAGTATGCCTTGGAAAAATTGAAACAATGGAGAGTAGAAAGATGCTACAAAAAAGAAGATAATGAAGCTGATTTTGGAGACTCAAGAAATGATATTGTATCTTGAATAAATAAACAAAAATAAGTACCTTAGTGAATAATAAACCAGAAGTATCAGTGCCATATTCTGGAAGTGAAATAAAAGATATCCTCATCGTGGGAAGTATACATGGAGTTCCATTTGTGAAATCTGCAGCGATCTCATCGTGCTTCTTAAGATTTGGATGGAAAACTTGTATTCTTGTGCTAATTAAAGGATAAACATTATTCAGGAGCCACATCTATAAATATCCATTGGAATTTAGAACCAATTTCCCAAACAAAGCTGCAAGGTAATAAAAAATATACATGTATAAAATTCTAAACCGATACAACATAAGCTTGTGAGAAAAAAATAGCACTACATATTGATAAATAAATTTAGACATACTTACATTCTTAGAATGCAAGGAAACAGAAATATCTTCTTCCAAAGAATAATTAAAATTTAATCTAGTATAATGTTGACCGTTATAGAGCTTATGAAGCCATGTTTGTTTTAAAACATCACTTTAAATAATTTAATTATGTAACTGTGTAAAATAGTATTTCTTAAAATGTTGAACTGTATTACTTACTGACCTTAAGTAAGTTAAGTAATTATGACTATCGTTATTAATATAATTATCGAAATTTTAACATATAAAAATAAATTAGGAGGACATTAATAATATGTTCATATTAACCTTTGTTTTATTGACAAATAAATGCTGCTGTCCTTCCATTACCAGTGTTATGGAAGGAAAGCAGCATTTACACCATAAGCAAGGTGCATGGCGGCAAGTTCTTCCAATGAGAAATTATCATTCATTTTTTCTTAATTAAATTTTAAATTAACAATCAACAAAGTAAATGTTATGTTGACAACTAAATGTCACAAATAACTACTACGATCTCAAAATCGGCATCTGTGGAATGTTTATTGTGATGAAGAAATGTTTCTGCTGCCCAACAAAAACCATAGTTGTAATAAAAAATGTCTAACGAAAGACAGTGGCGTCCAACTAAATTAAGAATTACTTTAGTTATTTGGATATGATTTAAAACATTTTATTGCTGCAGAACACAAACTGCATATTTGCGGACATATGTTTATTAAACAACAAATGTTTGTTTTGATATTCCCAACCGCCCCTGAAAGTTTGTCGGTATGTTTTTGGGACAGTCTGTATATAATAATAATGTTATGTCACACTACACACATACATTTTGTATACAACACGGTTGAGTTTTAAGAATACTAGAAATGAAGGTAAGAAAATGTATCCTTACAAAGTTAGCAGTAGATCATTATCCGACCAATGGCTATTTGCAGAGCATTGTTACTTGTAAAGTAAAAACATTTAAAGGCATGATTCGTTAAAGAAGGACTTGAAAAGGGGATCATTGCTGCATACCTACTACAGTTCATAGTTTGTCGTGTAGTAAAATAATAAGCTCCGCAAATTGGCGCCAAACGTGGGGCTGCAAATTGGCGCCCAACGTGAGGTCGCATATTAGCGCTCAACGTTGGGCCACAAATTCTATATTTGAGAAATAAGTGATCAAAGTCATCACCCAATTTACTCAATGACTGCGCGGTTTTGGACTCAGAGAAATTTTTGCTATATGAAGTGGCTTCCAGCTTCATGGCATGAGTACATAAAAATAATTCAAGAAAGACTTGAAAAAGCCTTTAGTAAATAAATTTTAAATTATAGTTACTTAATTAAACTTATTACATATGCAAATTAATAATATAAAATATCGATATTCTTATATTTGAAAATTTAATTATTCTTAAAATAACAATGCAGTTGTTTTCGTTTCGTTATGGTGTTTTCAAACTCGGAAAAGTAATTTATGCTTACGTAAACTGTTTTCTTCTATCTTTAATAATAGCAAACGACCAATTTCGTCCGCCCTATACATTTCTGCGATAGCACTTACCACGAATTAGATAAGAGTTTTTCGAATCGACCTGCTTTTGCTTCACTTACGACACTGGCATTGTCGTTTTAAAATATTTACGGATTTGCACCGTTGGAATTTCGCAACGTTTTCGCTTCTTTCGTACAGAAACGCTGCTGGCTGTACTTTTATGGAATGGAATGAAGAATGTTGTGTCTTTCGTGTGAGTCACGGTCGTACATTTCTCTCTTGGTGAAGATTTACACTTGTCAATTTGTCTCGCGATTGTGAATGTTCTGTGTACTGTGATACGCCTTATGTCGTCCTAAATCAAATAAATTAAAGCTGGAATTGGCATTGGAAAGTTTAAGTACAAGCTCTATCTGCCTACTATCTGCAATTCATTGCGCACTAATATGGAAATGCAGGGGTTTTGGGAGGTACTGATAAAGAAGCAAGACGATATAAAAGTGGTATACGTTAGTTTACTGTTTTCTAACTTTGGCACAGGAGGTAACGCTTTTACTCATAGGTTTATTTTGTTATGAAATTACAAAATTTAAAACTTAATTTGGAACAAATTTTACATACACATTTCGGAACGCACATAAGAAAAGCGTGTGGTGCCCACACCTCATTTTAAGAAACTGGTAAAAATCGCTAGAAATCAGGTCTGTAGCATAGGGCGGATTATTCAAAATAACGGTCCGATACTCGTTTTTCTCCATATTTCACTCTTTCTTGACGATTAAGTTACTTGGTCGACGATAGTTTAAAGACAACTGACGCGATTGTGTTAAAACTTTATATGTATACTAATAATGAGTCACTGAACACGTTACGATACGAAAGAGGTCATCCACTACCGTCCAACCCCTATCATCAGCGGAGTTAAAAACGCTTCCTCGTAAAAAATATTAAATTAGAAAAAAATAATGATTCTACCTTATAAGCTATGTATAACAAACAATAACTTTGTTTTGACATTTTCGAAAGGAAATAATTGTCAGCGAGCAATGCCCTAACTCCATGCATAGTAGAAACATCAATTTTAAAAATATAAGCAAATTTCTTAAATTGTAAGGTTCTTTTGGATTAGAGTCAATAGTTATAACAAAGAAAAGAACACCGCAACAATAAAAAAGAATGTTTACATTAGGTCCTTAACGGAAACAAGCAAATTGCTAATCAAATTAAATTAGAGTAATTAATTTTAGTAATATTATTCCATATGAAATGACTGTCCGCCTGGCATTGGTTTACTGTCGCCTTTTTTGTTGTAAAAACGAATCTATTAGATCAAATCGCAGCTGGTGTGATGTCACTACCCTCGCGCTCGTTTAATGGCACCGTGATTCATCGAGCACTGATGAACTTGTATCTGGTGCGTCGTTTCTCATGTATATAAATTCTAAAATGCTTCTGAACAGCAGTTAGTTGATTAATAGGTACCAGGCTGAAAACGAAGGTTTGATCATTTGGTGTGATTCAAAGAAAAGAATCACTATTGAAACTTGACCGAAATCGTCGGACCCACAGATGCTATGTCCGTTCTAAGGCCTAGTGAATTACCGATATAATCGGGATCATTGCTGCATACCTACTATCGACCGCGCGTCGCCTAGAAAAAGTACCTTCGTATAACAAACACCACAGTTATCTTAATTTCATAGTCTGTCGTGTAGTAAGGTAGTAACCGCCACAAATTGGCGCCAAAAGTGGGGCTGCAAATTGGCGCCCAACGTGGGGCCACAAAATCTGTATTTGAAAAATAAGTAGCCAACCAATTTACTCAATCACTTCGCGGTGCTTCCGACCTCGTGACAATGGTAAGTCACTCGATAAAAAATAATTCAAAATAATGGGAAATACGGCTTTATCAAAATCAATAAAGACACTTGTTTCAAATTCTTATATGGTGCAAACAATGATGTCTTATCTATACTTCTCTGGATATGAATTGCAATAGAATTTTATGTCTAGACAAAGAAAAAAGAATTTCAAAAGCTCTGTTAAGTCAACCCATAAATATTTTTGAAGCCGTAATAAAACAGGCAAACAGTTTTGTTTGCCATGAATTTTTACGTCACCGTGAAAGGAAATAAATACATTCCGCACGTATTTGTCTTCAATTTTAAGGGCCAGTAAATAACTTAAAATTATTTATCCTTCCGTGTAATTTCTGTTTTCGTTTTGTTGTTGAAAACTGCTCCCAGTTCGGGACTAATCTGAATTCAGACCGTGTTTTAAAATTTATGAGACAGCTTCTCGTTCGGCAGTCTGTCCCTCATTATATATTTGTATATTTAAAAGAAATGTCCCAACGAGCTCGGGCGACGACTGCAGAGGTTATTGATCGTTTTTAAAAGGTCCAAAGACATGTACAAGGCCAGCGATTCTACTTGCAATCAAAATGTGATATTACTTAATCACATGCCACATATTAAACTGGAATTAGATCGTTACACTGAATTTTCATCAATTTTTTTCTACTTTAATCGTTCGTAGAATCCGACGTCTGTTTTGGTCGCTTGCACGGGTTATATAAGATGGATTTTTTTAGAGGTTAATTGCGTGACTATTAAATCTTGTTGACATTATTTATTAAATGATTAAATTTTATTGGACTATGACGTATATTTATAGATAAATACAAAGCAATTAATTAAAAATATCTTGAAAATTTCTGATGCTTCGATAAAACAGAATGTGTAAGAACACGTCTTTCTGGATCCGTTTATACTAACGCTACATCGCGAGGCGTTTCAGATGGATGTGCTAACAATTTTTATAAATTAGGCAATACCATTAGTTAAGTCAAGAGTGAGGGTAATCTAATTTCTGGGAGGGTTAAATAAAACTACTGTCTTTTTAAGAAGAAGTGAAAAAGAAAGGAAAGAAATTGAAATTTAAAGAAACGAAAACTAACAGTTGCTAAATATAACCCTTGACATTCTTCGGTTGTCCAAACTTAGTTACATTTAAATGCAAAGTGGTCATGCCGATCCACCTCTAAATTTCAATTCGGAAGGATTTATTAGCAAATTCTGCATTCTTAGATAATACTTTTGGAGGCCTGCAGGTTATTGGATCCTGTTTTATTTTTGCTGTATGTTAACGATATTGAAAATGTTCATATGCAACTTCTCATATAACTGTCACTTCGAAGTATAAATATAAAGACTTACTTGATACCTTTAAGGATTATTTAAGCCAACACAGCTTGCAGTTAAATGTGGATCAAACTGAATCTTTTCATTTAAGGTGTACATATATACGATGTGCGACCAACCTCTGATTATTGTGATTGCATTGTGATCAGATTTTGACATGGAAAAGTCATTGAGGGTGAAGCAACTTCAAGCTCGAATATGCTTACTGTATATTAGTATTTATTTGCTTTCTAAATTTGAACGAGTTATCTATAGAAACAGACCCAAGCTCCTGGCATGCTCAGCGATCGCAATATGCCCACCACCCACCTGCAACCGAACCCGTTCAGTCCACTGTCTCACCGGTCCCGATCTCCCGAATAGCATCACAATCGATTTGCGGGGGTTCAAAATTAAATTATGTTTAGTACAAGCTGTATTAATGTGATCAAGATCTCTCTGGATCAATTGCAAAGATTCACGGAATAGTGAGGGCCTGAAAGAGTGAAACAGTTGCGTGTCATCCGCATATATTTGAAGATCGCAAGTCTTTACTTTGTTAAATAAACTACTGGTATATATTGAGAATAGTAGTGGACTAAGACTGGATCCCTGAGGAATATCTGAGGTCAGTTGAACATTGCTCGATATATTATTTTCAACTTTCACAGCTTGCGATCTATTCGAAAGGTAGATCCTTAACAACTTATTTGCCGGTTCATCCAGTCCGGTGAAATGTAGAATTGAAAAGAGAATATCATGACTAACAGTATCGGAGGCATTACTAAACTTTTTAGGAAATTTGAGGAGACAAAGAAGGAATCCATAATTTCGTTATGTGTATATTGGACAAACTAAACGTAATATAGAAACACGTTTTACCGAACACTTAGCATTTACATAATACATGTCACTCCTATTAGCCATAGCTAATAATTTAACTTTGAAAAACGAAGTCAACTTTGTATGTTAAAATGCTTTAACTGTCTTTACAGTCAATAACGAATGAAGCGTGATCTTATAATTCAGGCTACGTATGTGCATTACTTATATTAATCATTTTAGTCGGTGATTGACGCGTTTTACTTCCACATTATATTGGTAGATTACTATTAGAAGAAAAAACCTAAACATTATGACATTCCATCTCCACATCGCCGATTTAGATCCACGTCTCTATGACCAAATATTACACCACAGCTTACTTCACCAAGATAGTAACATCTAGAATATATACCTTTTATATTATATTTATATATTTATGTATATACAG
Organism: Amphimallon solstitiale; assembly: GCA_963170755.1. NCBI lineage: Eukaryota > Metazoa > Arthropoda > Insecta > Coleoptera > Scarabaeidae > Amphimallon > Amphimallon solstitiale. The sequence continues at coordinate 250,995,012 of OY720675.1, forward strand.
GCGTGGTGAAACCGACAAACAAGTGATCACTCTCTCTTTTCTGTTATGTACAACGTACTACGACCGGTGTGCCCCCTCTATATGAAAGACACTCGGGCCGGAGAAGGATGAGGGTCCCCGCTTCTACTTCTTCGACATCAAGCAAGATTATGGTACGACGGTTAGTATACTGATTGTATCCAGCGGAGAACGGTATAATTCTGTGATTCGTCCGGATTTAGTCGGTGTATCTGGTGTTTGTTGACTCTTGATTTAATGCCGGAAAGAGGAAGGGTGGATTTGGTGCCGCTAATGGATCTTTAGTATACCTGTTTTGCGGATATATTTTGTGTTCGTTGGTGTTGTTTAATGTGAAGACTGTGTTGTTTAAAGAATTCTGATTTTGTCTTAAGGATCATGGCTACGTCTAGGCTAATGGTTGGTCATCATTTCTCTAGTATATTTCACATATATAACAACCCGTTTTACCACTTGTTTTTAAGCAGAAATATTGATATCAAATCACTCATATTTCTGTGTAATTTACAAGTTTAATGATGGGTGTACAAATCATGAGTTTTTATTAATTAAAATAACTGTACCTATAGATTGGAATGACCAATTGTTTTATGGTTAATTGCTTTTCCTTTAATTGTTTTCCAATCACTCACACACAGCTATAAATAAAAAGCTAATAATTAAAAGCACAGTTAGACGAATTTGATGAATTTTTACTGTAGATATAATTTCGACGTGATTGCAGAGTAGTTTATGAAAACGGAAATATTCTGTAGACTATTAAAATTATAATAGACCAATATTAATAAGTAATGTAGATGTTACTATCTGCGTTATATTTCGGTTTATGTGTAAAGAATTACAAATACTTTTTGAAAATTGGTAATTTTGAGAACTCGTGTTTATATTATCTTTAGTGCTGAAAAAGTGTATCACGTATGGTTTTGTTCAAAAAGTGGTTAGATATATTTTATATTTACTTCATTACTTGAGAAATACCTGCTTTACATTTGTATTACAGCTCGCTCTAGACATGATTACAATGAAAAATGATTTTATGAAAAATTTTAATTAAAATTCCTTATATATATATATTGATATGGGACCAATATATTTCGGTAAATTGTATCCAATATCACATATAGTATGCTTTAGTTGCGTCGGGATTACATGCCTTAGTTAGCGCCAGTATTTATGGGGACGTATACTTATAATATAATTAAAATATAAACAATTTCGTTAAACAGACATTTTTGAGAAACTATACGAATGAAATATATTTTAAAGAGACTCATTAAATCTGTAAATCAGTTATTGAAAAATGTTAATAAAAACCAATTAGACTGTCTTTGAAGGTTTAGACTATAATTGGTACTAATACTAGCATAAACAAAAATTGCAATATATGTAAATTACATCAAACTGGTATTTGATTTAAAACGTAAAAGTAAAAAAATACATTTAGAAATGAAGAATATAAATTGGTACATCTTTTATTTTAAAGATTTGCTGCAATAACAGCACCCGAGAAGTATTCTAAATAAAGTATGGTGTACAAAAAAAAAAACCTTACAAATACAGGTTGCCCAAAAAATTTAGACAATAAGATAAAGTGATACTTAACATCTATACGGCGGTAATAGGCGATTGAGGGTTTGAAAAACCTGCACGCTAAGCACTCAATCGCCTATATGCTGAAAAGAAAACTTTTTACGAGAAGTTACGAGAAGCATTTAGTAATTCGTTACAGACACTAATCACTATATTTGAGTTTGTAAAAAAAATGTTTAATTTAAAGCTTTACCTGTTTAGCAGTGATTCGTCTGTACAAATTATTGATTGCTTCTATTAAGTTTTTCTTTTCAACTATAATTTTTGATTTCTTGTTGGATCTACTTCATAAGTGAATATAAGTTCCGCATTATATACCTCTCAGCGCTTCAACGAATTTAAAAGTATTATAGTTTATGAATTCTTGCATGGAAGGATTCAGAAGTGTTTGTCGTCCTGTTACTGGAACAAGAAAATTCTGCTAAGATATTTGGGGAAAACGTTCCTTCTTCAGAAATATATGTTTAAAGGACATAATTGCAAAATTCCATTATTTTATCTTCTGCAAGGAAGGGGGTATGGCCATCATTTAACCGGTGTAAATTCGGCTACTTGGTCTAAAAGTCCAAAAACACTTTAGTAAATAGGCTTTATTAGATTTTAATTATTATTCCGTCGAAAGATTGCCAGAGTGAATTTTTCGACACCAACTTTGACCCAGATCAAAGCGGCATTCCTTAATATATATAATAGTTCTTTTCCTAATAAAATGTATTGAGGAGCTACGCGTATTGATTGCTCAAGTTCATACATTTTATATGTTCACAGGACAAATTTTCAGTGTTACACTCAAACACTTATTAAGAGGAGGGAGAAAAAACGAAAGAGGCGCAACATGTAAATAATTGATAAAAATGCTTAGAACAACTTTTGAATGACCATCTACGTAAACGTTGGTTGTATGACCCAGCGCTTCTAGATTTTTCTTCGTAGAAAATTCTTTAATTGTCTGCTGATCATTTTTCACTAGTACAAAATCTTCACCAGCATTGGTTTTGATTTCCATGTTTGCTACAATGTTTGCTCAACTGATTTAGGCAATTTACACTTAGAAACTCGTGCGTTATGCATATTTCCTTTAATAAGTACTAATCCTGTTGCTTTCAATACCTTCTTTCAAAGCTGAATTAATTAACTTAGCAAGTCTTGCTGATGTATCTTCAGTGGCTTTGCATTGTAAAGTGTTACTTAACTTTCCATTTAATGTTCCTCCATTTTGTCATGGTTGTGAAGAGAAGGACCTTTTAAAACTTCTTGATTTTTGCCTAGATTCAGGAACGATTTAGACCTTCTTTGTTTTAGACACATGCCAAACGTTCAGTTTTATTTGCAAAACATTCGTGGATAGGTACTTAAATTCTTCGATTACAAACACATATTCACCCTTTTCACTTGCCATAATGCCCATGATTGATAGCTCTTTTAACAACTTTTTCACAATTTTGACATTAAACAAATAGCGTTCTCAACCTACTGAATCGTTTTAAAAATATTTTTTTTTAAATATATACCCTCATTTTAAACACATAAGCAAATAATAAAATACAATAACGCTTTCGAAATTAAGAGATATATTTGATTATCAAATCTAGGCTCTTACACTATATAATAGAATGTGTCGAATTTGGTAACCTGTATAATTCATGATGATATCACATGTAAGCGAATATAAATACATTGAACAATAAATTATGAACCTTTATTTCCATAACAAAGTCTGTACTTTCACCTTTCATTTCTGGTTCCTTTGTGTTTTGATTATAACCAGTTTTGCTGCCATGTGTATTATAAAATAGTATCTCATGATAGGTATTCGAGAAACAAGAACGCTGCACAAATGTTACGTGTTGTTGTAATTAAAAGGAATTAAAAAGAAATTTATTGATATTTTATGAAAACTGTACGTTCTCTGCGTACATATACCAGGTGGTTCCTTTCTATGATGCTTTTGGGCATATTTGCGTTATTGTAACAACTATCAAAAAACTTTTGAAGTGGGAGTTATTACATTATTCATATAGAGTGTTTCGTTTGGAATATTTACTGCACATATGAAAACTGCTATTTTTATAGAAATGTGTTTCTTGACCCAGGTAGAGTTATGTTGTTGTTTCTGTAATCAATTTTTTGCTTATACGTCAACGTTTAATTAGAGAATCTGACGAGTAACAGGTTTATAATGGCTATGTTTTTTAAAATGAAATAATTAAAAAAAAATGCACAATTGAATTTATTACATATTTGTTTTATATTGATTAAATAGATCAATAAATTAGATGTACTACGGCAGGGGTCGGGTATCTTTTAGTATATAATTACTCATTCTCAATTTTTTTTCCTGAATGCCAATGCATACCTTCCGTATATTCTATACAGGGTGTCCCAGAAATAAAAAGACGGAGTAGCAGAAATCGGAAGCTAGATTGTGTAAAAGCGTACCCTCAAAATATCAAGTCTTTATTCGTGCGCAGACGGCAGAAAAAAAAATTAAAAACAATTCAATTGGCCTTACGCCGACCCTGGACTAAATATCCACCCACGCCATGACCACCATATTACTTGTGTTAAAAAAAAGGAGGAGGAATAGATACTTCATAATAAATATCAAACCATTAATTACTTTAATTTTACACCTCCTAGAAAAAAATAATTACATTCTTGATATTTACTGTAATAAAGGCTAGAAAAACTAGGATTTATTGAATATTCTAAAATAATAATAATCAGCTGTTTCCGACTACAAACACATTAAAGAGCAACAACCTTCCTATTTTAAAAATAAATACAATCTTTTAATGTCTGCAATGAAGTGGGTCGCCCATCTGGCAAAAAAATGTATGGATGAGTACGATTTAACGTTTTTTTCTCGTTTTATACAAATAAAAGTGTATTTTTCTATGAATGCGTGTTCGTTTCTATTTACAATGAGTATTCTTACGTGTATTTATATACATACATTCTGTGCCAGATCCGTAATGTATTTTTTTTATCTAAAAAACAACATAGAAAATTAAATTTTTAATTTCTTCGTTTTTGCGGTATATTTTGTTCGGACTTTACATACCTGCTACTCCGTCTTTTTATTTCTGTGACAGTCTGTATATTCTCCCTTTTTCTATACTCAGTTGATGTTGCCCTTAGAAAGTACCCCTCCTGCAAGGGCTCGGGATATTTCCATAGCAACAACAATTTCGTATATAAATTGCTAAAGTATATCTGAATATACGATATTATTACTGAAAATCCAATGAGATCTCAAGAGGAACATTATACTTATAAAGATTGGTATTGCTGTCTGTAGCCGTTTGGCCACTAGCGTGACCATACAAAGAGATAGGCAGAAACACACAGACAGAAATTTTTTCAAAACCATTTTTTGTTTATCAGGGGACTTAATATTTATTGATTGATATATATCATTTATTTATTTTTAAGAAAATAAATAGCGGGGCCAAGAAGTCTTTGATATTTTGCGTAGAATTGAAAACGTGAAACAGCATGATGCAATAATAAAAGGTGCTGTGTGTGTGCTCTATCCCGTTCTAATTTATCAGCTGTGCTTCCACCTCGCTCCCAGAATAAATCAGTACTGCATCTTTGCAACGTTTCTTTAGAATCTTGAAGAAAATTTTTAAATATTAATAAACTTAACTTAATCCCGTTGCTGTTGCATTAGACCGTATGCAACGCATCAAACGACAATTGGGGTTGCAGTAGAAATATGACATCAACTGGAAAAAGATGAAAGTGAATGTCAGCCAAGTACGGTAAAAAAGCGTTTGTCGAAAGAAGGGATATGGCCATTGGGATTATTATTTTTTGGCGAATATGCTCAATCACAGATTCTTAGGAGAATATTTAACTCAGGTTCAATTACAACAGGCTTTGCTTTTGATATTCTAAATTAAGAAATCCAGAATTTGTTTCCCTTGTTATACTCTTGCAACAAAGTCTTCTCCATTTCCAAAGTATTTATTTTCCGCACAATTCCAAACAACATATCCAATAATTTGGTGGATATAATTTGCAACTTCTGACTCAGAATGGTCAAAAAAAGAATTCTTACAATTATATGAGCAGTTATTCAATGTAGTAGCGACATCTGTTTTACAAGAATTTTTTTTTCAGTCTAAATTAAGAAATCGTTTGGGCAACGAAAAAGCGAGTAAACTTATTTTAAAATGTTTAAATCAAAATACTGATAAAAAAGCCAAACACTTGGATCCAATAATGGCTGAAGACTGTGGCTAAAAATCTGAAATAAAATGCAAAAGGAAAAATTCCCTACCAAAAAAAAAATATATATAAAAAATATATACGTATTTCGGCAATCTTCGGTAAAAATCTGTGTAAAAACAAAAAAGGGTGTTAAACGTAGTATTTTTGGTTAAGGTGTAACCATAGAAGATATGCTCTTCACCATATCACCAGTGGGATAACACTGATTTCTTAACAAACAACATCCCTTTATATACTATCTAAATCTGGCGGGAGAATAACGGAACTTTGAAGCGTGACAGACTAATCACCTAAAATTACAATAATCGGTCTATTATCAGAATTCATTAACTTACATCTATTTCTATGTTCTACGTAGAAATAGATGTAAGTTAATGAATTCTGACAATGGTTATGGTCCCGCTAGATTTAGGTAGTATATATAGGGATGTTGTTTGTTAAGAAATCAGTGTTATCTGTAAAGGTACTACCCCAAAGTTGGGTGACACAATGTCGAGAAACCCCTATCTCTAAATTAAGATATTTAATTTAAAGATAAACCTTAGAAATAAAATGTAAACTTATTTGTTTTTCCAGCTCAACTCAAATTATCTCAGGGCGATTCGGGCTAATTGAAATGATCAAGTAAAAGGAGTTCCTGTACATAAAAAAAAATACCATCTAAAAATTTTAATAATTCTTATATTAAAATCAATGAATCTTGTATCTATAATTTTGTAAACAACACAAGAAGTAACATATATTTAAAAAGCAATTCCAATACATTTGATTTTTTTTTCTTTATAATTCTTAAACTAACACAAACATTTCTGTAGGTCATTTGTTCGATTCAATCGCAAGTTATAAACGCCAGAATTTATTACATACAAAGTACATTCTATATTATACGTGTTTATATGGATACTTGTGAACATATCAAGTTACTTTACACATATATTTGTTAGACGATATTTATTTAATTACTTTCTGTTTGAATTTTTATTTTTACAGTTTCTCCTCCTTTATTACATAAAACATTACAGTCATTAAACAATAATCATTTAGATAATACCTTATCTAAATTCTTCTTATTCATCTTCTTTTTTGTACTGTTTCCAGCAGGAACTTCGGGCTGCTTATTATCGACAAAATCTTCTTTATTTCTACGATGTTTTCAACGGCATCATCTGCTTGTTCTGCTACTCGAAATACACTCTTTATTTTAACAATATAACACGTTGCATAATTACTTCTTAGGTGCAACTTTGACCACTACTTTACTACGTTTTCTCGGTAGTAAATTATTTATTGAAGTTATAGTAACAATGACTCTTATGCGTAGTCTAATGTTAGGAGTTAGCCTTTTGATACGATATTTAACGTATCTTGCTGTCAACTCCCTCTTTTCTCACGCGTATTTCCCTTTTATATCAGAATGCCTGGGGTTCCCCGCTGTCCACAAAGTTCAGGGGCTCCCATTCACATTTACACGTTCATTTAGCCGCCACTGGTGATTTGGAGAAGAGCATATCTTCTAAGGTTACACCTTAGCCAAAAGTACTACGTTTAACACTCCTTTTTTTGTTTTTATACATATTTCTACTGAAGATGGCAACTTAGTTGCCGAAATACGTATATAGATTTTTTATATTTTTTTGTGGTAAGGGATTTTTCCTTTTGCATTTTATTTCACCCTTGGACTGGATGTCGTCAAATGATGAACTATTTGCCTTAAGTGAATTGTCTCGAAATGATCATGATATTCCTCTCTCCATGTTACCATAATAAAGTTTTTTTTTAAATATAGTTAACGTTTTTTTGCATTTTAGCCAAGGAAAAAATATTAAAATTTCTGAAATATATCGCATATAGATCCGATATTATGATATTTTGATATTTACGTAAACATCATGTTATTTCACAACCCTGTTGGAAAGTAAAATTCGCAAACGCACATAGCAAGTCGTGTTGTGCCGATACCTAATTTTTTTAATTGTATAAGTAGACTCCATACAAGACCTGTTAATATAAACCTTGTTTACGACTATAATAAACACCGATGCGGTATTCAATTTTTTTCTGCGATAGCAAAACCAAATTACTGTGCCAAATAATTAGGAAAACGACCTCTTATTAACGCAGGTGCTATAAATCAACGCTCAACTGTTTTGTGCATTTTATCGGATATTATTCCACCGTTCCATGGTTCGCGTTCTTCATCCGTTTTAAAAGTACACCGCACAATGAGAACTGTAATAAAAGCATAACAGAAATTTATAAACAATAATTCACCTGAGTCCATCATAATAAATTGGCGTTTAAATGCTTTCTTTCGCCTTCTGCTCCGGTGGAAATTGATATTTACATGAACGAAACATAAAGTATGGTTTAATTACGGTACAATACACCGCGCGCACCTATAAATTATGTATTTTTCGTACTTCTAAGCGTGCAGATAATACGTTACATTAAAACTATGAACGCGAAACACGCAACCTGCGCGTAACATTACACTTCTTCCTGTATTATAATTCCTTTGGGTTTTAGATTGATATTTTCCGTGATATACTTTCAGATGATAATGATTGTATCGTCAGTAATTAGTGTATAATCTTTTGGCATAAATTATACCAAATCATGTTCCAACCAGTGGCGCGGCGTAACGGGGGGCAACTTGAAAAATTTAAATGGCTACCGGAGTCAGATGTTAAATTTTCGGAAAGATCATTTTATCCTCTATGTAACAGTGAAAGACGTTTTTAATCCGTTGATTTAATCAAGAATAAAATAGCTTTCAATATGTCATGACTAATAATCCCTGTTTAATTTTTACTTTCTTATACGTAGTATAAGGAAGTATTGTGATGACGAAAATTTTCGACCTCCAGATGTTTGCAGATGTCCACGTTTTGAAGTCCTCTGATACCAAAAAAATGGTTTTTAAAAAAATGTCTGTGTGTCTCTATGTCTGTCTGTGTGTCTGTGACCACGATAGCGGTCAAACCGCTGTAGATATCTATTCCAAATTTTGTATTTACGTGTATAATCTCCCTCTTGAGATCTGATTAGTTTTTCAGTAAAATCGGTAGACCGGAAGTAGTAATTTACTTCAGTGAAAAAATCGAATTTTGCAAATATTTCGTCAGTTACTAAGTTTAAACAAATTTATAAAGAATTCAAATGTACTCAAAATTAAATTTGAGACAAATTGTCTTGAAAACGTTTTTCGAAATTCCAACCGGAAGTAGGTCTTTTACTCTTATCGAAAATCAGTTTTTTGCGAATATCTCGCAAGTCATGCTTTCTAGGCAGGTACATTACGAGTATTAAAGTATTTAAATTATAATTTTAAATATCTTTTGTATAAAAAAAATTTCAAAATTCTGACCGGAAGTACCACTTTTACTCTTACCGAATAGCGATTTTTTGCAAATATCTCGTAAATTATGCATTCTATATATATTTATTAAGAGTACAAAAGTATTTAGAGTTGGATTTGTAATATTTTTTGTATACGTGAAATTTCAAAATTCGGACTGGAAGTAGCATTTTTACTCTTAGCGAGGAGCACTTCTTTGATAATATCTTGCAAAGTATGCATTCTATAGGGATTTACTAAGAGAATGAAACTACTTAGAATAGGATTTTGAATAAGTTTTGTATAAGAAAATTCTTAAAATTGTATAGTTTGAAACGCTCATACGTATAAGAAAGTCGTGTGGTGGCCACACCTTATTTTTTTTGGTGTGACGTTTTTGCTTTTGCTTATGGAAATATCGTCTGTCACTTAATTGTCATTGGAGTTAATCAATTCGGAAAATCAAGTTTTGAACGTACTGCTTTATTGCGTTTGATTTATTATGTTCTAACTTAGGTTAAAAACAAAATGGAACGTTTAACTGAAAAACAAAGGATGTAAATCTTAATTATGTTCGGTTGTGGTGATAAACGCCATTCTCAGACGTAATTCTGCGCTTTATTTAATAATAAATATTGTGGTAAAATTATCGCTTAATCAGCAGATAAAAAAAAGGAAACCAATTTCTGGGAATAAGGGAATATTGGGGATCGGCCCAGGACTGGGCACCCGATGATCTCTCTTAAAACTAGGTGATCTAACACCACGATAATTAGCTGTGGACAACGGAATAAGTCGGTCCACGAATTAAGTGAAGATGATCCCTATCACCATTTAGAGATCCGGTAAACAGAGGTGGAAATGTGCAGTCCAAATGACGGTTTAGCGGCCAAAATATTTTTTTCACATGAAGCAACATTTACTCGTAATGGAGAAGTTAATCTTCAAAATTTACGATCCTGGGCGCAATATGTCTTTATATGAAATGATCTTTACCGTAAATGGATTTTTTTCTGGAATTTTTAATCTTTGCTTAAATATGTAGTTCTTGAACTTCTTGAGGCATATGGTTTTTAATGTAATCATTAAAGAAGGTACATATCTCATTGGACCCTTTCAAGGCTTGACCCTCATGATACAGATAGAAATGGCCACCATTTGTTTTTAGGTTGTGGATTTCAAGGGAATAAACCCAAAACAGCTGAAAGTAAAATAGCTCTTGCATAGGTACTAATGGGAGGGGTAAATTCTGCATATAATAAAAACTTATTCCCAAAATCTCAGGATGCTCCTTAGATGGACAATTTCTCTACTTCTTCTAGTTTACTATGAAACTTCTTGGCTCGCCTTTTGTGAACAAGAACTTCAGAGAATAATTTTCACTAAAGAATTATAAAGAGAATTCATATTTAACTTTCTTCTCTAATTAGGATTTTTCTTTATGAAAAGTTCATACATAATTTTCACGTTCAGCTTTGAGTCCAGGTACTTAATGTTTTTTGTTAGCATAATGTGATATTTTATAACGAAAAGATTCATGTGCATACTTATTTTATGTCTACATTTTTCTGTAATTGAGGTAGGTCTCTTGTTTTACTTTCCTCGCATATCTTTAGGAGAGTTACTAAGTAGAAAATTCAAAGAGCTGGACACGAAAATGAAATATTGCATACAAGTTCATAAATGCTTGTCTGCATACCTGGCACCCGTTCTTGATTTTTTTAATAAAGTATTGAAAAGATACAGATTTTGGTTTAGAATTATTTTGATCAGCAACACATCTGCGTCGCGTCGTCTTGAAATTGGTTTTCCGTCGTATAATTTTGAGATTATCTGACGTTTTTCTTCATTGGTAAATTTGCTTGTGCATTTACTTTTGCACCTATCAAAATTGAAATAGACAAGTTTAAAATTTTATTTTAAAAAATAAAATCCTACGTGAATGGTGGTCCAGTCCTTTTATTTTCCACAACCTTCCCTGATCTAGACATATTTGACTCACCACGTTAACATGCAAATTTTCTTTTATTAACTATCAAATGCTCTGGATTAAAACGTTTTTTACTCCGTCCTGTTTCATTTTCATTAGCAACCTGGCTATTATCATCTGACGAGATAGTCTTTTTGTTTATTTTAACGCTATATTTTTAAACAATTTTTACAACCAACTACTGGAATCAACACACTGACACAACAAGAAATAGCAACTCTTGAGCATACATGGGAAACGGCATATCTGTTGGGGAAAAAAATGGTACCTCTACATGTACTCTTTCTTTTCCAACAGGGAAATATTGAAGTTTTTCCCTGCAAATATTGCAGGGAAAACTTCAATATTTGCTATGAAAATGACAATTATTGTGTTTGATAAATGACATTTCCATTTTGACTATTTTATTAAGAAAATGTCATTTATCAAACACAATAATTGTCATTTTCATAGCTTACTTAAATAATGGTTACTTTTCCATAGTACAGTAACTGCGATATTCGACATTTAATTACTCGAAAACGGGGTAAGATACCGGTATCATATGGTATATTTTTGAAATGAGTGTAAAAAGACCATTATACAAATATAATAATATACAGGGTAATCCATTTTAAAAAAAAACATTATTTTCTTTTTATACCGTTGTATCTGCACGCCACTGTGTTTTTGATAGCATGCAAATAAAATTCAGTCTCAATCACACAACTTTTATTTGAATTTTTTTTTTGTATATGCAATAATGGTAATTTATAATGAATAACCCTGTACTTTATTCAAAGAGAACAAAAATCTTGCAGTAGAGAACCTTTACTCGACTTGAACTACAAAATGAACAAATAATAATGTATTTTGTATTTTATAAATCACCACCCACTTGTTATCCAATTATATAAATAAAATTAAAAATCTTTAAAAATAGAAAATTTTAATAGTGCGCTCATGGGCGATGAGTTATCAACCTCTAGCGTCCGATCTACACTAATTAGTTTTAATATAATTTTTACTATATTGCCCAGAAAATTGTTTTTCGCTCGTCAAAATATAAATTCTTATTAATCGCCCTCCAACATGGAAAAACGCCCACAGGGGGGCGATACCGCCCTCGTTGAGAAAGACTGGTCTAGCGTATAAATACATTTAGCATATGATTTATCGAGCGGACTGTATAAGGTAATATGCTGGTATTTGCACGTAATTTAGTAGTAACATTCATAGCATAAAATATCGTTATGTTATATCCTCGGGTTCGACGTCGGTATTTCCTATACAGCAACATTTCCTACAGCAGTGTCTTTGCGGTAATGACAGAGGTTTTTCCAGTTCTGTCTCCGCAAAAGGTATCCGTTCATTAGTTCGGTACGAGTGTGCGAGTTCTTTTCAAAGTTCGTTTTCGTATTGAACTTCGCCGAGGGTGTGCACCGGTAGAACTTCAATAATGAATTTTCTTCTCGTCCCCGCTTCCTACATCTACCGAGATTCCTGGAATATTAGATTTAATTTAATTAAAAGTCAAGGAACGAATGGTTAATATTGCGTAATTAGTTCTCGCGGACGTCTTAAGTATTTATCTTTTACGATTATATGTTGTAATTTTAAGTTTTATTACTGGAAGGAAGAACTTGCATGCGTAATATACCTATATACATGAATGTTATATTAGCCTATTTCGTAAATTACTTTTCCTAATTCGATGTAGGTACTTAAATATATATTTAATGAAATTGTGATTGGATATTTGAAAATTGATCATAAACTGTTGTTTTTACTTATAATCTGGAAATGAAGTTAATTAATTTCTTTGCATTATTAAAAGAACAAATTCGATTAGGACATTCAGTACGTATTTCATAATATAGGTACTTACATACCGTATGTGTCAATTTTCATTAGGTATAGTGATTCAATGTTTACGTGCGATTTATGCGTATACAAGTAATACGTGGCAACGTGACACCCCTACTGTCCGTCACCAATCCCGGCAACAATCGACATCACAACGATTCTCTCCGATCTTTCCACTTCCCCCGACCAGATTTTACATTCAATGTTTAGCTGCGAACACGTTGCGATCTAGTCTGCAATAAAAGCCGTCTTATTACTGGAACGGGAAACATCAAATGGCCGCCGCGATCTCCTGATCTAGTAATTTACTATTATTATCAGAATCCTTTTTTTTACCTTATTTTTAATTTTATTAGAATTACGCTTTTGTTTGTGTCATGCAGCGTGAACGCAGCTTAATAATTCTCTGCATTTACTGAAAGGAAAAAGAAAAACAAATCCTTGCAACTCGTAAATATTATTTCTGAACGCATTACAAACACCCAAGCCGGTGGTCGAAGAGTTACTGCTAACCACGCTAACTTGTATTTACGAGCATGCATCGGTCGTGCTGGCATTGGAAAGGAAAGAAGGGGTACTATGTTGCCACGTACTGTATGGATTAATCGCCTATGGCTAATGAAAATTTACACATGCTGTATATTAAGTATTTATACAGTCGTATATATATATAACACGCAAAGGTTTTTCAATTTTTTAAACGCCGAGTTAATGGGTTTAATTAATGCTATATCACTCATTGTAATGCGACAACTGTATTTCAATCTTCATGGAGCCCCAGTACATTACACAAAAATAGTAAGAATATGGTTGGACGAGAAATATATTCCTGACGTTATAGATCGTAATCGACATCAAACCTTTATGTTTGAGTTAAGAATTTTTTCGATGAGTTTACACAAAAATGTAGACGAATACAACATTATTTTTTTTAAACGAAACTTTGTTTTAAAGCATTTTAGTTAACTAGCATTAACTTTAAATACTTACTAGTTTTTGTTTTAATCTTAGTTGGCCGGATTTAGACTTAATAAAAAAACATTCCTACAAAAATATTAATGGCCTCTATTACTGGTAAAATTGTTATACTAATCGCGTCTTTATCTAAAGTGAAACACCCGGTATATTACAAAACGAGGTCTTATTATGTTTATTTTTGTTTTCCTAGCGTAAACCATACTGGCTTTTTATGACGTTTTAAACTTTAGAATAGCAAAGCCCCTAGCAATAACGAATCGCCATAGCCTGCTACAAGAGACAATAAACAGCGAAAATGTGTATAAAGTAACAGACGAAGAACGGTAATTCTAAGTAGTGAAATGTTCGTATATTACTCTGGGGGGAAAAACAGTAAAAAAATTCAAAAATTAAACCGGCAATAAGTAATAATTTTGCTCGCGACCGTATAAGAACATATCGCATGCAGAGAATAACGAGATATATAACTTTTTATGACCGTGCTTAGTGGAAGATGAACGGTGCTCGAGCAACATCAACAGCAGAGAGCATCATGACAATGATGATGTTAGCGATGCCGGGACGGCACGATTTTTGCCTCGTTTCTTTTGTATTTTTGCACAGAGAACGGCCGATGGAATGATGCGATGAACGTCGGCAATACGTGACTTTTCTAATGGTGTTGCTCTTGACGACGGACAATGCTCATCGAAATCTTATGAAGACAGTCTTTTAATATAGGTATATACAGTGTGTTCGTTTCAAAACTTTCCACCCTAAATTTGTGGAAATTTTGAGATCCATGAAAAAATCCCGGAAACACGCAAGAATTATTATTTCACTCACCCCATGCCCCCGGGAGCTACCCCCTTAAAAATCTTAAATGGAAAGGGGTATCGAGCACTACGTCATTTTAAAGGTCTTTTAAAACAGTACATTTGGGCGTTTTATTTTTTAAAATTGATCGATTCGTTTTGAAGATTTTTAAAAAAATCTTTTGGTTTGTTTAATTTTTTGTTTTTTGTTTTAGGCTTAAATATCTATTACTCAAACACACTTTACCTGCTTAAAATGTTTCATTTTTGTTTTTAAAGATATTTAAGCATTCAAATATTTTCCCTAATTCCGCCTCTAGTTTCAGTGCTTGCTTTTAAAACACATCGTAAATTAAGTTCACTTTGCATTTTGCGTTCATCACATATCATGGATAAAAGGAGATTTTCCGGAGTAGCAAAGTACCCATTTCTATGAATAACCGGGTTTATAACGTTTTCGAGATCTTCACAGAGATAGCGTGAATATGAGATAAGATTAAACAGATGTTTGGAACCATAAGTACATGAAGGTTTTTACTTAATATTAAACCACACAGGCGCATACACTTTCACAATGTAGTCAGCCAGAGTCTTTATTTCTTTATTTTTCTTTAGATTTTCAGTAGGATTTTCAGTTGCCACATACCATCTAAGAAAATGGTTGGCTAATGTCAAACACATGGAGTGAACAAGTTTTCCAGGGTATCTTAAAGATAAATCTAGTGAGCAATTTCCACTTGATACACCGATAAACATATCCAATAAATATTATTGATCTGTACTTCAATCATTTTTGTCCTCCTAAAGGGGTAGTGACAGTGCAACATTGTAATATTTCCTGTGTTGATCATTGTTTGTATTTATAGTAAGTTATTACATACTACAGCGAAGCTAAATAGATTCCACACAAATTTATAGGACACTATGTAAGTTTTCAAGTAATTTTTGTCTAACTTACTTTAAGTTTTTAGTAAAATCATGGATAATCCAACATCTCAACCGAGTACGAGTAAGAACGCCACGAAGTGGAAACCTAAGTATCTGACACAGTGTGACCTTGAAGCTGCTATGAAAAAAATAATAGAAGAAGGATCCAGCGACGAGGCATGCCTCGAGGAGCTCTCAGACAGTGAAGAGGATGAAGTTATAGATAATCCTTTCGAACGAGTAGAGAGTGAACAAGAACTAACAGAACAACTATTCAATGATGACCCAGAAGGCGAGCCCGAAGAAATAATAGAAGAGCCGGAAGAAGTGGAAAGTCAGTCTATTACTGATAAGGAAAGTGATTTAATCAGAATTATTGGTACACCTGTCAGGCTTTACGGAAAAAATAAGTACAGGTGGACTGGAGAAAAGCCAACACGCACCAGACGTGCCAAAAAATTTTTTGTTATTCATTTACCAGGAAATAGAGGAGAAGCTCGGTATGTGAAATCTGGTCTTGAAGCATTCTCTTTGTTTTTTACTGATGACATCCTAGAGCAAATAGTGGGATTTACAAATGCCGAAGTAGAAAAGCAGCGTGAACGATATAAAGATGACAGAAACGACAAGGAAGGAACAGAGTGTGGGAATACATCCGTAAGACCAAGTTTTACAAAATACACCAACATAAATGAATTAAAAGCATTATTTGGTCTATATTTGTTAGCGGGAGCATTGAACATGAACCATGTTACTGTCAAGGAACTATTTTATAAATATTCTGGTGTAACATACTTTCGAGCAACGATGCCTCAAGCTCCATTTGAATTGCTTACTAACTGTTTACGGTTTGACGATCGCAACACCAGACCTGAACGAAGAAGCAAAGGTCGCCTAGCTCCAATTAGAGATCTTTTTGATCACATGATAGCAAGAAGTCAAGAATTTTATGTTCCTTCAGAGTATTGCACAATTGACGAACAACTGCTAGCCTTTAGGTTCAGATGTCCATTTAAAATGTATATTTCCTCAAAGCCAGACAAATACGGAATCAAAATTGTGATGATGTGTGATGCAAAAACCAGCTATATGATAAATGCAGAAGTTTATACTGGAAAAGGTTCCACTCCTCAAGGCGTACCGTGGCAGAATACTATTCACTCGAGCTCACGAAGCCAATTCATGGTACCAACAGAAATTGTACTTTTGACAATTGGTTTACGTCCATTCCGATGGCGCTCAAGTTGTTACATGACCACAAAGTAAGAATTGTTGGTACTATGAAAATAAACAAAGCCGAAATTCCACCAATATTTATAAATTTAAAAGACCGACAAAGGAATAGTGTGCAATGTTTGCTTTCAGCGAAGACCTAACTTTACTTTCTTACTGTCCTCCAAAATCGAAAAAGAAAAAGTGTGTTATAATGATATCTTCCATGCATGATGAAGGAGATAAAGACCAAATTGTTTTATTGCCTGAAATAATTCAGTTCTACAACAGCACTAAAGACGGTGTCGATTGCTTGGATAAACTTGTTCACCAATATTCAGTTTCTAGAAGAACATGCCGCTGGCCCCTCTGTGTGTTTTTTGGGCTTTTAAATATTGTAGGAGTGAACTCACTGGTCCTCGTAAATGGATCAGTAGTAAAGGATAAAGAAGTAATCCAAAATAGACGCACGTACCTGAAATCATTAGCTTTGTCGCTTATGGAGACACATATAAGGGAGCGCTTATCTTGGCCAACTTTACCTACATACATATATCCGAGAAAGTATTAATGGTATTTTATAAATTGAAAAAGAAATTCTGGAAGATGCACCTTTTGTGTACGTTCCCGAGACCGCAAGAGCCGGACAAGTTGCAACATGTGCCAAAAGTTCATTTGTCCGGATCATCAAGTTAAAATATGTCCCAAGTGTGCGGAAAAGTCTTAAACTGTTATAACTTGTTTAAAAATAGATAAAATAAGTATTCATTTCAAGTTTTGTGCAATAAAGTTAATTTCAGTTATTTTGATTAACCTGTTTTATTTGGGGTAATCCAGTACACCAGGGTAGGGTCAACGTCATTTTAAATATGGGTAGGGCTTAAAGGTTAAACTCATTGGGTGCCTTCGCTTCACTATCTAAATGACAAAAAAAAGATGTCTCGCCCCCTCCTTCCCCCTACAACATCCACTCCGAATATGACTCAGGCTCCTGGATGGGAATGCAATAGTAAAACTATTTTTATATTTCTATTCATATTATAACGCCTATTTGAAACTTTTTATTTCATAATAAATACACTTAAAAATCTTTGAAAAAGTTCGAAAATGTGAGTTTTTATGAAACGTTAACGTCCTTGCGGCACCTCAAGAGGTACTCCGATATTTTGCATATTTTTAATTTATTTTATCAGGCAGGCTTCACTTTTTCCTTTTCATTGAACTTAAAAACGAGGGACATTCGTAGAAATTTCAAGGTCGAAAATTTTCCTAATTGCCATACTCGCACTAGGTATAATAACGTAAAAAAATGAGGTGTGGCCACCACACGACTTTCTTATACGTATGAGCGTTTCAAACTATACAATTTTAAGAATTTTTTTATACAAAACTTATTCAAAATCCTATTCTAGGTACTTTCATTCGCTTAATAAATCGCTATAGAATGCATACTTTGCACGATATTATCAAAAAAGTGCTCCTCGCTAAGAGTAAAAGTGCTACTTCCGGTCCGAATTTTGAAATTTCATATATACAAAAAATATTGCAAATCCAGTTCTAAAAACTTTTGTACTCTTGATAAATATATATAGAATGCATAACTTACGACATATTTGCAAAAAATCGCTATTCGATAAGAGTAAAAGTGGTACTTCCGGTCTGAATTTTGAAATTTTTTTTATACAAAAGATATTGAAAATTATGTTTTAAATACTTTTATACCCGTAACGTACTTGTCTAAAAAGCATGACTTGCGAAATATTCGCAAAAAACTGATTTTCGATAAGAGTAAAAGACCTACTTCCGGTAGGAATTTCGAAAAACTGTTTAAATAAAATTATTCTCAATTTTAATTTTAAGTATATATGAATTCTTTATAAATTTGTTTAAACTTAGTAGTTGACGAAATATTCGCAAAATTCGATTTTTTCGCTGAATAAACTGCTACTTCCGGTCTACCGATTTTACTGAAAAACTAATCAGATCTCAAGAGGGAGATTATACAAGTAAATACAAAATTTGGAATTGATATCTACAGCGGTTTGGCCGCTATCGTGGTCACACACACACACACACACACACACACAGACATTTTTTAAAAACCACTTTTTCGGTATCAGGGGACTTCAAAACGTGGACATCTGCAAAAATCTCGAGGTCGAAAATTTTCATCATCACAATACTTCCTTATACTACGTATACTTATACTACGTATAAGAAAGTAATAACGGACAAACCTGGTATAGAACTTTGCGGCACCCCAACACACCTAGCGAATAATTACTATCATAAATAAAATGACAACACCCACTTATTTTTTCTTTAATAATTATTTGTAAATGCCACTTTTCTATTTTTTAGTAATACATTCCTTTCGGATGTAAAATTAGTGTCTATTCGGTATATTTTTTATTAAAGATTAAAGCATTTATTCAATTACGCCGTGTGGTTCCAGTAAACTTGCGCGCGTTAGTGTATATTTCAAGGTACTACGGATAAAAAGCACGATCGTTCACAACACTGTAATAATTCAGGTAAGGGAATCTTGATGACGGGCTTCTTTCGGCGACGACGACGGTGGAGGGAAGAGGAGAAGGTGAAACATGGGCCACAGGCGAATACCAACTTATAACGGAATGACGAAAACTGGTTCAGAAGTTATGGCGCAATTTCGATCTAAACTGAAACGAGAAGATAAGTGGGTATTATGTATGGGATATAGTAAAGTATATACATACACACATATATAAAAGGAGTGTCAAAAATTCAGGAAGGAACGTGCTCGTGATAGCGATAAGAAACTGAATTATTCGAATGGTCCTTTTTTTAGATGAAGTGGAACAGTTAATTTTTATTATTTCTTTCTTTTACTATTGATATTTCTTGACCCAGAAAGTTCTTATCTTCTCAAAAGTAAAATATGGTTTTATTGGTGTAGTAAAACTTCCTTAACATAACAGTTAGAACTTGTTACCATAAAATTCCATAACTTTAAATGGATACTCCTTTCTCAGCCAATATAAGACGATTTTTTTTTAAATACTCTATTTTAATCCTCTTTAAGAAGATTAATATATTTCCTTATTACTGGTAAATAATGGAAAAAGAGAGAGTCCCTCAAATGTATTGATCATTTTAAATAAGCTAGCTATTATATTTTATTGCAATATGTTATACAGGAAGGAATAAATATACAGATTGTCGTATTTAAAAGTTAATATGCATCTTCAAATACACACGCATAAACATGTACCTATGTATGTATGTATACAACAGTTAAAGAATGTGGCCCCCCACACCACCGGTCTTATGGTGGTGTGGGTAAACCGAGAGCGCGAACACCATGCGCACATGGCATTCGTTCCGTATCTTTAGAGCGTGAACTTATTACATTGTGTCTGAGCAAACTCGCAAATATTAAAATAAAATGCCCTTAGCTGTCGAGGCAAAAATACAGATTGTGTTATGGTATGCGAAGGATAATTCGTACAAAGACGTGCAAAATTTATTTGTATAGTTCATTATAATATTTTGTTTCGTTTTAAATGTGAGAATTTTATTTTAGTTACTACAATTTTTATAGTTTTGTTTCAGTTCAATGTTAATACATTATACATCAATTACCAAAATAGCGGAGCAATTCCTTAAAGCAAACGTCTGCATACTAGCTTTCAACGTTTTGCACTGAAGCCTCGGTCTCGGTACCCGGTGTCCCCCCGATATGAACTCATCTGTATTCCCCTATTATCGTACCCCTCCATTTCATGTTTGCATGCACATGTGTGCGTGTCTGTGTTTCCCTATATCTACTTTTATTTCAGTCAAACGGTATATTACAGATTACTAGGGATGAGAGTTTTATAACTTGAAAATTGTATGTCGTAATTCGCTATCATCATCATCATCATCTATACACTCACATATATTTAATGTTCATGTAACTTTTAATAATAATAATAATAATAATTCACTTTATTGCCCAACAGAACATACATATTCCAATTACAGGACAATTTGCAAGATAACAAATATATAATGAGTGCTTAAAAACTAAACAGTAAGAAGTAGCTGAATAAATTTCCACAACATGTTATGTTGTTTTACACCTCACCTTAAAGTTTATGTAATTTTACAGAAAATTATATAATTCTACATGTGTTATGTGAATTTACATTAAAGTTTAAAGTTTCAACAATTAAAACCTATTCAGTCTGCGAATATAAATGCAGAAGATATGCCTACAATAGTCAATTTTTATTTTCTCAAACTATAAGCGCAAGTAGCCATAATGAAATACTACATCTTCACTTTACAATGCTAGTAGTTTCTGTTGACGTCATTATTATCTTAGATCACAATCCAAACAAATCAGATACTTCTTTTTATCGCGTGTAAAGTGTATGGAGTTAGAGAAGAGACCATTTCAAAGTATTTTTTATGAAAGTTGTCACCTTTTTTGGTGTTAGGTATGATGTGTATTCTAACGATTCATTATAGTTTAACACATAAAATACTTGTATTTTTAGATTTATGGACAATATATCTTTGTATTTACAACAAACAGTGACTGCTTTTTCTTCATTAATTTGTTGAAAAACTTTATGAACTTGCAAGTTTAACTATATCAATAATACATAGTAATGTACTTCAAGGAAAGAAACAATATTTAAATTCTATCCAGCATAGAAAGTAATTTTAATAAAGGTTTTGCATATACAAGTTCAGTAAAATTCTTTGATAATTATTTCATGTTTTTTGAAGAATCTATAGGTGAAAAGATTAAATTACTTACTAGGTAGGTATAAATAAAATCTTTCAGAAGCAGCCACAGTTTGTTGTAAAGACAATGTTTGTATTGTCTATAAATCTGAAAATACAAGTATTTTTTTTGTTAAACTATAGTAAATTATTAGAACACATTTGACACATCATACCTATCACTAGAAAGTCAAGTTATGTAGGCACTCTTTATTAAAATACTTAGAAATGCTCTCTTACAATAACGACCTCAGAGAATTGTCGCGCATAGCCTAATATAAATGAATAGAAATATCTTCGAAATTAGTCTACTCAAAAAAAGACGTAAAATATTCATACTTATTTTCCTACTGTGGTTAGTCGTTCATCCTGCTGCGGAACCAATACTGCACCTACAACTCTCTTGGATTATTCCGTTTTTCCCCCCTAAAACGTGTCTCTTTACAAAAATGAAAGTAGGACTTAAAAAAAATGTACAATATGGAATTTTTGTAAATTAAAGTTTTAAATGAATTTGCTGCGCTTACAACGGGAGGAGCACTGGTAGTAGGATATAATGGCGTCCTTAGTTGCGTTAAGAGAAATAATAAAAAGTAACTTTAAAATTCAACTGAAAATTCCCAAAAACCCTTTCCCATCTTCCGAACCAGCTAGATAATACTTGTAGCTTCCTTATCACGCGAACAGCCACTGACTCAGCTGTAGATGCTCGGGGTTCGATAACAAGTGAATTATATGGCCACTATTCACACGATTAATGTCTATCAAGGTCAAGCCGGAGACCGCTAGATGACAAGTTAGGTAGAGAAGTAGGGTAATACGAAATACATTGAATACACAAAAAATCTAACCTCTCCAAATTTCAAATAACAACTGCAGATGTAGTTAAAAATCGCTAATAATAATATTAATAATAACGCAGTAATTAATTGTATTTGAAAAAAAAAAAAGATGTGTTAACTTGGTGCCAAAATTAAGCTAATCAATTATATATTTTCTTAGCTAATAGTAGATAAGTGGGAGATTTTAAGCTTGCTTAGATCCCTGGGACAATTTTACAAAAAAAAAGCATTTATAACACTCTCCTTTAGTGGTAAACAATTCACCAGGACCAAACATGCTTCTATCTCTGACAAATGTCATATTAAAAATATACTACATTGATACTATAACAACTTAAATCTGGTCTTAATCACCGTTAACAAGCGATGCATAGAATTTGCTGATATAATCTGCTTTGATTATGTCTTTTTACTCTAATTAATGAAATTCAGATAAGTGGATGACTGACAGGCTGAGAATATAGCAACGTACCCATTGGCATTTGTTCATTATAAGTACATTTATTAAAAATTAGATGTTATCTGTGGAAAATGACGAAATATTTGCAGAGGTTATTTAGAATTCAAGTAGTTAATAATAACTATGCCTGCACACAGTTGACGCCAGTTAAACTGAAAGTAATTTAATTACGAATAATTCCATAAACTATAGCTGAATTAACAATACGTACTTTTAAGCTATTGCAAATTACTAGCAATCATTTAAATATTGTTCTACTACTCTAAGAGGTCCAAAACAGTCAATATTTAACAATAACGAAGTCTTACCGTTTAAGCATTTTATTCAAACAGTTAAGGTACCTACGATGATAACGGCAGTTGAGAAGTTGAATTTGTAACAGATATATGTCATCCTCGTAAGAACATCAGTCGATGTGTTGTAAGTATATAACATTTTACATTTGTTTGCAATATTTAAATAACATAGATGAATGTTACAAGACAAAAAATAATGACTCGTTTATTCTAGCTGTTACATAATTTAAATTAAAGGATGTTTCAGTAATCCAACGCAAAGAATAATGACTGAGATTTCGTTATTTGCTTTCGTAATAATAACAATAATATGATTCTTAATGCGATAAACCACAATTACAAAGTGCAAAATGTAATGAGGTTTTCGTACTTATTTGGAATAATTGTTACTAGGTAAATGGTTTGAATTATAAATTTCTTATATTGTATAAGTATAGATTTTTTTTCTATTGAAGTGATTTCGAAAGTGATTGTGTATAGGAAACGAAACCTCATATTTTAATCACTTCTAGTTTTTCGATGTTAACTCTTTCTTTGAGAGAATAGTGGTAATTTAATATTGATTAGTGGTGATGCTTTGGAATAGATATATAGATTGTCAACAGATAATTTACAATTTTTTTATTTTGGGAGTTGTTTTCTCTCTTCCAAGCCAAACGAATGTTATTAAATTAATATTTTGTATGCTAGTTGATTTCTTATAGTATAATTAATTAATATATCTATATGGATACACGCCCAAATAATGTGCTATTTGTTAAAATAAGCGCAAATTTAAACAATTAATCATACTTCTTATACGAAAAAATGTATTTCTATTTTATGTAGAATTTAAAGGTATAATAATATCATTAAGCTCTTTCCAACATTTTGCTTCCCATATATTAAAAACCTTCCAAGTAAAAAAAAAATTGAAACCCTTCACTCCTCACATTGAGAGTTCAAATAAAAGTAAATCACCATTAATTGTTCCATATGCTCATCTTTTAATAATTATCTGCAACGTAAATACACTTATGCATTGAAAATCACTCTTCAGCACCCCCTGTTGTAACTGGAACATATTTAAAGTACCTTTTGTTTAGTGCTGGCACGTTTATCTCCGGTTCGGAAACATATTCTTTACCACTAAACAAGTCAACAATTCGGCGTAGGGTACGAATTCCTGGATTATTGTTATTTGGAGCTGCTTTAAAGTTTGTTTCACATTGACGAAGATCATATACAATATACATAGCGTTAGATATAAATTATTGTGTGTCGGAGTAATCTCTACATGGCGGATGGTGCAGATGTTCCGGAATAACGTCCTTGAATATTGGCTAAATCTACCTGAATAGTTGAGTCCATAAATGCTTGTTAGTTTGCAAAACAAAAACAGCATCTTTAGGATCAAGTATAGGTGTATTATAGTTTCAACGCTGTTAAAATGTACATTTCACCACATGGCGATTTCAAACACGAAGTTACGTTATGTGATATGGATTCTGCATTAGTTATTTCGAGTCTCTTAGATGCGAGTAGATGTGTAGACATTGCCGTTTCGCCCCAACCGAAACATTTGCAATACTGACACTCAAATATGTTTATCGTTTATGTTCTCGACAATTAAAGTCTTAATTTTGCTGTACATCGGTGACAAGTAAACTCAGGATGATTTACCGTATTGCATGGTATGCTACACGCTACTAGCATTTTAAGTAGATACGAATTAAAGCTTTCTATCCTTCATAAGCAATTGCAGAGCCAGCAATACGTGCTTTACGTGTATCTGACGACACACGTTTTACTACGCAGGTTTTTACTTACGACGGCAGTAATACATTGTACATTTTGTATCGGAGTAGAATACCGTCAAATTCTAGCGCAGGCGAATGTCTTATCCACCTTTCAATAGTATCTCGCTGCGGATGTGAACTGGACATATTTACGCAATAGAACACATGTATTTAATAAAGGTAAATATTAGATAAGCCCGCTGTGTACAGCACTTACGACTTAACTAAAATACTTTCGGCGCAAAATCCAACGATTCAACCTATTTTCGCCGCGATAGTTGCCACCATTTTTATACATACATATCTTAACTTGTAAACATCGTTGTATAATACGTACATTAGAACATTACATTCATGATGTACAAGTTGTGACATATATTATTGTATTACTGCTATTACTTTGTCCAATTTCGAATTACATAATTATATTCAAGTCCAGACTTGGAATGTAAACCTGACTTCCGAACTATATTTATTGCTGTATTTACGAAGCACAATCAACATCACAAAACATTATTCAACGTTATTGGTTGGCAGCTGCACAAAATTTATGTTCAGTTAACATAATAATTTTTATCATTTTAGACAAGCAGACATTTTCATCTTATTTAACCAAAGCTCATTAACCAAATGCTAATAATGGTTGGCACGTTATCATTTGATATGCCGTGTAGTAAACTCAGGCGTGCTCGTCCATTTCTCTACAAAAACCATTCCAAACAAAGATTTATCTTTAATTCAGCTGAATTATTGTCCTTTTTATCGTCCGTCAGCTTGGCCAATTATATTCGCTTGCCGGCAGAGCTGAAATTTTACCGGACTTGTTTCACATGAATCGTCCGTTTTTACTGTTGCAATTGTATATATACATATGATATTTGTCTCTCTAACATTGCTCGGGGTACGTTGTACTTTATGGTACGTATATAGAACGCACACACATGTATGCACACGTCAAGTTAGTTAGATATATATGTATGATTGTATTTATCAAATAATAATACAATGTCGTTTCTGTCAGGAACGTATATAACTTTATTTTTATGCCGCGCACTGCGAAATGTTCCAATATTATTGCTTTTTCTGTATACATGTATATATAAGAATTATATCGATGAAATTTATTACTCGGTAGTAATAACGTTCGTTCTGATATTTTCAATCAGTGTCAGACAAATAAAATTTCCAATGAAAAATTGCATGTTATAAACTTTGTGATGGAGGTATTTTCTGTATTGTTCGCCGTTTGTTTGCCATTGTCTTGTAATTTAAAAGCTGAACTAGAATATCTTTTTTGCTTACAAAGTAAAAAGACTATCCAAATAGCATTACCCACGAAACGCATTATCAGCCGTAATTGAATAAAAAAAAAACTTCTATTTTCCAAACCAAAAAGGTTTGAAATATTTGCGTCAAATTATAAATATGGGAGGTTTTAGGGTCGCTGATACGAGTAAAATATAAAAACTTCAAAATTCAATATGGCGGATCGAAAATGGGACTTTTTTCCGAGGAAAACATATTTAAGGTTGTAAATAAGTGATTCAAGGTTATTGAGGTCGCTGATGACGAATAAAATTACAAATTTCAAAATGGCTGCCTTTTTCTGAAAAAAAAACATATTTAAGACTGTAAATCAGTGTGTCAGGGTTTTTGGAATCGCTGATGATGAATAAAATATTTATATTTCAAAATCAAAAATGGCATTTGTTGTGACATAAAATCAGGGTTTTGGGTTCGCTAATAACAAATAAAACATTCAAATTTTAAAGTTCCAAGTAGTGTATCATTGTTATCAATGTTTGATTATTTAACTGTTTAAAGATGTACTTTGTCAATATAACTGCAGCTTTACTAATTCTTCATTACATTCAGTACCGTTTTCACTACTATTAGTACAAGCCATGTAAAATACGTTATTCTCGTCATCTAGTCTCGAAACTAATGGCCACCACCTTTTTTTTAACGAATTCTGGTTCTATAAAGTGAAATTTTCTTTCTAATCTAGCATGTGCCCATGTGTGAATTGTATCCTTGTATGACCTATGGTATGTGCCGTTACGGCGGCTTTCCTGGACTTGACCAAGGCCTTCTATTGTGTGTCGCATGATATATTGTCTACTAAATTGGAATACTATGGCTTTAGGGGACCTGCTCTCTCACTGATTACAAGTTTGGTCATGGACAGACAGCAGTGTGTTCAAATTGAAGAAGATACGTCCTCATTGAAAGCAATCACTTTCGGGGTGCCTCAGGGCTCAATATTGGGACCATTGCTATTTATTATCTACGTCAACGATATAAACGAGCATATTATGTGTAAGACTGTTCAGTATGCTGATGACACTACAATACTAGTTGCGAATAAAAATTACGACGAATTACATAACTCCCTGATGGGTAAACTGGGGCGGATTGGGGATTACTTTAATGGGAATGGACTTTGCATGAATTTCGGGAAAACGCAGGTGTTGGATCTTTCGTTGAATCCCAACATGAAGCTGGTGAATGCCGCGCCTATTAAATGTCTGGGTTTGCTCCTAGACTCTAAGCTTACATGGGGGCCGCACATTGATAGTTTGACCAAGCGCCTGTCTACTAGTACTTTTGTTTTAAAACAACTGCGGGTGATGGTGGATCAGAGTGCTTTATTGGTGGCATATTATGCTCTCTTTCATAGTGTCATGAGCTATGGTATTATATTGTGGGGCGGTTCGGCGCATATACATCGGGTTCTGATATCACAGAAGAGAGCAATAAGAACTATGCTGGGTATAAGTAACATGGAGTCATGCAGACCGTCGTTCAAGCGGTTGAGAATTATCACTTGTGTTGGTCAATATGTTTTTGATTGTATTACATACGCCAGGAATAATTTGACTTTCTTTGCAAAGCAAACCATGTACGAGACCAGACATGGATGTTTCGAACAACCACATTTTAAGTTGTCCCGGAATATCAACTCATTTAGATATCAATCAATAAAATTATATAATTTACTCCCGAAAACCTGGAAAGAACTGAATGACAAAAAGTTTAACTTAACCCTTAAACACTTCCTAAAAGACAATCCAATTTATGATGTCCAGGAGTTTGTGGAAATGCTCAAGAAGCTTTAATTTCTTTTTTGTTCTCTTTTTTTGCCCTGTGAAATGGCGTACATTGTCTGAATATACATTAGAGTTTGTAATATTTAATGTTTACATTGTACTTTTATTTTTTAGATATGTTTAGTGTTTGCATTGTACATTTATTATATAGACATATTTATTGACATGTGCATACATTTGTTTTGTCTCGCACGAATAAAAATCTATCGATCTATCTATCTATGGGGCTTTGAATGTGCCTTCTATCTTTACGGGAGTAAAGTCTAGTTTGCTTTAATGGCTCAATATGGTTCAAAATTATATAAGTAACCACTTCAAAATTGAAAACTTAAAAATCGTGCCCAAATTGAAAAATAAGTGCATATATGATACTATCAATATGTGACAAGGCATCTTTATAAAAGCAAGAAATCGTTTTAATAATACAAGTAAATTCGGCAACCAATTATACACACTATATAAAGCGTGTACCAGAATAAGCAAATTAGAATTTAGAACAAAAATGAACCAAAGATCATGCAAAAGCAATGCTAATGCAACTAATGATTACGAAAGCTATGCAAACGTACAGGGTTCGTTTTAAAATGTAGCACTGCAGGTCATGAAAAGGAAGCATACACGGCACCGAAAATTCGACAGATTAAATACGATTTTTTTTGTATTTATTTAGCTGTTGATAGTACGCTTCAACAGGTCTTCCAAACTAACGGCGTTGAAGGGAAGTAACAAAGTCATGGAATACTTTTTATTCACACGATAATAGCAGTAAGTGGCTCTATAGTGGCGAAGCGCTTGCTCAAGTTTATATGCCATAAGTTGACTGTGTGTGACATTTATAAAATATGCTATTTATAATTTGAAAATAGCAGAGAATCCAGTATGTAGATTTTGATCCTTCAAAATAATCGTCTTCTACTTTATTTATTCGTTATACAGGGTGATTCTTAATATATGCGACAAACTTTAGGAGCTGATTCCTGGGGTTATTTTGATCATAAAAGTTCATAAGAACATATGTCTAAAACCGCTTAGTTCAGAAGTTATACAATGTTTAATAGAAAGTTAAAATAATAAATGGTTTTATTAGTATTATAGCAGCTTTTGAAACAATTCGAAATACCCCTGGTATTTTCGAACGGACTCGCCAGTCAATACGACGGAGGATAGCAGCTTGTAGTACAGTTGGGGGTGGTCAATTTCAACAGTCACTATAAGTTAATTTTGTTTTACTAATTATTTTGTTAATTTATAATAAAACCATTTATTATTTTAACTTTCTATTAAACATTGTATAACTTCTGAACTAAGCGGTTTTGGACATATGTTCTTATGAACTTTTATGATCAAACTAACCCCAGGAATCAGCTCCTAAAGTTTGTCGCATATATTAAGAATCACCCTGTATACCTTCTGTCTTAAATGCTGATCTAATGACATGGGCGACTGCTTCAGTATTAAACATCACTCTGTGTATATTATGCAGTAATGGCTTTTACTTTATGATTTTATTGGTTTATCGCGTTTTAGTAATTTTTCTAAACGTTATGCAATGAATTAAGTAATGATGGGATTTAGTGTAATAATTTTTATTTTAAAATACGCAGTTTGAAATTCCCAAAGAATCTATTATGAGACCATATCTGTTTATATTGTATGACAATGGTATATCGGATCTAGCAATCTAGTCATCATGTTCTCTGACGGTTATAGTTGGATAAGAAAGTGTTTTCGAATAAATCGCGGAAAAACCAAGCGCTTTGCACAATTTATATATTTCCTGATACGTTTGCAATGTATACTCGGCGCTTTATGATGCTTAGTTTCCGAGTGAATTGCATAAAATTTGATGAAATTGTATAGTTTATATTCTAACATGCTAAGTTTGGAGTACTTCAAGGATCTATCATGGCACATTTAGCTTTATATTGCGCCTCAATGCTGCTCTGGAATAACGATACGTCAGTTGTAATTGCAGTTTTTCCAAGTAAATCGTGTAAAACTAATATGATTAAAACATGCAATTGATTATCCAATGTATACTAAACTAGTACATAATTAGTTATCAGAGATATTTTTTTAAAATAATGTAGCTTTTGAACTATCATATACATACTGTATAAAATACATATTGTCCACGTATCTACGTCTATAATTCTTTGCATCCAGTGTTACCGATGCGAGCACCAGAATTATAATTATCCAACCTTGTTTATTCATATTTATCAATCAGCCTAGGAGCAAACATACCTCCATACGTATCGACTGTACATGCGTACTTGTTTCCGTGATTCATGCAGCGCCCAGAGAGAATATTGATGAGATTTTTTCAACACTAATCCTAGTAGGAAATTGACGCATGATTCAGTAGGTATTATTGATTTTATGCATGTCGAACAGAAGAATGAATTACACGCTTCCAGTGGTTAGGTATGCAGACGAGAAATACAATGCAGCAAAGTATGTGGCAGCTATTAAAATAAACAGATATCCTTGCATAAGCGTGTAAATTCATTTGCTAATTATATGTGTTTGTTATTGTGGCAACAGTGTACGGTTTGAATGCAGGAAAAGAATGTTCCGCGTTAGATTATAACACAAGGCCTTGTCGTCTTTGTTTGATTTATTGAAATACTCATAAAATGTAATTGTATTGCTTCTAAGTGCGCTATAAATGATAATAAATGTTAATTTATTTTTATTATTAACGTTAAATAGGCGTTAAAGTAAACAATCTATGATTAACAAAATAGTAAGTCACTTCTTGTGAACTGAATACAAAGCAGCATGCACCAGTATTTTGGAGTAATCATACCAAGTTCCTCTCCTATATTAAGTTTGTATTAAAAATAACAAATAAATATCTACCATAGCCATTAAATTATTTATGTACACAGGGTATTAATAACAATTTATTTTTAGACAGGGTTGGCAAATATCGATATTTATGTAAATATCAAAATATCATTATTAGGGAGCGGACACGAAAGGTTGATGACTCATCGCCCATGGGCGCACTATTGAAATGTTGTATTTTTAAAGAGGTTTTAATTTTATTTATATAATTGGATAACAAGTGGCTGGTGATCTATAAAATACCAAACACCTTATTATTTGTTCATTTTGTAGTTCAAGTCGAGTAAAGGAGTATTAATATTTACTAGCAATACTTTCTCAAAGTTCTCTTCTGAAAGATTTGTTCTCTTTGAATGAAGTACGTCCCTGTAGATATACAACGTCCTTTCTACATCGCAACTGGTTATAGGTGCGTACTGGAAATATTCTTTTATTTCAGCGTATTTAGCAGTTAGATTTTGTGTCATTGTCCCCATACACAATTGCTGCAATGTTATTAAATCTGGATTTCTATTAAAAACTGCGACTAACTTTTGCCGAAGGCCACATCCGAAGTCACTTGAAATACTTTTGAAATTATTAATAGCCACATCTGATATGGTTAATCCATCTTTTAATTTGAGATTTCGATTTTCAAAATATGTGATTAGTTTAGGCAAATTTCCAAAGTGTTCCTGAAGGAATAGCAACTGATTTTCTTAGATTTGGGATTTGTGTTTGTTCCTTGCACACAGAAATACTTCGAGCATCGTCATTAAAACATGTAACGAAATTTTGTAAACTATCGAAATTCTCTGCATAAAAACCAGTATCTTTCAACCAAGTTCTCCATCTAGTTATTACTGGCGAGGGAGGCAGTGACAAAGATGGAAGTTTTTCCATGTAAAGAGGTCCTCTCGATGGTGCTTTTCTGGTGTCATCCGAATGAAGCATTTTGTGCAAATTCTCGTCAATGGTTTTAGCAAAGAGAAATCAGTTGGCGTTAGATCCGGCGAATGAGAAGGATGAATATTCGAAGTCTGCTCTCTGGGAGATTATTCTATTGTCGAAATGCTGATGCAGTAAGTTGAGGGTGCGGGCAGCTCTATGGACCTATGGAATAGTTTCTCTACAATAACATCAGACCGGGATGTTAAGGAATCGCGTTGTTTGTTGATTAATATAGCCGCTAAGGTAAACGTAACTCTTGTCTGTAAACCATGTGTTTTTCAAGAATTCGGGATCCTCGTAAATTAGGTTCAATATGCGACCACAGTAAATTTCCCTCACACTTATGCTCGTAGCGTTCAGTTGTTGTCTTGAATACGGTATGGATAACCATCAATTGATTTGGACATCCGTTGTGTAGATGTTTCACTGATGTTGAGTTTATATGCAGTTCTTACAAGGATTCTTTGCGATGAATGCACAACTTGATCAAAAAGACGTCCTGTGTTTTCGTTGGTACACACTGTTTTTCGACGACCTGAAGAACCTTTACTTCTTCTCTTCTTCTTATTGTGCTGGTCAAGTCAGGCCTTGGGCCTTTTACTTTTAGTCTGAATTATATTATCTGAATGTGACTTGGAGGGTGATGAGCTCTTTCAGAGGAATCTGTTATTGTTGAGTGCCTAAGTTAGTGAGAGCCTAGGTCTTTTCATTGGCAGATATATGTCAGGATCGTACAACATTTCTGGCGTGAGCCTTATGCTTACGTTATTGTCTATGTTGTTGAAAAAATTTTCCGAGAGGTCTTCGATGTATTCTGATATAGTGGGTGTGTCTGTTTCTGCATGCGTCTGGGTGTTTCTTACAAACCACGGAGCTTTTAGTGCCATCCTCAGGTAGACATTCTGGAAACTTTGGATGTTTTTGATGTGGATCGGGGCGGCGTGCTTCCATATCTGTGCTCCGTATGTCAGCGCTGGTCTTAATATTTGTTTGTAAATTCTAAGTTTCAGCTTCGGGTGGAGGGTGCTTGCAGAGCCCAGGAGTGGCCAGAGGCTGCCCCTGCCCATTCTTGTCTTCTTTAGAGTGGTTCTTATGTGATATGAAAAGGTGAGCCTCCTATCCAGGTTGATCCCCAAGTATTTCACTTTTAGCTGCCAAGGAATTTCTGTGTGATTTATGTACACATTCCCTCGAATTTGTTTCATTTTCCTTCTAGACATGATGGCTTGTGTTTTCTCTTCATTTATCTTAATGCGCCAAGTATGGCACCAAGCTATAAGCTTGTCTATGGCTTTTTGTAGTGTGGAGGTTGCTTTGGTAGGACTGATTGAGGATGTGAGGATGGCTGTGTCATCTGCGTATGTAGCTAGTAGGGTGTTTGGGGTTCTGGGGATATCGGATGTAAATATTGCATAGAGATGTGGGGATAGTGCGGAGCCTTGCGGGACTCCGGCGGTGAGGAGTCTGGGAGTGGAGAGAACCTTTACGTTGATACAATACACAACCATTGCGACGACATTTCTCAACAACAGCCCGCTACTTTATTAAACTGTTGTCGATATCTTATTTAGACCTTTTATAAGCTTGAACCTGCATTGCGACTATTTCCGTATGAGCGAAAATAATGTTCTACCAAAAACACTTTTCTGCCGTCGTTATAATCGTTTTCAATTCAAACACAACTGCATCGTAACATTAATATGTCAACTAATGTCAACTAAGTCAATAATAACAAATGAATATTACGTTAGTTTCGGTATCTACTGTTTATTCCGGTGGAGTCGGTACTTTAATAATATTAGAAGCAAATATTAATATAAAATCATGCGATAAAAATTATAGCATACTTTCAAGTTTTTCTCTTTTCTTTGGTATTTCTTTCTTATTTCTTTGGTATTTCTTTCTTCATCTTTCGTAAATGGGCTATATGCCAAGTCGTAAATTGTAAATATTTAGGTAGTTGGGGCCGTTTGAGAAATACGATTATTGCCGGCGAAAGGGACTACCGGGATTCACGTTGAGCTAGTTAGGTGCCCACATAGAAAGTTTTGAAGAGGAAAATCGACCGTTCTTCCTATTATATGTTGAAATCCAATACAGCCGTTTTAGAATGTTTATCTATACTTATATTTTTTTTTACCCACGAATATAGAACAGTAATAATAATTATAATGAATTATTTATTTTTGTATTATTTATGTACTTATTATGTGATTAAATTTAGACAAGAATTAAAAAAACGACTTTAAACAATACAGAATTCAAACATAAATAACACAAAATAGAAAATGAAACTTTGTAGGATTTTTTTTTGTATTTGATGAGTGGTTTCATATAATTTTGATATGCTGATTCAAGTTTTTTGATCCATTTTTGTGTATCACGTAAGATACTTTTGCAAATCACAAAATAAAATCAATAGAAATATCAAAATATAATAGTATATTATGCAATGAGCATTTAATGATAGCTATTAAGACACGAGTAAGAAAATTACAATACGAACTGAAGGCGAGTATTGTAATGAATACGAGTGTCTTAATAACCATTAAATGGTAGTTGCATACGCTATTTTTTCACCGACCCCATAATTAAACATTATTTTTTGAGCATTCCATTTCATAAATTCAGCATATAATTTTCCGTACGTTTTTGCGAATTTAGCTGGTAATAAATTGTTCGTGGTTACTAAGGCTTGTTCCATAATTTCTTGTGGACTCAAATTTTACATTTCACTATCATTATCCCTCATTTTTACCATTTATATTTTCAAAAAAGCACAAATTTTAAATACTTACTTGTAAATTGCAGAGAACTGTCACATTTATTTAATTTGTATATCTGTCAGATATGCAGTCGCCATATTGAATATTGTTTGAATATTGGAATGTCGCATTCCTATTGGATATAAACTTGTATCGTAATGAAAAATCTGTATTCCTATTGGATATAAACTTGTATCATATTGAAAATCTGTATCGTAATGGACATCATTAAAGTACAGGTTCGGCATATCTAATAATACAATTAACGTAGGGGAGTAGAAAAATACATTTATTTAATTAACAAAATTATCAGTAGTGCTTCAAATATAACTAACTACTTATTTTTAGTGCTTTAGTTTTGTGAAATTTCTACTATGAATTTTATGCGGATTATCACGTTGTAACGTCTAACAGTAGTTTGCGATCATTGATACACTCCATCGACGTTGGTAACGCCTTTCCATCTCTTTAATATCCTGGTGGAAACGTTTCCCTTGCTCCTCACTAACTACCGCAAGGTTTTCTGGGAATTGAAATCGATTTGCTATGTGCGAATAGAAAGTGTATCTTCAAATTCATGTTGCAGCAAAACACACGAAAATTTTCATTTTCCTATGTTCTCATGGTCTGGATCCTTGTTATTTTCTAAGAACTTTTTTGAATGAACACCAGGTTTCTTTTTCAATAGGCGTCACAGAATTCTGAAAGCCTTCCTCTGTACATAGTTCTAATATCGGGCCCTATAGAAAGTTTCTCTTTTATTTTGGCACCAAAGAGCTTAGGAAATTGTTTGCAAATATATTTAAGACATTCTCCGTTTTTGTCGAGAACTCCCACGAACTGTTTCTTCAAGCCCAATTTAATATGTAGAGGTGGCAATAAAATTCTTATGAAATATAAAATTTTACTAAGGTCTTAGTTTGTGAAAAATTGGTTGACAGGTCAAAACTAAGGTCAATTTCAGATTTAGGAGGTCAAAATTACTTAAAAACAGCTGTTGGTTCAAAAACATTAATTTTGTTGTAGACGTGTGTAATCTGTCCCTCTTTTACTGTTAAGTGTAGGGGAGAATTTAATTCATTTTCCATTTAAAATGTGGAGAAAAGTTGATTATGAAAACTTGTGTATGTAAATTGTATACTTTTGTAAACCACAGAAAACTTACTCGAGAAAGGCAACTTAATAAACAGAAATTGTGTCCAAAAATTAGAGCCATCTATATTCTGGTAGTGCGTAAATGGTGCGTAACTTTGCTAAATTCGGCATTTCTCTACACGCGGGTTTTTTAAATTTATACTTGTAAAATATTAAAGATGTGTTACAGTACCCATGCAACGAATTTCGCGAGTGTTTTAAGATTGCAATGCACACCTGCGAAATTCGAAAAATATTAC
The DNA here is from genome assembly GCA_963170755.1 of Amphimallon solstitiale. NCBI lineage: Eukaryota > Metazoa > Arthropoda > Insecta > Coleoptera > Scarabaeidae > Amphimallon > Amphimallon solstitiale. The sequence continues at coordinate 251,031,128 of OY720675.1, forward strand.
ATGGGTAGTAGATCTCTAGTTATTAATTTTAGTCCTATATTCTTAGGAGTAAAATTAACAGTAAAGTGAAGTTCAAAAATATTCGTCAAAGAAATAATGGTAAACCTATATATTATTAACAACACATTTTTAATAAAGTATATTTATTCAATAACAATATACAATAATAATATAGAATACATGTGTACAAAATAAATAACACAATAAAAATGTATGGTAACAGGTACCTATTATATTCTCATTTTATCTTTTATTTTGAATGTTTAGTCAAGATATATGAAAACTTATTATAATAGTTAATTGATGAGGCTGATACATGTTGAAACTCCATATTTAACTGAATAAATAAAATACGTAAACTTGGTTTCAAAAATTATTTAATAATATCACTACAATATCGTTTCGCCAAACTTTGGCTTCATCAGGTGCTTATTATAAATATGTGTATAACATTTTCTTTCTGAGAAATGTACATATTTTTATTACATAAAATACACAACCAAATTTCCCATTACTTGACAGACTTCTTACACAACTAAAAATTGCAAATATTCGGGTAATTTTCTTTTTGCTGTACCACTTTTCTATGCAGCTGATAGTACTTACTTTATAAAAGTGATATGTATTAGAAATGTTTATCCTTACTTCCAATAAAAAACCACAATTAAAATGAACATAGGAGATCACTTTTCTGGTAAACAACTAACAAGGAAGCCATCTGTTGGCATATTTGGGCAAAAGTTACGCACTGCTAGCCGTTTGATGGCGCCACATTCACTTAGTTTAAATGCCCAACCGACTTACCAACCCCTGTTGGGAACACATTTGTTGATGCATCGAATCACTACACAAAAGTAATGGGTTAAAAGGTGTAGGCTGTCCGTGCTGCGACGTCTATACTGAACGGTATTATGTGCTTTCCCCATCACATTATTTTTTTTCTTTGGCATAAAACCACCAACTAAATGAAACAACTCAGTGCTTTCCCTATTCCGATTGAGAGAAAAATTCTCCCAACGTCGTCTGTTATTTGGAATAGTTGATAGCATTATGTTAAGAAAACTATCAAGTTTTTCATGAAAATATTTATGTACCTATTTATAGTGTATGGGCGAATCACCAGGTTTATACACATATTTTTGATAATTTTGCTTCAGAAATTAAAAAAAAATATTAGGATTTTTTTGTGTGCCCTTTCTTAAACAAAAGATTCACAATTTTTTAACCCCTTGTCGCACCCATTTTTACCGATTCTTTGTTTACATATTATTTAACTAGCCAGTAGATGGCACTAAATATTAAATATAAAAAGAAAGAATTTTAAATATAGAAACAATAAAAAAAGTAATTACTAAATTACTTCAGAATGGTAATTCATTTCTTGTCTTTTGTAATGCATTTGGATTTTTTTAAGTCTTTCTCAAAAATTCCCTTTTTCCCGAGTTGACAAAAAAATCTCTAGAACTAGGAAAAATTCCCTGATCTGGTATCATTGTTGTGGCGCGTGATTGTCAAGCCAGTTTGGGGAATACCCGAAGAAAAAAAGAGACACATGCTCATTTCTGCTGCCAAGGAGGGCGATAACAGTTTCTACCTGTTTCTGAACACCTGATTTTGTAGAAAATATATACCTAGTTTAGTAGTAATTGAATATTCGAAGAAGCTACAGTGATGGCGAAACATGTCATATACTTTGTAATAAGTTGTGTTAATATACTGGATTTATTGTAAATTGTGTTTTACTCCGTCTACTATTATTAATTAATATGGATGTCCAGCAAGTATCGGCCAACTCAATTCATATTAAATGCTGAATTTTGGGATTTTGCAAAATAAAAATTAGAAGGTCGAAAACAACCTGTGTGACAAATATTGAGTTATTGGGCCTTAAAGAGACAGCAAAAGGCCTCTTCTAACAGCTAATTTAATTTAGCAAACGATGCACCAAACACTCTGTATTATAACTATTATTATGGTTTCGACGATAATGCCAGCAATTGTAGCAATACGAGTATGTATTGATATCTAGTTAACCTTGACCGGTTCCGTGGAAGCACCTGTATTTGATGGGGTTAAGAGGCAAGCAGATTTATGAAGATATGCTCAATACCCTTGGCGATCGACGTCCATCGTATGCGGCCGTGAAAAATTGGATTGCAAACTTCAAAAGGGGTAAATTTTCCATTGAAGATGAACACCGATCGGGAAGGGAAGTTTCTGTGTCTGTCCCCGAAAATTTTGATGCAGTTCATGACATGATTTTGTCAGACCGTCGAATTGGGCTACAACGAATATCTGAGACACTGAATATTTTATATGAACGCGTCCATCATGTAGCTCACGTCGATTTGGACATGAGAAAATCTTCTGCAAAATGGATCCCCAGATCTGTCTGTTGACCATAAGCGTGCAAGGGTGGAAGCATCGCGTTCGATCTGTGCTCAGCTTGAAAAGAAATGCAGAGGTTCTTAAGCCGTATTGTTCCTATGGATGAAACTTGGGTACGTTTCTACGACCCAGAAGCAAAATCAAAAAATCAAATCAAAAATCTGCTGGAAAAGTTCTTGCTCGAGTTTTTTGGTATTGCCATGGAAAATCATGTTAGATTTTCTGGATAAGGGTAGAACAATAACTGGGAATTAATATTCGACGTTACTGATCACTCTACGAGAAAAGTTATTGAGAGATGACTCGGCAAGTTTTCCCAAGGTGTTTTGTTTTTGCAGGACAATGCACCTGCACACAAATCGCATATGTTGCTCTCCAAACACTTCGTGATTTAAGGTTCGAATTACTCGAACACCCTTCTTATTCACCAGATCTGGCTCCGTGCGACTATCATGTCTTTCCTCAACTGAAAAAAAGTTTAAAAGGTCGTAAATTTTCTTTCAACGAAGAGGTGATAGAAGCTGTGGAGGCCTGGTTTGCAGAGCTAGATGAAACTTTCTTTTTGAATGGTTAGCGGCGTTGCAAGTTCGTTGTAACAAATGTATCCAATTAGGAGGAGAGTATGTTGAATAATATAATTTCAAATTTTGTTTCCTTCTATAGTAAGGTAAGAATTTTTCAGTACATCTTCGTACATTTGATCGAATGACCTTATTAAAAAAAATAGTTAGGATATCAGATAGAGGCTTCAGTTTTGCATGATCTAAATATATGTCAGTAGCTTTCTGATACCATAGTTTGTACTGTTGGAACAATACAAGTCGACGAAACAAAGGACTATAATAATGCCGTTGAACATGTTCTTAATTTATCTGACAGGCGTAAAACACAGCCATTTTTAAGATGAACTCAACGCTAATATCCAGCAATAAAGTTTCCTACCATCACTATTATAAACCCATCAACACCAATCACATACATATAGGGAGACTATATCTTCACGTCCACGACAAACTGACTGACAGACACATGATTTTAAAATAAGGAGTAGAAAAACAAGAAGACGAACTGGAAAAGGACAGAGAGGACAAGTAGACGGAAAAACCGAATTAGCCGGTGTAAAAGATCTGTTTGATCGGTTGTTTGTAAGTTGTAGTAAATTCACTCCTATATAAAATCGACGCACACAAACGCGTTCGCTTTATAAACACGGCGTTTCAGGTGGCTGTGTGTGTGTGTGTGTGTAGATAGATGTGTTGTATATTGAACTTGTTGTGGTGTGTTTTTGTGTGGTACCGCGGGCTACGAAACGCGATGTAGTGGGGAACGCCGCGTTGTGGTACCCCCCTTGTTTTTTCTCGATGCTGTGTGCGTGTGTTTGTGTATATACAGAAAACTCGTTTGTTGTGTCGTCCTAGCGAACGATCGCTTCATCTTGAAGCGCGCACCGTGTTCCACTGGGTTTTCTGATGATCAGGTCAGAGTGCCCCAGCTGTGCTGGCGTGAAAAATGGTGTTTTCGGTGTAAATTATCGTTTTTTTTTTTTGCCGTCTCTTTTATTTCTGTTTTTGCGCCCGCATGGTTATACAACTGATGGCATTGCCAGTGTTCATTGAATAAATCCAGTGGTTGTTCCGCAAGGAAGACAACCCGAAATTGTGATCTCGGATAGTGTGTGTGCGTTTTGCTGTGTTTTTTGTGTTTGTTCTTTTTTTGTGGCGTTGTTTTCTCTTTCTCTGGTATTTCGCGTTTTATCCTTGGTTATTTTAGAGATCGGATTCCTTGTTTTCCCGTTTGTTTTATTGAAGAGACACCATGGAGTTTTGAGAACCCTCTGTTAAAAGCAGGCTGCTTTGATTACAAATAATGGTAAATATCGTTTTCCACGTTTGTTAAAGAGTTTTCTGTGTAGTATGTCTTTTTGATTTATTATTATTTTAATTTTGATTTTTTGGTTTGTTAACCGAAATTTATGAAGTCCAAATTCTAAAATCTTCAATTTTACATTAAAAACAAAATTAACACTAAGTCAAAAAGATAAATTATAACTGAAGCTAAATTTATATGTAAATGAAATTTTCTCTGTGTATCAGTTTTGACAAATATCTCCCTGATTAAACTACTGCTAAAATAATTCAGTAATATAAAAAAGGAATCATTAATTTTACCATTGCATAACACATGTATGACTGTCGATTTTGCCGACAAGTAAGTAGACCTTATGATAGAGAGAGACATCATATATATACAGTTGCTTAAGAAAAGAATAACAATAGTAAGAGAAAATAATAATACCGAATAATAATGTAATAAGGTAAATAGAAAAAAGTATATGCAACAAATATAAAAAGCATTAATTATTTAATTAACTCATGACCATATATGTATATTAGACTAGTCAATAAATTTAAAAACAAAAATCGTCTGCTATTAAAAATTCTGAATGAAAATTTCTTAACAACACACGAAGATTTTGAATTATAGTATACCAATTATGTTCTATTTTACCTGAAGAATATTCACGTAAGTTACAGATATACGAGGTGCTACCAAAAAGTTTCCAGAAATTATTAATGTAAAAAAAGATATATTAATTAAAAATGTATTTGTCTCCTTCAAACTCTTCAAAGTAGCTGCTAGCCCCCCCCCCCCATAAATTTAAAGCATTGCTCTGGAATTATCTATATAGGATAGCATGGTTGTTTGAAGTATGTTTAGATATACAAATTGATCTATAGTCGCCTGTATCCAATAGATTAGACCAACACCATAATATGAGAAACATGCCCATACCATTATAGAACTTCCCCCATGTTTGACAGTCATTATAGTGTAATTTGGATTGTTTTCCGTGTCCATAAATCTTCCAACATACTGCGTTATTCTTTAGATCCGACCTTACTCTCATCCGACCACAAACAGCTGACCAATTTAAATGTTTTCTAGCAAAGCGTAATTTGTCTTGAACGTGTCGTTTCTTCAGCAAAGGTACTTTTTGTGGACTTCTAGCATCTTGTATTAAACGTGTTTGAATAGTGGAGGTGGGAATTGGAAGATCCAAAATTTGTTTTATTAGAGGTCAAAGTTGTAGAAGGGTGTGTGGTTGTACAAATGTTTTAATGCGCCGATCGTATGTATTAGATGTTTTTCTCTTTCTTCCTCTTCGTACAGGTTTTGCTTGTTATTTTATTGTGTTAGAAATCATTTTTGCTGAGCATGTTAGCGTTTCTTGAGTAAATTTGTAGGTTTTCCCGGTTATTAATATTTTTTGAATTACTGTCCGCTTTTCAGATTGCACAAAACTAAATAAAAACACAACTGGTTTAATCCCATCGATAAAATTCAATCCTATACCCGATACCTTAGATTTTCTGCTACTATTTTCCACAGTAACAAAATCTAGTGTTCTAAGAAAACAGGTACTTGCTCGGATTTTAGGATAAACTTGGTACAGGAGAGTTCTTTATGTTAGTTCGTCATCTGTTACATAGATGTCTTTGGTCTCGGATGCAGTTAAATACTTGAATTCGATATTTTTATATGTACTGCTATTATTTCGCACACAGCTAGGTGGTATTTATTGGTTTTGTATTCTATATCAATTTCTCTAGTGAGAAACTAGCACTTATCCACCATAATTGCTGGATTAAATGTCCCTGTTGATCACTAATAAAGTCCAAATTTGCGAAGAAAAGAGTTAGATTAGGGTCAGAAAAGACCTTGTGAACTGTATCGTCTTTCCTCAAAAGACTGTGCTTGCTGTAGTAGTCTTTCGATTTGCCTTACAACAAGTATTCTTTCTTTGAGCTTTACCTCAATTAATTTTAGAAAAGTCTCTTTAAGTTACTTAAAAGCAATACTTTCGATATCTAATACTTTGACAGGATGTTTAATAAATTCCAATTTCCTCAAAATATTCTTGGGATCAACATTTACACGAGGCGTACCCTAAAAATTTCCGGAAAAAGAAAGAAAAATCGACAAATAAACACTTTATTGTTTCTCAGAATATTCGCCTTTAGGTTTTAAGCACTTTTGAATTTGAAGAAACCAGTTGTCGAAACATTTATTCCAATCGAAAGTGGGTATCTCCGAAACATGCTTTTAAATGCTTCAACACCTCTTCTGGTGACCAAAACTGCTCAAAAGTCTGACTGTTTAGTGTGATGTGTGGGCGCTGGCGTTGTCGAGGTGAAGGATAATCCTGTTTTTTTCTGATTTCATCGAAGACTTCAGGCAAAGAAATTGTTGTATACCAATCAGCGTTTACTGTTTGTTGATTCTCAAGCACAGCGGTAGCAACAGGTCCAGTTTTACAGAAGAAAACAACATTTTTTTTGAAGCGCTTTGTGAACGAACAACATTTGTTTGTTTTGGTTCACTTTGGAACATCCAAACAGTCGACTGTTTTGTTTTGTTTTTGGCTTGTATGAATATATCCAGGTTACATCAACTATCACGACACCGCGATTGAATTTTGAAGCAGTTTTTTTGCACCAACTCACAAGAGTAATTTTTTGAAGTTCGGTTAAATTGTGTGGAATCTCTCGATAGCAGTTGATAGAAGACCTTCACGAAATTCGTCACTGACACTAGTACGTCCATGCTTAAATTCTACAAACCAGTCATAAACTGCCGTTTTGGAATGGTGCTTCATCACCAGAGCCAGAATGTAGTCGATCAATGCATTTTTGTTAAAATTATAAAAATTCATTGTATGAAAATGTTCACCAGAACTAAAGTGATATCTTTGAAACGTTATAATACTAAACAGCGTAGCCGACTGTTTTCTATCAATGTTGTTTATTATACTACTAGTTGGATTTTTCAATCTCTTCGAGCTTGACTCCACCCCTTTTGCAACGGCTTACAGCTTTATTACAATTTCCTATAAAACGCGAGCATTGGCATGATGCTTTTCATAATGTCTGATTTTCTAAACATTTGACGCGCTCTGTATGTACGTTAATCAAACGTCAGGTGGATGTTTGTCAGTCAGTTCTGAAGTCTCCAACTACATTTTACTACACCTTACCTGGACATTGGGATGTCATTGTCAGCTGTACCGACCCACCACCATATTAAATACTGAAAACCTAGTTAAATTTATTGCGTTACACGTCCTCCTTACGGCAGAAAACGGCGATACAGCGTGATTTTCTACACGTCCGAAAATTTTCAAAAATTCTTTTCGGGCCTTCGCTCTTTCATCGGAGACATGCCCGTCTTTTGTCTAGCGTTAATTTCTGGAAATTTTGAGGGTTACTCTCCTATGATCTTGATCTGTCAGGAATATATTTATAGTGTCCTTAATATTGAACATATTTAATAAGGAATCATTTTAAAAATTCCATTTCTATATTTATTTGCATATTGCAGAATATCCTTTCCAAAATAAACATACCAAACTGGACTTTTTACCTCGGGTGATATTTCTCCATGTTTGTATTACACAAGTCATCAGATATAGGAAGGGACGGATCGTAGACGCGCTTATACCATTGTGAGTCGGTTTTTCCGTGCAAACAGCTTTGTTTGACGTCGCCTAAAGACAAAAGGACGAGTTGCGGCGTTATACGAAACACAAAGGGCTAAAAAGTCGTCACGAACGAAACCAGTAGCGGACTGAGATGATACGGACGACCTCTCTTCTTGCTTCGGTGGAATGAAAAAAGAAGAGAAACAGTCGAATTCTACTTCTTTCTTTATTCTATTCCTTTTTTTGTACTCTTTCGATGATCTAAATAAACGGAATTAATGATATAAAACATCTGTTGACTGGGCCAGTATCGTTTTCGCCATTCCTATAATTGAAAGTTCCAAAGAAGACGATGGCTGTTTCTCTCTGTTGTAGTCGCTGAATAATGACAAAAGATTTCCATCATTTTTACAGACGATTTCAAATAAGAAAAACATAGCAACTCTCGTTTTTATGTGTATATATATAATGTAAATAAAATGTAGGTATATAAATATAGGTAGCGATTGATTTTTATTACTTTTTCTTCTGCGAAATAAATATTCTAGGAGATTTGTGGGTTTTCAGGTCTATTGCACTTGATTTTGTAGTATTATTTATTCTTTCTTCCTTTGAATTTACTTACATTTTAAATAGGAATTGTACGTGTTTTGCCTCGTTTACAAGTAAATTAAATAACTTAAATCAGAATGATGAATTAAATAAAATTAACACTTAAAGAAAAAGCAGATACGTTATTTTATTAGTTAGTAATTATAAGTAAGTGTGAAATGGAGTGATACAATTGTACTTGCGTGTATGAATCTTGGGCAGAATTCACAAGTGTCGAAGGACACTTGTGAATTAAGGGATGTTTGTCTTACCCCGGCGTCGATAATACTCACAACGGGAACCTTATGTCTTCATCAGAACTGTCTCTATACGCTGAATTTAATTACCGACAGCGGAATCAAGTCGAGACTGAAATTAATTACTCTCTCTTTCTACGACGAAAATTACGATTCTTAATTGAAACTCCGGTCAAGGGATAATCCCCTGACCTTGACTATTTCTTGACTTTCACGATCGCGATTAATCGATCACTCTCCTAATATTTTTCTGTTCATCGTAATTTTAAAACTTTGTCAATTTGTCACGCCCTGTATGGAGTTTAACATACCAATTAAGTATACTGTTAGTTAACTATATTATACTTAAAGATGGGCCTTTCGCATGTATATACCTTCTTATTTTAATGACCCTTTATCTTAATTTGTTACATTCCTCTAATATTTCCTTATAGTCGTGTCAATATGTACACGATACTTGACTACACTTGACTACACTTGACTAAACGTTAGGTATTCACATATGTTACTTGTCAAGGGTAATCTTGCATTTTGTCGAACCCAGAATTGTAGTTATTTTGATCATTATCTCTTTGTGCTGGCAAATGTATGAAGTTTAAAATGAACGTTTGCACACTTCCCGATAATGGGATAGTTTTTGAGAGCATCAATTTTGTGGTGGGGGAAATAGTCGATAGAAGTGGTGTGTGTTTAGAAAATTTTGTGTCCCGCCCCTTCATTTTAATGAGGAGGGTTTTCGAAATATTAACGGAAATGATTTTTAAAAAATAGGAAAAATTATTGAATAAATGAAAGGAAAACTATAAAATTTTAACAAATAAATTGTGTAATTAATTAATTATTGCAATATCAATAAGAATTCTAAAAACTAGATACATAGTTTGTGTAAGTATTCTATGGTAGGTAGGGATAGGGAAAAAGTCTTACTATTGCATTGCCGATATTTGAACAAATACATTTTTTCTTAAGAAAGTTCATTAGGAAGGTAATGTGCCTAGAATGTTTATAAAATTGATTTATAGACGACTAATATTAAAAGGTGAGGCAGAAGAAAAATAAGCATATGACATCATTCAGAATTCAAGAATTGCAATTGGCACCTTTTTTTTATCGAGCTGCTTATTAATGCAACGCGCCAAAAACAAAACTGAATGGAAGTATTAGTAATTATTATTTACGGCCTCGATCGACGAAATATCTCTTACAACATGCAAAAAATTCCCGAATTTTTTACACTATAATCTAAATAATTTGCAAATTCACCATTCAACATTGCTAGATGCATATATATACACTCGCTATACGTGTTAAACTAGTGTCAAAGGCCTTGTAATATTCCATCCATGCAAAACACTCGGCATTATTGTTACCTACCGGTTTGTCTCACCATTGGACGCCGTAATTTCGAGCTAAGCAGGCGTGAAACGAACTCTAAAATGTACGAAGGTCATTAAGCATTTTTTTGCCGCTTATTTTCCTCTCTTCTATGCATTTAACCACAATTAGCGGGATGTTTGCACATGGATATTTCCACACTTGGTCGTTTCATCCAAATGCCTACAAAGATATTTGCACGGCGCATAGGGATATGGGCAAACACGGCACACGGTCTCAAGTTTACCGGTGTGTTTGTTTGTTTATTTGATTTTCGTAAAGTTGTAGTCGTCCTTTTCTGTTTGCTTTCCGTACCGGTTAAGCGGCGACCGACGCAGATCTCCTGCCAGTACATATTTGCAAGCCGGGATTATTTTTTTACCTGTTGCCTTGCCTCATTCATAACCGCATTCATTCAGTTTTTTCCGTGTTTAGTAGTGTTTTTTTTTGTTTCTTCGTTAGCTCTTTCGCATATTCATGAATGTGGTTGTATTGTTTTTTTTTCATTTAAGATATGCATGTAAGGATGTACAAAATATCATATGTATCCAAGAAAAATGAGTAAATGATTATGAATGTATAGAAGAAAGGTTTTTTTTGTACTATTAACAATGTATTTAATGGCATAAAGCAAAAAAATGTACCTATTTCATCCTACACCTTGGCCCACTGTTCTCGTTAATGTATACCTCAACTATATTCTTGTAACATTAGATTCTAATGTGTTGACTTAAGCTGATGATTTTGAGATTTTTGGAAAAATTCCAATCTAGAAAACTGTTTGCATTTCTTCAGTGGTTGACATATTATCAAATACTAGTGCTCCGATAACAGAATTAGAGAAAAGAATATACCTGTTTTTTTCCAGAAAAAAACTCGACAAATGAACCAATATAGGGTTTAATAATTAACACTTATTAGCTTCAGTGCCCAATAGACCAACTGAAGTACATCAATGTAATCGGATATAGGATTGTAAAGAGATAAAGGATAAACTGGGATAGACTCCTAAAACACTGCTCCAAAAACACTTAACAAATCACCTTCACTAGTGAACGAATAAAGCAAAAGTGAGCGTGATATTTACCGGGAAAACGATTGTTAAATGACCGTCGCAAGTCCGCCCCAAAATCGATATCAGGAATAGCGTTTTCCCTAATCGGAAAATCATAATTACGCTGTAAATTAAGACGAAAAATTAATACAAAAATGAAGGACGAGTCTTGACAAACAAAAGAAAAAAATAACAGAGAAAAAATAGGTTGCACTTGCTTTACTCTGAGAATAGTTGCTACAGTTTAAATTCCACACAGTAAATTATTACTCTGTTTTCGTATTCTTTAGTTTTCATAATAGCACTGTATATTTTTCTTTGAATTTTATTTGCCATTATTATTTCTAATTTACATTAAGGTTGCCCCGCTGTCAACATATACAAGGTAACAGCATAACTATCTTTTCAGCTTGCCTTAATCCAGATTTTATTTACAAGTTTCTATTTTGCAATTAATTTTCAACACTTATTAGTCTGTTGAAAATTATTTTTTTTATGATTGATTCGTATTTGCGATTTCATTTTAAGGCTAGCTTGACTAATAAACTTTGCCTCTGAAGTTAGCTACATTCGAACTATTTCAATTTTTGTAAAAGAAATGATAGCTGCAGGCTATTACTCATAACAACATTCCCAATAATTGAATGCTTGCACAGATTTAAAATTCTAGATAATTATTTTGGAAAGTATACTGCTTCAAATGTGGTATTGTAAATTTTTCAAGATAACACATGGTGATCAGAAAACAATGTTAAACATTTCATCCAGAAATTATCAATATCTTGTTTCTTCTTTTTCTGCCGACAGTGTATTTAAATTTGTAATGTTTCTTAAGATGTAAATAAATCGTTCACTATTTAAATTACCTTCATAAAAATTCAAAGCAAATATTTTGTCATGTTTAACAACACAAAATACATTGATGCTCCAAGACTCTTGGAAAACTCGTTGCCTGACAACTCGAGGGTTATCCTCCGACGAAAAATAGCTATTATGACGATTAAATTATCCATATTTACAAAACTTTTTGCTTCGCCTGTCCATATAATAACATTTTTTGTGAAATCGTTGTCTTGTGATTTCATTAAAAACTACGCACAATACTGCGCTCTGGTTACAAAATCGACTTCTTTAATATGTTGTTGTTCTTTAATGTGTAGTAAAGTATGCAAGTGCTGTTACTCCCAAATTTTTACTATCAACAACAGGTTTTCTTCTGGTTGTATTCGGCAAGAATGATCCGAAGGAAATGCATTTTTTTAAAAGATTGCTTCAGATGCTCTTGGAAGGTCTTAACCAATTTCGATATTTCTCTGCATAAACACATGTCATGTTGATTACTCCATTGCATTCACCATATGTAATTACTAGATTCAAAAAATCCAGATCGCGACATTTTCAAGTATTCAGAAGCAGAAGATAAAGAAAACGCTGAATATCACGAGTAAATAATACCTTACTAATGACAGGTAATATGATTGCAATTTGTTTTTATTTATATTTTAAAAATTAACTCTCAAACTAAGAGGTTCAGTTATAGAGAAGTAAATACATACTGCCCCTAATTTTGAACGTGGAATCCAATGAAATTGAAAAAAATGTAGGTTGCTATTTAAAAAAAACAAGATATTAATATTTTCTGGATGAAATGTTTAACATTGTTTTCTGATCACCCTGTATGATTTTCAAAAGTTTATAATGCCGCATTTGAAGCAGTATACTTTCCAAAATAATTACCTAGAATTTTAAACCTGTGCATGCATTCAATTATTAAGGACTGTTGTTATGAGTAATAAATAATAGTATGCAGCTATCAATTTTTTTTACAAAAATTGAAATATGTACTTCCAAAGTGGCTAACTTCAGAGGCAAAGTTTATTAGACAAACTAGCCTTGAAATTAAGTCGGAAAGACGAATCAATCATAAAAATGCGGTATTCCATTTAAAGTAAGAAAGTCGTTATCCATTTCCGGTGTAACCGGAAGAATTTAAAATTCGAAACTATTTTAAATCGAAAGAGCGTAACGCGAAATTAATATTTGCGAAATTTCAAATCTCAGCTCTTATTAGTTTTCTATATTGTTCTAACGAAATCTCGTCGTGATATACCCTGTGTAGATGTTAGTGGTGTTGCAAATGCAACTATCCGTTACTAAAGTATTCGTTACTCGATAAGATCCGAAGTAACGAATACTGGTTTCAAATAATCGTTACTTTTTCAATTACTCTCATAATATATAACTTTTAGAATACATTCTTGTATGAAATATTTTATTAAAAAATATAATTTCGAGTAAATAACTTTGTACAAAATATTTGAATTTAACCAATTATTAGTATTACTTGTATTTGCGTAGGTCGATTTCATTATAAAAGTTTTGTTTGAACTTATTGTGTGCAATATAAAATTAATTTTGTGCCAAATACTACATTATACATTTATTTGTGTGATTTAATATCGGAGTCGGGGCCTTTTATGATATGGTGATAGAATATCTCGCCTATCGTGAATAAAATGGCTCTTTAAATTTTAAATTTATTTGTAACTCATGAAAAATTTCTACATTTTTTGGGCCACAATGTAGTTAAAAGTCGGTTCATCACTTTGTTTATCCTATGCGCATTTACGTAAATACCACTAATAATTCCAGTTTAATGTTTTTCCAAAAAAAAAAAACGATAAAATGCAAATAGTTACAACTTTTGAGAATGATGGCAATTGAAAAGATTTTCTATTGCGATATTTTTATTTTGTGTGAATAGTACGCCTTTATATGGAAAAGGTCGACAACTTCGGTGCATTACCATGGTTTTTTCCCCGTTAAATAGAAGTATATTATTTTGAAACTTAAATCCCACTATATGAAAATTATTATGTTTGTATATTAACTGCGACAGGCTCGCACCACACATTTGAACGAGTACTCAGTAACGACTAAAAAGTAACGGATATTGAATTCGAAAGTAGCGGATAATTACAAGTACTGAAAAGGAACTGAATCCAATGTGTAGACGCAATATTATGTTTTGTATTAATTTTTTTTTGCGTTACTTTTTCGCACAGTTGCCTTAGCATTGGGTTGACACAATTCTTGTTGTTTTATTTATTTTATTTGTCAGATACCAAAGATTCCACGCATTTAAATTGGAATTTAAGTCAGATGTTCCTAAATCCCAGAACACTTATTCAAATAGTCCAACGACTCACTTTGTCGGTCCTACAACAATGGCCCGTTCGAAAAGAAAAACGACGAGCACCAACGGCAAACAAACGAAAAAAAAAAAACCTGGAAACTGGAAATACACAGTTTAGACCACACATAAACCTCATTTTAATTCAACCGCAATAAACTAACGTCCCGCAGTACCACTTTCTCTCGGCCTTCCTTCACGAATTCTCTTCGTTTTTCCCTTTCGTCGTGCGATCTATCGTCCGAGTTCTCCGTGTTCATCTCTCCGGATAATTTCAATTTTTATGACTTGCCGCGGTCGCTCTCCACAAATTCGAACACACACGGATAAAGTAAAACCCGATCCTCGGTCGTTCATCACGGAAAGATTGTTATTTAGTGCCGGTGACGGATCCGTCGGGTTTAACCGTGTGTCGTTTATATTCATTAGGAGTCCCAGCCGGGGTCGACTCTATAGTATTACATCTTCCTCTTGAAAACGGGACCGTTTCATCTTTCGTCTCCCTCCAGATATAGATGCCTTCTACTATAGCGAGTTACCGATGAAGAACAGCGGGTAGAAGTTCGTACAGTGAATCAAGACTTAAGTGTTCACGAAGTGAGTCTTATTGAGAGAGAGAAAAAACATTATAAATAAATTTTATTATTACAAAACTAGGTACTATTAACCTTGCCGGGAATTTTCCAAATTGTAGTACATATTCAAATATTCCAACACAAACATTTCAATTTTTATCATCCATTTCAATATTCGGATATTTATAATAATAATAATAACTTCGATGTCTTGGTAATCAGTTAATAAGGCTGTTTATTGTGTACCTATACCATCCAAATTCTTATTGCTCGCTATATTTAATGTTTTTAATATTTTTAAATAAAATGCAAACTAAATCGTTTTGCCTGGCTAGCTCATATTTTTATCCCAGGATGATCCAGGTAGAGTGATATCAAAAATAATCTTAGGGCTTTAATTAGTACAATTAAGTAAAACAAAGTTATTCTAATTTAAATAACATTTGTATTAGATACCACATTTTGCATATATTAATACCAACACAAAGAACATATACAAAATAATATCAACTTTAGTTTAAATAAACACACTACTAAAATAATTTTAGAAGTTACTTAATATTGACAGATGATTAGTTGTGATTATTCAAATATAATAATACAATAATACAACGTATGCCTAGATTAGAAAAGAAATTATGCCCAGATTTTAACGTAAAACGCATATAATATTTTTAGAATATCATCGACAAGCAATTTACAAATGCCGATATATTGCCGTATCTAAGATAAACTATTAACTATGTTTTTCAATCTTAGATTATCATATTATTTGATTACGTCTCTAAATTAAGACAAATTTTAACATTCTAGTTTATTTAACACTCTCACAATAATAACTGGTAAATACTTTTTTTTTACTTTTCGTCTTCTTTTTTTCACTGTAGAGAAGATCTTTTTGTCGATTTGCTTCTTGAGAGTCCTCTTCCGACAGTAGAGATACTTGGAGCTTCTTTAAATAATGCAGGCGCTTTATCAGTCACCTGTTTCTTTTTCTCTATGTGAATTCGCACTCTTTAAACTTTTTGTACAGTAAACTTTATACACTTAGTATACAAGGTGTACCAGCTAAGACTTTCGCGTCATATATCTCCATTATTATTGAACAAATTTTTATAAATTTTGGAATATAGACAATTTATTAAGTGAAGAACCCTTGCGCTATACTGAAACAACCATAGTCTTTAAAACGTGAATTCAACTAGCTTTTATTTCCTGTTATTGTATATTCAGGCGAGTTCAAGGCAGCATACTTTATTAAATGCAAGACACTGGTTTCAGACTTTTCAGTTTTCAGTGAATCTTATTGTCAATGTCTTTACAGTGTGTGCAAACACTTAAACTCACAGAAGACCCATAGATACTCCACTAAACTGCCAATAAATGTTAAGTAGGGTTTTCGGGGCAACAAGAACGTTAAAACTTTGAATTTCAGGTCTGAAAGTAGTCAATTTAATAACAAAAGTTGATAATGACCAAAAAATGAGAACACTAAAACAAAAGTCACATGAAAATGTCATAGTAGATGTTCGAATGTACCACCATCCGCTTCAATACATCTCTCTAAACGAACCCTAAAATCATCAATTACGTACTTAAGCTAAGTGATTCCAGACAGATGTCGCTACTTATACTGTACATACACAAATAATATTAATGAATATTTAAAAATCGAAATAAATTTACGCTAAGGATTTTTTTATACCGTTACAACGCGGCAGCGTTTCTAAGTTCGCAGACTGGAGGGGTTGGATGATAGTGGGAGAGTTGTTTCGTGTCGTAATGTGCTTAGTAACTCATTATTAGTATAAATATAAAGTTATAACACAGTCGCGTTTGCAATACACACTAAAATAATTACAACTATTAATGACGGCTTAATTGTCAAAATGCCGCCCATCATTGTTAATGTAAACCTGCAACCTCTGCCGCGTGCATAAAACAGAAGTTTCGATATCCGCTACCGATATGTTCCTTTCCGGTGTTGTAATTTTTTCCATGATATTTTGTCTTGTTGTATGCCGGCTTGCAAAAACAATGTCGTTGACCCTCTTAAGCAGGAACTAACGAAATGGTTAATTTTTTTATACAGCCTGCCTATTTTCTACCTCCCTGTATGGGTAATTTTCATAATATTGAAGATACAGGATCGGTTAAATTAGCAAAGCTATTAAGGAATTTGAGGAATATTTGATAGCATTTTTCGATTTGAAGTATTTAAAAAGAATTGCAAATATCCGAAATTTTCAGTTACATATAGCTTCATAACCATTAAAGATAGAAAGAAACTAAAAATGGCGCATGTCAGTAATTTTTACGTAGAATTCGATAATCTTAATTAAAAAATCATTGCCAACATAATTATCAAGCCATTACCATAAACTTATGTTTTTTACTTTCTTATACGTAGTATAAGGAAGTATTGTAATGATGAAAATTTTCGGCCTCGAGATTTTTGCAATGTCCACGTTTTGAAGTCCCCTGATACCGAAAAAGTGGTTTTTAAAAAATGTCTCTGTGTGCGTCTGTCTGTCTGTGGCTGTGTGTGTGTCTGTGTGTGACCACGATAGCGGTCAAACCGCTGTAGATATCAATTCCAAATTTATGAGATCTGATTAGATTTTCAGTAAAATCGGTAGACTGGAAGTAGGAGTTTACTTCAGTGAAAAAATCGAATTTTGCCAATATTTCGTCAATTACTAAGTTTAAACAAATTTATAACGAATTGAAATGTACTCAAAATTAAATCTGAGACAAATTATCTTAAAAAGTTTTTCGAAATTCCAACCGGAAGTAGGTCTTTTACTCTTATCAAAAATCAGTTTGTTGCGAATATCTCGCAAGTCATGCTTTCTAGGCAAGTACATTACCAGTATAAAAGTATTTAAATTATAATTTTAAATATCTTTTGTATAAAAAAAATTTCAAAATTCGGACCGGAAGTACCACTTTTACTCTTACCGAATAGCGATTTTTTGCAGATATGTCGTAAATTATGGTTTCTATATATATTTATTAAGAGTACAAAAGTATTTATAGTTTGCAATATTTTTTGTATACATGAAATTTCAAAATTCGGACCGGAAGTGGCACTTTTACTCTTAGCTAGTACTTCTTTTTTTCGAATATCTTGCAAAGTATGCATTCTGTAGCGATTTATTAAGAGAATGAAAGTACTTAGAATGGAATTTTGAATAAGTTTTGTATAAAAAAATTCTTAAAATTGTATAGTTTGAAACGCTCATACATATAAGAAAGTCGTGTTGTGGCCACACCTCATTTTTTTAAATGGCAATCACAGTTGGTCATGACTTCATTAAAATGCTTATTTCATAGATATATAGCATTCTTAACTAAGATTATATATTTTTTTAACAATCTTCAAAAGTTGACAATAAATATCAAATCTAAAAGAACTATTAAATAATCTTTAAATTCTTAACAACTTTGCTAATTTTTGCCGATCCTGTATTATCAACATTAAGAAATTTAGCAATATAACGAGATACAAAATGGACAGCCTGTACATAATTATCTCGTAATTTAAAATTGTTGAATTTAATATAAAAATGCCAGCAAAACAGAAGAATTTCAAATTCGTTTTCTTCTATTCTGCTTGATATCTCCTGTTTTGAACAAGGTACAAATTTGGGGTTTTTACCTAAATGTTGAGGCTTTCATTTTTTTATTATGTTATATAAATAGAAACATTTAACTTTTTTGAAAAGAAAGCCAAATATTTGTTTACATTTCAAGTAATGCCATCTAGCGGCGATGGCAGAACTCAAGGCTATAAAAACCAGAATACAGTTTATAGGGAAAATAAACCTCTTTTCAGTGAGACCAAGCTTCTTAAAATCGGTTATGCCAAACCGGAGTAATTGTAATTTATTTAAAAAAGCATTTGAATTGGCTTTACTAGATAGTAAAAAAAGGTATTAAAAAATATGTAAGGAATAAAATGCAGGTATTTTCAATACATCTAAATTAGTCAAAACACTATGAAATTTTTAATTTTAACATTGATCATGACTGTTATGCACCCTAGAAGACATTTAACAAACTCGACAGTAATCTTCAGCATTACCTTTTGGGCAGTTTTAATTGAATTTTTTTTATCCGCAAGCAATCTAACTACTAATTTCTGAAATATAGCTGGCGGCCATTTTTATTTGGCCACCTGGTGCATTTCATTGTTCTGTATTGTATTGCACATACATGTATGATAATTGAATCATTTAAAATGCGAGTCACTGTACAAAATGTAAACTATGAATTCTGAGAGGAGCGAGAAGACAAGGAGAAATATGGTGGTAAAGAGGAAGGCTCAAGTACCACGACCATATGCTCGGTACTCACGATTCGCCTCGACCTCATCTTTCATACCTTCGCTCTCGCGTCGCGGAACATACACGTATATTTACTCTGTAACGGCAGTGACATTCTAACGTGCCTCTGAGACATGATTATTGCACTTACAGGTGACATTTTGTAGCTCTTAACGTTTGTAAATGCACTTCGATGATTATATGCAAGTGGGGTTGACGGAACTGATCCATACGTGCAAACCTCTACAGGGAGGGAGTATAATTTAATTTCGCATTATTAGAGCGGAATCTCGAAATGAATTTAGCGGACCGTGAATAGAGGGACAATTTTCCTCCATCGAGATATGTATCAACAAACGGGAAAATTCAATAGCTCGCATCTGCTGGCAGATATTAGACGAGCAACAAACAAAAAGACACAATAAAGTCTTTCTTAAAATGAAATTCTATACATAGATTGGCAAGATTATATCATGTTTTGATATACATACCGTATGTGTCAATTTTCATTAGGTATAAGGATTCAATGTTTACGCGCGATTTATACGTATACAAATAATATGTAGCAACGTGTGTCACCCCTACTCTCCGTCACCAATCCCGGCAACAATCGACATTACAACGATTTTCTCCGATCTCCCCACCAGATTTTACATTCAATCTTTAGCTGCGAACACGTTGCGATCTAGTCTGACATAAAAGCCGTCTTATTACTGGAACGGGAAACATCAAATGGCCGCCGCGATCTCCTGATCTACTAGTTTATTATTATTTTCAGAATCCTTTTTTATTTACCTTATTTTTAATTTTATTAGAATTACGCTTTTGTGTGTGTCATGCAGCATGAACGCAGCTTAATAATTCTCTGCATTTACTGAAAGGAAAAAGAAAAACAAATCCTTGCAACGCGTAAATATTATTTCTGAACGCATTACAAACACCCAAGTCAATGGTCCAATACTGCTATAACTTGAGCTTGTATCGGTCGCGCTCGCATTGGAAAGGAAAGTAGGGGTGCCATGTTGTCACGTATTGCATGAATTAATCGCCTATGGCTAATGAAAATTGACACATGCTGTATATGGCGGCATAATTCCCCATCAAGATTAATATTTACCGTGGCTTGTATCAGTCTAATTCTGGCACTGGTTGAGGTTACTATGACCATTGGAAGTAAGTTGCTTCAAATATTCGTCCGATAACGAACATTCTTTACACGAAGAACACACCTCGGTATGTGATTGGTGTACAATTCAGCAGTCTTAGTAGTTTCGATGTGAAGTTGCAGATCTTCCAAACACAAAAATTGCTCTAGATTGCTCCAGTATTGCCTGACGAATGCAATGCTTAGGAACTCATTAGTAGGTAGCACCATAACAAACAAATATTTATGTTCTTTTTTTGGCATGATAACACTGGTTACTAGGTGGCGGAGAAAACTAAGAATGTGGCGTCTGGATACACAGTTACGGACTAAAGTAGTGGTGGGGACAGTCCTAAAGACACATGCTAGAGAGGGCTTGAAAAATCAGCTGGGTGGTCCAGGAAGGACACTTTCTAGACTGATTCTTCACGTTAAGCTGCCGTTATGGGACGAGGGTGCTTCATCTTATACCGGCTCGATGGCCAAATGCGACGCTGTGATGAAGTAGGGAGACGGTAGGTCAGTGACACTGGCGCTAAAAGGGTAGTCGGAACAGTTGGTAACTATCGCTCTACAGATTTTATATTTTCATTTGTTGTAAAAATGGGTGAACACCCACTTTACAAGAGTTATTAAAAAAAAATCTAAAACTCTCGGCTAAGTAATAAGGAAATAACCTTAAGGTCACCACAGATTTGCCAAAGATCATTTGAATATTGAATGGGATTTAATATAGTTGACATACTGCCATACGTTTCTTTTGTATTTGTGGAATGGGCCATTGGATTCATTGTTTCGAGTTACCATTCAATTTTCCAAAAT
Source organism: Amphimallon solstitiale (assembly GCA_963170755.1). Taxonomy (NCBI): domain Eukaryota; kingdom Metazoa; phylum Arthropoda; class Insecta; order Coleoptera; family Scarabaeidae; genus Amphimallon; species Amphimallon solstitiale. The sequence continues at coordinate 251,052,333 of OY720675.1, forward strand.
GAACTGAATTTTTGGTGACGATTCTTCAGTACAGAGATTCTTGTAGTGGAATATAAAAGATTCTATTCTTTGAATCGAGATCCCGAAATTTGTGATTTTTCTTTGGGTAAACCCAAATCGCGTATCAAATCATTCAGATTTGATTGAGTAATGAGATGTGATTTGTCAGAAGGAACATACGTCAGATCGCTTGAACACATTCCTTCGTCCGTGGAATTTGCAGAATAATTTGAATGCATTGGTGTTGGAAGCCCACAATCAGTTGTTTTCAACGGTTTGCTTACAGATGGAATGTGTGCAAGACAGAAGTAACATTTTGTGACGTGATCTGCTGGTGGGCGCCAAATAATTGACCTTTCTGAAAGGAATACTTGTTTCTGTTCCATTAAGTTAATTTGACATAACACGAAATACAGCATATATTAGGTACCCATGTTTGTCTGGATTCATCTTCGAATTAATTCACTTAAAGGCTTCACTACTTCAAACTTTCTTAAGTAAGTGACAATTCAGTGACATTTCGGTTGTCTCTACCAACTAAACAATAAATGTATCACTACGCCGGCTGCAACCATCATATATGCAGGTATCGCTACCAGAAGTTCCCATTTTAGTATATTCCGCGATGACTATTATATTAGAATTTTCTACTTTTCTCTGGAATGCGTCATATACTTTATAGTTGTCGATGCCCTTCACGGTATAGCTGCGAACATGCTCGAGCTTGCTACAATGCTTTTTTAATTTTTAATTTACGTTAATTCTAGTGAAAACAGATAAATTACAACACATTTACAACATCTCTTATTTAGAGAGAATATTTTTTAGTGTAAGCTTTTTAGTATTGTAAAGATGTTTTTATTCGGTTGAGCACATTTCCAGTTCGGAATTAATTGGTTTTCAATTTAATAAAACAAGAAGTTTCAAAATTAGTTAGACAAATATTTCTACTTTCCGAGCCTTCATTATTAATTTTCTTAAAATACGAATTAAAATCTATTCACATAAAAAATATAATTGTAGGTTCTCGATTCGCGTTTAATTTTTCGCCAAATTAATTATAATTATTTTTATGTACTCTATTCACAACTCATTTCAATGTGATAGTGCAATATTTATTTCCATAAATCCAATTTTTGTATTGTAAGGCATTCTTAATATATGTATGTGGCTATTGAAATCTAACGGATAAAGAAATAACAATGATTACGGAATGATTTATTAGACCGTATAGCAATGAAATTCCTACCTTATTTTAGAAGAAAACTGGTTTGTCTGAGTATATTTAAATTGAAGGTTTTTTTTTCATATCTGCATATAGCATAGACTCGAGAATACCTTGCACATATAATAACAGATGCACAGATGCATTCTGTCGGCAATTGAAGAGACAGTTATCGACCTAAATAACGCGGTATTGAACAGTTAATCTATTAATTAGCTGCTATATTACGCCAGCGTTTAACCCATTTCCAATCGAGATTGAAAAATTAGCAATGAAAAGACACTTCCTTAATCGAATCGTTCGTCCTTTCAACACTATCAATTAATTGTACAACTTACATGATATTTCAAAGAACACATAAATGTTCTTTCACAACATTTTATGATTGTCGTTAGAATTGTTGTCTGCCATGCCCGCATTCCAAATTTAGTTGGTTACATTTTATCTCCCTGTGTGTATATATGGTTTGATCATAAAGTTCCCGTTCTGTTTCACCAATGAAAAAGGTAACGTTTATTTATGATTTTCTATATTTATAACGTAAATAACTTATATTATTGCTTATAATTTTGTTTAATTGAATAAGTTTTCGATTGTCATTTTGTCTGCCATTAACATCCATATCCATTCACAACTTCCATTGTAATAAGTTTTCTCATGCTTGATTTCTAGTGTCCTTAACTTATTCAACCTTGTTTTATTCGAAATCGAAATGTAATATATATTTATATTGTGTTGTTGTGTATAATGGTACGATATTTAATATACTTCTAATTTTAAAATAATAGTTACTTTGTTTCCCAATATGTAATGTATTAGATAAACGCTGATTTTTAATTATACATTGTCGGATGTACACTAAACGAAAAAAAATTATATTAATCTCAGTTTAATAGTTACAAATAAGCCCCCCTAAACGAAAATTGAATTTTGTCCCCAATTATTTGTTTACAAAATACTATAAGCACAATTGAAAATTTTAATCCTACCTCACATCAACAATACTTCTCGCAAAACCAACGTTAGGACGCACGTTAGACAGCCGGTCGCTGATACACGTGATCTATCTACGTAATGTTATTAACTTCGTCTAACTGACGCAGGTTTCGATATTCCGTTGCAAAGGTGCCGATACGGAATAATTATGACAACTAATACGGAAAATTTGAAACGTAAAAAGGGAACGCTAAGAAGGAAATAACAATAATTAGCAAGGAGGAACTGCAGTGATAGCCACTTTCGTCAATATCAAGAAAACTTCAAGGAAAAATAATCTTTAAATACATTCACAAGTAAATCCACGTTTTTCATAACTAATAACAACCAAAATCCATTAAATTTCTTCGACAAAACAAAAAGCAAAAATAACAGGAAATTGTCAACTAAACAGAAATTTCTGTACGCTTAGGAGTACAGTCTTCTAAAATGTGAGGAGAAACTATTATATGCATGAACTTAATGCCCACAACTGAAATACGTGAAAATTATTTTGCTAATTAACCACTGCTTTATTCACATCTTTATCTACAATGTTCAAAACAATGTCTGATATTATTGACATAGAATAAATAGAGTAACGGGCCCAGAATACTTCCATGCGACACTCACCTAGATGGATCATATTCAGTCCTTTACACTCACCTACCTAACATGATATCTTTTTTGTACTCGCTTATCAAAACCTGTCATTTCACAATTCGATTTGCGTGCGTAAAAAGTCACTTTAAACACGAGTGCGTAAAAGTAAAGTTGGTACTTCCTAGAACTTGATTAATTTAGTGACATTTTAAAATCATAAATTCCTAACCTTAATAATATGCTACCCAGTTCGTTGTTTTTCTATGAAAATAAAAGGAAATGAAATAGAATTTTTTGAATTTGATAATTTTAAATTAAATGTCACTTCAAATAATCAATACTGGCAATTCAATTTTTTTTAATTAATATCAAGAGATTAGTAGTGTGTCATAAACGATAACGTATTTAACAATATGTATTATTATTATAGTTCTCGTACAAAAAATATTGTACAAACTTCGTGCGTGAAACATTTTGCGAATTCGTGTCCATAAAGCGCTCGCCTTTCGGCTCGCGCTTTAAACTGGTCACTCATTCGCGAAATATGATTTCACGCACTTGGTTCGTAAATAACTATTTTGATGTAGGTAGTTTTGAAACCAGGTTTTTAGGAATTTTACACGACTTAAAGATCAAAGTCTTACCATTTAGCAACTAAATTTGAGTTTTAATATGGAAAATTTATCCGGAAATAAAAGGAAAGCTCGAATGTAATTCGGTAAGATAATTTACTAAATGTGTAAACAATTACTGAAACATTTATTACATAGTAATTATATTATTTAAAAATACTGTTATTAGAAACACAGTTCTCATACACTTTGATGGCGAAAAAAGTTTACTTTACCTTTTAAATCGACAAAAAAGTTTTTTACCTTTGGTTAACCCGACAACGATTTGTGTTTTTTCATTATATCATAAAATCAACAAACTCACTGAAAATAAAATGTCAAAGTCGAGGCAACAGTAAGCCTTGCGTATTGTCTTTGGTTGACCCAACATAAATATGTCTTCTTTATCATCATAGTGTTCGTTGTGAAGTGCTGTTATAACATAAAATCTGCAAACTCATTGTAAGTAATCTTCACAAAAGGTATAATAACGGTGTTTTTAAATAGTATTATAATTACTATGTAATAAATATTTCAATAATTGTTCACACATTTAGTAAATTATTTTACCGATTACATTCGAGCTTTTTTTTATTTCCGGATAAATTTTCCATTTTCAAACTCAAATTTAGTTGCTAAATGGTAACTGGACTCATCAAATTTCCTCTCCGATAAAACGAGGCGTCCGCAGGACGGCGCAGTTTTTTTCGTACAGTTACCCAGGAACAAAAATTTTCGTTAAAAACTGAAAAGTTATCCGGAATAAAGAAAGCTCTCCTGTAATTACAAGTGAATATATTGTATAATGGTGTTTCAAGTATAAAATAAATATAGTGTGCCTGTATTTAATATACCTATAACCAACCAAAGTATGTACTTATTTTTTAAAATTGTGGTTTTCCAATGCTGTTCCGGATGAAATGTATTAAAGAAAATAAACTTTATTAAGTTGTTCTTCAAGCTAAATATTTAAATTATCAAAAAAAACGCATTAGCCATATACCCAAATTCAACTTATTTTTTTTTTTAGCAGAGATACGATTGTTTATCTCTAAGGATAATTCTTAGAACTCTCAAAAACACGACATAATAAAAAAATTCCTTAGTTGATCTTGCAGGCACACAGTTTTAATAGAATTATCTAACATATGTTTCGGTTGTTATGCTATTATCAAAGAATTACTTATCTAAACTAACCTAAAGTATGTAAGGGTACAACTTATATACCTAGCTCTTAATGATATCGGGTGGTGGCTAATGGATATTTATAATTGTGTCTATGAAAGGAGTATTTAAGAAATCTCATTGTGTGTTTGTAACTACCAAATTTTGTTTCTGAGCTTTTTTAATTTCAAATATTTCTAGCAAATCTAATCGTTTATACGTATACAAGTAATATGTGGCAACGTGCCACCCCACACCGTCCGTCACCAATCCCGGCAACAATCGACATCACAACGACTTTCTCCGATCATCCCACTTCTCCCGACCAGATTTTACATTCAATGAATGTTTAGCTGCCAACACGTTGCGATCTACTCTGCAATAAAAGTCGTCTTATTACTGGAACGGGAAACATCAAATGGCCGCCGCGATCTCCTGATCTAGTAATTTATTATTATTTTCAGAATCCTTTTTTATTTACCTTATGTTTAATTTTATTAGAATTACACTTTTGTATGTATCATGCAGCTTAATTCTCTGCATTTACTGAAAGGAAAAAGAAAAACAAATGCTTGCAACTCGTAAATATTATTTCTGAACGCATTACAAACACCTAAGCCGGTGGTCGAAGAGTTACTGCTAACCACGCTAACTTGTATTTACTTACGAGCATGCATCGGTCGTGCTGGCATTGGAAAGGAAAGAAGGGGTACTATGTTGCCACATACTGTATGGATTAATCGCCTATGCCTAATGAAAATTGACACATGCTGTATATATATAGCTTCACAATGTTGGCATTTTGATGGAGTATACTCCTGATCTCTCTAGTTTATCTGTTTTGTCTTTGATGTTATTTAACATTGTACCTAATTTTGTCTTATTGATCCATACTATGTTAATATCTAGCTTTCTCAATATTTTATTTATTTTGTTTGTGATATGGGGGATATAAGTAATCACATGCTTTCGTTCTTTATGTTTTAATATATCATCTATAATATTGGGACTATATCCGTTATTTTCTGCTATCTTTTTAATAGTGTTTATTTCTTCATTAAAGAACTGTGTACATAACTATGGAATGTTGAGATTTTTATTTGGAAGGATTGTTTTGCATTCGCGTGTAGTGTATTATCTGAAAATGTTGGTTTTCTATAAATTTTATGTTATATTATTAGCGTTTTTGTACGTGGTAATATCTAAGAAATTTAATTTGTTGTTTTCTTTTTGTTCTATTGTAAATTGTATCCTGGAGTTTAGTGAATCAAGTAATTTTAAGAATTATGTTAATTGTCTATCTGTACTTGTCCAAATGCATATATCATCAATGTACCTCGCCCAATAATGTATTTGTTTTGTTAATGTATTGTTAATCCTGAAAAACCTTTCTTCATAGTGATTGATGTAAATATTAGCTAATAATGGGCTTAGCGGGTTTCCCATGGGTAATCCATCCACTTGTGTATATATTTCGTTGTTAAATCTAAAGTAATTTTGTTCCAGGCAAATCTTTAATGAGTCTATTATTTGTGTTTTATCGGTATTATCTACATTATAAAAAATAATTATGACACACATTGCAAATTAGGAAATTCCCAGAACTTAATCATTAAATTATATTTATTTAATTATTTATCTATTCTGCTAAATATCTTTCTGGTTTCTTTGTAATCCTTCAACATTACAAAGGGAACCGATGCTCATTGAAGTTGTGCATTATATTACGGAATCAGGACAGCTTCTCTCTCTCTCTCTCTCTCATTCACACACAAACGAGAATGGCATTATAAATGAATTGATCTCATTGTTATGCAATACGAAATTGAATATTATTGCTCTGAGAGCGCAGAAGAAGAAGAAATCTCGAAAGCGTTGAATTGTGCTTTGTTGTGCGCGCGTTTGCTCGACTGCCTTTGAACGATGATCGTATCTCCTTATTAACGGTTAAATTAAATGATTCGTTTTTTGTCTTTCTTTTGATAGCTCCGTCGAGATAGATCGACGTTGTGCGTTGGTATTTTTCAGGGAGAAAGTCCGTTTCGTCTGAGGCCATGTTGTGTTTGAAAGTATTTTACAATTAATTTAGCGAAACCATTGTGTTACGATCAATATAGGTGGTAGCTTTCGATGATTCAATGCCTTCGTTTTTCTTTTTACGTAACGCGGTTGAATTATCGCCCGCAGTGGTAATTTTTAAAATCGTTTTTTAAAATCTAATGGGACTTTCCAATTAGCGCGCCGTTTAATTGGGAAGTTCTGCGTCTATTAACGAATGGCTTTATTATGTGATTTAACTTTATATAAAATTAGATAATATTAGTTTATTGGTCGTTATTTTTATCAGAATCGGTTTTAACGGTGCACATTATGGAAATTTGATAGCTAAAGTTATTGCGGAGAATATTCTACTTGTATTAAACATGAGTAAATGATCTCCATTCTTTAAACTTTACGTAATATGATACATATGTAACTGGATCTTTTAAGTTTTCTGTTAGACTAAATGTTGTTTAGTACCTACTTATTTTTTATATATTATGTGGAAACAGCGCAAAATCGGAGATGATAAATTCTGGCTATTAAAATTAATTTTAATGCATCCATGTGTTACAATATCATTTACATAATCTGTGGCACAAGTGCGTCCCCAGCAAGCTGTATCGTCATCATATTAATTTCTTTCTTATACGCAGTATAAGGAAGTATTGTGATGAAAATTTTCGACCTCGAGATTTTTGCAGATGTCCACGTTTTGAAGTCCCCTGATACCGAAAAAGTGGTTTTTAAAAAATGTCTCTCTCTCTCTCTCTGTGTGTGTGTCTGTCTGTCTGTCTGTCTGTCTGTGTGTGTGTGACCACGATAGCGGTCAAACCGCTGTAGATATCAATTCCAAATTTTGTATTTACGTGTATAATCTCCCTCTTGAGATCTGATAGTTTTTCAGTAAAATCGGTAGACCGGAAGTAGCAGTTTACTTCAGCGAAAAAATCGAATTTTGCCAATATTTCGTCAACTACTAAGTTTAAACAAATTTATAAAGAATTCATATATACCTATAATTAAAATTGAGAATAATTTTATCTAAAAAGTTTTCCGAAATTCCTACCGGAAGTAGGTCTTTTACTCTTATCGAAAATCAGTTTTTTGCGAATATTTCCCAAGTCATGCTTTTTAGACAAGTACGTTACGGGTATAAAAGTATTTAGAACATAATTTTCAATATCTTTTGTATAAAAAAAATTTCAAAATTCAGACCGGAAGTACCACTTTTACTCTTATCGAATAGCGATTTTTTGCAAATATGTCGTAAGTTATGCATTTTATATAAATTTATCAAGAGTACAAAAGTATTTAAAACTGGATTTGCAATATTTTTTGTATATATGAAATTTCAAAATTCGGACAGGAAGTAGCACTTTTACTCTTAGCGAGGAGCACTTTTTTGATAATATCTTCCAAAGTATGCATTCTATAGAGATTTATTAAGAGAATAGAAGTACTTAGAACAGGATTTTGAATGATTTTTGTAAAAAAATTCTTGAAATTCTATAATTTGAAACGCTCATACGTATAAGAAAGTCGTGTGGTGGCCACACCTCATTTTTTTTTTTAGAGTTTCAATGTAGATAGCCAACAATTTTTAATACAAAAGTTGAAGATAATCATGAGCTCTACAAATTAAAAATATTCCTATGTCTACAGAGTGTTCGACAACGACGAACAAACACAAACTTGTGTTTTTTTACATGAAATGTTATGTATTTTTTTATGATAGGTCTTTAGGAACTTATATCAATTTGTATTAGTTGATTTTCAATTGTTTCTGAGATATGGCGATTTTTTGTCACAAGTTGCATAACTTTTAAAAAATTGCAATGAAATAACAAATAATGATGAAAGACTCATTTAGTAGAGATTTGATTTCTGTATGTTTATTTCGATATTTCAGCGCGTGCTTTTTAGAATTACATACTATTCGCGAAAGTTACAACAAATCTTTTGAGTTGCAAGCTTGATATTCCTGAAATTATGCATAGTTTGAAAATATCCCGCTGAAAGTGTTTCAAAAAGTTGTCAAAATGCCAAACTTACGTTTCCAACTTCAGTAGAAAAAGCCAAACTGTCAATACAAGTATTATCTTGAAAAAGATAGTATAGGTGACTGTTGATACCTCCTAGTTTGAAGGAATATATTTTCTTCTTCTTTTAAATATTAAATAATACACTTTGTGCGTTGAAGTGGCTACAATCATATAGGTACTTCTGGAAGAGAGCAGTGCGTTCTGTTTCATGATGACAGTGGACAAAAATCAGGTCACTATAGGAAGAAGTAACCATGGGTGTGCCGCAGGGGTCTGTCCTTGGACCATTGCTGTTTGTTTTATATATGAATGACCTCCCGGATATGATCAGTGATCTCACGGTCTTGCACGCGGATGACTTGTCATCGGTGATTGGAGGCAGGGACAATGAGTCTGTTGCTTGTAAAATCCAGGAAAATTTAACAAAAATTGAATTTGGAATTAAACACGACTAATCGAGGGATAAATTGTGCCAATATAAATATGTACTGAGGATGATAGTTCGTGGTGTCAATACCTAGGTAGCATTCAGTGTTTATTATATGTATGTATACTCGGCACTTATAGTGTTGTTTTGGCGGGAAATGCTGTGGAAATGGAGAGTCTTCATCAAAAAAAAAGGCGGGTACAAGAACGTTATTTAATGTAAAGCCCAAAGACTCATGCAAGGAGGTATTTATAGATAATGGACTACTTACACCGCCATCTATCTTAATCTTAGAAAGCGCAGTGTATATGGTTATTTTGTTTAATTAATACCTAAAATTTCTAATGAAACCTTAAATTTATCAAAAAAATGTTTCAAAAAATTGTTGTTGATTTTTCTTTTTGACAAATAACATTTATTTGTAATTTCCAAATATTTGAAAATTCACGTCCCAGCTCTGCTGTCTCAGCTATAAAAGATTGTTGGAGGTTTAGTTGTGATGTTAGTTTAGGACAGATTTAGTTTGGAGGTTCAGTTTAGTTGGGGTAATATGAGCTTTGTCGAAGTTTTCCCTCTTTACTTCTTAGGTGTGTATTAGTTTTTGGTCAGAAATTTCTTTGTTTCGAAATTTAAATTGGGGATTTATTAGCAAAAAGCAGGGAGAAACGTTTTTTATCAGTTTGTTCAGTGGGAATAGAGAGAATAGCTTTGCGGATTCTAACGCGAAATCCCATGAATTTTGACAAGGTGTAATCACTTTTGGCAGGAAGCAAATGCGGCATACTTCAGAGCACTCCTGAGGATTGAAGTATGTATGTATTAGCATTCATACCTTTTAAGCTTTTGTAATAGTGACACACTTTTTTCGAAGCTGATTTTGGACACCTTTGGGCAGCTTCTTGACAGCTTTTATTAAAGCTTTGTTTGACTTTCGATATAGTAATGATTTGACGTTATCATTATTACTTATACTTAAAAATTAAGAGAAACTCTTACAAAGGTGTTTAGTGCTATTAGGAAGGTGTACAAGGACGTTGGGAGAGATCTTTGGCGGGGAGTTCAGAAATTTGCTACACCTACTAAAAATACTCAACAGGTGTAAATAGTTTCTTAACTGGTATGATACAGAAATTATTCAATTCACAGCAGAATTCTAAAGTTTGTCGCACTTGCTTCGTACTGAAAGTACTTACAGCCATATAAATCTCAAACGGCCTTAGAGATAGAACTACCATATACCGGGGGGTGTCTGTTTAAGCTCGGCCACCGGCCATATCTCGGCAACCGTTTATCGTACAACCTGGAGGAAAAAATCTTTATAGTGAAATGGACCACAGGAATTTCAAACAAAATATTTTTAAGTTTCCAAAATGATCGCAAGGGGGAGCAATTCTCAACATGAATTAAAAATTCCATAATTTTTCATTAAATTCTAGATTAAGATACATTAACATTTTCACTAGCAATATTTTTAGACGTTTTTATACAATTTCCATATAAAACTTTTTGATCTAGGTCCCATACGAAAGGAAGGGTAGAGGGGGGTATGTCTGCGTACAAAAATAGGTATAATTTTGGTTTGCCCCAACGGATTTTAATATTTCTGGGCTCATTACATAGAGAATTTTACAAGGAATTGAGAGATATGTTGTACGAAATTACGTGGTTGTCAAAAAAAGTAACAGGGGGCGCTGTTCTCAATTTATGTATATTAATTGTCTTTTCTATGAAATTTTAAATGGAACGGTATATTTTTAATGCCGTAATATTGAAGCACATAAAAAACTGAAGAGAGTGATGAAAACCGGAAGTTGCTACCTCTTTTCTTAACGAAGATATAGTCATACGAAGATAATTCAGAAAAATAAAAAAAATTAAATATGAATTTATTTATTTATATCGAGTAATAATTTTATTTTAATTTTAAAAAAGTCTCTAGACAGTGTATAGTTCGTTTTCACTTGAATTTTCATCATACTCTTCCATAAATGTATTAATTTCAATCTTCTCACCGATTTTTTTAATTCATTGCATATGTTACGTTAGATTCTCCTTTTAAATGTTTTCAAATTCTCTAGCTATTTTTAAATTTCATGTCTTGCCTTTTTAGACATTGAAATAAAATAATAACAATAATAATAATAATATATCTTTATTACTCAACAGATATAGGTAGATCTAATTATAGGTAAACAGCAAAAATAATTTCCATAACTCATGAACTAAGTAGAAAATAACGAGTAAAAAAACAATATAATATTATGCATTAGTTATAAACAAATCATTTACTTATTAGTAACGAAAGAGTACAAAAGTTGATATCTAATTCGTCCCCGCCTGTAACATGAACGTAAGTAAAAGAACCTATTATTATACCTAAACATAAATAAGAAAATATATTGACCAAGTAATGTAAACGAAAAAAAATATGTATTTAAATCAGAAAGTACAAAAAATAAAACATAAAAAAAACTTGAACTTAACAAATGTTCAAAGTGTTATCATTATTTTTAATACACATGTTTACTTGTCGATTAGTAGAGAGAACATTTACTTCAATTTCGTAGGCAGCAATTGTTGTAATCGACTTTTTGTGATAAACTATGTCTTTTATTCTGCCCCATAATTAAAAATCAAGACTATCTCGCAAGGCGAATAAAAACTCAATAATGTCTTCCTTCCGGATAATTTAGGAAATATTGCCGGGAAGCAAGAATGCATTTACTACAAAGCATTGAAAATACATTCTGATCATGTCATAAGCTTCAACGTTAGAACATGATATTCTACAAACTTAATAATTATGTGCAGGTGTCCAAAAAGGCTTAATTTGCTGAATACGTACAAAAAGTTTTAACTACAAGTGACACTAATATTTTTGCATTTAGATTTTCATGGCCCACCTTGGAAATCTCATATTAATGTAATTTAGTATCACGGTGCATGCGATGTTGTATGATGAAAATTTAAAAAAAAAAAAAGCAAACTACACTGTCCAGTATTATTATTATTTTATTTCAATGTTGGAAAGGACAAGAAATGATACTTAAAAAATAATGGCTTGATAATTTGAAAACATTTAATAGGATAATCTAAAGTAACATATGCAATGAATTAAAAAATTGATAAAAGTTTGAAATGAATACATTTTATGGAAGAGTATGATGAAAATTCAAGTGAAAACGGACTATATACTGTCTAGAGACTCTCTTAAAATTTTAAAGAAAAAACAATTAATATACATAAATTGAGAACAGCGCCCCCTGTTACTTTTTTTGACAACCACGTAATTTCGTACTACATATCCTTCAATTCCTTGTAAAATCCCTATCTAATGAGCCCAGAAACATTCAAATTCGTTGGGGCAAACCGAAATTATACCTACTTTTGTACGCAAACATACCCCCCTCCACCCTCCCCTTCGTATGGGACTTAGATCAAAAAATTTCTAATGAAAATTGTATAAAAGCGTCTAAAAATATTGCTAGTAAATTTTTTAATCTATCTTAATCTAGAATTTAATGGCAAATAATTTTTAATTCATCTTGAGAATTGCGCCCCCTTGCGATCATTTTGGAAACTTAAAAATATTTTTGTTGAATTTCCTGTTGTCAATTTTACTATGAAGATTTCTTCCGCCAGGTTGTACGATAAACGGTTGTCGAGATATGGCCGGTGGCCGAGCTTAAACAGACACCCGGTATATTGATTAAGTTTTACTGTAATTAAATTATAAAAAAAAAAGTAAAAGTTATTAGCATTATTATTATTAACCAGTGGTTACAAAGAAATTCAGACCGAACACAAATGAATAAACTTAAAATTTTCTGTACTGCATATTGTTTTTTAATCCTACTGCTTTGCATATTTTAATTAAATAAGTTGAAGTAAATTATTTTTTATTTCTTCTTATTTTTTTAATAAACACAATATTTAGACGGATATGGCCACGTATTAAATGGAAACAAGACGCTACACCAGAAATGGTTTTAATAAGAAAATTTCACAAGAACCGAGCGTCACGTTTTGTATACAAAAAGGAAAGGAATCAAATTGCCAAAACTTTTTCCATACTCCTTCCGCAATTGTTTATATGTGGGTCACGAGGAAAAATTTCATCTGACGGCCGTGTCCGTCCCATATATTCAACGTAACTTCCTTCGGATTACACTTACGTAATAAAACACACCGGCAATGACCACACGCGTCGCCCGGACTCGCAATCGAACACGAGCTTTTTACACAATAAAAAGCAACTGTATAGTTTCCAGATCATTTCCGCCTTCTAGTTGCTGCTAGCTTGACCCGCACACAGCTCGTCCGGGATAGCCATCCGTCCGCTCTTGCCAGAACGAGTTCTAAATTTAAATCAGCGACCCGTGGATAAACGGAGTCGATGCAGAAGAAGACGCGAAAAGTAATTGGGGGCCTGTTCTGTGCTTGTTTTATGCTTTTTATTATTTTTGAGGGAGGTTAATGTGCGTAACATGACCCGACACGCGTGTCAGTCCAGTTACGAACTAGACCGAACGGGCAGCCAACGCGAGTCTCAATATGTATGTGTTTAAATTACTAAAACACAAGTGTGGTGTGTTTTCATTACTACTTCTTTCTATATTCCTCAACACACTTAAGGGATATTGCGTAAGTGGTATTAATTTTTAAAAAGAATGTTGGTTTAACATATTGATTCTTTTGCTTCATATGTTTTCACGTATCGTTCAAACCTCTTCAAGACATGCCGAACAAAACATCTACCAAAAAGTATAGGAGTGCCGCTAGGATCAATTTTGGATCCACTTTGTTTATTCCCTTGATTTTTTTTGAAGGACTTCCTAATACTTATGTATGCATGCTGGAGTATTGTTGCAGAAATGATGTATTATCTTCTGAAACTGCCGGCAATAACTTTTTGAAGACATTTGGTATCTGGAAGTGCGACAACGTCCTGGATTAGGTCTAGCTATCGGTTTAGCTCCTGACAGAATCAAAAAAGTTTAAGTAACTAGGTTTTATTATCGTATTTCGACATTGGATGCTTATTTCATTGTTGGCTGGCAAAAGTGTATACAAGTGTTTTGGTGTCTTCGGCAAATAAGGTACAAACGTTTCCATAGACGTTGAAGATAATATGAAAATGGTCATAGATACTCACCAAATCACTAGCAGAGAGGTGAGTGATTATGTTAATACATATATCATTTGGTGTATGTCAAGTTATTTTTGCCGCACTTCTCATGACAGATGAGACGTATGGCAGCTAAATTTGATCCAAGACTGTCGAATTTTGAAAAATCTAGTGCTAAATATGTATTGCTCAACAGTTACTGAATGGTGATGGTGACTAAATATCTGCGTATGGATATACCGTCGAAGCAGGTATCTTAACATTCCGATGCAAACTTTTTGAAGAGCTAATACTCAGAAACCCTTAAATTCGATTGAATGTTAAAAATTTTGCTTACTCGTCTGTAATTTTTTAACGTTATAATTTACCGTAAGTTCAGTCACGTCGTATGGGGTCGATAAGGTGTACTACCTAGAAGGTTAACACCATTTACAGCAAGCAGTCCGAAGGAAACGTCCAGATTTGTGGCTAAATATTTTATTACAGTTGCACCTTGATAATGCACATCCTCATACTTTATTGCTTCTTTGTAATTCCTGCGCCAAAAATAGTACCGTTATGATCTTCCAACCTCCGGTATACGCCGTCTATTATCCTAACAGCTAATACTTTAATGTAAACCCAAAAGGCTAGTAAATAAAACCAATAAATCATGAACAACACCGCACGTACACGTGTTTTAGCATACATAGGCGCCATCAACGTGCTTGAAGACATTGGGTAATAGACGTCGCTGAGATCTCTCATAGACATTTCATATGCATATCGACGGATATATGAGTATATGAGTTTTGAACAGGTACCAGGACAACCCGTCGTAGGCTAATGAGACTTACCTAAGCCGAAATACGTATACGTATGTTGTTATTCACGAAGTTGGCTTAATGTGGATGTGCATTGATCCATACAACATATACAAATTAGATCCTGTACGTATTGCTATGATATTAGTACAATTGTTCTAGGGTTGCCGCGATATAGCTCAGAAAACAAAATTCTCTCTCTCTCAGGTTCCCTCGGCGAAACTGTACAATTTTCACGTCAGGAATCGTGATCTTAGGAAACAGTATAAAAAAACAACAAATTACTTGAAGACAAAAAAAATGAAATAATTATTTAATTAACTTTTCTAAAATTTTTAATAAAATTGAAAAACAGATCAGATATAATTATTTATTACAAAAAAAAAACTTTAATTAACAAATTCTCAAGAATAAACCCTACCCACTAATTGACCAGATAGGATAAAAAAAACTTGTACTGACAAACACGACAAAATTTACCTAATTAATTACTGAAAATTATTCACAAAGTCCATACAAAATAATAATTACTTAAATTGAATAAATTAAATACCTATAATTAAAATACATCAAATTATATAGCAAACTGATACAGTAAAGAAAATTATCTAATTTAATAGCTTCTCAATAAATATAAAATATTTTCAAACACGTGCTGGAAAAAACAAAATGAAGGATACGAGTCTACTTTTACAATATTAAAATTTTCTCTTATTATAATAAAGAATGCATTCTCTTTCTTAAAAGTAAATACTTAACTTGTATAACAGCAATAAAACTAATTCACAAACTTGATTAAATCTCGGCTCCTTAAAATCAAATGAAAATTATAACAATTTTTATTTTAATATTCAAACATAAAATATCTCTAATTCAACAACTGAACTTAACGGGAGACCAAGATTTAATGTCCTTCAATATTAAACACTCGGCCAGTGAAAGTCACGCACCCCTTCCACATTGAAATAAAATTCTCACATCTATACAATATTAAAATATCAAGTTAAGGAGCGTAAATAATCTTTCTGGCATCTTCTCTTTTAAATTCAAATAACAACAAAATAAATATTAACATACACAGATTACCAAAAGACTACTATACCTCCCAAATTCTTAAACAGAAACCAAAATACAGTGTGTACCAAAACATTTGCCCCACAAAAATATAAATTTGAAATAAATCAATTTATTTAATTTTAATTGTCCATAATATATAAAAAAACCATAGCAGTATGTATTGATTTGATTGTTAACATTGATATGATAAACACAATTGTTGAATGATGTAAACGCCACACTGAACATGTTGCTGCAATAATCGATGGTTGGAGAGGGCGCTGGCTAAGTGTATGATATCTGGCGAGGACTTGTACTTTGAAAACGGCAAAATTAATATTAATGAATAAATAAAAATTGTTTCAGAATATTGAATATTCCGCATATTTTCTGATCAAACCGTGTATGTAATGTGTGTATAGAAAATAGAAGCAACAATAATTATTTTATTCAACATTTGTAATTTATGCATATGAGTAATGGATATATATCTACAGGAGGCACTTCTGTTAAGAAAACTCAAACCACTTCTTACGACACGTGACCCAAAAGTTCGCTAGCACGAAAAATTTTAATGACGGAAAGAAAATTGTGTTTCATCTATGTATGTACAATGTTCTTGAAAATAACAAGCTGCCTTTTCTGAATATCTCTCCTTTCATCTTGCGCTAACCTAATTGGCCGGCCGTATTTTATTACATACAACGTGTCTTGTGCTTTATCTTCTGCACCGAGTGAAAAAGAGTAAACAAGAACAATAACAATTCAACAATTGAAAGAGCAAATAACGCATGCCGAAGACGTATTTTTCCACGCGAAGATACCTAACTCGCCCAGATAATTATCGGAGATGCGCAAAACAGGTGAACATCGCCTTGCTCAAACATAGAGGTTAAAAAGTGAGAGTTGTAGGCCGAGATTATTATAAACGAGTTGAAACAATAGTACCTGTAAGAGGACGTCGTAATCGTGTTTGTGAGGAGGCTCACACTCAAATTCGCCGTCTGTGTTTGTGTCCAGGCCTTTTCCACGTAGTCGCTGCGTGCGTGCGAGATTCTTATTTTACAGTTCTCCCCCTCTGCGCGACGGTGAAACAACTGAAACACGGTTGCTTAAATATGTAAAACATGTCCGCCAAACGAGCAAGGATCTGGCTGCTCCGATGGATGAGAGCACGAGGCGCATCCTCCTTGCTTAACTAAATGCTCGCTTTGCTGTTCGTTTGTTTGTGTTCATGTTATTGCTGTATGCACTACAGTTAGCGGCGCTTGTACTGAATTTTAATGAGCAGGTGGACACGACGCGAGGCATACATGTAAACGAGTATGTGAAGGAAGGATCATTGCACCATACTATTTTTGGCATTCGTCACATGGTCAGTCAAAGTAAAAATTACAGAATGTCCTATAAGTTTATTGTGATTAAAATAAATTAAATTTATTTAATGTTTCTTAATTTTTCTTATTTTGTTTACAGACATCTCTTATACATATTTCTTTGAACGTTATTCAGGATCAGTGTAAATGAATTTAATGATAAATTAAAGATGTTCAAATATTCTGGAGTACCACAAGGTTCATATCTAGAACCTTTGTTTTTCATTGAATTTATATGACGTTTATACATTTTGCGTTCACCCTATACAATCTTTGTTAGTCCTAAGGTGTAGCCTTCCACGTCTGTTGTCTTCTTCTACTTCTCTAATTGTATTTATTAAGAAATAACATTAAATAATTTTTTTTAAAATAGTATATTTTTAGCACTTTTCAGTGGTATGTAAATATAATTAAATATATATATTTTAGAATTTTGAACTTTTGCAAATAGAATGTAATACGCTGAAATATCAAAATAAACATTAAATCCACATGCTGTAATGATATCCGTACTAATTGAGCCCATATTATTATTTCATAGCAGTTTTTCAAAAGTTGGACAATTTTTGATGAAAATTTGCCGTGTCTCAGAAACAGTCGAAAAGCGACTAATACAAATGCATGTAAATTTAATCAGTTCTTAAAGGGCGTTCAAATAACTGTAAGTTGTCGGAACATCCTCAGTTAGCCCAAAATCGTTTTTGTCAAATAAAAACTGCCGCCTATAATGTTGAGCCACCTCAGAAACAAACACTGTAGTTTAAACTCGATGCTACTTGCTTTAAAATATCATGGAAGTTTCTAAATAAATAAGAGATCGAGTAGTTAATTGATGAGGCTGATACATGTTGAAACTCCATATTTAACTGAATAAATAAACTACGTAAACTTAGTTTCAAAAATTATTTAATAATATCACTACAATATTGTTTCTCACAGTTTCTCATCACCTGATGATGCCAAAGTTTGGCGAAACAATATTGTAGTGATATTATTAAATAATTTTTGAAACTAAGTTTACGTAGTTTATTTATTCAGTTAAGAGATCGAGTTTAATTTGGCCATTAATTTACCACAATGCCTCCATAACATGTGCTGTGCTGATAATTGACAGGTGAATTTCCCAGCAAGATTCTCAGATCTCCCAATGCGCGACAATTCTCTGACGTCCTTATTGAGAGTGGTCAAGGTTCATAATCCAAACAAACCGCAGTCAATTTTCTCCCGCGTAAATTATATGGTATGAAAGTAAGAAAGTATTTCTAAGTATTTTAATAAAGAGTGCCTACATAAATTGACTTTGGTAGTGATGGGTGTGATGTGTTCTAATGATTTACTATAGTTTAACACAGAAAATACTTGTATTTTCAGATTTATACACAATACAACATTATAATTATTAAAGAATTTTACTGAACTTGTATATGCAAAACTTTTATTAAAATAACTTTCTATGTACAATTTATATATTGTTTATTTCCTTAAAGTATATTGCTTTGTATTATTGATATAGTTAAACTTGTAACTTCATACATATTTTCAACAGAATAATGAAGAAAAAGCAATCACTGTTTGTTGTAAACACTCTGATATATTGCTTATAAATATAAAAATACAAGTATTTTATGTGTTAAACTATAATGAATCGTTAGAATACATTTCAAATATCATACATAACACCTTAACGCTTTTGAAAATATGGCTTAACTACAATTTACTCTTTAATAAGATAGTATTGTAACACATTGGACAAAATGTTGCATCATAAATAATTATATTATTAACGTCACTAACTTCATATCACAATTATTTTTCTTTCTTCTTCTTCTTCTTCTTCTTCTTCTTGGTACTACAGTTCTATCTGGACCTGGGCCTCCCATATTTTCTGCCTCCATACATCTCTCTGCTTGTCTTTCAATTGCGCACTTTCAGTAATTCGTCATCCTCAATGTTGTCCACCCATCTCTGTCTTGGTCGTCCTCTTCCCCTGGCGCATTCCATCTGACCGTTATATACCTTCTTTGGGATTCGGTCCTCACCCATTCTTTCTAGGTACCCCGACCATTTCAATATTGGTAATTTGATAAATTCGACAATATCTGGTCGTTTGTACTTATGCTTTAATTCAAAGTTGTATCGGATTCTTCATTCCCCATCCTTGATCACCGGCCATATATTTTCCCTAGGATTCGCCGTTCCCACCTTGCTAGTAGTGCTTAGTGATTGTCCACGTCTCGCTTCCGTATGTCACCAGGGGTCTTATCATGGCCTTGTAGATTGTAATTTTTGTTTTTCTTGTGGCTGATTTGGACTTGAATATATGTACGAGTGAGAAGTAGGCTCTGTTTCCAGCTAGTATGCGTTGTTGTATTTCCTGTTTGATGTCGTTTTCACTGTTAATTTGGGATCCCAGATATTTAAATCGCTGCACCACCTCGAAGTTATTATTTCCCATTGTGTAATTCTGGTTTTACTGGTAGTAGTTTGGTCTTTGTTTCATTGACCTTCACCCCGATCTTACTGGCTTGTGTTTCTAATTTGTTAAACACTTCATTGACTTCTCGTTCTGTTCTGGCCACTAGATTAACATCATCTGCATAGGAGATTATCTGATGTGACTTACGCATTACTGTGCTGTCAAGGTTCTCGCTGGAATTTTTTTATTGCATTCTCCAGTACAATGTTGAACAAGATCGGTGCAAGTCCATCTCCATGCCTCACACCTTTGGTGGTTGAAAACCTTTCCGTCATTTGGTCTTGTATTCTCACTA
Source organism: Amphimallon solstitiale (assembly GCA_963170755.1). Lineage (NCBI taxonomy): Eukaryota > Metazoa > Arthropoda > Insecta > Coleoptera > Scarabaeidae > Amphimallon > Amphimallon solstitiale. Next base: position 251,072,557 of record OY720675.1, read on the forward strand.
AGGCCTTCGAGTCTGTCATTGATGTTCTGGTTAATCTTACCAATTTGCTTGGTATGCTAAAAACTTCCATTATATCATATAGCCTATTCCTGTCGATACTATCGTAGGCCGCCTTGAAGTCAATGAATAGATTGGTACATTATATTCCCATGCTTTTTCCAGTATTTGCCGAGTGGTGAAGATCTGGTCAATGGTTGATCGCCCCTCTCTGAAACCTGCCTGATGCTCCCATGATTTCTTCTCCATTCTCTGTTATTCTTTGTTGCAGTATTCTTGTGAATATTTTATATGATATACAGAGTAGCGATATTCCTCTACAGTTCTTAAAGTTATATTTGTCCCCTTTTTTGTAAATGAGGCATATGATTGCCGTGCTCCATTCTTCTGGCATTCTTTATTCTTTCCATATTTCGGTGATCAATTTTTGTATTTGTTTGGCTGGTGCGTCTGCTCCGTTCTTGATTAATTCTGCCGAGATATTATCTATTCCAGGTGCCTTGTCGTTATTCAACTCTAGTATACTCTTTGTTACTTCACCGTAGGTCGGGTCTGTTACTAGTGGTTGTGCTGGCGATATTTCTTCCATTTCATAGTTGTTATTTTCCCTCACCCCTTGTTTTAATAAGTTCGCAAAGTGTTGGTGCCCAATTTCATAACTTCTTCTGTCTCTACTATGAGTTTTCCATCTGAATTCTTACGAACAGATGACCTTGGGTGGAAGTCTTGTTTGGTGTTTCTTAGCACATTATATAGCCTCTTAGCTTCTTTTTTTCTATGTGATTGTACCAGTTCTTTAATTTGGGAATCCAACCGTGCTCTCTCATTAGTTTCTTGATATTATTTCTCAATTCCTCGTATTCTTCCCTTCTGTTCCTTGTTGGTCTTTGGATTAGCTTACTTCTGGCTTCGTTTCTTTTATCCACTGCCTCTCTGCATTCTTCGTCCCACCATGATGCCCTTGGTTTTCTCATTCTATAACCAATCTTTGTTTCTGCTGTTTTTGTGATACCTTCTTTTATTATTATTATTATTACCCCCCCCCCCCCCCCCCCCACATAGTCAAAGGCTCTGTGTTTGCGTATTGGATAACTGATCAGACTGTATATTTTACATTGACGCAAGCAAATAATAATTAAGAACAAACACGACACACCATAGAAATCAGTATGAACCAAAACATAATATAAATAACAATATCCACTTATTAATTAAAAGCAGTTAAGTATTTATTGCTCTGTGTATGTTATAATACAACAATTTACATTGAGGTCAGTGGTATCCCCCTCTTAATATGGGACAATGGCCACCGTTAGTAGATCCATTATTCTTATTTTCATGCGAAAACGATTACCACGCGAACGCGTCCTTAATCTGTAATTAGTTTCGTCACGTGATTACCGCAACTGTTTGTTATGAATTTGATGCATAATTGTCATTATAATGTCGGTATGCTTACGTCTAATATATGGTTAAAGTGTGCATAACCATATATGAACGTACACGTAGGCACTTATGAATTTGTAAATTACGCTTCTGTGGCACCTCATTTAAATAACAATTGGAGGTGATAAATTCATAAGATTATCGAGCGTCGATAATATTTATAAGTGAAACTCATTGTTCGCCCGTAAACGGAGTATTTCGACATGCAGAATGTTTCCTTAATATTTAACATATTTTGCAAGTCGTGATTTTACTTTTATCTCATTATTTAACATATAATGAATTTTCCGCGCGAGGTATGTTGATTGGTTTGCGATTGTATGCACTAATATGTCAACGTTTTATGTTATCGCGTCAAAGTGATCGGTATTTGTGGCTTTTAACATCAAAGTGTGAAAACATTCTCTTTGTGTGCTGTAAATTGTTTACACATATACAACTTTACAATTTCCTATAAGTAAAACTGCATTTGTGCTTACACAAAAAGCGAAACTCTACGAATTAGTCAATCAAATTCACGCCACGTCAAAGTGGCATGCTGAATTAATGAGCAAAACGCTCGAACTTTGGGTAGAATTCGAATTTATTTGTAAACTGTAAAAATGTGTATATACGTAATACTTAATTCAAAACATATTTCCGTGACCTTTATAGTTTAAGTTTTTTTAAAATAGTTAAATAATTAAGCATTAGAATAAGAAAATAAATTTTTAGTTGTAAATATAGTTGTTAAGATAATAACGAGTTCCATAACCTTTAAGGTGCAACATCATGATGAAAAGTATATAGTAATTTAAGATAAAATGTATATACATAAAGAGGAATAGAAATAAACACAAAAATAAATTCATGTATTCTATATTTATAGAAAAGATGGGCACAAGATGTGGTTTGAGTATACAAAGGCCGAACCAAACTTTTCGCATTGTGTAAGAGTGGCATTAAATGTATTGAAAAGTGAACCACTTTTCAAAATTAAAAATTTACTAAAAATAAATAACAGAGAGAGAGAGTGATGTTGAAAGATGGAAGAGTGAAGAGAGTGAGCCATTTAAATGCCGTAAAATTGTACGAAAAAGGTGAAATTCGACAAGCTCGATATGAAAACGTGTTTCAAAATGAATAGACGTAGTATATAAATTTGTAAAAAGATTTTTATCTCTCAGACATTTTATGGTTACGTGATAAAATACAATAAATACCTGATACTTATATTTAATAGCATTTTTAAAAGGATATACAAAAAAGTGTTCTTTATTCGAAACGATATACTAAAAGTATAGATAAAAACACATCCTTGAAATGTTTTAATAAAGTAAAGGCTTCAAGGTAACAGGATAAATTTTGTTTAATTTGAATAATCTACAAAAAAGAAATAATGTTAACATTGTTGACAGTTATGTGCAGATCAACCTACATGAAGACGAAAGGAAATGGTTGGAAAGCAAAGGTGATGATGTCGAGGTCTATGTTCCTGATGGTGCGGTAATAGAAAGGAGAATCCCATCTGTGTTCAATATATTTCCGATTATTTCCAACAAAGATACCTATAACAAGAAAATACGGATAGTTTTAAGCAATGGGAAACGAAAGTACATAATAATGAAAGAAACAATGAATTCATTTACAAACATAATGAGGGATGGCGTTAGAAAAAGGAAGATATACCTACTGAAGACAAATAATCGCAGTGTGTAAACATTTAGTGCATTCTTGAACTGTCAAAAAGCAATATAGGTATATTTTTGACCTGAGAAAAACTTGAAGAAAACAAAAATGAACAGGGCAACACCAACATAACATTTATAGTGTTGAAGTTGTGGCGCTGCAATATGTCGTCCTATACAACACGATATGTCCTAACTGGATCCGCCATAATATTCGCACATATTGCATCCAAAAATTTATTACAAGGATCTAAGGGAACTATTATGGTTACTCTTATCAATATGAATGTGTGTAACGGCAGTGCTTTTTGCATAGTAAAAAGCCAAATTATATTTACGTCAAATATGTTCCTGTCAATATTTTTTGAGGTATTTGGACGATTTTTTTTGTGAGAGATTATATTAAAAATAATTTAATGGAGTTCTTATCTTTATAGGATAAATTTTTAAACATTTATAAGCGTTCAAAAGTGTATTCAAATCAAACAGAAACTAAAAATGTGATGAGATGTACATTACGAATATACATACAAATAAAAGTATTATAGCTATGGATTATTGCATCAGCAAAGCCCCGACATTTTCAGATATATGTATATTCATTGTGTCTATAAATGCTTTTGTCATAGAGTGGAACGTAAATAAAATATTATTTATATACTATAAGTATATACAGATTTTACTAATGACACTGTGCAGTATATCATCAGAATTATTATTATTACGTATATAAAAATTAAATTAAATTTATTTACTTTTTTTTACAGCGTCATTTGTTTACTGAAAACTAAAACTAAGAATATATTATGTTAGTTAGCGGTTTGAATCTCGACTAGTGAACTCTGGCCGACGCCGGGACCAGAGTTAAGATTTATTCACCTACCACTCACTGTACTAACTGAGATGTAACAAATAAATCTAATAATGAATGTAATACTGATGTTGTAATAGTGAATCATTTTGGACGTGGTACGCCCTTTTAAAGACTCGGAGGTGGGAGATGAACATTCCGGAGAATTTAGGCGTCGGAAAAGACGATGTTGGATCACGCCACCAGAAAATTCCATACAACAATAAACTATGAGAACTATTTAGATAACTTAGACGGGCAAAAAATGCATACATCGCCAATCTTAAATTTGAACAAAGAGTCCTTTATAAACTAAATATTTTAAATCGAATATTTTAGAACGGAATATATATATGACACAGATTTTAATGTTCCTGAAATTTTTAAAACGTATTTTATTTAGAATTTGAACATAATTTGAATTAATACTGATTTAAAAAAATATTAAACGTATAATATCCAGAAATAAATGAATAAAAGGTTGAACGCGTCTTTTTAAACGTAACAACTATTTATAATATTTAGCATCCAAATTGAAGTGTCGTATGTCATCTTACTTTACCGTTTTGTATTCTACAGCTTCTCACATACATTATCTCAGAAATGACAATATTTTTCACATTAGGTAACTATGCTAAATAATATACATATATACACACACATATTTTTAGTTTAATATGGCTTTTTTTCAGCCGGATGCTTCTAACCATTTAAATCAACAAATATACAACAGATTGGTTGTAATTCTTTAAATTATGACATCCAGAGTACTTATAATTATAAAATATGGAAAAAAAAACACATGAAATACAGTAGTTTTTCATGTGTCGCAAAACTCAAACGTCTAGATTAAATTGCCAATATTTAATTAATAACATTATTCGGAGGCGGATATATCGTTCATAAAAAAAGCACGTCTATTAAATCCTCACCGGGCATAATCGATATCATGTTTTTAAAATGCCATGCGATTAATATAAATGCTCGTTTGTTGTATAACGAATTTTTGATTGAAAACTATGAATATGTAACATTTGGAATACGCTAACTTTCCGGTAGCGAAGCCTACATAATTCTTCAGCAGAACTAGTTCACCTACACGTTTAGCGCGCGGACATTACAGATATAACGATATAACAATCAAAACGCCCTTATACATTCTTCCCTCTCTTTCTTCTCAATGTGTACTTGATAAACGCGCATTCTTTTCTGTATTCACTCTTGTTTATAAATTCACAGGTGTGGCACATTACGAACTGTAACATAATAATAATAACACACACACTCACACACAATATAAGAGTATTAAATAATAATTGCGTTGAGCTTCCAAAAAGAGAAATTTAAACAATTAAATTGTACTGTTCATAATAATCTGTTTTCACTTTCGTAATGTTTTCATCACATGAAGGTCATGGGAGTTATTTTTTTTGTATAGGTATATACATACATAATCCCAGAGAAAAATATAAGATACTCACGCGACAATATCCTTCGTAATTAGTTATGAAATTAGGACTTAGCTTTACTGTTTATAGTTGTTTGTTTGATTGAGTAATAGGTTTTGACAATTAGACGACTGCATCTTAATTAAATGTTAATGTGAGGACATTGATGTGAGTTGACCTCTAATAATTATTGAAATTCTAGACGACCATGTACTAAAACTTCCGACGTTTTGTTGATTAAGTAAAGATTATGTTTAGAATTAGAATATACAGGGTTGCTCATTAGTGCGTCAAAGTCCAATATAGGCGTTATTAAATAGTACTGAAAAAATTTGTTTTATAAAAAGTGGCACATAATTTGAATTATACAGGGTGATGCGTTAAAATAGCACACATTCGAAATTTTTTTTTAAAATGAAACACCCTATATATCTTTTGTTTTTCCTTATCTACTTTAATTTGTGTTTTCATCGATATCTGGGGTTTTGGTTTTGGATGACGCATTGTTGAGTTATCAACGAAAATTATAAAAACAATGGTCGCGACAATGTTTACCATAATAATTCTATGCGGTAGTATTACGATTGTCTAAGACAAAATTATTTAGTAAGTATGCAGCCAAGGCTGTGCCATTTTAACGCATCACCCTGTATAATTCAAATTATTTTCAAAATGTGTGTTTTTTGTTATTGTGCCACTTTATATAAAATAAGTTTCTTCAGTACTATTTAATAACGCCTATATTGGACTTTGACGCACTAATGAGCAAGCCTGTGTATTACAATATTATTTGCTGAGAGGTACGAGAGAGTTTTTAACGGAATGTAGGGATTGGATCGTAGTTACAGAGCATTTATTGTCAACTTTCGAAGATATTTTTAAAAAACTGAAATTGCCAAAATTTTCAGTTTTCATCCATGTCTTTGTAACCATTAAAGATATAACAAAAGTGAAAATGGCGCCTGGTAGTAATCATAAAATTTAATATCTTACTTAAAAATTCATGCCACACTTAATTATTAAGATATGACATAAATTTCAATTTTAACAAGATAACCAATCAAATGAAATCAGAAAAAAATAAGCATTTTAATGAAGCCATGGTCAACTGTGACTGCCATTAAAAAACAAAAAGTTTATGTCATAACTTGAGAATTAAATTGGTCATGAATTTTTAATGAAGATTATTCAATTCTACGTAAAAATTACTACCAGGTGCCATTTGTAGTTTTGTTCTCTACTTAATGGTTACGAAGATATGGATAACTGCAAATGTTGGATAATTTAATTGTTTTTTAAATACTTTCAGAAGTTGACAATAAATATCAAATGCTATCAAATACTCCTCAAATGTCTGAACAACTTTTCAGCCCAATAGATTTCAAAAAAAATCATTAAATATACACGAATGAACAAACTTTCCAAATCATGACGTCTAGTTGTTAATGATGGAGTATAATTTGATATGTTATTTGTGGTATTTCCATCGTTGGATTCTAAACAACCGACGTTTCGGCGCACATTACGTCTGCCATCTGCGGGGTGGCTCTATAAAGAGCTGTATCTTGCCAATACTAAACTAAATTGTTTATGACATTTCTAAATGTCACTTTTGACAGTTTTAAATATAATTGACATTTAGAATTGTCATGAGTGTTTTACATAAATTTTCACCTTAAAAACATAATTTAGTTTAGTTTTGGCAAGAAAGAGCCCTTAAACTTGCTAAAAATGCATGAGAAATATTCCGGTTGATACATCAAGGGTAGCTCTATAAAGGGCTGTTTTTGTCAAAATGAAACTAAATTTTATTTTTAAGGTGAAACTTTGTGTAAAACACTTATATAATTAGAACAATTCTAAATGTCACGTTTGATAGTTTTAAATGCAGTTGACATTTAAAACCGTCATAAGTGTTTTACACAAATTTTCATCTTAAAAACGCAATTTAGTTTAGTTATGGCAACAAGCAGCCCTTAAACTTTCCAAAAATGCATCAGAAACACTTCGATTGACACGTCAAGGGTAGTCTTATAAAGGGCTATTTTTTGTCAAAACTAAACTAAATTGTGTTTTTAAGGTGACACTTTGTGTAAAACACATGACAATTCTAAATGTCATTAAAACAGTTCTAAATGTCACTTTTGACAGTTCTAAATGCAATTGACATATCACCTTAAAAACACAAGTTAGTTTGGTTTTGGCAAGAAACATCCCTTTACAGGGCTACCCGGAAGACGGCAGACGCAATGTCGGCTGAAACATTGGTTGTTCAGAATCCAAACGATGGAAATAGCACAAATAACATATTAAACATCCCAATAGTAAAGTATGATTCAGTGAAGCCAGATAATACACAAAAATAGGCAAAACAAAAGTCAGTTATAGATACAATGAAATCATATGAATGTACAGAGGCAGCAATTAAAAAAAGAAAATTTTTTTGAGAAACTTAATTGAAACTCTTTACGTATGATTACTTCACTGTTCTTCTCAATCTTATTTACATATTCTATAATTAACATCACTTGTTTATTCACGCAGACACACACAACTCATTCAATCTTAAACCAATGAATAATTTACTAGATTTATTACTCTGATTCTGTGCAGGTATGATCACCTTTAAGTAGAATTGACATTTCAACACTGTCCGTGCAATTATTGATTGTTCCACTTTTTTTTTTGTCTCTAACATTGATTCTATCGCTCATGCTTGCTTGTGTCTATCTGCACATTGTTTTGCCCGTTATGTGATTTCGTTTCTTAATTTATGGTCTGTGTCGTCCATATTCGCTATTGCGTATAGCTTTCGCTTTTTTCCACCGTGCATTAAAAAAAAAAATCGAGGTTAAGATCAACGGATACTATTGTAGACCGCTCACGCAAAAATTACAGTACAATAATGTCGCGCATAAATTAAACCTTTATTGCGGAATCTTTTTTGTGTTTGTGTGTAAGAAAATGTATGCATAATTCTTTATGGCCTATTAATGTAAATTTTCTGGGAAATTAATTGCGTCCATTAATTCTCATAAAATCTTATGCCATAATTAAATAAATCGTTGTGTTGTCTAAAAATAGATTCGGCAAACCGTTAATTTATATCAAATTTGTAATGTACCATATATGACAGCACGTACGAGTTATGAATTGCGTGTTTTTTCTGTAAATATACCCGTGTTAGGAGGTTGGCAATTTTGCACATCCGTGGTTAATTGTTTTGCCTTCATGTTCTTATATGCAGATATTTTTATTTTCAAGAGTATCAAAATTAAGCGACAAAATTTACGCAAATCTATAGTTTATTCTAAACTCTTAGAAAAAAACTTCCTTAGTTTTCTATGTGTTCTTTCCACCGGAACAAACATGACTATGATTTCTAATAAGATATAACATATCAGCAGTTCTATGAAAGCCCATATTGTCGATTAGAAAAACAGCTTCTACTGTGTCATCGTTCTGTAAATGATCAATCAGTGTGACTAGAACTAATGATTTGACATCTTGTCAGTGTCACTGTTAAGTTTATATTTGTTTAGCCATATTTATGTTTTCATCTATTTTTCATTAATTTTATTTTATTTTGATTGATGGTAACCATCTTTACGATGGTCCAAAATGAAAAATATAATGTTGTCCATAATAGCCATCACTTGGAAGACCGTACAGGATCCCCAAGATCCTCACGGTCATATGACTGGTATAATTTTTCGAGTATGGATTCATATTGTGTTTCTTTTAGGAATATTGGTCCAGTTGTTAAGATTTTTTAACTTAATATGGAAGGTATATACAAAGACAAATGTAACTACTTAGAGGGTTTTTACGAAGGAAATGGAATTTATTCAAGTGGAATGTGATTGCTTGTGATTGCGGAGCTGAGATTGAAACAGTTAAACATATTGTTGAAGAATGTCCTCTAGCTAAATTTGAATTTGGATATACAGATTTACATAATTTAACGCCAGAGGCTATTTCTTGGATCTTAACAATTAAAGACCTTTAGTTTTGTGGCACTGTGATGTAGGTTTTTTATGCTGCAGGTTTTTTCCTACATCCTAGACTAAATATTGCAATGTTTCAAAGAGCCCCTGTAGTTATGGCCCTTCTAAATATATTTCTATTCTTGTAATATAACTTACATATGTTTCTTTTGTTGTACCTGTCATGTAGTTTCATACGAATATACATATACGTACTAGAACTGTTGGAAAGTGATTTGTATTGTAGTGTGGGTCTATCTTTGTATTTGAAATATATATACAAAGAATTCAAAGTCATGGCAGTTGCAATTGAATAATTTCGAGCTTTGCATAAATGAGCTGCCTCATTTTTGGGAGATCTGCCATGAGACACCATTGAGTGAACTTGGACACCAAATTCGTGGATAAAGAATAGGTATTTTTTCTCTTTTATGCTAGTCGAAGTTATTTTGTATCACTGCAGGCGTATTTCTTCTCCTTGGTTAGTATGTTTATAATTGTCTTCACGGTATGATGGAAATCCTTTAACTGTTGACTGTTGATAGTGAAAGTTGCAGACGGGGCCATTCGGCTAAACATATTTCACGCAAACGACGAAGTATTTGAGTGCAATTGTAATAATATAAAAAAATATATTTAAGAAGTTAGTTTCTTTCTCTAAAGCTTGTTCTTGAAATTTAATTTAAAATTGATAGATGAAAACCGTGCTTTAAAATAAAGTTAAGGAAATTATCAAAAAACAAAGTTAATAATATATGCATAAATGTGAAAATGGAAAATATTGCAATATGGGAAATTACACACTTGTAGTATTATTTATTTTGGAGTGTCCTGGATTCTGAACGCTCATACATATAAGTACGTCACCTGGTGCTCACATCTAATCTTTTTTATCAAGAATCGGACAAACGAAGCTCGGGCTTCTCAAAGGCAAAAGTATTGAAACTGCACTGTTTGATGTCACACCATCATATCTTGGCTGGTCTTGAAAATAAATAAATACCGTGTGGGGTTATTTTCTATGTATTAAATGCTTTTGATAGTATTGAATATCAATGCTTACTTCAAAAGCTGAAGCTTTATGGTATTACAGATATTGGGTCTTGCTTGCCTCAGTAGTTAATAATAAGACAGGCAGCAAAGGGTTACTCTCACTAGGGATGGTAAAACAGTGGTATTCTAATTCTGAAAGTATAAACCAAGGAGTACCACAAGGCAGCATCCTTGAACCTCTGTTGTTCTTAATTTACTTTAATTACATTTACTCTCTAATGTAATGAAGTATGGATACGATACAACTGTTTTGTGGAGGCTGATACTTTTAATCATCTGCCGGAATGGCCAGTTCTTCAATGAAAGAAATTGAAGAGCGGTTCATTAAAAACAACTTACACGTAAACCATGATAAAACATATGCAACACTCTTCTTTCTGCACAACTTACCCAGAGTACGTAAAGTAACTAAATATCCGACAAAAATCTGAGCCCGCTTGTCTCGGGGTCGTTGTCGACGAATTCTTCAAATGGAAACAACACATATACAGGGTGTCCCAGAAATAAAAAGACGGAGTAGCAGATATGTAACGTCCGAACAGAAATAGGCCCAAATATACCACAATAACGAAGAAATTAAAATTTTAATTTTCTATGTTGTTTTTTAGATAAAAAAAATTACATTACGGACCTGGCACAGAATGTATGTTTAAAATTCACGTAAGAATGTTCATTTGTAAATAGAAACGAAGACGCATTCATAGAGAAAAATACGCTTTTATTTGCATAAAACGCGAAAAAACGTTAAATCTTAAAAACATATTTTTTGCGGGATGTGTCTCAATAACGCAGCTATGTAGTCCGTTATTGACCCAGATGGGTGACCTACTTTCTTGCAGGCAATAAAAGGTTGTTTTTATTTTTAAAATAGGAAGGTTGTTGCTCTTTAATGTGTTCGTAGTTGGAAATAGCTGATTATTAGAATATTCAATAAATCGTATTTTTCTAGCATGTTTAAAATTAATGTAATTAATGGTTTGATATTTATTATGAAGTATCTATTCCTCCTCCTTTTTTTTAACACAAGTAATATGGTGGTTCTGAAAAGCACCGATTGTGAAAGTGAAGCAGGTGGATATTTAGTGCAGGGTCGGCGTAAGGCCAATTGAATTCTTTATTATTTTTTTTCTGCCGTCTGCGCACGAATAAAGACTTGATATTTTGAGGGTACGTTTTTACACAATCTAGCTTCCGATTTCTGCTACTCCGTCTTTTTATTTCTGGGACACCCTGTATATACACATATTATGCAGAACACTGTGCAGTTTCTGTTACAGTATCCATCTAATGAAAGAAAGACCTTGTCAGTGAATATGTATTAGATTTCGCATCGTGGTCTGGCGTAGAAGTAACGATCTCTCTAAGATCTTTATAATAGAAAAGCGAATCAAAGGTACTATACCGGGTGTCCAGTTTAAAATGCAGTACATGGGGATATTGGAAACCGTTGGAGATACAACGTCGGTTAAATGGAAGAAAAGTTGCGTATTCATTTGTCCATGAATAATCTGACATCAGATTTTAAAATTTTTGTTTCATTGGGCAGATACAGGGTGAAAAAGAAAAAAATGCATTTTTGAAAATCTTCCATATTTTGTTTCGTAGAAGAGATAAATTTACAAAAGTTGTAAGCTAGGGATAACAAGTCATGAGGATTTTAAAAATGATTAAAAAAAATCTAGGCCTACTAGATTTTGCGTGACAATAATCAACTTTTGTTTTTCTTATGGCAGCCATATTGGATTTTGACATTTTTAATATCTTCAAAAAAAATGCTATTCAATGATGTATAACATGTTTATGTTCAGGATACTAAAAACATGAAAAAGAGAGAAAGTAAGATTTTAACATAGTAGGCCATGGAACTGTGGATATCTTAAGTATATACTGATAAAAAAAACAAAAAACAACAAGTCTCCAAGTACTGTTAAAATATCTTTAACATTTTATTTATTAGTATTCATTAAATAAAGGTGGTTAGGTAGCTGAATCATTAATGTAACAACTGTTCAAATAAGCCACCGTTCATTCGTATGCATAATCTACATCGTGTTAGTACTGCCTCACAAGATTGTCTAACCATGTTCGGTGTCATTCCATTCAGTGCTTCTTCAACTGCTTGACGTAATTCTTCCACATTTTCATAAGATCTCGAATACACCGTGTTTTTCAGATAGCCCCATACAAAAAAATCAAGAGGTGTGAGGTCCGGGGACCTAGCAGGCCACCCTATTGGACCTCGGTTACCAATCCAGTTATTGTAATATTGATTATTTAAATAATTTGTAACCAACAAGGAATTGTGTTGCTGAAAATACATATTTTGCAACGTGGCAAGTGGAAGTTCTTCAATTCTTTCAGCAACATGTACGCGCAAAAGTTCTAAATACCTTTCAGAATTTAAATTCTCATTGAAAAAGAATGGACCGGTAACATGGGTATCAATAACACCGATCCACACATTAAATCCCCATTTGACTTGCTGTCTAATGCCACGACTAGGTGTGGATTTTCATCGGACCAAAAGATAGTATTTTTACGATTAAACATTCCAGAGTTAGTAAATCGACTCTCATCAGACCATAAGATTTTCGCAGAAAAGTTTGGATTTTTATTATGTTTTTCGATGAACCAATGACAGAATTGTGCTCTCCGTATTTCGTCACCATTTTGAAGCCCTTGACTGGCTCTTTCACGATAAAGTTTGAATTTGGCACGCTTTAAAATGGTACCAGCTGTTGACCTAGCGACGCCAAGTGTATTTTCAATTACTCGTAAAGACGTACGGGGATTTTCAACCACTGCTTGAAGAACAATATTTTCATTATTTTCATTGTTTTGCTTTTTTGGGGTTTGACAAAACTTCCATGCATTATCAAATTATCACGCAATCGGCGAAAAATGCTTTTTTCTGGCTGCCGCCTTTCAGGGTATCGAAATACATTTCTGCAGCCAATTCATCATTTCTTCCACTCAAAATAAAACACTCCAGCATTTGATATTTGTCACTACTTGTAAAACGATCCATCTTAGGTTTGCTCAGTACAGATACTTGGATACAATGAGATTAACAATAAGATTACTGACAGTTCAGAATAAACTTCACAGCTTTTAGAGTTGTTTAATACAAATGTCACATTTATTATCACGGCCTACTATGTTAAAATCTTACTTTCTCTATTTTTCATGTTTTTACTATCTTGAACATAAACATGTTATACATCATTGAATAGCATTTTTTTTGAAGATATTAAAAATGTCAAAATCCAATATGGCTGCCATAAGAAAAACAAAAGTTGATTATTGTCACGCAAAATCTAGTAGACTTAGATTTTTTTTTTAATCATTTTTAAAATCCTCATGACTTGTTATCCCTAACTTACAACTTTTGTAAATTTATCTCTTCTAGGAAACAAAATATGGAAGATTTTCAAAAATGCATTTTTTTCTTTTTCACCCTGTATCTGCCCAATGAAACAAAAATTTCAAAATCTGATGTCGGATTATTCATGGACAAATGAATACGCAACTTTTCTCCCATTTAACCGACGTTGTATCTCCAAGGGTTTCCAATACCCCCTGTACTGCATTTTAAACTGGACAGGGTGTATACAAACTAAACTTTAACCAGGCACGCAGATGCTAGGCATGACTACGGTACCAGGCATGGTGATCGCTACTCTTATCCAATACACAGACTTGCTGTGAATGAGAGTGGTTTGGGTTTTGCAGGATTAATTTTTTTTTAAGAAATTGCCAAGATTAGAGATATTAATACTCTTATCTGTATTTAAAAATAAAACATATATGTTACTATTATGTGAAATAGAACCATACAGTATGGAAGACTTTCCGAACTAACTATTACTTGCATTACTATTGTTTAGTTTGACGTTTGCTTTGTTTTTGCTTTGTAACTGTATGGTAATAAAGTATATTATTATTTATTATAATACCAATTAGAAATGCATTTTGATATTTAAACTTTCAACCACTCGACAATGATAATAGGCCATTAAGAATAGGGTTAATAACTAACTACAAATGGACAAGCGCATTCTTTTTATTGCTTGCCACCATAGAAAAAATGAAGTTACTACTCGATTATCACAGAATCGTTTGGAAATGTTTCAAACGATGTACTGTGTTAGAACCATTCGTAATATTAAACCAGAACAAACCTATTGAGCGCAGTCGTGTATGAAATCAATTATAGTGGTTCAAGAAAAAAATTCATGTAAGACGTTTCGTCGTGCGACACGGTTACCATCTAATTTAATGTGTTTACAAGAAGTCTTGGAAAAAGATATATCCCTCTTCAACTAACGACCTTAATTTATGTAAATGTTTGTAATAAATTATAATTGGAAATATAATATACCATATTTTTGAATGGAGGAAGTAAAATATTCCTAAACAGTTTAAAAGGATTCACTGCAAAACGTGAATTTTATCCGAGACTAGCTGTTCTGTTATATGTATTTGTGTTCATAATTAATTTCTGATTCCTGATAGGAGAAACCAACAAAATTCCTCTACAGATAAATTGATTTTGCATATTACGGTAAATTGAAAACAGAATCTGATACTGCTTACACATCCCTATTGTATTTTTGCAACAAAGTTAATTGAAATACGGTCGCTGAAACCGTTATAAGTTAACGTGATGTATGTGGGATGTTCGTAAAATTTTGACATTTAGCGGACATCACATACAAGAAAAAATTTAACTACTCACCTCTAGATGGAGTTCATATAGAAATTTAAATAGCTAGTCCCGTTATGTTACTTATTGTATATGAATATCTCTCGATCATTCGTTAAAATCAACAAAAGTACTCATCTCTCTGAATTAATAAAGTGATATGAATTAACATTCATATCACTTTATTTATTTATTGTTACGTTTTCAATTATTCTAATTAAGTTTTATTATTGGAGATGTGTGCGCTACATTATGTAATCTACTGTAATGTAGTGTACACAGTAATATTAACCGTACGGATTGCATTTTCAACGACTTCTTTATACACATTGGCGCGTACAATCATACATCAGCACCATCTATGTACGTGTATTCACATCAGCGGTAATTTCATGCCATATTTTACGAGACGGGTTGGGCACGGCGTACAGCACCATTCACACATTTCTCTTTCCGACGATTCACCCATCCAATAAAACCGACATTATATCACCTGATCAGAAAGAAGACCACTATTTCAATGCTTCTCGCGAGGCTCTCTCTCTCGAGATCTTTGCGCGATAGTATTGCAGAATGAGAAGGAAAAAAACGAGAGGAGAAGAATCCACCGCTTCAGGCAGTTCGATCTCTCGGAACCGTTAAAGGAGTCAAAGGTTTCTTCCTTCTTCACTCATCTGGCGTGTGGGTGCGGTCTCCTATTATGCAAACTGATTGCACCACATCACTACATAACACCCGATTATGTCTTGTATACATTTATGCTTACTTTGTATGTTGTGGGTAATGTAAAGAGACTGACACGTCCTGTTATCTAGAGAGATAAATGTGTTGCCTCCTCGAACTATGTAGTCGCTCGCTTAAAATTGATCTACCACCGGTTGCTACTGCCTTTTACCTTCAGCTAACAACCCTCATTTTCTCCTAGAGTTGCCCGTGCTCGCCGTTTCGGATGAAACTCACCTTTTAATGGCCTTTTATCGCTTCTGTGTGCGGTTTTTAATGTAAAAAAAGGTCTGCGAAATTGGGAGATCGTTATATTCTTTTGGGAGGTATAAAGGGAACCCCACTGAGTAGTTAGCCAGGAGAATGATTCATTAGTGGAGTTAAATGCGTTTGATCATTTAGGTACATTGGAAAAGAGAGAATCTACAGAAAAAGTTCTAATACACGAGCACTGAATACACCTATCTATCTTTTTCTTATATTTGATTAAATGAATTATATAATTTAATAACTAATTAGTCTAAAATAAGCGACTTCAACTGCCACAGTGACGATAAATCTTTCACCATTTAGCGATATCTCGGTGAGGCAAAATAACAAGACTATAAGATATTTTATACCTATATTAAACACACTAAATGGCTCCAAACATTTTAGCGACCTTAATTAAACGTGGGACAGCTGCATATCATAAAGAACACATCGTAATGTAAATTCATTTTTTCCGGGAGCAATACGAGGGCGTATTTTTATGTTATCTACCTAGCCATGAAACAAAAGAGTGACGATGTCAAACAAATTATTGAAAAATTGCTGGCACTGTTAGAAGTACATGTGCTAAGTTGTGTTTAGTTTATGCTGTGTATAGAGATTTGAGACGGTCCATTTCTCGATAAAATGAGTGAAACTAAAGTTGAACATCGCAACGTAATAAAGTTCCTGACAAAGGAAGGCAATGGTCCAAAAGCAATTCATGAAAGAATGGTTGCTGTATATGGGGAAGATACACCATCTTATTTCCAAGTAAAATATTGGTCTGAACTCTGTAGATGGGGCTGAGAGTCAGTCAATCAATGATGATCCAAAGTCCGGACGACCCGTTGAAGCTCGACCTGAAAACATTGTGCGAAACGTCGAAAATTTGGTACTGAAAGATCGGCGTGTAAAGATCTCTGT
The DNA here is from genome assembly GCA_963170755.1 of Amphimallon solstitiale. Taxonomy (NCBI): domain Eukaryota; kingdom Metazoa; phylum Arthropoda; class Insecta; order Coleoptera; family Scarabaeidae; genus Amphimallon; species Amphimallon solstitiale. The sequence continues at coordinate 251,089,608 of OY720675.1, forward strand.
CATTGCCAATGAAGTCTGTATATCCGAAACAAGTGTTCTCAAACTTTTGCATGACGATTTGGGTATGAAGAAGGTGTCTGCACGGTGGATACCCAGATTGCTTACACCTGAACAAAAACTGTGCAGAAAAGAAGTTTCTCAAGAAAATTTGGTCAAGTTGGAGAAGGAAAAAACATTTTTATCTCGAATTATTACCGGGGATGAGACTTGGGTATATTACTGGGACCCTCCTACTAAACAAGAATCCATGCAGTGGGTTCATAAGGGCTCTCCACCACCAAAAAAAGGCCAAAACACAATTTTCTGGAAAAAAACTGATAACAACTGTTTTCTGGGATTCTGAAGGAGTTTTGCTTATTGAATATATGCTGAGACGGTCTACCATAAATGGAGAGGCCTACGAAAACACAATTACAATTTTAAAAACTGCTCTGGAGGAAAAACGCCCGCATTCTTATCCACTAAAAAACTTGTTGCTGCACGACAATTGTCGGGTTCATAAGGCAAACAAAGTTCAGCAGATAATCAATGACTGTGCGTTTATAGAGTTAAGGCATCCACCTTATATCCTCGACCTAGCTCCGTCAGACTTCTTCTTTTTAAAAATTTAAAAAAGCATCTCAGATGAAAGCGTTTTGCTTCTGATGAAGAACTCAAAGAAGCTGTTGAAGAATATTTTGCGGGGTTACCGAAGCAATTTTTTTCTGGGGGTATAGGGCAACTGGTAAAAAGATGGAATAAGTGTATTAGTTTTGAAAGGAGTTATGTAGAAAAATATTTTTTTTTCTTTTATGTGCTTTTTTTCATGGCTAGGTAGATAACATAAAAATACGCCCTCGTATTTTTAAATATTTATAATGCCTGATATTTTAATTTAATTTCAACGGGTTAAGCCGCCTAATTTACGCGAATAAAAGTAATAATTTTTCCACCCAGTTTGGCACTTTTCCTATATACATTTTCTATATACAAAAACGAAACAAAAAAGAAAATTAAAGCAGGTCAATTAGTATCTTCGAAAAGCTTTCTGTTGATAGTATTTGTGTGACTTCTTGATAACCTAGAAAATTTTAATTTGAATTTTTTTATTTGTCATTTAGAGAATTTGAAAGTCTATTAAAAACAGTAGTAAAAATGAAAAGATGCCATTTAAACATTTTTTGATGACATCATAACTTTTTCAGGGGCATCAAGAAACCAAACAGATATCATCTACAGGAAGCCTTGTCAAAATACTATTTAACCTGTTTTTGCATATCTCCTAAAAATCATCCTTTTCAATTTTTTTTTTGGTGTTTCCAAACTTTTTGGACTAAGTATATACTAGGTATACCTTGTCTCAGAATAAGAAGAAGTGATTCAAATATGGCGCCAAAATGGTATATATTTTTATGAAATTTCATTGGTTCTTGCGTAGGCAAATTTAATATGAAAAAAATAAATTCGCGATTTTCGTCATATGTCATAACATAACCAAGCTTTATCCTGTGAAAATTTTTGTAAATTTTTGCGTTGGTTTATTATATTTCACTGTGTTATTAAATATAACATGTAGTTTAAGTACGTCAGGGCAAACAGCGTCGACGATTGGTACATTTAATACAAGAAAAAAATTATTTTAAATTGTAGAAATTGTTAACGCTACAAGCATTAAAAATGGCAACAGTAATTGTAATAAACATCTCCACGACACTAAGATATAGTTACTACTTTATTATATGACTGGCAAAATCAACAACAATATGGCATAACTAAAGAATAGGAAGAGGCGAAATAATGTTTCCTAATGAAAGTGAAGGCAGGCATTTTAAACTACTGGAATATAATGAATGTGTTAAAAGTACTATACGGTAACTTGGTGTGGAGCTTTCTTTTAATGTACTTCTTCGAAGATATAAAAACTTAAAAGCTATCTGTTAGAAAAAAGATGTGGATTTATGGATGATATCGTAGAATCATTTGTTATTTGTGTCGGAAATAGTGATAGTGGAGCTAACTTATTATGGTCCAGGGAATCATACTAATTTCTTCACCCAGGTTTTAGATAATGAGTTATGTGTTATGATTGGGTATCGGCAGCAATATTGGTTCTGGAGATGATGTATTTACTATTACTTGGTAAGTATAAAGATGCAAGTACTTACCAAGTAACAGTAAGTACATCTTCACCAAAAGCAATACTGCAGGGCAATGCACCCGTGACTGTCGATCCCTAGTTACGATATTAATAGGATGTTTTACCATTTGCAATAAATTTACAAACAAAATTTAAAATGATTTGTTTTACATAACAAAAAAAGCAGATATATAACAATGATAATAATACAGAAATTTAACTCCATTAATTGCAAAATTAGTTGTAGCACATCAAGAAGAAACCATTTAGCAAATAACAATTAACCTTGAGTTGCAGTTTCTTATTCCATCTATTAAGCATTGTAGTTGAAGAGGTACTTTTAATTCTCTTGGTAGATAATTAAAAAGTTTAGAACCAAGATGTTTGTAAACTTTTTTTAAATATCTGCTGTAATAATGCACGGGCGGTAGTAATTAATTGCATAATTTAGTATCATACAAGTGAGTTATTTGGTTTGTGCATCCCGATATATGTTTATGAACAAAAGTAAGAACTTCTGAAATGTAACTATCATAAATAGTTAGGAATTTATTAATCTTTAACGTATTTTATACGTTTCATTTATTGCCAAAGTGAACAAGATTCAAATAGCTTATGTATGTAACAGAAACACTGAATAAAGTAGAAGAATATCACTATATCAATTTATTTTCGAATAGAAAATATTATGATAAAATGATATAAATACGCGACTTTCTAAGAAAATTATGTGCGTAATTATATTTTGACAAATTTGTTTATAGATCGTTGATTCTACGTTTGCATCTATAGTATTTACGCCTTATATTTTACAACTCTTACCTCGATCAATTTGCGTATTATCTAAATTTATATTACTGATAATATATATACATATATACGCAAAGCATATATGCATGTGTCAGGATACACACATACATATAGTGCCATTATCGACAATCAACGCACAGACCTCTGGTTTCGCCCTTTAAGGCCTCGTCAATGTACGTGCGACTGCTGGTGATGACTTTTAAACTAGAGTCTCTACTTATGTCGGTTTAGGTGGCAAATGCCCGTGAAAATATCACAGCGACAACTGGCACCCAAAAGCGACACCGAAAGCGATGGTTTTTAGTTGCATTCCGATATAAGTAGGGATCTTAGTTTAAAAGTCATTACCGGCAGTCGCACGTAGACTGACGAGGTCTTAAAAGGCCGAAACACGGTGTCTGTACGTTGATTGTCGCTAATGACACTAGATGAATGTGTGTATCCTGATACATGCATATATGTTATCAGTATTGTATCTTCATTGATAATTTTACCATTTTATCTATTTAACTCATTTCATTTTTAAATTTATATTAGTGATATTGTAATCAATTCTGTTAGGGAAAAGCATACTAATTAATTACCTTCTCTTTATTCGCTACTAAATTTAATAGGAGTTGAACAATAAAGAAATCAAATATGCTGTGCGTATTCTGCAATTAAGGAAACAATACATAAATTAAGCGATAAAAGATCTAAAATCATTAGAAAACAGATATTTCTCTAGGTCTAGGGTCAACACGTTTCACTTTTTAATTAAATAATTTATATTTACTTAATTATTAATAATAACCAACACTTTCTAACGTGAAATTTAATCTGAACTTGTTAATTCTTAATGAACACCATGATGAATCAAGAGCTATAACGCTTTATTTACTCCACTTTGAAACACATGCATAGCAATTAAGGAAAAGCAATTATACAAAGACAAACTATTCCCCGTCTAACTGGTACAGAGAAATTTGTGCAATTCTACTTTTCATCGCTTTAAACGAACACTGTTATTTTCTTTAGATGTGGCCACCGCTAGATGGAGCAGCGCATTCCGTAACGGTCGACGCAGTACCGATACGACTGAATCGGTAACACGAAGCGACCATGAAATCGATTACGTTCGAGAACTTGCGTCGCCTTGTCGGAGGCGGTCGCAAGAAAAAGGACAAGGAATCCTCATTCAAAAGGAGCGACTCATTCAAAAGGATCTCCATCAGGAAGAGCTACCTGGATCGCGGTAAGAAGAAACACCTTCAGAAGTTAGAAGTAGCCACGCAGACGGTGGCGGAGGAAGTGTTGTCGACTGATATTTGTGAGGTTAGCTCGGATAAAATTAAAAAGGTCGATAGTTCAGTGCAAGTAGATAAAATTGATTTGAATAAGTTGGCCGGTAAAGAGAAATCCAACAAAGAAGGCCCCGGCCAAAGTGTAATCGCTTATGGACAGTGGTTGAAGGGTATCAGGAAGGAGGAACCTACTTGTACTGGTGTCAGAGGTGCTGAAAGGACTATCATATACGTTCCAGCTTGTGATGATGAAGATAACTTACCGGCCCCAGTTATAAGGCAATTGTCTTCATCGCCAGTCTTTAGGAAAAAATCACCGATTGTCGAGAGGAAAGTTTTGGAGGACGAAGCCAAGAAACCTAAGCAACCAAGTCCTAGTTTGCAGAGAAAAGAAAGTAATGATTCTGCCGTCGAAATGTTTCCCTGGGGACACTCTTCTGATCTCAAGAAGTCTCCCAGGTTCAAGAGGAGATCTAGACCTACAACTCCTCTATTGCCGGATTCCGGTGCGGAAGAAATGTGCTCCTTGTCGATAAGTCTGGGAAGGATTTGGATGGACGCACCTCAAAATATGGCACCCAGAAGTTTAGAAATGCCACGATCCGCGTCGAGCCAACCCTCCGCTCATCATTCGTTAGACAGTGCTTTGAAAGAACTCAGAGACGATCCTATAGTGATAAATCGATTACAAAAACGTACAACTCCTCCTGTCGGACGAACTTTATCCTCAACCAGTAACACTACGGCTTCCACTGGATTATTTTCCAGTAAAGATTCTGGATTTTCCTTCTCCATATCGGTACCTAAATTATCCGAGGATACCAGTAACGCTCCAGCGAGAGGTTTCTTTAAGAAGAAACCCAAGCCGAAATTATCGGTTAGTCGCGAAGGTTACTTCAAACGAACTTCTGGTGCTTTAAACGAAAGGAATTCGATCAGGAGGAGAAGCAGTCGGAAGAAACTTACGGGATCTGCCAGAAAGAAGAATTCGCAAAAATTCGACATGTATCAAGTAGTGGTGAGTCGACCTCGTTGCCTGAAGAACCTCAAGTTAGATCCAATGATTTTTGTGCCACCGGAAAAACGAAAAGCCGTACGGAAGAAGCCGTCTTTCAAATTGGAACTGAGAGAGATAAGAAATTGTCCACCTAGGGATGCTGTTCACTCGAACGGTAGCGCTGATGAAGGACTTTATGAAAGTTTACCGGGTGATCTCGATGATTTCTCCGACGACCAACCGCTCAGCGGTCGTATATCCAGGATAAGTTTGAGGGAGGAAGATGACGAGGCGACGTTCGCTTCCGGTAGTTTTTTATCGATTAACGAGGATGGTAACTCGACGACGGACGATAACTCTAATGTGTCTTGTAGTGCTAATCCGTATGCGTCCGTTGGTGTTTCGCCAACGCCACGAAGAAGACCTGTGCGCAGAAAGAAGTCGGGTTTAAGCAGGAAGAAAAGTATTACTTACGTGGCGAAGCCGATTGTGAAGAGAGCTCCATCTACGTTACGGAGACTACCAAAAAAGAACGGTGAGTAATTATTGTATTATCATACTTGAGTATTTAATTGAAGCATTCACTTCAATTTAATTTAATTTGCAATTGCAAAAAATCGATTACGATTGTCAATAAAATAAATATACAAAAATACGATACTATAGTATATATATATATATATATATATATATATATATATATATATAAAAATTAATAAACACATTAGACAGTCACAAGCATCATTCCTGTGCTTTTCCCATGGTTTCTGTTTTCCCCCATTACTATGTGTGTAGAATTGGTTAACTTTTTCCGCCCCGATGTTGCTTGAAAAGTGATTTACATAGATTATAAACAAAACTGGCCCTAATACTGAGCTCTGCGGAACTCCTGTACTTTTTTCTGTATTCTTCATACTTGTTATGCAATTCCATTTCACACAACCACCTGTTCCCTGTTGGACAAGTAGGCCTATAAATTGTGGACAGTGGTTTTCAAGAATTTCGTAATCTCAATTATATACAGTGTTCTATGTTTCAGAAAGTTATTGTAAGAGATATTTATTTAATTTTGAATGTATACAGAAGGGGGCTGTACCATCACTAAAAAAGATTCAAATATAAGATTCATAAAATCCCTCCTAATATTTTGGAATTATTTAATATAATTATACAGTGTCTTCTATTTTGGCCTATAAGTTATAAAACTTTACACCCCAATAGTTAACTCTTTGAACAACCAAAGCATTTCCGTATATTGTATTTGTGAATGTTTCAATTACGAATAAATTTTGATTTATTTTAAATATCAACACTATGGCTTTGCCATTATTGATCGATTGCCCTTTATCATTTTTTGCGAACTATGAGCGAGGTATCATCTACATTTACAATGACTTATCGCATAAACACAATTTATGTATGTTATCATCAATATGAATCAGTTTGTTTAAACCAGTTAGTATAAAACTAAAACTAAGTATTAATCGTACTAATTCTGTCAGAAAAATGTATATCTTACTTAGTCAAACATTGTATTATATGATTATGATTAACAATCTTTCTTTTATTTTAACATAATTTTACTACAATACCCAAGAAAATATATTGTTAATTATGATTAAATACTTGATATGTATTTAAAGTAACCAAATCTTGATATAAAGAATCACAATTATTTATTATTATTTTTTGATTTATCAAAACTGTAATGACTTAAATGATGTTAGATTAGACAGGTATGATTGTTAATTGTCTTATGGTTTTCTATATAAATTAAATGAAAATTTTACTATTATACCTTATTGATTCAATAATTTTAAAATCAGTAAAAGATTATGTATATTTTGAAATACTTAAATATGTCCAGCTGCGGCCACCGAAATGTACACGATACTTTAGACAAATTTCCCTATTTTTCGGTAGATTGAATCTGGCTTCATCCATTGACTTTCGTGGATTATGCACTTTTTTTAATCTTGTAAAAGAAAATCTAAATATATATATTAAATATAAGAAAATTCGTCTATGATTTAAAGTAAGAAACAACTTGTAAAAAAAAATCGTATACAATTCGGTGGCCGCAACTGTCCATAAAGCAAAAGAAAGTATTGAAAAGTATTTTCGACATGTCGTTTCTATAGATACAGCCAGAATTATTGAATGTCTGTTTAAAATATTCAAAATTTTTACTAATGTAAATTTACTTTTCGAAGAATTAAACAAGAAAGTTAATTATGTATAGCTTTCATCCAATTAGTTAGTCCTACTTAAAACATCCGGCAGATCTTGAACCATACCACGTATACTCCAAGAATAATCAGATCTTTGTTAGTATTGTTTGAAAATGTAATTCTACAAGTAGTCAATCCCGTAACGCCTCTACAGTCAAGCCCCTCATGTGTAGATAAACTTGAATGATATTCGGTAATACTACTTTTACTTATTCCCTGTATATAATTACTGTGACTTACATATATATCTATACGTAAAACGTATATGCATATATATGCATGTGTTTGAGATACACACATACATTAAGTGCTATTGTCGACAATCGAACGCACAGACACCGGTGTTTCGACCTATGAGGTCTCATCAGTGTGCGTGGAGATTCTCGACAATAGCTTCAAGACTTAAATCACTGCTTATGTCATTTTAGCGTGTTAAATGCAGTGAGAGTATCACAGCGACATCTAACACCCAAAAGATGACACAGAACAAAGCGATGGCTTCTGACGGCATGTTCTGCTATACAGAGGTCTGTATGTTAATAGTGTATCTCATGTAATAGAGCCTTAGGTGGCGTCACCGATCAAAACGAAAATGAAAAGTGTGAACACATGGATGTTAAAACTAACATCAAGCAGTAAATAATTACTGTGACTTACATATATATCTATACGTAAAACGTATATGCATATATATGCATGTGTTTGAGATACACACATACATTAAGTGCTATTGTCGACAATCGAACGCACAGACACCGGTGTTTCGACCTATGAGGTCTCATCAGTGTGCGTGGAGATTCTCGACAATAGCTTCAAGACTTAAATCACTGCTTATGTCATTTTAGCGTGTTAAATGCAGTGAGAGTATCACAGCGACATCTAACACCCAAAAGATGACACAGAACAAAGCGATGGCTTCTGACGGCATGTTCTGCTATACAGAGGCCTGTTAGTTTTAACATCCATGTGTTCACACTTTTCATTTTCGTTTTGATCGGTGACGCCACCTAAGGCTCTATTACATGAGATACACTATTAACATACAGACCTCTGTATAGCAGAACATGCCGTCAGAAGCCATCGCTTTGTTCTGTGTCATCTTTTGGGTGTTAGATGTCGCTGTGATACTCTCACTGCATTTAACACGCTAAAATGACATAAACAGTGATTTAAGTCTTGAAGCTATTGTCGAGAATCTCCACGCACACTGATGAGACCTCATAGGTCGAAACACCGGTGTCTGTGCGTTCGATTGTCGACAATAGCACTTAATGTATGTGTGTATCTCAAACACATGCATATATATATGCATATACGTTTTACGTATAGATATATATGTAAGTCACAGTAATTATTTACTACTTGATGTTAGTTTTAACATCCATGTGTTCACACTTTTCATTTTCGTTTTTTTTTATTCCCTGTATATTCTTCCCGCCTGACTCGTTTTGTGTTGATAAACATGATAATTCTGTCAATCAGTTCATACGTATGGTACTTAAAATCCCTTTTCATATGATATTACTTTCTCCTGCCAATATATAATAGTATACTTTATATTCTTGATAATTGTTAAATTTGATATTAAGACAATTATGCACATATAACCTTTCTATAAATTATACTATTTTTTTAAATATTTATTCTATGGATCATCCCTAATAGTCTCATCTTTATTGCATATTGAAAATCTTCAATTTTTAACTTGTAAAACACCTTATAATGTTTGCTTTCTTAGACAATTAGTCTGTTCTGTCTTTTTAAAGCGAAAATAATCATTGTTTTACTTTCTTATACCTGGTATAAGGAAGGATTGTGATGACGAAAATGTTTGACTTCGAGATTTTTGCAGATGTTCACGGTTTCTTAAAAAATCTCTCTCTCCCTCTCTCTGTGTGTGTCTGTCTGTCTGTCTGTCTGACCTTGTTCACGATAGCGTCCAAACGGCTAAAGCTATCAATACCAAACTTTATATTAAAAATATAATCTCCCTCTTGAAATCTGATTAGATTTTCAGTAAAATCGACAGTACTTCAGTGAAAAATAGAAATTTTAGCAATATTTTATCAACTACTAAATTTAAAGAAATTTATAAAGAGTTGAAATGTAATCAAAAGTGAATTTGAGTGATAATCCTGCCGGAAGTAGGTCTTTTACTCTTATGGAAAATCAGTTTTTTTACGAATATCTCGCGAGTTATGCTTTCTAGGCAGATACATTAAGTGTATTATTAATATAAACAATATTTCAAAATTCAGGCCGGAACTAGGACTTTCACTCTTATCGAATAGCGATTTTTTGCTAATATCTCGTAAATTATGCATTCTATCCAGATTTATCAAGAGTGCAAAAGTGTATTTGGAATAATTTTTGTATAAAAGAAATTTTATAATTCGGACCGGAGGTAACACTTTTACTCTTATCGGGTAGCAATTTTTTTGCAAGTATCTCGCAGAAAAACGAAGCACTTAGAATAGAATGTTGAATAATTTTTGTATAAAAGAACCTGAAGACTCGAACCTGAAGTACATATTTTTTAAGCAGATAAAATTTAATTCTGAGCAACTTTGTGGTGGCCACACCTCATTTTTGTCTAGTATCCCAAATATTTTTTGTAGACCTACTATTATTTTTTTTTAAATAAAGTCGTGAGATGAGGCTACTGACTTATTGTAGCAGTATACATCTTTCTGTTATCCTAATTGATTTTCAATCCTTAGATTTTTGAAAAGTATCTGTGTATCTATCTATCACACATCATGAAAAACAATTATAATGTTAAACCGTTCCTTAATTCCTCCTACATTCCAAATTATTTTGTAATAAATTTCTGCCTTCAACATTTCAAACCCTGGAACATCTTGAGAATTTATTGCAAATTCTGTCTCGATAAATTCAAAGGTATCTGAAATCACTCAAGTAAACGTACACGAATTAATTCGTATATGAATAAATTATATGAATGCACATCTACACCAAGCTGGCATTGCGAACAACAACGTACAGACAGCTGTTTCGATCTTGCATAGATCTCATCAGTGTACGCGCGTGCTGTTCGCAATGCCATAAAAACTTGAACTACCCGCATATATAGCCGACTTATGTACAAATGCCTATGAGAGATTCCCAGCGCCTGAAGGTGGCGTACCTATTACAGTAAAATGCAACAAAGTAATTCTTGGAGAATAAGCTCTCTGGCAAGTACCTGAAATATCTAAAATATCACTTACTGTATGTCAAGATAAACAATAGTATATTACATACCAAGGTTAAGAAGATGACTATTATTGCCCGAGTGGCGAGATTAAAGCCACAAGGGCAATAATAGTCTTCTCAACCGTAGTATATATACTATTTTTTGTACCAGTAGTCTAATTGGACCTTGAAACCTTAATAATTATGAATAAATTTACTCATATATGTAAGAATACCCATGTAATAAAATTTCATATAAACAAATAAGTAGGCTATATTTTGATGTTGACAAATTTGACAAATAAGCTTTGACATAAATGCTGAAACTAAAAGTCAAGTATTTATTAGATTATTTTTCATTCCATTTATAATGTCTGAAGAGTTTAGATGTACACCACCTGAAATGTAGGAGACTGCAGAACAGGCAGTTGTGAACTTGCTTCCGTATAAATCTAAACACTTATACATAAAACATATACAGAATTTCAAAAATGGTGTAATTCCAAAAATACAGTAGTAACTTCTGAAAACGTACTTCTGGCTTATTTTCAAGAATATTCAAAAAATAAAAAAGCCTCGACTTTATAGGCGCATTATTCAATGTTGAAAGCTACACTTGGCCTAAAAGAGGATATTAACATATCAAAATGTTTTAAATTAGTTGCCTCTTTAAAAAGAAAAATGAAAATTATAAGCCCAAAAAATCATTAGTATTTACTCGAGGAAATTATAAAATTCCTTACTGAGGCTCCCGACACATGTTACATTGCAACTAAGGTAGTATGTTTATATATTAATACTTTAAATTATTGATAATTTATAACCCTGTAGACTGCTCTTGTAATTGGTGTTGCTGGTGCATGCCGAAGAGATGAGCTGTGTAATTTATTAATTTCTGATGTCATCATGAAAGATGATTTAATTATTATTCACATCCACAATAGCAAAAATGGTTCGTCTCAAAACTTTGTAATAATGGAGCCACTTTGTAGCTAAAGGTTATATCGAAGATTCCCTAGTAAATAAAAAAATATAGCATGTATGTTACAAGGTCTACTTACATCTACTTACGCAACCACACCTGCAATAAATACGGGAATTTTCAATATGAATTAAATTACATCAACATCAGCAGTACAATCTATTTCGACTGAAGATATCGTAAATACTTATGGAATTAACTCAATTAATAATACTGTCATTAATGTGCCTACAGATCTGCACAATCCTGGTTTTTCAAATAGAATTGTGAAGCATCAATAAATTTATCTACGATCATGTAAAAAGTGATAGCTTTTTGCATGATTTTTAGGGTAAAAAGTTAGCATTTATTGAACCCGTGCAATAAAAGTTTTTATTGCACGGGTTTTATTGCACAATTTTAACTAATAGAATAATAAGAAAAATATCAGTAAGATATTTTATTCATTTCTGTAAATATGTACATTTACTTTACAATTAGTACAATTTTTAATAAGAATTTGAGGAATCTCGTGACTTCTTGATGTAGAAGGAAGTATATCGGTAGTAGCATTGCTTGAGTTTGATTCTTCAGCTGCACCTCTACCCAAAATTTGATTTGATATCGCGACCTCGTGTTGAACGGATTCTTCCACGTAAGATGCTGCCACCGTCTCAGCTGGACCTCTGCCCAAAATTTGATTTGATATCGCGACCTTATGTTGGACGGATTCTTCCACGTAAGATTCTGCCACCGTTGATGACTTCCAACCACCATGTCTTTTTAATTCTAGAACATCTGCTCCTGCATCTGCAAGTATGGTGGTAGATGACCGTCTAAAACTATGGCCAGTATACTCGTGCGGATTAAGCAACTTCAGATAACTAGCTATTTGGCTTGGTATTTTTCCAAAAGTATTAATACCTATAGGCTGAACAAAACACTTTCCATTATTGTAACTGACAAACAGTCGATTATGTGCTGTTGCTGGTGATCTTAGGCTGACGTATTTTCTGTATATTTCAACCATATTTTTCATATCTCTCGTTTCAGTGCCAATAATAAAACATCGAGGCTTATTGGTTTTAGATGTTGGAATTTTGACTATCAACATATTACCAACATCTTCCACATCATCTATGCTCATTTTATGAAACTCATCTCTTCTACAAGCACCCGCAATACCAAAAAGTGCTACAACCTAAAATTAAAAAGTGTCTAATTTTAGTCACTGACCACTCAAAGAAAATGTTGCATTAAAATACCTTCATCACTAAAAATCTATTATCAGGTGCGTCATTTATAAATTTGAATATATCATTTTTACTGAATACTTTGGATTTCTTGGGACGATATCCTACAGATTGGCGCTTCATATAAGCGGTTAACTTCGAAAACTGCTTAAGATCGATGTCTTTTTCGGCTAATAGGAGGGATTTCACCATGGAATATTCCGACCATAGACTTGATGGCTTTATATCCTTAGCCCTTTTTGAAAAATAAGCAAGGAACACATTTTCCGTAAGATTCTCCACTTTCATTGAAATACACCAGGCGTTGAATCGTTTATATACCAATTCATACTGTTTTCTTGATTTTTCTGGTATTAGACTCGCTGTAGCCGTTTGTGCGATCTCTACAATTGTATCACTATGATCATTATCAATCATTTTATACTTTATATTTAACAGATTAAATTAAGAATTTCAGAAGCAACAATGACATACTAATGAAGTTTGTTGATACCGTTGTTTCCTTAGTAATAGCAGGTAATAGAGTGACAGAATAACATCCAACATGACAGTCTACATGATAGCATAGGAGTACTTGAATAATACGATACCCGTCAAAGTGACATTTATTAAAAGATCGATATACTACAAGTATTCATAAAAATTGACTATTTCTGACCAAAATTGGCATGATCGTAGATAAAACGTTGTAAAATACACGTGTAAAAAGTCTCTTTAGTGCACTCACGACTTTAAAAACACTCGCTACGCTCGTGTTTTTAACTACGTCGCTCGTGCACTAAAGAATGACTTTTTACACTTGTATCTTAAATAACTATTTACATGCCATAATTGCACTATCAATTTTTATAAATAAATTAAATAACTCTTTACATCTGTAATAGTTACGTGTTATATTGTTTCCATATTATACATATTTTTATTACATAACCTAAAATAGAGTTATTTATTTTACATCTATAATAGTTACGTGTTAGGATATTGTTTTCAATTATACTATCATACATATTTTGCTATTGTTGACATAAAATAAAAAGTTAATTATTTTACCTTAGAGGTCGAGCATTTATAAGTTTTAGATTTTAGGTATGATTTGTGGTATACCAATCAAATAAAAATAAACTACTATGAATTTTGACGGTTGACAACTTGACATACATACTACTGCGATTGCATGGTTGCGGCATTCGTTCTATTTGTTTTAATTATTTACCTAGGTGAATAATATGCCCATTATTTACCTGTTATTAGTTCCAGGTCGAGAAATGACATTTCGTGGCGCTTTATTATGTGTAAAAATGCTATGATTTTTTACTTCTGGTACAAAAAAGAATTTATTAAAGATAATTAGCCGAAGTTCATTACTTGTACTATGTTCAGTAGTACCCTATGTGCAAGTTTGTGTGATTAAGGGGTAAAACGAAATAAATGCTTGTTCTTGCAGTCGGCTCGGATAAATTACATTTTCACGTACGACGAGAAATTACTGGAAGGACGGTTATTTTTGGTCGGAAACAACGAAATGTGCAAACAAACACCAGGTAAGAATTCACATATACAGATCTGCACACGTACAGAAATTCCTCATACATATTCACAAAGAGCAACGGAAAGAACGAGTTGGCAAAGTAAATATATTTCCCACCGTACGAGAACGAGAGACGTTGACGCCATCAAGACAGGAGGAAAAGATCAACGCGAAAAACAAGAAGAAGAGATGAGACACCGTACAGCATGTGGCAAACGGTCCACACTAATACCAAGAGACAAACATTACGACTATACGACGAAGTCGAAATGAAATGCACGAATAAAGAAGAGCGAGATGTGAAAGAAAGAGACGGGCTTCGGACGCATATCTTGCGCGAGTATAGAAGAAGTTTCCGAGGTTCTGGATAATGGCATTTAATTTCTGCTCTTTTGCTCACCTGATAGAAGGCGAACTTCACCTGCTTCAACGAGAGACACGCCTGAGACCAGCCGCCAGAGCAGCTCGCCCCGCATGTGAACGTACACTTTATGGATGCGGCGGTCTCCCGCGAAGAGAACTCCTTTCATTATAAAATCCTTTTGCAGCGGTATTCGTTGTTTGTTTAATGTTTCATGGAGTCACCGGCGGAGATAGACCCTATTTTATTCCATCTCGCGAGCGATAAGCTATAAGCAGTGGCTGCTGGGTTTACTGCTTTTATTTTTATTTCGTTTCGCTTTTCGTCTTTTCGCCTGTGCACTTTTTCTATTTTTTCCTATTATGCCAATAACTCTCTTTGAATGAAACGGATGTATGGATGCAAAAAAAACACGGCTGCTTGTAGTATGTTGGTGCCGAGCCTTTCGACTGACTTTATTCACTTATTATATTACAGTCGATCGATGAATACGCATTTTCTTCGAACGATGCGGGTATCATTTTGCGGTTTGGTCGACAACATACGCCATCGATTTTTAAAATTCAAATTTACCAGAAATAATTACAAGATTCAAACTGGTATGTATGTATTCTTAGATGCCTCTTAGCTTGAATAATCCTGCTTAGGAGGTGCATCTTGTAGAATGAACGATGTTGAAAAGACTGGATTTAATTAAAAAATATCATTTATTTTCTATTCCCATCATTAAAATGCCATTTACTTTATACGTAACCACCTTTTACATTTAATACCACTTAATAACTAAACTATATCCTCTTCGTTAACATTTCTACTTTTTTACAAACACATCATATTCCTATACGATTTTCGCCTACATGTTAAATCAAATTCCCATTCCCAGGTAAACACAAATGAGAGATCTTGGAGTGTTATTTGATGAACGTTTTCAATTTTCTGATCATATATATTCGATATGCAACTCTGCCTCACGTGCACTCAGCCTCTTTGTCAGGTCGCGCTGATAATTCAGGAATCCGGATACATTGAAAACACTGTTTTACTCACTGGTGTGTCCCAGACTAGAGTATGCCTCTATAAACTGGTATCCCTGTAACGTTTATCAAAACCTACTAATTGAGTACCTTTCGTACAGGGCTCGCGGCGCATATCATCCTAGAGGTGTTGACTATGACAGTCTACTGTTGGAACATGACGTTCTTCTTGGAACGTAGAGAAATCGCAAATGCCAATATTATGGTTGGGCTGGTTAGAATTGATGCCCCCAATCAGTTGTGGATTTCATGGTTATGTTCTGGGTTACTTGGTACGCAATGATACTTTATTGCATACCCAACAGTAAAAAAAACATCAAGGGGAAAACTGTAAATTACAATAGATGTACGAATTAAGAACAATAAAATACACTAAAAGTCTTGCTTTAGTAATCAGTAATCAGTAATCAGTCTTTATTAGTCGTAACAATGTAAATCATATGACACGTCGTTACATATACATGAAAGTGCACACATGTACAATTGCTTTCTTTTGAAATGGCCGGTGTAAATTTAAAATAGATCCCCAAGTTCTACGATAGTAACATTCTAATGTTCGAGTTAAGAACGGGACAAGCAAAAAACATGCGTCGTAAATCTTATATAGCATGAATAAGCCATTGTACTTAATATGAGTGTGGTTTTTTCTCAAGTATTTAAATACTTTATTTTCTACAATCTGCACGAAATATACATGTCATATATATAGTAACGAGTGAAACACATATTTTGAATGGCTTGCTTTTAAAATTATATATAATTAAATGTTAAATACAATTAAATTGCTTTGTAAAAGAAACTACATCGGCCATATACTATAAGCCAATATATTTGAAATATTTGTTTTTATTCATAATAATTTATTGTCTGATAACGTTCATGCTAGGTACTTTATTAGAAAAAATCATATTTATGTTCCTCAATATCTTTCTGGCTTTTATTTTATTCTATAGTCTTTTATTTTAATTTCTACAGGGAGATCCACTATTTTTCATTCAAATATTGGTTTTATGGAATTTTGGACTTGTTACTATTCTTTCTGGAAGTGATTTGTATTTATTTTAGATGTTGAAGCTTTTTATTTAAAATAACAACGTTTAACTGAAAACTAAAATAATACTTATGTTTAGAATTATTAAAAATTATATTTTTCCCGATCAACACTGATATTTTGAATTAGTTTACTTCACTAAAAAAATCAAAATTTACTAATACGTCGTCAACTACTAAGTTTAGAGAAATTTCTAAAGAATACAAAAGTACTAAAATGTGAATTTTAGAAAGACTTTTTTTTGAAATTTCTACCGGAAGGGGCCTTCATATCTTACCAAAAACCGGTTTTTAGCAAATATCTTACAAATTATTGATTCTTTACAGATTTAGCTAGAATACAAAAATATTTAGAGCCCGAATTGGAACAACTTTTGTATAAAAGAAATTTGAAAATTCGGACCGGACGTAAGACTACTCTTATCGAATAGCATTTTTTTTTCTACATTCTATATACATGTATTATAAGTGCAAAAGTAATTAGAGCTACATTTGGAACAATTTTTCTATAAAAGAAATTTTAAAATTTGGACCGGAAGTAATGCTTGTACTCATCAAATAGCGGTTTTTTGGAAAATCTCACAAATTTTGCATTCTAGTCAGATTTATTAAGAACACAAAATTGTTTTAGCCACATTTGGAATAATTTTTATATATAAAAAAAAAAACAAAATTCGGACCGGAAGTGACACTCTTACTTTCTTTTATTTTTTTTTTATTTATTTAACGAAAATAACGTAGAAGTATTTGATTGGGCGGCAAAATCTCCATATCCGAATCCCACTGAAAATATATGGAGTGCTATGGTGCCGAATAGGAATGCTAATAATGATAGAGTTCAACTTAATATAGAAAATATTACTCCATATGCACAATCTGTATGGGAGCATTTCAGAGGAAGAAACTTATGTGAAACTTTAATAAATTCTATGCAATCAAGAATGCATGAGTATATGGACGATAATGGATTTTATATGTCGTACTAAGGTTTTTATTATTGCGAAAAGGAAACAAACTATAAGACCAAAATCACATAAGCATTTTCTTTAATTTCTTTATTAATTAATTACTATTATGTATATATTAATTATTAAAAACTTGATATCTGCTACATTTTTTGTTTTAATTTAATCTGGTAAAGGTTAGAGAAATTAATTTTACAATCCTAATTAAATTTTATTACATGATTACCCATTAATTGCATAGTTCCAACTACACCAGACTTTAATTTTGGCTAATCATTTGTAGAAAAAATTTGCGATGCTACTAATGATATACTTTCACATGTGCACAAACATCCTGGATATTCATCATGTTACAATGTAACAATCCATTTAAAAAATTGTGAGGTGACCGCACATTTTCTTCACAATTTTATTAAATGTCCTCTCCCGTCTACGTTAATTTTATTTTAAATTAAAACTTTTCGTTTTGAGAGTTTGTGAGAAATTAAACACAGAAGTTCAAGTATGGGACCTTGTATGTATACGTATATAGTGGAGGCAATCCTTAAACCGTTGCACGTCATTCATTTTTTAAAAACCGTACCACCCAAAAAATTATAAAATTTACAATACACAATTATATTTTTCAGATATTTATATGTCAAATTTGTTTACATTAAAATGGCGTGCAAATCATATGATTTTTCAAACAGACTTGACTACGCTGCAGTATATGACGTCATTAACGAGTAATGACGTGCAACGGTTTAAGGATTGCCTCCACTATATGTATTATTTTTTGTTATAAACTTGTAAAAATAAGTTTATAATATCACTACATACATTAATACGAAATGCAAAATTTTGCTGTTTTAGAATATATTTCATTTTTTTTAGAGAGTTATAACCTAAAAATGAGGTGTGGTCACCATACGACTTTTTTTATACGCATGTGACATCCGAAATGTGTATACAAAAGTTGTTCCAAATGAAATTTTAAGTTGCGTCTTTATAAAATAAACCTTTGATCAAAAGTGTATCTTCCGGTCCGAATTTTGGACAATTTTTTTTATACAGAAATTATCGCAAATCCAACTCAAAATATTTTTATTCTCTTAATAAATCTATATAGAATGCATAATTGCGAAATATTTGCAAAATACTGCTATTCGATAAAAGCAAGAGTGTTACTTCCGGTCCAAATTTTGAAATTTCTCTTAAACAAAAATTGTTCCAATTCGGGCTCTAACTATTTTTGTATTCTAAATAAATCTGTACATATTTGCTAAAAATCGCTTTTCGCGGAAGGTAAAGACCTACTTCCACTAGAAATGTCCAAAAAAGTCTTTCTAAAATTCACATCTTAGTACTTTTGTATTCTTTAGAAATTAGTTTAAACGTAGTAGTTGACGACGTATTAGTAAATTTTGATTTTTTTACTGCTTCCGGTCTACCGATTTTACTCAAAATGTACCTAATCTGATCTCAAGAGAAAGATTATTAAAGTTAGATATTGATAGCTGTAGCCGTTTGGGTACTGAGACAGGGACAGACAGACAGACGACAGACAGACAGACAGACAGACACAGACACAGAGAGAGAGGGGGGGGGAGAGACGTGTGCCAAAAACCACTGTTTCGGTATCAGGCGACCTTAAAACGTGGACATCTGCATCATAATCCCTTACTACGTATAAGAAAGTATAAAGGCAAATATTGCTTTAATTAATAAACCACAGGACAAGGTGTTAAACTTATTATTTTTATTTTCTTATACGTATTATAAGGAAGTATTGTGATGATGAAAATTTCAAGATAATCTCCCTCTTGAGATTTGATTAGATTTTCAGTAAAATCGGCAGACCGGAAGTAGTAGTTTACTTCAATGAAAAAATCGAATTTTGCCAATTATTCGTCAACTACTAAGTTTAAACAAATTTGTAAAGAACTCATATATACTCAAAATTAAATTTGAGAAGAATTTTATTAAAAAGTTTTTCTAAATTCCTACCGGAAGTAGGTCTTTTACTCTTATCGAAAATCAGTTTCTTGCGAATATTTCGCAAGTCATGCTTTTTAGATAGATACGTTACGAGTATAAAAGTATTTAAAACTTAATTCTCAATACGTTTTGTATAAGAGAAATTTTAAAATTCGGACCGGAAGTAACACTTTTACTCTTACCGAATAGCGATTTTTTCGCAAATATGTCGTAAATTATGCATTCTAATATATATTTATCAAGAGTATAAAAGTATTTAGAGTTGGATTTGTAATATTTTTTGTATAAATGAAAATTCAAAATTCGGACTGGAAATAATACTTTTACTCTTAGCGAGTAGCATTTTTTGCAAATATCTCACAAAGTATGTACCCTGTAGAGATTTATTAAGACACTGGAAGTACTTAGATAGGATTTTGAATAATTTTTGTATAAAATAATTTTTAAAATTGTATGATTTGAAACGCTCATACGTATAAGAAAGTCGTGTGGTGGCCACACCTCATTTTTTTTATTTGAATTAATTTAAAAATAAGGTATTAATTATAATAATAAAACTAAAGATATTTTTCAATAGCATTTGGGTATATTATCTGTTGAACTAAGAAAATAAAAATAAATTTAGTAAATCATGGTCACCTTGTTATTTAAATTCATTTAAGGTAGGCGTCCACATATTCGTATCGTAAGTATCGGACGCATCGCATCGAACGGATCGTAGTATTCTTAGTATAGAAAGTCATACAAGTGCGTCCTCTGATCCGCATCGTACGGATCGCACAAAATCTACCCGTCGGCAATGCCGATGCCGATGCTCCGAGGGGCAACTTTTACGATGCGTGCCGATGACGTCATACGGAATGCCGATCAGTGGACGGACTCCGGCGCGGAGTCCGTCTGCTCGCTCGCTCAGCATCGTTTTCCTCCATTATCTTGTACATTCCACCGAACACTACGCTATCTCTCACTACGAAAATCCGAATGAAAGTGGCGTCGGCAATCCGATTGTTGGTAGTTGCGTCGGCAAATCCGATCGCTGCTGATACTGTGGACGCATTGTAGAAAAATAATCCGTTCGATGCGATGCGTTCGATACTTACGATACGAAAATGTGGACGCCTACCTTTAGGAAGCTAAACTAGTTGGTTTTACAATCCCGAATATATTTTAAGAAATAATATAGAAGTGGAGGAAAGGAATGTATATAAAAAATTATACAATGAGCAGCATTCAAACAAATATAAATATTCTGTGGAGATATTTATTTAGTGTGTTTTCAAGACCAGACATCCATACAATTAGAATGTGACTATCGATAGATACGCGCGGCGTTTTTAAACTCACACCGGTTATTTCTAAAGAAAGCAATATAAATAAGATAAAATTCGATACAATAGTATGAACAAGTCAACTCTTAACAAAATGACGCAAAACGTAATCAACTTACTAACATAAAATCAGAATTAGAATTAAATCAAAAAACCTGCCCCAGATATTCATCAACAGTATAAAGCGTATGCAAAAGCAGCATCTGTTTGACCTTTCTGGATAATCCATTGACGCCCAAAGTCTTTATCTCCTCAGGTAGATGATTGTACAGCTTCGGTCCCCAATAGTCGATCCCTTGTTGGGTTGTAGCAAGACGCTGGTGTGGAATCGCTAATTCGTTTTTGTGTCTTGTGTCGTGTTCATGATACATGGAGTTTTTTTCAAAACGGTGCAGGTTCTTATGCACAAATTTCATACACTCCAGAATGTACACACTTATGATGGTAAGTATTCGCTGGTGTTTAAAATAGTTTCTACAACTGTCTCCATACTGTAGGCTGGACAACACTCTGACAGCTCTCTTCCGCAGTAGTAAAACAGTCTGGATACACGAGCTACTCCCCCACACAACTATACCATAGGATGCAGGAATGTGAAAATTTGAAAAATATGCCAATTTTGCAGCTTGAATGGAAGCAACATTTCTCACTCTGCTACACAGTATATTTATGTGAACAGTCCATTTTAGCCCATCGCTTATGTGTATCCCCAGAAACGTTGCTCCGTCCCCAGTCTGATATTGACGCATTGGGAAAGCAAGTACGTTAGTCTTTTCGTTATTTAATTTTACTTCGTTACTGGCAAACCATGTTTTTACTTTTTTCATTTCAGTTTCTCTTTTGTCACTTAATCAGTAGAGATGTATCATCAGCATAAAAGTCGGCATCGCAGGTTAAGTTAGAAGGTAAATCATTTCTATAAATAATAAATAGTATGGGTCCAAAAGTATGGAGCCCTGAGGCACTCCACAATTCACATTCCGCCATTCGGAAATGTTGCCCTGCCACCATACCGTTTGACGTCGATCCTGGAGATATGATCGAAGTAACTAATAGGCCACACTCCTAATCCCGTAAGTATATAGCTTGTCCAACAATCTACCATGACGAACACTGCCAAAAGGTTTACTCAGGCCACACATTATTAACTCACTACTCTCTTTATTATCCCTCGCTGTTAAAATATCATTGACCAATCCAATTATTGCTGTCATTGTTGATCGATCTGACCGGTAACTATGCTGTTCTACTAAAAGGTCGTGTTTCGTCTTCCATATTCAGTTGGTTATTTTCTTCTATGTCCTCAACACAGCCGGTTGCCTTCTGTGAAAACTTCTATTTCTAAATGGACGAATTATTGTATTTACGGGCCAGAGATCTGGCTTAAGTATGCTATCATAAACCTGCTCCCGGACTGCCACTCGAAATGCCGCAATATCCGACTTGTTGTTTGTAGTTTGTTACAAGAAATTATATCAATATTGTTTTCCATTAAGTATGTTTTAATATCCTCTTCTGTTGTTGTGTTTATTAATTGAGAAATAAATACCCAGTTTCTATTTTCAGCTGCTTTAATCGTGGCATTATTTCTATTTCCACGCACAGCTTTGTCATTATTATTTACAGTGTCCCGTTGTGTTGTTGGTTTTTGTATTGGAGAATCATCGATTTTTTTTTAACATGAAGATATCGTTCATACTGATTTTTGCCACAGTATTGTAGTTGCTTAAAATAAATGATAATGGCTAGCCGATATCCTAACAGAGAATGTTTGTTGTCAGTGGCGGTTCTTCAATAAGTGCACATGTGCACGTGCATACCCAAATTTAATGTGTATTCTTATTTAAAAAAAAACGTATTTAAATTTTATCATTCTTTAAATAATTTTATAATAACAGTATAACATGCCTATTAATTCAAAAAACAATTCGTCAAAGACGCAAAGATCAGAAATTAAAACACGTGATGTAAATTGTTCCAACTAATATCCAAGCGAGCCCGAGTCCACCGCGTCGTTTAATCGCTTCGTTCACTGCACATGCGAATATTAAATCTAAAAGCTTTGCCTCCCGCACTGTTTGTTCCCCGCGACAGTCCGGTGACGTTCGTTGTTTTAAGCTGATCCATGTGCACATGTAATCTGTGCACTTCGGTCGGGAGCAAGCAGTTGTTACGATGCCCATGACAACCTCAATAGTGGAACGTTGTTATTCCACATTAAACCGAATAAAAACTTTCCTTAGACGTTCAATGGGCGAGAATAGAATGTTATAATAATAATAAGAATAATAATAATAATATATTTATTTCTCTTCCTCCACAACTTACAAAGTAATAGATATTAAATATATACTGACTAAAAACAGCAGAAATAGGAAACCGCAAGGCAAAGTTTGGCTTTGGGTACATAGTACCACAGCCATTCTTACACTTTACCTTGTTTTTAACAAGAAATAAAGAAAAGAAACGATGTATAATATAGGCATTATACATCGTTTCTTTTCTTTATTTCTTAACCTAAACCTATTATTCTGTGACTCACAAATAAAAAAAAAGGAAATGTAATAATAGAAAAAAGAAATTTGTGATGCAATTAGTAAAATGGCTGAGTGACTATCATAGAAAAGGTAATCCTAGCTGTTGCCTATTAAATAAATAGTGGTGCATTTTGTTTCTAAACGAGAGCGAGGATAGTACTTTAAGTTTCACAGGAACTATATTGTATATTCTATATATTAAATACAAAATGCCCCCAAATAGAACCTATTCCGCATATTCAGCCAGTTGCAGTAGGAGAGAGCGTGTGAGATGTGCTCATACCTTCTGATGCCATAAGCAAATCTTAGACAGGAGTTTTGCACCCTCTGTATTCTCTTTTGGTCACATATATCAATACATGGACCATACACAGACGAACAATAGAAAAAGCTAGGCAGCACCAGAGAGTTACATAACGCGAGTTTTGTATTCACAGGCAAGTAAGATCTATACTGATAAAGGCCCTCAACGTCTATATCCATAGTGACACCAAGGCTTTTGAATTCGGTCACCACTGGTAATACATCCCCACCCAATGCACAGATGCAATTCAAATAATCTCGACTTTGCTGACTCCCCAGAAACATGACAGCAGACTTTGAAGAATTTATAGAGGGATAGAAAGAAAGAAAGAAAATCTATATATACATGGAGTGAATCTTGTGAGCAAGTGAGCAAAATATTGTCCAAGTCTTGCTGGATGTGCTCCTATGCGTGTATGGAAGATACTTTAGGGAATGAAAATTAAACTTGGGTGTCGTCAGCGTACATATGAATTGAGCAGTGTTTAATGCAATCAAAAACAGCACAGGTATAAATAGAGAAAAACAGAGGACCCAAATTCGAACCCTGAGGCACCCCACACGTTAGACTAACGTCATCAGTGAAGTCATTATTTAACCTCACCGACTGTGATCTATTTCACAAAAATCCGCTCAAAAATTTTATTGCATTGTCAGACAGACCAGTATAGTGAAATATCTATTGAGAAACAAATGGTTCAAGAAATTCTTAATTTTAATGAATTGGTCATTGAAGAATTTATCTCAAAAAAGGAGAGACGAATTTATTTTCTATACAAAACGGGTTTGTGAAATATAAAAACTGTTATACATTTATCAATAAAAACATTGTTTGGCGAAGCCGAGATACTCGGCGTAGAAAGTTACTTAATTTCTAATTTCTTAATAAGTTGCTCTAATTTCTACGATTTGATAGCCCAAAAAGAGTATTTTTGTCCCTCAAAAAATTTTTCGTCAACAACACTCTCTTTTATTCTAAAGTTGTGCACCCCTAAAGTATTCATCCACGCGCCGCCACTGTTTGCTGTGATGGTACATAATATGTTCTTATTCTTAGTAACGTTAGGATTATCTAACAGCGGCTTTGCTTATATAGAAGTATTAATTTTATTGTAATATTAAAATAAACAGTGTCACTATATTCACCAAAACATTTTCATTTCTCCTATGCTAATCAGACATTGACCATATTTTTATCGCAAAATTAGTAGATCAAATGGTCAAAATCAAACTTCCCACTCAAATTATGATTTAAAACGAACAAGAATTAATTCTCACCTGTTTGTTTATTTAGAAATATAATCTATAAACGTTTTGTGAACTGTGATTCCCATTTTTCATCGTCAAAGTCATTCGCAAAACGGCAATAAGTCAACACTTAAGCAGATAATGCTTAAAACACTTAATAATAATGGCTACCTACACATCATCATTAATACAGGAATTTTCACTTAGTTTTATTACTTAATAATGTGGGCAATAAATCAAGTATATTTTTTCATAGGAGGCGCGTAACATTCGTTTCCTACTTGAGCCGTAATTGAGTGAATTTCCAAGATTCGCCGGGATTCCCGGGGATGTTTTATTGAGGACATAAAAAGAATTATGAACCCTTGTCAAATCTCGAAGATCAAGGGTGCACCATACACCGTTCGTTCTTACGCTCGGGCGGGCTCGAAACTTCCATTATTAACCATAATAATAAAAGAGGACGGAAGAAGAAGGGATATTCCATCGTATATGCGTTCGTGATATATTGTGCGGAAGGGAGTAAAATCCGCCAGATAGCCGGTCGGTGTGGTCGGTATTTGAAGGATTTTCGTCTTTTCTTTAACTGTGGTATACGTTTTTGAAAAGGTAACATTTAAGAGTCGATGAATGCCGAAAGGCAGAAAAGAAAAGGCAAACGTGCAAAGGAGTTCTCAGAAAGTTCGCAAACTGAAGTAAAAATATTTATACAAGGTGATTCACTTGTTGTGTACGTATGTCTTAATCAACAGGTTTTTTCGAAAAGGCTTTTTTTTTGATATATAGAATCAAGAAATTTGAATGTTAGGATAAAAGATTTATATTCACCAAATTATAGATACTTGTGGCTGTAACTTTACTCTTCTTTGCTTTGCACTCTTATTGCTAATCCGATTAGCACACTGAAAAGCTGTACATCCAGTATATTAACAGTGAATGAAGAACAGCAAAATCCTTAGTAAAAAATAAAACAGATTTCAATTCTTAATCTCTCCACTATTACTAACCTTAACCTAATTAACCAGATAATCATACTATTGAATGTAATAAAAAAATAAATTGTAGTTTAACGTAGGAAGTTTAGATTTCACGAGTATCCTAAAATCATAAAATACGAAATATATTGTAATGTACCTTTCTGCGTGCCTGCTAATTAATTAACTCAAAAATCAACGCGTTAATTAATATCGAAATTTTACTGAATATTGATGGATCAATTTACGCCCATGCAGGTAGGCAGCCTTGTTTGCTCTTAACTGTAGAATCTACCTAAACGCTATGCTTCGTTTACTTATATTACTTCCTCACTTGTCAAAATATGGTAGTGACTTATTACAAAAGTGCTTAATTATTTCCATTGCTGTGTGCGAGAAAGAAGAAAATACGTTGAGCACTTCTTTGTCGGGGAGAAACGGTAGGTCTAATAGCTTCTTATTAATTAATATCTACGGAATTTTATATAACAAGGTTAAATTCCATTTGGTTTATTCACATAAACTTAAAATGAAATGAAAATAAACAAATTGCAGAAATACATAAATCGTAAATTAATATATATATATTTAGAATTTACTTATATTAAATTACGGCAGTTTTAATATGAATAAACATCTTACCGAAGTGCGATATGCGATATGCGAGAATCTCTGACACCTTTCGATCGGTATACGTATATATGTATGTTCGATAAAATGATTTCGCGGAGTGTTAATGTTGATCTCTAAGAAAGAAATTTATATTTGGTATACGTAAAAATAACAGACTTTACGGAAAATGAAGACAAATGTGACAAATGATCACATGAATACGCAGACCATTTGTTCGGTGGGTACGTGAATTATCTATACAATGACGAGTGCGTCTTCGTAGATAATTAACGGTAAGCGGGTACGAAATTAATTGCTTGTAACCGTGAGTGCACATTATAAATAGTTAGGAAATCGGAAACGGGATTTTCTCGTGTGTGAGAGCACCACGAGTAGGTCGATCTTCCCTTGAAGTGTCAGGGATAAATGACAAATTTTACATATGAAATTTTTCTTATATAGGCGTTCTCGTGCACAAATAATACTTTGAAATAGTATTTTTAACAAAATATACGCCATGATCACGTGTAACTGCATACATTGAATACATTGAACATCTACGTCACAGCAATAGATATGTTCACGGGCACATATACAATCGCAAAGCCATTAGCCTTTAAAATGATATTTAATATATTTACACATGATTACTAAATTTTTAATTGAGGGGACTGCGTTTGTACAAAAATATCGAATCTTTTAAGCTAGAATCAACGTCATTGCGTAATATATAATATTACGATATTTTTGTGTAGTGGGACAAAAGTTCGTTACAATATAATATACAAATAAGCACGTAATAACCAACTAATTGTGGATGTAAACTACCCTACATGGATGTTCTCACATTTTACAGAGATTGTTCTCTCCCTTCCTCTATCCTTCTTGGATTTCGTTGATTATTATCCACATGAAATTTTGTAGCTGGCTAATTGTCGACTGCTGCAGGTCTATATAAAATACATCCAAAATGATCTTTCAGGAAATACCAGAAAATTGACGACAACTTTATCTTTTGATTTTATATTTGGATTGTATTGGATTGATTTGTGAATTTAAAAACCACTACTTATTATCTGCCACTGGACTTCAGAAACAATTGTGTATTAGAAATTTATTCAAAAATCATATGGCATTAACATATTGGTGTCATTTGTTAATGCAACATGATTTTCGAATACTTTTCAAATACAAAAATGAACAGTTTCATAAAGAAATTGTTTAATTACGAATACTTAATGTGCGCATCATATTTATTGAGGCAGTCTGCAATACCAGAATATCAAAAGATTCCAAACGATCAAACGCTGCAAATAGTTTATTCTTAAGCATTTAAATTGTAATTTATGTACACGAAATCATTGACTTAGCTATATAAATAAAAATCTAATAGTAACGAAACACCTAGTATTTAGTCATTACTGTTTACAAGAGATGTCGTTAAAATCAGTTAAACGTTTAATTTATCAGTAAATTACACAAATGAATATGTAACGTTTAATACAAATTAATCCCGTGATATAAATATTTCCCTTTTCGATCAGTACGAAAAACGCATCATTGCATATCTGCTAAACTCCTGTATTACCTGCAGAAAGAGAAAAGTCAGCACAACATTACAAATACAGTAAACATTCATATGTCACATCACAACCCTCAATATAATATTTTTCACGCCGTCCAAGATGATGAAATCTACCTTTAAAACACGTAAAAGAAACTACGTATAAAGTAATTCGAGTATCGACTTGTAAGCACAACTGTGGTAGAGAAATAGTATAACCACGTCAACAGTTTAGAAAATCGGACATTATAAAAAGCGCCATGTTTTACAACAAATTGTGAATGAATGTAAGTGGATGCAAAGAGGCGATTCAATATTACAGATGCAGTAGATAAACATTCATATTTCACATCACAACCACCAATATAATCTCTTATCCGCCGTTCAAGGGGCTGAAATCTACCTCTAAACACTTAAGAAATGTCTGCATATAAACTAAATCGTGTATCGATTTCTAACTACAACTGCAGTAGCGACACGTTATAACCAAATTAACAGTTTAGAAAATCGGACATTATCAAAAACATCATGGGAGGTGCTTGTGTTTTACAGAAAATTTTAAAAGATGTAAGTGGATGCAAAGAGGTGATTCAAGCTCGAAAAGATAGAAGGACTGCTAGTCTTATTAATAAAATCTGAAAAATGATATGTGGTTAGTTTTATTGTGAAATAGAATATACGAAAGATATTACTAAAAATGTATATTTACAGTTTGTATATTGCGAACTGATTTCAACTCTGCCGTGTTTTTTTTTTTTCATGAAAATAATTTGTACTCACAACAGATGTCGCTAAAATCATATCCCATATTTTTTAACTTGTCGTTTTCTAGTAGGAAATTTAATTATTTATGAGTGTAATTAATAAATTTTATTAAATTCAATTTCATCGCATTATAATTGTTGTACTTAGCGTTAATATCACTTCGTTTCTCGCTGATTAACATTTTAACAGGCAACGATTTAAAAGTGCATTTATATACCGGTCGTTAATTGATATCACGTTAATTACTGATACATGTTCGGCCTATTTGAAAACGCACCGGTCTCGTTTGTAAGTGTCCATCAAAGACAACCTTAATTGACAATTAGCTGGAACATTCGTCCGTCACATTTCCCCTTCTGATACTCGCAATCATCACGCGCAATCTACTCAACAATCGCGCGTCCAGTAACCGAATGCATGTGTGTGTAGAGGAAAGCGGACAGTCAGTAACTGTATCAAGCCGTATTACACACATCTTTCGTATCTATCTAAATAAGAGAACTCGTGTTCAACTGCTCAACTGCATCGAACAATAACGGTAATAGCGTTTGTCTATAAGTTATAATTCCGCGCGCAAGTGGTTATCTGTATCGTTTCAGAACGAGATCAGCGGCAAGATTGTCGTAAAAATACGTTAAGAGAACTCGCGAGAGGATGTAAATTATCGATTGACCTTTTTGTACATTTCACTTGAATTCTGGATCGTAGTGTAATATATATATATATATATATTGTTATATGTACACATACAGTATAATACCTTCCTATAACGTGTATACGTTCAAATAGCAAAACTAGGTTTCAAACTTGTTTTGAGGCGGATGGAAGAACAGAGGATAAAAATACCCTGTTCGCCTGGTATAAAGACGTATATGGCCTTAATGTATGCTAAATATGTAGCTCGTTTATCTTATCGCGCTCGTATAACAGGACTAATAGATGAGATGTTATATTTTAACTCTCGTCCGAGTTGCCATTAGCGAGTGTGTGTTTGTAAACAGGGCGAACCAAGAAATATATGTTTGCAATTTTTAGTTTAGTTTAATTATACAGCAGATATAGAATAAGTACGAGGTTTGCTCACAAACGTGGACTGAATTTTCGTTTTGCTAAAAATGCACTTTCACTATTTGAAGCATTGTTGGAATAAAATTTCCGGTATAGCTTTCTAATTCCTTCAACGATTTTTTTTGATCCACGGAAATCGATTCGCAAATAGTAAGTAATGGTAGCGGGTACTTTTGTTTAAGATTAAGTAATGTTTTTGGAAAAAAATTGAAAAACGGAGTAAAGTGCTAAATTCCTCATTGAATACCTTATCTACAATGTACCACTTCCCAAAAGTTTCTATTTATGAAACGGTCTCGATGACACCACCGATAGAAGTCGGGTGATCTATCCAACCAACTGTAATTAACAACAATATCGGTAATTGGTAGCTGTAATGTTAAAAAAAAATATTCCCAAAAGATA
This sequence comes from Amphimallon solstitiale, assembly GCA_963170755.1. Lineage (NCBI taxonomy): Eukaryota > Metazoa > Arthropoda > Insecta > Coleoptera > Scarabaeidae > Amphimallon > Amphimallon solstitiale. The sequence continues at coordinate 251,120,176 of OY720675.1, forward strand.
AACTCTTTATTTGTACTCATACGGTAGAAAAAAAGATAATAAAAAAATTTAATTTCCCTTATACCGAGCCTGGACGGCCGCGGTACGAAGGAATGGGCAGCGCTTGCTTGCATGTATCATATCTATGTACACAAGACAGATAGATGTTCATTATGTTTTCAGCCGCGAATGTGTATTCATTCTTAGTTATGAGCATGGCTTTTACTCTGCACAAATTATGGGATATGATGTATTTGTAAGGTGGAAACGGACGAGCACTTGAACGTTTATACGTAGGACGTTTTTCTGATCGTAGGCGCCCGTCGTATCAGGTGATTATGGACACGGTGTTTAGGTTAAGAGAACGAGGAACACTACATACAAGTTACGAAGGTAGGGGTGGTGAAAGAGAACGGAGAGTGTTACGTGCGGAAGAGCTTTTGGATATGGAAGATGCGAATCAACGTATAAGCACGCAAACTGCAGTAATACAACTTGGAATATCCCGATCGACGGTTCATCAGATCCTTCGCGACAACTTCAATAGATTAGACGTGGGGAACATAGAACAAAGCAGGTGCGCAGCCCGGATTTAAATCCATTAGATTTTTTTTTTTTGGGTTACGTGGAAATACTGGTGTATGATGTAGACAAAATTGAGACAGAAGAAATAGTAATAATCCACCAGTTTCACATATCGGTCCTTTTCCATTTTACTTAATGTGAAAATAGAAAGAGTGAATGCAAAAGTCTTCGCACAAAGTTACTGAAGTATTTATACTTTCAATAGCTAAATAAAAATTACACACGATTTTCCGTATCAGCTGTTGACCAATTTTCAAGTTTAATAACCCCATGAATTTTTTTTTTTACAAAAAGACACTTAAATGTATTTATCGTTATGCGCTCGGTATAAATAGTCAATAGTCCTGTTGTCTTTAGAATAAACACAGTAGGATTATTCTAGCAGGGTGTATACATTCTGGAAAACCTGGAAAAGTCAGGGAATTACATTCTAATTCTGGAAACAGGGAAAAGTCAGGGAATTTGCTTGATTTATAAAATAAGTCAAGGAAAATTAATTAAAACAGACGACAAAGAACTTGATAAAAACATCGACGAAATATTTAACATCATCCTTTCTGGGCCGTAAGACTGCTGCAGATCTTCTAGAAGCTTTGAAAACGCCTTAAAAGACTTCAATATGCAAAATTTACTTCTACTCCCTATGGATGGCGCAAATGTGAACTTCAAACTTCTCAATGACCTTAAAATGGAGCTAGAAACGCCTGATGGTCCATCCATTCTAGAATTGGGAAGTTGTGGATTGTATACGGTCCACAATTCATTTAAATGTGCCATGAGAAGTAATCAGTCTCAAACTGTTGTAATAAAATTTCTGCGAGCTCTTTAAAACTTATTTAAAAATGTACCAGCCAGACGAGCTGATTTCATTCGCTATACTGGCTCATGTCAATTTCCCATTATATTTTGCGCTGTGCGATGGCTGGAAAATGCTCAAGTTGCAGAGAGAGCTTTAGACATGTTACCTCATTTAGAAAATTTCATAGAACACGCTAAACTCGAAAAGAAAGAACCGAAATGTGGAAGCTATTAAATTGTGAAACATTGTTTAGATGATAAAATGATAGCATGTAAGTTGGCCTTTTTTAAAAGCGTAGCAGAGGATTTGCAACCATTTTTATGAAAATTTCAAGCAAATATACTCTTGGCACCTTTATTGTACGAGCAATTACATGACCTAATGAACACAATTTTAGGAAGATTTATTAAAACAGTAGTAGTTAGTTAGTAGGATTTGCAACAAAATTGGAACTGAGAAAAATTGACAAGAAAGCTGATATTCTGGTATTTAAAAAAGGATGTGTAAATTCCTTGTTACAATTTGCAAAAAAAAATGTTGGGCAAGTCACCACTACGTTATAAAATCGTAAGGGGTATATCTTGTTTAGATCCCGTGGTTATATTAGGAAAAAATGTGGCCATTAGAAGATTAGATCTGGCACTGGAAAGTTTAGTTTATTCTAAAAGACTATCAACAGTGACAGCTGTTACAATATCAAAATATTTCGATAAATTTGTCAGACTGAAGCTAGTTAACGACAAGATTAAAGCGTTCCCCAGAGGAGTTCATTTAATTTGTCAAGCTTGTTTTGACATTGTCACACCTGAACGCTGCTGTTGAGAGAGGGGATTCTCAGTCAACAGACAGTGTTTAACTGAAAATTTACTTGAACAGTCTTTAATTGGACAAAGGAGATGATGCAATGGTGGAAAAAGGGGTAGGTGTTGATAAAAAAACGATAGAAGAAACGCGAACGCTAAATATAATGAAGAACTGCAAAAAAAGAATTTGCTGCAAGCTGCAGCAGAGGAAAAAGAAAAGAGTAGGAAAAGACAAAGCTCAAAATTGAAAGAGCCAGAGGCAAAGAAGCGGAGAGTTGATGCAGAACAGGGCAAAGAAATTAATGAAGAAATTGCAGCGGTCAGAGCCAACATATAAGCGAACGTTATATTATATGAAAATCAATCTTAAAAATGTATATTCTGTATTATTATTGTTATAGTTTTTTTTTTTTATGAAATGTAGTAATTATTTATTCAAAAAGTTACTAGTTGTTCATAATAACAAGTAGTACTCTAGTCCCACTCAAAATACTACAAGTACAAAGATTAGAATTCTATTTTTAGTTGTTAATTGTTTCGTAAGCCGGAAAAGAATTTATTGTTTTCTTTTTAATTATATATTTTCTTAATAAATGTTAATTTGAAATTATGTTTATACTTTGAAAAGCAACAAAAAATTCTTCTGGAATGATTGAAAAACCCTGGAAAATCTGGAAAAGTCAGGGAATTTCAAAATTGTGAGTTAGTATAGACCCTGTTCTAGTCTGACTGAACGTTTTTTGTATTTTTATGTATCTATTTACGAACATCCAACGTGCGAATGGTATGTGCCAGGACCGTAATGTAAATTTCTTGACTAAAAGTTTCACAATTTTTTTTTTGATTTCTTCGTTATTACGATAACATACAGATTTGTTTTTTGGTTGCACTTTACATTCCTACTAGTCAGTCTTTTTATTTCCCGGACATCCTGTATATGCTATATGTATATGTACACAAAAGAAACGTATAAAATTAAACTAAACTGTCAATCTTGACGTAGAGGCTCATTGAAAACTAATAAGAAAGTGACCATTTGTTCAGTTTCATTGGAAGATGTTCGATTTATTAAAGACGCCATCCAACATGGCCGATAATGCTGACCTACATATGTTTATAATGACAACCGACAAAAAATCATAGAAAACGTGAAATTGTGTAATTAAAAGGGAAAATGTAGATATTTAGATATAGGGATGACATCTAACTTCACCACGTGGCAAGCAATATCGCTTTATGTGTTAAATGATTATGTGGTATTGTGTAAATCAAAAGTGAAAATCTATCAAATTTAAGGCAACGGTAAACACGCGATTCAAACTTTTTGTTTTCTTTAGTACAACATAGCTAAAAAAGTGTGTGTTGATTAAATATGTGCAGTATAAAGTCTTAAGAATCTCAATTACAAAAACCATATATGCCCAATACTGGGTACTTTTTCTGAACACTACATGAATAATAGCTGCTGTTCTACACCTAAATATTTACATTTTCTCTTTCGATTTTACAATTTCACGTTTTATATGTTTTATCACACAATTCCCATTAAAAAAGAAACACACAAGAGAGAAACTGCATTATCCAAAAAGTATATTATAAAATAATACAAAAGGAAATATAACTCTAAATTAAAAATGAAACAATTATAAAGACCTTTCGTAAATTATAACCGTTTTTCATTAAGGAGTCTTCCTTTGGAATTAGGATATTTTCTGATCAACATGCGATATTCTTCCGCTAAATTTTTTAATTGTTTTGTCCGGTATATTGTTTAATTCGTTTTGAAGAGTATTTGAAATCTGTTGCTTCGAAATAGGACCAATTTTTCTCATACTGACATCTAGTTTCTTTCACATCAACTCGATTGAATTCTGATCCAGACTTTGAGGCGGACAAGCCAATACTTGCAAAATGTTTTCAGTCTATATCTGTGTCAGATAATCCTTGCACGTTTTGTTAGTATGTTTTGGATCGCACGATTATTTTTGTCAGCTATTATTCCATTAATTTTCTGCAAATTGTTACTTGCCTGGTAGCATTTTTTCGGGTCAAAATTTTTGACGGAAACAAGACGCCGTTGACTGAAAATTTGAACTTTTACAGTCTAAAAGATATTTTACCACTCATCTACTGACCATTCACGATAAGGCCGTGCCATTCCTATTGTAATCTTTTCTATGGATCTTTTCAAAGACCTAAGAATAATTCTTATTTTGAAATGAATCATTTTTTCAGTTATATTTGCCTTTTGACGAAGAACGATCATTTTCTTATGATTTTGGTGACGATGGTGATTCAGTTATTAATTATGGACCGAACTTAAGACTGGTGTTGTGTCATTCACCCTATAGTGTTAGGAACATATCCACATCAGAAGAGACTCTCTCACGAGAGAAATATGATTTCGGTCAAGGAAATTGTGTTGTTTTATTCGTCCTAGAGGCTATCCACCCTTGCACACAAACTGAAGCAATAATAATATTTTCGCATTTCGCGTAGCGTAGAATCAAATATCCGGATTAATTCCCTTTTGATTTCGCTATTTTTACGTTTAATTAAAACGCGGAAACACGTTTCTTTCTATTAAGTCATCTACCAACGTCCGTTCGCGATTCATTTCCGATCGCAGAAAGAAAATTTTCCCGCCGACGACGTTACAAATACATAAATAGATACATATACAGAAATTAATGAATATAGCGCCTACCGTCGAGCACTTTCACTATCTTCTCGAGTCGCTGCATCCGTGAGAACGGGTAATGAGATGAAGTTATTACGATTTCGTACAGAAAAACGCACCTCAATAACTAGAAATCGAAAGAATTTCCTGTCAATCTCACGGAGGCGAAACGCCAACTCTGTTTAGATCACTGAAAAAGAGGGGGCGTGGAAGAAGCGAGAAAGACAGCGGCTATCTACACTACCGGCCCTACGTTCATTTCACCTATCGCGAAATATTAAAATTGCAACTTATTTAAAAAATATTTCGTTTCTTTTATGCATTAAGAGTGATGTCGCATATAACAAAACACAGAAAAGACAACTGCATAAACAAATAGAATACGTAGTATAGAAACAACAGCAACAAGCACAAAATGATGAAGATTTTGCACGAATACGATAGTTTGAACCACGAGTCGAAGACGAGCGCTGCAGTTGCTGCCAAAATTGCTATTTTCTGTGAGTTACATACTATTTTTTTTACGACAACCTAGTGCTCACATTTAATATACTTATAAACAATAAATGATTCAAAGAAATATGCATAATTACTTCTTCCATTTACATTTAAGTTCATGAGTCTAAAATAAATTTCTACCTTGATCTACTTGTCAAGAATTCCAGCTGCTGATTGTCCTTTATTTTCCTGTAAAGAATCACTTTAGATCGACTATGGAAACCATATCCATTATTGGCACCCTAATGGTGCGGTTATGTAACATAAATGCACATTTCATCGAAACCATAACAATATATACATTTTTATTTGTATTCAAGTTTTACTTTCTTATACGTAGTATAAGGAAGTATTGTGATGACAAAAATTTTCGACCTCGAGATTTTTGCAGATGTCCACGTTTTGAGGTCCCCTGATACCAAAAAATGTCTCTCTGCCTGTCTGTCTGTGTGTCTGTGTGTCTGTCTGTCTGTGACCACGATAGCGTTCAAACCGCTACATATATCAATTCCAAATTTTGTATTTACGAATATAATCTCCCTCTTGAGAACTGATTAGATATTGAGCAAAATCGGCAGACCGGAAGTAGTAGTTTACTTCAGTGAAAAAAATCGAATTTTGCAAATATTTCGTTAATTACTAAGTTTAAACAAATTTATAAAGATTTCAAATGTACTCAAAATTAAATTTCAGACAAATTACAGTGCACTCGCGATAATATGAACTAATGAAAACAAGGGCAGTTCAAATTTTTGGGATTGTTCATATTTACAAATGGCACAAAATTTTAATAAAACCAAGTCATTTACTTACCACCTAAAGTTCTTTCCTGTATAAATGAAAGTTTAATTTAAATAGTTTAAATTTATATTTTAAAACATAAAAGGAACTTTTCATTAAGTTTGTTTGCAGCAAACAAAAATATACTTATTTATATAGATATTCATATACATACATAAATGCTAGCGGGCTTATTCATAAAAATTATGCAATGTTTAATAAGCTCTTATATGACAAATGTTTCACAGAAATATGTCAAATAAGAGCTTAATAAACGTTGTATGGTTTTTTTGAATAAGCCCGTAGAAATATAAAGCTAATGTTCAAAAAAGTCGGTTATCTTCTTTTGCCGTTTCTTTTGGTCGAGAACTTTTAAAACTGCCTTCTCATGTAAGTCTCTTAAAACATTTAAAACTCGCTGTTCAACCATTTCACCTTCAGCCCAATCCAACGCCTTATTGAAAATATCGACAGCCTCCCCGGCTTTAATCGTCCTCTTTGGTTCCTCCACACAATCATCTTCATCGGATATGGCTTCTACTTCATTATCTTCACATTCAATAGCATCCTCATTCCATTCTTTAACGTTCGGGGCCGTATATTCAACCTATGAAAAAATATAGAATAACACACAATTTTAAGTACATTTCAGAGAATACAAACCTCGGGTAGTAAGGCGCATAAAACATTGGCGGCGCTTTCTTCCAATTCACGTAAATTCATTTGCAAATTTTCTCTAACACTTAGAGGAATTTCATCTTCGGGATCATCTTGATTCACTACCATATTTAAAATGTTGTTCCCGCATTTGGATAACACAGCTGAATCCACTCTTCTCCAAGCTGATTCCAAAATAATGATAGCTTCCTTCAATGTAGTCTGCTTCATAGTTTCTATCAAACCACCCCCTTTAGCAGCAATGGAAGCCAAAAGGCTATTTCTGTAATACGGCTTTGTGATCCTTATAGCATTTTGGTCTATGGGCTGGATGAGTGGGGTCACGTTTGATGGCATAAACATCACAAAAATAGAGCCGTTTTCAGATTTTAATTCGTCCTCAGGTGGGTGAGATGGGGCATTATCTATTAAGAGAATAGCTTTCACTGGAAGCCCTTTTTTGGTTAAAAATTGTTCCACCTGAATTATGTAAAAAATATTTTAAAATGAATAGGTATGTGCCGATTAATGTCAATATAAAAACTTTTACCTCTGGAACAAATGAGCGATGAAACCAGTCTTCAAAAATGTTACCAGTCATCCACGCTGATTTAGAATGACGATAGTGAACAGGGCAATCAAAATTCTGGAAACAACGGGGTTTTTTTGACTTTCCGACAACAAGCAGTTTGAACTGATGAGATCCCGTAGCATTTGCACAGCACAGGAAAGTAACTCTTTGTTTTTCAGTCTTTGTACCTGGGGCTGATTTTTCCTGAGACGACACGTATGTTTTGGTTGGTAAAATTTTCCAAAATAAACCCGATTCATCGGCGTTATAAAGTTGATCATTACTTAATCCAAGCTCTTCAATCTTCGATCTAAGTGCCACTTTAAATGGTTCAACCAACTGGGGTTGAGAAGAAAGTTTCTCTCCAGAAATTTGGAGCAATCTTACGCCGAATCTCTTTTTGAAATTCTGCAGCCATCCGTCACTAGCGTTGAAGTCAGAGTTATTTTCCTTAATATTATAATGAAGCTCCTTGGCCTTTTCTTTCAACATTAGTCCACTGATGGGGAATTTCAAATCCCTCATACGCATAAACCATTTTTTTTGATTTTTCCATTTTTGGGTACTCCGACGGTCGCATAGTTTTTCTTTTTCCAGGTCCGATGAATGTATTGTTGACACATTTTGAAATTGCATTTTTATTCTTTTTTATTCCAGATACTGTGGACTCTGTCACTCCATATTTCTTCGCTAAATTAGTAACACTTGCACCTTTTTGTAAATTCTCCAAAATTTCATATTTTTCCTTTAAAGTTAGAAATTTATGTTTTTTTGTATGCATATTTTACAAATTATTCACTTTTAATTAACACTTAAAAACCAAACATGCGTTTGCGTCTGCATACATGTAAAAACTAACTAAAAAGTGCACTTGTTTGTTTGACCATTGACATTTGGCATTCAAATGTTAATAACTCGGGGTTTCCCCTAATTTTTATACATATTATGTAGCTGAAATCCGTTTCAAAATAAAAAAATAAATGTTCATATTTTAAAGCTTTTGTACAAAGTTCATATTTTGGAGTAGTCAATGGCAGAGAAAAGTGTTCATATTTTGGGGTGTTCATTTATTAGGGTGTTAATATTATCGCGAGTGCACTGTATCTTAAAAACCTTTTTTGAAATTCCCACCGGAAGTAGGTCTTTTACTCTTATCGAAAATCCGTTTTTTGCGAATATCTCGCAAGTCATGCTTTCTAGGCAGGTACATTACCAGTATAAAAGTGTTTAAATAATAATTCTAAATATCTTTTGTATAAAAAAAATTTCAAAATTCGGACCGGAAGTACCACTTTTACTCTTACCGAATAGCGATTTTTTGCAAATATGTCGTAAATTATGCATTCTATATATATTTATTAAGAGTACAAAAATATTTAGAGTTGGATTTGCAATATTTTTTGTATACATGAAATTTCAAAATTCGGACCGGAAGTAGCACTTTTACTCTTAGCGAGTAGCACTTTTCTTCGAATATCTTGCTAAGTATGCATTCTATAGCGATTTATTAAGAGAATGAAAGTACTTAGAATAGGATTTTGAATAATTTTTGTATAAAAAAATTCTTAAAATTGTATAGTTTGAAGTGCTCATATGTATAAGAAAGTCGTGTGGTGGCCACACCTCATTTTTATAGCATGGAATTCAGTATTTTGGTGTTGTATGAATCTTGCCGAAAGGGCAGTGTGTCAAATTTCTTCGACTTCTTCTCTTTCGAAATAGTCATAATTTCAACTTATCTCTTTCTAATTTGTAAACTTCGTAATCGTCACCTTTCCTAAAGAAGCTGCAGAGAGTTGCACATAATTTTACCACAGCTCCAGCGTATGTTGCAGCTGCTCGATGGTGATTCAGTTAATAAGGATATATTTCTTTTAATATACTACATATATTATCGCTCATTTATCTAGTAGTGCCCAATCGCCGATTATATTAACGATTTTTACAGGTTTATGATGGAAATATGTCAACACTTTTAAAGAGACCCAGAATCCCTGAAAGGTACTGCCTTGTTATAATATATTACCTGCTTGAATTCTTCGATAAAATAGGTAGGTATACTGTTTTGAAAAACACATTCCGGGCTATTTTGCGCTAATGTAGTGAAATATGCATGTGGCCATACAAACGAAAATTTATTGATCAGTCATCATTTTTTCATTTTGAATTGGTGCATCGATTGGTATCAGGGATTCATTTATAACTCCACATGTGTAAAGAAAGCTAGCTATTTTGGCTTGATGCAATTAAACTCGTGGTCGCTAGTGTAAATTTCCTTTCTCGATTTTTACTTAATGCTGTATCACAATGGCATTCAAAACAGTCACGAAAGCTCTTTCATATCATTTTATTTTTATTTTCTTCCAGTTTCATTTCCTACATTTTCCCGTCTCTCGTCTGAAGCGACAACCATCATATATCGTGATGAGCGAGATTATCCCATAGCAGTGCAACTTTTCTGTGATTTCCTTTTTCTTTTCCTTTCTGACTCGCGCGTCTTTATTCCTCTACCTCTAACTTTATATATTTCGCTTCGTGAAACGAAATTTTTCTAATGAACCGTGACACGCAATCTTTATTTTAAATTGAACTTTGTTGTGCTCTTTTGATTTTTCTCCACCCATTATCATTACTGTTATTGTTGTTGGTGTTGCAGGCGTCTTTCTTAGGAACTGTTAGATAGAGCTAGAGAGAGAGAGAGACAGAGCGAGCAGACACTATAATTCGAAATTTAAAAACGCCGAATGAATGGGTAGCGTTTTATAAAGGTTTTTGCGTCCAACGGCGGGTAATTGGAGGTGGTCGTTGTATGTTTAGTTAAATGTAGGTCGACGCAATTACGTAATCTTTACTGCTACTGCTGCACGGATTACTTGGATTTAATGAGGAAATTACATGTGGAAGACGCGTATTAATGACATTAAAACACAATTAAGGTGATTTTTTTTCGGTCCTATTGTTATTTGGTGTTACTGTTCTTTGAGGAAATTGTATGGTTTTCATTCACATTTTGAGATACGAATCTAGATCAAGTTGAATTACTTTTTTTTATTATTTGAAAAACTTATAAAGGAATTTTCAAAATCCCTTATATTTATGTTTAGAAATGTTGTCTCTATGCCTGAATAAAAATCAGAAGAGGTTACCAAATAATAGTAAGAATAATAATAACTCCTGTATACCATGTGCTTGCCGTCAAGCTGCGGATACAGTTTACTGTAAGATAAAACGACGACACCGAGAGTTTGTATGAGTTAGTACGAGAAAGCAATATACAAACTGCTTTTTGATCGAGTGTAGTGTTGGAAAAGAGGGGATTCGAGTACATTTACGCTGAGGCCAGACCGACAAGACTGACTCTCGTTTAATCAGCGCAACAAGGATAGATAGCAGATGTACTGCAGCTTGTATATTGCTTTCTCGTACTAACTCGTACAAACTCTCGGTGTCGTCGTTTTATCTTACAGTAAACTGTATCCGCAGCTTGACGGCAAGCACATGGTATACCATATATCTAGGAATTTCAGTTTCCTCATTAGCAATGTGGAACCTACATGAAAATATTTATCCAATTACTAATAAATAATAAGTATCCGTATCCACTAGATGGCGCTATACTATTTATGCTTTTCTATATGGCAATTACTTGTTTTTAATGAGAGAATGACCTATGACGTTATCCTTGAGCTTATGCCGCTGTTAAAATCGCGGCCGCTGACCACGATGGCGGCCGCGATATTGTACAAAGTACATATCCGACTAGTCCTGACGTACTTACTCCAGACCAGCATGGACAACGATGGCTGTAGAACGCCTGGAGAGGGTACAAAACGTTGCCTGCGCCACAGGAGAACCACGGAGAACGCCGATGACAAACATCAGGAACATCGCCAAAATAAACTCACTGGTAGAATTTATTCGAGAAGCAAACAAGAAATTCTTCCAAACGGCGAACTTCGTAGAAAACTCCACTCTGGAGGACACTATGAAGGAAAAACCTGGAGGAAAACACAAGATCGTTTCGGAGGCACTCAGCCTCCTGTAGAAACCGCAGAAAATCCTCCGGAAAAGCGAAACACCACACCTTTAAATTACTAGTGTATTTCTATATAACCTATGTATTTCTATGTAATATAATAAAATTCCGGTGCAAAGGCCCAGACTTACATTGACCGATTTTGCAGGACGAAAATCACATGCGATTGCCACTAAAATGCGCGAATTTGAAACACAGCTTGCACATTAGGCGCGCGATTTACGCCAAATTTGAACGGGGAGTCCCTAGAAGATTCTAATAATGCTCACACACACACACAATCATAACCACTGGTAAGACGCTCCGAGGATCGTGACACTGCTAGATTGGGCCCCAGAGCGGGCAGTAATCCACAGCCAATGTTATCCTTGACCAAGTTTATTTTTGAAATGGTAATAATATTGATGGTGTATATATGATGGTATTCCAAGATGAATACCCAAAATCTACCGTAGATTACATACAACAAAATTATCAAAATTACACCAGAATTTTTCATTCATGTCGATGAAACGACCGAAAATGAACTAGAAACATCTTTTCGACAGTTAAGTCAACAGACTTTTAATAATAATAAGAGTGGTGCCAACATACAAGGAAAAAATAAATTACAAAATGCAATATACTGAAAAGAACTCTTTTATATAAAGAGGCAAATATGACACAGCTCAGATGCGTTACTAAAAGTTGACTTCTGCGTTTCCACCCAACCATTCTAAAACTACCTTAATGATATAAAAAATGAGGTGTGGCCACCACACGACTTTCTTATACGTATAAGCGTTTCAAATTATAGAAATTTAAGAATTTTTTTTACAAAAATTATTCAAAATCCTATTCTAAGTACTTCTATTCTCTTAATAAATCTCTATAGAATGCATACTTTGCAAGATATTATCAAAAAAGTGCTCCTCGCTAAGAGTAAAAGTGCTACTTCCGGTCCGAATTTTAAAATTTCATATATACAAAAAATATTGCAAATCCAGTTTTAAATACTTTTGTACTCTTGATAAATATGTATAGAATGCATAACTTACGACATATTTGCAAAAAATCGCTATTCGATAAGAGTGAAAGTGGCACTTCCGGTCTGAATTTTGAAATTTTTTTTATACAAAAGATATTGAAAATTATGTTTTAAATACATTTATACCCGTAACGTACTTGTCTAAAAAGCATGATTTGCGAAATATTCGCAAAAAACTGATTTTCGATAAGAGTAAAAGACCTACTTCCGGTAGGAATTTCGAAAAACTTTTTAAATAAAATTATTCTCAATTTTAATTTTAAGTATATATGAATTCTTTATAAATTTGTTTAAATTTAGTAGTTGACGAAATATTGGCAAAATTCGATTTTTTCGCTGAAGTAAACTGCTACTTCCGGTCTACCGATTTTACTGAAAAACTAATCAGATCTCAAGAGGGAGATTATACGCGTAAATACAAAATTTGGAATTGAAACCTACAGCGGTTTGACCGTTATCGTGGTCACACACACACACACACACAGACACACACACACACACACACACACACACACACACACACACACACACACACACACACACACACACACACACACACACACACACACACACACACACACACACACACACACACAGACACACAGACATTTTTTAAAAAACACTTTTTCTGTATCAGGGGACTTCAAAACGTGGACATCTGCAAAAATCTCGAGGTCAAAAATTTTCATCATCACAATACTTCCTTATACTACGTATAAGAAAGTAAAAGTAGTTTTATTAGATTTAATAAGAGGGAAGCTACTTGCAATAGCTAACATTGAGTATGTATTAGTCAAACAACAAAGAATGTAAAATTCTTAACGAAGAATATTAAACTATCGTTAGCCTAAGAATAGATATCAATAAGATTCGCGCGGCCCGTAGGGCTTTAAATATTATATATGTGCGATATTTGCTGCGTAAACCAATTTTTGAAGTTTTTAGAATTTGTGAATTGAAGAAGAAAGTGTTTCTTTCAACCTGATATTCAGGTTATGCACATTATTGCACATCACTTCTAAAAGAAATTTTGTAAATAAAACGGCGGCGCAGAAATATTACTGTTGGCGCGAACATCTACTTGTCTTTTGTCCAAAAAAGATTTGATTGGTTTCCTTTCGATTCAGATACTATGAATGACACTTGGTAAATGTACTAACCCTAGTCAGCTGAGCATTTAGTCGTTGACATGCATGGAAAGAAGTAATGAACCTGTGTCGTGCGCATACAGATGATACTTGCATAAGGTTAAACATCTGGCCATTGCCGAAGTATACGTTGAGAAAAATAGTGGCCCAAAAGTGGAACCTTGCGGAACACCGGAACTTACATGCACAAAACTAGAGACTCGATTATCGTTGCCTCTTTCGAATAAGGTAGTTTTATAGTAAACTTATAGAGTTTTGCACCAAATCAACATGATGACAAAATGGCGGACATTAGCGAATGGTTAATAGCACCAAATGTCTTCGCAAAGTCAAGCAGGGGCAGAATGGTTATTTTTAGCCTGTTCTTCGACTATATCATCTGTGATATTCAGTAATGCTGTGTTACAACTGTTGTATCTTTAAAATTATAATGTGTAAATTTGTAATTTAGAGTTTAATAGGTTATAATTCTCCTATTGATAAACTTTTATTTACCCTCTGTTTTAAATATCGGTAATCTGTGAGATGTCAAAGGCGATGGAGGGGGGCAAATGTTCACTTAAAAAAACAACAAAATAAAAGACACCAGCGCAAATAACGGTAAGCTTTGTCATATTGCCCCCCCCCCATAATTGTAATCTATATTTGTCACTGTGAGGTATATTCTTTATATTTAAAAAAGCTCTGGAGATATTAAACGCTGTACATAATTTATAATAATTTATGGAAAGGCTGTGGTTAAGCCTGTTGAGAATGCATTGTTTCAAACTCGAGTACCTCAATAATTCCCAGCGTCCTTGATTCCTAAAATCACTATCAATATATTTTTCGTTTCTACTAACAGTTACAATTATCTTAATAAAGAACGAAGATACTATTTTATGTATGGAATTTGGTTCCATTTTGTTTCCATTAATTAATAGCTCAGTAATATGATGAATTGATATTAAATCGTAACAATTTACGGTTATTAATTCGAGGCAACGGAACAGTTGCGTCATACTTCGTACACTTAATTTTGAAACAATTTAACTAATTCACGAAACAATTTCCACAGATTTATTTATTTTGCGTTGGTAATTTTCTTGCTCGGTAATTTCTACGTAATCACCTTAATCAATTACCGGAAGAACCATTACATGGGACATTATATTCTATAATTTATGGGGAGAAATAATAAATGGAGAAGGTTATTCTTGTTGTATTTTTTTGTAATGCCGTAATTGATGCTTAGATAATTGATTGTTCGTGCGAATTCTTTATTCAATATCGTCGTTTATACACATACAATTCCATTCAAAAGAAAGGTACATTTTGGAATAAATGAAATCTCTTAGTTATTATATTTACAATACAAAAATCCAATATTGTATGTTTATATATTGTAATGGCGACAAATAAGGCTTAACTATAATTAAATGTACAGGGTTGTTATAAAGTAAGGGATATACTTTAACTTATTATAACTTTTTAACAAATTAAGTTAATATCAAAAACTAAACGAAATTTAATTGTTTAAATAATGGGATTTTGTATGCCCAAACCCAGTTACCGCAAATGTTCAATATGTTCTCCATTTTGATCTTGTAAAATCAGCAACCGTTCCTCTAAATTGTACACTGCATTTCTTAACATTTCTGATTGAATTGCACCAATTTGCTCCGTAATATTGTCTTTTAATTCTTGTAGCGTTGTTGGTCTTCTTCTAAACACTAAATTTTTTAAATGACCCCACAGCCAGTAGTCCGCTGGGTTAAGATTAGGTGATCTTGGTGGCCATGAATTTGCAAAATGTCTGCTTAAAACGCGATCTTGAAAAACGTTAGTTAAAAATTCTTTAGCTGGTCGGAAAATGTGCGGAGGTGCTCCATCCTGCAAAAAAATCATGTTTTCAATTCTGTGGTGCTCGTCTTGCAGCTGTGGAATAACATAATCTCTAAACATTTGCAAGTATCGTTCACCGTTAACAGTTACAGATACGGCTTCTCCATTCTGTAGCTCTTCGAAGAAATACGGACCAATGATAAAATCAGCTGTAAAACCGCACCAAACGGTGCCTTTCTTGTCATGAAGACCTTCTTGAACAATTACTTGTGGATCTTCTGCAGACCAGATTCTACAGTTTTGAGTATTGACTCCACCATTCAGAGAAAAATGTGCCTCATCTGTCCATAAAATACGGGATAACCATTCGGGGTCAATTTCCATCTGAGCCAATAATCGCAAAGAAAAATCGTACCTACTAGCCAAATCTGCCTCCTTTAATTCAAACAGCATTTTGAGTTTATATGGATACATTTTTAGAATTTTGCGTAAAATTTTCCAGACCGTGGTGTACGGCATTTGCAATCGCTTGGATATCGCATTTGCACTGCTGATTGCTAGTGGATTACCTCTGGCTATGTCCTGATTTTCGTTAAGAACCTCTGCAACTTGGACATCACTAATGCTTGGTCTTCCTGATCTCGGAAGGTCAATTACCGAACCTGTTCTTTCAAATTTTTGTATCAAATTGCGGTACGCTTTCATACGACAGGGCCCCGCTCTCAAACCCATTCTCGTGCGAAACCTTCGTAATCCAGCTGTGTAATTTCTGCCGCATTCATAATAACACTGAACTAAACCAATTCTTGTTCGTAGGTCCATGCTATTACAGTTTGAGTCGTTAAAACTTTACGTTTACTTGAGTTTTAATTTGAAAATAAACTCCAAATTGAATGATTTAGTTTTAACACTTGTGTGAACAACTGTCATGACAACGCTTTTGTTTTCCATAGATACAACAAATCCCATTCCTTAGGCAACTAGATTTCGTTTACTTTTTGTTGTTAGCTTGATTTGTTAAAAAGTTATAATAAGTTAAAGTATATCCCTTACTTTATGATAACCCCATATATCAGTCGGAAGATTATTTTTTCGTCTATTACATAACATAAAGAGGCATTAAATCAAGTATATATGTGTAATATAAGAAATTTAACATTTATAATACCACAGGCATATTATGTATTAGACAACGCAAATTACGCCCCTCAGCAGTAATTTATATTGAAACATTTACTTAGATATTCATATGTATTATTTAGTCTATACTTACTACAAATATTAAGCGGTTGAAATATTCTAGTGTTATAGATTCGACAAATTTTCGAAGTGAATTAATACACATAGATTTCGTACAAGCAGGAATCTTCTGGCCATACTAATATTTTTTTTACATATACACAAGTGTTATTTTCATTAATCTGCATATTGCATAATACTAATTTATTTTCTTTTTGTTTTAGGTAAGTCCCTCGAAGTGTCAATTTATAATGCTCGAGAACGTGATTTCACCGTCGTAAGTACCTACCTCATGTAGTTTAGCATTTTCTGTACGTTGCATACTTGTCTAATACAAAATGATGTATCACTTTTAAAGATTCAACATTTGACCTGTACGTTGTTGCGCAAGATGTGTAGATTTTTTAAGAAGCAGACGTCGTGAATTCTCGTTTTCTCAATTGATCTTCTCATTTTGACATTAGTAGGCATCTCAAAGTTTTTTTTATTTACTCGTGGAATAAATATTCGATTACAATGACAGTTCACTTTCATAACACTGCTTCATGATTTATTTATACAGGCTGTCTCTAAAAGGTGCGGAAAAAACGCTACCACACATTTCTGAGGGCGATCTAACCCAACTTACCTCAGTCCAAAAGTGGATGCACCATTGCAATGAATTGCCACAAGAATAATACCCAAATTACAGAGGCATATGTGTCCGTATACGGAATGAATTTTTTATATCCAGATTACTCATAAACGGCTGCTCCAATCAACTCCTACCAGGTATACCTTTTCTAGGTAAAAAACATTTGAGAATAAGAATTTTTATTTAAAAGTTAAATACAGTGTGTCTCAAAAAAGTTATTACGTTTTAAATGGATACAATATGCCGCAGGTGGCGCCCTCTACATTTTGCAATGAAAATGAGAGCAGATTTAAATTTTTTACCCCACGAAACCCCCCCTACCCAAATATTGTGACAATATACCAATTATTACAGAAATGTATCTCCGAAAGCATCCACTTTTGGACTGAGGTAAGTTGGGTTAGATCGTCATATTTTGCCCTCAACAACAGTACCTGATCGCTGTATCGATAAATTAGTCATGCTTAATACTATAATTCTATCATTTAATTCTAATGTACTATGAAAAACTAACGGTATCTAAAAGGTATTGTTTACACCACAAACTTATATAAACAAGATTGGGGAATTGGCCCGTTATCTGAATTCATTAATTTATTTTTATTTTTCTGAATGTATATACTCTCGTAACTATCTAGTTCTCTATAATTACGCACTTGTTTTATAAGTTTGAGGCCGCTTGCTGGAATATCATGACCTGTGTTCGAAATATGTCGAGCTACACTAGGCTTCTCTGTCCTATTAAACCGAAAATGAGCAATGTGCTCTTTATAGCGAGTTGCAATCGAACGTCTAGTTTGGCCGATATTTTTTCTCGCATTTATTACAATTAATTTCATAAATTCCAGATTTTTGTTCTACCTCAATTTTATCTTTAGTACTGCTCAAAAGACTTTTCAACGAATTACATGATTTAAACGCGACTTGCAAACCAACATTTTTAAAAATATTATTTACGTTTCTCGAAATATTATGAAAAGGTAGGACAACAAATTTCTTATCTATATCACTTTGAGGTAGCAAAGTTGTGGAATTTATATTGTTGGTTTTCTCAGAATATTAGAATTAAAGGATAGGATTAGAATAGTAAGTATGACGTATTTAACGGTACAACGATCAGGTATTTTTAATGAAGTAGTTAATAGCCTAGGTAAAAGAATAAACCATCCCCGTAAATTGGAAATCAGTGTTATTCTGTACGCTACGGTGTGTAGACAGCGCGATTTTTAATCAGTGCTACTGATGATGACAACATAGTTGTTGAAATACGTATTTAGCCATTTTTGTGCTTTAGTGTGGTGAAGGTGTTTTAGTGTTTTTACGCTAATTTTACTTTTTTGAAGTTGGTAACAAAAAAAAATGGAACCAAATCATATTTAAATGTCAAAATATAAGTCTTTAATCTCACAAACATGTGTAAGAAGTTGTACAGAGAATAAAAAACACAGTTACCAACATTTTATTTACGCTAATTAACAATATAAATGGGATGATAAATTTTTTGATGCTTCTATTGAAATTTACTTCCCATGTTGAATAGTACAACTGTTATAAACGTTTACTGTAATACTAGAAGATTCGTGTGCATTAATAGAGATGCCAGGCAGATTTTGGGAACACACTATGTTTTTTGTACATTCCTGTTGATTCATATTAACTGTTACATTACTGCCAATTGTATCAGAAGTCGATGGATTGTGAATGATTTTATTGGATGTATTAGGTACACTAGAATATACTTGAACAACCTCAACTTTTTTCATTGTGGAATTATCAATGTAACATTCGGCCACTGCTGAGGACTTCCATCCTCCATGGCGCTTAATTGTTATTAAGTCACCTCCACTATTAGCCGAGTGTATCACACTGGAACGTCTAAAGCAATGTCCAGTGAAGAGCTCAGGATTAGGTAAATTTCAGTAATTAGCAATATTTTTTGGTACTTTTCCTATGGTATTAATACCAATTGGACTATTCATGCAAGATCCATTTCTATATTGCAGGAAGAAGCGTTTATGTGTAACATGGCTGGGACGAAGTGAATAATATTCTTTAACCAATTCAATCCATAATCTTTGTATTATAATAAATTGTTTTGGAACATAAGTTTTAGTTTTTGGCACTGCAACCATTATGACATCATTTTTTAACTGTATATCGTCTAAAGTCATGTTCGTTATTTCTTCACGACGACACGCTCCATTATAGCCCATTATAAGGATAATCTAACAGAATATTAATATGACTATTATAACAAAATAATGTAGAAAATTAGTAAAATACAACTACAATGATGTTCTTATTACTTACTTTCATCGCTAAATATGTTTTATTATCAGCTTCTATTATAAACTGGTCAATATGATCGATTTCTAAAATCTTGGATTTCTTAGGCTCGTAGCCTTCAGGTATTCTTTTTAAAAATGCAAGAAGCCTAGAAAATGTTGAGATATCTATACTTTTATAAATATTTAAACAACAACGTAACATTGAATAAGTAGACCACAAGGACGATGCCTTTTTTATCTTTCTTTCTTTGTCAAAATAAGCAATTACTACATTTTCCGTAATATTCACAATATTAGTTTCTTTACACCAACTTAAAAAGAGCCTGGTATTGTTTTTCATAAATATGTCGAGACTTTGTTGGCAAAAGATTTTCTAAATTGTCTTCTGCTATTTTGGGAATCTCTGGAGGCGTGCAGTTATTTATTTCTTCCATTTTGTTGATAATTTGAAATAATTTATTGCATAAATCAGACTAAATTTTAAACAAAATGTCCGCCGATATTCAAATATTTAAATTGTTTTACTTAAAAATCAGAGTAACCAACTTAAAAAAAAACAAGATTTCTCAAATGTTCGAACAAAACATGTCTCTAATTTTAATCTTTTTTGAACTTTCAATAACCGAAATAGAAAAAATAGTATAAAATACACGTTTCATAAGACATTTTTGCGCACTTGTTCTTTTTCAAACTTGAACGCATGCGCAAAAATCGTGTCTTATGAAACTTGTATCTTAATATACCATTTAAATAAACCAAAGCGCTGAAGAATCTAATAATGCTATTTATACAAACAAGAAAGTTCGACCAAAAAAAAAAAATTATTGTTTTAAAATTTCATTTATTTAATTTTTTAGCCAAAAATCTTCAATTCTCTTCAATGTACTTTCCACTGGCACTAATGCGTTTGTCCAATCTTTTATTTCATTTCTCAAAACATGCTTCAAATTCGTTTTCTTTAATGGCCGACAGTTTTTCCGTCGTTTTGTGTTTCACCTCAGCAACGTTGACAAAACGCTTTCCTTTCATATCTCTTTTCATTCGATGAAATAAAAAGAGTTGATAGTGCTTGTCAAAAATTGGCTCACAAACAGGGCTGTGTGAGCAAGTGGTGGAAAAACTATTCGCTTCTTTTTATTGAGGCGAACTTCAAATTTTCCACTGGATATTGTTGGTTCGTTGCTGGTTCGTAACCATAGCACCATGATTCATCACTTATGATAACGTACCTTGAAGAAAAGTTTGAATCATTTCGGCACTTTTCTTTCAAACCGTAGCATGCTTCAGCGTGACTTGTTTAATAATTCAGCAGTCGAGCACGAATTTAAAAGCCATCCTTTAATCTTCAAATCTTCCGTTAAAATTCGCTGAACAACTGAATTCCAAGTGAATGTAGACATGTCCTCAAGTTTTTCAATGGGTCAATCCATCTTCTAGGATGATTTCGCGACTTTTTTCATCATTTTTGTCGGTTCTGGCCGTAGAAGGACGACCAAGGTGAGGTTTGTTATTAATTCACGTTTCACTTGTTTGTTGGCCATTTTTAACAATCCAGGAGTTTTTGTGCCAGATTTTGAGCAATAAGCAGGGCAGACATAACAACTGCCACTAAAAAATTAATACAAACCTAACGGAACCTTCTTTAGCGACGACGCTTGGCTTACTGACTCGGGAATAGTAGCTCTATACGTCTCTAGCGACAGACCGCGGTAGTACAAAAACTCCGCCCATCATAACATCAATTCGGTTTCTTTTGGGTAGTCCCTTATATTTAAAGGCTACAACTTTAAAATTGTGATATCTATCAAAAATATTAATTTTCATTTTACTAAAAGCTAATAAATGAGACAAAATGTTATAGTAAAAGCAAGTAATACCTTCTCAACATTGGGAGCAGAAGTATTATTAGATATTAATTTTCACTCCTGAATAACGTATTCAATGAATTTAAATCGTCTTATGGTTCAGGTATTTTAAATCAGATTCAAATTAACTACATAATTGTCCTCTCCTGAGATAACTACATTTATTGAAATTGTGAACTTTAATATTTAACAAAATGCAAAATTAAAAATCCCTAAGTTGCCGAAATACCTAGAAACCTGTAGAAAACTGTACAGGTTTCTACTGAAGATGACAACTTAGTTGCCGAAATATGTATATAGATTTTTTTTATATCTTTTTACTTTCTTATACGTAGTATAAGGAAGTATTGTGATGATGAAAATTTTCCACCTCGAGATTTTTGCAGATGTCCACGTTTTGAGGTCCCCTGATACCGAAAAAGTGGTTTTTAAAAAATGTCTGTCTGTCTGTCTGTCTGTGACCACGGTAACGGTCAAACCGCTGGAGATATCAATTCAAAATTTTGTATTTACATGTATAATCTCCCTCTTGAGATCTGATTAGTTTTTCAGGAAAATCGGTAGACCGGAAATAGCAGTTTACTTCTGTGAAAAAATCGAATTTTGCCAATATTTCGTCAACTACTAAGTTTAAACAAATTTATAAATAATTCATATGTACTTAATATTAAAATTGAGAATAATTTTATTTATAAAGTTTTTCGAAATTCCTACCGGAAGTAGGTCTTTTACTTTTATCGAAAATCAGTTTCAAGTCATGCTTTTTAGACAAGTACGTTACGAGTATAAAAGTATTTAAAACATAATTTTCAATATCTTTTGCATAAAAAAAAATTCATAATTTAGACCGGAACTGCCACTTTTACTCTTAGCGAATAGCGATTTTTTGCAAATATGTCTTATGCATTCTATATATATTTATCAAGAGTACAAAAGTATTTAGAACTGGATTTGCAATATTTTTTGTATATATGAAATTTCAAAATTCGGACCGGAAGTAGCACTTTTACTCTTAGCGAGTAGTACTTTTTTGATAATATCTTGCAAAGTATGCATTCTGTAGACATTTATTAAGAGAATAGAAGTATTTAGAATAAGATTTTGAATAATTTTTGTATAAAAAAATTCTTAAAATTCTATAATTTGAAACGCTCATACGTATAAGAAAGTCGTGTGGTGGCCACACCTCATTTTTAATTTTTATGGTAAGGGATTTTTACATTTGCATTTTGTTTCACTGAGAAATATAATTGTTTTTAATGCTTTAAGTTTACGAATTGCAAAAATAGCGCAGGTACGACAGGACTGAAGTGATTTAAAGTCTACGGGCAGGATTAAACGGGTCTTTCACTCTTTTGTTGTATTTGTATAATATATTATTGGGTAATGATCTTTGTGAACATTTTTGGAAATACTGGCATAGTGCATAATAAACAGTATAAATATATAGCAACGAAATATACCAGTTAAGAAACCATGAAAGCTGTTATATTGTACATCTCCTAAAATTTGCACTAAAATCCATCATTTATCAAGACTAGACTTGTTAAAAATATTGTTCGTGAATCTAGTATCGTATATTAGTTATTACAACGAAAAGCAGTAAACATTAGAAAATAAACACGAAGTCCGGCCACCAAGTATTTCCTTCAATTAAAAAAAATATTTCGTTCAATATTTGTCTTTTCCACTTGTGCATTGGTCGCAAGTGTGGGAAATATGTCACCATGTCGAGGCGAAGAAAGAAGTGAAACTTAATGGGAGACTATAGTGAATGGATATTGTTGCGACACTTTTTACTATATTCCGCGCAAAAATGCCGAGGGTAAAATTAGATTTTAATCATGAGAATATTCCAGATTCCACGGGATGAAAATGCATAATAGTAATTGCATTGGCAGGCAACAGCTTGGAGGAGATATGCATAAGCAACGCATGCAAATTTCTTAACAATTTCCTCTCGTTATGCAAGTTGCAGCTGAGTCGTATTTAATGACAACGAACTTCGTGGATAAAGTTGAGTTTTATTCGATATCATTGGGATATTGTTCTGTATTTTCTTTGGCCTTTCGTTTTTATACAATTTACACATAATATAGACCCACGCGTTGTATGTTCGTCCTCGATATATAACAGAAGCTGGAGAGAAAGGATTTACAAGTGCTCTAATGTGATCTACTCGATGTATAATTGTTACGTACTAGATAGTTTGCTTGTAATAAATGTTCCGTCGAACACAATGTTCATGCAGAATTCTTCTTTATACATTCGATTGCATAAATGTTGTATCATTAGTTTGTAGGTTTATAAGCTACTTATAAGAGTTAAGATGCGATAGATCGTATGGTTATGAAGACTACAGTAGTTTCTTCAGATTCTTTTAATAAATGTTTTTTTTCCATTACCCGAATACTGATTTGAATAGATACTTGAACGTCAGTTAGCATGTTTTGAAATTGCTCTGTTGGTCACGTCATTTTTCACACAGATAATACTGCGGCGGAATAATTGAGAAAAAACATAACCGTTAAAAATTTACAAAACGATATTAGACAACATCAATAATCACATAAAACTTTTAATATACACATAACTGCTTATTTTTTATACTGTGGCAAATCAAGATGCCTATCTCAATACGTATCAGTTTGCGTTTCTATGTGACCACAATAGCGGCCAAATTGTTAAAGAAAGCTATCAGTTCTAAACTTTATATTTAAGAATGTAATCTTCCTCTGAAGATTTGATTAGATTTTAATTCGAATAGGTATAGCGGAAGTTGAATTTACTCCGGGGAAAAAATAATTTTGATCAATATCTTCTTAACTGCTAACTTAAATGTCTGGAGGATAGAAAGTTACTTGTAAGTAGTACTAGTCAAAACTAGAACTTTTACTTTTATCGAAAATCAAGTGTTCACTAAAACTGGTAAAATTAGAAGATAAATTTCTAATGTATACAGAAGTATTCAGAACTTAATTTGAAACAGTTTTTGTCGAGATAATTTCGCAAAATTGCTGATGTACCTGTTTGGCGGTAATTCGACTGTAGGCATGTTATCAAACCATTTTGCCATTTTTTTCTTTTAAATTTTGTTTTATATTTCTTCAAAGAGATTTACTTATTATTATTAAAAGATATTCTTATCCTTGTAGTGTTAGAACTGCTACTTTTTGATATTTACTTCGTACTTCGTGCTGCAGTTCCTTAGTTTGTTTATTTTTGGACGTTTCTTGGTTTCTTGTCATTTATACTTACGCATTATACAATTTATGTGAATAACGTCCATGAAATTGACGTCGTAAGGGATAAAGTCAAAAATAATATTCACTAACATTTTTAAACTCTTCTGGCGTACACACTACTATTATATTTCAATGTTCCACAGACATAATAAGTAAACTAAGACATTCGGGAATAATCAAACAACACAATTAGTACGGTCCTTGTTTATTAATACTATAGGTGGACAACTGTCAATTAATTCGTGACAGTGATTGATAGAGGGCGTAGTTCTCATATAATAAAGTTAGAATGCCTTTATAATCAGACTGGTGACATGAGATAGGAAATCAATAGAAACCAAATCGGCCATTATGTGGGTACCCTGTGGGTATCTGTCAAATGGTATAATAGCCTATAATTCAGTATTATTAAATATGGATAAATATAATAACCTATAATTGGCTTGTTAAACGGCTATGTATTTAAAAAACGTAATAAGTAAAGATAGGAATGAAACTGTAAAATACATTTTTGACACAACCTATCAGAAAAATCTCATCTTTATCACCCTTCTGGTTATAAACGCATTCTAAGTAAAGTAAGTAAAAAAACAGACCAACTCTAGTAGGCATGCATATAATATTCATATATCATATACTGCTGCCCGTAGCCCGGCGTTGCTTAACGACATTCTATAGAAAAAATAAAACTTGCTTTGTGTTTTCTGCTATTGACCGCATTTTTGTTTATTCTCTAGCTAAACAACAAATCAATGCTATTTCATTATAATCAATCCATCACTCCAATACCTTTGGATACACAATATTCTGAGCTGTATAGCGATGTCCACAGTGTGTGTGTGTATGACGCGTCGACTTTGTGTCTTTCGTTTCCTACAGAAATTCATGTAACTTCATATATTGTTAATTTTTTAATATTATATTCCTATAAAATTTGATTTTTATATATATATAGATAATATTTATTTTTAACATCGGCAACAAATTTATGAGTAAATGCCAACCTAAATGGAAATTGACTATAATAGTTCGACAATATGATTAACTAACTTCCATTTCGGTTGCAATTTATATATAAATTTGTTGACGATTTCGTTTGTGCTGTCCCTTATAATATAATACAAACAGCACTGAACACTTTCAACTCACTTAATACCAATTTGCAATTTACTATATAAACTGAAACTGACAAATATTTTCTTGTTTTTTTTTTTTTTTGGCATACTAGTGATAAGAAGTAATAACAATCAAATTATTTTAAATTGGTACCAAACGGCCACAGTTTCGGATCGTTTCATGAACTTCCATTCCCACCACCCGCTCACACAAACATATCAGTACAGTAATTGCAATGAAAAACAGAATTACGCATATCAGCCATACCTCGTTTGTAAACATAAATTTAAACAAGATATTCAACATTTTTCGAAAAAACTAAATAAATTAATTTACAACTCCAATTTCTTTGATTGGCCAATGAATGATTTAAGTAACAAACAATTATTAACGTACAGAAAATTTCCACACATAAATAATTTGACCGAACAGAGTGTCAAGCATTTTAATCCAGTACTTCCAGTATCACAATCATAGCTAAATACAATTTTCTTACTATAAGCAATATATTCACAAGAACTAAGGACTCAGTCGGTGTAATGTCATATACACATATAATATGTATTACATATCCAACAGTTAAAGCATAGAATTTGTCAACTAAAAGTGATGGCAGGGGTAAAAGGGTCCACGTACATTATCGGTGCATGATCAGAAACTTAATCATACTTTCAGATATGTTTTATAAGACGGTTAAATTATAACCGATTCATATACGTGTCAATTTTCATTAGCCATAGGCGATTAATTCATGCAATACGTGACAACATGGCACCCCCTACTTTTCTCTTCAATGCGAGCGCGACCGATGCAAGCTCAAGTTAGCAGTAGCTGTTGGACTATTGACTTGGATGTTTGTACTGCGCTTAGAAATAATATTTACGCCTTGCAAGGATTTTTCTTTTTCCTTTCAGTAAATGCAGAGAATTATTAAGCATGACACAAACAAAAGCGTAATTCTAATAAAATTAAAAGTAAGGTAAATAAAAAAGGATTCTGAAAATAATAATAAACAACTAGATCGCGCCGGCCATTTGATGATGACGGATTTTATTGCAGACTATATCTCGGAACGTGTTCGCAGCTAAACATTTAATGTAGAAGTGGCAAGATCGGAGAAAGTCGCTGTGATGTCGATTGTTGCCGGCAGACACACGTTGCCACGTATTATTTGTATACGTATAAATCGCATGTAAACATTGAATCCCTATAGCTAATGAAAATAGACACATACGGTATAACCTCAAACATGTTTACGTATAATTTTATTTAAGCTTCTAACATCGTTTTCCTCCAATGATCGTTGCAAATAAAACAATACCACTTGCTTAAAAAGATAAAGTGTACTGAATCAATGAAATCTCGTTGGTGATGCTAATTCATTTCTTTAAATTTCGGGCTCATGGAAATCCGGAAAGATTCTCAACAAATTAATTGAATTAATCTGATGTTTTACTATATTATACATATAGCTAGCATATTTTCTTCTCTGCCTGTTATTTTCCTTTTAAATAGTAATTTCACTATTAAGACTATTTTATAAGTAACAATGTATCTTACATAACAAAATCGAGAAATCCAACGGCTCCGAGAAAAATTCCCAACATTGTTTTCTTGTGTATTATGCGATGACGTGATATTGTCGATTAACGTCGGATTAAATTGAACCACGCGGTCGGTTCTGCTTGTTTGTGCTTTAAATGGCATCACTCTTACCTGTGTTTTATAAGGTACAAAACTATGTCAACACGAAATAAACTTCAAATATTGAAGATAGTATTACTAGTTTATTGTTAATATTGATTTATATTTTTTTCTAAATAGTTTTATTTATTCATGTGCGTCCAGTTCTTAAGCTTAAGTTAGACTTCTCTTATTATTGGAAGTCCTACATAATTATTTGATAGCTTTTTTTAACTATATCTTTTATTTATTCAATAATACTGGATATAGTCAAATAAACACTTACCTGGCGTATATATTTTTGTGTTCTGATTTATATACAGTTCTTCTTCCTATAGCTCCAAGCTGTGAAACATATTTTCTAAATTCATTATTTCTTCATTTTCTATCTTTCAAATATATACAGAACTTCTTTTTCTACAAAGTCCATTAGAAACTGACATTTTGACAGAGCTAACTTTAATTAAATATGCATTATTATTAAGTAGCATGTAGTTCTTTAAAATCTACTGATAAAATAGCTTTATTTATTTTATATTTTCGGAATTCATATTTACCAGAACGTCCGCCTTTGACAAGTGTATATGTCAGACGATTTATTTATTATATTCTTTGAGCTGTCGTGAATTGTCAAATTTTTATTAACTCATTTTCATTAAATGTTGAAATATTACAACATTGTGTTTGTAGAAGATAGATATACTTTTGATATAATGCTGTAACATTTTCGGGTTCCAATAAACAACTCGTGCAATTATTTATTTAAAACAGTCTGTATATTTATATACTTAAAATTATATAACAATATAAAAATATAAAACTAACGTATCACACTTAAACTGCTATTAATAAATTAAAATTAACACTTGTATTTATTTAGTTCTATTACTAATATCTCTGTCCGTATTTATGTAACACTTCTATTTATATAAGACGGCACTACTATATTTATTTCTTTGGCTACCACTATCGCACTCGAGACTGAACCCCGCAATGAATCCCGTAATGAATCCATCGGTGACCCAGTCGCCTTATATACATCTGCATGAAATGTTCTCGAAATGTACCAGTAAGTTCGGCAATATACTGGAGGAAATCTGGACTCTTCCTTGCTTACGTCGTACATCTGTGAGATGACTCACTGCATTTACGATATTTACCGGTCGTGCCGAGATGATTTATAACCCCTTTTTTAACGTCGCCTGGTCTGGCTGATACATATTTCGTTACAATACTTTACTTTAGATATAATATTGTATAATAGAAGTATTTTATTTTGCTGGTATGGACACACTCGCAATCAAATGTCACATATTTAACACTTCTATCCCAATTAGATATTTATCTTTAAGCTTAATTTTCATCATATTTTTTGTATTTTAGTCAAGACTTCTATTTGCATGATGCGCTTTAGTCACGGGGTGAATTTAGTAACGGGATCTTTAGACAAACTAACGCGACGTGGCGATACAACAGACAAGTAATTTTGTATTGTTTTGATTATTTGCTGTCGTAGAAAAAGTATAGTATGAAACTTGTTTTACTAAACACTCACTCCGCTACGCTTCGCTCGTGATTAATAAAACTCTTGACTAAAATGAGGTTTGTAAAACTTGATACATTACTTTAAAAATTGAATTCAAGTTATAATTGAAAATTATTTATTTTCATATGTTATAATTATGTAATGGAACTAATTGTTCACTGACTGAAATTAACAATTTTTTTAATCTATTGGTATTACTACCCAAAGCGAAACAATTAAATCACATAAGCAAATACATAACCTACATGCAAGTTATATTGCATAAATAAAGTTACAAATAAAATGTGGTATTGGCTGGATAGTTTGCTTAAAATACTGATTCCAGATTTAATGCATCTTGTGGTAGTTTATCTATATTCATTGCAATAAGTTACCCTTCCAGCTTTGTCCATCAATCCTTCTGATGTCAGCAGGTTTTTCTATGTGTTAGGATGCCTTGGCTAATATGCTCCTTTTCTGTAATCCTATTTATTACTTTCATTCATATCGTATGCTATAAATAGAGAGAGATAGATGCTCCTAAAACTTAAGTAGCTGTATATACAGCTAATGTTTTATATACACAAGTTCATTGAATATCAATACTCTAAATTATATTCGTACTTTGAAAGTAACAGTTTTTATTTAAGCCATATGGGATTCTTAGAAATTGTCGCGACTAAATATGAAAAACAAAACCTGCCCATGTTTATTTTGTATAAGGAAGCAGGGGGTCGGTGAACTAATATCCTTTTATTTAATGTACAGGTACTGTTAGAAGATAATAATGGAATATGTATATGAATTTACGCTCTTGTTTTATTGCTTTTATAATTTTTTATGTAAACAATAATACACATACCGTATTTATATCCATACATAATTTATAAGACACGTATATGAAGCATATGCTTACCAAAATGGAAAAACCTCGTTGTAACTGGCATGGTGAATTGGCCGAAAGTAATTATATTCAAATCAATAATAACAGTACACTTTGTGAGCTTGATATCTTAAAGTGGATTGGTTTCCTTGCTATATTATCATTGTGTCATATTTTTTTCCTGTGTTTATTTTATTTCACGGCATGTTCGGATTTTTCTTTATTACACAAAAAAAATGCAACGTTTACTGAATTTTAAAATTTTTTTTTTTTTACGTTTATCTAAAAATACAATGCTATTTATTGTAACTTGTTCCTATGACACTAAGTTATGTTTTAGATACACTATGTAAAGCTGTGACTTCATGCGCTTTAGTCACGGGGTGAACTTAGCTACGGGTTTTTCAGTCACCGGCTGAAGTTAGATCTAAGGTTTTTAATTGTGAAACTCGATCAAGTCATTAGTTTGTCAAAGTAACCCGACAAGACACAAATAATTTTGTATTATTTTTATTATTTGCTGTGAAAAAGAATAGTATGGAAATAGTTTGATAAAATCGTGAGTAAAATGAAGTTCATAAAACTTGATACATAATATACTATTAAAATTAGTATTTCATTGATTGAAAGTTGTAATTTTCTGCTTAGCACTTTAGTTTGATATGTTTATCGCTAATCAAGTGCCTTTATCTACTAGGCCACCGAAGGCTACGACTTTGAACCTTAAAATTGTTCTGAATCACATCAAGTATCAAGTTAATGTGATTCGATACGATTTAAATATTCAAAATTATCCGCCCTCGGTGGCCCGACTCCATATATGAGTTATCACGTTCATATAAGGAGTCTAGACAATATCAAAAAATAAAAACATACTACAACGAGAACAAAATAGAATTCTAAAACTAATATTTGGATTAAATATCAAAACGCCAACAGCCCAGATATACAGGGTGTACCACTTAAAACTCCCAGGTCGAATATCTCGGAAACGGATAAAGATATTTGAATTTTGTAAAAAGTAGTTACTAAAGAATGTGATCGACTCTAGTTTGCTCTCACAATTGTGTATTATTATGTGAAGATATAGATGGCGCTGCGATGAAAAGAATTTTTTTGATCGCCACAATCTTCATTTGTTTTTTATTTGAAAGAGTATTAAAATTAATGTAATTTTTATTATTTGTGTTAATTTCCAAAATTTAACGGTTTTACAGATATTCGTGTTTAAATAAAGTAAGAGTAAGAGTTTTGTCGTTTTTTTGTTTAAAAACTTAAAAGAATCAAATATAACTAACAAAGATGTTGCCTTTTTGATTGCTACATAACGTATATCGCCTTATTAGTTCTCTTCCGCAAATTTAACAATGTATTTCTACTAATTTTATGAACACTTGCATACATTTTATTATAAAGGTCGCCAATATCTGTTATGGGTTCCTTGAAAACTTCTACTTTCAAGTAACCCCACAAGAAAAAAATCTAACGGGGTTAGGTCCGGCCACCTAAGAACGCCATTAGCACCAACCGAACGACGTGGGAACATTTGATTAAAATAGTCAGTAACTATGTTGGCATTATGAGCAGATGCCCCGTCTTGATTTAACCACATATTATTTCGCAGCTCTATAGGTACATCTTCCAAAAGTAGTGGTAACTCATTCTGCAGGAAATGTTAGTAGCGCACACCAATGAATGTTTCATGATAAAAGTGGAGGCCTAAGATATATCCGTTTAAAATTCCACACCAAACGTTAACGCCAAAAACTGTTTGATTTCTGGTTTGCCTAGGATTATCTTCTGACCAATATCGACCCTTATGCTTAATTAAAGTACTATTGTTGTGAAAACGACATTCGTCATTCCACATGATCTGATTCATAAAGTTGTTTTCCGCTAACATTACAGGAAATTCTGCCAGAAAATCGAGTCTGCGTTGATTATCTCCTATTCTTAAATGGTGCTCTAAATGAACTTTATACGCAAAGTGTGTAAATGTTTGAATGAAGCTAATTATAAAGACAAATAATAATCAAGCAAATGTCACTAATGTGTGCTAATGTCAAAATATTTCCTAAATAATCAAAGCAAGCATACATACATCTAACACAGACATGAATGCTTTTCTTCCTACATACCTATGGGTGCCTATGAAGTGGAATTTATAAAAAGGAACTAACTATAAAATTTAAATTGTGAAGTAACTATAATAGCAAGAATTGTGAATATGTTTACTGCTATTTTTCCTTACAAATTAAATATTTAAACAAAATAAAGA
Source organism: Amphimallon solstitiale (assembly GCA_963170755.1). Classification (NCBI taxonomy): domain Eukaryota; kingdom Metazoa; phylum Arthropoda; class Insecta; order Coleoptera; family Scarabaeidae; genus Amphimallon; species Amphimallon solstitiale. The sequence goes on from OY720675.1 coordinate 251,152,319, forward strand.
CAAAAATTTAAAATTACTCTTACTTTCTTTAAACAAGAATATCTATGAAACCGTTAAATTTTGGAAACTAACACAAATAATAAAATTTACATTAATTTTAATACTCTTTCAAATAAAAAACAAATGAAGATTGTGACGATCAAAAAAATTCTTTTCATCGCAGCGCCATCTATATCGTCACATAATAAAACACAATTGTGAGAGCAAACTAGAGTCGATCACATTCTTTAGTAACTACTTTTTACAAAATTCAAATATCTTTATCCGTTTCCGAGATATTTGACCTGGGAGTTTTAAGTGGTACACCCTGTATAATGTGACCAGAGTACCTAATATTGATGAACTAGTAAAAATTAAAAATATATTACTAATACATAAGAATCACAAAGCCCTAATCAAAACAAACCTACAATTACAAACTAACAGTGAAATACATAGAACAATGAAAAATAAAATATTAAGATATATACAAATACATTCAACAGGCACAGTAAAGAACTACGATAAACTTACAACAAAAGTAAAAATAAAAAATATGGAACATCACCAATTTCGCAAAGAAATTTTGAAGATGATGCTAGGAATATAAACCAAATCGAGAAGAAACTAGATACATCCTATAAAAAGACAACACACGAACTCTCGATACCGTCTTCCAAGAATCTTAATAATTGGGGTTGATGACCGAAAAATAACATTGCAAGTCTGTATGTATTAGGTATAATTCATGTATAAATATGTAAATGCATAAGTTAAATTCACTAAAATTAAGGGATACTAATTCTGTGTGGCTCGTCATAAGGTAATTGAAAAAAAACAACTGACGCGGTGCTGTGGTTACAGTGAAAAAATCAAATTTTACTAATAACCAGCCAACTACTAAGTTTGGACAAGTTTCTGAAGAATACAAAAGTATTGAAAAGTGAATTTGAGAACAATTTTATAAAAAGTTTTTCAAAATTTCTACTGGAAGTAGTACTTTATGTCGTGCAAATTATGCATTCTGCTCATATTTATTTTAAAAGTACTTAGAACTTGATTTGTGGAAAAGTTGTATGAAAAAATTTTCAAAATTGATTGGTGGGTAGAAATCCGAAACTAATCTCTACTGATTTCACAACATTTGACTGGTTCTGATTAGTTCGTGATTTCTCTACGAACAAAGCTCATGCCTCGAAAACACACTCTCCAACATGAAACACAAGAATTCACGCTCCGCAGTCACAGAAATCGACACACCCCATTAATGCGCAACAGTTCTCTGACGTCATTATTGGTGTGAAAGTATGGGAGTATTTCCAAGTATTTTAATAAAGAGTGCCTACATAAATTGACTTTTATAGTGATAGGTATGATGTGTGAAATGTGTTCTAATCATTTACTATAGTTTAACACAGAAAATACTTGTATTTTCAGATTTATAAACAATACAACAAACTGTGGCCGTTTTTTCTGATACATTTTATTTATACTTAGCTAGTAAGTAATTTAATCTTTAAATTCTTCAAAAAAACATGAAATTATAATTATTAAAGAATTTTACTGTACTTGTGTAATAAAATAACTTTCTATGCTGGATACAATTTAAATATTATTTCTTTTCTTGAAATATATTGCTTGGTATTATTGATATAGTTAAACTTGCAAGTTCATAAAGATTTTCAACAGACTAATGAAGAAAAAACAGCTACTGTTTGTTGTAAACACAAAGATATATTGTCTGTAAATCTAAAAATACAAGTATTGTATGTGTTAAACTATAATGAATCATTAGAATACATTACAAATATCATATCTAACATCAGAAAAGGTCAATCTATGTACACAACGTTACTTTTATAAAAATTACTTTGAAATAGTATCTTCTTTAATATTTTTCCAACAATATTTTTGAATAATTTTTTAAAGGCATGATATCATATTTATGTCAGTATCATACATTTTGTAATAAATATCGTGATAATTCTCGCTGGCAAAAGTTCGTTTTTATCGCACACATTTCGAGACGACATCGTATCATTTCGCTGGTTTTCTCTTATTCAACAGCCATGATATTTATCACTTCCATTATGCACGTTAATATAGACGAATGTTACCATACTAAACTTCTGCTTACATATTACATTTACACATACATGCCACCTACTACTACTACATGGCAGATATTTGTATATGTAGATTTACTAGAGGTAGTTATTTAACATTTTACGGTCATCTGCCGAGTATTTAGAAATGTGGTTGTTATGACGAAATGCCTTGGGACGACAAACTCAGGAAATTAAATGGAATTTATGTTTTCTCGCCGGAGAGATGACGACTAACAGACTGACTCCATTATGTACCAGAATCGAGCTAGAAATAGCTATTGTGCGGTGTAAACTGAAACCGCCTTTTCTGCCACGCCAGCAACTTAATTTGCAAGATCTGCTTAATATTATGTATACGGGAATATTATGTTTGCCTGAATTAGTTTTAATTAATATTTCAATTTGTCGTTTAATTAAAATGATGCGAACTATAATTGCAACTTTGTATGTTATTTGAAAGATATTTAATAAAAAATTATGTATATAAGCTTAATAATATATGTTTAATCTAAGATGAATAAAATACAATATGGTGCAAAGTATTGTAGATATGCATATTCATAGAATAGGTTATAAAGAAACCCATTTTTTTGTAGTAATTTATATAGCAAACGATGTTATGCAACATTTTCAATATCGTAATGGGATAGTTTTAACCGTTTATCTAGAATAAATTATTTATTTAAATAGCTGGCCCGACAGACGTTGTTCAGCCCTTTCCGATAGATGGCGCGATGAGTTTGATTCGATTAAAGTTCCTGTATAAGAAAGTCTGGACAGAAGAGGTCGTTAGTGCCTAAATTGAAAGAGAAATAATGTTTATATGTCACCATTCAATAGTACCCAAAAAAGCGCTATCTATCGAACGGCAGCCTATACCAAAACAATTTAGTTGACCACGAACAGATTGTGTAGGTACATATAAATCATTTCTGTTTATAAATATAAAATTTATTAATAGCTCGACCACAGGGCTATCTGTCGTGTCGTGACTATATGGCACGATGAGTTTCATTTGGTTGAAGTCCCTGTATGAGAAAGCCTGGAATTTCTGTTTATAAGTCATGTTGGTCCATAAATATAAAATTTGTTAATAACTTGACTTCAGCGTCAGCTATCGAATGTTTTGATAGCCTATTTTACACGCCTTGGCGGTATAAATATAGTCTAAGAATATCAGAAAGATTGGTTGAGTCATTAAAAAGTTATTGAATGACTTACACACGCACCAACGATTATGTATACCGTAGTCGACAAATTTTAATTTCTGGTACGAAAGTAGAAGAGAAAAAGAGCACGGCGAAATAAAGTAAGGACAAACATATAGTGAGGTTGCCAAGTACACCAGGCAAACGTTTCCTATGAAATGTGAAGATCCCCCGAATGTGTTGCTTCTCCCACCACTGTTTGAAACCATGCATCGCTGCATATTATAAGGTCATCTTCTGCATGGGATAGATAGCTAGTATAGAGCTGTAAACAGAAATTAAAATTTGTCTACTACGGTATATATTTATATGTATTATATATAGATATATATTTTAATCGCTAGTTGTTAAAGTTAATGAAATATCAAAGACTTTTATCTAGTTGTTTTTATTCAACTGAGTGCTTGTCAGTATCAATTGCGAATTGGTCATATGTTGAAATGAACGGTTTCTTCAAAGTGAACCATACCAAAACACTGTTTTTTCCGAAACATTCTATAGAACTGCAGTTTTATTTTATGAAGTCATTAATTAAAAGTACACTTTCTAAAATTAAATATTACATCTATTTTGGTTGATAAATCCGTATCTTTGTTAATTATTACTTTGAAATTATGAATGTTTGTATATATTATTACTTTTCAAAATGTAACAAAAACCCACGAAATTTACTTCATAATTTTGATAAAAGAAGTTTTTGAGAACTATCGAAGAATTACAATACAGACATTTTAACTCTAAAGATTAGGATTAAAATAATAAATTGCCAAGTCTACTAAGTACTATTAGAGAGAGTGTTTCGATACTTATGACTGGTAGTGTATGCGTCTGACTTGAAGATACCTGACATTTGCGGCTTATTATTGTGGAATTATACGTTATTCGGTTGCGATGTGTGAAGAATCTGTTGCGTATTGTACATACGTATGTGTATTATATGTTTTGTAACGGTTTATCTTACTGTTAGGCTCCAAATGTATTAACGTACTGTACACCTTTACAGTTAATAAATTAATTGGACTTTAAAGTGTCTTTTTGAAGACGGCGCAAAAATTATTGCGATTCAGAAATTTATTTCATACTATTTGCTTCGAATTAGTAAATATGTACATTTCAAAAACAAAAGTCTCGAACTATACTAGAATAGTAATATACCAATAGAATTTTGTACGAATATCTTGCAAACTATTCATTCCACACAGAATAAAAAAATGAGGTGTGGCCACCACACGATTTTCTTATGCGTATATGAGTGTTCCAAATTATACAATTTTAAGAATTTTTTTATACAAAAATTATTCAAAAAGTCTTAGCTTTACACTAAATAGAGCCCAAACTTAAAACTTCAACAATGAAAAGTCAGACTGACGTAAATATGGTTAATTATATTGTCGTTCCACCTGTCATCATTAGAGCATTTCGTTTAAAAAAGTATGCGTCTATACAAGGTGTGTCAAAAGTTTAGAAAACCAAATTTCTTTTTTTGCGTTTTACATTAAACTAATAAAGCTGTAAGCGGACACGAAAAAGGCGATTCAAGCTCAATGAGATTGCAAATACAAGTTCTCTTAACAAATCTCAATACAATGTATACTTTGCAAGATATTCGATAAAAAGTGCTGCTCCCTAAGAGTAAAAGTGTTAATTCCGGCTCGAATTTTGAAATTTCATGTATACAAAAAATATTGCAAATCCAGCTCTAAATACTTTTGTACTCTTGATTGATATACAGGGTGTTCCTAAATATCATGTACATAAGGAAGGGGGTAAGTATTTGGTTTATTTTGTGCCTAAAATTTCATATAAACATAGGTCTGCAAACGCTTCGTTACCAATATGCAGGGTGTTGAAATTTCAAGAATTTTTCACTTTTTACTGTATAGCTCCTGCAGTTTTTTTACGATTTCTAATGTCAATTGTCAAATTAATAAACTCAAGTGATTATCTGAATGAAGCCAGAGCCTGCTAGACCATTTTAAAAAATTTAATTTTCTCTGGCGAATTACAGAAAATTGTTTTCTATTTTTTTCCTCGATAACGGTCAGAGATAAGAAAAAAATACAAGAGATCAAAAAGTTTCTAAACAAGACAGAAAATTTATTACGTATTTTAGAATCTAGCAGTGGCGCATCGCAAAAAAGTTCAGGGTGAGAAAAGAGGGCATGACCCCGAAAAAATTATTACCCTGTAGATTTACATAATCATTTGGCATGGCTAATGATGCAGGCCTTGTAGCGTAACCTGCCTTCCAAATTTGAACAAAATATCTCAAAAACTGCAGGAGCTATACAGTAAAAAGTGAAAAATTCTTGAAATTTCAACACCCTGCATATTGGTAACGAAGCGTTTGCAGACCTATGTTTATATGAAATTTCAGGCACAAAATAAACCAAATAGTTACCCCCTTCCTTATGTACATGATATTTAGGAACACCCTGTATATAGAATGCATAATTTGCGACATATTTGCAAAAAATCGCTATTCGGTAAGAGTAAAAGTGGTACTTCCGGTCCGAATTTTGAAAAAATTTGTATAGAAAAGGTATTGAAAATTAAGTTCTAAATACTTTTATACCCGTAACGTACCTGTTTAAAAAGCATGATTTACGAAATATTTGCGAAAAGACGATTTTTGATAAGAGTAAAAGATCTACTTCTTCGAAAAACTTTTTAAATAAAATTGTTCTCAATTTTAATTTTAAGTACATATGAATTCTTTATAAATTAGTTTAAACTTAGTAGTTGACGATTTTACTGAAAAACTAATCAGATCTCAAGAGGGAGATTATACACGTAAATACAAAATTTGGAATTGATATCTACAGCGGTTTGACCGCTATCGTGGTCACACACACGCACATAGACAGACATACACACAGACATTTTTTTAAAAACTACTTTTTTGGTATCAGGGAACTTCAAAACGTGGACATCTGCAAAAATCTCGTGGTCGAAAATTTGCGTCATCACAATACTTGCTTATACTACGTATAAGAAAGTAAAATATTTAAAACTCAATTTGAAACAACTTTTATAGACAACATTCTGTACAGTTCTCTTAAAAGCAGTGATTAGCAAGTGCCTTACAAATTAGCAATTGGCGCAGTTAGAGTATGACGATATTTAATTTTCAATTATGAACAACTTTTGTACAATACATTTCAAAATTCGGATGGACCGACAAACAGTTTTACTCAGATCGAAAAGCAGTTTTTTTTGCAATATTTTGGATTTTGGCTATCTCGGTTATGTTTGATTATTGCAGTAATGCTCTGGGATTATCTTCTTTTTTTTTTAAATCGAGTACCTACTCTTTAAACTGCTCTTAGTTCATATGATATTTTGATTTTCCGCAATTTCTGCACTATTTACTATAGTCTTGCTATGTAAATACAGTGTACACTGACAATTTGACATTTTGCCAAATTTTTGGTTTTCATTTTTTTACAGGGCCATTTCTACCATGGACTAGATAGAACAGCATTATTTATTGACCGGGATTTGATACTTTTTACTGCAGCTATTCCCACCTTCAGCGGAACTGTTACTCGCGAAAAAGATTTATTAGAATTTGTAAAATGTGAAATTATTTATTCTTTTCCTGTTGTACAGATGTAATGGATACTAAAGGAGCTCCCTTGTTGGAAATATTGCAATAAATTCAATCTTGGGATTGTGAACGTAAAGTTCTACCACGTCCTTGGCTTGTGGGTGCATTTTTATTTATCTGTTGAACATCACTAGCTGTGTTGGATGAAAGCGCAGTCTGCCGTGACTGGTTTGTTGATTACATAAAGGTTTTAAAATCCCATGAAGCAGGCAATGGCTAGAGGCGACGGAATATACATTGCTTGGTGTAAATAGCACCAGTTAAATCAATCCACTTCTTAATGTGCTGATGAAAATAAACTTGTACATACCTTTTCGTGCTTGCTTGTACATTTCTTTTTCATATTGGGAGCCTTCTTGCTTAAGTATATTCACCTTTTTTCTGCCCCCTTCGGGGCATTTTCTCTATTAGCTAGTTGCCTTGAAATGTTGTTTATGGAGAAGATGTATTTACTATTACTTGGTAAGTATAAAGATACAAGTACTTACAATGTAACAGTAAATATATATTCTCCAAAGCCAACGTTGCAGCACAACAAACCCCTGACTGCCGATCCCTATTCATTACTAATTTGCTTCAAAATATTTTGTGACATCACATGTGGCATATACATATATTTCAAATACGTACATCAATAATAAATGATATAAAAATACACTCTATTCCTAAGCATTCATTTACTACTTCTATTTTCTCGGTTACATTTAAAATTTAATTTTCTTTTTGGATGTATATATTTATATTAGCCACTAAATACGAGAGATTTTCCTGTTTATTTATATAAACAGCAAAAGCAGAAACCTTGACATAAAGATACCTCATTCACACTTCCTCATATTCATATTCTTCAATTGATAGCGACATGCTAAGAAAATGCGGATGACATTTGACTTTTTGGTATTGCATATATTTTGTCACATAATACACAAATATCATGTATAAATATTTCCCATTAGTCAGTTCTTTATTATGTTTAAGTTTCCATTATGGGTGTCAATGTGATGCAAATAATAAATATACTGACATTGAAACTTTTTTTTGTTACACTAATATATTCAGAAAAATATTTTATATTATGTTTATTATATCTATATGTCTTTTCTCTGTTATTGCAATTTCCAAAATAACTACTATAGTGGAGGCAATCCTTAAACCGTTGCACGTCATTACTCGTTAATGACGTCATATACTGCAGCGTAGTCAAGTCTGTTTGAAAAATCATATGATTTGCACGCCATTTTAATGTACACAAATTTGACATATAAATATCTGAAAAATATAATTGTGTATTGTAAATTTTATAATTTTTTGGGTGGTACGGTTTTTAAAAAATGAATGACGTGCAACGGTTTAAGGATTGCCTCCACTATATTATTCTTAAATTATATTTTTATCATTATCAATCGCGTTGTGCTAGAGTAGCTTTTTCTTATATTTTACATATTTTATTTCCTCTTGTTTGGTACTATTCCTTTTAACATATTTGTTTTGTAACTATATTATCTTCATTTTGCTTATATGTAATAGTTTTTTCTTTGCCTTTGCCTGTAATTTTGCATTTGTTTTTGTTATTGTTTATAGCATTTTTTACCTCAGAATTTTCCTTAGTTTGAGTTGTTATCCACATTCTTGCTAGTTCTGTCATTTGTTCTTTTTGCATTCTTCGCTATAAGATTTTATAGCGATCAGCATTTTATTCCGTCTCTCTGTATCAGTACTGATACTCAATTCTTCCTGCTTTGGTTTATTTTCAATTTCATTTCTGTATTTTTTGGGATTACATCTTTCTTTGCATTTCATCAAATTTTACTTGATAAATTTGTCTTACATGTTTATCTAGGACTATTAGATTATCAGTTTGATTGGATTCGTTTCTCCCCCTTACTTTCAGTGTCCAGTTATGTAAAATTTTCTCAATAAAAGTGTTTTTATCGATAAAAACACTTTTAACATCTTTCCTTACTATAGTTTTTTCTCTTGGTGGTTATTTCTAGTTATCTTGAAATAATACCGTCATTTTCAGCTTTAGCATTGGCATCAGTACGATTTATAATAAACTTAGCTTAATTAATAAGAATAATGTATCAATATATATTTTAAAAAAGGAAAAACGAATAATTAAATTTTAGAAAATATATTAATATTGACAAGAAAAATCAAATCGTTTCTGTTTCTGTTGTTTCCTTAGTGACTAGTCAACAAACGTTTACAACAATGAAACTTCATCATTTTTTGCAATTTTTTCTGTTTCTTTCTTCGAGTTAATAGGGGCGTGATAAGTATGGATGTCTTTCAAAAAATAGTGATATAGAAGACTGCATTCTATCGAATATAAGTGCCGCTACCAAGCTGCAATGGAAGATTTACTGCCAAGCAAATCTAACAACACATAACAAAAAGCGTACTCAATATTTCAAGATTGGTGCAATTCTAAAAAGAGTTACAGTTGTTACAGAAGAAGTTCTCCTCGTTTATTTCGCAAACGAATAATTATAAATTCTCTACTTTGTAGAGCATTTTCTGCAAGTTAAAATCCACCTTGTTACTGAAGAAAAACGTTGATATTAAAAAGTTTCCCAAGTTAACTGCATATTTAAAGAAAAAAATGCGTGGGAGATATCAAGAAAAAAAAGACACATTCGCCATTAGAAAATGGGCAGTTTCTTGAAAAGCTGCATAAAAAAGGTTTCCTCATGATGAAGCTAAATAAAAGATCTGCGAGTTAATTTAATTTAATTATCAGATTTTTGTTGAAGGTCGTGTAGTATTCGGGCTAGCAGGGTTTACCGGTGTGATGAGCTAATGAAAATGTCTATTGATGACATCGGCGGCAAAGGGGTTTATTAGTTGTCCAAATTCCTGTTTCAAAAACACACAAACCACATACCGTCGCTTATTTGTAAGCTACAGGCAGATTTTGATAGTTTTTTCAAAAATGACATAAAATGACGTTGCAGTAAAATCATACTAGTCTGGGTTTTTTTTTGTCGTAGGTTAGGAAAATTCAACTTTTGCCACTATTTATACCCCCATAGTATCGGTAAGCGACGAAGTGGCCGTAATAAATCCAACGTAGAACTAACGCATGATTGTTTTGTACAAAATGTTGCCAAAGGAAAATCTACAGATCGTCTACTGTTTTAACTGAACAAGTTGTTGCGGATATTAATCAAAGAATGGATGCGAGTCCTAAACAATCTTTACGGTGCTTCAAACAAATTTATTACTTGGTACCTGTCAAAAGGCTTCCAAGAAAGTTCTTCATTTATATCCATATAAAATAACTGTAACTCATGAATTGTTACCCCAGGATTTTCCTGGCTTTACCCAGTACTGTGAATGGTTCAAAGAAGTTTTAAACAATGACTATATCTTGGACATTACACTCTTCAGCGATGAAGCATGGTTCCATCTTATTGGATATGTAAATTCAAAGAACACTTGAATTTGGTTTGCAGAAAATTCTCATATTTTCATTGAGACTCCGTTACATCCTCAAAAGATATGGTTAGCGGCGTTAAGAAGAACAATCATCGGTCCTATCTTCTTTCATCAAAATATTGATGCAAATACCTATCAAAATCTAATTTTAAATTCTTTTATTGAACAACTTTACAACTATGAGTTGCAGCTTGGTTATTTCCAACAGGTTGGTGCTACAATCCACACTGCGCAGAAAACATTAGATTATTTGCAACAGTATTTTTGGGGACATATTGATAAGTAGAGACCGCTGGCCTCCGCGGTCACCAGATTTGACGCCTTTGGATTATTTCATATATTGGAGGATTTACAACTTACAATTTCGGAAGTTATAAATGACATTAGACCAGAAATATTACACAATGTGTTCGACAATATGAAAAGAAGAGTGAATTTGTGTTTGAATTTACATGGGCAGCATTTTGAACAAATGTGATTTTCAAAATTTTAAATGATAAATATCTTGAACAAGTGTTTATTACCTTTGTAATAATTTTAATTTGACTAGTCTAATCTGAAATTCAGATAGAGTACAATTTAAAATATCAATATTAGAAAACAATTTTATTGTAATTATCTTTCAATTAATTAGTATATTTCAATAAAATTGTTCTCTTTGTCATTTGTTACGCCTCAGAGATTTGACTAGTACTTGGCACCAACTTAATGCAAAAAGATAGAAAGGGGGAAATTGAAACGCCTTTCATTCATTTATATATGCTGCTGGGAGATGATGAAAACGGAGGGAGATTTGATCAAATCCCTAAGGTAGATGATCAATTCACGAAAGATGTTAAAATAACAACTCTGTCGGGTCATTTCACTAGAAAAAGTAAGTGATTTGATCAAATCCCTTAACTGTTTAAGTGAAAAGAAGAAATAAACAAGTCAGAATGTTTTTGAACAAGCGGCATGATAAAGAAAAACCTTTGTAGACTCGCAAAAGGATAGAAGAAGCTATCACAGTCACTGAACAATTTAAATTAGCACCAGTACTTAAACTGCAACGGGCACATAAACAGTACTATTATGGAAAAAATACGATGTCATGGAAGTAGGTAATAAAAAATCATTGATTTTAAAGAGAAAGTATGACTCCGATCCAATTGTGAAAATAGTGCCAACGGAAAATTTTTACCACATACTTCGGGAAACTCATCAGTCAACTGACCACGGTAGAAGAGATAAAATGCTGTATAGTCTGAAATCGAAATACCTAATACTTACTTCAGTTGTACTGGGGTTTTTACCTATGCATGGTATGTCAGCCTAAAAAAAAATCCAAGAAAAGAAATTGTTGTTTGCCCAATTGGATCTAGCGACTTCAATCATCGTGGCTAAGTCGATCTATTTGATTACAGTCGACCCTAGATAGGAATTACAAATGGCTATTACACTACGAGGACCACGCGACGAAATTCAGCCTTATTCGATCGTTGATTTCAAAAAGATCTTCTGAAGTAGCAATGGAGATATTAAACATATTTTGGGAAATAGGTTGTCCTCATATACTACAAAGCAACAACGGCCGTGAGTTTACGGCTGCTGTGATACAACAATTAACAAGCATGTGGCTAACGTGCAAAATTTCAAATGGTATGCCTAGACATCCAACTGGTCAAGGATCTGTCAAGATGTTGAAGCTATGTTACGTGTTTGGCTAATTGACAGTGGCACAAAAAAAATAGGCTATAGGTTGTTACTTCAATTCCAAAAGATTTTTTTCAATCGGACCATTAAACGATCACCTTACAAACCTTTCTTTGGAATAGAACCAAAAACAGGATTCCTATCTAGTTATATTTTTTAAGAATTGCTTGTAAAACTTGTCACTGAAGAGAACTTGGATCTACTTAATCAGCAGGACAATGACATTATTTTAACATCAGAAGACTTACCAGCAGCTTCCTTAAAGAACAACGGCGACACTTCAACTTCAAAAGGTCTACCAGCATCTGAATTAATTGATTACAATGCTTCAACTTCAAATGATCTATCAATAGTTAAATCAACCAACAACAACACTTCAATGTCACACGATCTACCAGCAGCTGATTTACTTGCCAAAAAGGCTTTAAATTTAGAGAATCTACTAGAAATTGAATCAATTTATGTATCGACAACAAGATATCTCGAACCAGTTAACAACTCTACTTCAACTCCTGCTTCAACAGTTAAAACACCTGTAGTGTTACTTGCATCAGAAGGGGAAGCAGCTGTCAGTTAGAGTAAAGCATGTTGTGTTATTTGTGGAATGGAATCTACAAGAGCCCATTCATGTGACATTTGTAAAAATCCGATGCACGCAATATGTGGAAATTCAGTAGGAGAAGAAGGATATCTATCGAAAATGCTATGCTATTTATGCCAAAGAGAAGAGAGCATTAAAGATTAAAGGGAAAATGCTGCAAAACACCAAAAAAGATCAGTTGAAAAAATGAAAGAAGTTTTTTTGAAGAAATTTAGTGAATTCCACAGTTTTGGTGTATGTACCTAAGGTAGATAGATGCCCATTAGATGGAAATAACATTGTGGGGTTCGTATTAGATATGAAAAATAATTTACACTAAATTGGTATCTCAGTTGGAATTATAAAATATTGGCTACTTAGGAAGGCTCTTCAAATAGCTACTACAACATTTACCGAAACAGTTCCACGAAATAACTTAAGTCTGCGTGAGATTGCAGGAAAATTATCCTTATTTGGAGGTATCCAAAATACAATGTAAAACAAAAAAAATGTGTCTATAAAAAAGTAGCCTACTTTGTAAACTCGAGATGCCACAAATCAACAACGTGTTTTAATAAAAATGACTGAACATTATTATTTATTAATTACATTCACTAAAAATATTCTTTCTGTTTTTAAAAATACCAGCTTTAGTACCTATTTCTTTTGTTAATTAGTTTTGAATAAATACTTTGTGTTTCAGTGACTCTTGTTTATTTCATCTTTTCACTAAAACAGTTAAGGAATTTGATCAAATCACTCACTCTTTTTAGGGATATGACCCTACAGAGTTGTTATTTTAACATCTTCCGTGAATTGATCATCTACCTTAGGGATTTGATCAAATCTCCGTTTTCATCATGTCCCTGCGACATATACATTCTGTAGTAGTTCCCACATAGTACTGCAGCACTATATGTGTAAGAGATAATTTTGCGGATAGATAAATACTGTAATCCAAGCGTATACATATGTAATTTATACACTTTTTAGAGTGTATTGTTCGTTTTAATAGAGCCGCGATTTGATGGGTTTTATTATAGTTCGTGATGACCTTTATATATCGCAAAGCAAAGTTAATATCCTCTCGCCATTGTCGTGTGAATAATAATCACTTGGGCTAAATAGGAGATAAGGTAATAAAATACCCCAGTGTTTGTTGAAATAAATATTCTATATACCCGACGAGCCCAACAATACAGGATTATCTTTTCTTCGTTCTGTTATGAAATATTCGATCTTTTCAACTCATCGTCACATAACCTTCATTTATATAAGAAACTCCATTAAAACCCGTCGAAATTCTAGCTGCCGCATATAATCGGATTGTGGTGCTCGTCACGTTTGTTCCGTGGTCAGTGAACCAAAATCGAAGGTCGAGACAAACCCGGCCGGGTATTTTTTTTTGTTGTGATCACCCTCGGGCCATCCTATCCGCAAAAGAGATGGACCTGCGGAGCGCACGTCTGCGATTCGGACGAGCGTGTGTTAGTCTCGATGGTCGTTGGCTGCAGCACAGCGACCGTGTCAGTTCGACCATATCCCATGTGTCCGTTTCGCCTTTTCGCCGTTTTCGATCTGTATCGTTTCTCTGCCAGCGCCGTTGCTCGTAGTTACAGTTAGGAAGCGAGAGGAGCGATGAGAAGAATCGAATCGAAGAGGGAACGTCAAGTCGCTCTCTCTTTCACGGGGTATACCGTTTTCGCACAAGCGAGGGACTTTTCACAAATATATGGATGACCTATCCGGTGGTAGTGTCCCGGTATTGCCTGGACGCTGCTAGGATTCCGCACGGAAATTGTAATCGATTCCGTACCAAAGGGATACGGTTCGAAACATTGCGTGTTGTGTATTTTTGCATATTGTTTACTCCCGAGCAAACTTTTGATTCACTTTTTATTGTTGTACACTCTGTATATAATATTTACATTAATCTTGGAACCGGAGCCTTGGTTAAATTGCCTGTAACACATCTGCTATTTGTTAGATTGTAAATTGTTCCCAATATGACCTCCACTTTTTCTTTATGGTGCCTTATTTTAATACTTTATGTTACTCACCGAAACGAAGGGTCACTTGAACTAGCCTTGTAATAAATCTTTTTAAGTATTTAGAAATATTTAAAGATAGTTCAACTGTAATTTTATGTATTTTAGTTTACTTATCCCTTTGTGGCAATAAATCAATATTAGTTTTCTATACTGTATATGACATGGGTAAACAAGAAATTGTATTTTTGTTTTACTTCTTAGAAACCACAGTTAGATATCATGCGAACTCTGCTTGCAAGAAAAATTCATATTTGAAATCAGTTCCTTAAGATACCTCTAAGCACACGCTAACAAGGGCTCCGCATTTTCTGTAAAACCAATTCAACAATACAGTTTGTAATGCGTATCTTCATTCTATAATATTATTAGTGTGATACGTGTTTATTTTAATAATTAAAAATTTATGTTAAACATTTATCATTTTGATTTGTTGAGCTATCTTCGACAAATATACGATGTTTTGTGAGTTTGTGTCTTTTAATCCAACTAACTGTCGTCGGTCAATTAACAAATATAGCCTATACGGCCTTACAACCCGTGGGTGGCGAGCTCATGAACATACCGCATTTTTGACATAACAATTTATCAGCGTCAAATAGTGCTACTGTTCGCAACAACACATATCTATACAATACCGTCGAAAAGATAAAATAAAGATAAAGACGATTAAAAGATGAAGCTAAACACATTATTATATCTGCATCTCAGAGGTAAAATGTGTTGAATACTAAATTTTGAAAAAGTATGTTGTTTATGAGTGAGTATATACTAGGTGGCGCAAAAGTCATCACCCTATCGAAAGATGCTATAATTTTTGCAAATTGCGACAAATGTCAATTCTGTTTTGACATTTGTGAAGTAAACATATACAAAATACACGTCAACAAGACATGGATCGCTATACTCCTAAAAAACGCGGAATAATTGTTTGGATTTTTTTGCGGAATAATTCGTCGGTGATGTTGGCGCAGCATGAATTTCGGCACAGATTTTTCGGTCGTTCGGCACCAACACTACGGTGTTAAGCCGCTTGCCTTGAAGAGTATGGGACAAGAAGAGATGCTGCCAGGCTGAAGATGTCACAGAGGACTCCGGAGTATTGACCAGACTACGTGCCACGCAATCAGGCATCAATGAGCGATCTTTACAGAGAATTTTGGTGAAAGACTAGAAGTTGTTCCCATACAAAGTACAACATCAGTTGTAAGCTGTTGACCGCCAAACGCGTGTAACCAACGCTCAAGCCATTCTGGATCTCGACAACTCGGAGGAAGACAATTTTCACCGAATCTGTGGATATGTGAATAAGCAAAATTATCGCTTCTAGGGCACCGAAAATCCGCGTATAACCCACGAAGAGCCATTACACTCGCTCAAAGTTATTGCATGGTGTGGTGTTTACACTGGAGGCGACATCGGGCCTTATTCTTTCGAAAACTCCGCGGGCCAAACGACTGCTGTGGACGGCGATTGCTACAGAGCCATGCTCAACGACTTCTCCTTCCTTAATTGGATGAATTGGGATTGGAGAACATGTGGTTCCAACAGGATAGAGCAACGGCACATACTGAACGTGCCACAACCAATATTCTGATGACTGCATTTCCGGGTCGCCTTATCTCTCGTTTTGGCTATTTGCACTGGCCGGCAAGATCGCCCGATTTATCCGTTCCATACTTCTTTTTGTGGTTTTTTTTTGAAATCACGAGTGTATGTCAACAAACCTTAGGCTTTCAAAGAGAATATCCATCGAGCTTGCGAGAACCTATCGCCGGAAGGTCTGGCAAGAGAGATGGAAAATATCATAAATCAGGCCCGTATGGTCATCATCTGGCGTGGGCTACTTGGCCAATGTCATTTTCTCGACTTAAAAAATTAAGACATCAAATAAACATAATGCTAAAGGTAGAACCTCATTTTTCATTCATAAAAAAATTACACCCAAAAAACATCGTGATAACTTTTGCGCCACCAATAAATGTATTCTAAAGTCATTACTAAGTTAGTTCTTAATGTACAAAGAGCAAACGGCATTGAGTAACAACGTTGTTTGTCTGAAATTTTAACATTCTTATTTTGGCGCAAAATCTAGTGTTAACTATGCAAAGGCGTTGGTGTTGCTGACAAAAACCCTAATGAAGATTTTTCCATTTCTTAAAAATATGGTTAGCAACAGAACCTGTAAAATAGAGCACATGGCATTTAAAAGTGGTAAAATGTGACAAATAAAGATACTAACTAACATAACCTGAAATAAAGAAGCAGTAGGTAATAGATCTATTTTCAAACTTTTGCGCTGCAAATAGAAAATGTCTTTTCCACTATTACTTTGAGTAGCGGTATAGTTCATATCAATTCAGGAAGGCAATGAAAACATTTTACTTTCATAGTCTCATATATTTTTGAATTTAACGTATGTTGAAATTGAAGAAAAAGTAAGAAACCCGTATTTTTGTTTTGTTCAAAAAAAAAATGCAGGTCGCTATTTTTCACTTGTGATTTTCGACAAAATTTTCTGGAACGGTTCAAGATATTTTCTTTGAAAGATAATATTTTTGTGATTAAAATTGTAACAAACTTTTGTTCGTCCGTATATAAAAATGTCGAAATTTTGAATTTTGAATAATGAGCTTTTTAAATATTTTATGAAATAGTCTTTTACACGTGATAAAGTTACGAACGATTCACATGAGAGATACATGCTAGTGGCCTAAGAATAGAATTTATTTATATGTGCAAGACTTACTGAGAGTATTTAAAGCGCCCGGTTTCCCAGTATATTAACTTTGAATGCTGTTTTCTGGCCTGCTTCATGGTCCACCTATAACGCTGTCAAACCGACCTGCGCAGAATTCTCTCCTAATGAGCTGTCGTCGATGACCTGTTGATTATTCCGTCCGCATGAGAGCTGTCGAATCAGACCTGCACTTTCCCCCTTAATTGACTGTCGTTAATGACTGATTATTTCATCCGTTTTTATTATTCATAACAATTCTGCACGTGATATTAATTAAGCTTCTAAGGAAGTTGTTTTTTTTTGTCACATATAAAAACAATTAAGAGTACGAAAGTATTTAGAGCTCGAATGGGAAGAATTTTTGTATGAAAAAAATTTCAAAATTCCTACCGGAAGTAACACTTTTACTCACAAATTTACTAAGGAGATAAAAGTACTTGAAACTTAGTTTGGGACAACTTTTACATAAAAACTTTGAACATTAACTTGAAATTAGATAAATATACTGAAGGAACTCATAGTTAAATTTAACCATCAAAAAAGTAAACAATAACCAATCGTTTGGGCCTTGCAACGCGAATCAACAAAACCTATGAAAGCTGGTCGTTCCAAACCTGTGATCGTTTCCTTCTTCGGTTTTAGTGGGCGAATCTTTGATGAAATAACTAAAATTTATAATTGCGGAACTCTTAATCTCAATGAGTTTTTATTTTCTGAAAAAATAAGAGAGTAAACAAAAAAAAATCTTAGAGCGATTAACAAATCAGTCAACAAATTCTTATGTAATCCTCTGTAATGAAAGTGTTTTAAGGTATAATTCCTTGCCTTTATATAGAGAAATTTTTAACTTGAATATTTAAATGTTAACTTGTTAAAATTATTTATTTTCATCCATATAAATTATTTATTTGAATCCACATACATTATACTTGAGCTATAGTATTAAGACCTCGCTCCGTCAGTCCTTGGTTTTGTCTCGGCTTTCTTTCTGTTTGTCAGTAGTTTGATCGGGCTTGGATGGTCTCACGAGGAGGCAAAAGTACAGAATTCTTGTCTGAATTTCATATTTGGAATTCGAAAGTTTTCTCACATATCGCGTAAGTTGTCTGATGTGGGGTGGTTAAATATGGAAAATAGGTCTAGGTTCATTGGTCGTGTTTTTTGCCATAAGATTATTGCTTTGGATAGGCCTACAACTTAGCCTTGAAAATTATATATGGGACTGATATTCATAATATCAATATCACATTTAAAATAGTTATTTACAAACCAAGTGCGGGAAGACTATTTTCCCGCATGAGCGCACTTTGTAAGCACGAGCGACCGCAGGAAGCGAGTGCTTTTAATTGCGCGAATGCGTGGAAGATGTCTTCACGCAAATGGTTTGTACAATATTTTTTGTACGAACATTAAATTAAAGAAATATTATTGATTAATGTCATTAGTATCATACCTAACCTAAAATAGATTACCTAATTAATTTAAGCATTTCATGCCTACGTAACTATTACTCACCTTTCCCTAAAATTAAGTTATTATATTCTCACACATGGCAAACATGAGGTATTTATTCTTATATTTATAAATTTATAGTACATTTATTGCGTTTTTTGCTTTAAATACAAACAATTGCGAACTGCCAATATGAATGATGCTTAAGATGTCGCTTAAAATGTCGTCAAATAGATGGCGCCACAATTTTTTTCGAAGAATTTTTAATTATTACTCCTATTTCCCTAACTTTTAGTGAAGAATAGTGGAGGGAAGTAGTATTTTATAAATTAAATTTTCTAACTACCAGGTAAAAATTTTTTTAAATGTCCCAAAGTGCCAGTGTTTTTTTCAATTTTTACAGTCGCCTCGACTGGGAAAACGTATTTCCCAGTCGAGCTACACATGCGCCAAATGTCACTTTACAGGCGTACAAAAATATTATTTCCATTCCACCCCATAGAACCGCTTACTTTGAAATAAGTTTCTCTTACACATTTGCTAAGCTGTATAACTCCATTATCGGTGAATTGAAGTCTCTGGCTGTGCCTGTCTTTAGAAGAAAGTATTTATATTCGGGACAGATTATAAGTTGACCTTGCTTGGTCATGGAACTTCATTCAAGGTTTTACTTTTATATTTTCTTTTAATTTTTTATATTTGCATAATATTCTAACTCTTGCCGATACCTAAATACACCTTTATAATTTGGTTTATGGATTTGGTTTCATATACAGGCTGTCCCAGAAATAAAAAGACGGAGTAGCAGGTATGTAAAGTCCGAACAGAAACAAGCCCAAATATACCGCAATAACGAAGAAATTAAAAATTTAATTTTCTATGTTGTTTTTTAGATAAAAAAATTACATTACGGACCTGACACAGAATGTATGTTTATAAATACACGTAAGAATTCTCATTTGTAAATAGAAACGAACACGCATTCATAGAAAAATACGCTTTTATTTGTATAAAACGGGAAAAAAACGTTAAATCGTACTCATTCATATAAAACATATTTTTTGCCAGATGGGCGACCCACTTTATTGCAGACAATAAAAGATTTTATTTTTAAAATAGGAAGGTTGTTGCTCTTTAATGTGTTTGTAGTTGGAAACAGCTGATTATTATTATTATATATTACAGTAAATATCAAGAATGTAATTATTTTTTTCTAGCAGGTCTAAAATTAAAGTAATTAATGGTTTGATATTTATTATGAAGTATCTATTCCTCCTCCTTTTTTTTTAACACAAGTAATATGGTGGTCCTGAAAAGGACCGATTGTGAAAGTGAAGCAGGTGGATGGATATTTAGTCCAGGGTCGGCGTAAGGCCAATTGAATTCTTTATTATTTTTTTCTGTCGTCTGCGCACGTATAAAGACTTGATATTTTGAGGGTACGTTTTTACACAATCTAGCTTACGATTTCTGCTACTCCGTCTTTTTATATCTGGGACACTCTGTATAGATTACAGTATTTTCACTCATTGATGTGTGATTTATTGAAAAATTATGTATTGTGTGTGCGTCGCTCACTTGATGAGGGATGCAATGGTAGAAGAAGCATAGCTAAAATTGCATCCCTTTTCCGTCAATTTTTTATATATTCACTTTATTGCAAGGTTATATTTTGTTTGGTTTTGCGTGTATTATTGATGGAAATAAATTTATTATTATTATTATTAATGAGACTGTTTTGTTCCCATGTTACTTTACTAATGTATGGCATCAAAACAAACTAAATTTCTATAAAACCGTATTGATTTCCCGTTATTATTTTCAAGATCAATTATTTTATCTTTTTGACATTCTTGTCAGAAATATCCCAACATTCGTAGTATATTGACACGCCACATTTTATTTTATTATTTATGTTTGGATTACTATAATTTTGCAGTACTTTAGGGGGATGACTTCGAATCAAATAAATCTATCTTATTTCCCACTCTACTTCCGAAATTTATAGAGAGAATCTCTGCCAATATACTACAAAAATCCCGGACGTAAATCTTCTCTCTACATACAAACACTCAGTACAATATATTACCCAGAAATTTTTATCGTCATCATATATACATAAGCCCATAGCTCTTCATTCTCACGATTCCCGGCCAACCGTCGAGAATCACGATCCTTTGCGGGTGGTTGCAGTCAGGCCAATTGACATACGTCTTCCTTTCAGAGTCCCCCTTCCTTCTTTTGTCTCTGTTCAGTTTTCATTTTCATCGTTCACCTGTGGATGTTTGCATGTATGTATATCGTGCCTTGACACATGCTGGTGTACACACCTTGCATTCGTTACCGTAGCAGTCCAAGACGAAATCGCCAATCTCCCCCCCCCCCCTCTAGGGCAAACATCGACTCCATGTACGGGCAGTTTACGGCACATGGATCGACATTTCGTGAGAAGTAAATGAGCGCAGAAGAAGAGTTGATTGTGTTCCTCACTAGTGTCTTTAAGACCTAGAAGTAATGACACCGAAGACGGTTGTAATGAGATGTCCATGTATGGACGCACATTAAGTCGTCCCCTCTTCCCGTTATTGCGCTTGTTGTCTCTGTGGGGGGATTTAATGATCCCGCTCATATCATCTGTTTTACGGACCGTGATTTAATTGAGTTGTTTCGCCTCTAAATTCCGGGTTTTACTTGTCGTGGTTAGTCTTCTCGCAGTCAAAAATGAAAAATGGTACATCGTACAGTTCTTGCTGAATTTAAGTTTAACATAAACGAAAAGTAACTGGTTGGTTTTAGTTGAATCTAATCAATTCGAATTTAATTTAGAATGAAAGTCAAATTTGTAACGGACTTTTGTCCGTCACTGTATAAATTATCGAACAAATTTGTATTAATGCTCTTTATGTAATTTTAACATTAATGGGTTCGATAATTTAATACAAATTTTCTAAAATATGTTTATTTTGTCTAAAATCAATTAGTAAAGAGAAAGACGATATTTTTGTTAATTTCCTAAATGCATTTTTGCACGTGATAATGTCGTGCCTTTGAGTATAGTTCATGCTTTTTGCACGTGATATGTCTTGCGTTTGAATACGTTCATGATTTTTATGCGTGATACTTTGGAAAGAACAGTGTTTTTTGGTTATTGTTTGTGTAAATCCGAGCCTATATAAGGCGACGATTATGTTAATAAAATTAGATTTTTTTTCTTGGCAGTCCGAGAAGAACTCTCACCTAACTCTCTGGCAGACTGGAGAGTATCTTTACCGTTTCCTTAGAGTCTCTGGCAGTCTGGAGAGAAAGTTCCGCAAATTGTTTTATTTCCTGGCAGACTGTGGAAAGAAAACAATTCCGTCCCGTAAGTCGCGAACGAATCTTCACATGTTTATTCCGTTTATTATAAATAATAAAGTCAGATAGGTTTCTGTTAAATTACATTTGTACTAAATTAAATTTTAGTTTTACGTAAGGAATCTAAATATATTGCTCTCGACGAATGTCTCTTCAATACAAACACAAGTACCAGACCATGCGTTATTTTTTTCATTTGTAGAAATATCATCTTTCTCGAAACGAATAACATCTCAATTCACAAAATAATTATGACCGTATATTATTTTAATATTCAATGTTTGAATATCCCGTTAAATGTTTGTTGACATACCGTAATTAATATTTCAATAAATGTAAAGTTAATTTTCTTATTTGATTTATAGTTGCTTTTATAATACTTTATAATCTTCTTGTAAATATATGTACTGAAGTTGTGTAATTGAATTTCTGTTTTATTTATGTGTAAATAAAAGATTGACATAGTAAGATTTCTTTTACTTTTAATGCCAAGAGATTATATATGAAATAAATATTAGGGAATTAAAATGCTAAAACATACCGTATCCTGGTTATTCTTCGTAAATCAGACTGTATGTTTAGTTATCCGTTGATAGATGGAGCACTGGGCCATCCAATTTGGCAATTAGTATTGTAAATATTGTTTAATAAATATTTAACAATTTAAAAAAGGTAACACGTTATAAAATTAGTTACGTGATTTTAAACTGGGAAGGGAGATCTGTGAACTTGCACCAGGTGCTGGTATCCCCAAAACTGATTTCCGGTGACCATATTGATTTGATTCATGACCTGGTACTAAATGATAGAAGAATTATCGTTAGATTTATAGCTGGGATGTGTGGCTTTTCAATTGGAAGTGTTGAAAAAATATTGCACGATGAATAGAGTTTCAAAAAAATTTCTTCACGTTGGGTGCCAAAAATGTTTCAAGTTACCGCTGGTGCGGTAACTGCGATAATTAACAGTGATCCAAATGATTTTCTGCAAAAATTTGCTGACAGTAGATGAAACTTGGGTTCATCACTTTGATCCCGATTCATAAAGGCTCCGGCTCCCTCGAAAATTTCGTGTCAGTTCGATTGCTGGAAAAATTATGGCCACAATTTTTTGGGATTTTGAGGCGGTTATTTATGACCATTCTTTACCGCGTGGGCGTACTATAACAGGTGAATATTACGCAAACTTAATTCCAAAAGTTCGCCGAGCCATCAAAGAGAAACGAAGAGGAAAATTGAAACGTGGTGTGCTGTTCCACCAGGACAACGCTCCGGTCCATAAAAGCTGTGTTTCAATGGCTGTCCATTGAAACAGCTTCCACCCTTTCAAAATCCCAAAATACTGTGAACATGACTTTAAAATGGGTTTAAAATTTTAGAACAACCTCCCTATCTCCTGATTGGCTCCTAGTGACTACCATCTATTCCCAAAAACCAACTTAGTAGTTTTTTCTCTTTTCTCTTCTTTTATTATTTTTAATTTCGTGGTTACCTTTTTTTTAAGTATCTGGTCACCTTGATAATGTTATCCATATACGTAATGAACGACAATGGACTGAGCCGTCCTCCTTGTTTAACTCCGTGTTCTAAATATTTCTGATTGAAAGTTATTCTTTATTACATAATTATTTGATTCGTCGTATAGACTTTTGATAAATTTCACAAATTTATTATTAACTTTTCTTTTTTTCAGGATGTTCCATATACTTTACTCTAGGTACTCTATCAAATGATCTGTTCCTATACTTTCACCACTGTGCTTAGTATGGTTTATATCTATTAACTCTTTATGACAGTAATTTATTTTGATGGTAACTAATAGCCTATGCTTTTATAAATTTGACATAAATGCTTCCAGACTTTGTTTGACATTTGACTCAGACATTCGTGCCTCGATTCTCCGGCCTTATCATTGGTTGAACGAATATTTGGGTGCATAGAACAACAGCAGCCGTAGTTCTTTATTTGACCGCATGTTGCCTCTATAAGAATTATCTGAAATTGAAAAGATAAGATAAGATATTGTAAACAGAATTGAAAGAGAATAAAAAAAGGAAACAAATTCCACAACAAAATACCGGGTTTTCGGTATGTGAAAATTTCGGGAAAAAGGCTGTGAAAAACGAAAGTTTTTTGAGGTATTGTCGAATTAAACTTACACTAAATGATGCAGAATTTTCTTGACTACACGTACCGCCAACATTCATGTTTTTACTTTTAAAAATGATTTTCTTTCGGAATATGTGGTTTGATCAACAATTTCAAAAAAAGAATTTTTGGAAATTGTTGATTTCTTTCATGAATTTCCGGTGGAGCCAGAAGTGCGTCGTAGCTGAAAGTATTCAATGCATCGTTTACTAATTGTTTTTTCATAATTTCTGGATATTCATATTTATAAGTTGCCTTAATATACTGGATTTGCTACTTTCTTATACGTAGTATAAGGAAGTATTGTGATGATGAAAATTTTCGACCTCGAGATTTTTGCAGATGTCCACGTTTTGAAGTCCCCTGATACCGAAAAAGTGGTTTTTAAAAAATGTCTGTGTGTGAACACGATAGCGGTCAAACCGCTGTAATTATCAATTCCAAATTTTGTATTTACGTGTATAATCTCCCTCTTGAGATCTGATTACTTTTTCAGTAAAATCGGTAGACCGGAAGTAGCAATTTACTTCAGTGAAAAAATCGAATTTTGCCAATATTTCCTCAACTACTAAGTTTAAATAAATTTATAAAGCATTCATATGTACTTAGAATTAAAATTGAAAACAATTTTATCTAAAAAGTTTTTCGAAATTCCTACCGGAAGTAGGTCTTTTACCCCTATCGAAAATCAGTTTTTTTCGAATATTTCGCAAATCATGCTTTTTAGACGGGTACGTTACGGGTATAAAAGTATTTAAAACATAATTTCCAATATTTTTTGCATAAAAAAAATTTCCAAATTCAGACCGGAAGTACCACTTTTACTCTTATCGAATTGCGATTTTTTGCAAATATGTCGTAAGTTATGCATTCTATATATATTTATCAAGAGTACAAAAAGTATTTAGTGCTAGATTTGCAATATTTTTTGTATATGTGAAATTTCAAAATTCGGACCGGAAGTAACACTTTTACTCTTAGGGAGTAGCACTTATTTTTGAATATCTAGCAAAGTATGTATTCGATAGCGATTTATTAAGAGAATAGAAGTACTGATTTTGAATAATTTTTGTGTAAAAAAATTCTTAAAATTCTATAGTTTGAAACGCTCATACGTATAAGAAAGTCGTGTGATGGCCACACCTCATTTTTGTAAATTGTGTTTTACTCCGTCTACTATTATTAATTGATTGTTTTTTCTTTTATTTAAAACGCAAAAGAGCAATTGATGAAGCGGCTGGGTCTGATAAAAATAGGTGGTGAAAATAGATTTTCAAGTACGTGAAGATATGGTATTTAACATACCCTTGTGACTGTTCCTGAGAAGACAACAAATATAGTATTAGTAATTCCTAGGAGTTGTACATGAGGTACTGGCACGTAATTCAACTGTAACCTTTTTGGAGATTAGAAATATTAGCAAGTACTAATCGATATACGAAATTGAACAACACCCAAAACATTAACTGAATTTATTAAATGTTAGTTAATTACATTATAGAGTGGTGTATTTTGGAAAATAGTTTTATATCAGTTCGTTCTTTTATTAAAGTATTTTTAAGTAATGAGTATACATAAAATGCAATAAACTTAAGTATAACATCGATCATTTGTTCTCTAATATTAATACTGAAATTTCAAAGTTCAGATTGTAATCAGATGTTATTTAAAGAACTGTAGGACAAAAGGAATTAAATTACACAGCTTTTAAAATTATATTTGTGTCAATGGTTATAAATTGCCATATTTTTTTTAATGTAAATATTTAGAACCAATTTTGTCAATTGGAATTGCAAGTAAAAAATGCGTTTTTTATGGCTAGTAACTTCCGAATTGTATTATAAAACTCTATCTGATTACTATGTTTTTATTTGATATTTTTCTATGCCAGAAAGAGAATTGTTTACGACAATATAACATATTCTACGAATTCCTCTAAATCTTGAAGAAAGATAAATGTCCTTTTGATACGATCTAAATACGAATTTATCATCAATTCCCAGGAACGCGAAACATCGAAAATAACCGTCTTATAATATCTCTTATCGTGCCATTTTTCTTATGATTCATGACAGTTTCCTGCAGCGATTTCGGACTCGGCAACTTTTCCTCGAGACAAACAGAGGAAACAGACACGGACACATACATTGTGAGAAGAGAAATAAAGAAGAATCACTCGTCATTGTCGTGCTTTATTATTTAGTCATAAATTTTATTGTATCGCGAATAAATCAAAAAGCAGTTTAAAGACGTTTAGTGCCATATGGCGTTCGAGCGATTCATAAATTACGGCAACGTCTATGTCAGCGTGGAAAACACAAACATTGTACCTCTGCAGAAACTATCGACCATCGCGACTGCTACAGGTACTACAACAATGGGCGGACGGCACTATTTGTGTAAGATTGATTAACTTACACCATAAATATTCGAAACATAAAATTATTAGTTTACTACAGCTGTAAAATTATAAATAAACAAATAAGAAGCACTTGTACTTTCCGATAATTGTTAAAATAAAGTGCATGTGGGTAATATTTTAAAACATCTAATAATATGACAAGATGAATATAATTTGTCATTTTCTGTTCCTGATATTTAGCATGCTTTAAGCTTGTCATTGAATTATCTGTCGCGTTTTTTAGTGTACAATGTGCTTTAAATTTCTTGCTGTTTTCACAAATATTAGAGAGCTTGAGTGCATTTTACTATAGCATTCTACTAACAAGTTTTTGTTTACATGTTCTTCATTATAATTATGATAATTTAATTACAAACGTTATAGCTGAGGTGAGATTTGGAATCACTCTATTCCAACCGCCGACCAAGTGCTCAATGCACTAAGCTACTAAGAGTATATTACTTCGAATCTTTAAATTGTCTTGAATTGCATCAGAACTGTTGTTAAGAGAGAAATAATAACATTCAGTAATGGAAACAGAAATGAGGTTGATTCACTGCTGATATTAATTCAAAAATAAACAATGGCATAAATAAACAGTCCAAGTATTTAGCATAAGTATTTTAATGTAACTACACGGAATTATAAATAAACGTTAATATAGAACCATAGTGATGTAAAAGATAAAGTAATTTTGAAAAATAAATTTGTATAGATATACATTTAAATGTAGGCAACCAATAGTACAGTATCTATCGCAAAAAGAATCCAATAAGTAAATAATAATTTCGAATGATTATTGGTTGTTGAACAAGAAAAAAAATATTTGTAGAGAAATTTTAAAGATTTTGCATAAGTTAGATACGAAAAAGAACGCTTACGAATTTAAAATCATGTTTCAAGTAAAAATATAAAAAAAAAACAGTTCATAAGTATCTGGATATGTACAAAGGTATTAACATTCAATATTATACATGTAAATTTTGAATGTGTATCCGAAGAAAATCCTAGTATACGGATATGGAGTGGTCTACAACCTATTGAATTTGTTTTAAAACCTAAATATAATACTTATTTAAAAAACCATATAAGAAGTCCATAAAGAAAAGTACCTGTTATTTCCTTAATTCCAAAGAAGTAGTAGCTGGTGGCTGGTACATCACAAATATTAGGACAAATTAGATAGAGAATTTACTATAATAACGATTATCTTATAATTTATATAACAATTGAATTGTTATTTATCTTTTGAAACTAACTAGATTGTTTTCAGTAGATTGTTTAAAAAAAGTAACTTTCATTGCAGGTATTATGTATGTTAACATAAATAATGACTAAAAATACTTATCCCTTTAAAATTATTTACGTATGATGTTACTGATATATTTTGAACTTCATGTTTCATTTTTATATGTATCAGGGTATATCACGACTAGATTTCGTTAGAACAATATAGAAAACTAATAAGAGCTGAGTTTTGAAATTTCGCAAATATTATTTTCACGTTAAGCTCTTTCGATTTAAAATAGTTTTGAATTTTTGCTTCTTCCGGTTACACCAGAAATGGATATTAACTTCCTTATTTTAAATGGAGTACCCCATCTTTTATGATTGATTTGTATTTCCAACTTAATTTTAAGGATAGTTTGTCTGATAAACTTTGCCTCTAAAGTTAGCCATCTTTGAAGTATTTCAATTTTTGTAAAAAAATTGACAGCTGCAGCCTATTACTTATAACAACATTCCCAATAATTGAATGCATGCACATATTTAAAATTTTATTTAATTGTTTTGGAAATAATACTGCTTCAAATGCGGTATTATAAACTTTTCAAAATAACAGGGTGATCAGAAAACCATGTTAAACATTTCATCCAGAAAATATCAATATCTTGTTATTTTTAAATAGCAACCTAAATTTTTTTCAACTTCATTGAATAGCACGCTCAAAATTAGGGGCAGTATGACTTCCCTATAACTAAACGCCTTAGTATCAGAGTTATTTTGGAAAATGTATCAATTCCTTTAAAGTTTTATTTATGTATGTATACAGAAACTGTCAATTCGGTGGGTCAAATTTGTAAACAGGGGTGGGGGGGGGGGGGCATATAGAAAAGTGAGCTGTTATTTGTTAATTTTTGTCTTCGTCAATAAAGCTGAAAAAAAATCATTCTCGTATTCTCGTTTAAATTTGAATGACCCTCGTATATATACAATATCCAAATTTAACACACATTTGATAGGTATATTTTTTTTTTAATACGAAGTGTAGTATAATTGGGAACCAAAGTTCTCGTAGTTGTATAAAATTAAATATACCTTTCATAAATACAAATATTAGTATATTTTTGGCGCCATAACGTGGGGCATTTTGTTCTTGCTTAACTATTCTAGTGTACATTAAGCAAAATAATATCTGCACCTCTAAACATTTTATATATTCTGTTGAAGGGAAGCAATTTGTCACAATTTTCGGGAGAAGGATTCTATGTCTCAATCTCAAGAATTATTTACCATTTCATGAGAAACATCCGTTTCCTCGATTCAGGAATTGGCTTCCTCGTAAATGCCTGCAATGGCAGAAATTATAGATACGTCCCTGGTCATTTCCAGCTCCGTTACTGGACGAGATCACGATTCTTTTTTGCGAACTAACTTATCGGCGGATCAATCATTGCACGCTGGCACTCTCTGTGCCTCCATGGTAGTGTCGTGCGTGTTTCGTTTAACGATACAAACAGCAGTGCGTTAGAAAGATCTCTGGAGTTCACGAGATATGCACTTAGCGTGGACGTGATAGACAGCGGACAGGTACACGGACGGACACACCGCGATAGAAGAGTGGATGGGATATACAGATGGATGGATAGATAGCAGACCGACCGCTCTCGTACATGCTGGTTTAGTTGTGTGCACTTCTTCGATGTGACGATAATTGACGCATTGTTATCCGTTGGAGCGCATAAATCTTGCGAATCGAGAAGCGCTCGACTCGAGTATGTATGTACGTCAGTCAATCCATTCGCTTGAATCTGTTCCAGTTCATTAGGTCTGCTGTTTTGGACCAACCTTCACATCGTGCTGTGTAACATATAGAATTTCTTCGTTTTATTATTATATTCCTATGCTCTTTTTGCATTCTAGCTTTTAACATTGATAAATGATAGTTGTAGTAATTAGTTAATACGCTATCTACTAAAAATGCAATTAATCGGATTCAGAAAACAAACAGAAATCTCTGAATTACAAATCGCTATAACGTTGGGCGCCAAATTTTCGCAAATCGTTATTTAGGTTGGTTATGAAATTGTCACAAATGCGTTTTAATTATCGCATTTGGTAATAGAAGACTTGTTTTAAGAAAAACAGTAATCACAGAATCTCATGTTTACTCATCAGAAGTACAGGATAGTGTGCTGTAAGAGAAAGTATTAATAAAAAACTAATGTTGTTGTTTTTAAAGTTTTATTCAACGAAATAGATAACGAATCAAATGTTTAAAGAAAACGCAAAAATAACTGATCATAGGTACATTATTATATTAGGGGACTATAAATAAGCAGGAATTAGTTACAAGTCGAATACGATTTATAAATCCAGACAGATTAAGTATATCGGGCGGACAACAATAAAGAGATCTAGCGAACACTAGATAAAAAATCTCACGAAAATATCTGAAACTAGATGATTGTTTGAAGTGTTTGCTCGTCGGTAGCAGGGTAAGAGGGTTTAGGTTTTTATTTCACTACCACCCTCTTTAACAAAAGAAAAGGATTTCTACTTGAGAAAGAAGTGTGTAACATAATCTAAGTTTGTCTACTGCATGCGTTGCATTTTAATAGTATATTACATACCAAGGTTGAGAAGATGACTATTATTGCCCGAGTGGCGAGATTAAATTCCGAGGCGCGCAGCGCCGAGGAATTTAAGCCACAAGGGCAATAATAGTCTTCTCAACCGTAGTATGTATACTATTTTTTGTACCAGTAGTCTAATTGGATCTTGAAACCTTAATAATTATGAATAAATTTACTCATACATGTAAGAATTCCCTTGTAATAAAACTTCATGTAAACAAATAAGTAGGCTATATTTTGATGTTGACAAATAAGTTTTGACATAAATGCTGAAAGTAAAAGTCAAGTAGGTATTTATTAGATTATTTTTCATTCCATTTATAATATCTGAAGAGTTTAGATTACACCACCTGCAATGCGCGAGATTGCAGAACAGGCAGTTGAGAACTTGCTTCCGCATATATCTAAACACTTATACATAAAAACATATACAGAATTTAAAAAATCGTGTAATTCCAAAAATACAGTAGTAACTTCTCAAAACGTACTTCCATTAAACCCACAACATTAAAAAGCCTCGACTTTATGGACCCATTATTCAATATTGAAAGCTACACTTGACTTAACAGAGAATATTAACATATCAAAATATTCTAAATTAGTTGCCTTTTTAAAAAGATAAAATGAAAATTATAAGCCCAAAAAGTCATTAGTATTTACTAGAGGAAATTATAAAATTCCTTACTGAGGCACCCGATACATGTTACATTGCAACTAAGGTAGTATGTTTATATATTAATACTTCAAAATTATTGACAATTTATAACCCTGTAGACTGCTCTTGTAATTGGTGTTGCTGGTGCATGCCGAAGTGATGAGCTGTGTAATTTATTAATTTCTGATATCATCATGAAAGCCGATTTAATTATTATTCACATCTGCAATAGCAAAAATGGTTCGTCTCTAAAGATTGTAATAATGGAGCCACTTTGGATTAAAATAATTAAAAACTATTTAAAAATTAGACCAATTCCAGATATAGCAAAATTCTTTATTAGTGTACGTAATGGTAAATGTACTAGATAAAACATTGGACATAACACAATAGGACAGATGCCAAAATAAATTGCCCTTCCGTAGAGCCTAGGCTACACTTTTAGCTGTCAATGGTGGTAATATCCTTCAGTTAAAACAACATGGTACATGGTGGTTGGAAATCTAGTGTAGCTGAAAGTTATATCGAAGATTCCCTAGAAATAAAAAAAAATATAGCATATATGTTACAAGGTCTACCTACATCTACTTACACACACACCTGAAATAAATACAGGAATTTTCGATATGAACCAAATTCCATCAACATCACCAGTACAATCAGGCTCTATTTCAACTGAAGATATCGTAAATACTTATGGAATTAACACAATTAACAATACTGTCATTAATGTGCCTACAGCTCTGAATCAGAATTGAACCATCAATAAATTTGACATGCCATAATTGCACTATCAATTTTTATAAATAAATTAAAATTCTTTACATCTGTAATAGTTATGTGTATTGTTTCCATATTATGTTGTTACATAACCTTAAAATACAGTTATATGTAAAGAAAGTAAAATATCTTTACATCTATAATAGTTACCTGTTAGGATATTTGTTTGCAATTATACTTTTGTCATACATATTTTGCTATTGTTAAAATACTGTTAGTTATTTTACCTTAGAGGTCGAGCATTTATAAGTTTTAGAGTATGATTTGTGGTATAAATCTAAATAAAAATAAACTGCAATGAATTTGCCGGTTGACAACTTGACATACATACATACTACTGCGATTGCATGGTTGCGGCATTCGTTTTATTTGTTTTCATTATTTCCCTAGGTCAATAATAGCCTCATTATTTACCTCTTATTAGTTCCAGGTCGTGAAATGTCATTTCGTGGCGCTTTGTTATGTGTAAAAATGCTATGATTTTTTACTACTGGTACAAAAAATATATTTTAATCTTAAAAACGAGTAATGCAAATTGTAATTGTATAACTTCTGATGAAGATATGCTTTTCACCAATTGTCAGTGGGGTAACAGTGAATCTGAACAGACATGCAATATAGATAAGCATTTTTTGAGATATTAATCAATTAACAGTGTAAAGAACTCAAGTATAATAAAAAATCAAGTTTTTTCAAACTTTGATAACTGATTCTTATATTATTTTTAGCATAGATTCCAATAATTTAATATTGTTGTCTGTCCCGTTTTTTTTTTACAAAACAGTTGCATATATTTTGGAGAAAATAATGGAAATCATTAAATTTTGAAATTTTTATTTTCAGTTTATCATTTCATAAATAAAATATTACAATGCAAAATGATTTTAAAAAGAAGTGAAAAGGCCTTATAGTAACGTTTTTTCTCAAATCTTCTTTTTTTGGGCTATTTCTCTTGTAGAGCTGCTGAATATCTTCTGTTTTTAACATTCAGCAGAAATCGGCTATCAAACTTCTATTCTTATATTGTTCTTGATATTGTCTTTTCATTTTCTTTATGTCTTGGTGACATCCTATGATATTACATAGTTAACAAAACCAATATTTTTGAAAAATAGTCGGGTTGTAAATGAAGAACATGTACTTATTTAAGCTCATATTACATCCTAAAATCTTGAAGTTTTCAACATATCTTCTACCAGAAATTTGTAGCTTTAGTCTGTTTTGTTTTTAAGAAATATGGTTACTATTAATTAAAAAAATTTTTAGGTTTACCGTGATTTGCTCTCATTCTGCTCTCAATATTTTCCTCTTTCATCACTATTCATCTGATGTATAATGTATGCTTCGGATAAACCTGCCTAATTTTTACTAAGCTATATAAACATTTTCCAACGAAAAGAACTGGACTTCTCTCTGGATGAAATTTTTAACATGGTTTTCTGATCACCCTGTATTATTTTGAAAAGTTTATCATACCGCATTTGAAGCAGTATACTTTCCAAAATAATTACCTAGAATTTTAAATATGTGCATGCATTCGGTTATTGGGAATGTTTTTATGAGTAATAGTCTGCAGCTGTCAATTTTTTTACAAAAATTGAAATACTTCAAAAATGGCTAACTTTAGAAGCAAATTTTATCAGACAAACTATCCTTAAAATTAAGTTGGAAATACGAATCATTCATAAAAAATGGGGTATTCCATTTAAAAAAAGGAAGTTGATATCCATTTCCGGCGTAACCGGAAGAAGCAAAAATTCAAAACTATTTTAAATCGAAAGAGCTTAAGGCGAAACTAATATTTGCGAAATTTCAAAATTCAACTCTTATTAGTTTTCTATATTGTTCCAACGAAACCTCGTCGTGATATACCCTGTATACATAACACTATACAGGGTTAGTTAAAAGTATGGAGACGGCGATTTATTGTCGTTAATATTCATTTTAGAGAATTATGTTCAATATAAAAGTTTGTTAGGATATTTTGATCTACATTTGAGAATATTTGATTTTTTTTTTCTTCAATTGTTTTTTAGTTACGCCTGTCCGCGCAGTTTCTTTAAATGGGAACTAGTGAATTATACTCTACCATTCGATAGAGAATTTTTTTCTCTTTACAATAATATTTTTGTTTTTTTTAAATTCATTTGAATAACTTTTACAAGAAAAATTAAACAAATTAATAACAAAGTAAATTAAAGTAAGTGTTCAAATTGTCGTCCATTAGTAATTTGACAATGACCCAATCGATTTACAAAACCCCGAACAGAGTTCTGTAAAAAATCTCGGGGAATTTCTTGTATCGGTCTGGTAATTCGGATTTGTAAATCTTCGACGTTATCGGGCTTATCTTCGTAAACTTTGTTTTTTACGTATCCCCAAAGAAAAAAATCTAAAGGACTTAAATCTGGCGAACGGGCTGGCCATTCAATGGTTCCTCGTCTTCCAATCCATCTGTGGGGAAAAACGTTGTCCAGATATTGACGAACATTTACACCATAATGTGGTGGGGCGCCATCTTGCTGGAACCAGATACTGTCATTGGGCAGGTGTTCATTGTTTTCATGTGGATAGAGCGTAGCACAAGCAGGTATTATTTCATTTTGCAATAACTGCAAATACAGACCCGAAGTTAAATTGCCATTGATGAAAAAGGGACCGATAATATGACCGCCAAGAATGCCAACCCAAACATTAACCTTTTGGGGGTACTGCGTATGGTGCTCCAAAAACCAAAAGGGATTTTCCGATGACCAGTATCTGCAGTTATGTCTGTTTACTTCACCGGTAAGGCAAAAAGTAGCTTCGTCAGAGAAAAGAATATTGTTGACAAAATTTTCATTATTATTGCAAATATTTAACATTTCTTCAGAAAATTGTAATCTCCTATTAAAATCATTTTCCGTTAACTCGTGTACAAGGTGTACCTTATAAGGTTTATACTTTTCACTTTTTAAAAATGACACGATCGATGACTGCGAAATATTGAAATTGGCCGCTAATTGATTGGTTGATAAATGAGGATCTTCAGATACAGCCAATAAAATATCCAGTTTGTTATCATCGCTTTTTGCTGTTCTAGGTCTACCACTCCTTGGCAAATCTTTAACGCTACCAGTTTGTTCAAAGCGTCTTAAAGTTTTACCAACAACGGATTTAGAAATTGGATTTCTATTTGGATGCGTATCATTAAATAAATTACAAACGTCTTGTAAACTTCTGCGTCTATCTCCATAACCCAACATCATAAGTATTTCAATTCGTTCATGTTCACTTAAACTCGCCATTGTTAATATTAACAGCAACAAATTGCACAAATGAATTATTTCTGTCAAAGATTTGACGTACACAATAACCACTGATAAAATTATGTCGCTCAAGTTTGTTTATCGCATCGCTTCTGTCTATCTGCGATGTACCGAACATCTGTGAAACACTTGAACCGGCCTTTTCTTATAAAAAAGTTATTAAAATGAATTTTAAAAAAACAAAAATATTATTGTAAAGAGAAAAAACTTCTCTATCGAATGATAGAGTAAAATTTACTAGTTCCCATTTAAAAAAACTGCGCGGACAGGCGTAACTAAAAAACAATTGAAGAAAAAAAAAATCAAATATTCTCAAATGTAGATCAAAATATCCTAACAAACTTTTATATTGAACATAATTCTCTAAAATGAATATTAACTACAATAAATCGCCGTCTCCATACTTTTAACTAACCCTGTATATACAGGGTGTTTCATCGGTTGGGGTATCGCGAATTAAAGTGCCTAAATATAAAAATGTCGACTTCAAATTTTAACC
The DNA here is from genome assembly GCA_963170755.1 of Amphimallon solstitiale. Taxonomy (NCBI): domain Eukaryota; kingdom Metazoa; phylum Arthropoda; class Insecta; order Coleoptera; family Scarabaeidae; genus Amphimallon; species Amphimallon solstitiale. Next base: position 251,188,178 of record OY720675.1, read on the forward strand.
ACTTATAGAACTTTTAAACCGCTACCAGTAGGTTAGGTTGTTTTTGATAATATTATTTTATTTAATGCGTAAATAAAAAAAAACCTTCGTTCAAAAAATCAAAAGTACTCAGATTTTATTGAAATTCAGGTGTTAAAAAGATATGTCTATAAAATCAACTATGCAATTGAAAAAAAAATTAAAACTTAATCAATTATTGAATATTTTACAATAATTTCAAAATTAAAGGCAAGACGTTGAAGAATTTATGGGTTTTTTATTACAGTGTTGTGTGTTGAGTTTATAATAAATTTTTATTTATTATCCGTCATAAATTTAAAAGGACTACCTGTTTGCGGACGTTGAAGAATTTATGGGTTTTTTATTACAGTGTTGTGTGTTGAGTTTATAATAAATTTTTATTTATTATCCGTCATAAATTTAAAAGGACTACCTGTTTGCGGACAGCACAATTAGAAAGTTAAGTACCATAAATCTGTCGTAAGAAAAACGACATTATTTAATATTGACTTTATTTGACAAACGGTTACGTTTATAAAAATTCTGATTGTGAAGTTAATATGGGTGATATTTCCACGTATCACCATTCAAATTTGAACATTTTTTGAGCACTTTTAATTTTTGATAATACGTTTTTTTTTAATTTACGCATTAATTAAAATAATATTATCAAAAACAACCTAACCTGCTGGTAGCGGTTTAAAAGCTCTATAAGTGGTTAAAATTTGAAGTCGATATTTTTATATTTAGGCACTTTAATTCGCGATACCCCAACCGATGAAACACCCTGTACAATATCACGAAACAAAAACCTATCTATCGACCTGTCAAAATAACTTAATCAAAACAAGAAATAAGGTGGAAGAAGTGGATTCTGAATAAAGAAGTACTTCAGACTGAAATATTAACCAGCTTTGTCAATGATTGGAACAAGATCAAACTGACCCCAAGGGAGCAAAACATAGTTGAAGTATGAAGCTTTAAGAAAAAAGACTCCTAATGATTCCAACGAAGGAATAACGATTTATGAAGAAGATTTCAAAGCAATTGCAATGAGAAGTGGACATGTTTTTGATGAACTGGAAAACGAGATAGCTGATTTATCCATAACCTACCACCTCTACTAAACCTAACACAAATCTTCCTCAAATATAAATTTCTTATTTACTTGTGACTATTAAACACAGACAAACCTTCATCTTTCAATAACTAATCTACTTAAGTACTTTCTTAATCAAATCAGAAAGAATGCAGTATCTCAAAACCTATATCAGAAGTGAACAAAGCAAAATAATAAAAATCTGCAAATAACGGTGGCAGACTATAAGATTCGATTCCATCTTTGGTTAAATCCGTAGCAAATTGTTTTGTAAGACATAATTGAATATGAAGGGATGGATGTAAACGCTGTTTTGGATTTATCAGACTTTCCTTTTGAGAATTTTCCAGTCCAGCTTCTAAAGTCTTCCTTCATGACATTCTTTCTTTATATGTAAGGTAATAGAAGAAGATGGGATGATATATAGCAACCAACAAGCTACTGATCAAGCTCCTTGATTTTTCTGGTTTTATTGTTTTGTTTAATGTATAGTCTACTAGTTTGAGGAAAAATACTGCATAAATAATAATTTATTTTAAATAGGATAGTATTTAAATGCGTCAAATAAAAAATTCTTAAAAATTAAATCTGCGATTTTTGCAAAAATTGTACGCGATGCAAAAAGCTATAAAGAGAATAATAATCATTAATCGAATAAAAGAAGAAAACCAAATAAAACCAACACAGTATATTTGAAAACATTGTTGCAGGTGAATAGGTAGTATCGATGACCTCAGAAACTAATCTAGGATATAATTACACGACACTATAATATAATCATGAAGTTATAATTTTACTTTACATACAGTAATTCTTCAGGAAGGCATTCCACACGAATTTGATTGATTGGTAATAAATTAGTTTTCTTAGTGCATTATTCATTAATCATCTTTGGTCAAAATACTTTTCGAAGCTTATTCGTTTTGCTGCTTCTGTCAGAAACTCAGTCAACAATTATAATTGATTAGGAAAGCTCTCCTGGTCATATTGTACAGGTACTTCCTCAATATACATCAGTGTTCTGTTACTAAACCAGTGAAGATCGTAATTAGAATTTAGTATAATAGTTTTTCTAGGTACTGCCTTAGGTAAGTTTTTGTTTTGCTAATGATATTGCGTTAGCTTATCTCTTCAGATATTCTCTTTACAGCTGTGGCCGGATGTGTTGTTATTACAAAGTATTTATTTACGATCCTGATATATTAGATAAATATGTAATATTTTACAGTACTTGTTCAGCTTTTTAGGCATTTATAAAACAAAGATAGATAATTATTTGTCAATGGCTTGGAATATACGAGGTGTGTTAGAAATATAATGAGTCTGGCATCATTGCAAACGATTTGGCAACGCCGTAGTTCTTGTCCTCTACTGTACATGTTTGTTAGTCTGCTGCTGACGCTTAATCCGAGTTTTAACTTCCTACTGTCACCACATGAATTTTGAGAGGGCTATTAGTGAAGTTGTGCTTTTGTTGTGTGTCACAGAATGGAACAGCGAAATTTGGAGCAACGTTATGTCATAAAGCATTGTGTCAAACTTGGGGAATGCGTGTATGTAACTTTCGAAAAGTTGAAGCTGGCCTACGGGGAACATTGCGTATCAAGAGCTGGCTCAGATCATTTTTGGGTGGGCGAGAACAGGTGGAAGATTAATCTCGCTCAGAGAGGCCTTCAGCTTCAAACACCAACGAAAATATCCAACGTGCGAGGGCTTTTGTGAGGTCAGACCATCGTTTAAGAATAAGGATAATGAGTGACCAGTTACAATTGAACAGTTTCACCGTTCATCAAATTTCAACTGAAGATTTGCATATGCGAAAGATCTGTGCCAAAATGATACCTAAAACCTCAAAATTGAACAGACGGACATTCGAAAAGAACGTGTGCCTTTGTCATATTGAAAGAATTGTCGGGGTCTTCACTTCTGTGATCACATGTGACGAAACTTGGATTTTTTAATACGACAACTAGAGTTCTCTCCGACTGAAGAAAGATCGAATTAGCAAATCGAAGATCAAATCAATACCGATTTGCTTCTTTAACAGTAGCGGTGTCTTTCACAAAGAATTTTGTTTAAAAACTTTTATGTACTTTGTTTTTGGAAAACACTTCAAAATGAAAGTTTAGGATATCATAAAAGTACATTTCGTATCAAGACTTATAAATTTCATTTTAGCCATGAATTTTATAAATCACGAGCGAGGCGGAGCGGAGCGAGTGTTTGCATTTTCTGCAACAGCAAATAATTAAAATACAGTAGCCGCTCGGTAGAGTGAATACTCTATTCAGTGAACAGCTCGTTGATACGAACAACTAAAATTTTATCATTAAAGCTCCAAAAAGTGAACAATAAATAACACATTCAATTCAGTGAACTGGGTAAATTCCCGGCTTATGAATTATTTTGCTGACTCGCCTACTTAATTTACAAGAACCGCGTACATGTGTATGTATGTATTTTATTTTAGTTATTTTTAGTCCTGTTGATATAGGCGTACTGTGCTTGAGTATTTTTGTGTTTACAATAAAAATGAAGCGGAAAGTGCTAAATTTACGCGAAAAATGTGAAATTTTAAAAAGTATGGACAATGGAAGCAGTAGAACATTGCTCTAAAAAGTACGGGATTGCCAAATCCACAGTATGTGCAATCAGAAACAAAAAACGAGACATTTTGAAAGTCACATCAAAGCCCAGTGAAATGCAGAAAAGAAGAACTTTAAAATCCTGTTAGATGCCACGAATGGAAAAAAAATATATTCATGGTTTTGTACACGAAGGCTTAAAAATGTACCGGTTTCGATTGAACTTTTAAAAACAAAAGCAAAAGATCTGAATAAACTATCGCTGAAAACCCGAATTTTAGGTAATAGTAGTGACGGATGGAGCCAAGGATTTAAACTAAGATTTGGAATAAGACATTTAAAAATTTCGGAAGAAAAGTTATCAGCTGCTCAGGAGCATTGAAGTTTTATGATCAATTATACAATGACGACGAAACAGACTTGTTTTGGAAATTACTCCCAGAAAGGACCTTGGTTACGTCTGAAGAGAGATCGGCCCCTGGTAGAAAAACGGATAAAAGTAGAGTTACTTTTCTTGCAAGGACCAATGCAACCGGTGAACATAAAATCAAACCGTTAGTGATTGGACGTGCTAAAAATCCGAGATGCTTTAAGAACTTTTCACTTCCATTGCAATACGCAAGTACGAAAAATGCTTGGATGACGTCGGGGTTATTTGAAAATTGCTTTCATCATACATTTGTCCCGCAGGTTCGAAGATTTTTGAAATAAAAGGGATTACCACAAAACGCTTTTTTACTTTTAGATAACGCTCCAAGTCATCCGCCAGCAGAAAACTTGGTTTCTGATGATGGAAAAATTCTTACTGCCTATTAAAAATCATCATTATCATTAAAAATTTGAGTCTAAAAGATGCTGTTACACATCCTGCATTAGCATGGAAGAATGTGAGAGCAGAAATAATTGCTAAGTGTTGGAAAAATATTTTATCAAATTCTTTCAATAGTGACTCTGATTCAGAAGAAGATGTTCGTTCCACTGGCTATTCTACAAGAACATTCCAAGAACATCGTCGAGGCAGTGACAATTCAAGAAACTGTAGCATTACTACAGGAAGGGAGCGGAAGCATAACATACACCCGTGAAGACATAGAAAACTGGAATAAGGATTGAAATTGAAAATGTGGAAGAAATATGTTGAGCCAATGCCAACTAACATCCCCACCAACGAAGCTTTACAAGGACTTAGTGCTAAATTCTGAATATCTACTAACTTTGCGAAGAATAAAAGAAATCGCAGTTCAAAGAAAAAAGAAAAGAAAGTTCAAACAAAATTAACCGGTTTTTTAACAAACAAAACTGACTTCTTTAAATCATTACGTATTCATGTGTGTATGATGTTACTGAATATATAAATAAACGATTTAAACTGCACATTCGATTGAGTGCACATTTCGCTTCTGTGAACAGGTAATGTTTTAATTAGTTCACATAATCGAGCGGCTACTTATGTAATACCTATTGCTGTGGTATTTCATAAATTTCAAAATAGAAAATAAGGAAAAAGAAGTTAAGTTAGATATAAGTTGATATTAAACAATATTTTAAGTACATAAACATAGAAAATAAGACAAACATAATTTTAAGGACAATTTATTTTGTAAATAAATATATAAATAATTTAGCACACAAAATTTGATTCACATTATGTACATTTAGAAAAAGAACTACATTCAAATAACAAAGAAGAAAAACTGATAGATATGCAACACCATAGACATTAATGAGATGTGCGTTGCATACCCGATTTCAATAATAACGTACAGCTATAGAACCTAGTGTGTAATAAAAGAATTGAAAATGTATTGTACAAAACACAATGTTAAAATACTAACCTTAATTTAATAATACTAATAAAAGGATATAATGAATTTAAAACAGTATTATTAGCAATTAGTGAAAATGTAGGTCAAGTTCAACAATACATTCTTTAGCAGCGATAATAGTTCAAAATAGGAATTAATCACCCAGAGTATCAATATTATAACCACTAACTTGTCGAAAATAAAACTTTATGTGCCAATATGCACGTTTCACTTATATTTTCTGTATAAAATATTATTAAAGGTGCGTCAAGGTACGATTTGTTTAATTCTTCATTGCACGAATACATTTCATGGGACCACAAGCTAAAATACAACATTAGACTAAAGCATAAATAAGAATAAATTAAAAATACTTACCAAAAACAATAAAATCGACCTCATCAATTTGGTATACAAATAAACAAAAAGATGTAAACAAAGTTAGAATTTCAACATGGCGATAATTGACCGGATTGATCAATGGAAACAAAGATAAGAAAATATAGTTATCGAAACTAACACGGAGGGCGCAGTAAAGAAAATTCAAACAGATATGGGAAACAATCAAAATTTAAAGCAAAATGTGCGATTTTGTTCTGTTATCCCCTATAAAAGGGAGGCTCTTCGGCAATTTGAGGTAGTTTGTCGGCAGCTCCCAAGTACCAAAGAAAGATAAAAAGTTGGATAGAAAGATAGTTTTTCGGTGTTTTTTTTTAAAGTGACACGAATCTACAAAGGTGATATACCTTTAAAGATTTTAAACACAAAGAAACAATTGAGCGAGGGAAGAGACGCTTCTTGTATTAGGAAGACGAACTGATTGATAAGAAAAAGGAGTATGGAACCCAATAAGTTTATGAAAGAATTTGAGGAAATATACGAACAAGCTGCGTAAGTACAAGCATAGACAATAAAGATTTTATTTAAAAATATTATTTAAACATTTGATAAATTCTTCATTGGATGAGTCTCAGCTTGACGTGCGAATATCAAGTTGGGGCGATTCAAGAAAGGATGAACGATTTTTACCTGAATAACAATAATTTCAAAATATTATTTAAACATTTGATAAATTCTTCATTGGATAAGTCTCGGCTTGACGTGCGAATCTCAAATTGAGGCGATTCAAGGAAGGATAAACTATTTCTACTTGAATAAAATAATTTCGAACGCTATTTGAAACATTCAACAAGTTCTTCATTGTTTAAATCTCGATTTTGACGTGCAAATCTCAGGTCGAGATGATCCAATGGGGATACATTAATAAGGAGTAAAGAAAATTTGAATAAGAATTATAAACACACATAAAGAGGTAATTAAGTAAACTATCACAATTTAAGAACAATGAAAGGTTTGCAAAGTGCTTGTATTCCAACGGACAAGATAATATATCGATGGTATTTTGCCAAAAGGGCGAACGCGTCAATTTTACGATTTAGATCTTTATGTACCAAAAAATAAGTACTTACTGTAAAATAATGTTGGCAAAAGGATGAAGGTATTTGGTGGAATATAAGGTGTTGATAATCAAAAATACATTTTTCCTTTGGGCGAATGTGATCAGAACAATCCGTCCAAAGGGACGAATGTAACAAAGCTAAAACGTCTAAAGGGCGAACGTGCATTGCTTTACTACAGGCAGCATAACCAAAAATAGTTTTGTCTATTGATTGTATGTTGCGTACGCGATACGGTTGAAAAAATTGTTAATTATGTCTAGACGGAGAGAGCGAATACTAAAATTGGCTTGTAATATTAATAAGCCAACAAGTATATAGTGTTTCAACTGATGTACCATTGCCGGCTAAATGTTATATTGCATTAGAGAATTAGACGTTATTTACGGGTCACATTCCGGCAGTAGGATTGAGAAATCCGATGTAACTGACATATGTACAAGTCCTTCTTTTCTCTTGAATAACAGTGAAACAAACTATCAGATTATAGAACCAGTCGCGTATTTTATCTTTCATTTACAAAACTCTTTTTTTTTCGTAATTGGACAGGATACCTAATGGTACAAAGAATAAAATAACAAACTGCATCTCTATCTTATGTCATTTAGACCAAACGTGGAGAATAGGCTCTTGGAGACCGATGAAGAAGGCGAAGACTGCACCTAATTATTAATTTTTTGATTCTAGTTTTTTGTTACTTTAATTTCATTTTTATTTTCATACTTTCTACAAAAAAAAAATTTCTTATTTGACTTTTGCTGAAATATTTTAGAACTATTTATTATGATTTTATTGTAATTAATCATTAAAAGTTCTCACCAACTCTTAATTAGAGGTTTGGGCGAATGAATATAACACTTAACCTCTTTTATTTTATTTTATATTATTGTTTCTTGCTTATATATGATCGTTTTTCTTTATTTTTATGTGTTATTATATCTTTGTAAAGTATTGTGAGCATACTGATGCGGAGCGGCTTTCGGTCGTATACAGTCTCAGCGGCGAAGTTTATTGTCTGCCGGCCGGGCTACACGACTATATACCGAAGGCGATGCAAGACCTCCGATGTATACGTACGGACGGTAGTGTCTGGCATGTGCGTATATATAAGGGCCCCATAGCTTCTCTCGAGCGATTCACATGTATATATGCTGTATATCTTATGTTCGATGCAGAGCGGCCCCGACATAGCGGCGCATAACGAAAATAAATAAATGTGTATTTGAACTGAAATTGAGTTTTATTTATGGTACTTTCAAAATAGGAAGTTTACTTAACATAACCAAAGGGCGAACTTGGGGGTCAATGCACCATATCTACCAGCACTAATCTGGATTAAGGTCGAATATCCACAAAAAATTAAATTTTAAACTAACAGTACATTTAATTTTGTATTTTTTGATTACTCATCCATTTGATTATTAATGTGAAAGGTTTGAGTGAATTTTTTTTCAATTTAGTCGTCCATATATTTCCAGAACAGTTTTCTTCAATTTTCTCAAAACAATCAAATGGTGCAATCGCCCTTTTGGCAAAATACCATCGATATATACTAATGAATATAAAAGTATTATATTAAATGGTTGTCAACAACAACCTCATGTTCTTGTAAAAAATTAGTATTGTAAATAAATATAAATTGTGCTATTATCCATTCTTATTCATTAATACCCATCCCAAATAGGAGAAATCAAATATTAATAAAAGAAGGAAAGTAAACTTCACAAACACAGTTAGAACCCAGAACAGAAAGGAAAAGCTGTGTCATATTTTATCATTTAAAGTAAAGAAATCTATCCTTTAGAACCCTGAGAACATTAAATAAAATTAATTTCATTAATTTGACTATTGGTTAACCATAGTACATATCACAGCAATATGTGGTTGTCTGCTGGCGCTTCACATCAGTTTTTTTTTTTTTTTTTTTTGATAGATTGATTAAGTATCAGCCAACATGAGTAAGTTTCAATTGATTTTTGCAATTAAAAAACCTATAGCTAACTTCAGCTTATGACTAAAGCTCGTGAAGTCACCGCTTGTCAAGGTGTATTTAAAAGATCACTTAACATCATCGAAGCATATAGAATGAATAACATTTTAAAGATGGCGGTAGAAATATCAATTTACATTTTTCATCAGATTGAGTTGTCTAATTTGTACGTTATTCTGCAAGTAGTACACGCTTAACATCATTAAATTTGAAAAAGTAACATACGTTAAAAGCAAAGATGGACTTTGAATTAATAAAATCTGCCCTTTTAGAATCTCTCCAACGCTGTTAAATTTCACTAAAAGTTCTTCTATCGCCGTTAATTAAAGGACTCAACTTTCAGACACATATCTATGTTTGTGCACTTGTGCGCGGAAGAGAGCACGCGGAACTGTTCGCACCACAAACATACACAAACACCGGGAGCGCTTAATTTTTAATCAAATAAAGTGGAGATTTCAGAGCGCATCACCCGCGTGGATACAGCCAATCAAGCGGCCAACCAGTAGTCAGGCCGGTCGGTCGGACCGGTTCATTACACTTTCAAGCATGAATCGGCTGAAATTAAAACGAATCGCGAATATGTGGTGCAAACATAAAGAGCGAGAGATAGAGTGAGAAGCGGGGAAGTGACAAGGAAAGAAAGAGGGAAAAATAATTGAAAAAGGATAGGTAGTCAGTTGACTGGCGGCGAGAGAGTTTCACCTAATTAATTTAGAGAATAAACGAAAGCCGGGCGAGTGCAGATGGTGGTGATGTCGAAACGTCGGGATGAATTGCAAGAGTCGAAATGGAGAAAAAGAGAAAAACCGCGATGATGAATAGGCCGACATGCCAATTTAGAGATCGATTTGAAACTATTGATAACATAAATTTGCGTCGGAGTGGTGTTAAATTCAGACAAGGGGAATTAAAAACCCGTCCGTAATTTATGTAGTTTTTAAAATGCTTTTTTACGTTTAAATTTTTCGTGCATGGTAACGTACAACGCCAATATCTTTTATAATGTAAAATCAATACTGTATAGATATGTTTAGATAGATAGATTTATGTATCTATTTATTTGCCATTTATTTACATTTACAATACAAATAACACTTGATACTGTTATATATGGTTAACTATAACATAAATATGAATTTTACTATTATATAAAATTTTCTTTCTGTCATTTTTCCAACGTCTTTGTGAAGATATGGTTATTCAACTAATTTAGTGCAGGATATTTATCCAAATTCAAAAATGTATGTATATTCATTAAAAAAATTAAATTCCAGCTGATTTATGCAAGATTGTCGTTATTTTTAGCCTCTTTAAAAAAATGTTTAACACAATATTCCACAATTTCAAACTTTGTATTCAGTTATAATTTCGAACTATTGTTACTCTGGTAAACTAAACTTAATCAATGAAAATGAATTAACATTTCATTAGAAACTTAAAAATTACATTTTTAAGTTTCATACTTTGTATATTTATATAAGAATAAAACTGCACAGCAAAACACATACTGTACAACATCCAGAAATGAGGAAAAGAAATAATTATCAAGAATAAACACGTCCTACAGTGCTTTCTTTCCTGCCAGAGCGCGAATGTGCAAGTTTTTCGAGATGTGTTTGATATTTTTTGGGGCAAGATGTAGTTATAAAGTACCGAGAATCTATACAACATATATACATTTAACAGATAAGTTAACCTGTCAATTTGTGTTACCACGACGCTTAATTTATTCAGATGAAAAACCAGATGCATTAGTTATATTATCATACAGATGCAGTTTGAAATGTGTATGGTAGAGGTGCAATCCAGCAAATATTGTCTAATTAAGGCTTTGGCGAAGTGAATAACCCGTTTATGGTCTGATAACCTTTAATCGGTAAATAAATTACAAAAATTCCGCATAAAATTTGAATAAATCTATATCTATGCTTGTGTTATGTTTAAAAATGTAAACAATTTTTTTTAGTATGATTTATTAATTTAATTACACATATTCAAAATGAAATTCTCATTTTATTTTAGTATATTTATTATTATGAACAATACAAACATAAATACGAAGGAATTTGAAATAATATATAACGGATTAAGAATTTTCTCAGAAAGTATTTATCCAATTCAAAACTTGTAAATAATACTCCTTGTTACTGTAAAAATTCACCCTGTATTATATTATATTAATTTTCGATTTATCAGAGTATTACTTACATATTCAGTTTTTTATATTCGTGTTCTATTTCGTTCATGTTTTCTTACCATGAGTTGCAGTGTATGTAAAGCTCCGTTCTTTGTGACTTACAAGCTAAAACATAGTCCTCATATTTTCTGTTCCTTCATAACTAATTCCTTGCTATTTAGCACAGGGTTGCGATATTTAGGGAAATTTCCCTAGATCTACGGAATTTTATGTTCGTTTAGGGAAAAAGGGAATTTTAATATAAATAGGTCAAAATCTAGGGAAAATTTAATACAACCGTCTGTATTTAAGCTACCTATATTGTATCACAATTCATTTTAAAAAGTTTTAAACTTAAACCACAGATAAGGGAGATTACAGATAGCCGGTGTAATGGCTATTATTGGCAACACATTTTGGAGACGACCGCTAGAACCTAGCGGTCGTCTCTAAAATGTGTTGCCAATAATAGCCATTACATCGGCTATCTGTAATCTCCCTTATCTGTGCTTAAACCACTGATTACATATTTTTTTAAATAGTAGTCCGCCATCTTATGGCTAGTAGGAAATTCAAAGGTTAATAACGCGATAACATCTATACACATTCCGAACCGGTGCTCTACCGATTTTAAATTTTAAGCACGTTTGCAAATCGATCAAATTACTACAATATAATAAAATAAGGTAAATCCCTTGGAAAAAGTCCCTGCTCTGAAGTATAACTATAACAGCTTGTGCTGTTTTTTATTTTTCACATTTTAATTCAAGCTTTCGAGAAGTAAATGTGAATGAATTTTTTAATTCACTAATAAGTTTAGTTTTATCTGTACAGCTTAGTTATATCTATTTAATGTAAGTATATGTAGATACAAAATTACTTTTGTTTTATTAACGAGGTTTAGTTTATCTGATTCTTACTTAAAGTGTTCGGTTGTTTCTCATTTATTAATGAATTTTTTTGAATGAAAAATAGATAACGAGATTCGAAATGAATTTTGTAATCCTTCAATACTAAAAAAATATTTTGTATTTTTCTCAATGTAGTGGGTGTCATTGAAACGAAGATGTAAAATATTAAAAATAGGCTATAAACGCACATCGAAAATATAGTGTTCGCAAGTTCATACAGACAGTTTGAAAAAAAAAACAGGTAATTCTTGACTAAGTAGTTAATATAATTCGTAATCACCTTTGTTGGAAGTTTCGAAATGCACTAAACTTTATTTTTATTGATCAGTGATACACACAAGCTTACTCATATTATTAAATATTTTTGTGACCGTGATGACTTAATTTTTTTTCTACCGTCTGCATGAACATAACAGCATTATTTTAAAAACATGCATGCGGTTGCAAAACTTAAGGCCGAGTTTTAATTTAGGAGATGCCTACTTTCAGTTTTCTTTTTGATTTAATGTTTTTGAATAAAAAAATAGATTGCGAGAATCGAATTAAGTTTTGTAATAGTTTAATACTGAAGAATATCAACTTCAATTTATATATTTTTAAAATAATATCTCGTACCATGTCATTTACCGACAGTGGGTATTTGAGTTATTGCATTATATTATTCTAAAAAGATATAAATTCGAGATGGAATTCATAAATATTATACTATAGCAAAACTTAATGTGACTGCCGTGATTTATTATTTTTATTTCAAAGTCGTTAACTATTAAATAAAAAAAAGCAGAAAACTGAAAGTAGGAAACTGCTAAATTAAACCACGGCCTTAATTCGAATTTCGTGATGTATTTGTTATTCAAAAACAGACAAAAACTAAAAGCACGAATCTGCTGAACTCAAACTCTGTCTTAAACGATTTAAATTTTACCATTGCCCTTCTATTTCTCTTTACAATAGAAAATTTCAAAATGTCATCTCCACGACCTTCAACGTCCAAGGACCATTCAGATTCACCATCTTCATCAGCAGAAGGTCAAGTTTCTAAAAAGAGGAAAAAGAGAGACAACAAAAGGTACGCTCAAAAATATAATATCCAATGGGAGGAAGATCTCCAATTTAAAGGTTGGCTGCAAAGAAGCAAAAAGGGAACCAACTTCGCCAATTGTAAAGTTTGCAATAAAGACATTGTTTGCGGTAAATCTGAGATCATCAAACATTCTCAAGGAAAATTGCATAATAAATTAGTTAAGTCAGTTCATACCCAACAATCCTTAACGGATATGTCTTCGTTTACACAAAAAATAGTTTTAGAAAAGAAAATTAAAAATGCTGAAATCAGAATAGCTGCATTTGCTGTAGAACATAATATTGCTTTCAATACTTTGGATCATTTATCAGAAGTCATTAGAGTATCATTCACAGATTCTGAAATAGCACAAAAAATTACGTGTAGTCGAAAGAAAGCCACATCTATTGTAAATAATGTTATAGGATCCTACAGTTTTCAAAAAACAATAGAATTATTAAACTGTAAAAAGTTTTCTTTAATTGCAGATGAGTCGACCGATAAAGGAACCATAAAGCATTTAGCTTTAGTAGCTAGAGTATTTGATGGATATAAAGTAAATGATATATTCTTGGGTTTATTGCAAATGCCAAGCGGTACTGCTGATGCCCTTTATAATACAATTATTGAATACTTTTTACAACATAACATTAATTACAAAACTAATTTAATAGGTTTTGCTTCTGATGGGGCAAGTGCCATGATGGGGATTCATAATTCTCTATCAACAAAATTAATAAATGATATTCCTGATTTATTTATTATGAAATGTGTATGTCATTCATTTAACCTATGTGCAAATTATGCTTGCGAAAAGTTACCCCAGATGATTGAAGATCTTATCAGGGAAGTACATACATTTTTGCAGTTTAGTTTCAAAAGGCAATCAGAATTTTCAGAATTTCAGGAATTTTTGAACATCAAACCTCATAAAATTCTGTATCTGTCGCAAACGAGGTGGCTTTCGTTGTTGTCTGTCACAAAACGATTTTTGGAACAATACAATGCTTTAGTTTTATACTTTACCAATGCTCATTTAGTAGAAAAAAATTTGCAGGGTGAAAATATTTTGAATAGACTTCGAAATCCTTGTGTTAAATTATATTTACATTTTTTGGATTTCGTGTTACCTTTTTTCAATAATTTAAACCTTGAAATGCAGTCTGAAGATATCAAAATTCACACGTTATACAATAAAGTAACATCTGTTCTAAGAACCATTTTAGACTGCTATATCAAAAAAGAATATTTAGATACAACACAATTAGAAAATGTAGAATATAGAAATCCCTATTATTTTGTTGAAATTGAGAAAATTTATTTAGGTGCATTTGTCATGGGAACTATTAGTAATAAATCGCATGGGTTAAACGAACAGGAGCTACTAGATTTCAGGAGAAGATGTTTATATTTTTTCATCGAAGGTTGCGCACAAATATATAAAAGATTTGACAACAAAAATAAAACAACAATGATTCTGAAAGAGTTATCTGTTATTTCACCATTGCAAGTTATTTCTGGGAATCACTTATCTATAGGACCTTTAGCCCTTAATTTTCCCTCTCTTATAACGCACAATCAATTAAATGAAGTCGACAGAGAATGGCGAATCCTCAGAAATGTCGATCTTTCAGAATTTAAGGACTTAAACATTGTAGTATTTTGGGTCAAAGTGTCTCTTCTAAAATTTGGTGACAATTCTCCAATGTGTTCCAATTTATGTAATTTTGTTTTTAATTTGTTGAGTTTGCCCCATTCTAGTGCAACAGTAGAACGCATTTTTTCGCAAATCAATTTAAACAAAACAAAAATTAGAAACAAACTGTCAACAACCACTTTAAGTGGTATCCTACATTCCAAAAATTTAATGAAAGCAAGCAATTGCCACAACTTTGAGATACACTCCGACATGTTGAAGCGGTTTGATGGAAACATCTATAATACAAAAAAACGATAATAATTAATCTAATACAAACTATTCGATGTAAATAAAATATGTACTTAATTAGTATTAGGTAACTTCAAAGAGAAATTATTTTTTAATTTACCTAACACATTATATTACCTACTTTGATGAACTTTTCTCATGTACTTGTTTTTGTATTTTGTATGCTGTTTCAAAATAAAATTTTACCTTTACTTAGGTGTGTTTTTATGTATTCTTTTCTCAGCAAAGATATGAGTTTGCTTGCGTGGAACATTGTTAAATAACACGGGTATTTCCCTATATCACCATATACTTCAAAATGACAGCTTTATTGTTTTTTTTTTTATAAGTTATACAAATATTTCCTCTCTGGTTTAAATGTTATAAAGCCACTTAAGTGTGCTGTTAGAGCCATTGCTACTAGCTTGGATGTAGAAGACATTATTCTGGTATTTAAAAAACATAATTATACCTATCTAAAATTTTGTATTTGTGGAAGGCGACGACAATGATCCACTTCAAATAAGACAAGTACTACTATTTTCAATCAACGATACTTCAAATTCATACACGTTATCGGTTTCATAATCCTTCAGCAAAATACCTACGTGTATTTTCCATTTTTAGCAAATAAGATGTATTTGTTTCATATAACTGATAACTTTCATCGATTAGGTAGGCACTATTCACTTGAATCAACATCGTTTGAATAATATTTCGAGTTCTCTGTCATATCTTTATCAAAACGTCATTGTGATAAACGACTTGTCACTTTACTTTTAACGCTAGTGTTAAAAGTTAATTACTTTTAACACTTGTTAAGATATTTCATTTTTAATTGAAGTATGATGTGTTAAAAATTGAGTTTTTAATAGTGTTTGTAGAAACAAAAAAACAATATTATACACTTCGGGGAAATCTAGGGACATTTTGACTAGAAATCTAGGGAAATAAAAAAAAATCCGATCGCAACCCTGATTTAGCAGTCTATTTACTCGTGTTGTAACGCTACTGACTTAATTGAAGTTAGCTCACGTCCTTCCGTACGGGAACTTGAGAGTCGACGGGTACGTAGGAAGGATTTGTACACTATATGAACGTAACACACTGGAGTTGCACGCTTTACGCCAATACCATAAGAACAACACAACTAGAATGCAACGGCAACTACCATGTAGTGCTCCATTATATTATATTAGAAGGCAACGTAAGTATATACCTGTGCAACCTATATGTATTTATTATATATATATATGTATACGGCAAACTAATGAAGCGAATAAAACCATATAGCAGGGCACGATTTTGAAATTACGGTTCTGCTGCCATTGAACCTGGAACTCGAATAGACAGTGACCTCTGGAATTTGGGGTGGTGCATGTCAAGATTAGCCAGAAGAGGATAATAATTCAATGTTATGAATTAATAATTATGTGAATTAAAACGCATTGCTGTGGGCACCACACGACTTTGCAATACGGTGTGCGTTTAGAACTTTCTATACAAATTAAGTTTGAAAAATACTTTTATTTTCTGTGACTCAAAATGTTACTTTCGGTCTGAATTTTGAAATTTCATTTATACGAACATTATTCACATTATTCTTAATACACATTATTTATCTGCCAAAACTTATAAAGCCATTGGCCACAGTCTCTTTCTCTAAGCAGACGATATTAATATAATCATTAATCCTAATGACTTATCGGATCTAAAATCGAAAGCAGACAGGATCTATACACAGATAGAAGAATTTTGGGGAGATTGTGTGGGCCGAGTCCTTGACTTGGTCCACCCATATCGATGCTTTGTGCAGTGACCTTCGTAGGGCAGATCACTGCACAAAGCATCGATTTGCACTGTATAATCTGCGGAAATCGTGCAGTATGGAAGTCTTGAAAACATACTACTACTCGAATATATTTTCCTGGATTCGGTATGGTATTTTTCATTGGAGACGTTGTAGAGATGCCGAAAGGGTGTTCTTCATACAAAAAGGGCTGTAAGGATGAATAATCTGAAGTTGCAAGAGTCCTGTAGACATGTCTTTAGAAGAGAAAGAAATCTAACTTTCATAATAGAAGTAGTGTCATTTGTAACATGAAAACATCTTTCACCTCCAGTGCAGACCACAACTACAGTACGAGACAAAATAATGTCTTGCTGCCATTTCAGTATAGAACAACATTTTTCCAAAGAAATCTTCTTTATAAGTGTTGCAAATTATACAATAAACTTCCATCCGAGATAAAACATGAAGGTTTAAAAAGTTTAAACTCAAAGTTAAGGAATTACTATTGACATTAAATTGCTACTCCCTGTGAGGACTTTCTGAACATGTAATGGTTTTGTGGCCTATATTTTTATAATTCTTATTTTAGTGTTTTCACACATGTATGTTTTTCTTTGTTTACACATGTCACTGAAATAAATAAATTACTATTATTATTATCCAAATCCAGCTTTATATATGCTCATATACTCTTGAAAAGTCTGTATAGAGTTGCTCCATACAAAAATGAACTGCAACAAGAAATTGACACTAAAGCAGAACAACAAGCACAGAAGGAAGCTAGAAAATCTCTTAGGGAAGCTAAGAATTTAGAAAAGCAACAAAAGAAAGACAAAGCAAAGAAACATAAGAAGTCTCAGTATGCAGTAGAGAATGTAAAGAAACAGATTTTTACAAAATGTCAGAGAGAACAGTCGAGTTCTTCTGATGAGGAAGTTGAGGAACTATGTCTGTATTGCCTTAAGAAATACTCCAACGATAGGTAGAGTAAGTTATGGATACAATGCCATGAGTGCCAAGGCTGGACACATGAAATATGTGCCCAACCTGATATCGTGGATCAAGTTTTTTTTGATTAAACTTTATGTTTTTTACTTGTTATTATTATTTTTATGGTTAGACCCCATCTTACCTCACATACAATCCCATCTTGCCCCACCACTGGGGCAAGATGGTGTATTTACAAGCTTTATTTATTTGCCTTCAAATTCAAAAAATAAAACAATTGAAATGCCATTACTAATAGACTAATGTTCAAAGATTGAAATGTACGTACTGAAAATGTTTTGTTTCAATTAACAGTTTTGATATAGCCTTCTAAGCCTTAGCGTCACCGTCTTGCCCCACCTTCTCATACTACTACAACTACTACTTGTAATGGTACAGACCATTTAATTTTATTAATTTTTTTAATTTTTATCTTTTAGAATTTTATTAAGTATATTTTTTTATTAGTATTTTAAAAAGAAATATTTAAAATCAATGGATGCAGTATGATAATATTAACTTAAGTGGAAACACCCGAACTATATAGAAAAAGGGGAACCACAGACACTTTAATATAAAATGAAAACACGCGTTAGGAACAGGGAATTCGACCAACGACAGTCAACAGAGAGTCGACTAGTGGACGTCAAGTGAAGTCGTCGACAGGCGAATTACTTGAATAGACAGTTAACAGATAGTCGACCAGCGTACTTCAAGGGAAGTCGCCGACAAGCGAATAACTAAATGTGGTATCAAAAGGCGAAATCCAAGCATACTTAAACTCCTATAGAGAGTTAAGTAACAATCATAAGAATTGTTAGTGTTATTTAAAAAATAGTGAAGAGTGATCGAAGGGGCACCTACACAGTATACGCCAAGTATTGTGTCATCATAAAAAATATATTGTACTTCAAAGTAAGCAGATTCTTCACGCCTGAGTCGTGACCACCAAGGAAATCTACGTTGAAAACAACGTAGAACAACGAAGTTCCCGCTAAAAGCCGTATTGACAAGAGAAGCGGAAAGAATCGTTATTATAAGGTATTTTTTTTAGATTATCGTAAATGAATGTATTTGTTTAGAATAACAACTTCAAGATTGTAAAATAAATGTTAAATAGAGACGATCATAATAAATAAAGTTAATAAATAAGTATCGTCTAAGCATATGTATATGTAACTTTATCTGTGTCAGCAGAGTTGTAAATTGATATAATCATATACCGTAGTCGACAAATTTTATTTTCTGGTACGAAAGTAGAAGAGGAAAAGAGCACGCCCAAATAAAGTAAAGACAAACATATAGCGAGGCTGCCAAGTACATCCGGCAGACGTTTGCTATCATATGTGAGAATCCCCCGACTGCCTTGCGTCTCCCACCACTGTTGGAAAGCAGGCATCGCTGCATATTATAAGGTCATCTTCTGCATGGGATAGATAGCTACTATAGACCTGTAAACAGAAATTAAAATTTGTCGTATACGGTATAAAATGTAGCTGCCGCATACGCAGTAAAATATACATAAAGATATATGGCCATTCATTATTTGTACAAATGTATTAAAATTATCTTTTTTTTTTTAATATGTTTTAATTATTTTGTTGAATGTAAAAATATATGATTCATTGGTTTTAAATATACGAATTATTTAAAATTTACAATGGTATTTTTTTCATTCTTTTATCAAAAATTAGTTAATGTTTAGGAACTCATTTAATTCAGCATTTCTTAATAACCCGAACCGCCCTGAGAGGAGCAAAAATCTCGAAGTCGAACATTTTCAAAATACCTCGGGATCATTCAGATGTGCAGATTTTGAATTCCCATCATAATATAAAAAAAGTAGTTTTTTTCAATCAGTATCTCTGTATGAAATAATACGTCAAATAAAGAAATACAAAAGAAAATTATTTTTATACAATCTCAAAACCCGGGTAGTTGGGAGGGGGTCAGAATGTTTCAATCTTCACGCCGACACCTTGGTTGTGAGAATCAAAGGTTAAGTTTTAAATACTTTTATCTTCTTAATAAATCTGGGAGTAAAAGTGTTGTTTTTGGTCCGAATTTTGGTCTTTGTTATACAAAATTGCATTCACAAGAGAATTCCAAATTTAGCTCCAATTTTTAATAAGTTTTAGATACTCTTGCAGCCTTAACATATCTGTTTCGTAAGCATGCCTCGTAAGTTGTTCATAAAAAACTGTATTTCCATAATAGTAAACCTTGGGGGAACTCCCAAGGTTTACTTTTCAGTATATTTGTATTGTTTAAAAATTAAAATTTGAATTGATTTGATTTTTGCGCTGCAGTAAACTACCTACTATTTTTAGTCTACCGATTTCATCGAGAGTCTAATCAGATCTCGTAATTTTAAAGTTTTGTATTGATAGCTTTAGCCGTTCGGCCGCTATCATGGTCAGAGAAAGAGAGAGGTTTTTCAAAAATCATATTTTTGATATCAAGGGATTTCAAAACGCGGACTTACGGCAAATAGTAAAAAATTAATTAATCGCAATCGTATATTTTGTTTTCCCTTGAGGAAATGACGATATGTTAGGCCTCTAAATACATTATTAGATAACTATTTTAAGTAAAAATATAAATAAAAATAAAACTCTTGCAAACTTTCCACAATTTTTATTTAGTCTTTGCGACATATGTTTCGGTATTTTTCATACCATTCTCGAGCCGAAACTAACAGGTCAGTTTGTGTGTGGTGTGTTATATATGCCGTTGTATTTATTGCCTCTTTGTACATAAGTGTCTATTATGGGTGTGTGTGTGTTAGTAAAACCTCTCGTTACTTTTATTTTCTTTGAATTGATTTTTTAATTTCTAATATTTCTAACAAATTTAATTTCGGTCCTTTGTTTACATTATGCATAAGTTTAGAACTATCTATATCGGGAAAATGGAGATTATCTATACAATGTTCGGCAAGGCCTGTATTTCTAATGTTATGCAATATTGATTTTTTATGTTCTTTGATTTTTTATGTTCTGATTTATCGGTAAGTTTAGTTCTTTCCTTGTTATTGACTAACATAGCACCTAAATTGTTTTTATTTATGTTGACTGTTTTGATTCCTATTTTCTTAAATATTTTGTTAATTTTATAATTAATATGTGGAATGTATTGTATAATGTGCCATTTCGTGTTGTCTTTTTCTATTATTTTAGGATAAAAGTGTATTGTGAGTTTTTCTCTTTGTTTGTGTTTAATAATATCGTCTACAATTTTCTCTTTAAATCCATTATTTCTAGCTATGGTTTTAATTATGCGTAATTCTGTGTAGTTTCGGCTCGAGAATGGTATGAAAAATACCGAAACATATGTCGCAAAGACTAAATAAAAAATTGTGGAAAGTTTTCAAGAGTTTTATTTTTATTTATATTTTTACTTAAAATAGTTATTAATAAAATGTTCCACCAAGAACCGTCTGCTAACTCAATTAATAAAACATTGTTAGATATTATAGAAAGCAATTTAACTTGATCTGTGTTATTTTAAAATTAATAAACATTTCGTTTACTATTATTAATTGTTTCTGCATAGGTTCTTGGTGAAACATTATAAATATTAAAAAGTTTTGGTTAACTATCAATCTGTCACTGTCAATTTAATTCAAGCGAATGTGCATCTACACATGCAAGACATCAAGCTGTAGCCTTAAGAAAACGTAGTATTCTAACTTAGATATTCGTCACTGGGAATTTCTGTATCGGACAACTTTCAATTCTAAACTAAAGAATCTGTTAACGTGAACTACTTACAGTGAGAAATTAAATTCCAATTTATATGCAACAAATGTCACATAAAATTGTAACTTTCATTTGGTGAATACTGTAGTTAACTAAGCACTTTACTAAATAATTTTATCGTAAACATAAAATACAAATGCAAATATTCATCCAGCCGCTTTACTGCTAAAAAAGAAGGTCTTTGCAAAAACAACCCATTAAATAATTAGAATTAAAACCACTGGCCGTAAAACCTCCGCAACCCGGCCGCAAAATTCTCTCTCTGCTGGCAATACCAACTCAACGACACAGAGCGTTAAGTACATATTAAGTACCTCATTCTCGGCGTCCTTCAGGTTACGAATACGCGGCCACAATTCCACCTCCGGCCATACCTATCACGATTCAAACCGCCCGCCCCCTTATCTGGCGGAACGTTTGCATTAACTGAAGCATTAGTCAACTTAAGAGGGCGGTTCGCTTTTTGCCCTTGCGTGTTCTGCGGCTCTTTCACCATTAATTGGGACAAAGAACGTAGGGTTAATGTTAGCGTCGTAATCGTGCATGTGTATGGGCCGCTCCGGTTCGTATTCTACCTCTTCGACTGAGACAATATCGATGGGTGAAATTCCAGGTGGTTAGAGAGGAACGTTAGTGGATGATAAGGGAAGGCAGGCGTCGAGAATAGGGAAAACTAATTAAAGAAAATGCGAAAGGTCACGGTTAAACGAGAATAATGGATGAGCAACCATTACTGTCTCGAATCGAGTACGATTTATTTAAAAAAAAGTCCCGACGTGATATTTATAATTCAGTAATATAATAATAATAAAATACCATTTTATTGTCCAACAGCCAAGACCATTTATTTATAGGACATTTTACAATAATAACAAACAAAAATATACATTAGTCAATAGTAAATAACAAGATATGCATATATGTGTATCTACGAGGAAATTAACAAAAATGGATCTGTATAATGCACATTGCTGTTACGAGCCGCGTGTGTTAGAGGGGTTTTTAATATATTGGTGTTACCACTTGGCTGGGACAGCCAGTATAATAAGTAGGACAATTTTCTTACCTAATAAAGAACATTGCCTTATGTGGAACACAGAAATATAAATTTTTCGAGACTACTATTTAACAGAGCAGCTGCGCACTAAATTAAAAGGAGTAATGCAAAATAATTGCGCTGACAAATATATCGATCTGAATTTCTTGGAAAGTCCAATTAAATTTAGCAGAACCGTTGTTCCACATATTCCTTTATTTTATATATTACACATTTACATACCACATAATATAATATTTCAAACTAGCAGTTGATTATATAATAGCAGGTTGATGTTTCCAAATAGGTACAGGAGATTATTAATTTGAATACCATATGCGTAATGCAACATATTGATGTCAATATAACAAAGTTTATACAGTTGTCAGTCGTATCTATATAATTCTCGCTAATTAAGTGTAAAAAGTATCAGATATATGATAATTAACGTTTATTTCATTATTACATACATAAACAGCTGCACGTGCAATTTATGGTAAAAATATTAGGGAAAAATATTTTAATGAGAAAAACGTATCCTGTATAAAAAAAAATTATAATTGAAACCCCTTTTGATAGATAAAAAAACCAGTAATCACTCAAGATGTGATAAAAAAAACATTTATAGAATTTATGTCGAGTTGTTGATTATTAGGGAGCGGAATCGAGCGAGTCATGACTCATCGCCCATGGGCGCGCTATTGAAATGTTGTAATTTTAAAGAGGTTTTAATTTTATTTATATAATTGAATAACAAGTGGCTGGTGATTATAAAATACAAAATACCCTACTATTTGTTCATTTTCTCTTCTGTAAGACTTGTTCTCTTTGAATTAAGTACATCATTGTAGATAGAAAACGTCCCTTCTACATCGCAACTGGTTATATTTACGTAATGGAAATATTCTTTTATTTCAGCATATTTAGCATACACAATTGCCGCAATGTTATTAAACCTGGATTTCTATTAAAAACTGCGTCTAATTCACTTGGAATTATTAATAGCCACATCTAATGTGGTTAATCCATTTTTACTTTCTTATACGTAGTATAAGGAAGTAATGTGAAATTCTCGACTTCGAGATTTTTGCAGATGTCCACGTTTTGAAGTCCCCTGATACCGAAAAAGATGTTTTTAAAAAATGTCTGTGTGTCTCTATGTGACCACGATAACCGCTGTAGATATCAATTCCAAATTTTGTATTTACGTGTCTAATCTCCCTCTTGAGATCTGAGTAGTTTTTCAGTAAAATCGGTAGACCGGAAGTAGCAGTTTACTTCAGTAAAAAAATTAAATTTTGCCAATATTTCGTCAACTAGGTACTAAATTTAAACAAATTTATAAAGAATTCATATGTACTTGAAATTAAAATTGAGAACAATTTTATTTAAAAAGTTTTTCGAAGCTGCTACCGGAAGTAGGTCATTTACTCCTATCGAAAATCAGTTTTTTGCGAATATTTCGCATGTCATGCTTTTTGGACAGGTACGTTACGGGTATAAAAGTATTTAAAATGTAATTTTCAATATCTTTTGCATAAAAACAATTTCAAAATTCAGACCGGAATTACCACTTTTACTCTTATCGAATAGCGATTTTTTGCGAATATGTCGTAAATTATGCATTCTATATGTATTTATCAAGAATACAAAAGTATTTAGTGCTAGATTTGCAATATTTTTTGAATATATGAAATTTCAAAATTCGGACCGGAAGTAACACTTTTACTCTTAGGGAGTAGTCCTTTTTTCGAATATCTTGCTAAGTATGCATTCTATAGCGATTTATTAAGAGAACAGAAGTACTTAGAATAGGATTTTGAATAATTTTTGTGTAAAAAAAATATAGTATAGTTTGAAACGCTCATACGTATAAGAAAGTCGTGTGGTGGCCACACCTCATTTTTTAATTTGAGATTCGATTTTCAAAATATGTCATTAGTTTAGGCAAATTTCCAAAGTGTTCCTGAAGGAATAACAAGTGATTTTTTAAATTTGGGATTTGTGTTAGTTCCTTGCACTCAGAAATACTTCGAGCATTGTCATTTAAACATGTAACGAAATTTTGTAAACTATCGAAATTCTCTGCATGAAAACTATTTCTATGTATGTTTTAGCAAAGCTAAGTGACTATATTTTACAGATTTTGCAATAAATTTCGGAATCACTGACAATTAATTTTTATCTCAGAAAAAGTAACATAAACAACATTCTAGATCTAAATAAATGATAACTAAAAATGTACGCGTATGTTATTGGAACATACATATTATATTGCGAAATATAAGGTAAATATAATAAATTTTAAAAACTCCTCACCCTTGTACCTACGCCGATGAAGAAAGGATTTTATTCATAAAATTCCTTATTTTATGGCAGTTTTTTCTCTGATTCTCTGGAGTAAACAGATGTTACAGTTCGCCCTATGAATTAGTGCTATTCAGATATAATGTAAACAACACGCAGTTGTTTACATTATTTCTTTTCACGGTTGTGGCTCCGTGGTAGTTTAGCTCGCTCGATTCCGCTCTCTGTTGATTATATTACATTAATTAATGTTAAAAACAAAAGACAAATGTCATTTCGATAAGTTTTTTATTGTTTTTGTGTTCGTATAAAAAGATGGCCACTAAACTAACATTATTCCACATAACCTTTCATTTTGTAAACTCAGTTCAACATTTCAACATTTATTTCTCGAACAGTCACCGTAATCCGCATTTTTAGATAATCTAAATCATTATTAAATTATTAAATAGGAAATAGATGCGTGTCAATTCCTCTTGCTCAAGTGATGGCAATAAAAAATACTCAAGCATTTCCAAGTAATAGGGTTGATTTAAATTGCCATTAAAAAAAATAGGGTCCAATGAGCCTGTTTAATAACATATATTCCTCACCAAACATTGACTTTTTGATATCGCTGATTTCGGACATTAATTCTAAAATTTGGATTATTCTTTGACAAATATCTATAATTTTGTGGGGAATTAGTACCATTTGTCGAAAACGTTGCTTCATCACTAAACATTAAGTTCTGATAAAAAAAAGCCATGGAATATAGCCTTTTTCTTATGGGTTAGTGTTCTCACCAACCCATAAACAAAGCAATGCTGTTATGCTTACACTTATATTCAGGTATTTTTCATTAAATAACTATTACATATTTATACTACATTCTGACCAGGTAGATTTGCTGCTTTAACGAAAATACAGGAAATAATTGTTCGTATTTTTGGATGTACGATATGATATTGTAGACGGTTGTTATTGTTTTATCTAATAAATTAATAATGCAGTGAAATTTTATAAATAATATAAGGAATTAGGGTGGAAATAAACTTTTTTAGTGACATATTGAAGTGAAAAAAACATACTAAAACAGTAACTTATGTTAATTTTATTTTACATTAACATATTTTTATTTGTTGATATATTTAAATTTTTATTTGATTCTTCTTTTTTAACATTAAAAATATCTTGCCTGTAACAATTTTGTGATTGATCCTGTTACTCAGAATTAGTTTGCGCTTACCGTAAGTAATAACGCCTTTCGGAATATTGAGATCGCGCTTATGTGATCTGCATCTACATATGTTAATGAAATGGTTTGCCAGCAGCTTTACTGACGCCCGCAAGTAAGCCACTCACTCTACAAAGCTGGGTGATTTAGAGGTTGCCTATGCAACAGTCAGTTCTGATGTGGAAAACCTTCAATAACTTGTATAGTGTTTTGCATGACGGTTTAATTATATGTATTGATTTTACATGGAAAGTAATTTTTGTTGTAATTATTATTATTATTATTATTATTATTATTAGAAGATAATTTTTGAATATGAATATATCGTGCATTTAGAAACAGAAGGAATTAATATTTTTCTTTACATTTTTATAAATAAGGTAATAACCAACTTTTTCCTTACATTTTAATTTTTAATATTTTTTTATTATATTGGTATTTAAACAAATTTTCTCTTAATGTTTAATTTCTTTATTTTAAATATGACACCTGCACATTTTCTATGAATTAGGAACGGATGTTTTTTTAATTTCTCTTACAAAATCTTTCTTGAATAAGAAGTGTTTTTAAATTTTGTTATTGTTTATGTTGTATGTATTAATAATTTTCTTTACATTTTTATAAATTAGGTAATAACCAACTTTTTCCTTACATTTTACTTTTTTATATTTTTTTATTATATTTGTATTTAAACAAATTTTCTCTTAATGTTTAATTTCATTTTAAATATGACACACCCGCACATTTTATATGAATTAGGAACGGATGTTTTTTGTAATTTGTCTTACAAAATCCTTCTTGAATATGAATTTTTTTAAAATTTCGTTATTGTTTATGTGGTATGTATTAATAATTTTCTTTACATTTTTATAAGTAATGTAATAACTAACTTTTTCCTTACATTTTAATTTTTAATATTTTTTTTATTATATTGGTATTTAAACAAATTTTCTATTAATGTTTAATTTATTTTAAATGACACCTGCACATTTTCTATGAATTTGGAACGGATGTTTTTTTTCTTAATTTCTCCTACAAAATCCTACTTGAATATGAATTTTTTTTTAAATTTTGTTATTGTTTATGTTTTAAGTATGTCGTAATTATTCTACGCACAAGTTGTTCCAAAGTATTATTTTTTAATAAATCTGTAGGGAATAGGAACATAATTCCGATATATTTGCAAAGAATTATTTTTTGATAATCGTAGAAGTGTCACTTCTGGTTCAAATTTTAAAGTTTTCTTATACAAATTGTCCTATATCTGGCTCTAAATATTCTTATACCTGTCTAAAATGCACAACTTGGAGGAGGGATTTCCGCCAAAAACTAATTTCTTTGAAAGTAAAAGACGACATATATTGTAATTAACTATAAAAAATTAAATAAATTTCTGCTTCTACGGATTTTATTAAAATCTAATCAAATTCTGAAAGAAAAATTATACTCCAAAATATAAAGTTCAACAGTGATGTAGCTTTAACATATTTGCGAAAATTTTAAGGTTGAAATTTTTTTATCGTCACAATACTTCTTTATATTACGTATAAGAAACTAACAAATTATTGGAACGTTTAGAAACTAAGTAAAATGGTAATATAGATGTGTAACATATTTCGCACAAATGGCAGTTAGACACCCACTCTTTATGATCTGACTTCAGACATTTGTGGTTGCATTCACTAACTGTTGTGAAAGTATTGTAACGGTTAATTTTCAGGGAAAAAAGTTCAAAAACGAGTTAACTGGGGGTTTCAACACGCTTCCTATAGATTATTTCTTGTTGTGATACCTGAAAAGTATCGTAACCAATCCTGGAAATATGGAAGACATGCACCACACGTGAATTAATAGAAAACATTGAAAACGACTTTATTATGATTTAGGATATTACCAAACTGTTCAAGCATTTTCAACATTTATTTTAAGAGCTTTAACTGGCTTCCAAAATTAAAATATAATGAAAACGGTACTCAAAATACATGGTTGTCATTAAAAAAAAATAGATTACACAATAATTTTTCCAAGGTCATCTAAAAAATCAAATACATACCATTAATAGGAATCTTTTTGAAAATATTAATTTAATTTTTCTCTGAAATCATATTTTACGATTTTATTTGGGTATTTTTCGACTTTTTGACACATATCTAATGAAATGAAAGGATATTAAACTTTATTAAAAGCAGCAGCCAAATTGCAGGGTTGTTATTAAAATTATACATATATAACATCATTATTTTTTCATCAGAAAAACAACTACTATTAAGAGGAGGGAGACTTTTTGAAAATACATTTCTTTTCTAAAAATCACTTTACGTTTGTATTTGGCTATTTTCAGATTTTCAGAGTTTATATATATGTATAATAAGCTGAGTGAAAATTAAAATTTATTAAAAACATTTGCGAAGAAAATATAAGCTTGCCATTTGAAAGAAAATTGGATTGCATCATGATCTTTCCAGTGTCAACAAAAAAATCAATGACATACTATTGCGCTTGCCTAGCTCATATTTTGAATATGATTGTGTGGTGTGTTATCCAGCTTAGCACTGGCATATGCGGCAGCTTGAATTGGTTCAGTGGAAATTTATGAAATTTTTATGGGGTTGATTTGACGGAGTTTATTCGCTTTGGAATGCTGAGCATTATCTATTGTTAACCCGTTCTGAACTAACTTCCTGCCATTTCTTTGTTTCACAACACAGCCGATTCTCCTGTACTACCTACTTCAGGAGATAAGATTTGCTGTACCCCGTCCTGCGTTTCGTTATGGTCTTACTTTGATTTGCCATTTTCGAAAACTAACGTCACTTGTTTATTCAATGAGCTCCAAATTTAACAAAATCAGCACTTACTGTGACATCAATTGCACCAGCATCATCGAGTTCATTAAAGACAGTTTCCGTGAACGCTTCAACAGATACTACTGACGTTCGTTGACATTGCATCGATTCTTCTGATTTTTACTTTCCCTTTTGTATTGCGTTTACTTTATCTGTAATATTTGTTACTGTGAAAGCGGGGAATCAGTGATTGCCAGCAGTTACTAGTAGAAGTTAGCTTTTACTTATTTACCTGTTTTAAGTTAGGAAAAGTTGTACAGTGAACATTTAAACTCACTTTTACTAGTTAATGCTAGCATCCACTTCTCACAAGCAGCGAATGTCTGATATTCTCTTCAGCTCTTAGTTTGAATCATGGAAGGAAAGTTTCTAGAGAAACTTGGAACAGGACAGACTGAATCAAAAGGACAATAGTTTTGATTTCTCATTAAGTTAATATAATGACATCATTAAGAAGGTGAAATACGCCAAACAAAGACTAGTTAAACAGCCATCTGATTCTAAACTTTTGAAGCGGTTTGACGTATTAGAGGTAAATGGGTCAAATGGGATAGTTAAATTGATAGTCCATGTAAGAGAGAATTCGGGAATAATTTATTTCGTTCACGACGATGAATTATTTGGAATTTTAAGTTCTGTTCATGTGTCCATTGGCATTGGAGGACGAGATCGGATGATAAAGGAGTTGAAAAGGGAAGTACAAAAATACTACATATAAGGACTTAATTTTTTTTATCACTTTGTGAACCTTGTTTGCAAAAACAAAAAAAAGAACGAAGGAAATTGTGGTTAAGCCCTTGTTATTTCAAGTCCATCTAATTGATTACCAATCACATGAAGACAATGGCTATAAATTCATAATGGTATACCAGGACCACATGACGAAGTTTGTTATTTTAAAAGCGCTGAATTCAAAAAAAGCAGAAGAAGTAGCGGATAATTTAAGAGACAATTTTACTTTGCTGGGTGTTGTAGTCGGATAATGATAGAGAATTTGTAAATAAGATAATTGACAATTTAAAATTATTGTGGCCTAGTTTCAAAATGGTTCATGGCACAGTCAAAGTCAGGGAGGTGTGGAACGCGCAAACCAAGACGTGGAAAACATGATCACCACCTGGATGCAAGATAATAAAACTTCTCAGTGGAGTAAAGGGTTAAGTTAAGAAATCTCCATATGAAGCTTTGTTTGGCGAACCAGTAAAATTAGGCCTGGCAACATCAAGTGTTCCCCAGGAAACATTAGCGAATATACAAGATGAAGAAGATGCCAAATGAATAAATGTTTCTGTAAAAAAAGGAACATATTTATTTTTCAAACAATATTTAGTCTTTTATTGCTAAAATACAAGAAACTTCGCAAAACTATAATTCAAACTGACCACTGTATGTAGGTAAGCATTTACTCTACTGGTTTGTGGAACTACTTAGCTGAGAACAGCTGACCGCCTTCGTGTGTAAAACTTATTTAAACTACCTTGAAGGTACTGTTGCTGCACATTTACTGGTGGCAATCAGTGAATGTACTTTTACTAGTGCTTGTGAGCCTTTACTAGTAAATGCTGTTGTATAATCACATTTACTACTACAACCAGTGTAAGCAAGCTTTTACTAGTTATTGCTGGCATTTCCTGAATTTCCTGCTTTCACTGTAACATATACACACTGGTTGTAATAAATTGTTCTGTAATTGGTTGTAAACTGTTGGGCAGTGAAGCTTGTTGCACTTGTTATTATTATTAACAAGAAGCTATTTGAAAATGCTACCTGACCTGTTGCCAATAATCACACCTAACATTTTTATTTGGGTATTTTCAGACTGTCGGCATGGAGTATATAATAATAAATGTCTAATGAACTGCATAAACTGTCCATTGTTCCATTACCTACCACAGCTATTGTTCAATTTTCCAGATTTTCTTTATTTTAGCAAACAATTCCCCCGCCCATTTTGTCTCATTGAACCAAGTTACTATCCCTCATATACAGTTCAATATATTGCGTTAACTACCAAGTTACTTCGCACATCCTCCGTGTATACCACGCTAAAATTTCAGAAAATAAATTACTTCTTGTTATGCCAAGAGTAAAGAATTATAAATAAGATTTCTGGTTGTCCTTTTTGACATTTCCCAAATTCAATTTAATTCACCTCGGTCAGAAAAAAAAGTAGCTGTATGTTCACCGACATTTTCCACGTCTTTTTTTATGATACAACGGCGCAACCAACGGTAGATGAGAACGACCGTGGAAAAGATTCCAAACGAGAATATAGAAAATATGATTCTCACCCGCTCGACAAGTTAATAGATCTGTCACTGGTGCGAAATAAATGTTGCACTCACTGTTTTCAGCAACGGTCTCGGTTTCGTTATCATTTTCTACCACTTATTCTCTTCTGTGTCGTTCGTTCTCCTTTTTTTTTAAACATACACAGGCCCGTATTATGATTATTTTTTGTAATATCCAAAGTTAAATTTTAGTTAAATAGTCCTCTGAATATTAGAAATGAAATATTCGGTTATTCTATCTCATGCTTTTGCTCATCTCGTTTTTTTTATACCTACAGGCCCATATTTGATTATTTTTTGCAGTTTCCTAAGTTACATTTGAATTAAATGGTCTTTTGAGTATTACAATCTCTCTCGGCACTTCTGTCACATAAAAATACAATAGCAAGCTAAGAGTAAAGCGCTGTGTAAATGTACTAAATACTTTGGCATAAGATGGTCATCAACAATTAATTATGACTAACACACTCATTGAATATGGGTAGGGATTCGATTACCGGTAAACGGTTAATCGATAATCCGGTTTTACCGACCAATATAAGAACAAAAATAACTGGTAAATATCACTAATATAAACCGGTAATTTCGGTTATTGCAAATACTTGTAAATAGTAGTTAACGGTAGCACGATGCTATTACTATTCTTTCAACATTATTTTAGACAACAGAACGAGATGGAAAAACCTATTAAATATGGTTCAAGGGTTTTATGAATTTTATCAATCATGTGCTAGAAAAGCTCTTATTGATTTAAATATTGAAATTTAAGTTTTAGAACAAGAAATTAATAATACTTACATGATAATATTTGCTTTACTGCCTATAACATTGGCTGTCGAAGCATTAGGAGCAACTGATTGTACCCTTCTTAATGCCGATGTTATACGTAAATTTATGTTAAATGAATTGTCTACACAAAACACTATACTCAGTTCTGAATTGAAACCAGAATTGGTTTTCCGTAGTCAGGACCGTCGCAGTCATTATTCAAATGTTGTTTTCAATTTTTGCACAATCCTGCAGCATATAGAAAGATGTTTTTGAAGGATAATTACAATATATTTCAATTAAATGAATCTGCCATTATTAAGACTGTTGTGTCTGTTATGGAAAGATTAAATATCAGACAAGATGTGCATGAAATTGAAGGAATAACTGTCTCTAATGAATCCCCCGAAGATAGTGTCGAAGTTAATGATGCGACACGTTTGACAATGAAAGAAAGATTACTTTTGGCTACTAAACTGGAAAATGAGGACAAGCTTAATATTTCCAGCGCACCAAAAGTAAGTAACGCATCAAATTTGACAAAACTGGTAAATAGGGAAGTTATTATTGTTGAAAGATTTAAATGGTGGCAGCGGAAGTATATGTCTTTTGCTTGCAATCAGCTCTGAGAGTAAAATCTAGGGAGTGTCGAAGCTGAAAAAGCTTTTTTGCAGGCGCAATATGTACAAAGATTCGAACAAGGCTAAGTGATAAAACATTAGATACTGTAAGTCTATTGCGCATTAATTATTAATATGCGCGCATAATAGTTGCATTAAACTGCTTTGGTTATATCAATATAGTTTAGTTTATTCTATTAATATGGTTCCTTAAGTTTCTTTAATACTTTAATGCATAATTCATAACTGCGTTTGATTACCCTTACAAAAATACTGTATTTGTGAAAAGAATTCGCATTATGGCATGGGAATGGGATGATATTTAATAAACCGGTAAAACACCGATCAACCGGTTTCTTCGGAATATTTTTATCGTTTACCGATAAACAAAAACCTCGGTAATTTAGGAAACCCTAAATATAGGTAATATGACTACTGTGTACCTACTTTATTTAGTAAATGATTTTCAATCTTGTTTGGTTAGCGTCTTTAATTTATTTACTGTAGATTTCAGTATTAGCTAATTTGGTAGTTATACATACAGTGTGTATTAGGCAGATGGAATAAATTCAATATCTCCATATTTTGACACTTGTCATTGAAAGTCTGAAACGTGTTGATCTTTTGATTGTAATAGTTATTGACGTATCAAGGAAGTAAAGTAATATTTTACATTCACGACACGGATATTGCGTTTGAGTCGAAGCCGAGAGCGTAACCACGTCGAGACTGTAATATTACTTTGCTCCCGTGTTACGTACAAAAAACTTTTGCCCACGTCATAATTTTTACTTTAAAAAAAATACAAAAGTACTGATGTTAAATAAATACAAAATATATTATATTTACAACCCCTTAATTTTTTGACAGTCACTCATGTTTTGTCAACTGTCAAATTGGGTGTAAGAAGCCGTGATGAATGTATTCGTAATTGTGTGTTGAATATGCAACGCAGTATATACCACAGCGGTTGTTATTGTTTTTCTTTCTCTATGTAATGAAATTTTTTATCTATCTATCATTGTTTATCACGTCTTTGATAGTAACTCAGATATGTTCTCCTCTTTACATAGTGAAAGGCGTAAATGGTTATTAACAGCCTACTCAGTGCAATGATATATATGATAACGCTTTCTCTAAGAACGATGTTTACAAATCCCTTAAAAGTCTCAAAGGCAACGCGACTGTTGGTCATGACGGTGTTCCTTCTTTTATCCTAAAGGCTTTTGCGTCGGTATTTACATCTCCTCTTGCTACCCTTTTCAACTTGTCGTTTGCTATGTGTTCAAGAAAGGTAGGCGGGATTGCATTGATAAATATCGTCCAATCTCGATTTTTTGTAATTTTGCAAAAGATTTGAAGAGGGCCATCCAATAGTCACCAACCTTCTTGCTCATCTACCTACCCCCCAAGTCTATCGCGACTGACATTGATAATGGTTCTCAGGCTGACATGTTGTACAGGGAATTATCTAAAGCTTTTGACCCGTTGAGTCATGGTATTCTGTTGGATAAGCTATCAACAATTAGGATCTCATAGAATCTTCTTTTATTTTTAGATCTTATTTTACACAGCGTCAACAATTTGTCTTATTTGGTGGCTTTTAACTACATACATCACTGCAATGTCAGGAGTACCTCAGGGTGCCATTCTGGGTCCATTATTTTTATTAATGATATCACTGAGTCTTACATATCTGCCAATATGGCCACACCTTACTCTCCCTGATTTTTTCTTTTTGAGACTTCTTAAGAATATCATTTGCTTAGTTAAGTCAAAAGATTTAGACGACTTAAAGACATGTATTACTAAAACCATTACTGCAGCGACATTAAATAATGCCACGCTCCACTTGTATTTAAGATTAGCGTGTTGCCAAGACTTTAAGGGGGAGGGGGAGAGTCGCATTTTGAGAATATCATACATTAAATGTAACTTTTAAAAGTTGATGTTTTCGAAACCAATTAAAAAGCTAAACACTCTACATAACTCGACATTGATTGAAACCCTCTCAAAATATGTGTCACTTGCCAAACATTCCTATTTAAGAAAGTGGATGACGTCACCGGCAGATATCGCATGAATCATTATTGCATTTCATTACGCTGGACATATCCATATTACTTAATCATGAAGGTGTGTCATTCTTTCAAAATATAAAATTATTGAATTTAGTCCATATGGCTGATACATTCTGCATATATAGAAATTGCGCGTGTCTCAGGATTAGATGTTGAGGCCCTTATTGTTTATCTTTGCTTATATTCCTTGCGTAGTTCAAGTTCTATATCTTGTTTTGTGTCTACGTTTTTAGAAGTGATTTTACTAGTGTAAGCTTTAGTATAGGAAGGCGTTAAAGATATTCAGTTTGTTTTCAGCATGATACATTATATACTATTTATATAATAGTGTTATTTAATTTATGAAGTTGTAGTTGTCAAAGAAATAAGAATTGGGCAAAATATTACTAATCGCTCAGTAGATATTTGTTTGGAGGTTTTTGTTTAGAGAATCAACATGAAGTATGTTTAATAAAGTGTAAAATTTCTCATTTCCCTAGGGTATCCATGTACGATATTTCGCGTTTTCATTTTCTTATTCTTTTAGAAGTGAAAAGTGAATTTATATTTTAGGGATTTATAGAAAAAGATATTAATACGGCTCTCCTTCTACTCAATTCATTCTATCCTCCGCTCATCTTTTACGCCGATTTATGGGTCGCTCCGGAATGCTGATATTTATTACTCTTCCTTCTCTTGGTCTCTTTCTCCAACGCATATGAAAATACATAGATATGTGTTTTCTTCAGCTTTATACCAGATGAAAGAATGAATAAATTTACGCGGCCCTGAACGTTTACATATATATCAAATTGTAATTTGTGTTATGACTTTTAAGCATTGTTTTCTTCCACTTAAACTTTTTTCGAACCTTGTCTCAATTGTGTCAGGCAGGGTCGAGTTGTTTTCCAAGTGCTGTCTCCTTAAGCTTTCTTTCGGTAAAATTTGCTTCTTTACCGATTGATGAGTTTTTCTTCCCATAGCAATTAAAATAAACCAGAATTACACAATTCTATATTACATCTTAGACACATAACTAGTATTATTGTGTGACGGGATTAGTCGTTCGCCAAAGATTGATCTTGGCCTTCTCTACTCCTAATTTTTAGTTACACAGTTTGCGTCGTTATTATTTGTGTAGTTGCATTAAATGCATGTTTATACTAGACCTACACCTTTTGGTGGGATTGGATATAAGTAATAACGGCAGTCCTATACATATTTGCGTACATTTTCACTTATACATATTCGATTTTACATTCTTTCTATGTTTTCATTGTATTTTTTTAGATGACATCCTATTTGTCATTTTGTTATTATTTATTAATTATATTGCCGCTACTACCAAGAAAACTAATTCATTTTTTCAATAGATTTATAAGTTTATATATGCATGTATAATAATTCTATCTAATTTCGGCTTTAATTCTTAATTAAGACGTGGTTAAATTTTCCATAGATACAAACAAAACACACACACTTATTCTTAAGAAAAATATTAAAAAGACATAATTGTTTGAAAATTATTAAGTTCATTAAATCAGACAAACAGATATGTACAATATGTATAGGAATCTTTGCAACATTCTTATTTCTTCCAAAAAACTCTTAAAAAACAATATAATAACAATGCGATGTGAACATTTTATTTCTTTAGACTAGTGTGATATTCAATTTAAGCATACAAAAATGTAATAATAATTTCGTTAAACTAAAATAACCAAGATGTAAATATTATTTTTAATTTTTAACCGCCATTGTTCTGAAGAAGACTTTATAAATAATGTCGAAACGTAAAATGTTTTTCATTTAATATAATATAAAATATACCTAAATGTAATATGTATGTATGTAATAATTAATTTTTTTTTCATTCCAGGTGAGTCGTTTTCCGAACATTAATTCCACTAAATTTACCAACACAATTTCGTAAGTACGTTTTATAATCTGTAATTATGAATTTCGGGTTATGTTTACACTCACATTGATTCGCACTATGCCGATTAGTGTATCGTAATTTAAGTTTAAACACATATACAAAACGTTATCTTATTTTTGTAGTAACAACATTTCATTTCTAAATCTGTATTCCTGTTTTATTTTATCTTTGTAATTGCTCGTGTATTTGTTTCTTCCAGTTAAATTTTTAAAAGTAATTTCTTGTAAGGAATTTTGAAATAATATCTAGGTTTAATTTTATTTTAAATGCATTGAGTCATTTTTTATCAAGATATGTAAGGTTAATGTACAACTGTACATTTTTAGTATTTAAAAATAGGTATATACACATAGATACTTAGTTAGATAATTGGCGAATATTTAAAGAGTTTGTTAATTTGTCTGAAAAAAGTAATATTGTATTATTTTGTTTTTATATCATATATATCTTGATTTTCAATGTTTTATAACCACTTGCGACTTTTTTCTACTAATAATCAATAAATTTATATCTAATAAAGACGCACAGGCATTCTTTCTTAAAATTATAAGAAAGAGCCTATCACTCGGGTTTTTTTGGGTATCCAAGATAGTTAAGCTATACTGACAAATTGTTTAATCAAAATTAGCGTACAAATTACGGGGATCATCCAATAATCTCAGTTACTTCAAGAATATTTATTGCATACAGAACCTATGAGAAAAGGGTTGCAACATCAAAGTATTAAAATGATCGGCCCTATTCATGTGTTCATTTTGATATTCCATTTAAAATAATTATAGTAACCATTTAAAATCACCATTTTCTGTCATAATTGCAGAGATAAAGTTTGATGATGTATTGGATTTAATTGAGTTGAATAACATTAGTTTGTAGTTGCGACTACATAATCGATATGCCCGTGGTCACATGCCACCGAAGGTGCCACCAATCTAACATTAAGGGTGGAAATGCATTTAATGACTGAGACAAATGTTCGAAAGCTTTTTCGAAATTAACACTTTCCGAACGCACGTTGCCATTACACAAATTAAACCGCTCAGTTTCGTGAGAATCTAATATGTTTATTTGGATATTTAACAGTTATTTATTTAGCAATTGAAGCTTGAAATAGGTGTCAAGATTTTTTGCAACTGTAATCACTGATCTATTATATTATAATGATAAATTTTATAAATTGGAAATATTATTGAACTTATCAGAAAATTGCCCTGATACAGTTAGAAATGCCTATTAAACTATTGTTAAATTGAAAATTATCAACTGAATAAAGGGCGTATTACACAAGTAAGCAAGGCATTTTAAATTAAATAATTTTTTTTAATCTAGAATTTCTTGCTTATTTCTGGGAGTACTTTTTTGTAGCTTTTGCTTCAGATGGATGTGAACAACATTTGGTGCTCACTTCGTTCTAAACCTTAATAAGAGCAAGTTCACCACTCTAGAAATAATAATTTTCCGGATTTTTTTTTTTTATTCATACGTTTCAATTTAATCGGATAATAAATGGAATCCACAATTGAAATAAAATAGCGTCGAGTGAGGTAGTTCAAGCGGACATATACATATACAATTAAAATAAATACAATAACAATTATTTAAAAAAAAGTATATGTACAGGTGAGTCATTAGTAGCCGCTTTTTCGATTGCTCTTTTGTGTTTTAAATAAAAGAAAAAACAATTAGTGGAAGATTCATGGTTGCTTGTGTCGCATATTGTAAAAATACTTTAAGCTCTGGCGCACTTCTGGTTTCACCGGAAATGCACGGAACTTAATTTTTTTAAATGACTCACCCTATATATTTTTGGATTTTCTTGTACTGCTTTAAATTGTCTGTTCGACTGTTTTTTTTTTCAAAATTGAGCCAATAGTTTTTGAGTTATTAATTTTTTTTGAAAATATTTGAACAAAACACGCGTTCAGAAAAAAATCATTTTCACATTATTTTTAAAAGCAAAAGCATTAACTTTGGTGGTGCTTGTAGCCAAGAAAATTCTGCATCATTTGGTAAAGTTGCACTCGACAATACCTCAAAAAACTTTGTTTTTTCAAAGGCTACTTCCTGAAATTTTCACATACCAAAACCTTATTTTTTTTAAATAGAACATCCAGTATTTTATTGAGTCATTTTGTTCCTTTTTTTATTCTCTTTCATTTTTGTTAACAATGTCCTATACCTATCTTTTGTAATTTCTGAGATAATCACTATAGGAGCAATTAGCGGTCAATTAAAGAACTACGAGCGCTGTTGTTCTATGCACCAAAATATTCGTTGAACCAATGGAAGGCAGGGATGCCGCCTGACTTCCTTAGTCAACTGTCAAACAAAGTAAATGTTATATCCAACTATCCCAAAAGTAATAATTTTATAGAAGAGCATCGCATTTCAATTTTTTAATTTCGGCAATGTCCAGTTGCAGTATTTCATTTTTAACACTGTTGATTAACATCGAAATAAAATAAAGGTTATGTTTACTGACATATTTGAAGATGTCTTCAAAAAGTTTTGAAAATCCGTTCGTAGATAGCAAAGATACTCTCCTCCATTAACATTTTCGTGAAAGAAATAAGGTCCAATTATGTAACTACCCACTATTCCTCCCTTCAGTTTTAATGACCAACGATTTTGAAAGTTTACAGGTGTGATAAAGTGGGCGATTTTATGTGTTATAATAACGGAAATTGTGACGATGAACGTATTCACTTGAATAGAAGGTTTCGTTGGTAAACAACAAAAAATTGAGAAAGCCAGGATAATTTATCTGCTGCCAATTGACAAAAATGTAAGTGATTCTGAAAATTTCTTTCATCTAACCCTGTGTATGAATATGCTACGGGTGAATTTCGTATTTCCTAATTATTCTGGATTCTTAAATTTGACTTACATCTAACTGCCGACTAATTTTCGTAGTACTAGTATGGGTGTGTTCAACTACACTCGCAAGTACCCTAAACGTCTTATCCTCACCAGTTATTGCTTTTTCCGCTCTTTCTTTCATATTCAATGCTTTCTGTTCACTCAAACCGTCCACTTTATATTTTCGAAGGTTTCTGGCTTCGGTTGACTTCTACCAGGGATCGTTGTGCATAAAGTCTAGATGCTAGCAAAGAGTTTCTTTCAGATTCACCCAAAATGTCAATCATATCTATTAACTCTTCATAAGAATAATTCATTTGGATGATAACTAATAGCGATGCTGTTATAAGTTTGACATAAATGTATACCGACTTTCTTTAACAGTTGACTCAGGCAGTCAGCCGCATTCCAGCCTTTATTAGACGAATATTTGGGTGCGGAGAACAGCGCACGTAGTTCTTTAATTGACCACTAGTTGCTCGTATAGTGATTATCTCAAAAATTACAAAAGATAGGTATAGGACATTGTTAACAAAAATGAAAGAGAATAAAAAAAGGAACAAAATGATTCAATAAAATACTGGGTGTTCCATTTAAAAAAAAACAAGTTTTTGGTATGTGAAAATTTCAGGAAGTAGGCTTTGAAAAAACAAAGTTTCTTGAGGTATTGTCGAGTGCAACTTTACCAAATGATGCACAATTTTCTTAGCTACAAGCACCACCAAAGTTAATGTTTTTACTTTTAAAAACAATGTGAAAATGATTTTTTTCTGAACACGTGTTTTGGTCAAATATTTTCAAAAAAAAATTAATAACTCAAAAACTATTGGCTCAATTTTGAAAAAGAAAAAACAGTTGAACAGGCAATTTAAAGTAGTACAAGAAAATCCGAAAATATATAGGGTGAGTCATTAAAAAAATTTAAGTTCCGTGCATTTCCGGTGAAACCGGAAGTGCGCCAGAGCGTAAGTATTTTCACAATATGCGCCACCAGTAACCATGGATCCTCCACTAATTGCTTTTTCTTTTATTTAAAACACAAAAGAGCAATCGAAGAAGCGGCTACTAATGACTCACCCTGTACAATTAAAATAAATACAATAACAATTATTGTAAAAAAAAGTGTATG
Source organism: Amphimallon solstitiale (assembly GCA_963170755.1). Taxonomy (NCBI): domain Eukaryota; kingdom Metazoa; phylum Arthropoda; class Insecta; order Coleoptera; family Scarabaeidae; genus Amphimallon; species Amphimallon solstitiale. Next base: position 251,228,805 of record OY720675.1, read on the forward strand.
TATAAAAATTTGATACCCCAAAAAAAACAGTTTAAAATTTTGACAGTATGTAAACACATTTTTCAATCAAATACAATCCACCAGACTTAAACAACGCTGGTAACCGGAATTGCTTAAATTCCCAGGGTAACAAAATAATTAGGGCCAGCATATAACGGCGATTATTTGAAAGCCTCTAACCGTGGAAAATGAGTAGGAAGATGCATATATCCTTAATATCATACCTACGAGGGCGACCTGAAATGTTTCCGGAATCAATAAGAAAAACATGGTATTGTTGTGGTTTTTTATTTTTATTCTTCGATATAGTCTCCTCGAAAATCAATACACTTTTTCAAACGGTGCTCCAGTCTCTTCAAGCCGCCGGAAAAGTAGGATGTTTCGAGGTTTGCAAAATAGCCATCTGTAGCGGCGATGACCTCTTCATTTGAGGCAAATCTCTTTCCTGCCAGCGATTTTTTCAGGTTTGGAAATAGGAAAAAGTCGCTAGGTCCGGTGAATATGGATGATGAGAAACTAATTCGTAGCGCAACCCATTCAATTTGGATAAGACGATGCGGGATGAATGAGCCGGTGCATTGTCGTGGTGAAAAAGCACTTTTTTCCGCTGCAAACGAATCCGTTTCTCCTTCAGTACTGCATCGAATCGGATCAATAAATCACTGTAGTATTGCCCCGTGATCCTCTTTCCCGTCTGCAGATAGTCGATGAGGATCACACCTTGGGAATCCCAAAAAAATGGTCGCCATGACCTTTCCGGCCGATGGAACGATCTTTGCTTTCTTCGGAACTGATTCGCCCGGAAAAGTGCACTGCTTCGATTGTTCCTCCGGTATGTAGTGGTGGATCCAAGTCTCATCCACGGTTACGAAACGCATGAAGAAATCTTTTGGATTGCATTGAATCCTGGACAGATACTCCTTCGAAACGGTCACCCGATTCCGTTTTTGCTCTGGTGTGAGCAAACACGGTACATATCGGGCCGAAAGCTTTTTCATTCCCAAAATTTCGTGTAGGATATGGCCAACGCGTTCTTCTGAGATGCTTATTGTCTCTGCTATCTCTTACAGCTTCAATTGGCGATCGGCTAACACGACATCATGAATCTTGTCGACCATTTCATCGTTAATAGCGGTTTTTGGGCGTCCACTGCGTGGTTCATCTGATGGTCGAAAATGACGGAGTCGATCCGCCTTGGACCTCTAGCAAAATATTTCGAATTTCCGTGACCGTTTTCCCAACCATCCAGAAGTGTTTTATCACTGCACGAAATTCGATTTTATCCATTTCTGCGAAACTGCCTGACTTGCTACACAAAACACTCTTAAATAACAACTATTGATAGTAGACGTCTGAAATTTTAACAGTTGCTATAAAAAGGGTTGCCCTTGCCGACCAATTAATCCACTTCAATCTTCGTGCGCCATCTCTAGCCGATTACGGAAACTTTTCAGGCCGCCTCGTATGTACCATTCCAGTCGACATGTCTTTAAAATTACTACGTACAGTAAACGCCCAATAAGATGGCGAGCGGTAGGAGTAAGTCCGCGCAACATTAACAATCGTGGGACAAATATAGTCTGACTTTATTGGATAGTCTTCAGTAACTGGGCATACGCATTTTTAAAAATGACTACAGCGCATTCCCACCATTCGCCATCTTACTTGGCGTTTACTGTATATATGTTAATAATGTACGAGGGAAGTTCGCCAATTATTGTCCCCAGCATAGTTGACACTGACTGACATATCAAAAACTGTTAGTTCGTAATTTAACGAACATGAATAAAATGGAAACAAGAGTTGTGATAAAATGTCTCTTTAAAAAAGGGTTGTCACCACAAGAAATTTATACGGATATGACCGAGGTATTGGGTGAGTTTATATCAAGTAATTAGCAATTAGTCACGTGATTTTAAGCTGGAAAGGTAGACCTGTATACATGCACTAGGTGCTAGTCCTCCTCACCGCCACCCCAAATTACAGTTACCGAAGACAATATTGATTTGGTTCATGATATGGTGCTAAACGTTAGAAGAATTGCCGTTAGATTTATGGGAAAGACATATGGCTTTTCATTTGGCAGTGTTGAAAAATATTGCACAATGAATTGGGTTCCAATGTTGTGTTGCAAAAATCACGGCTACAGTTTTTTGGGAGTTTGAGGGGTTTCTTTTAGTCAATCATTTACCACGTGAGCGTACTGTTATAGATGAATATTACGGAAACTTAATTCCAAAAGTTTGGAATCGGGATGTCATCAAAGAGAATAAACGAAGTCAAACATCCATACGAGGAGTGCTGTTACACGAAGATAACGCTCGCTCCGGCTCACAAAGGCTGTTTCAACGGCTGCCATTTACAATGCTAAGTTTTAAAATGTTTGAACAACCCCGCTATTTTCCCTCTTAGTGACCATGAATTCCCAAAATTAAACGAACATCTTCTGAGAAACCATTTTTCACGCAATGAAGAAGTGATGATGGCAATCAATGGTAATGGAACAACATAGAGTTTTATATAACGGAATCTTGGCTTTTAGAAATCCATGCACAAAATGTATTAATCTTTCTGGGGATAATGTTGAAAAATAATATTTTTTCTTACTTCTCAAGTGGTTTGTTTCTATGTTAGGGACAATATTTTGTGAACTCTCTTCGTATTGCTATGATATTAGTACAATTGTTATAGGGTTGCCGCGATATAGCTCAGAAAACAAAATTCTCTCTCTCTCAGGTTCCTCGGCGAAACTGTACAATGTTCACGTCAGGAATCGTGATCTTAGGAAACAGTATAAAAAAACAACAAATTACTTGAAGACAAAAAAATGAAATAATTATTTAATTATCTTTTCTAAAATTTTTAATAAAATTGAAAAACAGATCAGATATAATTATTTATTATAAAAAAACAAAAAAAAAAAAACTTTACTTAACAAATACTCAAGAAAAAACCCTACCCTCTAATTGACCAGATAGGATAAAAAAAACTTGTACTGACAAACGCGACAAAATTTACCTTATTAATTACTGAAAATAATTCACAAAGTCCATACAAAATAATAATAACTTAAAATAAATAAATTAAATACTTATAATTAAAATACATCAAATTATAGCAAACTGATACAGTAAAGAAAATTATCTAATTTAATAGCTTCTCAATAAATATAAAATATTTTCAAACACGTGCAGGAAAACAAAATGAAGGATATGAGTCTACTTTTTACAATATTAAAATTTTCTCTTATTATAATAAAGAATGGATTCTCTTTCTTAAATGTAAATACTTAACTTGTATAACAGCAATAAAACTAGTACACAAACTTGATTAAATCTTGGCTCCTTAAAATAAAAATGAAAACTATAACAAATTTTATTCAAACATAAATATCTCTAATTCAACTGCACTTGACGGGAGACCAAAATTTAATGTCCTTCAATATATAACACACGGCCAGTGAAAATCACGCATCCCTTCCACGTCTAATAATAATATTCCGCACATCTATACTATATTATAATATCAAGTTACGGAGCGTAAATAATCTTTCAGATTACCAAAAGACTACTATACCTCCCAAATTCTTAAACAGAAACCAAAATACAGTGTGTACTAAAACATTTGCCCCACAGAAAAATAAATTTGAAATAAATCAATTTATTTAATTTTACTTATCCATAATATATAAAAAAACCATAGCAGTATGTATATGTTAATTGACGCCACAGTTAGAACCTGCCTCTTTTTGGAGGAGAGGCGTATGGAAGTTTACCTATTATTGGTTGCACTTGGTTGTGAAAGAAATGTGGTTTTATTATTGTTAAATCTTGGACTAGATTGTAAGTCCAATTATAATCTTTCAAACACAAAAAGTTTTATCAAAATCGGACCAATAGTTTTAGCGTGAAGCTCGAACAAACTAACAAACTGTATAGAAATCGATAGTATTCAAATTTCAGATTGTCATTATTTGTATTTTATTGTTATACAGTTAGACATTTCTTAGATATGATATTTTAATGCGCAGGTAACTTACTACCCGGCCTGTATTTATATTTACAGCTGGCAATGCAAAATTGTTGGGTTTTTTGAAAACTTTCTTTCCTATACATATTTGTTAACCACGGTGCCTACCGTAAAGGTCATTTACCTGCGGTGAACCGTCTCTAAATACGATTTCTTCGTTGACCGTTCAACCAACAAGTACATATTTTTCTTTACTTTGTGCAAAAGAAAACAACCAACACAGTACAGATATTAACAATAAATTAATATATAAAACAAAGTGTATTTTTTATTCAACGAGTCTCCCCGCAGACTTACAACCTGAGAAACAAAATAAGTGACAAACTCCAGCGTCACTACGAATTACACAGCCAATGTTTTATATATTTAGAGAAGATATTAATGGCAGCTAATGCATTTTTTTTATTTTCTAGTGTTATTTAAATATATCGCAACATCTTTTAAGTAAGCATGAAGTCATCAAAGTGTACATAATTTAAGAATATGGCAAAAACCGAATTTTTTAAAGCATTTATTACACAATATTACAGCTTACAGCAATGATACATAACGTAACGAATATTTACTTGCGTCCCCTTGGAAAAGTATGCAGTGTCGCATGACTCTGCTTTCATGAACAATGAATGACATTAGTAATGTGTCGTTGACCAGGCGGACATCGATTGTCCCAACAAGCCGCAATTTGCATGGACTTTCCTTCCTCTTATCAGACACAACTCCCGCAAGGAATTCCGTTTATTGTCTCGGCAAACAAGTCGCGTCGCCCGGACCCAGTTCGCCTGTTGGCAAGTCAGCACAGACAGAGACGATAGTCGCAGTCACGTACCGAGCTATTTCCTAATATAAAGTGTGGCACAATGAACGGTGACGTTAGCGCAAAGGAACACGTTCCGAACAAAAGAGGAACAACTCAGTAATTGTGATTCGAAAAGTGTCGCCAATAATCGATATGCATTAGATAATTTTACAGTTTTACTAGCTCAATATAGTCGTCGAATGTTTAAGTATGTCTACACCTGGGTACGGACACACCTTGTCCAGTTGGTGACATTTTTTGTGAAGACAAAAAATGTCATGGTATAAGTGAATACGCTAAAGCTGGGGAATTTGGAAGCGTTAACGTTTAACTTACAAATAAAAAGATTGGTGGAAGTTAGGAAGGAGTGGTTGTTATAGTATTGTACGCAGAACTGTTAAATGTATTACACCTACTATTAATAAAAAACAATTTGTTTATTCTAAAATTATATTTACATACTTAATAAAAAAATTCAGCAAAATGTTTAAAATGTGTCAGTGGTAGCCAAAAAACAATACAAATTTTCATATTTGAAATGGCCTTTTCTATTCTTTATTATGATGAAGATATTTTTTGAAATATATTCATGTAAATTAAAATCAGATATTTAGCTTAGTTTTCCTTAAATTTGAAGTTCACTGAAAAGCACTTAAATTCCATTCATAATTTACAACCTGCCTGCACTAATGGACACAGTTTAATTTGGCTCTTTCTGGCTGTTTATTAACAAACATTCTCAATGAAATGGTCAAGTTCTTTGGAGGAAATACCTGCACCCCCACTACTACCCTAGCGAGCCACGCCCTAGGAGCCAAACCGACCTTCGGCCGTAACCCAAGTTTTACAGCCACAGGCAAAATAACTCTTATTTATAAAATGATTTTCTTTTTATATTTTGTGAGTGACTGTATCAGTAGGTACCTCAATAAATTTAAATCACCTCGAGGAACGAAAAATTTGATCATCCAGTACCTACTCAGACAAACATTCAGAATACTAATTTATAAATACCTAATATATACATATATTCGTATGAAACTACATGACAGATACAAGAAAAGAAACATACAGCGTCAGTAAAAAGTCCCGGAACGGTCGAATAACTTTGTTATTTGAAAATTATGATTTCTGAAATTTGGTATGGGGGTATAGTTAATATAAATGCATTTTATGCAATACAGTTAATATTTTTTTCACTTCCGGTTTAATCGGCAATACGTCCAACTTTTTTTTTTAAATGGAACGCCCAGATTTTTTTAACACTTTTGAATGCAAAATAAAAAATACGTTCAGGAAGTATTAAGATGTTTATTTTTATTCACAAGAAAACAGTTAAAAAATTAAAAAAGTGTCCTAATACAGAAAAATCAAGGTACATTTGAAAAAAGTTGTTGTTTAGTGTTTGCATTCTTTTTGCCGTCACATTTGACAATTTCAAAAGCGTTTTAACTTTTGCATCGCTATAAATTTACTTATTTTAGACATTGACACATTTGAAAATGGCAGTAAAACTTACTGAATCAGAACGATGAAGAAACTAGTTTGAATGTGTTACTTACAGTGGAAGAAAATCATCACGTGTCCACAACAGAATTAGGTCAAATTCATGAGATCTCTCAAAAATCTGCTCATAATATTCTTAAATCAGCAAGAATGAAAGCCTATAAAATGTATCCCGTCCATGAGTTAACTGAAGATGATCCAGATCGTAGACTACAATTTTGCGAAACAATGACAGAATTGATCGAGCAGCAGCCTAATGTTTTAGATCACATCATTTTTTCAGATGAGGCAACGTTTTGTCTCAACGGCACTGTGAACAGACATAATTGTCGCTACTGGTCAATTGAAAATCCGCATTGGATTGAAGAAGTCCATACACAGCGTCCTCAAAAGGTGAATGTCTGGGCTGGTCTTGTTGGAAACAACATCATAGGACCATTTTTTATAAGAGGAAATTTAACTGGCAACGTCTACTTAAATTTATTGCGAAATGAGGTTGTTCCAGCACTTGCGGCCCTCTTTCCAAATGCAAACATAGGTGATCACCCTAATGCACATTTTTGGTTTCAACTAGATGGAGCTCCCCCCCCCCCATTTTGCCCATAATGTCCGCGATTATTTGAATGAAATTTTTCCAGGACGTTGGATCGGACGTAGAGGAGCAATCGAATGGCCAGCACGTTCGCCAGATCTCTCGCCATTAGATTTTTTCTTTTGGGGTCACTTGAAATGTCAAGTGTACAAAAATCGTCCCCATAATCTTGAACAATTGGAAGAGAGAATAGTTCAAGAAGCCAATCGCATCACTCCAGAACAAATACAAAATTCAATAAGAAATTTTACTGACCGTTTACATTTTTGTCAAATTGTAAATGGAGAGCATTTTGAACAATTATTGTAATCGCAACCTGAATAGACAGGTATCTTGATTTTTCTGTATTAGGACACTTTTTTAATTTTTTAACTGTTTTCTTGTGAATAAAAATAAACATCTTAATACTTCCTGAACGTAGTATTTTATTTTGCATTCAAAAGTGTTAAAAAAATCTGGGCGTTCCATTTAAAAAAAAAAAGTTGGACGTATTGCCGATTAAACCGGAAGTGAAAAAAATATTAACTGTATTGTATAAAATGCATTTATATTAACTATACCCCCATACCAAATTTCAGAAATCATAATTTTCAAATAACAAAGTTATTCGACCATTCCGGAACTTTTTACTAACGCTGTATAAATTATATAACAAAAGTAGAAATATATTTAGAAGGGCCATAACTGCAGGGGGGCCCTCTAAAACACTACACCATTTGGTCTAGCGTGTAGGAAAAAACCTGCAGAATAAGAAACCTTCATCACAGTGCCACAAAACTAAAGGTCTTTAGTTGTTAAGATCCAAGCAACAGCCTCTGAGTTAAATTATGTAAGTCCGTGTATCCAAATTCAAACTTAGCTAGAGGACATTCTTCAACAATATGTATAACTGTTTCAATCTTAGCTCCGCAATCACAAGCTGGACCCGCGATCATATTCCAATTGAAAAACATACTATTCTCCTCTTGAAACCAATCAATTCACTGATGCTGCATGAATTTCATTTGTTTTTGGATATACCTTCGAAATTAAGTTGACAAATCTTAACAACTGGACCAATATTCCTAAAAGAAACGCAATATGAATTTAAACTTGAAAAATGATACCTGTCATATGACCGTGAGGATCTTAGGATCTTGTACGGTCTTCCAAGTGATGGTTATTATGGACAACATTATATTCTCCATTTTGGACCATCGTAAAGATGGTTACCATCGACCAAAATCAAATTAAATTAAAGAAATATAGATTAAAACATAAAAATAACTAGTAAAATAGAAACTTAAAATTGACACTGACAAGATGTCAACTACTAACCTAATAATACCTAATAATCTTCAGAATCGTTTCCCAAGATTAAAAAATATCAGAACACTTTTTATTTAGAGGAATAAAATTTATTAACAGTATAATAAAATTGAAGATGTGGTGCAGTTTACGAGATCGAGACGACGGTATTGGAGAGACCATGCGGACAGAATGACAGGATCAATAGGCAAAGGATGAAAAGGCGAGTTCAAGAAGACCCCCTCGGCGGTCGACCTCCCAAAAGATGGTGCAAGAGCTGGAGATGCTTCCCAAAAGGCTGAACGCGATTAAGAAGAGTATAAGAAACAAGATTAAGTCTTAAGAGAAAGAAGAAGAAGTTATTTCCATTTGATCTTTTAAGCATTGACGTTTAAGGCAATTGACAACGTTTCTAGTTGAAGTTCATAAATTTAGGCGGCAATTTTTATGCAGACAAGCTTCCTATCCCGGATTTATTGCATGTTGTTATATTTCAGAAGGAAATGCAAGCCACTTAACTTCAAATTTAAGGAAAACTAAGTTAAATTTTTGATTTTAATTTAATGAATATATTTCAAAAAAATATCTGCGTCATAATAATGGAAAAAAAAGTCGATTCCAAAACTGAAATTTTTTGTTAATGTTTTGTTTTTTTGGCTGCCACTGACACATTTTAAACATTTTACAGTTTTTTATTAAGTATAGTGTACATTTCAATCTAACTTTTCACGAAATTTTATTCTTGTGTCTTTATAAATAAGAACCATTTTGGTGGTGGCGGTACCCCGGTACAATAAAATGTTGTGGATTGTTTGGAGTTCGCAAAGGCAAAATACTCATTTTAGAGAGCGAATAGCGAATACAAAGAAGTTAAATATAAAAATGAAACAACAACAAAGTATTCAGCTTAAAAAACAAAATCAGTCTTCTATTTAGTCTTGGCCTAGGTCCCCTTTTGTATTTTCCTCTTCCTCTTCAAATTCACTCTCATAAATCTCCACAGTTATAACTTCATCATCGATATTATCATTCTCTGTATCCTCTTTATTTGCAAGAACAGGCTTTCCAGAATTCCTCCCTAGATTAAGATTATGCTTTATGAACGTGAGCTTCATGACTCTCTCATTGAAAAGACGATTCCTTTTTTTTTTGCTATGGATTATATCTTGAGTGCTGAAAGACCTTTCAACTGCATAGATAATGCAATAGTGGCTATTTTTCTTAATAAACTATCTTCTGCAGAAAAGGCTTTCCACTAAGGTACTGGTGAGATAGTGCCTTTTTCTAGAGCCTTCTATAAATATTCACTCTTCCAAAAACCTTTCCTTGTTTTAAAATTAGGAAATACGTCCAATACCCAGACCTGATGCATTTTCATCAAAAAAGATGATTCCTCAACATATTTCTGAATGGCATCAAGAGCAATGCTTTTTTCGCTTTCTGAAAGATCTTTTCCACATTTAAACGAGTCTAAATAATTTGCTATAAAGTGGGTAGGTCTCAAGCAAATTTCTTGTCTACCTAAATGGTCCTCTTGAATCTTAGATACAGCATTGCCGTCAACATCAAATTTCGTTAGTACTGGTAACCGTTCATCAAAACGGGTGTCAATTTTTCTGAAAATTTTACAAAGAGGACTCATCTGTGACCTGTCACCTTCCAGCAATATATGTTAACCTAATAACTAATAAATAATAATTATTAAATAACAATTTACCTGATATTTGATGAAGACTACAATGAATCATACCAAAACTGACCAAAACAAAAACAATTTTATTTATTTATTTTTGTGTTTGAGGTCATCGAAATATTTGAGCGGGAAATTCAAAAATATTTTATGAAATTTATGAAATATTTCAAGTTGAAATCTATTATTTTACAACACTAACAATGATCATACATATACAAGATTTTGAAATAAGTCAAGCGTACTTTACTTTTTAAAGTAGCTAAGATCCCCAATTAGAACATCCGGCTTCACCTAAATAACAAAATACATACACAATTTCTATAAACAAAATACCAATTCTTAATTGAATCCATCCATACTCTTCGTGACGCGGTAATAGTTTACTCCGTCAGTGAATGAAATGCAAACGACCGAATGACACGTGAACGTCATAACATGACAGAGGGCACGATTAAAAAGAGAACGCCACCCGTTCGCAGCACAAATTAGGACCTTATCTGACGCGGACGGGGCTGGAGAAACAGAGCGCCCTAATTCCCTAATTGAGACATTCGCTTGCATCGGGCTGATATCTGGCGAACACGTTTTCGAATGGCTGTCGTTTCCACTTTCCGTTTGCCACGGAGGGCCGAAGGAAATGACGGTAGAAGAGACCGGGACGGCGATTCGGTTGTTGAATTGTGGTCGGTAAACGGACGCGTTTACCGACAGTTCCCTTTTTGTCTCCCGCTAATTTTCTGTTTTGCGGCCTTTCGTTTTAAATTGCCGTTCGCGTCCGTCAAGCAGGGGGGTTGTGCGGATGGAAGTTGAAATTAAAGGAAAAGGTCTTTATATACGTATTTACGGAATGAATTATGAATCATTAAGTTAGTCTGACTTTCTAAAGATAAAAATGTAAATTAAGTAGTCAACTTGGCTTTGTGAATTCTAAATTATCTTTTTTGACACTATTACCTCATAGTGTACTAACGTATCTTTGAATGCTGGGTCTGCTGTGGCACACATGGGCACCGAACTATAATTATTATCTATCCTTATTAATTTTTAAGTGTATTTAATGCCAAAGAGAAAATATTATATATACAACTGTCTCGAAATTCGCGAAATTCCACATTGTTTATTCTAGAAGATATTGGCCTTTTTCTAAAGGTAAATTTGGCAACACGTTTGATTTATTCTAATAGTGGATAAGTTACTAGAGTTGCCCGTATCCATGGGAATAAGAAAGAATAATGAATTTTTAATGTCAATGACAAATACGATAAATGTCAAAAGAGTCAACGAGATGAAATCATAATAATAAATTTATAATAAATGTCCAAAATTATGTCGGTGCTGATCTCCGTAAATTTCCGCTCTTCTAATTATATTCTCCTGCACTTTTCTAGCATTTCTCTATTATTTGAACGAGCAGCTTCAAATACCCGGTTAGTTAAATCTGCATCATTTAAAACTGCTATTCTGTACATCAATTCTTTAATGTGACCCCAAAAGAAGTCCAAAGGGGTGAGATCGGGAGATCTAGCTGGCCAACGGAACGGTCCACCAGTTCGTATCCACCTTTCGGCAACTTGCTCATTTAACCAGTTTCTCGCCGGTGCTGCATGATGAGCAGAACCACCATCCATTTGTAGCTACATATTATTGATTACCGCGATTGGAAGTTCACCAACAATTCTATAAAGCTGTTCCCTATTTCTGATAATACCTGCCCAGACATTTACGCTAAACCTATGCTGGTGGTTAGCTGGTCTAAATACATGAGGATTTTCCAAAACATAAAAATGTAAATTTCGCTGACTGTAAAATCCATCTCCTGAAAAATTAACTTCGTCCGTCCACAAGATATTTCCGCAAAATTGAGGATTTAATTGTATTTGTTCTAAAAACCAGTTACAAAAATTCTCACTAAGCACAGTGGGGCAAAGAGCGTTTCTACCTGGCAAAAAGTCAAAACATGAAATGTCGTGTTTACCCTCTATACAGTTAATACAGTTATTTTCTTAATTACAACTATCTTATGCATTAGAAAGCAGGATTGGGGTATTTTAAATGTACCTTACTCAACTGTACAGAGGTCTAGTTCTCGCTAACTGCTTAAGAATGTAGACGTCTACGTAATTGTGTGATATTTACCCTTGTTTGTGAATTTATTGTGGTAAAACTTTTTATAATATTTGAGTTTTTCGCTATGGAGCCTTCAATATCAGGTATGTATTTATAGATCACAAACATTTATTGCCATAAATATCATTTAGATTATATAAAATGTTATAAATAATGGCTTATTATGTAAATGTATACTGAGTTGTACATATTTGCAAAAAGTATGCATGAAAATAGTTATGTATCAAGTTAGATCACGTTTTAGTTTTAGTTTTATATTAATAATTGGACTTTATATATTATTCATACGTTAACATTTCTTGCACATTCCGAGAATATTTAAATTTTTTGCAGATATTGTATTTTGCGAAAGTTAACACAATTTTAGATATGTAACTATTTATTAATTTTTATTTACCGGAACGGCCTCAACTAAACTTTTTTTAAGTCGACAAGAACTATTCGACATCCTGACAAGTTGCACCAATACTGGAATTGAAGAAAGTTTTTGCGAGTCCATCAATATCATTTCCTTCAGAAAAACGGCAACGGTAACGTAGATGTCGCCTTCAAGCTATTTTCGAAACTGATGCAGAACGAACTAAGCGGCTAAAGACAATGTTACTTAGGGAATCCACTTCTATTGCTGTTTTAAGTTATGCCGCACAAATGAGTATGACACTTTTAATATGCTTCTGCTAAGCTCACATCATGTGGTGATGGACAAAAGAGAAAGTCCAAAGAAAAATCTGCAAGCTCTACCGAAAGAGGTATTAGAGCTCTTAAAATCACCATCTGGTCAAGTTGACGCCGACGATGATGATGACGACGACGACGACGAAACTTTCTATTCTGAAGATGACATTTGTTAATTTTTAAGTAAAAAATTTTGCAAACATTTGGAAAGAAAAATTATGTTTAAGTTGTTATGTGTTTTACTTAAAAAATAATATATATAACATACATTTGTTTTATATACTTTTATTAACGTTTATGAAAAAATATGAGGTCTGTGTTTAGATGTTAATAAAAGCTCCACCACGCTACAATTTATATGTGTGACCGGTTTAAGGAAATCTCGTGAGGTGCGATAACATCGGGCGTATGCTTAATATTCTTATGAAATTTTATACAAATGCTACTTTTGTCGATAAGAATCAATGTACTAAAATTAAGCATTCTTGCTTAAGCGGTTGAATTGATGCCAACTTTCAGGGCTTTCTGACCCACTGTGCGACGTGGAAAATCTTCAGATAATAAAGCTTGAACTTTTCTGTAATGATAAAGGTGAAACCGCTTATCCTTAATAATTGGGCCAACTGAACTGGTGATATGTCTAGTATATGTATTACTGGTAATATACTAGACATATCACCAGTTCACGTGTTGATATGTGTTGGATTGTCTGCTAATAAATTTAAAACGGCATCCTTTACTTCAGGGGGTCCTTTTAGTTTTTGGACGACCTCTATCCCTGTTGGTTATAAAGCTTCCTGTTTCTCTTATTCTTCGACTAAACGTCTAAAGACATTACTAGTAGGATATCCTCAGAGGATACCTTTCGCGATAGACTCCAGCAGCAGCAGCAATGTTTCCGCATTTCCCCAGCACCAAATGCATGCCTGCATATTCGTCTTTTGAAAACATTCTAACGTAAATTTTAAAAAAATACTAACACAAGACAGCAAAATTAGCACAAACCCTAAAGAACTAGTCAACGGAAAATACAGCTAAAAACTTGAACATCCAAACTGCAACGAAAATTAATAAGGATTAAAACGGTTGAAATGGACAGGAAAATTTGACGATGTCAAAATGACAATAAGCAATTTTGATTTCGATATGTTTTTACGTTAAAGTGGTTTAAGTGTAGATTCAGGACAACGTTGCTGTACGTTTTTTCAGGTAAAATTAGCTTAAAATGATTTTCTGGAAATGGTATAATCAGAAAAGTGATTAATTACAAACCTGGTTATAGTTGTTCAAAATTGTTATCCCATTGATCATATCAAAAACAATCTTTAAAGTGTTTTACAGTAATTTTGACAAACGGCATTTAAAGTGTTAACTCTGAATATTAATTTCTTTGAAAATCCATTTTAATATACGGATTAATATCGATAAAAAATTCCTCAGATGTCCAAAACTCGTTTTTGGACCTCTGTAATGAGATAAAATGTCAATAAAAGACAAATCTATTCCAAGTCATAAAATACCTAGAATGTTTATGTATATAATTTTTAAATATCGGTTTTTCTTATTTTAAAGTTAATTGATAACATTTGGAAATTGAACTGGTTATTTTTTTGAAGTCCTTTAAATTAGTTTAAATATATATATATTTATTTTATTTATTTGTTTAAATATTTTTTGAATTCTGTATAACTAATAAACATATATTTCAATTTATTACTTGCCTCATAAGATATGGATACAAATGTTCTCCTTTTATTTATATAAATTTATATTTAGACATTCCATTTTGAAGATTCTTTTTAATTACGCGTTTTATTTCGTCGATTTAAAATGACAGCTCAACGTATATGATCTCTTATATTGCAATTGTTTTAAAATAAACTTAAACATGAGATGTAAGTGAGTAATGCTTACGAGTTGAACTAAATTGATTCATAACATTGAAATTCCTTTTTTTTATTTTAAAATAAATTTAAAAGCCCATGTTACAAAATAATATTCAAAGTCACATCTATATACCGTATGTGTCAATTTTCATTAGGTATAGGGATTCAATGTTTACGTGCGATTTATACGTATACAAGTAATACGTGGCAACGTGGCACCCCTACTGTCCGTCACCAATCCCGGCAACAATCGACATCACAACGATTTTCTCCGATCTTCCCACTTCTCCCGACCAGATTTTACATTCAATGTTTAGCTGCGAACACGTTGTGATCTAGTCTGCAATAAAAGCCGTCTTATTACTGGAACGGGAAACATCAAATGGCCGCCGCGATCTCCTGATCTAGTAGTTTATTATTATTTTCAAAGTCCTTTTTTATTTACCTTAATTTTAATTTTATTAGAATTACGCTTTTGTTTGTGTCATGCAGCGTGAACGCAGCTTAATAATTCTCTGCATTTACTGAAAGGAAAAAGAAAAACAAATCCTTGCAACTCGTAAATATTATTTCTGAACGCATTACAAACATCCAAGCCGGTGGTCGAATAGTTACTGCTAACCATGCTAACTTGTATTTACGAGCATGCATCGGTCGTGCTGGCATTGGAAAGGAAAGAAGGAGTACTATGTTGCCACGTACTGTATGGATTAATCGCCTATGGCTAATGAAAATTGACACATGCTGTATATTATTTTTAACAAAGAAAATGGGTAATAATTACTGTGTTTGACGCAACACTATCCTAACGTAGAAGTATCAGAGATAGTAAAGAAATCTAAGTAAACCACAAAAGAAATGTACTTAAGTATATGTAAAAGCAAATTAAACAAACACGAAAAATTACCAAAATTTAATATAAAAATACAAACTTAGAAGACACTCAATAACATTATTATTATTATTGTTCTTAGTGGATAGCCATGTTTTAAGAAACGCATTAAAATATTAAGATTTTTGACTTTTTGCATGTAATTTTAGTTGTATTTTTCATACTAAACTGATCATAATCGATATTTAACAAAGAAAAAATCTTCTCTTTTTTTTTTTTTTTGTATCGAACAACCTACTTCCTGCACTTCCCACAATACATTCGAACAAAAAACTAGACAAGGTTCGAATCTATATACATTTATATTCCAAGGAAAAAACGAAACCCAAACAATCCTTCGACCTGGCCGACGTTTTGCGCATGACTCATCCATCTTCAACCGACAGAACGCGTACGTCTACCAAATTACCACCTGCTTCCTTTCCTTCGGGGCGTACGCTTTTTTCTTCGCATCTCACATCGTGTATCCTCAGCAGATCATTCATTCCGGAACACTCGACGCGCATTCAAGCCTTCGGGAGCGAAAAATCTGATATGGGATCATAAATATAAAGTTATGGCCATTCCATCCACTTTTATACAGTATACTTGTCGGCAATATTGCGAAGACAGCATATTTTAGCTAAACATTGCATTATGTGGTTATTGTTATTAAACAGTTCAAAAAAGTTAATGTCGGTATTTTATGTATTGTAACAGCTAATTTAAAAAGTTATAAAAGAAGGGAAAATGTGACTTTACTTTTATTTTTAAATTCATTACTATAGGTGCAAAAAATAACTAAAAGCATTATAATATTTCCTTTGAGTGTTCATTTTATATTATCTTTTAATGATAATTAACTTCATAGTGTTGTAGACCAATGAGACATTAAAAACAGTGTCACATGCACCAATCACAAGTTAGAAATGATTTCTTTAACTGAAAAGAATGTATGCTATTTTTCTTGCCGATACCTCATTGTTTTAGCATTATTTTAGCAACCATTAATATTTAAAAAATCAAATGTCATTTTGACAAAAGTAAAAATGTCGCGCTTCGGCAACATTCCTGACGCTTCAATTAATGAAAACATTCAAAATTCGATTCCGAGAAAGACAACTCAGTGTAGAGAAAGTGTGTGGAATCAATTTGCAGAATTTTGCCAACAACGCAAATATGAATTAAGCGAATCTTTGTCCACTGATATGATTGCAAGTATTTTAAAAGATTATGCATTTAATATGCGGAAACGTAATGGAGAAGATTATAAGGAATCTTGTGTCAAAACGCTATGGAATACAACCGCCAAGTTAGTGCAAGACTTGTATTTTAACAAATATAATAGAAGAATTGACCCATTCTCGGATATAGTCTTCAAAGCTGCACGAGAAGCGAGGAACACCAAACGCAAGCAGCTGCAATCAATTCCGGAGAAACGGAAAGTAAGCGCTGAAGCATTCTCTCTTGAAGAAATTGACAAGATTATAAACAGCTTTGACGAAGATACTCCAGAAGGTCTTCAGAAAAAGTTTTTCCACATTGTTTCTTTTGAATTAGCGTGGCGCGGTGGAGAAGGAAGCAATTGTATCACGGACTATTTTAAAGAAGAAATAGGAAACGATGGATGTGCGACAGGCAGGATTATTTATAATCCTATATTTACAAAAACTTGTCAAGGTAGGTTAACAATAACTAAAGAAATTCATTAAACTTTAAATAATATAGGTGGTGCTGAAAAATGCGCAGAGAATAAGTGGCTTACGCCTAACAAGGAAAACATAGACCGATGTCCAGTAAGGTTATTCAACAAACTGCAAGAAAAACGTAGTCCACACATTACATCTAATAGACTATTTTTAACTGCAAATCCTCACTGGAAAACAACTGGAAAATGGTACAAAAATTCTCCTGTAGGTCACAATGAGATTGCGAAGTGGACCAAGTCCTCCGCGGTAAAAATTGGATTAGATATTAAAAAAAGGAAATTGACAAATCACTCGCATCGTTCTAGTATTGTTTCGCATTTAACAAAATCTGGAATAAATGAACAAGAATTAATTAAGATTACTGGCCACAGTAATGCATCTTCAATAAAACCATATCTTCATATTGACGAGAACCACCACACCAACATCATCAACCAAATACGACACACCAACTCGAACATCATTCATCAAAATTCTAGTTCAGATTTACCTCATGTCGCATTTCCATCAACTTCAAAACAAAATAATTCTCAAGCTACGTTCACTAATTGTACTTTTAATTATAATTATAATTGTTCTCATAAATAAAGTTGTTAAAAATTTGACGTATTTAACGCTTCATTCAGTTAATTCTCCAACCGAAGATCATTCGTTCTCAACTCTTGTCAGGCAAGATTTTTATTTTGTATGAGCATTGGTTGCTTGGCAATTAAACTCGATCAAATTCATTCTCCGCGCTCGGGTTCTTTTCGTCAATTTGATCTAGTTTAATTGCCAAGCAACCAATGCTCATACAAAATAAAAATCTTGCCGACAAGAGTTGAGCACTTATGATCTTACTGTTGATAAGAAACCAAATTCATAGTTGCTAGGTTTTCTTTTTGTATACTTGAAACTGTTTTCACATACATAAGTGACATTTAACTATTGTCAGTAATAGTTGTCATAAGTAACTTCTTTTACATGTTACCTTTTCCATTATTTTGGACAAATTTGATATTAATGCAAACTGGTTTATACATTTTCAGTTCTTCCTTTTTGCCCTATTTGAATTGAATATTTATCCACAGATTAAGTTTTTCATTTCTATTGTACAATATTGTTTTGTGGCTAAATGTGCCACCATTACAAATCTGACACTAATGACTCAGTATATCTCAGAAAATCTTGATAATATTAACCAATTTGACGTCATTTAGATAGACATTAAATTGTTTAGAACCTGCTTCATGGCAAACTTGACGCTGTAGAATTCCCTTCATCTCTAAGTTCGTTTATCATGCCCTGCCTTACTAATCGCTAAGGTCGAATTTCTACCATTGTCAGGAGTACCTCAAGGAACAACTCTAAGGCCACTTTATTTTTCCATAAGTTACGTATTATGTGACTCAATGGTAATATTAAACTAATACTAAACTAATAGCTAAGCTCGAATTTCTACCATTGTCAGGAGTACCTCAAGGAACAACTCTAAGGCCACTTTATTTTTTATAAGTTACGTATTATGTGACTCAATGGTAATATTAAACTAGTACAACATGCCTTTGCCTGACTTGCCTTGTCCAATTACATTTGATTAAGATTTGTTTGTCTCTGTCTATCTTTTTTTAGAGAATTAGGAACATGGAGACGCAAAAACGAATTTAGATATATTTGCGCGATAACTAAGTCAATGAACTTAAGTTTTCTTACAACCTTATGCGTCTGTTAATCTGATCACTAAATATATGGGAAAAATAAAGGAGCTTATACTATGATATCAAAAATTAAATTGGTCAATGTTGGTCATGGAATGTAAAACGCTTGTCTTAGTTTAAATCATCCTTTTGAAATAATTCAATCATTGTCAAGCTACACTGACATCAATAACCTACAAATGTGTTACCTACTTAGTTCAGCTGTAAAATAATAATGAACTACAAGTTATGAAATAAATAACGTTTTTATTAACTAGAAAAACTAAATTACAATATTGTTGGAAATGTCCCCCGTTTTGTTCAATGCACAAGTTTACGCGCCTCCTCATGCTGTGAAAAGCGTTTTGCAGCATTTCTGGCGTTATGGTTGCACATTGCTGAACAATTCTTTGTTGCAGTTCTTGCAAATTATGTATCGGATTTGCGAAAATCTTATTTTTTAAATAAGGAAAGATAAAATAGTCCATAATTGTCAAACAAGGTGATCTCGGAGGAAACTCAACTTCCGTATGCAAACTTATCAGCCGGTCATCAAAAAACTCGCGGAGAAAAGCAAGATTTTCTCGTGTAGTATGTGCTGTTGCACCGTCTTGCTGGAAATAACCGTATTGAAGTTCATCATCGTCTAACTGTTGCACAAATTCAGTCAAAAAAATTTTTTGTACCTTTCTGCGTTGACGGTGAAATTGAAATAAATTGGCCCAATTATTCTTCTGCGAGAAACTGCCATCCAAACACCAATTTTCTGAACATGTAGTGGCGTTTCAATAAAAATATGCGGGTTATCAGTGCTCCACATTCGCATATTCTGAGAATTGATGTATCCCGAAAGGTGGAACCAAGCATCGTCAGAAAAAAAAAGTTAAGTTCAGCAGATCGTCATTCATTAAATTATTATCGAACCAATGGCAGTACGCAAGGCGTCTGGGGTGGTCTGCAGGCAGAAGAGCTTGCATATGATGCATGTTCAGGTCCTTCTTTACGATCGTTTGGCATGTTCCATAAGAAAGCAGAATTTCTTGAGAGAGACGTTTTAAAGGTTTTTGTAGGCTCTTCTTCCATACGTTGACGAACGTCATTAATAACTTCTTCTGTACGAACTCTTGGTCTAGCAGCACTTTTTTTATGCGTCACAGAACCAGTTTCGCGAAACACTTCAACACAATTTGTAAGGCATGCATAAAAATTGTCCGGTATTACTGCTACGGCTGGGAAGTGCTCTCGAAAATTGTCCAAACACAAACGTTGACTGTATTCCCAAGTTCCATTAACTAGCACACCCGTTCGAAAATAGGCTTCAATCATGTAAATTTTGTGCTCTGTGGTGAGAACCATGATTCAACAACCTTGCAGGATTAGAAAACTTCAACACAGCAACTTGACAGATTTTGACATTCAAAAAATTATGACATACCTAAATGTACGATGCACGCTACGACAATAATTTTAAAATCCATGACCACCAGTGACCAATTTAATTGTTGATATCCCGGTACTTTGGGGTAATAAACCGAAGACGAATAAGTTTGCCAATATTTTAACAATGTGAAGTTCTAGAAAAGGAAACTATTGGCATCATTATGTCCTTTACTTTTTACGTTCTTGTAGGTAGTATAAGTATTGTGATTACGAAAATGTTCCACCTGGAGATTACCGCGGATATCCACGTTTTGAAATTTTTTGATATCGTAAAAATGGCCCCTCTCTCGTCGCTTGTGTGTGACCAGCTGTCAGTACTAAACTATATCCACAAGTATACTCTTTTTCTTAAGATCCAATAAGATTTTCAGTGAAATCGAAGACCGGAAGTAGTAGTTTACTTCAGTAAAAAAAAAATCGAATTTTGCCAATATTTCGTCAACTACTAAGTTTAAACAAATTTATAAAGAATATACAAGTACAACTAAAGATTTAAAAAAAAGGGTTTTTTGAAATTGCTTCCGGAAGTAGGTCTTTTTGTCGAAAAACAGTTTTTTGCAAATATCCCGCAAATTATGTATACCGTGCGGACACACGAAAACTTAATATTGAGTTATATCTGATCTGGTATTTTTTTGATTGTTTAGGATATAAGGGGACGCTGTCGCCGGCTACCCCCCACTCCAAGATTTTAAATCAGACCCTGAATTTTTTTGTTGATTTTGAAAGAATACAATCATTTATCACCTTATCTTTTCAGTAGAAAAATTAACCGTACAACGACATCGAACAATAACTTACCAACTATTTATAATGATGATGACATTCAAAATGCATATTTTTAAGAAAATGTGACTCCTCACAGTACAATAAAAACACTGCGAGAGAATATCTGGTGACCTTATAAACAATATAATGTAACATGTAATGAATTTGAATGATGTACAGTATAGAATTGACCACACATGAAAATTATCATCAGAAATATCGGGATGTTTAATATGTATTACCACGAGGGATAACATTTCACAATTTACGTTATTCATTAGAGTGTTTGTTATTTGTTTTACGTCTAACGTCTATGCAAAGGCAAGAATGATAAAAATAACAGGCAACTGGTAATTATTAGTATATAAACGTGTGAGCTTTAATGCCCTTTATTTACCATAAAAGATCTGAATTTTACACTACAAAGACTAATCACTTTGTGAGGATAATTACTTACTTTACATAACACCCTGATGAAACATAGAATTTATTCAAAAATTTGATGATAAATAAAAAGACTAAAAAGATAATCGTTTTTACACCCTTTACTTCTTTCTCTTAATTATTGGAGTTACATATACGTTGATCTACTTTTACTGTAAAGGCAAGAACACAAGTGACTTTGAAGGTTAAGCAAGGATAACCTCTGACTGCACATTGACTCACTATATTAAAATGAGTGTGATTCTAGAACAGAGCATTCTGTAAAAGAGGATAAAGAAAAAGAGAGAGAGATTGATACGTAGAAAGCTATAGCTTAAAAAGTTAATATTGAATAAAGTACCTTTTTATTTATTGCACAATTGAGTATTAAGTATTACCAGAAATTATTATTGAATTCATAATTATCTGACGCCTTTATGTCTTTTTTTTTGTAACAAGCTACTTATCTAGTGCAACAATAATTCTTGAATTATTACATTTAATCTTTTGATCAATTGCCATTAAATTTAGCTGAGAAATTCCAGTATTCCTGATAAAATCTTATCCAACTTCAGTACACACATGCATATACATGTGCATATTCCTCGCATTCAGAAATCAAATTTAAATTTTTTCCGTTATTTCCCAACTCTCTAAAATATTTCATAACAACGATAATAGCCTTTCAACGATATAAAATTTTTAATGTTGTTCTGAAAGTAGGTCACGGATTGAAAATTCGCTTATTGGCACTTAACGCTGAACGGCCTTGTACACTTTTGGCACGTTCGTCTAAACTTCCGCCCTCCACTTTGAATAGGTGTGAAGTCAATAACCGACGAGCCATACATAATTCGCACGAAATTAAGTGTTATTGGCTAACGAGATTCTTTTTTTATCTCTTCGAAATTTCATTCAAGCCTGGAAATAACATTAAAGGATATGCACAGCAGTTTTTCTTTTTATAATGATATGTTATCAGTTTTAGAAACGTACAAAATACCTTAGCTAAACTGTATTATTGTCATTATTAATAATTTACAGAATCTTTTGATATTTAACATTTTAATGGAGCACCTGTTCTTGCCAAAGTAACCCGTAAATTATATATTTTAAAATTTGTTTTTAATATGAAGGATCCAGGATCTGTTAAAATATGGACACAAACTTGATTTTAAATGTAACGTAACGGGGTTTTATTTCTACTCAAATTTTAAGGATGACTTAATTATTAATTTCGTATTGCTTTTGGTGTTATAGTTTTGCTATTATTTAATGTTCTTTTAGAAAAGTGACATTTGTTGTAAGTCTGAACATTAACAACATCGTGTATGTATTATGTCCCTATTTTTAATTTAAAATGTAATATAAATTGAGGTGGTTGTATGTTCCGATTGTTTAGTATTATTACTACCTCCTATTAGTAATAGAAATGATGAAATTCTTTTTCGCCCAACGCGGTGGAGATTGACTAGAAAGTGTCATCGAATTGTGCGTTAACATGTTTCAATATATCATTGTTGTTGAATTAGTAGAATATAAAAAGATACAATGAAACTATGACGTCATCAGGAACTTCAATCCAAAAAAATGGGGCTATCTTTTACTTTCTTATACGTAGTATAAGGAAGTATTGTGGTGACGAAAATTTTCGACCGCGAGATTTTTGCAGATGTCCACGTTTTGAAGTCCCCTGATACCAAAAAAGTGTTTTTTAAAAAATGTCTGTGTGTCTGTCTGTCTGTCTGTGGCCATGATAGCGGTCAAACCGCTGTAGATATCTATTCCAAATTTTGTATTTACGTGTATAATCTCCCTCTTGAGATCTGATTAGTTTTTCAGTAAAATCGGTAGACCGGAAGTAGCAGTTTACTTCAGTGAAAAAATCGAATTTTGCCAATACATATTTCGTCAACTACTAAGTTTAAACAAATTTATAAAGAATTCATATGTACTTAAAATTAAAATTGAGAATAATTTTATTTATAAAGTTTTTCGAAATCCCTATGTCTTTTACTCTTATCGAAAATCAGTTTTTTGCGAATATTTCGCAAGTCCTGCTTTTTAGACAAGTACGTTACGAGTATAAAAGTATTTAGAACATAATTTTCAATATCTTTTGTATAAAAAAAATTTCAAAATTCAGACCGGAAGTACCTCTTTTACTCTTATCGAATAGCGATTTTTTGCAAATATGTCGTAAGTTATGCATTCTATATATATTTATCAAGAGTACAAAAGTATTTAGAACTGGATTTGCAATATTTTTTGTATATATGCAATTTCAAAATTCGGACCGGAAGTAGCACTTTTACTCTTATCGAGTAGCACTTTTTTGATAATACCTTGCAAAGTATGCATTCTATAGAGATTTATTAAGAGAATAGAAGTACTTAGAATAAGATTTTGAATATTTTTTGTATAAGAAAATTCTTAAAATTCTATAATTTGAAACGCTCATACTTATAAGAAAGTCGTGTGGTGGCCACACCTCGTTTTTTTAACTGCATTGCGGACATTGTCCATGCAGCCAGACCCAAACTACTAAAGAAGTAAATTTGAAATTCGCATTGAATCCATGCATATGTGATTAAACTCTTACTCTAGGCAATTCCACTTACTCAAATAATTCTTTCTATGTCTACAATTTTTACCAACGACAATCAGTATTATATTATGTACTGCGAAAATATGACATTTTAAAGAATATTTGATTTGTCATAAATCAGTATTTAGATTGGTTGTGAATTCTCACAAATTCGATTCAATTATCACAATTGTTTATAGAATGGAAAAGTAATTACGTAATGTTAAAACTTGATGTTTTTGTGAAGCCTTTGCTCGTATGTAGCAGGAATTTTTTTTAGGTTTTGTTGTACTACCTCCGTCTTTAACAAAAGAAAAGGAATTTCTCTTTGAGCAAGTATATAACAAAAGCAACGTTTATATTCTGCATGCGATGTTTTTAAAATATAATAATAATAATAATAATAATAATCTTTATTCCATCTTGACTCAAAAAGAGTACGGGAAACGTCACAAATATGGTAAATATAAAGTACATCAATACATATACGTACATAAAAGTCAAAATACATTTAAAAATAAAACACATTATTTATCACAACAGTGTATCTCCTAAGAATTAATTTACTGAATAGTAACTCCTTTCAATTAGCTATTCCCTAGTTGCCTTTTTTAAATTGATCGTAAGATATTGTTTTAAATTTTCTTGGCAACCTATTATATAATTTAATAGATAGATATCTGGAACTTTTTTCGCTAAAACTCAATTTATGTTTAGTAATCTCGAGCGTGCAAGCATTTCGAATGCAGAAGACATTCTTATTTCGTTTCGGATATTTGATAAAATTTTCTGCAGCATGCAACAGCAGCCGCCAAATATAGACGCACGACAGCGTCATAGTTTTGTGCTCCTTGAACAAATCCCTACAACTAGTCGCTGCATGTACTCTCGACATAATTCTTAATGTTCTCTTTTGCATTCTAAAAACGCGAATCATATCTGGTGATGATTCCCATCCTATTATGCCGTATACCACATCACTCAGTGAAAACAAGCAAAATAGAACATCCTCAATATTGTATAATTCACCACAATCCTACTGCACAAAATTTTTATATGCTCCTTCCAATTGCATGTAGAGTCAACAATTAAACCCAATAGCCTACCTGAGCTATAGTTGCAATAGGCCCTAGATGAGATTGACCTCGATCGCGTGACGCTGCCTTAAATTCAATAAATACAGTCTTCTCATTATTTTGCACAAGCTTGTTGTCCAGGAAATAATTATTTAAGACACCCAAATTGTTAGACGCATGTCGACCTAAGTTTTTAGTCTTCTCAGTAGGAACCAAAAGTGAAATGTCATCCGAGTACATGATGACGTTATCTGATGGAATATCAGTCACGTATATGATGTACAATAGGGGTCCTAACACGCTCCCCTGTGGCACCCCACTCCTGAGAGTGCACTTACCCGAAATAGCGTTACCAATTTGAACGTATTGACTGCTGTCTTCTAAATAACTCTGAAACCATTTGAAGGGCGTACCCCAAATACCATTACCTAAATAATTTCTGTAGCAACAGTCTGTGACAAAATTTATATTGGTAGAACGTACAGAAATTTCAAAACTAGAATTTCAGAACATAAACGTAGTTATGATAACAAAAAACTAGATTCTAATTACTCAAATCACTTATTATCAGAAGACCATTTGTTTGATCGGGAGTTTGAAATTTTACATGTACAAAATAAATCCCATAAATCTCTTAGAAGCCCTTGAAATAAATAAAAACAAAAATTCTGGGAATTTACTTAATGACCAACTAGATATCAATCGTTCTCCATTACTAAACTTATTCGTTTAGGGGTTTTCCGTGTGCCTATTGTGATGAAATGCCTAATATGCCTTTCCCCCCCTTGTAGTAATTGATAGTTAATCGTTTCTGTGAGTCATATATACTTGTAATTACCAAATTTATGTACATACACGTATTTCACTTGTAAAGTAATCAGTATACCATCGATGTTTGTAAATATAGTGAAGATTTAAACAAATTTATTGTTTTATTTTACGTTGAATGGCTTAATCTTTGCTATTTTCAACAGCGCCTGGAAAAAACCTTTCAAAAACGATTCATTGATTAGTGACATTAAGGGTCCTCGCTAGTGGATCTGTCAACAATGGAAAAATAGCAGATTTTAGATGCCAGATACTTTTGTTGATTTTAAAGATGGAGAAAACCTTTCAATGTCAACTTATGAAGAATTTAGTAATTACCCGGCTGAAGAATCAAATTTAGAAAAAAATTAACGGATTAAAGAAAATTAATTAATATGTCAAAGTATTAAAAACCAGTTTTCTCAAAAATCCTTCGGAGGAGATTTGTTTGCTTGGGTTCACGTTATAAATTGAATAGAAAGCTACCCGGCTGTGTACTTATTTTTCGTTCAACTATTATTTACTTTGTTTAAAATGAATATAAAATAAATTAAAATTAGGCAACCCACATTACAATGAATTGTTATTCTGCTATGAATCTTTCCCGCGGTTACAAATGTGTAAATATTTGGTCATAAATGAATTTTTATTCGCTTAGATATTGAGTTATTATTTCAAATATTTATGATATATTCCCTATGTGTAATAAGTACTCGGACATCCTTGGCTTATTAAATTATGTGCTATGCAACCAATATTACATTTCTCATTCACTAGCGAAGACCCTTAAGGGAAATATAACCTCCTCAATGCAGTGCATAAATAGCTCGGCATTTATATTATCGCAACCAGAGGAAAATTTACTTTTTAAACTTAGGATTACTTTATGCAGTTCGTGTTCATCAACTGTGTGTAAGAAAAATGTAGATGGATTGAATTCTATGTTGCTTTCAAGTGGAATATCGTGTACTACGAGTATACTATTCGTTACTTTAATTAAATGTTCTACCACATCATTCTGATTAGATATTATTTGGTCTTCAATTTTAAGCGTTATATTTTGAGTTAATAATATAAACCTACTTAAATTCTTAAAAACAAGTAATGTACATTGTATTACGAGGACAATCCTTATTTCATTAGACCTTAAGAGGTATCTCTACGGGACGGGCCAGTCCATTTAACAATGTACAAAAATCATAAACATTATCACTGTAGGGGTTTCGATTTCCCCTTAAAATTAAGATCAAATTTCAACCAATGCTATAAATAATTACATCAATTTGTAGAGAAAACTCAAATTTACGTACGCTTAGTGGTAAAATTTTGAATTTCTTTTTATTTATTTCAAAATAAATTCGACAAAATGTCTAATATTGACCTACTTCTGCTACTAATTATGACCATTTCTAAAATATTTTTAGAAAAAATATTACTAGGCGTACATAGATATTCGAATTCTCTTTCATTTGGTATAAAAAAAAATAAAAATTGATTAATATTTACGATTAATTTTATGGGGAAATTAAACTGTCTACAGTGTGTTCAGCGGCTGGGAGTAGAGATCCCTCTTAACTGTTTTTTAAATCAAATACATCAATGATGATATGTTTAGTAAATATATTTGAAGTTTCAATTAACATAAAATTTGAACGGTAACTATTTACGTTCTGGCATTCAGAGCGATCACGGGCATTTAATTCTCAAACTAAAAATAACGCAAATAGCTTAACGTTTTATAGTACATATTCTCATACAATAAAAAATCTCAAAACATCTATTAAGAATACCACTGTAGACAAATCGATATACTGCATCCAAGCAATTAATTTTTCGCCGTGAGACGATCCTATTAATTTATACATATAAATAGTGATTAAAAAAAACAAAACAGCTCGCTTTTTTATTAATCGTAGTGGGAGGGGTCGTTAAAAGGTACTCTTTAATTAATGCAAGAATGAACGGTTCGCCCTCAACCTTACGTACGGATATCTTGTTATACAGGCGCTGGCTAGCACCACGTACAACATCGTCTGGGGACACCCAGCCGTCGTCTGGTGCGCAGGTCGTTGTTGGAGACGACCGTCGACCGCCGTCAGTTTCGTTCGGGCAATCGTCGCGACGGGAGCGCCTCACCCGGAGTCAGGCTATATATATATATACATATATATGTGTGTATATATGACAGACACACACACACGCGCGCAATTTGTATTAAACTAGACGTCCAATGACAGCGAAAAAAGCACGCACAAATTTATGCCATACTTAACGCGTCGAGTGCGAGAAAGATAGTCTCCGAAGCACGCGCTTTTAATCGTAAGGTTGCACTGCTGTTGCACACACATTTCGCACGATCTAAATACCTGTCACCTGCGGGTCCGGTTAACGTCCCGAGCAGTAACGCTTTTTCAATGTTTATTTTTATGCGACGGGGATATAACTCGTTGTCGTCCAGTTGGCTTCCACAGCAAACGCCACCGTCTTCGCGTAAACTTTTGCGACGGTCCGACGAGTAATATATAGAGTAACAACTAGCAGACGGTGCACGAAGTACGCTCAAATAGTAGCAGAAGAAGTATATCAGCAGCCACCAGCGAAGAAGCAGGTGGTCGCCACGAAAATCGCCGAATACCCGGTTTGAAAACCTCCCGTTTTTTTCAGCGCAGTCAGTATATAATATGCAGTCGTTGCAACCGCCTTGCTGCCGTGCCGTTACCATCGATTCTTGTTGTTATTGTTGTTCTTGTTCTCCTCCTCGTTAATGATATTCAGATGTTTATTGTACGTATTAAAAACGGGTTGTTCGCGGAGTCTTTCGTGTCGTCGCCGTTGAACCGGTCATCGGCGTGTTATTGTCGTCGTTGTGTGTTGCTTGTTGGGGTAAAATCGTTTCCAGTATGCGAGTAGGAATGTTCGATGTTCTGGTGCAACGGAAGAAACGAGACGGTTTTCGTTTGTTCGCGATGATGATTTCGTTCTCGCGTGTTGTAATATAAAGGATAAGTGCTATTCCGTTTCGAGAAAAAAAAAATTATTCGCATTGTGCCCAGCTGTGGTGGAATTTGTGGTGGTGAATGCCCGAGGAGGATATTGTATACTAGTGGGTTTTTCGTGTTAAATTTAATTGGTGTTTTTGTTAGGCTTTCCGTTTTCATTTCTTTTATTTTGTGATAGTCGACTGGCACGGCAACAGTAAGAGATAAAGATATTTAAATATATTTTTTTATATATATGTCATTTATTTTATCTATAATACGTATATAAAAATTAATAATATCGATGCATAGTTTTTAAAACTGTCGTACTCAATGAAAAATTAAAAAAATTGACATGAACGCATATAATTTTTAATCTTATACCAGTGGCGGCTCGTAAGATTAGGGGTGGGCAAGTCGGATGGGAGATTTCGAACAAAAATTTGTAACAAAATTTATTTGAACTGCCCTGTTGGTCGGAAATCCTAAAGCATATATACAGTTCAGCAAGATCCTGCTGAAGGTTTAGAAGCTATATCATACCAGGAGAGGAAAATGGGAGGTTATTGTTAGTAAGCAAAAAAACAGTTAGTAAAATAAAATTATTATTATTAACAAAAATAAAAACAATCGTCTCCACAAAACAAAATAATAATAAAAAATACAGTTTAAAATTCGCTAATAAAACTCTAAAAGAAATTCTCGCTGAACATAATTATGACCGTTCTTGGTAACTGAAACCGATAAAAAAAAGATTTTAATTCATATATTCGAATGGATATAAACCGTATTAAATTCAATTACACAAATTTTTAATTAGTGAAATCGCAATGTTTTATTTTCTAACACTCGAGGAAAGTATATATATATCTTTAAAATGAGTACGAAAATTCTTAAAAAGCTAAGTATGTATATCGACACATTGTCATCGTCAGTGGCAGTGATTAAAACTGCGTTGCCTGTAGCGAATACAGGACAACAATGTGTGAAGCCACCACATACAGGTCAACACTGTGAAGCCACAGTCTATGATTTGGTTTTTAATTTCTCATAATGAGTCGTTAACGTTTGCCTTTGAATTAGTTTTTGCTTTGAAAAATGTAGTTTTGAGTACAATTAAAGTTTCTGATGATAAGTTAATTTAATTTACCAGATGAATTATCAATACTGTTAATCTATCAGATCGGTGTAAGCGTCCAGATTTCTCTAAACAAGTTCTCCTGTTTGAGAATTTTTGTGTATGGTCATCTATTCTACATGAATAACCTTCTTCTTCTCCTTCTTCTTCTTCTTCTTCTTCTTCTTCTTCTTCTTTCTTTCTTTCTTTCTTTCTTTCTCTCTTTCTCTCTTTCTTTCTTTCTTTCTTTCTCTCTTTCTCTCTTTCTTCCTTTCTTTCTTTCTTTCTTTCTTTCTTTCCTTCTTTCCTTCTTTCCTTCTTTCTTTCCTTCTTTCTTTCTTTCTTTCTTTCTTTCTTTCCTTCTTTCTTTCCTTCTTCCTTTCTTTCTTTTTTTCTTTCTTTCTTTCCTTCTTTCTTTCCTTCTTTCTTTCTTTCTTTCTTTCTTTCTCTCTTTCTTTCTTTCTTTCTTTCTTTCTTTCCTTCTTTCTTTCTTTCTTTCTTCCTTTCTTTCTTTAATTCTTTCTTTCTTTCTTTCTTTAATTCTTTCTTTCTTTCTTTCTTTCTTTCTTTCTTTCTTTCTTTCTTTCTTTCTTTCTTTCTTTCTTTCTTTCTTTCTTTCTTTCTTTCTTTCTTTCTTTCTTTCTTTCTTTCTTTCTTTCTTTCTTTCTTTCTTTCTTTCTTTCTTTCTTTCTTTCTTTCTTTCTTTCTTTCTTTCTTTCTTTCTTTCTTTCTTTCTTTCTTTCTTTCTTTCTTTGTTTCTTTCTTTGTTTCTACTCATGGTAGGTAGGCTATGCCTGTTTTCAACCTACCTATGCCTCTTCGGATGTGGATGTCCAGGACTCTTTCCAGCGTTTTGATAGCCTTTGCAGATTCCTTTTTCCAACAGGGTTATTTAGCTGAGCCCTATTTGCCAACCTGTTGTCGTCCATTCTGTTTATGTGTTTATTCCAATATTTTCTTTGGTATCTTGTCCACTTTTCTATCTCGTAAATGTTGTTGTCTAAGGTTCTCGTTTCTAATTCTGTCATGTAGTCCTTTTCCATGGATGCTTCTTATTATATTCATTTCGACAGTGACAGGTGGATAACATTTATACTATTTAATCTATAATATTAATAATATTTATTCGTTCATTTGATCATAAAAATGGTATAGAACAAGTCAACATAAATGAAAAATATAAAAATCAAACCAATAAAAATATGTGTAACATAAGCGTAAGAATCTAACTAATACCAAAGAATATAATAACAATAAACAAACAAGTTAGATATGCAAATTTGATCATTTTCAAAATCACTGAAAGAGTAATAGTTTCTGGCAATCTGTAACTTTTTTAACTCTACTTTGAATTTCTAAATCCTTATTGATTCTCATTTAAAATATAACATCTGTTACGAAATCCGCATTTCAGGAATGCGGAAGATCATAATTTATAGAAGGAATTTATGAACAACTAGATGAAATTCTTTTTGAAACACCTTGTATATTCATACACAAAAGAAATACACTAACTAGTATAATTTTAGTGAAGAAAACGGCATAAATATGAGACAACTAGTATAAATAAAAAAACTAATTTATCATGAATATTTGTTGTAATTAAAATGAAATAATAAATCTTAAACATGGAATTTTTTCTAATTTGTTATGAGTTCCTTCACACATCTTAACTTCTTAACTTAGATCGACATAATTCTAGTTGGCTCTACTATTAACAAACTAGTAAAGAAAAATAAATCGAAAACTAAATTTTTGTTCTTTACAAATCCTGTACCTATTCATTTCATTCTACGTCTTTATCTTCTAAAAGATTATTTCGTAAAGACAAATTATTAGTCGTTATTCATTGTCAGGCGTTTACAAAAATGCGACCTAGAATTTCGAACGTGAACTAACGGAGATTTATGTCCATTGTATTTGTTACAAACCCATTCTTTTGACCCAAAATCTGTTCAAACTGCATTTCGGTAAACAAACTGTTATTCTTTCCAGTCTTTAATTCACACATCCTAATACAAATACAATACATGTAGATATGCTTAAAATAGATTTTATTTTGCCAAAATTTGAAATAAGCAAAAATAGTTTTTGAATATTGTTTTAGGTTAGTTTAGTAGCTAACGTTTATTTTGAATTTTCAACCCATGTTCTTTAGAATTACATACCCACCATTCGTTGAACATAAAAATTCTAAAAAAACTTAAATGGAACATACAAAGTGCTAAAAATATACTATTTAAAAATATTGCAAAAGTTATAGTTTGTTATACTTGAACCTGATTACGACTGATTAAGTTGAAAATATGAATTACAATGGCTTGCATACCTTACAGTGGGCGAAAAAAGTTGCATATAACATTTTCTATTTACAAATATGTAGTTTTAACTGAAATTTTAAAATACATTAAGCGAAAAATTTGGGAATAAATAAATTAACAATACATAAATAAAACCCATCAATATCAAACTTACATTTACAACTTTAATTGGTGTTTATCATTCTTTCGTTTAAATGTATGTATTTGTTTCTATGTTTTATACATATTAAATAGTAAATTATACGCATTTAGAAATAAACTAAATAGTTGTTTTAGTATTTTCAGATGTCAGTTTAATCAATTCCTAAAGGACTATCATGAATGTTTAAAAAATGTTTAAAATTGCGTTTGTTCGTCGTTGTCAAACACTCTGTATGAATGAAAATATTTTTAAATTATATACCTCATGTTTATCTTCATTATTAGATACCAATAATGGACGTTAGCGCTCCACTGGGACACCCGGTATATTATAATATTATAACTGTTTACAACTGTATGTACATACGTTTTATCACATTAGTGGAACAGGATCTATGATTTCTCATATTGTGGTTTTGTGGCTAGGACAACCTATATTTACTTATTATTTATGTCTGTAATTGTAAATTGATATGAACAATTTGTTTTATTTTATATTTGAATTCGTCTTGTGTGAAATACAAAAATAAATGGAATGTCAAATATACAATTTGAATTTACAAGTTATTTATTAGTAGATTTTAATAAAGACAATCATTCTTGTACCCATGTAATTGTTATAATGCTTTCCTTAGTGTATTTCAGTACATGCATGGAGCAACAAATTACAAAAGGAAACAGTTATCTGAAAGATAAATTAAGGATCCTTAACCTTTCTTTTGTCTTGCATGTAGTTTGCTTTTAAAAGACGATTTATGTGCAGTCCTATAAAAGCGAATTTAGAATTCGCTGAAATCGTTGCTATTTTAAAATTAATTGCGAGCAGGAATAATTATAGAAGGTCCCTTTAAATAACTGCGATAAAAATTGTTCCATTTCTAGAAACACAGTAAACAAGAAATGCAAAAAAAATGTTGAAAACGCAATTCAGTATACTTGGGTAAAAACCCAAGAAGAAGCAACCTAAACAATACATTACGATTATTACAAATGATAAATCATCAATAAAATGAACACAGATTTAGCAGCAAACCATACAATATAAAATTGTAGCATTATACAATTTCATGGAAAAAATTGCACCTGGACTGAGATGCGCTGTTTAATATGAAAGCACTATTACCTTAGCAGTGGCAACACTCTCTGATATGGAGCTATGTTTTTCGAAAATTTCCTTTAAATCCATATATTGCAACTAAGGTCCCATAAAATTTGAGAAATTTTTCGAAGCTAGGCAACACTGTCTAATGTGGCAGCACTTCCACAATTTTTAAAGTTAGAGAAATTATTTCAGGCTTGGGGCATCATTTTCTAATATGGAAGTATTTTTTTTCCATCCAATTAAAATTCCCAAAATTAGATAAATTACTTTACACCTAGTAGCGCGGTACCTAACATGGATTTACTTTCTTGTCGAAAAGTTTACATATTTCATCTAAATTTCGTAAAAGTTGATACATTTTTCTAGGTCTGGCAGTTTGGGTAGTATTGCCAGACCTAGAAGAATATTACCCAATATGCAAGAGTTTTTTTCAAAAAGTTTTAGTTAAAGCCACATATTGCATCTAAAATCCCATAAATTAGAGATGATCCCCTAGGACTGACAGGGCTGTCTCGTGCGAAATACTTTTCTTTGAAAAGTGTTGCTTAAATCTATAGATTACATCTAATATGATAGAATTAGATAGATTTTCTTGGTCCGGCAACACTGTATAATATAAATGTATGTTTTTCAAAAAATTTTCCTGACATGCATAGATGGAAACTGAAATTGTTAAAAGTAGATACATTACATAAAAATTTTACTTAAATACACTGATTGCATCTTACATCATTAAATTAGATAAATTTCTAAGAGAAAGCATGTTTTTCAAAAGGTGTTCCTTACATCAATAGATTGCAACTAAAATTCTTCATAGTAGGTAGATAAATTCTTCTAAGTCTGGTAACAGTATCCGATATAAAAAGCACTTCTTCTAAAAAGTTTTTGTTAAAACCACAGATTACTTCGTAAATCACTAAAGTTAGGGATGCTTCTTTAGGAATAACATGAAAGAACTTTTTTCAAAGAATTTCTTATATCCATAAATTGCATTTAACAGCATAAAATTAGATACGTTTCACTAGACCTGGCAACATTGTCTAATATAAATGCATCTTTTTCAAAAGATTTTCCTTAAATCTATAGATGCATCTAAAATCCAAGTGTTTAGTGAAATTTCACTTATACTGTCAACACTACGTAATATGAAACTACATTTTCTTAAAATTCATAGATTACATCTAGAATACCTGAAAATAGAGGTATCCAGCTGTAACTTTTCCTTTAGTGTCAATTGGGGTTGGGAGGTTTGTTGCCTTGGCTCATCGTCTGTTTGGGATCCTGACCTTTCTTCCTCTTCCGTGTCATCTCGACTATTTAGTCTTTTAATAATACTCTTTATTTGTTTCCTCACTAAAGCCTGTGTAGGAAATGGAAATAAGTCAAGCCAATCCAAATCCGATAATAACTGATTTTCATCATATTTTGTAAATAATTCAACATACCAGTTAAATCATCACTTCGTCGTTGCTTTATACGTTCCACTAAGGATGTTTTCATTTTATTGGCGAGTGCTGAGTTTTTGCTAGACAATTGTTTTATAAGAAATTTCAAAGCGGTATCAGCTGTGCATAAATTAGCATCTCGCCGACAGATTGCTTCTACTGTTAATTTAATTGGGGTCAGCACATCAACAATTTTATTTACCAAGTCAAAATCAGCATCTTCTAAATGGATTGGATGATTGAGATCTGTAAGAGCTTTTTGAATGCAGGTTTTTAAAGGAGAAAATCGTTCCAGCATGGTTAAAAGACTATTCCACCTGGTTTTACAGTGCAAGAGAAGTGAGAGCTCTTTTTCATGTTCAATCTTCACATATTTTTGAAGTTCTGTTTTATTTTTCAATGGTGATTTTTTGAAATACACTACAACTTTGCGGATTTTCTTTATTAGCTCATTAATGTTTTCATCTTTTGTTAACTCTGGTATGTGTTCTCGCTCGGGATCAAAAAACGGCCGGGATCCCGAGATTGTATTCTCTAGTGGCAACACTGCTGAATATGACACGTTTTTCAAAAAAAATTCTTTAAGGCCCCAGATTGCATATAAACTCTTAAAATAACTGGCATGTTCTTAGGCCTGGTAAGACTACCTAATATTGAAGTTCTGCTTGAAGCCATAGATTGCATCTAATATTCTTAAAATTAGATAAATTACCCTGACCAATATAAAAGTACTTCTTGTCAAAAATTTTGTTTAAAGCAATACATTACATTTAAAATTCATAAATTAAGAAGTGTTTCCTTGGGTATAGCAAGATTGGCTAATATGATAGACTTTTTCTTCCAAAAGTTTTCCTGAAATCCATAGATTACATCCAAAATCTTCAAAATTAGAGAAACTTCGGCAGGCCTTAAAAAACTGCCTGCTAGTAAAGCACTTTTTCAAAAAAAATCCCTTAAATGTTTATATAGCAAATTAAAGCCCAAAAGCTAGCCTAATAACATTATTAAAATCATATACACGTTTGGCCTACGATTATCTTGCATGCGGCTTCCCGTACATAACACGAAAGGAGTTGCCAAACCGTACCTACCTAACAGATATACATACGAGAGCCGACAAGTAGACCTTCAGCGAAACCAAATTAAATTCAATCATAAAAATAATAAATCTGAAGGAATTATTATAATATTAACTTAAGATACTTTTTTAAGAATATTACGAATGGAAATAATACCTAAAAATGAAGATAACCCCTGCAACATGCACACATGCATTAATTATATTGGAATCTTATGATGGTATCGGCCTGGCGTCGAACAGTGTACTTGCCCACATGTGTATAAATATTGGCAACAACGTTCGTCTCAATACATGGATTTTTAGCTCGCATGCAAGGTAAAAACAGACCGAACCTGTATGTGACAAGTACATTCTATACTCTTTAATTTAATTTATTTAAATTCATTAAAAAAAACAATAAACGGTTTAAATGAATTTTTCTTTGAGTACGGCCCGTTTTTAAATCTATGCGTGTAGAACCGATGAAAACTAACTAACTGTAGCGGAAACAATGTCGGAAGCTACATTGTGTAGCCGTTGCGCCCCCTTTGTTTCTGCAAATTACATTTTTGCATTCGATGCGTGACGATTTAGAACGAATGAACGTTTACATTAATATTTAAGCTGGAAAATCACAATGTGTATATAATTCCTTCGTCGCATTAAGCATCCAGAATCCACCGTCATCGGACTCGCATGGAAAAAAATTAAAACCACGAGTAAAAACAAAAACCCTTTGTTTCAGCAGGAAAAAACCTACATGCACCTAATCCCGCGCAGTGCTCATTAGATTCGATGCATACACACCATAGAGGCAGCGGTGATAATAACAAGTGCAAGCTTTTAAAAGTTTAAACCAGTAGTGCTGTAATAACGTAGTTAAATCCGACTTTGCTGTCGCTATATGCTTCCTCTAAAATAGGATCGCGAAATACTCACAAACAGAGAAAAGCTAAAAGCTTTTGTATTTTAATCTCCTTTATTTATATCGTTTTACACAAAAGAAAATATTGCTAGAGTTGCTATATTTACACAAAAAAAAACTAAAGATTTGTTTGTTATACGCTTTGAAGTTGTTATTAAATGTTGATAATGAATAAGTTGAAATCCTTTATATAATTGATTGAAGTGGCTATGCCCAGACGTGATATAAAAGTAGTGAGATTTAGATAAGAGGTCATCTGATAAATATATTATAGGTGTAAATATATATATCTAATTTGTTTGTATTGAAAAAGATACAAAAGCTGGCCGAATGGAACATTAGATAAATAAGGTAAATCCAATAATGTTTAAATATCTGCTTCGAATTATATAGTGCAAGATAAGTTAATGTCTAATGTTAAAATAAAATGTGTTTTGACAATCCTGTTTTAATTTCGTGTGTTATGGCAATCCTCATTACTAATTATGAAAAGAATAAAACAATAACTTCTGAATGAAATCAGTTTCTGAGAAATTAAATTAGATATAGTTATTTCATTTCTGAAAGAGAAATGTTGGAAAACACAAATGTTGAATTTTCATCCATGTGGGACAAACTGCACAAAGCCATCTAATCAAGTTAGCGAAATTGTTGATAGTTTATATTCACTCATCGTTGGTCGGAACCGGATGAATTATGTTTGCAATTTATTCGTATCTAACTAAATACGATATACGATTAAAAAAATAGTTATCAAATATGTTGTTTAAAAATTTTAGGGGTCAGTTTTTGACTCAAAAACACCATAATTATGTTTGGTTTGCCTTTCCATGTATTTTTTAAACACATAATTCTTATCTGTGATTATGTGTTTAAAAAATACAATGTATTGACCTTTCTTTGAATTTAGATTTATGAAAAATAACATTCTGGATTTTATTCAACTTTATAAATGCAAACCATAATTATAAGACTGGACATGGAATTAATTTACAATATGCCTGCCTATATTACATGTCGATATACTTCATGGTTTCCATGATAAACCATGCAACAGCATGTTTGTTGTTTAAGCTATTTCAAACAGGTTTGTTTCTTCACTTGATTATGCCTACATTAGATTTCGATTTACTCACACAAAACCACGCTCCATAAACGATAGATGCTCTGTGATATCGGTTAAATTGAGTAAGTAGTTGTATGTTCGGCTGTTTAATTCTGAAATTTGAAATATTTTAAATAGAACGATATATTTATCAATTAATTAAACACCTTATCACATTAAAACATAACACATCAATGAAATTCGCTGATGTTTTTATATTTTAATGTTTTTGATAATATTAAAAAAGATAATATATATCTATATCATTGAAACGTTTTAACTTTTATACGGAATTATGGATATCTCAAACATACAAGTATACCAGCACTTCGTATATATATGACAAATTATGAAATTGCTATTGCGAAGCGTATAACATGCTGAGCAGACCCAAATAGGTCGAAACGCGTCCATGTCACGCTAAAGAAATGGTAATATATTTTCTATCTTTTATATTGAGTTCATCGACAGCCGCTAAACCACGAAAAGGAATTGTTTTATCTTAGGGCTAAGAAAGCAACTTATATTATGTATATATCTCATTATAAGAGAATGTGATACTCTGTTTAACAAGGAAACATGCTACAATTTTTATTTTTCTTGAGAATCTTTTGCTATTGTCCCATCTAACTCAACCCATCGTATAATTAACTATTCGCCTGAATAATGATCAAATAAACATACAATAAACTAGTTAAATAATTTTTGTAATGGTTTACCAATATGCATAAATGAATGCATATATTCAGAAAATTGAATACAAATTACCTACACTTAATTAAAGCAGTAATAATTGAACAATGAATTGCAGATAATGTTTGCCTGGTAATTCTAGGTAACACCATCTATACATATAATAAAATACCCATACACGCGCGTATGACTTCCTTCATTTTAAAACATTCATATGCAGTTCTAATCGAAGAATTGTTTATTATCAATCACTTCCATGCGATTGAATAATCTCTTTGTTGTGTCTATTTTTCGCACATTATATCAAGGCTGTCGTCGCCGGTGATTACTACATTATCTTCGTCGGCAATTTGTCGCATGCATGTTTTCTTTTATTTTTATCAGCACTGACAGTGAACTTTCACACTTATTAAGTTATTTGTCCAAATGATACAGTGTAACAAATTGTCTCTGATTAACATTGGTAAATGCATAAATTTATACATTTTCGCATATATGATAGGGTATCTGCCAACGTATATCACAAACTAGTAGGGAGCAATTTGATTGGTTTAGAGAAATCATTTTATGTGATTTTATGTAGGAACTAAGTAAGCTGTTATTCGTTGAGTGAATTTCTTGACTACATGTATTTAGATGTTTTAATAATTTTGGTTTTATTAGTAAGATCATCATCAAGACTCTTTCAAAGGGTAACTAGCTGGTTTGTTTAGTGCAACAAGTAGCATCTACTTGAATTAGTTTGTGCAGCGATTTTACTTAATGGAAATATGATAATTTAATGAAAATGAATTACACGCAAGTATACATATACGAAAAAAATTTTTTCTTATATGAATAAATGTATGAATGCACATCCACCCTAAGCTAGTATTGCGAACAAACAACGTGCAGACAGCTGTTTCGACCTTACATTGGTCTCATCAGTGCACGAACGTGTTTGATCACAATCCCTCAAAAGCTTAGAAAACCTGATATTGTCAACTTACGTACCAAACGCCATGAGAGATTCTCAGCGACATCTGTTACCCAAGTGCGACATCGCAAGGTAATGTTGCCCTCCGTAGTACAACTACTAATCGGGCAACTGTATGAATTTATAAACTTGAAAGAGGTGAGACAATTGGCTTAACAAATTTAAAGGAAGATTGAAAGAAAAAAAACTGAACTGAAATATAATGATTAAGAATGTGTGTATGTACGTACTAAGTTTAACAATTCTGCAGTGTGTTTTGTCATTAATAGAAGTTATAAAAAAAATATGTACACTTACGTTGGTT
Organism: Amphimallon solstitiale; assembly: GCA_963170755.1. NCBI lineage: Eukaryota > Metazoa > Arthropoda > Insecta > Coleoptera > Scarabaeidae > Amphimallon > Amphimallon solstitiale. The sequence continues at coordinate 251,268,920 of OY720675.1, forward strand.
ACTGCGGATTTCATAGATTTTTTTTTAAATCCTATTTTTTCTTTTGAAATATCCGCATACCTCCTTCGAGCAGGTGCTATTTTGCATATCCACCATATCATTATTATTAAACGCTATAACAATAATTAACAACGATAATTAACAGAAAACTATGTTATTCACTTAACTAAACACAACGCCAGCGACAATAACACAGTCGTGTCTTTAGCCGACTGACCTACAATTGTGATGATAAGTACTTCAAATACAGTTCTAAAATAGGAAACATAGATACTAAAGGGATTCGTGGCACCAGGGGAAATAGCTATGACTAAATTATGGCATATGAAAAGTACAATTCTCTCTCCAAATATAAACAAACATACACATAGCGGGATTAAGCTCATTCAATACAGCCCATCTTAAAAATATTCACTGCACTTTTCAATATTTTTTTCCGGCCTTAATTGCGAACATTGATATACAACATTTTTGTCCATTGCTTTGTAATTATTGCGGAGTATGTCACCTTAAAATTCTATTGATCTTTGACGAAACACAGTGTATAAACAACTTACACAACAGTAAATTTATATACATATATATTTACTACTATTATATCTACATACTTCAACATTTAACTAGTCGCTTGAATTTACATATATGAGGTTTTATTTTATGATTTTATTTGCAATATAATAACATCTAAAAGCTTTTCGTCAAGTTCTTACGGATCTCTTGGTGGAAAGTTTGATTTACTTTCACTCGTTGATACAAATATTTAATTAACAATTCCACTGTTACAGTTACAGTTTATGTATAGGTATAGCACTTCACTAAGGTATATAGTAGTTAAATTGTATTTATAATGGTAATTCTCCCTAAAATACTTAGACTAAAGTATACTACTCCGTTGGAACCCAATTTGGCTATGTATTTCCTTTATCCACAGATTCCTTCTAATGACCTCTTTTGGTATCCTATAATCAACAATTTTCAATGTTAAAAGATTTATATTCAGCAAATTAATTATTAAAGAAATTAATAACTTAATATAAATACCTACAATTGCGCAGAAAGTTATAATTTTCCTCTTTTCTGCTTCTAAGTGCCTTGCACTCTTCTTGCTACTCCATTTGTGCAATGCAAAGCGGCACATCAAACTATATTAAATACTAAGTAGGTACTAAATCCTTAGTAAAAAATGAGGTGTGGCCACCACACGACTTTCTTATACGTATGAGGGTTTCAAATTATAGAATTCTAAGAATTTTTTTATATAATAATTATTCAAAATCCTATTATAAATACTTCTATTCTCTTAATAAATAAATCTCTGTAGAATGCATGCTTTGCGAAATATTCGAAAGAAAGTGCTACTCGCTAAGAGTAAAAGTGTTACTTCCTGTCCAAATTTTGAAATTTCATTTATACAAGAAATATTCCAAATCCAACTCTAAATACTTTCGAACTCTTGATAAATATATATAGAATGCATAATTTACGACATATTTGCAAAAAATCGCTATTCGGTAAGAGTAAAAGTGTTAGTTCCGGTCCGAATTTTGAATTTTTTTTTATACACAAGCTATTGAAAATTAAGTTCTAAATTCTTTTATACTCGTAACGTACCTGTCCAAAAAGCATGACTTGCAAAATATTTGCAAAAAAAAAAATTTTCGATAAGAGTGAAAGACCTACTTCCGGTAGGAATTTCGAAAAACTTTTTTAATAAAATTGTTCACAATTTTAATTTTAAGTACATATGAAATCTTTATAAATTTGTTTAAACTTAGTAGTTGAAATTTTGGCAAAATTCGATTTTTTCATTGAAGTAAACTACTACTTCCGGTCTGCCGATTTTACTGAAAATCTAATCAGTTTTCAAGAGGGAGATTATACTAGTAAATGCAAAATTTGGAATTGACAGCTATTGCGGTTTAACCGCTATCGTGGTCACATACAGACACACTGACACACAAAACACACACACAGACATTTTTTAAAAACCCATTTTTCGGTATCAGGGGTCTTCAAAAATCTCGAGGTCGAAAATTTTCATCATCACAATAAGAAAGTAAAAATGAAATGGAAATTCTTAACCGTAAACTAATTAACAACAAATGATTATATTGAAAGTATTAAATTAAAAATAAATTATAACTTATTAATTTATTAAATTAATTCAAGATAGTAATGAATAAAATTCAAAATATATATTACACAAATAAGCAGGTAATGGACCCACCAGTGGCGGATGTAAACATACCCTTCTCGGCATCACTTTTTGTCGACAACGCTCTTTCCTTCTTTTCTATCCTCCTTGATTTAAATTACAGTGACTAAAATAAAACAGTGACGACACGCGGGCTGAAGCTCCGCCCACCCGCCATGTTGTGTCGAAGTTTGAATTGAGAATAACATAATTAAGTGCACTAAAAAAGCAAATACGTATGTTTTTGGTGCTGTAAAAGTACATATTTCATTGGTTACATCAAATAAAGATTCAGTTCAAGTGAGAACACAACCTTCTTTATCATTTATAAACAAAAATTAAAAACTGTAAACATATGAATTAGTTAATACAATCACATAATTTTTGTACATTGTCTTGTTTTTTTGAAAGAAGTTATAAATAATAGTAAACTACATTTTAAAATATCTATAGTTAGGTTTATTAATTATTACATACATATAAAACAATTGTTATAAAGCGTGACCAGCAATAGATTTGCTGGCAAATTTTTTTGTGACGTTTTTATGTTTCTTATAATTAATTTTTAGTCTAAAAACAACATATCTAATAATGATTTTTTGTTTCAAATTATGACATTTAGGCAAAAAATTGCACTCAATTTCATTAATTTTTTTGTATAAAAAATCTTTGCAGTTTACATTTTGACTACTTATATGAGGTATGAATTTTCTAAACATGGCCTCCATATCTAAAAAAAAATAAAAAGTTTCTTCAGAACAAAAGAAAAGCGTCTTCTCTTTAAATTGTTTTATGTTTGTAAATTTAGTAAATTTTTTATAAAGAGGTTTTTTCGACCCTGCGGCATCCAAACATATTTGGCAAGTTTTGGAAGTCTTTTTTATGCTAGTCAAAATGTATCCACAAATATTATACAATGAATTCAACTCACTGTAATTTAAATTTAAAGCTGGTGTCGGAAGATTTTCAGGAATTTCTGGTTCTTCATACACAGGTTTTTGTTCATGTAAACTATCTAAAAAACCTGGCAGAAAATCGTGGTCATCTTCCTCATAACTGCTTCTAGTCGGATTTTTTAAATATTGTGAGACAGCAATAAGTTTTAAGTTGTTCTTCACTTGAAGTGCGTTGGGCACAATTTGCTTCGCTCTTAAAGAAGAAAACAGATTCTCCAGACAATCTTGCGACAATCGACTTGTTAGGATGAAGTCGTACCCTCGATTTTCCAACAACTCCGCTTGCAATTTCAAAAGCGATTCTGTTGACACCAACACACCTGTTTGGGATGGTTTCCAAATTCTCTTATATCCTACTTCCATCCTTCTAATGATGTCCATAAAATTTTTGAGAAACTCGATAGAGTTATTGTAGACTTCTGGATTCATTTTGCTTATGGCACAGGTCGGGTTCCGAGAAGTCATAAGATAGAACCATCTTTCCACCTGATCCAAAAACCATGCAGTCGTTTTATAGGCTGGCTTATCTAATGCACCAGCTAAAAATTTTAATGCATTGCTTACACAATGGCTAATTACATTAGTTGATGTTTTGACTTTCATTTTTTGAAAATGGGTAGGAACTAAATCATCCTCGGTGATTTTTGGAGCCAATTTGAAAGAGTGGCTTTCTTGATGATTTACTACATCATTGAGGTGACTGGATAAAATTTCATTTGAGGGCAGGTTATACTTTTCCTTGATATCTGCAGGTATTCTAATAATTTTATTTGTAACAAGCATTGCTTTTATATTTTTGAATAAGTGTGGCACATCCGCAAAAACATAAACATATTTATTTTCTGCTATAGGATGCGCAATCTTGGAGTTTATATCTGAGTGGCGTCCAGCAGTAATTCCCCAGACTTTCCATAAGGCTTGGTTACAAGCTCCCATATCTGAGGTCACACTTACAATATTTAAACCTATTTGCTCCACTTTTTGAAATAGTTCTTTAATGATGTCATTGAAAATCACACCGTTTACAGAATTTCCTGTAAAATAATATGCCACAACTTGTTTCCATCGTGCTGTTATACCAGCAAGCATAAACACCAGAACATGAGTGGCATCTCCAGTGTGGTCTGGTAATGTAACTTGGCCAAAGTATTTATTCAATGAAATGTCGTAAACAGAAGCTGCCGTTATTGCCATTTCATCCAATACTAAGGCACAGTCTCTTTCATTAGTGGCAAATGTTTGTACCTTTGTATATAAAAATTTCAGAACCTCATCTAAAATACCACTATCAAAGCTTAAATTTTGTAGTCTTCTTTGAAGTGTACGTACAGATGGTAATGGCAACTTTTGTCGTAATAATTCTTCATACCCACTTCCACCACAACTGAATTTCAACTTTAGGGCGTCGGCTACAGTTGCATTTGTCCATTTTAAATACTTAGAGGATTTACCCTCACTTCTACGTTTTAGAATTAGTATTTGGTCTTCATTAAACAACTGTTTCATTAATCCTGTTTGGCCTGCCTTTTGGTCCATTTTGATTTTCTTTTTAAGTGTCATTTTTGTATTCCTCAATTGGCGTTTATACCTCAAAGTTTTATTCCTCTGCTTAAAATACATCTGTTCATACTTGAGCAATTTCTCTTGCAAACCAATATTAACATTGACTGGTGAGTCACTTTCAGGAAGACTTGTGGTATCTTCTTCCTCCGCAACATCTGTTTCAGTCCGTCCTTAAACAACAAAAACAACACCAAATTCATAAAGGAATTAAAAAAACACATCACATTTTTCTTAGCCATTGTAAAAAAGTGTAGAATGATTAGATTTACATTTTTTTTCTATCGGTTTACCTGGCACTGTTAAACTGGCTCCAGTTTCATGCTGTGAAGTAGATGGTTGAAGCTCCACTGCTAATTCACCTTCACTACTTGTATGTGAATGAACTTTAACTGTGTTACCTCTCGCTTTTGGTTGTTTTCTTGTCTTCACTGGATGCGAAAATGCAAATATGGTAGGGACAGCACTGATTTTTAATTTCCGAGATCCATCTTCACGGGTTCGTTCCCACATTTCTGGGGCAAAATGTACCTAAAATTATATGGAACGTAAGTAAATGGCGATACCCACGTTGAATAATGTAAAATACTTTTGTGTTCGGTATCAAACTTTGATTGTAGATATTATGTAAATATCTCACTCTCAACAATTACACACAAAATATATGTTTAAGTATGACTGTAAATACCAACCTCACATAAACAGGAGTTATCTGTCGGGGTCCATTTATCCCGTTTCATTTTAATTAGCCACTCTTTTCTTCGGCCAGGATCTCTCGGAAACCTTTTCATTAGGAAACCTTTTGTAGACGAATTACTACAGCCTACTGCTGAACAACCCGGCATTGTAAACTAATAATTAAACAAATTACATTATTGATACAATCGTAGGGAACATTTGGTCAAACTTACATGCTTCTTAATCAAACTGCCAACCACTTATTGATACGTGTTCACGTTTTATGTCAATTAGGTATAGATACTACCTATATAAAACTATTTATACAGGAGCAGGTGACCACAATTTAAACAAAATTCACACAAGAATACAGACACAATTCGCTTAGATTGATAAAACACATGTAAAATTGCGATGTAAACAAACAACAACTCGACACATCATGGCGGACGGAACCTCGTGACTTCAACAACCAATCAAAAATGATACATGCCTGTGGCGCCACTGTTTTATTATAGTCACTGTAATTTAAATCAACTCATCGCGCCACCTACCGAAAAAGACAAAACATCTGCGTCGGGCCAGCTAACATATTTATGTATGGGGAGTATCCGTTTACACTATAGAAAAGTGCGATTTTATGTTAGTAATGTATATGCACTTCAAACTGATTAAAGTACTGACTTTCTCATCGACTTCCCCGTAAGTTACGTATGCCCATAATGGTACATAATAAATTCTTCCGTACGCCGACACAAAACAAGAAAATCCTCCGTCCAACAGTTAAATTTCCAATTAGTTTATTACTTGTATATGCTCGTGTATATATTTATACGTGGAGTGTAATTTCGTTACGGGATTTCGATTGCAGAGCAATTAATTGTTAACAAAGTTTGGGAACCGAAAGCGCTAACATAAATTTACAAGCGGCAAGTGTAGCGGCAATTTCGCAGCCCTCATCCTCATAAATCCTGTCTGCAGATAAGTTCGCGGCAGTTAAACGTTCAACTTTCGAGACTGTTATGTAAACTAGCAGCAACAACGGTTGTAGTTGTTGTTGTTGTCTTGTGCAGCACAAGAAAAAAGTAACTATTGTCGGAATATTTATATTCAGATGTAGGATGGAGGAAATGTTTAGGATACTAAGACTGCTTACGAACTTCTTTTGCAACTAGGTATATCGATTGTTGTCGTTCGCTTTCAAAATAAATTAAAGGACACCCAATTTACGATAGACCCTACGTACCGTATTTATTCTGTAATGCTCTACAGAAACGGGTCAATAATTAGATCCCCGGCGAAATAAAAGCTCTATTATTACAAACACATTTCGGCCCGGGTCTGCATACAGCCAAAAAGGAACGAACGTGAAACGTTATCGTGACCAGCGGGTGGTAACCGATCCGCACCAACCAAACAAACACTCGTGCCTACACAACAGCAAGCCGTGCATACGTGGAAGACAGCAGGGGCAGTTTGTCATTAAGGCAGTTCAATGGGCTGTGCACACTAAAATACACACATTTGTATACATACGTATGTGGGTCTATATATGTTCGTACATGCTTGTTTTAATTAATTTTATTGTCGCTTTAATGTCCTTTCGTTTGCGTGACCGTGTTATCGTGCTAATGACATTCAAGCGCTGCTCCCCGTGTGTTATATTCGTACGAACGTTGTGTATACTCTACGGTAGACGAGTAGACGTTAATAGACGATGGATGTCCATTAAAAGGATAAATCGACAATGCATTTGTAACTTTGCGTGAGCAACAAGAGGCGGCCATGTCGATGTTATGTTATGTTATAGCGAATAATATGGAAAACAAGTTACTAAACGTGTTCATATAATACACAAATCGCTGTAATTAAAGAAGATTATGTTATGAGGGGTTCAGAAGCCAATCAGCATAAGTCAATATTTTTTGAAATTGCGTTTTTTAGTGTAAGTCATAATCTAATGTACTATCGCTAACACAAAAAACTAGGACAGCTTTGTTTTGGCTGTGTAAAACCGACGGATATCAATAGATGTCCGTTAAAACGAAATTATTTGAAGCTGTCATTAGTCATGCCTCAAGTCAGTTTAATTGATAAGGCAAGAATAATTACTTCTAGAAAAAATGGTAGGACAATAAGGCAAATTGCAAATGACTTTGGCATTAACAAAAACACTGTTACCTCCATAATACAACGATGGAAAGAAAAAGGCGATTTCACCAATAAAGCTGGTTCTCGAAGGCAAACGGCAACAACTGCAGCCAAGGATAATACCATATCTGATTATTTGCGGCAAAATCCGTAAAGCCGCAAATGAAACTCATTTTCCTGCATGCATGATGACGATTAGCAGAGTAGTTGCTAGGAAAATTCATTTGACGAATCTTAGGAAACAACGACAGCGACAACTGCCCTATACAATCTGCACGGATGTAACCCCCTGGTTCCGAGATAAGAATATTGAACTAATGATTGTCCTGATCGCAACCCCATCGAATATGTTTGGGGTTGTATGATAAAAAAAAAGAAAGAAATCGTCAGCACATTGTCACAAATTGAAGGCACATGGAATACACTAAAACAAGACCAAAATTTAATTAGACCTTTTATATCTTCCAGGCTTCGTCGTTTACAGAGTGTTACCAATAAAAACGGAGGAATGACTAATTGTTAATTTTATTATTCTTTGCTTTTGATAATTGTATTTTTTGACATTAAAAATTAAATTACATAACCTCATATTATTTTGTGTGACAGAAGTGCCAAAAGCCTGAATGACATTAGCACAATTAGCAAAATTCATGGCTATCTGAAATAATATTTGTCCTAGTTTTTTATGTTACCGATAGTACATACTTTCGGTTGCCAACGCGCCCAAGTCACTACGTCGTGATTTCAGCAATAGATGGCGACAATCAATTTGACCACTAAATAAAAATTGCAAATTGTTCGGATGTCAATTAGTGTAAGTCATTTTAACGTCTTATTAGGTTACTGTTGTTGTAAAAACAATACTTACGCTATAATGAGTGAAAATATACATCGTTTGTCGTTAAAAAATGATCCTTACTCTGACAGTGGATCAGAATATACACCAGAAAATGAGATAAATTCTTCTGATTCTGACGAGCATTCTGGTAAGCGATTTCTAACCTTTAAACAATGTAACAATTTAAAGGTTAATATGCTTTTAATTTAGTTTTATTGTGTAATTAAAGTATTTCAAAATTTCGAAAATGCTCCTACAAGATTAATATTTTTATTAATGTTTCTGACTTACATTGTTTGAAATATTGTTTAAGATTCTTCAGAACATTTGGCTAGAGAAAATGAAGTCGAACTGGAGAACAATAACGTAGTCGAGAATGAGGAAGGTAGCAACATAGAGGCCACAAGCAAGGGAAGAAAACGCAAAAGAAACCGAAGTACATGGAAACGAGTCGCCAATGCTGCAAATAGATGTTCTGGAAAAGCTTACGTGAATAGAAGCGGCAGGAACGTACCTGGAAAGTTTTTTGAAAATGTTGACTGTAGGTGCAAGCGGCACTGTTTTACTAAGGTACAACCTGAAGAAAGACAAATTATTTTTAATTCGTTCTACAAATTAAGTGATAATACGAAGCAAAATATTTATCTTCGTGGGCTAGTTCATAATAACACTGTTAAACAGCGCCGTGCTAGGAATTCGTCAAAACCACCAAAATCAAAATCAATAAAATATTTTTTAACCACCTCCACAATGTCAATTCGTGTGTGTAAATTGTTTTTTAAAGGCACATTTCAAATTAGCGACGCTCGTATCTACAAAATCTCATGTCAATCGGAACCATCGGCTTGCATTGATAAAAGGGGCGATAGAGAGCCAACTAACAAAGTCGATATTACGAACGTCATAGAACATATTCGATCTTTTCCTTGTTACAAAAGCCATTATTCACGTGCTGATGCTCCAAACAGAAAATATTTAAATCCACACTTAAATATCAGAAAAATGTTTGAGTTGTATAAAGAGAAATGCGAACAAGAAGGCTCAGAACCAGTGAAAGAAAAAATGTATTATCACGTTTTTTCTACACATTTTAACCTTCATTTTAAGCCACCAGCCAAAGATACCTGCCAGTTATGCGACAATTTGCAAAATATCATCAGGTTTGGGAAAAATTCTGAGAAAAAAAATAAGGCAATTGTAGAAAAGGAACTTCACCTAAGAAAGGCTGAACTGGCAAGGAAATCATTAAACAATGACAAGCTTTCTGCTGATGAGAACACTTACGTATTTACCTTCGATCTAGAAAAAGCACTGCCATTTCCAAAACTTAGCACTTCTGTTGCTTACTATAAGGTAAACATGTATTGCATCGTGCCTGATAAAACATTTGAAAGATCGTGCCAGCAATTCTAATCATATCATTATGTACTCCGACTGTTGCACCGGGCAGAACAGAAATATTAAATTGAGTTTATCTTTGCTAAAGCTTGTGCAAGAGCCAGGAATGACTGCTTCTTTTATTGACCAAAAATTTCTCGTATCTGGGCACACTTATCTTCCAAACGACGCAGACTTTGGCGTCATTGAATCAAAATCAAGAAAAAAAGAATTTATATATTGTCCTAGAGATTGGGTCAATTTAGTTGCACTGCCAAAAAAACTAATTCATTTCATGTAACAGAAATGAAGAGAGAAGAATTTATTTCGACGAAACCCTTAGAAGATTCCGTTTGTAATAGAAAAATTAATACTGATGGAGGTAAAGTTAATTGGCTAAACATAAAATGGCTTAGATATTGCAAAAATGAACCAAATTCAATATTCTATAAAGAAACGCTGCAAGATGATTTCCCGTTTTATAAAATCAACATTGCAAAGGCTCCAGCAAAAGGAAGACCTCCCAATTACGGAAATATTGTTAAGAGGCCACTCTATCCAAATCGCAGACCTGTGAAGGCCATCAAAAAGAAGCACATGACTGATTTGCTGACCTATATTCCGCCACACTATCACTCATATTATAAAAGTTTGCCGGGACTAAACGACCAAACGCGAGCTTCAACTTCGAAACAAGTCAATTTAGAAGCAGAAAATGTCAGTGCTAGTGACGATTCGGATTACATAGATTGAATTTTCAAAAAAAATTCAGAGGACATTTAGCATAAGTCAGTGTTTTTTAAAAATTTTGATGTTATTATTAACACCTTTTGTATTTTTGTTTTAGTTTTATTGTATTTAGGTTTATAGAAATGTTACATTTCAATATACAATTTATTTTTCAAATTTACAGGCGTTGTTAATTTTTGATAAGTAATTTTAAAAACACCTACTTAATTTCATTTTTTAGTTTATTGACTTACGCTGATTGGCTTCTGAACCCCCCTTATGTTTCTCTATCAAACAAAATGCTGTTTTTGTGTATGTATAGTATTCTTTCGAGAAGATAAACGTTGATGAGTATTGTTAAACAAATTGAAATCTAAGCGCACGATGCGACGTAGAGCCCTGCACGGGGGACAATTTTTTTAATCCCGGGCCCTCCTATGACCCGTCTGGAATGTTTTGAGCCTAACATAGAAACAAATATTTTTTAAGTCAAATGCACTTTTATTTTTCAAGGACTATGGCGGCTGTCAAAGCGTGAGCAAGTGCGTTGTCTTGGTGAAACAGAACTTGCTTCTTCTTCAAATGCGGCCGTTTTTTTTTTCAATTTCTGCAGTCAGCTTATCAAATACTGATGCGTAATACATTTTCTTTTTTGACGTAGCCGATGGACACAATCCCGTGACTGAAAAACAGTCGCCAACACCTTCCCGCCCGATGGACCGTGTTCGCCTTTTTCGGAGCAGGTTCACCCTTTGCAATGCACTGTTTTGACTGTTCTTTCGTCTCGGTAATGGAGTGGTGGATCCAAGTTTCATCTACAGTTATCAATCTACGCAAAAGATTTGCTTAAACCGACCGCTTCAACTTGGAAATGTTTATTCCAAGGCGTTTTTGGTCCAAAGGCAGCAATTGCAGCACCCAATGCGCGGATAGCTTACGCATATCCAATTCTTCATTCAGTATATGACAAATAAGCTCTTTCGATATATGCATAGTCTCTGCTATACAGGGTTAGTTTTAAATATAAGTAATGCCCGTACAAAAAAATGGCGGTCCAATGTGCACGCAGTGACGAGAAATTGATTTTTCTTTCCTCAGGTCCGAGCCTGTCATAGTTAATATACAAACATAATTATTTTCATATAGAGGAATATAAGTTTCAAAATAATATACTTCTATTTAACGAAAAATGAACATAATAATGCACCGAGGTTGTCGACCTTTTCCACATAAAGGCATTCACACAAAAAAAAACATCGCCAGAGAAAATCTTTTCAATTGTGGTATTTACGTAAATGCGTATAGGATAAACAAAGTTATGGATCGACTTTAACTACAAGTGGCCCTAAAAATTTAGAAAGTAGAAAATAAACTTCTTTCTTGATTTCCAGTTAGATATTTATACGTGTTCTTCAGATTCGCATAGCCTGGTACCTATTTAGCGATAACCCTGTATATCTAACCTTGATTTGACGGACGTCCAATACCGTTTGGTGAACATTTTCGATATTATTGGTAGTGGTCGCACTTTTTGGCCGCCCCGAGCGCTCTTCATTAGGCAAACTAATGCAACAATTTTATCAAGGTACGATTTTCGGTGTTTTCCATTGTTACAGAAACACTGACATCGATTGACACTAACGACTATCAGTTCAACGTCCAAAATGGGTAAAAGTTTCACGGGCATCTTTCAACGCATGCACAATTACATTACCGGAATGGTTTTGAACACCATCTTCATGTTGGGGCTCAAAATATTACAGACTACTCAGACTACGAATACAAACGGCAGGCGCGTCTACTATAAAAATCAAATTTCTAATCAATACGAATGTTTATAGAAGAAATAATGAAAATAATTTGCAACACATTAAACGTTGTTATTTCATCAACATTATATTTTAAAAGAGCCAAATAAAAACTCAAAAAATTATATTTACTAAAAAAATAGTCTCATAAAAACACTAGTTATTGCTTTAATAAAATATAAATAAACACACTTTCATAGGTACCTATTATAAAATATTTTAGAAATATTATTATACAATTTTGCAGCGTCGCACAGTGGTCTGAAACGTCCAAAAAGTTGGTCAAAACCTAAAAAAACATGTTTTTTCAAATAGTTTCTTGTGTGGTAGTCGGTCAACGAGGTGCCTGTGAGTCTATTTCTCGAATAGCAGATAGATGGCGCGCCTACGGGACGTGTAGTTGTGTGTGAAAGTTGCGGTTGTCAAAACTTGCTACGTGCAACGTTCAACAATAAACGAGAAAAACAACATTTGAAGTGCACACAAAAATTCGTGAACGTGCAAATATCTTCAACAAGAAGATGGAGGATGCGCATAATTATAAAAAGTATAATGAGAAACAACACAAAATTTATTAAGCCGAATTTTATATTATTTTATGGTATTTTTGAACATAAAACTGGCAATTTAAAACTCGCCATTTTGCAATTTACCATTTTTACCTCAAATCTATAATCAGAAAGTAGAAAAACTAAAGCATACTGTTTTTCAGCCAAATCCGAACCTTTTTCGAGTTTTGACCAGTTTTTCGGGCGTTTCTGACCACTATGCGTCGTATGAAAAAGATCTTCTAAACATGGCTGTCCTGAACTTGTCACTGTGTATAATGTTCAAACGTGTATAATATAAATAATAGAAAATATTACTTCGTGAAGTGCTGATAGCGGCAAAATGATCCATTTTTATAACGTTGTTTTTTGATGTTTACGTATGATTTAGTTTTTAACTGATCTTTATATATAATATCGATATATATATACAGTGAAAATTGACCTAATAATATACATAATAATATATGAAAATAAACACGCTGTAAACAACTAACCACGAATGACATCTGACAGATCAAATGCTTGCAAACTATATATTCACTAAATCGAGAGTATTATTAAGATTAGTTAGTTACTCTATGTGCGCCGATGTATGAGGTCATATGGTTACATATACGTATATACATACGAATACATGAAGAACCATTGATCACCAAGCAAACGCATGTGTCCGACATCGCGGTCCGTATGCATATAAGGGAGTTCTCGGATCACCTTGAGACATAGTTCTCTATGAACTCAGCTACTGAGATAGCATACGAATTTAAAGCGCTCCGCATATGTATGGCCAAAACAGTTTTAAATACATAAGTACAAAATATATGATACATTATCGTGATAGAAATAAAAGTGATAAAATAGAACATACATTTCAGAAAATATAATAATGCCTAAATAATAGAAAACATTTATATATAAAAACAACTTTTTTTGGACAATCTTTTTTTTATTAGGTGAAGGCATTATAATGCACATGATGTAAAGTTAAGTTATTGTGTCAGTAATGTTTGAAAAATGCAAATATTATACTTAAACACTCTTTATTAATAGTGAATTTACTTACAATTATTTACATTCACCTAAAGTAATTACTATCGACAAGATTATTAAGTAATCTGAGAATAATCAGTTTAATTTTACTTTCTTCTGTTGCGAATTGATTGGTATAGGTTAAAATCACCGATTTCACATCAGACGAATCCTCTTAAAAGGATTAAAATTAGAAGAAAAAAAACGCCCCCAGGGTGCGAAAGTAACAAGATTCTAAAGTCGCAATTTTCGAGGAAGTCAGGCAGAAAATTCCCTGTTTTCTACACCAAAGTTTTTTTCTCTCTACCCCACAGGCGAAGCCCGGAGACCTCAAAACTCGGACAAGATTAATTTAGGTAGTAGCGGTGTGCGGAGATGCGATGGTGCCGTGGTGAGTCTGATATTATTGTTTCCATCTCGACAGCGCAAACGCATGTCGACAGGCGCATCTGCTCGCGAGATAAGTTTTAATCTTTTTTTTTCGCCGCCGTGTTGAGGGAAAATTCCGGAATCAAGAACGTGGAAAAGAAACAGAAAGGCGAAAACGATCGTGAACTTCTTGGTTTTTCTGGTCTCAAATTGGCGCTTTCGGAAAATGTAAACAACCTCAGGAATGAACTCGTTAAGTTGTCCAATTGCTGTGGCTCAATTCGAAGCTAAAAAGACAGAAAAATAGAATTATGAGCATGCGGAAAAGATAAGAATTCTCGCCGAGGATAGCACGTAATTTAATTAAATCGATGAAGAAAAAGAGAAGTGTTAGATGTGCTGCAGACAGGAAGGAAAATGCTTTTGTTTTTAATACTTTGGTTTTACGTGTTTTTGGCATGGGAAAAATTAAATGTTAATTAATCCAAAAGTCATTTTACATTTCGATACCTACACTACCGCTTACAGATATTTGTCCAAAATGAAAAAGTAAAATTGTTCTACCTTAAATTATACTCAAGACCTGACGCTCTTCTCATTAAATTTTGAATTGTTTCGTTCGGTGTATTGGCCCATTCGTTTTGAAGAATATTTAGAGGTTATTGCCTCGAAGTAAAACCAGTTTTTCTCACTCTCCTATTCAGGGATTGGATTCAACTCCAGACTTTAAGGCGACTAAATCATATTTTCATTATGTTTTCTGTTTTTTTTCTGTGTCAAGCATTTCTTAATATTTTGGCAGCGTGTTTTGGGTCATTGTCATGCATAAATATAGGGTTTGATCCAATTAACCGCAAACGAGATTAAACTGCTTTTTTTTACGTTTACGTTCCTGAGATTATTTCAATTAATTATGTAACAAGCCACCTTATAGATGCTCAATTGATATCTGCATGCTTAAACAAAGAATCCTCTTACTGATTATTGACCTTTTCGTTAAGACTTTGAACTGCTATCGGTAGGCTAAAGCCATGTCTTTCTACGGGGTGTGATGGAATTTCCAGAGCACTAATAAAAAGAATCCCTACTTATTAAATAAAATTTGTATCACATACACTCAACTTATCCTTTTTGGAAGCAGTCGATATAAAAGAGGGGCAATGCAAACGATGCCACAATTTACAGACCTCTTAGGTTGTTAGCCCCTTATCCCAAAATTTTTGGAATGCATTATCAGTGATAGATTAATGACATTTCTATTTAGAAAAGATCCGTCAAATAGTAATCAACATGGTTTTATTATAGAATGAGAGCGTTGTTACCTCCTAGTAAAGGCACGCGATGATGGAATATTGTATTGGGATTCTGTAGACCTTACCAAAGCTTTGAACTGTGCAGATTACAGGGTTCTTTTAGACAAATAAGAAAGATATGGCTATGAAGTGATTATAGTCTTACTAGAGTATTAGATATAATTACGAATTACACCAGATAAAGGTAGACGTTCCTCAAGTATCCATATTAGGTCCCGCCCTGTTTACTATGTTCTTCAACTATCTCTTTCAATATTACTCTGGTACTATAAGTCCCTGATGTCATCTTTTTTGTTTTGTTATTTTGATATCAAGGACTACTTCAAAAGATAGGCGATTGTAAATGTGTATAGGTACATTCATACAACAAAAAAAATTTTTTTTTACATACAACATAAACGCAAACATTTTAGATCTCCCTGCTAAATTTTCAGTTTTTGGTCTTTTCTTTCATTGCCTAGATAGAATAGCATTATTTATTGACCTGGCTTTGATACGTTTTACTGTGATTATTCTCATCTTGAGCGCTAAAAAAGATTCATTAGAATAATAATACTAAAGAACAGGCATTATTTTTCTTTTGTGGCAAATATTGCAACAAATTTAGAACAAGTTCTTGCGATTGTGAACGTAATGATCTACCATGCCCTGACATTGTAATTTAATAGAGTTTAAGAAATTGTAAAACGAATATTTATAGCAAATGCAAAATAAACAATTCGATCAAATACGAACGTCGGAGCATAATGTCAAAGACAAACAATCTCAAAATGACAAATGTATGAATTTGTCACGGCGCGGCGTATAAAATACCTCCGTCTTTTTCGTGATCAAGTAAATTCTATGAACCGTATATTCGTGCTAAACCCAATAGAAACACATGCATTCGTTTATAGCCATCCTTGTTATACAAGTAGATACTGTAAACGTCAAATTAGATGGCGACCGGTGGGGATGCGCAGTAGTCGTTTTTATAAACGCGTACGCCCACTTACTGAAGTAGTAGTCAGACTATATTTGTCCCACTATTTCTAATTTTGCGCGGACTTACAACTTCAAATATCAAATTAAAATTTTCAGAAAATTCTATGTAAGTAACCATGATTACGAGAGCAGGCATAAGAAGCAACTCCTACCTCCTGTGTCATGGTGCCTATATTCTGTTGATTTTTGTTTTTGTAAAAAGTAAAACTGAATAGTAAATGTCCTTTCGCAAAACTAGTAATACATCCTTCAAAGTAGTGATAGTTCTTCAATTGAAAGCAAAGTTTATTGTTGACAATGTACAGGAACTAACAAAAAAAAAAGGTTCTACCACTTGTCTGGGGTTTACCCATGCAATTATACCTATTTTACCTCTACATAAAGAATTAGTTACAACAACACGGACCCACCTGTAGAAAGAAATAAACTGAACATGTATTGTACAGTATTATACGCCAATCGTAAACGTAGATTTTATTATCCAAACTTGTAGCCGTAAACAGTTAAATATGACACGATAAAATTTTCATTGGATGAATAATCGAATGGACTGTTTTGCAAATAATGACCCGGCAAAGACATAAACAGCTTGGATGATCGTAGAGATAGTCCTTTCTGTTAATTCGCATGCGTGTCGAATAATTTACCCGATTGTAAATACATATTCGGTGTCATGATTTAATACATAGGTTCCCAAAGTGGGCGATAACGCCCCCTTGTGGGCGCTGCAGGTCTAAAGGGGGGCGGTAAGAGACCCAGAAAAAAAATGGGGGCGTTGTGTAAAGGCTTAGGGGGCGATTTGTAATTTCATCTAGAATCTAGGAGGACTCTTAGACACCGACTGAGCTCTTGACTCTCGACTAGGGATGGGCGATAAACATCGATGTTCATTAAACATCGATATTTTAGGATCGATGTTCGATGTTTTTGCATCGATGTTTGCAATTTAGATTTATCGATAAACTATCGATGTTAGAAGAAATATAGTGAACATCGAACTTTTAAGCTTGACAAAATGTATTTGCACTAATCACAAAATAAAACAGCGGCCTCTGTTGACAAATACAAAAATGTTTCCAAATTAACAGCTCACATACAGGCTACGAGGATGTAAAATTGTCTACGAATAAAAGAAGTATTTAAATTACACAGTGCTATATCATATAAATTCGAATATTTCATTTTAGGCTCTTTTAAATATTACTCAGTATAAATATTTAAATAATATATAATTAAATACATAAATTTATAGTACTTTTAATGTGCAGAATAAAAGTTAAATTATGTATGCATGCAGAATAAGTGAAGGAGGTAAACGTATTTTCATAGAAAAAGAAGGGAGATAGACATTACCGATGTATACTTCTTCGGGAAATTCCCTAGTGCGTACAATCATACACGACGATACACGTATTAAATGCAAGATGACACATCAGAAATATAAAACCATATCCATATGTATCTCGGTATTTGCCAGCGTAGTCAAAAAAAATGCAAGACTATAAAATCCCAAATAAAAATCGTTCTCTTAAAAAGCTTTGATACACGTAAATGTATATATTTTTTAAGTATCAGACGATTTAAGTCATGTGGTTGTTTCATGCGTAATTGCATAATATTGTTTTTTTATATAGTTTTTTTTGAGTAGTTTCTAAAGTTAACTACATATTATAAATGTATATATTTCTTTTATTATTTTTTTTGAATAGTGATATCTTTTATATCATTTTGTTAAGGACGTAAATTAATTAAGTTATAATAAAGTTTTTGTTAAACTGCCAAAAAATAAATCTATAAATATAATTATCGATGTTTAAAAACATCGATGTTTGGTAGTCGATATTTTGCAACCATCGATGTTGATCAACGATGTTAACATCGATGTTTGATATCGATGTTTACCCACCGATGTCCCATCCCTACTCTCGACTACAGCTTGTGAACATCAACTAATATTAATTAAGAGATTGCTCAAACCAACTCGGTTCGATATTTCTCTCCGAGTAGTTCATATATCTGTCCTGTTTTATTGAATAAATAAAATAAAAAACATATCAATCGGTCGCTCCGTTTCGAAACGAAAAGAGACACAAACAAACAAATAAAAAGGCAACTGTATCAATCGGCTGGTTCATAGAATACTTGTTCTTACTTGTTGAGTACGATTGAGCGTCGAATGAGATAAACGAGTTTATGCATGTTTGTCTTATTCCTGTCGGTGCGTGCTGCTTATGCAATCCTATATAAACAACGTAATATTTATTTTATTTTCATTTGCGGTTTCGCGCGTAATAGATAAGCAGTACTTAAGTTCAACACTTATACTTACGTATTTCTCAAAACAAAACAATGTCGGAAGTAAAAAAGAAGAGACGGCAATACTGTGCGGAATATATTAAATTCGGATTCATTGAAAATCCTACAAACCCATCGTCGCCTTTGTGCCTTCTATGCCTAAAAACATTTTCGAATGAAGCAATGAAGCCTTCAAGACTTCAAGATTATTTGAATAAAATGCATCCAGATAAGAAAGACAAGAATGTAGCATATTTTCAAGACCTAGAGAAGAAGCATAATACTCGGCCAAGTGTAGCAAAACTCTTTTCGGCGGCTGCTAAGCAAGATGACGACGGACTTCGAGCTTCGTACAACATCTCTTTGTTAATTGCTCAAAAAGGCAAACCACACAACATCGGAGAAGTGTTAATTTTGCCAGCAATAAAGGAAGTAATAACTACTGTGCTTCATAAACCGGCCGCAGATATTATCGGAAAAATTCCTTTGAGTAATAATTCTGTGCAAAGACGAATTGATGAAATGGCCGGAAACATAGAAGAATCATTGTGCAATCATCTGAGGACTAGTCAATTCTCAATTCAGCTCGATGAGTCCACTTTACCAACTAATGAAGCATTGTTGCTGTCTTACGTGAGGTTTATTAAAGATGAGAAAATATGTGAAGAACTATTGTTTGCTAGAAATTTAGAGACCGATACAAAAGGCGAAACCATATTCAATACATTGGAAAAGTTTTGTGTTGAGAAAGAGATTCCCTTGAAAAATATTATATCAGTTGCTACGGATGGCGCTCCGGCTATGACAGGGTGCCATAAAGGCTTCATAGCGTACGTAAAAAATAAAATTCCAGATGTCCTTGCTGTACATTGCGTTATTCATAGACAACATTTGGTTGCTAGAAATTTAAGTGAACGACTATTTCAATCACTGCAATATGTCATCTAAGCAGTCAATAAAATCCGTAACTGCTCTTTGAATGATAGATTATTTCATCAGCTTTGTGTTACTAATGACGAAGATTTCAACCGTTTGTTGTTTCATACCGAAGTTCGTTGGCTATCAAGAGGCAATTGTCTGACTCGATTTTACAACCTGTTTGACTCTGTGATAGAGTTTTTGGAAACTAAAGATACAGAATTGCGCAACAAGCTCATTACATCAAAAAATGATATAGCTTACATGACAGACCTGTATAAATTGTTCAACAACATGAATCTCCAACTGCAAGGCGATGAACTAAATTTAATTAAAACAAAAAATGTCGTTGCTGCTTTAGCAGCCAAACTGCTTCTACACAAAAAGAATATGGGCAGACGTGAGTTTCATAATTTTCCGAATTTATCAGTATCCTGCAGTAACGACGACTTGTTTGCCTACTGCCAACATTTGGAAAAGCTCCACATTGACTTCACCGAACGATACCAGGATATTTTGAACTTGGAAATACCAGACTGGGTGTTGGATCCGTTTTCAAATGTCAACACAGCAATATCACCACATCTGGAAGAAGAACTTATAGAATTGACAACGAACGAGGAAATAAAAATCAAGTTCAAAAATGGCTACCAAGAATTTTGGCTACAAAAACCGATCCCGCAATTGTACCCTGGATTGTGGTCAATCATTCAACGATTCTTGATAGCATTCCCATCGTCATATTTGTGTGAACGTGGATTTAGTGCTGTAGCAACGCTGCTTACTAAAAAGAGAAATCGTTTGCATGTTACCGAACGTGGTGACTTGCGGCTGTTCTTGAGTAAATTGGAACCTGATATCAACAAACTTATTAAACAGCATCAGATTCATCCTTCACATTAGTTTTTATATTAGAATCGATTATGTTTGTTTTATTTTGAATTTTGAATAAAAGATACTTTGTCTGAATACTATAAAGTTGCGTTTCAATAATCATTCTCATTGGCAGGTGTAGCCCGTAAAAGTTAACTTGAGACCTGAGCGCCGTTGTGTACTACCTACTACGCTCAGGTCTCAAGTTAACTCATTCATTCTAAACGAGACTTTTACTATAACCCATAGTAAAAGTCTCGTTTAGAATGAATGTTTAATCTCCGCTAATATAGCTCACAATAATTAATTTAATTTGAAGTTATAGTGGTTTTTGAGTAGGTGAAAAAATGGGGGCGCTAAAAAATAATTTATTCTCAAAGTGGGCAGTAGGCAAAATAAGTTTGGGAACCACTGATTTAATATGTATAGTCAGTGCATATAAAATTAAAAAAGAAATTTATGAAAAATTTTCGTTTATAGAGTGTAATAGTTAGGAGAACAGTAAGGCAGCTTGAGGTAGTTTTTGCAAAAACCGTTCATTAATGATTAATAATAATGGTTTTGTGTTCATTGTACCAAGAGTTCAGAATTGTCCATGGTTTCGCTTCTACCTGGAAAGTTAGCTAGCAGCGCCTATCTATTATACATTATATTGCCTATGTATCTATTTTCCATAATTTGTACATAAGCATGCAAAACCTTACACAACCGTCCTTTCATAACGAATATATGACTTATGCATATAAAATTTAGATTAACTTTATAAGAATAATGGTAACATATTCATTACTGTTTAGCAACAATAATTACGATATTTACTTTGCCCCAGATTGTGCAGTTAAAATTATAACTAATCTTAAAGTGTGTTTATGTCTACTTCCCTTATTCCTGTCCATTCCTTGATATCATATCAAGTATTTATGAGAGTGTTACCAATTTGCAAGGCACTATCCTTCCTTATAACTTCATTGCGTATCTGATATATACACCGTGTTTCATGTAACTAGCACATTAGAAGTTTTTGTGCTTACAACGCGAATTTTTCCAGAAGTTTTGCGTTCTCACATAATTGACCGCAATATTTCAAGTTAAAATATTTTTAAACTCGTGCAACTTCCGGTTGCACCGGAAGTAGGCGCCATCTTTGTTATTTTAAATGTGACACCCTGTATTTTATTCGAGATTTGAATTGCTTATTTAAATAGAAGAACAGAGATACCGGGTTGGATTATGTCAAAGTCAACCGTTTCGGAGTTATTCAACTGTTTTCCATTTCTAGGGCACTTGAACGTAAATTTTAAAAGTTCTTTATCTGAGACATGAAAAAAGATAAACAATTGAAATTTGTTCCTGAGATAGTATTGTCCGATTCGAATATCACCAGGTATTGTCCGATTCGAATATCACCAGGTTTTGCAATAATATTACACAGGGTGTTCTCTAATTAATTTACAATTATACACATTTCAAATGCAAGAAACACAATTTTTTCAAATGAAACACCCTGTATATTTTCGCCTTTTCTGAAGCAGAAAAAAATTGTCTTTCGATCCACTATTACATTCCCTATACCTATCTCTAGAGGTTTTTGAGTTATTGGGGAGATCAGCCTGAAGGCCCGATATTTTGCCAAATAAAACTGAAAAAATAATAGATTAAGTATAGGAGGAGTGGATTAATAGTCATTTGTAAGCATGTTATGGGCATGGAAAAAAAGTCTTCTAGTTCAAAACCAAAAATTTATTAATTGCGAAAACATTTTTGATCTCACGGTATAAGTCAAACAAAGAAAACAAAAACAAATCTAAAACCAAATCACAGCAAGTGCTCAATATGTCCACCGCCTACTTCAATGCATTTATTTAACCTTGTTTGGAGCTGGTCAGTCGTTGCACGTTCAATCATTTGAACTTCAATTTGGTCAAATGCTCTTCGCACCCTATCCTCTAGTTCTTGCCTGGAGTTAACTGGTGTTGCATAGACCTCTTTTTTTTATGTAACTCCATAAAAAAAAGTCAACTGGAGTTAAATCCGGAGATCTAGCAGGCCAAAGACATGGTCCATTTGGACCAATCCACCTATCCTCAAATAGCTGGGTCAACTCTTGATATACAGCATGAGTAGAGTGAGCTGGAGCTCCATCCAGTTGAAACCAATAATAGTTTTGGTGTGGCATGTCATTGACTATGTTTGCCACCACTTCCCTAATGATTCGCAAATATCTTTCGGACGTTAGCCTTTCATCATAAATATGATAAAATACCCTTCCCCACCCTATTATGGCGAATACATTAAAACTAAATTGATATTGAAAATGGCTTACTCGTGAAAAGTGGGGATTTTCATCTGCCCAAAAATGACAATTTTTATTATTTACAACGCCTTGCCTGGTAAACTTGGATTCATCCGACCATAAAATCTTTCGTAACATGTCCGGATCTTCCTGTTTACGAATAGTTAGCCACTCACAAAAATCAATTCTTCTCTGAGCGTCTCCATTTCTCAGTTCGTGGACTTTCTTTTGTGCATATGGGTGCCATTTGTTCTTTGCTAGCACGCGTTGAATTGACGTCATACTAATATCTAAATCCACCTTTGCTTTACGTATCGAAGCATGGGGATGAGCTGTGAAATATCCCAGAATATTAATTTCGTTGTTTTCTTCACCTGTTACTGGTTTAGTACAATTTCTTTTTGTGTTCATATTCCAATGTCGCAAAAAATTTGTTTCAATTTTTGCAAATTTGAATCGATTCATCGGAGGCAAATTAGGGTATCTCTGATTGAACACACGACAAGTTCTACTTATTATGCGATTACATTCTCCGTGTATGTAAAATAAATTAAGGATACTTTCATTTGGATAATTATTATTATAGCCTTCCATTATGCACTAATCAAATCATTCAGTAAAGTACAAAAAATATCCAAGCATCAAATTAATAACACTGACAGCGAACGAAATTTTGACAACTAAACATTTTGTTACTTCCAAGGCATTCTTGAAATTGTGTGTGATAAATGGCAAAATATCGGGCCTTCAGGCTGATCTCCCCAATAACTCAAAAACCTCTAGAGATAGATATAGGGAATGTAATAGTAGATCGAAAGACAATTTTTTTCTGCTTCAGAAAAGGCGAAAATATACAGGCTGTTTCATTTGAAAAAATTGAGTTTCTTGCATTTGAAATGTGTATAATTGTAAATTAATTAGAGAACACCCTGTGTAATATTATTGCAAAACCTGGTGATATTCGAATAGGACAATACTTTGACTATCTCAGGAACAAATTTCAATTGTTTATCTTTTTTCATGTCTCAGATAAAGCACTTTTAAAATTTACGTTCAAGTGCCCTAAAAATGGAAAACAGTTGAATAACTCCGAAACGGTTGACTTTGGCATAATCCAACCCGGTATCTCTGTTCTTCTATTTAAATAAGCAATTCAAATCTCGAATAAAATACCGGGTGTCACATTTAAAATAACAAAGATGGCGCCTACTTCCGGTGCAACCGGAAGTTGCACGAGTTTAAAAATATTTTAACTTGAAAGATTGCGGTCAGTTATGTGAGAAGGCAAAACTTCTGGAAAAAATTCGCGTTGTAAGCACAAAAACTTCTAATGTGCTAGTTACATGAAACACGGTGTATATCATATAATGTAAATTATCTGATTTTCCTTTATAATACAATATATTCCATCATGGCGTATATATCTGTTCGTGTAATTTTTACAGTTTAATTACTCAGTAATATATGATAGGTAATAAGAATAGCAATTCTTGCAATTAAAAAATGAACTAACAACAAACTTGGATTGATGAATATCCAAGAAGATAAAATATAAATGTAAATATTATTTTAATGTACATTGTATCTTATTTTCATATATCCAAAAGAGTCTGTGAGCTGCTACCGTGCTTCGAACGACACGCAAGGCTGTTGGTGTCGCTCATTTTAGTAGTCGTTAGGTTATGTTAGAGGCGTTTGCGCGGTCTGGAAACGGGCCACAGCCAGAGGATTATTAATAAATATTATTTATTAATTGTTTTAAATATATAGGTATCATAAAAGTAATATTATATACCAATGTACAGAATCTATAATATTTGTATGTATTTCTATATCTTTCTCCTACTCCTATTTCTACACTTATTTTCGCGTACTGCATTCACAATTTAAAACACGAAAGATGGAACAAAAAGATCATATCGATACACTGAAAATTATACGCTAACTTTCCCGAAATCACATCGAAATGCAGATTGGCTAATTCACAAAATATCGAATGCTTGTTTCGGGCGTTGGAAATCCCTTTTCAAATTTAAATTCCAATGTAATTGACAAATTGAATTCTTCTTCCACTGAGATCTCGCAACGGAAGATAACAAAAGACTTATTTAATAACAATGATGGGATTACGTCGTTTCCAAAAGCTACTAAAACTTATTAATAAATTTCAAAGAAGTTAAAATCCAGTTTAAACTTTTAATCCTTTGTCGCTGGATTCGGGCGAGGTTTTTTGGTGTGTGTGCGTGGGTGGATGCGTCTTGTCGTTTATCTGTTTCTGGGACAAACATCTGACGCAACTTTTCGCCAGTGTAACGGGTAACTCCCTCTCCCCCCATCCCCCGGCGTCTTTTAACTTGATTTCGAAACTAAAGCGCGTGTTTACGGCTGCCCCCTGTAATGGAATGGAGGGATGTTTTAGGTATTTCATCTGAACTTTAGAAGAACATTAAATTTTCATTGCTTCGCTATTTTGGAAACTTCGATACAATTATGGATACAAATTGATGCCATTAGCTATTCCGAGCAGAACGATTTCGCCCTAAATGGTACTTCAAGAATTATATTAGTGACTTATAAAAGCCGAGATTCGTGACCAGAAAAAATGTTTTTGTGTCGTAAGTTTTGATTTTAAAGAGCAATGGATAATTTATTATAAATCATACATGTATTAAGTAAACAAAGAAATAGAAGACGCGTTAGCGTCGCTATATAGAAATAATGAATAAATAATTTGTTATCGTCCATCAATGGGTACGTACTTCGACTTTTTGTATTCTTGTCAGTGTAAAATGCCTGATTTTTTTTAATTTAGTTTATTTTAATTTAATAGAAAAAAAAAGAAATTAAATTAACCCAGAGATGTATAAAAGAAAGTGGGAATAGTTTTTGTCTATGTTTTTGTGTAATGTGAGAGTTACATACCTAAAATAAAAATGCTGTAAACCGTTTTTTGCAGAAATTTATTTCGAAATTCGATTAAAATGCCATCATATATAGGAGGGCCAAGCTGAAATTATTGAGAATAAAAAGCACGGTTAATATTTTCTATTTTCTTTTAAATATGCTCAGCAGTGATGCACTTGATCATTCTTTCTTTCCACTGTTTAAAAAGCTCCTAACCAAGCTCCTTTCGGAATACCTTCAAAATAAGCATGAACTGCGGTGGCAATCTCTTCTTCCGACAAAAACCATCTATCCCGCAAATTACGCGTAAACCCAAAAAATTGCCTTATGGGACGATGCATTATCATGGTGGAGCATAATTCCCTTGACTGGAACTCTATTGAACACTTCAGGCAAACATTTTTCAGTGTGCCGCATAGCTGTAATTGTCTTTTGTCCATCTAGCTTAATTGCATTTACTAAGCCGTACTTTTGAAGAATACCGCATACATAACCTTTTTCATAGCTTGCTGCTTCTTCGTTATTGTAGGAGTTTCCTCTTCTTTGTGAATCCATACACGACTCTTTTGGCGGGTAGGAAGGTCGAAAAAGGGAATACAAGTTTTGTCACCTGCCACTACTTTGAAAAAAAATTGGTGCCCGCCATTATTTAAGAAATTTAAAGTTTCATGGTAAATTCTCACACGCTCTGTTTTTTGGAAGTCAGAAAGGTGATGCTGCACAAAAGTACCTACCACTTTTTTTAAAGGCAGGTGATCGTGTATGATTGTTTTAACAGCTGAGGATCCAATGTTGAGTTGATGCTCTATTACCGCATAAGTGGCTTTATTGTCCTCTTCACTTATTATTCTGTTAAAAAAATAACTGCCCTAGTAGCACACAATATCCGGCCAACGTTGGCTGTCGGTCCTTTATTTATTGGCCTGACATCGGCATCTGATATCAATCCGATATACAAGTGTTAACATTTTACAATGTGGGATAAATATCACTGCATGATATTGGCCCAATATTCTGCACAGACATTTTTCCGATTTGAGCATTAACTTTATATTTCATAAGACAAATAAAGTACAGAGAATTTACTTGATTTGAACTACAAAATGAACAAACAAAAATGTGTTTTGTATTTGATAGATCACAACCCACTTGTTAGCCAATTATGTTAATAAAATAAAAACCTCTTTAAAAATACAAAATTTCAATAATGCGCCCGCGGGCGATGAGTCATGGGCCTCTCGTGTCCGGTCTCTAAAATTATTTATAAAAGTGTGCGTAGTACTTTTAATGTTAATTTGGTGAGAATCATTATTGCAAAAGCTTAATTAACTTTGAGGATCTATATATTTCATTTCACACACCAACAATTATTCATGGTACAGTGTGTAATATATTCTGTGATAAATTAATATAGACTATATCAATATTGTCTTGCAAAGTTAATACGATGTTGGCGTTTAATCGCAGAATAATAAATTGTGACGTCATCCCCTTTAATCTAAATTTATATCAAACACTGACCTACAACCAACATCACAGTGAAGTTGATATTATGTAGACATTTTTCTTTAATGTTAATAGTATGTAGATTTTTATTGTCAATAAAATATCAGTATTGGATATTTAACCAATATATTATCAATGTAGACAACGTTGGTCTGATATCAACCCAACGACATAAATTGACATTTACTTGATATAGGAATTTTATATTCGTACGACATTGGGTGGGGGTTTCTACCGATCTTAGAATATTGGAGTGACATTGGCCCGCTTTGAGGCCAACGAACTTGGCTACTAGGGTGAACATACGTGTGCACTTCTTTCTCATGATGCTACCAACAGCCAATCTGCTTTGGCGACCCGAACCGATTTACTCCTCTTCACTTTTAATCCCCACCCAACAAATATCAAGACATCACGTTACTCACTTCACCTTGGGAGCGTTAAAAGAAAAAGTCCGGTTCATATTTGATTCGCCCTCGTACTTATGACTGATGCCAGATGAATATTTCCCGATTGCTTGAAATTTCGCTTTTAACATAGACGTTTTGCATATACAACCTGTTTACTAAGAATGCGGCAAAACTTATTTACATGTTCAGTAAATAGACTGTGTGTTTGTATATTTTTAAAACTTATATTAAATAATTTTAAATATTACTCTATAAATCAGTTTTATATATGCCTTCCTAACTAACTTTCTTAAGGAAAAATGCATTTGTTCAAATATCGGCAATGCAATAGAAGTAATACTTTTCCCCATGCCAGCTACCTACAACTGAATACTTCACAGAAACTATCTAATTTTTAGAATTCTTATTGATATTGTAATAATTAATTAATTACACGATTTATTTGTTAAAATTTTATAGTTTTTCTTTCATTTATTCAACAACTTTTCGAAATATTATATGTCAGAGGAATGTGACATATTAAGATGAATGGTCATAAAAATAAAAAGGTATATACATGCGAAAGCCCTATATTTAGATAACCAAAAATATACTTAATTGGTAAGTTAAAGTCCATACAGGGCGTGACAAACTGACAAAAGAAGTTTTAAAATTATGATGAATAGGAAAATATTAGGACATTGATGGACTAATCGCAATCGGCAGAGTCACGAAATACTCACGGTCAAGGGATCAGCCCCTGACCCCCTGACCGATATTTCGACTAAGAATCGTAATTTTCGTCGTAGAAAAAGTTAGAATAATGAATTTCAGTCTCGATTGGATTCCGCTTTCGGTCATTAAATTCAGCGTATAGAGACAGTTGTCGTGAAGACAGAACAGCAGCAATGTTTTTGTCGGTAAGAGCCGCACGAGGACACGTTCCTTTTTGATGCTGAACATAATTCCTTATATCATCGGTAAATTGTAGCCAAGGAAGGTGCTTGTTTATTAAAAACTGAATCTAAACTTTTTTGGCACTCATAAGCGCTTAAACCACTTTTAAAATCACAGTAAATTATGATTCAAAAGTGCTCTCTAGTTAATTCCATTTCCTTTTACTTTTAAAAAATAAGTAGTTATGTTATAACGAACGGAACTTTTCAACAACTCAACGTTATATGACAGATAAATAGTTGCTCTAAATAAACACAGTCTACTAGATTTTCTTATTCTCAATAAATTCAGCTTATCCCTCGCACATGCACGCCACTGATTCCATATTAAACACTTAGACCATTTAAACATATAGACAGGCCTTAACTATTAAGCAGTGAAGCAAACATATATCTATGCGGGTGACGTCACGGGTGGGCCCGATGTAAAACTACATACCTAGACTTTCTACTACAAAAGGAAAGAAATTCCTTCATTTTAATTTAATAAAAACCCCAGTCCTCTTATTTGAAGAATATCTGTTACACACATTATAATCATGATATTTTAAGAATATTTATAAAACAAAATCCGAACATACAACCCAGAAATTTCGTTTATCGTACCCTATCGTACTTACCTCAAATAACTATAAATTTTTGTAAAGACCAGTCAATTCCATTTACTGTTGGTTATTCAAAAATAAAACTCAAAGCAATTTGTGGTATACATTTATTATTAAAAAAAAATGAGATGTGGGCACCACACGACTTTCTTATACATATATGAATTTCAAATTATGCAAAGTTGTTTTAAATTAAACTTTAAATACATTTATCCTCTTAAAAAAATACGTCTGTGAGTAAATGTGTCCGAATTTTGAAAATTCATTTATATAAAAATTATTTAAAATCCTATTCTAAGTATGTACTTCTAGTCTCTGGCTTTGTGAGATATTTGCAAGAAAATACTATTAGTTAAGAGTAAAGGTTACTTCCGGTCCGAATTTTGAAATTTTGTTTATACAAAAGTTATTCCAAATCCAGCTCTAAATACTTTTGTACTCTTGATAAATATATATAGAATGCATAATTTACGACATATTTGCAAAAAATCGCTATAGATAAAAGTGTTACTTCCGGTCCGAATTTTGAAAAAAATGTTATACAAAAAGTATTGGAGATTAAGTTCTAAATACTTTTATACTCGTAACGTACCTGTCTAACAAGCATGGTTTGCGAAATATTTGCAAAAAAACTGATTTTCGATAAGAGTAAAAGACCTACTTCCGGTAGAAATTTCAAAAAACTTTTATAATAAATTTTTCCTCAAATTTAATTCTGAGTACGTATGAATTCTTTATAAATTTGTTCAAACTTAGTAGTTGACGAAATATTGGCAAAATTCAATTTTTTCACTGAAGTAAACTACTACTTCCGGTCTACCGATTTCACTGAAAACCTAATCAGATCTCAAGAGAGAGATTTTATAGATGTAAATACAAAATTTGAAATTGATATCTACAGCTGTGTGTGACCGCTATCATGGTCACACACACAGAGAGAGAGACAGACATTTTTTGAAACCCACTTTTATGGAATCAGGGGACTTCAAACCGTGGACATCTGCAAAAATCTGGAGGTCGAAAATTTTCGTCATCACAATACTTTCTTATACTACGTATAAGAAAGTAAAAGAAATTTATTAATTTAATACTTATAAAAATGATTTTGTATTTTCAATTATTGTCCAGAAAACAAAATTGTTTTATTTAATTTATTTCTTAATTTATTAGTATATCTGTTCATGCATTCACCTTGATTATATAGCCTAATTTTACAATAATTAAAACATAATTTTAATTAAATTTACAATATGATTATTGTCGACATCGTGGTCATACATGTGTTCTTTGTAATTGTTGACAGTTGTGCCATGAACACTGCTCAGAACTATTATACATAATTTAGCTATTAAATTTTTGTATTGTACCATAATTAAAATTAGAACGATTTAATCAATATTAACACTGTATCTATATGTGCTATAACGTTAAAACGGATGTTAGACATACAACAACAGCAGAATTAAACCCACCCGTGACGTCACATGCCTGCGTTATGTGTGCTTAAGTTCGTATTCAAGGCGGGACGGAAAACGGCGTGTCTATATGTATAAATGGTCTAAGATTAAACACATACAACTGCAACTCTCCAACATGTATTTTTTAAGTATTATAATATTGATTTTTAACGAATTGTTTAGGGATACATTTTGCATACAAATCCTACGAGATTTTTTAGTGATTCTATAAACTCGAGTTTGTATTTTTCCACTACGAGGTAGTGTTTGAAAGACACTTCCTTTAAACAATTAAAAATTGCACGACTATTTAACCAACCCCCCCCCCCCCCCACCACCACTAAACGATTCCTCGCGCGACACTCGATAACGTGTTTCCCCTTCTTTGCCTTCCGCAGTAATAAATCTGAATTAAATGTAAATCAATACAAAGCACAGCAGCTGCTCGTAAATATCTTTCCGAAAGCTAAACATAAGGATTTTTGACACACATTTAGTAACTTAGCTTGCAAATTCGCGACGACAGACGTTCGGGTCGGTTGCCAAACCGCTTAACCTCCTTTTCGATACACGTTACACATCGTGTAGCAAACGAGGGTACAACATACTCAGCACGTGCAGCAGTTAGAATATATTAACGAATAGACCTCGACTAAATAGAATTAGCGATATTATGCGATATTATTCAAATTTAGAGAAAGGGTTCTTCTGATGGTAAATATAGAACGATAGATTGCATACTGCAAACTATAATTATTATTCAATATCGACCGGAGATAAAACTCCGAGGTAATAATAAACGGTAGTGCGTAGCGCTACTCACGCTACCGTGGAGCCAAGTTTATTTTGAAAAGTTTATGTGGCATGTATTGATATTGGTAATTCAAATTGGACGAGTCATAATTATTCATTTTTCTGTTAAACGTGACTTATCAAATTTGCAAAATGACAATTAATGAAATGGGAGTAAATTCAAGTAAAGTAAACTCGCGTGCTTCGATATCTTTAAACCTCTGCCACCCATTATTTTCCAGTTGTAAGGTCCATACAGAAACTGTGTTTTCTATTCATTCGGGAACAATGATATATTCAAACATAGCAACGCATAATTTGACGACACCTTTAAGTAAATATCCGACTTGTACAGAATTAAGTTTTATTAACTTTTGCTACTTGTCTCACTGGTAAAGACATACACAGCCATATATAGCTATAAACAATGCACAGGACATACATTTCACTAACTTGCAAATTGCAAAGAAGATTCAATAATTTAATCAATAATATTATATTTGAAACAGTCCATGAAGTACTCTTGAAGAGAATAATATTCTTTATCCATTAATATTTCCTTTACCACTTTTTGAATTTTGCATAGGAAGGTTTTTAAATCATCAGGTAGCAGGTTATATGCGTTTGTCCCGGAATAGTCCGTAGTTCGTTCTGTCATTCTCAAGCGATGACTCGAAGTCCTAAGTTGTTCACGCGATCTTGTGAGGTTCTCCCTGATTTTTCCTATAAGCCCGCAACTTAAAAATTAAAACAAAGAGATTTCTGAACAAACATTACATAACACAGATTTAAATAGTTGTGGAAAATCCCAACATAATAAATTAAACCTTTTAATTAAAACTCTAACCAAAATCTCCTAGTCATCCCCCAATTCCCAAGCAAACTTCGTAAATATAGAAATTTTAATTTAAAAGCAATCCCTAAAGGACCCCACCCCCTTAATCCATAAATTAAACTTTCAATTGCTTCTATTTGTTGCAAAATGTTCCCTGTGTTCGTGCACATACGTAAGTAGAAGCAAAACTAAGAGATACTGCGACGCCAGGGTGAGTATATATTCTTTTCTGAAGTAGCCCATACATGAATCGCGATACTGCAAGTTACATAGTACCCTTAATGCTCTTTCCAGCAAGATAAAAATCTAGCTCGCTGCAACAGATGTTTCCCAGAATAGAACAGCGTAGCTCTGATGGGATTGGAAAAAAAGAATACTAACTGATTTTTACGGCTTCATGTTAGCAATAAATTTAATTCTCCTCATTGCAAAAATCGCACTAGATAATGTTTTTGCTAGGTGGTCTGTGTGCATTATCTATATACAAGCCTAGGAATCTTAAAAACATTTTTTCAACATTTGGTCTAGTGGATAGCATTTGCCGTTTTGTCTTATGGGTGTTCAGTTTTAATTTGTAAGTATTTAACCATTCTTCAGCTTCAGCGATTGTCTTTTAATAAATACTCTCTACATCTTTTTCGAAAGGAGTTCTAGCTAATATGCTGGTGTCATCTGCATTTAAACATGTTTTTACATTGTGTAAATAATTTTGCATATCATTCACAAATATTATAAATAACAATGGGCCCAGAATGTAACACTGTGGTACACCATTTCATCACCTTGGACAACTTCGAACTGTCATGTCACACCTGAGATCTTTCCTCCAGATGCGACTTTAGAAGAGCCAGCGGTAATCCTATCACATCATAGAGTATTTCGTGATTTACTGAGTCAAAAGCCTTGCGTAAATTCAAGACATTCATTAGGACCATATGTCCCTCTTCGTATTCTGCGTATATATATAATTGAATTTTTACATTACTGTCGTCGTTGTTTATCTGTCTTTCCTATACTCTTGTTGTTTACTTGTGATTATTTTGTTTCTTTCAAGAAATTCTACTAATCTTGGGGCAATTATGATTTCAAATATTTTAGACAAAAAATCTTCTTTTGGAATAGGCACTCTTGATACCTTTAACTGCCAGGGAAAGTAGCTTTGGTTTATGCTAGCATTTATTAATTTCTATTTTAATATCGATAATAAAATTTTCTGGGCATCTCATATACATCACGTATATTTTTGTTCATTTCAGATTTCTTGTTCTGTTACAGGTCTGAAGTAATAGTTATTTACGTATCAAGGGAGTAAAGTAATATTTTATAGCCGACACATGGCTACTGAGCTCGAGGCGAAGCCGAAAGCGTAACCATGTCGAGACTGTAATATTACTTTGCTCCCGTGTTGCGAACAACATTTTTTCGTCCGCGTCATCATTTTTACTTAAAAAAAAATACAAAAGTCACTCATTGTTAAGATTAAGAAAAGAGACGAATTGACGGCTTTTTAATTTTTTGACAGTCACTGATGTCTTGTCAACTGTCAAATTGGATGTAAGCAGCCGTGATGAATATATTCGTAATTGTGTTGAATATGCAACACAATATACACCACAGCGGTTGTTATTGTTTTTTCTTTCTCTGTGTAATGAAATATTGTATCTATCTATCTCAGCACGGGGATGTAATGTATTGAATTCCCTTGATTTGTCGTAGCTAAGGTTACGTCTTCGATAGTAAGTCAATTATGTTCTCTTTACATAGTGAAGGGCGAACAAATATATTTTTCCGCTTTTATAACTCGTCAGTAGCAGATTTGACACTGTTTATTTGCTTAGCGGTTTCAGATTTATTTAGGTTATTTGCCGTTAAGCTGTTGTTTTTCTTTTTTGTTTCCGTTTCTTGGTTTATTAGTTTCCATATATGTATCTTGCATTTTATTGCCATTTTATTTCAAAAAATTACTACATTGTTTTTTCTTATTTTCAGTCATTTTTTGTAGATCTCGTCTTTATATTTTCTATAGGTATTATATAGACTGATTCTGATTTTGTCACCTTATCTAGTTGCTACTGAGTCTAGTTTATTTTTATATTATAAAGCTTCTCATCCAAGACATGTACTTTACCAAAAAACTGTTTGGTATCGAAATACATATGAAAACGAAATTACAGTCAACAATAATTAAATAACAAATATTAGAGAATTCAATACAGAACAATGCGGAATTCCTTATAGAGTTCGAGAAGCAGAAGAAATACATACACGCCACACGCTGAATTGTATTTGTTTAATATCCTTAGACGTAAAAAGATATATAAAATACAGTAATAATATTTTACGACAATCTCTGAACATTTCAAAACAAAACAAAAACGTAAAAAAACCTCTGTTTTCTTCCTGTCCTAAATAGCATCTGTTACCTGATATTTTACACGCTTATCGCGCGTTATTTGATACACGATACAATAAAAAAGAACGAGCGCTGCTCTAATCCCAGTTGGCGTGGGGCAGTTAAAACCCAGAGAGCCGTCAGATCTGCAACACAAACGAATCGGCACGTTTTTAACTGGAATCGGTCATTAGGGCTAGTGTCAGAGCGGCTCACCGTATCTATCTCTGACAGCGCGAGAGAATTTGGCCGGTCTATCCCGGGTCTGACTGGTCTACACATCCGTCGAACCGAACCAAGCGAGCAATTCCGGTAAATCGTAATTGACCCAGTTTTTGGCGAGCTTCCTGTGCGCGGTTATTTTTTTCGTCCCTGCATGTTTACCTGTGCTTTATCGCGTATTTTAGTTTCGACGTATCCCGTTTTGAATTGTTTCAGTTTCTTTTTTTTTTATTTTGTTCGTTGTTTGCTGCTGCTGTAGTGTTTTATTTGAACGGGCAGCAAGGAATAATGGATTCCACGAAAGTATTTATTTGCGCTGAAAATCGTTGGTAAAATCCTGGAATTTTTAATGAAATGAAAGTCTTTTTAATTTTTGTTCATATTTTTAGTATTATTGATTGCACAATCAAAATATATATATATTAGTATATATAATGACGAAAAGCAAAATGTATTAATGTATCAGTTGTGCTAGTTATATCTGAAAAATCACTGAATACACTGCAATCTCAAGTCAAAGTCTAATTAAAAAGAGGTTTTTCATTTTTTTTTTAAATTAAAGAAAACCTAAATATTGTTTATCAAAAACAGTAATTATACCAAAATTTGAAGAAGTCAGTTAAAATGACTGATTGCCTACAATATACAGGAAATGTATTAAAAGTGAATATCTTGGTGTAGCAGCATTATAAAATGACAATTTGACAGCAAGCTGCCATCTAAAAAGTTTTAATGACTAACAAGTTGTAATGACAAAAAATGGAAGAAAATGCTTTATTGTTTACATTTTCACATTTATACATTTCATTGTTTCCATTACATGTTAGTCATTGAACCTTCTTAGATGATATCTTTCAAATTGTCATTTTATGGTGACGCTACACAAATATTCATTTTTAATACATTTCTCATATACAGGGTTATGACAAAGTAACGCACAAAATTCATAAAACGTACAATGTTCATTTTTGAAAAAAATGCAAAAACACGTCAAACAGTTTATTTTATTCCGAGTCTTTTAACATAAGTCAAAAAAATAAAACGTCAAATTTGTCAAAGTTATGACGTCATCAATATTTTTTTTAAATATGAAGCTTGGTTTTTTTTTTACTTTATTTGATAAAGCTTGTTTTTTTGCATTATAAAGAAATAATTGAAGTAGGCGTCACATAAGAAAAAACTGAGAGAATTAATAAAAAACAAAATAAACTTTATTATAGTAATAACATTTAAATTAACTAAACAGTCCATTAAACCAAAACGATTGTTCAAACTGTGTCCCATTCACTATCTGACATTAATAATTATTAATTCTTTTAATATTCAGTTTCTTTTCATAAATTCAAAAACTTGTTTATTTTGTTTTTTATTAATTCTCTCAGTTTTTTCTTATGTGACCCCTACTTCAATTATTTCTTTATAATGCAGAAAAAGAAGCTTTATCAAATAAAGTAAAAAAAAACCAAGCTTCATATTTAAAAAAAATATTGATGACGTCATAACTTTGACAAATTTGACGTTTTATTTTTTTGTTAAAAGACGCGAAATAAAATAAACTGTTTGACGTGTTTTTGCATTTTTTTTCAAAAATGAACAGCCTGGATGTATAACAAGAAAAAAAGAATATTGGGTAGAATCAGCGGATTTTACCCAATATTCTCTTTTTCTTGTTTTATTTTATGTATTCGCGATAATTCCTCTTTTTATATATACATTATATCTTTTCTTTTCAAATAAAAAGAAGGAACTCGATTAAAAACTATAATTTAAAACTGATTCGAGGGATAAATAATGCGAGTAATCTATCCATAAAAATGCCGAATGTTTTATAATACAGCACAAAGAAACAGCAGACATACGTTGATCTATGTCAATAACGGAATGTAAACATTTGTGATAAAGTATTTGTTTCCGAAAACAGCAGAAATACAAAGTATGTTGGGATTTTTAGATTTAAAAGAAAGGTCTAAATTTGACGTTACGAGCATGTCTATATAAATTAAATAGCCTTTCCTATTAACACTACTAAGAAATACAATAAAGCATGACTTAATATATCAAATGATTCACAAAACCAAACATTATTACAGATAAAATAAAAGTCATCGAACTTTGACACAGTATATATGTGAAAAGGATATATTTCCTATATATTTCAGTATATTTGAAAAACCTCAAATATAATAAAAGTAAACTAAATACTCGTTACTAAACTTCTGTATACATGAAAGTCCAGATTTATGGGTTTCATTTCATCCCAACCAAATATTTAGCACTGAAGTAGTGCTTGAACGTGGAAATAATATCTTAAACTTTAAACTTTGCCAAGATTCTCTCCGTAAATTTAGTTTATATTTTCACCGACTTCATTTAAACTTTGAATCTTACCGCTATAAAATTGTCACCTTGGATTTACATTCATCGTAAAAATTGAAATGTTTCGTTTCTCGCGGAACATATTTCTATTTTAATTGCAAAATACATCTGATTGGATTTAGTGTGTCATTTCATACGACACAAAATATATTTAACATACATGTGATGATCTTCAAACTAGATATTAATTAACTTAACAACTGAAGAAATGAAAATAAAGAATGGAAAGAACTTTCGACTGATTTTGTATTCCAGGTTCAGTCTAGGATATAACAACGCATAATATTAAAATATTGTTGGCGCCTTTCTGCATTCTCCAAAGGAATACAAAAATACACAAAATTCTCAGACAGGGGGCAGCTCATTTTTTCATTTGCAATTAGTTTGACAACAAATTAAAAAAATGAGGTGTGTACACCACACGACTTTCTTATACGTATGTGCGTTTTACTCGTAAATTATACAAATAGTATTCAAAATGAAGCTTTAAATATATCTTACTCATAATGTAACTGCCTAAAAGGCATGACTTGTGAGATATTCGCAAAAACCTGATTTTCGATAAGAGTAGTAGACATACTTTCTGTAGGAATTTGGAAAAACTTTTTAAATAAAATAAAGTACTAGGTACTTCCGGTCTACCGATTTTACTGAAAATCTAATCGGATTTCGAGAGGGCGATTATATCCGTAAATATAATGTTTGGTATCGATAGCTGTAGCAGTTTGACCGCTATTGTGATCACACATTTTTCAAAAATCAGTTTTTCGGTATCAGGGGATTTCAAATCGTTGACATTTGCGAAATTCACGAGATTCATCATTACAATTACAAAGTAGAAAGTAAAGTACAAAATGAGCATTTGTTTAAGATGTATTTGTGTCCTTGGCTTCTTTATTTATTTTACTAACAGAGCAAAGTAAACAAAACAAAAAAGGGATATGAAACACAAAGTGGAACGGAGCGATACCATGTTTAACGAATTTTCTATGATTTTCGGTTTGTTTGGTATTTATGCAATACTAGCTGCCTGTAGCCCAGCGTTGCTTGGCCACCGCGTTAATATCAAATTGCAAATGAACCAAAATAAAACTGACGCGCACAATTTTTTCTCGCAGAATCACTCCCCTCAATCAACAGTCAATAGGTCCGCTATTGTATAGAACAATGAAATAAGAAAAAAATACCTTCATACACACAGTCGGTGATGTGTATAGCGATGCCGGCAGTGTGTATGTATATAACGCGCCGACTATGTGTCTTTCGTTTCTTATAGAAATTCATGTAATTTCACATATTGTTAATTTTCTCATAAAATTTGGAAAAAAAAATGATCACAACTTTTCACAAAATCAAAATCGATTATGTAGTTTGCGAGTTTAAATAACAAATTGAATGCTTTTGGTTTTTGTATAGTGATCGTTATTCTCTGGTAGGCTTTTTCCCGGAATCAACAATACAAGGCTTACTGATGATATAAATACTACAACATATTTTCACTACATCAAAAATGCGTTAAAAATAAAAAAGTACCCAGCTACCTACAATTTATTTTATTTACTGCGAACGAATCGCTTTTTTCAGTTTTAGTTATAGACATACAATCATGGAATTCTTTTGTAAATTATCTCAGAGTTTACCATACCGTATGTAATAAGAAGATAAATTATAAAAACTTGTATCAAATTAGTAAATTTATTAAAGCAACTTCATAATGTTATTCTTATAGTTAATTTCCTGTTCCGGTCTGAGAAGTTAATTAACTTTAATAAAAGCAACTAATTGTATTGCAGCGTTTTCGGGGTCGAAATAAACAACTCGTGCAAATGTTTTGAAACAGTCTGTATATTTACACACTGAA
Organism: Amphimallon solstitiale; assembly: GCA_963170755.1. Classification (NCBI taxonomy): domain Eukaryota; kingdom Metazoa; phylum Arthropoda; class Insecta; order Coleoptera; family Scarabaeidae; genus Amphimallon; species Amphimallon solstitiale. The sequence goes on from OY720675.1 coordinate 251,308,131, forward strand.
AGCTAATCACTATATAAAAATGTAAAATAAATGTATCGCACTTAAAACTTCTACAAATAAATTAACACACGTATTTATTTCTGTCAGTACTATTTATGTCAGTAATATTTATGTATTTTGTGAACTATAATAAAACTGCACTATTCACGTTATTTGTGTTTATTTGCACTGTACGAATACTATTCAACGAATTCCTTCTTTCTGGGCACCGGCCGCTTTATATATCGGCATATAAGACTCTAGAAATATACGCGAAACCTCTCGCTTCATTCTCGATAGCCCGAGAGAAGAACTAGACTTTCTGTCGCTTACGCATTTCATATGTGTGGATGATTTATGACTTATTTACGGTGCTTCGCGTCGATGTTTACTTTTCTTTTGTGGACTAATTCCATTACAGTATTATATTTGCTCTGACGAAGCTATGAAAAAAAGATAAAAGCTAAGTATTTATACTGTTTCCTATGTAAACTCATAGATTTCTTTCCTAAATAATTAAGGACTAGGGGATTGTTTAACGGCATACCTTAATGATTTTTAATCCGCTCTTCAGTAGTGCATGATTTTTTAATATTCTTAATTTTAGGAGTATTTTATTTATTTAATATTATTTCATAGTTGATTTTTAGTTTTAAGTCTTTGTCCAACAGGGCAACAACACAATAGCAACTTAACTTTCAAAGTGAAATTACTACCGTAATTGTTTCGTCAGTATTTATTATATCTGGCTTGACATATATTAAATTAACTACCGATGGAAATTTAATTTGATTTTCCCGGAACTGAAGGGAATTCAAACTACTACTACTACTAGGTACTACGATTAGGACGGAACAGACTAATAATGGGCATTATTATTAGATAAATGAACTCCCTCGACTGGATATAATAGAGGCAGCAAGCTACTCGAATGCTGGATTTAGTTTACCTAATTTGATAGGCTGCAATAATGACCTTACGTATAATTGGACAGTTAATTACGTAATATGGGCTATTTATAGTAATAATAGCTTATTGCCAATATGAAAAAGGACACGGGGAAGGTACATAAAAGTAGTGATAATCGTGAAGGAAAACTTGCTCCTGTGAAAGATCATAAACCATACTGGGGGTGTAAATGAGTAACATATATGAATAATTGTGAATAATAACGTAAAACTAGTACAATTTTTATCAGGCATTAACACAAGTGTACAGGGTGAATAAATTTCGATTTTTCTATAAGAGATAAAGAAAAATGGACCTGCTGTCGTCCATAGTTTTTTTTTCCAGTAACTTTTCTATAATTTTGGGGGGGATATCCATTACTATAGGCAGTTTGAAAACATTAAATATAAAGAAAACTAAACTTGTAATCAGTATATCCCTACAATAAAATTGAATCATCTCAATATGTATTATTGTTGACTTATTTTGGCAGTGTTAATCAAGAAATTCCTAACATTATTTCTAAACATAACATTAAGTAAAGTATCCTGTAAGTTATAGGCAAGCTGATAATATCCTTTTTAAAGCTTGAATGGTGATGGTATCTGAAAATTTCGCTTGTTTTTATATAACTTGGAAAAAAACATTCTAAATATTACATTTAGTAATCATCATTATCTAAATTAATATTTGTATGATTTATTAAAAAACATTGCCTTTCTTCGTAATAATTAATATAGAATGGAGTGTGTTTTGGGTGGGGATTTTTTTTTTCCGGAATTTGATGTCTGATATCTATGACGTGGTAAATACACATACAGTAGCGTTAATATCCTATTGTTAGATATCACATTTCATTACTCGTACTTTATAAATAGCATATTAAATAACTGATTGATTGGAGAGTTACTTGTTGAAACTTCATTTTAATAATTAATAAGTAAAAAACACAAATTTTCGTTTCAAAAATATTTAATGTAGACACTACATATTACCGTGATCCTTGCATATTTAAAAATAAGAATAATATTAAGAACTAGTTTAAGTGTTAAAGAAAATATTAAATTTAAGTTTAAAAAAAATGTTTACTGAAAATTTCAACATCATACAATACAAATAACACAAGTGTATGATGGGTTGCATATATTTAAATATAGAGAATTCAAATATTTATTTATTGTTACATTATAGGTTAGATAAGTATTAAAATTAAGTATTAAATAGGTACAAAATAAAAATAAAAAGGTACTTAAACCTAATAAAAGAGAGTGAGTCATTTAAACACTATAAAACTATATGAATTGGTTCACATTCATTTTGCACGAGACGAAAATATTGCAGAATAAATAATGTGAATTTAAAATGTGCACAATGTGACAAATTTTATAAGAAAGATTTTAATAAATCATGCGTAAAGAATATAAAAGTTACCTCAAACTTATGACTATAAATAAAAAAGGATATAAGTTAAATATTATAACACGAAATGGTCAGCAATACAAACAACAGCTGAATGAATAAAAATATACGTTCATGAACTTGTACGTGTAAGCACAGAAGTTTCATAGACTGTGGAAAACTTGTATGGTTTTGAGAGCTAGAAAGAGAAATATAGTATAAAAATGTGTTTATAGTTTCTTGCAGATAAATGTATTACCGTGGAAAAATCCTAGGTAGAAATGAAAGACGACGTTGTGGAACCGACTAATCGTTGTAATATAAGTGATATGGGAAGAAGAATTTCTGTCATCTGCAATGTGTTTCCGATTTTACCAGGTCCAGACATTTCTAAAAGAAAATTAAGGATTATGTTAGCGAATGGGAGAAGAAAGTATCTAACAAATAATGAGAAAGGCAATAAGTTTATAAACAAATACAAGGAGGGACTGTATTAAGAAAAGTACACCTGCCGTTGGAGATACAGAACAATTAAATAAGAAAACGGTTTGAAGTGTTGACGTTTGGTGGATGAACTGTCAAAGACAATATGTGCGTGTGTGTTAGTGTACCAACGACAACTTGCAGAAAATGAACAGCAGAGATTCCATCAAAGATGCTTTAATACCAACCTAAAGTTTAGTTAGAAGGAGGGTGCGATCGACAGTCGTTGTTCTTTTGTTTCGGGTATAAATTTGAAAAGCAGAAATCAACATGAATTAATTCTTATTTCGACATCGAAGGAAAAAGACAATTTTTAAAAGCTAACCAAGAATAAAAACGTAGGGTTGAATACACTACGATTAGACGTATAAGTATTTAGTTTGTATTAGAACATAATTTCAATTTTCATTTTCATTTTTATTTAGAATAATTTTCTTTTTGATAATTTTATATTTAAATATGGAGATGCCTAAGGCAGAGTTTGAATCGATATTTGATGAAACAAAGTATGTTGTTAAATTGTAAAGGATTATTAATGCTACAATGAGTTTCTAAGAAAACAACGTGAAAATGTTTATTCTAGTATAACGTTGAGCAGTATGAGTTAAATAGATATTATCCTGTTAAAATAATAGTTCATTAGTTTTTTTTTTATAATACAGAAAGGATCATTAATGGTGTTGGGTGTTTCGGAGAATACTACGTGCGAATGTTTATTCTCGAATACATTATCAGGCATCGTTAATTTTTCGCATTTTATCATTAATTTAAAATTTCAAGAACATAATAATATATAAAAAGGGGAATGTTTCTGTGTGGGGGATATTGAAGCGCTAGCAACAATACGTGCGATTGGTTGCGGCTAGTGGTCAATTCGGGCCAATCTTTGAACATTAACCATTGCGAACTTCTAGATTATCAGGGCATTACGTGCAAATATAAAGTTTCTGGTAAAATAGAATTAGCTCAATACTAACCTATTGGGAATCGAGTTTAGCGTTGTCTAAAACAGAATAAATATCTCATGACTACAACTATAAATATATATATTCTATAAAACATTATAACCGAAAGATGGTAGAAATGTTTTCTTTCTATTATTATTGTATTATAAATTTTAATGTGGATATAATATAGCGATGCTATCTATAATTGATATTCTAATAAAAATATACAAATATGATTTTCATATAAACTTAGTCTTTTCTTTAACAAAAAATTATAACCATATCCCAGAATAATACTAAGCAAGAGATTTACCAGGAGACAGAAGGGGCTGAATACACTGCTAGAACTCAAAAGTACTTACAAAGTACATGATGTTGAGAAATAAGTTCATACATCGAATATAAAAAATAATACATTTATATTTAATAAATGATGCTGGTACAGCACACAGCATAATTTATATGGCTATGCCCACCGTGTGGCAATACTACATTTATTATAAATAAATAAGAATATAAAAATTATCATTATTTTAATAAATTATGTTGATGGACCTATCACAGCAATATGTTTCACCACACTGTGGCTTCATGACCTGATGAAGCCATAGTGTGGTGAAACGTATGTAGTATCTACATTAAGTATTTTTGAAACTAAAATTTGTGTTTTTTACTTATTAATTATTAAATAGCATATTGCCGAGAAATATTTACAGTTTATTTTTTTATTAATACAAAGACATTATAAAATAACTTCATTTATAATATACAAATTTAGTATAACGAATTAATGGAATTAACAGATATTTAGTTAAAAACTGCGCTTGTGCAAAAATTACTTATTTGAGAAATTTAAAAAAAACTCAGCAGCGTTTTGTATGCTGGTCAAAGTATTGTATGTAATTAAATTTTGTATGTAAATCCCCCCCTCCCCCCTTATCTTTTAAACGAAGTGGAATAAAACGTCGAAACAGAAATAAAACAAAACCACTATAAAAATACTAACTTAGTCATCAAGTTATTGCCATTTTGACAGATGGCGCTGTAAGCTATATCAACTTAAAAATGTTAAATGGCAAAGGGGAGTCGCGTTGAAAGCTGTTCCGAAGATCTATTCAAATTTTATGCTTTTTTTAATTTCCTTCATTTGTTTAAAAAAAACGGCGAATTTCACGGATAGCGAATAAAAAAAACTTCTAAAACTAAAAAATGTTCAAAATGACTGCAAAACAATGATATAATTATTCTACCCGTGAAATTCGGCGTTTTTTTTAACAAATGTGAGAAACCTAAATTTTGAGTAGATCTTCCAAACATCTTTCAAATGAGGGGCCACTCGACCCGACCCTCTTTGCGGTTTAAAATGAAACAAGGTCATAAAATTAGTATTTTTATAATGGTTTTGTTTTATTCTTGTTTCAGCATGTTATTCTACATAGTTTAAAAAATAGGGGGAGGGCAGGGGGGAGATTTAGACACGCACTGTACATATATTAATTTTCTAAAAAATAAAATTTGGAGAAGTGCGGTTTGTAAAAGAAAAAATAGTTTCATTTTAATTAAAAATTTATTTCCTGATTATAAATTCTGCAAAAATTGAAATTAAATGTAATCAAAATGAATTAAAATTGACACATTTACCGACATACAAATAAAATCTTAAAAAGAGTTAATTTTAACAATAATTCTTGAAATACATTATATACTGCTTTCGGCCTTCGTAACCACTACTATTATATACATTATTACTGCTTTCTTATTTGCATTCCTTGGCAAAAGCCGAAAATAAGTCATAATAAAACTTTTTGTTTCTTGGATCGTGTAAAAAAATCCAATGCTTCATCACGTTTTCCTCTTTGCTCTTTTGAATAGATACGTAACCCTCGAAAGCTTGGTACAGTAACTACGCATTAGTTATTGCAGTTTTGGGCCAGTGTAAGTATCCCGCAACATAACGCAAGGATGTTTTTTTTAAATATATTTAATTATCCATCATTTCTTATTTTGAAGACAAGCTTAGCAGATTTTAGGAAATATTTATTTGGCGCTTTTTTAATATCATATGATGATTGCTTGCCCCCATTCTTCTGGTACTTCAATTCGCTCAAGTTTTAATATTTTTTTTCAACTGATGAGCAGTCTTAGTTATCCGCTAGATACGAATAGCTCCTTACCAGAAAATATATTCAATTTTGTCAAATAGCTTGCCACCATGCCCTTATAAAGTAGAGAAAGTGGAACATCGTATAATTCTTATTTTGTCTTGGTCATCCGTCACTTAATACAAGATTTCTGCACATATCTGGGCAATAATAATTAATATAATGAAAAAGAATGGATGTCATTTTAGTTGGCACCTGTACCATAGGTTCATGATAAGTGTTCATCATAGCCTCACCTGCGGCTAGATCTGGAATTCCGAAAACATTGTACTGTAGCTGCCATGAGTAGTAAACTGGATTTGACGAAATACGTGGTACAGGCATGTTTTATGTAAAGTAAAAAATTAAACAATTCTGGGTGTGTTTTTAATGCTGTTCTTCGCACTAAGACATGCTTCATTTTTTCGTTGAAGCAAGTCTTTTTTTGTTATGACTCTTTATCCTTCTTCTGGTGTAATTTGAGAATTGTCTAAAACCTGCTGAAATATGTTACATTTCGGGCAAGTTTTGCAACATGGGTTACCAAATTTGATATCAAGTTACTAGTACATCTTGTATGGAATATTATTATTTGAAGTATTCATTTACAAGTAAGGGATGGAATGCTACACTTCTTTCCAGAACTTAATTTGCTAGAGTGGGGTGCAGGTGTACCCAAAATAAAAGTCGTCCAATTTTTTCAAAAAATGTGTTAATTTAAAAATAACGCTAAAACAGGTTAAAAAAACGTTTTTCATTTGAGTGTTTCAGCAAAAAAAGTATTTTGTTATTAACTACGCACAAGTTGGACAAATGAATTTTTCCATACATCAGAGTTAACTCTGAGTTTTCGGTCTTGGTTTCTGAGTCAAAATTAACATCTACCGGTGGTAGCAGGTGACTTTGTTGCAACTTCTACTGAAGGGGTTATTTTTAGTACATTGCATATAGTTTATCGGAGTTCACCGCTGATAGGTGGAGTATCCAAGTAACTTTCCATATGAGGTTTCATTAATTCAAGTGCAAGTTTTTTCAGGTACTCTTACCTGTTTTTAATAATTTATTTATTCAGTGCATTAAAACCTCGTAAAATTACCATCGAGTTATATCCCACAATATTTAGCAAATTTAGCAAACAGCGATAATACCAAACGGTTTTGTCTTTCTCCCACTAGAATAAGTGTGACACAGTTCGTCCAAAGTGTTTACTCCTCCCTTGGTGAAATTATAAAATTCTATAATTTCTAGTAATTTGGTGATATTTGACTCATCACCTGTTTTTTGGATTGTCCAAAGCATAATTACAGTTCTTGTCTTGTGATGTAATAGCCGCTGGTCTTTCTACAAGTAGAATGAGTGTAAAACAGTTGATCCAAAGTGTCCACTCATCCCTTGGTGAAATTATAAAATTCTACACTTTTTGGTAATTTTTGGTGGTATTTGACTCATCACCTTTTTTATGCGTTGTCCAAAGCATAATAACAGTTTTTGTCTTGTGGTGTAATAGCCATTGGTTTTTCTACAAGTGGAATGTGTGACACAGTTGCTCCAAAGTATCCACTTCTCCCTTGGTAAAATTATAAAATTCTATAATTTCTGATAATTTGGTGGTATTTGACCTTCACCTTCTTCATCCATTGTCGAAAGCATAATAACGTTTTTGTCAGTTTTTTTTTAAATATAGTCTTATTCTGCTGCACTGAGATACACCTATTCTCCAACTATCATATCTCCAAGATGCAAAGGCACTTTCTATCACTAATTCACCAGTATCGCGCATGAATTGACGCATGGTATAGTAAACTGCAGCTTCATCTATTTCCGATTGGCGGGATTTTTGCAGAAGGCTGGGATATAATATAGGCCTACCCCAAATAGCATTCCAGCGTTAATAATACTTGGTTCTAATGACAAATAATATTGGGTTGGTCTGCGACGTCGTAAATATTTAAAAGCATGCATGTTGACATCTTTGCTAGTATTTCTGAAAACGTTTTGCTATAGCTAATAGATTGAATCTTTTTTCTAACAGATGCTGCAAGAATATTTTTTTCACCGAAAATGTGTGTTTTTACGAGGAACTCGTCAATTGAAATAGTTAATTTTAGAAGTCTATAAATTAAGGCATAAATGACATGGAGAATATAATAGAATTCAAAGTATAAAACACACAGAGTGAATATCGTAAATTACACATTTTACGTAAATGTAAAAAATGTACCTTTTCGCTGATATTCTGTATTACCTAAATCGATTGTTCAGCCAAACAATTCCCAAAATCTACACATTGTGTTCCACTCACCTTCATATATTAAAATGTAGATAATTATAATTAATCCCGACACAGTTCAGGTATTTTATAAAAACACGTCAAATCCGTTATAACAAAATTACACATTGCACAATATAGGTAATTTTATTTTAATAGTAAATCATGCATTAATAAATAACAATGTAAATAAAACTGATTACGTATTTCCCTATCGGCTCGTCGCGCCGTTTGTATGTAAACAAACGAAGCACGTTTTATTGAAATTGAAAAAAATGGCTATATTACAACAATAAATACACGCTGCCGCGTTTATCCTACAGTTATAGTTATTGATGTACACTGTTACATATATCGCGTATTGTTAATAAATTAATTTAATGCAGCAACGGTTTGCAATGGTGAATTAATTCGCTAATTAAAATTATACATCCTGAAATGAATTGTTTCGGTGTGCATGTTATGTTATAATATTTGCATTTTAAAATACAGTTTATACAGGTATATTTACGGTATAATACGTTTCAAAATCGTGATGTTTTCTTTTGATTTATAACTATACTTTTCATAATTCATACATTAATATTTATATTGCATAATTTTAGCGGTAAATTTGATAGGATGCGGGATTTGTTATTAATAGCAGGGTATAATAATAATAAATTAAAATATATTGTCATACGTTGAACTGAACAACGACAGTATTGTCTAAAAATGTAAATGATGCTTTTAACACATTGAATATACACAGTGGACGAAGTCGTATTAAAGAAAAACGACAAAGAACAAATTCAAAAAAATTCCAAAGTTCGCCACAACTAGACTTTAATAGCTTAAATGCTGTCTTAACCATCGTTAATACATGATACATAAAAATTGCTGATATAATCTTAAGCAGTGGTCACTGACATTCTGAGCACTAAAAATTTACCTAGATCCATAAGCAGAAAATGAAAGTTAAGTGGACGACAAATTTATGAAAGAAGATAGTAATACATTAATTAGCATTTGCGCATTAAAAGTACATTTATTAAAAATTAGAATTAGACTGTGAAAAATTCAGATTAGAATGTTTAGAAACCAGAAATCAATTAACTGCTCCCAAAAAAAAAAACGAAATTTTAAAATATCTTTCTAGCGGATGAAGGAGAATAAATATACCGCCTGCACACAGATAACACCAAGCAAACTAACAGCAATTTAATAAAAAATAATTCAAAAACTGTAGCTGAATGAAACAATGCATACTATCAAGTATAGAAAAAGAAACAAAAAAATAAATAATATTCTACTGTTAATAAAAGATTCAAAGCATTCAATATTTAACAATAACAAAGTCTTAACGTAAATTTCGCAGCTAATTATACACATTATATGTACAATATTTTAAAAGCGTTGCAATGGCAGCTGAAGGGTATGAAGAATATACATACACATGGGCGAACTTTAGACCGTAACAAAATTAGATTATAATTTTTGATATTATGGAATAGTCTAGCCAAAAAAACTTTTTTTCTGCATCGTGCCATTTACATTTTCTGTTGCTGTTATAGACCATATATGGCAGTAGTACAACGTGTGGATGACCATTCTCCTTGAATGAAAATAATAATCATAAAGAGAGAGGACATATTTGCCTTTATCAACTTAATATGCCAGATCAGTAAAATAAAGCATTGGCGAAACCGATAATCATAATTTATTTATAGTCCGTAACTCCTTAATGATTGCATTAAATGTAAACCAATACTTGTCATCTATTTTACGATGCATCTAATGACTAACAATAAGTACGAGTTTACACGATTCGACGGTGATTTATTTTATATGCGTGATAAGGAGGTGTTTACATTCCACCTTCGATACGTACTAAATTAAGTACGTGTGTTTCTACACAATGAAGTAATGTTAAACTAATCTTTAAAATGCAAGTGATAAATTTACGTTTATTTATAAACTTGTGTTGTCGATCGCACATTCTACCGCAATTCATTTGTGTGTGGGTGTGTGTGTGTGTATGTAAGATATTGTCTATTCAGGAGATTTAAACTGGCCAGTGGGGGTACTCAGATTCTTTCAAATTATGCGAAAATAGACATTATTAGCAAAATGGGTAATCGGTGACATTCAACGGCAGGGTGGCCCTGTGGTAAGAATGGCCAAACAATTGTGAAAAAAACGCTCGTAGGTGTAGGGTAGCTTTAAATTTAAGAATTCATATGCTGGTAGTATGCTGTGACAAAAATTTCTGAAAATTTTTATTTCTTTCGATGCCCTGTTATGTTTTTCCAAAGATTCTACTGGGAATACGCTTTGATTTCTGATTTATTACTATGAGATGGATTTTGCCTATTCATGTGATATCTACGAATAATAAACTTCTTCTTGGTTTAATTGTCTTCATTTTACTTCTATCTTGTAGAAAACTGTAGCGCATTTTCAGTTACAATGGAGCAGTGCCAAGGAGCGCAGCGTGCTTGAGCACTAAGGGTATTTTATAAAAACGGCAACAGTTACGTGAATTTCGAATAGAGTTTATGATTCATCCTACTAATGCTGTTCCATCAGCCCATGCCGTCAAGACCTGGGTAGGAAACTTTGAGGCTACCGACAGGTAAATAAGAGAGGTGGTATTGGTAAAACAGTGCGTACACCCGAGAACATGGGGATATCGGATGGCCGTCCAGATACCTCGATCTTAGGACATACTTGAAATCACAAGTGTTTAGTTCACCAACACCTCATACAATCCAGGGATTGAAACGTCGAATTCAGGAAAAAATTCAACGAGTTCCTGTGGAGATGCTTCAACTGGTAATGGGCGACATGCCGACAACACATGCCGAATGCGTATGGAGGGAGGGATAGTGGGTTCTAAAAGACGATATTTTTGGAGAATAAAGACTTTTTTAATTTTTTTTATGGGATTAAAGTAATTTCAAATTGTTTTTTTTGTTACTCAAAAAAAAAAAACTAGATCTGCTCAATATACTTCATTTCAAAACTTGTCACCCTAAATTTCTGGAAATCTATGAAAACATCCCGAAAGCACGTAAAAAGTATTATCGTGGGGGCCATTTCTTGATGCAAAAATTTACTCACCCACTTTAACCCCCTGTCCCCAGGAGCTACCCCATTAAAAATCTTAAATTGAAAGGGGTTTCGAATAATACGTCATTTTGAATGTCTTTTGACATTTTGGCGTTTAATTTCTTAAAATTGATCGATTCGTTTCGAAGATTTTTAAAAAATACATTTGGTTTCTTTTGTTTTGTATTTCTAGCTACTCAATCTATTTTAGGAGCATCAGAACAAACGCCAATTTTAAAAACTTTAAAAATTTCTCAAAAACATGGAAAATAAATAATCTTCTTTAACATTTTAATTATTTTTAATGCAGAATACTTTTCCCTCTTTTTGTAGTTACTTACTAAACAAAAATGAATGTTTTAGGAACGATTTTATACCAGTTTTTCATACATTGATTCAATTTTTGTAACAGCACAATAAAATAATGTTCTAAACGAAAAACACGGTGCTTCTCGTTTGTAAATACATACATTGTATGTTGCCTTAGTATAAATTCTTACAGTACAATCGCGATGGTGTGAACATGCGGTACTGAAAAACTGTCGGTGGTGTGATCACGAAATTATTTACATTGAACGCCGAGTAGTATGAACAGCGTGGACCCTCGATGGTGCGAACAAGTGCATTATATGTTTATGCCGGAGTTTTATTTATTTACCGCTCGGGGAAGTCCCTTATTTTATACATTGAAGCATGTATACTAAATGCGCCGTCGCAGTGTATAAAGGTATAGTTGTGAATGTGCCTCCAGTGTAAATACATAGTGTAAATGCTTAGAGCAAGATGGGGAAATTAAAGAAATTTTTGAGTTTAACAGTAAAAGCTAATATAATCGAAGAACGTAAAAAAGGAATGTCAGTCACAGTGTTATTTAAAAAATACGGAGTTTCAAAATCAACCATTTGTGCTATTAAAAAAAAATGAAAAACTTTTGTCGATACGTTAACTCACACGCTAAAACCATCGAAAAAATGCACATTGAAAAAGTCAGCATTTCCGCTTTTAGAAAAGAAATTGTACAACTGGTTTCTTAAACAAAGAGGCAAGAATTTTCCAGTTTCAGGGATTATGCTGAAACAGAAGGCATTGTCACTATCAAAACAATTGAATATTGATACTTTCACAGCCAGTGATGGTTGGCTACAAAGATTTAAACATCGTCGTGGCATAAGGTTTTTGAAAATCACAGGGGAGAAATTATCAACCAACCCATGCAGTAGACCCTTTTAAAGAGGATCTAAACCATATTATTCAAGAGCATGACCTAAAGTTGCACCAGATTTATAAAGCTGATGAGACAGGATTGTATTGGCGCTTATTGCCTGATAAAAGTTATGTCTCATTAGCTGAAAAAACTGCTCCTGGATTAAAAATGTCTAAGCAACGACTGACGTTTATGGGTTGTGTAAATGCTTCAGGAGTACATAACTTGAAACCCCTAGTGATAGGGAAATCAAAAAAGTCCAAGGCGTTTTAAGAATTTTAAGAATCCATTGCTGTACAAAAACACTAAAAATGCGTGGATGATCGGGGAACTCTTTAAGGAATGGTTTTTTCGACATTTTGTACCTGAGGTGAGAGTTAAAATTATCTACAGCAGTTACCTCAGAAAGCAATTCTCCTTGTGGATAATGCCCCGTCCCATCCATCAGCAACAGAACTGAGGACTAAAGATGGGATGATGTTTGTAAAATTCTTACCTCCTAATGTTACATCTTTGATCCAACCCGTGGACCAAAATATTTTAAGGCTCACCAAACTATACTATAGAAACAGTTTGCTGAGTTCTGTTGCATCAACGGAAGAAGGAATGGCTGCAGCACTCGGTAAGATTTCACTAAAAGATGCAATAATACACTTAGCTGCGGCGTGAGAGAAACTTAGCTCAACAATAATCGAAAAGTGTTGGAGAAATATCCTGCCAGATTTTAATGAACATAATGAGGATGCAGACGAAGTAATAAAGTTAATTTGTTTAATTACACCCTCGTTTCTATAAACACCCCCGTTAGTTTGAACGACTCACTGTATTTTTGTGTTCACACTATCGCGATTGTACTGTATTTAGTGTTATCAACCCAAAGTTATTTAAATAAAATAATAATGATTTACAGTTTGCAAAAAAAGGTGGAAATTGTATTCATTTATAGAGCCGAAAATCAATGTGCTCGACGAACTGCCGCAACATTTAACGAAAGGCATCCGGATAAGATCACATCTCATAGATATGTCCTAAATCTTATAATCAGCCGAGAGTTTTAAGGGCGAACTGCCGCCGTCAGTAAGATTCTTGACGAGAGTTGTAATTTTCTGTTTTGTGGAACAAATACAAAAAAAAAGTAATATATTCGTGTGTTTTAAGTTAAGTATATCTTATGATTGACTCATTATGAGAGGAACACTGAAAATTTAGGCTATGTGTATTCATAAATAGGGCAAAACTTACGTTTGTAATTCAAGTTTTTCTCAATAACTATTTTGTAAATTAAGTTGAATTAAGGCTGTACGTTTACAGTAAGATTCATTGAAGGTATACCTAAAGGAAGTTTTTTCCCTTTGTGAAAAAATAATATAGAAAACATTGAGTCACTTTCTAGACTCCATCTATAAATATTTTAATAAGTTTTATAAAATTTAATTCTTTAGGTACCTCAGAAAAACCTTAAAATATTTGTTGGTTTTTGTTGAAATAAAGAGAAAAACTTGAATTTCTGACTTCTTGATTTTGGTAGTCGACAGTTGAAGGCTGTTGTACTTACCCATCCACCGTTGAATTCAAGATGATTTCGAAAATGTACGCTGCAGTTTTGAACAACGGCTAAACCATTGTTTAGCGATCAACGGAAAACATTCTGAACAATTATTGGACTGAAATTTTCTGCAAAAAAATATTTAAAATCTTAAATAACTTTAAAAATAAAAGTAAACCATATTAAGCAGTTAAAGTGTATTTGAGTAATAGATATTTAAGTCTAAACAAAAAACAAAAAATTAAACAAACTGTAAGATTTTTTTTAAAATCTTCAGAACGAATCAATCAATATTAAAAAAGTAAACTCCAAAATGTACTGTTTCAAAAGACGTTTAAAATGACGTATTACTCGATACCCCTTTCTGTTTAAGATTTTTAAGGTGGTAGCTTCCGGGGGCAGGGGGTTAAAGTGGGTGAGCAATTTTTGCATCAAGAAATGGCATCAACGATAATACTTCTTACGTGTTTCAGAGAATTTTTTGTAGATTTCCAGAAATTTAGGTTGGAAAATTTTGAAATGAACAGCGCCTGTGTGCTGCCAGTTTAATAGTCTAAATTTGTAACAAATAATTGGTGTCGTTATATATTAGGTATATTTCTAAATAGTTTTTTACATATAGAAATTATCGTTATTATTTGAAAAAATATAGTTTTATTTGCGTACGCGTTGTTCCATTAATTATGTTTTAAAAACTCCCAACCTGTCGTGATGATGTGTTGGAATGTTATAAATAGAAATGAAAAATTTATCATTTTCGCACATCATTTACAAATGAATTAGTAGCACTCATTCTAGATTTCGGCCACGTATTTACCAATTGTTTCTCGCCGACATGACAGCCGACGTACACTGTTTTAATAGACAAATAACATCGCAGAAGCGCCAGCCAGTCATAAAAGCCATTCAACTACGAAAAAGGAAACTTTAATTACACCAGATGACGTAAACAATTTATATATTTAGTTGAATGCATCGCGTTAATCATCCTCGTTACGTAGTGAAAAAAGGGACTTTATATCGCGACGAGACAGAGGCAGTACTAATAACGAGCAAGCGTAAGTAAAGTCATGTGAAAAACTCCACATCGTGAAAAATACAAACTTCAGTAAATAATAGATTTAATTGTGAGAAAATTATAAATGTATTCCAATATTATAATCTAAACAGTGAAAATAATAGAAGAGAATGCTTCGTAGGTAAAACCTTGAAGAACACCGAACACTTAATAAACAATATCTTGTAATGGAACCTGCATTACAATGCAATTAAAATTGCCCCAATGTTGGGCGACATAATGTAAAGGAACCCCCTTACATTTAGTTTAATAAAATTGTAGAGTTTAAATCTAAAATAAAATTTAAATAACTTGCTTTGCCGGCTAAACTCAAATCAGATGATCTCAGGGCGATTCGGATTAATAAGAAATGATTAAGTAAACGGTGGTCCTAAACATTAATTATATTCATTGTAAAACTTTAAACAATTCGTATATTCAAAACCAATGAATTATATATATAAAACTATTTTTTACATATAACGAAAGAAATAAAATATATTTAAAGACAATTTTAATACATTTTTACAAATTAATAATTAATCGGATACAAATCTTTATACAGGGTTATTCACGCTATACGGCACGGAATATTGTGGCCAAAATACGTGACTTTCAAAAAGTTTCACTTTTGGGATATATGGGGGTCTATTATAGTTACTTTTTAAAATTATTTTCATATTATACAGGGTGTTCCAAGAGCCCTAAAAGTATCAAAGTTGTGTTTTTTTAAATGGAACCCCCTGTATATTATTGTATTTTCGGATTCTCCGATCAAAATAAGTGTCTGTTTTAATAAGGTTTACAATACCTAAACCTTAAGGTTTTTTAAATAATTTGAATTTTGCCAAAATCTAACCTAATTTTCATGTTTCAAATACTTAAGAAGTATTTAAGTTATGTAAGCGAAATTTACAGCGAAGTGTAACAATATATCATATTTTATATCCCAATCATAATAAACTTGCCATCTTATACAGGGTGTCCAAAAATTAAAATTAATCAAATAAGAACTTTAAGTGGCTATAACTTGATTAATTTAAATAGAACGCCATATTTTTTAACTTACCAGGAAATGTACTTTTTAATTACCTATCGAATGGTATTAGGGTGTTCTATAGCTAAGTCTTCGCGTTTTTACAGAATACGCCAAAAAATCGTTTTTTGCACCATTTGGTGTTTTTTAAATAAAAGTTCTAATGTATCTAGTTGCCTATGGTATTTAGAAATGTCACATAAATTCATTTAGTCTGTCAGTTTAGTCTGCAAAGTCTGTTTTTGCTATAGTGGTATTATTTTTTGTAATTGTGGAAGTTTAGATCGTTATTATTTGAATATTGTTGTGGTGTTGCTTAGTCAAAATGAAGATTTACCCAAAAGAAGAGCGTATTGATATGATTTTTATCCTAGGAGAATGTCATCAAAATTGTTTATTGGCTTCTCGAGTTTATGCTCAAAGTTTTCCGGAAAGAAATCATCCTAAGCCAGCCGTTTTTGAGAGATTATTAAACCAGTTTCAGGAAAGTGGAAGTGTCAGTTATAAAAAACCCATTACAAGAAAACCTGTCACTGAAGATGAAGAAAATGTTTTTACGGTAGTTGGTTCAGTTATCGAAAATCCCAATGTTAGTCAAAATCAGATATCCGAAAATACTAACATTAGTCAAGCAAGTATTTCAAGAATTCTTAAAAAACACAGATTTCATCCTTATAAAATCCAGCTCTGCCAAGAACTTTATGGAAATGATTTTGACAACCGAACTGAATTTTGCATGTGGGTGTTAGATAAAGTGGCAGAAAATAAAAACTTTTTTGAAAATGTGTTATTTAGTGATGAATGTATTTTTCATAACAATGGTCTCGTGAATAGACACAACTTCCATTATTATTCTGATTCGAATCCGCATGAATACAGAGTCATGAGAAATCAGAATAGGTGGTCCGTTAATGTGTGGGGTGGAATACTGGGCCAATATTTAATTGGACCCTATTTTTTTGAAGGACCTTTAAATGGTATGATGTTTCTCGATTTTCTTTTACACCAACTTCCAGTATTATTAGAAGAAGTCCCTTTAAACATCAGAACAACCATGTGGCTTCAACTGGATGGAGCTCCGCCTCATTATCATCGCGAGGTTCGGCAATTTTTAAATGCCAACTTTCAAAACAGGTGGATTGGAAGAAATGGATTTCAAAATTGGCCCCCCAGATCCCCGGACTTAACTCCACCAGATTTCTTTTTATGGGGATACATAAAAGGAATTGTCTACAATACGCCTCCGACAACACCACACGATATAAAAATACGCATAAGAGACGCTTTTGAAACTGTAACCCCGCAAATGTTGTCCAGAGTTAGCAGTGGTTTTGAAAAAAGAATATGTAAGTGTCTGGAAATGGACGGTCGACATTTCGAACATCTGTTATAAATATTTTGCTTCTGTTTTATGTTATCGTTGATATGTTATTACCATTATTGCTGTTATAGCCTGTTAGATTATAAATAACGTTCCAAGTTTCTGAACATTTGTAACGATATTCGTCATTATTATTCTTATAATTGTAAATTATCTGACATTTCTAAATACCATAGGCAACTAGATACATTAGAACTTTTATTTAAAAAACACCAAATGGTACAAAAAACGATTATTTGGCGTATTCTGTAAAAACGCGAAGACTTAGCTATAGAACACCCTAATACCATTCGATAGGTAATTAAAAAGTACATTTCCTGGTAAGTTAAAAAATATGGCGTTCTATTTAAATTAATCAAGTTATAGCCACTTAAAGTTCTTATTTGATTAGTTTTAATTTTTGGACACCCTGTATAAGATGGCAAGTTTATTATGATTGGGATATAAAATATGATATATTGTTACACTTCGCTGTAAATTTCGCTTACATAACTTAAATACTTCTTAAGTATTTGAAACATGAAAATTAGGTTAGATTTTGGCAAAATTCAAATTATTTAAAAAACCTTAAGGTTTAGGTATTGTAAACCTTATTAAAACAGACACTTATTTTGATCGGAGAATCCGAAAATACAATAATATACAGGGGGTTCCATTTAAAAAAACACAACTTTGATACTTTTAGGGCTTATGGGACACCCTGTATAATATAAAAATAATTTTAAAAAGTAACCATACTAGACCCCCATATATCCCAAAAGTGAAACTTTTTGAAAGTCACGTATTTTGGCCACAATATTCCGTGCCGTATAGCGTGAATAACCCTGTATATATATTTCCATATAGTCAAACAAAACAACGAATGCTAGCATTTACTACGTCGGCTGGTTTTGTGTACTATTATATAAATACACAACAATATTAATACAGATCAAATTACATTCTCCTTCATAGAACGGAGATGATATGTATTTATCGACTTTATTATGTTAATTTCAATTTAAAATTTATTTCATAATCCTTACCTCTTCAATATCAACAATATTTTTATTTACAATAATCTTTTAAAAATACCTTATAATAAAGTTTCTTTCTTCGCTCTTCAGCGATGTCTATCTTCAATAAAATCTTCTTTTTCTTGCGATGTCTTCATCGGCATCATTTGTTTAGTGGCCACGATCCTGTAGTGACGAATCTACTTGCTCTGCTTACTGGAGCACAATATATTTATTATAAACTTTTGACACTGAGCACATTTACTCTCTAAGTGCTACTTTAATCACTATTTTTCAAATAACAATTCCTATGATTGTTATCGAATTTATTATAGGAGTTTTAGGTTCTCCTTTTTATAGAACATTTAATGTATATTACTTGAATTTCTGCTAGTCGGGGTTTGACGACTTCTTTATGAAGCCATCCAGTCAAATCCCTCCGACTTTGGAGTTAACTTTCCGACTCGAATGAAGTCTAGCAGTTGACTCTCTCTTTTTTAGCGCGTGTTTCTATTTTATATAAAAGTGTCTGTGGTTCCCCTTTCTTCTATATAGTTCGGTTATTTCCACTTAAGTTTCCCATGCACACTTTTTTACGTAGGCGAATGTTTATCACAACTGTAGCGTTTATTTCACTGTTGTAAACATTCGGCGACACAGTTCTTAGAACTAAATACATACTAAGCTTATGACTAATATTTACTGAATAATACCATAACAAATTCATTGATTTTAAATATTATTTCTCTTCAAAATATTAATTAAATTCTAAAAAATTAAAAATTATAAAATTAATAAATGGATTGGTATGTACCGTTACAATCTATAGATGCCAAAATATCACTATTCTTTGTAATTCTGTGGACTCTAAATTATAGCGTTAAACGCTAGTAACAGTACCAGATTTCTTCTATCTTGGCTCAAACATCTTAGAATAAAATCAACAAAAAACTGATCATTATCAACATAATCCTCCTTAGCTTCTGTCATTCTAAAGTACTGAAATTCTGCTTTTATTTATTGGCAATTTATACGTACCAAACTTTGATTCTTTTTTTTTTCTGTTTTTCCAATATATTTTGTTTTTGTTTATCTCTTTAATATATTTGTTCTTAATGGTAATTTCTTTTTTTCTGTAACTACGTCATTGCTTTTAAAAATAAATACTAATGATTTATATCCCACACAACGCACTAAATACCTTTGAATTATAGATAAATTGTCACTTTTTCTTACAAAATTACGTATAATTCTGCATGCTTAACAATAACGTATCAATTTCTTTTATCTAATAAAATTCAGACTCTCGTGCAAGACTCCAGATAATAGTTAATTTAATTACAATTCTCTCACAGTTAGTTACATTAATCTATCACAACTCGTAGAAAATATACCGCAATAAAATTTCTTTTTTCACAATTTCTAATTTTTGTCGTGACATTTAAACTAAATAAAAATATAACCATGTACATGTACATACTACGTGTTAATTCTTCTTAATTAATCTTCAAAACTCTGTACTGCATTTTATTTGATTTTCCATTCATATCTTCGACTACTCAGATTTTTGTCTTTCAGAAAACTAAATTAACTAATTTGCTCTAAGTATATGAAATTACAATTTTGAAATTGATACTTGCTTTTACAGAATTTCTATCAATTTCTTCTACCCAATAAACTTCAGACTCTTTCTGGAAAATCCTAATAATAAATACATACGTAGTTAATTTAATTATCATTCCACCTAAATTACATTATTTTCAAAAGCTTTCATCACATCCTATAGGTAATATACAACGATTAAAATTCCTTTATTAACTATTTCTAATTTTTTTCCAGGCAATACAATATAACATAAGACATTTCATAATAATATTACAACAGCATTTATGTATAAGACTTTGAATCAACTAATTTAAAATGCATAACAGTGCATAATACATGTTAATTCTTTCCTTTGATTCATCTCCAAACCTCTGCATTGACTACCCAAATTTATTTCTTTCAAAATCCTAAATTAACTAATTTGCTTCAAGTATATGAAATTAACTTCTTTTATGCAATTAAATTCAGATTATTTTTAGAGAATCCAAATAATGATACATAGTTAATTAATTATCTCTATATTATGCAGTCGCAGTTAGGCAATAATTTACATCATAAATATGAATAATCAATACAAAAAACTGCCGAAACAGAAAATACTATAAAAAGTTTGCAACTGCAGCTTATTCGAACACTAGTAAGATACCTTCTGTAGTCCAAGTTCTCTAGTATATTATTTTGAGAATCACTATGTAAGAGGATAAACTTAATGCATTGACACTGTTATTTCTTGTATACTTGAATGATTTACATGATTATGTCGAATACATCTTTAATTTTATATTCGGATGACACCAGAACCATTACCTATATTTTGCAAGCAGATGAGGTATTTTGCAAGAAAGGAGAACGAATTTCCTGTGCAAATGCAAAGTACCTATTATTTTATTATTTTATAGTTATTTCTTTATCCTCCCACTAAAACAATAGACAACCTACCACTGCGGTAAACAGCAAAAAATGCAAATAATAATTCTTGGTCGCCGTATTTGCATTTTTCTAAGGAGTCCACTTTTACTGTTCACAATCTTTTTAAATTTATTTTCGATGAGTAAACGTACGGACGATAATGTACTTTATCAAACATACACTTTGCACATAAACAAACATGTGCATGTGTAATACTACATAGATAATATAAACATTACATTAAAAAAAAATTAAATAGACAATTCGATGACATCTATACGCTTCTCAGATATCAATCTGACGACATATAATCAGATTGCCAATGCCATAGCACACTGATAAGGATACAAAACCAAACACGGACAATATTATTAATGAAATTCTTTGTATATTTTCATCCAGTCGTTGTTACAGTATTGTCAAAACACATATTTACTATAATTTCAAAACGTTCTAATTTTTAATTTCACTTGGAATTTAGATTATACATGTAAAAGAAATTAACCACGCGAAAATATGTAGAAGATGAACAACACATGAATTTTTAACATTTACGTATATATTTATATATATATATTAGTGAGGTAATTTAACGAATAATAGTGCGAAATTATAAAATGTGATAAATAGAAACAATGAACAGTGAATTGTTGAAAGTATTTCGCTTAACAAAACCGGTTTAGTGTTAAAACGAATAAAATAATATGGAAAATCTGGAAGATGTTGCCGATAGAGAAGAAGCCGAAAGACAACAGAGCCTTAGGGATTTGGAGCAGCTATATGAGTGGCTGCAACAGTTCGAGGATCCTCCACCTGCACCTAGGCCACCGCCACCGCAACAGTTCAGGAATGGTTTGTCTATTTTCATATTTATAGTTTATTTTTCCAATTGCGTAATATTGTAGTGTTGGTATTCGGCCCGTAAGAGCCGGTCGATACGCGCGAAATCGCGTAGTAAATTGGGTTAATAAATATTTTGAGTACGAGTTTATTTTGAGAATGACTATATATTTACGTAAGCATTGAATTTTGATTGAGATATAGGTTATGTATGCTTGATTTCCGGGATTTTTTTTTCACCTGGAAATATATAATACGAGGCCGCACCAAAAAGTTTTCAATTTTCATTTTCGTCTCTCTACTTATTTTTATCCTCTGTTTATAGCATAGTATAGTTTACAGGCTTCTTTTTTCTTTTGTTAATTAATAATCTATTTCGTGGACTCTTTTTCGTCGAGTGCAGCGCCGAGGTATTACAACGTGCACACCTACCTGTTCTAATTAGTTATAGTCCTTCTATAAATATATTAATTTTTTCTATTTCCCTTGCTGCTAGTGATGGGCAAAATCGAATTATTTCAACAATCGCCTACTCACTAGTTAGAGTTTTCTATTAAGTTAGACTTGCCATTTTATTTTTTAAAAACAATACTTGACAGGTGGGCACCATTACAATATACGCATTCTTGTAGTTTTATTTTAGAAAATTTTCCATTGCTTGCCGTAACATTTCCGGTGTAATACGTGCAACTTATTCTTGAATTTTTAGGGTTAGTTCCTCTAGCGCTTGCGGTCGCTCAACATACACCTTGCCCTTGAGGCAACCCTAAAGAAAAAAGTCGCATCTGGACAAATCTGACGATCTAGCCGGCCAAACAATGTCTCTCCTTTTTTGGATATGATATGATTCGGAAAAAGTTCCCTTAAAGCAGCAGTGGACATACGAGCAGTATGACTGGTAACATTGTCTTGCTAGAACTACATAATCTCTGGAAATCGAACCAGTGCTTGCCTCAAAAATGTTATGACCATGTATGTTTGTGTAAAGAACTGCAGTAATGGTTGTAACATATCCTCGATCATCTTAAGAAAAGAATAGTCCAATAATGTCAAATGATGAAAGAGGGTACCATACTGTCACCTTAGGACTATGCACGGGTTCTCATGTTACTGAAGCGGGTTCTCAGCGCTCCAATATTGGCTTTTCTGTTTATTTACATAACCGTTAAGATGAAAATCGGCTTCATCTGACATAAACATATGGTGAATTAAGTCCTTGTTCCCTATCCAAACGCTGCAACATTTCTTGTCAAAAATCAATGCTATTAACCAAATCAACTTCTTTTAATTCTTGAACAACTTGCATTTTATAGGGGTGAGAACTTAAGTCCTTATGTAAGATTCGGCACATCGACGATTCACTGATATTCAATACTAATGCATGTTTAATCGCAGAACGTTTTGGACTACGTGTTATGACAGTTCGAACTCTTATCAACATTTTCTGGTGTTCTAACACTTTTTGCTGCTCCATTATGTTTGAAGTTTAAAGATTCTATCTAGATCCAGTTTCTTCAAACTTTTGCATCTACAAATTAATTGCGTGAATAGACGGAATCCGCCCATGACGCGGAATATTGTACTGATTTAACACAGAAAGCAAGATCAGCACCGGACCACTGTACCATCCATGTTTACTAAATGGCGTTGAATCATTGACAATTTATCATTAACTTCAGCGCCCTCACCACCCAAACGTCAAGTGAATTACAGAGTTTTTAAATTTTCCCGCTTCACTGACGAACTCTGTACTCAGTTCTTCATTTAATAAAACAATAGTACGTGTTAATGCTCAACCAAATAAGTCGTTATACATACGTCCATGTCTCTCTAAAACAATGGTAATATATTTTCAAACTCTGAGGCTCAGTTCAACTAGAGAGTGGACAACATTTATTTCTTCACTCTCGTATCCATCACCGTTGCTTTATTGTTTTTCTTCACTATAATGTAGTCTGCAATGGATTTTTCACCTCTGCTGGGCGCTATTCTGGAGGTGCCAAATGGATTGCACTCCAGAATCTGCTGTTTGCCTTTTAATGGATTCCTGTTTAAACTCACCCCAAGCATCAAGGCATCATGTAGGTGCTGACTAATATAGTCTATAATGTATTTTTCATATCTGCTGGGCGCTACTCTAGAAGTGCAAAATGGATTGCACTCCAGATTCTGCTGTTTGCCTTTTAATAAGATAATCTATGGATTCTTGTTTAAACTCACCCCAAGCATCAAGGCATCATGTAGGTACTGACTAATATAGTCTATAATGGATTTTTCATATCTGCTGGGCGCTACTCTGGAAGTGTCATATGAGTTGTACTCCAGATTCTGCTATTTGCCTTTTAATTAGATAATCTATGGATTCCTGTTTAAACTCGCCCCAAGCATCAAGGCATCATGTAGGTGCTGACTAACACAGTCTATAATGGATTTTTCATATCTGCTGGGCGCTGCTCTGGAAGTGCCAAATGGGTTGCACTTCAGATTCTGCTATTTGCCTTTTAATAAGATAATCTATGGATTCTTGTTTAAACTCACCCCAGTCATCAAGGCATCATGTAGGTACTGACTAATATAGTCTATAATGGATTTTTCATATCTGCTGGGCGCTACTCTGTAAGTGGCAAATGGGTTGCACTCCAGATTCTGCTATTTGCCTTTTAATTAGATAATCTATGGATTCCTGTTTAAACTCGCCCCAAGCATCAAGGCATCATGTAGGTGCTGACTAACATAGTCTATAATGGATTTTTGATATCTGCTGGGCGCTACTCTGGAAGTGCCAAATGGGTTGCACTCCAGATTCTGCTGTTTGCCTTTTAATTAGATAATCAATCTATGGATTCCTGTTTAAATCCACCCCAAACATCCAGGCATGACGTAGCTGTTCCAAGTTCAGTAGATTTTAAACAGAATTTGAAAAATATCAAAAGGAAAACAGATTCAAATACTCGAGTTAATTAATATCGGCTTGTCCAGAAATAAAGCAATATTCATATATCTGCTAGGCGCTACTCTGTGAGTGGCAAATGGGTTGCACTCCAGATTCTGCTATTTGCCTTTTAATTAGATAATCTATGGATTCCTGTTTAAACTCGCCCCAAGCATCAAGGCATCATGTAGGTGCTGACTAACATAGTCTATAATGGATTTTTGATATCTGCTGGGCGCTACTCTGGAAGTGCCAAATGGGTTGCACTCCAGATTCTGCTATTTGCCTTTTATTAAGATAATCTATGGATTCCTGTTTAAATCCACCCCAAACATCCAGGCATGACGTAGCTGTTCCAAGTTCAGTAGATTTTAAACAGAATTTGAAAAATATCAAAAGGAAAACAGATTCAAATACTCGAGTTAATTAATATCGGCTTGTCCAGAAATAAAGCAATATTCATTAATTACTAATTATTTTGATATTCAATTAATCATTGACTATAGATTTCGAATAATCTCTTATGTAATTAAATTGAAACATCTACGAGGATGTATTGATATCTAGTTAGCCTTGACCGGTTCCGTGGATAGAGAAAATATTGCAATACCATAGGAACGAAACATACCCTGTTATTAGAAGTGTGAGTGTAAAGTTTCACGTGAAAATTTCAAACCAAAGTTGCGTACTAAAATTTGAAAAAAAGTATGTCGACCGAAATTGTAAAATTCGAAAAATTGTAGTATCAAGCCATCATCAAGTACCTGTATTTGAAGGGGTTAAGAGGTAAGCAGATTTACGATGATAGGCTTATTACTCTTGGTGATCAACGTCCATCGTATGCGACAGTGAAAAATTAGATCGCAAGCTTCAAAAGCGGTAAATATTCCATTGAAGATGAAGACCGATCGGGAAGGCCAGTTTCTGTGTCCGTCCCCGAAAATGTTGGTGCAGTTCATGACATGATTTTGTCAGACCGTCCAATTGGGGTATAACGAATATCTGTGGCACTGAATATTTCATATGAACGCGTTCATCATATAGTTCAAGTCGATTTCGACATGAAAAAAATTTCTGCAAATGTATCCCCAAATGTCAGAACCAAACGCGTGCAAGGGTGGAAGCCTCGCGTTCTATCTCGCTATCTCGGTTTGAAAAAAATGCAGACTTCTTAAGCCGTATTGTTACTATGGATGAAATTTGGGTACACTTCTGCGACCCAGAAATAAAACAGCAATCGATGGAATGGAGACACTCTGGTTCTCCAAGACTTAAGAAGTTTCGTGTTCAAAGATCTGCTGTAAAAGTTCTTGCTTCAGTTTTTTGGGATTGCCATGGAGTAATCATGATTGATTTTTTGGATAAGGGTAGAAGAATAACTGGGAATTACTATTCGACTTTACTGACCACTCTACTATAAAAACAAATATGGAGAAGACGCTGTAAGTTGTCCAAAGGTGTTTTTGCAGGATAATGCACCTGCACTCAAATCGCATGTTGCCATGCAAACAATTCGTGATTTACTGTTCGAATTAGTCGAACACCCCCCTTATTCACGAGATCTGGCTCCGTCCGACTATCATGCCTTTCCTCAACTGAAAAAAAGTTTAAAAGGTCGTAAATGTTCTTCCAACGAAGAGGTGCTAGAAGCTGTGGAAGCCTGGTTTGCAGAGCAAGATAAATATTTTTTTTTGAAATGTCTAGAAGCGTGGTAGGTTCGATGTAATAAACGTATCCAATTAAGAGGAGAGTTTGTTGAAGAATAAAATATTTTGTCTTTCAAATTTGCTGCTATAGTAGGCTAAGAATTTTTCAATACATCCTCGTATATTTCCAACATCATTCGGGATGACGCAATCATCGAAAATAATAAAAACTCGTGATCCTAAAGTACGGCCGATATTTCGCCGTCGTCTTTTATTACTAATCCCATTAAGAATAAGCATTCCATCGGCTCATCTGGGAAAATAAAATTAATTAAAGCGCCATCCTCTCTTCCGCGGCATCCCGCGCCGACTGTTAATTATTTCATTTCACCATCGTTCCGGGGTATTAATTCTCAAATTTCGGATTTTATATATCCCATGCGGGGCCATTTACTCGTCTGGTAACCCTGCGAAC
The DNA here is from genome assembly GCA_963170755.1 of Amphimallon solstitiale. Classification (NCBI taxonomy): domain Eukaryota; kingdom Metazoa; phylum Arthropoda; class Insecta; order Coleoptera; family Scarabaeidae; genus Amphimallon; species Amphimallon solstitiale. The sequence goes on from OY720675.1 coordinate 251,335,012, forward strand.
ACGAACTCGACCCGCTGCCGATATTATAACTCTGCTTTCCTACTACTACGCGCATTCAGATGACGGGGTCTCCGACTAGTTAACCGATGCCCTCTCGGAGGATCTCTTATCGATGTCTTAGGTGTCTTCGGAGAAGGAATGAGAGGTTAGGAAAAGGAATGGATGAATTAACGAAATTAAGGAAATATTTCCAGAGAGAAAAGGGTGAGTTAGGGAAGGCGAGGTCAATTTGTCTTTTTTAGGCAATCCTCTCTTTCGTTTTTATGTTTATTTCTTCTTGTACTGTTCACCAACATGGCATAAAAATATTCTTAATCTGTATTAATTCCGGCCATTGTTTCTAATTGGTACCCATAGCTCTTTGGGAGTAACGTCTTTAGTAATTAGGAAAAATGGCTTCATTTTGCGCACTTAATTACTTCTTTAATTCTTCAGTTAAGTCCGAATAAGTTTTGGTATTTTACGAAATATTTTCGTAATTTTGAATAGAAAATAAAATTAGTTTTTCTTGATAATATTGCGCATTCAATTAACATTTTCAAGGCTACTGGAAGCATCTGATGTAATTATTGTATGTTTGAGTGCCGTAATTGGCAACTTACCTTACATGACATAATCTCCAGAACTACGTGTATGTACGTCTATAGTGGTTTGAAATCCGTCCAATATGTTATCATCGAGTGTGCCGCATGACTCGAACCTTGATCCATTTTAATTTATAAATGTAATGAATGTAATGAAATGCTGTTTTGTCATTTCTATTAAAAAATTAAACATCATTCATATATTGTGAGTACATACATACACATCTAGTTTGTCATCCGCCGAACACCTGGCTGTTCTTATCTGAGAACCATTTCACTGCTTTTCTTGACATATTACAACCAGCTCTGTCGTGTTGAAGAATTTAATCTTTTCTTGAGACCAACCGTTCTTCCATTATTGGAAACAGAGACTTTTCCTCTTGGAAAAGTCTCTGTTCTAAACCAGATAAATATTTAGACGATGACGTCTAAATATTTATCTGGTCTAACAATGCCGTTAATAAAATGAACTATTGATTTTGGTTTGTTACTTCAATTCGTCGCCGTTAGAGGGAAAAATGGTTGATTAAGTTCACAACAGCTATGGGAAACAGGATGTTTCCAAGAGGCCGTGTTTTAGCGTAGTTTAAGAAGTCGCATAATTGCGATAAAGTTGATTAAAATTCACGTGGATGAAATAATAAAATTTGCTTACTGGAGACTTAAAATTGATGTAAGGTTGGCTTTAAATAATAACTACGAAGTCTTTAAAGACGTGGGAAAAAGCTTTAAATTAAAAAAATTACATATAATTACAATAAACGCCAAATTAGATGGCGAGCGCAACATTAACAATTGTGGGAAAAATATAGTCCAATAGTCTGACTACTACTTCAGTAAGTGGGCGTACGCGTTTTTAAAAACGACTACAATGCATCTCCACCGCTCGCCATATAATTTGGCGTTTACTGTAATATAATTATGAGTGCTAAAATGTAAGTTAGAGATAGATTTCGTATTATTATTATTATTATTATTATATGGTGGTAAAGCATTAAAAAATTTCACACAGGAATAAACAAGATTATTTTCTGTCAGTGCTAAACGATGCTTAGGATAGCAATAATCCATACTATTTCTTGTAAGGTAAGGTGATTACTAAAGAGATATTTATTCGTAAAAAAAATATTAAGCATTCAAATATACATTGTGTCCATAAAGTATGGAATAAATTCATTTTTTGCGAAACAAACAATTTTAACGAAATTTCCCGTATCAGGTCGATTTTTGCTTTTAATTTGCTTTAATTTAGCGTTATAATTAAATATATAGAGTGAACCATATGTGAGAAATGACGTCATCGACAGTTTTTTTAATTGTAACATTTCGAGTTTTAGAATATACGGAACACCCTGAATCCAAAAAAGTATACATACATACCTGTCGTTTAGTTTTATAATAGCGCTATTGAAATCAGACAAACATCTTTTTACAGTTTCAATAGACTGTTTCTTTGTTGTCACAGTTTTTATTGACATTGCTTTTGCACTTAACCGATTAATATTGTGTGCCTTTATTTATAAAAAAAAGTAGGCGATTAGTTTTTGTGAAATGTCGCTATTTTTACTGATGTCCAGTAACAGGTAAATAATACAAGAATTGTATTAATTCGTGAATGTTCTGTATTATTGCTTCAAATTAATTTAAAGTGAAAATGAAATTAAGTGTACAGCAAAAAAATTAAATACTGATGATTGGGCATGGAGACAGATCGCGAATTCAGATGTGATTTATTTAACGATAAATATCCAAAAAGACCCATAACGCAATCAACAGTAAGTAATGTTGAAAAGAAATTTCGAGAAACTGATAGGGTTGAAAATGCACGCAAATCAGGTCGTCCCTCTGTAAATTTTTATAGAAAAGTAGATGTTCTACTTGCTGTTGAAGAAGATCCTCATACTTCTGTTCGTAAGATTAGTCGTGATATTGATGTTAGCAAAACAACGGTACACAAATTATTAAAACTGGAAAATTGGCATCCCTTTAAAATAAAACTTGTACAGGAATTAAACCATTGAGAAATAAGGAGACGACGTCACGTGATCAAACCGGGTACAGGTCCGCCATATTGATACTACACTTACGTCAAACAGGTAGTGTTGGGGGTCGTGATTTTGAGTTATATAATAAGTTAAATATTAAAAGACATTATGGTTTCTTGTGCTCTACGTAGCTGCAACAGCAGAGACGGCGTTGATAAGAAGAATTCGTCTGGAATAACATTTCATAGGTTAGTGTAGGCCTGACAGGTGTGGATGACAGATTATAATTTTAAGTAGTCCGGACTAGGTGAGGGAGCCATATTGGTCCCACACTTAGCCCCGCCCAATGCTCCCGTTTTGAGAGTACAGCAAAGATGCTTTACAACGTCTCCATAATATTTTTCCTCAATGAATTAAACGAAGATGATCCAAATAGAGGAATAGAATTTTGTGAAACAATTATGGATAACTATCATCGAGACCCTCTCTTCGTATCAAACATTATTTTCTCTGATGAAGCCACTTTCACCTTAAATGGCGAGATCAATCGTCAAAAGTGTGGGTACTGGGCAAAAGAAAATCCCAAATGGATGCGTGAGCATCACACACAATACCCGCAAAAGATAAATGTATGGGCTGGTATTGTAAGAAATAGAATCATCGGACCCTACTTTTTCGAAGGTAATTTAGAGGGGCCAACATATCTTCAGTTTTTAAAAGGCTTTCTGGTACCTACTTTAATTAATTTATTCCCCGGTAGAATTAATCCTGGAAGTTTTGATCAATGTTAATAGTTTCAGTAGGATGGTGCGCCTCCGCATCAGTGGTTCCCAAACTTATTTTGCCTACTGCCCACTTTGAGAATAAATTATTTTTTAGCGCCCCCATTTTTTCACCTACTCAAAAACCACTATAACTTCAAATTAAATTAATTATTGTGAGCTATATTAGCGGAGATTAAACATTCATTCTAAACGAGACTTTTACTATGGGTTATAGTAAAAGTCTCGTTTAGAATGAATGAGTTAACTTGAGACCTGAGCGTAGTAGGTAGTACACAACGGCGCTCAGGTCTCAAGTTAACTTTTACGGGCTACACCTGCCAATGAGAATGATTATTGAAACGCAACTTTATAGTATTCAGACAAAGTATCTTTTATTCAAAATTCAAAATAAAACAAACATAATCGATTCTAATATAAAAACTAATGTGAAGGATGAATCTGATGCTGTTTAATAAGTTTGTTGATATCAGGTTCCAATTTACTCAAGAACAGCCGCAAGTCACCACGTTCGGTAACATGCAAACGATTTCTCTTTTTAGTAAGCAGCGTTGCTACAGCACTAAATCCACGTTCACACAAATATGACGATGGGAATGCTATCAAGAATCGTTGAATGATTGACCACAATCCAGGGTACAATTGCGGGATCGGTTTTTGTAGCCAAAATTCTTGGTAGCCATTTTTGAACTTGATTTTTATTTCCTCGTTCGTTGTCAATTCTATAAGTTCTTCTTCCAGATGTGGTGATATTGCTGTGTTGACATTTGAAAACGGATCCAACACCCAGTCTGGTATTTCCAAGTTCAAAATATCCTGGTATCGTTCGGTGAAGTCAATGTGGAGCTTTTCCAAATGTTGGCAGTAGGCAAACAAGTCGTCGTTACTGCAGGATACTGATAAATTCGGAAAATTATGAAACTCACGTCTGCCCATATTCTTTTTGTGTAGAAGCAGTTTGGCTGCGAAAGCAGCAACGACATTTTTTGTTTTAATTAAATTTAGTTCATCGCCTTGCAGTTGGAGATTCATGTTGTTGAACAATTTATACAGGTCTGTCATGTAAGCTATATCATTTTTTGATGTAATGAGCTTGTTGCGCAATTCTGTATCTTTAGTTTCCAAAAACTCTATCACAGAGTCAAACAGGTTGTAAAATCGAGTCAGACAATTGCCTCTTGATAGCCAACGAACTTCGGTATGAAACAACAAACGGTTGAAATCTTCGTCATTAGTAACACAAAGCTGATGAAATAATCTATCATTCAAAGAGCAGTTACGGATTTTATTGACTGCTTTGATGACATATTGCAGTGATTGAAATAGTCGTTCACTTAAATTTCTAGCAACCAAATGTTGTCTATGAATAACGCAATGTACAGCAAGGACATCTGGAATTTTATTTTTTACGTACGCTATGAAGCCTTTATGGCACCCTGTCATAGCCGGAGCGCCATCCGTAGCAACTGATATAATATTTTTCAAGGGAATCTCTTTCTCATCACAAAACTTTTCCAATGTATTGAATATGGTTTCGCCTTTTGTATCGGTCTCTAAATTTCTAGCAAACAATAGTTCTTCACATATTTTCTCATCTTTAATAAACCTCACGTAAGACAGCAACAATGCTTCATTAGTTGGTAAAGTGGACTCATCGAGCTGAATTGAGAATTGACTAGTCCTCAGATGATTGCACAATGATTCTTCTATGTTTCCGGCCATTTCATCAATTCGTCTTTGCACAGAATTATTACTCAAAGGAATTTTTCCGATAATATCTGCGGCCGGTTTATGAAGCACAGTAGTTATTACTTCCTTTATTGCTGGCAAAATTAACACTTCTCCGATGTTGTGTGGTTTGCCTTTTTGAGCAATTAACAAAGAGATGTTGTACGAAGCTCGAAGTCCGTCGTCATCTTGCTTAGCAGCCGCCGAAAAGAGTTTTGCTACACTTGGCCGAGTATTATGCTTCTTCTCTAGGTCTTGAAAATATGCTACATTCTTGTCTTTCTTATCTGGATGCATTTTATTCAAATGATCTTGAAGTCTTGAAGGCTTCATTGCTTCATTCGAAAATGTTTTTAGGCATAGAAGGCACAAAGGCGACGATGGGTTTGTAGGATTTTCAATGAATCCGAATTTAATATATTCCGCACAGTATTGCCGTCTCTTCTTTTTTACTTCCGACATTGTTTTGTTTTGAGAAATACGTAAGTATAAGTGTTGAACTTAAGTACTGCTTATCTATTACGCGCGAAACCGCAAATGAAAATAAAATAAATATTACGTTGTTTATATAGGATTGCATAAGCAGCACGCACCGACAGGAATAAGACAAACATGCATAAACTCGTTTATCTCATTCGACGCTCAATCGTACTCAACAAGTAAGAACAAGTATTCTATGAACCAGCCGATTGATACAGTTGCCTTTTTATTTGTTTGTTTGTGTCTCTTTTCGTTTCGAAACGGAGCGACCGATTGATATGTTTTTTATTTTATTTATTCAATAAAACAGGACAGATATATGAACTACTCGGAGAGAAATATCGAACCGAGTTGGTTTGAGCAATCTCTTAATTAATATTAGTTGATGTTCACAAGCTGTAGTCGAGAGTAGGGATGGGACATCGGTGGGTAAACATCGATATCAAACATCGATGTTAACATCGTTGATCAACATCGATGGTTGCAAAATATCGACTACCAAACATCGATGTTTTTAAACATCGATAATTATATTTATAGATTTATTTTTTGGCAGTTTAACAAAAACTTTATTATAACTTAATTAATTTACGTCCTTAACAAAATGATATAAAAGATATCACTATTCAAAAAAAATAATAAAAGAAATATATACATTTATAATATGTAGTTAACTTTAGAAACCACTCAAAAAAAACTATATAAAAAAACAATATTATGCAATTACGCATGAAACAACCACATGACTTAAATCGTCTGATACTTAAAAAATATATACATTTACGTGTATCAAAGCTTTTTAAGAGAACGATTTTTATTTGGGATTTTATAGTCTTGCATTTTTTTTGACTACGCTGGCAAATACCGAGATACATATGGATATGGTTTTATATTTCTGATGTGTCATCTTGCATTTAATACGTGTATCGTCGTGTATGATTGTACGCACTAGGGAATTTCCCGAAGAAGTATACATCGGTAATGTCTATCTCCCTTCTTTTTCTATGAAAATACGTTTACCTCCTTCACTTATTCTGCATGCATACATAATTTAACTTTTATTCTGCACATTAAAAGTACTATAAATTTATGTATTTAATTATATATTATTTAAATATTTATACTGAGTAATATTTAAAAGAGCCTAAAATGAAATATTCGAATTTATATGATATAGCACTGTGTAATTTAAATACTTCTTTTATTCGTAGACAATTTTACATCCTCGTAGCCTGTATGTGAGCTGTTAATTTGGAAAAATTTTTGTATTTGTCAACAGAGGACGCTGTTTTATTTTGTGATTAGTGCAAATACATTTTGTCAAGCTTAAAAGTTCGATGTTCACTATATTTCTTCTAACATCGATAGTTTATCGATAAATCTAAATTGCAAACATCGATGCAAAAACATCGAACATCGATCCTAAAATATCGATGTTCAATGAACATCGATGTTTATCGCCCATCCCTAGTCGAGAGTCGAGAGCTCAGTCGGTGTCTAAGAGTCCTCCTAGATTCTAGATGAAATTACAAATCGCCCCCTAAGCCTTTACACAACGCCCCCATTTTTTTTCTGGGTCTCTTACCGCCCCCCTTTAGACCTGCAGCGCCCACAAGGGGGCGTTATCGCCCACTTTGGGAACCTATGCTGTAGATGTTCGAAAGTACCTAGACGAAATTTTTCTGAACAGGTGGATTGGTAGACGTGGACGTATTGAATGGTCAGCGAGGTCGCCAGACCTTAATCCTTTGGATTTTTTTAATGGGGCCATCTGAAGAATGTTGTTTATAAAACGAAACCGAACAGAAATAAACAATATTTCTTAGGAAACCATAAACAAGGTTCAACAAGAATTTTTTCATCGTTTAGGTTAGTTTCAAATACAGCAAGGATTACAGGTTGAACATTTAACATAAAGTCATGTATCTGTTATCATTAGCTATAATAAAATTGATAAATAAGATTAGTTGCCTCCTTTTTTGCAATTGATAAGAAATAGTTGTTTGCACGTATGTTTCAAATTCTCTCCGCTAGACCCCCCCAAGTATCTACCTTTTTAGAATCAGCTCATTAATAATAATCTAAAACTGTCACCAAATACAGGGTGTTGTATTTAAAGAATATACCGATGACGTCATTACATTAAAGTGGATCACCTTGTATAATGAATTTTTGTTGTCGAATGTAGAACATTAAAATTAAAAATCGACGTGTTTCAGATTTTTTAAAATGGCTTTTGCTTTAGGAAATATCGAATTTATTCCATACTTTACGGACACACTGTATAAATTGCTGCTATTGTCAAGATATTATTCTGCTTAAATTTCCCTCTGCAGGACTGTATACATCTTAGCAAAGTATCGTGCGTAATACCCACTTCTGAAGTATAGTAACTTTAACGTAATTTAAAAGTTTAGTAAATACGTCGGACTACCGACACCACATAATATAATTCAGTACAATTTAAAGCCTCGAACGCAGATACCCACAGTGTCGCGGAGGTAGCGCAACCGACTAAAGATCGGGAGGTATTGGGTTCGAACCTCAGCCGTGGGTAAAATTTTTAAATTAAACAAATTACGTAATTAAAAAAATTATCAGTGCTAAAAGCAGAACATTGTAATTAGAATTTTTAACACTAAGAAAACCTAATTTTAAAGTAGTTTAAAAATTTAGGAACTACGAAGTATTTGCAGGCAAAATAATTAGTTGTGCTGCGCTGACGGAATACAATGTTTAGGCATAAATTAAATAAACATTTCCAACGATTTTGTGGAGTAATTGCTTTCGAAAAGCATTATAATTGTCTGGAATTTATGAAAATGCCATTTCAAATAATATCAAACAATTTCGAAGGATAGTGCTTACATTTGAATTCATGGATTACTACACCGAATCGGTAGAATAAACGCTTTGTTTATAGTAAATTGGGATTCAACATTTCAAAATTTAAAAAGACCTCCATTAAAGTCCTTCAAATGCACAGTTTTCCCCAGCAAACCGGAAATAAACAAATCATTACATAAACACACGCAGTACTGAAAGTTTGTATATCCTATATATGTATGTATGTATTGTATGCCTCCGTGTGTGTATGTATATAATTTTATTGCGGAATTATGCAACAGAGAGAGTAACATGAAGCGGCTGAAATGTTTTTGGTTATGCTTGGCACTGATTTGATGGACGTTTTAGCGAACCACTTTAGTGAACAACAACAATATGCAAATGCCTGGTAATTTGAATTCCTAATTTTAATTTAATGTGCCCAGGTAACATCGTGCAGCTCTGTATATATTATTTTAATTTCCACTGCGCGCGTGTTGAAATCTATCGAAATGTCGTTTACGATATCCCTTGAAGAAAAAAATAATTAGAAGTAAATTAAATTGCATTATGTTATCGTAAATTATTATGATTATTCCTGCTAAAATATAATTAATTCGAATAAGCTAGTTAGGTATACAGTGTGATCCAAATTGCATAAATGACTCCTATAAATTGTGATCTTCCGGATTCTTGAAATGCGGATATAGATTAAATAGTTGCTACCGGAACTACGTCGCATCAAGATAACTGACTAAATTAAGGAAAAGATAACGGAGAATCACAATAGGGGTTGATAAAATCCGGATAACGCAGGGCCGAGCTAACTCCGTCGCAGACGGCGTGACGGTTCAGATAACTAGAACACCTAAAAGTAGAGCGTCGGTCGGCAACGACGCTAGCGACGTTGTCCGGGCACCAGGACACTATGTTACCCTAAAGATAACCTACCTGCGCCTCTTATGAGCTACCACTGGCTGTGTCCCTCCAGTGGGTTTCCTATTGAACTCCCTGTATAAACGTTTGCACCTAACCTTATGTACGTGCTTGTCACAATATTATTTGAGATATGTAGAGGTAAAATAAAAGAAAAGATATTTCGAAAAGTAGCAAGATTTAATTAAATTGAAATGTTGTTCTTTTTTTTAAAGTTGTTTAAGTTTTTTTTTATAAAGAAGAGGAGCAGTTAAGTATCAAAGCAAATTTACAAAATGTCACGAATCTGTCTGAACAGTTTTAATTATATAAAAAAAATTAGCAAGCGTTGAATAAAATTGATATACAAAGAAAAATAATGAAAACTAGACAGTTTGATAATTTAGCAAACAAAACGTTAGGTAACAATAGTGAAATATAAAAGGAAATATCAAGTCTTAATACTAATTCATAATCTCTGCATTTCAGCAGGAGATGGTTGGTAGCAGAAACGTTTCATTACCTCACAGAATAAAAATACAAACAAAAAAAAAATCATGAAAACGCCACTACGGCAATGTTAATACAAAATGTAATTCATTATGTACGCAAGATAATTAATATCAACCAGTACATAAGACTTAGTCTAATAAAGTGAAAAATTCGTTAAATACCAAACACAGGGTTTGATTACATGTACATGATTAATTTAAATGAAGGTTACTTATTAACAAAGGTCAAATAATTAAAGATAAAATTAGAAAGGAAATTTTATAATATACAAATTACACTGAGCTTCCCGAACAAAAATTTGCTCTTACAGAAATGACTTTAACTAGCTCAGGAAAATTCAAATGAACAACGTGAAAGACAAATTTTCTAACTTACGGCAAAAAAAACGTGCAAAAATTATTATCAAAATTAGATTAACATTCAACACATCAAAGAGACATACAATTATTGTAAAGGTATGAAAACTAAAGATATTACTAATTTAAATACTGTCTCCCCAAAAGAGATAGGGATACGATAATGAACGTACTAAAATAAGTTTTTAATTAAATATTCGACTCAACAAAGAGTTACAAAATTACGGTAATGACATAACCAAAATTTTACTTAAACTGAATATTACATAAAAATAACAAGAAAGTTAACGGTAATTTAATTAGGAATAATATGTGACCTTGCAGTAAACTAAGTGGTGCGATAGTTATTAAAGCCACTCAAAAATTCTTAGGTCAAAATTTAGGCAAGATAAAGTCCTGCACTCTGGCATAAAGTCGTCGAAAATCAGACGTAAATTAAGATGTAAATTACAACATTAGTTGCACTTATCTGACAAAATGGACGTCGGATGGCCGCAACGATAATCAAAATGGCGTAGGCCCCCTTGATGAAAATTCCACTTCAACAGGCGGGAAGGATGTAGAGATGCAACTACTGCAGCAACGATAGGAACCACCGCGCTCTTCAGCGATAATGCGGGGTGATAAAGCCAGAAATATGGCTACTGTGGGCTTTTGTGCCCGTCAAAAGAATCCTATTAAATTAGAGAAGAAAAGAAACAAAGATAAAATCCCGAAAATTAACACAAAGTTTCAAACACTTACCCCAATATGAAAATGGAGATTCCGCGATAAACGACTTCACAAGTCACTCAAGGGTGCAAAATTTAGATTAAGAAAGACCAGCACGTGGCCATACGTGAATTTGAGGTAACGGTATATCGGTAAAAATTCACGAAAGAAACCAAAATTAAGGTAACGGTAATTACTGCTTATTCCAATTTAAGCCGCATTCGCGAAAATATCTACATAGATAATGTAATCAAATTACTAAGGGAGATAAGCAATTTGCACACACTGTTCTTACACAAGATATGACTATCAAGTGCCGTCAAAAAGCGGGAACCTCTTCCATATCTAATGCGCGTCAATTCCACGCAAAGTAACAAGCCCGGAAATATCACTGAACGAAAGGCGGGAGATTTCAAATAAACATCATAGGCACACAACTAAATTGACAATAAAGGGAGTCGACATCGTGACTTAAATATAATTAAACGCAACCCTACACATAACTTAGACGAAAAGAAAATAAGGGACACACTCTTACAAATGTACGTAGAAATCAAAAGTCGGCAGTTCGAGAGGGAACTCACATACTAAACAGTTGGTAAACGTGACGCGCACGATCAGCTGAGCGACATAACCAAGTGTTTGACAGAAATAAACAAAACAATCTTCCAACGTAGATACAATTTTATTACGGAAGAAAGCGGACACTGCAGGTAACTATGGACATATCCAAAATCTTAAATCACGCTACAACGGCGGTTAAAAAAAACCGACCATAACATATTTTACAGTTAAATCCGCAATGCCATAACCTTCCAAGGAAGATGTTAATAATAGCGCAACAAGGCAGTCAGGGAAGATGAACGCTTGCTATGAACAAATCAGTCCACGGAAACACGTATGCCCGTTAATACACAAGATTCCCTCATTTAATACTCCTTACATTTTTAGTGACATAAATACGAGGGAAAATATTAGTCAGTCGTACACGAAGGTCTATGTCTTGGGATACACCTAAGCACAGGCGACATTAAATACAACGAGGCTGCCCAATGTGTCGGAGAATTTTAAAGACACAAATAAATGCACTACGTAGAGATCGGACGTAATAAATAAGTAGATATAAAACAAACTGAAGCAAGGCGTAAAAAGTAACTGCAAATGCAAATTATTCGCATCTACAGGTAGGGTAAAATAAGCTAGAGATAAGATAATTAGAATTAGTTCACAAGATACAGAGTTTCCTTCACATAAAGAGTGTATTTGCTCGATAATACATATTACATATCGATCAATCTCACGGTTCGCGACCTAGGGCTCTAAGAGTACAATAGTCGATTTAGCACACACATAGATATATGGCAGACGGTCTTTCAGCCGGTGAAACGAACGATGTACAGGGTTCACTCAAAAGTCTCGTGACCAATAAATTCTACGCACTTAAACAAAGACACATAATCTTTCGAGAACGAAATACAAAAGTAAATTTTACAACGTAACATAGTATAAAGGTTATGCACCCGTCACTATCAAATTTATCATTGAGCGATATGGTGATGACATTAATAACATGTACAATTAGATTATTAATTTATTTAATGAGACAACATTAAATGTGGATATTAATCAAACAACTAGGATAAATTTATCTATTTAAAGAATAATTTATGAAAAGTGTTCAAAAGAGTCACTAGTCTATTGAATGCATAGTGCAATACGACGTTTCATGTTGTCAAAAATATTATGCAATACATTTGGTGTTATTTCATTACTTGATGGCCTCCAGCATTCAACATATCTAAAGTTTGTTGGCAAATTCTAACACGTTCTGTTTTTTGTAAATCTATCAGATGATGGGGTACAAACCGAGATACAATCTTTTTCAAATGTAAACGTGCAATATTGATCTCACTTGCGAGGATCCAATCTTCAGATTGGACTCTATCATTGCATAGGTAATTCGGTTGTCCTCTTCCACCATCTTCATCACCGCAGCAATGTTTTCGGGGTTAACAGCAGTTAAGGAGGTCCAGCTCCTTTTTTGTGTACCACAGCAACCTCGCTCAAATTCTTTATACCATCTATATAAAGTAGCCAATGATGGTGCGAGATCCTCAAATGCCGATTTTAAACTTTCCTCACACTCATACGCGCTCAAGCCATTCTTGAAATCATAGTAAATCATTATCCGAAAGTTCTCTCGTGATAATTCCATTTTTCCGATAACAGAAGCTTATTCTGTGGACTATTTCTCAGACACTATTCAAGCAAATGTCACAAACTAAACTGCAATTGACAGATAAAATAATGCACTATTTACACCGAGAGAAATTTGTTGTAGTTTTAAATATATTTTTATTGTGTTTAAACATAAAATATTGTTATATATAGGACAAAAATGTGTTTTTTTAATTTAAAAATAATTTTATATTCAAACATTAAGAATAAAATATATTTAGTTGAGATATGTTGTGTATTGAAATCAAATAAAAGGAGTATCTTGAAATAACAATAATTTTTTGTTAAGTTTGTAAAGACACATATTAACTTTAAAATAAATTGTTGCTCAAAATCAATAAAATACATTGTTATTCCAAAAATGTATATGTTTATTTTTAACAAAAATTATAATGATGTTGAGTAGAATTTAAGCAAAAGTAACCATTTATTGTACTTGTTCTCAACATTGAATTGCTTTGTTTAAGTATATGTATTACTTAACTTAAAAGCAAAAATTGCTCACTTTCAACAGTATGTATAATTAGGTTAAGTACCTTTTTAAATGAAAATAAATATAATATATAAATAATAGTAATTATTGTACTTGTTCTGAACATACGAAATTGCTCTGGTTAAGTATATGTATTACTTACCTTAAATAAATAAATTACTCACTTTTATAAATATCTATAATTATATTAAGAGATATTCATAACTTTGACGCTCATAAATCTGATCGACTTTATTTTTTTACATTTTTGACGCGGTCATTGAAATTACGGAGTAGGTGCTATTCACAATATTAGTATAGTCTTCATCACTTTTAGGTTCTTTTTAATGAAAAATATGAGCGCCAAGGTTATACATATATCTTCAGTAAATTAAGTAAACTGACAATTATTCTTGTTCATCAACTGGCATTGCACTGCAGAATTTGACAGAATGCTATGTGGAAATAAGCATTGAAATGTGTTTAAAGACGGTATAACAAACATTTAACATACTTAAGATACATCATGACGCAATTCGTTTGTCGAGATGATATGATTGTTAGAATAAATATGGTATACTAATGAATCTATGAAGATTACTACGGGATATTTTCATTAATACTTGATCAGAACGTAAATCTGATTTATTTCAACTACCAAATAAATACATTATTTAAATTAACATTGATGCTTGAGTGAAATAATTAGCAAAGTAGGTTCTAGAAAGACGGTCTCATCCCTTTCAGCACATGCGTTGCCCAGTCACAATTCCTCCTGGGGATTCCTTAAATTTATCTGTAATTGAATAAAAACTATAACTTTAATATTAAATTGAGTAGGTACTAGAAGTTACAACCATTCAGCAAATTTGAAACAGAACTTTCATGTATGGTATCTATCTAGTCAGCATTATCAAAACTATTATTGGATGATACAGTTACTGTTGATGCTAATGAACTTGTATACTTCTTAGAAGGCTGGAAGAAATTGTATTATCAGAAGTAATTATTTTTAGTTAACTATTGGTGATTATTGTAATAGAGCTGACTATAAAAATGAAACAGTATAAGAAAAATTAATTTAAGGATTTGAACGCATCAAAATGTCTAATAAAACCGTGAGAAATTAATAGAGAAGCCAGTCAAAATATAATTGAACCTAGTCGTAACGTTCTTTTTGTCTTAAAATGATGTTACTTTGAAAAAGCAAATTTAGAGCATTTTGATCACGGATAAAAATAATTTAACTTACCATCACTTAGTGCGGACGTGCTTGAAGTGTCATCGATCTGTTGCTGCAGCTTTTTCATAAACCTTATTCTATTTCCTATTTGCGAAATTATCTCTTTTACATGTCTTTCTTCCATTGCCATATATCATAATCTATCTCATTTTCTGTATTAAACAAAAACAGTCAAAATAAGCAAAGCAATATATCTATTTTTTTTTAAATTAAAAATTAATATTTCTTATAGTTAAAAATATTAAGTTAGTTAACCATTGGTATGTTACCACTATCAATACTATTTTCTCGTCTTATTGAAATAATATTTTTATATTTAAGTCACATTAAAATAAACAGTATTTTACTGAACAACGTAGTAATTAAAGTACTTACCTATATATAGCTTGTATAGAAATTAAACTCTTTAAAACTCCTATTAAAAATTATTAATAATTAATTATCCAACTTTGTTATATCATTTTCAGATAATTGCATTAATTCTACTAAAATGGTGAATTCTGTTGTCAGTTTTGTATGCTTCATATTCATATGGTACACGTTTATTATGCCTTTTA
This sequence comes from Amphimallon solstitiale, assembly GCA_963170755.1. Lineage (NCBI taxonomy): Eukaryota > Metazoa > Arthropoda > Insecta > Coleoptera > Scarabaeidae > Amphimallon > Amphimallon solstitiale. Next base: position 251,350,402 of record OY720675.1, read on the forward strand.
AAATAATCTTGACCTAAATTAATAAATTGAACGAACTTTATTTAAGTAATATACCTACTTTCTCATGGAAGCATAACATAAAATAGTTTCATGGCATAAAAAAAATGTAAAAAGACAGATACATACCTTCAAATACAGCTACCAATTCCCTAAAGCCCCATACAACTAATAATACTTTCATATCATGTTATATGTTAAACTATGCACAATTACAAAATACTTGTGATTATAGCAGATAACAGCACGGGCCACAGATGTTACTATGTTAGGTAGATTGCGCATGCGTTGCGCCAAGTATGTCCATTTATGCCCGTGACATTGCATATTTCTTTTACCCCCTCCCTCCCGCCCTTCTTGAAGAATCTTAGTATGAACATTAGACATAGAAAAGAGTTAAATTAAATATAATATTTTGTTTAAGAAAACGAACTTTATTTAGTAGCATAACAATATTTTTGTTTAAAAGTAACAAATATTAGTTTGAAAAACAAAGTGATTTGCACGAGGCAGAAACACTTAAATTAATTAAATGTGAGATGTAAAATAAACGTTTTTGTTCTTTGAATTCCATTAAAATACAGTGTTCGCTAAGACCATATAATAAGTTATGTATGTTATTTAGACTTGTTAGTTATAGTCAAAATATTATTATATATACATAAGTAAAAACAATATGTAGGTATACGTATAAACTCTATTGAGACTTCTATAGGATTAAAAATAAAACTTCGCTGTTTTTCAAGTTTGTTTAACCTCAGTTTAATTACTTTAATTACAATATTTTATTGTAAACGTAAATATACTCTGCGAGACTAATCACCCAATATGTCGGCATAACAACATAAATCTTGCTAACCTATTAAATATAAATTTATTGTTAATTTAAATAAAAGAATATTTTTACACCCAATACATTTTCTAGTAAAAATAAGTAAAATGATCTAAACAAGAATTTTTGCTAGACCATTTTTCTCGGTGTAATAAACAACAATTTGTTTTGCACGGGTAACTAGATTTTTCAATTCTCAATAATTCTAGCTTATCCCTCATACCGTTCACTAGTCAGTGTTTTGTTAAAAAATATGGGCATAATAAGTTCAAAACAAAATCACACTTGATGCCGATTTTCTTTAACTTGAGAATTTTCACTATCCCAAAAGTGCACATTGTGTCTATTGAAGAATCTGCTTTCGTCAGACCATAAAGTCATAGCAAGAAAATTATCGTTATTCTCACATTGGTTAACATGCCATTGGCAAAATTGTAATCTTCTCTCTCCGTCTCCAACTCTTAAGTCCCTGTAGAATAGTGTACTTGTACGATAGGTATTTGTAAGGCTTTTTACATCCTTTGTGCTGTAGTTTTCGAAATACCAGTGTTATGTTCAATTTATCTAACAGATGTTGAAGGATTTTCAATAACATATTGTAAGACATTTAATTCTAAATCATCATTCATTAATTTCGTATTCCTAGTAGGTTTGGAAAACGAAGTATATACTTTTAAATTAATTACCAAATTTCTATACGAACGAGCACACTGGCTTGCCTTCTGTCAGGATACAGCCTCAAGCACATCTGTTCAGCTTCTACACAATTTTTACGACAAAGGAAATACACATTTTTCAGTATTAGATAATGAAGGCATGTTTGACACAAAAATATTCTGGACAGAATAATTTTTAAGTGACATTAAATTCGTGTTTTCCTGTATCACCGTCTAGTTCTTTTTAGAGTGTTTAATAAAATATTTGTTTGTATGTGATTTGCTGTATTTAAAAATAGATGGCACATATGCTATATCATTGTAAATTCTTGCCGACTTGATGTTCCATAAGAAAAATTTAAGTTAAGGGTTAAAACTAAAAAATGGAAAGTGCAAAAAAAATTATGTGTCTACTAAAACAAAAGAGAGTTATTACAAGGAAAAGAGATTTGACATTTTTCTATTATTTAAGTCCTGAAATTCATGAAAATTTGGAAATTCGGAGAATATCGTATAATTTCACTTGTTCTTAGAAATAAATCATCTAATTTAATCCAACCTGTATCTTTTATTAATAAGCGAGATCCCTATGCTGGAAATGTTATATGGGACACGTTGGATTAATTATGCAAAGAATAATTTATTTCATTCCATAAATGTTTTATTTAACTCGCGCATTACCTTCACTGTAATTTACTCTCCTTAATGTTCGATTATTTTTATTCTCTTTGTGCTTTTTACTTTCTTATACGTAGTATAAGGAAGTATTGTGATGATGAAAATTTTCGACCTCGAGATTTTTGCAGATATCCACGTTTTGAAGTCCCCTAATACCGAAAAAGTGGTTTTTAAAAAATGTCTGTGTGTGTGTCTGTCTGTCTGTCTGTGTGTGACCACGATAGCGGTCAAACCGCTGTAGATATCAATTCCAAATTTTGTATTTACGTGTATAAAATCTCTCTCTTGAGGTCTGATTAGTTTTTCAGTAAAATCGGTAGACCGGAAGTAGCAGTTTACTTCAGTGAAAAAATCGAATTTTGCCAATATTTCGTCAATTACTAAGTTTAAACAAATTTATAAAGAATTGAAATGTACTCAAAATTAAATTTGAGACAAATTATCTTAAAAAAGTTTTTCGAAATTCCAACCGGAAGTAGGTCTTTTACTCTTATCGAAAATCAGTTTTTTGCGAATATCTGGCAAGTCATGCTTTCTAGGCAGGTACATTACGAGTATAAAAGTATTTATATTATAATTTTAAATATCTTTTGTAAAAAAAATTTCAAAATTCGGACCAGAAGTACCACTTTTACTCTTACCGAATATCGATTTTTTGCAGATATGTCGTAAATTATGCATTCTATGTATATTTATTAAGAGTACAAAAGTATTTAGAGTTGAATTTGCAATATTTTTTGTGTACATGAAATTTCAAAATTCGGACCGGAAGTGGCACTTTTACTCTTAGCGAGTAGCACTTTTTTTCGAATATCTTGCAAAGTATGCATTCTATAGCGATTTATTACGAGAATAAAAGTACTTAGAATAGGATTTTGAATAAGTTTTGTATAAAAAAATTCTTAAAATTGTATAGTTTGAAATGCTCATACGTATAAGAAAGTCGTGTGGTGGCCACACCTCATTTTTTGGTTATGTTTGCGGCGGCGACATATTTATCGTCTTTAAAATTAAGCTGTTTGTCCTGTTTCTTAAAAAAAAACTTTTCTTTTCTCAATTCTGTAACTATCAAACAGTGTTTTATAAATTATACAGTGTGTAAATAAAGTAAGGAATAATATTCATATTTTGTTTATTATCGGTGTTTGGGAGAAAAGCTCGGACAGGTTAATTTTATTTTATTCTTCGAGACTTTATGGACGTTACTTTTCTTTTTTGTCGTCGACATATGACGTCATCAATTTTTTTCGCTAATGGAAACCTTATTAATTTTAGACCAGAAATAAATAGTAGATTTTGTTCTGAATTCAGCAATACCCCAGATGTGGTGTTTAAAATTAGTAGTTTTAGAGATGCGGAGGATCATAGGTATTAAAATGACAACAATAATTAAATATATAACACTTTCGGCTGTTACTTTGTGAAGATTCATGATACTGGATATAAGTAAAATAAAACACTGAATTACACTTTGAATAACTTCACTTTATTTTAATCACTATGTGACTGCAGTTTCGACATTATATGTCATTATCAAACTAGAGTTACAATAATTGATGGTAATATATATATATATCTTATTTGGTAACATCTGAGACACACTACAAATTAAATACCTATTACTCTAATCTATAATTGTTGATGTACGGTTACAACATTTCCCAACTCTCTTTTATATTAATATCCTGTTATAATATGACTTAGAAAACCTTAAATAGAGGAGTATACAAAAGATCAGTTTGGTCATTAAGTAATATTTCATCTGATCTATTATTCGTTTTAAAAATTTCTAAAGCTTCTAAAAGGTTTAATTTTAATCCTTTATCACTGTAATGTAAAATTTTTTAATATTATTTTCTGAGAATATATGGTTATATTCTATTAAATGATTTGCAAAAGTTGAATCTGTTTTTTGTAAGCTATAACTCCTTATGTGTTCTTTGATCCTTGTGTTAAAACTTCTGCCAGTCTGACCTATGTATACTCCTTTACAATCATTACAAACTAATTTATAGACCCCTGATTTGGCTAACTTATTTTGTGTATCTTTACCATTAAACAACACCCCTTGTAATTTCTTATGTGGTTTAAAAGCAACTACTAAATCTTTGTTATTTTTCTCAATATTTTTTCTTATATTTTCGCTAATGTTTCCAAAATAGGTTAGAGAGACATATTTACTGTTATTGGTTGTTTTTACCTGAGGATAGATCTGATAGATTGTTTTGTTTTTTAATTTAGTTGTTAAAACCCTATCTACTATATTGGAATTATATCCGTTGTTACAAGCTATTTGTTTCAAAGTTGAAATTTCTGTATTAAGATGTTCTTTAGTTAGTGGGAGACTCAATGCCCTATGTATCATTGAATTAAAAAAAGGCTAATTTGTGTTTCCACGGGTGTAATGAATCTGACGGGATAATCGCATCTGTGTAAGTGGGTTTTCTAAAAATATTGAAAGGTAATTTACTATTTTCTTTGGATATAGATAAATCTAGGAAATCCAACTTATTATTTTCTTCTATTTCTGCTGTAAAAACAATATTATGATGAATAGAATTTATAAAATTTAAAAAATTATTAATTTGTCTGGTTGTTCCGTTAAAACCGACTACTATATCATCTACGTAACGATGCCAGAAAAGTAAGTGTTTTTTGGATAACTCGTGTGCTAATTTTTTTTGTGTAATATGAGACCTTCATTTTGGATATAAAATTTATCTTTGAATTTAAAATAATTTTGATTTAATACTAATTTTAATAATTCTACTATTTCTGATGATATCAAATGATTTACTCTTTTTTCAATAAGAATGTCTTCCAATAACTTATTACATTCAATTGGGGATATTTTGGAAAACATATTGGATACATCTAGTTTGATAATGACATATAATGTCGAAACTGCAGTCACATAGTGATTAAAATAAAGTGAAGTTATTCAAAGTGTAATTCAGTGTTTTATTTTACTTATATCCAACAATAATTAAACTTGAAAATCAAAAGAGCAAATAGTAATAATTTATTCTTGGGAATATTAAAACAATAGAAATTTTACATTATTATATGTTCAAATTGCCACCCATTTGTTTCCTGGCAATGATAAAGTCGGAATTAAAATCCTTCCTAAACATTATCTCTCATTTCTTGGTCGATATTTCTGCACTCTGACATTATTCTTTCTCGCAATTCTTCAAGATCCTGGGGGATTTGGAAATAATATCGCTAGAGCCGGTATTAATTCCAATCTAAGGAACTCTAAATACATCTCGCCATTTAATGAACCATCGAAAAAATAAGGACCCAAAACATGACCAATGGTAAAACCTGCCCAAACATTCAATTTTTGTGGATGCTGTGTATGACTTTCTTGCATCCAGTGGGGATTTTCAGTGGCCCAGTATCTACAGTTTTGCCTGTGTACTTGCCCATTTAAACAAAACGTAGCTGCATCACTAAAGATCAGGTAGTTAAGATAATCTGGTTGATTATTCAGTTTCACATTCATCCCTTCGCAAAAATCAAGTCTACGATCACAATCATCTTCGTTTACTTCCTGAATTGGTGTCATTTTGTACGGATGGTATTTGTGTTTTTTTAACACATTAAAAACACTTTGATTACAAGCGTTGTGGTTTGCTGCTAGCCTTCTTGTTGATTGGTTTGGATTATCTTTAATTTCTAATAATAGATCATGTTTTTTATCAGAATCCACAGTAGGTCTTCCTTTACATTGAACATCAGGAACTTTACCATATTCTTCAACTTTTGAACAATTTTGGTCACACAAGATTGAGTTATCGAACGATCGGGATATTTCTCATTGAAGAAACGAACAACTTCGTTTTGTAATCTAACATTTTCACCATATGATTAATATCTCAATCCTTTGCCTTTCTGATAGATGCACCATTTTAGATATCGAAAGCGTTACCTGTCAATTATTAGTCATTTTTAGCACGCTTAATACTCTAAAACTACTAATTTTAAATACCACATTGTGACCTTCCCTGTTATTGACTAGATGTTTTGGTCCAATAAAAAGGATGTCACTTTAATATGTCAATGAACTTGCTCAATAATTAAAGCAAAAATCAAAAACGATGCCCCTGTAACTCGTTAGCCGGTGCAAAAGGTCATGGGTCGTCTATATGCGCCACATGCTTTTTAAATACACAAAAACATGAAAACTAGGAGTAGGACTTATAGCAATAGCAATCAAACACACAAGATCTAATTTAAGTGTATAATTAATAATAAAAATATGTATATGAATGGAAAAACATCAACTGTATAACGCACACACAAAGACTGTCAACATGTAGTCACTTAATAAACTCGGTTCTCAATAATCTTAAATAAACATGACCTGATTCGGAACAGCTGTTCGATATCTCTCTTTAGGCTTATAAGAGATTCACATTAGGTGTTATAATGTGCCTAATACTTAAGGCTAATACAATTAACTACAAAGCTTCCATTACACAACCAAGCTCTATCTGACAACGATGCTAAAGATAGGTTAATTCAGAGATCTTTCAAAGAATCTCCGAACAACAAAGCTAAACGTTCTTAATTAATTACAGTATCTTGGAGTCTTTGCATTAAATAAATAAATTACAGTTACTACTACTTAGCTTATACAATCTGCACACGTGAAGGTCTCGTTGAATCTTGTAGGTTGAAGTCTGTTGTTCTGCTTCCCACTTTTACACAACTGCAAACCCTCGTTGGTCTGGCACGAGTAAACATTGGCCTTGTACAAGTGTTAGGGGACAATATTCTTAGCTACGCCTTGCTTTTCTGTTCGCTGACATATGTAAATGTAGGGTTATAACATGTCTCAGCTATGCCTGGCCTCTCACTGTACAAACTGCACACTGTCGCACGTATTGAGATGTTGTCGCCTATTTCTTAATACAGGACTGCATCTTCTGTCTAACAGCTGCCGCATTGTTTTGGAGAACACGTTCCAGAGTATTTCGCATCTATAGGTTCATTTGCGGTTACATATATTGTGCTGGTACTGTTAATATCGTTACTTGCACTGCTTGTTTAAAATGGTATCAAGGATTTCCACACAACAGGGATCCTCCTTACAAAATTATCTCTGTACCATTTCTTTTTCTATCACAAAATTGCCTTAGTATCTTATTAGGCTTACCATCAAACAAGGACTCAAATTTGCCCGTTTTCGTTTATATGTGCCTGTCAAATGACAAAAACAAGAAGCGCATGAATGTAGGCGCGTCAAAACCTCCGTGATTGCACATGTTACTTGTCACATCCCGACAATGATTGTTACTGAATCATAATAACAGGTATTTATAACTGTTACAGGGTATTGCTGAATTCAGAAAAAATATACTTTTTATTTCTGGCAAAGAAATAAGGAGGTTCCATTTGAAAAACAAGTCGATGACATCATAGGTCCCAGAATAGTAAACCAAAGAAAAAAAATTGACGTCCATAAAATCCGGAGGAACAAAAGAAAATTGACCTGTCCGAACTTTTCTCCCAAACAGCGATAATAAACAAAATATGAATATTATTCCTTACTTTATTTACACACTGTATATTGGATAAGGTAAGGCATTTGCCACACTAGAACATATTCCCGATGCATGTACTGCGTCGGAAACATATTGCTACTCTCTAAACCCACATTTCAAAAAACCAATTATACATAGATTATAACAAGATTCATTTTACAGTTTTGATTTATACTTAAGCCCCGCGGCTGTTCGTCGATCGTCGTTCCCAACTCCTGAGGTAATACCCCAATAGCAGAGGGGTTGAACGTGTCAAAGGAGACCTAACCATGCAATGTGTGCGTTCTTGCAGAATTGAGTGAGAGAATATTGATTTAGCACGAATATAAAAAGATGCTGTTGTTTCTTCACTTTGTCGGATTAAAATCGATGTGCAACGTAGTGTGCATAGATTTATCGAATGTCGGTTAGATTATCTATCATCCATCGTGCGTTAGCTGTAGATTTAATCAGACAAGCAATTTTCGAAGCTTCCGATTTATATAAAATCATACACGTTATTAATAACCCACTTTAATTGCAAGGCAAATCGATGTTGAGATTCTGGTGGGAGGTAATTTGTAATTCTCGCACAAGAGAGAAATAAGAGATAATTTCTTCTGGAGTGTTATAATTTTTGTGTTAGATTGATAGAAGCACCGTGTTATTTTGATGTTAATCATAACTCAAGATCGAACTAAAAGGCACCAGAAAAAAGAAAAGAGAAAGGCCTTTTTCTGTTTTTTTGGTGGCTCTTAGTCCGGTTAGTTATTTGGTACTTAGTTATTACTATAGACTGGATGTACCAAGTTGAAATTACGACGGAGCAAAGACATAATGTAACCATCACGCAGTTACTGAATAGCACTATATAATAGCACATATGATTAACTGCAACATCTGTTGTTGTCCCGAAAACGACAGTAAAAAAGTCCATTTTACTGGTAAATTTCTTACTTGATCGGCGTAGGTAGAAGCGTGAAGGGTTTTTTAAATTCATTATATTTACCTTAAGATCAATAAAGTACGCGGAGTTAGTTTCGTTTTTTCATCCTTCTGACTGTTACATACTTCGTAATTTTTGCAATAGTTCCTGTTTAATACCGTTTCATTGAATCTACTTCTCCCAATTATCTTGACGTAAGTGTGCACTGGATTTCGTTAAGTTTCAATAACATACGCATACATTTTTAGTTATCCTTTATTTAGATCTAGAACATTGTTTATGTTACTATTATATGGAAGAACGTCGAGAATGACATCGTGAAACAATGGCGAGTTGGATTAAGGGTCATACTGATTGTATGTCCACTGTCAGTGATTCCGAAATTTATTGCAAAGTCTATAAAATATCGTTACAGAATGCCCAAAAAGCGCACGTACAACGTCACTTAGCATCGCTAAAACATACACAGAAACTGGACCCATTGAAAGCTGACAATTTCAACGAAGAACTCTGTGAAGCTTTAATGGCGGCTAATATCCCATGAAATAAACTTGACAATCCCACTTTCAAAACATTTCTTCAAAAATATACTGGTCGAAATGTTCCTGGTGAATCCACCTTACGCAAATATTATGTTTCTAAGTGCTTCACGAAAACAGTAGAATGCATTAGAAGACATCTTTCAAATCAGTACCTATGGATATGTGCCGACGAAACTGTCGATATATTAGGACACTGTGTGGTAAATGTTGTAGCTGGTGTACTACATCCAACTATTCCATATAACGCATATGTAATAGCATCTAAAGTTGTAAATACAGTTGATGTGGAAACAGTTGCTAAAACCATTGACTAGAATTTGCACAAAATGCTTCATTCGGATGACAGGTACAGGGAAAAAATACTTTTATTTGTTAGTGACAGTGCCGGATAAATGTTAAAAATAGCCATTAAAGAAAACATATCTTTATATGCTGCATATTACTTGCGTAGCACATGCTCTCCACAGAATTTGTGAATATATCAGAGACAACTATCCGGAACACTTTGGAAATTTGCCTAAACTAATCACATATTTTGAAAATCGAAATCTCAAATTAAAAGATGGATTAACCACATTAGATGTGGCTATTAATAATTTCAAAAGTACTCCAAGTGACTTCGGATGTGGCTTTCGGCAAAAGTTAGGCACAGTTTTTAATAGAAATCCAGATTTAATAACATTGCGGCAATTGTGTATGGGGACAATGACACAAAAATAAACAACTGAATACGCTGAAATAAAAGAATATTTCCAGTACGCACCTATAACCAGTTGCTGCGATGTAGAAAGGACGTTTTCTATCTACAAGGATGTATTTCATTCGAAGAGAACAAATCTTACAGAAGAGAACCTTGAGAAAGTATTACTAGTAAATATTAATACTCCTTTACTCGACTTCAACTACAAAATGAACAAATAACAACGTATTTTGTATTTTATAGATCACCACCCACTTATATAAATAAAACTAAACTCTTTTAAAGAAGAAAATTTCAATATTACGCCCATGGGCGATGAGTCATCAACCTCTAGCGTCCGTTCTATAGTTATTACTAAAGAGAGGACTAAAAGGCACCAAAAAACAGAAAAAGACACTTAAAAGGGCCTTGTTATAAAAATTTTTCTTTTCCCCCTTACACCTGCAATATAGGAAATCCCCTAAATTTAAAGTCAAGTGATATTTATGAACAACTAGTCGACCCGACAGACGTTGTCCTGTCTAAATTTTAATAAACCTGTTTGTGATCGCCTTGTAAATTTGTGAAGAGCTATTGAAGATGTGTAAACAAAGTAAAATGAGAAAAAAAACGTATTTCTGCGTGATCATTGTATCTATGAACGATTGTGCCCATGGATATTCAATTTGTGGAGGGGCACATTCAGAAGTACGCCAATGGAAAATTATTCAATTCTATTCCAATTTATTTCGCAAATGTGGTTTGACAGCTGATTGTCGAATTGTGAATCAAGTCAATCGGTTACATAGTGACGAAAATTGGTACATAAATAGAAATAAAATAACTACTAGTTAATTGATGAGGCTGATACATGTTGAAACTCCATATTTAACTGAATAAATAAAATACCTAAACTTGGTTTCTAAAATTATTTAATAATATCACTACAATATCGTTTTGCCAGACTTTGGCTTCATCAGGTGATGAGTAACAGTTACTCATCACCTGATGAAGCCAAAGTTCAGGTGATGAGTAACAGTTACTCATCACCTGATGAAGCCAAAGTTTGGCGAAACGATATTGTAGTGATATTATTAAATAATTTTTGAAACCAAGTTTACGTAAACTTTGGCTTCATCAGGTGATGAGTAACTGTTACTCATCACCTGATGAAGCCAAAGTTTGGCGAAACGATATTGTAGTGATATTGAAAACTTTCAATTTACTTATTTCTATTCCGGGAGCATAACAAACAAAACAAAATAGAATCAACCACATATGTCGTTCCTATTGTCAGTTATGATCGAGAGTGCATACAAAAATTATGATTTTTGTAGTTTATCTGAATTTTCCGCCTTTCCTTTGTATCAAGTAACCCATTAAAATGTCATGCTAACTTTGTCAAGAGCAACCTTACTGTATGAATCTCATGTGTATATGGTGCAGTGCAGTTTTGTGTTCCGTGGATAATCTACTGCTTATTGGATAATCAGTTGTGTATGTGGTTTAGTCATGAAAGATTTTTTTTGAACTGCAGCCGTTCGAAGGTCTGTAAATTTATTTGACAAGTATTTGAAAAGTCTGAAGTAATCTCTAAAGCTGTTATGCTAAATTTATCAAAAGCAAGCTTATTGCATGATTCTTATTGTGCTTAGAGTGCATAACGCAAATCCGCTCTATGCAAAATATTTTTAAAACATGTTACATAAATTTTTCCCGTAAAGTCCTTAAATTCTTTCGAATGCCTTCACATCTATCTTTCATTATTCACCGGGATAGGACGACATGATCCCCGGGTTTAGTGGGGAACAGTCGATTCCAGGATCATCCCGTTCGATCGCGGCTTATTTTACGAGAAAAAAAAGAAAACACGCAAAAAAACAGAATTGCGTCTGTAGTCGAACTCCCTTCTTTTGGTTCGTTCGGAGGGCAACGACAGGAATTCGCGCTCAACTTGCAGAAGTGTGAAGCGAGGAATTAGGTCAATCATGTTACTGCAATGGAGCAACGGAACAGCGGACACTTGCTATACACACGGGCTCGCTGCTTGTAGCGAATACCAATAGTAAATGTTGCTACGCAGCTGGAGCAATTCGCTATCAGGCAGGTTCACTTTGTTCTAAAAATATGATCGTTGAGCACGTATGTGTATAGAGAGGATTGCCGCGATGTTCATACGGTGGTTCAGTTTTTTCACCCTCTTTGTCTTTAGCCTTTTCAGTTCAAGACGGAAAAAGTTATTAAGTGCAGTCGTTCGATAATCGATGAGTTTTGTAAGGAATAATTTAGCATCTTGTCGGCGAATTAGGTTAGGAAGTACTTGAAATAATAAAATAATAAGATATTGATTTTATATTATCACGACTAACGATGGTGGTTTAACTTATTTAATATTTGTGTATGACAAATATGTACCTTTATTGGATTTGACTGTTAGTTACTTGGCCTTCTTATATTTTCTGAATAAATAAAATAGCCATTATATAAGGTATTCTAAAGTAAGTTTTGAGTTTGAAATGGCCATATGTTTGGAAAATTTTTAATATGTACAAAAATAAAAGCACTAATTTGTATGTTTAGTTATGTTGTTTAGTTATTTGGTTATTTGGTTATTTAGTTACTATTAGGTATATGTATATGTATATATAGTTTCCTTTCGTGGTTTAGCGGCTGTAAAATGAACTCAAAAAAACACAATAAGAATTAAAACGTTTCTATAATATAAATATTATCTTTGTCAATTATTTAACACAAACTAACTAAATCAAACATTAAAACACCAACAAATATTAATAAAACTGTAACATATATTTGACAAATATTTTTTGGACAAATATATTGGCGGCAAATATATGGTACAGAATAAACAATATTGGTGTATCCTAGACGACCCAGAATACGTAAATGAAGCAGACACAATACAATATATTAGATTATTGAATGGTATGCTATTGCCAAATTATTAATTTCTGTTCGGTCATTTACTGCATTATCATGTTTCTTAATTTGTATGAGTTCTAGAAAGTTTCTAATTTTGTTGTTATGTTCTTTACATAAAATTGTTGTTTCATCAAATTTAAACTTATGTTTTGTAATGTTCATATGTTTTTTTAAAGCCGTAATGTTTTTTGCGTATTTGTGTCCATTTAGTCTTTCCGATAAATATTGTAGGGTTGACCCATATATACACCATTACAATCTCCACATGGAATTTTGTATACTACATGTGTTTGTTTAAAGAAAGGATCTTTATCTTTAATATTACTAAACAGAAATCTTTAATTATTATGATTTTTATGTGCAATTTTGATATTAAATGGGCGTAATACTTTACTAATTTTTTCTGATAAATTTTTTACGTAAGGAATTGCTACATATTTTTGTATATCTGTTGATTATGAATGACTAGTATTTCTATTATTATTATTATAGAATTTATTTATTCTATCTTTAATAATGGAATTTATAAAGTTCAAAGGATAATTGTTATTCATTAATATGTCTTTCATTTGTTGTAAGATTTTTGGTCTATATTTAGAACTTGTTAGCTTGAGTGTTCTGTCTATTTGTGAAATAACAACGCTTTTTTTGATTGACATGGATTGGTATGACTCATAATTTAAATATCTACCTGAAGAAGTTGGTTTTTGATATAATTTTGTTAAAATTTGATTATTTTCACGAATACTAGTCATTCAAAATCAACAAATATACAAAAATATGTAGCAATTCCTTATGTAAAAAAATTATCAAAAAAAGTTAGTAAAGTATTACGCGCCCATTTAATATCAAAATTGCACATAAAAATCATAATAATTTAAGATTTCTGTTTAGTAAAATTAAAGATAAAGATCCTTTCTTTAAACAAACACATGTAGTATACAAAATTCCATGTGGAGATTGTAATGGTGTATATATAGGTCAAACCCTACAATATTTATCGGAAAGACTAAATGGACACAAATACGCAAAAAACATTACGGCTTTAAAAAAACATATGAACATTACAAAGCATAAGTTTAAATTTTATGAAATAACAATTTTATGTAAAGAACATAACAACAAAATTAGAAACTTTCTAGAACTCATACAAATTAAGAAACTTGATAATGCAGTAAATGACCGAACAGAAATTAATAATTTGGCAATAGCATACCATTCAATAATTTAATATATTGTATTGTGTCTGCTTCATTTACGTATTCTGGGTCGTCTAGGATACACCAATATTGTTTATTCTGTACCATATATTTGCCGCCAATATATTTGTCAAAAAAATATTTGTCAAATATATGTTACAGTTTTATTAATATTTATTGGTGTTTTAATGTTTGATTTAGTTAGTTTGTGTTAAATAATTGAGAAAGATAATATTTATATTATCGAAACGTTTTAATTCTTATTGTGTTTTTTTGAGATCATTTTACAGCCGCTAAACCACGAAAGGAAACTGTTTTATCAAACGGCTACGAAAAGAACGCATTTTATGTATATATATATATATAGAACAATATATAAAATATCGAGTTATCGGTCCGTGTAACCTTATTAAATAGGACTCAATTTGTTCATTTAGTCTCTATATTTCGCCAATGTTTATTAGCTTCATCAGGAGTGCTTTAAAAATCATTTGCTCAAAAGGAAACATAAGAAGTCAAAATAGTACTTACAACAATGAGTTGGCACTGGCAAAAGATATCAATATAGTTAAAATATCAGTGACACACTTTAAAAACCATTAAAATGGGAATCAATAAGATGTTAAATAATTAAGACCATTCTGTCAGACTTGACATTTAAAAAATATTGATGTCATTACAGAATAGCATAAAGTGCCATGTAACTAATATAATATCCGAAATTATTTTAAATCTGTTTGAGTGATCTGAAGTAGAGGAAATTTTAATGAATTGGAACACCAAAATTGAATAATCTAGCCACAAATGCGTAACAGGTTGGAATATATCACACTTAAATTGTTTGTATCAGTTTTGTTATTAATTGAATCAGTCTCTTTGTTAATATAAATCATTGCAAGCACTATTCTGTTTTTATAATTACGTTCTTTGCTTAATATTTTATCATTATCATAATCAAAGGTATGTTTAAAATCCAAAAAATGCCCAGCTCATGCACACGAACGTTTACCCACCCTGCAATCACTCTTGTATTGTGAAAGTCTTTGTTTTAATAGTTGTGAAGTTTGACCTATATAAACTTTATTGCAATCTTTACAAGGAATTTTGTGTACAACACTATCTTGGGTTAAAACTAGTGTTTTGTCCTTAGTTTTAACCCAAGATAGTGTTGTATACCAAATGTAGTTTATAACTATTTTTTAAAGTTAATATAATATATGTGTCTGCGAGAAGTTAGCTGGCATTTCTTTATATGTATGTTTTTGATAGTATAAAATTATTACCAACCTAATGCGAAACTTGGTTTTATGGTTTTTGCATAAGGATGAAATTAGGAACGTTCTAGGACTATCTAGAACCGGCTTTAACCAATTATCATGCAATGCGATTTCATTAAGGGGATATTAAAGTCGATTTGTATTTGGGAATTGACGAAACTGGTAATAATATGAATGCGTAAAATTGGAGGCCAAGAAGTTGACCGCATATCCGTAGGAGCTGAAAGCGCTGTTAAAATACAAATAATTCAGTACCGCACCATTCCGGAATTTCTTAATTTAATTACTCAAATTAAACTTTTTTCCGCAATTCAAAAAGTTATATGTCACAAGAAAACATTGATCTACACGGGAATTACATGCGTTTTGATCAATTTCATTTAATTATTTCAGATTTTGACCGAGAAACACACGTACATTTTACTCTAATTTGGAATAAAAGAAATAGATGGTTGTGACACAAAATTACATAATCTGACAACCTTTCCGTGTACTCATATCTATATTGGAGTTGTACAGAAAATTTCACATTCCTATCTTGAACAATAACTAAAAAAACTGATAAATTCGATATCTTGCTTTCTCGACCGCTTTACTATCCCCTTAATGTAAACGATTTCTTCATCAACAGGAAAAAATGTCGTTTTTGAGATAAATCGTTTTTCTTGGATGATGTTATTCATCATAGTGCATCTATAAACAATCAATTCGATTGAGATTTAGTGAAGTCCACACCCATTATTTTCAAAAGAAAAATTTTGGAATACGGATAATTGTACCAATATTTTTTAATGGTACTGTGATTGCGGCAAGATATCAGAATAATTTATGATAATCCGAAGATAAGAGAAACGATTTCACGATTAGGGATATACATTAATAAAAACAAATTTCTTTAGTACTGTTTTCCTACATAAAGCAATTAGTTTGCACATTTCTGTAATAAGGTTATCTTTTTTTTTTAGAGCACAGCGAAGCCGACTACGGAATTTCTTTTTATTAAAGTGCAAACTTTACTAGCATATTTTCTAAAATCAATTTAATTATCGATTACATTCAGCTATTTCAAAAAAAAAATTGAAAATTTATAAATCGCCCTCATACATTCTTCAACTTACCGCAGCCAACATAAGCTTGAAAAAAATAATAATAATCTTTTATACCCAGTAACGTTATCCAGAATATATAAGGTTTTGATTATATGGGAGGTTTTAGAAAAACATGTAAAAATAGATTTCGAAATAAATGTGAAAATGTAGTCGGGAGTTAAAAGAGGAAATAAGAATTAACTTCAATTATAAGTTCCATCTCTCGCTGCGTAGGTAGCTAACTATAGGTGATACGAATCATTCAAGCTCGCGAAGCTTTCTCAAATAAGCTTATCTCCTCCCATCATGTAATTATTTCTCGAGACTTTATTTAAACCTGAACAGCTCACTTTAAATATCAAATCCACAACTCTCTCCGCTACTGCTGGTACTGCGAACGCTCGCGAATCGATAAGTAATTTTAATAAAATACCATTCACTCTTCCTTCACCTGGTCCTCCTTCCCCCGTCTTCTTCCTCCTCCGAGACTCGTGCTTCATTCTTCCGATTCTTCTCCTGCTCAACTCTTCAATAACTCCTTATCGCTTTTCTGCGTGAGCGTATAATACACCTTTATGAGATACGCCGTTTTAATATTATACCCCGTCACCTGGATAATCCACACAGTAACAATTTATCTCGATCCTCAGTTACCTTCCGACTTAATTAAATCTGCTCATCAAAGTTTAACACGCCGTCCATTATGCCGAACATGGGATTTCAGACAGACACTGCTTCGTCACCGCCGCCGCCGTCGCCTCCTCTATTGCTTCTGCCTCCATCTCCGTCACTCCCGTCACTATACTTTAATCCGGAATTTTATCCGGATGTCGTTCGGTCCGACACCTTCTCGGAATAGCTTTAATTCGACCTCTCATGTTTGCGATAACGATCCTCGGGTGGCAAGGTGCGGAAGGAGAAATCAAAACGTTATTCAGTAATGTTCCGTGCCGAGCTGGGTCTCAAACAGTTTGTAAATTATGTTAACGGAGTTTCTAACAGTAGCGGCTTGGGGTTAAAACAATAGATGTTGAAAATATTTTTCTTTACCACAACATTGGGTAAAGACTAGGATATTATTACAATACAAGTTTCATAGGACGCACCCATTCAAGTTTAAAAAACGAGCCTCTCGCGGCGAGTTTTCTAAAGAAAAAGTGCACAAAATGTCTGATAGATATTTATTTATGTGCCGACGGCATTGAAGACATATATACAACCTGTTTCAAATTAACTCGGCATTATTGCTAACTTTGTTATTAGTGAAGCTACGACCTTGCTTAAATTAGCAGAGTAGCAGTGTTTTCATTGCTGTTTACGATGGTGAACTTTAAAAATTGGTCGCTTTTTCGTGATATTTGATAAAACATTTTTTAAATGGAATAACCTGGATATTTTTACTTTAAATGAAAGAAAAACTAATTCTAGACAAAGGCCATATACTCTTATATCAAAATACTTGAAATAACGCAGATATTAACCATTTTGTGATTTAATTAAAGTGCCCGTAATTCACAAACTGACTTTAATTATTTTTTGTACTTGCTTTTCAAAACATGTCTTTCAACTTGACTTAAATAAGTTATGATTATAAAAAGTGTAGCAAAAAATTCATAGATAATATTAATTTAGTAGATCGTCAACTCATTCACTTCCAGCAAGATGGACCCCTCTCCCCCTGCGCATAATTTCCGCGAGGTTCGTGCAATTATGCAAGGGCTTTTTGAAGACCACTGCCACTCAAAAAAATATTGACCAAATGAACGGGTTTTTCGTTCATTTAGGAAAAAATCATTTGTTCTTAATAAACGTAAATTTGTTTCATATAATCAGGTTTATTCCCTCGGGATGAACTTATTTATTTGAAAGTTTTCATCTTCGGCAAATAAACTGTTCATTTAAAATAAGAAAATGCAGATTAGTTATAAAAAATAAAGAGTAGGTACATTTGTCTCAAATTAACTGTTCACGTGAGTGTTTAATGTAAATGAACTGGCTTAACTGAGTTAAAGGCAGGGATTTATTTGTCAGAAATATAATTTGCAAATAAACTAGGTTTATTTATGCTAAATAAAAGTTTAGTTGGCGACCTGAAATATTAAATGCACCCTTTATTTATTATATTAGAAGTGTTTATTTATTCCAAGTAAATGAATTTCAGTTTATTTATTTTAAATGAGTTCATCCGCTGAAAATGAACTTTATTTATTATAGATGAACTTGAGTTTATTCACTGTAAATGAACGTAAGTTCATCTACAATAAATTAACTTCAGTTCACTTATCAAAGATAAACTAATTCATTTATCAGAAACAAACGACCTCAAATAAAACAGTTTAGCTACAGCAGATGAACAGTTCCTTCGGTTAAGTTTTGAATGAACTGTTCATTTAATTCAAATAAAAGTTCATTTAAATTCGACATACTTTTTTTTGAGTGTGGATAGGGACAAATGGTCCGATAAAGTGGCCGGCCTCTTCTCTAGACTTATCACCATTGTCACGTTTTTTTTTTCTTTTGGAGCAATGCAAGGAATGTTTACCAACAGAAATACGCCAATGTAGTGGAATTATAAAATAGTATTCGTGTATGCATTCATTCAGTAGACGCTAGAAGTATTTCGAATGCTACAAAAGGCGTTCATAAAAGAGCTTTAACCTGCATACAAAATCGCGATATTTTTGAACATTTATTGTAATTTTACAAAGTTAAATAACAGTATATTAAGATACAAGTTTCATAAGACACGATTTTTGCGCACGCGTTCAAGCCGCTAGGCGAGTTATCTAAAAAAAACAAGTGCGCAAAATGTCTTATGAAACGTGTGTTTTATACAATTTTTTCTATTTCGGTTATTAAAAGTTCAAAAAAACTTAAAATAAGAGATATGTCTTGTTCGAAATATTCAAAATTTTGTTTTCTTGAAGTTGGTTATTGTGATTTTTAAGTAGAACATTTTAAATATTTGAATATCGGCGGTGTTATATGTAATTATGTTTAAAATTCAGACTGGTTTATGCAATAAATTATTTCAAATTATCAACAAAAAGGACGAAATAAATAATTGTACGCCCCCAGAGATTCGCAAAATAGTAGAAGACAATTTACAAAACCTTTCGCTAACAAACTGTCTACATATTTATCAAAAACAAACTTTTAAAACAGTTGCACTATTCAACATGGGAACTGAATGTCAACAGTACCATCAGAAAACTTATCATCCAACTCTGCGAACAATTTATATTGTTAATTAGTAAATAAAATGTTAGTGTGTGTGCTTTTTATTCATTGTACAATTATATTGCACATGTTTGTGACTTTAAAGGCTTATATTTTGACAGTTAAATTTGATTTGATTCCATTTTTTTTGGCACCAACTTAAAAAAAATAAAATTAGCGTGCGATAAAGTAATACTTTATGCAACCAAAACGGGTGTCGTGAAGTGAATTTTATAGCACCGGAATAGAAAAATGATTTATTGAAAGTCACAGGACTACTTTGATTAAATCACAAAATGGTGAATATTTGTTCTAATTAATTGTATACCGATAGGTCCAGCTCGGAACGGGCCATAGTCAGCAATGAGTGGCAACACCGAAACCCCCACCGAAACCCCTCTACCCGCAGCAGCTTTAATTGAAGCACATTGCAGTTAAGAATTTAGTAAGACTTAAACCGCGCAAGGATATAGCCGTTTGCATATTCGTTCTGTATACGTAATTTGCCCATTTGTTTCAGACATAATAAGGTCCAATTTATTATTATTATTGTATTCTTAGCTGCTACGGAAAAGTAATTTTAAGTAATAAAAAAACAATAACGTTTTCTAAAAGATAAAAGTAAAAAAATCAATAATTCTGCAAAATAAATTCAAATTTTAAGAAAGTCACTCAAAATAGGATTCGAAAATACGCACGCGGAGTGGTATCGTACACACGTTGCCACATAGCATTACGTTCCATACGTATATTGTTGCCTATGTATGGCCCGTCGCGGGCTGGACCTATCGGTATATTCTGTTCTTCAGGCAAACAAATAAAGAATCTCTTTATTTGAAGCTGTGTGAAAGCATGAATAAGATAAAAAAAAGTTCTATTTCCATTTTGACTTCTCGCATTGTTATTTGTTATTAGTTTTTACATTATATGCCTTTTGTTCAGATTTCCACAAAGAAGTAAATAATTACTGAACCCTTTTGTATCTCTAGTCCAGAATAAGTTAAATTCGCGTCACAATTATGCTTTAATCATAAATTTCAACTTGACATCATGACGTATATAACAGTAAGACGTAATATCACGCCAGTTTTAATGTGGTGCGTCTCTGGATAAGCTTAAAGAAGAAGCCCGGCACAGTACAATATATACGTTTCAAAACGGCCTTACCCAAAATCGCAACGTTTCCGACTCCCCAAAGGTACCGTTTCCCAATATTTACTATGTCGCTTCATTCCGCGTAAATAGCACTCCCAGGAACAGTGCAGACCTTGAGTTTCCGCATTCGATTGTTGAATAAGTAAAAGGAGCGAACCTTCGAAGAAAGTGACATAAAGTAACATAACCTCTGCTCGTTTGCGTTGCCCACCGCTCCTCCACCCACACGCCGACGCCTCAACCGCCTTTCGCTTCCCCGAGCGCGACCCCTCTCTTCTTCTTCTTCGTTGGCTCCTTCTGCCTTCCATTCCGAAGAATTTACGAGCGTCGAAGACGAGGAGTGGTAAATTAGGTTTCCTGGGGGATGGGGGTGTATAAGTGGAGGGGCCCCGCATTTCTGAGAAATTGTTTATCGAAGTCGCCCGTTACATTATAAGGAAAATATGGTGTTTAATAAGTGCCGTTCCGTGGGTGAAACAGGTTGCTGCGAGATATTTTACGGGCCGAGATAAAATATAAACGTTGTTTGTAAAATTGATAAAGGAACGTCTCAGCTATGCGAGAAAAGAAATGGTAAGAAGAACTTAGTGGATGGAGATATGGTTGGTATCTGGATAGCACATTGGAAATCTTAGAAACACATTGCCGAATTCTACATTTTACTTTCTTATACGTAGTATAAGGAAGTATTGTGATGACGAAAATTTTCGGCCTCGAGATTTTTGCAGATGTCCACGTTTTGAAGTCCCCTAATCCCAAAAAAGTGTTTTTTAAAAACCACTGTAAATATCAATTCCAAATTTTGTATTTACGTGTATAATATCCCTCTTGAAATCTGATTAGTTTTTCAGTAAAATCGGTAGACCGGAAGTAGTAATTTACTTCAGTGAAAAAATCGAATTTTGCCAATATTTCGTCAACTACTAAGTTTAGACTAATTTATACAGAATTCATATGTACTCAAAATTGAAATTGTGAACAATTTTATTAAAAAAATTTTTCGAAATTCCTACCGGAAGTAGGTCTAAATCAGTTTCTTGCCAATATTTTGCAAGTCATGCTTTTTAGACAGGTACGCTACGAATATAAAAGTATTTAGAACTTAATTTCCAATATCTTTTGTATAAAAAAAATTTCAAAATTCGGACCGGAAGTATCACTTTTACTCTTACCGAATAACGATTCTTTCCAAATATGTCGTAAATTATGCATTCTATATATATATTTATGAAGAGTACAAAAGTATTTAGAGTTGGATTTGGAATATTTTTTGTATAAATGAAATTTCAAAAGTCGGACCGGAAGTAACACTTTCATACGTATAAGAAAGTCGTGTGGTGGCCACACCTCATTTTTTAAATACTAATATTAGTACATATTACAATAAACATTCTTTCGGCTTTCTTTTGTAGACGAAAGAGTTATATTATCTTTTGCAAAAGGGTTGAAGTAATACCGTCATTTTGCTTTTACTTTCTTATACGTAGTATAAGGAAGTATTGTGATGATGAAAATTTTCGACCTCGAGATTTTTGCAGATGTCCACGTTTTGAAGTCCCCTGATACCAAAAAAGTGGTTTTTAAAGAATGTCTGTGTGTCTGTCTGTCTCTCTCTCTCTCTGTGTGTGTGTGACCACGATAGCGGCCAAACCGCTGTAGATATCAATTCCAAATTTTGTATTTACGTGTATGATCTCCCTCTTGAGATCTGATTAGTTTTTCAGTAAAATCGGTAGACCGGAAGTAGCAGTTTACTTCAGTGAAAAATTCGAATTTTGCTAATATTTCGTCAATTACTAAGTTTAAATCGAAAATCAGTTTTTTTGCGAATATTTCGCAAGTCATGCTTTTTAGACAAGTACGTTACAGGTATAAAAGTATTTAAAACATAATTTTCAATATCTTTTGTATAAAAGAAATTTCAAAATTCGGACCGGAAGTAGCACTTTTACTCTTAGCGAATAGCACTTTTTTGATAATATCTTGCAAATTATGCATTCTATATAGAGATTTATTAAGAGAATAGAAGTACTTAGAATAGGATTTTGAATAATTTTTGTATAAAAAAATTCTTAAAATTCTATAATTTGAAACGCTCATACGTATAAGAAAGTCGTGTGGTGGCCACACCTAATTTTTTTAAAAAGAGATTACGTTTAACTAAAAACTCTGTGTGGCAATTATCACCATTAATTGAAGATTTATTGGTTCCCAGACGATTGGTATTTAGGATTATTTTAAAATAAAATGTAAATTAGTGCTTTAAATAGTCCTATTTTTTAATATAATAGCTTGTCCAGTGCACAAATTGCTGATACTGATGTTATGCCACAGGGAGTCACTTACATACTGTGGTTGATTTTATGCTCCAACTGTGTGCAGAATATTAAAAAGAATGTCAGAAGCATTAGCAAGTCTTTGTGATCAACATATTAACATTTCTTTCATTAACTCGACTACCTGAAGATATTGTCAAAAAAATCAAAGAAAGTTTCCCTCGAGTAAAATACATTCACTAGTCATCTAAATAAACCAATAGCTCATGATATTTACTTAAAAACGAACGAATTTTAGGAGAAAATGAAGGCCAAGTTTTTAGAAATACAAACTTAATGTTTTTCTGTTTTTCTTGATTTTTTTTCAAGCCGACGAATATGCATAAAATATGCTTTTATTAATTCTGTTTCTTGTTTCTTATTGAAATCCATACTGAAAAGTGTCTAGTATGTTGTATATGTTCAAGTTGAATGTAATGCAGAAATGTCAATGGATTTAGTTGCGCGCTGTCCTGGATCAGCCCGTGATTCTACAACATTTAATAATAATGTCATAAAAATGAAATTAGAGCAAGGTGAATGTCAGAATCTTATGATTTTAATTATTGATATACAAGGTGTGTAGCACTTACAACTCCCAGGTCAAATATCTCGGAAACGGATAAAGATATCTGAATTTCGTAAAAAGCAGTTACTAAAGAATGTGATCAGCTTGCTTTCACAATTGTGTTTAATAATGTGAATATATAGATAGCGCGGCAATAAAAGAATTTTTTTGATCGCTATAAACTTCATTTGTTTTTTATTTGAAAGAGTATTAATAGTAATGTAAATTTTATTATTTGTGTTAATTTCCAAAATTTAACGGTTTTATAGATATTCGTATTTAAAGAAAGTAAGAGTAATTTTAATCTTTGTTTTTATTGTGTGTAAATATTTAAACAGATTAAATACAACTAACAAAGATGTGGTTTTCTTGATCGCAACATAACGTATATCGCCTTGCTTGTTGGGGAAAGAGAACTACTCTTTCGCCAACATTTAACCAATGTATTTCTACTAATTTTTTGAATACTTGCATAAATTTCATTATAAAAGTCGCCTGTATCTGTTATGGGTTCCTTGTAAACCTCAGCGTACAAGTAACCCCACAAGAAAAAATCTAACGGGGTTAGATCCGGCGATCGAGCCGGCCACCTGAGGACACTATTAATACCAATCCAACGACGTGGTAACGTTTGATTAAAATAGTAACTATGTTGGTACATCTTACAAAAATAGTGGTAACTCATTTTGCAGAAATTATAAGTAGCGCACACCAGTTAATGTTTCATTATAAAAGTAGGAGCCGATGATATATCCGTTTAAAATTCCACACCAAACGTTAACGCCAAAAACTGTTTGACTTCTTGTTTGCCTTATCCACCTAGAATTATCTCTTGACCAATAACGAGCATTATGCTTAATTAAGTTACCATTGTTGTGTAAACCACATTCGTCACTCCATCACAGAAAATTGTGCCAGAAAATCGAGTCTGCGTTGATTATCTCTTATTTTTAAATGGTGCACTAAATGAACATTATACGGAAAGTATTTATTTTCTTTTAGAATCCTACGGCAAGATGTTACAGATAAAG
Source organism: Amphimallon solstitiale (assembly GCA_963170755.1). NCBI lineage: Eukaryota > Metazoa > Arthropoda > Insecta > Coleoptera > Scarabaeidae > Amphimallon > Amphimallon solstitiale. The sequence continues at coordinate 251,375,055 of OY720675.1, forward strand.
CATGCTGTTCTTTTAATTGCCATAATGATGTATGTGAATTATTATTAACTGTTTGTAGTACCGCTGCCGTAATTTATACAATATATTGTTGAATATTTTATTAAAATTACTTTGAAAAACTTATGAGTGTATGTTAGAGTTTTATATTATTTTTATAAAGCAATTTTTAAATAAAAAGAGAAATAGTTTCGCGTATGAAATAAAAATCATTAATTTTATTTTATTATAAATAAAATCAAGACAAATATAACTAAATACATACAATTGAAATTATTCAATATTTTTGAATTAAAAGAAAACAATTTTATTATAAATGTTTATTTATTTTTCATTAAAATAAAATTTAGTGTTTTAATAATTTTTATATCTTGACTTTCATTTGCAAATCCTATGCCTGGTCATATAAATAAGAGAGTGAAATTAGGAGAAAGAGAGATACCATTAGCTAATGAGGTTGGAAAAGGTTGTAAACCACTGTTGAAACCTACAAGATGAAAACAAAGCTGAAACATTATAATCAAAAATAAAGCAAAAATCCACTTTGATTAAACTATTAATAAAGAATAACGTAGAAGTCACAGAATATGCCTGGTTTGCTAAATTAACTAGATGCTGTAATAAATTTTCTTCTCCTACAGCACTACGAACACTAAACTAGAATTTAATTATATTTATTATAATACAAAAATAACAGTAATTTATACAACGAGTCAATAATGACAGTTATTATTCCCGTGAGCCGAATTGACGAACCGAGCCATGAAGCGGCGAGGGAATAACTCGGCTCGAGGGTATAATAGTCATTATTGCGAGTTAGTATACACTACTTTATCTTCGGCTAACTGAAGATTACTAAAAAAAATCAAAATAATTAAACGAAAATGTCAGATTACTATATCGATCTGACGTTTGACGGTTAGACAGTTAGTAAAATAGCCGAACTTGTCTATCGTTACTGCGACAACGTTGGTAACGTTATGTTCTTATTGGCGGAATGTAGGGAATAATGGTAACGTTATGTCTCATTATTCTCCGGTCGCATTTCATTATTCCCTCTGGGTATTATGAGTCCTATTATTAACCAATAGCGATTAATATAATACCTACTTTATTGTTTAGTCATCGATAAAGAACTTTTAAGTCTGTACGTGTCAAAACTTTTGTTTTGAATATGAAAGTATTATTAATTATATATAATAATAGCTGAGTAGTCAATGGCAACCAAACGCCCGAAAAATCGTCTAAAAACGGCAAAACTGTGCAAAGAACTCCTCTCTGGATACGCGAAATTAAGGGCTGTCTTTTGGCATGTTGGTAGGGGCGACATTGAATTTCCGGTCGACGGAGAGTTTTTCTTCCCAAGTGGAGCGTGTTCAGAGAT